>CM062602.1:34906466-37621466 GCA_031470985.1 Agastache rugosa | reverse complement strand
ACTACCGAACGGAAGCAGACCAAATTGAACGGAAGGCACTCAAATTCACTGAATGCAAGCAAAGCAAATAACCGAAATTCAGAATCAATGTCACCGATATCACCGAGAAAGAATTCAGCTAAACCAGATCTTTGAAAGGAAAGGATTATTCAATGAGGAACATTGGAACCACGATGACCCAAAGACACCCACTCAACCGAGGTATCAGCTGACTACAATGATCAGCTGAGAGGTTTGCAACAACATTAATTACTCCTACTCAATCTGTTTTCTGTCAACTCACATCTTGTCATTTCTAATCAATCTTAATTAAAAGTCTGCAAAGATTTGAATAATGGGAGTTTCGAGGCAAAAGTCAAAACGCCTCAACCGTTCTCTCTCGCGCATTAACTCACATCTTCTAATCAAGAAATTGACATGACGCGAGAATCACTCCCAGTCGTAGATCTTCTTATCAATAGACAAATCTTGATCGTCCATTCATCAAGAAAACTCTTTAAATATGCTAGAAGATATACGCATCAAACCTAGAAAGTTTTTCAGCATTCTTTCTTATTTCCATCAATTGGTATTGTTTGTCTCTACTAACAAAAGATGCAGAAGAAGAACATGGAATCCAGAAAGATGTCTCCCGAAGCCAATCAAACTTGAAGAATCTGTCAAAGCTTCAAGATAAGAGTTGCCTAACTCTCAAGAACCTCAAAGAAGACGGAAGTTCAGAAGAAGGTGAAGCCCATCGACAGAACTAGGCCAGCGCAGTAGGAGACTGCAAAGCTCAAGAACGTCATCCACCAGGAAGGTGCAGAAAACTTTCTGGGAATGACAAAGGAAAAAGACCTCCTCAGCCCCACTATTTCTCTCAACATAAAAGAGAGAACGGGACACACAACTCCCTGGGATGCAAAAATCAACGTCAACAGATCTGGACCAGATGTTGATAAAACCGGAATATTCAAGAGCAGTCATGTCAAAGCTCTTGCTCCGCCACAGGAGGCACAGAAAAAGATGCAGGAGACAAAGCAGCATGCATCTAACTCCGTCCCAGCTGGGAATCGGAGACAACTTGAGGAGACAAATATCAAGATCGTCTTCAAACCGAAGACTCAAGTCAAAGGTGCTCGATCGATCACAGAAGCCGGTGACATTATGAGAGAATTCGTAATCACTCTCCGAGGAGCGAGAAGGCCCACAGCGGTCGTTTCTTTCGGTGGAAGAAAAGTTCACATCCCTGCGTGAACATAATCATCACCAACACCGCAACGGAGTATTCCAGCTGAACAACCAAGCTTAAACCCCAAGACAGATGGGATACTTCAACCGCCTTCTCCTCAGTTTCCTTCAGCTCCACAGGGACACCATCTTCGAGATCTTTCAATAAAAGATGCTCAAGTCCCTGCACCAAGCTCAAATGAGAAACATCACCCAGCCAACGATCACCCGCAAATTGGATGATGATGATATGAGCTGAATACAAGTCCATCAAGTGCTGAATCAGACTTTCTCATTCAATCTAAGAAGTCTGAAGAAGCAAAATTGCAAGGAATGAAGTTATGCCCGACTCAGAAGATGTTATCTCCGGTGCTAACTCATCCCTCCAAGCACTCAGCTGGACTGCCCCCAGCTGAATCAGGCCAAGGACGCTGTGTCTGCAATCACAGCTGAGGCTAATGCAACTGAAGAAGAGCCAGCTAATACAACAGCTGAACCACTTAGACTCTAAACCTCGTCGCTCGTAGCCGAAAACCACAGTTTCGCCAAACTAAAACATCGCAACAGCCGATGATGTATATCTCCCACCCTGTTTTGATCATGCCAAAAAGGGGGAAGTAAGGGAGAAGAGAGACAAGTCAATGAAGAGGCAAACTGTTGAGCTAGAGAAACCAATCACCGAATCGACCGAAGAGACGAGTCAAAAGAAAGAAGCAACGGATGCAGAGAAGACAACCTAACTCGGGATCGAAGATCGAAGGATCAAGACTGAAGATTTGAAGATTTTTTTTTTCCTTCTCTCTTTTTCCTGTGTTATAATGTATTTTCTTACATTAATAAACACAAGTTTTTCTGCGTCATAAGTTGTCTCAGTTAGGTTTTGGCATCATCAAAAAGGGGGAAATTATTGGGAAAATTATAAGGTTTCGATTTGATACCAAAACCCAACTGATTCTCCAACCGAATAGATGATCGCGTCAACCTAAATAGTGTTTTCCAGCTCGCCTGTTTGAGCCTTAGATGTTCTAGGTTTACAGGTTAAGGAAGCGGAAGTCAGCCGACCCAGTGTGTTCACGTGAGTCGGCTAGCAAAAGACGGCGGACGTCAACCTTCACCGAGTGATCCAACAGAGCTCGATCAAGGCCGAAGAGAATTCGAGCCGAGTTCAAAACACAAATGGTCCAAATTGACAGAACAAATGAACTATCTCCGAAGACTCCACTTCAAGACGGTCAGCTCCGAATTCAAAAGCCGGCTCTAAAGGCGAGAATATCCCGAATCGGATGAAGTCAACCTACCTCGACCAATGAGGGATTGCCGGATCGACGCATCCTAGACTTCGTAACCTAGGATGTGACACAAATGAAGACAGGTGCAGATACGCCCAACGGCAGATCTTGTATTTAAGAAGAGTAGGTAAGATTCAAACGGCTCCTCCAACGGCTAGTCTTGAATCTCTACCTATATAAACCCGTCTTCAACCTCAGGATCAGATACGAAAAACTCTCTACAAGCTTTCATTATCTGAAATCATCATTCTTTCAAAAGCTCTCAAGCAGTTCTACATAGATCAAAGAACACTTTATCTTAAAGTGTTTCTAGTTAAGAAACTGCTTAGTTTTTCGTCTGTTCCCTAGGCCAAACTCTTTGTATATCTTAAGCCTAGATTTCGAACGAGTTCATCATACTCTGAAGTTCTTAATTGTAAGAACTCGTTCATAGTTGGAACCCCATACCCAAACCCAAACCCAGAAAGGTTAGGTAAAGGTACGATTGCTCGAAGCGCGTAATTCGAGTGGTTAGGTTCTTCAGTACCTATAAACTGAAGGTGTATAGGCTTGACAGTGCCCGCAAACTGTTGGAACACAGCTCGGGTTAGAGTTGTAAAGTTGCTTGGTACTTGGAAACCAAGTGGTAGTGGATTACCAGTGAACCTGGTCGTGGACGTAGGAGGTGTTACTCCGAACCACGTAAAAACTCGCGTGCTTCTTACTCTCTCTCTTTACTTTTGCTTTATATTCAGCTGTGTACTAACTCCTTCATATCATTGCATATTTGTTCAAAACTGCACAACACAGCTGCTTTCCAAAGACAGCTGTGTCTCTCTAAAAGTTGCACAACCTGACTAAGCTGAAAACGTTAAGTTAATCTTTTCAAACTGAGTTTTTCTAAGTAACCGAGCTAAGTTTTCAAACCACCACTTTCCGCACCGCCAGCTGAGTTATTTACCCAGCTGACCCTCCCCAGCTGGATCAATAACTGAGCTCACCAACTCTGTGTTTTAACTTGAAAAAGTTTCGAAAAATCTACTTGGTGTATTCACCCCCCCTCTACACCAAGTACCCAGCTCAGGGACCATCACACAGTGTTCTCATTGATTCCTCTATGATGCGTCTTTCTCTTGCAGCCTATCACAGAAATCAAAATTTAGGTCCCCAGTTGTGATTGGGTCCTTATGGGTTAGTTAGAGATCCCTTTACGATCCAGATTTGTTTGATGACTCTGATTGGATCATTTGTTCTGATAATTCTCCCAGCTGTGTCTATGAATACGTTCTTTGTGTTCTTTGTTTGA
This sequence comes from Agastache rugosa, assembly GCA_031470985.1. Taxonomy (NCBI): domain Eukaryota; kingdom Viridiplantae; phylum Streptophyta; class Magnoliopsida; order Lamiales; family Lamiaceae; genus Agastache; species Agastache rugosa. The sequence goes on along the minus strand of CM062602.1, from coordinate 37,617,683 downwards.
CTACGGTATTTGGGTCTTGATCTCTGTCGTCTCCCAGCTTGATTTCTTGATTGTTCAGTTCTTCTTTGGTTTCCAGCTGAGTGTACAGCTGAGACATTTCTTTGTCTCTGTCTCAGCTGTCTAACTTGGTATCTCGGCTGGACTTGATAATCCAGCTAGTAATCATATGACTGATATCCAGCTGGATATCTTTTCTGATATCTTGGTTGATATCTTGCCACTTGCTGCTGATGATGCTGGTGTCGATGTTGTCCAGCGTCATTCCTTCGTTGTGGTTGAATCCAATGTTGTTTAATTTGTGCCTGGGGTTGCCTTACAGCTTGTCTTTTAGGACCTTGCTGTGTTTTATGTTTCTCAGTCTGTTGTGCAGCTGGAGTTGGATTCTCTTTTGCTTTCACAAAAGTTACCTTGGTTACACTTGTAGTTGCAACATTTGTTAAATCCCTAGACCCATCATAACCCAATCCTGTCTTTAATGCTGCTGGTCGTTGTACACTAATTATTTCATCCATCGTTGATGTAGCTTTGATAAGTGCTACCAGCTTTGTGGTTAGTGTGTCTTCTGACCTTTTTAGTTCCAATATCTCAGCTGACTTTCTGTCTGACTCAGTTGTGGATTTTTCCAAGTTGTCCACCAGCTGCTTTTTCTCATAGTAGAATTCCTTCATCAGTTGATCCTGTTTGACTATCTTTTCGTTGAGCGACACTATTTTCTCTTTGAAATTGTGTGGCATCGAGCCGCTTCTGATGCTTCTTTCTTTTTCAGTTCTACCTTCAGCTCAGCATTTTCACACATTATGACATCAAGAATTTCTTGTAAATCCTTGAAGTCATTCATGACTTTCTCCACCAGATTCCAATCAGGTTGTCCTTCTGATTCAGAGACCTGCATAGAGTGTTCGTGTGATGGTGATGGGTTAGATACGTCCTGAGTTTTAGAAGTTACCTCATCATCGTCGAGTCCGTCTGTCTGTCCCATGAAGCAAGTATCCCAGTCTTGATCATCACGGGCCATGAATGCATCTTCCTCTAAGTCTGAGAAAGGCATGTCATCATCTATTTTGTTACACTCGGACTCTTCATCAGCTATATATGCTCTTCTTCTGTCAGCTGCCTTAGCTTTTAGAAAATCTTTTTCCTTCTTTGACAGTTTGGGACAGTCCTGCTTGTAGTGTCCCGGCTCTTTGCAATTGAAACAGCCTTTCTCTGTCCGTTTTGAGGAGTCAGCTGGCTTTTCATCAGCTGCAGCGTACTTGTCTCTGTACGTCTTGGCGAATTTTTTGTATTTGCCTTTGCTGGTATTGAGTCTGTTGTAATTTTTCACCAACATGGCAATTTCTTCGAGTAGCTCCTCTTTGCTCATATCCTTTTTGTCCTTCTTCTTCTTGGAGGACTCAGCTGACTTGACATGAGCTGACTTTTCAGAGTTGGCTTTGAACGCTATTTCTTTTGGAGCTGGGGTGAGTTCTCCTTCATTCTGTCTACTTGAAGACTCTTCTTGGGTGATCTTCAAGTTGTATTCGTTGGTTTTTAAGAGTGAGAACAACCTTTCTATAGATAGATCACCCAAGTCACTTCGACTTTGGTGAACTACTTTGTAAGTGTTCCATTCAGCTGAAAGAGCTGAAAGAACCTTTAAATTCTTTTCCCGCTGGGTGTATTTCCCAGTTCTGATTGTCTCTATCTCGACGACTATGTTTGAGAACCTTAGCTCCATCGCTTCGATGGACTCGTTGGCTAGCTGCTTAAAGTTGTCGAATTTTTGGCAAGCTATTGTGAATTTGTTTTCTTTGATCTCTTCTGACCCTTCACATAGCTTGGCAAGTGTTTTCCACATCTCTTTGGCTGTCTCGCACTTGATAATCTTACTCAGGTAGGCGTTTGAGACTGTTGATGAAATGGTGTTTCTTGCGAAGCTGTCCAATCCAGCTTGCTTTCGCTCTTCTGAAGAATATTCCTTCTTTGATTTGAGAATTGGCTGGTAAGTTGGTTGTCCTCCATCATGAGCCGGTACGAGTTCATTTCCTTGCTTATAAATGAGGATGGGTCCGTCTGTAATGACGTCCCATATCATGTCATGATGCACACACAGGAAGCTTTTCAATCTGAATTTCCAGATTGCATAATCATCAACTGAGAAGGTGGGAAGATTCCTGTTAAGATAAGAATCCATGAAGAGATGTACAAGATGCACTAGTATGAGTTTTTCTGAAAAACGGATCTGTTCAGTTGACCACTGACACAGAGTTTCAAGACAAATTTCTTGATTCAGAAACAGAGGTCGTTTGAACCACTGCTCTGATACCAATTGATGGTTCCGGAACGAGGTCTTCGGTGTAGAGGGAGGTGAATACACCGAAGAGGGATTTTTGAAAATGATTGACAAATCAAAACAGAGTTGAGTGAGAGCTCAGTTATGAGTTCAGCTGACTTCTAAAGAAGATGATCAGCTGGACTGATAACTCAGCTGGTTGTGCGGAAAGTGGTGGAAAGAAAAACTTAGCTCGTTCCCTTTACAAAATCTCAGAAAAACTTAGTTTCAGTTTTCAGTTAAACAAGTTTGAAACAAATGCAGCTGGCTGGGTCACACAGCCAGAGAACTTAAGCTTTGAAAACTTGTGCTGTGCAAATGCGGTTAGTTCTTTAAATATATAAAATGCAAAGACTGAATAAAGCAATAAAGAACACGGAATTTTAACGTGGTTCGGAGAGAGAACTCCTACGTCCACGACCAGGTTTTAGCTGGTAAATCCACTAAGGATGACCACTTGGTTTAGGAGTACCAAGCAACTTCGCAGCTCTACCTCGAGCTGTGTTCTAACAGTTTACGGGCACTGTAAAAGCCTATATCTTTTCAGTTTTCGGGTACTGAAAAACCTTACACTCGAATTTCGCGCTTCGAGAGGGCGTAACCTTGACCTAACCTTTTCTGGGTAAAGGAGGGTTTTGGTTTCCAACTTTGAACGAGTTCTTACAATGAAGAACTTTGGAAGATGAACTCGTTCAGATCTAGGCTTTAGATTTACTATGATTTCTGCCTATTGATCAGACGAAAAACTAAAGCAGTTTCTGAAAGTAAACACTTAAGAATTTAAGTGTTCTTCAAAGAGTTAGATAACTGCTAGAGAGCTTTTTAAAACTTGAGAGATTCAGAGAGGTTGAAAGCTTGTATAGAGTTTTTCGTGTCTGATTCTGAGGTTGAAGACTGGTATTTATAGGTAGAGATTCAAATCTAGCCGTTGGAGGAGCCGTTTGAATCTTACCTACTCTCTGATCTGTCGATCTGCCGTTGAGCGTATCTTCACCTGTCTTCATCACTGTGTCAGATCCTAGGTTCGCCTTTCTAGGATGCTGAGATGTCGATCCCTCATTGGTCGAGGTATATTGACTTCCTCTGACACCGGGATTTCTGTCTTTTGAGCTGGTTTTTGAATTTAGAGCTGGATTGGGTAAACTGACTTGAAGTGACGACTTCAGAGTTAGTTCTCTTTTTGTCTGCTCAGCTGACTCTCCCTTTTTGTCTGCTCAGCTGACTCTCTTAGACTTGAGTCAGCTCAATTTATTCTGCTCCGTTGGATCTCCTTGGCTGGATCCACTCTTCTTTCCTTGAGAGTCAGTCTGACTCAGCTCAGTCTTTGAACTCTGTTCAGCTAAGAAACCTTTCAGCTGACTTTGGGTCCAGCTGATTACTCAGCTGGGTCTTCTTTCGTCTTCAGCTTCCTTACCTGTAAACTTAGAAAATCTAAGGCTCAAACAAGCGAGCTGGTAAGCTTAACTTAGGTTTGTACATTCATCTACTAGGTTGGAGAACAGTTGGGTTTTGGAATCGAATCAAAACTCTAGAATTTCCCCAACAGGAGTTATCTCAAGCATTTATAATTTGATAAATCCCTTGTCTCTTATCTCAATTTCTGACATGATTAATAGTTCTCATGTATTAGCAAAGACTTAATTGCAAACAAAAATAATGGATAAATGTAAAAATATGGGAAGAATTATCGAGCTAGAGTTCCGAACTTTAGGTGCTTATAAATATTATGTATGTGTAGTGCAACTTGTACGGTAAAAATAGTTATTAATTAGGATCGAAGAACAACTGTGAAACAACTATGTTTATAATTAATTTCATTATTATTTTTTATAGGGGGCTATGTGGAGTAAAATGGGGGCTACGTAATTAAATTATTTAAAATTTAATTGGGGGCTATAAGGGCATAATAGTATATTTGTAATTAATTTCATTATTATTTTTTATAGGGAGCTATGTGGAGTAAAATGGGGGCTACGTAATTAAATTATTTAAAATTTAATTGGGGGCTATAAGGGCATAATAGTATATTTGTAATTAATTTTATTATTATTTTTTATAAGGGGCTATGTGGAGCAAAATGGGGGCTATGTTTAAAATTTCCCATTTTTTTTTCTGCACTGCTGCCACTACTAAGGCAATGTTATTCATCTTGTCATGAAAATAACATTTTTATTTTCATAAAAAGAAAAAAAAAAGAAAAAAAGAAAAATGGCATCTAAGATCATAAATATTTTTTAAAACTTTTGTGTTATTAATTTTTCCAAATGCGTTAGATTATAACTAGTTTTGCTCCCGCACAAATGCACGGCAATAGTTAATTAGTTGAAATAATAAAATAATATTATGTCAAATTATAAACCACAAATATATAAATACAATATCATAAAATATTATGATTTTTTTTTTTTACATGGGGAAGGAGGGAGCGGTAGAGCTTGAACTCGAGACCTCTCTGTTCCCAGATAAAATTTATTACTACTTGGATGTCCCCGAAGAAAAATATTATGATTTTTTTAGTAATTACTACTAACACAAATCTTAGAGATAAATATATAGTTCTAAAATATCTAAGTTATAAACCTACATATTTAAATATAAAATCATAAAATATTATGAAGTTTAAAATATTACGTTGAAACGTGAGAATTTTTAGTGGTACTAACTATAAAAACTAGTGTCCCGCACCATGCACGTGAAGTAATCCTTTTCTTTTAACAAAAAAACAAATTCCTAACACAAAGACTATACTTTAAAATTTAATAAGGTCATATTAGAATAACTAAATTATACTTTCCCTCAAAAAAAAATTACACTAATAAACTGTAAAATTATATTAAAAAATAACATAAATGTGTAATAAAAATTTAAGCAAATAATTGAGAATATTAGAATAAGATTGGTGCTCTCAAATTTTGGGAGAAAATAAATTTAATCACATTTATATTGTTCTTGCAAAAACTTGTGCTTCATTTTCCTTTTTCATGAAAAATCGACAAAGTTTGAATTCCACAACAATTCTAGATTCCTTCACCCTAAAATAAAACACGGACCACAAAACGAAAAATTGGATAAATCAGAATCCATTCACCACAATACAAAACTCAAAACCTGTTTATGTACAAAGTAGTGTTGATTGATCACTTGCAAAGACTGCTCACAATCAAAAAAAATCTTCCAAGATTAGTATTACAATCAGATTAAAATGAAAAGAGAGTTAAATCAAGAAAACAGAAAATACCAAGAAAATAAAATCAGATCAAGGCAACTGAAAAAAGGGCCTAGCAACTGACACCCAAAAATGGAGCAAATATACTGCATGAAGCCATGTCTAACGTTGTTACATTCCTCGAATATGGTTAGATCTCTCGATCACGTTCCTGCAGAAGATCTGTCGTCTGGCCCAGCTAGCGTGATCTGTTAACAAACGAGGATTACCAGTTAAACAAGAGCACAAATATATTCTCTGTGAAGAAAAATATCTGCATTGTCTTCTCAAGAATCTGATACTTACATTACAGTCGAATGCAAATCTTCTTGCAAGCATGATAGCTGCATTTCTTTCTCGCTCTGATTCAAATGCTACTACGAAGGAATGCCCTGCTTTCGCCTCCCAGTATGCAGACTGGGCTGCAGCATTGCCACCACCTCTAACTCCACAAAGCTGGCGACACAAAGAAAAGACAATTGTGTCGAGATTGTTTATCACAAACTTCAGACAATATAAGGTAAATAAATGGCTTCAATGAACAAGATGAATACCTGCATTGAATTGGAATAATATTCCTTCACCAGTGTTGTCTTCCCTCTGCAAAGTTTCATTCTCATCTTTCCGATATGCAGTACATGGATGGAGTGCGAGTCATGATCTGCACCGTTCATCTGGATTACGACTACCTGCAAGGCTTTTCATGAAAAATGTGAACAGATGCAGGAAAAGAGAGAAATCGCATAATGTTATCAATTAAAGTAAAAGAAGAATCTATATTTCTCAGTAACAGTATGAAAACCCAGAATTTCAAATTTCTTCTATAAGATATATGCTAAAGATGCATTAAAATCTCCCTGTGAATAGATTCTACTATTTGCAGACTACAGAGAATTGTATTTTTCACATTTCCGGGTTCTTAAAAGACTTTGATATTCCTAAAATTATATAATAGAAATGCTTCCGAAAGAAAGAATTCGGTCACCATAGAAATCAAACAAACAAATAGCAGCTGACCACCAAATTTTGCAACGGAAACGCAAGAATTACATACATTAAACTCAGTGTCGTGCCTTCGCACAAGTGCTTCTACATAGTTTCCCAATCCTGCCGCTGTAATAAAAAAAATGTCAGATTTATTTTCAAAGAGCCCTATAAGTTTTAAGAACACAAAAGGTAATACTGACAAACCAGGATCAATAGGCCCCGAGGTTGCTACGGTAGTTGCTTGATCATTAGTCAAAATATCAGCTTGAAGTATCCGTCCGACATCAAAAGGCTCGGGAGCATATACAGATTTGGTGGCCCCTGTAATCATAAAAAAGCCAGTATATTCAAAGCATCTGACTCAAGAGGTATATATAATTAATAGAATTTCAAGTGCAGCAGTTTTAGCTGATAATTGTGCATTGACATCTTTACATATTGGCTTATTTCTCTAACACAAATGATCTTATTAAGGTGCAAACAAGTACGACAGCAAACAGTTAAGCAGAGCACGGTTACCTGATATAAGCTCCTTCTTGCCACTCTCGGGTGTTGAACGATACCATTGAATTGCACATTCCGAAAGTTCTGGAGCACTATCAGAACATCGATATATAAACAAATACGAACCTAATGCCTCAGTACCATCAATGTTATACAAATGAGGTGTATTTTTATCGCCTTTCCTGGTTATTGCCAGCTGCAAACATTCACCAAAAAACATTTACGATACAAATTGATGCATAATTCTTGATATTTGCAGGTATATCAAAGAATATAATCCTGACAAACAGAGTTTTTAAAAAAAGAACGTAAAAGACGCATTAGCAATTGCAGACTCATTGCACCTCATACTTCCACTTACTCAGCGTAACAACTCTTATTTAAGATCAACTGGGAGAATATTGAAAGGAGAATTATATAACAGCAAAATACTACCAATACGCACTCAAGTCATACTTTACTTTCTTCTTCTACAGACCATAATTGCTGCAACTTATCAAAATAATCGGCTACTGGTGGAGTCTAAATCTTTCTTCTAACAGTAATTTTGTTACCCAAACTGAAATGAGTCAAGCCATCAATTTTTGGCATTAACGACCAGACCACCATTAGGCAAACCAACCATACACAACTAATTATTAGAAATAGAACATATGTGAAAGGATGTATTAAGATTCAAAATCAGATTAAAAAGAACCTCCTTCTGAAGCTGTAGTGAATGCTTTGATTTTTCAGCAAGTTGGATCCTCAATGCTCGAAGCTCATGTTCCATATCCATGACCTGAAAAAAGAACATGTTTCTCTAGTGATATATGTATATATATATATATATATATGTGTGTGTGTGTGGTATATATGGTGTATATATGGTATATATATATATACAAGATCTATGTTACAGAAAAAAATACTGATATCATAAACCAAAAGAATATCTTCACAAGAAAGGACTCCGAAAGCAAAAAGCTTAAGTACTTAAACCATGTGACTTGTATAAAATTAAATGTATTCTAGATTATGATTTAAATGCTATACATTATGAGAAGATATTAGTTATACTTCAAAAGTGAATCGGTCAAGCATATGAATATTGTATTGACTGAAGTTCTTGTAGCACCGCGATAGAGAGAATAAAGGAAACAGATGTAATACCCTACTAGGTTGATGTAGCATTTTGATTCGTCTAGCCTCTTGAACCTCCTTCATCAATTCATCCACATCCTGGTTGTGAAAACAGAAAGATAAACAGCACAAATCAACAATGCCACCTACTGGCTGGAATTATAATAGAGCATGATGCCTTTGTAAAAGCTAAATATACAAATTTCTACTGATCAGGTTTTCTTGGATGCAAGAATTCTATTGGAACCTGTTTTCCTGAAGCTCGTGACATTCGCTCATGTTCCTGAAGAGCCTCTTCTACTCTCTGGACTGCTGTTCTAGCATTCTCAATTTCATCCCGTGCAAAAGCTCTCTCTTCATCAACAAGTTTCTTAGCATCTTCAGAAGCCTATAAGATAATATGGTTTTTAAAAGAGCAAAAGAAAACAATGCGACATATATTTTACTGTAAAACGGAAACACCGCAGATAAAACAATGGTGGGCCTAGCAGGTAAAAACTATGAGGATGAATATAAAATGGGCAGTATATAATGGAACAGCATTGCGCCAAAAAAAAATAAAAAGTTGTTGTATATTGTCATATAATGTCAGACCGTCTGTGTTATGTCCATCACATACGAGAAAGAAATGGGCTCATTATAGAACAAACATATACAGTAATTCCACCTGTTTCAAAAAAGTTGCAAGCTTTTTTACTTCAGCTTTCTCTTGAATCAGCTCTCCTTCTCTCTGAGTTAAATGAACTGCTAAAGCTTCAACCTGCAAACGTTTAAAAATCAACAAATGGGACTGGTGAGGAATTGAGGATGACACATGATATAACTGCAAGTCTGCATCAAAGCGGGGAAGATAATAAGAGACAGACAACTAACATTCCAAACTGAATTAGGGTAGCGTTAAAACCAAAGATCAGTGTACTGTAGCATCTATATCAATTAGGCATGACGACAGTGAAAGGACCAATAGAGAAGCAATCATTTGTAGATGGAGAATAACCAACCATAGCTATAGCTTCTTCCACGTCATCTTTGTTTGTGCCAGCAACTCGCCCTCTCAGAGCTTCAAGTGCATCCCTAAGTTTCTTTAGAAGCACGTGCTTCTCCAGTGAGACCGCCTCTTTGAGCCTTGCCTGGAACCCGAATAATATAACTTCAAATTAGCAGCCAACCATTGAAAGACGGCAACACTATTTTTGAGTTCTAAAACGAAATACAGAAACAAGATATGCCTTCAACAGAGCCGCTTAGAGATCATACAATTCAAAAATCAAAATACAGATTGCTCACTTCTTCAACATCATTTGTTATTCTAAAGCAATATTTCCAGTGATATACAAAATACTTCATAGTAAAGGTGGATTATAAAGTAAGATCAGTTCAAACAAGAGACAACCTCGTCAGATAGCTTTGCAGCAGCAGCCAAACCCTTTTCAAATTTGCTAGCAAGATCGCGCACAGAAAGGCGTTTCTGCTGCTCCAGCAACAGGGCAGTTTCTCGTGCAACCAAATCTTTCATAGACGACATTTCAGAGTCTTCTTTTACCTCCACGATTTGATTGTTAGCGCCAATTTTGTAATGTGGGAAACGACTTGAGGCAAAAAACACATCAGTAGACACCGATGATACTGCATCCTTTTGCATTGTATAGCTATAATCATGGCTCAACCTCGTCATAATTGAATTTTCCTAGATGTAGTAAAAGTAAATTCATTTTTAGCAGCAATCCAGTATATTGGTGAAAATAAATTTATAAAAAAAGAAACTTCTCTAGTCTACTCACGACATTAAGACCAAAAGCAGAGAAATTTTTGCAATAGGTAATACATTTAGGATTACATACTGAACTTTTATTTCTCAGGTTTAACCAAACACAAACACAAACACATTAACCAGTGAATCCAAAAACTTGAGAGCAAAATGTAAAACCATGCAAAATAAGAAAAAAGAAAAGAGACCTGCGAGCAACTCAATTATTCAAAAGAAATACATATATATATATATACATATATATATAGCGTTTTCAGACTGATTCTTCTTTTTTTTCTTTAAAAAGACTGATTCTATTTATGCATATTATACTAATCAGTATTTACAGTACACAATTAAACAATTTATTTGAGTTGTGACACCATTGTCTTTTCAAATTTCAACCATACAAAAAACAGAATTGGGGACAAGGTCTAGAGAAAAAAAAGTGAAGGTAAAAGAAAAATTAACAGCCGATGAATTGTTTTTATTCGCTGGATAACATCAACTACATTTCAATAATTGAAATATAACTCAAAAGTGATGATCAATCCCAAAAAAAATACAACAATGAGCAACCAAACATCAAACAGAAATATACAACCCCCTCCCCCCCAAAAGAAAAAATTAAAAATTAGAACAGTAATGTTTGCCACAGCAAATAAAACTCACATTGCAGAGCGTTGAAACTATTAAAAACTCTCCAATTCTACAGAAACATGAAAAAGAAAATGATGATGTTTAAGAAGAAGAATAAGAGGGGGGAAAATGCACACACACCCACACACGCACACACATTATTTAGCAAAGATTATCCACAACAGAGCAAAAATTTACTCACAGATCATGTCAGTACAAGAAACTGGATAGTGGATAGGATGTTTGACCCCGAAAAAAGTAGAAATAAACAGCAGTTTTTGAATGTAGAGATAGAGAGATAGAGTGGGTATGTGTATGAATGTAGGAAGGGACAGAGAACTGAGAGAAGAAGGAAAAAGGCAAAACGAAATAATGCCTTCTTGTTTGCTTTTTAAAAGCCGAAGGAAAGAAAGAAAAAGCCGCCCTAATAATATTTCTCTGACTCTACATGCTTACACACACACACATATATAACTATATATATTGCCACCGGAAAGCTTTCCTCCATATCTTTTGGTGGTCTACTCTACTTAACCTTCAAAACAAAGATTTGTTTTTTATTTATAGATTAGAAGAATAACTAAATTTGTGAGAATGATGTTTTGAGGAAAGAAGTTGAAATCTTTTAACAAGATTACTTTTTTAGGACAGAAACTGAGTGATTACGCAGGTTGTCCACTCCTACGTTGTTTTCACAACATATATAATTTAATAGGCCATGAAATTCATTCGTGTTTAAAACTTTAAACCATAAATTATTTTCCAACTGGCAGATTATAATGTTTCCTTAATCATATTCTTGTTGTTAGAGCTTGATTTTGAAAGATTTTAGTCAACTATATCACGAATGGACGAGTTTTCAAGGGGCAAAATTATTTCTTTTTTTAAAAGAATTTTTGGAAACAAATAAATTGTAATTAAGCGATGATGGGGCTCTTTCCACAATTTTTGTCGTGCAAGCATCATATTTTGTATATGTGTAATTTTATTTTATTTTTTTAGAATTGTATATGTGTAATGTTGTATCTTATCTTATGCATGCAACTAGATATTAAAATTACAAAATAATTTCAACAAAATATGCATATATATGTGCAATGCAACAAGTACATAGATAAATTTGCATTATACAACATTTACTATATTAATTTGAAAATAACGTACAACAATACAACATTAAAGTGTGAGTGATATCAAATAAGTTACCCAATACATTTATAAAGGAATTAATTCCCAACCAAAAGCAGACGTAATTTACAGTTTCTTATTACATCGTCGAGCAATAAATATCTGTAGCCAATAACTTGTAACTAATAAATCTTCACCCGTTATAACTTGTTCCTTGTTTCCCTTTCCCTTACTCTTTTTTTCCAAGAAATTCATAGCGGTATTAAAGCATCTTCAAGAGAGCTCTATAATAACTCTTATCTTTATTTTAGAAGCTATTTTCTCTCCAACAATACTCTATTCCTTTATTCTATGATAGAAAAATGAATAGTATCTCTCTACTAGTAGAGGAATACTATTCATTTCTCTATAATTTTCTTTTTGTTTTTCCTTTTCTTTTATTACATTTAGTTATAGTAGTACTTCATTAAACATATGACATTTAATTATATTTTAGATATTAAATTATACTATATAGTATATTAAAAATATTTGGCATATAAAATTACTAGATTCCAACAACATAAATAACTAAAAATAAGATTCAACAACATTACAACAACATATTACTAGATTTCAAGATTTTCTCTCTCGATTTAAAGAAATCAAAGATGTCGACGCTCATTTCACACTTCGAAATGCATTAATCGATCATTTGTGGGATCAATATTCTAATTCATAGGATTAGAATATTTTATTATTAGGTAGTATATGTTTGTCGCAATAATATTATACGAGTACTCTTTTTCCTACTCAATGATTTCAATATGAGAGGTTTTAATGAGGCTCGTACATTGGGTTATATAGAAATATTGAAATTTTTAATTTTAAATAACTAAAAATATTATTTTAATTTTATTTGATTTTGTACATTTATTTTTTATTAATTTATACCTTATCATTAATATAAGATTAATATAGTGTGCAAAATTAAAGAAACAATATGATTTTTTGAAATAGAGTAGGAAGTAGAGTAATTATTGAAGATGATGTATGTTCTTTTCTCTATAATAGAGAAAAAATTTATCTATTATAGAGAAACTTTTGGACATGCTCTTAATTTTTCAAATACTAAATCTATATCTATATAAACTATAATAGCAAGCCCGGGCTATTTTTAGAAACTTCTTTTTTCATTTTCTTTTTTATTTTTTTTCAATATTCCATTTCATAAAATTATATATTAAATGTTATATAATAATTGTACATTTACATTTCCAATCATCTAATTAATTTTTCATTTATGATTTTCAATCATCTAATTAATATAAAATGTTACTAATGCATAATTCAAGGTACAAAAGGTTTAATTTTAGGCTACAATGATATTTTTAAAAACTTCTTTTTTCATTTTTTTTCATTTTTTTTCAATATTCCATTTCTGAAAATTATATATTAAATATTATATAATAATTGTACATTTACATTTCCAATCATCTAATTAATTTTTCATTTATGATTTTCAATCATCTAATTAATATAAAATGTTACTAATGCATAATTCAAGGTACAAAAGGTTTAATTTTAGGCTAGAAAAGGTTTAGCCACAATAATATCACACATCTTGTGCTTCCCCCGAAATTAATTTGAGAGAAATCTTTTATTTTACGTATTTTTTGCATAACACGTAATTATAGTTTGTATGACAGTGTGTAAATCAGTAATTAATACCAATATTTCAAATATATATTTTTTAGAATAGTACAGAAACAACACATATATATGACGTATATGTCATTATTCAGCAAAATACGTTTAATGTACTATCAAAAACTTAAAATATATTAAAAGGAGATCTAATCATACACGCTGTCATACAAATTCAAGCCTCAAAATCACAATTTCGGTTAATTTCGTTTACAAAATCCAGGTATAATATAAATTTTTTAGAAACAATAAATAATTAACATTTGTATTATAATTAATAAATAATGAAGATTGTAAAACAATAAATAATTAATATTTATATTAGAATTCATAAATAATGAAGATTGTAATATAGTTAAACTGAGGCCGGTGTATTTTAGTAATTTATTGGACGGTCAATTATTATTCATAACCAATTAGTACTTATTGACTAACTATACCAAATCAAAACATGACATCAGTCAATGCTTTCAGTTTACCAATTTTCTTAAATATATATATATATATATATATATATATATATATATATAGATGAGTTAGTATATAAATTAACTCACATGTCAGAATTAGGAACTCATCTCAACCCTCCATACAATTAGAATTAGTGGTTTAGATCCATTCTCTATATTGAATTGTGGATTTTTTTTAATTTTTTAATGCATCGATGGGCTTTTTGGGAATCCACACTAATCTTTCCATCCTTAAATTACGCCCACGTTATTTCTTCCAACCAATTAAACGATTTCTTTGAAGATTTAAAAGAATTATCCTTGCTTTTACACATCTTTCTCAAATTTTCAACCAAATCAAAATCCCTTCTCACCGATTTCTACTATTTATCTTGATTAATTTGTGTACTCACTTAAAGCATCTTTAATATACATGAATCGATCAATGCTTAAATAAGCATATAAATATGCTTTTTTTAAGTTCGAATAATGCTTTTTAGTATGCTTAAATAATGAATGTTTATGCAAATGCTTAAATCTATTTATAATTATCCACGATTGATACAAAACATGTTAATTAATGCTTATATCATATAAATTTGGTGGTTAATATAAAAAAATGCATAATAATAGATGTGATTATCCGTAAATCGTATCTATTATTATACATGCACAATATTAAATATGCAATTGGTTAAATAACATAAATTTGATGCTTAATATAAAAAATATGTGCATCATAATAGATGCTTAAATTGTACTCTATTATTATCCATGCTTAACATAAAACATGCAAATGCTTAAATCACATTAATTTGATACTTAATATAGAAAATATGTGCATAACAATATATACTTAAATTATATCTATTATTTATTCATGTTTAACATGAAACTTGTAAATGCTTAAATCACATAAATTTGATGCTTAATATAAAAAAAATATGTGCATACCAATAAATATAAAATTACAATAATATGGTTTAAAAAAAAGGGAGAGTTATAATAATAGACTTTTGAATATTGTAAAGATAAATTATAGCACTCCATATTTTTTAGATAAATTATAGCATTTTCTTACTTTTTTGCCCTTTCCCTTATTTCTCCAGATTTTTTTTAAAACAAAAACAATAATTTATTATTTATATATTATATAACTTTTACTGCAACTAATAGTTTTACCCTAATTGACTTATCACTTTTCACACCTTCATTTTCTCACAACAAAATTCATGAAATCACACATTAAAAATCGTGAAAATTTGTGAAAATCGTGAAAAT
Organism: Agastache rugosa; assembly: GCA_031470985.1. Lineage (NCBI taxonomy): Eukaryota > Viridiplantae > Streptophyta > Magnoliopsida > Lamiales > Lamiaceae > Agastache > Agastache rugosa. The sequence continues at coordinate 37,602,624 of CM062602.1, read as the reverse complement.
TTGTGAATTCACACAACAAAATTCATGAAATCACACATTAAAAATCGTGAATTCGCATAATAAAATTCGTGAATTTTGCAAATTATAAAATAGCACATAAAAAATTGTGAATTCACACAACAAAATTCGTGAAATCACACATTGAAAATCGTGAATTCACGTAATAAAATTCGTGAATTTCGTCAAATTTGAAGAACAACCATATTCGAATTTTACAGATCCAACCAAAAGAAAAAGGAGAAAATTAAAGATCTGGAAAAATTGAGATGAAGAAGATTAAAGATCTGAAAAAATGGAGATGAGAGTGCAAATCTTCGGTGATAGAGGGTGTAAATCGTCGGAAAATGAAGGATGCCTTCACCGGAATAAGGTTGGATGTCGGGAATGGGACATAGGACGCTGGTGGCCGTCGGTGGGAGAAGAAGCTGGTCACCGGAATTTGGGAGAGGACGTTTGCAGATGGGAGGGAAGAAGGATTAGGTTCTGATAAATTTTGGATTAATAAAAAATGATAATGAATGAAATAAGAATTAAGGAAAAAGAAGTCCAAATTTTTTGAAATGTGCTAGAATTTATCTTTTTAAAATGAGGTGCTATAATTAATCTTTACAATGTTCAAAGGGCTAAAATCACTAAATATCTCTTAAAAAAAAGCATCCATTTTTTAGGGGAAAATAATTTTCAATAGCCATTCCAATAACAATCATTAACAATAACATATTTCAATTATTGTAATTAATTATTCTTTTTAAAATTATATTCAAAAAGTAACTCAAACAATTTTATAATTGGGACGAAGATTGTGCTTAAAATAGTATTTATTAAGCACATACAAGTACATGAATAATCATCTAATATTAAAATATAATTAATGTAATGCTTTTATAAATAAAAAAATAATATACTAGTAATACTTATCATTGAAAAATTGAGAAGCATCAAATATCACGAAACTAGAAATCGAATGAAATTCCCCAAAAGGACCAAAGCTATTCATAAATAAATCCAATAATGTTAAGAGAAAAAAAAAACGTCCAGAAACTAGAAATCAAATGAAATTCCGTAATGGTTGGGATATATTGGATGAGTCAATATTACCCTTAAAGCCATTAGCTTAACCGTTACGTCTTCATTTTATCCTCAATTTTGTCAATTAATTATAACCATTGATTTAATGAAATAGATGAACATGATTGATTCCTATTTCCCAAATGGGAACTAATTTCTATATGAGCTCATTCCAATATATATATATATATATATATATAGAGGGCGCGTATTAAATAAGAACACTTTCTTAGATAAGAAATAAGAACAAATCTAGACCCTTGATCCTTGTTGATCTACGGTCCAGATTTAAGTTATTGTATTTTATGCATTAAAATATTTATGCATTTAGTTTCTGCATTTTATGTATCTCCGATGTAATAAAAATGAATTGTTCTTACGTTCTCATATAAGATGTGTTCTTACCAGATCCGCTCCCCATATATATATATATCTATATATATATATATATATATCATTGTATGTGTAGATTATATCCAGGACTTCTGAATCTGATTACAAATGTTAATTTATTATAAGATATAATAAGTACTCCCTCTGTCCCATTATTCTTGTCTTGTATTCCTTTTTGGGCTGTCCCGTTATTCTTGTCATGTTTCCATAAAAGGAAATATGCTTCTCTCACAAAAAGTTGTGGGTTCCACCACTTTCTATATTTTTACCTTCTAAACACCCTTCTCCTTAATACATGTGCCCAAAAGAAATGAGACAAGAATAATGGGACGGAGGGAGTATCTTATATTCTTATGTGTTCGTCAAACTATAATAGCAAGCCCGTGCTATTTTTAGAAACTTCTTTTTTCATTTTTTTTCATTTTTTTTCAATATTCCATTTTTTAAAATTATATATTAAATGTTATATAATAATTGTATATTTACATTTCCAATCATCTAATTAATTTTTCATTTATGATTTTCAATCATCTAACTAATATAAAATGTTACTAATGCATAATTTAAGGTACGAAAGGTTTAATTTTAGGCTACAAAAGATTTAGCAACAATAATGTGTGAATATCACACATCATGTGCTTCCCCCGAAATTAATTCGAGAGAAATCTTTTATTTTAAAGTTTGATTACATATAAGTTTTATTTTAAATATTATTACGTGGGTGGGTAATTTATAGTTCGTATTGTGATCAAGTTATTTTTTATTTTTATTTATTATTTCTATATAGTGCGATTTTTATATTAAAAAAATATTTAATAATAATAATGTTTCTCTTCATGTTAGATATACATTTGACTGAAGAACATATGAAGAATTATGCACAGGCAGAAATCGAGAAGATTATGCGCAAATGTGGACGCAACTTGCGAGATTTTAATAAGATACAATATCTCAATCCAGAGTATTTTTGTCAGCCGTATAATAGTTTGATAAATGACGAGTTGCGTTATAATCGATCAGATATGGAAGCTGAGCACGCTTCGTTCATGCATGATATTACCGAAGAACAACGCCAAGTCTATCAAACGATTATTGAGAGAGCACAATCAGAATCAGGTGGTGTCTTTTTTGTATACGGAAAAATATTTATTTGGAGGACATTATCTTCTGCATTACGATCAAAATGAGATATAGTACTCAACATAGCATCGAGTGGGATAGCATCTCTATTACTGCCAGGTGGAAGGACTGCACATTCCCGATTCGCTATCCCGATAAATCCAAATGAAGATTCATTGTGCAACATCAAACAATGAAGTCCACAGGCTGAACTCCTTATCAGATGTAAGCTCATAATATGGGATGAAGCACCGATGATGCATAAATATATTTGAAGCCCTGGACAGAACCTTGAGGGATATAATGAGGTTTAAAAGTCCGATGAATTCTGAATCACCATTCAGAGGTAAGACAATGGTGTTCGGAGACGACTTTAGACAAATATTGCATGTCATACCCAGAGGAAGCAGACAAGAAATAGTCAATGCAAGTATCAACTCTTCTTACATCTGGAAGGACGTTCAAGTGCTCAGGCTTACAAAAAATATGAGGCTGCGACTCATAGATTCAGAATTGAAGGCAACAAAATTAAAAAAGTTTTCTGATTGGGGCAGCTGTAGGTGATGGACTTTTGGGTGATACGAATGACGTGCAAAAATAGACATACCAGACGATATTCACCTTAAATTCTCGGGAGATCCAATAGAAGCAATTGTTAAGGATACATATCCTTCAATCATGGTTGTTCCAAATGACTTGAGTTACCTTCAGGACAGAGCCATACTCGCTCCCACACTCGATGTAGTTGAATCAGTTAATGAGTACATGATAGATAAGAATATTTCTGTGAACAAAGAATATTTGAGTTCAGACAAGACATGCAGCTCTGATGCAATTATTGATGTAATGAACGATGTCCACACACCTGAATTTCTAAATGGTCTGAAATGTTCGGGAATGCCTAACCACAAGCTCATTCTGAAGGTCGGCACGTCGGTTATGTTGTTAAGGAACATTGATCATTCTCTTGGATTGTGCAATGGAACGCGTTTGGTTGTCACGAGAGTTGGTAATCATGTTTTGGAGGCCAAAATATTGACAGGAAATAATTTCGGCCATAAAGTATTGATTCCGAGAATGTCATTAACTTCATCAGATCCACGTCTTCCATTCAAGTTTCAACGAAAACAATTCCCTCTAATTGTTTCGTACGCCATGACAATCAACAAAACTCAAGGACAATCTCTATCACATGTGGGATTTTTTTCTCATGAAACCAGTGTTCTCCCATGGTCAATTGTACGTCACTGTATCGAGAGTACGGAGTCGAAGTAGTTTGAAGATCCTGATATGCGATAAAGATAAGAAGAGCACTGCATGTACCACGAATGTTGTTTACAAGGAAATTTTTCAAAATTTATAGATGTATAATTTTGAATGAAATTTTAATTTATATTGTTTCATACTTATCTGTTTTTTTTATATATTTTCCTTACTCGTACTTATGTTATTTTATAAAAAAAATTAAAATTCAATTTACCCAATGTATCGCACGGGGTGTAGTACTAATTTTGTAAAAATTATTCACAATTTCAATTAGTGATGCCGTTAGCCGTTAGGCCCGTTATTAGTCTCGCAATGAATGCTCCTAGTTTTTTTGTGTTGCGTTATATTCATAAATCATAAACCCATATTATGTAGTACTCCTATATTATGAGAGGTAATTAAATCCACATTGCAACGAGCTAGCATGTATAAAAGTATGGGAATCAAGAGAGTTTATTCATTATTATTTATTACAATTCCGCCCACATCATGTTCAAACAAGTAACTAAATGGATGATAAACATGGTGCAATGGCTAGAATCAGAAGTTTGTTAAACATGTCTCAACCTGACTATAGATCGGACTGGAACATGATTTTTAGTTTCATCTGGATTGAAGCTGGAAAATAAAAATATGTGCACACAGACGGTCCGATAAAGTTCATATTTTTATCCCTCATTTTCGAGTTTTAATAAAAAATTGCCCCCAGAAAAATGGGAATAACTCAAACTAACAATTCTGCCTTGCACACGTTAGTATAGTGTCACATAAAACCCTAAGCAAACTGGTGTTGAAATATTTTTAGTTCCAAACGAAATTAAATCAAAATTGAATTTTGTTTCATTTCGATTTCTTCCTTTTCTTTTTTTTTTCTCTCTTGAAAAATTTCGATTTGATTTAGAACTAGTAAGTAGCCCGTCGAGTTTCGACGGGAAATAACTTTTTATTTTAATTTACGTGTATCTTATTTTAAAGTTGTGATATTGTTCGCGTTAATTATTAATCAAACTTAACAAATTAATTTTATTTCACGTATCTAAATTTATAATTAGGAATGACAATGAATCGAGTATACTCATTCATTATGTATTTTTTAAATCTAAATTTGTTTAAAATTTTTCTACATATTATCATTCTAATCTTGGTACTAATTGTAAATATAAATATAAATCATGCAAATGTTAACAATATAATACTTCAAAAAAATGTCATAACAATATATTATTACTTCACAATTTGTCGAAAATCTCACCGTACACCACATTAGTTGTTGTGCTGTGCGTGTGACCATTCTTGTCACTTATTAAAATTTTTAAACCTTTTTTGCTAGTGACTCTTGAGATTGCAACGTACAATTGACCATGACTGAACACTGGTTTTGGTAGGTATAGTCCCACGTTCGATAGAGATTGTCCCTAACTCTTGTTTATGGTCATAGCAAAGCATACAGTTAAGGGAAATTGTCTCCTCTGGAACCGAATGGGAAATTTAGTGTGATCTGAAGGGCTCATTATCATTCTTGCAATTGGAAACTTCTTGCCTGCATTTTTTCCGAAAATCAATTTGGCTTCAATTACTCGCTCCCCAAGTTCAGTTACTATCATCCTCGTGCCATTGCAGAGCTCATTCGCCGGGTCTATATTTCTCAGAAGCATAATGATGCATCCTTCTTTTAATTTTATCTCGTGACTCGGCAATCCGGAACACTTGATTGTATTGAGATATTCAACTGAGAAAACTTCATTGTCGATATCAACTTCACCATCCTCTTTGCAAATATTGTCCGAACTAAGATATTTCTTTTCTTTGCTGGACATAAGCGACATGACATAATTATTAATCTCATCAACCATCTCATTTGTGGGTGCCAGGATAGCTCTGTCCTTAATAATATCAGGATTAGACGCAGTGTGCAATACATCTGGATAAGTGTTTTCCACTATGGCCGCTATAGGATCAACTGCATCTCGTATCAGAATATCTTCTGATAATGTCACATCAGCTTCTCCATCACCAGTGCTTTCGCCGGCAATCCCGTCACCTACATTAAGGATCCATTCTGCAAATTTCCTTGTGTCTTCCGCATCATATCCATATCCGTTGCCCTTATATTAAAAAAATGTAAAATATTATACTAAATAAATAACATAATTTTCAATGCGAAATATTTGTTAAATATTTTGAAGAAATGCAGTTTTGCTAAGAAAATCCTGATGTGCATACTAGTATCAACCAAAAGAAATGATAAAAATTGAGCTACAATTTTAACAAATTAAAGCGAAATACAGAAAAGTATATCTTCAATCAGAAAGTATCAAATGGGGAAAATGTTACTGAATGAATAAGACACACAATGATGTATGTTTTGAGTAATTTTAGTATTGTAATTTCTAGAATACAAATATATGAATATATTAAAATTCAATTACTTAAATTAAATTACCACAGATTAGCCTATACTAATTAATATATTAATTATATTTTTGTTTGGTTTTTATCTTACATTAATACGCAGTGGCAAATAATAACTATCAACAAAATAAAAAGTACTAAATAAATAACTCAATTTTTAAAGCGTAGTATTTAGATGAATTTAGGCATATAATTTTGTATTTAGATTAATTACCTGTAATCTCATGTTCCTAGTTAATTTAAGAACTTCGCATGAATCCCAAAGTCGAGATGAGCTTATCGAGGCATGTACAATGTCATGTCGGCTCCCTTTAGGAACTACTGGAAGGATCTGCCTGAAGTCTCCCCCTAAAACAACAACCAAACCACCGAACGGTTTATAAGAACACCTGTCATCAGACGTTCGCATTACATCCTTTAAGCTCCTATCGAGAGCTTCAAAGCAATATCTGTGTGTCATCGGTGCCTCATCCCAAATAATAAGCTTTGTCTTTTGAAGAAGTCCAGTGATATCATTATCAGGTTTGATCTTGCTGCATGTTGAGTTTTCGTTGCAGTCCAATGGTATACCGAATATAGAGTGTGCAGTCCTTCCTTTAGGGAGAAGTAGCGAAGCTATACCGCTCGAGGCTACAGGAAGTACAATATCACCCCTTCCACGTAAGGCTGAGCATAATGTCTTCCAAATATATGTTTTTCCCGTACCACCATAACCATATAGGAAAAAAAATCCACCATTACCATTATCAACTGCAGTCATTATCTTTTGATAAACTTCCATCTGCTCATCTGTCAATGAATGATATAGATTTGTGTGTTGTGCCTTCATCTCTTCTATATCGTATGACGTCTCTTCCAATATAAGTAGATTTTCAGCATCAGATATGATAGTTTCGTTTGGTAACGGCATTCCTTGAAAGTTAATTAGGCTCGTGGAATTAGCCACAAATAACTTTTCAATTTCAACCAAAGTTATATTTTTTAACTGGTCTTCTGTCAACTGCAAATCTATACGAAAAAAGTAAACAGATTAATATAATGTTTTAAATTTTAGACATATTTATTTTTATACTATCGAATATAATTGGCTTACTTTTTATAGTCTTTTTCTAATTGGCTGGAGATACTCTAAACTACAAAAAATCTTTTTTAGCCTATCACACCAATAATTTATGGTTGCACGTTTTTATTTAGTAAAGTAATTTACCAATTTTGGCATATTAAAGTATTTTAAATTGAGTTATACGCTGTATATTAAATTTGATTATTTAAAATTTAATCACAATGGTAATACCAAAGTTACAGAACCTGAACACTACTTATATATTATAATTCTAGATTCGTAGTTAACTCACACAAACTATTTCTTTTAGACAATCTTTATGCATTCTATGAAGCTAGACTAATTAAAATACATTTGAAATTAGCAAGGTTACATAGAAAGAAATATTCGCTCACATATTTGAAGTGTAAATGATAATAACTCCGTCACAGAAAAACGAAAAAAAAATGCACTTTAATTCAATGTTCATATATAAAAAAATTAAGAATATAAAGTTAAACGCTTCACTAATAAATGGATAAAAGTACCTGGGTTTTTAAGAGTCTTCCGTTTTGTGTAAAGGATGTCGTCTGACAATAATTTCCAAGTTTGTTTCCACACGTTCTCGGGCATTGACATGCTATTTGAAATGAGTAAGGTCATGAAATGGCGTCGTAGATAATTACCTGTACCCCAAGAAGCTGCTTCAATAATTCCTTCAATGTACTCTCTATCATCGTCTAATAAACCCCTTGCGTAGCATGCTTCTTTGTAACTCTCTTTTAGCTCTCCATTGACCATACGAAAATCGCTGTGGCAAGTTGCACCCTTTACGTGGTTCAATAGTATCCTAAGATGATACAATTTCCCTGCAGATGGAGGAACATGGTAGAGTCGTCCTATGGACTTACCTTTTTCTCTCTTCGTCCACTTTCTATTTATTGCATTCCAAACGTAGTACTGGGGGAAGTCAATGTACAACAATTCTCGAGCTTGCTCACTTTCTTTATTAATTGCCATCCACTGTAAGAACTGTGATTCAGCTATAGTGTTTTTGTCCAAGACATTTTCAATGTAATCACCTTCTCTAAACACACACGTAGGCTCGTCTTCCAAATGAAAAGACAATCGTTCCACACTGGGAGTGCGATAATGAATTGGAAACTCAAATATTCTCCACATAGCTTCACATGCAGAAATATATCTACAATCAATGTACTCGCTAATTTCATCCTTATTTGAGTTAGTTACTTTGGCCCCCATCCTATCGCTGGCCTTGGTGATGTACTTGAAGAGATACTTGACAGACTGTCCTTGATTGCAGTACTCAACATTGATGTGGGCCTTATACTTCATGATTAAATATGCATTGTAGGGAACCACATACCTGTTATCAAGAAGAACTCCATTTTTTTCTATTGTGACACCCGTGTCTCTTCTTCTATAATTAGAAAGAAAATTTAAAAAACAACTAATTAAATATTAATGGATTAATTGGATATCATACTCTGCATCTTTCAGTATTATGTCAGTTTTGTTAGCCTTGGAATTTCCAACATCCACCGATTCTATGATGATAATTTGGGTAATGACCTCGCCAAGAACATCTGCAAATTAAACATTAATATAATTGAACTTTCAATTTTTTAAAAAGGAATAATATATATATCAGATATCCAAGACTATGAAATTGTAAATGCTGATGCTCAAACAATTCTTATTTTCTTATCAAAATGCCCCACAAAAATAAATAATCGTGGTAATATTGACGTAGAAATGTTTAGCATAGTAGTATTTATCAACTATAATGGAGTAAGTAATAAAGTTTTAAAATGATCATATAAAAAAATATACTTACCCACAAAAAATTTCGTATCGCATGTGTTGAGATTCTTGAAAGGAATAAAATCAAATCCATTTTCAGCAATCTTTGAGAATTCTATCGGTTCAAACACTTTGGTGGTAATTCCAAAGACGATCCTCCACTCGTGATTGACTTTTGATTTTTGAAATTTTGGATTGTTTTCCAATACATGGAAGTCATTAATAGCGGTTATTTGCCCCTCTTTGAGTAAAGTTTCAAACTTTCTCTTAAATCCTATCGAGACAGACGCTTGAATTTTGTCACCCTGTATAAAAAAGAAATTTTTTTTAGATTGCATAATTAAATAATTATTGTAATAATAAAAATTGTACACATAGTTACCCATTCATCAATTACAATCATCTCCAATCCTTCTTTAGCTTTGAGATCTTTTTGAACCCACAAACGCAAGATTCTCACAACCACGGATTTATTCTTTGTTTTGCTATTGATCGCATTCAAACGGATCATATCACTATTTGTCGTCATTTCCTTTGTTCTGAACTTAAGAAGAAATAAATTAAGTTGGATGAGCTAAAACAACCCCTAAATTTAATCGGAAACAGATGTTAAAATATATGCAACATAATTTAAGTGCAAATAACAATAACGTTTCTTATGTGTCTAGAAACATAATAAGAAAACATATGCATCGAAACGCCTACCACCACCACCACCCCACATATACATGCAACTTCTGAATCTATACTGGGAACATGAAATAAAATAAGTTTATTGAAATATACATATGAAATTAAAACATCATATCAAGATGTATAATATAATAAAAAAATCTCAAACAATCACATACACCCCAACGTAAAAATATGCAACACTTATAATGTTCATCTTCTTCCTTCCTATGTCTTTTGCAGTTCTAGTATTTAAAAAAACTACATAAAAGAGTAACTTTAGGACATCCATTCATGTGAAGGGCATTAATCTAAGAAAATTCTACACACCTCTAGAACACACAATTACCTAGGCTTGACTCGAGAAAGCTTTTTCCCCCCGCTAACAGGGACAACCCCTCTTACTTAGACCTTAAATGGCATAAGCCTTTCATTGATTATGTAAACAGAGGACCACTTAAGGTTCTAGATATTGTTCAAAAACCACCAAATCTCCCATATGCGAATGCAGAATAATGCACAATTTCTGACTATTCGTAAATAGAAAAACCTCAGCTAATACAAAATAAGAAAATAACATAATCGTTCTTAGGTACTTGCACTATCACACAGCATAATAAGACAAAACTTAAAAATGGGCCAAAAAAGTCAAGAGATTATTAGGGAATAAAAGGATCACAATCATTGCTCATCGAATGCAAGTTCTTTCAAAACTTGTTTCATTTATCGTCATACACGCAATACAGTCGCAGATACATTTTGGTTCATTAAAAAAATCAACACCTTATCAAGATATTGCAACAAACATTAACGTAAAAGAGAAAAATAAAATAGAACAAAAAATCACCGCTTTACAATATTGCAACCAACCTGTGGAACTCAATGTAACGGGTGAAACAATGCCGGGTTTGATTGGTAGTCGGGAACCGAAAATCAGCAGGCTTGAGATGTGTAATCCTGCGCGAAGAAAAAGAAAGATTAACAATAATGATGTGAAGGATTAGAGTTAGTTTAATGTTAAATATATAGTGAAATATTCCTACTCCTATGACAATTCAGAGTTATAAAACCAATCGACAATCTTTATCAAGAAAAGATAAACATGGCATTATTAGAATTAGAATAGATAAATATGTATTAATATTGCAATAGTAATTAACTAACCAATCGGCAATCTTTATCAAGAAAAGATAAACATGACATTAGAATTAGAATACATAAATATGTATTAATACTGCAATAGTAATTAACTACATATAAAAATTAGAATATATAGAATTAAAATTAGACAAATTACCAGAATAAAGGAAAAACTGAACGGAGCACCGTGGAGAGGGGGGCTTTATTTTCGTATTAGTAATAGATTAAAAATTTATACTCTCTCCCTTCCGTTAATCTTGGCCTAGTTCTTTTCGGCATAAGTATTAAGAAGAAAGATATTAACTGTAAAAGTTATGTTTAGTGTAGTTTGTATATATTATTTTATTGACTATTAGTATTTTTTATTGATTTTTCAATCCTGCAATGTTTTTTATTAACTTTTTGACTTAATTAATGTACTAATTGAGCCATAATTTTGTCTACAAAAGGAATATGCCAAAATAAGTGGGACGGCAAAAAAGGAAAATATTCCAAGATGAGTGGGAGGGAGGGAGTATTTCTCACCAGCAGCAGCATCTACATCTACATCAATCACATAGGTTCTCCGATCATGACATAGTTGTGATGATGGCCTCTCAAAGCAGAAAGCTTCTCTCTCTCCTCCTCCTCCTTCTATTCCTCCTCTTCTCTCTCTCCTCACTCTTCCTCTCTCCCTCCACTCCCACCCCCCAAATCCAGTCGCCACTCCACTCACTCCCAACCTCATCTCCTCCCCCCAACTTCACATTTCTCATCAAAGTCCTCACATTCAACCGCCTCTCCTCTCTCTCCCGCTGCCTCAACTCTCTCTCCCGAGCCCACTACGATGCCGCCGACAAAGTTAATCTCCACATCTACATCGACCATTTCCCCCAACATTCTCCAGGTGGGCCTGCGGATTTGGACCAAAGATTGAATATTTCCAAGAAAATTCTTGATTTTGTCGATGGGTTCGATTGGAGATTTGGAGAGAAGTTGGTTCATTATCGGACTTCTAATGCCGGGCTGCAGGCCCAGTGGCTCGAAGCATGGTGGCCTACTTCAGATCATGAGTTTGCTTTTGTTGTTGAGGATGATCTCGAGCTTTCGCCTCTTTATTACAGGTTTCCTTTTTTGTGTTCTTGATTCTTTGGGAATTTGATTTTTGTTTGTATACAATGCTATACTTTTCGGGTGTCGAGATCTTGAATCTGTATTTGGTGTGTTAGGTTCCTTAAGGCGGTGATCTTGAATTATTACTATAATGCTACGAATTTCAGTCCTTCCATTTATGGGGCGTCGCTGCAGCGGCCGAGGTTTGTGCCAGGTATTTTCTTTTCATTCTTGTGCTCCTTATCCAATGATTTGTTTGTATGTAACACTTGAGATTGATGTGAGTTATTTGTTTAGATTTTAATGTGTAAATTATTGGCCTGGCATTTTACTAACCATGACCAAACTTTTCAAATAGTATACATTTTGGTTTGCATTTCGTTGAGGTGATTAAGTTTAGAGTTATGACTGTCCCATGTAAGTGGATTGGGTAATCCTTTGTTGAGAAGCATTTTATGTCGCTGCAGTTGCTCACCTTTCGAATTAGTGAGTAAGAAGATGGTTTAATTTTTGCTGCTTTCTACTTGAAAATTATTTGAAGTTTCTGTACATTATTGCATTTTGTTAGGTCTGATTGAAGATAAGTCTGGGAAAGGTAGTGTTGCGCTTGAAACATGTAATAACTCTTGTTTGGGTTTTCCTTGTTTCCCAGTGATATGATATTGGTTGAAAAAACAATTTTAAGAGATTCATTCATCAAGCACAAAATTTGAGCCTCATTTTGGTTTGTATGTATCACTATTATCAAGTTATGAGACAGTCTGTGTCTTAGTTGATATTGTAGAGTGTGTGTTCTACTTCATCTTGACTTGCTTTATCACTTTCAGTTCCTATGTCAATTATTTCAGTGCTAAGTTTGTAACTGTGAGAATTCTCCCTTTTTATTTATCTTTTGCTTTGATTGATCTCGGTAGGTAAACATGGAAACAAAATGCAATTAGATGGTGAATCTCGGATTTTCTTATATCAGCTGGTTGGGACCTGGGGCCAGCTTCTGTTCCCTAGACCTTGGAAAGAGTTCCGACTCTGGTACGACATGCAGAAGTCCAAAGGTGTGAAGCCTTTCCTAGACGGAATGGTAACTAGTTCAAATAATCACATTCTTCATTTCTGCTTCTGTTTCTTCGTTTTCTAATTGATGTGGTGTTTAGTCTATTTTCGATTGATATATGATATGACCACAGGTAACAAATGGATGGTACAAGAAGCTAGGAGAGAAAATTTGGACTCCATGGTTTATCAAATTTATCCACTCTCGTGGGTACTTTAATATTTACACCAATTTTCATCATGAGAGAGCATTGAGCATCTCTCATAGGGACGCAGGGGTAAATTATGGCAAAACAGTAGGACCAGATTCTTACTTACTGGATGATAATTCTGTCAATTTCAACTTACTGGAACTATATCCTTTAAGTGATCTCAAGTGGTATGACTTCTGCTTCAAACAAGTAGTGACCAACAGAATCGTAAGGAGCTCAAACGAACTTGGAAATGTTCTTAAATCTGTGCAACAAAAAAGGTCTGTTATACTGGTGAGTCTGTATGGAGTACCGGAGATGGTTGTCAAGAATATGCTCTGCCACTTTGAGGGGCTGAATATTCGTAATTATGTCTTTGTTGGCCCGTCATCTGATTTTCTAATTGATCTTGCAAGAAGGGGGTACCAGGTGATCGATGCCAGCAACTTTGCTGACTTCAGCAAACTTTCTAAGTCCGTCAATTTTCAAGATTCAACGATGGAACTGTTCAAAGAAATTCTAGTGGTGGCGTCTGTGACTAGAAAGAATTTGGAACTTGGTTATAGCACCTGGGTGCTTGATGGAAACATGCTTCCACGTAATAATGAATCATTTTTGGATACCTTTGACCACACAAATGACTTGTACGTAGGGAAGGCTAGTAGGCTTCTTTTTGTCAGGAGCTCGTCATCTGCTTTGAAGATTTGGGCTAGTGATTTCCCTTTCAAGATTGCTTCATCGGTGAAGACCTTGGGAAAACCATCAGTTTCTGCACCCATTTTTTTGTATGCTGTTGAGAAATTACTGGAAAAGCAGAGTGTCGAATTTAAGAACATTGATGAGTTGCACATTGGATTGGATTTCCACACTCTTCAAGCTAACTCATCCTCGTTTCGTGGGGACAATAAATTTATTATCTGGACCTCTGAGACAGAGTTAGATGTATTACAGAAGCAACTTGCTCAGTTGGGTTTGTGGTTTCTCGATGGTGATTCATCATGTTCTTCAGTTGTTTGCCATCCGTCGTAGCATTTGGTTATTTCTGCAGTATATTGAACTTTTGAAACAGCTGTTTGGCATGTAGAAGCAACCGAGACAGCCCTTTCATAATCCAACATTTTTTTTAAATTAGAAGGTGTACAATTCTCTTACTGGTTAACATCAGCAAACTATTTTGCAGTTGGGCAATAGTAAAGGAGGGCATTTGGAAATTTAGAAGATATATTCGTTGAACTGATTTCTGAACATTTTTGCTTGGACCAACAATCCGATGATGTTGAATGCATTTCAGAGTGATTGGGGTCATTTACATTAAAAGCGACTCTTACATAATCTCAAGGAGGTTATACGACACAACAATCTCGAGCAACAGCACCACTCCGAACGAGGAATCTTTTTCTTCCTATGAAGCTCTTATGTTTGGAATTAGGTTATTTTGGTGTCTGAGTTGTTCTAGATTGAAGAATGAAAATCCCCTGCAGCATCTTACGATGTTTTTTCCATGGACCATACTGGCAACAGGTTCAGAAGAGTTTCTGATGCTTTCTGCCATGGAAATTCTTTGCTTTGCATCAAGATACTGGAGAGAGCAAAAGTAAGCCTGCCTACCTCACAAGCTCTCACTAGTAAGTCACAGACGAGATTGTAACCATTTTTGTTCTACGTGCAAATATATATTTTTGAGAAAAAGTAAGATTGGATTTTCTTTTACATCCATTTTTCTTTTTGCTGTGCAAATCATCATGAATAGAGAAACTGTACGTTTTTCTGAAAGAAGGTTTAAGGAATTAGAATTACCTAACATCAGTATTCTATATAACTTCCGCTGTCATGTAAAGTACTGGTTCTTGCACATTAGCTATCCAGAAGTAATTTCAGTGTCGTTATCATCCTAACATTATTATAATTTTTGAATTATGATTCCATCAGAAAATTAATTGAAGGACAAAAAGGTTCTAGGGATTTTATTGAATAGTATCAACTTCCATATTATATTAGTATTGATCGGTTGAGAAACAATAGTCAAAACTCCTCAATAATCTAGGCTAATTATTAGAATAATTCTCAAAAAGAAGAAACCTGGCTCCCATCATATGCATATAGCTCAATTGCTGTAACATATTGTAGCAGGGCTCAACATTACTCCCAAGGATTACTTTTGTCTTCATCAAATTCTTTTACTTCTGATCTATACTTGTACCATGATGCCCAGTAGAGATAGTTGGCAAAATTGAGAGTGCTAAGGATGGCTAGAAACCAGTAGAAGTAGTGAAGCTTGTAGTGATTCAAGGGCGGCTCCAGCTCTGGCGCCTGCAGCCACCCTTGTTTGTTTTCCGAAACCTTCTCGGTGATGGCATTCACTATGTTCACAAAGGCAGTGCTCAAGAAGTAGCCAAAAGACAGTGACAGCAACGCGAAAGATGTAGAAAGAGACCTCATCCCAGACGGAGCTTCTTTATAGAAGAATTCCATCAGTCCAACCATTGCAAACATGTCTGCAATACCAAAGACTCCGTATTGGAAGGACAGCCAGAAAAGACTAATCGGCTTGAATGGGTCCTTGAGAGCCTGATCCCTTCTTTTCATCTCAACTAGACCTGCTATCCCCATTGAAATTATGGACAGGACCAGCCCAACGCCTACACGCTGGAGCTGAGTTATTCCATTAGGATGGCCTGTAATTTTTCGGGCAAATGGGGTGAAGAGGAACTCGTAGAGAGGAAGGAGAATGACCATGAAAAGTAAAGGGATTACAGGAATTGAAGGAGTGGGAATGTTCAGTGTGGCCAAGTGAGGTTCCATGAAGTATCCTTGGACTACTGAGAAAGTCTGCAGCTGTGCCAAGCATGTATTCATTATAATCGTGCTGCCAAATATCGGTAGCATCCTTATCAGTATCTTCACCTCTTCGACTTGTGTAACCGTGCAACCTCTGTCTGGTTGGCTGGGAATAGCAGCTTTGTCTAAGAACCTAGTTTCCGTCGACTTGATATTAGTTCAGGAGCACAATATTCTGCGATGTTGAGTAATTCTTACGATGAATACGTTTCAGCAGTATACCTGAACTGGTTGGTGTGTGCAAGTTTCTCTTCAGAAGTTTCTCTCTCTTTATCATCAATCTGGTATAGTTCATCTGAGCTCTCTGGCAATTTCATGTTTCTGTTTAAAATTGCAGTTATAATGACCTGAAATATATTATACATCATAAATTTTGTCATTTTATTTTGCTAAATTCATGATTTGTTTGTACAGGTAGAGATGGTGAAGTGAAAAAACACAGACCTGTGATACCCTAACAATGGGGCTGTTAGCAAGTGGTTGGAGCAAGTAGAAAGGCTTTCCAAGTGCAAGCACGACGAAGCCGACAAACGCAGTCATCAACGCGGTGAAGAAAGCCCAATGCCAACCCTTATTCAAGGCAATCCACACAACTGCTGTCACTCCGATCAGTGATCCGACCGTTGTACTGAACTGGTAATAGTTGAAGTAGCTTGCAACCCCCTTTGCTCCTCCGATGTCGTTCCTGTCGAATTGATCGGCCCCGAGTGCAGCCACAGATCCCTTAACTCCACCGCAGCCCAAAGCTAAGATGCATAAAGAAGCATAGAACATGGTGGCATTACTGCCCTCGATGCAGCTCGACTTGTTGCAGGGATCGTGCTGCGATTTCTTGGAGTGTGCTTGGATTGTCATCATCAGTAGACCCTGTGAATGAAAACAGAACCTCTGAGCGCAAGTTTGCCGCCTTGTTGGAGAAGTGAAGGAAAAAGAGAGAAGGTTTTACCATAATCTCGAGAAGTCCAAAAATGAGGCAGGTATGCAGCCTGTTCAAGTAAGTGTCTGAGATGAAGCCTCCGAGAATGGTGAGCAAGAACGTCGAGCCTAAGAAGTTGGTGAGCGTGTTGGCCGCGGACGAGAGGTCAAAAAACAGGTGGAAGTAGAGAACCATGGTCGACATGTTTGCTACAAATCCGATATTCTCCAGCATTGCCAACACTGAAACAGGAAGGAAAAAAAAAACAAGAATTATATGATCGTTCAGAATAAGGGGCAGTCTTTTGTTAGATGGTCCGACTCATCAGAACAATCACAATGCTCGGAACATTACTATCGATGTTCCATATCTGGAATGGATTCATCACTGATGTGTAGACACGACATCACGTGTTTAAAACACGCTGTTGTGTTTATGGCTTGGATCTGACCGGCTTAGGAGTCGAACTTACCAAAAACAAACATGCATGCCCTAAATCCACCTTGTCTTCTGGGATCATCATAGCTCATTTTATCCTGCATTTTTAGCAACACGAGAGTGACTGAGAGAGTGACATTTATTATTTGTTTATTTATTTATTCGGCTTTGAACTTGGGAAATCGCTCGTTACCATGATCGTGGCTCGGATAAATCGCAGTGAGTTTCAATTTCAAACTACTTGTACGTGAAATCCCATAATGTGAGTCGATTTATATACAGTACACTAATCTTATGAAATATAGTATTCTTTCTAAATTTAATCTTTTCATGCATGCCAGAAGAATATCCCAAGATTTGTACTTTTGCCATTATTCTTTACTTTAAAGAACAGATTGTTGGTCTAATGAAATATTTGAAGTGATGTTTTATGTGGAGAAATATTCCAAAATTAGGTGACTATGGACTAACCACCAAAAATAGTATTACAAAATAAAATCTGCAGTTTTTGGATTATATTGGTTTGGGGAAAGAGATAATTAAAGTTGATAATGGGATATTGGTTATCCCTAGTGTTGGATGCCTGTTCTTGTTAGGTATAGACTATAGTGCAGTCAAGAGCTAAATTAAGAGTCCAAATATTATTCACATATTTATCTCTAAATCAAATCCTCGTGGGATTTAACAATTTGAAATTTAGTTAATAAGTTGGTTACATTTTGGTATGTTATTTGCAACGTTACGCGTAATCCGTCTTGTTTAAACAAATTGACTAATTTTTTTTAGGGAAAAACAAATACATTAACTAGCCAAATTGGCTGAAACAATGTCAAGAAGCCAAGACGAAAAGTCTGACCTCCAAATCATTACACCATTATGCTCAAAGGCATATTGAGCTAAACTATAAGCTGCCCTATTAGCAACTCGACGAAATGAGAAAACTCGACCACAATCTTTTGCTTCGCAACACTTATAACTTCTAACCAATCATTTGATAAAACGTCCGACCTATTATTCGCATCACTAACCATATGTACTGCCAACATAGAGTCAGTATACACAAAAATGGGGCCAAGATCATGCTTTTGACACAATCACTGGTTAAACCCTAAACTAGTTACATTTGAGTGGTCTAGTGATTTTCATGTTTGGCTCTAGGATGTTGTTATTCCTGATTCTGATTAAGGTTAATATATCTTTCTTTAAAAAAAATGCAATTGGCTAGTTATTAAAAATTAACAATCAACTAGTTAAAATTCCTCACAAGTCAGCCAAAAATTCGACAAAAATTGGCAAGAAAAATCTTTTATAATAAATGCTTCGATTTGGGCCCATTTGTAAAGGAGTGTCTTTGAGACTTCGACTTTTATTATTAGAAATAACTATACAACTCATATGTTTTCATTACTAAACTCGTACTTTTATCAAAGTTGCAATTATCGAACAAAGACATAATAAAAAAAGAAGGTCAAAATGCAAAATAAAAAGGTTTCACTGTCCCTCACGCAAGAATATTTCATCATTCCTTTCATGTCGATTCTAAATTTATAGTACACTTTTTTGGGAGAATTGAAGGAAATTCTTAGTACACTTTGGAGCGTTTGATTTGTTTGATAAAGGATGATTGATAAAATAATCTACATAATTACATGTTTGACTTAAATGTTCTGACGAATCTTTGATTGACCAAACCTGATACAATTTATTTATCTTTTAGTAATGAACGAGAGGAAAAAGGAAATAATATTTGTAGAAGATGAGTGAGAGAGAGGATAAAAATATCAACTAATAATACCATCACTATCGGGTCGGCAGAAAAGACAGACATTTAATTTTATTTTTTTTTGGTGGTCTGATGATAGAGTTTGTATTACGAGGTCAAAAGTATTAATTTTGAATTTTCCCAAACATTTTTATAAACCGAGTTTGTCGTATATATAACTAGTACTCCCTCCGTTCTTTTATAAGTGTCCCCCACCGTCAAATTACACATACCAAGAAAATAAGAAATTTACTTATGTAACCTTATTAATTACCATCATTAATGTATACATATAACTAATTAACAAATTACAATAAGCATTAAATAAGGATAAAATAAGAAGAATGCCATTATTTTACTCTCAAATTTTGAAATAGGACACTTATTTGAAAACAAAAAATTGAGCTAAATGGGACACTTAAAAAAGAACGGAGGGAGTACTATACATGTGCGATGCACGGGGTAAATTGAATTTGTTTTTTTTTGTAAAACAACATAAGTATGAGTAGGGAAAATATAAAAAAAAAGAAAAAGATAAGTATGAAACAATATAAATTAAAATTTCATTCAAAATTATACATCTATAAATTTTGAAAAATTTCCTTGTAAACAACATTCGTGGTACATGCAGTGCTCTTCTTATCTTTATCGCATATCAGGATTTTCAAACCACTTCGACTTCGTACTCTCGATACAGCGACGTACAATTGACCATGGGAGAACACTGGTTTCTTGAGAAAAAGTCTCACATGTAATAGAGATTGTCCTTGACTTTTGTTGATTGTCATGGCGTACGAAACAATTAGAGGGAATTGTTTTCGTTGAAACTTGAATGGAAAACGTGGATCTGATGAAGTTAATGACATTCTCGGAATCAATACTTTATGGCCGAAATTATTTCCTGTCAATATTTTGGCCTCCAAAACATGATTACCAACTCTCGTGACAACCAAACACGTTCTATTGCACAATTCAAGAGAATGATCAATGTTCCTTAACAACATAACCGGCGTGCCGACCTTCAGAATGAGCTTGTGGTTAGGCATTCCCGAACATTTCAGACCATTTAGAAATTCAGGTGTGTGGACATCATTCATTACATCAATAACTGCATCAGAGCTGCATGTCTTGTCTGAACTCAAATATTCTTTGTTCACAGAAATATTCTTGTCTATCATGTACTCATTAACTGATTCGACTACATCGAGTGTGGGAGCGAGTATGGCTCTATCCTGAAGGTAACTCAAGTCATTTGGAGCAACCATGGTTGAAGGATATGTATCCTTAACAATTGCTTCTATTGGATCTCCCGAGAATTTAAGGTGAATATCGTCTGGTATGTCTATTTTTGCATGACCGTCATTCGTATCACCCAAAAGTCCATCACCTACAGCTGCAACCCAATCAGAAAACTTTTTTAATGCTTTTGCCTTCAATTCTGAATCTATTGAGTCGCAGCCTCATGTTTTTTGTAAGCCTGAGCACTTGAACGTCCTTCCAGATGTAAGAAGAGTTGATACTTGCATTGACTACTTCTTGTCTGCTTCATCTGGGTATGACATGCAATATTTGTCTAAAGTCGTCTCCGAACACGATTGTCTTACCTCCGAATGGTATTCAGAATTCACCGGACTTTTAAACCTCATTATATCCATCAAGGTTCTGTCCAGGGCTTCAAAACAATATTTATGCATCATCGGTGCTTCATCCCATATTATGAGCTTACATCTGATAAGGAGTTCAGCTTGTGGACTTCCTTGTTTGATGTTGCACAATGAATCTTCATTTGGATTTATCGGGATAGCGAATCGGGAATGTGCAGTCCTTCCACCTGGCAGTAATAGAGATGCTATCCCACCCGATGCTATGTTGAGTACTATATCTCATTTTGATCGTAACGCAGAAGATAATGTCCTCCAAATAAATATTTTTCCACTCCCCCCGTATCCGTATACAAAAAAGACACCACCTGATTCTGATTGTGCTCTTTCAATAATCATTTGATAGACTTGGCGTTATTCTTCGGTAATATCACCCATGAACGAAGCATGCTCAGCTTCCATATCTGATCGATTATAACGCAACTCGTCATTTATCAAACTATTATGCGGCTGACAAAAATACTCTGGATTGGGATATTGTATCTCATTAAAATCTTGCAAGTTGCGTCCACATTTGCGCATAATCTTCTCGATTTCTGTCAGTGCATAATTCTTCATATGTTCTTCAGTCAAATGTATATCTAACATGAAGAGAAACATTATTATTATTATTATTATTATTATTATTATGAAATATTTTTTTAATATGAAAATCGCACTATATAAAAATAATAAATAAAACTAAAAAATAACATGATCACAATACGAACTATAAATTACCCACGTAATAATATTTCAAATAAAACTTATATGTAATCAAACTTTAAAATAAAAGATTTCTCTCGAATTAATTTCGGGGGAAGCACATGATGTGTGATATTATTGTTGCTAAACCTTTTGTAGCCTAAAATTAAACCGTTGGTACCTTGAATTATGCATTAGTAACATTTTATATTAATTAGATGATTGAAAATCATAAATGAAAAATTAATTAGATGATTGGAAATGTAAATGTACAATTATTATATAACATTTAATATATAATTTTAAAAAATGGAATATTGAAAAAAATGAAAAAGAAAATGAAAAAAAAAATGAAAAAAGAAGTTTTTAAAAATAGCACGGGCTTGCTATTATAGTTTGACAAACACAATAAGAATATAAGATACTTATTATATCCTATATTAAATTAACATTTGTGATCATATTCAGAAGTCCTAGATATAATCTACACATACAATGATATATATATATATATATATATATATATATATATATATATTTGTCTAAGAAAATTGGTAAACTGAAAGCATTGACTGATGTCATGTTTTGATTTGGGGTAGTTAGTTAATAAGTACTAATTGATTATAAATAATAATTGACCGTCCAATAAATTACTAAAATACACCGCCCTCAGTTTAACTATATTACAATCTTCATTATCTATGAATTCTAATATAAATATTAATTATTTATTGTTTTACAATGTTCATTATTTATTAATTCTAATAAAAATGTTAATTATTTATTGTTTCTAAAAAAATTATATTATACCTGGATTTTGTAAACGAAGTTAACCGAAATTGTGATTTTGAGGCTTGAATTTGTATGACAGTGTGTATGATTAGATCTCCTTTTAATATATTTTAAGTTTTTGATAGTACATTAAACGTATTTTGCTGAATAATGACAGATACGTCATATACATGTGTTGTTTCTGTACTATTCTAAAAAATATATATTTGAATTGTTGGTATTAATTACTGATTTACCCACTGTCATACAAACTATAATTACGTGTATAACCACAACTAATATTATGCAAAAAATACGTAAAATAAAATATTTCTCTCAAATTAATTTCGGGGAAAGCACAAGATATGTGATATTATTGTTGCTAAATCTTTTGTAGCCTAAAATTAAACCTTTTGTACCTTGAATTATGCATTAGTAACATTTTATATTAATTAGATGATTGAAAATCATAAATGAAAAATTAATTAGATGATTGGCAATGTAAATGTACAATTATTATATAATATTTAATATATAATTTTCAGAAATGGAATATTGAAAAAATGAAAAAAAAAATGAAAAAAGAAGTTTATAAAAATAGCATTGTAGCCTAAAATTAAACCTTTTGTACCTTGAATTATGCATTAGTAACATTTTATATTAATTAGATGATTGAAAATCATAAATGAAAAATTAATTAGATGATTGAAAATGTAAATGTACAATTATTATATAACATTTAATATATAATTTTATGAAATGGAATATTGAAAAAAAATGAAAAAAGAAGTTTCTAAAAATAGTCCGGGCTTGCTATTATAATTTATATAGATTTTTCAAATATATTCTATTTCTTATTTAATTTGCACGTTACTGCATGTATACAATAATTTTATTCAGTGCATAATATAAATAGAGGTGGCAAATTCACATGAAAATATGACATGAGAAAAAAAAAAAGGTGAAGAATGATTATATTTTTATTTTAGTTTTAAATTTAGGTTGAGAATGAGGATATTATGATGGGTGGACACGCGTTGCGGGTCAATTTCGGCAAAGAAAAGAGAAGCACTCCTGTACAGTTGGTTGTACATACAACTAGATCCAGAATCAAGATCCGACCCGATCCAATCCGGATCCAGACTCGGGTCAGACCCAGTCATCATTTGACCGGATCAACGTTTGACTATTGACTTTTTCGAATTTCATTTTTTTTCTCCGATTTTAATTTATAGATAATGATTGTGACAACATTAAGTCTTCGGCTCCCCTCGCTCGACTTTTAAAAAAAAAAGTAAAAAAAAAATTTTAAAATTAAACAAATAAAAAAAATAAAAAATCAAAGGTCAATGTTGACCGGGTCGAATCATGGATCATGTCGGGTCAAATGTAACTCGGATGTAACGTAGAGATGTTGCACACAAGTTTTTGTCCAAAGAAAATATAGCCATCGTCATTCATCACATCACGTTCCTGCGGTCACCGACATCCCAAACTCTTTACTCTTAATTATAAATTTATATATATGCTTTGTTTCTAGATTTATTTATTTCTTCGAGGAAGTATAATTCACCCTATCTTATCATATCACTTCGCGAATTCAATAATATTAAACTAACAATAAACATTATGAAAATCTTAATTTTATTACCACATGATTGCAGCTTTACCTTAACCATCTCGTAAATTAACACAGTTAAACATCTGCGGCGTCTCACCGACCGGCACCGTCAGTGTCAGCCAACAAATATTCCCTCGCTAGTGTAAAAGCTTTAAATTTTTATGAAATTCCATCGGTTTGCTTCTTCTAAATGCGAATTAAATAAAAATAAGAGGAGTATATGGTAATTTTAAATGAACTGTTGTCACGTTAGTTGATGAAAAAAAATGCAAAAATTGCATTTGTGGGTTTTTTTTTTTTTAATTATAATCTGGTTTGTTTTTTTGTCCTCTTTAAGTTTACGGATTTCGAATTTGTTATGTTATGTTTTGGTTTTGTTTTATATTGAGTTTTATTTAACCTGAAAATATAATGTTCTATAATTAAGCCTGGATTATTTTATCGATATTATAGCAAGTGTGATTTTTAAGAATTAAGGCAAATTTGGTTGTCTTGGCCCATATATGAAAATAAAGCTCTAAATAATTTAGTTTTTGTGAAAATTAAATTAGTTTAATGCTGTGCTTCAACTAATTTGGATAATTTGTCGTCTTATCTGTTCCTAATTCCTTAATAAAGAAGGTACGTACCCAGATTCGGCTTCACTCAAAATATGGCAAAAAAATTATATAGTAAAATTAGGTGAAATTTTATCAAACATGTATTTTACTACACTAGCACATAATTTTTTGGGATATATGATAGTTGGACCATCATTTTTTCCGGTTTAGAGATATATGGTCCATTTTCAATACAAAATTGTAAATCCAACTGACATGTGTCACAAAATTAATGGATTTGTGTAATACATGCATGTTTATGTTTGATATTTTTTTTTTGAAACTGGATCAGAAAACATGAACTTCGAAGTATATGCTGTAAAATAGATGATGAATTAAAAAGATGACAAAAGCAGGTGAGCCTATGGTTAGAGTACAAAAATACGATTGTCCGTGATAAAATTTACAAGAAATTAATACTAAAATACTTTAGCAGATATTGCGTGCTAATTAAGTGTCTCTTCCAAAAAATGCCAGTTTGAAAATAATGAAAGTGGATTTAATCACGTAACAATATTGGATGAATCTCCTATTTTATTTTTTTTTAAAGGAAATTGCATTAATAAATTTACGAAATATTATAAATTACAATTTCACCAAACCAAGTTGGGAAATCAGTAATCCAAATCATTGGACTTAAAACTTGTACAACATATTGAGCTAAAAAAATGAGCAGTTACGTTAGCCGATCTATAAGCATGAAAGACCTTAATAACAAGATCATCTTAGATTACCTCCATAATATTGCGTACATAATCTGATAATAGTTCTTTTGCTTCTTCTTGATAATTCAAAATATGTGCCACCGTAAATGAATCAGTGAATATCTCAATTGGGCTAATATAAGTAATTAGTAAGACATGCAGTATGTATAATTGCTTTTAATTCTTCCTTGACCATCGAGCTCGACAGTGCCACCTTTCTAGAGACCGTAAAAATCCTAATTATGTAATTACATATATAATAAGTGGTCAAATTAATTTGAAAAATCCTACTTATGATCTTTTTATAGTTCCACTATAATATTCGCTCTTCATGTCTAGATACCAAAAGCAAAAGAAGATAAAGAATGATAGTACTCTTGGTTCTATTAGAATCTTATCTCTTTCGTTTTCATCTTTTTTAACTTCATTTTTGTTTTATTTTTCCAGCTTTGATGAAGGAAATCATAATATATCACATCTTCTGAAATGTACAGCCTGAAAAAATGGGGTTAACTATTAAAGGAGTAAAAGAATGAAATTTATACTTTGTTTAAAGATAGATGGGGCTTAATTACTATTAAGAGGTGCACTCCTATGCGATCATGTTTAATTAATTATAATTGAAGCTTAATTAATCTTAACTGAAGATTAATAAATCTTAATTGTGATTAGTAAATTTTTATTATAATTAATAAATAAATTAATTAAAAATAATAATCCTAATTACCTCATAATTACTTTTAATCCCCTTAATTACTCCATAATCCTTTTAATTATTCGTAATTACGGGAATAGTTTTTGCCTACTATTAAAGGAATAAACGTAAATTTTTTTAAAGATAAATAAAAAATTAATAATCGTGTCCAACTCCGTTACTATATTATAACCATCTTCTAAATTAAAGCTCAAAGCTCAAGTATACACACACTACATTATACGCGAGAGAGAGAGAGAGAGAGAGAGAGAGAGAGAGAGAGAGCAATTCCATTTGACTTTTTATAGAGGAATATTGAGGCCTGGCTAAGGAAGAAATAGTAATGAGGATGGGAAACAAGAGTGATTTGATTTTGATCTTCTTCTTCCTCTTCTCATTCACTCTCATCATATCTGTTCATGGCTACAAGAATTACACTGTCGGCGACTCTCTCGGTTGGTACGATCTCCTCGAAAACCCCAAAGTCGACTACCACAAATGGACCGCCGCCAAGAACTTCTCCCTCGGCGACTTCCTCAGTTAGCTCTCTCTCTCTCTCTCTCTCTCTCTCTCTCTCTCTCATCTCACGGTTCAATTTTTATTTTTATTTTTCACCCCGTTTTCTGCTTCATGCCATTTGCAATTTGGGCTGCAAAAGCTTCTCTCTCTCGATCACCCTGTTAACTAACGACAACTCATTTCTAGCCACTTAATTTTCAATTTTATTTAATTTATATATATTATTCGTAACTTTCAAAATTAAATCACACTACCCTTATTCTGCTACTATACTGTAGAATTCAAAATTGAAAATTTGGCAAATATATATACTTCCTCGATTATGGATAATTAGGTTTAGACGTGGCCAGGGGAATTGCTACATCTGAGATAAACAATGTGATCATGTGAAGTACACAGAACAAGTAAATATTGTAACTAAACTAATTAATTTTGGACTTTATGTTGTAATCACTGGGTCAATAGAGTAGTACTTAGATTATATTCTTCCGTAAAGTGCCCAATCATGGCATATGCCAGATTAATTAATTATAAAATAAAAATAAAAATGATATTATAAAATTACAGTTGGGGGCAGGTCAGATCATGTAATGTCCAAAAAAGATTTTATAAGAAGTGGTTCTGACAGCTGTATGTATATATGAATAAGTTGGTTGGATATTTAGACTTGAGAGAGAGAAAGAGAGAGAGAGAGAGATGCATGTTCATACTATGTTTTCACCTGTTGAGTCACTTTTTGGTAAAGAGCATCGCATGTGGAGTCATGAGGGATGTCTTGCATTTTGGGCAACTATTGATTCCATGTAATGAATTTTCTAGTGGTTTATCTCTCCGGATTAATTACGTATTTGTGTCTATGATGTTAATTATTCGATAAATACGTCATATGTGCAAATACTATAAGATTAAACGAGAAAATCAATTATGATGAAAACAACTAATAAATAAAAACAAGTTATAATTAGCATTGTTCAGAGCTGTTAATAATTGAAGTTTTAACAATACCAGAGTTTGAGATAATATATATACTGCATCTAATCTAACGAATAAGAATTAGTGACTCGATATATTGACTAGTAAATTAAGTTAAAGGCGTCAAAGTTTCGGATTGGGATGGTCCGAGCCCATCGGGCCAAACGAAAACTTTAAGTTTAAAATATAAGTCCGACCCGATATAAAAAGTAAAGTTTAGTGTATTTTTTATGAGACCAAACTATTCCGGCCCAGAATTGTGACGGGTTGGAAATATTATGGGTTGTGTCTGTTTTGACAACTGTCAAGTAAAATACAAAATAATTAACAATTAATATGTATAATGTCAACAGAGAGCTCACCAATTAGGAAGAACATAAGCCTCAGTAAAATTTAAATTCACACCCATACTTCATTGACTTCTCTATACAAGATAAAATTAAGATTCTAAGTCTATAATTTTGCAAACCATGCAGTTTTCAACACGGACAACAACCACTCGGTCATCCAAACGTACAACTTCACAACGTACAACCTATGCGACTACATCAACGCCCTAGACAACGACACCGTCGAGTGGTCATCGGCGGACCCTTCCTCCACCGCGCCACACTCGATTTCCGTGGCGGTGCCGCTTGTAAAAGTCGGGCCCACATATTTCTTCTCTAGTGACTACGATGGGGAGCAATGCCTAAACGGACAACGCTTCCAAATCAATGTGACATATGGGCAGGGGCTGCCCCCGAGCCTAAGGCCCGACGACGGCTCCCCGCCACCTGTTAGCCCGCAATCCGGTGACGATGAGTCGGCGCCGGACACCTTGGTTCCCTCCAATTTTGATGATCCTAAGGATACTAGTGATGATGAAACTCCTGAGTCCTCCAATTCTCTTCCATTATCGGCATTTTCCAAGTTGTTTGGGGTTCAATTACATGGATTGCTTATTGTGGTTGGGTTTTTTATTTTATGTTGTTAATTTTTTTTTTTTAGTTATTGGTTTTTATAACTTATTTTACTATTTTGGGGGTTTTGTATAAGGTGTGGAATTGTGGATTGGAGATGATCATATAGTTTATATTTGTTATTACAAGTTGAATAAAATGAAATATTTACATTGTAAAAATAATTATGTGTGTTTATTCTTCGATTCATCAACTACATTATTTGTGGATGACGAACAAAAATAAATGGTCATTGAGATATGTTAGAATTATTAATAATGATTGCAATCTTAGTGGATTTAATATGCATAACATGGCAATATTAATTATTGCATGTGCAATATATATATTATAGTCATCGATCTTTTAATAATTTGTTTTTTTGAGAAAATAAGCACTGATAGCAGAAGTTGCCTCGTCTCAATAGAGCTGATAAGGTGATGGAATTGTGCAATATTATTTTTATGTGTTTTTATCACATTAGTTGGGGATGTACTGTAGTTATTATTTAATTAGAATTATAATTGCGGGCTACATTTATTTGGAATTTATAATGGAGGCTAAGGGAAAAAAAATATAATAATTACGGAGTATTATTTTTATTAATTTTTTTAGACAGTGGGCTACAAAAAGTAACATAAAGGCTACATTTACAATTACCCGCATATTATTCATGGGTGAGCGTGAGCCCATCGGCCCAATCATGAAAATCTGGTTGGACCGGAACAAAATTTGGCGAGCCGCATAATTTTGGCGGCCCATTTGGCCGATTTATGCCCTTATTTGTGTAGAAAATAAAAGAAATTTCTTTACGACAATTAACTTGTGGCACCTCATTTTTTTTTTTTTGAGAAACATATGACATCACATTAATTAAGCAACTCTCCAGAAGGGGTAGGAAGTTTGACAAAGTCCGGCAGAGGACCCGAATAATAAATACTCATTGTTTTGGGACACAAGATTTAAGATTTAAGATTTAAGATGAAAGTGTAAAAGATAGAAAAGTTGTAGGATTTACATTTTTTGAAGGGTTGATTTTTGCTATTTTAAAAAATGAGCTATTATTAGTAGGACACCCGAAATGGAAATCGAGCCATTATTAATGGAAGGGATGAATAAGATTTATACAGTCGTAAAGCAAATTTTGCAAGTTGATCAGCAATGGAATTGGCTATTCTCACCTCATTAATGAAGGCCAATTAAAACATTATTGAAAGTTCGAGATCTATTTGAATCCGACGAGACTTCGAGATCCCATTTGGAACTCGCCATAGGGTAAAATAACTATATTGTTATGTTCTAAAATCATGTAAAATATACTTCCATTATTTTTAGATATCTAAACTCCATTTAATTTCTCAAACATAATTAAATAATTTACTTAATTTTATCAACTCGAAACATTTATAAAAATATAAATTAAATTATAAACATAGAAACTATAGTAAATACCACAAAATTAGTAAAATCACAAGAAAAATAAACGAAGTTTTTTATATGATTAAAACATGCTTACAAGTAAATATATTTACAGCAATTTTTGAAATGTTCAAATTTTATTTAATTTTCTTGTAATTTTATGTTAAATCTCTTGGTTTATGACATTAATAAACTTGGATTACTAATATCATTACAATATAATACTATCATTCAGTACATAAATTAATCAATAAACTTGGACCATTCAAATTGAAATCAAAACTTGACAACTCTTACTCTCTCCATTTTCTTAAGTGTCCCCTATTGCCAAATTGCACATACAAAAAAAAAAGAAAAGAAATTTACCTATAAAACGTTATTAATTACCATCATAAATGTTGGTCCCAAGACGGATACATTGGTGTAGAAGGGGGTGAATATATCAAGGTTTAAAAACTTTTCCAATTTAAAAACTCTTTTGAGTGAGTTGGCTGTGTCCGATCCAGCTGGAAGGCAGCTTGATCGACACAACTGGCTGTGTGCGGAATGTGGTGGGTTTGGAAAGTCCGTCTGTTACTTCAAATATATTGCAAAGCTTTGTTTCTCTTTTCAGTTAGTCAGTTTATGCAGCTTGAAATGTATGCGTGAGAGGTTAGCATAATGCATAAAACAAAGCAGTAAAGAACAAAGCAAGTTTAACGTGGTTTGGAGTAACACCTCTTACGTCCACGACCAGGTTCACTGGTAATTCACTACCACTTGGTTTCCAAGTACCAAGCAACTTCACAACTCTAACCTGAGTTGTGTTCCAATAGTTTACGGGCACTGTCAAGCCTACACCTTTCAGTTTACGGGTACTGAAAAAACCTGACTTACAGTTTCCGGGTACTGTAAAACCTGACCACTCGAATTACACGCTTCGAGCAGGCGTACCTTGACCTAACCTTTCTGGGTTTGGGTTTCGGTAAGGGTTTTCCAACTATGAACGAGTTCTTACAATGAAGAACAAGGAGTAAGATGAACTCGTTAAAACTAGGCTTAAGATATTTCTATTCTAATCTATTCTGCCTATGACTGAATATGTGAACAACTAAGAACACAGCTGACTGGCTGGGTGTTCTTGAAAGATATGGCTTTGAAGATCGTTGTTCATTTTTCTGTTTGCTCTTTTATTTCTTCAGTCGTTTCGCCAGCCTCACCAGCCTCTTTTCTTCAATGGTGAGGAGATATATATAGGTGGAGATTCAAACTAGCCGTTGGAAGAGAGCCGTTTGAATCTTACCTACTCTCATTGACTTCTGGCCTTTAACCTACGAAGTAGGTCTGCATCTGCAGAAGCTATTTATCATCTCTGATTGGACCATGTTAGATGAGATCTTCTGACACCGGGATCTTATCTTGGAGTTGGTCTTCGTCTTCGAGCTGCTAAGCACTTCTGCTGTGTCTTCAGCGGCTTCGACTCTGCTGCGTCTCTACTATGAGCCGTGTCTTAGACCTGTGTTGTATCATCAACCTGAGTTGTATCTTCAACCTGAGCTGTGTCTCAGACCTGAGCTGTGTCATCGACACTAAGCTGGGTCTTTTACACTGAGCTGGGTCTTCGACAATGAACTGGGTTTCCGTCACTGAGCTCGGTCTTGATACTGCTGGGTCTTTGACTCTGCTTGGTCTGCTCTGCTGAATTCCTCAGCTGTGTCTGCTTAGCTGCGTCTTCTGTTGTGTCTTCTGTTGTCTTCAGTGACTACCTGTAAACTTAGAAACTCTATAAGCTCAAACAGGTGAGCTGAAAAAAAAAATGCTTAGGCTTGTGCAATCATCTACTCGGTTTGGGTCAGCTGGGTTTTGGAATCAAATCAAAACTCTATTAATTTTCCCAACAATTTCCCCCTTTTTGATGATGCCAAAACCTAACTGAGAAAAATAATTTACTTCCCCCTTAACAGGAAACGGGGTTTCAAAAGGATTAAACATTCACAACAGGTAAACAAATTCAGAGCCTGGACAAAAAGAGATTGTCATAAGGTTGATTTTGATAAAATGAACTTTTTATTAATACGAAATTTTACACCTTGAAAATTACAAAAGTTCAAAAGAAAAAAATTCTCAGTTGGCTGGGTCTTCAGCTGTGCTCCTGCTGCTGATTCTTCTGTCTATCATCTTCCAGCTGATCATCTGTTCTTAACCTGTACCGGTTGAAGATCATCCGTTCCAGCTTCCTGTATTCTTCTTCATTGTTTACCTTGGAAATTTTTCTCCTGATCGCTCATCTATTTACTTCTGCGATAATTTGCGATTTGTCAGGAAGATGAGTTCCAGGTATCAGCGGAGGCTGGAGATGATACAACTGAGGAGCAGAGAACTGGATCTTCGCGGTCTTTGTGGCATTGAAGAATTCTTTAGCCGTCATCCTATCTTGATGAAAAAGCTCAGTTAGATGCATTTTGAAAGCAACATCTGGTGGCGTATTTGGGTAAGCTCCCAAATAGTAGTAATCTTCAATGAACTCGAATTTTGTATGTTCCCAGTCGTCGTTTAACTCTTCTGGAATCCATTCTTCTCCAGTTCATTGGCACCTGAGACTTTTTCTTTGATGCTCTGATGTTTGCTCTTTTCTTCTTCTGCTTCTTTTCCTCAGCATTGAGCAAGCTTTCCATCTTCTTCTGCTGCTCTTGAAAGCTTTTCATCTCTTGCTTTTGTTGATTTACAAAGTTGCAGAGCCATTGAGTATCATTGATTTGTTTTGGTGTGGCTCCGCTTGCTTTGGCAAGATGAATGATCATTTTGCTCCATTTTCCTCTCCGTTCAGCTGGTTCTTCTGCTTCCAGTTCAGCAACAACTTCATCAATCTCAGACTGCAGCACTTGGATTTCATTTTCAGCTACAGCTTTTCCTTTGCCTGCCCTTGGTGTTTTTCTCTTGTCATTACCTTCCCCCTTTTTGGCATCATCAACAAGGGTGGATGATAGGTTGACGACTGTCTCATTCAGCTGGGCCAGGGCTTTGTCAACATCAACAATCTTGACTGTGTTGTCTGCTGTGACGAGGTTGAGCTGTGTTACTTCCAGCTTTGAACTGAGTGTTCAGCTCTTTGTAGATGTTGAACAGCGTTTGAATGTCAGTTCTGTTGAAGAGCGTTTGCTTTTGAAGAGCTGCCATCTGGCTGGATAGGTCGCCGATGCTGCTTTCCAGTGGAGCCTGAAGTTTTGAAATGATCTCATGGACTCTCTTCTCTAGATGAGTTGACTGATCAATGCGTTGAGAGACGAGAGATTGCTTGAGATCTTGACTGGTGCTTTCCTGTAGATTCTGGGCAAATCTGTGAACTTCATCAATGGACTGTCCATGACAATGGACTTGCCATTCAACAACTGTGATGCGCAGAAGTGTGTCAACATTTGATTTGAGTCTATCCTGGAATAGGATTTCCTCAACTTGTTTCACAATTTCGTCCTTCATTGCGTCAGAAAGCACGGCCTCAGGATCTGTCTGGATCCCGGATTCAACTTGGCTGGGTTTGTCTGCCTCGATCTCGACCAGTGAGCGAGTGTCATCGGCAATTGGACTTGGTGGAGCAGTTTTTGTGGGCTCAACTGTTGCGGTAATTGGCTCGATTTCAATCACCATTGCCTCAGCTGTGTCGGCGGGTGCAGCTTCCTTGTCCGTCTCAACTGGAACAATCCAGCTGAGAGTGTGAAGGTAGGAGTTGGCTCTTGCGATTACCTCCTCAGACGGTGGTACTTCATCTTGCTTAGCTTTCTGGATGAGGGTTTGGATCAACTCGTCTTGATGCATGAAGGCATCCTGAAGACTTCCAAATCCAAAGATCTCTTGCAGAGCAGCTTCTTCGGCTTTGAGCTTATTGAAGGAGTAGAACTCCACAAGTTCCTCATTTGCATACCAAGTAGTCATCTTGGTAGCAAGGTAAAATTTGAAGTTGCTGACGGCGACTAGTGCGGCGGGGAGTGAAGTAAAAGAAGGGTACTGTTGCAGTGCACTCTTTACCCCTTGAAGCCTGAGGTCATCGAACCTCATGATAGTGGCAGCACGTGCAACGGCTCTGGGACTGAGGATTTCAAATTCCTCAGAAGGGCTTGTAGGTTCAGCTTGGTTTTCATCATCCAGCTGCAAAGGAGCGTCAGCTGGATGGGGTTCTTTGGGTGAGCTGGGATTAGAAGAGGGTTCAGCTTGGGTGTCAGCTGGCCGTGAAGGAGCTTCAGCCAGTTGAGTGTCTGCCTGCTCTCTTACAGGAGATAGTTCTTTGGTTGGAGAGCTGGGTGCTGAAATTTGGAGTTGAGCGGTTTTAGGTACTGAGCAAGTGGGTGGGGAATCTGAGAGATGTACCTGAGGATGAAGAGGAAGGAGAGGATAGTCTTGATGAGTGATTCCAGCTGATGTGGGATCAGCTGGAGCTGGTTGTGAAGATGCTTGAAGAAATTGACGAAGGAGAATAGCATCCTCTGGGTCAGAGTGGTAGACCACTATTTGTGGTTCTTCAGTTTCTTGTGATGTAATCACGAACTCCCTTCCATTGTCTGAGCTGGAGGAGGATCCCTGAGCTGTCTCCTCAGTGACTGGTCTCCACTCAGTTTTCTTCTTTTGGATTGAGGATGCTGTAGGAGTGGACTCAGATTCAGCTGGTTTCTCAGCTGCCTCCTTAGCTGGCTTGCTGGCTGTCTTGAATTTTAGCTTCTTTTTGGCAGGTGGAGATCCAGCTGGCTGTGTCTCCTCCGGTTGCTTCCTTTTTCCTACTTGAGAGGGAGAGGCAGTCTGATGCTTTGCCTCTTGCACCTTCTTATTCCCTTCAGGGGCTGCTTTCTTCAACAAGTCAGTGAGCTGACTTGGTTTCTCAAAAAGTATTCTGGACACAGGAAATTCTTCTGTGTCGTGCCACTTGATTTGCCGTCCGGTAGTGTAGTTTTCTATTATGCACGCCACTTTGGTGCATAGATAGATTGTTTCTCTACATCTGTACCGAGTGAAGCTGTCATCCTCAAAATGGATCTTTTTAGATTCTTTTCCCAGTTTTTCCATGAAGTAGGAGAACCAATCCACAGGGTCATTCCTGAGGATGACTATCATCGGTTTCAGCTTGGGTATGCTGATCTCTCATTGAGATCCAGTGATACCGAGGATGCACTTCTGGGTGACATCCAGAAGTAGTCTAAACTTGGGCTTGAGTAGGAGCTTGGACATGCTCGCCCTGTAAGGTTCCGGCTTGAACAACATCTTATCCAATTCGCCCTGGATTTCTTCTCTGGTGTAGTTATCTGGGGAGCGGTCCCCAAGAGTCTTTAAGTTGAATAGCTTGTTCAACATCCGGTTGATGTTGATGTCGACATCCCATGGAGTTGTATGTCATGTCTTCTCCTTGAGTTGCAGAGAGACGTTGGTGCGGAGTCGATCATCTCGGTTAGTCATCTCTAGGAAGAACTCTGCGACTTCTCTACGGAAGATGTTCTTCGGTCTTGCAGTCGCCCACTGCAAAAGTCCGACTTTCTCGATGAGATCCAATACCTCCTGGAATTCTGAGTTCTTGTAGTTCTTGAGAGTTAAACAACTCTCGAAATGAAGCTTTGACATCAAATTCTCAATCTGGTTTGCTCCTGGTGTCATCTTCTTTGGAGCCATGATCTTCTTCTGTGGCAATAGGTTAGAAAGATGAAGATACTAGGGGAGCGTGTTTGCAAAGAGATAATCAAGAATCTGAGATATAAATTTCAGAGAAAAGTATGAGCGATAGGAAAATATGGCGAAGATTTGCATATCTTGGATGTATATATCAACTGTCCATTTTGATGGAGGGTTGAGATCTTGGCAAAAGAATTGAAGATCTGCGGCTGAGAGAGATTTGCGCAACACGTTACATGACGTGTGTATATAGAGTGTAGGTCACGCGCGCGTGAGGTAGTCGAACCGTTCTGACTTCTACCTCAGTTCTCCCGAGCTACAGTATTCTGCATGCTTTTCATTAAATACTATGGGATTCAATGAGATGTATGGCTTACTGACTAATCCATTTAAGGAATGTCTGGGTATTTAAGTTAAATTCAAATATTTTTATCTTTAACTAGCATATTCTTCAGGAAAGAAGATAAAGAGTCTGCAAACCTGTCAGCTGATCATTGTAGTCAGCTGATACCACGGCTGTGTTTTCTTTATGTTGAAAGAGCTTTTTTTCAGTTTTATTATCCAGCTGAGCTTGATTCCCCCTCAGCTGGTTTCCCTTATTAAATTGAGTTGAAAGATCCAGCTGGGTTTGAGATATCTGTCTGGATGATTCTCCGTTTGTGATCCCCAGATCAAATTCGTTGGCTCAGGATGGAGAACAATTTTTCCGTCTCCATGCTGCCAAGATCAGTTCTGCTTTGGTGAACCACTTTGTGTGTACACCATTCTGAGGAGAGAGCTGCAAGAACTTTCAAGTTCTTATCTCGAACTGTATATTTTCCAGTTCGGATCGTCTCGATCTCGATGACGAGGTTGGAGAATCAGAGCTTCATTTGATCAATGGACTCACAGGGGAGTTGCATGAAATTGTCGAATTTCTGGCATGCAACTGAGAATTTGTTTTCTTGAATTTCCTCTGAGCCTTCACACAGCTTGGCTAGAGTGTCCCTCATCCCCTTAGTTGTCTCGCAGTTGATGATCTTGCTGAGATAAACGTCCGTCATCGTTGAGGAGATGAATTTGCGAGCGTAGCTGTCCAATCCAGCTTGTCTTCTTTCTTCTGGAGAGTACTCCCTTTTGGGCTTCACAATTTGCCGAAGTACTGGTTCAGCTCCAGGTGTGGTTTCTGCTTCTCTTTCTGACTTCATGATGATGATGGATCCGTTAGTGATAATATCCCACATCATGTCGTGTCGTGCACACATAAAGTTTTTTTTTTTTAGTCGGAACTTCCCGATCTGATAATCACCGACAAAGACTGTCGGAAGATTCCTGCACAAGGAAGATTCCATGACAGTATGCAATATAATGATTTTAAAAAGATTTTGAAACTTTGAAGGATCTGTTCAGGTGACCACTATCAGCAAAGAAGCTGATTTGACACAGATACAGTGATCTTTTGAACCACTGCTCTGATACCAATTGTTGGTCCCAAGATGGATACCTTGGTGTAGAGGGGGGGTGAATACACCAAGGTTTAAAAACTTTTCCAATTTAAAAACTCTTTTGAGTGAGCTGGCTGTGTCCGATCCAGCTGGAAGGCAGCTTGATCGACACAACTGGTTGTGTGCGGAATGTGGTGGGTTTGGAAAGTCCGTCTGTTACTTCAAATATATTGCAAAGCTTTGTTTCTCTTTTCAGTTAGTCAGTTTATGCAGCTTGAAATGTATGCGTGAGAGGTTAGCAGAATGCATAAAACAAAGCAGTAAAGAACAAAGCAAGTTTAACATGGTTCGGAGTAACACCTCCTACGTCCACGACCAGGTTCATTGGTAATTCACTACCACTTGGTTTCCAAGTACCAAGCAACTTCACAACTCTAACTTGAGTTGTGTTCCAACAGTTTACGGGCACTGTCAAGCCTACACCTTTCAGTTTACGGGTACTGAAAAAACCTGACTTACAGTTTCCGAGTACTGTAAAACCTGACCACTCGAATTACACGCTTCGAACAGGCGTACCTTGACCTAACCTTTCTGGGTTTGGGTTTCGGTAAGGGTTTTCCAACTATGAACGAGTTCTTACAATGAAGAACAAGGAGTAAGATGAACTCGTTCAAACTAGGCTTAAGATATTTCTATTCTAATCTATTCTGCCTATGACTGAATATGTGAACAACTAAGAACATAGCTGACTGGCTGAGTGTTCTTGAAAGATTTGGCTTTGAAGATCGTTGTTCATTTTTCTGTTTGCTCTTTTATTTCTTTAGTCGTTTCGCCAGCCTCACCAGCCTCTTTTCTTCAATGGTGAGGAGATATATATAGGTGGAGATTCAAACTAGCCGTTGGAAGAGAGCCGTTTGAATCTTACCTACTCTCATTGACTTCTGGCCTCTAACCTACGAAGTAGGTCTGCATCTGCAGAAGCTATTCCTCATCTCTGATTGGACCATGTTAGATGAGATCTTCTGACACCGGGATCTTGTCTTGGAGTTGGTCTTCATCTTCGAGCTGCTAAGCACTTCTGTTGTGTCTTCAGCGTCTTCGACTCTGCTGCGTCTCGACTCTGAGCTGTGTCTTAGACCTGTGCTGTATCATCAACCTGAGTTGTGTCTTCAACCTGAGCTATGTCATTAACCTGAGCTGTGTCATCGACACTAAGCTGGGTCTTTTACATTGAGCTGGGTCCTCGATACTGAGCTGGGTTTCCGTCACTGAGCTGGGTCTTGATACTGCTGGGTCTTTGACTCTGCTTGGTCTGCTCTGCTGAATTCCTCAGCTGTGTCTGCTTAGCTGCGTCTTTTGCTGTGTCTTCTGCTGTCTTCAGTGACTACATGTAAACTTAGAAACTCTATAAGCTCAAACAAGTGAGCTGAAAAAAAAAACGTTTAGGGTTGTGCAATTATCTACTCGGGTTGGTCAGCTGGGTTTTGGAATCAAATCAAAACTCTATTAATTTTTCCAACAATAAATGTATATATACATGATACAACTAATTACAAAAGTATTAAAAACCTTCAAAAATAGTAAAATGGAAAGAATGTAATAATTTAACTTTCAAATTTTTAAATCAGACACTTATTAGAGAAAAAAAAAAAATCAAAGTAGGACACTTGAAAAAAAGAAAGGGATTATTTTTGAAGTGGTTCTACATTGCACTTTGCATAAAAAATCATTTCAATACTATTTTGTTAATACATTTATGGCTTGTTTGCTAGGAGTGATTAGGGTGTATAATATATATTATACACCCTAATATCTCGTTTGGTACAAAGTATGTGGCCTTTTATAAAATTCGGGCCCGTATGAGTTATACTTATTGTTGTTATTATGTTATACCATCAATGAGGTGGTATAAATAATACTGCAACTAAATATAAGAATAAATTACTATAATTTCACCCTCTTATCATAATTAATATGGTTTGCAGAGAATTTAATACACCATACCAAACACAATATTAATTCTTTTATATGTATTAAAACATCTCACCTAATCATATCAAGCCTTACCCCATACTTCATAGCAAACGAGCCCTTATGACAAAGACTTGTATACAACCGGTCCCACGTGTGCGGGCGCGTGTAATACACGCGCCCGCTATGAACCTTTAAGTCAGGCGCATGCATCACACGCGCCTGATAATTTTTTTTTTAATCGGCTCGTGTATTTACACGCGCCTGACTTTTTTTATTTTATTTTTTATTTTTTTTTCTATTTTTTTCCAGTTTTTTTTATTCTTTTTGTTTTTTTCAGTTTTGTTTTAATTCTTTTTTTATTCAGTTTTTTTATTCTTTTTTATTTTCAATTTTTTTTATTAATTTTTTGTTTAAAGAGTCGAGCGAGGGGAGCCGAAGGTCTCGGAGCGAGCTAAAAAATATTAATGTTGCAACAATCATTATCTATAAATTAAAATCGGAACCGAAGACGGAGAAAATTAAAAAAAAAAAATTGAATTTAAAAAAAAAAACTGTACAATCAACATTTGATCCGATTTGATCTGGTCGGATCAATCCGAATCCGGTCTCATGAGAGTCCGCCTCTACGTTTATAATCTGGGATCCATAAAAATAAGTGGAGCTCTCCTGACCCGAAGCTCCGACCGCACTCCGATCTTGATTTTCGACTACAAACCAATTCCTACAAATTAGTCTTCAAAACTTTGCAACTTTTTTTCCAAGAAAGCAGCAGCGACACACCACCACCAAACTGTACACTCAATATGGCGGAGCTCTCCACCTCCACCTCCGGCGCCGGCGCCGGTGCGTGGTCCTCCGCGCTCTCAGGAAAGTCTGATGATGAGAAGGAGGAACTCCTCGACAGAATGCTCACGCGATTGGCGCTATGCGACAACTCTAAGCTCCAAGACCTGCTCGCCAGGATTCTTCCTCTCTCCATTGCCGCCCTTTCCTCCGCTTCCACTCCTCTCCGCAATAAAGTACTTTTCTCGTCCTGCAAACTCTTTAGCTAATACTCAATTATTCACTTGGTTTTCATGGCCTACTTGTATCAACAATTTTCTCGGCCCTATGAGGAAGTGTGAAGTGGGTTGAATCGAAGTTTGTTCCAATTTTTGCTTGAATTTGGATATTTTTATGTTTTAACTTTTATAATTATGCGTATAGAATGGAAAATTATGGAATCCGTCTACTTGTCTGGACTGAAACTCTTCTACAATTGAAATTTTCATCTTAGTAGGGTTTTAACGATCATATTGATTTCTAGGTAACTGAATTTCGATTAGAAGTTTAGTTTAGGGATGTTTCAGAGGTTTTCTGGTGCCTTTTGTTGCATTACTCTGACAGAATGAACGCGGCCTCTATCATTATGGAAGAGAACATTTGATCTTTTGCAGATTGTTCTGGTTGCATTATGTGCTTGTTTTTTAATAAGTTGTTGTACCTTATTGGTCACTGAAGGTCTGCTCTACTATTTGGCTATTTGCAAGCAAAAATCTCAAGATCTGAAATTGGAGTGCCATTGTTTTTCATAGTTTTATTCATCTGTTTCTGGCTTGGGTTTTCTAGTCATATTGGCCTCGAATTTCCCATTACTTCTCTAAATTAATCATGCTGCGAAACAACAAACTTCTTGTACTTTCTCTCGAGGGCACATGTACAGATATGCTTGTGCGTGTGAGTGTGCATCTGTAGGTAGGTATAAGTTACAATCTGGATGCATACTGGGGCACCTTATCATGGTTTTTATGTTTTCTTGACAAATGGAGTTGGGATCATTATTACTTACATAGTTGGTTAGATGCTATTTTCCTAAGCATTCTAATGTGATAGTTTCAACTTTCAAACATTATGTCTGTAATAACTCTCGGCTTCTTTATGTGACTTTTCCCCATATGGTTATTAGGTTATCGAAATCCTCAGCCATGTGAACAAGAGAGTGAAGCACCAGCCATTAATTGGCCTACCTCTATCAGATTTATGGAAATTGTATATGGAATCTAGTTCTGCTCCTATGGTTAGAAACTTTTGCATTATTTATATAGAGATGGCAATTGACCGTGTGCAGAAGGAGGTAGGTCTTTGTTATTGAGTATTTGACCTTCTTAAGTGAAGTTATTTTACATTTACTTGGCCTAACCAT
Organism: Agastache rugosa; assembly: GCA_031470985.1. NCBI lineage: Eukaryota > Viridiplantae > Streptophyta > Magnoliopsida > Lamiales > Lamiaceae > Agastache > Agastache rugosa. Next base: position 37,561,608 of record CM062602.1, on the reverse strand, counting down.
GAAACTGCAGGAAAAACAATTAATAGCTCCTGTATTTTTAAACAACATTTCGAAGCTGCCTTCCCAACACCAAGATATATTACTTAAGATCACAGCAAAGGTATTTTCTGCCTTTTTGTTATTTTCATTTTTGAGATGTGTTCTTTCCTGTACCTTTGTGCGTATGATTCTTAAAAACCTTTAGCCTCTTTGATGGAGAAGTTCATGAGTCCTTACTGTGGTTGGTCTGTTTCTAAACTTGGGAAAAGGTGCAAATACCCCCCTAAAGTTGACAACAATTTGCAAAAAACCCCCTGAAGTTTGTTTAGGTGCAAAATGTTTTCGGTGCAATTAACCCCCCGCCTTAACAATGATCAGAAAGCATAGCGACTTCTTGCTACAAAGGCAAATGCCTGGACGGTTATTTTTGAATATGATTAATATACCTTTGCTTCATTGGGCTCTGATGCTTGTAAATATACGGATTTTCTGTGTTCAAGCTTGGAATTTTTATTTCAGGGAAATTCTATAGTCCAGATGCAGTAGGATTGGACATAGCTTTTATTACACCCAGAGATTGAAATATTTTTTGTTCCCTGAATTTTCTAGGTCCAGTTTTGTTTGCATGTGTTAGGTCATTAGCATTTTCCCCTTTTATAACTTTATTGATTACTTTATTTCTTCCTCTTTGTATGCTTTGTAATTTCTTCTGATAGAATACGAAAGGGGTGCTAGGTAAAAAGATGGAAATGTGAATAATGGTAGTGAGGAATGGGTATATAATAACTTTCATTTCCTTTATTTTGGAAATATTTGGATCATTGATGCTGTTGGGTTCCTCCATGCTGAGTAATTTTTTCATTCCTTTCCCATCCCTTCCCAAAAAACCACCATACCAATCCCCGTCTAATTATGCAAAAAAATGGGGAAGGGTTGTTAAGGGTGGGGGTGGGGGAGGTAAGAAAGGAAGGAGGAGCTGCTAGGTTCAAAGATATAGACTTCAGGCCTTATTCTTCATTCAATTTATGTTTCCCACTTAGTTCTCAAATTCTTCTGAGGTAGCTCTAGTTATCCGTTTCTAAGAAAGAATGAGTTTATCCTTTTAAAGTAAACGTGCTAGTGTTTCTATAATTTTCTAAAAAAAGACTTATATAAGAAAGCAGCTATTTTTGATTTATGCAAGGCATGGTCGTGCAACACTCTGCAGCCGCCAATACTATTTCTAGTTGCATCGCTTAGTTATTGCACGGACTGATGACTGACTTTCTCTGATTTAGGTTATTGGCGAATGCCATACATCTCAAGTCAGCGATGAAGTTCTGGAAAAATATAGGACACTAGTTGGTTCTAAGGACCTCGATATATTTCTTGAGTTCTGTCTTCATACAATTTTGTATCAGCCATCTTCTCAGAGGTTAGAATATAATCAATTTTTATTCTATTTTCATTTATTTATTTTTTCTTTTCTTCTGAATGCATGTTGTCACAAATTAATTGATCTATAAAATATAAATTCAACCTAAAAATAAAATGACGGCTGCCTTTGCAGTGGAGGACGCCCAGCTGGGATTTCAACTATTCAATTTAAACGTGTTACTGGAAATGATCCCCCCGATTATGATAAGCTACGGAATAGAAAGGTATGAAGCGTCGAAACATCACATATTGACTAGTTATTCTTATTTCATTCGAAATAGTGTTGTCTATAACATGTACTTCGACCACAAGTGTCAGATGTGATCTTTTTTTTATATTTTTTTTTTCTTAAATTAATATCGGAAATAGCTGTTGACTATTTGCATTCTAGACAGGAATGATTAATATAATTGAAGCTTTGGAGCTTCCTTCAGAACTAGTTTATCCTATCTATGTAGTTGCTTGCACGGACAGGTACAAATTAGTTGAATATGTATAATTACAAATGCAAACCAGTTTTCCAATCTTTCAGAACTTTATATGGTGCATGTATTTTGGGTTTTGCTCTCCAACAGTCATGAACCTGTTATCAAAAAGGGGGAAGAGCTCTTGAAGAAGAATGCATCTGGTGTGAATTTAGATGATCAGAATCTGATCAGCAGACTATTTCTATTATTTAATGGTGCGTATCATATATTTTCAACTTGTGTATATCCACATTGTAAACATTTTACTTTTAGAATTGGATAGAATAGTTTAAAGAGCATATTTGGTTTACTTCTGGAAATATGTTGGAGTAGCAATATAGTGAGTCCTCTTGTTTTTGAAGCGCCTGTGTTGATCGAGTCCTTCAATTTGTGAGGTTGCGTTTTGTTTGGTTTTCATTTGCTTTAAATAAAACCAGTCTTCCTTTCATGAAATGTAGGAACCACTGGCTCTGAGAACATTGCTCCAGATTCCAAAGTAAATCCTGGAAATCTTGCTCTAAGAGTGAGACTGATGTCTATTTTTTGCCGATCAATTACTGCAGCAAACAGTTTCCCCTCAACTTTGCAGTGCATTTTTGGGTGCATATTCGGTAAGATGGAAAGTGGAAACTCTGTAATATGGTATAATATGTATGAATCATGAAGGTTTCATGAAGTAATGTCCTGATCTTGGATTCAAATCTGTGGTGCACTGCCTGGTAGATTTATAGCTATTGCTTCTAATCTCATGGCTGCATATTAGTTGGTGTATGTTCTTAAACAAAAATTATTTGGTTTGATTATTCTTACAAAAGCTCTTCTTAACGCTTTGCTCATTCACTTCTCCAGTAAATTGACATGGAAAATGATTTTCTTACCTTTTCAATCCAACTTTATGTTCTAATTCTTAAACAAATATCTTTTACATTTGTAATGCTTCCTAGTGAGCTAAGAATGCGTAAAATAAAATCAAAGGGCTCTGAACACTTTAAGCTGATTGAAGAAAATAGAGTTATATCTGGACAATATGGGTAGAGCACTTTGATATGATTGGATGCATTCAATCTTTGACTTACGGATGTGTTTGTCTGAAACTAAATGAGTCTGTTCTGTGCCTGCTTAATATGTCGTCTTTGAGAAGAAATTTGATTTACCAGAATTAAGTAGATATTGCAGCACTGTTAGAATACTCTTTGTGTGCTGCTTATGTAATCGGTGTTCCTTGGTCAACCAATCACCTAGAAGGTTGATATGGACATTGCAGTTAATAGATTTTAACCTTTTGCCAACAGTTTTCATTTGTTAAAGTTTGAAGAAAATGACTATGCTAGTAGTGTTGGTAAAACTTGCATTTAATCTAGACGGTATGCCTTCTTGGTAGCAGATACTGAAGAAGCATCATTTTCTGCGATAGTTGAGAATTAGAAACTTGGAATACTTACAGGCCTCCTCTCTTCTTCTTCTTCTTTTACTTGTTCGTTTAACCCAACAAACATTATGTCTCTGTTACATTTTTCTCTTCTTCTTTTCTTTTTTCTTTTTTCTTTTTATAAATAGCACAGATGAAAGACTGGGAATTTCCTGTCACGGTTTACATCGGTGAGTTGAGATATGAACTCTCAACTACACCTCACTAGAAATTTTTAGACATCTTGCATGGAAATGGTGAGATCAATTTTGGCCTCACATGGATGCTTCTATGAATTAGATATTTAGACCGCCCCCAGAACTAGGAGGGTTACATTACCTATACACACGAGTATTTGCTGGTCATTGTTGGTAATAACAAACCTTTCTGCAACTATTGGTGTAGCAATGCATAAGTAATAAATATTGATTAATTCTGTTTCAATTTGTATTTTGTCATTGTTTTAGCCAGTGTATTAAAGATACTGATTATTTTTTTTATTGTTCTTGCACCAGGAATAGCTAGAATTTCTGCCAAACAAAATTGCGATGAATGTTTTAAATATTCCTTGCTACTATTTTTTGGTTAATATTACTTAGGAAGATACCAATTTCTGATCCGATGCAACTGAGGAACCTTCTTTATTTCTCCTGTTTGGTGTGCTGTGTAGACGCAGTCTGGGTGTTGTTTAGTGCTGTTTCTGTAGTCCAAGGTTCTGACTGAACTCAGGCTTGTTTGGGTGTGCCCTAATGCTTGTTCAAATATATTGTTAAATAATTTAACATGGTCCTTTAGGATAAGAGTGCTAGGTGCTTTGGAGAGCCACTGTTCCCATTGTTCATTGGTCCATTTGGTTGGAAGGAACAAGATCTTCAAATATATTGAAGAACCTGTTTTTAAGTGCCTGGATAGAATGAAGCTTGGGCTTGCTTCTTAAGTTCAGGAGCATAAAAAGTAGGGACTTGTTTGTTTCAGATTTGCTTAGAAATTGAAGATTGGCCCTTTTCTGAGTATCTGTTCATCTTTTGACAGGTTCCGGTTCCGGAGTGGAACTTTCATTTACCACCCAATAATTACTTTGTTTCTTATCACAAAAGAATGCAAATAAATATACTCTTAACTCTTAAGACTCTAGTAGTGGGGTTATTCTCTGTCCTCTGTTTAGTTTCTTTAACTGAATCCCTAGCCATTTTGATTCTTATATTTCTGCATTACTCAGGGGTTGACGCCACCTCCAGGTTGAAGCAGTTGGGTATGGAGTTTACAGTTTGGGTCTTTAAACATGTAAGCAATGGACAATGATTTTTCTGATTGAGATTCATCTAATATACATGTTCATCATTTAACATTATCAAGCAAGATGTTGTAAGTGCATGAAAAGGAATTTTCTATCGGTATATAAATAGTCAGCAACATTATAACAAGGAATCATCGTATTTTGTGATAGCAGTTCATGTCTTGTGAACTCATGATAGGAAATCTTGTTATGTCATTTCTTTTCTGTCCATTCCCTAAATTTGGGATGCATGTTTTCAGCTATGGTTTGTGAATGCCAAAATCTCTATGTTCATAATTTTAAATACACCCTCCGTCCCCGAATAAGGGTCCTATTTGAAAATATAACTTGTCCCCAAATAAGTGTTCTATTTTGAAATTCTATAGAAAAATGATGTCAAACTTTCCATTTTGTCCATGTCCTCAATTCAAATTCTTTAGTTGTTCGGTTTTCCATGCAATAGTTAGGGGTGAAAAGAGTAAATTTGCCCACTTCCTTGATGTACGAGTTTTGATGGCAAGGGACATTTATTCGGGAATGGAGGGATTAAGTTCCTCATGAAATATGTTTGAATCTCTACTGCGGTTCGAATCATTAGCATCATCACACTTGTAATGGCGTATTATTAAGTTTTATTGAGAGGAAGTGTTCAAGTGGAATGAGATTGGTTGATTATTGTTTGACAATCAAAGTGTAATCTGATTCAACATTTGATTCATGACTTTATTTATTGTTTTGAGAAAGAGCTTAATTTTGTCAATGCCCTTTTCAGTTCTTATATGCACTTTCCCCTTGAACTTTTTAGTATGTAAGTTGGCAAGTCATTCAGTTGATGGATCAATTGTTAGATCTTGTCTTTTTGTATGCTGAATTTTCTACGCAGCTTGCCTTTTAGCTTATGTATCTTTAAATTCATGCTCATAATGTCTGCTGGATCCATAATTGTGACTTCTTCCACCATCTTTGTAGGCTAGAATTGAACAATTGAAGCTTATGGGCCCTATAATACTAACAGGAATTGTAAAAACTCTCGATAACATCTCATCACTAGATTCAGGTCAGTTCCTCTGAGCTTGTTTCAAAACTATGGTGTCTTACATTAGGGCTCAGAATTACATTGTTAATGTCATGATTTTGTCATTACTAATTATCTTCTCATTCAGATGTTGTTGCTAGGGAGACTAGAAGTTTTTGTTTTCAAGCCATTGGATTGCTTTCACAGCGCATGCCTCAACTCTTCAGGTAATATCTTTACCATCTCTGTTCTTTAGTGGGTGGGAAAGGGATGATTGTCCATACTGCCTCATGATTCGGATTTTATAAGTTTAGTGCTTCTTTTCGGTTATCACTGGTAGGGATAAAATTGATGTGGCTGTTCGACTCTTTGATGCTCTGAAGCTCGAGGGACCGTATCTCCGCTTGGTTGTTCAGGAAGCAACAGCTACTCTTTCTGTTGCATATAAGGTATTGCAACCACTTGTTTGTTTTGATTGTTTAACCTGCATTTCTCATCTCCCTTATTGATGGTGACTTTTTTTGAGTCTCAGGATGCTCCCCCAAAGGTGTTAAAGGATGTGGAGTTGCTGCTGTTGCAAAATTCTCAAGTGGTAAATTCATCGATATGCTTGTTGACATGAACTGTTAATTCTATCTTCCTCTTCGTTTGGTGGTTTTGCATCATTAATTAGGCTTAAATTATCTTTATTTTTTTCACAAGGAACAAAATGAAGTACGCTTTTGTGCTGTGAGATGGGCGATGTCCTTATTTGATTTAAAGCATTGTCCAAGCAGGTTTATCTGTATGCTTGGAGCAGCAGACTCAAAATTAGACATAAGGTAAATTGCTATAATTGAAGTTGGTGCTCAGGCAATCAATGTTTGAACTGCAGACCAAGAGTTTTCCCTTTTTAATTACTTAAGTTTTAATCGCAACTTAGTGATCCTTGTACTTGTAACAATACTATAGGTATGTTTGAATGAATCTTCTCAGAAGAATTTTCTTCCATGTCTTCTACGAAAACTCTAATAAACACTGGCTCAATTTTATGCATTTCTTCCTAATCTATCACGTTTTCTAATAAACTTGTGTTCTATTTCTTGTCCCAAAGTCTTGTCATAGACTCATAAAACACCTAAAAACCGTCTGTATAATTCTTATGTTTGTGGGAACATTATGGGCAAGTTAAGTTGCAATTGTTTTTGATAGTACTATAACTCTTTCATTACACATTAGCTTTCTGAAGATGCTGAATATTTGGCACAGAATTTGGAACTTAAATAATTGTGTTATGCATATTTGCAAAAAGTTGTAAAACCCAAATGATATGGATGTCATTAGATGTTCTCCTCCCCTCTATTTTGCTATGCTCTCACCCCTTAATAATCATGAGTGCAGACTAAAGGTTTAAATGCACCGGTGAATTGTTAAGGAAATAACATTTTAAATGACAAATTTATTAGAGTGTGAACTGTGGTTCAATTTTGGTTTTGTTATTAGTAACCTTTGCACCTTCAATTGAGACTGAAAGCAAACTTAGTAGCTTCCTTATAAAATCCCCCATGTTTATCCCTGGTCGAGAAACATTTCAATGCTAATCTCTTGATATCTGCATGTGGTACATCTGGCCGGTGTTGATTGCTCTACCTTGGAGGGCATGAATCCCCATCATGTGCTATCTCTGACTTCTCAAATTGATCGAAATAGTAAATTGAAATGAAATATGGATAACATGTTCTTTTGTTGCTGCATTTCATTTTGGGTAGAAGCATGTTGAGTTGTCCTTCTATGAAATATGTTCAAATATACGAAATTTGGCTATATCTATGCAGAGTCTCGAGTCCCTTGCCAGTGTACTATCTTGTCCCTTTTCAAGATATGAAAAGGTGTGGCTGATTCAATAGAAAAGGGATTGAGGAATATTTTGAGGTATGGGGCGGATGGTATGCTTATGCACATTTAGTGGCATGGGACTCGATAATTGCCCCTAAATTTCTGGCGGTGTAGGAATTGGTAATATCTCAATGAATAAGGCGTTAGGTATATGGTGGTGGATATTTCAAGTTGAAATGTATTTTTTTCGGTGTAGAGTCATCAAAAGCAAATATGTTCTTCATGAGAATAAATAGGATGCACGGTTAGCTACAAGAACCACTTTTAGATTCCCATGGAAGCTCATCTCTAGGTTATACCTAGATTATATCAACTTAATTGAGGTAGTGAGAGGAACTCATTTGGATTTTTGGGAAGATAAGCTATACATGTGATATAGTTCATCCTTACATCTATATATCTCGTAATTGGTGCATTGTGTAAGAGGTGCTCAAAGGATCAAGGTCACATATTTATACATTGTTCTTTTCCTTTTCATCTGTGGGGTACAGTGTAGAAGGAGCTAATGTTTTGGGTCCTACCAAGTTCAGGAATTTTATAATTCTTCAGGTTTGGGCTATGGTTTTAGCAGAAGAGGGCAGATTATTGAAGAATCATCGTCCATGCATTTTGTGTTAGGAGCCAGTGTGCATAGCATGGCTTATTAGGTCGGCCAGTGGAGTGATTTTAGTTAATTAAGCCGCATTTTTTTTATTTAAGGGTACTTTTGAGTTAGTCTTGTGTTAGACTGTATCTAGGCCTGTATAATTAGTTAGTATTATGATGAGAGTTGTTATTTAGGGTTAGGAAGACTTAGCCAGAGTTAGCGGCAATTTGCTGAGCGGGAATTTTGTCCTGAGGTGATTGCTTTGTTATCATTTTGTTTGTCGGACGGAAAGAAATAGGAGGATTTTTTAAGATGCTGAATAAGCTGAAGAATCACTTGATAATGTATGGGAGAGTTGAAGATCAATATAGCATTGTGGATTTCCAACACTGGAGGATATAAGGATTTTTCTGTGAATTACATTATACGAGACTGGACCTTTATGTTTTAGAATAGAGCTTAGTTTTTTTTTTTTTTTTGGGGGGGGGGGTGGTGGGGGCTCAATGGATGGATATTTTGTACTGTATTGGTATTTCTACTATATTAATAGAATTTTGTTTCTTGTCGGAAAAAAAAGAAAGATGAAATAACCTCTAAATTATGCAGTGGCCACAAAAATCAAGTTCCGGCAGCTCTTCTAGGCGTTTTAAAAAATTGCGAAGTTTGGATGGTAATCCGCCCAAAAAAGAAATAATTAAATAAACGAGTTTAGGTGGCAAGGTGAAAAAATATGCAATGTTGAAATGATAAATTGTTATTTAAAACTTCTGCATCTGTCTCTAGAAATTCAAGTGGTCTTTGTTATTTGAAGTTTAAAGTGTTATCTTATCAAACTTTATAATTTGCATAGAGAGATGGCATTGGAAGGGTTATTTCCTGGTGAAAAGCTAAGAAACTCAGTGCCGCAAAGCATCTCGATTGAGTACCCCAAACTTTCAGATATGCTGGCTTATATTCTAGAGCAGCAGCCAGCCATCTTACATTCTACTGGGGTTGGAGATACAAAGCTTCTTTTCCAGTCCAAGACTTATGTGGTTATGGTGAAGTTTTTGTTGAAGTGCTTTGAGACAGAAGTTGCTCAACCTAACTTACCTGAAGAGTCTGGGTTCTTAAAGTCAGTGGAAAGACTCTGTTTATTGTTGGAACATGCTATGACATATGAAGGTTCTGTCGAATTGCATGCATCAGCTTCTAAGGCTCTAATTACTTTGGGATCTCATTTCCCCCAGGTATATCTATTGGATTTTGTGCAAAAGAAATAACTTGGTTTCCTCTCTGATTGCCTTTTCTGGATGACAGATGATTGCGTCTCGTTATGGTGAAAAAGTTTTATGGCTTAAACAATATCTGAGTCATTTGGACTATGACACTCGCGAGTCTATGGCACGCCTACTTGGAATTGCGTCCTCTTCCCTTCCGATTTCTGTTGCAACTGAACTTATTACTGAAGTGATATCTTCAATTTGTGGAACCCAAAAATTGAGGTTTGGCGAAATCTTTCTCCTTTAGGTGTTCATTGGCCCTATCTACTATTACCTCATTGTCATTGACTTATTATATTCTGTAGGTTTGAAGCACAGCACGGCCTGCTATGTGCTTTAGGATATGTTACAGCAAACTGCTTGTTGAGAGATCCTCCTGTAAGTTATTCGTTTTTCTAAAGAATTCTGAGGGGCAAGCACATATATATTTGCACTAGATAGAATGTGAGTAGATATCTGTGGATATGGTTAGCACTAGTTACAGGTCTTAGTAAGTAGAATGTGTTGGTTTTCATGTCTCCATACTGTTGGTATATGTGTTTTGACTTTATATTTTTTGATGCTGTGCTCTCACTAGTCTTTTTTGGGGTCTCATGTGGTTGTTTCTCTTCCAAATCATCAGCAAACAGAGTGAATCATATTTATTTTCTGTTTAGTTGATTGTTTTCCCAACTTGTTTGAAATGATATGGAGAAACAAGAGGCCAGTAGTGACAAGTCAATGTGAGCTTGTACACTGTTGGTGATACTGAATTCTATAGTTACAAAATGAGAGAAGGAAACCTTCTTTTACATGTAGAACCTGAATCTGGAAGAAAATTAGACGGCGTGCTGAACTCGAAGATAGTGCATGATATGATTGTTTAGTGACGATGGGCTTTGCAGATTTAGGTGATACGTGTAGTTTTCCTTATTATATATGCTTTATTGCATATAGATTTTCTTTCTTTTCATGGACAAAATGTGCATATGAAAATATTCATAGTATTCCATAGAACATCCTACTTTCAGATTGCAGCACTCTTAAATTCGGAACTAGCAGATTATTTTTAATTTGGTCAGAGATCCTATTTGTTAAAAGTTACCTCAAGATTCTTAACAGCCCCAAGAGAAAGGAAGGTGTAACATATTGCTCTGCTGGAAGCTGATGGATCTGTTCCTGCTCCCATTCTGTGAACTATTGTAGTCCATGAAGTAGGGAAAACTGAGAATTATTATGATATCAGTGAATATATTGCTTCCCCAACATATGCATAATGTTATAATTATATTTATGTTAAAATATGTAATTCTGGTGAGATTTCATTTCGTCTTGCACCTTGTTTTCTGCCTCCCGCGTTCAGCTTTATTCTTATCTTTTGTTTATACCTGAACTGCTTTCTTGATTTCCTTTTATATTCCTATCCCTTCCTCACAATTTATTGTAGATTCTAAGATTTCACCCCAAGCTATAGGGTTGTTAGTCATGCTATTTGGCATTGATGCAGTGAGCATTTATAGAATATTTCTCGGTTTGCTTGCTCATGACAATGTTTTGAAAGTAAATTCAGATGAAGATGACATATAGTTAGTTGTTTTATTTCTAACTTTGTAAAGTGATCCAGTTGGTAATTTACTCTTTGGTGTTGAGCATAATGTGAAGTTTATCATAGTTTATTAGCTACATGTTTGTTTTGTTGCCTTCACCATTGATCTTATTGTATGACCTTTTCTATTTTCACCAGATCTCCAGTTCAGTTCTTCAAAGTGTACTGAAATGTTTGGTTGATATAATTAATACTGAGACCTCCACATTAGCTTCTGTGGCGATGCAAGCCCTGGGACATATTGGAATCTGCACCCCACTGCCTCCACTGGTTATTGATTCTAATGAAGGTGAAGTGATATGTGCTGGTGAAATATTCATGATATTTTTGACATTTGGTTTAACTTCTTGAGTGGTGCAAATTCGTTTACAGATGATAATACCAATTTTTTTATATAAACCTGCAGTTTCAACTTGGACCCTCTTGCACAAAAATTTAAGCAAGCTTCTCTCTGGTGATGATATCAAAGCAGTCCAAAAAACTGCGATTGCTTTGGGGCACATGTGTGTAAAAGAATCATCTTCTTCACATCTAAATATTGCTCTTGATCTGATTTTCAGCCTTTCCCGATCAAAGGTGGGTGTTTAATGATTGTTGCTAGATTTTTATTTATAATGAACTTATATCATAGCACCTTTTAGCTATAATTTGAATGTGAGCGAACAGTTGCTTGGAAATTAAACTGTGCTTTGGCTTCTTTAAATTTTTAAACAGGTTGAAGATATACTATTTGCTGCTGGAGAAGCTCTTTCATTCATGTGGGGAGGTGTTCCTGTCACTACTGATGTGATTCTCAGAACTAACTATTCTTCATTATCCATGAGTTCTAATTTTTTAATGGGAGATACATCCTCATCTCTGCCAAGGCCACCTTCAGAGGAGTTCCAAAATAATGAAGATTACCATGTTGCAGTAAGAGATGCTATTACCAGAAAACTATTTGATGTCCTTCTGTATAGCAACAGAAAAGAGGAGCGCTGTGCTGGAACTGTCTGGTTATTATCACTTACAATATATTGTGGCCAACATGCAAGCATCCAGAAATTGCTTCCAGATATCCAGGTTTGTGCTTGAATAATTGTTTTGAGTTTGAGAAGCTGTTTGATTCTCCTTGTTGTGCCAATGGATCGAATTGCATTTGGAATTGAAACTCTTGGGAGGCTCTTGTTTTGCTTTGTGGGGCTATAATACATGGGTTATACTGCTCTTTAGAGGATGGGAATGGTGCATTCTGGGTGAAGTTTTCTTGTTATTTGGTCAAGATATTTTAAATTAGGCTTCATATAGCACGTACTATCTCACCAAGGTGATTCTTGCACATACTGTTATTTCTTAAGGTTGTGATTTAAGAATTTGAAATTCAAATTTTGCCCAAAAAATTATATGAAGAACAATAAATGGCTTTTGCCTTTTAGATTGCCACCTTTTCTGCCTAGAGCTTTTATGTGTCTCCTGTATTGGGATGTTGCGCATGTTATATTCGAGTTGCTGAACTTCATCTCCTCCAGAGTGCTTCTTATGCTTTACCATAGCTGGAATCGCCAACGGATGCCTTAGTGCTACCTTTTTTCTTGCTGTTTAAGGTTGGCTCTTCATGTGCTTTGTTATTCTAATCAAGAAAGCTGTGAAGTTAATTTGAACCTGAATTGATGCAGAGCTTGGGTCTCTAGGTGTGCTTATTATCTTAGAATATGTTAACCTCTACCAGTTAGTTCAAATAATTGGTGTGAAACAAGGGTCTAGTGTTCTTCAGCGACTTCTTAAAATGATTTTAAAAAAAGAGATATTTTGTAGTGAGAAATATTTTCCAGCTGATAAGCTTAATCAGAGATATTTTCCGGATAATATCTGTGTTTAGTATAGGAATTCATAAGTACATGGACTAGCGAATCCACATATTGTCATGCTGAAACGATTATGAGAAGAGGAACTCCCTCTGTTAGGCTTTAGCTCTCAGGTTTTCTGAAAGGTGTTTCTGTAATACAGGAAGCGTTCTCACACCTTATTGGCGAGCAGAATGAACTTACACAAGAGTTGGCATCTCAGGGCCTTAGTATTGTTTATGAACTCGGTGATGATTCCACGAAGAAAAATTTGGTTAATGCACTTGTTGGAACTCTAACTGGCTCAGGGAAGAGGAAGAGAGCTGTTAAGGTCTGGATATATGGCTTTCTGACCCTTTCTCTTGATATTGCTTATTTATATCGTGTTCTACATGTTGTTCTTAGTCTGTTCTTATGGGTATAATTTTCAGCTGGCTGAGGACACTGAAGTGTTCCAAGAGGGTGCCTTTGGTGAAAGTCCTTCTGGAGGAAAACTGAGCACTTACAAGGAGCTCTGTAACCTCGCTAACGAGATGGGACAACCTGACTTGATCTATAAATTCATGGATTTAGCCAATTACCAAGCTTCCCTTAATTCAAAAAGAGGGGCTGCTTTTGGGTTTTCTAAAATAGCCAAGCTTGCAGGGGATGCCTTAAAACCTTACCTCCGTGCATTGATTCCTAGACTTGTTCGCTATCAGTATGATCCTGAGAAGAATGTACAGGTGCTAATCTCTCAGTACTCTAGGTCAACTGAAAAACTCTGCTTGTCAATGTGCTAGTATCATTCAGTTTCAGATCTTATCTCTGAATTTTCATTAAACTGATACTACTTACCTAATGAATCTACAGCCTCTGGTTTCTTTGCTCTATGTTGCCCCTAAATCTTTGCTACTAAATTTTCTCTTTCTTTTTCATATTGGTGGATGGACTGAAACATTAGATCCTTTTTCCCCCTAACTAGCTGAGTTTGGTTTTGTATGCTTAATCAGGATGCTATGGCACACATCTGGAAGTCACTGATAGCAGATTCGAAGAGAGCAATTGATGAACATCTGGGTGTTATTTTTGATGATCTATTGATACAATGTGGATCTAGGCTTTGGCGATCCAGAGAGGCTTCTTGTCTTGCTCTTGCAGATATACTCCAGGGACGAAAATTTGACCAGGTTACTATCTATATTTGTCCTTACACTGCTTTTCTTTTTCTAATTTTTTTTGGGACGAACAAAAAAACACATGGTCCATGCAATCATAACCCCCTATGCATGGTATTCTGATTCTAGAGATCCATCTATACAATTATGTAACTCTGTGTAAAAATTGAATCCAGCAACCTGGTTAAGACAATTGCTTGTATTGCCATGGAACTAGTATGGTAGAATGTGAGTTTTGAAATCACATAATATTACATCTTGATTTAGGGGAATCAATTTGTACAGATCTCTACTTGTTAGGTATTCATGGTCAGATAAAGTATCAGCATCCTTCAGATGTATATTTTTCCCCAGGTGCTCCACTTCTTTATGCCATGGATATATGTGTTGATGGTATAAGCTGAACCTGTAGCTGGCTTTTTCATTAGACTGTTTGAATAGTCACTGACTTCAACTCTGGTTCCTTAAGATCATTAATGCAATTTTTTTGTCAGCTGGAATTAGCTTCTCAGTTTCGTGCGATACGCATTGTTTTCATAATATTTCTAGGTTTACATCTCATTTAACTGTTAGCTAGTTTGAAATGACCTATCCTGAGGGATGTGATTGGAGGTTCTCTTATGGACTTCTCTGCTGTTGGCATAGGTTGAGAAACATTTGAAAAGTATATGGATAGCTGCTTTTCGGGCCATGGATGACATAAAAGAAACCGTCAGAAACGCGGGAGACAGATTGTTCCGTGCTGTTGCATCATTAACTGGGAGGTTATGTGATGTTTCCCTTACACCAGTTTCAGAAGCGAGACAGACAATGGCTATAGTTTTGCCTTTGTTGTTGACAGAAGGCATAATGAGTAAGGTTGATAGTATTCGCAAGGCTTCCATTGGTATGGTTACAAAACTTGCTAAGGTAAATCATGTGGCTCTAAAAAGCATAATGAAATTTAAATTTGTTAAATTTCTCTTGGTGGCTCTCATTTCAGTTAAATTTTATAAAAATGTCTAAGGGGTTCCTGAATTCATCTCTTCAGTTTGCATCATCTAGTCTAGGCACGTGTACTGTATATAACACTATCTCCCAGCTAAGTTGTCCAAGTGTTGTCATGAAAGCCTTTTGTTTCCTTACTTCACAACTATCTAATGATGTCCTATATTTTTAAAGGTCTCCGTGCTGCCTTTTCTTGTGTAATTTTTTCAGTATTGCTGGTGGCCTCCTATTTTATACTTGTGATCTGTTGAACCTCATTGATATCTGGTTATTTCCTGCTCCAAAAATTGGTAACCTTTGTAGCTAGGGGAAAAGCACACTTTTTCTAGATTAGAGTATCTGCATAATTTCTGATCTCCTGGAGAGGCTCTCTCACAAAATTGAATGAGCTTGAATAAATTTTTACATCTTCCTCTTTGGTGGCTAAGTGATTGTTTTGTATTTTCATGGTAAGGAGCATTATAGATGTATTCTCATCACCTATTTTCTAGCCCACGGTTGTTTATTTTTTTATTAACATTTACAGGGTGCAGGAATTGCAATTCGCCCGTACTTGAGTGATCTTGTGTGTTGCATGCTGGAAAGCCTGTCAAGCCTTGAAGATCAAGGAATGAATTACGTAGAGGTCTGGCAACTTATGATCTTATGAATGCTCAAATTGTGCGATTAACCTATACACTTCATTTCAAAGTTTTATTTCCTTTTCTGCATTTGCTGATGATTTACCGATGTATAATGTAGATGTTATTAAATTGTGACAATTTATTGATTCTACACTGTTTTCCCTCTTACATTGTAACACTTATTTTCTTGCTGTCTGCTAGATGCATGCAGAAAATGTCGGGATACAGACTGAAAAACTAGAAAACCTGAGGATATCAATTGCCAGAGGATCTCCAATGTGGGAAACTCTTGAATTCTGCATAGATGTAGTTGATTCCCAATCCCTAGAAATATTGGTTCCTCGCCTTTCCCAGCTGGTTCGTTCTGGCATTGGCTTGAACACGAGGTATTTTTGCAAATAGTTGTATGTTCAAGTATTCATATAATTAAGGCTCCAATAGCCATACATATTGCATTAGCTTCAGTTAAACTTAGTTTCTTTGTTCATGATATACTTATGGCAGATTTATGGTTTGACTGCATAAACTCAATATTTCTAAGTCTAGAGGTTTCATATGAATGTCGAGAAACAAATTTTTGAACCTAATGAAGCTCTTGATTATAAGCCATGAATGGTTATCATATTAAACCATTTTGCCAAACTATTTTTATTGCTAGAGATTGATCCCTTTGGATTTGAAGAGAAGATATTTGATGAAATCTTTCCATATCTTGTTCCATAATTATCATAACGTTTCTTTATCTTATTTTCCATATTTTTGTAATTATTGTTAAGGTAAATGAGTCCATTAAGGATAGGGCGTGGATGTGTGGTCTATGTTCCAGAAAACCCTAGACCTAGAAATTATTTATTTGAACATTTAGTTTTTGTGCTTGGGACAGGCGTAGCGTATAGTGTTCTATTTTCTTTTGGTTTTATACTCTTGGGCAGGAGAAATCCTGAGGAACCTTGTTTTTGTTAGTTATTTAATGTTTGTTCTTTTATTTTTGTACTGGCTATACCCTTCACTCTATCATTTATGCTATATATTGTATGGTCATTATTATTATTTAAGCTCAAAAAACGCTCTGTTATGTACTTATAAGTTTTTTGTTTCACGTGATTTTTGATATGGTACCATTTATATATATGTTTTCACGTCAAAATACTTGATCAAATTACTGATTAGTGTTAATTTCCAATTCCACTTCACAAAAGTTCAAAACAATGAGAAAATTATAGTACTCAGGGAATTTAGCCCCTCGTATGGAGTCTTTGATATTGGACTGGGACTGCCATGATATCTTCTAAGTACTACCTTTTACAGGGTTGGTGTAGCTAACTTTATCAGCCAGCTAGTTCAAAAAGTTGGTCTTGACATCAAGCCATTCACGAGTATTCTATTAAGGCTTTTACTTCCAGTTGTTAAGGATGAAAGAAGTGCTTCGTCAAGACGTGCCTTTGCAAATGCATGTGCAATTGTTTTGAAGTATGCAGCTCCCTCCCAGGCCCAGAAATTGATCGAAGATACTGCACGTCTGCATTCTGGTGATAGGAATGATCAGATTGCATGTGCAATCCTATTAAAAAGTTATGCATCCACAGCTGCTGATACATTAAATGGATATCAAGCCATTATAGTTCCAGTTATTTTTGTTTCAAGGTTAGCTCAGCCCCTTTTTTTATGTTATGATTGATATTATGGTATAATAAGGATTCTCTTTGGTAGGAATTTGCTGAACCCTTCCAGCTATCCCATTCAATTTGACCTTTACAAACAATACATCTGCATTCTTACATGGAAGTTCATGGTGCACAGTAAAGATATCAGAGAATATATGTACTTATAGAATTGCAAGCATAGATCAATACGAAGAAAAAACTGGCAGAGAATTAATTTTATAACTTCCCCGCAATGTTGAGCTATGGTAGATTCACCTTCTTGGGTATTCAATTTGTAGCTGGAGCAGATAGAGTTCTTTGAAACTTAGAGAATAGACAAGGTTCTACTAATTTGTCATCCTGTGCAATTTTTAAATGAAAAGATAGAGATGGAAAAATGAGTTCTTATTTGAGGGATCTGATGGATTATGTGTCTGGTAGACATCTTAAAATTCACAGGAATATATATCGTAGCTGTACTCTGGACTAAGATTACATATCTCATGTAGACTGATCAAGACACATATTTTCGAATAAGGCCTATCTTTCACAAATATAAATTATTGGGAAATGAACTTTGAAGGCATCTGTTCAGACGATCACAGGTAGTAATTAAAAAAGGAACAAAATTCTATTATGGAACAGTTAATTGTAATGAAGACTCGTATTTATCTGGAACATTGTTCTGGAGCAATACTTTGTAAATCTCTTACATGTATATACTCCTGTTTGGTTAATTGATAATGATTTTCTGATCAGCATATAATGTTGTATTCATGACATCTGTGCTTGGGATATTAGCATGTATCACTTTTTTTATTTTTTTCTTAAATAATCATCATTTCAAGGAAATAGTGATTAAAACTATTTGATTTATAGGCTTCAGCATATGGGCTAATACAATCCAATCTGTTGAAGCCTGTTAGAAGATGAAGTCATTTAAGTGTTATATCTCACAGACCAGAAATCCATATTTTCAGTCATTTAGTTATTCTTATCAACTTGAAGTTTCTTTTCTGCTTATCATCTTGTTAATAATACCTATGTCTAAAACATATCTTTTTGTTCTGCAGATTTGAAGATGACAAGACTATTTCTAGTTTGTACGAGGACTTATGGGATGAAAATATGAGCAATGAAAGGATAACTCTTCAACTATTCTTGGCAGAAATTGTTGACCTTATTAATGAAGGAATCACGTCGTCCTCATGGGCAAGTAAAAAGAAGGCATGTTTAGTCTCTTCTCTCCTTAGTTCTTTTTTCTTAACCACATAATAGAAGTCATCTTGTGTCTCACACTATCTTCCTATTGTTAATTCACTTATTTGCATTGAGAAAAGTTGGAATAGTTAAATCTCATCTTTCTGAATGTGCAGGCATCACTAGGGATATGTAAGCTCAGTGAAGTCCTTGGTGAATCACTATCTTCACATCATAGTGTTTTATTGACCTCTTTGATGAAGGAAATTCCTGGGCGTTTATGGGAGGTATTGATATTTTTGGAATGGTACTTGACGTCCTTTCTTTTATTGAAAGATAAAATGGTTATGCTTGCAATTGGAAGATGCTAATTTCAAAAAGATAAAGATTTCAAGTGACTCTCCTTATAAACTGTATACACGAAACATGGATTTTTTGGGGGTGACAACTTAAAGTAATAACTTATAAGCCTCTCTAACTAATTGATGAAACAAGGATACCTTTCAAGCAGTGAAATAATTGAAATAAACTTGTTAGAGAGGAGTGAAGTGTGAGAGGAAGATGATGCATGGATTATTGGGGAACATATCGAGCAAAGAGTGGTATTCCTGATATTTAAAAGCTGTAAAATACATCAATTTTACCTGGATTTACTTAACGCCAGGGAATGGATGTGTAACCTCTTCTAGAAACAGCTTTGCTGCCATTTGTTTCTGAAGTTGCAGAAACAAAATATTATTGAGCTAGCTATTCACCTGTCAATAATACTTTGTGTTCGATCACCGTCGAGTTTGATCAGCGGAATTGTGGCAGTGTAACTAGGTCACAGAAGGATTTGTCCTCTCTCTGATACCATGTAGAGAAGCAGAATATAAGACATGTATGATAGAAGTGTAGAGCGTATTATTTAGTATATTAAAAGAAGAGAGACTTCCACATATATATAGGGAGTAGAGAACTAGGGTTACAGAATATATAAGGAAACCTAGATACACTAATATTCTATAACAGTTCATATGATATGCTACTTTTCATCTAACTATTTTGGATTTCCAGCTTTGCTGATTCTTCTGCACTGCTAATAATTATTTGCGAGCCAGTTTTCTGTCAATATTTTATTTGTGTAATATGGTCTTTATATGTTTCTGTACATGACAGGGAAAGGAGGTTATGTTAAATGCGTTATCTGCCCTTTGTTCTTCATGCCATAAAGCAATTTCTACATCCAATCCTGATGCTCCTAATGCTATATTGAGCCTTATATCTTCTGCATGCACGAAGAGAGCCCAAAAATATCGCGAAGCAGCTTTTTGCTCTCTTGAGCAGGTTTGCCAAGCTTATCTTTCTGTGTTCATTGCTATTTCAGTCCTCAATGCACTCTTTACTTTGACATATCGCTGCTCATAATTTCTTCTTTCCTGCATGTTGATGACAATAAATTGTATCATACATGCCATCAGTATTGAAGTCAATTGTTTTTTCCTCATCTTTTTATTTCATGAACGAATAGCAGTAAGCCACTTGGCCTTGTGTCAATTGTGGTGAGGTTCTTTTAAGAGATAAAGAGATGTAAAACCACACCATAAATGATCGTCTGAAAAAGAAAATTCTGAAAAAAGGGCAAGCGAAATCAATATTTGGCAAGAGAAATGAATAGAGAATCTTGTGAAGCATTATAATTAAACCCACATAGTAAGAGAAGATATTATGTTGCTTATCATACTGTATTCTCTGGAATCCTATTTCTCATTAACATTTCTCTTTATTACATCACTTTTTAGGTTATCAAGGCATTCAACAAGTCTGAGTTCTTTAACATGGTCATTCCATCTCTGCTGGAGATGGGCAATTCGCTCGCCCATATCAAATCAGGTAATAAGCACAATTCATTTACAAATCCAGGTCCTATGATAATCTCTCTTAAAATGAGAAGCAAACATCAGAACTGTATGACAATAGCTAGCTACTATAATTTTTTTTTTTTTTAACAAACATTACAAGAAATTTTAAAGGTCGCGTGACGGTGGACTTGAACCCGTGACCTTTGGCCCGGGCATTAACCACTCTACCACTAGGCTAACATACGCACACAACTACTATAAATTTTGTTATCAATGCTTCGTCCTTGCAGTAGTATATTCTTTCTTAAATCTTTTTATGTTGTGTTATGGCAGTAATATTTTTCTTATGAAATCTGATAAGCTTTTTTATAGATGTCGGATTGAATTTCATCGCTTTTGCTAGTAACTTCCCATGCTTCTAGATGATATGTTGACCTTTCATATCCCCTTCTAAATTGGCTATTTAAAACCTACAGCCATATTTCAATTGATGTCAACCAATTTGAAAATAGTAAACTATCAATGAACATGATGTGCCATATCCTTACCATCAAGGTCATGGACTCGTATTTTTTCTCTCTAGGAATCAATGCCCACCAATTTCCGACTACTGTTATCTCAATTCCTAGACATATATTGATAAATTGATGTTTTATAGTTAGACGTTTCAGTTATTGGCTGAATATGAGTTATATTACAATCATAATTCATTGTGACACATCGGGAAAATAATCTAAGCACTCCTTTTGCAGATGCAGACGAGTCAGATACTTCACCAGCTTCTTTACAAGAAAAAATATTGAATTGCATTACTGCTTGCATCCAAGTAGCCCACATTGATGATATCATCGAACAACAGAAGAACTTTGTTGATTTGTATCTATTGTCTCTGTCACCTAAATTCCCATGGACAGGTGCCTGCCCTTAGAATCCGTCACCTAAGTTTGTCTTCCTAATCAAATTATCTCATACTTATGATGCATCTCTTTGTGTATTGGACAGTTAAAATGTCAGCCTTCTCTTCTGTTAAAGAGCTTTGTTCAAAGCTGCATAGTAATTTGAACAACTCACAAGACGGTTCCTTGCTAGCCAGCGTAACTGCTTTTATCCATGAGGTAATACAAGTCCCATAGTTCTGTATTGACACCGAAAAACATGTCTTATGGGCTCTAATCTGGCATCTAAATATTTGCAGTTATTTTATTCGCTGTCGCCTGAACTTCTTAAATCCCTGCGCACAGTAAAAATTGGGCAGGTACGAGACTTCCTTCATTGATGAAACCAGTGCCTGAATTTTCTGTTGCGCATCTAATGGAACAGATATAGTTGTGACAGGGCAGAAAAAAGATATATAACAAATTATTTGACTGAGAAAAAATCTTTTGGTTATCTCTGTTAAATGAGAATGTGCAAAATAAGTGGAATAAGAATGAAAAATTAATGCGAGCTATGAATGAATGCCAGGTTCATATAGCAGCTGCAGAATGTCTTGTGGAGTTGACAAATGAGTTGAGGGCAGCGCCACCAGCCCTGTGGAGGGAGCTAGAGTTTATGACTGAGCTTATCGAACTCTCCCAAATTGAAAAGAACGAGCAGGCCAAGTCTTTGTTGAAGAAATGCATTCAAATCCTGGGATTGATCAAAGATGATGTAAAACCCTGACCTAAATTTGCCCAAATATTTTCTTTCATCCCTCATCACTCACTCTTTCTATAATTGTACCACAACACTTGTTACATTCATTTACAGAAAACAGGATTAATTTACCAATAGATATATATTATCTTCATTTGTGCGTGTGTGGCAACACTGAAAGCTTGGTATGAATCAAAAAGTTCGAAGAAACGATTTAAAATGAATTAATAGATTTTAATTTGAAACACAGGCGAAGTACGAAGCTTGGATTATTCGAAATTTATAACGTATGAAAATAGTCCTTCAGCTTGTGCGTGCGTGCGTGCATGTAATAACATGCTGTTTACCATGCAAATCAACAATCAGAGAATAGAACGAAAGCAATGGGCAAAAACATACATAGAAAATATTCCCAGATAACAAAAACAGATCTAATCACAATCCAAATTACTTAGACAGTATCCGCAAGGAGATAAACATCAAACTGTAGTTCAAAATTAACATTGAACCAAAAAGACTGTAGGACAATCCAATATAAGAAAACCAGATTAATGAGGAGAGAAGAGCCACATTTAACCATGATATGATACTTGGGGTTGAACAGAATCAGTCAGCTAGTCTGGAGGTTATAAATGGATCTTCAAATTGTGTTATAATCTCGTTCACTGCATCGTGCATCAGCTTATCTCCTCCTACATACTCCCAAGTGATTGCCTCATCATCATCTACCGTACCTGAATCATAACCTGGTTTATTCGCCGGCCTCACTATCACAAAATCCACCCCTCTCAACAGGTATCCTGATTCTGGCATACACAATTCACAGATCCAACCACGCGTGCGAGAATATGGTGTCAAATCGTGCAGAAACCCTCCGGGAACCAAGTTGTTTCTCCACGCAATGAGCGGTTTATCTCTCAGGACTAATTTCCCCTGTTTCTTGCAATTTGTAATGATGACGCTCACAAGCAAAGGCTGGCATTTGAGGAGCAAACATAGCACAAGTAGCATATTAGTGCAACATCCTATGGGTAAGAATGTACCAGTAATTGATTGCTTGCGATCGGGTCTTTCGTATCCCAGGTCGTCATCATACCCCTCATCAGTTTCCTTGTACACATAATCAGCTACTAGTGACACAAATTTTTCCACCACGGCTCCTCCACTACTGAATTTTACCCTCATTTTGAAAAGTGAGGAACTGCAGACGATACGAGGGCATGTAAACTCCAAGGAAATAGATATGAGTTCCGTGAAGTTCTGAAGGAATGATAAGAACTTCAACTCCTTAATTGACGATGACTGAATGAATCTGATGATCTCTTCACTGGAAAAACCAGCCAGCTTAAGGAAAAGTTCATCAATTTTATCAGCTGATGCAGCAGAGGGTATTTCAGTACTTGGAAGAGTCAAAGAAACAGATTTAATTTGATAGATAGTCAAAGCAAAACGCTTCGAGACAAGGGAGCATCCACACATATATTTTAGGTTTTCCAACCGACTCAATATCGATACAAGTAGTTCCTCTGGGATGCGAGCAAAGTGATTGACGCCCTCTGCTTCTTCCATTTTGTCTGGTTTTGAGAAAAATAAATGCCAACAAAAATTAGGTTCCAAGGTCAAAATCTCAACAATCTAACATGGCTTAAATCATTAATGAATAAAATAAGGACAGGGGCAATAATGCAGTGATATAGCTCAACGAGAAAAACTACATAAGAAAGCTCAGAAGTATATTCTCATACAATCACCAGGTGAAGCCATCTATCTACACAAATAAGAATGCACAACGAGAATCAAGAAGATAAAGGGCATCATTCTTTCAATTATCTAGAAACAGACTGTTCTATCAAACAACAAATAACTCAACTAGAAGAACAAAGTTATGAGCCATAGTGCAAGCTGAATTACTTTGGCCTAGTTGACAGGAAAATGACAACTAGACCAACAATGTATATGACATTCAAACAAATATACTGTGCCAATTTATGAGAGTAATTTCTGATGTTAGCTACCCATCACGATAACTAAGTTTGGCTTTCAGTACAGTCTAGAATGAACTTCCTCAACCATATAATAAGTTTCACAACATATTAGTTCCTTGAGATGTAACAACAATAATCGAAATAATTAACAAAATTTGTAGGCAAAAACAAATATTAAAATTAGGCGTGATAATCCTTGACAAATCAGGATAGCATGACCTAAACAAGAGAAAATCAGATTTGAAATGCCAACTAAGTAGGTTTTCTTAATAGTCCAATGAACTTCCCAAATCATAAAATAGGTTCAAGACTTATTAGGTATGACAATTCTTGACACGTCGTGATAACATGATCTAAAGATGACACAAACACGATGACATGAATTGCCAGACCTAACTAAAATACACATTAACAATGTAAATTTACCCACATGTATCACTTTAGTTCTAGTGCAATAAATTGATCCTTACAATTAAAAGAAACATCTTGGTAAGAAAACTGAACAAAATCTCCAATTATTGAAAGAAAGAGATCCTACACTTTTATCCAAAAGAAGAAACCGATAAAATAAATAACTAATTATTTCAATAAGACCATCAAATAAACTAATTGTAGTGGAAAGATATAGAAAGAAACATAAGGGGAAATATTCACCTCTTTGTTTCTGGTATGTAAATGGGAATAGATCAATAGAAGAAAAAATCTCTCCTTTCCTGCAATGACGGTGAAAAACCCTATATTCCCAACTCTTCTCTAGATTTTGATTTGAAACCCTTAGGTTAGGAGTATTATATAAGAATCGATAAGGTTATATATCGTGTCTTCTCCCATCAAAATACGATTTCTTAATTTATAACTTTGTAATATGCGTTTACTATTTAATGCCAATTAATTCATATTTCTAGGACTGCCTGAACTTTACTTTCTTAAATAGTAGAATACTACAAGCGGATGTCTTCAACCTTCATCGAAACAAATGCTGATGAAATTTATCCTTCAATATCATATTTTAAACCAGATAGGACAGATAACTCAAATCTATGAGCAAACAGAAACAACCTTTCATTGTGGCTGATACAGGGACTGGTGGAGCACCGAATGCCTAGTCTGAAGCTGGCACGCAGGATAACTGTATAAAATTATCAATGTGGGGGCCGGGGGGGGGGGGGGTTCTTATCAGAAAATTTATGATTTTTCCTACATACGATATAAGAGACTGCGTGTATAAGTATATGGAACAAGGGCTACTAGAAATAGAACCCCCACAAAATAGGACATGTGATCAATACGAAAGAAGAATAAGTAATAAACCTCCGAGAGACTGATGAGGCTAGATCTATTTGGCAGAGTTTCACCATTAATGTAGTCGCGTAATGAGTTGCCAAAAGATTCCTCAAGAAAATCAAACTTTCAAAAGGCCTGATAAAATGAAAGGGGGAAAGAAAACAAACTACTAAACATGTGATAGTCATTGAAAACTCATGCACTTATATTAACATTATGGAGACATTTCATTGCATGGACTTTAAACATTAGTTTTTCTTCTAATTTAAATCAATTTCTGAAAGGATAAGAAAAAAATTTCAACAGAAGAAAACTTAAAGAAACAATTAGTTAATGATTCCATTTTTACATTACACCTGAAATCAACAGTAAATCTCAAGGACAACTGACTATTAAGACGATTTTAGATTCTGCTGGCAATGTTAAACGATTAATCATCTGTAACAGGTAAAATAATAAAAGATCTACTTGATGAAATTATAAGGAAAGTACCTCTGCCTCTTGCTCAATTTCTCTTCAGTTCATTTTTTTTTTGCCATGAAGAGCAAACCGCATCAACCAGCAAAATGAAAAATACGACCAATCAAACATCATAGTGAAGTATAAGTCTGGAAACAGTCTAATACTATAATTTAACATAATGCAATGGTCCCACCAAATATCACATGTTTGGATCAAGGCCGTATCTAAAAATCACACCCCCAAAGTTTAGGACTCATGGCATATCTAATTTTAGCATCTGCATTTTCATTTACATGACATCAAAACTTCAGTCTTGAGTTCCAAAATAGTATCTACTAATTTAATAAACAGAAAGTTGGCATAGGTTGCAGGTATGACCAATTCTTTGTGAAACTAAACAAAGATACAAAGGTACAGTGCCAATTTATACAGCAAAACAAATCCAAAGAGGGTTGTAACAGGTGACGGATTGATTACCAATAGAGGCAATTACATCTGGAATGCTAACTTTGTAATTCAGTGACAGCAATAAATGACTGCAAAACAATAGAAATTACTTTCGAGTTGGTATAGAATGGTAATTATATGAAGGTTTGTATAAATTTCAAATGCAATTACTTGAAATGTTCAAAATGAAGCTAGTTCCGTGTTAGTATTTTATGGGGATTTATTTGAAGGTTGTATAAACTTCAAATGCAAAAGTAGCTTAAATTATTCCCCAGAGAAAGCACCAAAAGTGGCGAACAAAATACTCATGGCGCTGGTGGCCGTACTGGGGATCCGCCGCGCCAATCGGACCAGCGGCGGACGGTTGTTTACGCTCGCCGCGTCGGTGTTGTACTTTATCACCGCCTCCGTCGTCTTACTGCTCAGAATTTGATGTTCTCTTCAATTTCTCTAAAACTTCTACAGAAGTTCCTAAACAACGGTTGGAACGAAAAATATCTTCACGATCGGACTCTGCCTTACCTCAATCTTCATGCTCTTCGACCTCTTCCGCTTCGCCGCCGTCGCGAAGCCGTTCCAGTCGCGCCGGTAAATGTCAGGGATCATCAAATTAAGGTTTTCTCCCTCTGCCCCGTTGGCACACTGCTGATGACGTGGATACAAAAATTAATTTATTTAATCAGGGATATAAGTTTAGGGAGGATTGGTATAATAGCACTTTTAAGATTAAAAATACTAAAAATAGCACATGTTTTTAAAAAATACAAATAATAGTACTTCTGGATATATTTATCCCTTCATCCCACATTTTTCCATCATTATGCGCGAATTCACGAATTAGAATTTGAGAATTCACGAATTCTTAATTCGTGAATTCTCAAATTCATATTTGTGAATTCTCAAATTTTAATTTTTGATTTCAAGTTATATCTTCCTCAAATTTAAAATATTAATTCGAGAATTGACAAATTCACAAATTTTAATTTGTGAATTCACAAATTCTAATATGTGAATTCACGAATTTTAATATGTGATTTCACGCATAAGAAATAAGGTCGCCGAAAAGGAGACGATGACGGAGACTAGGCCATGTGAGTCGGTGACGACGACTTTAAAATTCACGCCGGCGGCGGAAAGATAGTCGACTTGTATGAAAAAAATGAAAAAGATACGTATAATCAAATAAAAAGATGAGAATAGATTGAGATAAAAGAATTAGGAGCAAAAATATCCAAAAGTGCTATTATTTGTCTTTTTAAAAATTAGTGCTATTATTAGTATTTTTTTTTTCCTGAAAGTGCTATAATCCTATATTTTCTCTATAAGTATTTGGGTTTCTAGCTAAAATCGAACTGATCTAAAAATCTAAATTTTGACATAATTTTTTTTGAATTGAATCGAAAATTCGAACAGAAAAAATCCGAACCAAACTGCAAAAATTGAAAAACTCTGAAAAATCCAAAAATTCTGAAATCGATTTTTTTTATTATTTGTAATTTTATTTTAACTAAATTATATTTTAAGATTGTGATAAAATAGTACTCCTATTAATATTATTAATATATATAATTCGGATTTCAATTTTGTTTGATTTTAAGAACACCAAACCAATCTGATCCGAAAATTCAATTTTTTATAAAACAAAATCCAAACCGATCCTAAAATTCGTAAAGTCTGAATCGAAATTAGTATTTTGATTTGGTTTGATTCGGTTTGGACATTCGATTTTAAAATCAACTATTAAAAGAACTTAATAAAAAATATATAAAGACATCAATTATATGAAAATTCGTTGGCAACAAAAACAACCGCGTGCGTGTTGGGGGTTCTTGTTTCTTCTTCTTTTTACATGCTCCTTCAGCCACCTTCCCACCTGTCTTAAATTGCAAAAAAAACCTTAAATTTGCATCGTGAGTTTCGATTTTGCCCAAATTGTAAAACTGTGTGAAAAATGCAAAGAAATTTAAATTAGTGTATTTTGAAACAATTTTTAAAAGTTACGTGCGGTATGAAAAAGGTTGAAAAGTCATGTTATTTAGAATCTATTAGCCCTTAAAATTTTAGGTGTTTTTACGCATGGTTCTCTATACATAGTTGTCGAGCGAATACATAAAAAAAGAGGTAATTACAACAAAAATACACAAGGGTGAGTTCTATTTTGCACACCAACTACCCCTTGCCATTACTGTAGAGTGAGATACATAAAAAAGAAAAAGAAAAAAAAAATTGCAGTTTTTTTTTTTTTTTTTTAGCATAATTGCAGAGTTTCATACTTTCATTTTACACACAAACTTCAATGGTGGCTAACTTCAATTATATTTTCACAAAAAATATTTTATTTTAAAACCAATTATTAAAAGAACTCAATAAAAAATATATCAAAACATCAATTTATATGAAAGATGCATATATTAAACATTGTGAGTTGTGGGTGAGTAAAATCCGAACCAAATCAAAAATCCGAATAGCATCAAACTTAAATTGCCGGTTTAGTTCAAGTTGATTGGATAAATCGGTGCAATTTGGGTTAGAAATTGCAAATGGTATTTATTTTGGTTTGGTATAAAATCCTAGTTATTCATTTATATTTGTCCAAAAAGCTACTTCACTTTTTATACTATCATGCCCTCCATTTTTTCCTATATTTACATATTTTTCTTCTCACTCCTACAAATAAATTGTATTTTTATTCCTAGAAATTATACTTTTTATTCCACAAAGTGTATCATGGATAGGAATGACAATGGGTTGGGTGCCCACCCATTAAACATTTTCCAAATTCGAACCCATTAAAATTTCCTCAACTCATACCCTCTCAAACCCGATTAAAAAATCATTTTAAAATTCAAACCCGACTCAAACTCGTTGGGTAATACCCGCTAAAAAACCTAATATACTAGAACATGAACATCTATATTAAATAGTATAAATATTATAAACATAATTTTAGCATACGTATAAATATAAAATTTCATTAAATTAAATTATATATAGGTTAAAAGAATAATATAAAATCCTAAAATTATTAATATTTATATTATAATATAAATTTCATATAAAACAAATATTTAATTACAAAAATTATTAACTCTTTGTATGCGGGTTAAAAAAAAATATAAAACTCTAAAATTATTACTAATATCTATAATTATATTATAAATAATATTTTATATATTATAAATATAAATATATATATATATATATATTTAGGTTAGCGGGTTCCCGTAGGTAGTTTTCCAAACCCGTGGTTTGAATGTTTCTATCCAAATCCGTCCCAAAAGTATTTAAAAATTCCCAAACCCATCTATTAAAGTTTGATAAAGTCGGGTACCTGCAAAACCCCGACCCATTGCCATCCCTAATTTGTGGAAAGAGGAAGTATCAAATAATTAATTTATATTTTATAGTATTATGTTTTAACGTTTACGTGAGAAACCCTATCAATCACACACACACACACACACCCCAAATCAGAACTAAACCCCTATAGACGCCTCCTCACCCCCCGATCTTGGCCATCCATTCCATCGCCGGCCGCCGACTCCGACGAAGGCCGCAGGAAGCTCCCCGAGATCTATTGGAGCGGCAGAAAAATCAGGTTGGATGAATTGATGAATATATGAATATAGATGTCAGATATATTGTTTATTAACTGTTTATATCTTGATTTATTTAGAATCTTAGATGAACACAGGAGAAATAACTTTAGCTTTCGACGAACCAGTAGCCCTTTAGGTGATGCCGGCATCTTCCTCATTTGTAGCTTCTCTGTTCAATTTTTTTAGAGGTTAGGAGTTCATTCGTCTTGGCAGAGCTTTAGGTCAGATTAGATATATTGTTTCTTACAAATTCATAAAACTGGAAACGAACCTTTTGTGATTTGTTGCATATATTTTTCAGGCTTAGAAGGTGCTGAAAGTTCGGTCGCAAAACCCTAGCCGCTCTATCAACCATCAATGGAAGACGTTTGCGAGGGCAAAGACTTCTCATTCCCCTCCCAGGAAGAGAACATTCTCTCATGGTGGGACGAAATCGATGCTTTCAAAACCCAACTCCACCGCACCAAACATTTCCCGGAGTACATCTTCTATGATGGCCCGCCGTTCGCCACCGGACTCCCCCACTACGGTCACATTCTCGCCGGAACAATCAAGGACATTGTTACGCGCTATCAGTCCATGACGGGCCATCACGTCACCCGGAGATTCGGCTGGGATTGCCACGGTCTGCCCGTGGAGCATGAAATCGATCAGAAATTAGGGATTAAGACTAGAGAAGATGTGATCAAGATGGGAATTGCGAATTACAATGAAGAGTGTCGGGGGATTGTGCAGAGGTATGTTGCCGATTGGGAGAAGACTGTGGTGAGAATGGGAAGGTGGATCGATTTTAGGAACGATTATAAAACTATGGATTTGAATTTCATGGAGACTGTGTGGTGGGTGTTCGGGCAGTTGTATGAGAAGGGCCTTGTCTACAGAGGATTCAAGGTATCAACAGCTTTTATCTTTTTCAGTTTATCTTAATATGTTGTGTTCTTTCCTGCTCTTATTGTGCTTTTCTATTTGGATTGCATTCTGGAATTCTTTTGCGTATTTCTGGAAATTTGATGCATAATATGTTGCTGTTTTTCAATTTATTTTTTTTCTGCATGTTATTTATGCAGGTCATGCCGTATAGTACTGGTTGTAAAACTCCATTATCAAATTTTGAAGCCAATTCCAATTATAAGGAGGTTCCTGACCCAGAAATAATGGTTGCCTTTCCTGTGATTGATGACCCGGATAGTGCGTCATTCATTGCGTGGACGACGACGCCATGGACACTGCCTAGCAATCTTGCACTCTGCGTTAATGCTAGTTTTGTCTATGTTAAGGTCCGGAACAAGGTCAATGGAAAAGTATTTGTGGTTGCTGAATCTCGATTATCAGAGCTTCCTGTTGAAAAGGTGAAAAAGAGTTTGGCTGATGGAGCTGTTGGTGGTTCAGAAAAATCGAATTCAAAGCCCAAGTCTAGTGGCAAAACTAAGAATGCCGATACATATGAAGTTTTGGATAAGTTCACTGGGGCTTCTCTCGTGGGAAAGAAATATGTCCCTTTGTTTAATTACTTCAAGGACTACTCAGATGTGGCGTTTAAAGTTGTATCAGATAATTATGTAACTGATGACAGCGGTACTGGAATTGTTCACTGTGCTCCTGCATTTGGTGAGGATGATTACCGTGTCTGTCTGGCGAATGGCATAATCAGCAAGGGGGAAAACCTGGTCGTAGCAGTGGACGATGATGGATGTTTCACTGACAGGATTGTTGAATTTCGCGGCCGCTATGTGAAAGATGCAGATAAAGACATCATTCAAGCTGTGAAAGAGAAGGATAGGCTTGTAAAAACTGGAAGCTTTATGCATAATTATCCCTTTTGTTGGAGATCTGATACTCCCCTCATCTATAGAGCCGTACCCAGCTGGTTTGTGGCTGTGGAAAAGATTAAGGATCAGTTGCTGGAGAATAACAAACAGACGTACTGGGTGCCAGACTTTGTGAAGGAAAAACGTTTCCATAACTGGCTTGAGAATGCTAGAGATTGGGCAATCAGTCGAAGTAGATTTTGGGGCACGCCTCTTCCTTTATGGATCAGTGGAGACGGTCAAGAGATCGTGGTCATGGATTCCATTGAAAAACTGGAAAAACTTTCTGGTGAGAAGGTAACAGACTTGCATCGTCATAAAATTGATCATATTACTATCCCTTCAAGTCGTGGTCCGGAATTCGGTGTTCTTCGCCGGGTGGAGGATGTGTTTGATTGTTGGTTTGAGAGTGGATCCATGCCTTACGCTTATATCCATTATCCATTTGAGAATAAGGAGCTATTTGATAACAATTTCCCTGGTCATTTCGTGGCTGAGGGTCTGGATCAAACTCGTGGATGGTTCTATACTCTCATGGTTCTTTCGACTGCACTTTTTGGAAAACCAGCTTTCAGAAATCTCATATGTAATGGACTTGTGCTGGCTGAGGATGGGAAGAAGATGAGTAAGAGATTGAAAAATTATCCACCACCTTCTGAAGTGATAAATGATTATGGAGCTGATGCATTACGATTGTACATTATAAACTCACCAGTTGTTCGAGCTGAGCCCTTGCGTTTTAAGAAGGAGGGGGTGTATGGTGTGGTAAAAGATGTTTTCTTACCATGGTATAATGCTTACAGGTTCCTTGTGCAAAATGCTAAAAGACTTGAAGTTGAGGGGCTCGCGCCATTTACACCGGTTGATCAATCAATCCTTCAGAAGTCCTCAAATGTTCTTGATCAATGGATTAATTCAGCTACTCAGAGTTTAGTCCATTTTGTACGGCAAGAAATGGATGCTTATAGACTGTACACAGTGGTTCCTTATCTCTTGAAGTTTTTGGACAACTTGACGAATATCTATGTTCGATTCAATCGGAAGAGGCTGAAAGGTCGTACTGGGGAAAAAGATCCCAGAAAGAGCGAAGAAGATTGCAGAACTGCTCTTTCGACACTTTATTATGTTCTTCTAACGGCGTGCAAATCCATGGCTCCATTCACACCATTCTTCACAGAGGTTCTTTATCAGAATCTGAGGAAGGCAGCCAACGGATCTGAAGAAAGCATTCACTACTGCAATTTCCCTGCAGTAGAAGGAAAGAGAGGAGAAAGAATTGAAGAAAGTGTGAACCGGATGATGACAATTATTGATCTTGCACGCAACATCCGCGAGCGCCACAACAAACCTCTCAAGACACCACTAAAGGAGATGGTCATAGTGCATCCTGATGCAGATTTCTTGGACGATATTAAGAATAAGCTGGAGGAATATGTGCTCGAGGAGCTTAACGTGAAGTCTTTGGTTACATGCAGCGATACTCTGAAGTATGCCACGTTGCGTGCAGAGCCTGATTTCAGTGTGCTGGGGAAAAGGCTCGGCAAATCAATGGGAGAGGTAGCAAAGGCACTGAAGGCGATGTCAACAGAAGAAATCTTGGCTTTTGAACAAGCAGGAGAGATTACTATCAAATCACATGTTTTGAAACTTAGTGATATCAAGATTATTAGAGAGTTCAAGCCTCCTGGTAATACAAAGGCTGAAGATATGGATGCTAAAGGAGATGGTGATGTGTTGGTGGTGTTGGACCTGCGTGGCGACGAGTCTTTGCATGAAGAAAGTGTTGCTCGTGAGATTGTGAATCGGATCCAGAAACTGAGGAAGAAAGCTGAACTTGAACCCACTGACTTGGTTGAAGTTTTCTTCAAATCATTGGATGAAGATGAAAAAACTTGTCGAGAAATTCTCAAGTCGCAGGAGGAATACATGGCACGCGCGCTTGGAATGCCATTGCTGCTGCATTCTTTGCTTCCTCCTCATGCTGTGGTGATTGCCGAAGAGAGTTTCCATGGGGTATCAAACCTCTCCTTTGCAATCACTTTGGCTAGGCCAGCTCTCATATTCAACTCGGATGGCCTTACGGCATTGTATGGTGGCAACACTAAGTTTATGCACGGATTGCAGGCCTACTTTTTGATGAGAGATCATCATAATTTGAAGGCAGAATTCGATCATGGAAATGGTAAGATGAAGGTGAGTTGCATCGAAGATCAGCCTTCAGTAACTGTGGTGTCGAAAGAACATGTGTTCTTGACTGTTGGTGATTATTTCTCTTCTCAAGCAAGAAAGGGAGGGGGCAGCATGTGATTTTGATTGAGTTTCATATTTCTGGATTGCCGTTCATTGTTTTGTGCCCTTTTCTGGTACTTGTTTTGTTTTGGGGCAGAAGAATATAGTGATAGATTCCAAAAACAATATAGTTTGGTTAATTTGATTTTCTGCTACTTTTCAAGTTTTTAGCATAATTGAAAGATAGTTGTTCGTCTTGGATTCAATTTTTCTCACCTTGTTTCTATTTACACGGAGGCTTACAGTTACACGTTTACTATGAAGCTATATGCTCGAAACATATTTGTTTTATTCTATAATCTCTCAAAAATATACTCCCTCACGCCCAATATTCATAACTTATACATGTTTCCTTTTTTGGCTAATTTAGAGCTTACCCTAATTATTATTATTTATTAAATAAAAAAATATTTTATTGACTTAAAAAAACACTTTATTAACTAAGGAACTAAATATTGAATAAAAACTATACTAACTATGTAGGTCATACACTTTTTGATTCATAATTTTCTTTTCCTTAATATTCGTATCCAAAAAAAATAGGTCATGAATATTGGGACGGGAGGAGTATTCATTTTCAATTCCAATTTCTATGTGGCATTTTTTCCCCAACTCTTTGAATTTTTATTGTTCCAATTTTTGAACTCATATCTCAACAATAGTGATACACATCTCATGCAGAGAAATAACATCATCTAATTCTAATATAGTCCCTCCGTCCACGAAAGTTGTTTTATACTTTTCTTTTTAGTTTGTCCACAAAAATTGTTTCCTTTTCATTTTTATATACTACCTCACCATAAAATATTCCTTTTCATCCACTCACAATACTACACTACACAAAATATTCTTTTTCCTCCACTTACAATCCACTACATTTAACTTTTATTAATTTCCGTGCCCACAGTTCCAGGGAATAATTATTGTGGACGGAGGGAATATAGTTTTTTTGAGAAAGGATCCCATTCATGTTGGGTTTTGGACTTGGTGAAATTCTAATCAGATTAGGATTATGATTGGTTAGGGTTTTTCCTTGTTATAAATAACCCCTCTCACCTAGCTTGACATCGCCCACCTAGCTTGACATCGCCCACAAACGTAGTCACATTGTGACGAACTTGGTAAACAATTCTCGTGTGTTTTTTTATTGCTTTCGTGATTTATTTGTGCGTGTTTATTTTCTAACAATTCTCGGCTGGTTTAGTTCAAAATTATACGCATCCGTATACAATTGCATTAACGTTAAATTTTATTCTCTAATGAGCTAAAAAATCTATCAACTACTTGATCCGACCAAATGCAAAAACACCAAGCACATATATCGACAAAATTAGCATTCCTAAAAAAAAAAAAATTAGGCCTATTTGCTTCATTACGCCCCAAATTCAAGGACAATATATTTCACCCCATGTTCACAAAACAAAGCTTATCCATGTTTGAGATCCCTACTAGTAACGGTCTACATAAGAATCACGTTGACGATTTCCTGAGTTCAAATCCGACCCACATGATCTAAAGACAAGGTATAGGTATAGTATTCAAATTCAGACGACTGGTCACAAAGCATATGATAAAACAATAAATATGCCTAGGTATGAATCAAACAGTACGAAGAAACGATTTAAAATGAATTAATAGATTTTTATTTGTAACATTCCAAGTACGAAACTTGGATGATTCGACATTTATAACATATGAAAAACAGTCATTCAGCTTGAGAAAAAGTTTTGTTTGTGTGTGTGTGTGTAACCAACCTCAGCACAGCAAAGATAATACTGTAGAAAAATCTGGTTACCACAACAATCAGAGAATAGAAAGAATGGCAATGGACAAAAAACAAGCATAGAAACATTCCCAGATAACAAAAACAAATATCAAACTGTAGTTCAAAATTAACATTAAATCCAACGAAAGGTGTGTCTTAAGTATCAACCAAAAAGACTGTAGCTAGGACAATCCAATGTAAGAAAAACAGATTAACGAGGAGAGAAGAGCCACCATTACCTAATTTAACCAGGACATGATACTCAGGGTTAAACAGAATCATTCAGCTAGTTCGGAGATTGTAAATGGATATCCATATTGTCTTAAAAACTCTTGCGCTGCAGAGCGCAACAGCTTATCTTCCTCCGTATACTCCCAAGTCTTTGCATAATTATCATCATCATCATCTGAATCAGAATCAGAATCAGAATCATACTCTAGCCTCACTATCGCATATTTTGCCCCCCTCAACTGGTATGATTCTGGAAAACACAATTTACACATCCAACCAAGCGCACAAGCATATGGTGTGAAATCGTTCAAAAACCCTCCAGGAACAAAGTTGTTTCTCCACACAACGAGCTGTTTAGCACTCAGGTCTAAGTTCTCCACACAACGAAGTTGTTTCTTGCAATTCACAATCGTGACATACAAAAGCAAAGGCTGGCATTTGATGAGCAAACATAGCACAAGTAGCCAGTTAGTGCAACATCCACTGGGTAAGGATGTGCCAGTGATTGATTGCCTGCAACAGAGTCTTTCGTATCCCAGCTCGTCATCATACCCCTGTTCAGTTTCCTTGCACACAGGCACAAAGTTTTCCACCACAGCTCCTCCACTACTGAACATTATCCTCACTCTGTAAAGTGAGGAACAGGAGACACTACGAGGACATGTAAAGTCCAAGGAAATAGATCTTAGTTCCCTGAAGTTCTGAAGAAATGAGATGAACTTCAACTCCTTAATTGATGACGACTGAATGAATCTGATGACCTCTTCGCTGGTAAAACCAGCCAGCTTAAGGAAAAGTTCATTAATTTTATCAGCTGATGCAGTAGAGTATATTTCAGTACTTGGAAGAGTCAAAGAAACAGATTTAATTTGATAGGTAGTCAAAGCGAAACGCTTCGAGACAAGGGAGCATCCACACAAATATTTTAGATTTTCCAACCGGCTTAATATCAATATGAGTAGTTCCTCTGGGATGCGATCAAAGTGATCGACGCCATCTTCTTCTTCCATTTTCTCTGGAATCCTCTTCACAAAAAGGCCAACAAAAATTAGGTTCCAAGGTCAAAATCTCAACATTCTAGCTTGGCTTAAATAGTTACTGAATAAAATGGAAGGACAGAGGCAATAATGCAGTGATGTAGCTCAACGAGAAAAACTATAAGAAAGCTCAGAATATATATATTCTCATACAATCAACAGGTGAAGCCATCCACACAGATAAGAATGCACAACGAGAATCAAGAAGTTGAAGGGCATCATTCTTTCAATTATCTAGAAACAGACTGTTCTATTGAACTTCAGATAACTCAATTGCAACAACAAAGTTATGAGCAATAGTGCAATTTGAATTATTTTGGCTAAGTTGATCAGGAAAATGCCAACTAGGCCAACAATGTATATGACAAACAAATATACTGTGCCAATTTATAAGAGTTCCTTCTGATATTAGCTACCCATCACAATGGTTCATGAATTGCAAACTAAGTTTGGATTTCTGTACAGTCTAGAATGGACTTCCTCAATCATATAATAAGTTTCAAAACATATAAGTTCCTTGAGATGAAACAACAGTAATCGAAATACTTAACAAAAGACAAACGAATATTTAAATTAGGTACGACAATCCTTGACAAATCAGGATAGCATTACCTTAACAAGACAAAATCAGATTCTAAATGCCAACTAAGTAGGCTTTCTTAACATAAAATAGGTTCAAGGCATATTAGGTATGACAATTCTTGAAACATCGTACATCGTGATACCATGATCTAGAGGACACAAACAGTCAGACCTAACTAAAATACACATTAAAAATGTAAATTTTACGCAGATGAATTACTATAGTTCTAGTGCAATAAATTGATCCTTACAACTAAAAGAAACATCCTGGTAAGAAAAACTGAACAAAATTTCCAATTATTGAAGGAAAAAGATCCTACACTTTTATCCAAAAGAAGAAACCGATAAAATAAATAACTAATTATTTCAATAAGACCATCAAATAAACTAATTGTAGTGGAAAGAAATAGAAAGAAAACATAAGGGGTATTCACCTCTTTGTTGCTGGTGTATAAATGGGAATAGAAGGGAAAATCTCTCCCTTCTTGCAATGACGGCGAAAAACCCTATATTCCCAACTCTTCTCTAGATTTTGATTTGAAACCCTTAGGTTAGGAGTATTATATAAGAATCAATATGGTTATATATCGTGTCTTCTCCCATCAAAACACGATTTCTTAATTTATAACTTTGTAATATGCATCTACTAATTAATGCCAATTAATTCATATTTCTAGGACTGAGCGAACTTTACTTTCTTAAATAGTAGAATAATACAAGCGGATGTCTTCAACCTTCATTAAAAATTTATCGTTCGTTAATATCAGATTCTAAACAAGATAGGACAGATTGACGGATCTAGTGCATTTCTTATTCAAAGCATATCAGATCACTCAAATCTATGAGCAAACAGAGGCAACCTTTCATTGTGGCTGATACAGGGACTAGTGGAGCAGCGAAAGCCTAGTCTGAAGCTGGCACACAGGATAACTGTTAATTGTATAAACTTATCAAGAGATTTATAATTTTCCTATGTATGATATAAGAGACTGCATATATAAGTATATGAACAAGAACTACTAGAAATAGAATCCCTACGAAATGGGACATGTGATCATTATGAAAGAATAATAAGTAATAAAACTCTGAGAGACTGATGAAGCTAGGCCTGCTTGGCAGATTTCACCATTAATGTGGTCGTGTGAGGATTTGCCAAAAGATTCCTCAAGAAAACCAAACCTTCAAAAGGCCTGACAAAATGAAGGGGGGAAAGCAAACAAACTACTAAACATGTGATATACATTGAAATTCATGCACTTATATTAACATTTATGGAGACATTTCATTGCATATACTTTAAACATTAGTTTTTCTTCTAATTTAAATTGATTTCTGAAAGGATAAGAAAAAAAAAATCAAAAGAAAAAAACATTAAAGAAACAATTACTTAATGATTATGCTAAATCCATTTTTACATTACACCTGAAATCAACAGTAAATTTCAAGAACAGCTGACTATTAAGTCAAGTCCTGATTCTGCCGGCAATGTTAAACAATCATCTGTATCAGGTAAAATGATAAAAGATATACTTGATGAAATTAAAAGGAAAGTACCTCTGCCTCTTGCTCAATTTCTCTTCAGTTCATTCGTTTTAGTCATGAAGTGCAAACCGAGTCAACCAGCAAAATGAAAAATATGACCAATTGAACAGCATAGTGAAGTATAAGTCTGGAAACAGTGTAGTTTAACATAATGCAAGCAATGGTTCCACCAAATATCACATGATGTCTGGATCAAGGCCGTATTTAGTTGGTAAACAAATATAAACGCACCGAAAGTTTGGTACTTGTGGCATATCTAATTTTAACATCTGCATTTTCATTTGCATGACATGAAAAAATTCATTCTTGAGTTCCAAAATATCTACTAATTTAATAAACCAGGAAGTTGACATAATTTGCAGGTATGACCAATTTTTAGTAAAACTAAACAAAGATACAAAGGTACAGTGCCAACATATACAACAAATCTAAAGAGGGGTTGTAACTTGTAACAGGTGACGGATTGATTATCAACAGGGGCAATTATTACATCTGGAATGCTAACTTTGTGATTGAATGACAGCAAAACAAAAGAAACTAGCTAGTTTGGAGTTGGTATAGAATTGGGAATTATTTGAAGCTAGGTTGTATAAATTTCAAATGCAATTACTTAGTTGATACAAATGTTGAAAACGAAGAAACTAGTTCCATTCCATGTTAGTATAGTAGTATAGAATAGGAATTTATTTGAAGGCTGTAGTGTATGAATTTCAAAAGCAATTAGTGTACTTCAAATGAAGATGAAGTGGCTTAGTGAAAGGAAAGCACCAAAAAGAATAGCCATGGCGCTGGGGCCCGCACTCGCGCGAATCGGAGCAGAGCAGAGCAGCGGCGGACAATCATGCACTGCAGAAGCGGTGTTGGACTAATGATTCACCGCCTCCCTCATCTTCTCGCTCCGAATTTGATGCTCTCTTCAATTTCTCTTAAACTTCCACAGCACAGAACGGAAAATATCTTCACAATCGGACTTAACGTTAACTCAATGTTCATGCTCTTCTTCCACATCTTCCGCTGCGCCGCCGTCTCAATCTAAATAAAGTTTTTCCTCCACCACCGCTGATCTGATATGGCGGGAGATCCCACGCCCACCTGACCTGGATATACAAATCAAAGCTTTCTTGTTTTTTTTTTAGTAAAGATCAAACTTTTTTGAGGAGAAATCAATCTTATTTGATCGCTATTTTTCTATGCAATTTCAATTATGCAAAAAAATTATTTGTATAAAAATCTACCTTACTTTATACTCCGTATTATCAGAGTTAATGTTCTAAAATGTCACTTTTTCAAACTAGAAGATAAATAATAGCCCTCAAAATTTAAAACACAAATAATGTCCTTACTTTCTTTTTTTTTTAACAAACATTACAAGAAATTTTAAAAGCCGCGTGACGGTGGACCTGAACCCGTGACCTTTAGTCCGGACATTAACCACTCTACTACTAGGCTAACACACGCACACAAATATTATTGGAAATTCCTTCTTACCTTTTTTAACCTCCTCTTAGTGTCATACATAAGATCGCATACATGAAATACATAACTATTTCCGACGACGATGGCGGTCAACTCCGGCGACTTTTTCCAGTGACTTCTTCCGGCGATTTTTTCCGACGATTTTTTTCCAGTGACATTTTCATATATACATGAATAGCATACATGACTTTTTTCTATAAACTTTTTGCCTAATTAATTTTTTTTTACTACATACATAAATAACATATGTCATTTATACTATTCATACATGAACAACATACATGACAAATGTTCATGTATGACACTAATGTATGTTATTCATGTATGTTATTTTCATTTATGTTATTTATGAATCTTCATGTATGCTACGTCTTGTGTACATGTTTTGTGTATGTGTATATTAGGATATAAGCTTATCTTACATAAGCGTATGTACTTATATGTCCCATTACAGTCTTCATGTATATTATTTTTCAAGTATTATGTTGTACATACACGAAGATTCATACATGAAATTTTGGTTTCTTCGTTGCCGAAATTTTTCGCCGGAGATCGCACCGCCGTTACCGGAAATATATTGTTTTTCATATATATATATACACACAAGTTATTTCTTCAAGTATGATGTTATACATACACGAAGATTTATACATGAAAGTAAGAATGTTTCATTGAGTGAAAGTAACACTAATTGAGATCGATTAAAATCTGACCACCAAGTTAGCGGTAAACATATCAACTATGTCCACCACGGCTGGTATGACGTACGGTTATGACAAATTAATTGTAAATCAATTCATCTTCCCATTGTCATGCTCATACATTATGGTTTTTAATACTTTTTACGTTGAGGAATGAGGGTGGTTATATATATAACTTTAGAGTGAGTGATATATATAAAAATGTAATTTAGAAAAAAAAAACAAAGAAACACAAACGATTTAGGGTGAGGTCCATCTCGTATACCAACTTCATTGTAGAGTGACATACAAAAGGATGAAGAAAAAAACTGCGGAAAAGTAGAGTGAGTGATATACATAGAAACCGGGTCGGACCCAGGTCAAGTCAGACCCGGGTCAAGTCGGGCCCGCTCCGATCCTGATGTACATACATCGGCATGTACAGGAGTGCATCTCAAGAAAAATCTATCTACTTGATCCGACAAAATTAGCATATTCCTAAATGCAGAAACATTTTAGGCTTATTTGCTTCATTACATCGGGTTCGTCCAAAATTCATGGACAAAATATGTCGCCCCATATTCACAGATAAAAGCTTATCCATGTTTGAGATCCCTACTAGATTTCCTGAGTTCAAATCCGACCTAAACATTTCCTAAATACATATAGCTACATATAAGTATTCAAATTCAGAAGACTGATCACAGAACATATGATAAAACAATAAATATGCCGAGACACAAGATCCGTGAACAAACAACAAGATAGAGATGGCAATTGATATCACAGCAGCACGCGTTTTCCTTTTAAGTACAGTACTAATCAATCATCAGTTTGAATCCAAGGTCCAAAGCCTATGGCAACATTTAACCGTGTACTACTGCATGACGCATGGCAGTATGAAAGCATCGATTTCCTTTTTCTTTTTCGTTTTTTCTTTTCTTTCTCAGGAAGTCCTTGAATTTATTATTTTCCTAGCAGCATCTGTTGTTAATTCTTCATAAACCTGAAAGAATGTAGAACGAAAAAGTGTCACAGTGAACAGCTATCACGACACTTCGATTTTTTGGCTCATTTCAAGGTAGCAAAATCAAAGAATAAACAATTTAAGATACTTACTAGTTTCTTATAAACTTGTTGAAATGCCTTGCAAAATCTTTCTGCATCAGCTGCACCCACCTAATACATAAAATCCATTCTTTCAAACGTTTGTTGGCATGATTAATCTTCATTCTCTTAAAAATCAAAATGGTATTGCAAGATTACTTCAACTTTTTCCTTCATTTCATGTAGATATATGAAGCACACTAACAAATACGCTAGGTCGCTATAAGGCTAGCCAACAAATTTACCAGAAAAACTAGACCTATCTCACATAATTCAACATTATAACTTAAATAATGTGCTGACTCAAAAGTAGTCAATGAAGTACTTAAAAGAACTTAAAATTTGGTCTCATTCACAAGGACAGTTTAAATACAACATATACCTTCTGCTCAGCAGCCGCCTTTAGTTTTCCCCAAAATACTTCTGTGGTAGCAAATCAACACAAACATGATCAGTCACTCTTCTATAACAGAAAAACTCTAGGTCAACATCTAAATACCATGCTAATAATGCAATTGGGATAGGTCTAAAATGCTATTGGTTGTCCAATCGATGCACACAGGCAAGATCCGAAAATGGTTTGGCATGCAAGAATTCGAAAGGAGATTCCTGACCAATTAGCCAGGCATTTCCCTTTAATAAACTCATGTCACCTAAAATTTCTGAAAAGAGAGAAAAATGCTGCTGGAATCACTGTGTATGCTATGCTGTTAGAGGTCTATGTCATGCAAGTTCTGCTACAGTACTACCATTGTTGGGTTCATATATCCTTTAGGGGCTGCAGTCAATGGTTTTTAAAAATATATAACATTATATTAATACACAAATCACATGAGTAATGACATTCCTGGGTACAATCATTCCTATTTGATAGAATATATGTAAACTAAATATTATTAACTAGGAAGTTCACTGCTGTATATCACCCCTATTGAGCCTAGGAAAACCTAATCACTCGCCTGCCTAAATACACTCTCTGATAGATAGTTTGCATCAATCAAGATCAGTTAGCTAGTAGCCACTCAACTCTTGATAACAATGAGTTTCTCACTCTCAATAAACAAATTCTCTTTTCTTTTCTTATAAAAATTCATTAATAAAAGATATACTTTACAACCTGCTTAGCACTCTAGTTAATTGATAAAGTTCCTAATCAAATTTGCTACAGGATTTGTAGAGCATATAAGGGTTATCATCCCTATTATTTATACCTAAAATGGGTTTTTAAAGATAGACAGTTTAGGCATCTGTGCCGATACAATGAAACTATCAGGTCCCAGAGACTCAAAATAGGCTGCAAGTGGATGTATGTGTGTTATAATTTGAGAACTGAACAAGTACATTAATTTGACCTAAATGAGATCTATTTCGAGTATTGCCAATGGAAACAAAATCTCCATGTTACAAAGACATTGAGATGAATGAGTAGCAGAAAAAAGGATGTATTACTCTTTTAGTAGAATAAGCAAGCCTCCTAAATCCATTAGCTTGAAGAGTTTGGTTGGTTGGAAGTCATTCATCAAAAGCTTTTGGAACTTAGAAGGATCACAGTTATTGAGTCAATTAGAGTTCTAACCCATAATC
The DNA here is from genome assembly GCA_031470985.1 of Agastache rugosa. NCBI lineage: Eukaryota > Viridiplantae > Streptophyta > Magnoliopsida > Lamiales > Lamiaceae > Agastache > Agastache rugosa. The sequence continues at coordinate 37,517,952 of CM062602.1, read as the reverse complement.
AACACTCTGGACTTGATAAAGAGATTAGATGACAGAAATACCTTAGGTATATGATAGTTGTAATCCAGTTAGGCTCTTCTTTCACATTAGACAAGGTAACCAGGCTAAAATTAGATATTCTCACAATTTGTTGGTTCATGGCATTAAGGACTTAATTCCAGGTGAATCAATTTGGATTAACTGAAGGCATAACAGTTTCTCAAAAGTTGCAAGCCACTACTAGCTTTATCATCAACTTGAGGATCATTTAATTTCGAAGTAAGCATTTAAAAGTACAAGTGGTGATCCAGAGGTTTGGAGTTAATGAATTATTAGAGAGAAATTAATGCTTATTTGAACTAGTTTATGATTGAACTAATCATTCTACTAAATAATCAGATTCTTTAGTTAGACCTGATAAGACTAGAGAACCAACAAGAAGTATCTATATCAATTGGTCGGATTGCTATATATACCATTTTTATCGTCAGTACTCCATGCATCTTGCCATTCCTTCACCTAAGAGCATATCCTGATGTTAGAACAGTTATGAAGCAAGCTTAACAACACTGCACAGAAAAACTATGCGATACCTCCTGACTTGGAGCAGACCCAGATAATTGCCTTGAAAAGTCCGAAGCAGCCTGAAAATAGAACTTGAATAAACATCCACAAGTCCAAATATTGAAAAGGATATATAAAATATGCATATTACCCCGCAATGTACAATGTCCCTAGAATTACACAATATCTACAGTTCATGAAACCGTTGATTTTATTCATTGAAAATGTTTCAAAAAGCTCATATTAGTAATTGGATACTTATAACAGCAGACTGACTTAAGCTAGTGGGAAATGAATAGCATAGTAGCCACACACACACACAAAAGGTAACAGCAGAAACTCTGGAATTTACTTGAAGTGCTGGATTGCCTCAATCACAGAAAGAGTGCTGTAAAAAATGAACACCATTCATAAGCAATGACCTTTTCTTTATAGCTTAGTACGTTAAATGAACGTCGGCCTTGGACCCAAAATAATACAGAAATATATGTTAAAACCTTCAACAATGACCAAAAATCAGGCATAAGAAAAGTCGAAAAGTTCAGTGGAGGAAGGATGAAAGTGTTAAGGAATTCGAAAGAATCCGTTATTCATTCCATTCCCTATCAGACCAGAATCAAAATATTTTCAAGTATGCGAGCACTCGTACATACACGCGCGTGTGTTGCGTATGTGGGCAGAGAGAGAGAGAGAGAGGTCAGTACGTGATAATCGGGAGAGCGGACGACGGGAAAGAGATCGAGGAGCTGCCGGAATTCATTCTCGTCCATCGGGATTCGGGTTTTCCGCTGAAGCAAGCAATTACCCAAATCTCAATTTCCCCAATTTTCTATGCTTTGTCGTCTTCAACTTCCGTGTACTTATCAGGGGTACTGCGGTAATTTAATATACTCTCTCCCTCCACGAACAATCTTCCTGTATTTCCTTTTCGGTCGTCCAGAAAAAAATTTCCTCCCTATTTTTGAAAACTATCACACAATAAAGTACTCCCTCCGTTCCATGATAAGTGACTACTTTCTTTTGGGCACGGATATTTAAGAGAAGAGTGTTTAAAGGGTAAAAAGATAAAAAGTTGTGGAGCCCACATTTTTTGTGTGAGAGGGGGTGTTTCCATATTAGGAAAGTGGCCACTTATGATGAGACAGCCCAATAAGAAAATGTGACCACTTATGGCGGGACGGAGGGAGTATTACATTCCTATCCATATTTCATTAACTTATTTACCTAAAATATCATATATGACTCACCACTATCACAATATCACTACCATCAATATGATATCCTCTCAAAATACACTAAATCAACTTTTCTCTACTCACAACCATTTTTTTATTAATACTTGTGTCAATTCCTTCTAAGAAGATTTTTCATAAATGGAAGGAGTATTCATACTTTTTCTTTTGGCGAAAGCTTGGTACAACCAAACCTACGGTAAAATTGCTTATAATTAGGAGTAATTAAAGGGATTGTGGAGTAATTAATGGGCTTGTGGACAAATAGAGTAATCTGAGAGTAATTAAATGATAATTAGAGTTATTAATTCTTAATTAAGATTTATTAATACTAATTAGGATTTATTGATTTCACTTAGAAATTATTAATCACCAAATAGGTTATGAAAGCGAAATCAAAGTTAATTAAATCCAATTAAAATTAATTTATTAATCAATTGTTTGATTAAAAAATTATTTAGAACCATTCAATCTTATATTATTAAGTTTGACCCTCTTATCCAATCTTCCAATCACAAAACGCCAAGCGATGACTGGAATTAATTCAGCGTTGATTTTCTTTCTAGTTTTTATTCTTCTTAGAAATTAAATTATCCAGTCCCCTTCTTCTTAGAAATTAAATTATCCAGTCCCCAAGAGGACACCAAGCGGTGCGGCTTTAGTCTGTAAGACATGAGACGGCTTCAGTCTGTAAACAGTGAGGTTTCGCGTTCGAACCCCGCCGCTCCCCCTTCCCTATGTCAAAAAAAGAAATTAAATTATCCACAACAACTTCAAAAGAGTGAACTACTTCTACTTCTAATGCGCACCGAAGGTAGTGGCTATGGATTCTCACGAAATCAAAAAGAAAAAGAAAAAAAAAAATCAACTGCTTTTTGAATTTTCTAAAGAACAAGACATTTATGTGATGAATATTATCTTGGTGCTGAAAAGTGAAAAAAACATTCCACAAGAGTAACTTAAGCATCTAGATATGTATATCATTGATTAAAATACATTTATGAGATGAATATTATCTTGGTGCTGATTTGGAGCAAAATCTTGAATAGTAGTAGTGTCTCAAGTCTCAACAATTGGAACAGTACCTTCTCTTATAAATGGTAGTATACATTTTATACCCTCCTACTAAATATATGTAATCAGCTCTCTCTCAAATCTTAGAGGCATCTGCAGAGATGCGGCTGAGGGCAATCGCTGTCTTGGAGCCCGACGAGCGGCCTAAAAACTGGCTGATATACTCTCCAGCTGACAACAGCTTGCCCATGTCAACATTAGTCTTCACACCAAGACCGTTAAGCATGTACACCACATCCTCTGTGGCAACATTTCCCGAAGCTCCCTTGGCGTAGGGGCATCCTCCTAGACCCGAAACTGATGAATCCACCGTGCTAATTCCCATCTATCAATCAAGGATTCAGGAGAAATTGGTTAAGTACACTTCAATCAACCACGTTTTAACTAGAGCTCGCCCGACTAAAGAGATGTATGCGCTCCTCAGACACTGAAGCACCTTTTCTCTATTGGAGGATATAATATGCCTACACTTCACCATTTCATTGGCATCGGACATGAAAAGTTATAAGGAAATTATGATCAGAAGAATTAGTGTGTGTGTGTGTGTGTGTGTGTGTGTTGCCTAGCTCTTCGCTCTTGCTCAATTTGAAATCTACTGGAAAGATTTATTTAGGGGTTTTTTCCCTTTATGATGTGCAATGCAGTGATGGTGGTTGGCAATGATGTAGATCTTGATTACAGCGAGGAAGGTAGTGTTGAGAGAAGTTACTCACTTGGAGAGATAACAGAATATTAGGTAGAGACTGTCCATACGTGTCGTGGAAATGAACAGCAAGTTTCTCAACAGGGACAGCGGCCATCACAGCTTCGAGCATAGGAAGTACGGTACCTGTGCCAAGATAACCTTTAGATGTCTCCAAGAGAGCAAGAAATCAGGAAAACTGAAAGTACAGAGAGGCATTTAAGAAATTTGTCGAGTAATTGTCCTATGACCTTAGTCTTCATGATTGTCCAGAATAAAATTATAAAACTAAATAAGTCTTGAGTTTACAATGAGGGTAGACATCACAAACAACTAACCATAGAAAAAAAATGAACTGTACTATTAAAACCATTTCCAATGTGTGAGTTGTCAAAAACATTGGAATTTGGAAGTATAAAGAAAAAATTCCTTTACCAGGTGTAGCAACTCCTACTGTATCTCCAAGAGAGATCTCAAAACAGCCCATATTATGAAGTTCCTTTGCCACATATGCAACTTTTGACGGGGAGATAAATCCTTCCACAGGGCAGCCAACAACACAAGAGACATACCTGTTGAAGGTTAACATGAATATTGTCAATCGAACTCAACCTGTGATGGTGAAGACTGATTGTTTTTTTCCAAAAAGTGTTCTCAAAATTTATAAAATAGAATTGATAATTTAACAGAGCTTTCACGAAGTTCACTAGTTGTCAAAGGTTAAGAAAATATCGCATCATATGTAGCTTCAGTTAATTTGTGCGAGCAGCTGTCAATGTCAAGTCATGCAACAAACTTGATGTACAAGTTATCTAGTCACAAGAATTGAGATGTGATTTTTTTCTCTGTGACTTCTACTAGTAGTACAAAGAATTGAGTTCTGGGGGCAGAGGCGGGGGGATATCTGTGGGGTAGACAACAAATCATACCCACGAACGGAAATTGAGCGCTTTTTGGCAGCAGAAGTTACAGCACGATAGCGAGCCAAACTCTCTTCAATACTGCAATTAATATTTGATTTTGAGAATGACTCAGAAGCTGATGCAAATACAGCTACTTCTTTTGCACCCGCTGCAACAGCAGCTTCAAAGCCCTATTAAAATTGCTATGAAATGTCATATTTCTCATTCAATAAAAGAAACGGCTGGACAAAATTTGAACACAATTAGTACCCACCTTAAGATTGGGAGTCAGAACAGGCAATCTAACTCCTTCCAAATTCTTGATTGCTTCCATCACATCCTTTGCATCTGCCAACTAGTTAAGCAAATATAGGGAATTAAACAAATTATATACCCACAGAAATTTACTCTCTGTCAGCTCATAGATGCCAAGTCGTGTCAGCATATAGTATTTAAGGCCACATAATGAGAGATCATGAGAACAAATAGGTGAGAATGGCTTCAAAATAAAGTAGTACCTGAGGTACCCACTTCGGTGAAACAAAACTTGTAGCTTCAACAACTGCCAATCCAGACGACACTAACTTGCGGATCAATTTGATTTTGACAGATGTTGGGACAACTGTCTTCTCATTTTGTAGCCCATCTCTGGGGCCAACTTCAACTATCTTCACATATTTTGGTACGCCTTTGAAAAGCTACAGTAAGCCAAATATTTGTTGCTTAAAAGATATTCTAGCAAATCCACTGCAAATATGGTGATAAACTAGATACTAAACAAAAAGCTGTTTGGGGAGAGTCAAGAAGATTTTATCAAAAGAGCAACATATTGAAACAACTAGTCTTGCTAAGCCCATGCAAACATGGTGCTAGACGAAGATTAATAAAATGAGCAACATAATTAACATGCTATTTGCAATGCAAACGTGGTGCTAGACGACTATATACAGGAAGGGATTTCACAAAAGCTGTTTGATAATAATAGAGAAGAGAAACATATTTAACATGCTATTTATCTTTGAGGCCTTGGCAAAACTATTAGCTGGATGGAGTACCTTGTATTTTGATTCACCTGTGTCATTTTCACCGCATGATGGACACTGATGATTGGACAAGTAGTGAAACTCACTCATGTTTCCACATGCCACTGAACCCCTACCTACACTCGAAGTCCTTGGGAACGAGTTTCTCGTTTGTCTCCTCCATGTAACATGCTCTTGTTTGTACTCTTCAAAATCGTCACTGAAATTAAAAGCAGAGACATTACAGACGAGTAAAAGACCATACATCTTGAAAGCAGTTATCGCCAAAATTCACTTGCTCTTTTGATTTTAGCGCTCGGATAACTGTTGTAGTAAGACTGCATATCACAGGTTAAGGATTACTCTATAGATGACTAATAGCTTGGAGATTGTAGGTTGAGATAGCTTATTGAGAGTTACTCAGGTAGATTTGAAGCATTGGTCAAGTGTAAAAAGCAGATGGTCTTTTCGAGTTTGATCCAAGTAACCATAACATTCATAATTTTCCCCATTAGCTGGACTGAATCCATAAACGTTAGTTCTGATATGCTCTTGCTATAGATGATATAAGCAGGTATTGAAAGAGCTTGTCTAAACGCAGTAGGCAATAATGATGCATTAGAACAGTCTAATTATTCACTGTGTAGAAAAAAGTGTGGGAATGCTTAAAAATCGAATCAGGATAAGTGGTAAACAAACAAGGCCGACTACAATTACCAAAGACACATGTAAAAGCAGAAAGCCATCCCTACAAGAATGTTCACTTACTTGCAGCTATTAGATGAGCTGCAACTTCTCCCTTCAATCCAGCAGTTTCCCATTCCCATATCTTCTGGGATAGGCCTGCATGCACTGGATGACAACCTATAAAGTCGGTCAATATTGCTCAAAGCTGGCAGCTTGTCAAGACCAAGAGGCTCCTCCAAACTTGACATTGTTGTGCAAGTGAATGCAGCAGTAACTGAAGCCACAACAAGAAATAGCTTGTTTTGAGAATAATTCAAGGCCTATCAGCTGGCAACAGTCAATTAGTGATGCATGAATAATCTATAAAGACAGAAGCTTACAAAAGTTGATTAGTGATGCATGGAGAATCCATAAATACACTGTTATAGACTTAGAGTCAAGAATCAAATACCCAGATTCGAAGGAAAATTAGTGAGTAGTGACATCAGGACCAACATTCAAAGTTCAGCTGACTTCAAGATAAAATAGTTATTGTATTTCTGAAGATAATGAGACTACAGACTTATAAGCACCATATTCTATTTTAACATGTAAACTGAAATGTTTGAAAAGCTCAAAATACCGAGAAAAATCTCAACAAAATTCTGCAGCAAATCTGAAAAGTCAATCTTCAAACAAACAAAAAGGAAATTTTTATAATGGAGATTGAAGTAATTTCAACTTTGATTTGTACGGTAATGTGTGAGTAAAGTCATCCACACCGATCACGCCTAACATTCATCGAATGAATACTCTGATCAAGCTCTTACACCTCCCCTTTTCAAATCAAAATCTCTTATATTTCTATCCTTCTCCAGTAAATCTCAGGTACGAAAAACAACAATCAAAGTCAAATGAACCTCAATTTCCCTTCCCTTTAGACCGAAAACATTTCTATTCCCAGTTTTCTCAACAACAAAAGACAATTACAAAAAATGGAGCAACAAACTAGAAATCTTTTCATCTCCGACAAAACAAGAAAAGCATCCAAACCGAACAGAAGAAGGCGATGAACCAATAGGCAAGCAGAAAACAAATAGCTCAAGAAAAAGAAATCAATACCTAAAACAAACAGTCTGAAATTGTAAAGGCAGAATTCAGAAAACCTTGAAAATCCCAGTTTCCCACCTTCCCCAAAAAAGATTTAGCAGACTCAAAAATTGGGAATTGCTTCAGGTGTCGTAGCGAGACACGCAAGAAATGGGACAAGTAGTGGTTGGTGCGTATGTGGACAGAATAGCGAACAAAGCACCGCTAAAACGTGACGGAGAATTCTGTATAAAAAATTACAACACCATATCAACTGCACTTTGTTCGTATTCTTCGTGTGATTTTGTTGAGTTGATTATAATTTAGGGTTTTCTAGGTGCGGGGATTTTCAATTTCTTGTAATTGGGACTTCAATGCAATGGACAGCACTAGGATTCTAGAGAGAGAGAGAGGAATGGTGAGAAGGGTGGTAGGTAGTTTTCAGTTGGAAGTTGGTCGATTTCCACAGCTTCATTAATTAATTATTAAATTTTTAATACCTTCCTTTTGTTTATAAACATTACCCTTTTTTTTTTTGAGATGAAGCGTTATTACAATATTACTTTATGATTAGATCATTTTACTATTTTCCTCAGTTTGTTTGTTTTTCTTTTTCCTCTTTCTTTTTTTCAGTGAAAGATTATTCCGTTTTCTCCCTTCATATAGGAGAAAACATAATACTAACTCTCTTTTTGGTGAAACTTATATATTGTTGATGTTTTATTATAAAATGAAATGACAATTGATTATGGAATAGAGAGATAACTTCACTAAATAATACTTCATCCGTCCCCCAAAAGTGTGGTCAAAATTTGATTATATATGAGATATAAAATATTAATTGGATCACATTTTTGAGGGACGGAGGGAGTAGCTTTATTAATTTCAAATATTTACTCAGAATAATTGTGATTGATGTATATATAATTTTTTTTTTGAGGAATTGATGCATATAGAATTAATCACCGTAAAATAACTAAGTCTGACCCACCAATTAAAATGAGAAACATAATTGAATATGGAGCTTCTGGAAACTTGGATAAGGACAAAAAAAAATGGTAAAACAATAAATAATGGGTCCTAGCAATCTTGTTCACAAAAAATTAAATTAAATACGTAAATGAAAATGTGAGATTTATTAAGGCTACAATTATATATGACAAAAAAAGCTGTCTGTATCTAATTAATATTGTGGCTGCACCGCCACGGCGCCACCATCCTGTCCTACTACATTACAATTACATGAGCCTAATTTATTTGGGACCAACAACTTTATGATTTTTTTTTGTTCTTGGGTGGTTACATATGATGGCAAAGAAGTTCTTTACTACTAGAAAAAAGTTTCAATTCGTAGAATACTGTTATTAAATTTGTTTTCTTGCTTAGGTCGAAAAAAAATAAGATTCTTCATCTTCAAAATTATAATATTTAAATATAAAATAGTATGACTTTAAATAATTTAGGATAACGTCGTGTATACTGAATGAAACATAGTCCAATGAACGTTCATATCAATTCAATCTTGAGAATTTTTAATATTTAAATACAAAACAATATTGTTTTAAAAGATTATTAATGAGGGTGTCGTATATACATAATGAAACCATAGTCGACATCATTAATAAATATGTCACATTTGCTTCACTTAAGCCGGAAAAAAAATATGATGTGTACGGAATAAATGTAAGATTAAAAAAAAAAGTATGTACAAATCCTTGAATTCGGTTTTAGGGATTTTAAGTTATGCGTACTGATGCATGTGCGGTTTTGATATCTCAATGTGGAATGAGAAATCCTTGAATTGGGTAAAATATGTATAAAGTCCCACATCGGTATCACATTCTTAATTATTGTGGTTATATAGGAACAGCTGCAATTACATTTCGCCGAGCTCAATAACGAGAGCTTGTGACCCGAGTGGGGGCATTAAAATGATTGAATGGTTGGGCCGATCCAACTGGCCGGGCTTTGGCGTGCTGACTCTGGCCCGTCCGTTCCAAGCTGAGAGTTGGGCCACGTGGCCCGTACGAAGGTACAGATTTCGTGGCTCTTAGAGTGGAGGGCACCGCGTCAGGCTGGTTTCACAGAGCAGCGCTAACCTCCCGCTCTCAACAGTGGAAGGATCGCGGGCCGGTGCAATCCGGGCCCATTGAAGCTAGATTTGGCAGCCTAATTAAACAATCATTTTTAATTATTTGATCTTTTTATTACTTTATGAAAATTATCATATTTCGATAATGTTCCGGTATCGGGGCCACCTTCTAAGCGTGATTTTGATTGTAATAACAAAAACATTACTGTCCCTACAGATAGGAAATTATCTTTCTGCGCAATAATTAATTCCACACGTATGAATTACATTAATACCCATCTAATTCAAATATGTAGGAAATGTAAACGTAGAGTATGATTCGACAAACTTTAACAAGCAAAATAATAATTACATTGAAATAAACATGAGTATTTAATCACCGATTGACTCTATATGAAGTGTCCAAGGAAATGCTTTCCTAACTTGAGCTTGCTTACTTTGAGGATTTGTAATTTAGTGATTTAACTAGTCATTGGATTATTAAGTGTTGGAAAAAACATTAATAAAAAATAAAATAAAGAGATATTTATCTTACATACTTTTTGTTGGACAAATTCTTAAGTATCCACATTACTCACTCCTACAAAGCAAGTAAAAGCCCAAACCAGAGATGGTTAGCCAATGGGTAGTTCTAAATGTAGCTCCATTTTACTCTCGATATAACCTCTTATTTAAATAAATAATTAAAATTATATGGATTATACTATTTTACTCCTATTGTTTCTAAAATTATAATTAACTAATAACTACATATTAAATTTAAAAAACACATAAACCCCATTAAAAAAAAACATAGCCCCCAACCCATAGCAAGATACATGTAGATCATAATTCACATTTGTACCAAAGAATTGATTTGGCCAAACTTTTCGTATGATTCGTCTTCCTCCACCGTCTCTCTCTCTCTCAGAGGCTAAATGTTCTTATTATTCATCTAACTTCTTCTACGTACTATTCCCCCAACCCCCATTGTAGTCGCCACCAGATCTACCTTCTCTCTCACTCGCGAATCTGCCAATTATTAAAAAAGAATTACATGATTGAATCTATACACCAATATCTCTTTTTTTTAATACTCGAATCTGAATATTTAGCTTGAATCTCAAATTTTGAATTGAATTTGAATTCTAAAATTTTGTTATCCTGGGATATCCATTGTGACTGTTGGAAGTATTATTGATTTAGTCAATACACGAGGCTCGTTTGTGGTGGCAACCTCCAACTCCAGAGCTCCAACAATAGCCATTTTCCCATTTTTTTTGCTTAGAATTTCTGGATTTGAAGGTTGTGTTATGCAGATCATGTTTCATGGGGTTATGCAAACCATCCACATTTTTTTTATCTTCACATTATTTAGGGTTACAATTTTTAGTTAATTATAATATTTTTCTTATCCCCTGCCTTTATGATATTCTGAAACGGGGGTTATGGTCACAATATAGATTAAAGGGGTTATTAGATGAAAGGAGCTTTAATTAATTAATTTTTAATTTTTGGGGATTATATCATATAAGGATAAAAGTGTCCATAAAAAATATTTATAAATTTAATTATATATTGGGGGCTATAAAGAGAAAAAAGGGGGTTATGAATAGAATTACCCTTAGCCAATTCTACATTCTTATTATTATGGTGTTCCTTGGTTAAGAATTGAACGGATTAACAAAAGCTACTTTTTCAAATATCGGAATCATAGTTATTAATCGCGGATCGCGCTTCATCGCGAAAATCTGTCCGAACGCTATCGCGCATCGCAATGCGCATAGCGCATGCGCTATTTGAATATGTCGCGCAGAAGCATAAAAAAACATATATATATATATATATATATATCATAATCATATGAAAAAAATGCATAATATATGTAGGTAATTAAAAAATGAGGTCTAAAAAAACTTAATTCAAATGATATCTAATAGATTTAAAGCCTTTAAAGTCTAATGACTCTAATCATAATCGGATAATCCTCAATCAGTCAATCCTCATCCTCCTCCTCCTCCTCTGAAACATGCAGCGAACCATCTTCCTCATCATCATCTTTGTAGAGCTCGGAATCCTTCTCTTCTTCTTCCTCATCATCACCACTCTCTTCATCGAAATTGAATAAAGATTCATCTTCTTCAATGTGTGCCTTTCCCTTTCCCTTCAGTATGAAATCTGGTCTGGACTGATTCTGAACAAGTGGTGATTGGTGATGCAGATTGGAATATAACAGAGGAGTGGAGGAGAATGGAGAGAAGAAGAAGAGTCTCTGGCGTTTCGTTTATTTCTTTTCATGAAAGTCTGACCGTCAGACTTCATAGCTTAATATACTAGTTTTATGTTTTAACCCTAATTAAACACAAGCCCAAGCCCGTAACTAATTAATTATTAATCAGCCCATGCAACCTTCAAATAGAGCGCTATTTAGCGCTATGAGCGATCTGGAAATAGCTCCAATAGCGCCCCATAGCGCTCGCTATCTGATTTGTCGCCCAAATCGCGATGCATCGCGATTTCTTGGCGCTACGTTCCGCGACGCACGATCACGAGCGCTATTAGCGCTATTGATAACTATGATCCGAATTCTGATTATTTTTTTAGAATGAATTGGCCATATAAGAAGTGATTTTACAAAGTTTTTTTCTTTTGAGAAAAGTTACAACTATGTTACCAAGACGACAAATCTCTCATCCTCACAAAATAATCAGATGCAAGAAATTGATCCTTCAAAAATGAGATTTATATACCTAACGCATTTTGGCTCTTGCGAAAAGCACTCCAGCCACCAACCCTGCAACAGAGAGAGAGGCTTAATGAAAGTGAACCCTAATTTAAGTAAAGAGCTTAATTTACTGTAAGGTCCAACACGATCGATCAATAAAAACTTACCAAAGAAAATGCTGGCAGAGTTCTCCAAACTTGTTGGGACCTTGAAGAGGAAGATTCCAGCTACAGAAAGAGGTATCTTGTTCAATGACCCGACGAGGCTGTACGACATGACATGAATTAGCAACAAAACTACACCAACCAAACGCAGAGAAAACTTGATAGTTCAACAAGGAGGTGCAAAAACAATAACACAGTCAATCAAAGAAACAGTTACAACACAAGGTAAAGGAAACACTACTGTATTATAGTCATGGGTACAATGAAGAGAAGTGGTGATGAATAGTTACAGTCTAGTGGACTAGCGGAGAGTCGAGACGCTGATACAAAGTCTAGCAAGAATATAAGGGTGCACCATGCTCTCGTTGGTTTTCAAATATGTACAAGAATCCGTTTGGCTTTACTTGCATGACCACTATGATATTCATGAGAATTGTGCATTTTTTGAGTATCGAGTTCTAATTCATTCACTAAGGGGGAGTTTACTTTTGGTGATATGATACATAAAATTAATATAGGCTAATCTACCATTTACTTTGATGGATTGATTAATTTCAAACTTGTTTGATCATATAATCCTTCAAATACTCAATCATATGTTTTATCGATTGAATCTATCACAGAAAATAAACGCCTCCTAAACAGATAAGAAAATCCAAAATAGTAATTCTTCAGCTACACAAGGCTGAGAAAAGGAAAGCTTCATGAGATTACCTGTAAGTAGTAGCCCCCGTTTGATGGAGAAACCACATTGACGTGAAACTGATCGCCAAACCCAAGAATCCACTAAAAGTCATCACCAGCCAGAACGTGGGCAATCTCAATAGTGGTCTGCAATTTCCCGACAAAAGAAACCATTTAAAACAAGGTAAGCATAGATGAACAATATTGTTTTAACCAAACAAAAATCAAGAAATGAAGGCAAATGTGTATGTGAATTTTGATATAATACATGATATACTCAGAAAATTTATATATTGGACTTAAAAATTTAATACTTAATCCCAACTCCTGAGATAACCATAGGCACCGTACTAAAATTTTACCACAAGTAACACTTCATGTAGTGAGATACATGTGAAAACGAAAACATTCATCAGCAAATCCTGAAACTTAGTAAATTAGATTGGGGAGGAAATCATTTCAGTTCATGCATTTATTGGCCTATACATTTATAAGTTATGTAATTGCCACACCGATCAATTAATTAAAGAGATGCTATGCTCATAAAACAAATCATTATCTGAGTGAATATAGATAATATACCAGAAATTATTACTCACGTTTGCGAAAGATAATCGACCTCATTGAAAACAAAAATTAGCAAAACTCCTAGGGGCAAGGAAAGAGTATTATTTAGCAAGACCATTGAGAACTCGTTCAACTCTCCAGATTTAGTGACTTGCTTTGCAGTATCCATGACCCGCCGCAACGTCAACTGCACCGGAAGAACATAATCAACAATCATAGGTTATAAACAAAAGATATTATTAACAATTCAAAGATGCCAAATATCCAAGAAATAACAGCATTTTCGTTGGGGTGGTCAAATGCTTAAAACCTTGAAGAATATTAAGAATATGCACACAAAATTATCCAAGAAATTACAGCATCGTCTATTTGGTAGTCAAGCTTAAGTTTTGGAGAACATTCAGAATAAGAATATAAACATATATGTGTGCGTGTATGGATATCAGAGATGCAAGAAACAAGTGCAGATGCCTATCTTTTATTCCACGAATCAAGGGCACATGTTAACCATATATAGTCGCTCTTAAACTTAGACTAGAACAGACAAGTTTACCTAATTAACATCTACTATAATCTGTGATGGTGATACATATAAACTGTAATGAATCAACATGGATTTGAGTACAAGCATAATTTCCATCCTTGGTACGATGACAATCCATTTAAAACCCTACAATCCAATATGCCAGAAACAGGTTTCGGAAGCAACCAAGCAAGATTCAGGAGATCTTATTGTGCCAATCATGCGCCAAAGATGGGTCACTGCAAGATACAAGTCTATAACACAAAGAGGCATAGTATATAAATACTAGAGAGAACAGTCCATAGCTCAGGATCATCATCACTTGTCAGGAACTGACTTTTAAATAAACAATTACTTACAGAGTATGATGCTGTCAAGAAACAGTTGATAAACTGCCATGTGTATCCAATAGGATGAAACGAGAGATCCGTGATTCCTCCTGATATTGCTGAGATTATCTGCATACCATGAATGAATAACTTTACAGATGATTCAACACATCACAAGTTTAACCCTATGTAAATGAGTTCAGTTGAGGGACGTTATCTCTTGGTTATCTCCAGATATTCCAGTAAAGGTAAAAGGAGGGCTACAAACTGAGTTCCAACAATCTAATTATAAGACCAGCTAGAGCTGATGGCAGACAATGAAAAATATGTCCCCTCACAAATTCAGTTGTCATCAACTAAAAGAATCGATAACAAGACTAAGATGACCAAATTTTTAGCATTGTAGGTCCTAGCAAACTTCCACATGAAATTGGAAGTAATCTACACAGACTTAATGGAATACTACTACTTAACTGATGTATCATCTATAAATATCTTTCCCACGTACATACCATTAGAAAAAGAGATGCCCAAACTCTGTTCTCATGCTGCTTGTTGAACAAATACATTTCACCTACAGCAGTTATCACATTGGTGACATTCTTCAGAACTGTGACCATGGCAACGTTTATGTATCGTAGACTGCAAAAGAACATGACCCTATGTTAAACAAATTTCAAGGAACAACTTAGGGAAAATTTGTATGAAGGACTCAGCAATATGAACAGAACATTTCTTGTTGGCACTTTTGCAGAAATGCAGGTTCTTGCAAAATTGGGGTGACAATTGATACAACAAAGTGAATCTAAAACCCAAATGGGAGATTTTGCATGAGCATAACTTTCAACATATTAGAAAACATTTTGTGAAACTTCATTAATTTCCACAAACTAATCAAGTGACGGAGTAACAAAGCTTTCCATAAAATCTTCCTTTCTTTTCTTTTATTTATTTTTTCTATATTTTCCCTTTTGGTGACCAGGGAAAGGAAAGAGAGACCGTCACGGAAAAGGGCATCCAGAGATCATCCTATGCAACAGGAGAATCATGGTCTTCTATGTTCAAGGAAGCAGTTGAAATACTGGGAAAAAGTGGAAGTGAGTAGAAGATTGACAAACCCAGCATGGTATGAATGAGGAGGCAATAGACATCAAGGTGGTCCTCTGACTAATATTAGTGGCTATATAGTATAAACCCAAATGAGATTTACGCTGATTAGCATGTAATAAAAATATTCTAAGCCAAGTAAGATCCATTAACTAAAATTTATAACTTCAAGCAACTGAATATATGAATGTAATATCAGCAAAGAAGAAGCAAGCACCAGAACTGAAGGTGAACATTAGCCACTGGTAACAAAACAACAAATACTCGTGACAGAACAATTTACATAAAAACAAAATAAAATATGGAAAACAGTACCTAAACATACTTGTGACTAGCATCCCCACAAAAATAACATTGACTGGCAACCAGACCTTGATCAATCTCCAGGTAAGTGGTTCAGTCGTAATTACACCAAGGAGACTCAAGATAGAAACAATGACTACTGAGACAAGATTCTGCAAGTATAAGTGAAATCTATTATTAGTCGAAGTAAATAGAATGTCTTCAATTAGCTGAATGAAGTTGCTGTACGAAAATTATAGTTAAAATTTATTTGTGTTACAAAGTTAAGGGTCGTATATAGGAGATAACCTGGTAGAGCATCAAAGAAATTCCAGCATCAAAGTCATAACTGGAGAGGACATACTTGTTAACCAGTATCATGCTGCAGGACGAGATGCAATAAGCGAGACCAGATAACAGGGCCTGATTATGTATTGTAATCACTCTTTTACTTCGTACGGTTCGTTCTTTATCCTTTTCTGATCTCCGGCTCTCCATATCAATCTCATCATTACTACTCTGAGTCTTCATCCCAAAAATCTGAAAATAAGCAACACAATTTCAATTACTACTGTCGTTATAACTTATAAGCAATGAAATCAGCCTTAGACTTTTTTTTGCAACCAATTAAAGTGACATATTAGTGAAGCAACAGCTTTAACAAAGCAGTGAACTCCATGAGCAAGGATCTTAAGTAAGCAATTCAAAGCCGAAAAAGTCTCAATTCTTCCAGTTATTTAGTTATCGCAAGTAAAAAAGTCAACATTTAAAACTAACAATTCAAATTTCTGGAAGCATGAATCAAGGCAAGGATTCCATTTGAATGTGCCAAAGTAGACATCAATCTCTTCACATATACTCAATTTCTGAATTTCTAAACATGGTGAGAATCTTTTTTTGCACATGGGATGGGTATTGACAAAAAAACCAAAGAGCAATATCTCCTTCTATGCAGAACACGCTCTGTCATTTTGATTTTGCTCATGAGATCCTTTTGGCGCGTGGAGCAAGATAGGGCTGTTTTTGGGTATTCTCAACTCAACTTTTGGTATTCTTGCGATCATTTTCTAAAAGGATTTAGTATTTTCTTATGGCTAGATCTTTATATGCATAATGCATCATAATCTAAGAAACTACATTGACATCAGACGATTCAGACCCATTTCGTATATCGGTATATGTGTAATGTGTCAAAATCCAGGAAACCACGTTAACGTCAGACTTTATAAGTGAAAGGCCTCACAACAAAGGACTTGTGGTTGCTAATAGACATACCTACCTGTTGGCTATTACTCCTTCCACTGGACAAGGCACTTGATGAGCTTTAGGCTTATATCATCACCACTTGTACAGTAATTTTCCGATAGCCAAAGTTGGATTTCTCTCCAAAAAAAGCAATCAGGTGAATCCAGAGAAGCACCTTTTGATAATGTTCTACATAAAGGTAAATTAGATAGTATCATCATCAGAGACCATTGTAAATATAACATTAACTGCTGTTACCAAGAAGCATCATAACCAAACTAATTATTCTATACAGTATTCTCATTAAAACATGAAGGACATAGAAAATGTTTTGTGAGAATATTGGACATCATTTTCCAAGAGATGGAAAATGTCAAGTATGTCAGTAATAGAACAAGTCATATCAGCCACCACCGCAGGAAACAACCTAGATCGCAACCCTTAGGCAGCTGACACAACAACACTGTTGATTCTACCCATATACAAATTCTCAGATATCAGCACACCACCACATACCAGCTTTTCTTTTCTTTCATTTTTCTTAAAAAAGGGAACATATCAAAATGTCAACAGGATATAAGTTAGTTACTTTTTGGTGAACAATATATTCACGTCCTCAAGCTGAAAAACACAAAGAGGATTTCTCCATAAATTCAGGTAACAAGCAGGAAAACCCCAACAACTGCTAGTCAAACGCAAAGGAGGCTTTCAAAATTTACATTTTCATGCCATTCTGCGATAAGGAAATCAAATAACTCCACAGTGGCATATAGAAAATACTAACAAATGTACGAAAAAAATCAAATAGAACATTGAGTTTATGAAAGCAAACTGATCTTCAACGCATGAACCAGTAGCCCTCTTCTCATGCAGCTTAATCCAAAAATAAATTTAGAATAAGGAAACTAATGAAATAGAAGAATGCTAAGAATTCAAACGGACTAATCCTTTTGAGTTTAGATATCACAAAGACCAACTTCATTCACAATATACCCATGAAAAATCAGTTAATCGAAGAAAATTTGAGTAAAAATCAAATAAACATCTTGATTTCAACCCTCTCGGCTCAGGTAATCCCAATTAAGAAAAAAAAAATCCACTCACTTCACGTTTAGAAATAAAATAAATATTGCTGCTACTAAATCGTTTAAACTTACCCGAGAGCTTTAAATTTTTCTCGTACGATTTAGATTGAATCTTCTTCTACTCAGCTGCTATATTATGTCAAGAGAAGGTTGAGACTCGAGCATAAATATGAGATACATAGATGTAGAGAGAGAGAGAGAGAGGGAGAGGATATGAAGAGTCAAAAGGTACAAACGAGTGGGAACATTTCTGAGTCCATATTTTTTCTACCACTTTTTGAATATTAGAATACCAAAAAAGTACATTTTGTTGCTTGAGATTTGCGGGAATAAGAAACTGATTT
Organism: Agastache rugosa; assembly: GCA_031470985.1. NCBI lineage: Eukaryota > Viridiplantae > Streptophyta > Magnoliopsida > Lamiales > Lamiaceae > Agastache > Agastache rugosa. The sequence goes on along the minus strand of CM062602.1, from coordinate 37,499,616 downwards.
TCGCCGATAAAAACCAGATTAAATAGTTTATATTACCTCCGTCCCGCCAATATTGGCCAGTTGTTTTGCTTTTTTGTTTGGAAGAAATGGAATTTTAGCACTTTTTAGATTGAAAATGCTAATTCTAGCACTACTTTTTAAAATATACAAATTCTAGCACTTTTGTACATTTTTACCCCTCCTCTTTCTTTTCTATTTTTCTATTTTTTCATTTTTCGTTTTGTTTTTTTTTCTATTCACGTGAAAAAAAATGGGAATTCACATGGGAATTCAAATGAAAAAAGTGAAAAACTTGAATTCACATGAAAAAAAATGTGAATTCACGTGGGAAAAATGGGAATTCACATGGAAAAATTGGGAATTCACATGGGAATCCAAATGAAAAAAAGTAAAAAACTCGAATTCACAAGAAAAATAATGTGAATTCACGTGAAAAAAATGGGAATTCACATAAAAAAACATGAGAAAGCAATTGTTCATCTTTACACTATCAAAATCGCGATTCCATCTCCAGATCACGAAATTCTACCTCCAAATCACGCAATTCGACCAGAATCTCACAAAAATCGCGGCAATTCTGATCGCACAGAAGAAGAAGAAGAAGAAGAAGAAGAAGAAGAAGAAGACAATACTAAAATCAACGACAGAGAAGAGAATTGTGAGGTGAAGATTTCTTCGAGAGAATTGGAAAATTACGGTGATGGATTCAGAACTCCGACGTCGATAGATCACAAAATTCCGGCGATCACAGAGTGTCCGTCGCCGCCGAGGAAAAGCAGGCCTCACTACTCGAGGTTGAAAAGGCGAGCGCCACCGGAATCATGCCGCCGCCTCCGATTCGTCGCGGCGGCTGAGGTTTTGTGGAGTCAATTTTGGGATAGGAGAGAGAGGCAGTCAAGATCGAGACTGTTGCTTGACGGAGGAGGCATTGCTCGACGGCGGCAGCGGCTACGGTGCGGTGGCGGAGACCATGGCTTCACGGTGGAGTTGAGCCGGAGGAGAAGATGAAGGGCGGTGGTGCTGACTGCCATTGGTTTCGATAGAGAGATAGAAATGAAGAGAGAAGGTGAGAGAGCAGAAAGAGAGCACAAGATCTATTGTTTTAATAAAAAGAAATAAAAAGGGATAAAAGAAAAGAATGAGGGGTAAAAATGTACAAAAGTGCTAGAATTTATATATTTTAAAAAGTAGTGCTATTATTAGTGTTTTTTTCCCTGAAAGTGCTATAATCATGTATTATCTCTTTTTGTTTTGCGGGAGTAATTCTTTTGTTAATTTGGTCCAAATAAATGAAATAAAAACCTAAAACCCGTTTATTTTCAGCTAAAGATTCAGGGATAATTTTAATTAAAATGTCTAAATTATTCCTGCCATCCCAAAAATTATGCATTTATTTTCTTGTTACGATTGTGAATGTGATTTTGAATGAACTTGTGTTGACTGAGATAATGATTTTTTTTTTTGAGAACAACTGAGATAATTATTAATGAACAATAAATGCTACAGAAATTCGTGAATATAGTTCGAAATCGTATAATAATACTAATTAAATAATTTTGAATGAGGCCTTACTTAAATTGTAAAAAAAGGAGAGTTATGGATCTTTAGATTCAAATTCGATTCACATCTAATGCATCTAAATTATTGCTATTAATTATACTTGTAAAGTTCCTCTTAAGATGCGTGTGACTGTTCAATTTTATTTCCAGTTGCTTTATTTAATCTATTAATTATTTTCAATGCTTACTGTTGAAATTTGTAGTGTATTCACTCAATCAAGTAATTACTTAAGAAATATTGAATAGTTGAATTTCGCAATAATATTTTGTGAGGGAATCTGTTTCCAGCAACTAAGTTATATCTTCAAACTAAAGTTAATTTTCAATCATATTTCATAAAGTTGTCATAGTATAAAATACTTAGATATGACAGCATCGTATGAGTTACTACTAGTGTAATAAGTAAAAAATTGTCAATAATCTATCTGCGTTAACTAATTTGTCATATTACATTTTTACTAAGTGTAGCAATTCTGCATAAATAACTTCAAAAGTATTTTCAAAACACTAATACTTTTTGGACATATATGTCCGGACATAAAATGAATATATTAATAATCTTAACTTATAATTTATCAAATAAAATAATGGTATTGGTTAGTACTCTAATGTATTTACTTAATTAATCTAAACCGCCATTTTTAAAGAGAGAAATATGAATACAAAAAATACGAAATTAAACTAATAAAGTTATTTTGTGATTTTCACTAAACTTTCGGAAATACTATTACTTAATAGATATTTATGCATTCACTTGAATTAGATTACTCAAAAAATAATAAATTGAATGAATGTGGAGAAATTACAAAATTAAATAAATAAGTTAAACGGATCGAATCGATTCATTTACCTAAACTAGCTAGATTATGTCCGGACATTTATGTCCGAATAGCATCACTCTTTTCAAAATCCGTACAATCTGTTAATAAATGAATTATCGAGAGCTGGGCAATAGAAAAAAAAAATCAAGAAATTAATTTTCACAATTTAAGACACGGAAGAAAAGTTACTTATTAATTTAGGACTTGAAAAATGGAGTCTGCCGATTGAAGATTTAAAACTATCAAATTAGGATTTGAATATTTAATAGTGTTGAAAGGCCATTTTTGTTAGAGTTGAATATTTAATAAAACATTAGTAGTGATGAATATTTAATAAAACTTCATTATTATTATTATTATTTTTAAATGAATAAAACTTCATTATTTTATTATAAAGTAGGAATTATTATTGTTAAGTTGTCAAAGAGGTCGCCCTTGAATTTAGAAAAAACTTTAGCTTCGAGTCAATAATAGTTCGACTCCCCAAATTTAAATGAAACTTTAGAAACTCGTCACATAAGTGTAAAGTTTGGTATTCATCCACTTCACAACCATAATTTAATAGGAAGAATTCGCATTGGAATAACACCAACTTTTGCTCCTTTAGAAGGTCAATCTACACGATTTGGTCAATTAATGTGTCCATGCAACTATACAAACTCAAACAAAATACAATCCCGATCACAAACTAAATTAGTCGTTGCATCTCATGTCTCATCTCGACTATCGGATCTCATGTTTCACATCATCAATACATTGCAATAATATCGTTCCAAATACACACAAGGATACACCAAATTGCACTAAAAGATACTCGAGTGAACAAAAAATATATTTACGTTCAGAGAGAAGAAAATTGAGGCAACATCCTAAAATACACGGGTATAAATCTCTACATACGGGGTTAACACAAGGGATGCCTAGTTTCCTGCAACAAAACCAATCAGGCAATTCAATCTCTCACATCCCCTTTCCACAGGAGGGTCATATAGATGGTTGCTAAACCATCTCTGCATCATCAAATGCTCAAGGGGCTTGATTACTAGTACCGGAGAAACGAGAGTTAACCCCCCGAAATAATTAGCATGCTAGTGAAGAATTAAAGGAAGCCACCAAACTTGGAAACAATCAGTGCCTTTCCCTAAATGATTTGATCATACTACTTACCAAGCTACTCCCAATATTTAACCAAGAAATTAGCAGCTAAATGCGTGGCGCCAAGAAAACTGCCGATTGTCTTGATTCTAAGGCGCCGGATCTTCTTCCATTATGCGTGAAGAGTCTGAGTCCACTTTCAGCCCTTTACCATGTGCAGCAATAAGCAAAGCTTCTGCACGACCTGCAAGATTCACAAATTAAGAATGTACAGAAAAACCTAGGCAGTAAGAGGCATTTTGGATCCCCTTAGCTCTAATAATAAGGTTTCGCTTTATACAGTAGTTAAAGGTCCAGTTAGCTTAAACTTAAGGAGTATGAAGAACATACTAGGCTCCTCATTTTCTTTTGGGAAAATATTCTTGAGATCATGCTCCCTTACATTAAGCAATTTGTGCTAGTTACTATTACAGTGTTTCTGATTGTAATATAGAAGCAAAACTGGATGACTTTAAAGTCAATACAACGACAAAGTGCTTCCAATTGGTCACAGAAAGATCTGATAAGTACCAACTCATAAACTCCAAATGGAAATTGTAGTTTTATATGAAAATTTTGGCTGATGCTATTATGACTGTGATGCCTAGCTTTGATAAATTAGGGATATCTATAACTGAGTTCAGTCTTGAAATTGGGTCCATATGCATATCATCCACTCTCGTTTTTGTGCTCTTGGAGATAAACATACAAACACACAACTAGCCAGAAAAATTTATTTGATTGCTGGTCTTCTTCCCACAACTTCGTTCATATTCAATTAATAATACTTTTATCACAAGTTTTGCCAGAAATAGAATCACAACTCTAAGACAGATCAAATGCCAGCATGAACCCATAGTAACATAGCATTACTCAACTCCACAATTAATTACTGAAGAGAAAAAAGAACTTCTCTGACTATATTAACAGATAGGACAAGTTTCATTTTGTACACTAACCATGATCTTTCTTCCTTTTCAAGAGAGAACTCATGGAGGGAAATAGAGTGCTGGCAAGCTCTCTGCTGTCATCCTGTAGGAAAAAGAAATAGATCATAAAATCTAATTTCTTATTTCTGATTATTATATAGTTCTAACTAACTCTTTAAAATTTTGAGTTAAAGAAAAATGCTCAGAACATCATTAGATGCAGACAAGTTAAATTTGCAATGTAAAATGTGACAAGTTTAACTAACTTGTTATCCTAGCCAAAATGTAGGTAATGAGGTCATCTATTTCGCAAAGATCAGATTAACCTTGCTAGAGAGACTTCCTGTAAGTTTAAACCCTTTCTTCCACAATGACGATGGAACTGGAACAACAGAATACCCCGAGGCAACCAGGATTCCTATCCATAGTCCATACCCAAATCCTCCACTCCACCATCCCTTAAGTCATAAAAGAAAATATACTTTAGAAACTGTAGCCAAATGCAATGAATCTAGCTTAAGTTGATGACAGGAAATAGAGAATAAATATAAAAAGAGGCAATCAGCAAAAGAGATATGCACAAAAGTATCTTCTTTTTATTTTTTTCTTGGGGGGGATAGCAAACCCACTACAACTTCGGGAGAAAAATATATATTTGATGCATATATATTTATATATATATATATATATATATCACTCTTTCATTCTGGAAAATTACATATTATATCCAGATAGCCTGTGTACTCCTATAATCCAATTTTTTAAGAGGACAACCTCAACCATATGTAGCAATTTAGACAGAAGCCCCTTTTTCAGTTTGATTGCCTTCGATCAGGTGTCGGCTGATAAGAGGGCATAAATAAATAAATAATCATAAATATGTTTCAAATATCGTTCCTTTGCAAGAGAAAACCAATTTAGATATGGTCGGTGGCGACATATGAGCAGATTACTAGAATCATTTACTGCAATATCTAGCAGATAGCCACAAGTAAGCAACATGGTTTGTCTCAGTTACACATCAATTTAAATTAACAGGCCAAACCTCAGATAACCTTCAAAACATTCAGTTTCATAGAATAGTTTCAGAAATCAGAGAACTCCTCTATGAACAGAAAACCAGATCAGAGCCAAACAGTGTAGATATAAAGGGTTTCAGTAAGACTGTAGAAAAGATATTTCAGTTCTAGAACAAAGCAAAATGGGATTACTAAATCTGCACAGGAGAAGCTGTATGTAGATAGCCCCAATTATCATAACTGTCAGCAATATTAACAGGCTTAACAAAAACTCAAGAAATGTTAAAAGTTTATCCTATAAAATCTCAATACGGAAGGAGGACAGACGGACAATTGGGCATGAAAAACATATAGAAGCAAAGTATAGAGACAAACAAACAAAAATTAAAAGCCAAGTGTAAAAGCATACATAGTACAAAGATCCATTAAATGTAGAAAAAACCAATTTGTCATGCCATATCACAATTCCATCTGAAGCAGAAAATCCGAAGTTTTTAGGTAAATGTCAATCAACTGCATTATTTTAAGCGTATTCGTAATTCAGAAATAAGGACTTAGCCTGTTTCACACCATCTACACACAATATAAGAGTTTAATGTCTAGGCTAACATTCAAAGTTGACTCTATTATGGGTGAACCTAGCATCAATCAAAATCTTGCATATTGGTTAGCTAAACTGGTTACCACTAGAAGTGGAGCCTGGAGCCTTTCTGAGGAACAATGCATAATATTTATCAGCCAACAATCACTAGTAGTAACTAGTAAATTAAGAACATATTCTAACTTTAACATAATTATGTTGGATCCATAATGAAGATACTAAAACTCAGTATAACTTAGCCTTCAATAGACCAAATCTCACAATCAGGTAAATATCATTTAACAGCAAATCACAGCCTTTTTTTAAGACAGGATTGTCAAGCAAATTTACTGAGACATAGAAGTAGCCTTTACGACTGACCCTTCCCAATATCAAGAAAGCCCAAATAATTTGGAGATATCACCATAACAACATCTAGAAAACAGAAATGTCGGAAAAAATGCATATATTGGATAAAAACGAGACTCATGTAATTCACTAGTGCAGATCAGAATATTATCAGAATAGCAAGAAATACAAAAGAGAAAAAACCATATAATAAGAAAAGTACACAGTTTCTTTCAAAAATACACAGACACTTACAGAAAGATTCTAACCTGCTTACCATCTTGGGGGTATGGAATTGATTGCTCTATATACACAGTGGTTCCTGAAGCGAAAGAGAAAACAGAAATAAGGATCAAAACAGGTGATAATTTGCTGTAGCAATGTATTTCACGGGGTGTACTAGAAGTTGCATTGGCTTTCTTACTATCCAGGAAAAGAAAAAAGTTGAATTCGTGATATGGAAATAAATGCTTGGACAATCAGTTCGATGAATGTTAGGCAAGGAAAAAAAATTCAGGCATCTGTTACGCCATTTTATTTTTCCATTAGTGATTTTCTAGCCAAAAACACACACTTTGTGTTTACTTTTTTTAACCAGACCAATATAATGGGAAAAGCTAACAAAGCAATGAAGCAGTATAAATATACCAGTTGGAGCATCCACTTTTTGAAGCAATTGAATCATAGACTTCACATCTAGACGTTTCCGGACATTCTTGCCAACCAATACTCGCAAGTGAGGAGAATCATACACCTACAAGATAGAAGACCCAAATTAATAAGCATGAATAGCAGAAAGGAGACTCAGACAAGCAGAGAAAGTGAAGATGAAACATCTCCTAGCCTCAAAGACCACTCACGAAACAAATATTCTCAAAATGCCTGAAAAAATGTCTCTGATATATAATGCATAAGATGATATAAGTACTGAATATGTAAACCGTCACAAATGTAATATCCAGTGCAGCAATCACGCGGTCAGAACTCAGAGTTTAGTAAAGTAGTTGTGATGTGCAGCAGTGAATCCCCATCGGTGAAATAAAAAAACATGAATGTTTACACAATCGTGCACCCATCATACCAAAGTTTGGCATCTACAACTAGAATTGAGCTTATGTAGAGCAGCAGTGCTCAGCATAAAACCCAACTAGGATTATGATTATCAATGAGCTATATCCAAAATGCATATATCCGAGATTTTGGATCAGTATACTAGTGCAACTAGCTAAACACCCTTTATGAACTTACATCTCAAAACTAATGCTTGGCAGATACCGCTATGAACAGAATTCTAAATTCCTCAACTACAAAAGGAAGACACATGAGACATATTCATGCATGGAAAACAATAGTACAGCTTTGGAAGCACGAGGTACATCTTCAGTCTGCAGCACGCAGAATATAGAAAACCTGGGCGGAATTGTCGGGCTTCAAAACGGCCAACGCTCCAGAGATATCTGGGTCGACTCCGACAACCCACCTCGAGTCCGCATCGCCCGGCCCGGAGTCCTCAGGAGCCCGAATTCCATCATTTTCGGACCTAGGGCAAGAGAGGGATTCCAGCCAGTTCAATTTAAGCTGTTGGGCATCTATAAGCACCTTTTTAGCCCTGACGCCGCTCCTTGTACTGCCATTGGACCTTGACTTTTTTGAAGTTGAGGGATCCGGAATTGTTAGTATTTCCGGCTCACGAGCGGAGGTGGGGGTGGGAGTGGAGGCGGAGGCGAGGAGTCTAAATGGGGCGGGAGTGAGGCGGAGGAGGAGCGGTTGAAGTTGTCTGAAGGCGATTGATGGGGACATCAAAAATTGGGGTTTTGGAGGGAATGTGACTGCGGATTCCATGAAAATTTGAAGATTGAAATATGAAGACTAGTTTTTTTTCAGTTTTCAGATTTTGTATTGCATTACCCACTTCGGCCCGCCGGTGGGTCAATTGTATTGGACTCACTGACCACTATTCTATTCGCCTACTCGCGGCTCGGTAGGGCAAAAAATAATTCAGACATAATTAGGGGTAATTTATTTTTATTACATTTTATTCATTTTAACTTTTTAAGTACAGTTTAATATCAATTAATTAAAAAATATAAAATAGGACGGCCAGAGAATTAAATGTGCCGTTTCCTTTTCTTTCTTTTTTTTAATAAGAATTTATATCCTTCACTATGTTGATTGACGATCGTAAAATTGAGGATTATAGAAATGTAGTTAGGAATCGCCAGTTTTTAATGTAATATATGTGGTTAATTTCATAACAGGTTATCAAATTATGTTATCTGTACTAAATTTTAATTCATTCAAAATGGATACTCAATTTATATTTGTTTCATTCAAGGTTTCTAACTAATTTATAGTGTGTAAAAAACTTACCACATCATTTCCTGATAAAAATAAGGTTAAAAAAAAAGGAAAATACATAATGCAAGCCGCACCAACGATTGCGGAAAACGGGAGTTTCTTCTACGATGCAAATATGCAACAAGGATTGAACCTTCAGACATCTTCCCATTGCCTCCTCTCACAACTAGAAGAAGAAGAATAAGAAAAAATGAGTAACGGAAAAAGAAAATCTTAATTAATTATGCTCTTGGTTAGAAATAAAAACATGGAAATTCATACTAAATATTTAAATATCAACAAAATTTAAATATCAGAAATAAATAAACAATTATACACTCTATTAATCAAACAAGTATAAAAACTGAAATAATTTACAAGACCCCATTAACTTTGACACATGAACTAGGACCATACAATGACAGACACAATCTAGTATCAACGTTGTCTATAGAATATATTAGTTAAAAAAATACACACACCGCACAGCATAATTATTTGAAATTCAAGTAGAAATGTATAATTAAGCATAAAATCAAACGCTAAAATACAAATTATAATAAAAATAAATCCGGCACGTGAATTGATACGAGAAGGCCGCTTTGCATGTTGACTATAGTATATATCATGTTAAGAAGGCGTGACATGCAAGTCACTATATTGAGTCTATTATATTAATGTATTAAGTCAGTTTTCTTTTTATACTTATACTGAATTTGTTGTTTTTTTAGATGTATTTGTTTTTTGATATTCTTGTTAAAAGTCCTTAGTGTTTGTGCTAGCTACTTTTAGTTCGTATTGTTTAGCTATGGTTAATTTTTCATCGTATAACACACACACACATACTGTACACCCATATATATTCCCGCGCAATTGTTGATTTTGTTTTTATATAGAGTAAGATAAGATAAGAAAAATGAGATATACTCAGACAAAGCCAACATTCATTCGAAGTAGTTCAATCTTGATCAAGTTCGTGTTCATGTCATGAATCACGTAGCAAGTTTCAATTTGTATCACATTAACTGTTCTATTACCTTCTCTAATTATGTTAATAAATTATTTTATAGAATATAGACAATCCTAAATATCATGCATTTCCGTTCTTCACTAATTATAGTTACGCATTGAACTCAACTCATAGCCTTTTTTCACGAAAAAAATGAAAGCTGAAATATAAAATCTAGTTTCTTTCCATTTACACAACCCGACCAAAGTACCAAATACTCGTATTAGTCAATTAAATTAATAAATTTTAAAATAGAGAAACAGAATATAGTAATATTTAGGGAGAGAATTAATTAATTAATTAATTAATTACCAGACACTAGCCTGAAAATAATAAACACACCTAACACATGTCAAGATAAGTCACAAGACTCTCAACCAAATAAAGTATCACGGGTTTAGTTCGGCATAAGCCCTATACTTTATTTAAAATTTTAATCAAGGATCACTTTATAATTAATAATTTGGGAAACAATTGATTATCTCTTATTCTTTCTTTCTTTCTTTTTTTTGAGGGAAATTTTTTTCTCTTAATCACACAAAATTGACTCATGGGTTTTGCAAACTTTTTTTTTTTTTTGCCTTTCATTAAATCTAGCAGTGGAAATCGATAGTAATACGACGAAACAACGGGTTCTACCACCAATTACTTGAATTTCGTCCTCATTTAATTTTGGAGTCTGTCGGACTTGCTCAATCAAGCAACTAAAATATTTGAAATGTTTTATTCTTGAGCTAGAATTAAGGAATGAGCAAGTTGAAATATTGCTCAAAATGGGCATATTTGGTGCAGGAAAACTACACGGCCAAGTATCGAGGAATATGGTTACTTGCGTAAGTCTCTGTCTTCTACAAATATAAAAGGTCATCTACTTTGACGGGGAATAATTAAGGTAGAATATAATATACCTACACAATCTTACGTGTAATATTGTTTCAACATCTATTATCACAATAGTAAGAGATAACGGGTGATTATAACCGTTTTGAGATAATAAAGATAAAATTTAGTTATTAGGAGAAATGAATTCGTGAAATCAATTTGTAGTCGGCGGAGCGACGGTTGGCGAGTCAGCAACGCCGCTCGACACTCCTTCTTCCTCTCCCTCTACAAATCGAGACAAATTTATAGTGTGTTATACATCAGATGTATTAGCATCATCAAATTGATTTAAGTGGATAGAGATAAGAAAAAAAATCACATTAATCAAATGCATGTAGGCCCTAGCTAGTCCATGGATTCAAAATTCTATGACACGCCCCACTTTCGAATAACGATATTTTGCTTTTTTGGAATACTTTTTTGGCCTTAGTTGCAAAGGACATTAACAAGTATCATATAATTTTCTTCTTTCCTCTATTTTTTTACAATAATACTTTTTGGACATATATGTCCGGACATAAAAGGGTATATTAATAATTTTAATTTAAGATTTATCTAATAAAATCATTTTAATCAATCATTTTATGTAATATTTTCATAAATATTTTTTATCATTAATCATTTTACATTATTGCCGCTTCGTTTTCTACTCAAAAGTATGCAACTTTTTACCTTATTTCAGGATTAATCTTTTTTAATATTATTAATTTATTACCACTGACAAAATTCTCTAATATGCATCTACCCAATTTTTTTTTCATATTACTTATTATTATTATTATTATTATTATTATTATTTTCTTTTTCATATTTTCTTTTAATTACAAAATTTATGTCCGGACATTTATGTCCGAATAACATCACTCATTTTTTTATTCCTACTTTGAAGATTATTTTACAAGTAAAGAGTCAAACATGTGAGTTGGAAAAAAAAAATCCTTAAATTCAGGACCAGAAACTCAGCACAATCTAAACACACTTTGCAAAACTCCACTAATTTTCATGTTGTGAGGATAAAAAGCACTTCTTGTTTTCTGCCACTCTCCAAATTGTCTGCTGCTTCAAAAAATTTAACACAAAAAAAGAAAAGAAAAAATGGAATTTGAAAATCATGTCTCAAACTTACCTTGCCTCTATATGACTGCTCCAAACAGCCCAAATGGATGCAGCAGAAGCAACAGCAGCATGGAGTTTTACTACAGCGCCCCGGCCAGCCCCCGACGGAGAGGTGGCTGCGCTTTGTTCAAGGCCGGTGACGATCATCTGGGCTTGACTCTTGATGAGTTCGAGTTTGAAACGAGCAAGAGGTTCAACGGGCAGCTGCAGAACTATGAGGGGAGTGAGTCCCCGGTGAGTGGTGAACGAGGCCACGAGCGTGGGGATTCGCTTCCTGCCATGGCATTTGCTGATGAGCTCTTCCTCAATGGCCTAGTCATGCCTCTCAAGCCCCCTCCACGACTTCACTGCGATACGGACTTCACCAGTTTTAGCCAGAAATCCCCTCTCTCGTCGCCCAAGTCCCCAAGAACAGTGTGCAGAATCCCATTTGCACGAAAGAGTTCATGGAACGACGGTTTTGATCCTTTCATGGTGGCTCTGGAGAAGGTCAGGGAAGAAAAGAGAGGACGAAACAGCCATCCCAGGCGCTCGAGATCATACTCACCATTCCGGGATATATCCAGAAGCTCAAGTACTGTCACTGCTGACGGTCACAGCCGGGATCTTTCGGTTGAGCCAATGCCAGCGCCAGTGCCTGCACCAACTTACAGCGGACCACTGGACTTTAAAGGCTCAGCATATGCAAGATGGGTTCGAGACCAGAATAGGCATGGGCTGAGCCCCAAGAGCCCAAGCAGGTTCCTCTTCAGACAACGAGTTAGACCTTTGAATGGTTCGGACAAGCCCCCTTCGCCTGCAGCAAAACTCGTTGGAAAAAATGTGGAGGCAAGTAAAGTCCAGAAACTGAAAGGATTACTAGTGAGGTATGCATCGTTTGGCAGAGGAAACAGCGGAAGCAAGCAGACAAAGACGAGCACAGAAGCACGTAACCTCAGTTATTTTAGCAGAATGAGCTTCAAATTAAAAGGAAATACTCATGGTAATACTAACAAGAAGATACCTGCTGATACAAAGATGGCAGTTGTACAGTACAAGCCCTCCATAGCAATTTGCTTAGGTTATGGAGTCGGAAGCCCTGTCAAGGTGAAATGAAACGAGACAGAAGAAGCTCCTCAACAGACTCTCCTTCACTGTATCAGATATCGATCAATTTAAATCTTTACATCCAGAAAGTTGTGATTTCATCAGTTTTCCCATGTAAAAAAATTAGTGTTTCTAATATATAATGTCACATTACAATCTTTTTCAAGTATACAGTGGAATAAAAATTACATCATTCAAATTACATTTGCCAATGCTTCATTGTTCATGATCTTGATGCACATTTGAGCCCCCAATGAAAGTAAAGGTGAGTTCATAAGAATATTAGCTTCCTACAAGGAGCCTAAACAAGCTTATCTTCGTGGCGTTTTATCCAAATCCTATCTATAATCAAATGGAGGTATGCATTATTTCATGAAACTATTTCCTTTGAAATAGAAGGGGTCAAAAAAATGGTCCAGTTTTGGACTGTGCTACTTAGCCAAAAACCCTTCTGCTGAAATTTAGGTTTCTTATTCCAAGACTTCAGCAGGCCAGATCTTCTTCCACATCGATATCTCTTCATTTCCGTACAGTTTCCGGATCCCACCATAAAATCCATCAGCCTCGTTTCCCTCTTCCCTGTGGTGTTTCCTAGCAACGGTGGTTGTTCTCCAACGAGAGCCACGACTGTACTGGTTGAACTCCAGCACCACAGTGTCTGCAGCACAAGTTCATTATTCAAAAGAACATTTGGTCAAAATGAGCAGGATCAAAATTACTACCATCAGTAACGAATGACAGGCACCATATATAAAGAAGAAATTTTCTGAGTGTCTTGTGTGCCCTCTACTTTCCCAGCAAAGTAGCCAAAATTGAGTCAGTTAAGCCTTAAAAAAATCAGAAACGTATATAAAGGAAGAGTTCCACAAACGTAAGTTAAGTTGAAAAAAAATAGTGAGGGATTTGAAGAGATCAGCATAACCAAAAACAGCTAGCAAGCGAGGCACATATTTAGTGACACTAACAGACGAATCAAGCAGTTGAAAAAGCATGCCGCCGCTATCAATACAAGCAGATATAGATAACCTGGAAGACTGGAATGCAGTACCAATAGTAAAAACAATTCTTTTAGCTCTAAAGCCCGCCCGCCACTGAGTAAAAGTAAGTCTCTTTCTGCTTGGCTGGTAGTAAAAGTGCCACTTAAGCAGCACTTATGGCTTTAATGGAGTAGAATACGACAAACTATATGCAGGACTTTTGGAAGGACTAATATGTAGACCCACATGTAGAGAAAATGGGAGTCAACGAAGGGCCTAATTACAATGGATAATATTATTTGATGATAAATGTGTGACCACATTCCTAAATCGAAGCAAATGCTTCATTCCAAAGTGGTTAAGGTCAGCAAAACTAACACTAACCAGCCCCCATCACCTCAAGTTTTTCTAATTTTGATTGGATCTTCAACTGTTAACATGATATTATATATGCATCACATAGAATGACAACTTCTTCACAAAATTGTGGAATACACCGTAGCAACTCACCACTATCATGACATAGGCAGTAATTGGCATTCCCATCACATGTCTCCATATGGCCTACAACACCATACCACCAACCTGTATAAAGGTAAGACATCCGTAACAGTGGATTTAAGTATTCAATGGATCTGGTCATATATTAAAAAGAGATCAAATTCAATGGAATTGCTCTGAAAATTATACAAAAGGCCTACCAAAGTTGACAAAAATTTCTATCGAACAAGAACCAGTATTCATCTTCCACTTTCAAAGATTGGTATAATGGAAACAGACTTGCACTCTCACAAAAAGTTTTTTTTTTTTTTAATCCGATGGTTTGACAAAGAAGTCTAGATGTCAAGATCATTAGAAAGAAGTCAATTAAGGTCAATTTAAAGAAAATGCACTTGCTTTTTCAGTTCTTGATCTTTTGGATATCCCAGTTTTAATTCGACCATTACAGATCAATTTAATGCCCCACCTATTTCCCCACTCTAAGAAAATGGAAACAGCCACTAACATCTATAGAGAAGAAAGGGATAAGATTGGATTTGTGGAGTGGATGTATGATAAACAAACAGCAAGAACCGAATCTTTGAAGTATAGTCTGAAAAATACCATATGGAAATTCTTTGTTTCTTCTCCATTGGATTTCAACATGATCCCCAGGCCGTAGCTCATTTAAACAATCAGATATATGAAGATCGTGTGGACACGTATCAATAGGGGGAGCTCTAAGCCTATCCCATGTAATACCACTTTCTGTTGGACTTGCTCTCCTTCCATGTGGGGGATATCTGTTCATCAACATCTAAACAAACTTTAATGACATGAAAATGAAAAAAAAAAAAACAATAAGAATTACAAATCACACTAAATTGTCGTCTTCCCCAATAAGGTTTCAGATGTGCACAAAAACTACATAGAAATCAGCAAGATGGAAATATATAGCACTCAGACTCTATAAATTTTAACAACAGAATCCCAAAGTCAGTTTATTGCCAAATTTCTTTTGCCTTTGACTCCCATAATGTTGCAGTCCGGAATCTAATCAAATATGTGAAAAATTTGTGCTTAGTTAGCAAACGTATTTCCAGTTACCTGGCCTGGAAAGTGTTGGTTGGATGATCATAGCAAAGCTCAGCATCATAGCATGATAACATAAATCCAACATGGCCATTCTGCAAATCATACCAAAACTCATTTCTCCACCAAAGGCATTTAAATAAGAAATTTACTGAGCGCAACTAGAATCATAACATCCAAACCTCACGGTTGTAGACCTGCGCAGGGAACCAAAACTTGCCAGACTCAAGCGCGATATACCAAGCCATGGTGGAATCCACTGGAGGAAAGTTGCTCTTCTTGGTACCACTGCTAAAACTGGAACGAATCAATACAATTGGCCAGAGCTGAGTTAGATAGCCAACAAGGCTATTCTGTTTGCCTTGATTCGAACAGACAAGACCTTTCCCTGAAGCAATATGCCATTGCCACTCCCTATATGCAGCAGGGCCAACAATTTTGGACCATTTGTTTTTCATGTGCTTTTCCCACAAGTGATCACTGATGCACCTTTCTCTCAAAGAAGTACACACACTGGCCATCCTACAAAGCCCCTCCGGTGGGAGCTTCTCAAGAATGGACTCTAATACAAGGTCAGGCAAATCCAAGACAGACATCTCTGATTCCGTCTCAACGCTCTCCACCTTACAACTCGAGTTCTTCTTCCTAGGTGACATTCTTGAAGCTAAGAGTAAGGAAATCACACCAAAAATAGTGGTTCTAATTGACTTGATCAATCGAAAAAATGAAGAGTCCTTCCAAAAACAGAGAGACAGCAGTCTCATCTCATGAGCCCAAGGTGGGAGTGGCTTGATGGCAAGAGAGTTATAAAAGAAAATGAACGAGAAGCAGCAGGTGATCAAGAAGAACAACATTTGACAAAGAGGATCTGGACTCCAATCACACACACATATATATATATAAATATCGATAATATTTAAAGGGGGGTGGTCAAGAAAACTTAGACCACCAATAATGAGAAAGCAATAAGCCTAGTTAAAAAAATGTTAAGTCAATATATAAAAAAACTCTCTTCTTCACCCTCTCCTTGTTAAAAAAGAGGAAAAGGGATCTCCAAATCTACACTGAGAAAGATTTCATACTGTCTTAGACGAAGCCCACCCAATCCCATATGTGGGCCTCGTCCAAAACTTCTTAGATTATGATTATCTGTAACTGTTT
Organism: Agastache rugosa; assembly: GCA_031470985.1. NCBI lineage: Eukaryota > Viridiplantae > Streptophyta > Magnoliopsida > Lamiales > Lamiaceae > Agastache > Agastache rugosa. Next base: position 37,483,086 of record CM062602.1, on the reverse strand, counting down.
CAAGAATTTGATTTCAAGAAACTATTAAAAATGAAATCTTGGCTTAACCACGCCAGTAAATGTAAAAGGGAAGCAGAAACATAAGTTAACTAATAATGTTTTCGTGAAAATTGTAAAGTATATCAGGTTAGCAGATCTACCGTAAGCTTCAGAGATGAAACTCAAAAAGAAGAATGCTTTAAAGAGGATCCAACTAGAAAGAGATCACGAATTCTAACAAAATGCTGGCGCGAGCAATAAATAAGGATGGTTATAACTAAAAAGAAAGGATAGATAGCTGTAACCGAAATGAATTCAGCAATTGCACAAAATTCAATCTTGAATTTATCAAGGAAAAAAAAACAGAAAATCAGATAGGCTTTAAGGGTATTCCAAGATGGGTGAAAGAAGAAAGAGGAGCTTGGCTTTTGCACTTTCTCCCTCCACCCACAGAAACCCTTCTCTCTCTCTCTCTCTAAATGTTCGCTCTCTGTCTGTTGAAGCTGTGAATGCAGAAAACAAAACGGGCAGGTGCAAATTGCTGAATGGAAACAAAAAAGAAGAAAAAAACGAAATATATAAAAATATATGTAACTAATCTTGTAGTTTTGGTGTGAATGATGTGCGTTGTCGTTGTTTAACTGTTAAAATGGAATCTGATCTTTGCGTAGATTTCGAGCAAATTATCGGGCTGAAGGACGGCCCGCAGGCTCGCAGCTAGTGGTTTGTGTGGAGTAAACTTCGGGCTTCCATTCAAGTTTGTTTATATTTATATATTATATAAACAAGAAAAGAAAATACAATAATAGAAATTGAGGTGACGCTTTGCGAAATTCTTGGATTGACGATAGAATGATGATGATTGATGAATAATTAATACATGGGTGTCCGTAAATATATTTTATAATAATGAACAGAAGAATTATCTGTTAATGGGTACGATTACAAGCACAACATGTAATATTAGGGATTAGTACAGTACAGAGTATATTGGTATTCATGACTATACATACGCACATATATATAACTATATATTAAAATTATTATTACTATAATTATAAATTTTTTAAAAAAAACAACTTAAAATCACTCTTTGTGGTGCTTTTTTTGTGTTAAATTCTATTGTAGTGCCTTTCAAAAAAAATTGTATTGTGCTAAAGCATAATTATTTATAATATGGAATTCTTTATAATTATATGATCGACCTAGGCTAAAGAATGGTGTTTCTAGATATTGATCAAGTATGATAGTCATCATAAAAATCATTGTTAGCTTACTTTTTATGTTTCAAAATGTCTCATTCCAACTTTCTTTTGCTTTTTTCACTTCTTGAGTTTCAAAATGGTACTTATTCCCTTTTCGCAACTTTTTCCTATCACCTGAAGGCTAACAGGAGTGTACAGACATGGTGTAGTCTGGACTTTTATAATTAAGCATGTTTTATTTCTAACGTATTTTGCATAATTTATTGATAAATGTGATATTCATTTAAGTGCTATTGGGGTAAAATACACACTATTCATTTTGCAAAATGAAAATTACACACCATCACCAAAACAAAAGGAAAAATACACAAGATGACTATTATACCCCTCTGTTTAAACTATTGATAAATTCGTATTTCATGGACGTAAAAAATAGCTATGTATTTCTTTATTATACGAACCATTTATCGTAGATTTTGCTATTCTGATCCCACGCTTCTAAAATGGTATCAGAGCCCTGGTTTTATTATGGAATTATATTTAATTTATTACATTAAGTATTATCCTAACGGAGGAGACATCAAGAAAAACATGGATCTGGACAATTGTCCGAGATGTGAATGTTACAGGAATTATCTCCAAGAATTGGAGATAAAAAGAGAAAGAAACCAGATGACAAGAATCGTCTGGAGAGAATTGTTCGACTCCATAGTCGTACGAGAAAGAAGGCTTGAATACCTTGAACCTTTGGTTCAAGAAATCGAGGCCGGTAATGAGATATAATCCGTATCCGATCTATCTCCCGTTCGAGGTGACAAATACCATGAGTAAGGAACCATCATAATAATCATATATGATGACCTGCAAGAACGTCCAAGGCGTGGACATTTCCAGAACGTCTCCGAATTCCGGAGCAGCAATCCGTATATCGTATGATTCTCCGACAGACTGCGAGATAGCCGAATCTTTTGATTCAAATGCAAACGAGAATAAAGGAGCGATTGATGCCTTCATCCGGAATCAGAAAAAGAAGATCTTCTACACGAAGTGTATCCTCCTTAAAATAGCTAACATGATACGGTAAGAAGACATTGAGCCACGGTGAGTAAATTGAATTTATATATTACTCCATAGCTCTGATGGAACAAAAGAAGATAAAGGAAAGATCATCTACTCTTTTATATCAAGAGATTTCTCCGCATTCCTCCAAAATTTCGGCGGATCTAAGAGAAATACGAAGACAATACAACATTAGGCGATAGCCCGTATGGTGTACCACGCGATCTATACAAGATTGCTATAAAACAGATGAAATCTACAACATCCTCAAGGAGATCCAATCAATGGATCGAGAGATTGGAGCAAAAACCACGTTCCACCACAAGAACTTTGGTAATGAACCCACGTATCCAAAGCAAAAGTGTGAGAAATCAAAAAGGATCCCTACTCGGAGGCCTTGATGAGAATGATTCGTGAAAGTATTAGAACGAGCAATCCTAACGAATCAAAGCTTGACGACACTCAAGAGTTGCGAATCTTTTGCTAACATGACAATGGGCGGACTTGAAGATGAACTTAATGGTCCAAAACCCACAACCGGTGAATCAACTACCACCAGTGAGCCATTATTGGAAATCAACAAGATTTTCAAAATGCACCGTGAGTCATTACATGCAAATCAGACTTTCAGACGGAGCAAGGTATGATCAACATACCCCAAATGATGCATACATGGCAAAGAAGGCAAGACAGAAGGCGCCGCATCCAAAGGCAAGATACACCATATGGAAAGCGCGACCCCGGATCCCATCCATCCTTACGGAGCGATGCTCGACCTCGATGAAGTTAATTTCGAGATCGAGAATCGCTATAGACGAACGGACGTCCGCCCGAGAATTGCAAAGAAAGAACTCTCGATTTGAACAAAGCAAGGATTCGTAAGAATTCTCGAAACGAGTCTTTAAGAGTAGTCAAGATAAAGATGTGGAGTTCTTTCCTATGCGGAATCAAGAATTCATGTTTTGATAAGTGATAACTATACAGAACATGTCCAGACATGGCCGTTCTTTTTAAGAACCATTTTCCGGGTAAGCGATACTTCGAAGGATATGATCCGGAGAAAAGAAAAGAAATACTTGATGGCATTGTATAACCTAAGACTTGCGGTCTTGGATCAACAATCGCTCAACAAGTTTCTACAAACTCTTTACTCTTTATCAACATCAATCTAAAGTTGATGAAAGTGGCACTGAAATTTTCTTCTCGAAATTTCCAAGCCCATGGAAAGAGACGCCGATTCGGGATTACGAACCAAAGCGATCCCGAAAACGTCGCAAGGATGTCTTATGTACATCGAAAGCTCCTGGAGTGGTGTCAACAAGCAATGCTCCGAAGAACTTGAAAAAAAACCGAGGAGGATTAACAAATTTGCTCCTCTAATCACAAGACAATGATCTACCAACGATCATCTGAGAATCCATCAGGTCAAATAAATACAAGAAAAATAGATTTCACCTATCGAAAGCGTGAGATCCAAAAGAAATTCTCGAAACCAAGAACCAGATGGTCACAGAAGAGATCAGACTTTACAAATCGTGCCAAAGAAGAGGACCATCAAGGAATAGGTATCCATTCCGAGGAGATGATAAATCTCAAGAAAGAACCTTCCAAGAAGACTTCGAAGAACTCACACCAGAGTTAATGAAAGTTTCAAAGATTGCAACCGCCTTGGACGTGCAAGGTGCAAAAGGGCATATTTCCACAAATTGCTCAGACAACGAGAAGAAGAGGTATCAACAAATTCGAATCCAATTCTGGGATATCAAGATGCCGTCTACTACTGAGAATCGGTACAAGTATATCAGTTCGAAGATATACCCTGACGAGTATATATGAACAAGCAAGAAGTCTTCAATGGTACATTCCTAATGGTCCGATGGAACTAGATCTGAGACGAGATCGATCCAGAAATTGTTCATCGAGAAAGAGGACAGACAGATTCTCCACACACAACTCTCTCTCAAAGTCCGATAGACAAGATCATGAAGAGTCCGAATATACAAAGATCAAGGCTTTTCTAAGTAATATAGATCAAGTTCTAAGAACTTTAATCTAAGGAGCAGAAAACAACAAATCGTCTATGAATTTCTAGCGAGAAATGTCACTTCCTATAGAGCTTACAAGTGAATCAAGCTGGAAATGCATTGATTCCAAATGCCAAGACATACGGGAAGATTTATCAAAATGAAGCCCAAAGTCGCCGAAAGCATTTAACCGGATTCATATCGAGCAATCCAGCTTGATGTTAAAGTCGGCTTTCTCTTACGGGAGTTCATACGTGCATTGATATCGCTATATGCGATAAAAGAGTCGAATTCAAGGATTCCGTATTGGGAACAATACCGGGAGATCTCGGCAGATAGTGGGAATCATTTATCCTAAGATTGCTTACAATCTTAATGATACCATTTTCAAAGAAAAGCCCCGACGCTTATCGTGACTTTAAACGCAAGGATTTGCTTCGAGGAAGCGAAACAGCCTTTTACTCCATTACTTATCGTGTATCATATGCTCTTTCCAACTCACATCACACCGAGTTATTTCGGAAAGAAGTTTATTGAGATACCGTATATCTTCAACAAGCGCGACAAATGCTCGTTTGTCTCGATAGCCGAGATTGCTCGGTTAAGGAACGTGGATATTCAAATCCGAGATAGAGAGTCATGAGACACGATCAAAGTCTCGTGATAACTTCGTAAGATTATCCTTCCAAGGAGACGTAATTATGTCTTTACTATATGGAAGGAGTCGAAGTCTCATTCGAGAATCGCCACACCCTCAAACATCTCGTAGTAACAAAGTTTCAAGAATCTGAAATGTCCCGAGGGATTAGAGAAGTAATAGTAAAATTCGACACTACAAGCGGGAAACCAACTTCCCTTGTAATGTTCTTTACTATTTGCAAGAATCCGTGAGATCAATCATTACAAAGGTACCTGGAAATCGACAAGTGATTGAGATCAAGGTAGAGCCAAGAGAAGGCTTTGCTTTTTGGGACCGGATTTTCTCGAGGATCACAAACCTTGGGGAATAAAGATGACGGAATGGAAATCACGATTAATGGAAGAAAACTATTAATCGAATGACAAGTCCATTCTCCATATACATCTCTATGGGGATGTTATATGAAAAATATAAAGCGTAATATTTTGTCGCTTATATTGATTCAGTGCAGAATTTGTACGTAAAACGAGGAGTCTTCCTGCCAGAGGAAGGCACGATCTACCCCGAATCAGGTGAAGAGATTTCTCAAAGAAGATTTTGCTCCTTGCTAAAGGAGTAAAAGAGACGGAAATTCGATGGAGGAGCGGAGGGTACACCCCTTGGTACAAGGTAAAAAACTCCACCAATTTATTTCCATGATACATACAGACATTCTCGTATAAAACAATTTCCTACGTATGTTCAAAAGATATACGCAGATAATGAAAGAAGACAATTGGTGTTCACAACCATTCGCGATCACAAGATCATTGTCCGTAGGCTCAAAGGGCTTTTAATCGCCAGATACCATTGAGTTTTCGCAAAGCAAGCGTGGTGATGAAGGAAAACTTCGACACCCAAAGCATTTAAAGATCAAAGGAGATTCAACAAGGCTAAGCCGTATCAGGATTGGGATCTTGAGATGAAGAGATTCATATCCTCAAAGCTTCTTTAATATCCTATCAAGATATTAGGGAAGAGGTGAAGCGTATCCCTAGAAGATGTCAAAAGCGAAAATCAAAAGGAATTACAGCGAGAATCCTTCTGCATGACATGTGATAAAAACAAGCTCAATGCAACATTGAAGGCGAAGCCGAAAAGCGAGTATGAGTTTGTAAAGATACGTACCAATCCCGATGAACCTCAAAGATCAACAGGATATGAAGGAAATAATCAAGGAACACCTTGATTTAAAGCTGATCGAATCGTGAACTCGCCTACAAGAAATTCCGGATTTCTCGGTGTTAAATCATGCGAGATCAAACGAGTAAACCTAGACTTGTTATTAATTACAAAGGAATTAATGACATTCTAGTAGTTTGATGGATATTTTATCCCAAGTAGGGAACACCTTATTAATCGCATTAGGAATGCTAAGGTTTTCTCTAAGTTTGATTGCAAGTCGTGTTTTTACCGTATTCGTACTAAGAAGTAGTAAGAAGTTTATGCCTTTCTACTCCACAAGTGGCATTATGTTTGGAACGTGATGCCAATGGGGTTAGCTAATGCGCCTCAAATATTTCAGAGAAAGATGGATAATCTATTCAAAGATTATTTTTCTTTATGTTCCGTCTATATTGATGATATTTTAATAGCATCAAAAAATATGAAGTTAACATATCAAACATCTTGAGATCTTTGCGTATGTTTGCTATAAAGAAGGTTTAGTACCGTCGAAAAGGGGTTAGCCAAGTTGCAACTCGGAAAATGGAATTTGGGTATTGAGATCATGAAGCATGAATCATTCATGACCATATTGTTCAAAAGTGTCCAGAATTTTCTCAAGATCTTAAAGAAAAGAAACAACTTCGTAGTTTTGTTGTTAATTTTGCATGGGACCATTTATTAAAGATCTCGCAAAAAAACATAGAAAAGTTTTCGCCCATTACCGAAAAAGGATGTTCCGTTCATCCGGACAAGAACATCGACAAGCGGATGCGAGTTAAAAGAGGTTTGCAAAAATCTCCAAAGCTCGCGATACCTGTGACGAAGATGACTTGGTCCCGTATACGAATGCTAGTGATTATTGGCGGGGCTGCCCGTCTTAACCAAAATCACTCCTAAATGGAGAAGAACCCCGTAGATATCGCAAAGGGTTTATCTCTCGATGACGAGGCCGCGAGATGGCACATCAATGAGAAAGAGTTCTTTGCGCTAGAAGCGCGTTTAAAAAATGGCCTTTATTTTTACTTGCAAAGAAATTTACTTTGAAAGTTGATAACACACAAGTTAAAGCTTTCTTAAGAAACAAGATTTAATCGAAGCCCGAAAAGGCTAGATTAATTAGATGGCAAGCCGAATGCCAATATTATATTTTTGATATTGTCATTCGAAATCTCACGAAAATATTCTTGCAGATTTCTTAACAAGAGATGGAGCAACCGACGTGAACTCCATTCTACTAGCCCATAGACATCTCGCAGAAAATCCTGAGATGTTATCCGGCGAGCGGGACGAGTGCATTCGAATGTCGAACAAGGTGAAGATTGCAAACTCTCGATAAGACGAAAGTCACCGAGAGAATACGAGCTTGCATACGGTCTCGTAGTCAACTCGGATCGCATGTCAAACACCAATCCTTCGGGCGGCCAAAGATCCTTTGGTAAAAGTTAAGAAGTTTCGAGCATGGCTCTAAACCCGTAAAGCAGAGGATTCAAATACCTCTTGCCCAAGTTCTAAGGCGGTGGTATCTTCGCATCCATTGCCCCAAGAAAAAGATGATATTCGTGGGTCACACTCGGATCATCATGTCAACCCAAAGACCTCGTAAAAGAGTGAGAGATTAATCTTAGGCCAATGACCGGCATTTCTAAGATTAATACTGATAAGATTGAAGTTTCTTCTTCATGGCAGGTTTATCAAGCCAATCGAGAAGCTCAACACAAGGACGGGTATCAACCCGTAAAAATAAGTGGTTGATGTTTCGGGGAAATATCCTCGCGTGATGATGCCAAATTCGCATCCACACGAAGTCGCAGATGGTATTTAATCTCGGAGACTTGCTTCAGCTTTATACCACATCCCCATCATTCGCCGAAATCCGCAGTCTACCCAAGTGGATTCAAGAGGCGGTGGCGATAATGATACGGGCTAATAACTACGCCTTAGCCGAGGTGATGTGTTGGAGCTGTATTTCATCGGTACCGCACAGAACTACAGGAAAGGAAACTACGAAGCCTTCCACTATATTAGGCTTCGAAGACCGGACGCACGCGCCCTTGAAAAGATCAAAGCGCGCCGGTATGAGACTACTCTAGTCTCAACATTGCCAGAAGATCTCATCTCCACAAGAAGAGCATGGGGTTTATGGGTCTGTCTCACCGAGATGGACAAAGTCAAGTTCCCGTTCAAATTCTTTCAGAATTCAGTGAACGGATCATTCCTGTTAAATACCATGACAGGAAAGTCTACAAGATTCGCAGAGGAAGCTTTCGAAAGAAAGAGAACCCGCTCCGGGAAAACAAGATTACGACGAGTAAAGACACTCATCGTAAATATTGCAACATGGCTCATTTTGGGAACTGGTCCGAGCGAGTCTGTTCGGATTGCTAACCCGAAAAGAACTAGTTCGAAGTGGTTCATGCCCAGAAAGGAAAAAGAGAAGGCTCGGTCCCACGAGCATCTCGAGCAGAAGGCGTTGCCAAAAGCAAGGACGCCAAGTGGCCGTGGAAAAGTAGATTCCCGACACAGTTGTAGCCATGTGACTCGACTGAGATTGAGCACCCACTAAAAGAACGACAAGAATGTGCGTAGGAGGAAGTTTTACCCACTAAAAACCAAACGGGTAAAAGACAAATATGAGCATTATCAAACAAAGATAAGGCGGTTTGATTAAAGCACCAAAGTTGGGCGTCCTTATTCAATTATGGACGACGACAAAGTGGTCCTACGCCGAGTCGGACATGCGCCGCCACGGAACAGCGAATCCGAGGCAATAATGAAGGAAGGAGGTTGCGAATTGAAACCTCTATATAAGTCACAAGTCTGGAGAGCAGAACGGTATCGGAAAATTCCACCAGCATTCTTCTACACTATCTCCTCTGCTCTCAAAAATAAATATTTGTTATAGTTCTTAGCTTAGTATAATATAGTTTATGTATTTCAATTCCGCTACCATAGGTAGCTAAACAAGTATGTCTCATCTCTAAAGGAGATATACTTATGTTGTAATAAGTTTTATATAATTCCTAAATAAAGTTCGGGCTTTTGCTCATCCCTTCCAGTGTCTATTTATTCTATAAATACCGACTAAATACCCTACGCCCCGAGTAGGAAACGAACGGTCAGGCTGCAGGCCTAATGAGTCTCATGGCTCTGAAAACCATCGGTTGCGATCGTGTGGTCGGACGAGGTCCCTAAAACTTCCGGCGGAAATACCCGCAAAGATTCCTGGTCCAAAAAGGTATGAAGTTGGTATACGTAGAATATATTTATACGGAAGTGTGATGGGCCTGATAGTATTACATAAATTATCTCCATAATTGGAAAATGAGATTGGAATAAGCAGAATAAAATGAAGAAATTCAGCAGAAAAGGTATAATGGTTATAGTGTGTATTTTTCATTAATTTCAAAAGAAGTGTGTATTTTTCATTTTTTGTTTTTCAAAGTGTGTAAAAAGAATTTTATCCCTTCATTTAATCTCATCATTCTTGGCGAAATAATTATTAATTTATTTAAGTATGATTAATAAAGCATCGATGATTAAATATTCCTCTTTCCCTCCAAATCATTACACATCAACTCAATAGCTCGTAAGCTCAACTAAATTTTGTTCAAACTAACTATATAATAAAATCAAAATTGGAAACAACTTCAAATTAATATGACAATGAGATTTAGATAAGCTAGAGAAGATACACTATCAAAAATTGTGATATGATTGGTCTAATGTATCATACATAGTATTATTTAACTTCAATGATACTTTACAGGGAGAGGGATACCATCATGTAGCGGCAAATGCTGAAAATTTTAAGAAATGATATGATATTCGAATTTTATATATATAGAATAAAAAAACAAAATTATCATATGTAGAGAGAGAGGTGAAGCCCACCCCAACTCCATGGATCCACCAGTGCCATCATGAGATGCCCTTTTCCTATGTGGAGTAAGCTTACCATATTCCCACAATTTTTGGCTTTCCATAAAGGGTTTTCCTAACTAAAGTAATTCATAGGTTCCCATTAAAATAATAATATTACTAATAATAATTACGTGCAAGAAAGAAACGTTGCAAATTTTGAAGTTTAAAGGTGGATGACGTTTGGATTATTATGATGCATAAGGCCTTGAAAAAGTAACAAATAATTGGTGGGCTAAGGTTTGAAACGTGGCTTAAAGAGGAAAATATAAGAATTGCCCCCACATCCACACAACATCATTTTTGGCACTAGACAAATAATTGTCACATCTCATGGAATTAAACCTTGTAAGATTCTATACATGTATATTTTGTATTTTCTCCTCATTTTGCTGCCCAAAATATTTGACATTATTTGTGGTCGGTACCATGAACATAATTCAAAACAACTTTGGATTTTTTTATAGGCATTATAGATCATTGGCCGGATAAAAGTCCACTATCCACCATGGTGAATAGGGTTGTAAATTAATGAGCCAAGCTACTAAGATCTCGATAGAAAAAAAAAATGTTCGAGCTTCAAACATGAATTTAACACTAATTGACTCATTAGCTTGTGAACTAGCTTGAAATTATAAATTTAATTTAATGTTATTTTTTATTTTATGCTTTAGTCAGTCATAATTATATTTATCGAATACTTAATTAACTTTATTTGTTATAAGAAAATGACAAATTTAAGTAAAACTGTTTTTTAAAATAAGTACTTTATTTTTCAAAAATAGATTAATATTCTTATTTAAGTCTAAATTTAGAAAACTTGTTTTAGACTCAAATAAATTTATGAGCCTCAAAGTATTGTAAATAAAGCTTGAGCTTGACTCGATAATAAACGAGTCAAGCTTGAGCTTCGTTAGCACTGCTCAGCTAGACTCAGTTACACTCCTAATTGTGGTTAGAGTTGGTTATAAAGTGTCAAAACAACTCGGGATATTTCTAGGCATTTCAAAGCGTTTCATGGAATGATTTGTGACCCGAAATGTTGAATGGATCGGATCAGTTTGTCATAATGTTTTATTTTAATTTTAGGGTAATTTTAAACATAGCCCCAATTTATTTCATCATAGCCTCTTTATATTAATAAAATAATAAAAATATTAATGATTGTACTATTATACCCTTGCAACCTCTAATTTACTATTCTAATAATTTCTAAAAAAATAATTCCATCGCTATAGCCCCAAGATTTTGGTTTTCGCAATTGCAGATTTGGAAAATCTCAATTATTGGTAGTAGAAGGAAAATCTCATTTATCTGCAGAATAACAGAGTGCATCGAAGAATTGAAGTTCGTTGTTGTCTCGTTGATTTCATGAAAATTATGTTCTCATAATTTTCAGATTCATCTTTCAGCATATTTTTCACAACATTTTTTTTTTGAGAAATCCCACCATTTTTCCTCCTTTCTTGGTAATCGGTGAAAATTGTGGTGAAAATCATGAATTATCTTAAAAATTGCGGCTCATTAACACTTCTTTTTTCTCCAAAAAGAAAAAAACAAATTATCATCGTCAATATTGGCCAAATCAGCCAATCCATAGAGGAACAATAAGACTCTGTTTGGTAGCCCTGATAAGGCCTAGTATCCTTGACCTGTATTAAGCATGGCCCGGGTTTATAGACGGCCCGTGCTTAAAACACTGTTCCTCTTGAGATTCCGTATACTTGGTTGGATTCCTAAGCTAGGATTCAACAGTGATCAAGATTATAGAGTGAAATGACATTATTACCCTTCCAAACTTTTCCTCTCTCTTCTCTCTTCTCCCTCTCTTTCTCTTTCCCGTCCGACGAGATGATGAAGGTGGAACCTTCTCCGGCCGCCACTGCCACTGCCGCTACCGCCACCACCACCCCTCTGGAAAAACACCACCTTCAATCTTCAAAAACCCCAACCGCCAGCAGGCCACCGATGAGGGCCTGCGCCGCCCAGTCATCAGGGATGACGACCACGACCACGACGGTCGCCAACAGAATTGGCAGAGCGGCGGAGGCCAAGGCGGCATGCAACAAGTCGGTGGCCTTCTCCAGCAGACTTAGTAGGCCGAGGTCATCATTTGAAGTTGGGAATTTTTGTTGATTTGGGAAATGAATCAGACGAGATCGGAAGAGAGAGAGTGTGGGTGAGAGAGAGTGAGTGAGACGAGGGGATCGAACGTGGTGGTGGTGGTGGCGGCTGCGGTCGGAGACCAGGGTGGTGGTGGTTTAGGGGGTGGCGGTGGCGGTGGAAGAGTTGTCGGAGAAGAGAGACAGAAAAATAAAGAGAAGACGAGAGTGAGAGAGGAGAGAGAATTGGGTGGAAAAATAATTGGGTACAGACGAGAGAGAGAGAAGGTGAGTGAGGAAGAAGAGAGAGGGGGGAAGAGAGAGATGGCTGTGGGATATAATTGTGGTAGGTGGGGCCGTGTGGGTGACAGATGAATGAGGGAGAGAGGAGAGAGAGATATGAGGAATATAATTGTAGAGAGAGGACTCAAGGGAGAGATAAATAATTAATTTATATTAGGGGTAAAATTGTCATTTCCCGTTTAATCTTGAATTTAAATTAGGGTATCAAACAACGAATTTATCATATCTCTATTACATATCTTATTTACCAAACACAAATATACACTAACAATCACTCCTTATTAACTATATTTATCTTGACATTATCTATCTTGCCTTATCCTAACATACCTACCAAACGAGCCCTAACTACAGTATAGTGCATCTTCAAGTAATCATAATCATAATTTGCTTTCTCATGTGCCCAATAAATATGACAGTAAATTTGGGAACACAAAAGAAAATATAATACTAATGGAAAAGGGATGTTGGACTTCGTTCTTTGGATTTCTTGATTATTGTTTGGGCTATGCTTATGGATGGAGTTTTTTTATTTTAGTGGATTATTAGAATTTAGATTGGGGCTATAGGGTAATATAGTAAATTAATTAATATTTTTATTATTTTATTAACATAAGGGATTATAAAGAGAGAAAAAGAGGCTATTGTTTATAGGGTTAATTTGGTGTAAAACCAAAAAGAATTTTCAAATTCCGGTTTTTCCCATAAACTTTTAATTTTGTTTCTAAAATCATAAACTTTCAATTTTTCCGGAATTTCCCCAAAAGTCGGATTCTGGCCAAATCGAACATGACATGGTGTCGGAAATTTGCTGACATGTATACTTTTTAAAGAGTTAATTTGGGATAAATCCATAAAGAATTCTAAAATTTCGGTTTTTCCCATGAACTTTTTAATTTTGGTTTCTAAATCCATGAACTTTAAGTTTTATCACAATTTTCAAAATAAATAGATTTTGCATGCTAATTACCAAAGTGTATTGATTTTGTCATGTTAATTTGTATCTTATACATGTACAATATTGTATGGATAAATGTAGTTGATTTGCTTCTTTTTGTCATCCTTTGTTAAACTAGAGGCCTAGAATAATGAAAGATTAATCTCTTGTGGTTGTAATTATGGTTGGATTTATTTTATCAGCTTAATTGCATTGATTGAGTAAGAAGCAAAAACTTCAACTACAATGTTCTAGGTTGGTGCAATCTAATTCAGTAACAAAGTCGAACTAGCCAAGAAACTTCTTCATAACTAAAAACAAGATTCGCATAATAAGGCTGCAAAAACACAAAATGGAGTAGGAGTACATTCATCCATTACAAAATAAGCAGATTGAATTATTAGGCAAGTCAGTTGTTCTGCTAATTACAAAAAAGACAGATTGAGTAGATTCAATTCCCACTTTCTTGCGTCGGCAAGTAAGTTGTGCTAGAACCCGATGCATCCTGAGGTGATGTAGTTTTTCTTGCAATCGGCGGCTTTCTTTTTTGGAATCTTGGATTGACAAACTGGACTTTGCTCTTGCCCTTGCATGGCATCTTTATGGAAAAATATCAAAATTTAACATTAAAAAATTATTCATGTACTAAAATAGTGATTGTTTAGGTTGTACCGTAGCATAGATGTTCCCGGTCTCTGGAAACGTAATAACACCGTATCCTTTTCTGGCTATAGCTCTTTCTTTCGCAACATCCTTTGTATTAGCAGCAGATATGGTGCTAACTGAACTTTGTGAAATGGGAGCTTTTGGTTTAGCAGGTCTCCCTTTTTTCTTCTAAACAAATAAAAGTTGAAGTTAGTAATTGTATACATTCTTATGAATAAAATGAAGCAAAAAAACATTTAACCACCTTTTCTATTGGAGGCTTCTCAACTGTCTCATTCTTACAAGTCCTCATGTTATGTCCTGTTTGCATACATCTACTACAAGTGATGGTTACACCATTCTTTCTCAATTTGCAGCTATCTTTTGGGTTTATCTCATCAGGGTCTCTAACTCTTTTCTTCTTGGGCCTTCCCGGCATTTTCTTAACCGGAGGAGGCAGAACTGGGTAACCATCAGCATGAGGCCACATCTTTTTTCCATTCATAGGTTCCAATCCGTATTTGTATGCCCCTAAATACCTTCTGACAGAAAGTAATCGTGTACAAAACATTCTGGATCCTTATTCAAGAATGACATGACAGATATGGCATGAACACAAGGGATTCCAGTAATATCCCAACCCCTACAACTGCATGTCTTATCATCCACAACTACTACAAACCTGTCTTCATGTAAACTTACTTCAAGTTTGTTTCCCTTCCCCAATCTAGGACGTGCAATGCAATATCTACTTTCTACTTTCAATTTCTCTAACTTTTTCAAAACATTGGAAACTAGTGTATCAACATTAGAAGCAACAACAGCAAATAACCTAACTTGTCTCTGCATAAGAGATGTCCTTATTTCCTCTAACATGTCTATCACATGCTTCCCTCTAGCATTAACAATGTACCCATTAAAGGTCTCAGCAATATTATTATTAATCATATCACATGAGGGAACAGGACATATGAATGCCTTACAGAATTTTTCGGGACCTCTTTCAACAAATTCCGCATATGCTGCTTCATTCTCCTGTCTCATGCCTTCTAATGCCAGTTGATATGCCTCTACATAAGTGGCTTTCCTGCATGCTCTCCAGAACATCTTACTGAGAGTTTCTCCTTTATGATATTTTTTCCAGTTACAGAATACATGTCTAGCACAGTTTCTGTGCTCTGCAAATGGTGCAAGTCGGCTCACAGCATTGACCAAACCCTGTAGACAATAACACAATTTAGGTGATATGATAAATAATTATTTAATAGATTTCAGGGTTTAACTATTACCTTCTGTTGATCACTTATGAAAGTGAAACCATTTCCATCATGGATGCCAAGTTCTTCTAGTAATATCTCCAAGAACCATGACCAATTCTCTCCATTTTCAGCTTCAACTACAGCCCAAGCCACTGGGTACATTTGATCGTTCCCATCCTTCCCAATAGCACTCAGCAAAACCCCACCCAAATATGTCTTTAGGAAAGCACCATCTAGCCATAATATTGATCTACATCCTTTCATAAAGCCTTTTCTTAATGAACTGAAGCCTATGTATAGACCTCGAAAAACAGCCCCTTCACCTAACAACAATTCAAATCTACCGTTCATATCCACCCTCTTCATTTCAGCAATGTACCTCCTCATATATGAATAATGCTCATGAATCGATCCTCTCAACTCTTCTCCAGCAAGTGCTCTTGCACTATACAACCTCCATTTAGTAACATAAACATTATATCTATGAAGCAGATCCTCCTTCAAATCACTAACAGACAAACCAGGCCTCACCCTAAAAACATTCAAATACTGTTTGGCAATCCAAGTAGAGGTACACAGTTTGTTGGACATCTTTCTTGGGCATTTGTGTTTTCCTCTAATAGTTCTAATAGTAAACACATCAGACCCTTTGATTATACTTCCATAGCATCTCCATGTACATGGTGGACTGCATCTAGCCTCCATCTGAGACTTACTTACCCGCTTAAAACGAAGATGCCACCCATTAAAAATGGCACAAGTTGTGAGTGCCTCTCTAGCTTGATATCCACTCTCAAATCTCATACCAAGCACAACAACTAATTGAGTGTGATCACACTTTGGATCATAAGTAACCTTTTTTTTCTAATTTTAATATCTTAAAATTCACCCTCAGTTGAGGATGAATTGACATCACCATCTGACTCATTATACTCCGACACAGGCTCATCATCTTCAATGTTATCACCCTCTATAGTCCCAACGAAGTTAGGGCCACCCACATACTTATCAAACACTTCCACAGGAATTTTATCAGATTTTATCATCTTTCTCGAGGTTACATACTCATCATCGTCCTTGGCTAGTTCAGTATCACTTAAATCGTCATCAGTTAAATCTTCCTCAGATGGACAATAATCCAAATCATCTGACTCTGAACTCCAATCTATGCCCACCTCCCCAACAATATTATCCACATCCTCATTGACGTAGAACAACTCTATATCTTTACTCTCTCCCACATTCTTACCATGGTCAACATAAATAGAGAGTACTCTGCAATCCATTGATAAATGCTTAAGCATTAGCATGACATCAGTGTCATCTCTCAAAGGTTTGTACACTTCAGAGTTAGGAACTTTAAACCACAACCCATCCCATGACACATAAACCAAACTCTTAACCTCATCCCTTAGGTCAAAATATCCAAATCTATCTTCATCAAACCCTGATTTCAAAACAAAGTTACCCCCAACATAAATATCATGCCTCCCTCTACTGGAAAATTTACCTCCATGATGTATATGTATGGAAAAAATGTGACTGCAATAAATTTTTTTCCAAAATGTCAGATTCATATTCCAAGATGATAGATTATGTCGCAACTTTTACTCAAAGAACAAAAGCCTAACCCCAAATGCATTGAAGATCTAACAATGACAAAAAAATATACAAAAGGGTTAAAACGGGGGACCTACCTGTCGTCCATTGTTGCAACAAAGTCGTGGACCACCTAGAACACAAAGAGGCTTCTCGACCGACAAAATACCGCAAAATACGTGCTTCAAAGAGTTGTAACTGATAAACTAATCTCACTACTAAAAATCGCAGAGAAAATATGGATGCATTTGAAGATTCCCTCTTCAGTGACCTTTTGGAAATTCAACGAGAAATGAAGGAATGTGCAGACAAAACCCTTGGTATACTCTGGAAGTCAAATATATTCAATTAATGTTGAAGAAAAATAAAGGAAACGTATGGCATTCTTATTTCAATTAAGTAATGATATAATCTCTTAATTACACATCATTACTATTTAATAATAAAAAAATACATGTCAGCACTTTCTGGCACCACGTCATGTTCGATTTGGCCGGAATCCGACTTTTGGGGAAATTCCGGAAAAATTAAAAGTTTATGATTTTATGAACAAAATTAAAAGTTTATGGGAAAAACCGAAATTTGGAAATTCTTTTTGATTTTACACCAAATTAACCCTTGTTTATAATTGCCTTTAATTTTATCAGTTCGTATAAATTTAGACTTTCATTTTTAGCCCAAAACTATGAGCCCATAATACGACTAAACTGTAGTTTAACCGATCAATTAATCCGTTAAGCTGCGGAATCATTCTTTTGCTATTACTATTACTTTTCTGAACAATGGTCTAACATTCTGAAAAATTATTTAGAACCAAGTGCATTTATTATATGATTCTGAAAAATTTGAATGACTCTATATAGAACGATGAAAGTTTAACTCTATATCATGCATGTCAATTATTTTTACAAATACGTAGATTTATAATCAAGTTAAACTTTTATGCCATTCAAGATTTAATTTAAAATTCTAAATTAGTAACTATATTGTTTGACTTGTTTCGATTCTTAACATGTGGCGCATCAGAATCAAGGTTAGATGGGTTCATAATATTAAGTGCCCGTTTTAATAGGTCCGTGTAACTAATTCTATAAGCAGTTTGGATCCTCTATCCCAATATTTTTATATTCTATTTTTAGTGAAAATAAAATGTTAGCCACACTTTTACACACATATAAAAATAGCCACATTTTATCAATATGGTCCTTTTGAATTCACACTTTTCGCGCAACCCGTTCCCCATTGCCACCGCTGTTGCCAATCACTACCGTTCACCGTCTTCCCCTAATTTTTGAACTAGCTACAAATCGAACAAATATAAATATTGGAACATAAAAAAAAATTTATCGATAAAAATTATAATTTTTTATTTATTTTTATCGACATGCAGGCCACTATTAAATTCATTATGAAAATAATGAAATTAATATTGAGATATCGGATGATAGGATATAGTTGTAGGATAGAGGATTTAACCTGTGAATTGTATTTTCACTTTATTGCAATTAGCCCAATAAAATCTCGATATAAAATAAAATAAAATAAAAGAAAAAGAGAAAAACATTCACTTTAGTGGCAACTATTCTTTATTGGACAATACAACGATATTACTATAATTGCAAGGCATTAGCCAAATACATTATGCATGATTAATTTAATACAAAATAATATTATAGTTTATTAGCATTAATTAATGGAATGAATTGTGTGTTGTTGGTGTGAAGTAGCTCTAATTCTGCTGCACAACAGCAGCGGTCTTACCGCTTTGATCTCCTTGCACAAAGAAAACAGCAAAAGCAGCAGTAATGTCCCAGTGGGGATGACCTAGTGGTGGAGTGGTTGCATGTTGACCAATAGGTCAGAGGTTCGAGTACTCTCGGCCACAAAAAAAACCATAGGTGGGGTGTGTGAGTATTAATATTTGTAATGATATTCAAAAAAAAAAAAAAAAAAAAAAGCAGCAGTAATGACATAAACCAGCAGGCCGGAGCCGAAGATCAACAGCGTCGCCACCGCGTAAACCGGCTTGCCGCCGCAAGACAGCGACCCCAGTTTCACCCTAATAAAATCGACGATCGACAGCATCAAGAAGGTGCAGCCCAGGACTGATCCGACGGCGGAGGCGAAGAGGCAGTACTTGTGGTGGTCGGCGTTGACGTCGGCCTTCTGAGGATCGGTGGGGTCCATGCTGTTGCGAAGGTTGATGAGGAGTTTCAAGCTCTGGGATGAGAAGAGGAAGAAGCTGAAGGAGACCACTTCGAACACGATCAGCCGCCTCACCGTCTCCGCGCTCGTGGTGCACGCCGCGTTCGACACCGTCGTCGCCTTCTCCGGGGTTGTCATCGATAGCCCGATGAACATCGCCATCATGAATAGGGAGTTCACGTTCACTATGCCGTCCAGGGCCGTCACGTGGATGCTCGTCTGCTTCCCGCCGCCGGCTACTGATGTGCTAGAGGCGGCGGGGTTGCTTCTCTTGCAGTTCCAATCTGAATGCAATCAAGGCCGGATTAACATAATAATTGGATTCGTAACGTACATATTATATTACACTATTGTTCTTAAATTAAATATATATAATAAGAATATAAATACCCGTCTAGAGTTGGAGGTGAGACGGGGACGATAGTAAGACGCCTTTTGTTCATCATTTTGTTTGATAAATATCAAATATGTAGGGGTGAGCATTCGGTCCGATTCGGACCGACCCGCCTAAACCGCCGACCCGAAATTTTTAAAAATTTGGACCGACCAGGACCGAATATAAAATTAAAACCGACCCAACCCGGACCGAAACCGAACCTCGGGTTCGGGTCGGGTTCGGTCCAACCCGGGACATTTTGGACAGAATAACTTTTTCCTATTTTTGCATCATTTCCAGCATATATTCAACATGTAAAATCAGCAAAAACTCATAATAAAACATCATTTAATCTCTAATTTTCTCGGTCCACAGTAAAAACATAAATTCAAATCAAGTTCACATTATCCAACTACAGATTCATAAAAACAAATGTAAAGAGTTTAAACCAAGACTTTTCACCTTAGCCTTAACTTAGTCCTATGTCGGGTACCTAATTATTAACCAAGACTCTCAGTAATCAAATAATCGGATATTACATACGATAATTCTTGTGCTACAGAGGCCGCGGGTCTTCCTCACCCGTTCTATTATGAACCACGGGCTTGGCCCTTCCAAACAAACAGGGGATTTCAAGAAAGAACATCCGAAAGAGAAAGCCCAGGGCGGAAGCTCCTTGCCCTACTTTGAACGGGACATTTCCGCAACATTGACTTTACACGCATACACTTGAGGAAGAACTAAAGTACAATCAAGCTTCTAGCTCAAGACGAGTAAAGCCGAGAAGACAGTAAAGCTACTACGTACCTTTTCTATTTAGAAGCTTTTTTTGAAGCCGTGGAGGACTTGGAGGTGGAGGTGTGGACTGAATTGAAGTGGAGGAGCCTGGAGGCGGAGGCGGAGCCGTAGAGGAGGAGGCGTGGACTGGAGCTAGCGGCGGAGCCGTGGAGGTGGAGGTGTGGACTGGAGCGAGCGGCGAAGCTGTAGAGGTGGAGGCGTGGACTGGAGCGAGCGGTGGAGCCGTGGAGGTGGAGGCGTTGTAATACCCCGCTCTTTCATAATCGGACTTAGGGATAATTAGAAGTTCGCCGAGAAAATTAAGCCGTGAGAATTTAGAAAGAAATTAAGTTCCGGCAATTAAAATTTTTCGGCAGTACTAATTTGTTGAATTTAAAGTTTCTAAGATTTATTCTCGTTCCGATTAATCCTAAATGAGATAATGAAGGTATCTATAATTACGTGCTTATATGTTTGATGTTATCTGAGAAGTGTGTGTTATTTTTGGAAGATTTGATTTCTCCGGAAATCATAAAATTTCTCCAGCAAATTATTTTAGTTACGGGTTTTATTTCCGAAAATTTCTTGAGAAAGCTTATATTAGGGTTTGAGAAACCCTAATAATATTTATAAGTTCGAAAGCTTTTTAATTAAAGCTGTGATGATTGTTTATTGGATGTTTGATTAATTAATTAGAGAATTAATTAATTAATTAAAGTAAGATTTATATGCTTAATGTTTAATAAATTAATTAAGCTAATTTATGAAGCATAATATTCCTAAGAAATAAAGCTTGTCTTATAAGCTTTATTATTAATTTCTAATTAATTTAATCTAACAATATCTAAGAGAATATATGATAAGATATTGTTAGTATTAAATTTAATTCATAATATCTTAATTTAGATATTATAACACTAAAGTCAAATTACTAACTAATAAGGAAGTGACACCTCACCTTATCCAAAATGCAATGATGATGAAGAGATTAGTCAAGATTAGCATGCTACATACGTGTGTTTAAGTTCAATGTATTTGGACTTAGCTATTAGTTAAGTGTGTTAGCATCCATCTTCATCCTCATTTTCTCTTCCTCAAACTCTCGACACACACACGGCAACACACACTCAATCACACACAATCTTCATTGAAGAAGCTTCACCAAGCTCAAGAAATCAAAGAAATTAGCATTCAAATTAATCAAGAAGGTTAGATCTTTCACTAATCAAGTTCTTAGCTCAAGATTGAGCATAAAAATCCATCTTCTTTTTCAAAATTTATGAAAAATATGGAAAAATAAAGGCTTTTTAATTTTGATGCTTGATGATTAAATTGATGGATTATTTGAGCTTAGAAAATTATTTTAAGCATGTTTAATGTTAGAATTAATCAAAGATTCATGACCCTTTTATTTATTTTGGAATTACCGAAAATTAATGAATAAATTAGGGGTTTTTGATTGTTGAATTTCATGATCAAATTGATGATTTATGTGAGTTCATGTGATGTATATAAACATGTTTAGTGATTGAATTTAGCAAGATTTGATCATTTGTTAATTAATTTAAAAAGGGCCGAAATTAAGGGCTAAAACTAAGATTTTTTTTTTATTTTAATCTTACATGCTTGAATTGATGTTTAATTTGAGCTTATATGATGTTTTTGAGCATGTTTATACATGAATTAAATGAGTTGAAACTCCCTGGCCTAATTTGTAAGAAATTCGAAATTAATGGTCTTGAAATTGAGAGTTTCTGGAGTTTAATTGCTGGATTAAGTCAGCTGGATCCAGCCAACTTGATTAACACTGACCCAAATTGATTAATTTGATCAATTTGGAATTAATTGGACCGTCAATTGGATTAACTCGGTCAGCTTTCAAATTAACTCGGTTTTCCGGCCAACTCGGTTTTCGGCCATCGGTTTTCCGGCAAATTTCATTTTCCAGCTTAGTTTTCCAGCTAGCTCAGTTTTCCAGCTAGCTCAGTTCTCCAGATAGCTCAGTTTTCCAGCTAGCTTGATTTTCCAGTCAGCTTGATTTATCCAGCTGATCTTTGCTCAACTTGTTTCCAGTTGTTTCTTCCGTAAACTCAAAAGTTAAAATGTTAGCTAATTTTTCCTAATGATACGTTAATGATGAGTTTAAGTATTAATGATACGTCATTAATGAGCTTATATGTCAAAGACATATATTGATAATATAATGTTAAGCTTAAATGTTATCAAAGAGCTTAAGCATTTTTGATGTGCTAAAATAAATAAAGAAAGAGCTTAATGATTAATGAGATGCTTATATGAAGAAATGAAATGTTTATTTTTTTTATGATATGATGTTATGAATGATATGATAAGCTTAAGTGTTTAATGATGTAAATAGTATGAGTTTAAATATTAATAAAGTGTTTATATGTTTAAGTATGAGATTAAATGATGAAATATGTGATTTTATGTTTCTAAGTGTTTCCTGAAGTTGTGATCGATTAGTTATCGATTAAAGAGTTAAGTAAAGTAGAAAAAGTAATTAGAAAAGTTAAGTTTTATATTGCCGAGAGAAAATCCTAGAAAGCCGAGTCGAAGTAGAGAATTTGGATTATGGCAGCAGCATCCCTCATTTCTTTGTTTAAATTCTTCTCGATCTTATGTTAAAATCAAATTCTTAAATGAAGGATCGAGTAAGATCGCAAAGTGAGGGAAAAGCCGAGAAGCAAAAGTGTAGTTAAAGTAGCTTCAGTCCAGGTGGGCTTTCTAAACTAAAGAAATGTCGAATGTGACTAAATGATTATGATTATGTGATGTTTTAAATTGATTGACTTGCCAATGTTTAATGTATTTTTGTATGATACCATCTACCAAGGAATGACGAATTCGGTCCTACTCAAGGTAGGATTTTGTGCACACAGTTCGTAATCATGAGCCTTCCTTTTGGTAGGCCGGTTACAAGTGTTTGAGAAGGAAGCCTACTTCTCAGCACTATTATATGATAGTAGATTTGGTACATACATGATAAGTATTTTTTGACTGCAGTCATTTATAATGAAGGAAAATATTTTAGCATGCACAGGTTCGTTTTTAAAGTTTACTAGTGTTATGTTTTATGACAAGCTTCAATCTATAGCTCTAAGTAGCAACTTTTAAATTATTTTGGCATGTGTTCACTGAGTGCGAAAGTACTCAGCCCTGCATGTTATTTCTAAAATGTGCAGGTTAGCTCGGATGGAGGTGGAGTGTGCTGGGCAGGCTTTGTTGTTGTTTACCTCTTGAGATATCAGTCTAAGTTAGAGCACGGTTATATGTCTTCATACATGTAACCAAAACTATGCTTTTCCGCTGCAACACTCTCTGAACTTGTTTCCCTTTTTGTTACTTTGTTATGTTGCTGATGTTATGAATTCCTAAATCATGGTTCAGTTTGTTAAACCCTAAATTTCAGTATGCTTAACTCTGCAACGAGATGGTGTGTTGGGAAAATTATAAGGTTTTGATTTGATACCAAAACCCAACTGATTCTCCAACCGAATAGATGATCGCGTCAACCTAAATAGTATTTTCCAGCTCGTCTGTTTGAGCTTTAGATTTTCTGGGTTTACAGGTTAAGGAAGCGGAAGACAGCAGTCGACCCAGCTGTGTCTACAGCAGGAGTCAGCTAGCGGAAGACAGCAGTCGACCCAACTGTGTTTACAGCAGGAGTCAGCTAGCAAAAGACAGCAGGCGTCAACCTTCAGCTGAGTCCTCCAGCAGAGCCTGATCAAGCTGAAGAGAATTCGAGCTGAGTTCAAAATACAGCCGGTCCAGCTGTACAGAACAAAGGGAACTATCTCTGAAGACTTCACTTCAAGACAGTCCAGCTCTGAATTCAAAAGCCAGCTCCAAAGGCAGAAGATCCCGGCGTCAGAGGAAGTCAACATACCTCGACCAATGAGGGATTGCCAAATCAGCATCCTATACTTCATGACCTAGGATGTGACACAAATGAAGACAGGTGCAGATTCGCCCAACGGCAGATCTTGAATTTAAGAAGAGTAGGTAAGATTCAAACGGCTCCTCCAACGGCTAGTCTTGAATCTCTACCTATATAAACCCGTCTTCAACCTCTGGATCAGACACGAAAAACCCTCTACAAGTTTTCATTATCTGAAATCATCAATCTTTCAAAAGCTCTCTAGCAGTTCTACATAGATCAAAGAACACTTTATCTTAAAGTGTTTCTAGTTCAGAAACTGCTTAGTTTTTCATCTGTTCCCTAGGCCAAACTCTTTGTACATCTTAAGCCTAGATTTCGAACGAGTTCATCATACTCTAAAGTTCTTAATTGTAAGAACTCGTTCACAGTTGGAATCCCAAACCAAATCCCTCTTACCCAGAAAGGTTAGGTCAAGGTTACGCTTGCTTGAAGCGGGAAATTCAAGTGTGTAAGGTTTTTTCAGTACCCGTAAACTGAAAGGTTAGGCTTGACAGTGCCCGCAAACTGTTGGAACACAGCTCGGGTTAGAGTTGTGAAGTTGCTTGGTACTTGGAAACCAAGTGGTAGTGGATTACCAGTGAACCTGGTCGTGGATGTAGGAGGTGTTACTCCGAACCACGTAAAAACTCGTGTTGGGAAAATTAATAGAGTTTTGATTGGATACCAAAACCCAGCTGACCCCAACCGAGTAGATGATCGCACAAGCCTAAGCGTTTTTCAGCTCACCTGTTTGAGCTTATAGAGTTTCTTAGTTTACAGGTAGATTCGCTGAAGACAGCTGAAGACAGCAGAAGACACAGCTAAGCAGACAGCTTAAGAACTCAGCAGAGCAGACTCAGCAGAGCAAGACCAAGCAGAGTCAAAGATCCTGCAGTATCAAGACCCAGCTCAGTGACGGAAGCCCAGCTCAGTGTCAAAGACCCAACTCAGTGTAAAAGACCCAGCTTAGTGTCGATGACACAGCTCAGGTCTAAGACACAGCTCAGGTTGATGATACAGCACAGGTCTAAGACACAGCTCAGAAGTCAAGACACAGCAGAGTCCAAGCCGCTGAAGATACAGCAGAGACGCTTAGCAGCTCGAAGACGAAGACCTTCTTAAAGACAAGATCTCGATGTCAGAAGATCTTATCTGACGCAGTCAGATCAGAGAAGAACTAGCTTCTGCAGATGCAGACCTACTTCGTAGGTAAAGGCCAGAAGTCAACAAGAGTAGGTAAGATTCAAACGGCTCTCTTCCAACGGCTAGTTTGAATCTCCACCTATATATATCTCTCCTCACCATTGAATAGAAAAAACTGGTGAGGCTGGCAAGACGACTGAAGAAATAGAAGAAAACAGAAAAATGAACAACGATCTACAAAGCCAAATCTTTCTAGAACACCCAGCCAGTCAGCTGTGTTCTTAGTTGTTCACATATTCAGTCATAGGCAGAATAGATCAGAATAAATATCTTAAGCCTAGTCTGAACGAGTTCATCATACTCCTTGTTCTTCATTGTAAGAACTCGTTCATAGTTGGAAAACCATACCCAAACCAAAACCCAGAAAGGTTAGGTAAAGGTACGCTTGCTCGAAGCGTGTAATTCGAGTGGTTAGGTTCTTCAGTACCCGGAAACTGAAGGTGTAGGCTTGACAGTGCCCGCAAACTGTTGGAACACAGCTCGGGTTAGAGTTGTGAAGTTGCTTGGTACTTGGAAACCAAGTGGTAGTGAATTACCAGTGAATCTGGTCGTGGACGTAGGAGGGGTTACTCCGAACCACGTTAAAAATGCTCTTGTTATTTATCGCTTTATTTTATACATATTACTAACTCTCATAAGCATACATTTCAATCTGCACAAACTGACTAACTGAAAAGTGAAACAGAGCTTTGCAATATATTTGAAGCAATAGATGGACTTTCCAAATTCACCACATTCCGCACACAGCCAGCTGTGTCGATCAAGCTGTCATCCAGCTGGATCGAACACAGCCAGCTCACTCAAAAGAGTTTTAAACTTGGAAAAGTTTTTAAACCTTGGTGTATTCACCCCCCCTCTACACCAAGGTATCCGTCTTGGGACCAACAATTGGTATCAGAGCAGTGGTTCAAAAGATCACTGTATCTGTCAAGTCAGCATTTCTTTGCTGATAGTGGTCACCTGAACAGATCCTTCAAAGTTTCAAATTTTTTTTAAAATCATTATATTGCATACTGTCATGGAATCTTCTCTGTGCAGGAATCTTCCGACATTCTCTGTCGATGATTATCAGATCTGGAAGTTCCGACTCAAAAGCTCTCTGTGCGCGCAAAACGAGATGATGTGGGATGTTATCACAGACGGACCCTTCATCATCATGAAATCAGAAAGACAAGCAGAAATCTTACCTGGAGATGAACCAGTACTCCGGCAAGTTGTGAAGCCCAAAAGTGAGTACTCTCCAGAAGAAAGAAGACAATCTGGTTTGGACAGCTACGCTCGCAACGACATCTCCTCAACGGTGACGGACGCTTATCTCAACAAGATCATCAACTGCGAAACAGCTAAGGGGATATGGGACACCCTAGCCAAGCTGTGTGAAGGCTCAGAGGAAATTCAAGAGAACAAATTCTCAGTTGTATGCCAGAATATCGACAACTTCAAGCAACTCCCCTACGAGTCCATCGAGCAAATAGAGCTCAGATTCTCCAACCTTGTCATCAAGATCGAGACGATCCGAACTGGAAAATATACAGTTCGAGATAAGAACTTGAAAGTTCTTTCAGCTCTCTCCTCAAAATGGTGTACACACAAAGTGGTTCACCAAAGCAGAACTGATCTTGGCAGCATGGAGACGGAAAAATTATTCTCCATCTTGAAAGCCAACGAATTTGATCTGGGGATCACAAGCGGAGAATTATCCAGCCGGATAAATGAAACGGAGCTGAATCCCAAGGCAAAGGAGACAGCTCTCAGTGCAGAGTCAAGAAGATCAGCTCAATCAGCTCAGACTGAAAAAGTCAGAAAGGAGTTCAAAAATATGAGCAAAGAAGAATTGCACGAAGAAGTTGCCATGCTTGTACGGAGCATCAATATGCTGGATCACAGCAAGGAAAGGTACAAGAAGATCATGAAAGTTCATCATGACAAGCAACTCTACCCAAAGAGAAACCCAGCTGAGTCATCCTCCGTGAGAAATGATAAAAGGTTCGAATCGAGCGAAATGGATAATGATCAAATCTCCGTCTCCGACTCAGATGAGGATGATTGCTCTGATTAAGATGTCTGAAACATCTTATTGATTCAACCAACGAAGAAAATGAAGAAACCCAGCTAGCTGACTGGGACCAACTGTGAAATAAAGACAGCTGGATACAAAACTGAAAATTCAGCCAGTCATTCAGCTGAGTACATTGGTCTCAAGAGAAGAATAGAGAAGCAGTACTTGAACCAGCTGGATTAGGGACAACTGTCTACTTGCTATACAAACTGAGACTTCATCAAAGAAATGAGCTGATGGTGAGAAAATCCGCTCAAACGAAGTAAGATGCAGCTGAAGAAAATGCCACCTACTATCAAATCAAGATTATCCATTGTTGGGAAAGTTCACATCGAAGCACAATCTGCTGAAATCCAAGTCAAGATGATGTGTGTGAATTATTTGGACTGCTCAAACCGGATAAAGAAAAGCTCATCCAGCTGATGGGAAACAAACTCAGCTGGATCCCAAAACTCAGAAGGATTTCCCAGCCAAAAAGGGAATCAAGCTCCGCTGGACATCAGTCGAAGAGCTAAAGGGAACTCAGCTGACTAAAATTCAAGCAAAATCTACAAATACTCAGCTGAGGAGAACTGTCAATCAAGCAAAGGAGAAGACCGCTGTAATATCAGATGGATACTATGTCCAAGCTGACCGTTCAGGAAGGGAAACCAGCTGAGGGGGAATCAAGCTCAGCTGGATAGTTAAACTGAAGGAGTAACTCAACATTAAGAAACACAGCCGAGGTATCAGCTGACTACAAAGTTCAGCTGACAGGTTTGCAGTCTTTCATTTACTTCCCTGAGGAATATGCTATTTAAGGATAAAATTATTTGAATTTAAATTCAAAATTCACAATCATTCCTTAGAAGGATTCGTCAATAAGCCTTCCAGCAAATCGAATCCCATCGCATTTAATGAAAAACATGCAGGGTACTGTAGCTCGGGAAAGTCGAGGCAGAAGTCAGAACGTTTTGACTACCTCACGCGCGCGTGACCTACAATCTACATACGCACGTCACTTAACGTGCTGCGCAAATCTCTCCCAGCCGCAGATCTTGAATTCAAATCTAAAGATCTCAATCGTTCATCAAGATAGACGGTTGATATATATATCAAAGATATGCAAATCGTCGCCATATTTACTTATTATCTCTGAAATTTTTCTGCAAATCAAGTTCTTGTTTATCTCTCTGCAAAACTCTTTTCTCTTGTACTCTTCTAACTCCTCAATTCAGATATATTCAATGGCACCAAAGAAGATAACCCCAGGAGCGAACCAATCGGAGAAACTCATGTCAAAGCTGCACTTTGAGAGTTGTTTAACTCTCAAGAACTACAAGAACTCGGAGTTCCAGGAGGTGCTGGATCTCATCGAGAAGACAGGCCTACTTCAATGGACGACGGCACGTCCGAAGAACATCTTCCGCCGGGAAGTAGCAGAGTTCTTCATGGAGACGACGAACAGAGAAGAACGTCTCCGCTCCAACATCACCCTCCAACTCAAAGAAAAGACAGGGCATACTGTTGGGAAAATTAATAGAGTTTTGAAGTGATACCAAAACCCAGCTGACCCCAACCGAGTAGATGTTTGCACAAGCCCAAGTGTTTTCCAGCTCGCCTGTTTGAGCTTATAGATTTTCTATGTTTACAGGTGGTCGCTGAAAACAGCAGAAGACCCAGCTGAGTACACAGCAGGGTAAGCCAAGTCGAAGTGTTAAGCAACGTTATCCAGATCCAAGACGTTAAAGTTCTTCCAGACACAGCTGTAGGAAAGACCCAGCTCATGTGACGACTCGCCCGGCCAAGACCCAAGAGAGTTCAAGACCCGCACTGGGCCACAAGACCCAGCAGAGTTCAAGACTCAGCTCAGCGTGAAGACCCAGCAGAGTTCAAGACTCAGCTCAGCATCAAGACCCAGCAGAGTTCAAGACAGCTCAACGTCAATGATCCAGCAGAGTTCAAGACAGCTCAGAGTCACCAACACAGCAGAGTCGAAGTGAACTTTAGATAAAGTCAGATCTGATCTGGACCATCAGGAACTCGACACCTCAGCACCTAGAAGTCAAACCTAGGATTGCTTTACGAGGAAATCAAGGAAGAAGACAAGTCAATCCTGTCAGAAGTTAGGTAGAGATTCAGAACGGCTCTTTCCAACGGCTAGTTCTAATCTCTCCCTATATATAGAAGTCTTCTTCATCATCAGAAAGAGTGACGAGAGAGAGACAAGAAAGAGAAAATATACAAGAGAGATCAACAGAGAAAGAAGTCTAAACAAAGATCAAAGATCTCTGTGAAAAGCTTCAATATCCAGCAGTCTACATTCTTATAAGATGTTATTTTCTCAGGCTGCTGAAGCTCTCTCCCACTAGTATCTAGGCATATAATCCTTCCCATCTTAAGCCTAGTTTGAACGAGTTCATCATACTCATTGTTCTTAATTGTAAGAACTCGTTCATAGTTGGAAAACCCCAAACCCAAACCCAGAAAAGGTTAGGTAAAGGTACGCCTGCTCGAAGCGCGTAATTCGAGTGATTGGTTCTGTAGTACCCGCAAACTACAAGTGCTAGCTTCGCGCGCCCGTAAACCTGGTTACGTTTCGATACAAAGACGCGTAAACTTGTATCCGCTTGAGGAACCAAGTCGCAACGCTTGCCGACCGCGCGAAAAGTCCGTGGTATCCTCGCGGATTACCAGAGGTTTCGGTCGCGGACGTAGGAGTAGTTTCTCCGAACCACGTTAAATAAATTTGCCGTGTTCTTTCATGTTTATTTACGCATCCAAATAACCCTTCATAAGCATTATTTCAAGCCGCATAAACTCGACTAACCGAAAAGATAAACACAAACTTTGCAATATATTTGAAACAATGACGGACTTTCCAAAATCCCACCACATTCCGCACACCTACCGTGTCGATCAAGCCGCCTTCCACTGGATCGAACACACCACTAATTAAAAGAGTTTTAATTGGAAACGTTTTTAAACCTTGGTGTATTCACCCCCCCTCTACACCAAGGTATCCGTCTTGGGACCATCAATTGGTATCAGAGCAGTGGTTCAAAAGATCACTTTTTCTGTGTCAAGTCAGCCTCTTTGCTGATTGTGCAACTCCCTGGGACGTCGACATCAACATCAACTGGATATTGAACAAGCTGTTCGGATTGAAAACTCTTGGGGACCGCTCCCCAGACAACTACACCAGAGAAGAGATCCAGGCCGAACTGGATCAGATGCTGTTCAAGCCGGAACCCTACAGGGCGAGTATGTCCAAGCTACTGCTGAAGCCCAAATTCAGACTGCTTCTGGATATCACCAAGAAGTGTATTCTAGGTATCACTGGATCTCAAGGAGAGATCAGCATACCCAAGCTGAAGCACATGATAGCCATCCTCAGGAATGATCCTGTGGATTGGTTCTCCTACTTTATGGGAAAGTTGGAGAAGAAGTCGAAGAAAATTCACTTCGAAGATGACAGCCTTCACCAAATTCAACAGGGAGACCATCTATTTATGCACCAAGGCGGCGTGCATAATAGAACACTACACCACCGGACGACAAATCAAGTGGAAAGACACGGAAAGAGTTCCCCGTATCCAAAGTTCTTTTGAAAAACAAAGTCGCCTCTCGACTTGATGAAGAAAGCACACGAAGGAAGAAGAAGATGCAGAGGAGAAAACAACAGACCGTCTCTCCCTCTCAACCGGGATAAGAAAACGGCGGAGGAAACTCGACCACTGGATCTCCACCGCCAAAAAGAAGCTCAAATTTAAGGCAACAAGAAGCTACCGAGGAAGAGAGACAAGCAGACAAGCCACTGAACCGAATGGAGATAAGTCGGCGAGGAGACAGCCAGATTCCTCCTCCAAGACGCGGATCAAGGAAGGGAGTTCGTGATTACTTCACGTGAAGCTGAGGAACCACAGATAGTGGTCCCCCACCCTGACCCGGAGGATGCTATTCCACTTCTCCAAATTCTTCAAGCATCCTCACAACCCGCTCCAGTTGATCTCACATCATCTGGATCTCCTCCTCAACAACACTCTATTCTCCTTCCGCCTCAACAACACTCTCTTCTCCTTCCGCCTCAACAACACTCTCTTCTCCTTCCTCCTCATCCTCAGGTACTTCTCCAAGAATCCTCCCCTACTTCTTCAGTACCTGAAACCACCCATCTTTCAGCACCCAGCTCACCTAAAGAGCCCCATCCAGCTGACGCTCCTTTGCAGCTGGATGATGAACACCAAGCTGAACCATCAAGCCCTACTTCTTGTTCTGAGAAAATCGAAATCCTCAGTCCCAGAGCCGTTGCACGTGCTGCCACAGTCATGAGGGTCGAGGACCTCAGACTCCAAGGAATAAAGAGCGCACTGCAACATTATCCCTCTCTTGCCTCGCTCCCTGCTGCTTTAGTCGCTGTAAGCGACTTCAAATTTTATTTGGCTACCAAGATGGCCACTTGGTACGCAAATGAAGAAATGATGGAGTTCTTCACTTTCAATAAGCTTAAAGTCGAAGAAGCAGCTATGCAGGAGACATTTGGTTTTGGAAGTCTTCAGGATGCTTTTGAGCATCAAGACGAGCTGATCCAGATCCTCATTCAGAAGGTTGAACAGGATGAAGTACCACCTTCTGAGGAAGTCATTTCTCGAGCCAACTCCTACCTACACAATCTCAGCTGGATCGTTCCAGTTGAAACTGCCAATGAAGCTGTCCCTGCCGACACAGCTGAGGCAATGATGATTGAAGAAGAGCCAACTGATGCAACAGTTGAGCCAACCGAAGCTGCCCCACAGAGTCCAATTACCGATGACACTCGCTCACTGGTCGAGATCGAGGCAGTAAATCCCAGCCAAGCCGAATGCGGGACCCAGACGGATCCTACTGTGATTTCTGATGCAATGAAGGACGAGATCGCCAAACAAGTCGAGGAAATCCTTTTTCAGGATAGACTCAAATCAAATGTTGATACCCTTCTGCGCATCACAACTATAGAGTCGCAAGTCCAGAGCAATGGACAGTCCATTGACGACGTTCACAGATTCGCTCTGGATCTGCAGGAAAGCACCAGCAGAGATCTCAAACAGTCTCTCGTTTCTCAACGTATTGATAATTCAAATCATCTAGAGAAGAGAGTCCCTGAGATCATCTCAAACCTCCAAGCTCCGCTGGAAAGCCGCGTCATCGATTTATCCAAACAGTGGACGCTCTCCAACAAGAGACTCTCTCCTACGTAACCGACATCCACCACTGTTCAATCTTTACAAGGAGCCGGACAATCGGTTCAAAGCCGGAAGAAGAAGACAAAGACAGCTCAACCTAGTCACAGCAAACAACTCAGCAAAGATTGCTGACATAGACAAAGCCTTGGCCCAGCTGAATGAGACAGTAGTCAACCTCTCCTCCACTCTTTTTGATAATGCCAAAAAGGGAGAAGGTAATGACAAGAGAAAAACTTCAAAGACGGGCAAAGGAAAAGTCATGGCGAAGTCCAAGTGATGCGATCGAGAGATTGACGAAGTTGTTCTTGTTGGATGCGGATGAACCAAATTTGGACGGAAAGGAAAATGGAGCAGAATGATCATCCATCTTGCCAAAGCTAGCGGAGCCACGCCGAATCAGTTCAATGATATTCATTGGCTCGCAACTTTGTAACTCAAAGAAAAGTAAGAGATGAAAAGCCTCCTAGAACGACAGAAGAAGAAAGAAAGTACGCTCAATGCCGAAGAAAAGAAGAAGAAGAAAAGAGCAAGCATAAGAGCTGCAAAGAAAAAGTCTCAGATGCCGATGAACTGGAGAAGAGTAGATGAATGGATCCCAGAAGAGCTAAACGACGACTGGGAACATACAAAGTTTGAGTTCATCGAAGATTTCTATTATCTGGGAGCTTACCCAAATACACCTCCAGATGTTGCTTTTATGATGCATCTAAATGAGCTTTTTCATCAAGACAGGATGACGGCAAAGGCATTCTTCAACGCTGCAAATACCGCGAAGATCCAGCTCACCGCTCCCCAGCTGTATCATATCCAGTCTCCTTTGATACCTGGAACTCAACTTCCTGACAAATCAAAGATTATTGCTGAAGTAAACAGATGGGCGATCAGGAGGAAAATTTCTAAGGCAAACAACGAAGAAGAATACAGGAAGCTGGAGCAGATGATATTTAACCGATACAGGTTAAGAATAGATGAGCAGCTGGAAGAAGATAGAATGAAGAATCAGCAGCAGCAACAGAAATGAAGACCCAGTTAACTGGGATTAAATTGTTTTTGTCAATTTTTCAGTTCGTTGATCCTGTATCTCTTGTAATCATCTTTTATGGATTAATAAAACTGAAATATTTTTGCTCTCAAGCTCACCCTGATGACAATAACTCTTTGTCCAGGCACTGAACACTGAATTTAATCTTCTGCTGAAATCTTTTAAACCCACTTTCTCATTTAGGGGGAAGCAGGTTGTTTTTCTCAGTTAGGTTTTGGCATCATCAAAAAGGGGAAAATTGTTGGGAAAATTAATAGAGTTTTGATTGGATACCAAAACCCAACTGACCCCAACCGAGTAGATGATCGCACAAGCCTAAGCGTTTTTCAGCTCACCTGTTTGAGCTTATAGAGTTTCTTAGTTTACAGGTAGATTCGCTGAAGACAGCAGAAGACATAGCTAAGTGCATGCCTTAAGAACTCACAGAAAGGCACTCGAAGAGCAAGACCAAGCAGAGTTTAAGATCCTGCAGTATCAAGACCCAGCTCAGTGACGGAAGCCCAGCTCAGTGTCAAAGACCCAGCTCAGTGTAAAAGACCCAGCTTAGTGTCGATGACACAGCTCAGGTCTAAGACACAGCTCAGGTTGATGATACAGCACAGGTCTAAGACATAGCTCAGAAGTCAAGACACAGCAGAGTCCAAGCCGCTGAAGATACAGCAGAGACGCTTAGCAGCTCGAAGACGAAGACCTTCTTAAAGACAAGATCTCGATGTCAGAGATCTTATCTGACGCAGTCAGATCAGAGAAGAACTAGCTTCTGCAGATGCAGACATACTTCGTAGGTAAAGGCCAGAAGTCAACAAGAGTAGGTAAGATTCAAACGGCTCTCTTCCAACGGCTAGTTTGAATCTCCACCTATATATATCTCTCCTCACCATTGAATAGAAGAAAAAGTAGGCTGGCAAGACGACTGAAGAAATAGAAGAAAACAGAAAAATGAACAACGATCTACAAAGCCAAATCTTTCTAGAACACCCAGCCAGTCAGCTGTGTTCTTAGTTGTTCACATATTCAGTCATAGGCAGAATAGATCGGAATAAATATCTTAAGCCTAGTCTGAACGAGTTCATCATACTCCGTGTTCTTCATTGTAAGAACTCGTTCATAGTTGGAAAACCATACCCAAACCAAAACTCAGAAAGGTTAGGTAAAGGTACGCTTGCTCGAAGCGTGTAATTCGAGTGGTTAGGTTCTTCGCACTGCCGAAACTGAAGGTGTAGGCTTGACAGTGCCCGCAAACTGTTGGAACACAGCTCGGGTTAGAGTTGTGAAGTTGCTTGGTACTTGGAAACCAAGTGGTAGTGAATTACCAGTGAATCTGGTCGTGAACGTAGGAGGGGTTACTCCGAACCACGTTAAAAATGCTCTTGTTATTTATCGCTTTGTTTTATGCATATTACTAACTCTCATAAGCATACATTTCAATCTGCATAAACTGACTAACTGAAAAGTAAAACAGAGCTTTGCAATATATTTGAAGCAACAGACGGACTTTCCAAATCCACCACATTCCGCGCACGCCAATTTGTGTCGATCAAGCCGTCATCCAAATTTGGATCGAACACAACAAATTTCACTCAAAAGAGTTTTAAACTTGGAAAAGTTTTTAAACCTTGGTGTATTCACCCCCCCTCTACACCAAGGTATCCGTCTTGGGACCAACAACTCGCGTGCTCTTTTCTCTCTCTTTATATTCAGTTTTGTACTAACTCGTTCATATCATTGCATATTTGTTCAAAACTGCACACGCAGCTGCTCTCCAAAGACAGCTGTGTCTCTCTGAAAGTTGCACAACTTGACTAAGCTGAAAACATAAAGTTAATCGTTTCAAACTGAGTTTTTCTAAGTAACCGAGCTAAGTTTTCAAACCACCACTTTCCGCACCGCCAGCTGAGTTATTTACCCAGCTGACCCTCCCCAGCTAGATCGATAACTGAGCTCACCAACTCCGTGATTTAACTTGAAAAAAAATATCTAAAAATCTATTTGGTGTATTCATCCCCCCCTCTACACCAAATACCTAGCTCAGGGACCATCATGGTGTAGCTTCTTGACCATACTCATTGATCGTTGATCGAACTTGAATATATGAATTGTCGTTCTTGAATAATGATGTCGTTGTTTGATCTATGATTGATTCTGTTTGTCTTGATAGCATGTTTTGTTGATTTGAAAGTATGATTTGGTGTATTTTGGTTCCTGTTCGATAACTTGGGTCGTTATCTTATCCTTTGGTTAATCATAAATTGTGTACGTCGCGGGACCCACCGGCTTAGTCATCTTCACTCTAAGTCGGGCTGCGACAGACGTGGACTGGAGCGAGTGGCGAAACCTGGAGGCGGAGGCGGGTGCGGGCGAACTGGGTCAACCGTCAAAGTGTCGAGTCTGTCGACTGGCCGTAGACTACTGGTCGATGAGCGGTGCCGGCGTGCAAACGGTGACGACTGGCCGGCTGGTAGCTGTGGCTGTGACGGACGAGACGGGCCTGACGGCGGCGCGACGCTAGAGGCTAGAGCGGAGAGTGGAGGAGAAAAGAGTGAGTGTGTTAATGAGAAGCTTGAGAGCGACTGCTGTCTGCTACTAGGTTTAGTTTAGGAAAGATTCAAATTAAAAATAAAATAAACATAAAATAATTGATTATATATATATACGGGTCGGTCCGGGTTTGGGTGGGTTGAGAAAATTAAACCCGGACCCGACCCGAAAAAAATTCGGTCCTTAAAATTGGACCCGACCCGGACCGAAATTACACTGAAACCCGGACCGACCCGCCCGAACCCGTCGGTCCGGGTCGGTTTAGCGGGTTCGGGACGGGTTTGCTCACCCCTACAAATATGTGATCTAGATGTAAATTTCACTATTCTTTCAGTGTGAGTTTGTGACTATATATAGAAGGTTTAGGAGGGTGTATTCAATTGGGATTCTGTTGGATTTTTTTGGACTTTAAAAAGTCTGTGGATTTAGAAAATTCATAGACTCCACGCAGAGTTTGACTGACTTTTTTTATTGATTTACATGAATTTTCATCGACTTCACTGGATTGTGGAATCCACCAACCCAGCGCCGGGTGAAACTCAGCCGCCGTTCGAACTGGAAACCAACGACCGTTGAAACACAACCGAAGCTCGAAAGAAAATGTATATGAAACACACTTGTATATAAAAAAATTATCCAAATTGAGGCGGATTTGGTAATTGTTATAGGTCTCATTACAACCAAGTCTTTCATTAAGAGCAAGAAGTATTCTTTCTTCCACCGTTGCTTTGGTAAAAATATCACTATTATCACGCCATCCTCGAGTCGCAACATCAACCATGAGTTCTAACAATAAGTCGCTTTAATTTGTTCCTTAGTCCATTGTTTATAGGATGTCTTCCTTTTTGTATCTTGTTGTGAATCCCCCATGATAATATTATTATATTAATAGACACAAAATATAGCTTATTATGATATATATACATATATAGATCAATAAATAAATCCAAATCAAAGCATAAAAATGCAGTCTTCTCAAAACTAGTCCACTAAACACGTACACAATGCAAATCTTCACGAAATATAGCGCATAAAATTACATAAAAATGAACTCTTACATAATCATAAAAGTATCATAACATTATAACATGAAATAAAATAAACAGAAGAAGACACCAAATATAGCCCCAGACTCGAAGATTTGGCCACTAAAAAAACTCCCAAATTTTAATGATCGGAAAGAAATTATACAAAATCCGTACTAAAATCTCGTCCGCATACAAAACGAAAGATTTGAGATGCAAATCGTCAGTATAGTTTATGCATATCGTCAGTAATAGTAAATAGCTCCAACCAATTCATACACAAAATCCAAAACAAAGGAGCAGCAAAAGATTTGTATAGTACTTTGTTAGAAGAAGAACAATGAATGGTTTTTTCTTCTGACTTTTCGTCTTCAGAGTTCTCTGAGAGAATACGTAGAAATCTTTGGTTGTTAGAAGAGATTTTGGAGAGTGAAATCTATTTATAATTTTGGAAGAGAATCAAAGAAAATCCATAGACTGTTGAATACGTAAAAAAATTTTAAGATTTTTTAAAATCCGTATTGAATACCCAGGATTTTTAAAGACTTTTGGAAATACGGATTGAATACCCCCAAACTTTGA
Source organism: Agastache rugosa (assembly GCA_031470985.1). Lineage (NCBI taxonomy): Eukaryota > Viridiplantae > Streptophyta > Magnoliopsida > Lamiales > Lamiaceae > Agastache > Agastache rugosa. The sequence goes on along the minus strand of CM062602.1, from coordinate 37,445,262 downwards.
AAATCTAAAAAAATCCTACTAACTCCACAACCAATACACCCCCTAGTTTGATTACTATTGCTTAGTGGAAATCATTTAGGATTTGACCAAGTCAACGTTCGATTTGAAAAGTTAGAATTTCAACTTTAGTTATTGGCAGGTTTTTTTCTTTTTTCTTTTTGAACTGAACTTATGTTGATGTATGCCAAAATTATTTTCAACTTTCAAATATTTTAAAGGCTTCAATTAAACTTCCTTTTAAACTTCTACTTTTATAAATAAATGTGAAGTTTCCTGAAGGGGAGCAATCAGCTTGTTGCAATTAAGAAATTATTAAATGGGTAGTGATGTTAATTAAATTTTAGGCTTAATGGTATAATTAAGAGCAGCCAAGTCTGACGCTGCATGTGCATAGTTATAGTTGTTAGACAATTTTATTATATTAATTACTTTAATAAATGATATGCTCGACTTTTTTAAAGCTGTAAGAGAATTAAATGTTCTTTTGATTTGTCATGTTCGTTGTGAAGCAAATAAAGCGGCGCATGAACTAGCTAGTCTAGCAAAGAAGTTAAGCTCTATTGCCTTATGGCATGATAGTTGGCCTTCTTGGCTCTTGGATGTAATTTCTTTTGATTTGATTTGATTAATGAAGTTGGTTTTTCAAAAAAAAAAAAAAATAATTACAATGAATTGTTATTGAAATATTGGGCCTACTATAGACTATTATGGTCATGTTTATACTTATCAACTAGTCTCATTATCAACCAATAGTGTCTGGATTAAATAAAGTGATGCTATTGCTAGCTCATGTCTTATTAATTTATATATATCTAACACGAATTAAGTCTGGTCAGTACAAAAATATTATATTAGTATCATTAATCTATTGATTGAAAAATGAATAATTTGTATGACAATTTATAATTTGATAGTATGACAATCATAATGCCTATTTGGTGATATTTTAACCGATAAAGATCAGTTATCTATTTTCTATTATAAAAGAGTCATATTTACAAAATTTGATTTGACTATTATACCCTTATTATATTATTTTATTATTAGTATCTATTATCAGATGATTATTTTATGTTTGACATATATATTATTAAAACCTATCAATATTACGTGCATCGTACGTACCACTCTACTAATTTTGGCAAAATTAGTAGAAATAAAGATGATTCTATTTGGTAGAAAAAGAGCTGTTAGCCGTAACTAATTAAGAGCATGTTTGGTAGCCCTTATTAGGCCTAGATATGATACATCTCTGGTCTAAAGCTATTGTTTGGTATCCATGATGCCTAATCTATCAAGCCCTTTATTAAAGAAGGCTCGTTTCTATTTCACTGTTACTCTTAAGGAAACACAACTCGCCCCCTACCTTTGATACCTAACCTACCTTGAACAGTGCAACTAGATTGGGATTGAAATGACAAAGTTACCCTTCCACTTCTTCATCTTTTCTTCTCTCTGTCTCAAGACTCTCTCAACTTCTCATCCATCTCTTTCTCTTTTTTGTCCCCAAAACCAAACCAGCCACAATCGCAGATAGCGACACGATTCCAACCGCAATTTGATGATCTTGGCTTTTCTGAGGAGCATGACCATATCGGAGTTGATCTCATACCTCAGCCCTCGAAGAATTTCGAACTTTGTGTGGATTTGTGTCTTCATTGAGCTGTTGAAAATGAAGAGGCTTGTGATTTCTTCCATATCAGCCTTGATTGTGCCTGCTTCTGCGAAGAATTTGGAGAGATGATTCCGTCTGAAATTGACAAACATGGATTTTTCACGTTGTTTAGGGTGCATTTGATGCCATTTATTCAAAGAAAACCATGCTTGATTTGAGCTTTATTGCAAAAAGTGTTGTTTTGTGAAGATCGATTTCACACTTGTTTGGTAGTTTTGATTAAATCTCAGGAAAATGAAGACCAAATTAGAGTGAAAGGAGCTTGGAATGTCGTAGAGGAGTTCGATACGAGAACGTGAGAAAAAACGGAGGTCAATTCGGAGTCCGGACGATGAAGAACGGGCCGAAACAAAAAAGGTGCGCAGCCGGGAGCGACCTTGGCGCGCGGCCGCGCGGATCATGCACAAAAACCGCCTCCGGGCGCGACTTGGGCGCGCGGGACACTCCGCCGGGGTACAAACCGCGCACGGAAGAAGAAAAATTGTGCTTCCAAGAGCAGGTTGCCGAGTGACCGCGCGAGGCGTGTCTCCTTACGCCCAAAACACATTTTTGACTAATTTTTTCTCCTATTTTCGTATTTTTGACTCCCAAATCATTTCTCCCACTTGTAAAACATATAAATACCCCTCCAAAACTTAAAACCTACCAATCAAGCCACAATCCCAATTCTTAGCCTTCATTTTCTCTCACTATCCACCATTCCACACATCTCCACCATCTCCATCTTCCACCCAAACAACCTAGAGAGAGAAAGTGTGCTTGGGGGAGAATTGGAAATGAGACATCAATGATTTCAAGATTGGAGCTCAAGACCAAGGATTTGTCTATGAATCTCTTGTTTTCTTGTTTTTCTTTCTTGTTTATCTTTGTTTGTGGATATTTGCTTTTCTCTATGATTAGTTAAATTTCCCTATTTTAGGAATTGGATTAGATGGGTTTGTGATGGATTGATCTTTATTTTAATTAATTGTTGATGGGTTCTATTATTTCCTTGTGTTTGTTGATTTGGTTGAATATTTGAATGCTTAGCTACCATTTGAATATTTTTGTTGTGTCGATTTGAGGCTCGAGAGAGGAGGAATCGATACTAGAACCAAACACGAGGCACAATATTGCAATAACCCGAGAGGGTGAGTGGTTTTGTGAGGGCATTTGATCCAATGAGCCGTTAGGAGTTATAGGCTAGCTTAGTGACCGGAGACGGCATAACTAGCTTGTAATCTACAACTCGAGTCGCCCGAGAGAGGGGTAGAGTGAAAAAGAGATCGCCCTAGATAATTAGGATTCTTTCAATAATTGAGTAGTAAAGTGATTTCTAATTGCTTATCCATCGAAATCTAGTCCCTAGGATAGCTTCGTTTCCATATTCTCCTCCCGTTCATAGTTTAATTATTGTTATTTAGAGTTTATTTGTTTTCTTTAATTTAGTTTAATCTTCCCAATTTATTCGTGAGTCTAAATAGATTAAAATAGCTTATTAGTAGTATTCATAAGACTTTCGAACTAGTCTTCGTGGAATACGACCTTGCTTGCCGAATATTACAATAGCCTCGTACACTTGCGGGTTTTATTTGCTAAAAAAAGAAAAGGCGAACAGAAATGTCGAGTTGCCCCATCTCAACATCAGCTTGCTCTTAAAGTTGGTGAGAATTTGTTCAAGTTGGGTGGAGTAAAATTAGCCCATGTTTGTAGTTGTCTAGTCGGTGGAGGTTGGCGGTGGCGGTGTGGATGGTTTGTTGAGAGAGAGATGAGATATAATTTTTTTTTGCAGAACTCATTAGCTTGAACAAAACATTTGCGAGCGAGTTTAAGCTATCTGGAGTTCTTTGAGCTTCTTGGGTCTCCTTTTTTCTTTTCTCAATTCTTTATTGTTGGAAATATCAAAAGTTCATTTTGCCTTTTCATTGGATTTGTCCGACTTGATGATAGATGATAGGGTATTTTAGTATTATTTAAATTATACTAGGGGTAAAATTGGAAAGCATAAGTTAATCTAGATTTGTAACTAGGGTACCAAACATCTAACCTATCTTATCTAACCTTCATAACTTATCTACCAAACACAAATATACACTAACAATCCTCCCTTATTCACTATATTTATTTTGACCTTATCTATCTTGTTTTATCCTAACATACCTACCAAACGAGCCCTAAGAGTCTAAGACGTTCTAAGAAAAAACATAAGTTTGGACAAGCCCATACCTTACTTTCACATCAACAAAAATATCTAATATTTTTAGCTCAAAATCCTCTCCAGATTGATTTAGTTAATGTCGAACTTGAGAAATAACAAATGGCTAGATAAAAAAGAGAGTTCTCGGTTCAATTTTCACTACTCATTCTCGCCAAACTTGAAAAAAAATACTCGTATAAAAAATAAAAGGCACTTTAAATTTGTATTAAAGAGAGAAAAAAGTTTAGGAAATTTTAGTTACAAACTTGTTGTACTATGAATATTCAAGTTGATTGTACAACAATGGGGTGGTGGCGCAGTTGGCTAGCGCGTAGGTCTCATAGCTTCTGAGTTATCCTGAGGTCGAGAGTTCGAGCCTCTCTCACCCCATTTCCTTTTTTCTGCACTTCATAAATTCAGACTTCTTTAAATGATTTGATGAAATTATAAAATCAATCAAAGCATAAAATTTATCCGCGAGGACGAGGATATAATATAATTCTGGCACTGTCAACAAGTCAAACTTGTTGCTGATTGAAGAACCAAAAATGGAGTCTTGTCTTGCTCAAATAGCTCCTACTTCTGCCCATCTTCTCATCATCGTATGCCTCTCACTCCTCTTGGCGTTATGTGGATCCAATCAGGTAAGGTATATATAATTTTTGATTAGCTGACCTTATAATAAAAAAAAATTTGCTCAAAAAAAATAAAAATGAAAAGGGGTCTTATTATCTTTGTTTTTCTTCTTTCTGCGATGTCTCGATAATTTTTTTTTTTAAATTGAATTATGTAGTTTTGTGAAGTTGGGACTGCGTATGGTGAATCGGCGTGTGGAAGTGCTGCGGCGCCTGCGTCGAAGATATTGATAAAGGGAGGAACTGTGGTGAATGCTCACCATAAAGAGGTTTCTGATGTATATATTGAGGATGGCATCATTGCTGCAGTGCACAAGAATATCATGGTATGCTAATGGCATCATAGATATCGACGATGATTTATTGATTTTAATTTTGGAAATTGATTTTGGCATGATGGATACAAGTTTGAGTTGTATCTAAATTTTTAGTTTTGAGAATTTTGTTTTCCACATGCTTCTTAGTTTAAGTGAGCTACAACTTCTTTCATGAAAGAATGAGATGCACTTTTTGCTTTATTAAGGATATGGTTAATTCTTACAAGTTCTGTTGTTTTTTTCTTTTTTGTCATACGCATTTCTAGAGTTCTTGTTGTTTGAGGTGTGATATCCATTGTCAATCATAGCTGGTGTTCGTCTCTATACACTGTTCATGTATTTTCTTACGGCAGCAATGATAAGAGTTGGATTAATAAATTATGTACAAGGCTGAGAAGACTTAATTGAAACTCATTTTTTTCCTAATGTGTTGCTTAATGTTTATAAATACAGTAAGAAAAATTTATGGCTGGGTCTGCAGGTCGCAGATGATGTTAAGATTATTGATGCTACTGGAAAGTATGTCATGCCAGGTATATTTTCAACCAAAATATGTGACAGTATCTCGAAAGCATTTTGATGATCTGCATAATGTTTTCTACAGATTAGAATTGATATTTAAGGAGCAAGTTATGTTCCGACATCAGAAATGAAATTTATTTCCCTTTGACATAGAGTTTAAGGCGGCAATCTCAGCTTGCCTAGTCACAGATCGTAGAGTCTCCAAAGTCTAGTAACTTATCTATCCGTGTAATGTTTATCTTCTGATGGTGTCAGGAGGAATTGATCCACACACACACTTGGCAATGGAGTTCATGGGCACTGAAACGATTGATGACTTCTTTAGTGGGCAGGCTGCTGCCTTAGCCGGTGGAACCACAATGCACATTGATTTTGTTATTCCTGTGAATGGGAGTTTATCAGCAGGATATGAAGCTTATGTAAAAAAGGCGGAAACATCAGCCATGGATTATGGTTTTCACATGGCAATTACAAAATGGGATGACACTGTTTCTAGAGAAATGGATGTAATGGTTAAGGATAAAGGTAGGTCTCCTTTTCCCTATTTTTGGTTATACTTCTGAATCGTTAAAGACGAATCTTTGTCTCACTCGAATGCTGTTTCAAATAACCGAATAACTCGTTTGTCTTGCACTATGCAGGAATTAATTCATTTAAATTTTTCATGGCCTACAAGGGTTCTCTAATGATTAGTGATGAACTTCTGCTCGAGGGGTTCAAAAAATGCAAATCTCTTGGTGCCTTAGCCATGGTGCATGCAGAGAATGGAGATGCCGTGTTTGAAGGACAAAAAAGAATGATAGAACTTGGCATTACAGGTCCTGAGGGTCATGCACTTTCAAGGCCACCAGCGGTAAATTCCTTTTAGGTTTGATTATACTACCATCAATTTATTCGAATTTTTGGTTTTATATACTTTTCGGAATCGTGCCTTTGTGACAGTTATCTCTGGCTAGAATGCAAATGTCAGCAAAAATTTATTCTCAAAATCGTGGAAAGGGCTGTTTTCTGTTAAGTTTGTAGAATAGCTCGCTAAGTGTAAACTTTGAGGCCAAGTTTATGCATCAATAAACTTATTTTGTCCTCAATCAATTGAACTCATTTTAACATTGTGCAGTTAGAAGGGGAGGCAACTAGTCGAGCTATTCGTTTGGCTGGTTTTGTGAACACTCCTCTGTATGTTGTCCATGTCATGAGTATTGATGCAATGGAAGAAATAGCTAAAGCTCGAAAATCAGGTTTGTTGAACTTATAATATAAATGCTTCTGCATTATAAACGTGAAATCATTAGCTTGTTCTTTATATTCTGAAGAAACATACTGTTCTTGACTGAGCCATTTCCCACGTTATCCAGCTTAGTTTACTCTCGACTATGTATCAAAGTCATCTTGTAATTCAGTACTCCAGTCACTTTTCTCAGCCTTACATGAAAAACCAATGTATTCATTTTCTACCCAGTTTGTTGGTCCTCATGCTTAGAATAGCTTCTCTGATCTTGTAACGCAGTATGCTCTCTTTCATCTCTCGCTAAACCATAAAGAGAAACATTCACATTATTGTGTTTCACATCTGCAGGTCAAAAGGTGATTGGGGAGCCAGTAGTTTCAGGACTAGAACTGGATGATTCTATCCTTTGGGACTCTGATTTTCTGACAGCAGCAAAGCAAGAACTTTCCTCCTTCCAGATATAATTAGATAATACTTTTTCATTCCTTGTTATCGAATGATATTTTGATTTCTTTTTGTTCCAGGTATGTCATGAGTCCACCTATCAGAGCACCTGGACATGGCAAGGCTCTTCAAGCAGCTCTCTCTACCGGGGTTTTACAGGTTTTTACTCTTATCTAACTTTTGATCTTGTGGAATACGCTTTAAAATTGTCATAGTGTACTAAGGTTTATCGTCAGTTTGAAAAACCAAATATTATGAAAGCCTTGAGATTTGAAGGAGCTGATTTGCAAAGTTTTTTTTTTTTTTTCCCTCTGTGAGTTAACTGTTAAAAAGCATTTATATATTTATTACTTATTAGTACTAGCATAGATTACGTTCACTCGCACGTAAAAAGAACGACAGAATTATTGATGAACTCTTCATTTTATTTATATATTAGTAATATTTATCTTTATTAATACCTTTTCTGAATCAACAGTTCTACAATCGTAACTTTATATTTTCGTATAAAGAGGTTTTGAGTTTATTGATCTTAAAAGAATTCTCAAATCTGAAATTATGAATAAAATATCCTCTCAATTAACTCTAATTTAAAATCCTAACTATCTAAGTATCTCAAACATGTTGCAGCTTGTGGGAACAGATCACTGCACCTTCAACTCAACCCAAAAAGCTATGGGAATTGATGATTTCCGGAAAATACCAAATGGTGTCAATGGTATCATCATTTTCTAAAATACTTATGCATTTTACGAGATGGATATCTTTCTCTTTTCTTCTGATACGCCCTTGTCCTACAGGTCTCGAGGAGAGAATGCATCTGGTTTGGGATACAATGGTGGTGCGTTCATCATTAAATCCTTGTAGTTTAATTGTTCTTATAAATCTAAAGTTCGTAGACTTTAGAAGAATTTATCACCATATGTGGTGGAATTTATCACTGCAGAGAATTTATTACCATCATTTACTATATATATATATATATATATATATATATATATATATATATATATTTTCAGACATCTGGACAACTATCTGTTACCGAGTTTGTTAGGGTGACGAGCACGGAGTGGTACGCTTTCTTTCTCTCCAGTAATCAGTTCCACAGTTAGACTCTACTCATTAAATTTTCATTTGCTCTAATTTCTTGAACTCTGCAGATTCTCTCAGTTTCAAGTTTTAACCTTTGCTTTGATTCAGTGCCAGAATTTTCAACATATATCCAAGAAAAGGCGCAATACTAGTAGGGTCAGATGCAGACGTCATAATCTTGAACCCGAATTCAAGCTTTGAGATCACTGCAAAAACTCACCACTATCGAACAGATACAAATGTCTACGAGGGAAGAAGGGGGAAGGTAAAACTTTTTTCGTAGTCGTACAATAGATTTCTTTCTCAACTACATACTGGCTTGTGAGCCATGGAATATACTCAAGTTGTGAAGTGCTATGATTCCTTGATTTCTTAAAGGGTAAAGTGGAAGTAACCATTGCTGGAGGAAGAATCGTTTGGGAGGAGGAGGAACTGAAGGCTGTTCCAGGCCTGGGCAAGTACGTAAAAATGGCGCCTTTCAGCTATCTATTCGACGGGTTGGAAAAAGCAGATGCGGAGTATCTATATTCCCTACGAGCTCCAGTGATAAGACGTAGCATGCACACAACTTGACCTTCTGGTTCTACACTTGAAATTTTATGTATAAAAGGATGCTAGTAATAAGCTTTGATGTGAATAGAAATAATCTTTGGTAGCTGGGGATTTCAGTTATATCTCTCCCATTTTTTACAATGTACACATAAAGACTTAGATTATAATGGGGATTATTGCATGATCTGCTACACGAATTTTAGTTTTTACCTGATTTTTAGATTGTGGCATATAATGATCGATTGAATTTGACATGATCTTTACATGCATTTTAATTTTTTTCTGTAATTGCAGAAGTTGTTAATTAAGATTGTGTTTTCTGGCAACGAGTTAATATTAAAGCCATGTTATAAACAAAATAAAACAATATTGTGTAAATTAACTCTTTATATGCAAAGGGTAATTAAATTTACATTTTATGTACCAATTTTTTTCCGAAAAAATGACCTAGTAGGGAAACGACATCGTCTCGTGACGAATGTGCAAATTATCTGCTAGTAATGTTCATACCAAGTTGTGCTAGATTATTGCTAAATTGCTCGGACAAAAAGGCAACTTGAAAGTATTGTGTGCTATTTTCGTGTTCTTTGCTTCAACAACCTGTTGTTAATGTCATTATCAAGATATTTTACACAATCCTAATTCAATCTCTATATTCAACGACTGTCTTAAGGACAGCAATCATTTATCAATCTGCAAAAATAAATGTAATCATCTAAAAAAATGAAAAAAAAAAAAAAAGTTTGTCTTCTATAAAATAGTTTTTTTTTGGTTCGACTATACATACAAAATCAAATGAAGCTGTACATACCTCTCCCCCTTCCCCCCATAATTTCTATTTTCAACTTCAAGATAGAGAGCCCACTCAGTCCTATATCATGTTTGTATAAATGGTTTTCCTTTTTTTTCTTTTTCATGTGAAAAAGCTTAGCAAAAGTTTGTGAAAAAGATCCCCTTCCATTAGTATCTCCCCATTGATCAAGTGCTTGAGGTTTTATATATATATATATATATATATATATGTATATAGTTGAAAAAATTAAATGATGAAATTTCATCTATTAATATTTTTGCTCAACATTTTCCATGCATGCATCGCCATCAAGAGAAGATGCTGTTTCTCCGTTTCTTTGGATTCCCTGCTGCCTCCGGATTACCTTTCCTCATCATGGCCGTGAACTCGTCGTAGTTGATCCTTCCATCCTGCAAATGCAATATTAATTCATGAGATAACAATTTAATTAATAATTAATTAAGTTGCATGCATTTTATTATAGTTATGATGGATGATTTAGTTACGTTATCTGCATCGATTTCTTGTATGATTTCCTTTATGTCCCTGCCATTATCCATGCCGAATTCTCGTAGAGCCTGCTCCAGTTCTTCTATGGTAATGTACCTTAATCATTACAACACACATTTATATTATATTATAGGTGTTAGTTCAAGGCATGCATGAAACACACACACACACATTCATTTGTGAAGAAATGAAAAATGATACGGACATACCCGCTGTTGTCTTTGTCGAAGTATTGGAATGCTGTGTAGAGATGCTCTTCTCTGTCCATTCTGTTCATGTGCATCGTTGCAGTGATGAATTCTTCGTAGTCTATGGTGCCGTTGCCATCAGCATCAGCCTAATATATAATTGAAAGGCGTGCATGAAGATAATTAGTTGAGAGTGCATGATAGACATGAAACGAAGAGTGAGTGAGTTTAATATGTTGTACAACTTACAGCTTCCATCAACTGCTGGACCTCGTATTCGGACAGCTTCGTGCCTTGTTTGGACAGTCCCTTCTTTAGCTCTTCAAGCGTTATAGTTCCACTGTTGTCGGTATCCATTCCCTTGAACATCTCTTTCAGTCCCATGATTTCTTCCTCCGACAAGCAGCCTGCGATCACCTGCATGCATGTTCATCCAAGAATTAATTAATGTGTATATGTATATATTTTAATTTGAGTTAGGGAAGAATTAAGGTGTAGATATGAATGGGTAGGTACCCGGAGTGCGACTTTTTTGAACTGGTTCATGGCTCTGAACTGTTTGAGTCTGTCGAGGACAGCGTTGTCCAGAGGAGTATCGGGAGCCTCTCCATCCTCCTTGATCCATGGATGATCTTGAAAGAAAGAAAACACACAACACAACACGTAGACAGTTGAAAAGTATATATATAAAATTAAGATTGAAGTTGGAATATTGCAAGAATAATAGATACTTAGGACTTGGAATGCTGAGAGGCGTTGTCTGGGATCTGAATTCAACATCTTCCTGATAAGGTCCTTTGCTCCGTTGGAAATGGAAGGCCATGGATCGCAGGAGAAATCCACATGTCCCCTTAGAATGGCGTTGAAGATTCCGTTCTCCGATTCTGTAGTCCAACGAACAAGTGATGTTTATATAATTGTGGTTGTGGTGGAACAGAAATATTGTAGATCGAGTAGGTAGGTACCTGCCCAGAAAGGAGGAACTCCAGAGAGAAGAATGTACAACATTACCCCAACGCTCCATATATCTGCTTCCGGCCCATATCTTCTCTTGAGAACTTCCGGCGCAATGTAGTATGCACTGCCTACGATGTCTTTGAATATCTCCCCTGCATTCAACCACTTAATTAATTATATATTTCATGCAATTAATTATCATATACCTATACCTATACCTTCTTTGTAGAAGACGGAGAGGCCGAAGTCGGTGGCCTTGAGAGGGGCATCCTCATCCTTGCTCAACAAGAGGAAGTTCTCGGGCTTGAGATCCCTGTGAATGACACCCATGGAGTGGCAGGTGTGGACAATCTGGACGATGGTGCGGAGGAGGGAGGCGGCGGCGCGCTCCGTGTAGTGGCCCTTGGCGATGATGCGGTCGAAGAGCTCACCGCCGGCGCACAGCTCCATCACGAGGTGGACGGAGTGCTTGTCCTCATAGGCGCCTCTCAGCTGGACGATGTTGGGCTGGCCTGTGAGGTGGTGCATGATCTGCACCTCCCGCCGGACATCCTCCACGTCCTCGTTGTTGGCTAGCTTGCGCTTCGCGATCGTCTTGCACGCGAACTGCTCGCCGGTGTGCTTGTTGGTGCACAGGTGGGTCACGCCGAACTGCCCGCGCCCGAGCTCTTTGCCCATCGTGTAGGTGCTGCGGACGTCCTCCATGGGCCGCCCCAGGACGGGCCCCACGGGGGCATTGGACTTGGAAGGGGAGGGCTGCGTCCGAGGTGGGGTGGTCGTCGCTGCTCCCTCTGCGGCATTGGTGTTGGGGTCTGCCGGAGCATCTTCGTCCGAGCTCCGGGAGCAGCAGCTGCCCATTGTATGGATTCCTTTCCGAGAGATTCACACAGGCCGGCCAGAGGGAATTTTTAGGAACGGTATTAGTTAGGGGATTCTAAAACTTAAAAGATGGTTGGTTTAGAGAGAGATAAGGCAATGCATGCATGCATGCATGGATGGAAGCGGTTAGAGGAGAGAGAGAGATTGTAGGGAGGGGAGAAATAATTAGATGGAGGAATCAAAACTAACATCCCATCCCATGCAGGTAAAGTCAGTCTTGTCCTTTTTGGGTAGATTTTGGAAAATTTGGGTTTCCGATACCAAATTAAGGTTGGGAGGAATTTGCGGCTACTCATTGGGGGAATTTTCCTTCCTTGGTTCCCCATATTTTCGGTAACGCAATTTAGTAATTAATTAATGCCTTCTTTTACACTTCGCAATATTTTCTTTCAAATTTTAAGAGTTGACAATATAGTGGGACACATATGAGACGCAAAACATTGGAATAGAGTGTGCATGAATTGGCCTAATAGTCAGTGATTATTCCTAAGACGCAAAATGTTGGAATAGAGTATGCGTGAATTGACCTAATGGTAGAGTGGTTATTCCTGAAGCCAAAGGTCTCATATTGAAGTCCATCATAGGGCTATGATTTAAATTTAATGTTAAACAATTCAAAAAAAAAAATGTTGGAATAGAGAATCTGAACAGGGCACAGGAGGGGCAAAAGTCAAACTGCTCGGCCCATATGGATGAAATAAATTTTCCGAGTTCACACTCCATTTTACAATTTATTGAAACAATGATGCGACAAAAAAATTAAATTTCTCAATATTATTGTGCGTTAATAAGCTCTAAATAAGAAGGAAGTCAGTAGGTAGGAATGGATGGATCCACTTTTACAGCATATTCGTGAATTCCTCCCGTCACATTGTATACTTTCTTGAAACCCTGTGCATTCAGACCACATTCATTATCAGTAATAACCAAATTCCCCTAAATGAAATATTTGTTTTAATCTTACCAACTGCAGCTTCATACAGCTATAGAGAGACATTACTAGGATTGTTTCAAGATCAAATTACAGAAAATTCTCATATCCGAGCAGCAAAGGAAGAAGAAGAAACGATTCGAGTTCTTCATGAACCAGGATCACGAATATGCCACCCGTCGCAACACAACACAAGCATGTATATTCAGGAATATACTATTTCAAATTTCAATTATTAGAAAATTTTAGAATGAAATTGACCTAGTTCCTTAATTTTGAAATTTAATTAGTATCAATTTTCAATTTAGACATTCACAATGTTCAACAGGGATGCTTTGCCATAGTTCTTTCATAAATTTTATTGGATTTTGAAATAAAAACAGACTTTGTAACTTAAAGTAAGTAGAAGCAAAGGGATCACCTGTGTCTGCAACCACTGAGCAACTTGCAACGACCGCATACCATGATGACACTGCATTGAAGATGACATATTTCAGTTGGATAATGAGCCAAGGGCAAAGAGATAGAAATACAACGAAATTGGGGGGGGGGGGGGGAGGAAATATTATCCAAAAGCCAGTTTGGGTAAAAACATGCAAAGATGCATGTACCTCTTGGCAACATTCGACAAAATATAGATGTTTGTGAACCTAAGTTTCCATAAAGGTGCGAAAATAGATATTTGGTATCCACATAAAATTTCAACCAGGAACATAAATAACATACAAATCACCAAATCATTTTTTTTTAATTTTTCAGAGAGGCAAAATATGTAGAATCCAAGTAATAACAAAACGAATAGCAGCAATGAATTCACAAATACAAGAAATCATTCACTTATGCAGGCAGTATTGAATATCACAATACGTAAGGGTCTTTTGAGCAACAACATGCACTGCCAAGTTAAGTTTCATAACACAAGCAAATTGCATTCATGGTTATGGGCTAAAAAGATGTACATACCATTACATAGGTATCCTTTTGTGGATCAAACTTTGTTGAAACTTCTGGTCCCCAATTTCCAAACTGACGAAGTGGAAGAATTTTGAAACCCGGCAACGAGGCTATGGCCCTGTTATTGATTGACATGCTCCAAGTGTTAGTAATATATTTCTCCAACTGTAATGTACCACCGGAGGTTTAGAATAACTCTTCTTCTCCATTTAGTCACCCCAGTTTCAAGTATTTAATGAATATCATCAAAAATACGTTCAAGATTTCATTCATCTTTATGAATTACATACTATGTTCTTTACATCAGTAACAATTTCTTGCATCAATCAGTTGTTGTGTATAAGATTACCATGCATGCCCAGATCCAGGGGGGGATAAACATGTTTAAAGATAAACACCTCCTAAACTGTTGTTTTCAACCACGCGAGTCTTCGCTATAATTTACTGTTGTGATTTAAATATAGTAGCAGAAGGAAAATTATGCACATACACTTCATCAGGTTCCCTAACGTCAATCAGCTGAGCCTCTTCGAGAAAGGATGGATCTTGCATTTTCTCATGGAGTTCATTAGGCTGAATGTATGCAAGCACTGCTTCCTCTCTGCAAATTAAGAAAGGGAATTTTATTTCAACAATCGACATATCTGACTCTTTCAAACACATATTTCGATCAAATTTAGAGTTTATAGATTACCTTTCAGACAGTACTTGCAATAAATGCCACCCGAATTTAGTCTTGCACCTTACAACTTTATTTAATGGAGCATTAAAAGCAGCCTCCTCAAACTCCGGCACCTGATATATCTCACCAAGAAGAAAAAGATTCAGACAACCGAAATTGCAAGTACTGTAAATATGAAGGAAGAGTAGAAAGATGGATTAACAAGAGCAGTCATTTAATACAACATACAAGTAAAGATAATGCAAAAAGTGGCTCTTGTGACAAAACATGGCCTGATTTTAAATTACTCTGATTGATAATTCAACATCCAATGTCTCTCCTATATCAGCCACTTCTAGATTGCATCCAATTTGACTCAGAGATGAGAAACTGTGTCTCTTTCTTATCATCATTGCACGACGTTGGAAGTGCTAGAAATTTCAAATAAATTCTTAACTCGTTTATATAAAGAAATCTAGACCAAGTTTATTGCACATTTCAAGAATTCTAATGGAAAATGGCCGTTCAAAAAATCTTTCATAAAATAATCAGTTTCAGCATTATTCTTATTGAAACTAGTTAGAGATGCACATAAAAACATAAACAGCATACCATCTGCCCCTTTGTCACCCAACCAAGCATACCTCCTTCATCTTTTGATGGGCATATCGAGTGCTCTACAGCCAAGTCACTCAAGTCCTCTCCTGAATGTAACAAGTGCTTTTGTTATGCAAATGACACGTGAGAAATGAAGAAATCCAATACTAGTAACCACAAAAATTCAACGTAGTGACATCATGCGAAAAGCTTGCTTTGCCAACGTAGCACTGACACTACAAATGGCACCACATTATTCTGTATATCTCCAACTTGTAAAGTGGATTTGCAAACAGGGGAGTTTTTTGGAGAATGGGTGATGAAAACATAGAAGACATCACACGAAATGTTTACGTAATGTTGCTTTGATGTTGTGTGTACATTCTTATCATCCTAGCTTGGATAACTAAAATTCAGAAACTAACCCTCAGCAACTCTTTTCTGTAGCTCGAACAAAAGCTTCTGGTCGTCTTCTTTCACAAGCAAATGCTGCACTAAAATCTCTCTTCCAGCATCAGTGCTGCTCGAGGAGCTGAATGAAGCTGAAGATAATACACAAACCAAACATATCCAATTAAAGCGAATTGTCAATCAAAAGTGGAATATAGCGCAAAGTCATTTTACGTATCTCTTGACCCTTCACGAGCAACATAAATACCGAATCTCAGGGGTAGGCAGCACGCGTAACTGATGGCAATAGGGTTTTAGTAGGGCTAAACACAATGCAGACCAAACAGAAGTAGTTTTCTCACACCCACACTCAAAATACAGACTCTTGTTACAAGCGAGAGCAATATAAGTACAGAAGACCTAGAAATCAATCCAATTCACAACTCCTACCGGTTTCAGCAATTAAAATAAGAAATTGAAGACTCCAAAAAATGAAATTCTCCTCATTTATTCAACACAAAGAAAATCTTCGAGATTACGGCAAGTGCTGAAATTACAAAAAGAAGATCAAGAAAGCACGTTCGAATCAAATCAATCATTCCATAAGATTAATATAGTATGGGCGCTAATAAAGCGTGTCGACGGACCTGTGGCATTGAGATTGGTTCCAGGCCGACTGGACATTCCCTGAAACCGAACGAACTTAGAGCTAAAAACCATAGAATCACAACGATAAATAGGCGAAGAGTGGGCGGTTCTCCGGTGAGATATCGGCAGCGGCGAAGATGGAAGAATTAGCGCCGGAAGAACAGCGAAGAGCGGCGGCGGAAAACGGCAAACAAACGGGGAAAGATGAATGGATGAAGCTCTGAACATTGCTAGGTGCTCGCAGTTGTCTTGATGATTTTTCTTCTTGAAGAGTAATGAGTATATTTTTTTCAAATTGGGGTTTTCGGTTCACTGATCACGTTGAACAGAAAGACGCTTTTTTTTTTTTTTTGAGAACAACACGCTTTTTGAAGAGTTTGTGTTTTTTTAAATCTATAAATTAAGCTCAATATTGATATAATTTGCATCAAAAAATAAAACCTTCTATTCTCGCTTATTTTCCATCCTTTATTCTAAATTGTTTTTCAAACTCTCAAGACACCCAAAATTATCCAAATTTTCAATCTTCTTTTAAATTTGAATATTTCTCAAACTCTGAACATCATTCAAACTCTAAATATTATCAAAACTCTCACGTTTTCGTGTTATTGCTAGTGAAGATAAGTTAAGTGGAAAAAATCAAAAGGCCTCAACACCAATTTGATAGAGGTGGTTACAAACTAATATTCCGTCGAGTATCAACTTATTAGTCCTCAAGATATTAGATTTACAATCCTGAAGTTATAAATTTTATAATTAGAGAGAGAGAGAGAGAGAGAAACCTTATTTGGATACTTCATTTCACAGAGAAAACACGATGCAATATCTTGATATGTGTATATGAGATGCTTCATTAACCGTAGAAATTTTGTACAATCAAAAGCACAAGTCAATACTTGACCTACCTCCCTCTATTTTTATCACAAATTTTGGCATCCTCTGTTGCTCAAACGGAATACAATACGCCAGCTCTCTCTCTCTGTATTGGCATGAATCGCCATCCCCAGTTAGCAGCACCAAAAATTGTCACCCTTAATCACTTATTTCTCTCTCCCCCCCTAGTTAGGGAGAGGATTGCAAAATCGACTTTAGCAAAGCACCATATGAGGCTTTTGTTAATGCACCACTCGTATACTGCTGCATTGTCCTCTCGATCAAATTCATGATTCGCCTTAGGTGCCACTCACCATCAATCGCTGCACTAGTATATGCGAATGTTTACAAGGTATCTTCCGGTTATTGATTAACTCACAAGAGAAGCGCTACTTGAGGAATTTGGCGCAGGTGTCCAGAGATAAACCAGTAGACCCGCAACAAGGATGATAGCGCCTGTTACAAAGCCAGGAGGAAGGGAGGAGGCGACCCCAAGATATGGCAGCGGCAATGTGAACAAGTATACCGATATTGGAACTATCACCACAAAGTACAATACAAACAACAATAAGATTATAATAGCTAAAGAAACAATTTATAAGAAAGAAAAGAATTCAATTGCAAGTGCAGCAGAAATTAACATTGAGCCTTGATAGTCCACTCGGAAAAAAAAAAAAACAAATCACGAGTTAATCAAGGTTTGACTTGCTAAGGTTCTTGGGAGTCGATGATTTGAGTGGTTGGAGATTTGAGTGCTTTGTAGGGAAGTGAGATTTTAGATCTCAAGGAAGATTATCATAACTTTGTAGGGCAGTGATTTTTTACCATTGTCTAGAGAAATGCCAGTTGAGGTCATTGGTAACTTAGCTGAGGATCGTTTAATTCTAGAAAAAGTGCAGAAACATGACTTTCGTAAGAATCAGAGACATTTGGCCTTCCAAATTTTGAAATGAATTATTGATGGATAGAAACTTAACATGTATATAGTTGGAGGTGCACTTGAGAGGTTATAAGCACAAGTTCGAAAATCAACCAACCTGAAACTGTGGATGCAAGACAAGATACCACAGCAGAAGAGATCTTGAGCAGGTGCAACAATGATATGTTGAAACCCATGTTGACAATCACAAATAGCAGCGGCAATAAAGGTGCACCATTACATCCTGTGACCGGAAGGAGTCAAATGTTTTGCAATTGACACTTTACCAGCAAAACAGAATACACCTATCATTATGTGCAGACGTATGTGTTCATATATCATCTTCTTCTATATTTTGTCGTTCTACATTTCCACAAAATAATATTATTCTCTTTGTAGTTTCCCAGTGATAGGGCAATATTTGAACTTTGAAGTTACTAGGAAAGGCAAACAAGTACACAAACAACAAGCATATATATGCATCATAAAAGCTAGGATGACTTATATGGGATATCGTTGCTTAAAAGTTACAAACAAAACATTAACTGTAATGAAATGTGACACTAAGGCAGTTAAATTCCCTAGCTAGTGCTTAATAGTTTCGCTAACAGGTAAGACTTGTACATTTTTCTTAATTGGCTCAGGAATTACTCTTGCAGAATAATAGAATCATGAGAGGACATGACTTACGATTTAACATGGTACCAGTATTCAAAAAGCAGGCAGCACCATCTTTAAGATAACTCGGCAGTTGACTAAATGGAATGCCCCATAGGTTTGACAAGAATGGGAGGAGAAGGCATATGAAAACGGCCTGTTCATGCACTTAAAAGTGTCAGGCTTATGGTAAAATTGAAGTACATGGTATCCACAACTTCATAGGCTCTATAAAGCGTAAAAGTTAACCTGGTAAGCAGATCCAAAGGAGTTTACAACAAATAGATCCATTGAACCTCCCTGCCATCAGTGAAATAAATGTCGCATTAGTATTTTAAATATGTAAAATCAGAAATCAGATTTTTAATGCTAGTTATTCATTTATTTGAAGAGTGTAGAGCTGGTTACTTTTCAGAATCATATAAACTCGGGATTCCTACTAATTACTGGAGACAACCTGAATGCACCTATGTTGCATGTTACGCGTAGCTTATTTGTAGGGTTGAATTTAGCCCTTTAGTTCCTTGAATTCATCTACTAACTACATCATATTTTGTCATGTAATTTACAAATTTGTATTAGGTGAACATACTGAAATGTGTACCTTTAATCTTTTGGCAGCATCCAAAAATATTATTTCCTGGAAAAAAGTGAACATCTTCAGTAAGAGAAATTACACAAACAAAATAGGATAATCTTAATGCCGAAAAGTAGAGCCAGCTAATTACCTTCAAGACTGTATCAGCAGCTTGTAAGAAAAAAGAAATAATCATTAAAATACTCCAAAATAATCCGGTTGTCATCAGGGATCCAGGACCTGATCCACTGCAGATGCAAATAGTGATAATATATAATTGATGACCCGTAGAAAATAGAAATTAATAGAGCTGACTCCAGGATTATCAAGATGCTGTTAAAAGAGAAGTGGCCAACTCGTCCCATAATATTTAAGGACGCAATACGTAATCACTTCATACTATAAATAGAAAATTTGATAATTATATGAAATACTATTTGAAATATTCAACATTAAATGATATGTCTATAAAAGAATACAAGTCAGCATAATGGGATTTGTAAAGACCAAAAAAGTTAATATGTGAAATGGCTAAACTTAAAGTTTTAACTAAGATGTAAATTAAAAGTTTTTTGCAATTAACCTATATAGTATCTAGAAATAGTATTATCTCTTTAGATATTCCATACTAAAAACTGAAGATGGATAGTTAGGAAATATACAATCAAACACACTTGTGTTGCAATAGGCTATTTGACATTAGGCTGACTGAAAATCTTACATTAGCACAAGAATTTACTTATCCCAAGGGTAAATCTATTACTCTTTTGCCGACATTGGAACACAAACTGTAAACTATAATGGGAATACTAAATTTCATGCTTTGTTCTCAATTGTTTATCATATATTTCTGATAAGAAAGAATTCAGATCCTCAGTAATAGGTGATATATAGTATAATGGTCCTCAAGGCTCAAATTATTTAAGAGGCCATTAAAAAGAACTGGATTTTGGGCTTCTAATAATAATAAATTAATAACCAAGTCTCCAGAAGCTTTCTGAGGTTACTTGCCTACATTTGTACGTCTATATACACTGTAATCTGACAGAACAAAATGAATTACCTTGCAACAGTTACTACAACTCCAGCTGCTACCAGAAAGCAACCAAACAACTGGTTGAATCTATATTTCCTTTTAAGAAAAATATACGAAAGACCAAGTTGCCAGACAAGAAAGCTCTGCAAAGATTACAGATAAACAAACATTAACATGCCACTCAACATTGTTCTGAAAGTTGTATCAAGTAAATCTTTAAACTCCCACCAGGAGGGAGAGAGAGAGAGAGAGAGAGAGCAACAAGAAAAAATGTACAACATAAACTTCCGCACGCGCACGAACACAAACTAGTACCAATCAGTTTATCTGTCAATCGCCTACAATTTCACAAACCTAAATCCAAGCTTAGATATTAATAAGAGCAACAGTAATGTTGTTAATCTTATATAAGAATGTGAAGTATATCAGGAGTTCTATTTTGAGAATATTACTATGATAACAAAGACAGTTTCATTGATATAATATTTCTCAGAGATCCCCATTTCAATGCTGTATACCGTTTTTCTATTATACCCACAAGGCTGCAGTCTTCTGAGAGACCATTCAGCATATAATCAGCCATGCATTGTACAGAATATACATCAGCTGTTGCATGTCTTACTGAAAACTCATATACTCGATGCCAAGAGAAAAAGAATAATTAGTTAAGAGTTACCTGAGACAGTATGGGAATTGCTGCCCCAGGAAGAACAGCTGTTTCAATAGGGAAAAACATTAGTATGAGCTATGTTGGGACAAATTCGCTTGTCAGTTGCTATTAAGTAAGAAAAAATTGAAACAACTTAAGAAAATCATGGTAGAAGTTTTGATATGAGCACACAATAGGAAGATCTTCATCCATTTATTACAAATTTTAACAGAATAGAGAAAATTGTAAGCCTGATAAATCTAAGCATATGATTTTAACACTTGAATAACTGCAAGATGCTTCAGGCAAGCAATCAGCTCCATGCTAGCCCATTTTTTGTGCCCATTTTTTATGCATGCACAGTTTGTGACACCAACTTCCATTAGAATAAAGAAAATTCCACGAAGACTGTCAGCTCACAGGGCTGGCGACAGACAAAAGAACTGCATTATACTTCCAAAAGATGGACTATACACCATTGACATGACCATTGCATCAGCATCACAATGGTTGCTAGAAAAAGGATGTAAGATGCCTCAAATCATCATAAATGAATTACCTCCTGATGCCATCCCAGATGCTGCTGCTAAAGCCTCTAAGAGGCCAATAGCAATTAATGGTGATTTCGGCAAAGATAGCATTTCATCAGTAACCTTGCCAGCTTGATACCGGATATACAAGACAGAGAAGTATACAATTACATACCTGGAATATGTGAATGTATCACAATTAGTAAAACTACAATATACATAGCCACAAGTGTGAGAAAGATCAGTAAAAGGAAAGAAAAATCGTGAGTAGGTTCTAGCATTCATCCATTATTTTTTTATCCAGTTCCCATACATATATCTTGTTTCTATAAAGCCAATAATAAATAAATATTCCGCATGTAAGAATCAATTTTGCCAAAATTAGCAATTACAATCGATTCCAGTTAATTCCATATCAGAACGAAATGCTTAAAATAGTGAAATCTTAACCAATACTACTAATAGAGGCAGTAATGACTGATGCAGATATTATTGCACCTTACTCCTTATGCCTCTGGTTTGTGCTTAAACATTCATAAATAATAATGCCGCATAATTGTTCGCTCAGTATATAGAATTAGTCAAAAAATCTTAATCGCTATTTAGCGTGGGAATCCGCCATTAATTATGATCTTAATATTATAAGATGAGAATCTTGCTACGGCAATTAGACAACCAGCTTAATTATATGCCTTTCTTTGACAAGGAGAAGTATATAATGCCGTAATCAAAATTATTCTGACTAGTTAAATTGTCACATTCAAATAACTCAGTTGGGGAATAACGAGATTGAGAGGCATGAAATTCGGAAAATGGAAAGAGCCAACATCTTTTTCAGGTACCACATGCCATTAGAAGTAAAAGAGCTGCATTTATTTAGCACATGGAGAGGAGAAAATGAAAAGGGGAATCTATCATCTATGTAGGTAGCTGTCTTTTGTGGGGTTACACAACTCCAAAACCGACTCACTACCAACGGTCCTAGTTCAATCGGGACCCCTTTGCTTCGACCACCATCCTCATTCCTCAGATAGAAAACTATCATTTCATTTCCTTTCCTTTTCACATAAAAGTGCACCAAACCGGCCTTAGCCTTTTGCTAAAGCGAAAAGGCCTCAATCTAATACCACTAATTAAAATTCTGTGATGATAGGTTTGAAACGAGAAATTATATCACAAGAGTAGAAGGAATTTGGTGAAAAGATTCTTGAATCGCTGTTGTTAACTAGAACAGCTCTACTTGATTAAACATGACTGCTAATCACATGTCCACACGTGTAATCATTGTGATTGTTATTAATTTAATCCAAGAATGAGAGGTTAAAATAACTAGCATCCAAAATTAAAGCCATCAGCACAGACAACAGTGGTAAGAAAAGCCATCGGCACGCCCACCAACGAAGACGCGGCCAACTGACACCATGAAATGTCAATCACGTAATCCATCATCCCTCTCTCCCCCCTCTCTCTTGTTTTGGTGGTGGGACTAGCGAGCGAGCGAGGTGCAATCATTCATAGCACTCGACACACTCCCTCTCTCTCTCCTTGCGCTCATTCACCCAAGATTTTCCTCCGTAGATTCCAAAGTCGTGTGGCTATAGGGTCCATGAGAGTGGAAAAGACAAACATGCCCTCACAATTTTTCGACCTTCAATTTCGTCGGCCACGGTTTCGTTTGTCACTTCTCAATTCTCATAATCAAATTTTCTTTCCATATTCTCACGCCATTTATTTTTCATTTCCAGATTCCAATGCAACAATATTCATATTAATCTGCTATTATTAAGTAGATAAAATACTTTTTAAAATTAGCAATCAGATTCTGCAATACATGTATTTTCTGTAAATACACGTATTAAAATTAGAATACAGAACCCAAACTAATTCAGATTTCCTTTTAAAATTCTGAGAGCATTTACTTTCATAATAAATTATTTGCTGACTAAAATTGAATGGAGACTCGGCTTTTCCAGAAAAACATTGTGCGCTCAAAGATCAATTTCCGAAACAAAACTTGTTTAGCATTTATAATTTAAAATTGGACGTCATGAAACTTTTATAAAATTAGAGGAAAAAAAAAAGGAATTGCTAGAGTTAAAGGAATTATAGAGTTACCCGACGGTGGCGAGCTGAGCGAGAAAGAAAGGGTAATGCTTGAGAGGAACTAATGCCAGCTTGTAAAGCACGCGATTCCCTACGCCGAGAACAACCGTCGCCACCACCGCAACTACCACCTCCGTCCTCCGATCAACGCCTTCGCAGTTCACCTTTGCCTCCGCCACCGCGTCTCGATCGAGCGAGCAGCACCGCGGTGGCGGCTTCCCCTTCTTCTTCATTTCATCCTCTTCTTTTTCTCCCGCCGCTGCCGCCTCAATCACCAGTCGTTTCGACCGCAGCACCACCTTGATTGCGTCTCTCGTTTGCCAGAATTTACGATGATTAACTTGCAAACAGTTGGCGGTCGACGACGTCCGTATTGGAATGTGGTGGACCGCCGCGGCGGCAGGGGAGATCACACGGCTGCGGCATGCTGACATATTTTCTGTGTGTAATTTATGTGAAGCGAATGTAATGCAAGTACCAATTAATGCTGAATGAAAAGTAAATGCGAAGACCTGTGTGTATGTTTATGGAGAAGAGAGAGAGAGCGAGAGAGAGAGAGAGAGAGGAGAAATTTGATTTTTGATTATGTGAGTGTGGACGTCACTTCTGTACTAATGGATTTTCTTTTATTCTGGAATAATTATATACACATCCCAATCATGCGCCTTTTTCTATTATGCTAAGTTTTTTTAAGAGATTTACAAACCTATATATATATAATGTTAGATAATGCACTATTATTAAGGTGGAACATCTATATCACATAAAGATAGGATTATTGCACTGCACGCATGCGAAATCAATACACAACCAAACAAAATGGAAAAATACTACATTGCAGTACTATGCTAAGCTAAACGTTAATATTTTATTAAAAAAAACACACACATTAGAATCCACCATAAATTGATTGCCTGGTGATTATCTTATAGGCATGAAACATTTAAAACAAGTGCATTGCCCAAATAATAATAATAATAATCTATTACTAATACGAAAATAAAGCTGCCCCTTCCACAGTGTTTCGTTCAGATTTTCCTTTATTCTGGTAATTTGTCTAATTTTAATTCATATATATTCTAATTTTTATTTTTATTAATTAAAATTTTATTAATTTCATATTCTTGAAATATCACATGTTTATCTATTAATCACATCTCATATTTATTTATTCCTCTATTTAATTAATTTTTTTATTATACATATTAAAATAATAACAATTTAGGAATGCATTCTTATAAATCCTTATTTTATACATTCTTAATTCATATATAATAATCTATAGAAAATTTGTAAATGAAAATCTCTTTATGAAGACTAAATAAATATATTTAATCAATATGTCTATATAGAATCATTTTCATTTTTCATTCATGTTTTTCTAAAAACTTCGATTAGTGCTTTCTAGAAAATATATACATTGAATCAAATGTGGGATAGGTAGCTAAAGAAAAGAAAAACTTGAAGATGTAAACATATTTTTTTCCGTATTTTGGCAAAGATTAGAGATATCGATTTAACAAGAACTAACGAGATGGTTCAAATATACTTAAAAAGAAGGATTTTTACTAATTTTAATTAATATTAAATTGTTTAGATTTTTATCGAGTAATTTAGCATAAACCAACGAGACGGTTCAAATAACGTAGAAAGAAGGATTTTTACTAATTTTAATTAATATTACTTTGAAGATGTAAATATTTTTTTTCTGCATTTTGGCAAAGATTAGAGATATCGATTTAGCATGAACCAACGAGACAGTTTAAATATACTTAAAAACAAGAATTTTTACAAATTTTAATTAATATTAACTTTGTTTAGATTTTTATCGAGTAATTAGCATAAACCAACGAGACGGTTCAAATAATATAGAAAGAAGAATTTTTACTAATTTTAATTAACTTTACTTGGAGTGTTCACATTTTTATCGAGTATTATTCAACGGATTTGAGACGCGTATGTACAATAAAGTCACTATTTTAACCGAGATTAGGACGAACATGTAGAAAAATTATAAACAAATTTAGATTTAGAAAATACATAATGAATGAGTATACTCGATCCATTGTCATTCCTAATATTTAGATACGTGAAATAAAATTAATTTTTTAAGTTTGATTAATAATTAACGCGAACAATATCACAACTTTTAAATAAGATATAAAATTATTTTTAAAATGTATACACGTAAATTAAAACATAAAGTTATTTCCCGTCGAGTCTCGACGGGCTACTTACTAGTAATAATAATAATAATAAAGTATGAAGATTGAATCATAAACGAGAAAATGAAAAGAAATACAAAACTCGAGTACAATTTTAATTAGCCTCTATTTCTTTAAATATTTAAACTATTGAAACTATTAAACCTAAAGACCAAATAACTTCTACATTTTATAAATTGGCTATACATGAATATTAATCACTTTTTAACATATTAAGGTATATCCATTCCCCGCATTTGATAAAAAAATATGAGATGGCACTAGTAGTCTTCAAATTTATCATCGAAAATTGAGTTCAAATTATTTAATCTTACGTGTCTCGTTGTCTGTGTATGTGCAAGACGTTATCACGTTTTTTAGGCGATTGCCAATGTGTGTGTATGTGGATTTTTTTTATTTTTTATTTTTGGGGGATTGCCAAAGTTAATTGATACTCCCTCATCCATGAAAAAAAAAAACTACTTATCCATTTTTATTTAACCACAAAAAAGAGTTTCACTCCACTTTTTATACTATCATACCATCCATTCTATCATATATTTACCTATTTTTGTCATTGATGAATTGTACTTTATTCCACTTACCCCTACAAATTATACTTTTATTCTTACAAATTGTACTTTTATTCTACTTTACACTACCCCTACAAATTATACCTTTATTCCACTAACAGTTTTATTAAATTGGGACTCTTTTTCATGGACGGAGGGAGTACATGTTTGTATTTTTCAGAAAGAATAAGAAAAAATCTTTTTCCTTATCGTATTCCTTTTCTTTTCTTTTTTTTGGTATATTGTATTCCAATTTATTCCATCAGTTTTGCGTGTTGAATATATTGATGAGAGACCACAAGTATAAAGATTTTATATTTAATATAAAATACTATATTCGTCCCAAATTACAGTCTCATTAGTCCATTGTTTCATTAATATTAAGAAAAAATATTTGAAAAATGTGAAAAAGTAAAATAAACACACGAAGGAAAACTTACAAAATTTATCCAATAATAAGTTTGATGTCAATTTTATTCCGATAAATAGCTACAATTTTATACCAAATAAATACAAATTCATTTCAAAGTTATTTCAAATTTAAATATCGACACTGTGAAACATACATGACAATCAGAGTGACGAGTGGTGTCTCGTGGCCAAAATGACATTGTTTCATATTTGACGTGATCAAATTAGTTGTACAACGGTGTTTCAATTCATATTGAAAATATCCATGTCATTTTCTATATTCCACATGTATATTCTATGGATATTTCCCGACTAAATGCGTCATAATTCAGGTTACAAGAAAACAAGTCGATGGATATTTTTGTGTTTTGTCTGACGTTAAATATAAAAATAAGTTTTTTTTTTTAACAAAAATATAAAGATATGGTTAAACATTAGGAATGTGGGTAAACTTGGGATATGAAGTGATATTTATCCTTACTAATACGTGCTATTTAGACTATGGAATATTTATGGTATATAGGACGAGGTCTAGTCTAGGTAGAAATCATTCCTAGTGTAGGAAGTTGGAATTAAAAATTAATCTAAGTTATTCATCTTTTCATAATCTATATTTTTCGTAAAGAAAATACTATTGTATTATATAAAAAGCAATATGCTTCTTTATATACAATAATGTTTTTTATATACTACAATGATGCTTCCTTTTATGAAAACTGTAGATCATGAGAATATCAATCATCCAAATTACATATGAGTTCCTACACTAGAATTTGTTTGTAAATGAATCATTTTCTTTTTGTATATTACAAGCCTTCCTTTGCAACTAAAATATTGATTTAGTTTTTATTTTTTTGGAAAATGGATCCAATGTGTTAGAAAACTTGGTTGACGATTCCATTTTGTTGTGAATTGTGATAATTCAAAATTTGTATTGCAATCGCTATAATATAAAAGTTAAGTTATAATTGTAAAATTGACTAAAGTTCTTTAAGACAGTCTTCCCTGTTTACAAATATATTTCAGATTAATGTGAACTCATTTTGAGCTTTTAATGATTAATACTCACACTCATCACATTTCAAATGAGATTACCAATTTTGATTAAAACACATAGGGATCGTTTGGTTGACAGGAAAGTAATGTTGTCTGGAAATATGATTTATAGGAATATAATTATGGGGAAAATGAATACACAAATTCTTTATCTTTGTGTTTGGAAATACCTTGAAAAATAGTCAGGAATCTAATTTTACGTATTTGATTTAAATTAATATGTTAATTAATTTATAATTATAATACCTAAAGAATGCCCAACACTTTCATACTATTGTCAATATTTTTCATTTTTCATTTTTCATTTTTAAATATTAATATTTTATTTTTTTATAATTAAATAAGTATTAAATTTTATTTAATAATATATAGATATACAATAAAAATATTTCAAAACATAACGATCCGATTCTATAATAATAATAATAATAAATATAAATATAAATGATAATAGTAATAGCAATATAATAATATGGTGGTAATATGAATAACAACAGTAGTAATAAATAATTATAATAATAACAACAACAACAACAACAATGAAAACAATATTAATAAATAATAAAAATATAGTCATAATTAAAATACTAATAATATATTAGTGATAAAATAATTTTTAATAATAATAATAATAATAATAATAATAATAATAATAATAATAATAATAATAATAATAATAATAATAATAATAATGCAAGAATCCTAAGATATAGAATCAGAATACCTAAGTTTTTCTAGGGAATAAGAATCCAGGAAAGTGTTAAAACAACTTTCCTTGTATTTAGATTCTTTTTACTTTCCAAAATATATTAAAATTAAACCAGAGAAATCTGCAAATTAGAAATCAAATTACTTTCCCAGACTAGATTCCCTGCCAAACAAACGGGTCTTTATTGCTTTTAAAAGCATTTAAAAGATATTTTCCTTCTTATCTTCCCGCCAGCTTAATGCGTTAAAGATAATTTAATTTAAATCATTAGGTAAACGATAAAAAAAGATAACAAATATTTGGGTCTTAAAGTCAAACTTCTGGAACAAAGAGAATCCCGCGAGTGACCTACTAAATTACTCACTATATCCCCAGATAAATATTTCATGCCGTCAAAACTCATTTATCAAAATAGCGGGCAAATTTAACCTTAATTATTGCATAGAGAATCGAACAACTAAAAAATTTATATTGAGTACAAGAGTAAGATGAGAAGTTTGACATTTTTTTTTTCCTATAAAATTCTGAAATAAGACACTTTCGGATATAAATTTTATTTCAAAATAAACACTTGTTTGGGACGGATGGTATATAAAATAGAGCATTTACTTCAACTGGAGACATTCTTTTCTCCTTGCTAAGCACAGGATAAATAAATCAGATGACATCAGTAAAAACAATCAGGCCTGATAATCAAGATCACTCACTATTATTGCAAATTACAACTGAATAATTTTTTATTTATCCTTTTAGTTTATTTTATTTTTCCTTTTCTTTTTGGTGGGGTGGGAAAAAAGAACAAAAAAATGGCCAAGTGGGAAAGCAAACCATGTTAAGCATTAGCTCAATAGCTGAAAGAGGAAAAGAACAATAAGTTGTGAATTTTCATCCTCACGTGTTCAACATACAAATAACATCCTCTCCTCCATGTTTCAAAAATCGATATTGTACGAAGCAGCAGCTAAATCTACAAAGATCTGCTGCTCCCGCCATAAACGCAGTCATAAGTAACTACTCAACTCAAGGAAGATGCCATCAAAGTAAGCTGTGGGTTTAACGCAACCAATAATTAGCAGAAGAGAACTAGATACGAGTAGAAGAAACTAAAACACTAGTAATTTATTAACGTTTCAGTAGGCAATTAGCTAGTAGCTAATCAGCAAGGAGAATTTCCAATATGACTGGATCAAAGCAATGAATTTTTGTTATGCAGCACCTCTACTGCAAATAACTAGGATATAGTGAAAAACTAAAGGCATCACTACATTTCATCCTAATCACATATTTAACTAAGGTGAATCTTGAGGGTATTTTTAGAAGCAGGTTCGGCTGTTTTTATTACATAAGCTGTATGAAGTATGAACACAGTCAATATCTTGGGCTAACTACAACATCTCTCTGTTTTCCGACATATGCAATAAAAAAACTAATTTCCGTAAGAAAAGAAATTGATAATGGCAATATAAATTGAAGCAAGATGGAGACAAAAAAGAGAGTACCTTAGATCACAAAGCACCTAAGAAAGATTGGGATAGAGCAGCCCCTAGTGCCGTTAATGTCTCAAAGGTCATTGAATTTGCATTGGAACAAATATTCAATTTTTTCCTTCCTCCACTTTGATTCATGATATACACCAACAATTCAAACTGTTTGAATCACCTTGTGGCATTGAACGTCTTAAAGGCCATTGCATGGGCCTAGGAAGCCATTTTCAATGTCTTAACTTGCTCCATAGAATTAATAATAGACATCAAATATTCGAAGTGTTTGAATCACTGTCAGTGCCTTTGAAATCTCAAAGGCCACTCCACTGGCCATGGAAACTATAATAGATGCCTTCCTTGCTCCACAAAATTCATAATATAAATAAAAAAATCACCTATAGTTGATCTCCATTGATATTATACAATCATAGAGTAGAACGCAAGCCCCTTAAGTTGTTCGGGTGATCCATGAAAATGGCCTCCACAAACCAGGCAACCATTGAGATGGATATCAATAACCGGAGATCACTTCAGGCTCATTTAAACAAAGATCAGAAAACATAGATACAGCGCTTTGTATTCTATAAAGTTGGCTGAGGGTTCGAAATTTGAAGCGTGGGAATGATATTTTGGAGTCTCCTTAACAACTCATCACATGGGATGCTACTACCATTCACCTTTTCTTGAGTAAAACTTGGCAGAAGCTCTGAAATATCATGGCCTTCAGGTAAATCACACACGCACGTTAAGATAGTAGAAGTCAGTTCATCATCAAGAACAACACCTGCTGCCCCCATTTCCTGAATCAAATTGATTATTTCTTCTGTGCTGCCCTCTGCTCTCAAGCCTTTGAGCAAAGAATCATAAACAGCGGAATGTGGCGGGAAGCCAGCAGCTTTCATCCTTTCAAACACAGTTTTGGCCTCAGTCATCATTCCTAATTTCGAGAAGCTGTTAATCAGAACCGAAAAGGTCAAAGCATCAGGATGCAGACCCCTGCGCTTCATATCAACCATTAGCTCTTTGGCAGACTGAACATCCCCTGCTTTTATGGTGGACTCGATCAATATGTTGAATGAGACGACATCAGGTTCACAACTACCACTGACCATATCTGTAAACAAAGCTCTAGCTTGCTCCAAACTACTCTCCCTGCATAAGGCGGCCATCAACAGATTGTAGTCATACGAGGTAGGACTGGGACCTGAGTCTCTCATTTTGTTAAAAATACCTTTTGCAATGTTCATACAGTTACATTTGCATAAGCCATTTATTAAAGTGCTATAAGCCCTTGAATCTGGAACAAACCCCACTTGTAAAATAATCTTCCAGAATTTCAGAACTTTCTTTACCTTTCCTTCCTTCAGATAAGCTCCAATTAGCACAGTGTATGGTGCAATATCAGTCGACTTCTTTTGTTTAACCCTATCACGAATAATCTTTTCAGCCTTTTCCAGATGGCCTTCTGTGCACAGCCCTTTGACTAGGGTACAAATAGTCCAAGAATCAGGCTCGACGTGATTTGTGTTTGATACCATAGAATCATAGAGTTTCACGGCAACATCAACCTTCCCAACATCACAGAGACCTTGCAGTAAAGTATTGTAAGTTACAATATCAGGATTTTTTCGCTTTTCCACCATCATTTCTAGAATCTTAAAAGCATCATCGAAACGTCCTGCCTTGCATAATCCATCAATTATAATGTTAAATATTGTATTAGTAGGCTCTTCACCCTTGTCCAGCATGAAATTAAACAATTCCATTGCTTTCTCGACCTTCCCAGCTTGGCAAAGCCCCCCTATCATAGCTCCAAACGTGACAGCATCAGGACGAATGCCGTTTTTTAGCATTTCATTAAACAAGCGCTTCGCTTCTTTCAGATTCCCCTTCTGGCAGAGACCACGCATCAAGCAGGTGTAAGAAACTCTATCCGGAGAAATTCCTTTACCCAACATCTCATTGAAAATCTCTTTTGCTCTATCAACATCTCCTTTAGTACAAAAGCCATTTATAAGGGTGTCATAGAAGAAAACGTCGGGTTCCAACCCTTTCGTCCTCATCTCTTCCAACAACCTCGTTACTCCATCCACCCGACCCTCCACAAAATGAGCATCCATCAGAATATTATATGTGATCAAATTGGGAGCAATATTTGCAGACTCCATCCTTCTCTTCACACTCATAGCATCGTCTAATCTCTTCTCCCGGCAAAACCCTTTTATCATAGTATTAAAACTAACTCTATCCGGAGACACGGAATTCCTACCCATTTCACCTAAAAACACCTCAGCATCAACAGCAAATCCATTACAACAAAGACCATTCAACACCACATTTGCAGCATATGTGTTAATGCTGTAGCCTTGCTTCAACATCAACCCAATTGCTCCCAGAGCCAATTGGGGCGCTGAGAGATGCACTAAGCACTCAACCAAAGTCGATAACGACAAATATCGCGGCAAAGCCCCAGCATACACCAATTTCTTATACATACTGACAGCCAATTTGTGCTCCTTATTCTTGACAAGGGTTTGCAAAAGACGATCGCTGGAAGGCCCTGACGGAACGAGACCCGTTTCCACAGATTGCTCAAATAGAGAACAAGCCTTCTGTAAATTTACCAATGAATTGGGTGTATTACATAAAGATGTGATTTTGGCTTCCACACAATCCAAATCATGGAGGTTACTGGAATTAGGGTTTAATTGGGGCTTTGTAACGAAAAGATTGATGAATGTGAGATTGTGGGATAAAATTGGCTTAAAAACCAAGTTCTTTCGCATCATTGACGACGCCATACCTAATTTTGGCAGTTCGGCAATCAATTTTACATCAAATAAACTTATAGATGGAGACAATAACTTCTTGAGAGACAAGGAGTGATGTCACCTGTACGAGGAAAGGCCGCGACGATGATTTTGCAAGAACAAATGAATTGAAGGTTTAAACTTTAAAGAGATTTTGGGAGTGATGGCGGATCAGCGCTTTCAGAGATTGCTGTTGAATTATATTATACCGGATTTACAGTTTCATTTCTTCAAAAGAAAGAGAGAAAAAGAGCCACCATCTATATATCTATATTACAACGTAATAGTAAAACTGTTTTGAAATTAATTTTGATTCTTTTAATTAATTTTGACCAATTTTTTGAGTAATTTTTATTTTTTTTTTGCATCATTATCAAAAGTCGGTTACATTTGTGAAATTTATTATGGGTTAGTTATTTGAGAAAATAATAGGTCGTTTAATTTTTAAATCGATTATATAATAGTGACAAGGACTCATATTTATTGGAGTAATTTTTTAAGGTATTTAAATTGCAAAAATGTGAAATTACTTTTTAAATAAATTTATATTATCACAAATTATTGTAGAAAAATGAATATTCTTCTCTTTATTATTTTTTAAATTTTGAAGATTTTTTTGTAAAATTTACTCTAAACTATCATGGTTTTTCATGCAAGCCTTATGTTGTAATGTATTTTCAAAAAATCAATAATATTTAATGATCTTAAATATATATGCATATGTATGATATAGGTCTAACGTAATAATCACTACGCATTGCGCGGGAATGTATGCTAGTATTCATATAAAAAGGTACACTTTCAATAAATCGATTGAATTTCTTTGGTTATCCGAGTAAAATATACTCATATGCAATAATTGTATTTGCATTAAATAAACTAGTTTTACACCGGCGCGTTGCGCGGCGCATTGTTCATGATAATTTGATTACTTTGTGGTGTCAAAATATATGGTGTACGTCAAAATATAATGTAGATATTTGAGATAAAGAGACAATTTAGATTTTGAATTAATTGCCGGAAAATTTACGACCTTTATTTTCATTCTAATTTTGTACATGATCGTTTAAATTTTCCAGAAATACACAACCTTTGATTTTTTCGCAAAATTTTCCCTCGAATCTAAATTTCGCCCAACTTGAATCCGAGTTGGCGGTCGGCAATGCTTACATGGCCAAACGTTTCGGCCAATTAAATGATATCTTATTTTTCTTGAAAGAACTACATTGTTTCTCATTAAATTAAAAGAAAATAAGATGAACCAACGCCTTCGTTTCTTAAGTTGTTGCTCCAACGATGATGTTGATTCATATATCTTATTTCCTCTTTATTTAATGAGAAATGACGTCGTTCTTTCAAGAAAAATTCGATATTGTTTAACTGGTGCAACCTTTGGCCATATAAGCATAGTCGATCACTAATTTAGATTCAATTTGGGGGGAATTTAGATTCATGAAAAAATTACGAAAAATTAAAAGGTTATGTACAAAATCAGAATGAGAATATATGATGTGTATTTTTCGGTAATTAAATCTGCAAATTTTGTACCTTTTAAAAAAAATATTTTGAAGTAATTTATAAATTTCGTCAAAAATTAATCTAAAATCATTCAAAAATTAATATTCATTATGATATCCAAAAATATACTCATTTAATGTTTTTCCATTAGTTAATGTAACTATCTTCAGGATGTACTTTCGACATTAATGGAACTATGAGCCTTGAAGGTGTGTTATTTTCCCTTAATACATGGATTTTAATTAATTTAATTTGTAACTGTGGAATTTTGAATTGCATATTTGGATTTTGAAAAAGATCTATCTTTTCTAGTAAAAAAAAAGATATAATATCTTTTACTATTTTTTATTGCCACATCAAATTTAATTTCCCCCAAATTATGAATCGTGGAAAAATTAAAATAAGTGTAAATTCATGAATTTATATATAAAAAAAAAAGTTTGTGTGCAATTTAAAAATTGGACCCTCAATTGAGTCTTATATACGTTTATAGTCCAACCCAATAACACTAAATTAAGTTAAATAACAAAAATATATACATTGTAAAAATAAAATAAGCCCACAACCAGAAGCCCTGATGAAATTACACATGAGGCACAGCCGCTTCTTCGATTTCTGCTCCTGTTTCTCTTCTTCTTCCTCCTTATTTTGATGTTCTTCTTTTCTAGTCTTCTTCTTCTACACAAATATAAATATGCAATTTTGAGAAAGAAAAAAAGAGATTTGCATATGTAAACAGTGAAAAAGCAAAGTATGTGTTTCTACTATTCACAATCTTCCAAATTATGAGATTTTTTGCTGCGGTAATTTTTGTATATGTGATTTTTGTATTTTTTTTTAGAGAGATTTTTGTGGGGCATGTATCATTAAAAGTAAAAAAAACGTAGGACATTTGAAATTCCAACTCAAAAGTAAAGTTTGTGTAAAAGTAATATTTGAAGTATAGAAATAATATTATTTTATTGAAACATTGCCGCTTGAAATTTCATCTTGCATAGGAAGCTAAAAAGACTGCATTTGCCTATATTGATGACACTAAAATAAAATAAAATATAATAAAAAATGTATATGACAAATGGGCGGGAAAAGTTTAGTGTATTTGGTTTGCTTTTATATATATATAGATTATGTCCATATAATATATATATATATATATATATATATATATATAAGATAAATTATACTAAAACAGTCTAATGCGATAGCACGAATAATAGGATAGTGGTATATTCAAATTTCGAATTGTGATTGAATTCTTAATCTTAGTTTCTCATTATTATGAAGATGAGTAATACCTCCAAGATATGATTGTTGTAGAAATTATATATCAAAGTTGTGTTTGGATTGTGTAATATCCCGATTTTTCGAGAATTAATGAATAATTGGACATTTTGTGATTTACAATTGAGTTAGTTTCTATCCCGGAGAAAAGTTCTATTAATTCCAAAAAAAAAAATGGTTATAATACATATATGTATGTCTTGTGCGTCCCTTGCCCAAGAAAAGTTTAAAAAAAAATAGTAATTATGTGTGTAATATATAGATGTGCTGATAACATACAAGAAAAGAAAAGAAAATGAAACATGTTATATAAATGTGTATTACAAATACACGTGTGTGTAGTATTTTAGTTAAAGAAGTGAAGGATTTTTAAAATATTTGTATCATTACAGAATTTTAGGATAAAACCAACCAGGGCCCATGCCTCCTAAATCCTCCACCTCATTCTATTTTCCTCAGCAGTCAGCAACCTAATTAACAAAACCACCGATTCTTTTTGTTCTCCTAGCAAACTATCAACTAGAATTAGAGAGAAAATAGACAGAGAAACAAGAGTTATAGAAAGAAGGAAGAAAAGAGAGTAAAAAGAAAAGCAGAGGAATTCGATTTAGAGAAGAAAGGAAGAAGAAGAAGAAGAATTGCTATAAGGTTTAGTAAATTCCCTCATCTATTACTTTCAATTTCCAGAATTTAGATTAATTAGGATGGGGATTTTACTTAGAAATTGAAAGAATGAAACTTGAGTTTCTTTATGATCTTATATTATTTGAGGTCTTTGATCATGATTGATTTAAATCTGAATTGGTGCTGATTTTGGAATTATATAGGTGTGTATATGTGATTGTGAGATTATATCAATGTTAAGAGCATTTTAAATAAAGAAAAATTAGAGAGAACCGAATATGTGAGCTCTTGCATGCCATTTGTGTGACTAAATGTGCAAAAGGAGAAAGAAAACTCTTGCTGAAAATTTGTGCACAGGGAATTAATGCTTTATCATATGTATTAGTTATAATTAGTGAGATATCTATAAAATGTTTTGTTTTGTGCAATTTAGAAATGATAAGCACTTGGAGAAGAAATATATACGTGTATGTATGAAATGAATATATAAAAGCTGTTGTGCATTCCATAAATCAGAATAAAGAAGAAGAAATAGCAATTACGTGATATATATATATATATATATATATATATACATACATGTGTGTTGATTAAGTAGGTGCATGCCAGCATTTATTTTAAGAGGAAAAAAAGGACAATTGAACATGTATATTCATGTACTATTATTTGATAATTATATACGGTAATTGAGATAAAATGGCCAGAATGGTTTTCAAATTTTGATTCTATTAGTTAAAGACTTGTTTGAGTCGAGTTTAAATACTAAATGTCAAGATTAAGATATTGTTGGTGTTTTCTTAAAAGAAAGTATATAGTTTTGAAGGTCGAGAGTAGTGAATCTAAGTTTCGTGTTCTTATTATCATTAATGAGGTTAGTTAGAAATATATATTAAGACTAGAACTCGTCTTGTAGGACCAGCCTACTCAAAAGGATAGCAATGCTCATTCCAACTCAAGTTTAACAGTTTTACTTCAGATGGATTCTATCCAGTGGGCTATACTTTTCAAAGTTTATGTTTGAGTTATTAAGCTCGATATTTATGAAATGAAAATGCTATCCATGATGAAATGTTTTATGTGCGCTACATGTGTGTTTAAAGCTCTTATGTTATCGATCGAGACACTCTGATAACCTAACACGTTAGATGAGTGTTGTGTACACCCCAGAGTCATGTATTGCAATGGCCGATCACCATTGTGTGCTTGACACAGTTTAGCGAACTCTTGGAGCTACGGCTCGAGGTTCACCAGCTTATAAGAGTAACACAAGAACGTTACGAGTAGCAGCGCTGAAGTATAAGAAATGTTTTAGTGAGCTTAGAAGTGGCTTTTTCGTTTTAAAACCTTCTAAGTATCACTGTAGTTATGGATATGCTATGCTTATGATTTCATAAATTGCTTTATGAAATGCGATACCCACTGAGTACATTAGTGCTCAGCCCAAAAGTTTCCAAATGTTTTCAGGTTGCGGAGCAGGCGTGGGCAGGTGAAACTGAGGCTAGGACTTAACATTTGGAATTGCTTCCGCTAGTTTAAGCTTATTAAGATTAGTCGACTATGTCGACTACTAAAATTTTCTGTCTTGAGAATCATAGACTTGATGCTTTTGATATATGTAATTTATATTAGCCATTCTATTTTCGGATACGTACTAGAACTTCGATCCTGTAGACTTTTGAGTTGAAATATTTCGGTGGAACTTGACGGTCTTTTTATATGAACTCTCGTCTTCAAATAATGTTGCAAGTTCAGTCTCTTTTTTTTACGTAGTCATTCCCCGATTCTTCGTTTTTGGAAATTGGGGTGTGACAGAATGGTATCAGAGCAGAGTTCTTTTCCGTGTCTGAAAGTAACAGTTATTGATATCGAGTCTAGGATAGCATCTCTAGACTTTCGAATAATATAATCAGCAACCCTCAGTTCACCGTCGCACTGCTCTCGACAAAAAGTTTATAAGGTATTTTAGACCTTTTTATACAAGTGATTTCAAAGTAGCTTTATTGCTTTATTGCTTTAATGCTAAAGAATTTATGAGAATTTATGTTTGTCAGTCGGATGTATGAGCTTTTGAATTTAGATATAATTTACTTGAGATTTGAGACTTTGGTAACTCAGCTTGTCGTATTGGGATCAATAAGTCCTTACGACCCACCTTTTTAGCAAAGATGTTATATCGAGTTTGACTCATTTATCAGAATCAGTTGTATCATGTTTGGGACTTGTGAGCCCACATGATCGGAATAAGAATTTCAAGTATGTTGTCATTTTGGGTTTTCTAACCCTATGACCAGTTTCAGTTCAAAAATCATTTGAGTTCTATAACTCTTTGGTAAAGTATTGTACTAAGTTCTCGGACTTGTGCATCTAGAATTTTTCATATTGGTTTCCCTTGACCTTATGACTTAACAAATATTAGTAGGCTGACTCAGTTTGTCGCCCAAGTAAGTAAAGTGTGATCTTATCGTAGTTAAAGAGATACACAAGTTATTATTATAGAAACTAAGCGATAACATAGAAATGGTGCTTTAAGTTAGAAGTTCACTTAGAGCTCAGCAAGAACTAAAAGCTGTCATGTTTGGGATTGTGCTCCCGTATGACTGAGAATCCATTATGTTGGGTCTGGCCAGCCCAACATAACCAAAATCTCAGTGGTTGTCGTAATGGGTTTCACGACATAGTTTATCTCATAGTTTTTATTTAGTTGCCAATTTGGATTTTAACCTTTTGGTCAGTTTTGTCGTGTTAGGATTGAAAACCCTTATGATTAGTAAGTTGTCATAATAGATTATCCTTAATCTTTATGACCAACTTTGTTAAATGAATCACTTTAGATTACCCAACCTTGTGGTAAAGTGTTATGTGATTAGATAGAAGCAAGCATATTGCCATAGTTGACGAAGTAATGTGGGGCCTGAAATATAACATGAAAATTCAATATTCCGAGTTACAATTCCAAGACATATCAAATTTCGAGGACGAAATTTTTATAAGGAGGGAGGGATGTAATATCCCGATTTTTCGAGAATTAATGAATAATTGGACATTTTGTGATTTACAATTGAGTTAGTTTCTATCCCGGAGAAAAGTTCTATTAATTCCAAAAAAAAATGGTTATAATACATATATGTATGTCTTGTGCGTCCCTTGCCCAAGAAAAGTTTAAAAAAAAAAATAGTAATTATGTGTGTAATATATAGATGTGCTGATAACATACAAGAAAAGAAAAGAAAATGAAACATGTTATATAAATGTGTATTACAAATACACGTGTGTGTAGTATTTTAGTTAAAGAAGTGAAGGATTTTTAAAATATTTGTATCATTACAGAATTTTAGGATAAAACCAACCAGGGCCCATGCCTCCTAAATCCTCCACCTCATTCTATTTTCCTCAGCAGTCAGCAACCTAATTAACAAAACCACCGATTCTTTTTGTTCTCCTAGCAAACTATCAACTAGAATTAGAGAGAAAATAGACAGAGAAACAAGAGTTATAGAAAGAAGGAAGAAAAGAGAGTAAAAAGAAAAGCAGAGGAATTCGATTTAGAGAAGAAAGGAAGAAGAAGAAGAAGAATTGCTATAAGGTTTAGTAAATTCCCTCATCTATTACTTTCAATTTCCAGAATTTAGATTAATTAGGATGGGGATTTTACTTAGAAATTGAAAGAATGAAACTTGAGTTTCTTTATGATCTTATATTATTTGAGGTCTTTGATCATGATTGATTTAAATCTGAATTGGTGCTGATTTTGGAATTATATAGGTGTGTATATGTGATTGTGAGATTATATCAATGTTAAGAGCATTTTAAATAAAGAAAAATTAGAGAGAACCGAATATGTGAGCTCTTGCATGCCATTTGTGTGACTAAATGTGCAAAAGGAGAAAGAAAACTCTTGCTGAAAATTTGTGCACAGGGAATTAATGCTTTATCATATGTATTAGTTATAATTAGTGAGATATCTATAAAATGTTTTGTTTTGTGCAATTTAGAAATGATAAGCACTTGGAGAAGAAATATATACGTGTATGTATGAAATGAATATATAAAAGCTGTTGTGCATTCCATAAATCAGAATAAAGAAGAAGAAATAGCAATTACGTGATATATATATATATATATATATATATATACATACATGTGTGTTGATTAAGTAGGTGCATGCCAGCATTTATTTTAAGAGGAAAAAAAAGGACAATTGAACATGTATATTCATGTACTATTATTTGATAATTATATCTGGTAATTGAGATAAAATGGCCAGAATGGTTTTCAAATTTTGATTCTATTAGTTAAAGACTTGTTTGAGTCGAGTTTAAATACTAAATGTCAAGATTAAGATATTGTTGGTGTTTTCTTAAAAGAAAGTATATAGTTTTGAAGGTCGAGAGTAGTGAATCTAAGTTTCGTGTTCTTATTATCATTAATGAGGTTAGTTAGAAATATATATTAAGACTAGAACTCGTCTTGTAGGACCAGCCTACTCAAAAGGATAGCAATGCTCATTCCAACTCAAGTTTAACAGTTTTACTTCAGATGGATTCTATCCAGGTGGGCTATACTTTTCAAAGTTTATGTTTGAGTTATTAAGCTCTGATATTTATGAAATGAAAATGCTATCCATGATGAAATGTTTTATGTGCGCTCTATGTGTTTAAAGCTCTTATGTTATCGATCGAGACACTCTGATAACCTAACACGTTAGATGAGTGTTGTGTACACCCCAGAGTCATGTATTGCAATGGCCGATCACCATTGTGTGCTTGACACAGTTTAGCGAACTCTGGGAGCTACGGCTCGAGGTTCACCAGCTTATAAGAGTAACACAAGAACGTTACGAGTAGCAGCGCTGAAGTATAAGAAATGTTTTAGTGAGCTTAGAAGTGGCTTTTTCGTTTTAAAACCTTCTAAGTATCACTGTAGTTATGGATATGCTATGCTTATGATTTCATAAATTGCTTTATGAAATGCGATACCCACTGAGTACATTAGTGCTCAGCCCAAAAGTTTCCAAATGTTTTCAGGTTGCGGAGCAGGCGTGGGCAGGTGAAACTGAGGCTAGGACTTAACATTTGGAATTGCTTCCGCTAGTTTAAGCTTATTAAGATTAGTCGACTATGTCGACTACTAAAATTTTCTGTCTTGAGAATCATAGACTTGATGCTTTTGATATATGTAATTTATATTAGCCATTCTATTTTCGGATACGTACTAGAACTTCGATCCTGTAGACTTTTGAGTTGAAATATTTCGGTGGAACTTGACGGTCTTTTTATATGAACTCTCGTCTTCAAATAATGTTGCAAGTTCAGTCTCTTTTTTTTTACGTAGTCATTCCCCGATTCTTCGTTTTTGGAAATTGGGGTGTGACAGATTGTCTTCTTTTTTTATTACTGTGTCGTATTGGATAAATTTCTGCATTTAGGTAAAAACTTTAAAATACATTAGAAGCCGATCTAGTACTCCGTATGAGAAATCAAGTTGGATTTATTTGTCAGAATCTATTTATTGTATAAAAACCCAATCCAAAATTATAAATCAATTTCAGTTTTATTACTAGTGATGATATCATTCTCATATTGATTTTCTGGTTTAACTTATTGAGTTTTATTAATTATTAAAAAAAAGTGAGATGAAGTGCGTCAATCTAGTGCTATGAATACTTGATACTAAAAATGTGAGATAAGTGTATGTGTGTTAGCCTAGTGGTAGAGTGGTTAATGCCAGAGGCTAAAGGTTTCGAAATCAAGTCTACCATCACGCGACCTTTGAAATTTCTTATAGAACAATTAAAAAAAAATGTGAGATAAGAAGAGTCCTCCCTATATATACGTACATCGATTCACTTACTGGAAATTACTAAAATTGACATTGCTTACAAATTACAATACCCATTCTATTTGTTTCCCCTATTAATTGTCTTGTAAATGCCTTAATTTACCTAGCTAGTTAGTTACCACTTACTTGCTAATAATCACAATTTTGTTCTAAAATATCACAACATTTAACCATCAGTATAAATACATTAAAGAAGTTATGAAATATCACAATTTTCACAAACACAATAGACCATTATGTTATGTCATAGGCATTTGATACGAAGTCCCTCAGTACAATTTTGTTCTTATAGGGTCAAATGCAACCTATGACTAATATATAAATATAAATATTTTACATCTCAAAAAAATATATTTTATGATGAGAATAGCTGCAAACAACATATGACTATATGTATATACATATATATGTGTGTATTTTATGACGAGAATAGCCTTCAGCCGGTACTCAAGATACGTATTAAATAAATCACTTTTATGTACAATGAATCATACTTTAAAAATTAAGTGTGACAAACTCGACTTATAGAACGTTTGTGATGTTCTAACACGAAATTTTTGACCTCTAGATATCCATTCTACTAGCTATAGTATGCCATTTCTAAAAGAACAAAATTTAAATCTTACACACGTATGTCAAAACACAAAAGTTAGAATGAATGTAGATTGATCTATTTTTTCAATGATATACACAAAAATATATGGAGATGCAATGACTTTAGTTGTATGATCTACAATTCACCAATTGACATGAAAATATATATACCTTTCCAAAGGAACCGAGAAAAATTGAAAAAATTGTAAAAAGAGGATAGATGAGTAAATTAAAGGCTTATCGCTGTGGAAGATTGTTTGATTGTGATTTGTGAATCAGGCCAAAACAGAAATTCGAAGTTCTTATAATATGCACGTTTTCTTCAATAAATTTCGAAGTTTTTTTTTTTAAATTTTAATTTGACATGTATGCGTTGCTTCATATTTAATTATATTTCAAACCTTTTTTTTTTAACTTTTTATATACGCGTTGACAGACGTTCTAACATTCATATTGACATATTCTTAATACGTAGTTATTGTAAAATAACATTATTGTTGTGTAAATGTATTGTTCCTATCCGTAAAACAGTAATATCATTTATGATAGAAGCACATCAACTATTATATATATACCCTCACGAGTCTTATCTAGAAACAAAACCTAGTAAACAATGTTTTACAAAAATTGAAATATTTAATTATATACATTTATTTAAATTAAATCGTGATTTTAATTAGCAAAAACTGCTCGTTTTCTTAGTTTGGCTGCTAAAAGGAGATGATTAAAAAATTTGTGCCATTATTAACATGGAGTTTTATATGTGAATGAATAATTTGTTTGAAGAGAAGTTTAATGAATAGTTTATGCGATATTTTTTAAGACGATTAGTGT
Source organism: Agastache rugosa (assembly GCA_031470985.1). Taxonomy (NCBI): domain Eukaryota; kingdom Viridiplantae; phylum Streptophyta; class Magnoliopsida; order Lamiales; family Lamiaceae; genus Agastache; species Agastache rugosa. The sequence goes on along the minus strand of CM062602.1, from coordinate 37,401,834 downwards.
GATATTTTTTCACTATGCAAAATTGCAAATAGATCGCATGAGATAAATACTTGTATAATATAGCGAAAGATCGTGCTATATAAAGGTTATCCTAACTCATGAACGGGAAATAAGTATGTACAAGTAGGTGGTGTGAAAATTTAGTCTATACATATTATAAAAGAGCCTAGTTTATAAAATTTGATTTATCGATTATACCCTTATTTTAGTATTTTATTATTAGTATCTATTATTATATGATTATTTTATGTTTGACATATATATTATTAAAATCTATCAATATTACGTGCATCGCACGTATTACTCTACTAGTTGTTATAAATGGGAGTAACACAAAGGTCCTAACTTAGAAAAATAAAATATAGTAATATCAAAAGAACAGGTATATATGCTTTTCCATAAAAAAAAAAAAAGAACACGAACAGGTATATATGCTTTTTCATGAAAGCAACAACCGATAAATATAATTATATATTTCCGTAAAAAAAATATATAATTATATATAAAATAATAACATGTTATAAACTAGAGAGAACGGCGAATAAAGTAGAGAGAATAAGAGTTCTATCTATTGAGATGTATTCAAAGTGTGTACAATATGAGGACCAAAGGCCTCTATTTATAATGGTACAGAGCTAGGGTTTTAGGGTGGATGACTTGGTCAACACTCATATAATGTATATCTATAAGATATTTACAACACTCCCCTTGAGTGACCAATTTCTAAAACAAATGTTGCCTCATTAAAACCTTGCCAGGAAAACCCAGTGGGACAAAACCTGATCGAAGGAAAAAGAGTACAACTGCTCTGCTTGAACTTGATCATTGTAGTCTTTGAGTCGTTGCATGTCAATCTTGTGTACCAACTTCCTTAATGTTGACGTCGGCAATGCCTTTGTGAATAAACCCGCCAAATTGTCACTTGAGCGAGTCTCTGTTGAAACAATGATACAAGTATAACACTTCACATTTATTGTTGTGATGTGCATGCCTTGTTAAAAACCTCTTCTGAAAAATCCTGTGGGAAAAAAACTCGATAGAGGAAAAAATATTACATGACATACATTTACTCATGTGTTGCATTAGTTGTCTCGTTAAAAATCTTGACTAAGAAAACTCATCGGGAGAAAAACTTAGTAAGGGGAAAAATACGAGTACAACCATTTGGCCTTTAGAGTATAATCTTTATGATTACTCAAAATTAATCTTCATGGCCAAATCCTCATAAATATGTCGCAGCCCGAACCTCGATATTAGATGTCAAGGCCGATAGGTCCCACGACTTACACAATTTATGATTAACAAAGGAAATTAAGATAGCGACCCGGCTATCGTTCAAAAGAATAACCATACTTAACATGTCGCAGCCCGAACCTATTACCTGAGCCCGATCAGTGGAATTACCAATTGACTCGGCCAGTTGGATATACTCATTGACCCGGCCAAATGGATTTACTGTTGGAATTGACCAAATTGATTTACCAATGGGACCCGATCAATTAATTATCAAATTGACTAAATAATTGGATTTACCCAAATTGGACCAGTCAATTGAATTACTGATGACTCAACAATTGGATTTACCCAAATTGGACCCGAGTCAATTGGAATTACTTGACTCACCAAATTGGATTTACCACTTTAGAATAATGTGACATATATAACTCGAGACGATCAACTGAAATCAATATGACATACATATCAATAAACATAACTCAAATCACTTGGAATCAAAAGACTTGATCAACCAAATAACCGACAATTGATCAAGAAGATGACGAATTTATTTGAGGATCAAGAAAACAAGATAAAGAAAACTGTTTCAAGTTCGTCAAAGATTCTCAAGCACAACTAACAACTTATATACATGTGATGAATTGGTTGAGTTTCAAAAGAACTTAGCAAAAGAGTTCGACTTTAGAATTTAAACGTTATAACAACATTAAACTTCATTTTCTTGCAGCGGAAAACATGAGAATATATGTATGAAGACATATATTCTAGGTCAACTTCTCAAAAACGACTTTCTTTACATAACAACATTTAACAACAACAATAGTCCATCCAGTACTCATCATCTTCATCCCTGCTAACCTGCACGTTTTAGAAATAACATGTGTGGCCGAGTACTACGTACTCATGAACACATGCCGAAAACATTTGAAAACTTTGCCGAATACAAACTATATATGAAAACTTGCCGGAAAACATAATACGAGGATTTTCTCGAAAACAACTCGTAAAATGCTAAAAATATTTTCTTTTCAAAACTCATTTGTCACAGTACATTTATAACAGTATGAACCATATCTACAAATAAATCATGGTGATGAGAAAGAGGCCTCTTTCTCAATCACTTGTAATCGGCATATCAAGGAAAGGCTCACGATTATGAATAATCGGCCTATCAAAGAAATGCGCACGATTACCAATGTGTACACAGATTTCACCTTGCGTGAAACCGAATTCGTCTTTCTGAAGTAGATGGTAACATACTTAAACATTTTTGAAATCATTTGGCAAGTATCAAAACTTTGTAAAACATACGATATCATGCTTTTCACATATTTTAGTTTAGAAAGCCCACCTGATAAACTTAAGCTTTAAACTTTAAGCTTTAACGCTTGTAGCCCTTTTACTTCACGTTTCTGCTCCCGCTTCCGCTTGCTCCTTTAATCGAAACGGAATAACGATTTTAGAACGAGAGCTTTTTTCGACTAACGACTTCGATATCCTTAACGAAATTCTATTCGAATTTCTACGTCGCAACTTGATGAAATTCGAGAATTCCTATCTTAACTTTTCAACGTTCTTAATCTATCTTAATCTATCTAAATTCCTCATTAAGCATCAATATTAATCAATTCTTATACAACATTAATATTTATAAACTACTATTCATCACAGCTGACTAAATCGATTTTAATCCGTCTAACGGATTCAGAAAATTTTCAATTTAATTCTATACCTTTATTTAATTATAACAAACATAATTATACTCTAAATACACACATTAACTCAATTAAACATATAAATTCCCAAATCGGAAAAATCAACCATAAATAGAAAAATCTTTATTTCTTTGAATTAAATTTCCATAAAATTATATAACACTTGATTTTTATTAAGAAGTTCATAAATGCAATTAATTTCTTAATTAAAATTTTATTAATATTTTATTTATTTATTTTAAATTTTCGGTTATTTTAAAATTAATATTTCTTTAATTATTTTCTCTTCTTTTAATTTCTAATATACTTAATTATCATCTTAAGCTCATCTCTTCATTTAATTTCATTCAATTAAGTATTAATCTTTCAATCCTAATTTATATTCTTATTTAATCGGTTATTTTCTCAAAATGAAATTGGTTGGAAATTTTTAATTACTTCCAACATGAAACATTCTTAAAATACTTAACTAAACTCATTTATATCATTAAATCAATCATACAATTCATGTATTCATTAATTCCCATTTTCTTCTCATTTTCGAAATTTGCCAATTGATAGCTAGGGTTTTCCATGCTTAAATCTAATTACATATTTGATCTTATAATCATATTCTAAGCATAATTCATGAAGAACAAATCATCATTCAATGCATGAATTAAAATTTAGCATTTTCTTCTAAGTTTCGATTTTCATGCAACTTAGGGTTAGGGTTTTGATTTTTTTTCTAATTTAATCACACAATTCATCATATAATCATGATATAAGCATCATATTAAGACATGAAGATTTACTAATCATTTCTAAGGTTTCTCTCAAAATAATCGACATATATATATTCATAACTAGAATTCTTCATGCATCATCTTAAGCTTAATATTTGATCATAAAATCATCATATAACCATCATTCTAAGAAACCAAGATCATCCAACTACTTCTTCATATTTCTTACAAATTTTCGACACACATATATATATATATAATTCTTCCACCAAAGACATGAATCAAGAGCTTGGAAGAGAAGAATCTAAGCTTACTTGACTACTTGAGAGGATTGCTAGAAGTTGAAATCTTTGAGCTTGAAGATCAAGATGGTGTTCTTAAGTGTGTGTGAGTGTGTGTATTGAGAGAGAAGAGATGATCGAGAGGGAGAGAGAGAAGCTGCTGTTGCTGTGTGTGTGCGTGTGGTGAGAGATGAGAGATGAGAGAGTTAGATAAATATAATCTAACAACCTAGGTTTAGAATTATAGGGTAGGTTATTATTTTATTAAAACTTAATGGCTAAGTTTTGGTTAATTCAATTAATTAATTATTAATTCAATTAATTAATAACTAATTAATCTTCTAATAACTCTCTAATTTCTCAACACAATAATTAATATTAAGGTTTCACGAACCTTAGATAAAAATCTCACAGAAAGAATCGGAGATTTGAAGCATTTTCAAATCGACCGAAACTAAATTTTTTAGCGATTAATTACGTAAAATTTCACGTAATTAAATTAAATTCTTCTTCTTGTCAATTAATGACTAAACATTTATCATCTATTGATAAATGTAAAAACTTCTTCGTTTCGGATTAACCGAGACGATAAAAATTAATTAAAACTCATTTTTCCGGTAGAATATATCTGCCGGATAAAATTTTCGGAAAGAAAATCTTTATTTTACTAAAATTCTTGTCTTTCTCAGAAGATTAATTATTTTAATTACTTAAGAAAGACGGGATACTACATTCTCTCCCCCTAAAAATAAATTTCGTCCCGAAATTTGCTTACCTCTCGGAAGAGTTCGGGATACTTTTCTCTCATTTTGCTTTCTAACTCCCATGTTGCTTCTTCTAGTCCATGATGCCTCCATTTGATTTTTACTGACGCGATCGACTTATTTCTAAGCTGTTGGACCTTCCGATCCAAAATCGCTTCAGGTTTCTCTTCATAACTGAGATCTGGTTCAAGGACTACTTCTTCTCGACGAATGACGTGCTTAGGATCAAACATATATCTCCGCAACTGAGATACATGAAACACGTTATGTGAATTTCCAAAACTTGGCGGTAAAGCTAGCTTATATGTAGCGAGGCTTAAGCTTTCCTTTAACACCAAATCGATGAATTCCTCTTGTAGGCGAAACTTTCAAGAAAACTTTATCACCCACATTGAATTCTAATGCTGATCTTCTGACGTCAGCATAAGACTTCTGACGATCTTGCGCTTCTTTAATTCTTTGCTTGATTTGACGCACAATCTTTATCATTTCTTCCACTGAATCGGCCCTAATATTTTTCTCTCGCCCACATCATCCCAATGGAGCGGAGATCTACACTTCTTTCCATAAAGGGCTTCGTAGGGCGCCATGCCAATCGTCATTTGATAACTGTTGTTGTAAGCAAATTCAACAAGAGGTAAAATTTGCTCCCATTGACTTCCTCGATCTAAAACAACAGTTCTCAACATATCCTCCAAGATCTGAATGGTTCTTTCTGATTGACCATCCGTTTGAGGATGAAAAGCCGTACTGAAGTTCAATTTGGTACCTAATTCTTCTTGCATACTTCTCCAAAAATGAGAAGTAAATTTTGAGTCTCGATCCGAAGTGATCGACTTAGGTACTCCGTGCAATCGCACAATTTCTCGCACGTACAAACTCGAGCTAACTTATCTCGCGCCATAAGTTATGGGAATAGGTATAAAGTGTGCAGATTTTGTCAATCTATCCACTATTACCCATATCGCTGTATTTCCTCGTTTGGATCTAGGTAACCCAGTTACAAAATCCATGGTAATTTTATCCCATTTCCACTCTGGAATATCTAAAGGTTGTAGCTTCCCATAGGGTCTCTGATGCAATGCCTTTACTTGCTGACAGGCTAAACATCTTTCCACAAAAGAAGCTATGTCTCTTTTCATTCTTTCCCACCAAAATGTTTGTTTCAAATCTTGATACATTTTGGTGCCTCCAGGGTGAGCTGAATAAGGAGTTTCATGAGCTTCGCTCATGATTTCATTCCTTAATTCTTCATCATTCGGTACACAAATTCTTCCTCGATACAGGAGAACATTATCTCCTGCCTCCTTAAAATTTTCATTTTTCTCTTGACGAATTTTCATTCGTAACTTTTCCAATTTCTCGTCTTTTCTTTGAGCATTGGAAATTCTCAATCTTAAATCTGGAATTATTTCCATAGCTGCAACCATTTGCTCAACAGATTGCGGAGGTAGAATTACTTCTAACCTTAGTTCTTCGAAACTCTTAATGAGTTCTTTCTCTTGAGTTAGAAGAAATCCAAATTCCGATTTTCCTTTTCTGCTTAACGCATCAGCAACTACATTTGCTTTTCCTGGATGATAGGAAATTTTACAATCGTAGTCTTTAACTAACTCGAGCCATCTTCTTTGTCTCATATTTAATTCTTTCTGCCCAAAGAAATATTTGAGACTCTTGTGATCTGTGAAGATTTCACATTTCGTTCCATAAAGATGGTGTCTCCAGATTTTTAAAGCATGTACTACTGCTGCTAGTTCCAAATCATGAGTTGGATAGTTTATTTCATGAGGTCTAAGCTGTCTAGAAGCATATGCAATAACTCTTCCTTCTTGCATCAGGACACAACCTAGTCCGTTCTTTGATGCATCTGTGTAAACAACATAATCTCTATCCGAATCTGGAACTGATAGCACTGGGGCAGTGGTCAATCTCTTTTTAAGTTCTTGGAAACTTTCCTCACATTCTTCTGACCACTTGAATTTTGATTCTTTCTTTAGGAGATGGGTCATTGGCTTAGCTATTTTGGAGAATCCCTCGATAAATCTCCGATAGTAGCCTGCTAGACCTAAGAAACTCCTAATTTCATGTGGTGTGGTTGGAACTTTCCATTCCTGAACTGCTTGTACTTTTGAAGGGTCAACTTTGATTCCTTCATAAGATACAACATGTCCAAGGAAATGTACTTCTCTTAGCCAAAATTCACATTTACTAAATTTGGCATACAATCTTTCGGTTCTCAACCTTTCCGCATCAGCTCGTAGATGTTCCTCGTGTTCTAATTCATTCTTTGAATACACGAGAATATCATCAATAAAAACTACGACAAACTTGTCCAAGAATTCATGGAATACTCGGTTCATGAGATCCATAAATACGGCTGGAGCATTTGTCACACCAAATGGCATTACTACAAACTCGTAGTGGCCATATCTTGTTCTGAAAGCTGTCTTGGAAATATCTTCTTGCTTAACCTTTAATTGGTGATAACCAGATTTCAGATCAATCTTCGAGAATACCCTTGCTCCTCTGAGCTGATCAAATAGATCATCTATTCTCGGCAAAGGATATTTGTTTTTCAAGGTTAATTTGTTTAATTCTCGGTAGTCGATGCACATCCTCAAACTACCATCCTTCTTTTTGACAAACAGAATTGGTGCTCCCCACGGAGAAACACTAGGTCTAATGAAACCTAGGTCAAGTAACTCTTGCAGTTGAATTTTCAATTCTTGCAACTCCTTTGGAGCCATTCTGTATGGTGATTTGGAAACAGGAGCTGATCATGGTTCAAGATCTATTGTGAACTCTACTTGCCTATCTGGTGGCAATCCTGGCAAAACTTGTGGAAATACGTCTCAAAATTCTTTGACCACAGCTACATCTTCAATGCTGCTTTCCTTATCTTCCTTCTTGTTGAGATAGATAAGATATGCTTTCACATCTTTCTTTTTCAACACTCTCCTTGCTTGAACTGCCGAAATAATCGGCGATTTCTTACAACTTCTTTCTATCCCGAAAAATAGAGTTGGTTCCTGACCAGGCATATGAAATGAAATTTGCCTTTGCTTGCATTGAATGCTTGCAAAATTCTCGGTCAACCAATCCATTCCCAAGATAATATCTATATCCCACATTTTAATTAAATTTAGGGTTTTCGCTAACATCTTGAGAGATCCTAATTCAATCTCTATATTAGGACAGATGCGAGTAACTGAGGTAGATTTACCTAACGGTGTTGTTACTCTCAAGTCTTGACTAGCACGTTCTACTTTAAGACCAAGATTATCTACGCATGCATCTGATATAAATGAATGCGATGCACCAGTATCAAATAAAATTATAACAGGTATCAAATAAAATTATAACAGGTATGCCATTTAATTGACCCATACCTGTCAAATTTCCTTGATCTTTGTCGAACGGCTTCTGATCAAGAGCAAAAACCCTTTGATATTGCTGCTGGGGTTCCATTCTCAATTGCTGGGGTTGCTTTTGCTTTTGCTGGAATCGCGGCCCTTGGCGATTTTGTTGCTGTTGCCGTTGCTGAGGAACAATTGCTATTGCCTTCAATTTCTGAGGCTGGTTCTGAAATGTTCTATTCCCTCCTGCTCCTTGCAGTTTAGTTGGGCACTGATACGAATAATGACCAACTTGACCACAAGTATAGCAGCTATTACTTCCAGCCTTGCATATCCCTTGATGCATCTTGCCACACTTGGAACATGGAGACATTCCTTGATAAGTTTGAGATGAACTGCCTTGATTGACGAAAGGCTGTTTGAATCGTCCCTGATTAAATTGCTGCTGTTGATGACGTTGTTGTCCTTGCTGTCCTTGCCAGGGCTTCTTACTAGGTTGACTTCCAAAATTCCATTTTCGTTTCTGACTTTGGTTGAACGACTGCGAATTTGTCACTGTCACTGGGGTTTGAACTTGTGTGGCTGCTGAAGTCTGAGAAAACTTATCTGGTTGCATTGCCAATTCCATATCCAAAGCTCTGTTTAAAGTCTCGGCATACGATAATGCACTTTGACTGGCCGTAACGATTCTTATTTCCTGCCGAAGACCTGCTCGGAAAAGTTCAGCCATTTTCTCGTCTGTGTCCACCTTATCTTGAGCAAAACGTGCCAAATCACAAAATTCGCGATCATAGTCGGCTACTGACTTCTTACCTTGCTTGAGATTAGCAAACTCATTCTCCTTCTGCTTTCGATAACTTCGAGGAACGAATTTTTCGAACAAAGCATCCTTAAATTGTTCCCACGTCAGGTTCTCCAGCTTGTTCGTGGGTATATGCCCTTTGACGAGCTTCCCACCGCAATCCGCATCCCTTGAGCCGATAAGACATGCATGTTAGACGTTCTTGATCCGTACATCGAAGAAAACGGAAAATTCTTTCCAAATAAGACGAATCCACTCTTCGGCTTCTGAAGGACTTCCTCTTCCATCGAGAGTTGGAGGATTTTGCCGCAAAAATAATTCTTCTATTCTCCTTTCAGGTTGAGGAGGAGGTGGGGTATGTTCTCTTTCGATTTCATCTTCAACCCTTCCTCGACCTCGGCCTCTTGGTCTACCTCTTGGCGGCATTTTCTAATTAACCAGGATTTTCATTCGAATTATTCTTTCTTTCTAACAAAGTCTTATTCTTTAATAAAAATTCTTCTTTCTTTAAAAGTATTTTAAGGGAAATAAATTTTTCTAGGTTTTAGAATTTAGAAAAATTTTCTTATAACCTCTTTAATGCATAATATACTCATCGTACTTTTAATGAATCACACCATTCATACTCATCACCATTCATGCTTATCAAAACTTTCAATTACATCTAACAGGCTCATACTATTTAATGAATCAAAGATTCACAAACATCATCATACATTGTAATCCCATAATTTAACTTCTTATTATCATCATGAACAATTTAAACAATTCTCTATTGTCATAGATAATGAATCAACAATTCATTCATTACTATAATCACAAAAATATTTCAAGGACACATATTTTTCATACTTATCTTTGCTAAGTAAAATTTAGCTAATATATATTCCTAATATTTCAAGGAAATAATTGCATCATCTTGGCATATAAACTTTATCATAACTTTAATGAATCAAAAGATTCACGCTTATCATCAAATAATCACTAAAAAAAATGTTTTTTTTTTTTTTTCCGGTAGTAATTATTATATATTTACCTATTTATTTGCTAAATTTAATTAGCTCTTCATTCTTTATAATCAAGAGATGAATAATATCATCTTGATGTACAAACTTCCTCATAAATCTCTTTTGAGATTTTTAACTTTATCTCAACATTTTTTTTTTTTTTTCTAACTAAATAATTACTAACTAAGCTAACGATAGCGAATAACTAATGGAACGAATAAAACGAACGACGCAGTAAACTAATGATAGTCAAAATAATGAACGAAACGATTAACGGACGAAACTAACGAAGAATGAAATGAACTACAACGAAACGAACTACGAACAAAATAAACGAAGAATGAACAACTACGAACGACAACGGAATGGACGAATAAACTCCGGCGCTGGATCGAACTATCCCGCGCCAAGATCGCCGTCCCGCGCGCAGACGTCGCGCGGCCAAGAAGAGATTTCCTTCATGTGCGCGCGACTTGACCTCCGGCGGATTTTCCCGCGCCACACCAACCCGCGCCTGATGCTGAAATTGTCGTGGGGCTGGCGCGCCGCGCGCTGTGGTCGCGCCCGGTGCCGGTTCGACGCTTTGTCTTGTTTTCTTCGTCCGAGCTTTTAATCGATCTTTTTCCATTCCTTAAACCTCACTTCTTTACTTTAACTTCTATTATCTAAACCTCGCCACCGGATTCACTCACTGGAATTACACTGATCACCAATTGACTACTCATTGGAATTACCATTGAATTACCCAATTGACTCACTGATTTACTCAATTGAATTACCAATGATCCTCAATTGAATTACCCAATAATTGATTACTTTGTTTTGGATTTACCATTGATTTACCACTGGATTTCACTGATCTAAATTTTGCTTTTCCAGCTTTTCCAAATTTCATAACTCGCTTTTTCCGCTAGTTTTGATTTATCCAAATTGATCTTTGCTCAACTTACTTCTTCATTTAGTAGGAAAATTTGCCTCTTTGAGGACTTTTACAAAAGGTAGGGAATTATTTACACCCAAAAATTCCCTATATGAACCGTGATTTTCTAACATCACGCAAAATGTTTTTATCGGAGCGGAATTCTACGTCGCTTCCGATTCGCTATACTATCATATTATGCTTCTATGTACAAGAACTTATTTACAACATAATGTTAAAAGTTGTTCGCTTACTAGTTTATTACATATATTTACATCATTATTTTTTTCAACTTCCCGACACTTCCCTTCACTGCTCATCCTCTGACGGATCCTCTTCTTCTTCCTCCTCTTCGTCGTCTCTCGGATCCTCCTCACTTGGATCTTCTTCTTCCGTTTCCGTGCTCTCCTCTGCCCTCTCCACTCCGTCCAAAGTCACACGAGGGGCATAAGTAATATCCTCTCCCGGCGACGGCCTAAAGCTAGGCTGAAAACTTAAATGAGTAAATGGTATTCTACGGAGGTGAAAGTATCCTTCGGTTGGTCCAACTTCTGGATCAACGTTATCCTCGTCACTATCATAGTGACGTGGTCCAGAGGTGCTAGCCACATTAGGGTCAAATAGAATAGGCTGGGCTCCAACTATGGCATCAAGCTCTGAAGAATTCAAAGCTTGAAATGTTTCAACGGAAGGATCATTTGGAACTTCCTCAACAAAAGAAGCTGAGGCTACGCCGTTAGGCAAAACAGAAGGCTCAGGAACAAAGGTTTGAGTCTCGATTTGGGAGGGAGACGAAACATAGCCATTTGCCAATGGCTCAACAAGAAAAGAGTTAGCATCAAATCCATTATCTCCATGGATGGGAGAAGCAATAGGTTCGGGATTTTCTGGAGGATTCTGATCCAGAATAGGGTAATCTTGGGGCATGAGATGTTGTAAACCAAAATCACCAACAGGAATCAATGGCTGATATGGTCCAGAAGGTGGGTACGAAAAACACATATATTGAGTACTAATTGCAGCTATGAACGCTCTGCAATCTCCAAACAAGACACCATCCCAAAATTGGGGAGTAACGTACCTTGCAGCAATCGATGTCGCCCACTCTTGCCAATCCTCAGGAAGCAGAGGAACTAGCCTAACTATACCAATAACTCCCGAGATATTTGATTCATGGATGTCCATCCAAACTCTATGGTACCGAGCTAAAAACTCTGCTAGGTTTCGTGTAGCTCATGTGTATGTGGTGAAATTCAATCATCGCTGCTACGCTTCTAGAGTTGGACATCCTATAAAAGAAAATTTAAATAATTAACTAAACTGAAATTACGAATAGTTTTGAGAATCCACTGTCTCAACATACTCAATGTCGCTTCCAAAAGGGTGTTCCAGGCTCATGTTACATTCCACAGATAAATACTCAACTTGCTTGCACAACTGATCCATTATCTCGCTTATGATTGATCACCAACAACCAATCACATTAGAGGCTAAAACACAACAATTATATATATACTTCAACTTCCAAACTTTATAACTAGAAACATTTGAAATTCGTACCTGGATAGCCGGACGAGACGAGAGATGCCGGACTTCATTTGTTGTTAAAAACTAACTAGTCTAGGAATTCAAACCAGACTAGACTTTCAGAAAACAACTTGGAGCAGAAGACATTGCTCTAAACTAATCTAGGGTTTCAAATAGACTAGATTTTAGAAAATATTATTCAGAGCAGTCAGACCCGCTCTGATACCACTCTGTCGCAGCCCGAACCTCGATATTAGATGTCAAGGCCGATAGGTCCCACGACTTACACAATTTATGATTAACAAAGGAAATTAAGATAGCGACCCGGCTATCGTTCAAAAGAATAACCATACTTAACATGTCGCAGCCCGAACCTATTACCCAGCTGGGCCCAATTGAATTACTCAATTGACTCAATTGGATTTACTCAATTGGACCTAATTGATTTACTTCAATTGGACCCAAATAAGTGGATTTACTTTGACCAATTGGAATTACTCAAATTGACTCAATTGATTTACCTAAATTGGACCCAATACTGAATTACTCAAATTGACTCACCATTGATTTACCTAATTGGACTCAATTGAATTACCTAAATTGACTACCAAAATTGGATTTACCACTTTAGAATAATGTGACATATATGACTCGAGACGATCAACTGAAATCAATATGACATACATATCAATAAACATAACTCAAATCACTTGGAATCAAAAGACCTGATCAACCAAATAACCGACAATTGATCAAGAAGATGACGAATTTATTTGAGGATCAAGAAAACAAGATAAAGAAAACTGTTTCAAGTTCGTCAAAGATTCTCGGCACAACTAACAACTTATATACATGTGATTAATTGTCGAGTTTCAAAAGAACTTAGCAAAAGAGTTCGACTTTAGAATTTAAACGTTATAACAACATTAAACTTCATTTTCTTGCAGCGGAAAACATGAGAATATATGTATGAAGACATATATTCTAGGTCAACTTCTCAAAAACGACTTTCTTTACATAACAACATTTAACAACAACAATAGTCCATCCAGTACTCATCATCTTCATCCTGCTAACTCCGCACGTTTTAGAAATAACATGCAGGGCTGAGTACTACGTACTCAGTGAACACATGCCGAAAACATTTGAAAACTTTGCTGAATACAGCTATATATGAAAACTTGCCAGAAAACATAATACGAGGATTTTCTGAAAACAACTCGTAAAATGCTAAAAATACTTTCTTTTCAAAACTCATTTGTCTCTGTACATTTATAACAAAGATGAACCATATCTACAAATAAATCATGGTGATGAGAAAGAGGCCTCTTTCAATCACTTGTAATCGGCATATCAAGGAAAGGCTCACGATTATGAATAATCGGCCTATCAAAGAAATGCGCACGATTACCAATGTGTACAATGAGATTTCACCTTGCGTGAAACCGAATTCGTCTTTCTGAAGTAGATGGTAACATACTTAAACATTTTTAAAATCATTTGGCAAGTATCAAAACTTTGTAAAACATACGATATCATGCTTTTCACATATTTTAGTTTAGAAAGCCCACCTGATAAACTTAAGCTTTAAACTTTAAGCTTTAACGCTTGTAGCCCTTTTACTTCACGTTTCTGCTCCCGCTTCCGCTTGCTCCTTTAATCGAAACGGAATAACGATTTTAGAACGAGAGCTTTTATCGACTAACGACTTCGATATCCTTAACGAAATTCTATTCGAATTTCTACGTCGCAACTTGATGAAATTCGAGAATTCCTATCTTAACTTTTCAACGTTCTTAATCTATCTTAATCTATCTAAATTCCTCATTAAGCATCAATATTAATCAATTCTTATACAACATTAATATTTATAAACTACTATTCATCACAGCTGACTAAATCGATTTTAATCCGTCTAACGGATTCAGAAAATTTTCAATTTAATTCTATACCTTTATTTAATTATAACAAACATAATTATACTCTAAATACACACATTAACTCAATTAAACATATAAATTCCCAAATCGGAAAAATCAACCATAAATAGAAAAATCTTTATTTCTTTGAATTAAATTTCCATAAAATTATATAACACTTGATTTTTATTAAGAAGTTCATAAATGCAATTAATTTCTTAATTAAAATTTTATTAATATTTTATTTATTTATTTTAAATTTTCGGTTATTTTAAAATTAATATTTCTTTAATTATTTTCTCTTCTTTTTAATTTCTAATATACTTAATTATCATCTTAAGCTCATCTCTTCATTTAATTTCATTCAATTAAGTATTAATCTTTCAATCCTAATTTATATTCTTATTTAATCGGTTATTTTCTCAAAATGAAATTGGTTGGAAATTTTTAATTACTTCCAACATGAAACATTCTTAAAATACTTAACTAAACTCATTTATATCATTAAATCAATCATACAATTCATGTATTCATTAATTCCCATTTTCTTCTCATTTTCGAAATTTGCCAATTGATAGCTAGGGTTTTCCATGCTTAAATCTAATTACATATTTGATCTTATAATCATATTCTAAGCATAATTCATGAAGAACAAATCATCATTCAATGCATGAATTAAAATTTAGCATTTTCTTCTAAGTTTCGATTTTCATGCAACTTAGGGTTAGGGTTTTGATTTTTTTTCTAATTTAATCACACAATTCATCATATAATCATGATATAAGCATCATATTAAGACATGAAGATTTACTAATCATTTCTAAGGTTTCTCTCAAAATAATCGACATATATATATTCATAACTAGAATTCTTCATGCATCATCTTAAGCTTAATATTTGATCATAAAATCATCATATAACCATCATTCTAAGAAACCAAGATCATCCAACTACTTCTTCATATTTCTTACAAATTTTCGACACATATATATATATATAATTCTTCCACCAAAGACATGAATCAAGAGCTTGGAAGAGAAGAATCTAAGCTTACTTGACTACTTGAGAGGATTGCTAGAAGTTGAAATCTTTGAGCTTGAAGATCAAGATGGTGTTCTTAAGTGTGTGTGAGTGTGTGTATTGAGAGAGAAGAGATGATCGAGAGGGAGAGAGAGAAGCTGCTGTTTGCTGTGTGTGTGCGTGTGGTGAGAGATGAGAGATGAGAGAGTTAGATAAATATAATCTAACAACCTAGGTTTAGAATTATAGGGTAGGTTATTATTTTATTAAAACTTAATGGCTAAGTTTTGGTTAATTCAATTAATTAATTATTAATTCAATTAATTAATAACTAATTAATCTTCTAATAACTCTCTAATTTCTCAACACAGTAATTAATATTAAGGTTTCACGAACCTTAGATAAAAATCTCACAGAAAGAATCGGAGATTTGAAGCATTTTCAAATCGACCGAAACTAAATTTTTTAGCGATTAATTACGTAAAATTTCACGTAATTAAATTAAATTCTTCTTCTTGTCAATTAATGACTAAACATTTATCATCTATTGATAAATGTAAAAACTTCTTCGTTTCGGATTAACCGAGACGATAAAAATTAATTAAAACTCATTTTTCCGGTAGAATATATCTGCCGGATAAAATTTTCGGAAAGAAAATCTTTATTTTACTAAAATTCTTGTCTTTCTCAGAAGATTAATTATTTTAATTACTTAAGAAAGACGGGATACTACAAAATATGTAGTAGTTTCTCACTCCCCCTGAAGATAATAATAATCTTCAAAGTCAACATATTTCACTACTATAAACGTAATCTCGTATAAAGATTGGGAGGAGATTTAGTGAATAAATCTACAAGTTTATCACTAAACAAACTTTTGTGATCATAGTTCTTCTAGAACTCATTTATGCAACACAAGTTGAATTATTCTCATAGTGTATAGTGGAGAATATAGCTCATATCCTTACACCAATTTGAGATATTGAATCATGGGATGAGATAAACAACCAACATCCTAGTAGCCACCAATGTGAATCTCAATCTCTTTCATAAAATAGATTAAAGATCGTTTAAACTTCAAGATAACGAATGATATTCTCAATATCATTTCAATGTCTCCTTATGAGATCATTAATCTTGCTAGCAAGTTAACTTTAAATGTTATATCAGATCTGATAGAATATATAGTGCTATCGGCACTCAAAGTAGGGAACTTTTGGTCCCATAATATAATCGTTATCTTCTATATTCACTTCAAGTCAAGTGAAGAGACAATCATTGTGGTCTAACTAGATGTGATTTATAATAAAAATCAATCTCTCTACAACCTTTTCAAGTAGGTCGACTGGTGTAATAATAATATGCTCTTTTAGGAGATGTTCGATCTTCATATCAAGTCAATACTTAGATTTAGCTAAGTCTTCTATTTCAAACTCTATCTTTATGTACGAGTTGACTCTGTCATCAATATAAGTCATTCAAAGACTTTTGGATATGTACACAAGTACATATATCATTATTCGCATTTCCTTACTTCAGAAGGATTAATTCACACTTGTTGTGAATTTATATTTCTCTTTCTTAGAAATTTTTAGTACATTAGAGACTTTTATATATATTCATGTACAATAACCCAACAAATATACGGATCAATGATATTCATTACTGCGATAGATATTAAATAACGGAACGTGATGCCATATTGGGAGAATATATATAAGAAAAATCAATTTAGGATCTCTGCCTAAATCTTTGAGCTATTTACATCGCTTTATTTCTCTTCATCTCATCAATTTCTTTTCTCTTAGTACAAATACTCATTTGTGTTAACATTATTTGACATGTGTACTACAGAGCAAAAGATTATTTATTTAGCGAGTCAAGCTCTGCCTCAATTGATTCTTTCAAATTTACTCAGTGCCTCTGGCACTTCTATTTTCTTTGATTTGGATCCAGAATATCATTTCAAAATGATATAAGCAATTTTGTCGAGGCAAAAGTATTGTCGACAATTATAATATTTTACTATTTCTCATTTCTCTTGAATTCACATAATTCATGGCATTTTCAATCAACCAGATTTTCATCATTTCTCAATGATATTTTTCTTTTCTGGTTATTCCGTAATCCCAGTCTTTTAATATTTGGTGCACGTGCATATGCACTGGGATTTTCGTCCTTATGACGATCCTCTTTAAGAGATTGATGAAGTGATATAATTTCTCTATTCAATTTTATATTTCGCGGATCTTTATATTTAACACCAATAGATCTCTCACGCTTATGGCTTTAAAGAGCATCATCTAATTTATTTAGTTCACGAGGAACTTCAAGATCTTTTTGGTGCATATATAATATGTATATGAGATTTGATCATTCATTTGGCAGTAATAACTTGTTGAACTTTAAGTTCATCACGCGAATATTTAATCTAATATATATTCCAACCTTTTGTTGGGAACCCTCTTTTGTATGTTGTGGGTGTGCAATTGAAACTTGAATTCAAAAGTTCGTGGATAAGAAACATTATGTTCTCGACCAACAATATACAAACTAATGTTGTCTCAATGTGGTATCCATTGTAGCGGATATCATCAAAATTTAGTAAGTTTCTTTTTTACTTACTTAAGTATTGAACTTTTCTATTGTTAATTTAGTATCATAAATTGATACAAGCTCTTCCGGAGCCATGTGTCATTTGTGCAATAAATATGCACAAGAATCAGGGATAATTATATATTATCCAAATATTTTATTGCTCATCAAGGCATGTAATATTCTTTAGAAATATTAATTGTGCTACTTCAATAGCATCAATACATAATCTTTAAGATTGTATGTAAATTTGAGTTTCTTCAGAAACAAAGATTATCATAACATAAGAATTATAAACATAATATATCACAATATATTTATGCAGTAATATATTTCCATCAAGTCTCAATATTGAAGTACAAATACAATAAGAATTTGCAAAATAACCGATAACAATAATCTTTATAAAAGAAAATACAATTGTTTTGATTTGCTTAAATATAAGCGATTCGTCAGATTAAGAAATTTATAGCAATTGATATGAACAAATTAACAAATATTATATTTCAATATTCTAATATATTTGACTAAAGACATACACATGTTTCGTCAATTCATATAAATCAATCTAATATCAAACTTAGATTACAGAGGTCATTATCTTGATCACACGCATGATCGTATATTATAAATATATATGGGGTTTGGTTTAGAATTAAAAGCCAATGAAAATTGTATGAATTGAGATTTTAGACCGAAAAGAAATTCGTACCTTAATGGTAGACTAACCTTTTTAGGATCGAAGAAGGAGGGGTTGAACAATCGTGCTGATAACTTGTTATAAACTAGAGAGAACGGGGAATAAAGTAGAGAGAATAAGAGTTCTATCTATTGAGATGTATTCAAAGTGTGTACAATATGAGGACCAAATGCCTCTATTTATAATGGTACAGAGCTAGGGTTTTAGGGTGGATGACTTGGTCAACACTCATATAATGTATATCTATAAGATATTTACAACATAACAAAAGATCATTTGCACATTTTTATTGTCCGTGTATCATTTATTGGAGACGCTAAACGCCACTTAAAAAAAATGGAGCCATGTGTGCGTGTGTTAGCCTAGTGGTAGAGTGGTTAATGCCCGGGCCAAAGGTCACGGGTTCAAGTCCACCGTCACGCGGCCTTTAAAATTTCTTGTAATGTTTGTTTAAAAAAATGGAGCCATGCTTTAAAGGGTTGTACATTCTTCACGTTGCTCTTTGTATCTATTCTGCGCCTCAAAAATTACACTTCATTTCTTTTGTTAATTTATTTGGTTTCTTTCACTTAAATTAAATTTCAACCATGTGCAAAATTGAATTGAAGCAGCAATAGTCATAAATGACATTAAAAAAAAGTCATAAATGACCAATTTCACTTTGACAGATTGATTATGTCTTCATTTCGAATTTATAGTGTAATTGTTAATGTCAATCTAATCATAATTATAAGTTAACTATACTCGATCCAACGAGGTAACTAATATTTATGCACATATCAAATTCCAAATAAGATATTGACAATAATATAAAATATTTAATAATCGTTAGAATTTTATACGTGAAGCGATATAGACTTCTCCTAAAAGCCAACCAAGCACACTCTTGAGTATTTTCCAATATTTTTTCACATACATTAATATTTTTTAAAGCGTCATTAACTTAGTGTTATCACATCACCCTTTACACATTTGTGTTGTATTTCGTACTTCACTATCACGAATATACTCGTATTTTCCATCTCGTATACGACATATAATGTATATCATTGATAGTGATACAATTCAAAACTGCAATTTAATAAATACTAGTAACATTAACTCCATAAATGTTGCATTATTCCTTTTTTTAAGATAAAAAAAATATTTTATAGAGGAGTACAAGGGGTACGTAATCCCGAATAGAAGATATAGATTATAATATTATTCCTCGTTAAAAAGCTTGGGTAACTCATATAAAACAACAAAGAAATAAGAAAAAGAGAAAGAAAGAGAAAAATGGGTGATAATCAATCTGGAGAGACAGTTTAATCTAAAAGAGACGAGTTATGAATTATGATGGAAATAATTCAAAATATAAAACCTCAAAATCATGCTTATTTAGTGATAATCTATATATTATTAAAACGGTTACGTATTCGAAGTCTCTCATTAATTTTAGGTCATACGTGGCACAACCTCTATCAACATTGCTATTTATCTTGAATCTTCATTTTATACATTTTTAATTCATTTATTCTATTATTATATATTTAATTTATAGGTATTGGCAATAAATCTCATATTTTCGGATGATATCTATCATAATTTAAAACGATTACGGATTCGAGACCTCTCCTTAATTTTAGGTCTTACGCAAGCTCCATTCGGTATTCATATTTATCTTAAATCCTTATTTTAAGCATTTTTAGCATTTTTATTCATTTATTTTATGTATATTTAATATAAATTTTTCCATCCTACATTGACTCTTAATAAAACTTCACTCTTGGAGAACGTATATAAATACTCACAATCCATGTATATTTTTCCATTCCGCAATTATTTTGCACAACCAATATAATTTGACAAATTAATTTGCTGGCCAAATAAATAGTTTTATTTTTATTGAAAATTTTAATTTGATCAATTATTAAGTTGTCATTATTAATTTGTTTAATTTAATAAATTTTTAAATTGACATAAATAAAAGAAAAATCTCAACAATACGTATTCTCAATTATAATCCTCGGATTTGTAAATATATACATGTAGGGATAATTCTCGAAATTTGACTTTTTGATAAGATGATCAGACGTACACAACAATTAACATCGTATATAATGAAATAATTGACAGATTGTGAGGTAAGAAAAAAAAGTTTGATTTCTATTGATTTCTTGCAACTAAAGAAAGTGAAATAAAATCAAAGAAACACTCTATTTGATCAATTATCGAAATATTATTACTCCAAATTAATATTAAATTATTTTAATGTTCATGCTTATATAATGCAAAATAAAAATAAAAATAAAAATAAAAATATTTGTTAAAGAAAGTACAATAAAATCGAAGAAACAATTATATTGATGTATTTTTATTTTAATAATATAGTTCGCCGTCGATTTTCGACGGGATACACACTAGTTTTTTATATATTACATTAACTAGTAAGTAGCCCGTCGAGATTCGACGGGAAATAACTTATGTTTTGATTTACGTATATACATTTTAAAAAAAATTATATTTTATTTAGAAGTTGTGATGTTGTTCGCATATAATTAGGAATTGGAATGCATATTCATTCATTAAGTATTTTTCAAATTAAAATTTGTTTACAAATTTTCTACATATTGTCATTCTAATCTCAATTAAAACAGTAACTTTATTGTATATACCCGTCTCAAATCCGTTGGCTAATACTCGATAAAAATCTGAACACTATAAAGTTAATATTAACTAAAATTAATAAAAAAACTTCTTTTTATGTCTATTTGAACCGTCTCGTTGGTTTATGCTAAATTGATATCCATAATCTTAGCCAAAAGGCCAAAAAAATAAAATATATAAATTAATATTGCACAAAATACAGAATTTAAGATAAATAGAAATAGCGAACCGTGGACGTTATCTGTTAAAGATGCATGTCTCTATTATACTTCCTCTCTTGACCTCTGATATACACAAACACAGTGCTTATTTGAGGGTGTTCAATAATATTTAATACTCGATAAAAATATAAACACTACAAGTAATATTAATTAAAAATAGTAAAAATCCTTCTTTCTAGTGTTATTTGAACCGTCTCGTTGTTTTATGCAAAATTACTCTATAAAAATCTAAACAAAGTTAGTATTAATTAAAATTAGTAAAAATCCTTCTTTCTAGTGTTATTTGAACCGTCTCGTTGTTTTATGCAAAATTACTCGATAAAAATCTGAACAAATTTAATATTAATTAAAATTAGTAAAAAATCCTTTTTTTTAAATATATTTGAACCGTCTCGTTGGTTCATGCTAAATTATATATCTAATCTTTGCCAAAATGCCGAAAAAAAATATGTTTACATCTCCAAATTTTTTTTTTTTTAACTATCTTTCCCACATTTTATGTACTCCCTCCGTCCCATTATTGTTGTCTCATTTCTTTTGGATACGGGTATTAAGGAGAATGGTGTTTAAAGGGTAAAAAGATAGAAAGTGGTGGAGCCCATAACTTTTTGTGAGAGAAGCATATTTCCTTTTATGGAAACAGGACAAGAATAACGGGACAGACCAAAAGAGAATACAAGACAAGAATAATGGGACAGATGGAGTATATTTTTTCTAGCAAACACTAATCGAAGTTTTTAGAAAAACATGAATGAAAATTGAAGAGGATTCCATGTAGACATGTTGATAAAATATATATAATTAGTCTTCAGAGGGAATTCATTTAGAAATTTTACATTGCGCTCTTAAAATGCTAATTTGCTTTTTTAAAATTTGTCAGTTACTTTAAATTTAATTATTAGCGCTACTTAGAGACTAACTTAAAAAATAATTTTATTTCTAATATCTAAACATAATTCAAAATGACAATTCTTCTAATATATAATATAGTGTCATAATATGACACATAAAAGTCTATTAGAATTCAACAACAACATGGATATACCAATACTACAATGTTTAATAGTTTATTAGAAGTTAAGGACATTACACACGGAAAGATAAATACAAATAGATTACAAATATTAATTAAATACATGCTAATGAATATAATAATAATCATAATGATATATTCGAATTAGAATATATATATATATATATATATATATATAAATTAATTAAATTGATTGACTAATACTTTTCAAGCACTTACAATTCTATGCATAATCTAATTGACGATATAATTTTATAATTGTATAATATAATAAAGGAAACTTTAATGAATATACTGCCACATAAGTCAAGATAGAAATGTAAAAATTTCTATAATATTACATATATATGTGTATATATATATATATTATATGCATTAAGAATGTACTATAAAATAAGGGTTTATAAGAATGTATTCCGAAATTATTATTATTTTAATATGCATAATGGAAAAAATTAATTAAATAGAGGAAAAGATAAATATGAGATGTGATTAATAGATAAACATGTGATATTTCAAGAATATGAAATTAATAAAATTTTAATTAATAAAAATTATAGAATATATATGAATTAAAATTAGATAAATTACCAGAATAAAGGAAATTCTGAACGGAGCACCGTGGATGAGACAGCTTTATTTTCGTTAACTTATTTTTGAAGAAAGCAAATAGTAGTTAGTTTCTTCGTTTTATTTATATATTTTATTTGTATAGCTTTTTTAATAGGGAATGTCTTTATATTTCTAGGAACTTCTATTGTAGTCACATCCCATATTCTTGTATATAAAATTCTTTTTTCATACGTCACTTACGTGGATACAACACTCCCTCTTAAATGTTTTTGAAAGCTATAGACCTTACAGAGCCATTATATATGATAATCCGATCAAATTTTTTTATGCATAAAATTATTTTTTGGGTCGTGATGGGTTGGGATTTAGCGGTCCAAAAGATTCAGGATGGGCCCCCGACCAGCCCGGCTATTTTGTCATCTCGTGAGTTCTGATAGGTCAATATATATATATATATATATATATATATGTAAGATGGTATTCATACCCTAATTCAAAGACAACCACATACTAATTAGATTTAAAAGCTAAGTATGAATTTGAATTCATGTATAAACAAGGAATGTCTTGCACAGCTTGACTCGTTTAACTACCATTGGTACGAATCAAGATATGCATGGGGTTGAGTGTGTCGAGAAGGGGAGCCTGACGATGGGGAGTGTGCAGCGCACAAGTCATTATGACATACTCCCTCCGTCCCACTAAACATGTCTTATTATTGTTCGGTACGGGTATTAAGGAGAAGGATAAAAAGTTAGAAAGTAGGTCGGTCCACCACTTTTGAAAAGTTAATTGTTTTTTAATATAGAAATAAGACAAGTTCAGTGGGACAACCTAAAAATGAAAGAAAAATAATTTCAATGGAACGGAGGGAATATTATATAATTCGTCTTTGTTTATCTACTTATTTGGATATATCATCTATTAATATATATATTCACATATTTTTATGTATTTTATATTCATCCTCTATTCATATTTATCTTAATTCCTTATTTTCAGAATTCTTAATTCTTAATTAATGTATTCTAATCTATATTTATCTAATACTTATATTTATTTTTAAATCATGATTGGCATGGATCACAAATAGAATATATAATTAAAAAATACATCATGAATAGAATATCATAAAACTAACTAAATATAATCTCTTTTCGCTTTCTTAATCAAAACCTCACGCGTTAAGAAGCAAAATTAATTGTTGACAATTTAAATTTATATAAAATAGTTCTATCTTTCCCTACTAAATTTTTCTATCTCACACCGCTTTTTAATCAAATTTTATTCATTATAAAACCTATATAAATATTTATAAGCAATGTGCAGTTTCTCATCCAACAATTATTTTGCACCACCTATTTCTCCCTCCTCAATTCGCTATTCCGATTTTTCTTTATTTTGGTATTTTGTGCAATATTAATTCATATTCATATATTCTAATTTTAATCTAATTAATTTTTGTCTATTTGGATATATATCTATGTGGTAATACGGTCCTTTGACCAAACAAGTTTATCAAAATTAAATGTTGTCCGGAAACTTTATTTTTATAAATTCTGGCCAACTTTGACTTGAAGTGACTTAAATGCCCTTCCTTTCACCTCAACCAATTTTACCTCCCTCTACCTTATCTTTCTCTTTCTCTCTCTATTAGCTATCAGAGCTGGAAGTCTGTTTCTCTCTCTAAACAAAGTTAATATTAATTAAAATTTGTAAAAATTATTCTTTTTAAATATATTTGAATCGTCTCGTTGGTTTATGCTAAATCGATATCTCTAATCTTTGCCAAAATGCGGAAAAAAATGCTTACATCTTCAAAATAATATGAATTAATATTAGTAAAAATCATTCTTTATATGTTATTTGAACCGTCTCGTTGGTTTATGCTAAATTACTCGATAAAAATATAAACAAAGTTAATATTAATTAAAATTAGTAAAAATCTTCATTTTAAGTATATTTGAACTGTCTCGTTAGTTCATGTTAAATCGATGTCTCTAATCTTTGCCAAAATGCAGAAAAAAATATGTTTACATCTTCAATTTTTTTATTTTTTTCTTTAGCTACCTATCCCACATTTGATTAATTCAATGTATATATTTTTTAGAAAATACTAATCGAAGTTTTTAGAAAAACATGAATGAAAAATAAAAAGGATTCCATGTAGACATGTTGATTAAATATATTTATTTAGTCTTCATAGGAATTTTCATTTACAAATTTTCTATAGATTATTATATATAAATTAAGAATGTATAAAATAAGGATTTATAATAATGCATTTCGATATTGTTATTATTTTAATATGCATAATAGAAGAAATTAATTAAATAGAGGGAAAGATAAATATGAGATGCGATTAATAGATAAACATGTGACATTTCAAGAATATGAAATTAATAAAATTTTAATTAATAAAAATAAAAATTAGAATATATATGAATTAAAATTAGACAAATTATCAGAATAAAGGAAAATCGGAATGGAGCACCGTGGATGGGGCAACTTAAATAAATATGAGATGCGATTAATAGATAAACATGTGATATTTCAAGAATATGAAATTAATAAAATTTTAATTAATAAAAATAAAAAATGCATTCTTATAAATCCTTATTTTATACATTCTTAATTCATATATAACAATCTATATATATATATATATATATATATATTTAATATTATAAAATTTTTTACATTCCTATTATTTGGTAGTATATTCATTAAAGTTTCCTTTATTATATTATATACAATTATAAAATTATATCGTCAATTAGATTATGTATAGAATTGTAAGTGCTCGAAAAGTATTAGTCAATCAATTTAATTAATTTATATATATATATATTCTAATTCGAATTTATCATTATGATTATTATTATATTTATTAGTATGTATTTAATTAATATTTGTAATATATTTGTATTTATCTTTCCGTGTGTAATGTCATTAACTTCTAATAAACTATTAAATATTGTAGTATTGATCTATCCATGTTGTTATTGAATTCTAATAGACTTTTTTGTGTCATGTTATGACACTATATTATGTATTAGAAGAATTATCATTCTGAATTATGTTTAGATATTAGAAATAAAATTATTTTTAAGTTGGTCTCTAAGCAGCACTAATAATTAAATTTAAAGTAACAGACAAATTTTAAAAAATCAAATTAGCATTTTAAGAGGCCAATAGAAAATTTGTAAATGAAAATTAGTGTTTGTTAGAAAATATATACATAATCAAATGTGGGAAATATAGCAAAAAAACGAACAAAAAAATTTGAAGATGTAAACATATTTTTTTCGGCATTTTGGCAAAGATTAGATATATCAATTTAGCATGAACCAACGAGACGGTTCAAATATATTTAAAAACAAAGGATTTTTACTAATTTTAATTAATATTAACTTTGTTTAGATTTTTATCGAGTAATTTTGTATAAAACAACGAGACGGTTCAAATAACACTAGAAAGAAGGATTTTTACTATTTTTAATTAATATTAACTTTGTTCAGATTTTTATCGGGTAATTTTGCATAAAACAACGAGACGGTTCAAATAACACTAGAAAGAATGGGTTTTTACTATTTTTAAAGCTGCCCCATCCACGGTGCTCCGTTCAGATTTTTCTTTATTCTGGTAATTTGTCTAATTTTAATTCATATATATTCTAATTTTTATTAATTTCATATTCTTGAAATATCACATGTTTATCTATTAATCACATCTCATATTTATCTTTCCCTCTATTTAATTAATTTTTTCTATTACACATATTAAAATAATAACAATTTCGGAATACATTCTTATAAATCCTTATTTTATACATTCTTAATTTATATATATATATAGCGGATCTGGTAAAACACATGCACCAATAAAGAGCTGAAAATGTCCGAGGTTAGAGATATCGATTTAATTAGCATGAACCAACGAGACGGTTCAAATATACTTAAAAGAAGAATTTCTACTAATTTTAATTAATATTAACTTTGTTTACATTTTTATTGAATAATTTAGCATAAACCAACGAGAAGGTTCAAATAACATAGAAAGTTAATTAATACTATTTTGAAGATGTAAACATTTTTTTTTTCACATTTTGGCAAAGATTAGAGATATCGATTTAACATGAACCAACGAGACGATTCAAATATACTTAAAAATGAAGGTTTTTTACTAATTTTAATTAATATTAACTTTATTTATATTTTTATCAAGTAATTTAGAATAAACCAACGAGACGGTTCAAATAACATAGAAGAATGATTTTTACTAATTTTAATTAATATTACTTGGAGCGTTCATATTTTTATCGAGTATTACTTAACGGATTTGAGACAAGTATGTATAGTAAAGTCACTATTTTAACCGAGATTAGGACGAAGATGTAGAAAAATTCTAAACAAATTTAGATTCAGAAAATACATAATAAATTAGTATACCCGATCCATTGTCATTCCTAATTATAAATTTAAATACGTGAAATAAAATTAATTTGTTAAGTTTGATTAATAATTAACACGAACAATATCACAACTTCTAAATATAAAATTATTTTTAAAATGTATACATATAAATTAAAACATAAAGTTATTTCCATCGAATTTCGACGAGCTACCTACTAGTGATCATATTTACTAATAATAATAAAGTTGCCCCCTCCACGGTGCTCCGTTCAGATTTTCCTTTATTCTGGTAATTTGTCTAATTTTAATTCATATATATTCTAATTTTTATTTTTATTAATTTCATATTCTTGAAATATCACATGTTTATCTATTAATCACATCTCATATTTATCTTTTCCTCTATTTAATTAATTTCTTCTATTACGCATTAAAATAATGACAATTTCGGAATGCATTCTTATAAATCCTTATTTTATACATTCTTACTTAACATGAACCAACGAGACGGTTCAAATATATTTAAAAACGAATGATTTTTACTAATTTTAATTAATATTAACTTTGTTTAGATTTTTATCAAGTAATTTTGTATAAAACAACGAGACGGTTCAAATAACACTAGAAAGAAGGATTTTTACTATTTTTAATTAATATTAACTTTGTTCAAATTTTTGTCGGGTAATTTTGCATAAAACAACGAGACGGTTCAGATAACACTAGAAAGAATGGTTTTTTACTATTTTTAATTAATATTACTTGTAGTGTTCATATTTTTATCGAGTATTAAACATGACAACATCCTCAGCGCACCAGGTTTGTGTATATCAGAGGTCAAGAGAGGAAGTATAATAGAGACGTCATTAACAGATAATGCCCACGGTTCGCTATTTCTATTTATCTTAAATTCTTTATATTGTGCAATATTAATTTACATATTTTATTTTTTTGGCCTTTTGGCTAAGATTAGGGATATTAATTTAGCATAAACCAACGAGACGATTCAAATAGACATAAAAAGAAGGATTTTTATTAATTTTAGTTAATATTAACTTTGTAGTATTCATATATTTATCGAGTATTAGCCAACGGGTTTGAGACTGGTATGTACAATAAAGTTACTGTTTTAATTGAGATTAGGACTACAATATGTAAAAAATTTCTAAACAAATTTAAATTTGAAAAATACTTTATGAATGAATATGCGTTCTAATTCCTAATTATATGCGAACATCACAACTTCTAAATAAAATATAATTTTTTTTAATATGTATACACGTAAATCAAAACATAAATTATTTCCCGTCGAATTTCGACGGACTCTAATATCTAAACATAATTCAAAATGACAATTCTTCTAATATATAATATAGCGTCATAATATGACACATAAAAGTCTATTAGAATTCAACAACAACATGGATAGACCAATACTACAATGTTTAATAGTTTATTAGAAGTTAAGGACATTACACACGGAAAGATAAATACAAATAGATTACAAATATTAATTAAATACATGCTAATGAATATAATAATAATCATAATGATATATTCGAATTAGAATATATATATATATATATATAAATTAATTAAATTGATTGACTAATACTTTTCAAGCACTTACAATTTTATGCATAATCTAATTGACGATATAATTTTATAATTGTATAATATAATAAAGGAAACTTTAATGAATATACTGCCACATAAGTCAAGATAGAAATGTAAAAATTTCTATAATATTACATATATATGTGTATATATATATATTATATGCATTAAGAATGTACTATAAAATAAGGGTTTATAAGAATGTATTCCGAAATTATTATTATTTTAATATGCATAATGGAAAAAATTAATTAAATAGAGGAAAAGATAAATATGAGATGTGATTAATAGATAAACATGTGATATTTCAAGAATATGAAATTAATAAAATTTTAATTAATAAAAATTATAGAATATATATGAATTAAAATTAGACAAATTACCAGAATAAAGGAAATTCTGAACGGAGCACCGTGGATGAGACAGCTTTATTTTCGTATTAGTAATAGATGCCTGTTTACATTGCTTCTTTAATAATAAATTGTAAAAGAATTACAAAGTAACTCAGTAGTAATTGCGACATCATACTTTAAAAATAATAAGGTAAGTTGTATAAATATATTTATATTAGACAAATTTTATGTAATTAGTTAGATTTATAAACTCATTTTAATGGATTGAGAATCTATTAGTATTCATTAATCTTTATCAAAAGAACGTTAAAGAAATTAAAACTTTATATTAGAGAGCCACCACACCTAACACCACCCCACCCCCCAAACTCACCATTCCCCTTTTTCACAAACACAAACAAAAAAAGACAAAAGAAAGAGAAAAAATGACTTGTGAAGAAAAGCAGCCATAGTTGGTCGCTGCTGTTATTGCTCCTTCATCTATCCATCTTTTTCATTTTTCTTTTTTTCGAAAAGAAGAAAAAGGAGTTGGAGAGTTGGGTTAATGGGTTGTTCATCCATCTCCATTGTGTAGATCAACGCGGACTGAGTTCGATCCGTGTCGACTCAGTGCTGAATACCCGTTGAGATGTTGACTCGGCAGTGAAAAGGGGGGCGACGAGACACTGAAATGTCGGCTTCACTTGCCGCATTTGAACGCCCGCGTAATGTGAACTCGAATACGGTAATGCTCTAAGGAGTTTTTCTTTTTGGCGTTACTTTTTGCAATTTAAGGAAGTTTATTGCGTGCGTTGAACGGAAAGGAAAATGAGGGCGCAAATGTTGGATGTTCTTTTTGTAGTCAAGTAATTGTCAAAGTGAAGCTGAAATGTTGAATGAAGGAAACTGAATTTTAGTATATAATCTCTATAATGTTAGAAATTTGGTTTGGGTGTTACTGAGATCAATTTAATTCATTAAGTTTTGGATTTGGAGTGTTTTGTTTTCTGGGCTGTTGTTTTCTTGACGTTTCCCGATGTCTTTTTTGGATGGATTGCAGATATTCAAGAGCGGGCATCTGCTCATCTCTTCAAAAGGTTAGAATTTCATACATAACAAATTTTAAGAAAAAGTTATTCCGCCATTACTTGCAATTGGAGTGATTTGATATCGACAATGTGCAAGAGTTATGTTTTTGCATCCAATTCCAATGTTATGTCTCTACATCAGAACAAATTCTTTCTTTATGCTTGTCTATTTTTCGTGCTTTTTATGAATGTAGGATATTGTTGTGTAAAAGGTAACAGAAAGTGTAGGAAACTAAATTTGATGGCATTATCATCAATGTTGAAAGTGTGATTTGGTAGTTGAATACGATGTAATCTCAAGAAGAATACATGAATTGAATAAGCCAAAAAAAAAAAAAAAACCCACTTCAGGTGATTATATTGAATACAGTTTTTTTTTTTTTTTTTTGGTATTTCCCTCCGAACCCATAAAGAAAATAGTCCTTCTATAGTATTGCTAAAATCCAATATAAAGAAGATAGCCTTGCTCGATGCTTTACATAATTGTGACTCTGATGCAAATATGCAATATAGTTTACGTGCACATTGCAGAAGATTTATTCTTATTTTGATGCATGTTATTCATTTGTCCTTCTAATTTTTCTGCATGATATACTAGCTTGTTGTGCTAATTTCAGAACTTAGCTTTGCAATGTAGATAATTATGATGGAGTTGAAATTTGCTCAAAAATGAATTAAATGGTCATTTTGTCAATTTCTCATCGATGAATATTTTATGTTTGAATTTCTTGTCAACAGACGAACATACTCGTGCATTTATGTGAAGTTTTCTAGTGAGTATAGTCTTACTAGTTTGGGGAAATGTCATTTGCATTCTCTTAGGTAGCTTATCAATGATCTTGTGGAGGTTTAGTCAGTTGTCTTCCTGTGATTTCTCTTTTGTCCATTTGCTTTTTCCACCCTCAGTTTTACATGGAATGTTTGACTGAAATTTCTTGAATTCATTTGTCCTTATAATGTATCATGTCCACGTAGGAGGTCAATATCAGGAAACCAGTGACATCTCTTGATTGCACTTGTCTAGGAAATTCTACATTATACTTACATTTATGATGTGGCAAGGACAGTGGTAAAGAGAAGGTGCATGTCACATAAGAAAAGTCAGAAGTGTAATCTGGGTTCTATACCTTATCTGGGACAATGAGCAAGAGGATGAACAGTTTTTTTTCTTTTCTAAATTATGAAAGAAGTGAATCTACAATTGTTTTTATTTCACATCACGTGCACTCTGTCCTATTTGGGAGGGTAAAAAAAGTTTATACAGCTCTGGTATCTATGCAAACTAATTATATGACATGGCGAATATTCAGTAGAGTCCTTCGCCACTTTTTGTAATAAAAGTATGATACTCAAACAGGGTTTATCAAATTGTAGGGAAATTGTATGTGTAAACTCTTTGCAAAGTTTGGTTTCAATTCCTTAATATATCTGTACAAACTACAAAGCGTTACCCTCTTGTTTGGGCATCTATATGATTCTTACTTTCCAATTTTCTTTCTTCTAAGTTTTCTCAAAATCATTTGTAAAATTAAGCCCACTTCGAAGCATCATAATGATGCGTTTAATGCTTTTTATTGTTTTTTTGGATTACATGCATTTGACTCTTGAATTTATTTGTCCTGAAATTAAGGAATCCATTATTATCCCTCATTATCAAATCTACTTTCAGAAATGCCATTTACTTGGAAACCTATTACGAACTCCGAAATTTGTTCAACAAAATATATCTTGATTTTCCTGATATAAGTAGATGTCCATGTTGGATTTTTCTCTTTGTAAAAAGCTACATACAGATATGCATACTTTTCTGGCACATAAGTTCTTGTTGTCTATTTTTATACATATGGTCGGTCAATCAAGGGTTAAGTTATATGAGTTTCAAATATCAAGTTGCAGAGGCATTTTTAGTTTGTGCTTGTAATTTGACTTTAAAATTTGAAGAATTCTTAACAACTTGCAGATATTGCATCTTAAGCAAAAATCTTGTTTCATGGACCTTTATGTGATGGCTGGAAGGTTGATTTTGGTTGAGAAGAGATAATCATAGCTAAAGTGAACATGTATCTTATAATAACCAGTAAACCACTTTTTTTATTCATGGACAATCTTACCATCTTGTCTGAACAACATAATTTGTTTGAGATCTGCATGTTGATAGATGCAAGACCTCTACTTAAGATCGATGCAGCTTATAGTGGTAAACTTAGCTGCAGCTTTGGCATTCGTTTGGTAGCAAAGCCACATAAAGTTAGAACGTACATTTAACTAAAAGCATATACATGGTGCATGGAGGTGGGGATATATCGGCCGATCTATATATCTGTGCTACAGGATAATTTGGAACAGTAAAGAGTGGATCAGCTGATCAGCATCAGCCTTAGCTTTTTTTCCGATTTTTACAAGTATCATTTTATTTGTTTTATTGTTGATGTCTTTCTTTCTTATGCCACTTAAAACTTCTTGCAGGGTTAGGATGGAAGTCTTGGAAGAAGCGATGGTTTATCCTTACCCGCACCTCTTTGGTTTTCTTTAAGAATGACCCTGTTAGTTCTATTCACATTTCTATTTTCCTCGTATTGTGTTATGGGAATTAAGAAACAGTCTGGAATTATGTTACTTTGCTTGGATTTCAGTTTTGATGATTTTTGACCTATCAATATCATGAACTTTACTTTCAATGTAGAGTGCACTTCCACAACGTGGTGGTGAAGTAAATCTTACTCTGGGTGGCATTGATTTGAATAATTCAGGGAGGTAATGAATAAATGTTCTCTCTGTTGCTGTTCTTGTGTCTCCTGCTATGTTATTAATCTCTTCTGATGTGTAGTGTTGTAGTTAGAGAGGACAAGAAATTGCTGACTGTTTTGTTTCCTGATGGACGTGACGGTCGAGCATTTACTCTTAAGGTGCATAAAAGATCATGCATCTTGTTGACCTTTTTTTCATTAAGTTGACGGATCCCTCTGTTTGGAGTTGATCAGTATGTAGTCCATTCGATAATGAGCTGCTCTCTTTTTTCTATTTCAATATTTCAGGCAGAGACTTCTGAGGACTTGTATGAGTGGAAGACAGCCCTCGAGCATGCTCTTGCACAAGCACCAAATGCTGCTCTTGTGATGGGACATAATGGGATATTTAGAAGTGATTCAAATGACACAATTGAAGGCTCTTTCCATCAATGTCAGTACCTACTGTACCTTCTTCCCTGATCTTTAACTGCTACTGTTTTGGAGCTATAGTGGAGGTCCCTAGACCCCATTTATAGTATGACAGTGATGTTTTATTTGTCCCATTATGGATGGACATTTTAACGGGATTATTACTTACAATACAGGGAGAGAAAAACGGCCGATTAAATCTTTGGTTGTTGGACGTCCAATTTTGCTTGCACTGGAGGATATAGATGGAGGCCCTTCCTTCTTGGAAAAAGCACTAAGGTTTCTTGAGAAATATGGTGAGATTTTATTTTGTCTTCATAGTGTTCTATATGAACTAGATTATCTTGATACCTTGAAACTCTATAGATTTTCAGGATGTGAGCTTAGTGCATATAATTGCATCTTGTATTGTTTAGTTTACCTGCTTCTATGCCACTGTGTTTGGTGGAGTTGAGTGATTAAGTTAGACTATTTGGAAACAATTGGTCTGCTTGATATTGGATTTGTACGATGCTTATAATTGATTCTTGTTCTTTAAGTATCTCCTGACCTTGTTTCTATATTTCTCCTTTCAAATAAATTATGGAATTGATAAAAGAAGACTACCATTTGTAGAGGTCATATGATAAAGAATCAAATAAATGCTAGCTATAGATCTTAAATATTTTCAAGCTGGTCTTTACTATGGAGTTGGAAAGGACTTTAATAAGAGCCTTTGTGTCATTTATGTGATAACTGGAGCTTGATTGTGGGAATGTACAAGTTCTTATTGGTCCCAATTTTTGTTATTAGTGGCAATTAATTGTCTCTTTTTTATGCTTACTGCATTGACCAAGTATGTTTAGCATGATTAGGTGAACCCATACTACAACATTCGATTTATTAGTTTATGAAAACAATTCAATTATGATGCAGAAGTTTTTCTTTATCTATCTTGAGAGTTTTTTTGATATGATGTAAAATACATTGAATAGGAATTGAAGTAGAAGGAATTCTGCGGCAGTGTGCAGACGTTGAAGAAGTGGATCGAAGAGTTCAAGAATATGAACAAGGTTTTTTCTTCATTCATGTTAATTTGATCAAGGAGACTAATTTATTTTCTTTGCTCTTACCAGCGCAATGAAACGATTGTTTTGTTTGATC
Organism: Agastache rugosa; assembly: GCA_031470985.1. NCBI lineage: Eukaryota > Viridiplantae > Streptophyta > Magnoliopsida > Lamiales > Lamiaceae > Agastache > Agastache rugosa. Next base: position 37,367,042 of record CM062602.1, on the reverse strand, counting down.
ATAATACGGATAGAGGTTAATTAATTAGTTTCGATTATTTTTTTAATTCTCACATGCCAGTTTTCTCAATTATGTATATAAACCTGTTTTTGTATAAATAAAAGCATTATTGGCGTTTTATCTCGTAAACACTTTGACAACCTGGATATTGTGTCTCAGTTGACAAGTTATTGCCCTTCCTCTAGGTGTATGGCGACTTGTGCAGGTTCTGCAAAGTCAATTGCCATTTATTAACATTAACATCATAGTAGAAGACTGTAACTTCTCCTAGTAGGGATACATAAGATACTTACCGGCTTTTGTGTCCTTGTCTAGTTCTCAACTTGAGTAAATTCTCTATTATTTAATATGACATGCATACCAACTGGAAGGCTACTTGATTGTAGGCACAAATGAATTTGGTCCTGATGAGGATGCCCATGTCATTGGGGACTGTGTTAAGGTTGGGTTGCCAATTTGGTAAATAATTCTCAATTTGTACTTCATTAAACTGATAATTTCTGAAGTTTGGTCTCCTTCAGCATGTTCTCAGGGAGCTACCTTCATCTCCTGTTCCTGCATCCTGCTGCACTGCTTTGTTGGAAGCCTACAGTAAGTTCTTCTGTGCTATGGAAATGTTTGTGCCAAATTCCCAATCTGACGTGCTTCGTTATCATGCCAAAATGTTCTTCAGTTTGCTTGTTTTTTCAATAACTTAATTTCCTTATGGCTGTCTGCTAAAAGAAATTGACCGCAAGGAGGCGCGGGTGAATGCAATGCAAAGTGCTATACAGGAAACATTTCCTGAACCCAATAGGCGCCTCTTACAGAGGTACGCGTGTGCACCATTTGCCCTCGTTTACTCACACAAGCAATGAGAGTATTTTCAGGCATTTTAATTGATGTGGTTCATTTTTCTTTTCTATTTTGTATGTTAAGGAATGTGATTCATATATTTCTGTCCACGTTCTTTTCCTATGGCTTGCTGCTAGTGAAAATTCTAGTTATATTATTTGGAGAGCATCTAAATTTGCAGTAAACCTAACAACAGTCAACACATTATTGTGCTGTCATCTAAAAGTATACTCTAGTGATGATAAAAAGCTTTTACAAAGTTCTCATGTACATATAAGAAAATCTGGTCATCCAAGTGATGCAGTTGTGGGTCAAAAAAATAAGATTTTGAAGATGGCGACTTCTGAGCCAGGGGAAAGTATTACATTAAACACATTGATGCACAAATGCTTATTCACTGTAAACAAATAGCCGAGATGACTTTCAAAACCCTTGATGTGTAGTTTAATTTGAACTTCATTTAACTTCAAATAGGTTATCATAATGTTGGATATAAAACTGTCCTTGATAGAGTCGAGATAAAATCACACAAAAACAGCAAATAAGAGGGAAATGAATCAATCAAATGAGTCCACTCATGTAGCTTCATTAATCCCTTGCTGCCTCCAAGCTACCAACACTTGATGATTCGTCTCGAACTTCTTGAGGGTTTATCTCCTCCCTAAACCTCCTCGAGTACTTGAGCGCTCGAACTCCAACTAATTCAGGTGGCCGTGTCCACCACCTAGTGTGGACTGATTACGACTTTCAACTATGATACTCGGAACACGAGGTGAAATTGAGAATCTGGCGGAAACTACAGTTGGTACACCGCAACTTCCAACTTCCCTATAACCACGAACGACCAAAAATAGCGAGGAGCCAACTTAGAATTAAGCTGTTGGAACTTGGAAGAGAGGCTTGACGGTAGGGCCTTAACTATAAAAATACTTCATCACCCACCTTAGCTACAGTGCTTGTTGGCTCCCTGAACCATCCTCTATTGGGTGCGCTCCAAGTGCCACTTAAGTTGTTTGAGCACGTCATTTTGCTCTATGAACTCATTAGCCACACTGTTGGCTCAGATTTCCCCATAAGATTAACAAGATTACCTCATTGTCTGCCTTAGACGTGCTGACAATATTGTGTGTATGTGCGTGTCTAAGGGAAAGAGAGACATATTGTAGTGTAGTAAAAAGACTATGATTGAGCGTGGTTGTTGACATTTATACATTGGAATATGAAGGAATTTCCTGCTATTGCACGAGCTTTGAGTTGATGTTTTTCTTCAATCTCATTTGATTGTTGTTTTCTGGATGCAGAATTCTCAAAATGATGCATACAATTTCATCCCATGTTTCTAAGAATCGGATGACTCCATCTGCAGTTGCTGCTTGTATGGCTCCGTTGCTCTTGCGTCCACTTTTAGCTGGTGAATGCGAAATAGAGGATGATTATGATACTAATGCAGTTAACTCTGCTCAGCTTCTTGCTGCTGCCAATGCAGCTAATAATGCCCAAGCAATTATTACAACGCTGCTCGAGGAATATGAGAATATTTTTGATGTATGTCGTATAACATTGTTACTTTCCACATTGGCTGACTTCCTGGCTGAAGTTTTAGCTCTATATTGTGCTATACATTTCTTATATGGAAAAATGCCTCTTTTCTCTTCATAACCGTCTTTCTCTCTTAAACTTATATTTTCATTTTCTTGTCAATCTGGCAATATTAAACTTAAGACAAATCCAGTTAGATGCTGATAACATTTAACTTAGTTGTTCTTGATTGGTTAAAGTCATCTGATGCTGGGAATCCTGAAGTCGGGTTGTATTAAAAAATGTTCCGGCTTGTTCCACTTCAGCTGAATGATGGCCACATAATCATGTTCAAGTAATTCAGCTAGACATACAATATAGGGAATTTCTGATTGGCCTTTGCTCTTCTACATTTATGCATGACATACAGCTATTTATGCAAGTCCTTATCAGAACTATAACTTTCAATAGTCTATTAAACATGATTGTATAAAGAGATTTTTTTTCTCAGTCGCTGCTTTTGATGGTGGACAATGCTGTTATCATTTGCTTGCTCAATATGCTATATATGCTAGATAGATCATTTTTCTTGGCTGCTCCAGTTGAAGAACTCACTATGATGCCCTTTCAGGATGATAGTCTGAACAGATGTTCATTGTCTGCGGAATCTCAAACTGATACTAGTGGAAGTGAAGATTCAAGCGATGATGGACATCCAGACATAAAAGTCAATGGTTTTCATGATGCTGAAAATGAAGTTGATCCTGAAGCTGATTATGATCGTGAACGTAGACACAGTGGAAATTTAAGTGAAAGCAGTGGCTCTGCTGCCAGTGATCTGTATGACTATAAGGTTCTCTCTCTCTCTCTCTCTCTCTCTCTCTCTCTCTCTCTCTCATTGTGTCTCTTACTTTATTCCAGCATGCTATCATATCGTATGCATTCTTAGACTTCTAATCACTGCCATTTTTAGTATTGATATGTCTATTAATCTGTTATTCAGATTTAAGAATGCTTGATCTGTTTTATGATGATAACTTTGCTAGAATATGCAGTCTTACTTAAATTTCGTCTCACCTTCCTGCGAACAAGACTTTGTTTCATAAAATAACACCCGAAGGCATAAGAAACATTAATAATGCTGCTGCTCACTGTTACTTCTATCATTATAACTTTTGGCAAAACAATAAAAGTTGTAAGTACTTAATTGCTAGTTCCATGTGGCGCATTTCTAAAATTCGGTTATTTTATTGATAAAAAAAAATTAAATTAAAACTTGGATAAGAGTATTAATTATGGATTAATAGTGATAACAGTAGCTGTAAAAAAATTTGTTGAATGAGATAGAGTAATGGGCTGAGTTTTGCTGAAAAACAAACACAAACCATCTAGTACAAGCATGTTATGTAAACTTGCTTTTAGCTGGTGTTGTCACTAAATGTTCCTATAGCCAAAGCTAAAGCATATAGTTAATATTTAACTTGCTAACTCCATTAAATTGTATTTCATGTTCAATCTATAGTTTCTATACCTATACCTATTATAAAAGAGCCTTGTTTACAAATTTTTTTTTGCCTATTATACCCTTATTTTAGTATTTTATTATTAGTATCTATTATCATATGATTATTTTATGTTTGACATATATATATATATAATTAAAATCTATCAATATTACGTGCATCACACGTACCACTCTACTAGTTATAGAGCATAGGTTTTAAAGTATGTTTGATTACAAATATAAGTCATGCCAAATTGCCAACGAGTATGTCAGAATAACTTCTTTTTTTGAGTATCTTGTCAGAATAACTTTAGTAATCGTGCTAATTTCTCATTGTTCTCTTTCATTTATTGGGAAAATTTGAGAATATTAAAACAAAACCTAGGGGCTAGAATTAGATAATGGAGTTGATACTTCCTAGATCCTACTTGTGGTATTAAATTTGTTTAATACTTGATTATATTTGAAGAGCTTAATATTGAAATCTGATCTCGTGTTTCACCACTGTTACATCGCGTTACTTGTCTAATTACTTCAACAAATGAACAGCAATGAATTTTAACTTGCAAAGGCAACGTTCATTGCTTCTAATTTGATCCCAATAAACTGTTGTTTTATAAGGCTATAAGCTTTATCATTTATTTCGAATGATTCCACATGTTGCTGACTCATGATATTGTGATTGGTGCATTTTTGAAGAACTTCTTGTTGTTGTATGTGCTTTTAATGCATTTTCTTATTATCAGGCGATCGGGAATAATGATTCAGATTATGAATCTCCCTTGCATAATCGTGCTTTAGAAACAGTAAATGCAAAATTGGACTCTAGACCTCTTGCTGATTCTGGTCATTCAGTTGAGCAACTTGACCAACAGAGGAGATCATGTGAAAATGTGATGGATGCCTCTTCTGATATACTTGGTAATGAATCACAACGATCTATGGGAGATATTTTGTCTTCTAAGGATCAAGGGCTACATCAATCTACTCCTGGACATGACCTGCTAACTGATAAGCCAATGCCCAAACTTTCCAGTCTCAGTGCCAAGAAATCAATGTTCTGGGGGAGGAAAAATGTAAGTTTTTCCTTGTATAATGTAAGGAAACCATTGAGACTAAAACGGCTAGGGTGGATGGTGGGTTGGTGGATGGCGGTTAATTTCATTAGGGACATAACAATTATCTGAAAAATTGCAAACTAAGTTCAGATTAATGTTTGGTGTAGTTATGAACAAAACTCTAAACCCTAAACTTATTTTGATTCGGCACAACTATTTAACTTTACACAAACATTATCAAGCTATCAGCACTGTTCATAATATACAGAGAGATGCAATAGAGATGGTATTTCTATTCGTTCAGAAGTACTTGTCTGCTCAACCAATTAATTACTTCACTTTTGGAGTTTATTCTTTTTTTTTGTGGCTAGATGCATTTATGCAGACCCTTCCATGTTGGTTATGATTTCCCAGCAATGCATTGTTTGTGAACATTTTTCTTTCCGTTTACAATAATTTCATGATGTTGAAATGCACTTCCCCTCTTAATATCTTGTTCTGTGATTGTAATTGTAATCATGTACAGTAATTTGAACTAACAAATTAAGATTTTTATCTTGTGGCGGAAAATAGATCATGAATATTGAAGTTGTGATGTATTTTTTTTACAGCTTCTTTGAATGATTTGTTGTGTCATTTCCTACGAACAATTTGTTAGCTTGACAGGGCCCAAAATTTTAGAGAATGGTTTATGATACATAAATCGTTCAATTTTGGGTTCTTTACTTACATTTCTTATGTGCTTAAGTTCATCAATGTTGTCTACTAGATAAAGATATTTGGACCACGTTGTCTGTTAATCTGATTAAATATAAATATGATTATTTATCATTCTAAGCATGAGTGTTGATAAATTGATTTTCTGCATCTATATCACAAATTAAACCATTTTTATTTTTCATTTGCTAAATTTGAGTTTCCATCGATCAATTGGAGTTGAGCCTACCCACTTTTTCTGTTTTTCAGGCCAGAAAAACTCCGTCAACAGAGTCAATTAATTCTTCTGGCGAGGAAGAGTAAGAGTTTCTCTCTATTGTGCTTGGTTTGAATCCCAAACCAATAGGTGGCTTTTGGGTTGTTCTTCATTGTTATTATCTTTTACCTCTAAATATTTTTTATTATTTACAATTTCTTTATGAAAAAAATTAGTGGCAAGCCTGTTTGTGGATAGAGTGGTAAAATTATTGGATATCTTTTTTCAGGTGTTTGAGTTGTTTTCACTTCTCATATCTTTGGCATAAATTTATTATTCCCTGCATCACAAGGATTGTACATTGGAATCTCAGGAACATTCCATGATAAAATCATTGTCGCTGATGCTTGCCCAATTTCAGTTATTTATCTTATTGTATCTATTAGCAGTTTATTGTCATGTTGAAGCTCAGTTTTTTCTTAGGCTTGCCATTCAGAGATTGGAGACTGCAAAGAATGATTTGCGTCAGCGGATTGCAAAAGAGGTACTTATTAGCTTTAGAGAGTGTGTACCTTATAATGACTCTAAATAGTGTTTGGTAATAGGGTCCAATTTCAATCTATGTTAGGCAAGAGGAAATGCAATTTTACAAGCTAGCTTAGAGAGAAGAAAGCAAGCTTTGCATGAGCGTCGGTTGGCACTTGAACAAGATGTGAGTGTTTCTTAATCATTTTTTTACTCTTTGCTTTATGTGATCCATAGCATTGCCAGCATTCTGAATGAGCTTGTTCAAATGATATTTACCTAACCTCTCCCGTAATGAACATTCTTAGTCAAGTTATTTTGAAGATAGTTATTCTCACTAGATGTCTACAGACTCCAATAATACATATGTTCATCTGGTCTCATTTTTAAAAGACTACATGCCTGTAGAGGTTTGCCATTCCCATTTTTATTATATAAGTGACTGGACATCTTGGCTAAAATGGTTTGTAATGCAATATGAACTATAGTGAAAAATATACGATTCTTGCTGTAGCATCTAATTTAGTTGTTGGCATTGAAATTTTCTTGTGGAACATATGCACAATTTCTATTTGCCACTTGATCTTCTACTTCATTTTCCAGCATACAAGCACCTTCTCTTTCTGTATTCCTGCTGTGCACAGACTGGTCTGGCATGTTGTGCTGACTTTGCATCTTCTCTTTGGTAGGTAGCAAGGCTGCAAGAACAGTTGCAAGCTGAGAGAGATTTACGAGCAGCTCTTGAAGTTGGCTTAAGCATGTCTTCTGGCCAGTTTTCTGGCACCCGTGGCATGGATTCAAAGGTCTGTGTCAATTTCTTTGTATCTCTAAGCTTATAGATAGTCTAGATGCTCAAAAAGGTTGTTGACTGTAAAGACAAGGGCTGAGCTTGAGGAAATAGCTCTGGCTGAAGCAGATGTAGCCCGATTGAAGCAGAAAGTTGCTGAGCTTCACCATCAGCTAAACCAGCAACGTCAGCATCATTATGGCTCTCTTCCAGATGTAAATGATTGTTATCAACATGCTCCAACTCAAGCTTTGCCACAGTGAGTCGAAATCCTATTGTATCACTGTGACTTGTTAATGATCTTAAGCCACTGAAATGCCTACAGTCATATAGTGTGAAACAACAACTAATATAGATAAACAGATTCTTTTAAATAACATATAGATAAACAAATTAAAGAATGTTTTATATTTGACTGCTTTCTGCTAATCTATTTCTGCAAAGGGTTCACCTGCATCAGAGAACATGATGCACTTGGCTGTTTGTTTGAAACTTTTCTCATGATTCTTGCAGTCTTGTGACATTTTCCCAGTATATGACTTTAAAATACAGACTCATACTCATAAGTAAGCATATTGTTTTATAATGAAAGATGAATAATTTCTGGGAGCTCGCGCAGCCGATGGGCCTGCATATATTTTCTGTTTGAGAAGTATACCATGTTTTCGGACATCACAACCTTTTAGAAGCATGGCTTGACATTACACTTCCAATTCCTTTCTAAGATAGTGGAAACTTTTCAGGCAGTAAATATAGTAGATTCTCGTACGTAAGAGCACTTCATATTTGGACGTACATACAACTACAAGTAATGTGTTATGCTAATTTAATGATTAAACTTGCTTCTTTGCGTACTATTTATGAGACGAGGCCAGCATAATACTATTGATGTACTTGCATATTATACAATATTACAATGTGCTTACATGCAGAATAATTACTGATACAGCTTGACATTTTTCCTGAGAGTTGCTTCTTGTCTGATTATTTTTTAAGGTCTATGTGTTCCTTTATATTTGTTTTTTTCTTCTTCTCGTAAATCTCTTGGTCTTAACGAAACTGTTTGAAGCTTGGGATGCAACCATAGCTTCAAACAAGTCCTCCTTTACCTGAATCATGAGGTTGATAACTAACATATCTGCCCTTCTAGAAGTAATTCTTTGTACTAAAGCATCAATGAGGATCTAATGTTTCAAAAAATATGGGCAATCCTTTAGTTTATCTGTTTTTCTGGGGCAGATATCATGCCTCCTGTATTTATGAATTTAATAAAATGTTTTGTTTCTAATCAGAAAAATAAATTTGCATTCATGCATGGTTGTGCCTGTGACAATTTGATACCTACTTTTCCTGGCTTTGTGGGGAAAAATGAGAAGTAAGAGGTGAAGTAGGGAGGGATCAGTTGCTTGAAGTCTTTTACTTTCATAAAAAATCAAACATTCATAATTGGTACTTGATGCAGAAAATATTTCCAACAAGATTTTGACACAACACTTGCTGTTTGTAACCATGAAAGGAAACAAAGAACCGAGGTGACTGCTCCTTTTCCTTAATAGCTTTCAATGCTCTCTTTTACTAGTCTGTTACTTTTAAGTTTCTATTTCTTCCATTATGTACTTACATCCCGTGCTTGTTGTTCTCTTCCCGTTCCTGCAGTTTCCTTTCGGGTTCAGCTTCTTTGCTAGTATTTTCATTCTTTTGATATTTATTCTATTTGGCCTGTCATGCCTTTGATAAATCACCATTTGAGTTTAGCGACGCAATAAAATTTCAACAGTCATTACCCATCTTGATAGATCTATGTTTATGTATAACTTTTCAAGTCTCCTGCCATGTAATATCAACTCTAGAACCAATATTTCAATTTTGTCATGTGAAGCCCATACTTATTATTAATTTTCTCGTGCTACTTCAATTACAAATGATCTGCAGGAATCGTCAGGGGCAGACCTGAGAAATATCAAAGGACAATTGTCAACATCAGGCGTCAGTATAAAGCAGGCTCCTCGGAAGCAGTTTGTGGAATCAACAAACCCTGATGATTATAAAAATAGTGAAGCATCCACAAGCTTACCCACGGACAATCTTTATGATGTTGATTCTGCATCTCTGCCCTCTACTTCTAAGGTTGCTGAGGTGAGAATAAATTTATTATGAAATACTATCTTTTTTTTTTGGCCATTTGAAAAGCAAAAAGTAAGATTTTAGGGAACTTGGGGTCTCAGTAATTTATATATTTTTTTAATAAGATAGAGAGAATAAAATTTTTACACCTAGGAGTTTAAAATGACAGGGATTTTTCTTATTCTCAGTATTTTGGACTGCATTAGTAATTGAATTCTCCTTATGACATTAGTGATCTTCAGAACGTGTCACCATTACGATGCTTCTGTATTCCACTGCGTGCTGCCTGTATCTTGATTAAATTAGCAGTTCTTATGCTTGCAAATTGGATATAACTACTACTAGTTAGCATGTATCACGAGTTAATGGCTAATCCAGCTCTTGTCATTGCCAAATTGGTGCCCGCCATGATATAGAAAAATGTCCTCTAATTCGACCTTGCCTACAGCTACATGAATCCTGACTGTCTGGTCTTGTTTGTATGAATTGCGCCATTGTTTTTCTCAAAAAGGAGTTGATCTGAACTCATACTTATACAGTTTTACCCTAATCGGTGCTGATTGGATATCATTTTTTCAAAAACTGATATAGTTTATCTCAGAAAGGCTCGTGTCATTAAATTGGATAGGCTATGTGAAATGCTGTCATGTTCGAAGATGATTTAGCCCATGATTGGAATTAGATTTTCCTGTTGAAATGGTCAGCGTAATCTCCTTTTATCTATATTGTTTAACCAAATTCACAAGCTCGTGTTTGATTGAAATTATTTGGAGCGTCACCTACTATTAAGCGACTGATCTTTGAATCCCATGATTATTAAACTTTCCTACAGGTGGTGGAATATCCTCGAAATCTATCAGCAGCATCCTCAACCTTAGTAGAATTGACAACGCGTCTGGACTTCTTCAAGGAAAGGAGATCACAGCTGATGGAACAACTGCACAAGCTGGATTTGAACTATGGATCCATGCCTCAGGATTATGTGTATAAACTTTCTTCTCCTCCTTGGAACTAATAATTCTTGCTTCTGATACGTATCTGAGGGTAAAATACTGGTACCCTTCCCTCCTCTTGTACATTGTTTTCTTTTTGCTCGATAGTATATAGGCTGTTTACTTGACTACATTGTCCCTAAAGCTCTTCCTTTCTTTGAGTGTGTGTGTTTTCTGAGGATGTAATTAGTTTCTCCTGCAGAATTCTGGTTGGTTACTGACAATAGTTCTACTTCTACGTCTAAAGACTAATAAAACTACTATTGTTGTATGAAAAGTAGATTCAAGTATTGTTGTTGATGTTGATCTGCATAGATTTTATTGGATAAAACTTGATGTGTTAAACAGCTTTTATTTGCTGCTAGTAATGTATTATGTAGTAGCACCACCATAAATTAGACGATCATATTTTATATAAAGATGATTATAGTTTATGGTCTGATCGTTGGGGTGAGTTTCAAAAATAATTTGACCTTTAAAATATCTGTAAAAAATTTTGATTTTTGAATGAAGTTTTAAATATGACATGAGAGGTATTTTTCAGGAACAAAAATCTGATTCAACTTGATGGAGATACTGTGGCACAATTATTCAATTTCAAATGAGAACTTATAATTTTCATGTGTGTCTTTGTCGAATTGAGTCATATTTTTGTACTTTAGAAAATAATTGTCACATTCATTGTCATATTTGAGATGATGTTCGAATGTCATAATTTTACAAATAATTTGAAGCTCAGACCATTTTTGGAACTCATAAGTTATAATTTTCCATTTTATATATAATGGCACTTGCACGTTACAACTTACAAGGGCTAAATTCTTGAAATTTCTAACAATTTATTCTATTTTTGGGGCAAATATTGTAATTTAATAAATTTATAACTATTTCTTTTATATATAATGGCACTTGCAAGTTACTAGAGGTAAATTCTTGAAATTTTTAACAATTTATTCTATTCTTTGGGGAAAATATTGTAATTTTTATAAATTTTTATTTTTTTAGCTAAATTTCTCTCTAGACATGATATATTGTAGGTCATAAAATGTTGATCAATACAATTCTATTAGAATATATATATATATATATATATATATATATATATCTAAGATTGCTTTCATTTTACGACAACTTCCATTATTGGTATCATGTGACTATAATTAAAAATCAACGTCAATCATTATTGTGTGTTGACATGTCTTTCAAAAGATTACATATGTAGGTTAGTTGCATGTTTCTCAAGAATTAGAAGTTGTATTGGTTCAAAATTTGTATGTGATAACAAATGTTGTGCCTATTCTTTTCGGTCAAAATTAATATTGATAATTTGTTTCATATTGCTATTAAAAAAAAAAAAAAACCTAATTTATGGATAAGTTTCATGTCGGGTAATCTCCGTACTCGGACCCGAATTTAAGATCAATCAAAATATTTATACTATTGTATATAAAATATAGGTGAATTTAATTATCGTGTAATCAATTTTAAGAAGATAGACTACTTTTGCTCATGCCATTGTTTCTAATTAATATGGGACATTTAATACGCCTCTATTAACAATGATATTGAAGGCTTGATATCATGTTAGAAATGATTATTATTAAGCACAATTTCTATTACAAAATTCGGCTTGTAAAAGGAATAATACATCACCGATATAAAATGGTGCATACCACTTTTTTCAATTAACGAGGGGCATTTTAACTAGGGATGGCAATGGGCCGGATTTGGACCGGTTTTTGCTTGGTCCAAATCCAGATCCAATTTTTGGACCTTTGGTCCAGATCCGGTCCAGATTCATTGGGTCTAAAAAATTAAAATCCAGATCCAGATTCATGAGATCCGTGGATTTCGGGTCCAAATCCAGATCCATAGTTTTTTCAACTTTTAATTTTTTTAAGAGGAATTTTCAATTTTCTTTTAATGTAAACAATCAATAATAACATCATAATAATTATATATAGACTTCTACCATCATTTCAAAGTTCAAAACTATTCATTAAACCATAAATATCATTAAAATCATCTAAAATAATTCTTCTAAGTCATTCAAGTTAAGAACTAAATATTACAATCAATCAAGAACTAAATTAGACCAAATTAGAAAATAAACTAAATTATATTTAAAAACAAAACTAATATATATATGTATAATGTATATCGGGTCCACGGGCCGGATCTAGACCGGATCTAGATCTCAAATTTTTGAATCCAGATCCAAATCCGTTTTTTAGACCTTTACTCCAGATTCGGTCCAGATCCGTCGGGTCCAAATTTTTGATGTCCAAATCCAAAAAAACGGATCTGGATTAGCGGATCTGGACCGGGTCCAGGATCCACTGCCATCTCTAATTTTAACAGAAGACATACAAATTTTTGTGTTTTTTATTTAGCAAAAGATTTAGTGTGAAAGTTTTAAAAAAATGCTATACATAAGATTTTGTTTCGTGTCAGTCAGCTGAGCACCGTCCTAACTTATCCATGCCTAGTGGGTGGGCCCTTCCTTTTGTGGTCGAATGAAATGTTACGACTTCACAATGCTCAAATCAATTCCATATTCCCAGAATTCGCTCGCGCTCTCTCTCCTCTCTCTCTCTCTCTGTCTAACGTGACTCAATTAACGGTTTGGTTGTTGAGAGGAAGCTCGCGTTACGCGCCATGAGAATGCCCAGGTCCGAGCCTTTCCTTTTCTCGAAACTGATTTTGTTGATTAGCGACGCCTTCTGCTTTGCTTCATTTCACGCTAAAATTGAATTTTCGAAACTGATTTTGTTGATTAAGCTTCATTTCATGCTAAAATTGAATTTTTGGATTGGAAATTGTCTATGGTATCTTGCTTCTCAAACTACGGGGAATTTGGGGTTTCTGGTTCGTTATTACCTTTTCTCATTTCAGGGGTGATGGTTTCGAAATTTTTTGGTAAAATTTAGTGGTCAATTTAATTTCTTGTACCAGAGAAAAGTAGTAATTTCTGGCACCTGAGTAAGAGAAAAGGTCATGAGCCAAAACACATAAGTTTGAATTAGTGCCACCCAACTTTTTCTTAATCCACCTCCTGCCACCTCAATCTAATTCAAACTTTGCTGGATAGTCCGACGCTTAGGGGGCTACTGAAATAGAAAACATAGATAAGATTGGAAAAATACGGTACTTTGGGTTCAGTCCTGCTTGATGCTCTGGTGTCCCGAGTTTTTGGATTTGGTTGTGGTTAATCCAGGTCATCTATGTTCGTCATAGAAAATAAGGCCTTGCAATTATTTCGAATGTTGTGTGGTATACAGCATTTTGATCTCTCATCAGGCTTGTGACTTTCACCTATTGCTAAAATAGACGGCCGATGGGTTTAAAAACTCTAATTATTCTTTCTTTTTCTTATGTAGATGGTAACAAAACTGTGTTGGGTGCTCAAAAATGGAAGAATCAGGATTATACTTCACATGATTTAGAGTTTCAATGTTATTTTAAAGCTATTAAAAGTGGACGACTTGCATCTCATTTCTTCAAGGATAAATATAGAGAAAAATTGTGAATTCTGATAGCTTGATTGATTCATGAAAAAAACCTGAATTCTGCTCAGATTGGTTGAAAGAAATCTGAATTGTGACAATACATGAACTAGTGGAGTAAATTCTTTTGGAGCCTATGAGAACTGAATGTGTTGCATCTCATTTCTTCAAGAATGGATATAATCAAGTGTTGTGAATTTTGAAAGCTTGGTTATTTCATTTTCTTGTAAAAAACTTGTCCCTGGTGTTATTAATATGAGCTTATCTTGCTTCTCCTGATTTAGATTCTACATTTATTTGTAGTATTTGGCTATTAAATTACTTGTGATTCATGGTTGTAGCTTGATATGTTCATGATTTTTTTCCTAGTAGATCCAAAGCTAAACAATGCCATACCTCAGAAATAGTTTTATGGAGGAACACAGCAGCTTCTGTAAAATCTCCTAGAAGCATGATCTATATTGGAAGGTCTACAGCATCTTATTGGGGGTTAGTTTCTGCACAGAATGTGGGGTAGAATTTGGATAATGAACTTGACAAGATCTAGTGGTTTTTTAAATTTGTTCGAAACCCATTAAAACTCATATGTTCAAGTTTAGACATGAATAATAGTTTAAATTCTGATTGCTTGAGTAATTCATGGAAAAAAATCTGTTCCTGGTGTCAATTTAAGCATATCTTTACTAATCCTGATTTTATTTCTTCATTTGTTCCAAGTATTTGACTATTAAATTATTTCTAATTCATTAGGCAGGTAGTTGAAGCAAGTATTCCCTTGATATCTTCCTTCTAGATGAATTTCGAATTTCACAGGTATATTCCTTGGTTTGGATCCAATCCAAACAAGGATATATCATCGCCTATCACACGTACCGGTACCCTGTTGGAGGCACCTAAAGAGAAGGGTAACGAGTCCAGCTTCTGGAAATGGTCTGTTTTAGCATTTATTCCTTGGGCTATGAGAGCCACAGATAAAATTCAGTTGCCAACAACTGTGAATAGGGGCCTAAAAAGGCGCGGACAGCCTCATGCGAGCACTGAATCTTTTTCTCAGTATTCTGACATACGGTTTAGGCCGTACGTTTCAAGGGTTCCATGGCATACCGGTCCAAGAGGTTTTCTTTCCCAGTTATTTCCACGATATGGGAATTACTGCGGGCCTAACTGGTCGAGTGGAAAAGATAAGGGATCTCCAATCTGGGACAAACGCCCGATTGATTGGTTGGACTTCTGCTGCTACTGCCATGACATAGGGTACGACAGCCATGATCAGGCCGAGCTTCTCAAGGCAGACCTAGCATTCTTAGAGTGCTTGGAGAGACCGAATATGAGCACGAAAGGAGATCCTCACGTCGCTTACGTGTACAAGTTTATGTGCACTTCAGGTAAATGATACTACATTGATTATACATGAGTTGAGTTGAGTTGAGTAAATGATGAGAAAGCGGTTGTGAGTAAAGTTATTGTTATTAATTTGCAGGGCTTAGGAATGTATTGATACCTTACCGGCAGCAGCTTGTGAGATTGCAGTGTGGGAAGCAATTCCTTCCTCCGACTCCGATGTGGCTCAGTAATATCAAATGGAAAGGATGGAAGTCTGCTAACACGTAAGCAAAATTTCATACCAAGTATTGATACCTTAGAGCTTAGAGTCCCGCCACAAACTGCTAGTCGGCTACTCATGTAAATATTAATGTATTATAAATATGTATGTGTTATTCATCCTCTGCTTTAATTTTTATTATTATTATTATTAGTATTAGCGTCATCATCACCTGCTGTTTCCTTCTGCATTTATGGCATTAGCATAATAATGTAGTGATGTTGAGGCTTAACTGTCATCTAGGGGTGAGGTGAGGTGAGCATTCGGTTTATTTGTTTTGATTTTACTGTTTTTGTTTTACAGCTTTCAAAATCGAAACGAAAAAATTCAATCAAAAAATTTCATAGTCGAACTAGGTTTTCGTAAACAATAATACTTTTCGGACATAAATGTCCGGACATAATCTAACCCGTTTAGAAAAATGGAGCGGCTCGACCCGTTTTACTTATTTATTTAATTTTGTTAAATTTAAATGTATCATGAATGTTACTATCATGTACAATAGGACTTTAGAAGGCAGCAGGTTTAGTATTATGAAATGAAATATCCCTCTGTAGTAAAATATTTCACTTCACATTTTCTAGTTAATTATGTAATACTTGCACATTCAGGCTTATATATTATTGTCTGATGTTGGCTTCATCTCTTTGAATCTGCACTATGATATGTTTGATATACATGTGTTTTTGTTCTAGAATAAATAAGTATGTTTTTCTAGTTAATTGTGTTTTTTCTTTTAATTACAAAATTAAATAAATAAGTAAAACGGGTCGAACCACTCCATTTTCCTAAACGGGCTGGATTATGTCCGAATAGCATCACTCTTTCGTAAATAATTGTCAAAACAATTTAATTATTTTTTGTTTGATTTATGGCTGATGTATTAATATTATAGAATTGTGTTTTCTTACAATTTTGGTAAATTTATAAAATTTATATTATTTTAATTTTTTTTACTATAGTTTAGTAAGTAGTACTCCATCTGTCCCCGAAAAGTGTGGTTAAATTATTATTTTGGGTCGTACTTTATAAGTGTGGTGTTTCCATAAATAAAAGCGATCTTACTAACTTTTTAATATTTTATACATCACAACAAATCAAATATGTGGGCTCTTTTCTCCATTCAATAAACATTTACCTACCTTTTCTTAAAACACGTGACGCACCCTTCGTAGAGTCCGTACCACACTAATCTGAGACGGAGGGAGTATTATATGCTATATAATTAAATAAAAATTGATTTTTTTTTTTTAAATTTAAAAAGGGAACCGAACCGAATTTTCTGGTAATCTTTTCTGTGAGGTATGATAATCTTTTCTGTGAAACATGGGCACGCTACTTCACATGAAATATCATTTTCTAACTAATTTAACAATTTTCAAAAGTAGAGCAACTGATTAGTGATGTCGTGGATGAACTCAGCAACTTTTATTTCTCCTCCTAATTAAAATTACTTGAACAACCTCTTTAATTATAAAACTGGAAATAAACAATTTTGACGTCAACCTATTATCTAGATTTAAGCCCAAATTCCACTCAACTGGTTTCAAAGAAAAGTGGGATGATAGCTGCTTGCTTTGGACATAATGATGTGGAATGTAACATCTAATCGAACTGAAGATCCTAATTTTGTTTTCTTAATACACGATTTTTCATATAAATGCATGAATTAATGTTTTTTCAAGCATACAATGATTACGCAAGTTATATAATGAGGGATTAGCAATTACTCCCTCCGTCCCATGATAAGTGTCTACTTTCTTTTGGGCACGGGTATTTAGGAGATAAGTGTTTAAGGGTAAAAAGATAAAAAGTGGTGGAGCCCACATCTTGTGTGTGAGAGAGGGTGTTTCCATATTAGGAAAGTAGACACTTATGATGGGACAGCCCAATAAGGAAATGTAGACACTTATGACGGGACGGAGGGAGTATCAATTAGCAATAGCAGTAGCAACTATCAAATAAGTCCAAACGAAAATCTGCCCCACCGCCCCATGATTTTTTATTCCTTGATAAAATTAAATCTACGACGTTAGATTTTCTTATGGGTAATTCTAAACATAGCCACCAAATTTCTCTTCATAGCCTTATATTTAAAATTAATTATAAAAAATTAATAAATATACAATTTTATCTTTATAACCCCTTCATCTCTATAACCACAAAAATACAAATAAAAAACACCAATTTGCCTACTGCACGCATATGTAGTTCTTTCTTATAATATCTTTTGTTCACTTTATCATTTCATCAACTCATCAAATCTCGCCAATTTTTTTAGGAAAAGACATCGGTTACGAACAATATCAATTATGAACCTGACAACCTGCAAAATTTTCAAGCAAGGGGCTGCGCCTTCGCGCCTTTGGCGACACTATATTTGTAGGATTTCTAGATATAAATTAACCCATTTGAAAATTTCCTTTCCATCACAATTAAGATCATATACCAGATGCGACCACCTATTAATTGTGATATGATTTAAATGGTGATGTAAGTGAATTTTTCAAATGTAATTCAAATTTTCTAGAACTTATTGAACGCTACACTCACGAGCCGACGTTTTCATCTGCAGAGATGGAATGAATTATAGAAAGAGAAGGGTGAAATCTTTTTCACCCGCCTCTCTCTCTACGTGGGGAATAAGAATTTTTTTTATTAATTTTTATAAAGGTTTTTCGAGCGGCACGAGAAAGAAATTTTCTTTCGTGATCTGGAAAAGATTGCCATGGGCAATAAAATAAAAATTCGGATTATTGGGGTGTTGGGAAAATTAATAGAGTTTTGAAGTGATACCAAAACCCAGCTGACCCCAACCGAGTAGATGTTTGCACAAGCCCAAGTGTTTTTCCAGCTCACCTGTTTGAGCTTATAGAGTTTCTAAGTTTACAGGTGGTCGCTGAAGACAGCAGAAGACCCAGCTGAGTACACAGCAGGGTAAGCCAAGTCGAGTGATAAGTAACGTTATCCAGATTCACGACGATCAAGTTCTTCCAAGACACAGCTGTAGGAGACACACAGCTCGTGTGGCAACTCAGCCCAACGTCAAGACCCAGCAGAGTTCAAGACTCAGCTCAGCGTCAAAGATCCAGCAGAGTTCAAGACAGCTCAGAGTCACCAGCACAGCAGAGTCAAAGTCAACTTGAGATAAAGTCAGATCTGATCTGGACCATTAGGAACTCGATACCTCAGCACCTAGAAGTCAGACCTAGGATTGCTTTACGATGAAATCAAGGAAGAAGACAAGTCAATCCTATCAGAAGTTAGGTAGAGATTCAGAACGGCTCTTTCCAACGGCTAGTTCTAAGCTCTCCCTATAAATAGAAGTCTTCTTCATCATCAGACGATAAGAAGTGACGAGAGAATATACTCAAGAGAGATCAACATACTTCATTGAAAGAAGTCTAACCCAAGATCAAGAGATCTCTCAGAAAAGCTTCAAGATCCAGCAGTCGTCATTCTTATGAGTTATTATTCATTCTCAGGCTGCTGAAGCTCTCTCCCACTAGTATCTAGGCATATAATCCTTCCCATCTTAAGCCTAGTTTGAACGAGTTCATCATACTCAAAGTTCTTCATTGTAAGAACTCGTTCATAGTTGGAAACCCCAAACTCAAACCCAGAAAAAGGTTAGGTTAAGGTTATGGTTCTGTAGTGCCCGTAAAACTACAGGTTAGGTTCTTCAGTACCCGTAAACAGACTGGTTACGTTTCGATACAGTACGCGTAAACTTGTATCCAGCTTGAGGAACTAAGCTGCAACGCTTGCTGACTGCGCGAAAAGTCAGTGGTATCCTTAGTGGATTACCAGAGGTTTCTGGTCGTGGACGTAGGAGTAGTTTCTCCGAACCACGTTAAGTTGCTTTGTTCTTTCATGTTTATTTATGCATCCAAATTAACTATTCATAAGCATTATTTCAAGCCGCATAAACCGATTAAGCGAAAAGAGAAACTAAGCTTTGCAATATATTTGAAGCAACGACGGACTTTCCAAAATCCCACCACATTCCGCACAACCGTGTTGATCAAAACGTCTTCCACTGGATCGAACACAAATTTCACTCAAAAGAGTTTTAATTTGGAAAAGTTTTTAACCTTGGTATATTCACCCCCCCTCTACACCAAGGTATCCGTCTTGGGACCATCATGGGGTTATAGTGATGAAGGGAGTTATGAGGACAAAATAGTTCATTTATTAATTATTTTTATAATTTTTTAAATAAGAGGCTATAAAGAAAAATTTGGAGGCTATGTTTAGAATTACCCTTTTCTTATTCCTTTTAACTAATAGTTATAATTATTGATAATTTTATATTTATTATTGAAAATTGTTAGATAATTACCATAAATGTTCATTCATATATTCTTGCAAAAATATGTAGAAAGAATCATTATATGTTTTCTTAGGTACTAACTACTAACATTATTTGACAATAATAAACTTGAACATCTGAGGGAATTCAATGCATGCAATAATGAACGTCGCAAATTAGCTAACTATTGCATGAATCATGTGAAATATTTAAAATTCCATAAAATTGGATCTTTTACAGCTTGATTAAATAATTCAAGTGAGGGTAATTTTTCACAAAGATGAAATGTGGAGCTTAGGACAGCCCACACCCAAACTTTAATATGGTTCGATTTCTCTATTATATTTTTATATTATACTCTTTTATTTCATTTTACCGATACAAAATTGTGTGTATATTCATTCAATATAATGACAGGAATCCAATACACAAATGATAATTGCATTGATGTTGGTAGAACACGAAATGTAATAGGAAACACTAAATGCTAATTAATCTTATGCTAATTTTTATTTATGTAATCTTACAATGCAGATCAATTCTAAATAAGTATTCTCATAAATGCTTTTAATTTATTTAACTTTTATTGAATTACAAATTTTTATACTAGATCTGAAATAATGAGTGGGAAAATAATTTCAGACAAATGAGAACAATGACAAACGACGTGATGAAACGTGGAGGCTAACATTAATCTCTCTCTCTCTCTAGAATTGTAATTATAAAATGGGATGGGGATACACCTCCATGAGTAGCCAGTCCTCAGTCACCAACAAATAATATGCAGAAATGAAATCCTTAGCCATTTCTAGAAAACCATCAATGGCCTTATCACTACTAATCCTCCTCCTCCTACTATCAGGCCAGCCCAACTCTTCCGCGGCGGCGGCGGCGATAAAGACAGTGGTGGTGCTGGTGATGGAGAACCGGTCGTTCGACCACATGTTGGGGTGGATGAAGAAGCTCAACCCGGAAATAAATGGAGTTAATGGCTCCGAATCCAACCCCATCAACACAACCGACCCGAATTCCAAACAGGTCTCATTCGGCGACCAATCCCACTTCGTGGACCCTGACCCGGGTCACTCGTTTCAGGCTATCCGGGAGCAGATATTCGGGTCCAACGACACCTCCGCCTCGCCGCCGCCCATGAACGGCTTTGCTCAGCAGGCCTCCTCCATGGAACCTCAAATGCCCCACAGCGTCATGAACGGTTTTCAACCTGACAAGGTATGTTAATTCTCTCTCTCTCTCAAACATTTACCTCTAAATATGAATTTTAGTGTGTGGACACTAGAGCTAGCTGCTAGCTAGCTTTATGCATGATTTTGGAATTTGTGTTATTATTCTTGAGAATTTTTAATTCAATCTCTCTCCTTGTTTACCCTTTTCCTTTTCACACAATAAAAACACTCACGTACAAATATAACAAACTAATAAAAAATAGTAACATGGATTATTATAAATTTAATTATTAATGGATCTCTTTTATAGACAAATCATGTTTTCATCTCGTACTCTCTCGTCCTTTGGAGTGGGATTGATTAATCATCTACTTCATTCTTTGTATTTACACCTCGTTTTCTTACTCATTTTTCAATGACATTATTGTTCATTTAACTGAGATTTTGAAGATATTAATTGTTTGTTCCCATCATTTCCACATGTGCTAGTCACGTGCACCATATCCGTATGTGAAAATATACTAATATAGTTGAGGCACTACCGCATTGTTTAGTTATGTACTTATGTGTGTAGACTGTAGAGAGACATATATATAGCTAGTTCTACTTAATCTTAGTTAATTATTATTGAGAAACATAATAAAATATATGATAAACTGAGTAGAATATTTTTTTATTTTACTTTTTTGTAATTTGGAACGAGCTTACATCAATATTAATCACGCATTATACACACCCTTATTCGCTTATTCAAACAATAAAAAAAAATCTATATATAATTAATTAATGTGGCCGACAATATGAAATCGACATTCGTGATAGAAATTCAACGACGCATCCTATTCCATTTTCAAAGGATCCCCACCTTTCTTTTTAACGTCTTTTCTAAATCAACACCGATTACAAAACAAGAAAATTAAAATTAAAGTTGCCCCAACTCACATGCTTGCACTTAATTATTATTCACACCATACTCCGTTTACGGACGACCTGGATTGATTCATGGTATACTGATACGCCCGAATAATTATCGTATTTTTAAATAAAATTTATTTTCTAATAAATATAATATTTAAAAATCTTATCTAAAAAATGATGTCAAAATTTCCAATATTAAACAGGTTGCGGTGTACAAGGCATTAGTCTCCGAATTCGCGGTGTTCGACCGGTGGTTCGCGTCGGTTCCCGCCTCGACGCAGCCGAACCGCCTCTACGTCCACTCCGGCACCTCCCACGGCGCCACCTCCAACGATGCGGTGAAGCTCGCCCTGGGGTTCCCCCAGCGCACCATCTTCGAGGACCTCGAGGCCGCCGGAATATCCTTCGGAATATACTACCAGAACATCCCCGCCACCCTCTTCTACCGCAACCTCCGAAAGCTCAAGTACGTCGGCAAGTTCCACCCGTACGGCCAGTCTTTCAAGAAAGACGCGGCGGCGGGGAAGCTCCCCGGCTACACTGTGGTGGAGCAGCGGTACACCGACTCGAAGTCGGCGCCGGGCAACGACGATCATCCGTCGCACGATGTGTATCAAGGGCAGATGTTTGTGAAGGAGGTGTACGAGACTCTGAGGAGTAGCCCGCAGTGGAACCAAACCCTTTTCGTGATCACGTATGATGAGCATGGTGGTTTTTATGATCACGTGCCCACGCCCAATAAAGGGGTCCCCAGCCCGGATGACATCGTGGGGCCCGACCCGTTTTTCTTCAAGTTTGATAGGTTGGGAGTTAGGGTTCCAACTATTGCTATCTCTCCATGGATTAAGAAGGCCACCGGTAAGAAGCTCAATCGATCGGGAAGTTTTATTGTCACTGTAAGTGTACTATCAGGATTCATATATTAATTATGCTATACTCCCTCCGTTCTTTTATAAGTGTCCCCCACCGTCAAATTACACATACCAAGAAAATAAAGAAATTTACCTATATAACCTTATTAATTACTATCATTAATGTATACATACAACTAATTAACAAATTACTAGAAGCATTAAATAAGGATAAAATTGGAAAAATGTCATTAATTTACTCTCAAATTTTGAAATAGGACACTTATAAGGAAACAAAAAATTGAGCTAAATAGGACATTTAAAAAAGAACGGAGGGAGTACATGATAATTGGATCCATTACTTTTTGTAGAAAATGAAAAAAAATATATATGGGTCCAATTGTTATGTATTGCATAATTAATGTACATAGATTCAGATAGTAATTATACTCACAATAGAATTTCTTTTAAGTCAAGCATGATCTTATTTTCTGTGCTTGATTATTGGCGTTATTTGGAAATTAATTGATTTTTATTTAATTTTTATTTCCAAAACCGGTTATAGTTTCAAGGAATATTGATTTGTGAACCAGTATCTTTGATGCCACCTCTTACCACACAAGTCCTCTCCGAATTTGCTTTCTGTTCAGACATCTTGGTATTATCAAACACTGACTTATGGTGTGCGTGTGTTAGCATAGTGGTAGAGTAGTTAATGTTCGGGCCAAAGGTCACGGGTTCAAAGCCACCGTCACGCCGCTTTTAAAATTTCTTACAGTATTTGTTCTCAAAAAAAAAAAAACACTGACTTATCTAAAAGGCATCAAAATGCATTTGTATTCATAGTATTGATCCACAAAATCTTGTGTAAGATGATCTCACAGGGTGACGGGTTAAAGACTTGGGTCCAAACTCATTTTTAAGCACATATTTATATTTATAAATATGTCATTAGAAATGAAATTGGATCCGAATCTTTCACATATCTTATTATGAGACCGTTTCACATAAGACTCCTAACATATTATTGTTTGTGTTTGCATGCTTGCTTTTGTGATGTTTCCACTAATTCACACTAGCCTGATTTGAATGCTTATTAGGGCCAACACTTCCACTTGATGATTATGCCAAATCTTGTTATAACTGAATTGAAGTAGACCCATAAATCAAGAACGACATTTTTGCTTGTTATTTTGGCAATAATAAAGAATACTAATCTTCTGGTTGATAATGGTGCAGTTGTTCATGGCCCTAATGGGTCCCCAACTCCGACGTCCGAATACGAGCATTCATCGATTCCGGCGACCGTGAGGAGGATTTTCAACCTGTCATCGCCTCCTCTCACCAAGAGAGAGAAATGGGCAGGCACCTTCCATGGCCTTTTCCAACAGCTAACTCACCCCAGAACCGACTGCCCTGGTTAGTTTTTCTCACACAACTTTTCATATACACATAATTTCAACCTCATCTTTTCACTTCTCACTAACATTTTCTCGCGCAGAGAAACTCCCAACTCCAGTCAAAATCAGAGAGACAGAGGCGAATGAAGACGCCCCGTTGAGTGAATTCCAGCAAGAGCTCGTACAGCTCGCTTCAGTTCTCAAAGGAGAAAATATTCTTACAAGTTTCCCAGGAAACATAGCCAAGAACATGACTGTCAGACAAGGGAAAGAGTACATGGAGACGGCGGTGAAAAGCTTCTTGGAAGCGGGTCTTGCTGCCAGAAAGATGGGGGTCGACTCCGAACAAATTATCAAGATGAGACCCTCTCTTTCCACAAGACCATAGAAGCCTCTATTATAGAATGTAATTGGTTAAACATGAATCAAGAATCTCACCTTTCAACTGTTCAACACAAAGTTCCATTTCTGCAATACCAGAATCAATCAAAACTATACTAACTAGCAATAAATCAGTGAATCTGCTTCAAAAGCCCTTTAAACTTGAGCCACATAAAACTCTAAATGCATTACTTTAAGAAAAAGAAAAAACAAAAAACAGTGTTAAACATCAGAATATATTTGCATAAAATAATGCCATCTGCATTGTGTATCGATGTTAAAAGGCGTCTAAAAAGGATATACGTCAGACAAAAATCCAAATCTTCTTTCTATTATGTATTCTCTCTTTCTCATCACTTCATATTTGTATAGTTAACCACTATCAAGGCCGCAAAAACAACTCCAGTTGTGCATCAGATCTTCAAGCTCCCATATGATCCAAATACTATCAGTACGAATCTCGGACAGAGTTTATAATGTATCCCAGGTAGGAATGTTTGCACTAGCTTCATTCACTGCTTTAACAAGCCTCACCTGTAGACATGGTTACAAATTCAACCAAGTTTAGCTAAGTCCGTATCAATGTGAGTGACGAGGTAAATAGCAAGCTAGAGCCTATAGCAAATAGGTTTGGAAATTCGTGTGCACAGAGTTTGTCCCATGGACACTAAGCATGATCACATGTACGATATTTAAGAAAAAGTGCACATGGAGAGACATAAAAGCAGTTCGCATAATTCTTTGTACACAAGATCATGCATCCATTAAAATAGCATTTCAAAGAACATGATGCTAGCTGCATTTTCATACAGGTGTATTAATCACACCACATTATTGCATAAGCATACTAATAGAAAAATTAGAGAATTACCAAGAAGCAATTGTCATAAAGCTGCATCGAATTAGAGCCCATATACATTAATTTTAGATGATTTAGCATCTTAAAAGGTATATATCTTGAAAATATCCACTTCTCAATCATAAAATCAACATTAATCTTTTTGATTGATGGAGGAGTCCTAATCTAAGCATTTACTCAACATATTACAAGAATAGAAACTGGAGATATTATACAACCAACAAACGATATCCTATGTGGTTGTACTCACACCAAGACAGTTGGATTCAAGTTTCTCGTAACAATGATGATTCTTTCATGAGATCGAAGAATCAAGCAACTAAGACAGAAGAAATTAGATGATAATTTTATGCCAGAGAATTGCAGTGAAAAGGATATGTTCAATCACATAGAGCTATTTTTAAGAAAGATTCAAATGAAGTGCAAAGAAAAAATAACAAATTGAAATTGAAGGCAAATAGCATGAAATTGCAAGAAATGTGACAGAACTGCCTCTAAGAGTGCAAATTATGTAACTGCCATGCATCGAGGTGATAGTATTGGAAAGCATACCACACTTTCAGGAACACCTGGAGGAGGTAATGGAAGATTTCTCGGGGGCGGACCACTCAGATGAGATCTCTTGTCAAATCTCCATTCTCCAATCTTCCCATAAGTCAATTCCCCCTGTTAATTTTCCAATTAGAATAATGACTAACTAAATAATAGTAGAAGGAAAAAGAATAAATTGTGTACTTCCTATCAAAGAAGGAAAAAAGCAAAAAACTGAAGTGTTTAAATGGAAGCAAGAGGACTCCAAATTCCAAATATCAAACATTTTACCTTCATGTTGTAATCACATCCATATGTATAATGTATGATGAATTTCTTGCCTACTTCCACGTCCCATGGAGGCTACAAGAAGAAAGATTAACATTATGTTGGTGGTGAGATGCCAAAAAAAAGAGAAGATAAATTAAATAAACAGCAATCATGTGAACCTGCAGCATGAAGTCCTTACGAAGGATATGCCGTACATCATGCAAAGCAGATGCGACTGCATAGCCGTACCTACCATAGGAGAAATTAAACCAAATTAAAATGATAGTTGACCAACCAAATATTTCAAAATGACCAGTTAAAAGACAACCCATTTTGAGACTTGCTTACAAAGCACTTACATTTCCAAAACCCAGCCAAAAGCCTTATCAGTCTCTGGATCATCTTTCATCCGCAACGACACATTCATCCATGTAGGTGCAATTTTCTCCAAAATTGACTGCACCAAAAAGATTTGTATGGACAATGTGAAAGTGAACATATACGAGGCAACACAGAAACTAGCCATAATAGAAATGCAGTAATACGATAAAGAATATGGATTACAAACTGCAAGAAGCAGATGCTGAGAATGTCAGATGTTTCTATTCGGGCTTTTAGAATAAAAATGGCATAAGGCATACAACTAGTTCTTGGGAACAAGTTCTTTGATTACTCCTAATTTGATTTAACAAGAGCAATTTCTTCCCCTTATGTTATATTTACGAGTCATCTTAAAGAATTTTTAAGGGTAAGTACAATGAAACAAGACACCATTTTGATAT
Source organism: Agastache rugosa (assembly GCA_031470985.1). Lineage (NCBI taxonomy): Eukaryota > Viridiplantae > Streptophyta > Magnoliopsida > Lamiales > Lamiaceae > Agastache > Agastache rugosa. Next base: position 37,340,190 of record CM062602.1, on the reverse strand, counting down.
CCTGAACTCGAAAGCAAAAGGCAACACCGTGTAACATACTAACATTTTTACAGGAAATTGGAAAACCAACAAACGAGAAAACTAGAATGGGAATTGATTTCAATGGGTAAAATAAAACCATTACCAATATCCACACCATTTTATTCCCTTCCCCCACTTCTTTTACAGAGGAAGAGAAGGAGATGCTTTTGAGGAACAAATTGAAAAGATCTCAACATAGAAAAGTTTGTTTATTTTCAACTGTTCAACATGCAAGGAGCTTAGGATATAAGATATTATTTGATACACCAGAAGGATCTAGACAAAAGCAGGAGCAAAAAAAGGCCTCCAAAATGGCAAAGTTCTAGGACCTTCAGATTTTACTATCTACTAAGAGAACGATATAAGCTTACACATGCCGATAGGTAAATCATTTGTGACAAAAGAATATAAGGCTGAAGGGCTAGTGAATGGACAGCACAAGCTGGTAACTATTCGCTCGAGCTTATATTTGTTTCATTAAGTGGACCTGTTTTTTCTGGCCCCTTTTCCTTTCCATATTATTTTTTCCCTACCGAAGGCTCTAATAAGAAACCATAAGTTTCTAAAGCAAACATTACACTACTGTACAGATAAAAGAATGAAATATTATTCCAGATTATTAGATTTCCCAATGCAGAATTTTTCTTGTAAATGATTCATCATCAAAGATAAGCAACAGTCACAGGCCCCCACTGACTAATAATGCATGGATGTTAGTAAAAGTTCACCAAACATATGCAATATCGCGATTTACGTTGTTAAAACACACACCTATTAACTTATAGGTAGTTACCTGCTTGAAGCAGCGAGAGATACATGTTTAGCCACATCAATAAGACATCTAAAATCGAAACTAAGACCATACCTTCTTGATAATTACAGGAGAATTGCCAATTGGATCAACATTGGAAACTGGGCCTTTATCTTCAGGATAAAATTTCCTTATAATTTTCTCATTATCAGTAGGTTTTATGTAGAAGAAGGGAAATGCAGCTGGATGACCTCCAAGGGCCAAATTTGGCAATGGATTGACAAATATGTGATCAGGTTCTGCCATTAGAATATATCTGCATTGGCAACAACATGACTAGGGATTTAGAATACATCATGAGAGAGAGTTCCGAGGCTCAAGCTGGAGAACATACTCTTCCTCTATTGTGGCTTTCTCCAGCCACTGCACAAATGCCCAAGGTCTATTTAAAACAATGTAACCCTGTTGGCACATAAAAAGACAGCAGAAAGCATAAGAACAACTTCGAGTGGAGCAGAACGAGAGTACGACAATAATCTGGTGGAAAACATCATACAGTTTCAGGATAGAATTATAAGAATCTCGGATGACTAGTATATTTCTCGAGTTTTATCACAAATATGTAAAATGAGAAAGATGCTAAGGCTGATATAACAACGGTCTATTTTCCAGTTTTTCATATTCATCTTGCTACTTGGTCACACTTCCAAAATCTTGTTACTTTTTATTTAACCAAACCAAACATTAGGATACCCAATCCTCGGGTGATTCAACTGAAAGCAACATCACCTGCATGAGATATTCTATTGTTGTTTCTCAGTGAGCAATGAGTAGCTAGTCAGATCTTGAACAAAAGAATATATCATAGTGGTTCGATAACATGCGGCTATTTATTTCAAATGCCATCTGTCACCACTCTTACCAGATGAAGTTGGACTTTCCGGATACAATTAGGTCAAAATTTCAAATTTCTATTCCACATTCACTCAGATTGGGCAACAATATAATTCTTATACTTGAGCCTTTTGTTCCAAAAAAAAACGTCATTGTTGGCAAGCAGATAAAACTTGTTTTTAGTTTGAAAAGCCTGATACTGCAGACATTTGTTAATCAACCTTGTGTAATTACTTACTAGAGTACCGCGCACACACAAACACACACGCATCTCATTCAAAAATAGTATTTTTATCATCATAAGATATACCAAATAGTAGATATCACATTTACTAATATGCTTCAAATATGAACATTGTAGAGGATATTGTACCCAGTAATGTGCTTAAAACAATATAAAGTTTCTAGATAGGGATCAGAACAAACGGCGTCAATTCTCACAGTTGACCACAGCAAGGAGGACAGATCAATGGTGCAACTAACATGGATAAGTAGGAAGTACAGTCAGCAAAGAACTATCAATAAGAAACAAGGTTGCAATTAATCCTTTTACAGCTTAAGTTAAAGATATAACAAGATTATTATTAATTATTAAAACAAACAAACTAATACTTCAAGTTTAGAGCACATCAGGTGAAAAGTTCAGAAGAACTAGAACTCCATGTTTTATGCAAATAACAGCAAGCTAACAAAGTTTACTTACTCGATCAAGCCCTTCCGGGAGAGGATCTACAACAACAGTTGGAATCTCCTCCATCAAATTATCCGGCTTTCCCGAGTGCAAAACCCTAGTAAAACCTCCCATATCTGATCCAGGCATATCCTTCATTTTCTTGTACCAATAGTACATAACCCGGCATTGCCATTTGCTATAAGGAGCATCAGTGGCCGTCAAAGCAACGTGATATTTTGCACCACTTCCCCCCCTCACCTGCTCATCAGGCCTGCTAATAACCGGATCATGCAACTCCTCTGTAACACTCCTACTAGTCTTGTGCATTACCAGAATCAACAAATTGTACGTTGCTAAGAAGAAACCAAATGACAATAACACCAACAAGAAGGGCGATGCACGCCCCACATTTTTCCTAGCAATCATTATTCTCTGCTTCTTCACCAACAATCCAACCTTAATTAACTCCAATTTCAAGGTCACCCCACAAATTCTTCCAAACAAACCCCAAACCCCTACGGTTATTCACCACCACCAAATCAAATTCTATTAACAAGATTGCACATTTGGCACGAATGTCCAGTTATCATGGCAAAACCTTCCCCTGAAAGATACAAAAACCAGAAAAAAAAAAATTAAATCTTTAAACTCTCTCTCTCTCTCTCTCTTCTAAGAATAGCATCATAGATTCACAATCAATCAAAAATTAAAAGAAAATAAAAACTACCATAGCAAAACGACAGCTTCAACTAATCATAAACTAAACCATGAATATTTTGCAGTAAATTAAGAAACACGCAAAGAACAGCAGATCTACAAACATACCAGGGGAGAATAACACGATTGCACACTACACGCAATGAACAAAAAAATTGATGTCAACGTTTCGTAGGAGTGGACTTATACGCAGAGATCCATGGACAATTAGACGTGTGATAGGGAATTAATACAAAGATTAGTACAAAATTAATAATTATTAGTATATTTATATCTGTCAGTCTTTCAACTCACCGATAAATTATTATAGAATAGTTCCTATAAATATAGACTGCGGTGATGTTAAACCAAAATCGTATTCCTTGTCAACTATAACGTTTATTGCAATCAAGGGGTGTGGGAATTGAAATAGCAACTTTCGACTTTTTGCTGATTTTTGTAATATTTTTTACTAATTCTTATGTTTTTGTGATTTTGGAACTTTTGAAACGAATGGCGATTATTTTCTTCCATACGGTTCTATAATTACATGCTATTTTGGAGTATTACTCACCTACTAAAAAACCTCTATGTTTTAGGAACTCAAAGACAAATTTGTCCTTAGTTTTTCAATTTTATTCGTTACATTGAATTGTAAATGAGTCTCACTTAAAATAATTATACGGATTTCAGTGTAATTTGGGAGGTTTTAAGTTCAATCATTATTGCACCTCGTCAACCCAACTCAAAAGGTATGAGTCATAAATGAGAGATAAAAAGAAATGGGTGAAATAGAATAATACTAATAAGCGCAAAAAAAAAACTTGCGCTATTTTATAAAATAAGTATAAATCATTTTATAACATTCCTTAGAAAGTAATCCTCCAAAACTCAAGTAATTACTGTATGATTGATAATTTGATATAATGGGATGATACCAGCTTTTATAAATTACTATTTAAAAGAAAATTTATAAATTTATAAACACACTTGAGCCAGAAATAAAATGTACTTCAATGCTATGTTTCGGTAGGTTCTACATATATAGTTGTTGAATAAAGTGACAAGCAGTTAATGGCCTAATACAAAAATAGATAGGACAACTATTTTATATAAACGTTGACATTGGATTTATAATAAGTTACTATAGTACATGTTTGGCACGATCAAATAAATTGCAAGAGCAATCCAATAATTTTGTTAAAGAAAATTTAAGCGCAACTCTTACGGTCTAAACACAACGAAATTCCATGTTTAAATGTCATAAAAAGGTCCGATCACCTTAAAAATAAGAACTATACACTAATTTTAGTTTTTCAAATGACTTTAAAAGATTAATTACAACATAAACTAATTGATTTATACCATAAGTACCGTTGAAAATTGCAAGTAAAATTAATGCTGACGAGCTGAAATCAATTATTTACGTTGTCCGTATTGTGTATCATCAATAAAACTATTGGAGTGAAATTGAAAATTAAAGAAATTACGAAACATACTAAAAATATTTGATTTTGATTTGGATCTTAAAATATTCAGAATCCATAAACAGACCAATTCCACGACAAGGGAGCCCATAACTATTGGCCGTGATTCTACCTTCTATTTTTCCTTTTTAAATATATACTCCGGAAGGAATTAGAAACAAAACCTGAACAATTGATTTTTATATAATTTATAAAAATTTATTATTAAAATACATATTTATAATAATTTGTTTGATATATTACAATAATGTATCGTTATGATAATGCATATTATTGATAAGTTTTTAATTAATACGTCTAATGATTAACTATATGTATGAAACTAGAAATTAACATGTATAACATTAATTTTGGTTTATTAGATATTGTTCATTTGATGATCCGAATTATTAAAAGGCTTGGATAATTGTTTCCATCCATTGAGACATATTGCAAGCTACTATTTTGCTGAGCAGATGCAATTGGAGGATATGATATCCCATGTTACAATTTCTGATTATATCTCATATTTCACCACCACAAATGCATGTTGCATGTATTAAATAATACTCTGTCCATCGCACAAAATTACTCCCTTATACCTTTTTGGAATGTCCCAGAAAATAATCTCCTTACTTATTTTGAAATTGTATTAAAACATTAGTATTTACAAATACAACCTTATTCAAACTTATATTTCACCTCCTTTTGAAAATATGTAAATGATAAGTAGAGAAATAAATCAGAGCAAATAGAATAATTATGTATAAAATTATATTTCCAAAATAAAATTAAATGTATTTTCAAAATCTATTTGAAAATGGGTATGAGACTAATTAATTTTATGGGAAGGATGGAGTATATAGTTGGGTTGCGGAGAGAGTAACACAAATATAAACATCACAATATATAGACATATGTATTGATAAACTGATCTAATTAACATGGTAAGTAACATAAACTGTAACGGATAAATCAAATGTTGTTATATTAAATAGAATGCAATATTGACATACATATATTTTTTTCTTTCTTTCTTATGAACCATTGCTTCAAAAATTTGCAGAAAAATACCATAAATAAAGCATGTCAGTGATGTCACACAAGATTAACATAAGTGGGTAATTGGGAGTATAAATTATAATATTATCCATAAGATAGTGTAAATGATATTAACATAAGTGGGTAATTGATCTTGTGCTCAAAAGATCTCGAATTCGAATCCCACCAAATATACCCTAAATAAAGCATGTCACACAAGATTAATTAATGTGGTTGTCTCTTATATGTAGTTTTTAAGTTATTGCATAGAAGCAAAATTTCGTTTGAAGTTTTGAACCAAACGTGTCACATTTTGCTTTTACATCTCACCAAATCGTTAATGGAAAACAATTAATTAATAATAAATAGTTTTCGTTCTCTACCCCTTAACTATTATCATTTGTACATGTTTGAGATGTCGCAAATTAGGAGAAATAATTCATGCTGCTATTCAATTTTTTTGAGTTGCATGCTGCTATTCAATTCGTATCAAACATTATCACCACCGTTGGAAAGTTATAATTCTCAACTAATAAAAGCTATAATTTGCAGCTATTACTAATGTACCCAAAAATAATTTTCGCATTATTTGCACCTTGTTTTCAATCTAATATATTCTGAGAAACAGACGAGCAAATTTAAATCAACATTAGAACCATGTAGCTAGAATTTATGCGGACCACCGCACTGTATGACTAGTGCCACCCTATTTTTTGCTTATTTTTTGTATTAAATTAATATTTGATTGTTCCCCAATTGAATATTAATAAATTCTAAATAAACTTAATAAACCCTACTTTCTAATTAATTACCTTAATTAATGCTTAATTACGGCAGTCCGTACTGGAATTTTTGTCTTCTTCAAATTTATATGACACATTTTATTTGGGATATAAAGCTCGGAATATTGTTGGTTCATCATAAAAAAAAATTACTGTAACTCGACTGATGCTACAAGAAGTTACTAATTTACTATAACATAATAATGTATAATATTTAACATATCATGATTGCTATGAATATCTAATTTATGAATATGTTGAGTTGATTTAGAACTACTCTAAAAGTTAAAAATATTAACAATACCTAACAATAATGCACAAAATCTCAGTTAAAAGATATATAACCTAACACACTTTAATTTAAATGAAGCAAAATATTAGCATGAATGTGTAATCTGGTCATTTAAACATCAAAAAATTTCCAGTGACTACACTCATTACGTCCAAATATCAATGTTAAAGCTGAAAAGGGCAAGAAGGTTAGGAAGATAAACGTAAAATAAATTGAGCCAATAAAAGAAAAACTCCATTAACTAAAAGTTTCCAGTTCTAACTAAACCGGTCTACTTTCATTTAATTGGTCGAATTACGGCCGGCCACATTATGGCCGAATAGCATCACTCATAAATGTATACAATTTCAAAAGACAAGAATGCATGTTTTAGGTATCTTATGTTGAAAAAGAAGCCTAACTGCAAGAATTCTAAGCAAGAAATTCATGTAAGAACAAAAAAGAATCGAAGTAGGTGAATGCCTTCCAATTAAGTGTTTTCACAAACATTATAGAGCAAAGCATTAAAATTAAATTTATTAAAGCAAGGAAAAGAAAACAGCAGCACCATTATGAGAGAAACGGCGCAAAGTCAATTGCAGCCAAAAAATGGGAATATTAAAATCATTAATCAATTAACAAGAGAGCAAGCAATGCTGCATAATTCTCGCACAGAATCTTCTGTCTTTAGATATATGCATGTCACATAATCAATCCACATAAGCTATTTGTCTTATCCGGCATCAATTGTAACATAATATAAGATATAATTCATATATATCATGCACCTTAACATACCATTTTTCAACCAATTCCTAAAATATGAATGCATAATTTCTAATTAGAATAAAATAACACCACAAAGATGACATATTAAATCTTACCTTATAAGTTTGTATTAGAGCCATCGATGGTGCTCCAAGTCAATAGCTAGCAAAAAGAATTCGGCAATCATTTCCATGTATATTGCTCAACCATTAATGGATTAATAAAGCTATTATATCCACATAATTCCATGCAAAGAATGATGTTTAGAATGAAAACACACACAAAAAGCAACACAAGTGAAGCATATAAATGTAATTACAATGTAATGATGATGAACCAAGAGCCGAAAGTCAGATCCATTCAAAGCTCCTAATTCCTTAGCCACATTTCTACAAACGATGGTGACGTTGCAATAACTGAACTATAAAGTAGCAACATATATAATAAGTACTGTTACCTGATTAATTCGAGTTACAGTCACATTTTATACGAAGATCAGAAGACTAACAAAGCAAAAGCCACATAAGATAATGGAATGATTTATTACGAAATATATATATAAACCCCGAGCAAAGAAGAAAAACCAAATGGGAATGTCACTTAATCAGATTGAGAGATTAAGTAAATGGAAATAAGACCCTTTATGTATGATCCATGAGCTACTAACGGCATTAGTAAGTAACAATTTTCATACATTAATATAATTAAAAGTGATGAAAATTTTTCCCAACTTGGAACTTATTGTGCACATTTACTCCCATTTTACACGCAAATGTGCAACTCCGACGTGACATATAATATCGACAGTATTAAGAAAAATTACTATAAGATAAAAGGAAGTTATCTTTTTTGGGCAAATGATGAGACTCTTCTTGAAATGAGTATGATTAGGACGCCTAGAGCCACGAGCTGAAACAATAACTAAAAAAGAAAAGAAAAGTAGAAAAAAAAGGGTTAACATATACCAAATTCTACAAAGAAAAATAATTATGATTATGAAGATCCTACTAATTACCAACAAGAAGAAAATAGAGGTGTCATCTAAAGATGAATCTTGCTCCAATGCTTGAAAATTGACAAAGTGTGAATCAATTTATTTGGTTTCCATAATTGGATCCTCCAAGCAATCCTCCGCCGGAGGCACCGTATAAATCGGATGGATCGAGGGCGGGATGCGACGACGAAGCTCCGTTTCTTCCGCCGACACCACCCAAATGCAATTCCGATATATCGGGAAATCCCTCTCTCCCTTCAAACCCTTGATCATATAGAAAACCTTTGAAAACATGACCGCCTATTCTCACTACGGCTTGATATGCATACTCATCATCACCATCATCAACAGCAGTTACTCTCACACACTTGAAAATTGCAGGCGCACGCACTTGCCCAGGTAATGACTCTTTTAAACTCGCCTCTATTCAAATTCCAAATATGAATAAATAACAATCTATCGTTATAATTAACTGCTAATGTTGAATATTACAAGTATGAAATGTGAAGAAAGTTAATTAATGTACCTAGATGGCTAGAGCTGGTTTCTAAGCTTCTCGGCGGGGTGGTATTGGAGGTTGACGTATGTGAAGCGGTGGTTGTTTGAGACGCGCCGCCGAGGCGGGGTTTCTTGGTGCCTGAAGTAGACTGCGAAGAGCCGGCGGTGGCGCCGATTAGCTGCCGCTCGCGGCGGCGGGCGGCGGGAACCCAAGTGCTTTTCACGTGCGTGGAACAGTCGTAGCCTCTACTCTTACAGCAAGTCCTACATCTTCGATGTGGGCAATCTTTCTTGGCTTGGTTGCCGCAATCTTGACACGTGGTTGCTCCGACGGATGAAGAAGCTCCGCCGCCGCCCCCGCCGCTATGGACGAGAGTGGCGTGATCGACATTACTTAAGGGTTTCTTCAAGTAGGCTGAAGAGTCGTGCACCTGCTGATGATGCTGCCAGAGCTGCATGCCGCCACCGCGGCTGCGTGCGATGTTCATCACGTCTTCCTCAGCGTCGGTGGCGCCGCCGATACTCGTCTGCGCGAGACAGGGAGAGGCGGTGAGGAGTGGGATCACTCCGACCCCGACGCCGATGGCGTTGGAGCCGTTGAGGGAGTGATTGTCGAAGTTGATCGTGGTCGCGGGGGCGGCATCAGCATGATGGTGTTGGAAGGAGGAGGCCGGTGCGACGAAGAAGAATTCCGGGGGAAGGCCGCAGTTGATGTGGCGAGTAGCGGTGGCGGTGGCGGAGGAGGACCACATTCCACCGGCGGCTGCGGCCGCAGTGTTGTTGGTGGCGGAGGCGGCGGCGGGGCCGGCATTGAATCCTAAAGAGAGGTCTCCGGCGGAGGAAGAAGCCACCCACTCAGCGAAGGCGCCGCTGGTATCGGAAGGTAGTCTTCGAGTGGTAGCCACAACTGCTGAGTTCTTTTTCTTCTTCTTCTTCTTCTTCTTCCTCCTCCTTTAAATTAGATATCTTGATTGCAACCTAAATATAGATCGATACAGATAGATACAAAATTCATGTACGTCGCAATCAAGCAAGGCCAAGATCGGATTTTTTTTCTTATTCCCTTTTCTATTGGTGTTTCCAAATGTTGAAGAATCTATGAGGGAGTCGTTACTGTGTGGAAAGAAGTGGGGTCTCTGATATTCTTTAGAGCAGAAGAAGATTATGAGACAAAGAAATAAAGATAGAGATAGATACAGGTATAGAGAGATAGAGAGAGGCAGAGATGTTGTAAGCGGCAATTAGTGGTGGAGATTGGGTTTTCTTCTCCTTTCCGCTGAGCTTCTACTCCATATGCGACTGCTACTTACTGCAACTGTCGCTCTGGCTTTTTTGATGAATAAAGTTTCTCTGAGAGAGGGACTTGTGAGCTTCCCATGCCAGTACTAATGGCACAACAGTAGAGAGAGAGAGAGAATTTGGGAGTGGATGTATGTACGCAAAAGAGCACAATTTAGCAACAATAGCAATAATAGGCAACACCTTTGAGAAAGAGAGGAAGAAACACACACACGCACTACAGAAGGGGTGTTATAGTTGGTGCAGATCCTTCTCTTCTCTGTCCATCATCAACAACATTTTTTCGCTTCTCTCTCTCTCTTCTCTCTCCTCACAGAAAGTGAAAGAATGAGGTGGGTGCCTATCTACCTCTCGCACAGATTATGGTTTGTGATTATTGGAGAGAGAAGAATAAAAGTGTTTGTGTGTGTGTGAGAGAGAGAGAAAGAGAGTTTTGTTGTGTAGGTTTTGTAAGATTTTGAAGCCCTAAAGTCACATGCCACACTTTTTTCAATTAATTCCTAATTATTTTTTCCATTGTGAAAACACAAAAGAATAAGTCTTAAAGGCTAAAAGCAAACTATCCTCCTCCATTGCAAAGACGCGGAATATATAAAAGGCTGGGCTGTGAAAGCAAAGCACGTACATTATTTGTTTAATTATTAGAGGCAACTTATTATTCATACTTCAACATACAACAATACTTTCATAAATATTATTTTTAATTTGTTTTATTTTACACTTATATATTAGCAATTAAATCGATCAGTTTTTATATAAACAATTCAACAACACATTTGTTCCCCTGCTTCTATAACAATATCCTCAATCTTTTCTGCATCCCAAATTATATTCATTTTCCCTCACTAGAGGTGCATTAACAAGAGCTTTCATAACGATGTCCTCAATCTATAGTGTTATCATATTATATCAATACGAATGAATTCGTGTTAATTTTGTGATTGTGTTGTGTTGTGTTTGTGTATATAAATCGTGTTGTGATTGTGTTCGTCTTGGACAGATTTTTAACGATTTGTGTTTGTATTTATTCTTTATAGAATTGCATCGTTATTGTGTGTGCACGCAACACATAGATTTTCAATCATAATCAGAGGCGGATCTACATTAGGCCTGGGCTGGGCTCCAACCCAGTGCAGATTTGAAATAGTTATGTATATATACGTGTGTGTTGTGTATTAAATGTTGAGTTAGCTTAGTGGTAAAAATTTTATACCATTACTTGAAGAACCGTGATCGATTCTCAATGCTCACTAGCAATAAATGAGAATCTTCCTTTTAAAATTCTCATTCTTTTTTGGTGCTAGCAATGGCATTTTCTTTAAATTTTCAAAAAATTTATGGGCCTAGTTAGAATTAAAAGGCTTGAACAAACTTCTCACTAAAATAATTTTCACTATATATAGATATTTCAAAAACTTAAATAAAAAATATTAAATATATTTTAATCTTGAAATTTATCTAATATTTAAAAATATATATTAAAAACTCGATTTATTCGGAAAATTTAAGGTGTTAGTAGAAACTTAATCAAAGTTAATTATAACTTTTGTCCTGACTATAAGTATTTTTATAAAAAAAGAATGTCATAATCTTTCGTAATAGTACTTTAGTACCCGATTTTTTCAAATATTTTATAAAATATATACCATGAGATCTATTTTTCAATGCGATAATCGACTATTTTTCAAATTTTATCAATGTACCCCTACACAAAATGATTCTCATTCTAGATCGTTAGTTTTGTTATAGGGAAAAACAAAAAAATAATAAATATATTTAATTTTTTCACTCAATATATTTCATCTCATGACCCATATTATGTAGGTCTCCTCTGCTAAACTAAAACATGTACATATTGCTTTAATGCACCAAAATATTTCATCTCATAACAAATATATTAAAATGTTTACTTATCAGCCCATCCCATTAACAAATCCTGGATCCGCCCCTGATCATAATGTAAATAATATACTCATTTTTCTGTATGAGCAGCATCTAGCTAGTTATCAAGTTGTTAAGAGGCAGTCGATTGACCTAATTCATTTAATTGTGCTTAATAAATTGACATATACACGGTGAGCCTCAAACTATAATCATGTTATACTCGTATTGCCATGTTAACTATTCAGTATCCTACATGGACTATTATAATTTTAATTTTTTGATGATGAAAACTCATATATAGTTGCTACTTGATAGTGAGCTAGATCCTAACTTATTAATTTGTGGACTAATTATATAGTTCAAAAAATGACTAATTTATTCGAGCTTTCCACCAGGTGCTTTTTTTTTCTTTCTTTCTTTCTTTCAATTTCATTTTGATGGCGAACATTGGATTGTCGATTAATTTATCATGATCTAATTCTTACTTTGGTTAATTTATAACTAGACCGGTTTTGATTTATTCGAACTTTCATCATTATTATTGTTATATTGTACTATTAGTGTGTGGCATAGTAATTGGCTCCCTTGATTTTTGAATATTGTTCGTTTTGATTCAAGTTAATTAATGAGAACTTGTTTTCCCTAAAAAAAGATTATGAAAGGCAATATATATACATATACATACACATAAAAGATATAAAAATGGTGGTTTAATTAAAACTGATTTCCAATTTCCAAGTCTTTATTTTTGGGCTCGTTTACTATGAAGTATGGGATAAAGCTTGATATGATTAGTTGGGATATCTTAATACGTATAAAGAATTAATATTGTGTTTGGTATGATGTATTAAATTCTCTGCAAAACATATTAATTATGGTAAGAGGGTGAAATTATAGTAATTTATTCTTATATTTAGTTGCAGTATTATTTATACCACATCATAGATGGTATTAGATAATAAGAACAATAGGTATAATTCATACGGGCCCGAATTTTATAAAGGGCCTCATACTTTGTACCGAACAAGATATTAGGTTGTATAATATATATTATACACCCTAATCACCCCGAGCAAACAAGCCAATGGTGGTTTAATTAAAATTGTTTTCCAAGTTTTCCCGAAAAAAAAAATTGTTTTCCAAGTCTTTATCTTTTTTTTAAAGCAATACAAGAAATTTTAAAAGTCGAGCGACAATTAACTTGAATCCGAGACATTTGACCTCGGACATTAACAACTCTATCACTAGGCTAACACACACACAAAATTCTTTTATCTTTTAGTATCTATCAATCGCCAAACACGGCATGACTTCTAATGCATTAATTTTTCTGATTTAATCGTGCCTATATAATGTATATTTTTCTTCAATATATATTCTTATTTATTATTTAAATTACTAACACCACCATATATGTGGGATTTCTACACCATACAAAAATGAGATTACTACACCCCGCACGCGATCTTGAACCCAAGATCTCTCACTAAAGAGAGATTTGTTGTACATCAACTAGCCACTTGAACTATGTCTCATTGGCTTCAAAATTATATTTATATCTATTCTAGTTAATAGATATCTGAAATTTAATATTAATTTAAAATTCTTTTGGTGTATATAGCATGCCTGACTTGGATTTTTGTTATCAATAAAGTCAATCAAATTTACATTGGGATGGATATATAGAGTGAGCTTATAAAAACTCATATTTTAATATGAACATATAGCAAATTAATTACAAAAAAGTAGTGTTTGATTTAAAAAAAATAAAACTAAAATTAAAGCAATCGTCAGTAAATGGACAGTTGAATTCCAACAAATCATTAATTACAGATAATGAGATTTTCCATGTAATAATAATAAAATTATTAAAGCAGAGGAAAAGAATAAAAATAAAAAATAATAGTGTAATAGAATAATGAAATAGAGGAGCTGAGGAGGAGGAAGAGGAGTATATTTTGGCAGCAAAAGCGAAAAAATAGGCAGAAATTGGTGACAGTGAAGAATTATTAGTGGAAAGAGATGGGAGAATTGAATTACTACTAATTAATTAAAGAGAAGAAATTATAAGTAGAAGTCGGCATCACACGTTAAATCTCGTCGTCTTGTAGCACCGCCCCCTGGCCCCCCTCTCTTCTCCTCCTCTGCCACCAGTTGACTATCTCACCTGCCAAAAACCAATTAATGAACAAGAGAAGATCATCGCTCCATTATTACCGCCCAATTTCACAAATATACTCTCTCCGTCATCATAAGTGTAATATTTTGCGTTCGGATTTTAAGAAAAAGTTAATAAATTCACTTTGAATGGAAAAAGGGATCACCAATCACCATGATAAATTGTTATGAAATTTAAAATAAGAATATTAAGTGGAATTATTTCTTAAAATGAAAAATGCTACACTTATCGTTGACGTATGCAAAAGAAAATTGTGCTACATTTATCGTGGGTAGAGAAGGATTAGTAACAAACTACTTCCTCCAGCTCCGAACAAATGTCACGAGCCGCTAAAATATGTATATTAAGATAGTGGGCAAAAATGACTCCATGTATCCCTAATAAATGCATGAGAAAACTGAAAAAAAAAATCTTTTTATCATAAGTCAAATGGTAAACAAGAAAATTTGACATAATTTTTGCATAGAAATCTACGATATAACACTTATTCGGGGACAAACTACTTCCTCCAGCTCCGAATAAGTGTCACAAGCGGTAAAATATGTATATTAAGATAGTGGGCAAAATGACTCCATGTATCCCTAATAAATGCATGAGAAAACTGAAAAAAAATAATCTTTTTATCATAAATCAAATGGTAAGAAAATTTGATATAATTTTTACATAGAAATCTACCATATAACACTTATTTGGGGACAATTTTTTTCCAAATATGATATTTATTCGGGGACGAAATGTGTAAATATAAACAAAACTCACCCCATTTTTGTGGTTAATAGAAATTGTGGTGATCAAAGTTCTAGATTTCGAAGATCACCGCCAGCTATTTTATATAGATCGAGTCTATTATTATAGAATTTCTTGATATATATATATATATATATATATATATATAATATGCAAATTATTATACATAAACGAAAATTTTACCCAGTATACTAATATGTGGATTACTCTTGTCTTTAAAACAAATCTCACTCCACTGACTTCATTGTATCGAGACTCTACTCATATTTATATATATATATATAGTGATGCTAAATAAATAGATCAATTTGAATTGGGTGAAAAACACTAATTCATCGTATTAATCTAATATAAAATGACAATTTTATCCTTCATATTTTCTGGCTCCAAAATTTATCATCATACTCCACTTCCAACATTTAATATTAATATTAATACATACATATAAATAGGGAATTAAGAATTTATTTGGTGCACAACAATTATATACTGTCACTACATAAAAATACATGTTTTCTTTTCATGGTAGACAAAAAGAAAACACGCTATATGGCGGACTATGAGTATTAGTCACGCATTCAAAAACGTGATATCTAAAATTCTAAATGGTGGCTCCACTTTTGATAGAACAAGAAAGTGTTTCCTTTATTTTCTTTTCAATTAGGAGACCTCTCCTATATATATTTTTCTAGCAGCATTGGACATACCTATGATTTTTCTTCTTCTCAAAACTTGTAAATGAAGAATATGAAAATTGAAATATAGAAAATTGTTTGAGGGTAGCAAATTAATTAGGAAAATGTAAATTTTAAGTTGAATTGCCGAAACATAAAAAGAATAAAGTTGAAGTTGTGAATAGAAAAATCTAACTTAACTATGAAGTGACAAACCAAAACTGAAATATGTTCAATGTTCGAGGCCCACATGAGTGTGGCCATTTATTTTATCATTTTTCTTTTAAATTTAAAAGTGGTAATTGATTTTTGACATAACACAGTACAACTAGAGGTGTTCAACCGACCCAGAACCGCCGGTTCCGGCCAAGAACCGGAACCGCGGTCAACGGGCCGGTTCCGGTTCCAACGGCTAGGAACCGTGAACCGGCGGTTCCGACAATTTTTTATTTTTTATTTAGTTTTAAATTATATTTTGTGTTAATACATGTTAATTATATCCCATAGAAAGCAAAAATGACAATTACAATGGTAAATTAAATGAAAAAAAGCCAAAAATAATGATAATAATAATAAGGTTCGAACATGAACCGGCGGTTCCGGTTCGGAACCGTGGAACCGTTTTTGAATAATTATATATTTTCATTTGTAATTGATCACATATTATTATGAATGGAGATATATTTTGTTCTATATCGATTTTATACATTACATTAATGATTTATGAGTTTGAATTACAATATAATTTATATATTCAAAGATAAAAAAATAATAAAAAAATAGACGGTTCGGGCCCTAAATCGGCGGTTCCGACCCGGAACCGAAATCATTCAATACGGGCCGGTTCCGACCCAGAACCGTCTATGGCGGGCCGGTTCCGATTCGGGTTCCGGTTCCAACTTTCCCGAACCGGAACCGGCGGCCCGTGAACACCTCTAGTACAACAAGTCAGGTTTTATCCAAACTGGTGTTTAAATCAAAATTAGGTTTGATTTTGAATTATGCATTAATCAAACTAGTTTTTTTTTTCTTTTTTCTTCTTTTTTTTTGAAATAGAGAACCTTCTATTAATATTAAACAGAATCAAACTCAACAATCTCCATCATGTGAGCAGAAAAAGTTCGAAGTTCAAACATTCATATCCGTACTAATTTTGAAAATTATATTGAAAAGAAATACTAACTTTTTTTAATTAAATTAATATGTGTATATTTTTTTTTAAATATCGTGGGAGGCAAGGAGCTCGACCTATCAAAAAAAAAAACTCATGGATCTTAGCTACAATTGGTGATGTCAGCAAAAAAAATAAAAGAATAGAAAAGCCTTATTGTTTTGGCAAAATTCCAAAAATTGCTAAATATTCTTTCCCACTCATCAATAAGCGGAGACAACAAGCACATTCTAGTCCAACTTAGAAATGATAGATTATAGTCTTAATTCATAATTTTACCAATTCAAAAAATTGGCATGTAAGTGATATCCTAATATGCAAAATAATGTAAGTCATGCCCACTTTTTAGGGTGAATAGCCTACTTTTAGATGAGATAGCGACATTTTTTTTTAAATTAGTTGAGATAGTGATATGTTGAAGTGAGTGCCCCATTTTTAGCTGACACATTTGAAAAATATTTCAAGCTTTTTTATTAATTTAAATCAAGTTTGTCTATTTATTACTTATATTTAGCATTCTTGAATGTTCATGAAATAATAAAAATAATATTAAAATTACCGGTATGAAAACATAATTTCGGCCATGAAAACAGAATTCCGGTCGGCTAGAATTCTTACTGGTATGGCCGGAAATGTTTTTATTTTTATTTTTAGGTAAATATTTTTTTTTACAAATAATTGATCTGGCCTGTGTATGGAAAAAAATTTACTTTCACATGAATTGTACAATTCTAACTTATTGAAATTTTTTTATTAAATTTAATCAAGTTTGGCTATTTTATTTTATAAATTTGGAATTCCTGATTACTTGTTAAATAAAAATAATAGTATTAAAATTGAGGTAAGTAAAACACTTTGAAAACAATTTTTTTAATTTTTCGGCCATGAAATAGAATTCCGGTTGGCCGATATTGTTACTGGTAGGGCCGAAAATGTTATTATTTTTACTTTTGAACAACTTTTTTTATTTTTTACAAATTACTGATTAGACATGTGCATGAAGAAAAAAGTAACTTTCACGTAAATTGTGTACAATTTTAACTTTTTGAAATTGTACAATTCTAACTTATTGAAGCTCTTTTATTAAATTAAATCAAGTTTGGCTATTTTATTTTATAAATTTGGAATTCCTGATTACTAGTTAAATAAAAATAATAATATTAAAAATTGAGGTAAGTAAAACAGTTTGGAAACAATTTTTTTAATTTTCCGGCCATGAAAATAGAATTCCGGTTGGCCGGAATTGTTACTGGTAGGGTCGGAAATGTTATAATTTTTACTTTCGAACAAGCTTTTTTATTTTTTACAAATTACTGATTAGACATGTGCATGAAAAAAAAAGTAACTTTCACGTGAATTGTGTACAATTTTAACTTTTTGAAATTGTACAAACGAATTTCAGCTACTTAGTTCCTTATGTAATGTCTTCATTCAATTGAATAAAAATCATGACAACACAAAAACATTTGAAACCCATCTCAATAAAAATACTCCACATTTATTTGAGTATATATATTTCGAAATTTCATAAGTTGCAGAAAAGCTTGAAAACCATTTCAATAAGAGGTATATTTCGTAACTAAACCTTTTATTTTTAAAAAAATTGAAAACAATATTTCCGGCCATTAATAATATTTTTCAGTTAGCCGAAAACTTTTCCGGTCAACCGGAAATATTATTTGATGACCGGAATTCTTTTTCTGTGAATGTGCGGGATTCTTCGCCCTTAAGGATCGGCGAGGCTGTGGTAGTTCTTTTTCTGTTTGTTAATGCTCTTGAGGCTAACTGTTTAAGGGAACAATATTGACGGGCTCACCTGCGACCACTGCAGTAAAATAATTAATACAAAATAATGAATGTTTAGATTAAATCAAATTAATTATGTAATACCTCGGTCGTACACGCATCCACCGTAAATTGCATGGGTGTTTTACCTCCAAAGAATCTACATGACCTCTCTGGCCAAACCAGTGTACAGAATGACGACTTGGCACCTCCAAAGATGCAAAATATGGATCACCAAAAATATCAAAACCCAACGAGCTAGAAGTTTCTAATTGGGGCGTGGAATAACGAGGTGGCTCGTATGCAGATTGGGGAAATATTTGATGACTCGTATGCATGGAAGTTTGTGGGATCTGCTTGTTTACGTCCTCATACTGCTCTTGCCGCTCATCATTCTGGTCAGAGAAGTGCTCATTATGCTCGTGTTGCTCGGGAGAATAACGACGGGGTGATGGCGGGCTGCGACGACGGCTGGGTTTGTATGCTGGACTAAGACGGGACGAGGAACAACGGAGCATGTCAACCATATTATCAAACCACTTCTTGATTTGAGGCATCACTTCATTCTTCACCTCCTTAATCACATCATTCTTCACTCTCACCACAACTCTATCCTCTGACGTCTTTAAGTCCCTCCGATTAATAGGTCGCCTCCACTGCTCGATGATGATGAAGCCGCTTGTCGTGCACGTTTCCCCATGTCTCGAATACGGGTTGACAATCGACGATGTGGCTGCTTAGTAAGTATTGGGTTATCAGACGCCCCGACATGAACAGAAACATGTTCCCGCTGAGAAAGTCTACGACGGATAAATGGTTCTCCAGCAGCAAGAGGGTTTGACGGTTCCTCATAGTGAACACCAAGAGCATATCCATATCGTAGTGATTGTCAATACACTGATGTCTCTTCCATTTCATTGGGAATCATCTCAATATGATTATCAACTTGAAATTATGAAATTAAATATTATTACAAATAAAATAAGATATATTTAATCAATATTAGACATACGGTGAAAACTGAAAAATATAGTACCTCTTGTTCGAACAGAATCTGAAGATCTACTGAGGGTTTCGTCTTCAATAACCATTTCAAGCATCTAGGTCTAGCAGTGGGCCTATCACATACAACAATTGCATTTCCCAAGTTCGGAATCACTTCAAGCCCCCAAAAGTATAAAGCCCACACCGGCCCAAAGAAGTGGTATGACGGAGTGCTCTTAACACTATCAACGTAGAACTTTAGAATTTTATAAGTATATGCGCCCCATGGAAAAGCATCAAAATCATCCAAATCATCAACCAGCCTCCAAACCCACTGGTCAATGCAATGCCCGTTGTCGTAGCAAATTAATAGCGCAAATACCACTAACACACTCGCCACACGTAGGTACAGACCGCCATCTGGATCAACCACATGTACACTGCGAAATCGGTTTAGTAAGTCCTTCATAGTCATCTGCTCAGTAATACCAAACTTCTGATAAACCTCTACATCCCTCGCGTCGTGAGCTTCATTTGGATCAAACGAGGACGACCCGAATTTAATCCCATTACAAGTGCATACTCCCGATAGAAAAATCGAATGTTCCTACCGTTGATGCGAAACCATATATCGTGCTTATCCTGGTTGGTAATCTCTATCTCTCGGGAGATTATATGGTGTAGAGCCATGGCACACTTATTTTTATTCCTCAATGAAAGTAAGGGGTCGAGGCATCCCCAGATAAATCTGTCGAGCAACTCTTGACCACCTACATGTAATAAAGTTTCCTCGATCTTCTGTAAATACGAGAGCTTGTAGTACGTTTTGAGGGTAGAAGGTATATTGATTGTATCTGGCCTCTTGAACTTAAAAACCTATAAAAAGACAAGAAATAAATGAATAATAAATCATCGAAAACTTAAAAAAATGAATAAAATCCTAAAAAATATTATAAGTGCATAATAAAGATTCAAACATATTATTTGTGCCATTAAGTAATTTTCAAGCCAATAAAAATTAAAAGTAATTTCTCCGATGTAGCCGGAAAAGTTTAAACAAGGCCGGAAAAGTGTAAATATGGTCGGAAAAGTTATTTCTTGGTATGAGTGAGACACTTAATTATTATGAGCGACATACTTAATTTTTTTAACCCAAAATACGAAATAAACACTAATCATCTAATAAAACCAATAAATTCTACATAAAATAGTCATTACTAATAAATGAAATAAAAACTATAAGATTATATCTTAAAAAGTCGATTATAAAAGTAACACCTAAATTTATATCAATCACATAATTAACAATTTATCAAAACAATTAACCTAAAAACTATTGCATAATTAATCTGTTATTTTAAACAACAACTAATTAAAACCTAAAAAGTATTATAAGTGCATACTAAAGATTCAAACATATTATTTGTGGCTTTGTGCCATTAAGTAATTTTTTGGCCAATAAAAATTAAAAGTAAATTTCTCCAGTGTAGCCGGAAAAGTTGAAAAAAGGCCGGAAAAGTGTAAATATGGCCGGAAAAGTTATTTCTTGGTATGAGTGAGACACTTAATTATTATGAGCGATATACTTAATTTTCTTAACCCAAAATACGAAATAAACACTAATCATCTAATAAAACCAATAAATTCTACATAAAATAGTCATTACTAATAAATAAAATAAAAACTATAAGATTATATCTTACAAAGTCGATAATAAAAGTAACACCTAAATTTATATCAATCACATAATTAACAATTTATCAAAACAATTAACCTAAAAACTATCGCATAATTAATCTATTATTTTAAACAACGACTAATTAAAGCCTAAAAAATATTATAAGTGCATAATAAAGATTCAAACATATTATTTGTGCCTTTAAGTAATTTTCCGGCCAATAAAAAATTAAAAATAAATTTCTCCGGTGTAGCCGGAAAAGTTTAAAAAAGGCCGGAAAAGTGTAAATATGGCCGGAAAAGTTATTTCTTGGTATGAGTGAGACACTTAATGATTATGAGCGACATACTTAATTTTCTTAACCCAAATACGAAATAAACACTAATCATCTAATAAAACCAATAAATTCTAGATTTATTAAAATCAAGAATAAGAATTGACCTGAAATTTTTTTATTAAAAATAAAAAAATATTCAAAAATATTATTTGTGCCCTTAGATAATTTTCCGGCCAAGAAATAATCAAAATTAAGCTTCTTCGGTGTGGCCGGAAAAGTTTTAAGATGGCCGGAAAAATAATTTCTTGTCATGACCCAACACACTTAATTTTGCTAACCCAAATACGCATAAACACTAATATACACGGATATGTACAAATATACAATTAACTTAAAAAAATGTATTAAAAAGATATATAAGTGGAACCTCATCCATTGTCGGGAAATTTCCGGTCTATGTTTGCCACCAAATTTTTTTCCGGTCACTTTTTCTTTCCGGCGCCCTTCAATATTAACCTAGGAATCAATTGAATTTATATAAATATTCTATATATAAATTTAGGCTAAATGGTTTAATTAAATTCAACATAAATTTACCTTTGAATTCCTGTGGTTTTTTATTTTTCCGACCACATGGATTTCAACTTTCCGGCTAAGTTTCTCTCCTTTCTCTCTTTTACGGAAGTGTAATGCTTGTGTGGATGGGGTGAATTGGGTTATTATTACTTATATAGAATAATATTGAATTAGATAAAAAGAAATTTGTTGTTGAATTTATTGTTGAGAGGAAAACATAAAAACAGTCAAACTGACATCTCTCAAAAAAAGTGATTGAAAGGTGTCAATTTTTTTGTCATGCGCATGGTAGATAGGTGAATTCCAAAGAATGACTATAGTTTACCTGGAAAAGCCATGTTATAGCTTACATCCTCATTTTGTACAGTGGGTGTAACATTTTATCTCTCTAAATGCCTATATTTATTTACTATTTTTACTACTAAATACACAAGTACTAGTAGTAATCTTTTGTAGCTCCCACTAAATTAATTAGAACAGATGTAAAATGATTCTGACACTATTACATATTCGACGGGCACTGAATTAAGTGACATTCTCTGTTTTGATTTTTGTTTTTTAAATCTAACCAGTAAGTAACCCGTCGGAATTCGACGGGAAATAACTTTATGTTTTAATTTATATGTATACATTTTAAAAATAATTTTATATCTTATTTAGAGTTGTGATATTGTTCGTGTTAATTATTAATCAAACTTAGAAAACTAATTTTATTTCACTTATCTAAATTTATAATTAGGAATGACAATGGATCGAGTACATTCATTATGTATTTTCTAAATGGAAATTTATTTAGAATTTTTTACATGTTCGTCCTAATCTCGGTTAAAATAGTGACTTTAGTGTACATAATCATCTCAAATTCGTTAGGTAATACTCAATAAAAATATGAACACTACAAGTAATATTAATTAAAATTAGTATAAGAATCCTTCTTTCTATGTTAATTGAACCGTCTCGTTGGTTTATGCTAAATTACTCGATAAAAATCTTATCACAGTTAATATTAATTAAAATTAGTAAAAATTCTTCTTTTTAAGTATATTTGAACCGTCTCGTTGGTTCATGCTAAATCGATATCTCTAATCTTTGCCAAAATGCGGAAAAATAATGTTTACATCTTCAAAATAATATTAATTAAAATTAGTAAAAATCATTCTTTCTATGTTATTTGAACCGTCTCGTTGGTTTATGCTAAATTATTCGATAAAAATATAAACAAAGTTAATATTAATTAAAATTAGTAAAAATCCTCCTTTTTAAGTATATTTGAACCGTCTCGTTAGTTCATGTGTTAAATCGTCATCTTTAATCTTTGCCAAAATGCAGAAAAAAAAATGTTTACATTTTCAAGTTTTTTTGTTCTTTTCTTTAGCTACTTATCCCACATTTGATTCAATGTATATATTTTATAGAAAGCACTAATCGAATTTTTAGAAAAAACATGAATGAAAAATAAAAAGGAATCGATATAAACACGTTGATTAAATATATTTATTTAGTCTTCATAGGGATTTTCATTTATAAATTTTCTATAGATTATTATATATGAATTAAGAATGTATAAAATAAGGGATTATAAGAATGCATTCCGAAATTATTATTATTTTAATAAGTATAATAGAATAATTTAATTAAATAGAGGGAAAGAAATATGAGATGTGATTAATAGATAAACATGTGATATTTCAAGAATATGAAATTAATAAAAATAAAAATTAGAATATATATGAATTAAAATTAGACAAATTACCATAATAAAGGAAAATCTGAACGGAGCACCATGGAAGGGGCAGCTTTATTTTCGAATTAGAAATAGATTACGGCCCAACTAATCATATACTGAAAAAGGCCCTTTAAAAGTTACTCTCTCCGTCCCCAAATAAGTATCACGAGCCATCAAAAATTTTAGCCCCAAATAAGTATCATATTACACATTTCTATGCAAAAATTATGCTCAAGTATATATTAGTATATGTAATTGTTACATTGACTTAAATTCTATTGTATTCATCCAAATTTACGTTGTCTTCAAATCCAAATATATCAAGATAAATTTATATAAACTATAAAATTTAAAATATTAAAAATGATTTAGAATAAAAAATTTGAAGTTAATCGAATTTTTTTACTTATTGGATCAATTTATGGCCGGCCATAATACGGCCACATGGATTTATTCTTTTTTTACGCATTTTGGCGACACGAGACACTTATTTGGGAACGGAGTGAGTACTATGTTAAATTTTCTAGAATTTTATATTTTAGAATTTGGACCCCATAGTCACAAGAAAAAAAAAAGAATAAATCCATGTGGCCATATTATGGCCGGCCATAAATTCCAATAAGTAAAAAAATTCGGTTAACTTAAAATTTTTGATTCTAAATGATTTTTAATATTTTAAATTTTTTAGTTTATATAAATTTATCTTGATATATTTGGATTTGAAGACAACGTAAATTTGGATGAATACAATAGGATTTGAGCTTATAGAGTTTCTTAGTTTACAGGTAGAATCACTGAAGACAGATGAAGACAGCAGAAGACACAGCTTAAGAACTCAGCAGAGCAAGACCAAGCAGAGTCAAAGATCCTGCAGTATCAAGACCCAGCTCAGTGACGGAAACTCAGCTCAGTGTCAAAGACCCAGCTCAGTGTAAAAGACCCAGCTTAGTGTCGATGACACAGCTCAGGTCTAAAACACAGCTCAGGTCAGTGATACAGCTCAGGTTAAAGACACAGCTTAGATTGATGATACATCACAGGTATAAGACACGGCTCATAGTCAAGACTCAGTAGAGTCCAAACGTTGAAGATACAGCAGAGACGCTTAGCAGCTCGAAGACGAAGACCTTCTCCAAGACAAGATCCCGATGTCAAAAGATCTTGTCTGACGCAGTCAAATAAGAGAAGAACTAGCCTCTGCAGATGCAGACCTACTTCGTAGGTAAAGGCCAGAAGTCAACAAGAGTATGTAAGATTCCAACGGCTAGTTTGGATCTCCACCTATATATATCTCTCCTCCTCCATTGAAGAAAGTGGACTGGTGAAGAAATAGACGACTGAAGCAATAAAAGAGCAAAACAGAAAAAATGAACAACAATCTTCAAAGCCATATCTTTCAAGAACACCCAGCCAGTCAGCTGTGTTCTTAGTTGTTCACACATTCAGTCTTAGGCAGAATAGATCAGAATATAAACATCTTAAGCCTAGATTGAACGAGTTCATCATACTCCTTGTTCTTCATTGTAAGAACTCGTTCACAGTTGGAAAAACCATACCCAAACCCAAACCCAGAAAGGTTAGGTAAAGGTACGCTTGCTCGAAGCGTGTAATTCGAGTGGATATGTTCTTCAGTACCCGAAAACTGAAGGTGTAGGCTTGACAGTGCCCGCAAACTGTTGGAACACAGCTCGGGTTAGAGTTGTGAAGTTGCTTGGTACTTGGAAACCAAGTGGTAGTGAATTACCAGTGAACCTGGTCGTGGACGTAGGAGGTGTTACTCCGAACCACGTTAAAATTGCTTTGTTCTTTACTGTTCTGTTTTATGCATTTTGCTAACCCCTCATGAGCATTATTTCAAGCTGCATAAACTGACTAACTGAAAAGTGAAACAGAGCTTTGCAATATAATTTGAAGCAACGGACAGACTTTCCAAATCCACCACATTCCGCACACACACACATCCAGCTGTGTCGATCAAGCTGTCATCCAGCTGGATCGAACACAGCCAGCTCTCTGAAAAGAGTTTTAACTTGGAAAAGTTTTTAAACCTTGGTGTATTCACCCCCCCTCTACACCAAGGTATCCGTCTTGGGACCTACACTACTAAACTGATCTACTTTTACTTAATGGACCGAATTATGACCAACCACGTTATGGTCGAATAGATTTAGTAAATAAAAAAAATGACATTCCTTTATGAAATTTTAAGTCAATCGAAAACTTTTTTTTTATTAAATCAATTTATGACTGACCAGGATGTGACCACATGGAATTTATTATTATGAACAGTTACCTTATTTGCTTTTGGATATGCAAATTAATCAAATTAACTTTCATCATGTCCCAAATAATCTATTCAATTTCTCTTATGTCAAAGTTGGTCTGGATAAAAATATTTTAAAAAATGGGTAATGGCCTGTAAATTCCTTAACTTTCAACAATTTCTGGTTTTGTTCTCCACCTTAAGATTCTGTCTGTAAATTCCTCAACTTTCAGCAATTTCTGGTTTTGCTCTCCACCTAAAGATTTTGCCTGTAAATTCCTCAACTTTCAATTGTTTCTGATTTTGCTTCCGGCGATGGGATCCGGCAAGAATAGTTTTGAAAATTTATAGATGTGGCTTAAATTAATCTATGTGGTATTCTCGTTGCATATATGTAAATTAAAAAAAATAAAAAATATTTTATGTCATCATCCACACCCCTCTCTCAGTCTCGTTCTCCACTGCTTTCTTTCATTATCGCAGAGATAATTCAACCGAGAAAATACAGATCATGCGGTAGAAGACACCCATAAAATCACAAGAATTTTAAATCCTACTCACACCCATATGAATTCATCAAATCTACAAATAGCTAGAACAATAATTTTCACATTCATACGAAGAAAAATCACTGACAAATCTAGCAATCTAATCTTTGAGAAAGAGAAAGTGGGTGGGTCGATCCGGTTCACCAATCCCGACGAGGAGTACCAGATCGAAGGCTCCTTCGCCTGCTAGAAATGCAAGGTGGGAGCAAAATCAGAAACAATTGAAAGTTGAGGAATTTACAGACAGAATCTTTAGGTGGAGAGCAAACCCAGAAATTGCTGAAAGTTGAGGAATTTACAGGCCATTACCCCTTTAAAAAATAATAAGACAGATGCTGCAGATACATAATGGAAAATGAATTTATTTATTTTTTCTTATAGGGAACTTAATACTTCATTTATTATAAGGTTATACTTCTTCTACATTTCTACGACTTCTTTTTTAATTAGGTTATTTACAGTTTGTGACCTGAATTTTTAATATTTTTCCATTTGTGCTTGAACTTTAAAATTTTCTAAAAAAATCATGTACCTTAAAATTTTTTTCTAAAAAAGGCCCACCTCTAATTTCCGGTACCGGAATAATGAATCATCTCAACGGATATATGAGTTGGAGCCACCTCACACAAAACTACGTCGTTTTGTATCAAGATAAAGATTTCAGATTTGAACTCGGGATGATGTTTGTTGACGTCATCGAGTGTAAATAAGCTGTTATTTTGTGGAATGTCATTTTTTTTATACAAAACGACGTAGTTTTGTGCGAGGTGGCGCCAACGTATATATCCGGTAAGATGATTCATCATTCCGAAATCAGAAATTAGAGGCGATTCTTTTTTAGAAAAAGATTTTAAGTACATTTTTAAGTACAAGGTTCTTTTAAAAAATTTTAAAATTCAGACCAAAAATTAAAAAATGTTGAAAGTTAAGACAAACTATATATAACCCTTTATAACTTGAAGTTCTGCATTTATGTTGACGATTATTTGTCCACTTGAGCTTCTTTAATTTTTTGTGATCAGGAATCAGGGTTCCCAAAATATTATTAATATGTAAAAAGTCATTATATATATAAATTATTAAAAATGGTTTAATTTATAATAGGGTCATATATATATATATGTGTGTGTGTGTGTGTGTGTGTGTGTATTATACTTTGATAGTTATAAGAATGATAAAATTACGTACAAAATATCTCGATAATTTGTGTTGTACCTTCCCATGCTAGATACATATGATGCAAATAATCTAAAAGAACTTGATATAAATATTGGATATCGAGTAATCTCATTCAGATTTCAGACTACTCAAATTAAAGAAAACAATTACTACTATATATTGAACCCGCCCGAATAATTTCTCTCTATTACATTGAAAATACATATACTTTTTCACACTCATTAGTACTTTTCTAGTCACATAACTGAAATACTGTCATTTTTTTTTCTTATTCTAAGGGTGTGTTTATTATGGTTGTGAATTTATCATTGGAAAATGACGGATAAGAAAAAATAGGAAAATATTATTATTTCCACCTTTTTTTATCACATGTGGTCCCTTCATCCCCTCTCCATTTTTAAGTCTTTTGTCCCGTGAGAAAATATTATCACACATATCCTCAATGTTAATATTTTCCACAATTGGAGTGAAAATGAAGGAAAATGAGCTGCCCGGAAAAATTATCCATCATAACTGAAGAAAATTAACAACTATAATAAATATGTGAAATAGATGGAAATCAAAGTAAACACCCTAAAAGAGCAAATTAATTATATCCCATGATTTTTTTGAAGGGAATTGAATTATATGCCATGTTGAGTTGGAAGTAATTAAAGATTATTATGACATCATGTGATTAGAGAAGGTAATGGGTAAAAGAGTAATTTTGAGGGAGATGGCTTGAGAGGACAGGTGTCGCTTCCCCGTATAGTCTCGTATCAGCCCATGTTGCCCCTCTTGTTAAGGCTCTAGTTGATTTTACACTTGGATTAAATACATTATTCATCATACATTTTATATGTAGATGCATTCATAAAGGGGTCAAAAGCACTATTCTATCCCTTTAAAAGGGGCTTTGTGGTAAGAATAGGAATTCCACCTTTTGTTCTTTTTCTTTTTGGGTTAAGATGTGTTGGTAGAGTAGTTAGTTTTACCATCAAATATTTCATATTGGAATCATATTAATTATTTATTTTATAGCATGGTTGCCGTATCAGATTTTTCTATTTCGTTTATTTTTCATGTGCGGCTTACAAGTTATTGCGCAAGATCAAAATTTATCATGTGTGCACTTCTGATAACATATGTAGATTGAATGTTCTAAAAAAATTAAAGCGATTTATGAATTATTATAAAGTATTAAATGTGATTTTCTTTTCGCTATAGTAGAAAGAAGGAAAAAAAAATCCATTTATTAGGGAGTGTTACGCATGTGAAATTCATTAAAAAGTAGATGCACGAATTATAATGGAGGAGATTTGTGCTCATAAGGGAAAAAAATGGTCATTCGAAATGAAGTCCGCATTTCGCGGGGATGGAATAAAAAAGAAGCCTCAAATAAATGAACATGTACCTATGTCATATCTAGTGTTTGAATTGGATTTCTGTTGATATTAAATTGATGAGATATATCGATCAAGTTAAATATGCTGTAGTGATTGGTAGAAGAAACTGAAACCATTTCATTTATTGAACTCATTGTGTGGTCAAACTTAGGGATACCAATAACCAATAGTATATGAATAACAATGGGCAATACTTCTAATGAATATTAACAATGCTGTAGATATATCGATGGAAGAATTACCCACTTAATAAAATATCTAAAAGTCGGACTTTCCATCATGACTTTTATATATTGTATACTTGGATTTTGAGTTAATATTGAAGTTCTTTTCGCCTGAAAAAATAAATAAATAAATAAGAGCACGAGACACGAGACATGCCCACATTAAATTTTGGGTAACCGCTATTAACTTATCCAAAATTGAAGTATGTTTGGGTAATTATTGGCTCGATTTTGTGAGAAGCTCATTCAAATTTAGGTATTTGGTCCCTATTGGAGTTGGCTTTGATCGATGCTCCATTTGCGTACAAATTCAATTCTCCAGAGTTGTTTGGATTCTTTATATATGAAAATTAATTTTTTGTTTGTTATCTGAGTGTGCGGTCGAGGGCACAGTAGATGCAACAAAATACGAGTATCTTTTGTTTGGTCTAATAAGTAATAATACTCAAAAGTTTATGATTAAAATTAAAAAAACTCAACACCAATTTTACTTTGTTTTGTATTTTTCATATAATTCAATTGTTGCAATTTAAAACATCACTTTCCAGTATCTAAAAAAACATCACTTTTCAATTCTTTGAAATTTTAACACATTTTGGATTTTTTTCGACCAGTAATCCAAGCGTTTATAAAATGATGTCGTTTAGTCTTGAAATTTCAAATTGAACACCATTTTTACAAAGATTTGCGATTTTCCCATGACTTCTAATTAAATCTTGACATGACATATATCATATTAAAAAATAATGAAGATTTCAATATCATATCATATTTTTTATACAAGTTATATTGGATCCTGATGGTGATGTTAAAATTGCATAAAAAAAAAAAAAAAACAAGGAAAGGAAAGGGAAAAGAAATTGAAAAATCATGTAAAAATTGCAAAATATAGTAAAAGTGCTGTTGAATTTCACAATTAATATGAAATTTTATATTTTTTTGAAGTTACGCCGTTACGCGCTTCTACAATAATAAAAGAGTTTCTTCAATAATTTTGGCCTTTTAATTTGGGGTTGCATTAGTCAGAATTTGGGACTTTTCCGGAATTGTTTTTGAATGGATTATATGTTTTATGTTGCAGCTTCAACTCCAAGAATTCACATAAACCAAACAAATTAAGAAAGGTTCGGAACCATCAATCACAAAAAGTGATATGTGAGCAAGATTCGCGATCTCATGTGCAACAGTGCAAAGAAAGAAAATTATATTATTTCCTCCGTTCATGAAAAAAAGTCTCATTGTGCTGGGCAGACGTTTTAATAAAGTTGTTAAGTGGAATAAATGTATAATTTATAGGGGTAGTGTAAAGTAGAATAAAAGTACAATTTGTAGGTGTAAGTGGAATAAAGTACAAAACGTGGAGTGACAAAAACAAGTAAATATAGAAGATAATGGAGGGTGTAATAGTATAAAAAGTGAACTGAGACCATTTTCTGTGGACAAATAAAAATGGGTAAATAGAACTCTTTTTCATGGACGGAGGGAGTATTAAAATGTTTGGCAACATATATGAAGATACTAGTAAAGATATTTACTATCAGATCCATACGAACTGATGGATCTAGAAGAATGTCCAAGGTGTGGACATTTCCAGGAACGTCTCCAAATCTTGGAGAAAAGAAGGATAAGATACCGGAGTGTTCTAACACACTGGAGAAATATGTTGAATATCTTAGTTCAACATAACCAGGAGAAAGAATTAATTGATTCCTGCCTTCAAGGAATCAAAAGAAAAGAAGATCTTCTCCATAGTTGTATCTGCCTCGAATGGGAGATAGAACATGCCATGAGAAGAAATCATTGGATCCATTTGGGAGTAATTTGGAATCACTAGAATCACCTTTGATGGAACCAAAGAAAGATAAAGGAGTATCATATACTTCTTCATATCAAGAAATTACTCCAGATTCATCAAAAATCTCAATGGATCTGAGAAAAATACAAAAGACGGTACAACATTATGGCGGAAGCCTATATAGTGTACCAAGGAGTGTATACAGAATTGAGAAGAAAGAGGAGGAAATTTACAACCTCCTGAAGGATATTCAAGACCGAATAGAGAAGCTGTAACAACAACCTCATTCCAATCAAAGAAGGAATCCTTTTTCCAACGAGCTCACTTATCCATTACTAGTGGGGGAAATCAAGAAGGATCCAAATGTTGAGGCATTGAAGAGAATGATTTGAGGAGAAAAGAAAAAATGAGTAACCTCGAATGGATAAATCTGGATGATCTTCAGGAGTTAGTAGAATCTTTTGCTAACATGTCAGTAGTGGATCTAAAGATGAACCAGGATGTGATCCCTAGACCACAACCGGTAAATCAATTATGGAGATACTTCAACTCCTCAATGTAGTTTTTTCTCCTTCTCATCTCTTGGTGGCAAGAGATAATGAATTCACAATCTACTCTTATTGTTGTAGAGTTGGATTCTCTCTTCCAGATTGCAAGAGCAGTCTGGGTTCTTGTTTTCTGTACCTCCAAATCATGGAGATAGTTCATGTAACATTCACATCTCGGACAATCGTCCGGATCCATGTTTTTCTTTGATGTCTCCTCCGTTAGGATGATACTTAAAGTAATAAATAAAATATAATTCCTTAATAAACCTAGGGCTCTGATACCATTTTGAGAGCGTGGATCGACTAGCAGAATACGTAATAAAGAAATACGTAGCCATCTTTTGTTTGGTAAAAATAGAAGGGTAATTACATGTTATTTGGCTAACTAGTTCAAATTTTCCCATATCTATACTAATACTAAATAAGAGAGTTGTAGCTTTATTAACAAATTTACCCTTTCCCTCCAAAACCAATTTAGTGGATAATAGGTATTGACTTGAAGTCATTTTATAGGTAATGAATAATATATGATAGTCAATTACTATGTACCTCCTTTCTTGCTTATCATTTTTTGGCTTAAAAAAAATTGAATTGTTAAATAAAATTGAATGGTTGTGGATTTTGCTTATTTAATTGAATTTTTGGGATTATATAATTAAATTTCTACTTTTTATATTTATTATTTATATAATAAATGTTCTAATTTAACACAACACTATTTTGATTAAGATATGTAATTTTTAAAAAAAAAATTAGTGCAATGAATAGTCGCCAAAATAATTTTATTATTTTCATTATTTAGATTCCTAAATATTTTAAAAATATAATAGTGAAAAAAATATTTAAAAGACAGTTAAAAATATATATTTCGATATGTATAGAAGTTACCAAAAATGAAGAATTATTAAAAATGGTAAAATTGGTTGAAATAATTATGATGATTGTTCATCTTTAATTCTAATGACATTTTGAAATGGATTTTAATCAAAATTGTATTTTCAAAAATATATAAAAAATGGGTTTCTCTATTTTTGTGTATTGTAAACTGGAAAATAAATGTATTTTTTAAATACTTATATATTTTAAATGAAGACATATACAAAATATTGGTTAGTGAAAATATTTTGTACAAAGAATTTCTCAATAAGAAGTATATGTCATAATTATTAATGTTATTTGGATTGAATGTTTCTTTTAAAAAAATATTGATGTAATGCATGAATTTTATATTTTATTGTGTTATTTCATAATTAACATATTAGATGATTAATGCATTTTATGTGTGACAGACAGTTTTTCGACAATTTTATGTGGATATTTCAAGAGTTTCAAATTGGAAATGTTTGAAGGTATTGGTGTGTGGTGTTGTGTAAAAAGAAATTTTTCATAATGTTTGATACTCCCTCCGTCCACGAAATATATAGCACAACTTTAGTGGCACGAGAAGAGCATGAACCAAATGGACATAAAATACATTTCGTGGACGGAAGGAGTATGTTGTATTTGTTAATGTTATACTTCGAAATGTCCTTATTAATTTATATACTGAAAAACTAATATATTATTATTCTCTTTTGTTGCTTGAAATTTTATACTCTCTCCGTCTATGAAATATAGGTTACGTAGGGTGTGATTTTAATAAATATTAGGTAGGTAGTATTTGGGAGTAGAGAAAAAAGACCCACTATAATGAGTAGTTGTGAGGTATTAAATAATGAATGTGTGTGGGGTATTATCCCAAAAGAAAAATGGTATGAATATGATGGACACTCCAAAAATAATTATGTCCTAAATATCGTGGATGGATGGAGTAATTAATACTCATTATTTATGTGATTTGATAATTTATATATTATATATTTTTAAAATGCATTATACCGTGCAACGCACGGGTGCAATACTAGTCACACAAATAGGACACTTCAAAGTATCAGAATAGATATAATTTAAAAAGTCAAAACTTTAGTGGTTTTATGACTTATACATGCATTAAAAAACGGTTATGGGCAGTACACGCTATATCCATACTGATTATATATGAATATTACTCATTTATCATTGTCATGGAACAATTTTATTTTTATTTTTTATTTGTTAGAGGGCAAATCAAGCCTCAAGGAAGATCGTTTATGAAATAACGAAAATAAAATGGAAAAAGAAAGAAGGATTTGAAAGAGTACAATTAGAAGTGTTCACGGGCCGGTTCGAGAAAATTGGAACCGGAACGGCCCGCCATAGCCCACGGTTCCGGGTCAGAACCGGTCCGTATTGGACGGTTCTGGTTGCGAGTCGAAATCGCCGGTTTAGGGTCCGAACCGCCTAAATTTTTTTTTTTATTTTATCTTTGAAAATATAAATTATATTGTAATTCAAACTCATAAATCATCAATGTAATGTATAAAATCGATATAGAACAAAATATATCTTCATTCATAATAATATGTGATCAATTACAAATGAAAATATATAATTATTCAAACACGGTTCCACGGTTTCGAACCGGAACCGCCGGTTCATGTTCGAACCTTATTATTATTATCATTATTTTTGGCTTTTTTCATTCAATCTACCATTGTAATTGTCATTTTTTATCCTTAAGGGATATAATTAACATGAATTAACACAAAATATAATTTAAAACTAAAAAAATAAAAAAATAAAAAAATTGTCGGAACCGCCAGTTCACGGTTCCGAACCATTGGAACCGGAACCGGCCCTTCTACCCCACGGTTACGGTTCGGAACCGGCCCGTTGACCACGATTCCGGTTCGAAAACCGTTGACCACGGTTCCGGTTCCGGGCCGGAACCGCCGGTTCCGTCGAACACCTCTAAGTACAATTTGATTGGTCCATGACAAATGTAAACCACACGTCAGCACAATTTATTTGGAACACACTTTCTTTTGTTTTCTTCACTTGTTTATTAGTATCTGACGTAGATATACTTAACAATGACTTTTTGAGCAATTTTAGTAAAATATAGTAATCCCTCGGCCCACTAAGAGTATAGTAAATTTATGTAGAATAGAAATGTCTTTATTCCAATTTAGTATGATTCAATTAATATTTTATGTTCTATTCGTATTCGATATAAAGTTTTACTTATCCATTTATATTTGTCCACAAAAAAGTCTCACTTCACTTTTCGTAATATCACACCCTCTATTCTCTCCTATATTTACCTATTATTGTCATTGATGGACCCCTACAAATTCTATCTTTATTTCTACAAATTGTATTTTATTATATCTTTATTCCTACAAATTGTAATTTTATTTAACATGTTGTACCTTTAATACTACTTTTCAAATTGTATTTTTATTCTACTTACAATAACTCCAATAACTTTCTTAATATCCGTATCCAGTATACAATAAAAATTTTATAAATATTACCTCACAGTAAATCAAATATGCTATTAAGTTTAAAAATAAAACTTTATTAATTGAAAGGGTATATAGTACACGATAAATGAAATGTTACTACATATTTAATTATCTCAAGGAGAAAAAGGAAAGCGGCGGTCTGAGAAAGGAAATGACTTTTCCGTAAGCCGCAGCCTAATGTCCTAACTCCGCTCCTATCCGCAAAGACCTACTCCCATTCCCGCCTTCTTTCTACCACTTTCTCTCTCATGCATCCCACGCGCCTTCACTCACATGTGATGCCAACATTTATTTATCACTTACACATCCCTTGTTTTATTTGAACGTTTCATTTTAACATATCATCATTTTTTAAAAGGGAAACCAATAAATAACAAACATTTTTAGTGTAAGTCCAAAAACAAACAAACCTTTTTAAAATAATTCATAAATTACACAATATATTTCAAAAAAGTTACTCACTCCATTCGTGAAGATTGTAGTCTTATTAGATGTCGCGAACAATGCAGTCTTTCCTTTTTTATACACTACCCATCTTCTCATTTACTATATTTTAAACCTCATGATAAATAAAAAAAGGTCACTTCCTTTTTCTATTCAACAAATATCTACTACATATTTCTTAAAATTCGTACCACAAACTCCAAACTACAATTTTTGTGGATGGAGGAAGTATTATCTACATTCTATCTCTTATTTGATATAACATAAATATCCCAAAAAAACTATTTTCTCTTTTCAATGTTATTACAAACAAGTACGTAGTTTCTTAACATCATTGTCCGGGCATGGGCCAATTGAAATGGGACGGAGGGAGTACTAATTAAATTTATACAACTAAGAATATAAATATATTATTTTGATAAATAAGAATTTGAATATAATGAGTGCGCATAAAAATATTGCCATGATTTATATAGAAAAGTGCGATTTCAATATTTACATCTTTTATAGCTTTTCGCTTGTGGGGACTGTCTCAAAAGACATTCTTTACATATTCATCCGGTAGCATATCTTGAAAATTAATTTTTAGGTTTGATTGCCCTATACTATATAACTTTTATAACATCTCTTATCTCTAATTCATTAATATAATTTTTAAACTTTGCAATTATTATATATCTTTATAATACTTTGCAACTACAATATCTCTAATTAATACATTCACCAGTAGAAACTACGTCATTTTAGCATAACACATCCTGCTAATATAGCATGTCTTGAACGTAGTTCTCGAAAGAAAAAGAGTCCCAAGTAATACAACTTTTGTCATAATCTGTTATATTGCCACCTTCTAATATTAGTACTTATTAATAACATCTTTTAATTCATTCATTATTTTGATAAGATCTGTCTAAGTTACACCAACCAATTTAATGAAGTCGATAGATGTAGATAGGATTTCTCATTTTCTCTAGTAGTTTTCTTTACAAAAACTATATATTACAGTATACTCTCACCTGATATGGTTAATTTTTGTAGAAATCCCATGCATATACTCTTCATGTCGTTTAATAAATGTCTCATATTAAAATCCTTAAATAAAATAATATCATTGTTTTTTTAATTTTACTATGGTTATGAATGTAAATTCTTTATGATTAATTTTTCAATGCAATAATAAAAGATAAGGAAAATAATTTGTTTAATTTTTAGCATGCAAATTTTAATGATTGTGAACACTAATTAGATGACGTATGAGTATTAAGTTTTGGGGAATTAGATGCATGGAATAGGCTCATGCTATAACATTCAACGTGTAGTAGGGGGCTTTAAAGAAGTTAGTAATCAAATCTTGACTTAATTTAAGGCTTCATCAATCTTAATTTACCTTCCGATTCAATAATTGGTGCCAAAACGCAGTCTTTTTGCATCTCCAACTCATCTCTATATCTTCACATATCTCCAAATCTGAAGCAATTCCTTCTCCAGCCCAGCACCAAAATCCTGCTCTATTATACAGATTTGAATAGTGTTGCTCCAAACTTGGAGCAACACTATTCATTGCTCTATTCTTTTTGCAATTAATTTTATTATTATAATGATTATTCCTTGTTATATTTATTATTTTTTGTGTTCTTTAATTATTTTGTTCCAAAATAATATATTATAGTTATATTTCTAAACATATTATATCAACATTAAAATTACATAAAATTAAATACATTTAAATAAAATACAAGATAAACAAAAAATTTTAAAAAATACAATTACATAATAAAAGCATAAACACAAAGTCGATACATTTAATTTATAATAAAGGCCATCTCCGGAACGTCCCACCCCATCTGAGAATAAATTTTGAAACATATCAGAAATACTAGTGTTGGCTTCTTTGGCTTGTTACCGCTTTCGAATAATATCTTGTTGCTCTAATCGGAAGTAATCACATGTTTCAGGATCATCAACCGTGACTAAAAGTAGAATATTCTGTGTTTGTGTAAAAATATAGAGCAGACTGCTGGAGATGACTAACTGATTTTGCTGTATTTTTGTGCTGAAATTGCTGTATTTTGGTGCGAACTGCTGGAGATGGCATTAGCAGGGAACACAGATGCATAAAATAGCCTATTACCTACCTTGACTTATGGTACTAGGTTCGGTTACATAATTAATTGCGCTTAACCTAGTTTAATAATTGGTGTTGCTCCAACTTATAACCAAATCATGACAATTTCAAACAAGTCACATGATCTCCGTTTTTCTTACAAAAATGACAATGTTCTTGCACATTAAGAAATGTGAAGGAATCTTAATATAGTTTTTAAATGATTTCTTATATGATATGTAATTTATTGTTTATTTATTTATTTATTTGAAAGCATATGTATTCTATTGTAGTAATTATTATTACTGGCATATGAGAGAGCATACGATTTTATTTCAAGGAAAAGAGCTACATTTTTTTTTGGTAGTTTCATTTTTGGGCCGCACTCGGGTTCGGCGGGCTGCACATGGGGGTTCATTTAAAAAAATATTAATTATTTAAATTAATAATTAATTAAACTTTAATAGTACATGAGTAAAATTTAATTATGAATTATTTAATTTTACTTGAGGAATAATTAACTCAAAACATTTAGGACCTCTTACGAATTAATTGTGGATTACAGGACGGCAGCACCCAAATTTTTGCCATCATTTATCTTTCCTATTAGAAGATCCGTTTCTTATACGAACTTCTACTTGCAAATCGCAATTGATAATTAGCTAATAATTTAAATCCATTTAATTATTTCAATGATAAAATAAACTATATCTCACTTAGAAGTTTTAACTCAACTTCCGTGGATACAGGATATATGTATCATTTATGCTGTGTTTTTATTATTGCAGTTAATTATTTGAATGATAAATTAATTAAATAATGATAATTACTTGCACCTACCATCGATATTTCAAATTTTATTTACATAAAAGTTGAGACATTTAACATGACATCAAGTTTTCTTTTGGCACAAAAGAGATCAAATAAAAAAATGTATAAGAATTCATGCACTATTCATGATCAGAAGGGCAGAATTGCCTGCATTATTTAAATTTCAACAGTCTTGCATATCCAATTGATGTGTAAGGTCCTACTCAGACTTACGGCAACCAATTGAGTCATCCTCACTTGCTGAGGGCTGGAGCGATGCCCTGCATCAAAAACTTAGTATCCAAGAACAAAAGTAAGGGCCTAAAATCTCTAAAGAAAAATGTAAAAGCTAAATACAAAAACCGAAAATATATACTGTAAATTAATAAATGGAAATTTTAATTGCATTACATATCACAACAACATTACTGCTATTTAATTATTTACAATTACAACATCGTTCAAAATGTCTCAACAAAAGTGCCGATAAATATTGGCAATATAATGGCATTTTATTTTACTCTTGCGACGACGTTGTTTTACTTTTTCCTCTGG
This sequence comes from Agastache rugosa, assembly GCA_031470985.1. Classification (NCBI taxonomy): domain Eukaryota; kingdom Viridiplantae; phylum Streptophyta; class Magnoliopsida; order Lamiales; family Lamiaceae; genus Agastache; species Agastache rugosa. Next base: position 37,301,114 of record CM062602.1, on the reverse strand, counting down.
AAATAGGGCATCTCATAATTGCAACAGAGAAAAAAACAATACTAATCTCGCAATTATAATTATAATAAGATTAAGAGTTACGACAAGTAACCCTAAATGGAAGAAGTATTAGTAGCGATGGCCCACATGCCACGAGTGCAAGTGTACATGTGAAGAAAAGTCGCGTGCAAGCACGCGTCCAGCACAAAAGTTTGTTGAGTGGCCCATGAGTCGCTGATTCTGTTCTGTCTCTGGGTGGTGTGAAGTGAATGAATTAAAAGTGTGTTACAGCGGAGATCTAGTGCATGAGGCTAGAGAAAGAAAGTGGAGTGAGAGTGAGAGAGAGAGAGAGAGAGGGGTGGCAGGGCAGTACTTATTTTTTGTAAAACTCGAAAGACGAGGCTTGTCTCGAGCCCACCGCTGCATCTATAATCTAGGTCTCTGTCTGTGTTTATTATCTCTGTGTGTGTTTGTGTGTGTTTGTGTGTGTGAGAGAGAGAGAAGAAGAGCACCGCCTGTATATATCCCGCGATTTCCTCCGCCGTACGTTTTTGTCCCCTTCTCTTCTCTTATGCTTCTTTTACTTTCCACACGCCCTCCAATATCTCCTCCGCTTCCCACGCGCTCTTCACCACTCACTTTCAATCATTCTTCTCTCCATTTCCTCTTAATCTTTTAGAATAAATTTATGCCGCCACGTTATGGCTATCCATAATTTCATTTAATAATTAAAAAATTAGTTTATTTAAATTTTTGGGTTCTAAATGAATTCTAATATTTAAAATATTTAATTTATTCAAATTTATCTTGATATATTTAAATTTGGAGGTATCATAAATCTCAAAAATAGATTTATTCTATTCAAATTTATCTTGATATCTTGATATATTTGAATTTGGAAGTAATATAGATATAATAAAGATAATACAAAGATTTTTGTCGAAAAAAAAATATATATTTACACTAATCATGATGGAATTTAAGTCAAAAATATAAACATTAACATAAAATATATAATCATATTTTTTATATGAATCAAATATCTAACAAAATTGGTATATTTTCACTTAATCGACCAAATTATGGCTAGCCACATTATGGCTAAATAGCATCACTCAATTTTTTACCTTCTCATTTCCGATGTGTGGCGTAGCCGGCAATAAATTAATCCAATAAAAAATTAATTAATTTAAAGTTTCCAGTTTTAATCAATTTTTAATATTTTAAATTTATTAGTTTATACAAATTTATCCTGATATATTTAAATTGGGGAATTATAAATGTTGGATAAATATAATCGAGAGAATACACTAATTAAGTCAAAAATATGATAGTAATATAAAATATTATATTCATACTTTTTAAATAATTAAATATCGAACTCAACTGATATGCTTTTACTTAATTGACTGTATGGTTTCCAATTTTTAGCTTTCTTCGCTATTTTTTTTTCCTTCGCTATTTTGTTGATAAGTTTGTGCGCTCAATAAACTCTTCTTAAAATAAAATAAATATTACTAGTAGAGTATCGCTGAAGTTTCATTGACTTATGGAAATAGAGTTAAGATTATAAAATAAAATACTTGAGTAAAATTTTGGTAACAAATTACAAATCTCCCTAAATTTTTTTAATTATCTTTACAACTCTCAATGACCATTAATTAAGAATGATTACAAGTCAAACAACGAGTCTTGATTTTATTCAGTGCCTCCTCATCCTACGCCATAGAACTAACAAAAGAGAGATTCTAGCTAACAAACAAGACACAATCTTGCCTTAAAAAAAAGAAAAAAAAAAGCTATTTACTTGGCCGAAATCCTCTTTTGAATTCTCCCCAATTACGGGTATACTGAGCTGGATCGGATATTATTAATGTTCAAGTGTAATCTGTTTATTATCAAGTTGAGTCTCGAATTCTTTTGTTGAATATTGATAGTTTGATACCCAATAGTGGATATATATTATAGTATAAGTTTTAGACGATTATAAGAATATGGTATTATATTTGTGATGTTGTGTTCGATGATAGAGGAATGACGATTAAAAATGAATATCTAATGAAGATGAAGCTGCTTTATTATTCTTGAGGAATTAAAATTGTCGATTCGAGGTAGAGGTGTTCAACGGAACCGGAACCGGCGGTTCTGGCCCGGAACCGGAACCGTGGTCAACGGTTTTCGAACCGGAACCGTGGTCAACGGGCCGATTCCGAACCGGAACCGTGGGGTAGACGGGCCGGTTCCGGTTCCAATGGTTCGGAACCATGAACCGGCGGTTCCGGCAATTTTTTTATTTTTTTAGTTTTAAATTATATTTTGTGTTAATTCATGTTAATTATATCCCTTAGGGATAAAAAATGACAATTACAATGGTAGATTGAATGAAAAAAGCCAAAAATAATGATAATAATAATAAGGTTCGAACATGAACCGACGGTTCCGGTTCGGAACCGTGTTTGAATAAGTATATATTTTCATTTGTAATTGATCACATATTATTATGAATGAAGATATATTTTGTTCTATATCGATTTTATACATTACATTGATGATTTATAAGTTTGAATTACAATATAATTTATATTTTCAAAGATAAAAAAAAATTAGGCGGTTCGGACCCTAAACCGGTGGTTCCGACCCGGAATCGGAACCGTCCAATACGGGCCGGTTCCGAACTGGAACCATGGGCTATGGCGAGCCGGTTCCGGTTCCAATTTTCTCGAACCGGAACCGGCGGTTTCGGGCCGGTTCCGAACCGGAACCGGCCCGTGAACACCTCTAATTCGAGGGTGAATCGTCTCGATGCCAGGGAGAATGATGAAGATGAAGGTGCTTTATTATTCTTTTTTTGAGTGAAAATTTGTTTTATTATTATCATTATTATTTGAATAAACATTACAAAAAAATTTAAAAGCCGATGGACTTGAATCCGTGACCTTTAGCCCGGACATTAACCATTCTACCACTAGACTAACACACGCACACAGCTTTATTATTCTTGTGGAATTACGATCGACTCCTGCTGGACAAAGGAAGTTCGCGCTAATTTTAATTCCTTCTATAAGTTTGGTTGTTAGTTTTAATAGTATTTAGTTTTAATCCCGTCAGCAATTTATTAAAGAGAGGAAATTCATTTTATCCAGTATCAAGATAGTGTGTACCTCCTACGACCATTTTTGATAGCGGGTATAAGCAGTACCCACTGACCCACCAATAAGATTATTATATCCATTTTTTGTGTATAAAATATTGTATAAAATAAGGGGAAATATTGATATAACCTAGTCAACCTTATAATCGCACAATTCTTTTACCCTTCTACTAAATTTCTTCATTACATACTCTGATTTATCAATTCATTTCTTCAATATGGAGATAAATCATGCATTATCAGGCCCATCACACTTCCGTATAAATAAATTCTACGTATACCAACTTCATACCTTTTTGACCGGAATGCTGCCGGGTATTTCCGCCGGAAGTTTTAGGGACCTCGTCCAACCACACGATCGCAACCGATGGTTTCCAGACGCGGAACTCCTTGACGGCACAGGCACGGACCCTCGTTCGTTTCCTACTCGGGGCGTAGGGTATTTAGTCGGTATTTATAGAATAAATAGACACTGGAAGGGATGAGCAAAAGCCCGAACTTTTATATAGGAATTATATAAAACTTATTACAACATAAGTATATCTCCTTTAGGGAGGAGACAGACTTGTTTAGCTACATATGGTAGCGGAATTGAAATACATAAACTATACTATACAAAGCTAAGAACTATAACAAATTTTATTTTTGAGAGCAGAGGAGATGGTGTAGAGGATTTCTGGTGGATTTTCGATGATCTTCTGCTCTCCAAACTTGTGGATTATATAGAGGTCTCATATCTCAACCTCCTTCCTTCATTATTGCCTCGGATTCCTTTGTTCCGTGGCCAGCCTGTTTCTGACTCAGCGTAGGACCACTGCTGTCGTCCATTATTGAATAAGGACGCCCAACTTTCGGTGCTACTTTAATCAAACCGCACTATCTTTGTTTGATAATGCTCCTGCTGTGCTTTTACCCATTTGGTTTTTAGTGGGTAAAACTTTCCCCTCCACCCACTACTGTCGTTTTCTTTTTAGTGGGTGCTCCAGCTCAGAGTCACATGACTCTACCAACCTGTGTCGGGAATCTACTTTTTTCCCGGGGCCCTTGGCGTCCTTGCTTTTGGCAACGCCTTCTGCTCGAGATGCTCGTGGGACCGAGCCTTCTCCTTTCCCTTTCTGGGCATGAACCCCTTCCCGAACTCTGGTTCTTTCTGGTTCTGGCAATCCGAACAGACTCTCTCGGACCAGTTCCCAAAATGAGCCATGTTGCAATATTTACGATGAGTGTCTTTACTCGTCGTAATCTTGTTTTCCCAGAGCAAGGTTCTCTTTCTTTCGAAAGCTTCCTCTGCGAATCTTGTAGACTTTCCTGTCATGGTATTTAACAGGAATGATCCGTTCACTGAATTCTGAAAGAATTTGAACGAGAACTTGACTTTGTCCATCTCGGTGAGACAGACCCATAAACCCCATGCTCTTCTTGTGGAGATGAGATCTTCTGGCAATGTTGAGACTAGAGTAGTCTCTTTCTCTGCAGGCGCTTTGATCTTTTCAAGGGCGCGTGCATCTGGTCTTCGAAGCCTAATATAGTGAAAGGCTTCATGGTTTCCTTTCCCTGCTGGTTCTGGGGCTGCACTGATGAAATACAACTCCAAAACGTCACCTCGGCTAAGCTACGGATTGTTAGCCCAGGTATCATACACCGCTTCTTGAATCCACTTGGGTAGATTCTTGATTTCGGCGAATGATGGGGATGTGGTATAAACTGAAGCCAGTGCTCCGAATTCATACCATCTTTTGACTTCGTGTGGATCTGAATTTGGCATAATCCACACCCGAGGATATTTCCCCGAGACATCAACCCTTATTTTTTCGGGGTTGATACCAGTCCTTGTGTTGAGCTTCTCCCAATTGGCTTGATAAACCTGCTACGAAGAAAAAACTTCAATCTTATCAGTATTAATCTTAGAAATGCCAGTCATTGGCCTAAGATTAATCTCTCCCTCTTTTTCCCCAGAGGTGCTAGGTTGACATGATGGTTCAGAGTGTGACCCCTGAATATCATCTTTTTCTTGGGGCAATGGTTCCGAAGATACCACCACCTTAGAACTTGGGCAAGAGGTATTTGAATCCTCTGCTACAGGTTTAGAGCCCTGTACTCGAAACTCTTCTTTTACCAAAGGATCTTTGGCCACCCGAAGGATTGGTGTTTGACATGCGGTCCAGAGTTGACTCTGAGACCGTATGCAAGCTCGTATTCTCTCGGTGACTTTCGTCTTATCGAGAGTTTGCAATCTTCCTGCTTGTTCAGCATTTAGAATGCACTCGTCCCACTCGCCGGATAACATCTCCAGATTTTCTCTGAGATTTCTATGGGCTAGTAGAATGGAGTTCACGTCAGTTTGCTCCATCTCTTGTTAAGAAATCTGCAAGAATATTTTCATGAGATTTCAGAATGACAATATCAAAAATATAATATTGGCATTCAGCTTGCCATCTAATTAATCTAGCCTTTTCAGGCTTAGATTCCATCTTGTTTCTTAAGAAAGCTTTAACTTGTGTGTTATCAACTTTCAAAGTAAATTTCTTTGCAAGTAAAAATAAAGGCCATTTTTTAAACGCCTTTCTGACTGCAAAGAACTCTTTCTCGTTGATGTGCCATCTCACAGCCTCATCATCTGAGAATAAACCACTGCAGTATCTACAGGGTTCTTCTCCATTAGGAGTGATCTTGGTTAAGACGGCTGCCCACCAATAATCACTAGCATCTGTATACAGGACCAAGTCATCTTCGTCCTGAGGTATCGCGAGCTTTGGGAGATTTTTGCAAACCTCTTTTAACTCCCGCATCCCTTGTCGATGTTCTTCTGTCCAGATGAACGGAACATCCTTTTTCAGTAATGAACTGAAAACTTTTCTATGTTTTGCGAGATCTTTAATAAATGGTCCCGCAAAATTAACAACTCCCAAAAAACTCTGAAGTTGTTTCTTTTCTTTAAGATCTTCAGGAAAATTCTGGACCTTTTGAACAATATGGTCCTGCAGAATGATTCCTGCTTCATCGATCTCAATACCCAGAAATTCCATTTTCCGAGTTGCAACGATCCGCCTTCTTTTCGAACGAGTACTAAACCTTCTTTATAGCAAACATCTGCAAAGATCTCAAGATGTTTGATATGTTCTTCCATATTTTTTTATGCTATTAAAATATCATCAATATAGACGAACATAAAAGAAAATTAATCTTTGAATAGATTATCCATCTTTCTCTGAAATATTTGAGGCGCATTAGCTAACCCCATTGGCATCACGTTCCAAACATAATGCCCTTGTGGAGTAGAGAAAATTTGTAAACTTCTTACTCCCTTCCTCCATGCGAATATGGTAAAAACCTGACTTGCAATCAAACTTAGAGAAAACCTTAGCATTCCTAATGCAGTTAATAAGGTGTTCCCTACTTGGGATAAAATATCCATCAAACTCTAGAATGTCATTAATTCCTTTGTAATTAATAACAAGTCTAGGTTTACCTCGTTTGATCTCACCATGATTTCTTACCAGAAATTCGGGACTGCTGTAAGGCGAGTTCCCTGATTCGATCAGCTTTAAATCAAGGTGTTCCTTGATTATCTCCTTCATATCCTGTTGATCTTTGAGGTTCATCAGGATTGGTCTGTATCTTACAAACTCATACTCCTTTTCTGGCTTCACCTTCAAGGTTGCATTGAGCTTGTTTTTATCCCACCATGCCAAAGGATTCTCACTGTAATTCCTTTTGATTTTCTTTTTGACATCTTCTAGGGATACCTTCACCTCTTCCCTAATATCTTGATAGGATATTAAAGAAGCTTTGAGGATATGAATCTCTTCATCTCCAAGATCCCAATCCCTGATACAGCTTAGCACTGCTTCGCTGAATCTCCTTTGATCTTTCATCTTTGGGTGTCGAAGTTTTCCTTCATCACCACGCTTGCTGCGAAAACTCAATGGTATCTGGCGATTAAAAACCCCTTTGAGCCTCTGGACAATGATCTTGTGATCGCAAATGGTTGTGAACACCAATTGTCTTCTTTCATTATCCTGCATATATCTTTTGAACATCTGTAGGAAATTGTTTCCTAACAGAATGTCTGCACCTGTGTCATGGAAATAAATTGGTGGAGTTTTAACCTTGTACCAAGGTGTACCTCTGGCTCCTCCAATCAGAATTTCCGTCTCTTTTACTCCTTTAGCAAGGAGCAAAATCTTCTTTGAGAAATCTCTTCGCAACGATTCGGGGTAGATCATCTTCTACCTCTGCTGGGAAGACTCCTCGTTTCGCAGTACAAATTCCTGCACCTGAATCAATATAAGCAGCAAAATATTCTGCTTTATATTTTTCATATAACATCCCTATAGAGATGTATATGGAGAATGGACTTGTCATTCGATCAATAGTTTTCTTCCATTAATCGTGATTTCCATTCCGTCCTCTTTATTTCCCCAAGGTTTGTGATCCTCGAGAAAATCCAAACCCAAAAGCAAAACTGCTTCTCTTCCAGCTCTACCCTTGATCTCCATCACTTGTCCCCCAATTTCCAGGGTACCTTTGTAATGATTGATCTCCGGTTGTTGCAAATAGTAAAGAACATTACAAGGGAAGTTGGTTTCCCACCTTGTAGTGTCAAATTTTACTATCACTTCTCTCCATCCCTCGGGACATTTCAGATTTACTGGAACTTTGTTACTCTGAGATGTTTGAGGGTGTGCTGCCTCTCGAATGAGACTTCGACTCCTTCCATATGGTAAAGACATAATTCTGTCTCCTTGGAAGGATAATCTTCCTGAAGTTATCCTGAGACTTTGATTGTGTCTCATGACTTCTCTATCTCGGATTTGAATATCCACATTCCTTAACCGAGCAATTTCAACTCTATCGGGACAAACAGCTGTTGTCACCTTGTTGAAGATATCTGGTATCTCAATAAACTTCTTTCCCAGAAATAACTCAGTGTGATGTGAGTTGGAAAGAGCATATGATACCTGATAAGTAATGGAGTAAGGCATGTTTCCTTCCTCCAGCAAATCCTTGCGTTTAAAGTCCTGATAAAGCGTCAGGGCTTTGCTGAAATGGGTATCATTAAGATTGTAAGCAATCTTAGGATAAATGATTCCCACTACTTGTCCTGCACAGAGATCTCCCGCTATTGTTCCCAATACGGAATCCTTCAGATTTCTGACTCTTTTATCGTATATAGCGATATCAATCGGCGTCTGAACTCCGGTAAAGAGAGCCGACTTTAACATCAACTGGATCGCTCCAATATGAATCCAGTTCATCTTTTCAGCGACTTCGGGCTTCATTTTTGATAAATCTTCCCGGATGTCACTGGCTGGAATCAACTGCATCTCCACTTGATTCTCAGTAAGCTCTATAGGAAGCGACATTTCTCGCCTAGAAATTCCATAGACGATTTGTTGTTTCCTGCTTCTTAGATTAAAGTTCCTTAGAACTTGATCTATATTACTTGCCGAAAAGCCTTGATACTTTTGTATATTCAGACTCTTCTTCATGATTTTGTCAATCAAACTTTGAGAGAGAGTTGTGTGACTGGAGAATCCCGTCCTATCCTCTTTCTCATGATGAACAATCTCTGGATCAGTCTGACTCCGATCTAGATCCATCAGACCATTCTGAATCTTCTCCGCTGAAGACTTCTTCTTGTTCATATATACTCTCATCCGAGGGTATATCTTCGAACTGATATACTTGTACCAGTTCCTGGTAGTAGACAGCATCTTCGATATCCGGAGTGGATTCGAATTTGTTGATACCTCTTCTAGACCTGCCCACGGGCCCTGAACCGGCGGTTCCGGGCCCGAGCCCGCCGGTTACGGTTTCACCGGAGAGTGAACCGTAACCGGCCCGTGTACACTGTACACGGTTACGGGCCGGGCATTTTAACCGGCGGTTCCGGGCCCGTGTAAAACCCGCCGGTTCCGGTTAAAAACCGGCCCGGTTTTTAATTTTTTTTTTCTTATATATATATATATATAACATTGAAAATTAAGAAAATGAAACATAAATGAAAATGAACTAGTTTTTCATTAATACTTGAAAATTAAAATAAACATGACTAAATAGAAATTACAAGTACTTGAAAATTAAATTAAAGATTGTTTTTGTATTTTTGGAGCACTTTTTTCAACTTTTGTAATTTTTTTTGTAATTAATTGTTGTATATATATATCTTAAGACAATATAAGCAAAAAAAATTAAATTTTACTTAGTAGTCATTGAATAAAAATATTAAATCATTTCTCATTAATATTGTTGAAATTACAACACTTGAAAGTTGAAATGAAAAAAAAGGGAAAAAAAAGACTTGAGCTCAATTTTAATATTAAAATTGAGTTGCCTACGTATCCTCATAGAGGAATCAAAGTCCACGTAGTTCGATTACATTACATTACTCTCTACTCCCTAGTAGTTCTCGTCCACCGATCGATCACTCTCGGTGAACTCTTCGTTTGGGCTCTCGTCGCGATCATCCCAATCGAGCTCTTGAGCTCTAAGGTCGGCCCTCGACCAATCATCAAGCAATATTGTGGCTTCAATGTTTCTTGGTTTCATCGTTGATCTTCTTTGGTCCAACATGAGTCCGCCAATGCTAAAAGCTTGTTCGACCGAGACGGTGGATGCGGGGACGGCAAATAACTCTTTCGCCATGATAGAGAGTACGGGATACTCCGTTCTCTTTGACCACCACTTCATCACGTCGATTTGTGGAGCACTATCTTCAACACCAAAAACAAAACGACAACCCAAATACATATCTAATTCACTATTACCTTGGCCCCTAGGGAGTTCATAAGATCTATCTTGGTACATGCTACTTAATTGTTGAACTAAGGGATCTAAGGAGTTTAAATCAAGTGGTATAAATGAAGAGGTAGAAGTAGAAGAAATAGGTGCATTCATGTCAAGATCAATACCATGAGTCATCCTATATTCGGCAAAAAGAGATCTTAAAGTTCTTTCTAAATCATCTTTTATTTGAGTAACATTAGGAATATCAAAGAAAATTATTTCTCCATCAATTCGTACATTTAAAAAGTCCATTTGCTTAAAAGCATTATAATAAATATCTAACATTTGACAAACACCATCATATTTCCATTTAGGATCTAAGCACTTAGCTACTAGAAAAACATCCGGAATATTTCTAAAATATTTTAGCCATTTTTGAACCATAAAATAAATCACACCTTGCAAATTGGGTTTACTAAAACAATTTTTAAAGCTAAGTGCAATATACATGCAATGTTCCAACACACGAACGGAAGTACAATAATAAACACCCAATAATTGAACGGTGACATTATTAAAAACCTTTAACAATTGATATAAATCCATGCATTGGTCCCAATAAGAAAGTAATAAAGTCAATTGAACCGTCGCAAATTCTTTTCTAAAAAATTCGCATAAATAATCTTTATACTCTAAAGTAGAATTAAGCATTTCATAAGTGGAATTCCAACGATGTGATACAAACAAAACTCCTATGTTGAATATTCTTATGACGACAATATTTTTGCCATTTTTTACCTAAAGTTATATTTGTATGCAAAAGGGCAACGACTTTTCTAATTGGCATAACCGATTCATTAAAAATTTCAAGTCCATCTTGAACACATAAATTCAAAATATGACAAATGCATCTACTATGAAAATATTTTCCTTGGAAAGATGGATTACATGCTTCAATGAGTTCGGGAATACTAGCGGTGTTGGCGGATGCATTATCAAAACCAACCGAAAATACTTTATTAATCAATTGGTATTCATTTAAAACGGTTATAATTATTAAAGCAATATTAGTGGCCGTGTGTGGATCATCGAACTCCCTAAATGCAACTAAACGTTTTTGTAGTATCCATTTATCATCAACCCAATGACATGTTATTCCCATGTAATTATTTTGATGAAAACAATCCGTCCAAATATCGGCACAAATAGAAACTTTATGGTCTAAGTTTATCAAATATTTCATTAATTCCATTTTTTTATCAAAAGCTTGTCTTCTAATTCGTCTAAGCATATTACTTCTACTAATTTTTTTAGCGGCGGGACAATATGCATCTTTTATACTTTCTTGATAGGTTATTTTATCGGCAAATGTAAAAGGTTGTTTTTCCATAGCACAATATCTAGCCATAACATCTTCGGCATGTGGATGATCATATTTAAATAAAGGGTGAGAAGACGTACCCGTCGCCGAGAAAGCGGTGCCACGAATTTGAGTTTGTGTTGATGCAATCCCGTATTCTCCCGGATGACACGTCTCCATGTGTCGCCTTAGTGTGCCATAGCCTCCTCCATGCGTCCATTTGTAGACGTTATTGCAATAGTTGCAATAGGCGTTGTATTTTGGAGGATCTCCGGGCTTGTCGCTAGGTGCCGGGGCTCTAGGCATTTTTTTAAAATGCTTAGTAAAGATATCCGACACAAGAGGTCGAGCCGTCGGTTTGTTTGGCGGCGCTTCGACTTCTTCTTCTTCTTCTTCGTTGGATTGTTCTTGAGATTGCCGAAGCATCTCCTCCTTTTGACGATGAACTTGCTCGGCAAACTCTCGATCCTCTTGTTGTTGAAGTTGTTCCGCATACGCCCTTGATATTTCTTCGGCGGCCATTGCTCGAGCTTGCCGAGCCGATCTTCCTCCTCTTTTGGATCGACGAGGAGCATCATCTTGATTTTCGGCAACGCCTTTGCCCTTATCGACACGAGAGGAAGTCGACATTATGGAATATTGTTATGGATGGATTGGTGAAGTGTGTGGTGAGAGAAGTTGAGAACTTGAGCACAAAATTAACACAAAAATGAAGAATTTGAGCAACAAATAATAGATTGAATGCTTGAAATTAAATAGAGAGGTATGAAAATTGGTGTGATTATTTGAGAGATTATAGTGTGGTATTTATAGGTTAAAATGGGGGGGAAGGGAGGGGGGAGAGGGCAGCAGCAACGGCTATTTTTCTAGCCGTTGAGCTGCTGCCATTGATGCAGCTGCTGTGCTTGCTGTCTTCTTCCCGTTGGAACCGGCGGTTCCGGTTCCGCCGGTTAACCGGCGGTTCCAACGGTTAACCGCCGGTTTTGACCGTTCGAACCGGCGCCACGTCACTTTTTTTTTTTTTTTAATAATTCCGGTTAACCGCCGGTCACGGTTTGAACGAAGGCAGGCCCGGAACCGGCCCTTGAGCTCACGGTTCCGATTACGGTTCCGGCCCGTTGACTGCCGGGCCGGTTAAAAAACCGTTGACCGGCGGGCCGGTTCCGGTTAGGCCCGCCGGGCCCTCCAGTTTGGGCAGGTCTAACCTCTTCTCTCGTTGTCTGGGCAATTTGTGGAAATATGCCCCTTTGCACCGCACGTCCAGCAGTTGCAATCTTTGAAACTTTCATTAACTCTAGTGTGAGTTCTTCTGAAAGTCTTCTTGGCAGGTGTCCTTCCTTGAGATTTATCATCTCCTCGGAATGGATACCTATTCCTTGATGGTCCACTTCTTTGGCCTGATTTGTAAGATCTGGCCTTCTGTCTTGACCATCTGGTTCTTGGTTTCCAAGAATTTCTTTTTGGATCTCCACCTTTCTGATAGGGCTGAAATCTATTTTTCTTGTATTTCTTCAGCCTCGGTGGTTCTCCTCCAATGATCGTTGGTAGATCATTGTCTTCACAGTTTAGAGGAGCAAATTTGTTAATCCTCCTCAGTTTTTTCAAGTTCTTCAGAGCTGTTGCTTGTTGACACCACTCTGAGAGCTTTCGATGTACATAAGACATCCTTCTTGCGACGTTTTCAGGATCACCTGGTTCGTAATCCCGGATCAGCATCTCTTTCCATGGGCTTGGAAATTTCAGAAAGAAAATTTCCAGTGCCACTCTATCATCAACTTTAGATTGATGTTGATAAAGAGTAAAGAGCTGTAGAAACTTGTTGAGCGATTGTTGATCCAAGACCGCAAGTCTTAGATTATACAATGCCATCAAGTACTTCTTTCTCTTCTCTAGATCATATCCTTTGAAATATCCTTCTCCCAGAAAATGGTTCTTAAAAAGAACGGCCATATTCTGGACATGTTCTGTATAGTTATTACTATCAAAACATGAATTCTTGATGTCTACGGGAAAGAATTCCCATGCTGTCTTGACTACTCCTGCAAGACTCATTTCGAGAATTCTTACGAATCCTTCCTTGTTTAAGTCGAGAGTTGCAGCTGCAATTCTCAGGGCTGACGTCCACTCGTCAATAACGGATTCTCGATTTCTGAAATTTACTTCATCAAGGTCGAGCATCACTCCGTAAGGATGGATGGGATCCAGGGTCGCCTTTCCATAGGGTGTATCTTGCACCTTTGGATGCGGCCTTCTTGCCCTTGTCCTTCTTGCTGCCATGTATGCACCGTTTGGGGTATGTTGATCATACCTTGCTCCAGTTTGAAAATCCTGGACTGCATTAATGGCTCCTGGTGCATTTTGAAAATCTTGTTGATTTCCAATGATGACTCCTGGTGGTAGTTGATTCACCGGTTGTGGGTTTTGGACCACATTCTGGTTCATCTTTAAGTCCACCATCGTCATGTTAGCAAAAGATTCTGCTAACTCCTGGAGGTCGTCCAGCTTGATTCGTTCAAGATTACTCATTTCTTCTTTTCACGAATCATTCTTTTCAAGGTCTCCATGTTGGGATCCATTTTGGTTTCTCCAACTGGCTTTGGATAAGTGGGTTCATTACCAAAAGGATTTCTTCCTTGATTGGAACGTGGTCGTTGCTCCAGTCTTTCGATCCGTGTTTGGATCTCCTTCAGGATGTTGTAGATTTCATCCTGTTTCATAGCAATCTTGTATAGATCGCGTGGTACACCATACAGGCTATCGCCATAATGTTGTATCGTCTTCGTATTTCTCTTAGATCCGCCGAAATTTTGGAGGAATCTGGAGAAATCTCTTGATATAAAAGAGTAGATGATACTCCTTTATCCTTCTTTTGTTCCATCAGAGCTATGGAGTAATATATGAATTCCAATTTACTCCCACATGGCTCCAATGTCTTCTTCTCATAGCATGTTCTAACTCCCATTCTAGGAGTATACACCTATGTAGAAGATCTTCTTTTCTGGTGATTCCTTGGATGCAGGAATCAATCAATTCTTTCTTCTCGTTTCGCTGAATTAAAAGGTTCAGCCTATCTCGCCGCCTCCGTCGAATCCTCTCGATATCCGGTTCTTCTTTGCTCCAAAATTTGGAGACGTTCCCAGGAAATGTCCACACCTTGGACATTCTTACGGATTCAATCATATATGATTATTATGATGGTTCCTTCTCATGGTATTTGTCACCTCGAACAGGAGATCGCTCAGATCTGAATCATATCTCCTTCTTGCCTCAATTTCTTGAACCAAAGGCTCAAGGTATTCAAGCCTTCTTTCTCGTACGACTATGGAGTCGAACAATTCTCTCCAGACGATTCTTGTCATCTGGTTTCTTTCTCTTTTTATCTCCAAATCTTGGAGATAATTCCTGTAACCTTCACATCTCGGACAATTGTCCGGATTCATGTTTTTCTTGATGTCTCCTCCGTTAGGATAATACTTAAAGCAATAAATAAAATATAATTCCTTAATAAAACCAGGGCTCTGATACCATTTTAGAAGCGAAGGATCGATTAGCAAAATATGTAATAAAGAAATACGTAGCTATCATTTTAATAGCTAAAATAGGAGGGTAAATACATGATTTTATATGATTTTGGTTAACTAGTCCAATTTTTCCCCATTTTTCACACAAAATGACACTTTTTTGGAAAATGTCACAATAGATATAATTAGAAAAGTCAAAAAGTCTTGGTGGTTATGTGTTATACATGTCTTCAAAAATGGTTATGGGGGGTACACACTATCATCATACTGGATATACATAAATAATACTCTTTATTAAACTTTCATTTAGTATAAATAGGTCTGCTTTTCGTTATTGTGACAGCAGTTTTGATAAATAAACTTTTTTAGGTTTCCCTTAGTTCTACGTCTTTCGATATACTTTCTCCATCCCACTGAACATGTCTTGTTACTGTTCACGGGGGTATTAAGGAAAAGGGTAAAAAGTGAGAAAGTGGGTAGGTACCACTATTTTTGAAGAGTTAATTGTTTCCTTATATGAAACAAGACAAGATAAGTTCAATGGAACAGCCTAAAAAGGAAAGTAAGATAAGTTCAGTGAAACGAAGGGTGTACTATCTATTTATCAATGGAGTTCCCTTGCAACAAAGGAGCTAAATTTTTTTTATTTTAACGATATCGACCAATTTTTTTTATTTTTAATTTTTGACAAAACATATTATGGTGGGATAAAAGAATAAGAAAATGAAAACCAAAGAAGGAGCATTGGATTTTTGTATTTTGGCTGCTAGTGGAGTTAGTGCTGCCTATTTTGTTGTGTTTCACTAATTGGTGATAAGGCATGCTGAATAGATTTACTTTTGTGGTTTTGCTCCAAATCATCAACTCTTCCATCACTGCATTTACAGTCACGCTCCCCACTTTTAGTTGATGCTCTATTTGACTTTTTTTGTTTTTAACTTTTTTACATCAACCTTTCTATCTTTGATATCTCCTACGTTTAACGTATACACTTAATTTTTGTAACAAAGTTCATCATGAATAGTATATACATAAATATTTGGCACATAGTTAAAGAGAATTGGGTAAATTTTACGGTAAAATTCATATGCAGTCTTATTTAAACAAACATTTTTTTATATCATTGGAACCGCAAGATCCGCAACCGTTACTTTTATATGCACCAGCTAAATCTCTGTCACTGAGCATGTTTCTAGAAACTTGGATATATCTAAGAGACCTCCTCCGCTATACAGTATACTCATGCAATGATAATGATAATGATAAAACTCTCCTAACATAAATATTAAACTAAATGGTAACAAAGTGAAAATAATTTGCAAGATTTTACGTATAATATATTTGCCCCCATATAGTGTGAAATAATGGTGATTATTGTATGGAAGCATAGTTTAGCATAACATTAATATTGGTAATAGGCTAAGCTAAAATTTGTGATTTGTGAGCCCGTCGTACGTGCAGTACTTGTTTAGTGTGATTTTTGCTAGCTAGTGCATATAAATAGAATTTATCTAAACATACATATGAATAGTAATTGTGAGTTTGGTCTTATGCATATTTGAGGTTTTATTTTCTTTATGAGATATACATGATACATAATGAGATCATAAATTGATGACATTACAAAGTTCTCGAAGCACTCATCAAACTAGTATAAAGTAAAAACAAACTAAACTAGAACAAACCCATATAAAAATGAAAATACAACCCGCACTTTGATGAGATTTGAATCATAAACCTTTCGTAAAGGAGACACTTGTAATGCCTTAACTTCACTACTTAAGCTAAGTTTTATCGATCAATAACGAGATACTTTATTTGAATCCAAATTGGTTGTTGAAGGTACACATAACAATCCCAACTTATATCTCAAGAAGTCCTATAATTGTTAGTAAGTGAGACCCAAATTTGCATGATCAATCTTCCATTTAAGAATAAAATATGTGCTTAACATATTTATTCTCTTATTTTTGTCTCAAAAAATTAATAACTAAGCCAATGGATCTTAGAGAGTAACATTACCACTCTATAATTTACATTACAATATATATATATATAGCTTAAAAATCATCCACAAATAGGACATGTGAAAAACATTTTTTATCGATTATTTTGACTTTTTGAGCCGATTCTATATCAATGCTAAAAATCGTTATCTAATTTGTCTACAAATCTATGCCCATTAGGCTTGAGACTATTAAGTTGTATGGGCTTTAGATTGTATTTGGGCCTTTTCGGATTACAGAAATTGAAGGTCCATCATCCCTAGTGATGTGTCCATTTAACATTGCAATCTTATTCTTCTAAAATTAAAGGGTTTATTACCGAAAATAGACTGCATCCGAGCCTGAGATACATTTATTTACGTTTTTTAAAACTATATTTATATTTACTTCAATATATATATATATATATTATTAATTAATTTTGTAGTTTTCAATATATCAAATACATATAACCCTTTGACTTTAAAAAACTAAATATTTTTATATACCAAGATGTACATCCCAATATTTTTGAAATCAATCTCTCTTTCAAAATTTTCGGCCATCCGTTTTTTCACCTATTACGATGTTTCCACCAATTCTTCCCCTATTAAATTTGTATATATTGTTTTAATTGATTCATCAAGCACGCAAGCGTGTTTTTGTTGTTTTTAGTGCGTAATTAGGGATCACAATGAGTTTGGTTTTTACAGATACCCGCCTCTACCAAACTCTAATGGGACGGGTTTGAGAATTATAAATGATTTTAAGACGAGTTTGGATAGAAATATTGAAACCCATGACCGGTTTGGCTTGGGTTTGGACAATTACCTACGGGTACCCGTTTTATATTTTATTTAGAAATTGTGATATTATTCGCGTTAATTATTAATCAAACTTTAAAAATTAATTTTATTTCATGTATCAATTAATAATTAGGAATGACAATGGATAGAGTACTCATTCATTAAATATTTTCTAGATCTAAATTTGTTTATAATTTTTCTTTTTGTTCTCGTCCTAATCTCGGTTAAAATAGTGATTCTACCGCACATACCTGTTTCAAATCCATCAGGTAATACTCGATAAAAAATATGAACACTACAAGTAATACTAATTAAAATTAGTAAAAATCCTTCTTTCTATGTTATTTGAACCGTCTCGTTGGTTTATCCTAAATTACTCAATACAAATCTGAACAAAGTTAATATTAATTAAAATCAATAAAAACCTTCTTTTTAAGTCTATTTGAACCGTCTTGTTGGTTCATACTAAATTGATATCCTTGATCTTTGCCAAAATGCCAAAAAAGATATGTTTACATCTTCAAGTTTTTTTTTGTTCTTTTTTGTTTAGCTATGAATCTCACATTTGATTCAATGTATATATTTTCTAGCAAGCACTAATTGAAATTTTTAGAAAATCATGAATGAAAAATGAAGAGGAATTAAAATTGCACAAATTACGGAATTAAAGATAAATCGAAATGGTGAATCGAGGGAGAGTCACGCGCGTGAATGCGCATTTTCCTATTGTTACCAAGAAAAAGAGAGATTAACAATAATGACGTGAAAGATTAGAGATAGTTCCATGTGAAATATATAGTGTAAAGATAAAATTGCACAAATTACGGAATTAAAGATAGATCGGAATGGTGAATCAAGGGAGAGTCACATGTGTGAATGCGCATTCTCCTATTGTTACCAAGGAAAAGAAAGATTAACAAGAATGATGTGAAAAAGATAAAAGATAGTTCAACGTTAAATATATAGTGTAAAGATAAATCGGAATAGCTCTATACTATGAAATTATAAAATTCTATATTTTATTAATATGGGTATATATAGAATTGCCTCTTATAAAATTCACTATTAAAGTAAATAATTAAAAATCTAAAGCATTCTTACATGCCGCAATATATTTTAGATGAGCAATAATGTGAATGTTTGGAGATACCCAGGTTTAATATATATAGATATAGACTAGTATGTATTCCGTCGAAAATGGACGGCGAACAATATTATTAAAATAAAATATATTAATAAGGTTGTTTCTTCGATTTTATTTTACTTCCTTAACAAATATTTTTATTTTTATTATTATTTTGCAATATATAAGCATTAACATTAAAAATAATTTAATATTATTTCGGAGTGATAATATTTCGATAATTGATAAAAAAATAAGTGTTTCTTTGATTTCATTTCACTTTCTTTAGTTGCAAGAAATCAATAGAAATCAAACTATTTTTTTTTACTTCACAATTTGTCAAAATATTTCATTATATACATTGTTAATTATTGTGTACGTCTGATCATCTCGTCACAAAGTTAAATTTCGAGAATTATCCCTACCTGTATATATATACAAATCCAAGAATTATAATTGAGAATACCTATTTTTGAGATTTTTCTTTTATTTACATCAATTTAAAAATTTGTTAAATTAAACAAATTAATATTGACAACTACATAATTGATCAAATTAAAATTGTCAATAAAAATAAAACTACTTATTTGGCCAACAAATTAATTTACCAAATTATATTGGTTGTGCAAAATAATTGAGGAATGGAAAAATACACATGGATTGTAAGTATTTATATAGGTTATCCAAGAATAAAGTTTTATTAAGAATCAATGTGGGATGAGAAAATCTATATTAAATATATATAGAATAAATAAATGAATAGAATTACTCAAAATGATGATTAAAGATAAATAAGAATACTGAAAGGAGAGAGCGCCATGTAGGACCTCGGATTAAGGAGAGTGCTCGAATCTGCAATTATTTAAAAATATATTTAATAAGATTATTAAACTTATTAAACGCAATATTTTTGCTAGTGATATGAATTTTTTTAAGGTGTAAATCTTTAGTTTATAATTGAATTCGATATAGAGAGAGGTAGAGATAATAGAATAAATTTAATTTGTAGATGATACATTATAATAATAATAATAATAATAATAATAATAATAATAATAATAATAATAATAATAATAATAATAATGTATAGTATATGAATTAATATTGACTACTTAATAATTGGCCAAATTACATTGTCCAACATAAAAATAAAATTATTTATTTGACCAACTAATTAATTGGCCAAATTAAATTATTTATGCAAAATATTTGCAGGATGAAAAAAATACACATTGATCTTGAATATTTATAATGGTTCTCCAAGAGTAGAGTCTTATTGAAAATCGATGCGGGATAGAAAATTTCATAGTTAATTTATAGAATATATGGATTAAAAATACATTAAAAGAGGACTTAAGATAAATAAGAATAATGAATGGAGAGCGTGCGAAGTAAAACCTAAAATTAAGGGGAGCGCTCGAATGCGTAATCGTTTTAATAATATTATGATGAGGTCATGATATTATTAAGATTGACTTCGAATTTCGATATACTCCTATTTATGGAGATATTCTTTAAACATAATTTTATTTGGTTAATGTGGTAATTTTAATTGATATATATTAGTAGATGTTGATATGTGAAAATATTTGGTATAAAAATTATTAATAGATTAGAATATATGAATATGAATTAATATTGTACAAAATACGAGAATAAAGGAAAATCGGAATGGAGTACCGATGAGGGGATATGTTTATTTTCCTATTAGAAATAGACACAAATAAACCGTCAAGATTTCTAGTGTCTCGTAAAGTTCTCCGTAAACCTTCTCTATTTATGAAAATCTGCCTCCAAAATTTCACGACGCAATATGTTACAATGGAGAAAAATGTTGATGATTCATCATAAAATTTGTTAGTAAAGAGTATTTGCTTTGAGATTTATTTTAATAAAATTTTCCATTGATAATTATGTTTTAATTGTATTTATAATATTTTGTTCTACTTTTGAATATTGATGTTTACTTTTTAATATTCGTGTTTAAAGCGGGTAGTTAGAGGATATTAGCCAACGGGTTTGAGATGGGTACACGTTTTAAAATTATTTTTTAATCGTGTTTTGAACGGGTTTGAGTTGAGAAAAATTTGATGGGTTTGGATTTGAGAAATGCTTAATGGGTGGAGTACCCGACCTATTACCATTCCTATGAGTAATACGTTTGGTTTTGTTATTTTTTAGACATTTTATATTTGTATTTCAAACAATTTTTAATGTAAGAATGATTAGGACTGACAATTTTTAACACGACACTAACCGATACAAAATTAATGGATTTGGATCAAAGCCTTATTGGGTTCCGGTTCGGATTGAGTTCGGATTACCGGATAAGGTAATAAATTTTAAAATATTATATTTCTTTAATTCATGTCAATCATTTAAATTGATGTCATATTTATTTTTCCTTATAAGTCATCAAAAGGTATTAAATTTTATTCATTTTTTCTCTTATTAAATCTCATTTTAAATTATTTTTTTCTTATTAAATCATTTAAATTGGATTCAGATTCTTATTAACAGAACATGTTGTTATTAGGTCGATCCGACCTGACCCAATCCAACCCGATTGGCATCCATTTGAATGAATAGATAATATTTCCCGAATATCTAAGCAACATATTATGGAGTATATTTTAAATAAGTGGTAATCGTGCGGAATAACAAATCAAGTTAGTGAGATAAATGTTGACCACCAAATTTATTCTAATAAATTGTGGCCAACTTTGAGCTAAAGAGATTTAAATACCATTCATATCACTTTACAACTACCATACACTTTATCTCTCCTTTCATGGTACTATCTCTTTCACCAACTTTCACTCTCACTTTCTCTCTCCTCTCATGCTCTCTCTCTCTCCCTGTACTCTCTTTCGCCACCGCCCCCTTCCGCCGCCGCCACCGTATCTTCTTCCTCGGTCGTCTTTTCGATTTGATTTATTTATACACCTTTCCAAACAGTTTATTATTTCTCTTATTGTCTTTTCCGTCGTCTTTTCGATTTGTTTTCATCTCTGCCATGGATGGTGTTTGCCTTCGGTCAATCGCATATCGCTGTGGGCAAGGTTCATCTTCGGTGAATCATCCTCTTCCATGGTTGACATTTGTAGTCGTGTAGATCTATTTTCTGGTTAAATTTTACAAAATTCATAAAATATGGGTTTGTTACAGGTTGTGAGTGTGGTATGAACGGATCTCATTCGTTCTAAATATACCACGACACATCGCAATAACTTGGTACGACTAGTATGAATGGACCGCATTCATTCCAAGTGTACCACAATACAGTGCAATAACTTGGTACAAATATATATCATTCGTTCCAAGTGTACCACAGCACAACATGCCACCAATTGGCACGATTGGGGCGAATATTGCCATTCGTACCAGTTGTACCATGGCACAGTGTGACTTCATCAATCATCCAATTTCCAGATTTCCAGTTTAAATCACAATTTTAACAAATGTTATCATCAATCAATCCAAAAACCAACAAATATTTTTAAAAAAGTCATCAAATATAATGATATAATATATTACAGTGATGGTACGAAAGGGACGAACTAAATCTACTCGTCCCATTCGTCCCACAAATACAAATCATGCCAATCAACTTAAAAAAGTGCAGGCTACAGACTTTGAAACAGCTCCAACTTCTTTATTTTCCCTTCAACAATCTCACTGGCCACCTTCAGACCGATCATTCCAGCGCAACGAGCCTCGAGCACTTCATCCTCGGCAACAATTGGCTGTTCGGGCCTATTCCGATGTGGCTCTACAGCATAACGGAGCTAGGTGAGCCAGACCTTTCATCAAACAGTTTCAGTGGCAAAAATACCACCAGAAATTGGGAAATGTTCGAAATTGCTCAAACTTTCTCTCCATAGAAACATGCTATCAGGCCCCATCCCACCAGAAATTGGAAACCTCAAATTCTTGAACGTCTTAAATATAATCAAATATCCAATATGCAATCACAATCATGGCACGAATGGAATGAATTAGATCACGAAATGGCAGATCTGGAAGATCGTGGCGGCACGATGTTCTGGATTGAGAAATCGCTGCAGCGAAGCGGCATTAGATTTGGAATGTGACGCTGTGAAATAAGGCAGCGGGATCTAGAAGAATCTGGTGCTATGGCAGATCTAGAAGAATTTGGTGCGGCGACATATATGGAATATGACCGACAAAATGTGAAAGTTCAAGGAGACGCGGCGGACTATACTGGAACTACGACGATGACGTGGCAACAAAATGGAATTACGACGGCGGTGTGACGGAAAGGAATGGAAGTACGACGATGCGGCGGCGGAATGGATGTATGGCGGCAGCGCGTCGGAAAGAATGGAAATACGATGCTAATTGTAGCGACAAAATGAAAGTACGACGGCGACATAAGAAATGGAGAAAAATAAGATTTCTAAAGAGATAGAATATTTGCAGAAAAAGAAAGAATTTGAAATTTGAAAAAATGAAAAATTAAATGGGTAGATGGATGGTTAATGATGGTTCCAAAGGCAAATTGGTCAGGATTTTCAAAAGTTAGCTAGAATTTATACAAATAAAGTTGGTGAACACTATTTATATTCCACTATTTATATTGACTATTCCAAATTTTCACTCTTTAGATAATCTAGTCATTCAATATTTAGGACCTTGAAGACGACTAAGTAGGTAGATGATATAATATTTGAATTGTTCTTTAAATAAATAAATTATTTATCTATCTAATACTTAATAACGCAGTTGTGGCGTTATTTACCACAACTGCCACTCCCCATTCTTCAAAACAAAATTGGCAATATTTGAGCTACTTTTCAATTATTTTCAGGACTGTTGGGTTTGACTGTTTTCTAAGATTATTAACTCTTTTCTATGTTGGTTGTCCAACAACATTTTAAGTACCATTATTTTGTAGATATCCATTATACAGTTAGCTCAAAGACCAGTTAATCCAAAAAAATTATTCCAGTTATTTATAATATATTGGATATCAATGTTAATACTTGAATACTTGGCTCAAAGACTAGTTAATCCAAAAAGATATTCCAGTTATTTATAATATATTGGATATCAATGCTAACACTTGAATACTGATCTCTCTAGAATTTGGGCTCCAAAACATGGTACCAGAAATTTAAATTCCAAATTTTAGAACACTTTCTGTATCTATAAATACTACTACATATGAGGTTCATCTTCATTCTCCTCATCTGTTCTCTGTTCTCCACATTAGTTAAGTTCAATTTTTGCAATAGCAAACTGTTATCAGTTATTGTTTTCTATTTTGTTTTGATTTAGAAACTGTTTTTTCTGTGTATAAAATTAGTAAACAGAATATTAGAAATTTTCCGAGATTGCTTGCATTTTGTTTTCATCTTCTTTGTAGCGGCTGGAGCTACAAAATGGCTCCACAAATTACTGCAGTCCACAGTATTACTCCTGCAAATATATCCACAACCATTTATGTTCAATGCAGTATAAATGGCTATTTTATAACATAAAGAAAAAGAAGCTCAAAGAGAATAGGAAAGGAAGCTGGAAGAGAATAAGATAGAAGATGTTAAGATAATGCTAGACAAAAAAAGATTTGAGTGGGTGTCATCGGCAGTGTTTGTATTTCTCTTTAGTATTTATCTTTAATCTACTCTATTCATTTTTGTGTTTGACTTTAGTAGATACAAATTAGAGCTATAATTTTTTTTAAATGAACTTAGAGTTGTTATTTGATTTATTATCAATTATGGAAGAGAAAAGCTACATAACACAAATCAGGTGTATGAACATAGTTTCTTCCAAGTTTTCTTACTTTCATTTTAAAGTTTTTTGTTTGGCTTATAGATTTTTTAAATGAGAAAACTAACTGTTGGGAAATTTAATAGAGTTTTGATTTGATACCAAAATCCAGCTGACCCCAACTGAGTAGATGATTGCGCAAGCCTAAGTGTTTTTCCAGCTCACATGTTTGAGCTTATAGAGTTTCTAAGTTTACAGGTGGGGTCGCTGAAGACGACGAAGGCCAGCTGAGTAACTCATCAGAGCTACCACAGCAGTGAAGCCCAGCAGAGTTGTATAAGATTACAACATACAAAAGAAACTCAGCTGACCAAGCTGAGTACACAGCAGGGCAAGCCAAGTCGAGTGATCAGCAACGTTATCTAGATTCAAGACGATCAAGTTCATCCAGACACAGCTGTAGGAAAGACCCAGCTTGTGTGGCAACTCAGCTCAGCGTAAAGACCCAGCAGAGTTCAAGACTCAGCTCAGCGTCAAAGATCTTGCAGAGTTCAAGACAACTCAGAGTTAGTGCTGTCAAAACAGGCCCGGCCCGGCCCGGCCCGACGGGCCGGCCTGTTTTTGGGCCGGGCTAGGCTCAGCAAATTCAGGCCCGACGGATTTTCGGGCCGGGCCGGCCCGGCCCGAAATAGACAAAAGCCCGGTGGGCTCGGGCCGGCCCGGCCCGGCCGGCAAAAATGTGCTATAAATTGATTTTTCGGGCCGGGGCTCCGTATTTTCCGGCCCGTGAATTTTCGGGCCGGCCCGGCCGGCCGATTTTTCCAAAAGTCATGAACTCGGCCGGCCGGCCGAAATTTGCCGGCCTACTCGAGTCAGCGCGAGTCGAAGTCAACTTGAGATAAAGTCAGAACTGACATGGACCATCAGGAACTCGACACCTCAGCACCTAGAAGTCAGACCTAGGATTGCTTTACGAGGAAATCAAGGAAGAAGACAAGACCAACTTGTCAGAAGTTAGGTAGAGATTCAGAACGGCTCTTTCCAACGGCTAGTTCTAATCTCTCCCTATAAATATGAGTCTTCTTCATCATCAGAACGATATATAAGAGAGAGAAAAATACAAGATGAGAGATCAACAGACTATATTAAAAGAAGTCTAACCAAAAATTAAGATATCTCTCAGAAAAGCTTCAAGATCCAGCCGCCTACATCCTTATGAGTTCTTATTCATTCTCAGGCTGCTGAAGCTCTTTCCCATTAGTATCTAGGCATAAAATCATTCCTATCATAAGCCTAGTTTGAACGAGTTCATTATACTCATAGTTCTTCATTGTAAGAACTCGTTCATAGTTGGAAAACCCAAACCCAAACCCTTCTACCCAGAAAAGGTTAGGTAAAGGTACGCTTGCTCGAAATGCGCAATTCGAGTGTTGGTTCTGTAGTACCCGTAAACTACAGGTTAGGCTTCAGCTGTGCCCGTAAACAGTTGGTTACATTTCGATACAGTACGCGTAAACTTGTATCCAGCTTGAGGAACTAAGCTGCAACGCTTGCTGACTGCGCGTAAAGTCAGTGGTATCCTTAGTGGATTACCAGAAGGTTTCTGGTCGTGGACGTAGGAGTAGTTTCTCCGAACCACGTTAAATAGCTTTGTTCGTTACTGCTTTATTTATGCATTCAGCTAACTATTCATAAGCATTCTTTCAAGCTGCATAAACTGACTAACTGAAAAGAGAAACAAAGCTTTGCAATATATTTAAAGTAACAGACGGACTTTCCAAAAACCCTCCACATTCCGCACACAGCCAGCTGTGTCGATCAAGCTGTCTTCCAGCTGGATCGAACACAGACAGCTCACTCAAGAGTTTTAATTGGAAAAAGTTTTAAACCTTGGTGTATTCACTCCCCCATTTACACCAAGGTATCCATCTCGAGACCAACAATTGGTATCAGAGCAGTGGTTCAAAAGATCACTGTATCTGTGTCAAGTCAGCCTCTTTGCTGATAGTGGTCACCTGAACAGATCCTTCAAAGTTTCAAAATCTTTTTAAAATCATTATATTGCATACTGTCATGGAATCTTCCTTGTGCAGAAATCTTCCGACATTCTCTGTCGATGATTATCAGATCTGGAAGTTCCGACTCAAAAGCTTTCTGTGCGCACGACACGACATGATGTGGGATGTTATCAGTAACGGGCCCATCATCATCATGAAGTCAGAAAGAGAAGCAGAAACCACACCTGGAGTTGAACCAGTACTTCGGCAAGTTGTGAAGCCCAAAAGGGAGTACTCTCCAGAAGAAAGAAGACAAGCTGGATTGGACAGCTACGCTCGCAACATCATCTTCTCAACGGTGACGGACGTTTATCTAAGGGGATGTGGGACACTCTAGCCAAGCTATGTGAAGGCTCAAAGGAAATTCAAGAGAAAAAGTTCTCAGTTGCATGCCAGAAATTCGACAATTTCAAGCAACTCCCCTGTGAGTCCATCGAGCAAATGGAGCTCAGATTCTCCAACCTCGTCATCGAGATCGAGATGATCCGAACTGGAAAATATACAGTTCGAGATAAGAACTTGAAAGTTCTTGCAGCTCTCTCCTCAGAATGGTGTACACACAAAGTGGTTCACCAAAGCAGACTGATCTTGGCAGCATGGAGACGGAAAAATTGTTCTCCATCTTGAAAACCAACGAATTTGATCTGGGGATCACAAACGGAGAATCATCCAGCCAGATGTCTCAAACAGAGCTGATTTCTAAAGCAAAGGAGACAGCTCTCAGTGCAGAATCAAGAAGATCAGCTCAATCATCTCAGCTTGGAAGGACCAACAAGGAGCACAGAAATATGAGCAAAGAAGAATTGCACGAAGAAGTTGTCATGCTTGTACGAAATATTAATAGGCTAGAACACAGCAAGGAAAGGTACAAGAAGATCGTGAAGGTTCATCACGTCAAGGAACTTGACCCAAAGAGAAACCTAGCTGACTCATCTTCCCGGAAAAAGGATAAAGGACTCGAAGCGAGCGAAATGGATGATGATCAAATCTCCTTCTCCGACTCAGATGAGAATGATTGCTCTGATTAAGATGTCTGAAACATCTTATTGAATCAACCGATGAAGAAAATGAAGAAACCCAGCTAGCTGACTGGGACCAGCTGTGAAATAAAGACAGTTAGATACAAAACTAAAAACTCAGCCAGTCTCACTGTTGAGTACATTGGTCTCAAGAGAAGAATTCAGAAACAGTAGATAAATTAGCTGGATTTGGGACAGCTGACCTTATCAAAGGAATGAGCCAATGATGAGAAAATCCGCTCAAATGAAGTAGGATGCAGATGAAGAAAAAACCACCTGCTATCAAATCAAGGGGGAACTCTACTTAGCTGGAAATAGAACAAAAATCAAGTAGAATACCCAGCAGAATGCACTCACCAAGATAAAACTCAGCTGGAATCACCAGCTGAAGAGAAACCTGATCCAGCGGAGCAATCAAGCTGATTCTCTAACCCAGCTGACGACATGAAAAGCACCCAAGAGATTTCTCAACATCTGAAGGACACCGTTGTTGGGAAAATTCACACAGAAGCACAACATGCTGAAATCTAATTCAAGATGATGTGTGAATTACTTGGACTGCTCAATCCGGATGAAGAAAAATCATCCAGCTGAGGGGGAACAAACTCAGCTGGATCTCAAAGCTCAGTTCAGAAGGATTACCCAGATGAAGGCTAATCAAGCCCAGCTGGACATCAGTCGCAGAGCTCAAAGGAACTCAGCTGGAGGAAAATCAAGCTAATTATCAGATACTCAGCTGAGGAGAAAACTCAGTCAAGCAATAGAAAATACCGTCGTGGTATCGGTTGACTTCTATGTCCAAGCTGACCGATTTGCGTCTCATGCATTTATTGCTCTGAGGAATATGCTATTTAAGTCCAATTATTTTGAATTTTTATTTTAAGCGGACATATATTCCTTAGTTAAATTGCTTGATAAGTTTCCTTTCCCATCGCATTAATTATAAAGTCTGCAGAGTACTGTAGCACGGTAGGATCAAGGCAGAACGTCAAACGTTTGAACTGCCTCACGCGCGGTTGTAATACACTCGCCGTAAGCACGTCAGCAAAACGTGATGAGTAAATCTCTCCCAATCGTTGATTAGAATATCAGCTGTTTCAATCTCAACCGTTGATCCATTATGGCAGCTGATATATATGGAAAAGATATGCGGATTCTTTCATATTTTATCTTTATCTTAGCGAATTTCAAATCTTCAAAAACTCTATCCATTTTCTACAAGTTTTTCGCACGATCAAAATCAACAGATTGCATAAATGGCACCCAAGAAATCAACCGCATGGATGAACCAGTTTGAAGCTCTAATGACAAAACTATCTTTTGAGAGTGTTCTGTCCACCTCCAACCTTCATATTTCAGAACTAAAAGAGATGGTGGATCTTGTTGCAGACTCCGGTCTCTTGCTGTGGGCAACCTCCATGCCCAGCTTATGCTGAAGAAAAATGCTGCCCTCTTCTACCTCAACATCATTGACGAAGACGGCTTCTACTCATCTTCATTCGATATGATCGTCAAGGGCGCTGACGGAAAGTATGATTCAGCAACCGTCAACATCAAACTCAACAGAATGCTGCGAAAGGTGTTCAATCTGCCTAGCAAAGAAGAATTCATTCCAGACGACTACAGCCGTGAGGAAGTGGATGAATTCCTCAATCAAGAGATGCTTATCTCCCTAGAGCCGTACAGAACGAGCATGTCAAAGCTCCTACTCAAGCCAAAGTACAGGTTGCTGCTGGATATTATGCAGAAGTGTATTCTTGGGATAACTGTATCTCAAGGAGAGATCAGTATTCCAAAGCTCAAGCCAATAATTGCCATGATCAAAGGCGCAAATGTCAACTGGTTTGATTTCTTACTCAACCGACTGGTCAAGAAGTCAGAGAAGATCAAGTACGACTCCACCAGGACGACATATTCAAGCTCAGATCCCCTGTATCTATGCTCTAAGATTTCGTTCTTGATAAAGCAAGCTGTGAAAAGGCACACAGTAAAATGGGCTGATTCAGAACCGTTTTCCAGAAACAAAGATTATCTTCCAGAGAATTAGTCAAATCAGTGATCTCCTGAAGAAACAGTCTGCTATGAGCAAAGGCAAGAAGCAGCTGGAAGGAAGAGAGACAGAAGTTCCAGCTGAGAAGAAATAAAGAAAAAGAAAGACAATGACTTTAAACCAAAGTGAGGCCAAATTGAAAAGAAAAAGAAAACAACTGTCATTCCACCAACTGAGGCGAGCTCCTCTTCAGAAGCAACTCAAAGTCAAGCAATGATGATTCTCTCCCCACAACCAGTGTCGGCCTTCAATCAATTCGGATCAAACATCCTGACTGAGATGAGATTGAATGATGGATCGTCATCCAGCTCAGAGGACGAGCTGGATAATCCAAGGAGTCAGACACCTCTTTCACCTTCCCTGACCCAGGTTATCGCTCAAGTACTTGGCGATATTCCTGTTCATCCCAGCTCACCTCAGCCCTCACCGCCTCACAGAGATCAAGAGTGTTCTAACTCAATATCCAATTCTGGCACATCTGCCCATTGCCCTCGTCAAAGTTGGAGATCTCAAGTTCTATCTGGCCACCAAGATGGCAACTTGGTACCAGATTGAACAGCTGATAGAAACCTTCTCCTACAAGAAGTTGAAGACGGATGAAGCATGGCTCCAGCAACTTTTGGCTTTGGAAGTCTGGAAGATGCATACTTGCATCAAGATGATCTCATTAGAGGTATCATCGAAGTATCTCAACAGTACCCCAAGCCGCACCCAACAGACGTCTGGGAGTCAGCCAACAAGCTTCTTATAGCAGCGGGATGGGAAACACCTTCTGGAGCTGACAACTCCAAAGAAGTCTCAGCTGAGATTACCAAGGAAGCTGTACCAGATAACACAGCTGAGGTAATGATCATTGAAGAAACAGCTGAACCAGAGGCAGCAGCCCCACCAAGTCCAATTGCCGATGACACTCGCGTACTGGTCGAGTTCGAGGCAGACAAACCCAGTCATGACGAATCCAAAACCCAAACGGACTCAGCTGTCAAGCTTTCAACCGCCATGAAGGAAGCTATCTCTAAAGAGGTTGAGGAAATTCTTTTTCAGGACAGACTAAAGTCTCAAGACGATGTCATCATGCTATTCACAGCTCTAGACTGTCAAGTTAGAGAACAACAGCGGACAATTGATGAAGTTCATAAATTTGTCCAAAATTTACAAAGTACAAGTCTAGATCTCAAGCAATCTCTCGTCTCTCAAAGCATTGATCAGTCAAATCATCTAGAGAAGAGAGTTTCTGAGATAGTAACAAGACTTCAAGCTCCACTGGTCGACGACATAGTAAATCTTTCAAGCCAGCTGGAAGCCATCAAAAAGTCTACTTTCTCCAACAGCTCTGACATCCGCCAGCTTTTTAACCTGTTCAAAGATCTGGATGCTCAATTCAGAGCTGGAAGCAACAGCGCTACTCAGCTAAACATCGCCACAGCTGACAACTCAGCCAAGATCGCTGATGTTGAAGCTGCTCTCGCCAAGCTTAACGCAACAGTCACTGACCTCTCTGCCTCCCTTATTGATAATGCCAAAAAGGGGGAAGAAAAGAATGAAGAAGCTGGAAAAACAATGGAGAGGAAAGCTGCAGCTCAGGGGGAACCTGTGCAGCCAAATCAGTCGGAAATCGACGACTTTGCTAAAGAGCTAGATGAGGAAGAGCCAACTGCAGCAGTCAAAGAGACATGGAGAGATAAAACAATCGCTCTAGCCAAAGCTTGTGGATACAAGCCAGAAGAATACAATGACCACCACTGGCTTTGTAACTTTCACAATGAGCAAAGAAGAGAAATGCAGGAGCTGGACAAGATTATTAAGAAGAAAGCTGAATCGCTCAAGCCTGCTGAGAAAAAATAGAAGAAGAAAAGACTAAGCCACAGACAAGCTAGGAAGAAACAAGTCCAAGCAGCTTCAAGCATTCCAAGATCTGACAAGAGGAACCCAGATGTAATCAATGAAAACTGGGAACAATGTAAAACAGAATTCATCAAAGAATTCTACTACCTAAATCAATACAAAGGTATGGATCATAAAACTGCGTTCAAAGAATACTTGCTCGAACTTCATGAAGAAAATCCAATGATGGCAAGATCATTAGCCCTAGCTGCCAAAAGAAACGACATCCAGCTCAAAGCTCCAAAAGTCAAGCAATTAAAGCATCCCACTTTAGCTGGAACGAATCTACTTGACAAGGCCCAAATTATCAAAGAAGTTAATTACTGGGCTAGCGAGAGAGGAATCTCCAAGTCTAAAAATCAAGATGAATGGAGGAACTTTGAAGAATTTATCTTCAACAGATATGGTCTTAAGACTGACCATCAGATTGACGAATAGAGAAAGTAGCAAAGCTGAAGACCCAGCCAACTGGGAATTATCTTTTGAACTTTTGTAATTAGAAAGTTGTAAAATTTCTTCTTATTAATGAAAAGTTCGTTTTATCAAAATCAACCTGAAGACAATCTCTTTGTCCAAGCTCTGAATATGATTATTTGCTGTGAATGCTCAGTCTTTTAAAACCCCGTTTCCTGTTAAGGGGGAAGTAAATTGTTTTTCCAACTTGGGATTTTAGCATCATCATAAAGGGAGAAATTGTTGGGAAAATTAATAGAGTTTTGATTTGATATCAAAACCCAGCTGACCCCAATTGAGTAGATGATTGCGCAAGCCTAAGTGTTTTTCCAGCTCACATGTTTGAGCTTATAGAGTTTCTAAGTTTACAGGTGAAGTCGCTGAAGACAGCAGAAGACCCAACTGAGTAACTCATCAGAGCTACCACAGCAGTGAAGCTCAGCAGAGTTGTATAAGATTACAACATACAAAAGAAACTCAGATGACCAAGCTGAGTACACAGCAGTGCAAGCCAAGTCGAGTGATCAGCAACGTTATCCAGATTCAAGACGATCAAGTTCATCCAGACACAGCTGTAGGAAAGACCCAGCTTGTGTGACAACTCAGCTCAACATCAAGACCCAGCAGAGTTCAAGAGTCAGCTCAGCATCAAAGATCCAGCAGAGTTCAAGACAACTCAGAGTCACCAGCACAGCAGAGTCGAAGTCAACTTGAGATAAAGTCATAACTGACATGGACCATCAGGAACTCGACACCTCAGCACTTAGAAGTCAGACCTAGGATTGCTTTACAAGGAAATCAAGGAAGAAGACAAGACTAACTTGTCAGAAGTTAGGTAGAGATTCAGAACGGCTATTTCCAACGGCTAGTTCTAATCTCTCCCTATAAATATGAGTCTTCTTCATCATCAGAACGATATATAAGAGAGAGAAAATACAAGATGAGAGATCAATAGACTATATTAAAAGAAGTCTAACCAAAGATCAAAATATCTCTCAGAAAAGCTTCAAGATCCAGCAGCCTACATCCTTCTGAGTTCTTATTAATTCTCAGGTTGCTGGTAGTCAGTGATATCCTTAGTGGATTACCAGAAGGTTTCTGGTCGTGGACGTAGGAGTAGTTTCTCCAAACCACGTTAAATACCTTTGTTCTTTACTGCTTTATTTATGCATTCAGCTAACTATTCATAAACATTCTTTCAAGCTGCATAAACTGACTAACTGAAAAGAGAAACAAAGCTTTGCAATATATTTGAAGTAACAGACGGACTTTCCAAAAACCCACTACATTCCGCACACAGTCAGTTGTGTCGATCAAGCTGTCTTTCAGCTGGATCGAACACAGACAGCTCACTTAAGAGTGTATTCACCCCCCTCTACACCAAGGTATCCATCTCGGGACCAACACTAACAAATTTACTTCTTTCTGTGAAGGGAAAAGGTTTTAATGTGCATAATGAATTCAGAGGTATAACTTAAAATTTGCAGTTCTCTCTTCCCACAAAATCTTAAATAATTCTCTCTTTCTTTCTCATTGTTCTTGCTGCACTTAAACGCATAACCTATCCATATAATTAATTTAAATTGATGAGATCCAATTTTCTCTATGTGCTTTAACAGATTAACCACTTGAATTACAGATTACTTTTCAGAAGTGAGACGAATAAATGGAGGTTGACTTACCTTTTCTCTTCACTTGATTGCTCCAGTTTAGTTAAAATATGTAGTGATTGTGCTCAATCGTCAAAACTCTGCAGAAAAATAATACTAAATAATAAGAAAACTTTTTTTTCAGTTAAAAATCTGTAAACTCACAAGTAGAAATGATTTGAGTTTTTACTGGTTTCATGAATAAAAAGGAAGGTATGTTATGAATAAAAAATAGAGGTTGTGTTGAATGTTATTATTTTATTACAATAATTTTCGTACAACTGAACGCAGAGGGCTTTGCCAAGTTCTTGCTGCAAAAAAATCTAATTGCAAGTGATAAGATTTCAACAATTAAAAGAATTACCAAAAAAAGTATAGTGTGTATACAGTGTATGTTTACAGAGTAATATATCTTTCAAAAAATTAATTTGAAATCAAAATTAATACTACCTCCGTCCCATTATTCTTGTCTCATTTCTTTTGGGCACGGGTATTAAGGAGAATGGTGTTTAAAGGATAAAAGATAGGAAGTGGTGGAGCCCGTAATTGTGAGAGAAGCATATTTCCTTTTATGAAAATAGGACAAGAATAACGGGACAGCCAAAAAGGAATACAAGACAAGAATAATGGGACGGAGGGAGTAACAAGTAATTTTATAAATATACAATTATAAAATTTATTAAATAGGCTTATTTATTAATTATATTTTAGTAGTTATTGTGTATACGAAAAAAATTTACCTTTTCAAGTTTATAGTTTGAAACATTGTATATTGGAAATATAAACTTTGATCGATAATATTTGAATGTTATAATGTTATAATGTTATAATGACTCTTTTCCATTACCGGATCTCCTGGAACAAAAGAGGAATAGTTTAGGTTTAGCAGAAAATAAAAAAGAACATAGTTTATGACAGTGAAAATGAAAAAGACAGGATTATACAAAATTTTGCTATTATACCCTTCATTTTATTTTTTGGGAAGGAAGAAGACAGATATGAAGTAGGGAGAGTTAGACCTGCCCAAACTGGAGGGCCCGGCGGGCCTAATCGGAACCGGCCCGCCGGTCAACGGTTTTTTAACCGGCCCGGCAGTCAACGGGCCGCAACCGTAACCGGAACCGTGAGCTCAAGGGCCGGTTCCGGGCCTGCCTTCGTTCAAACCGTGACCGCCGATTAACCGCCGGTTAAAACCGGCGGTTAACCGGAATTATTAAAAAAAAAAAAAAAGGTGACGTGGCGCCGGTTCGAACGGTCAAAACCGGCGGTTAACCGTTGGAACCGCCGGTTCCAACGGGAAGAAGACAGCAAGCACAGCAGCACAGCAGCTGCATCAATGTGACGACGGCTCAGCCGGCTAGAAAAATAGCCGTTCTTCTTTGCCCCTCTCTCACCCCAATTTTACCCTATAAATACCACACTATAATCTCTCGAAATAATCACACCAATTCTCGTATCTCTACTATTTAATTTGGCATTCAATCTATTATTTGTTGCTCAAATTCTTCATTTTTGTATTAATTTTGTGCTCAAGTTCTCAACTTCTCTCACCACACACTTCACCAATCCCTCCATAACAATATTCCATAATGTCGACCTCCTCTCGTGTCGATAAGGGCAAAGGCGTTGCCGAAAATCAAGATGATGCTCTCGTTGATCCAAAAGAGAGGAGGAAGATCGGCTCGGCAAGCTCGAGCAATGGCCGCAGAAGAAATATCAAGGGCGTATGCGGAACAACTTCAACAACAAGAGGATCGAGAGTTTGCCGAGCAAGTTCATCGTCAAGAGGAGGAGATGCTTCGGCAATCTCGAAACAATCCAACGAAGAAGAAGAAGAAGAAGAAGTCGAAGCGCCGCCAGAACAAACCGACGGCTCGACCTCTTGTGTCGGATATCTTTACTAAGCATTTTAAAAAAATGCCTAGAGCCGAGCCTTTAGCGACAAGCCCGGAGATCCTCCAAAATACAACGCCTATTGCAACTATTGCAATAACGTCTACAAATGGACGCGTGGAGGAGGCTATGGCACACTAAGGCGACACGTGGAGACGTGTCATCCGGAGAATACGGGATTGCATCAACACAAACTCAAATTCGTGGCACCGGCTTTCTCGGCGACGGGTACGTCTTCTCACGCTTTATTTAAATATGATCATCAGCATGCCGAAGATGTTATGGCTAGATATTGTG
Source organism: Agastache rugosa (assembly GCA_031470985.1). Classification (NCBI taxonomy): domain Eukaryota; kingdom Viridiplantae; phylum Streptophyta; class Magnoliopsida; order Lamiales; family Lamiaceae; genus Agastache; species Agastache rugosa. The sequence goes on along the minus strand of CM062602.1, from coordinate 37,265,422 downwards.
CTATGGAAAAACAACCTTTTACATTTGCCGATAAAATAACCTATCAAGAAAGTATAAAAGATGCATATTGTCCAGCCGCTAAAAAAATTAGTAGAAGTAATATGCTTAGACGAATTAGAAGACAAGCTTTTGATAAAAAAATGGAATTAATGAAATATTTGATAAACTTAGACCATAAAGTTTCTATTTGTGCCGATATTTGGACGGATTGTTTTCATCAAAATAATTACATGGGAATAACATGTCATTGGGTTGATGATAAATGGATACTACAAAAACGTTTAATTGCATTTAGGGAGTTCGATGATCCACACGGCCACTAATATTGCTTTAATAATTATAACCGTTTTAAATGAATACCAATTGATTAATAAAGTATTTTCGGTTGGTTTTGATAATGCATCCGCCAACACCGCTAGTATTCGAACTCATTGAAGCATGTAATCCATCTTTCCAAGGAAAATATTTTCATAGTAGATGCATTTGTCATATTTTGAATTTATGTGTTCAAGATGGACTTGAAATTTTTAATGAATCGGTTATGCCAATTAGAAAAGTCGTTGCCCTTTTGCATACAAATATAACTTTAGGTAAAAAATGGCAAAAATATTGTCGTCATAAGAATATTCAACATAGGAGTTTTGTTAGAGATGTATCACATCGTTGGAATTCCAACATGAAATGCTTAATTCTACTTTAGAGTATAAAGATTATTTATGCGAATTTTTTAGAAAAGAATTTGCGACGGTTCAATTGACTTTATTACTTTCTTATTGGGACCAATGCATGGATTTATATCAATTGTTAAAGGTTTTTAATAATGCCACCGTTCAATTATCGGGTGTTTATTATTGTACTTCCGTTCGTGTGTTGGAACATTGCATGTATATTGCACTTAGCTTTAAAAATTGTTTTAGTAAACCCAATTTGCAAGGTGTGATTTATTTTATGGTTCAAAAATGGCTAAAATATTTTAGAAATATTCCGGATGTTTTCTAGTAGCTAAGTGCTTAGATCCTAAATGGAAATATGATGGTGTTTGTCAAATGTTAGATATTTATTATAATGCTTTTAAGCAAATGGACTTTTTAAATGTACGAATTGATAGAGAAATAATTTTCTTTGATATTCCTAATGTTACTCAAATAAAATATGATTTAGAAAGAACTTTAAGATCTCTTTTTGCCGAATATAGGATATTTCATGGTATTGATCTTGACATGAATGCCTATTTATTTCTACTTCTGCTCTTCGTTTATACCACTTTTGATTTAAACTCCTAAGATCCCTTAGTTCAACAATTAAGTAGCATGCACCAAGATAGATCTTATGAACTCCACAGGGGCCAAGGTAATAGTGAATTAGATATGTATTTGGGTTGTCGTTTTGTTTTTGGTGTTGAAGATAGTGCTCATGAAATCGACGTGATGAAGTGGTGGTCAAAGAGAACGGAGTATCCCGTACTCTGTCATGGCGAAAGAGTTATTTGCCGTCCCCGCGTCCACCGTCTCGGTCGAACAAGCTTTTAGCATTGGCGGACTCATGTTGGACCAAAGAAGATCAACGATGAAACCAAGAAACATTGAAGCCACGATGTTGCTTGATGATTGATTGGTCGAGGGCCGACCTTAGAGCTCAAGAGCTCGATTGGGATGATCGCGACGAGCCCGAACGAAGAGTTCACCGAGTGATCGATCGGTGGACGAGAACTACTAGGGAGTAGAGAGTAATGTAATGTAATCGAACTACGTGGACTTTGATTCCTCTATGAGGATACGTAGGCAACTCAATTTTAATATTAAAATTGAGCTCAAGTCTTTTTTTCCCTTTTTTTTCATTTCAACTTTCAAGTGTTGTAATTTCAACAATATTAATGAGAAATGATTTAATATTTTTATTCAATGACTACTAAGTAAAATTTAATTTTTTTTGCTTATATTGTCTTAAGATATATATATACAACAATTAATTACAAAAAAAAAATTACAAAAGTTGAAAAAAATGCTCCAAAAATACAAAAACAATCTTTAATTTAATTTTCAAGTACTTGTAATTTCTATTTAGTCATGTTTATTTTAATTTTCAAGTATTAATGAAAAACTAGTTCATTTTCATTTATGTTTCATTTTCTTAATTTTCAATGTTATATATATATATATAAAGAAAAAAAAAATTAAAAACCGGGCCGGTTTTTAACCGGAACCGGCGGGTTTTACACGGGCCCGGAACTGCCGGTTAAAAAGCCCGGCCCGTAACCGTGTACAGTGTACACGGGCCGGTTACGGTTCTTCTCGGTGAAACGCGTAGCCGGCGAGCTCGAGCCGAACCGGCGGGTTCGGGGCCGTGGGCAGGTCTAGGGAGAGTAGTAGATGCTCTGTAGCAGATTGCGACTTGGAGAAAAGGTGTGGCGGCGTAAACTCGGTTCGGGTGCAGCGACATGTGTGGCAGACATTGCAGATGAAGGCGATTTGCCAATTTGTGAGTGGGAGAATTAGGGTTTCACCAGTTTGTGTGTGTGGTGTGTGTTCGCCGCTGGAAGTGTTGAGTTTCAGATGAAACATAGAAGGAGATATTTCGGTATTTATATTAGGGTTTGTTTATAATTAATGAGAAAGAAAATTATTCGGGCCTTAGTTTATCTTTAAGTGTATTTCGTTTGGGCTTTAACTTGGGCCAAATTGCTTTTAAAATGTTGATATATATTAAAAGTCCATTGTATTTTAATTTTTTTGTTCATATTGTTTAATGTGAAAGGCATATATTGTGTTCGCTTCATTATTGTTTTATTTACAAATTAGGCTTTGCAGATTAAATGTTTGTAATGCTAACTATTTGAGCTGAATTGATTACTTAGTTGGGCTAGAGGTGGCCACAAAAACCGGAACTGCCGGAACCGAACAGAAACCGGCGGTTTCGGAACCAGAACCGAACCACCGGTTCCGGTTCCGAACCGAGAACCGCATCGATGGCGGTTCGGTTTCGGTTCCAAAGTTGCGGAACCGAGAACCGCCTGTTTCGGTTCGGTTTCGATTCCGAACTGTCGGTTCCTCCTATTTTTTTAAAAATTTTTATGTTTTTATCTATATTTATGTTACAATTCATATTTATTTCACTTAAATGTTACATTAGAATGCATAAAATTATAATTAAACAAGAAAACATAGCAAAAAAATAAAAAATAAAATAAAATTTTGAACCCCAAAATATGCGGTTTCGGTTTGGAACCGCCAGAACCGAACCGAACCGAAACATGCGATTCCGGTTTGGAACCGAAACCGAAGTGTTCGGCGGTTCGATTCCGGTTCCCTTGGGGCGGAACCGAGAATCGCCGGTTCGGTTCCGGTTTCAGAATCGAACCGAACCACGGCCACCACTAAGTTGGGCCGAATAATTTTGAAACTGTATTATTTTTTTGGTTTGTAATAATAAATAAAATGTACATTATACGTACAAAAAATATTAATATTCGAAAATAACTAAATTGAATATTTACTAATAAATAAATTTAAGATATATTATATTTCGAAAATTTAAATATATTCATAAGTTACTTATTAATACAATAAATTATTAAATATATCAATATGATAGGGATTTATTGATATATGGTTGATATTCTACATATAGTTTCTCTCTTTTGTGAACATATAATATCCACTTAATTGTGATCAGCTATCGATTTTATATAAAAAATGAACTTCTAATATAAATTCAATTTGATTTATTTTGAATATTAATTTATAAGTTTGATACTAAATAGTTGTATATATTAAAATTAGATTATATAAAAAATAATCCGAATTATCAATAATATTATAATGGATTGTGTAATGACACTAGAATGGTTGTTACCAAACTCGGTACCCATATTTTGGAATGTCAATGGGCATAGGGCTGGATAAAATGTTTTGATCATCTGTATGTCTTTGACCCCTTTAGATTCGAGGTTACCTTTCAAGTTTGTGCGTTGTTAGTTCCCCTTGATTGTGTCGCATGCAATGACTATTAATAACAACCAAGGACTATTAATATGTTACGGTATCAAGGGGTTACCAACCATTAGGGGTGTCAAAATTAGCCCGGCCCGGCCCAGCCCAGCCCTACAGGTCGGCCCAGTTTCGGGCCGGGTTGGGCGTCACAATTTAAGATTCGAAAAAATTTTAGGCTGGCCCGACCCAAAATGGGTAAAAGCCCGGTGGGCTCGAGCCAGCCCGATCCGACTAGAAAAAATTACACTACAAAACAGTTTTCGGGCGGGCTGGGCACCACATTCTCAGGCCAGAATTTTTTTTTGGCCCGACCCGATTTTACAAAAAGCCCGGCGGGCTCGGGCCGGCCCGGACTTTTTGACAGCCCTGCCAACCATATAGGATTGGAGATGAAAAATTGGCTTCAGTTATTGTGATATATTACTCCCTCCATCCCACAATAAGTGAGATACTTTTCTCTTTAGTTTGTTTCATCCAAGTGATCTCATTTCCTTTTATTAAAATCACCTCCTCTTACATAAAGGTGTGTTTTCCACCACTTCTTCTTTAAATTACCTTTCTCTTTAATTTCGGTGCCAAAAACCATTTGATAATGAATTTTGTCCCGTGCTACGCACGGATGTTAAATACTACTAGTATTCATAAATAATAGGAAAGGAGATAGTATTTGGACTTTTATGATAAAAAATACTACTAATGTAAAAAATCTTTATTTATTTATTTATTTTTTTAATTTAAAAATGTTAGATAGGCCAAAAAAACAGATCGAGCCATTTCTAAAATTTGCCCAACCGCCCCTTCTCCGCCTCCAGTACAATCCTCTCGAATATCTCTTTCTTTTGTTTTTTTACCCTTTTTTTTCTTTTTACCTTTCTCCTTCTTCCTTTAATTCTGTATATTTGCAGATTGATTGATATCCTTAGTCCATAGATACATAGGGTTGTAGGTTGTACTTGTAGATATTGCTGTACAGAATAGCGGAAAAAATTCAAATCGCCATGTCTGCAGCCGTTGAAGTCGGTGCTGTAGCTCTTCAGGATCTCGCCATTCGTGTCGAGGTTTGTCCACTCCTCCGCCCCCTTTTTTCGTTTCTTTTCTTGGTTTACTTTTTCCCAAAGAAATGCAGAGAGAAGTAAGAGATTTTTCTTTTTTCCATTTTTTCGCTGTTAATTTAATAGAGCTTTGACCGATTCTGTTGCGTGGATCTATTTGTGTTGGAATCTTGATATTAGGTTAATAAACATTAGGCCAATTCTTTACAGAGGAGGACATGTTGCGTAGATTTGATTTTCTTGTTCCGATTTGGGAAAAAAGAGAAGGTAAAAAGCCTATTTCTCGATGTGCTACTGATATGTGAGTTACAGTAGATTGAGTTACGAATAAATAGTTGGGAATGACTGCAGTTTGGAAAGCTTCGCTGCCGTTTCTAGTATTTTATTGCGTTATTGTTGACAGCTTGAAATTGTTCTCTTAATTTATGTTTTAGGGTTCCACATGAATCATTTATGCTGGTTGTTGTGTCGACGCTAGTTATTTGGATATTGATTGACTTGAAACTGTGGGTTTCAGCCTGATATGAAGGGTAATATGACAGCAACGGTGGAGGAGACTAACCAAGGGGGGTGTGAGTGTGACACTAATAGTAGTAACGTCAATAACCATCACGGCGTTTGTGCAATATGTTTGAATAAAATAGTGCTTCAAGAAAATGCACTTGTAAAAGGTTGCGAGCATGCCTACTGGTTTGTCTGAATCTCTATTTATTTTCTGTTATTGTTCGTGATCATAGTGAGGATCTTTGCCCAATTGCTTTTTTGGTGTCATCCATATATTCAAGGGTGTTGCAGACTAGGATGCATGAGTATGCTGTGGTGGGTCAATCCCTCACATTGCAATTGCATCTATTATTTTTGAAGCGCATAAATTTCTTGCTACTCCTTTGAAACTCGTGTTCTGCTTACTTCTTGAAGCTCAAGTTTCATTTTCAAATACTTGTGGGGATTGCAATCCGTGGTCTTTCATCTTGCCATATCTTTAATCTAAATGCTACTGCTTTACGCTCATATGAGAAAAAGGAGAAGATAAGAACTAAAAATATTCTTTTTCTGGGACGAGGTTAATAGATTAGTTCTTTGTATGGTTCGAGTGGATAATAATATGCAAGGCTAGGTCCTGTTTCTGATGTTGATACAAGTCTAAAATGTCTTATACACATTATCTTGTGATTATTTGAAACTTCTTTTTAGTTCTACTTCCTTTTAAATATAAAAGGATTACTTCAATATGAATTTCTTTTATCTTCAATCTACTTTTTATGGTAATACATTTTGTCTGTCTATGTTGCATTTCCTTTTTGCCTTTTTCTCATTGCACGTGAAGTCTATCAATTATGTTTGTCCTCTAGGAAGCGAAGGACCGAAGGGAAAGCATTACGAGCTCAGCTGCCAATACTTATATTATAAAAATTAATTGTTACCAATAATGCCAAGGGCTTATTTATTTATCCTTTCCAATCACTTTTTTCTAGACTTCATCTTTCTTCTCTGTGTTACTGCTGTAGTAAATGACCGGCATAACTCCTCTCTTTGAACCTGATATCAACTGAAACGTGTACTTAGGTTCTTATTTGATAATCCAATCATTTTGAAGATCCTATATCCTAATTGTGGTGTAGCATAGGTTACGATTTCTGGAAAAAATTATAATTGTGCTGACTAAATGATGAATATTTGGTTTGTGAATATATCCATTGCAGAGCGAGCTAGTAAGTGATAGCAGGGTGAGAGTAGACATGGAAATAGAGGAAGCCTGAAGTAATTCTTGGATATGCCGGTTAATTTATATGTTGAGAGATGCGATAGATGATTCTGTGAATACATATTCGTGATGATTTCACATCATTATTGGCTTTATCAGAAGCAAATTTATTGGTGTGGAAGTGAAAGCATGTTTTTAATTATCTTCTGCAGTAAATGATGAGCCAATTCTGTTATTAATTGATTCATGCATGTTTTGTTCAGTGTGACTTGCATCTTGCGATGGGCCTCTTGCAAGAAGGAACCCACATGCCCTCAGTGTAAACAGCCATTTAAGTTCCTTAATATTCACCGTGCTCTTGATGGAAGGTACCAGCTCTCCTGTCTTATTTTCCTCTGGAGATATTTGTCCTTCCGTAAAGCGATGTGGGATCATGTCATAAATGGTATAGTTATTAGCCTTGAGAGAATGTTGGGATAAACTATGATGTGAAAACAATGCATATTAAATTCTAATTCTTTTTCATGTACATTTCAGAGAACATACTGAGAGTTGTGACCAAATTTACCATTCATATTTGGATGTAAAGTAAAATTGATGAGTCAAGAAGAATGGTTCAGGTTCAAACTTAAGGTTGAACGAGGGGTATGTAATGAAAATTTCATGATGAAGGAATAAACCGGCCACTGAGTTGAGCTTCACTGTAGTTAGTTGAAATTTTTGACGTTTATGATTAACTTCATTAATATCAGGGAATAGTTATTTCCATGAATTGAATATGTATGATGTAAACAAAAGTATTGCAGATAGGGGTAGGTCAGAGTGACTGGGTTAGTTCATGTAGACATGTTTGTCCTAATGATGTGGGAAGCTGGTCTGTAGTCCTGATAAATTGTAAGTTTAATCTGTTTGATCAGTCTCATCTAAACACTAGTTTACTAATAACAGAAGATAGCATAACTCAGAGAATTTCGAAGTAAACTTGGGTACATTTTGGTGTACATGTCTTACAAATTATTGCTATTTGAACAGCATTCATGATTATATGTTCGAGGAGAGCGTCTGCCTTCTCCTAAGAGCTTCTTGGTTCAAGCCTTTGGTTGAAGTGGAAAAAGAAGAGTTGGAGATATTAGATGAGTGTTTTTATGATGATGAGGAAGAAGAATATCCAGATGAGTTCTATTTAGATAGATCCGCAAGTCTCCGTATTGGTAATCGACGATGGGGAGACAATGGGTATGTTAGAGCAGGAAGACAAGAAGCAAGGCCAGTTCATTCCTCTTCCATCCAGGATTCAGGTGCTGGTCCATCCCGTCAGCCTAAGAAGAAACAGACTCCTGCTAAAGAAATAGTGGGGCGACGTGCAAAAAGGGCTTTGAAGCGAGAGGCCGCTGATGAGGCTTGTGCAGCCAAGCATCAGCAACATCTAGCGAGGCTGGGTCGCAAGTAGGACCCGATTGCAGTTAAAAAGTTTCACCTAGTTTGTTGAGACACCTTGTATTGTCAAATAAAGATATTCTAGATGATGGATTTGAAGAAACGGGCTCTGTCGTGTTGTTGCCCTTTACTAACATTTAGTTGCGGCTGCCTTCAGCGTTGTACATTTTAGCTCTGATGTTAGATTATTTTTCAGATTTGTGTTTTGACTATTTATGTTAGTTAGGTTATGATATTTTCATCAAGTTTGTGATCAGTGGCGAATATTTGGCGTTGGGATTTTGTGTGTGAAGCAATGATAAAAAGGGAGGCGTGTAGGATTTGTGGCGCATGCTGGGATGAATATTGGATAGTGGGATGATTGATGTGTGTAATGAAAAATATGGTCTTTCAAGGATTGGAGAGCAAGTGAGAAATGTGGTGTGGTAATGAATGATGAAATATGGGGCCTCCATTGCCTTTAGTGGTGCAAGTTTTCATCGCAAATAACCTGCTTTCTCAAGCAATCCAAAATCACCCATCTCTCTACCAAACCATTTACTCTCTCTCTCTCTCATAATCATTTTCCATTCTTTCTCACCTAATGCAGACTTCCACCTCTCTGTCTCTCTCTCTCTCTACACACACACACACACACAGCAGAGACAGTAGTCACTCCAACTTCCACTTTATTCTACTCATCTTTGTTTCCCTTCCAAGTTATGTTCCTATGTTGATGTGTTGAAAACTTCAGCCTTCACCTGGGGGGGATTGGACTTGCTCCTTCCTAATGATTTTGTTGTTTTGACATCAAAATCTGCAACTTTTGAACATGGAGTCCTTCGGTGAGGAGGGTGGATTCAAGTACGATCCAGAATCCGAGAACGACGACGGCGGCTTCTCCGGCATCCTTGAAATCCACGTTCACCACGCGAGAAACATCCACAACATATGCATCTACGACAAGCAAGACGTGTACGCCAAATTCTCCCTGACCTACAACCCCGACGACGCCACCTCCACCAGGATCGTCAACGGCGGGGGGAGGAACCCCGACTTCAACGACCACTTGATCATGAACGTCACCCAACCCGACGCCGTCCTCAAATGTGAAATCTGGATGCTCAGCCGAGCCAAGAACTTCATGGATGATCAGCTCCTTGGATTTGTATTACTCCCTCTTTCTTCAATCTCCGCTAAAGGAACACTCTCTCAGGACTTCCATCTCTCCTCCACTGATCTCTTCCACTCTCCAGCTGGCATTATTAAACTCTCTCTCTTCTTGAATGCAAAACCTCCCTCCAATCCCACCCCTCCTGCTTTTCCTCATTCCTCTGCAACTTCCGACATAAACATCTCCCACCACTACTGCAGGATCGAGTTTCCCGACATTCACGTCGTCGATCAGAACCACCAGATGGTGTCGGAGTACGGAGCTCCTTTGAGGCCGTGGCCGGAGAAGCCTGACGGCTCCTTCCTCCACCTCGGAGCTGCACCGTCGCCGCAGCTCCCGGTGGAGGACTATGGGATGGCCGCGGTTTCTCCGGACGCCAGCAGCATCCACAACTCCACCATGACAAGCTTGAGCGACGACCGGAACTCGGTGGATTCGATGGAGGAAAATGAGAGGAGTTTGTCAGGAAAAGACGGGGACATAGTAGTAGCGAGGCAGGTGAAGATGGAGGCGGAGGAATCGGCGATGCAGCAGCAGATAGTTGATATGTATATGAGGAGTATGCAGCAGTTCACGGAGTCACTGGCGAAGATGAAGCTGCCGATGGATTTGGATAAGAAAATGGAGAGTGAGAATAATAGTAAGAAGACGAAGGATAGTTGCAGGGTGTTCTATGGAAGCAGGGCATTTTTCTAAATTTATTATTTTGATTTAGATTAATTTGGGTGCTCAAATTCAAATCTGTGAACTAACAGAAATTAATAAATACTAGTGGTTTTAGAAGATGGATGAATCTCTAACAACATAATGATAATGCTGCTGGAGACTTGTTTGTGTGAAACTGGTTGCAGTTTGATTATTTGATAGTTTAATTTTTCAATTTTGTGATGCAGCTGCAGGGTACTAATTTTAGAATTAAGTAGATGTTTTAATCGTGGGTGTTGGCGTGCTATTGGAAGGAATCCATTTATTATTAACATGTGGCGATTGGACGGAAAATTTGTAAAACAATTACGAATCTAATTGTTACATAATGTATCCTGAATTTTTGATCCTACACCTACATCTACAAAATTTTCCCTTTATCCCTTCATTCTTATTCTTCAATTAAACAAGAACCGTAACTTCAAACATTGATGAATTTCCCAATGGAGGTTGGAGGACTTGATTTGGTGCGATGCGATTAGATGAAAATTATGAACTTGGGTTTGGGCTAATTGCTTCAAGTTATTAAAGATTATTGATTGTCATGTCACGTGATGGTTAATACTTTGAAATAAAATTGAAGGTCTACTATTGAAAATCTACACACGTATTTATAAGCATCTATATATGTTATAGAATACAAACGACGACTCACGCGTTATCATACAATACCAAATATTCATGAATAGCCTATGCTAGCTAGCTAGGAGAGTAGTATAATAATAATGTAAATAAATTAAGAAGAAATACCAAATATTCATGAATAGTCTATTTTGCCCACTACAGTAATAATTGGTAATATTACTCGTGCTTTTTTGTGATTAATTAATAGTGTGGTCAATTATGCCTCTATCCATTTTTCTATTAAAGAAAGTGCAGATATAAGACCAATTATATTTATGTTTATTCTAAAACTTCATCTGTGGATGGATTAGAAAACCTGTCACACTCATATATATCATTTTCTTCACCTCATCATGCATGTGACAAAAACAAAATTATATACTCACTCCGTCCTCAAATAGTGTCCCGAGCTGTCAAAAAATATATACCAAGACAGTGTGCAAAGTACGTGACACATTTTACTCTTAATAATTGCTTTTTTTATAGGAAAACCCCTAATTATTTGGGGACGGAGGGAGTACTCCATCATGTTCGGACAAAATCCTACACATATTCCCGTTTAACAAAAGGCTCGGACACACTAACGAGGAATGGGGGCTTCAGCTCCCATCAACCAAAAGAAAAAAAGAAAAGATTTTTATTTCAAAAAAATCGCCGAATCGATAGAAAGTTAGGAATAGCTCTTGTTACTGTGACACTGTTGAACTCAATATCATAAAATAGTACAGTCTTTTCCGGTTAATATTATTTTTTGCATCCGCAACTAGCTCTATAGCCACAATTCTGTTTGTGAGCAATCAAGAAGAGAATCCGCAATACTTTTCTATTTTGCCTAGTTTTTCTTGTGGTTGTGGGAAGTTTAGGGTTTGCTCAAGAAGGACTTGTTAAAATACGTACTATGAGCAGCAAGCCCTTACTTCCCAAAATGGTGGTTTCATTCTACTTTGAGCTTAAATATTTCTCCCTATTCATCCATGGCAGAATTAATTCAACATACTTTCCGCCATTAAAGCATGCACTTTGAAAGCCAAATTAAACACAAGACACTCTTGTTTCTCATCTCAAACCAATATTTTGCTAATTTTCAAGTAATATTGTGCATATTATCATCCATCGCTGCTGACACACAATGAGTTATGGTCTACACTTTGGTGCGTAATATATAAATGTCCACCCAGACATTCGAGATGCGCAAAAAAAAAAAAAAAAAAAAAAGAAAAGAAAATGAAAATGAAAATGAAAAAAGAATCCTTACCTTTCAAAATGTTTTAAAAAATGTCATCTGGTAAAAATTGCTGAGGTCAGTTTTCATATATGGTATATTATGTGCTTTGATTTATTTACTACGTTCATAATGATTAGTTGCCAGCAAATTAAAGTGAGACATGAGTATATTTTATTCTTAGATAATTTTCAAATACCTTATAATTAACTTAACCTACCTTTTAGTATTAGTTTAGAATTCGTTTCGAAGTACTCCCTTCCATCACGAATAGTATAACTATGTGCCGCCCAAAAATAATCATACTATTCGTAGACGGAGGGAGCTCAAATTAAAATTATTTTCCATTGCAACCTCATAGATACAATATATATATATATATATCTATATATCAGAGCATTCAAATTTTAAATAGCAGCGACACTACGACAATATTACCTTTGATTAAGATAAATCACTGATGATAATTTACATAAAACTAGGAATTTTCTCACAGATTAAGATAATCTGCTATGAGTATATATCTGATTATCCTAAGAATTATTAATGCCAATAAAAGAAGAAAAAAAATTGATGTGCATGTGATCTTAAAATTAAAAGATCAGCACAATTATATCATATGCACAATTCACTAGAACTCTGATTCATGAGTTCGATCGATCACATTAATCTAATCTACAAACAATTCACAATTCCGAACCCCATCCCCCAATAAAAAAAAAGAAGCAAAAAAACAAATATATATAAAGATTGCTAATCAAACCCTAATTAATTTGTTAATTTCCTTTGATTTTAAAAAAATAAATTAGGTTTCTACCTCCTTCTGCTTCCACTCCAATCCTATGAATCTGCAGGGCGAAAACCTTATCTTATACTCAGGAATCGTCTCGAGTTTGGGCGACCAAATCTGATCTCTGGGCCCTACCAGTTGATTGTAATGCTTCTGCAACTCCGGCGTGCTGCACAAAAAGCTGCTACTATTACTCTCAGGGCTGCCGCCGGCAGACTCTGCGGCGCCAGCGGTGATCAATGTGGCAATGAAGTCCGGCATAACCTTGATCAAAACCCTACCGTTGGCGCCCTTCAAGTACTCAAACGGGCAGTCCTTGAACCTGGCCGGGGTGCCCGGCCGGTGGGAGGCGAGGGCGGCGAGAGAGGAAGTAGAGAGGACGGTGTGGGTGATGCAGTCGAGGGGGAGGAGGAAGTAGGTATGGCCGTGGAGGAGTTGGTCGTCGATGGCCAGAGAAGGGATGGGGTGGCCGATGAAGAATGAGGCGGCGTCGCAGACCATGTGCTCCGGGAACTCGAACATTATCTCGCCGGCGAGGCGCTTGCGGCGGCCGGTCAGGATCCTCGTGCCGCCGCCGTAGAGTATGAGTTTGACGGCGGCGGCGGAGGAGTATTGGGGGCAGAAGCAGGAGCTGCTGGTGGTCACGGCGTTGCCCATTGAATTTGTCTTGCGTTTGGGAAGGAAGATTTAGGTAAGAAATATTGATGGACTGATTGTTGGGTGGTTAGCAAATGTAGGGTATATATATATACAGATATTAATTGCATGGATTAATTGGAAGGAGAGGATATTGACTTTGAGCAAGTCCTCCAAATTGTACATATATAAATATATGAATACGAGAGAGAGAGAGAGAGAGAGAGAGAGAGTATCTTGTTGATCGGGGCAGAGGGATGGGGCGGGTCGGTGGTCAGTAAAGTCGGCTTAATTTGTGATTGAAGTGGATTTATCATTATCAATACGTACGTTAACCAAATTACTGCACGACTTTTTGTTATATGGTCATATAATTATTAGATTAGATTTAGTACTAAATACAATGTACAGTCTTATTCTGGTGACGCATTTTCGTTGTTAATTTACTTAAGTCCTGTATTTAAACGTGCCTAGCTCCAAATTTTCGTATTTGTCAACCACACACAACACAAGTGGAACTTAAAATAGTGTGGTTGATGTTAATTAATTTACATTAATTGCACTTTTCACAGATCATGAGACGAAGGATTTGAAACTAATTAAATTGCCAGAATTTTGAATTAATTGCATTATATAATTCTAACGTTTAACTATAATTCGTTTCAACCATATGTTAATTATCTACCTATATACACATATATGGGAGAGATCAAATGAATTTTTTTCCCATGCATTAATTAGAAACTAATCTAAATATCGTTTAATTTTTAAGATCAACAAATATCATTTAATTAATGATGATTTTATGTGTTGTTTATCTCTACAATACTAAATGGTATTGTGGTAATATTTTTGGATCGATATATTATTTATTCAAATAGTAGGGTTACAACGTCGATTTTATCTCAATAATTCAATAACGATAATTTCATACCCATTAAATAAGGGTATATGTCCATTTTATCTCAATGCCAGAATTACAATTGTCAACTAGAAGTGATATGTGGCATCCTTGTTAGACGAAACAACGTAGCTTTTAAATTTAATGTAGATTAATTTTAATTTACACCCACCAAAAATGGCATCAGGATCAAAATTAACAGCATTTGGTATATATTGGATAATAAATTGTCACTATCGATTTATTGGGATAAGATTAACGCATAAACATTATTATTGAAATAGAACAATATATTGTCCCTAATTAAAATAAATATTTTAGTTGTCATTTTAAAACATGTGTACGTAAAAATTCCCTTTTTTTTACTTTAATTAAATATTTCGGAAGAAAAATATAAAACAAAGTTAAATAACATAGAAAAAAAATTAGATATCAACCAAGAGTATAATTTGCAATGAAATACTTTAGTTTTTTTATACATTCATTACTAATAAATTATAGTAACATATTTTCTGTAATTAATGTTCACCAATTGATGTATGGAATTAATATGTTTATAACAAAGAAATATTACTATAAGAACAAAATTAAACATAAAATATACAGATATATTTGTTAAGAATCATAGATTTTTAAGTGCCATGCTCGTATCCTTTTACTGGTAGCATTCTAAAAATTTAATGAATAGGAGATGTCTAATCAATTAAGGTAAAATATCAAAATGGTTGAATTATTAGTGTATGAATACAAGAATAACATGCTCGAGTCTTGACTACGATGTGTGCTAGTCATGCCAGATGTTCAAAGGTTCTTTTTGTTGTATATGCATGTTTCATGTTTCATGTTTCTTGTTTGGCAATTTGTAAAAAAGGAAGAACTCAACTGTTGGCACTCTTCCTTCTATTTGGACTCATTATATATAAGTCTTTACCTCAGTGTGTATATATATATATATATATATATATATATATTGTGTGTGTGTGTGTGTTTGATGTGTACTTGGGAATTAATTTCATGTTGCTAGCTAAATCTGGAGTTCTTTTTCATTTGGTAATTATATACGATATTGTATAATTAAATTGTTGAATACATGCAAATTATAATATTTATAATAGAGACGTAATACAACTTTAGAAGTAAAAGAGTAAATAGATATAACCTTAGACAAAATCTTTTGTGTAGCTAGCCACATGCATGTGGTCGAATTTGAATCGATCCGACGGACCCGTGCGTGCAACACAGGCATCGTCTCAATCAATAAGACGGACGCGTGCACTACACGCACTGCTTAAGCGGGTCTAGCGAACACGCGAAGTGCACACACCCCGCCTTTTTTTAATTTTCAGATGAGCGCGCGTGAAGTTCAATGTGATTTGAACACATGAGTTATAATTGTACTGACTACTGATGACAATGTTTTCCAACTTGGACCAGACATAGGTAGACCGGCTGAGGGGTTGAAAAAATTAGATCCGTAAATATTTAATTTCTTCAAATAATATATATATATATACACACACACACATACGTTGGAAGTGGTTCATATAAGTGCAGCTATGCATCGATCTTTGTATAATCTACTATTGTTATGAAATCATTATAATATATAAAAAAGCTTAATCGTAAAAAATATTATTGTATTATATATATAAAAGCATGATCATAAAAAAATATCATTAAACTACTAACATGATAAAAATTAAAGTAAATAGAATTGCAATATATACATATATGGATTGGTTCATATAGAAACTATTCTTAGTGTGGGAACTCGGAACCAATCTGAACCATAATAAATATTTTTAAATTTCATGTATGTTCTAGAAAAAAAGTCAAGAGCTGAAGGATCGACGAGCAATGAATTTATACCCCCATCATCTTTCACGCAAAGGATGTTATGGATTACGTGAAGAAATGGTGATATTTTAATATATTGTATACTTTTCAATATGTTATATGTTTGTTGTATGCCAATAATTTATCATTTCTAGAAGGATCAATTGACTGGAAACCCACAAGTGGATATAGCACTTTTGTGGAAGAAAGCACGAGAAAACAAGGAAGGAGTGTTTAATGGTGAAATGTTGACAAAAGCAGTTATGAGGATTGTAAGAATCAATGATTGAATCTACTATTGATTTCAAATTTATTAGAATTTATACCTACTTGGTTTAAATGCATTGTAGGATGACTACATACGACAAAAGGAATAAGGTGTGCTTTGTGAAAGCGGGAGTGACGATATTCTCACGCAAGCACTTGAAAAGCCCGAACATTCTGGTCGTGTGAGGGGTGCTGGGGTTGGTGTAACTCCAACACTTTACTTCAATCTCAATAAAGGAACGCGTGCTGGAGTGGGGAACGTTGTGCAGGAAATGAAAAAAGAGTTTGGGAAATAAATGGCCGAAATGAATGCAAAGATCTTAGAGCTCCATCAACAAATGATGAAGAAAGAAATTGAAGCGAAGGACAGTTATTCGGTAAAGAATGAAATGGCCGATGATGTTGATGAAGTGGAAGAAGTTCTTCGTGACAATGTACCGGTTGTCATAGTACGAAAAAACAAGGTATATTTGAGAATATATTTTAATTAATTATATATCTTTTAGTTGTTAACTATTCAAAATCCAATCATCTAGGAAAAAAATCATTCAAGAAAGCCGGCCAAATTGGAGGCAATAAATATACCTAAACAATTGAAGAATTTGCACAAATATGCTAGGCACGCTCTCACCGGTGGTATGAGCATTCAAATACAAGTGGATAATGATGTCTTCGGCCATGAACACATCATCTATCTCTTCTTTGATGACATCCACCACATGTGTGCATTGAAGGCTATCGCGGCATCATGTATTTGTACCTACATATGGTGAGATCTTTTTAGTTAATTAACTAAACTCTTTTAAATTGTTGATACTTGATAATTTATATCTAAATTTTGCTGTGAGAATTTGTAGGCACTTATATAAGGAATGTGAGAGTGCAAACATTCTTCATAGAGTTCGCTTTGTTAATCCATACAAAATATCACACAATCCAAATGTTGATCCACAAGAAAAGGCGAATATCATACACGAAAGGATGATTGGTACATTGCCTAATCAACTTGTTTTTGTGCCATGCAACGTAGAGTATGTGAAAGTTAATGATTTCTAATAAAAATACTTATGTGCATATTGTAGTAGAAGTTTAATTACATGTCTATCTTGTTAGTTGACATTGGATTCTTATGGTGATTGATCCACATAATGAGACCGTATATGTGTTTGATCCATTGAGTAATAAGGCTCATGTTGAGGAGTGGATGAATATCATGACAATGTAAGTTCTATAGCAATTATGATAAATTTTGATGTAATTTCTGTATATATATTTTCTATGTTTAAATTAATATTTTTAAATGTGTGTAGGGCTCATAGACAATTCAATATGAGCATGGGCAAAAGGGAAAGACAGAGTCCCTTGTGGGAAGTGATGAAGGTATGAAACTCTTAATGCTTATTTGAAGATTATTATTCAAAATAGTGTGAAGTCACATTATGTTATTTGACATAATGTCAACAACAACCCGATAGATCGCAATGTGGATTCTATGTAATGCGCTACATGAAGGATATCATTGAAAATGAAGAATCTGGCCATCCCATCCCAATGTCTTCACTTGTAAGTTCATTTTATTTTCAAATTTCAATTTTCTTATAATAATGATAAAAAATTTGTGTTTATTTTTATTTATTTTTAGTTTAGCGGAGGATTTTATTCAAGAGAAGAAATTGATGAAGTCCGTACAGAGTGGGCTGATTTTGTTGATGAATTTACCGAATGATGATGCTGGTAAGTTCGTTAGCCTTTTTTCTTTTGATCTTTATGAGGTCTTAACGTATATGTAATTAAAGTAGTAGTTTTTATTTAAATCATGTAGATGGAAGCCACTTGGATGGATGACCTTGATTGAGGGGTGATGGTAATGAAATGTTGGAGATTACATTGTTGTTTTTTTTGGAGATTAAGACAATGTAACATTCATATTTATGTTTTTTTAGACAAATTTAATAGCTAGTTGTAGAACATTTGTTATGTGGTGTGGATACGACATGGGATGAATTAAAATGAGATGTTTGATTGTATGATGTTAAGTTATATTTTATAATAGTTTATGATTTAAGTGTTAATTTATTGTATTATAGATTTCTTGGAGAAATGATCAACATATGAAATATTGTCCAGGTTTATACAAAGAATAGATAAAATAACAAAATTAATATTGTGTATGACGTAATAGACAATGGGAAAGTGCGTTGTCTATTAGGTTATAGACAACAGGGAAAGCGTGTTGTCTATAACACTATAGACAACGGGGAAGACGCGTTGTCTATCTGAGCGAAAACAGTAGTCTATTAAGCTATAGACAACGCGGTTTTGGTTATAGACAACAGGGAAAACCCGTTGTCTATTACACTATAGACAACGGGGAAAACACGTTGTCTATAATACGATAGACAACGGTGATTCCCCGTCGTCTATAGTGTAATAGACAACGGGTTTTCCCCATCGTCTATAAGTAACCTGTAATAGACAACAAGGCTGTAATCAACGGGAATTTTTGTTAAAGACAACGCGTTTTCTCCATTGTCTATAACCTTTTTTCATGTAGTGGTGTGTGTGTGTGTTTGATGTGTACTTGGGAATTAATTTCATGTAGCTAGCTAAATCTGGAGTTCTTTTTCATTTGGTAATTATATACGATATTGTATAATTAAATTGTTGAATACATGCACATTATAATATTTATAATAGAGACGTAATACAACTTTAGAAGTAAAAGAGTAAATAGGTTTAACCTTAGACAAAATCTTTTGTGTAGCTAGCCACATGCATGTGGTCGAATTTGAATCGATCCGACGGACCCGTGCGTGCAACACAGGCATCGTCTCAATCAATAAGACGGACGCGTGCACTACACGCACTGCTTAAGCGTGTCTAGCGATGTCGCAGCCCGGCCCCGAGATCAGATGTCAAGGCCGGTAGGTCCCACGACGTACACAATTTATGATTAACAAAGGGAATTTAATAGCGACCCAGCTATTGATTAAGAATAACAACGGACATTCATACTTATCAAATCATCAATTTTAGAATAAATATGATATATAACTCAAATCAGCTCGAAATCAAGAGACCTGATCAACCATATAATCGATAATGACCAAGTATACAACAAGTTGTGAATAAATAGACCTGATCAACCAAATAATCGACATTTATCACAAGGATGACAAGCTGACTCGAGGATCAAGAAAACAAGATAAAGAAAACTGTTTCAAGTTCGACAAAGCGTCTCAACACAACTAACAACTTATGTACATAAGATCCACTAGTTGAATTTCAAAAGAACTTGTCAAAAGAGTTCGACTTTAGAATTCAAACGTTATAACAACATTATACAACATCAAACTTCATTTTCTTGCAGCGGAAAACATGAGAATATATGTATGAAGACATATATCCTAGGTCTGAGTTCATCATAATAACTCTTAAACCCGACTTTCTTTTCAAAAACATTCATAACAACAACAACAAACGTCCATCTAGCCCTCGTCATCTGCATACCTGCTAACTTGCACGTTTTAGAAATAACATGCAGGGCTGAGTACTTCGTACTCAGTGAACACATGCCGAAAACATTTGAAACTTGCTGAATACAGCTATATTTTGAAAACTTGCCGGAAAACATAGCACAAGGATTTTCTGAAAAAAACAACTTGTGCAATGTTAAAAACATTTTCTTTCTTTAAAACATTTGTCTGCAGACATATCCAACAGTATGAACCATATCTACAGTAAATAATAGTGATGAGAAAGAGGCCTCTTTCTCAATCACTTGTAACCGGCATATCAAGGAAAGGCTCACAGTTACATATAACCGGCCCATCAAAGAAATGCGCACGATCACATATGTGTACACAAATCCCACATTGCGCGGGACCGAATTCGTCCTTCTTAAGTAGATGGTAACATACTTAAACATTTTAAAACAATTTGGCAAGTATCAAAGCTTTAAAAAATTATATAATATCATGCTTTTCACGTTTTCCAGTTAAGAAAGCCCACCTGGTCGATTTAAGCTTTAACTTTAACTTTATTGCTTGATCGACTTCTTACTTTACGTTCCCGCTCCTGCTTCCACTTGCTCCTTTAATTCGAAACGGAATAACGACTTTAGATTGAGAACTTCTATCGAATAACGACTTCGATAATCTTAACGTAATTCGATTCGAATTTCTACGCCGAAACTCGACGAAATTCGAGAATTTCTATCTTAACTTCTTAAACGCTCTTACTCTATCTTATCTCATCGCTAATCATCAATCATTCAAGCAATTCACACTTATCACTTAATATCAACATAAATCATTTACTATTCACAGAAATCGACTAAGTCGATTTTAATCCGTCTAACGGATCCAGAAAATTCTCAATTTAATTCTATACGTTTATTTAAACATAACACCCATATTTACACATTCATTACACACATTGACTCTATTAAGCATATAAACTCCCAAATCGGGAAAATCGACCAAAAATAGAAAATCTTTATTGCTTTGAATTAAATTTTCAGAAAATCATATAACACTTAATTTTTATTAAGAAGTTCATAAATGCAATTAGTTTATTAATTAAAAATCAAATAATTATTTATTTTATTTAATTAATTTTCGGTTATTTCAACTTTATGATTTCTAGAATTATTTTCTCTTCTTTTTAATTTCTAATATTTTTAATTAAACATTATAAACTTAATTATTCCATCAATTTCATTCAATTAACTATTAAACTAATAAACCCTAATTTAAGAACCCTAATTTCACTTTCTAGGGTTTCTACGGTTAATTATGCTTTTAATTCACTAACTCTTGATTCAACAATTACCATTAATATCATATAACATTAAATTATCCATCAATTACATCTTTCTTCATCAAATCTTCAAAACCCTAATTTTCGACATTAAATAATAAAATGAGATAGGTTGGGAATTCATGCTTACTTCCAACATGAAACATACTTAGAATAATTATCTAAACTCATTTATAACATCAAAACAATCATACAATTCATAGATCAATATTTTACCATTTCTTCATATTTTCAAAATTCTAAAAACTAGGGTTAGGATTTTCTCATGTTTAATTTAATTACATATTCAATCTTCTAAGCATAACATAAGCATAATTCATTAAGATCAAAATATCATACAATGCATGAATCAAAACTTGACAATTTCTCAAGAATTTCGAATATCATGCAACTTAGGGTTAGGGTTTTGATTTTCTTAATTTAATCACACAAATCACCAAATAATCATGATATAAGCATCATACTAATACATCAAAATCATCCAACCATTTTTCCAATTTTTCTTCAAAAATTCGAAATATATATATAAGAGAAAAGAGATGATTTCAACTTGACTCTTGAGCTTAAGCTTAGAAGAACATATATATATATATACTCACTTAATTACTTGAGAATGATTTGATCAACTTTGAATCTTGATCTTTGATCTTCAAGCTTAATTGAAATCCAACAATGGAGGAAATTTCAAGTATGTGTATGGTGTGTGTGTGCGTGAGTTTAGAGTGAGAGATGGAGAGTGAGAGATGATATATATAGATAGAAATAGGTGTCTATATATTATTATATTATAACTTAATTGTTAAGTTAAGTAGATAAATTAATTTCTTAATTAATTCAATCAATTAATCACTAATTAACCCTCCATTAAACCTCTAATTTCTCAATACAATAATTTAATTTAAGGTTTCACAAACCTTAGATAAAAATTTCACAGAAAGAATCGGAGATTTGAAACATTTTCAAATCGACCGAAACTAAATTTTTAACTGATAAATTACGTAAAATTTCACGTAATTAAATTAAATTATTTCCTCAGTCAATTTATGACTAAAAATTTATCATCTATTGATAAATGTAGAAACTTCTTCGTTTCGGATTAACCGAGATGATAAAAATTATTTAAAACTCATTTTTCCGGTAGAATATATCTGCCGGGTAAAATTTTCGGAAAGAAAATTTTTATTTTACTAAAATTCTTAACTTTCTCACTAGATTAATAAATTTTTAGTAAAATAAATACGAGATACTACAAGCGAACACGTGAAGTGCACACACCCCGCCTTTTTTTAATTTTCGGATGAGCTCGCGTGAAGTTTAATGTGATTTGAACACATGAGTTATAATTGTACTGACTACTGATGACAATGTTTTCCAACTTGGACCAGACATATGTAGACCGGCTGAGCGGTTGAAAAAATTAGATCCGTAAATATTTAATTTCTTCAAATAATATATATATATATATATATATATACACACACATACGTTGGAAGTGGTTCATATAAGTGCAGCTATGCATCGATCTTTGTATAATCTACTATTGTTATGAAATCATTATAATATATAAAAAAGCTTAATAGTAAAAAATATTATTGTATTATATATATAAAAGCATGATCATAAAAAAATATCATTAAACTACTAACATGATAAAAATTAAAGTAAATAGAATTGCAATATATACATATAGGGATTGGTTCATATAGAAATTATTCTTAGTGTGGGAACTAGGAACCAATCTGAACCGTTGATCTTTATATGATTTATGGTTGTCATTATTCGAAGCATGAATATATTTAAACATGATTTTATATAAGCACAATTGTTTATACAAAAAAGCATGAATCTCATTATAAATAACTATATATTAATTTAAGCATGAATATATATAGATTTAAGCATGTTCTCAAGTTCTCAAGGGAGGAATAGTTCCTATAGTAACTCATCCCAATCTATCTATCTATATATATATATATCTATCTATATATATATATATATATATATAGGATGAGGATCATATATGAACTCATTTTTATATAAGTATGTATGAACCATGCATTTTTATTACATCAGTTAATGTACAAATTGCATTATTTTAATGCAAAAATATATGTTAATGAAAAAATTGAACCGTTAATCTTTTTTATGCACTGTCGAGATTTAATTAGTGCATTGAATTATTGTATATTGTGCATTAAAAATATGTTAAATATTTGTGCGCATTAAGTTACTGCAATATGTCATTTGGCATGTTTGCGCATTAAAGTCGTGCATTTTAGACATTTTCAAAGTGATAAAAATGCATGGTTCTTACTTAATACTATATAATTTTCAGTCGACGAAGACCCAATAATATAATTTAGAGTGTTTAAAAAAACAATGATATTATTTTGTTATATATAATATTATTTGAAGTCGAATCCCAACTAAGGGAGTCAAAGGGGGATGCATGGGATACCCAATTAGCCCTCAACACCGAACACTACAAAAAAAACGCGTTTTACTTTTACCAACAGAATTTTCCGTTGGTAAATCCAAAAAATCCGTCAGTAAAACAGTTACCGACGGATCATGTCTGTCGTAAAATCATTCGACGCTAAATTATTATCGATGGATTTCCATCCGTCGTTGACTGTTACCGACGGAATTTCCGTCGCCATCGATTTCGTCGGAAAAATCATTGCCAAAATTTACCAACGGAATACCGACGGATTTTCCGTTGGTAATTACCGACGGATTTTTAAATATATTTTTAATATTTTTTTTTAATTTTTTTAATTTCATTTTCATGAATAAAGATGTAACAATCAAAATCTGTAAACCAAACTCAAAAGATATAATCAAACCCAAATATATAAATTTATTAATTCATTACATAATGTATCCATAAATTTGTCTTCGGAAATTTTACATAATAACAATAGTTCTCCGAGCATTCATAATGAAGCAAATGATTTTACTCGCAACAATCAAACGCTTATCTTTTTCATCTCTTCAGTCTTCTACTTTCGCCGCCTCTTCAACCACAAATTGTCTATCCTTTAATTTGGTGGTGTCAAGATGGCCTATCTCTTTTTTGATAGCGCGCTGATCCAATCGACTTGCGTATTAATCTTTCGCGGAGGCGGACATCTCTTTCTCACCTGTTGCACCTTTTCCTTCCTCAACAGCTTCAACTAGTCTCGAACGCTTCAACTAGTCTGGAGCCTAACAATATCTTATAATTTATAAATACAACCAAGATGTTCTCAAAATCATATTAAATGGAAAGATGATAATTTAAGGAATTCAATGCAAAAAATACTATTGACAGATACCCCTCACCCAAAATCTCAAACAAAATAAACCCAAATAGGAAGATTAGATCAACGAAATATCCCTAGCTATTATGTGAAAGTAAACCAATTTGATTCATCAACTCATAGCAGTAGGGATTAAATACAAAATTTTGGAGAACAAAAAGAAATCAAATAATGAGGCATCATCTAAGGAACCAATATAACTTACCAAATCAAGAACACAAAATTTCACACTTAAAACATCTGATGACCAAAAAAAAGCTGAGCAAAACGCATTACCCGCACTCTAGCTCCCTGTTGCACAATCAAAATACTCACTCACCATACTTAAAAGAATTCACATCATAAAAACTAAACACATTAAATTTAAGTGACAGAGAAACGTACTATTGATTTTGGGGGAAGATTGGACTTGAACTTTGCTCGAACGACACCACTGTTTCCGTGCGGGAGCGTAACCTTTCCCCATATGCAATGGTAGTGAGACCCATTCTTCTTCACCTTGGCCTTGTAAATGTATGCCATGCGCTTCCCACGGACGGACGGCGGAGCTACAGTTTCAGAGAGAGAGAGAGGGAGGCGAGAACTCACCGGGTGATAGAGAGTCAGCGAAAGCGACAGATTATCACATATATTGCTATCAAATGAGAAAACAATCAATAGTTTTCATAAAAAAGAAAACAATCAACTCAAAAATCGTCTGAAAAACGTGACGGATTATTATGATAATATTACAAATTAAGTTTGAATAATCAAAGCAAGTAAACGCAAATTCTTTATTAATATGTTCGATGCAACTAATAATTAGCTATCTATATCTATGTGTTTATACTTGGATTTAATAACTCCAGCTGAAATAAATAGAAAAAATAAATTATTCTTTCTCATGACAACAACACGTCATTAGCTGCATCTATGCCAGTAGTTGAATATTGAAGATACATATCTTTAACTCTACAAACATTTGTAAAAAAAAAAGAACTCTACAAACATTTGTATATCTTTGAGGGGAACTTTTTTCGTTGAAATTTCTATTTGATATGCGAACCTTTTTATTATTATTATTATTATTATTATTATTATTATTATTATTATTATTATTATTATTATTATTATTATTATTATTATTATCGTACTCTAATATAGTAATATGCGTGCATGTTCTAGCGGTGATGAATTAGTTAGAACTGTTTTTGATTTATAAGTAGCCACATTTTTAACTATTTAAGCATTGTTTTATCAACAAATAAGCAATAATATCTGAAAATTAAATTAGTTAAAAATATTTCTCGTGATGTAGTTGAATAAAAGCATCATCTATATGATTTAAGAACATACTTACAAAATTATTATATGGGTGTGCAATTATTAGTATAAAATATATAAGTAATTTATTGCGAGTTTACCCAATATTCCGCACTTAATATAGCGGCTATAGATTTCCACGATATAAAAATATATAGGGTAATTCATAGTTTTGTGGCTCCAACTTTGAACGTTTTTTTATTTACGGCATCCACTTAAATTTATTTGGAAAAATACTTCAACTTTAAACGATTTTTGATTTATGGCCTGAACTTAATTTTGTTTGGAAAATACCCCAACTTTGAGCGTTTTTTGATTTATGGCTTCAACTTAAATTTATTTAGAAAAATACCTCAATTTTGAGAAATTGTTGAAAAATGACCCGCATTTTATTTTCCAGTGACCGGACATTGACTCAGACTCTCGGATGTATGATGTGGATATTTAAATGCCACATAATGGAAACGACTTCTTATTTAGAATTAAAAAAAATAAAATTATCTAGGTGTGTCATGAAGAAATTGCATAAGTTAGATAGACATACACGATTTTGTGATATAATTCCTGCTAGACCTGCCCACGGGCCTGGAACCGGTGGTTCCGGGCCCAAGCCCGCCGGTTACGGTTTCACCGGAGAGTGAACCGTAACCGGCCCGTGTACACTGTACACGATTACGGGCCGGGATTTTTAACCGGCAGTTCCGGGCCCGGTTAAACCCGCCGGTTCCGGTTCCGGCCCTTTTTTTTTTACATTGAAAATTAAGAAAATGAAGCATAAATGAAAATGAACTAGTTTTTCATTAATACTTGAAAATTAAAATAAACATTACCAAATAGAAATTACAAGTACTTGAAAATTAAATTAAAAACAAGATACATATTTCAAGTAGTTGAAAATTGAAATAAACACTACAAAATAGAGATTACATTACATACTCAATTTCTCATAGCTTCGATCGGATGCGCTTTTTCAATGTGACGAACAAGGGAAGCATAGCCTCCATTTTGAGTCCACTTGAAAACTGTGTTGCAATAATTGCAATGAACTTCATAGGTTGGTTTAGAATAGTCCGGCAATGGAGCACTACGGGTGTAGTGCTTGTTGAAAATATCAACCCTAATACTAGGTCTAGGAGGCATTGTTGTTTGTACTTTATAGAATTGAAGTTGAAACTTGAGAGAGAAGATTAAAAAAGAAGAAAAAATGAAGATAGAATTAGATAAGGTGAAGAGGTGAGGAAGATAGATAAGGTGAAATGCAGTTGCTGTTGAGTTGAGGTAGTGAGTGAGAAAATGGGGTATTTATACATAGAATTTAGGGTTTTGAAAAAAAAATTAAAAAAAAATTAAAAAACCGCCGATTCATGGCTGAAAACCGGCGATTAATTACAGTTTGTTTTTGTGTTTCTAAGCACTTTTTTCCAACTTTTGTAATTTTCGTTTTTTTTTTGTAATTAAATGTTGTATATACATATCTTAAGACAATATAAGTAAAAAAATTTAAATTTTACTTAGTAGTCATTGAATAAAAAAATTAAATCATTTCTCATTAATATTATTGAAATTACAACACTTGAAAGTTGAAATGAAAAAAAGGAAAAAAAAAGGACTTGAGCTCAATTTTAATAAAATTGAGTTGCCTACGTATCCTCATAGAGGAATCAAAGTCCATGTAGTTCGATTACATTATTTTACTCCCTAGTTCTCGTCCACTGATCGATCACTCTCGGTGAACTCTTCATTTGCGCTCTCGTCACGATCATCCCAATCGTTCTCTGGAGCTCTAAGGTTGGCCCTCGACCAATCATCAAGCAACATTGTGGCTTCAATATTTTTTGGTTTCATCGTTGATCTTCTTTGGTCCAACATGAGTCCGCCAATGCTAAAAGCTTGTTCGACCGAGACGGTGGATGCGGGGACGACAAACAACTCTTTCGCCATGATAGAGAGTACGGGATACTCCGTTCTCTTTAACCACCACTTCATCATGTCGATTTGTGGAGCACTATCTTCAACACCAAAAATAAAACGACAACCCAAATACATATCTAATTCACAATTACCTTGGCCCCTAGGGAGTTCATAAGATCTATCTTGGTACATGCTACTTAATTGTTGAACTAAGGGATCTAAGGAGTTTAAATCAAGTGATATAAATGAAGATGTAGAAGTAGAAGAAATAGGTGCATTCATGTCAAGATCAATACCATGAGTCATCCTATATTCCGCAAAAAGAGATCTTAAAGTTCTTTCTAAATCATCTTTTATTTGAGTAACATTAGGAATATCAAAGAAAATTATTTCTCCATCAATTCGTACATTTAAAAACTCCATTTGCTTAAAAGCATTATAATAAATATCGAACATTTGACAAACACCATCATATTTCCATTTAGGATCTAAGCACTTAGCTCCTAAAAAACATCCGGAATATTTCTAAAATATTTTAGCCATTTTTTAACCATAAAATAAATCACACCTTGCAAATTTGGTTTACTAAAACAATTTTTAAAGCTAAGTGCAATATACATGCAATGTTCCAACACACGAATGGATGTACAATAATAAACACCCGATAATTGAACGGTGGCAGTATTAAAAACCTTTAACAATTGATATAAATCCATGCATTGGTCCCAATAAGAAGGTAATAAAGTCAATTGAACCGCCGCAAATTCTTTTCTAAAAAATTCGCATAAATAATCTTTATACTCTAAAGTAGAATTAAGCATTTCATAAGTGGAATTCCAACGATGTGATACATCTCTAAGAAAACTCCTATGTTGAATATTCTTATGACGATAATATTTTTGCCATTTTTTACCTAAAGTTATAATTTTATGCAAAAGGGCAACGACTTTTCTAATTGGCATAACCGATTCATTGAAAATTTCAAGTGCATCTTGAACACATAAATTCAAAATATGATAAATACATCTACTATGAATATATTTTCCTTGGAAAGATGGATTACATGCTTCAATGAGTTCGGGAATACTAGCGGTGTTGGCGGATGCATTATCAAAACCAACCGAAAATACTTTATTAATCAATTGGTATTCATTTAAAACGGTAATAATTATTAAAGCAATATTAGTGGCCGTGTGTGGATCATCGAACTCCCTAAATACAATTAAACATTTTTGTAGTATCCATTTATCATCAACCCAATGACATATTATTCCCATATAATTATTTTTATGAAAACAATCCGTCCAAATATCGGCACAAATAGAAACTTTATGGTCTAACTTCATCAAATATTTCATTAATTCCATTTTTATCAAAAGTTTGTCTTCTAATTCGTCTAAGCATATTACTTCTACTAATTTTTTTAGCAGCGGGACAATATGCATCTTTTATAGTTTCTTCATAGGTTATTTTATCGGCAAATTTAAAAGGTTGTTTTTCCATAGCACAATATCTAGCCATAACATCTTCGGCATGTTGATGATCATATTTAAATAAAGGGTGAGAAGGCGTACCCGTCGCTGAGAAAGTGGTGCCACGAATTTGAGTTTGTGTTGATGCAACCCCGTATTCTCCCGGATGACACGTCTCCATATGTCGCCTTAGTGTGCCATAGCCTCCTCCATGCGTCCATTTATAGACGTTCTTGCAATAGTTGCAATAGGCATTATATTTAGGAGGATCTTCGGGCTTGTCGTTAGGTGCCGGGGCTCTAGGCATTTTTTTGAAATGCTTAGTAAAGATATCCGACACTAGAGGTCGACCCCGTCGGTTTGCTTGGCGCTTGGACTTCTTCTTCTTCTTCGTTGGATTGTTCTTGAGATTGCCGAAGCATCTTCTCCTCTTGACGATGAACTTCCTCGACAAACTCTCGATCCTCTTATTCTGGAAGTTGTTCCGCATACGCCCTTTCTTCGGCGGCCATTAATCGAGCTTGCCGAGCCGATCTTCCTCATCTTTTGGATCGAGAAGGAGCATCGTCTTGATTTTCGGCAACACTCTTGCCCTTATCGACACGAGAGGAGGTCAACATTATGGAATATGGATAATGGAATTGGATGGATTGGTGAAGTGTGGTGAGAAGTTGAGAACTTGAGCAAAAAATGAACACAAAAAATGAAGAACTTGAGCAACAAATACAAGATTGGAATGCTTTAAATTAAATAGATAGAGATGAAAATTGGTGTGAATATTTGGGAGATTATTGTGTGGTATTTATAGGGTAAAATGAGGGGGAAGGGAGGGAGGCAGCAGCAAACGGCTATTTTTCTAGTCGTTGGAGCTGCTACCATTGATGCTGCTGCTCAGCTGCTGTGCTTTCTGTCTACTTCCCGTTGGAACCGGTGGTTCCGGTTCAGCCGGTTAATCGGCGGTTCCAACGGTTAACCGGCGGTTTTGACCGTTCGAACCGGCCACGTCATATTTTTTTTTAATAATTCCAGTTAACCGTCGGTTACGGTTTGCACAAACTAAGGCCCGGAACTGGCCCTTGAGCTCACGGTTCCGGTCCGTTGACTGTCGGGCCGGTTAAAAAATCGTTGACCGGCGGGCCGGTTCCGGTTAGGCCCGCCGGGCCTGCTACTGGAAAGTATGAGGTTACTTAACATTTTTTTTTAAATTTTAAATAAGAAACGATGTTGTTTCCCATTTCGTGGCGTCTAAATATCAACATCATACATATGAGAGGTTGAGTCAGCATCCGATCGTCGGGAAATAAAACACGGGCCATTTTTCAACAATTTCTCAAAGTTGATGTATTTCTCCAAATAAATTTAAATTTTAGCCATAAATCAAAACGCGCTCAAAGTTGAGGTATTTTTTCAAATAAATTTAAGTTGATGCCATAAATAAAAAAAACTTAGAGTTGAGGTATTTTTCCAAATAAATTTAAGTTGATGCCATAAATCGAAAAACGCTCAAAATTGGGACCACAAACTATTAATTACCCAAATATATATGTATAATAAGAAATTATTTTACAACATAATTTCATTCAAATAAAGCGACATAACCATGTTAGATGAACAATGTGCTATATAAAATAAAAAAGCATCCAACAAATGAAAACAATATAATATATATCTAATTTGATGAATGGATGAGATTCGTTTTTAGTTCCTATACTAGAAAAAGTTTTTATATGATCCCATCAATTATTTACATATATTAATTTGTTCATAGATGATAATTCTTCAGTAAAAGAAGAATATATGTATTCAACAAGATATATGCCAAAATTTAAAATCAGACACATATTATCAGTTCAAATTGCATCTTTTTTGCGTCTTTCAACGAACAAAGTTAGCTTCATCTTTTCTTAATCATCATCCACTCAACAAAAATCCTACTCTGTGGATCTTGCGCCAATTTGCCGCCGCCATCTTCAAATTAACATCTATTGTCGGAAAAATCCGTGTATCGAGAAAGTATATAATTAAACAATTTATAAAGAATTTTCATTAAAGATAAGCGTTAAAATTAAGAATAAGTTTGATATTATTTTTGTATAAAATTTTGAAGTATGATACTTATTTCATGATATTTTTTTTAAATAAAACACTAATTCAGAGACGGAGGAAATAATTAACACTACCTTAAGTAATTATTTGATCCATAATTTCTTCTGCATACGTAGTCACATTGAATACAATTTGGATTATTGATTGCACAACCCAAGAGTAATATAATACTCCCTCTGTCCCAATCATATAGGTTTGTTTTCCTTTTTCGAATGTTCCAAATATATAGGCCGATTTCTATAAAAAGTAATGTTTTTTTAACTCATTTAATAATTTACCCTTATTCAATTATTTGGATTGACTCAAAGAAAAATGTAGTCATTTTAGAATTTAGTGTTAATTTTTATGTGATTTGACTCATTAATTATTTTGTATATTTCTCATAGTAGTTCAATTTTTTAAACTTTTCATTATCCTACTCATTATACAAGTAGTTCAAAACTTTTTGCCTTTTGGCATCATATCATTTCATAAGAGTATTAAAAAAAATTAATTCAAAAATTAATGATTGTTGAATTCAAAGATATGATTGTTAGGTTGAATACTTGAATTCATGTATTTCTTTAACTTTAACATTAATTCATAATCAAACAATAAATAAGGTCATAGTATGAAATTTGCTTGTATAATTATTATTTCCAATAATTTCTTAATTCTAGTGCAAAACCCCAATCAGCCTATATGATTGGGACGGATGGAGTATGAATATGGTGAGGAAATTGAAAAGCTCTCTTTTCGCTTAAATAGCCGTTGAAAAGCACTAAAATCAAAATGACCAAAATCTAACATCTCTTTCAATCAATATAATAATCAGTTTGGGCTGAATTAGTCAAGAGGGTAAATCAATTTGCAAGGTTTTTTAATTCAATCAACATGAGTTTAAGGTGTGCTAATCAGAGTATCATCCAATAAGAACGTCATGTTTGGATAAGTTCAAAATGAAGTCTACTTGAAATAAGAGGATCATCAAATATATATATACACACACACATACTCCTGTATGTCTACGTGTATATATATGTCTCTTATTTTGTTTAGACTAAAAGTACTTGTTTGGTTCGAGTAGAGGAATGAAATTAGGTAGATGGGAGAATGGTAACAATAAGTATTACTTTTATTGTGTGTTTGGTTCAATAATGGAAATGAATCACTTTGTGAAATGGTTCCGGAGAGGAAAGAATTTTGTTACCGCTCTAGTTTGGAGGGTAACATTTTGGGGGATTTGGTTACCCTCAAGTAAGGATAATGATTAACCCAATACCCAAACCAAACAAAAAGTAATGGATTCAATTAATTGAATCTCTTTCCATGCCAAAAAAATACCAAACCAAATATGGGCTAAATTTCTTAGAGGCACACTTGGGTGCAACAGCCGCATCATGCGACCTTCGTGCCAAGTGCAATTCGTTTTCTTTTTTTCTTTCTATTTTTTGTTTAGAAGTTAATTACTTAATTTAATTAATACTGAATTTATATAAATTATTAATCTCTAATTTTAATTATAAAATTTAATTATAAATTAATAAATCCTAATTATGAATTATTAATTTTTGGATAGTAAACTTTAATTAATCTTTATCATTCTTAATTATTCTATAATTATCTCCTAATTACATGCGTTCCGTGCAGCTGCCGCATGCAAGTCTTCGTCAATTTCTTATTATAGATATATAACACAATACAGTTAGGGATGGCAATTTTACCCACGGGTTCGGGTCCCCGCGGGTACCCGCCCCTAATGGGCCGGGTTCGGGTGAAATTTTTCAGGGTCGGGGACGGGGACGGGGACGGGTTTGAACTATAAAACCCGAATCGGGTTCGGGTCGGGTGCAGGGGTATAGATACCCGCCCCGAACCCTACCCGATTAATTATTTATTGAATAATAAATTATTAAAAATAAATTTTTAATAAGTATTAAAAAAATTATTAATAAATTACTAATAATTTTTTTTTGTTATAATAAATTATTAAAAATAAAATAAATTATCTAACGGGTACCCGATGGGTATCCTTTTCCCGACGGGTAATCCCCGCCCCGACCCGATTTAAACGGGGATGGGGACGGGAACGGGTATGGAATTCTGAAGCGGGTATGAGGATGGGGAAGCAATACCCGGCCTCGCCCCGACCCGTTTACATCCCTACAATACACTGTCTAACCTTTAGTGTGATCCGCTTTATTGAAATATCAATAACAATATATATTAACGATGTGTATTTGGTTTAATCTAATGATTTTTTCCTTTTCAAAAAGAAAAAAAAAAAAGAAAAGAAAAAAAGAAAAGAAAAAAGAAAAACGATGTGTGTATTTGGCGCTAGCTAACTAGGTCGTAGAGTGAAAGCTCAATCATTCAAAGGTTAATCCTTAAAATATAAATTGATCCCCGACATTGCAATTATAAAAAAAAACATCCTAAATATAAATTGGACAAACGATTTAAGGAAAGAAATATAAGCAATCAAAGACCGCCTAACGCTAAAAACAAGTCACGCCAAAAAAGTAGTTCGTATACTGATTAAATAAATAAAAAATATTTAAACTTCAATAATATTCAACAACTCTGGTGGATATATTCAACAGGAGCATCAAGTTTCAGCTATGTCAATTGTCAAGTCATTCTCATCTTAATTATAATAAAAAAGAGTTAATTGAAATATAATACCGAACGTATGTGAAAATTTGCAATTTAAATCCAATTTTTAAAACGTTCAGCAATTTAATACCAAATCTTAATATTGTTCAAACCTATTAAGTTTTATAATTCTATCTAATATTCAAACTCAAACTAGTTGTAGACTTTTGAAATTCATAGTTTAGACTGTCATCTTGTGGTTTGTGCTGTCAGTTTCATCATGGACGCTCGACGGTTGAACAATTGAGTTTGGATTTAGTGCAATATACTTAAAACTCTACCCAAACTCTACTCAGTCATAGGGCGTTCGATGAGAAATTGATAACATAAGAGGACAATCCAAACATTTGACCTAAAAATCCCTCAATCAATTTTGAATTACAATGTCCTATAAACTTGTGCATCAAATATTTCTAATTGAAAACCGAATATTTGCTTCTGCAGCAAAAGATGAAAAGTCTAGACAAAATCTCTTAGTTCCGATTTGGGCTGAATTTACAGGTTCATTTCCAAATCCATTTCTTCAGCGTGGGCTCTCCCTTGTTTCTCTCAATTAATTTACGCATAATTCAATTCATAGCCGCCTTTTTCCCCTTTTAAAGCCCCCATGTATCTAATTTAAATCTAAAAAATATTTTGTATAAACTTTTTGCCCTTCTATCCCCCAATACTTGAAGTCCTTAAAAAATAAAAAATTGAAGCATCCTAATTCCTAAGTATGAAGGGACTGCACAACTTGCACAACTTGGAACATTTGTAATGGTAGTCTAATTTCTATAATTATAAATTCAAAACTTCAAATCATTAGCTAATGATTTGAAGTTTTGAATTTATAATTATAGAACCTTACTGTTTCTTCACGTCGTCAATTTCTTTAAGGAACTATTTCTATTTGTTAAATTAAATACAGAGCAAAATAAACCCTAAAAATAATAATCCCATCTTTTTTGTTATGGAGGCTCCAAAGTATTTTTCTTTTTCCAGATTTCTAGGGGCTATAAATGATGAACATGTTATTTTTTTTTAAAGGGTGAACATGTTATTTGTTATGAAGTTAATTTGGGTACTGTATGAGTAAACATGTAGTATATTTTTTAGAATAAATTAATAGATATGAAGAGAAGAAGAAAAAAATGGGCCAGATATAGAAGTTAGATCATCCTTATTTAGTTATTTTACCATCTAAATCGAAATAGGAAAATGTTGGGCTTCTTCCTTTCGATCCTCACCAACAAATTAAGGATATTAAATTCCCACTAATTCTCTTTGTGATCGTTTGTTCAAGAAAGAGAATCAGCTTTGGTGTCGGCGACGATTTAAATGGTGGCGGTGGTGGGGTGGCGGTGATGGCGATGGATGATGAGGTGGCGACGACAGTTGTAGTGGAGACGATGGCGGCGGAGGGGATGGGAATCACATATCCAATACTTTTTTTTTTAATTTATCTAAAATATAAGTTTAATAATCTAAGTGCGATGGAGAAAAAACTAGCTAGCCAAGTTGCAAAACTGAGGCTCATAAGACCCTCCTTAAGCAAGAGGTCTATGGTTCAAATCCTACTAAGGTATCTTTCCCATTTTATATGGATTTGTATATAATTTATACTAGTTTGTTGGAATTGTGATAGTATTGTAGTTTATAAGGTGTCTTCCCCATTTTTTCTATGTTCTTTTGATGTTGAAAGCCCTTATAATGTGACAACCTAAAATTGCCACCTCCCCAAACTCAAAGAAAAAAAATTATCACTTTCCATAAATATATACAACATAAATTGATGGATTAATTGATGGAAAATAACTTAATACCGTTTTATACTTTACGAGCTTTTTATAGCTTTTCATATCACGCATTCTAATGTTCTATACGATAATTTTCTTTCAAAATGTGCAGCACCTTTTGGTTTGATAAAACTAAAAACAAATCCAATTACATACATACATACATATATATATATATATAATAAAATAATATACAGCAGAAGAATTTTTTATCTAATATAAACAATTATTTAATAAGTTTTTTTTAATGTATGTACATAATAAATGATTTCTAATCACAATAGAAGAATTATTTTGTCTAATGTAGAATACAATTTGCACACTGAAATTGTGGTGCCATGGACCAAATGATATATATCATAAAATTGTGTATACATACATGTCAGTATTTGTGTATGTGCATGTTATTAAAATTTCAATTATTTTTTATTTGTTACTTTTATTGATAATTTGAAATTCTATGTCCTTATATAATTTTATGTTTAGAACAAAATAAATGTCTCTGGTGCATGGAGTGACATATTAGTATTAATATGGAAACCACAACTTAAAAGATTTTTTTTTCTTCTTGTAGTTCTCAAAAACAAAAGAAGAATATTTTTTTCTCCTTAGTTAAATTGATAATACTGTATTATGAATTCTGTCTGTACAATTTTCGATAAATAGCTCACTGGGCCGGGCTTGTGAGCACTCGTTAACAAATTTTTGGATCATTAACTCTGGCCTAATAACAATCTCTTCTGGTTATTTGGTTTAATATCAAAAAATAAATATAAAATTTTCACGTTAATGTACTAGTTGAAGAAAATTCTAAGAAATTGAAAGTTCAAATTTTAATTTGGACAGTAATTATTTCCATAAAAGAGGGAAATTCAGTAACACAAGTTACACAACCCACTTATCGGATATTTTGTGGTAAGAGTCTGATCTATTGATCCCAAATTAGAATTAATTAAATATTAGTTAATTTAAATTTAATTTTGTAAATATGAAAAAAGTAAGGAAAGAAAAGGGGGATTAGGGGCGCCCAATTCCCCAAAAAAAAATTTGTAAAAATTACATGATTTTAATAGCAGTGGACGAGTTGGAGGGGGAAACTGGGTCATGTGAATTATGATCTCATCTTCCACCCGATTAATTATATAATTGCTGAGGTGTTAAGATTGGTTACGTATACCTAATTAATAAAATTGGTGTATGCAATTGCAAAGGCATCATCTAATCTAATCAAATATTGATAGCCATGCACACCTAAAAAAGCATAATTTCTTGCATATATCAATCCATTTTCGAGTCTAAAAGATGAATTGTGTGAGCAATCACATGGAGCACACGTGCATGTTCATTGCTCCTTACTATGAAGAAATTAAAGGTGAAAGAAAGAGGAAAGAAGTCATGGACCACAAAACTATAACATGGTACAATCAACAAAGAAATTAAAGAAGATTATATTGTGTTGTCAACTAGCACTTAGCCTCCTAACAAGTCTATAAGACCAGCAACAAAGGTTGCTTACAATGCACGCGAGACGATATATCATTTGAATGGGTGAAAAATATCGGTAACCCAAATGAGGTGATAGATCGAATCTCGACGATTGATTATTAATTTCTATATTCCGTAATTTATCTTCTTTGATCATGGTCGGGGTTTGAGTTACGGAGGCTATTATGAAAGGGGATTAAATATCGATTTTTTTTTGCAGATAATTGAGAAAAATATGAATGTTTGAATTATTAAAGGAAAAAGAAAAAAAAAAAAAGTGGCAGAAAAGTAGGACCAATATCAATATGATCAAAGGAAAGGGACCATGATTTTGACTTGTGGAGCCTCTTCTTTCTTTACATAAAGTGCAGGGGCTCGTGGTGTTGGTCATTATCACCACCCAATTTCATCCATTGTTGCATATGTGAGAAAGACCAAGTTAAAATGTCACTACTCAATACCATTCTCTTTTCCCTATATTATTATTATTATTATTATTATTATTATTATTATTATTTCTGTAGATCTACAAAGATTAATGGTTCAGATCCCTTCTTATTTCTTACTGAAAAAAAGCTTTTACATATAATCTCTTCCCTATATATATATATATATATATATATATATATATATATATAATGGTTCATATAAAAACAAATCTTGGTGTGAGAATTGAACTAGAAACCAGTCTGAACCGTTCATCTTTGTATGATCTACGATTGTCATGAAATATCAACATGATCGTAAAAAAAATATCATTATATATATAAAGAAGCATGAACAAATATATAGAGAACATGTTCCTACGTTTTCACATGCATGATTATTTTTATATGAACTCATCTCTCTATATAAATCAGTGTCTCTCTGAGATAGTATTTAGATTAATTGCTTTTCGTATAGGTGCGGATGATGTGGCTGAAAATAGAGATACTAAAATTGTATGTATTTCAGTTATTCTTTTTTCAAAAATGTACAAGGAAGCGGTTTCGCAATCTTTTTCAAAGAGTAATTTTCTTATCTTGGTTCAGGAAATTTTATCTAAAAAAAAAATGCAACGGCTATCAAATAATAATCAGAACTTCTTCAGTG
Source organism: Agastache rugosa (assembly GCA_031470985.1). Classification (NCBI taxonomy): domain Eukaryota; kingdom Viridiplantae; phylum Streptophyta; class Magnoliopsida; order Lamiales; family Lamiaceae; genus Agastache; species Agastache rugosa. The sequence continues at coordinate 37,227,202 of CM062602.1, read as the reverse complement.
TTTATCTGAATTGGAATAAGTCAGTTGTTTGAACGATTGTTTTGAAAAAGAAACACAACACTCACACACGTATTTTTTTCTATGGGACAAGATAAGAAAATGACGAATTTAATATTAATTAGCGGGAGAAGAGAAATATATTAGATTATAAACGATCTGAACTATAATTATCGCACTTCAAACTAACCAATCTTTATGTCTTAACTATTCAACTCTGAATTCTTCCCCTAATAAAAAAAAAAAAACTCTTAATTCCTTATTGACGTTCTTAATTTATTTGTTATCCTTATATAGTTAGTAGACACAATTTTGTTTACTCCTGCATGATGGCCTAATTGGTTAAATCAAAGAATAAGTATTCAAATTTCATCAACAAATTTTACTTACTTGAATACACAATCTTTACGCTGCTCACTCACTACTGATGTTAATGGGAAGGATGATTATTTATACCGACTTTAGTTGTGCAAATGTGAACTTAATTTTCCCCTAAAAAGAAAAGGAAGTATATATATATATATATATATATATATATATATATATATATATATATATATATATATATATATATATATATATATATATATATATATATATACCTTGGATGCATAGGTAGAACCATCAAAAATACTCCTTTATTCCAAGTGTCACGTCTCTTTGCTAATTGGAATTTTAAAGTTGCAATTATTATTGCCTACGTAAAATACCTTGCGAAATTCATAAATTAAAAATGCCTTCCCAAACTTAAAATTCACAGCCTAAGAACATAAATTACAACACTCGCAATACAATAAAGAAATGAGACCACAATTTATCTTAGTATAAAATTTACTCAATCAATCATCAATTGACAAGTAGCATGATTAAAAAATGAGACCACAAAGTTAAAGTTGAACTATGGGATGTCTCATTCTCAAGAAAAAATGTTAGTTTTTATTATTTTTTTAAATCTGATTTGGCAGTCAAGATAATGTGGTCACCGTTAAATATAGTCTAAGAACTCTACTGAAGACAATCAAATAGATCAGCAGACTAACCCAACAATATTTAAATGAAAATCAGATTATTCAAATTTCTTCCAAATACTAGTCATTGCAGATCATAAACTCATTAGCATTCTTCAATATAATTGTTTTTTTTTTTTTTTGTTTTTCAACAACTACGTAGCACAAAGACGCGATACAAATGCATCATTAATCATTAAATATGACCTTGACAATTACCTCAACACACACACACGCACACACAATTTTGTCATCGGGTTTTCCTTAAGAGAAAATGTATGATTGTTGATCTCAAGACGGATTCCTTGGTGTAGAAGGGGTGAATACACCAAAGTTTAAAAACTTTTCCAATTAAAAACTCTTTTGAGAGAGCCGGCTGTGTCTGATCCAGCTGGAAGGCAGCTTGATCGACACAGCTGGCTGTGTGAGTGTATGCGGAAGTTGGTGGGTTTGGAAAGTCCGTTTGTTTTCAAATATATTGCAAAGCTTTGTTTCTCTTTTCAGTTAGTCAGTTTATGCAGCTTGAAATAATGCTCATGAGGAGTTAGCAGAATGCATAAACAAAGCAGTAAAGAACAAAGCAATTTTAACGTGGTTCGGAGTAACACCTCCTACGTCCACGACCAGATTCACTGGTAATTCACTACCACTTGGTTTCCAAGTACCAAGCAACTTTGCAACTCGAACCTGAGTTGTGTTCCAACAGTTTACGGGCACTGTCAAGCCTACACCATTCAGTTGCCATGGGTACCGAAAACCCGACTTACGGTTCGGCATGCGTAAAACCTGACCACTCGAATTACACTTCGAGCAGGCGTATCTTGACCTAACCTTTCTGGGTTTGGGTTTGGGTAAGGGTTTTCCAACTATGAACGAGTTCTTACAATGAAGAACAAGGAGAGTGATGAACTCGTTCAAACTAGGCTTAAGATATTTCTATTCTAATTTATTCTGCCTATGACTGAATATGTGAACAACTAATAACACAGCTGACTGGCTGGGTGTTCTTGAAAGATTTGGCTTTGAAGATCGTTGTTCATTTTTCTGTTTGCTCTTTTATTTCTTCAGTCGTCTCGCCAGCCTCTCCAGCCTTCAATGGTGAAGAGATATATATAGGTGGAGATTCAAACTAGCCGTTGGAAGAGAGCCGTTTGAATCTTACCTACTCTCATTGACTTCTGGCCTTTAACTTACGAAGTAGGTCTGCATCTGCAGAAGCTATTTCTTCTGTGATTTGACCGCTTCAGACAAGATCTTCTGACATCGGGATCTTGTCTTGGAGAAGGTCTTCGTCTTCGAGCTGCTAAGCGTCTCTGCTGTGTCTTCAGCGTCTTGAACTCTGCTGCGTCTCGACTCTGAGCTGTGTCTTAGACCTGTGTTGTATCATTAACCTGAGCTGTGTCTTCAACCTAAGCTGTGTCATTAACCTGAGCTGTGTCTTAGACCTGAGTTGTGTCATTGACACTAAGCTGGGTCTTTTACACTGAGCTGGGTTTTTGACATTGAGCTGAGTTTCCGTCACTGAGCTGGGTCTTGATACTGCTGGGTCTTTGACTCTGCTTGGTCTGCTCTGCTGAGTCTGCTCTGCTGATTTCTTCAACTGTGTCTGCTTAGCTGTGTCTTCTGCTATGTCTTCTGTTGTCTTCAGCCACTCTACCTGTAAACTTAGAAACTCTATAAGCTCAAACAGGTGAGCTGAAAAACACTTAGGCTTGGGCAATCATCTACTCGGTTGGGGTCAGCTGGGTTTTAGAATCAAATCAAAACTCTATTAATTTTCCCAACAATGATTATAGCACTTTCAAAGAAAAAATACTAATTCTAGCACTACTTTTTAAAATATACTAATTCTAGCACTTTTTGACTTTTTACCCCTCATTCTTTTCTTTTCTCTTTTTTTTTTCTTTTTTCTTAAAACATCAGCTATTCTCTCTTCTCTCTCTCCACAACAATGCCGCCGCTCATTCTCGCCATTGACCCGCCGCGCTTCAGCGAAGATATTGACAGCACTTGCTCCACCCCCTTCGTAAGCGCCCCCTCCAGCCCCGGACATGGCCCCTCTGGCTACTACTTCAGCCCCCCTGCAAGCCCCATGCATTTTCTCCTCACCAACCACAAATCTAAAACTCCATCAATGGACGATTTTGAGCCGGTCTTCCTCTCCTCCGATTCCGGATCGTTCAAGTTTGAGTTCTCCTCGAGGTTCTCTCCCAATGGTTATGTCGGAATCGCCTCGATGACGTCGGCTGATGAGATCTTCTTCAACGGTCAGATTCGGCCGATGAAGCTGTCCTTGCACTTAATGACACTGCATGATGGTTTTCCGCCACCATCGATGGAGCTCGGTGATAGTGCGAGCTCGAAAGGCAGCGATCTGAGGCTGCGGAGCGCGAACCGCAGGGCCAGATCCATGTCGCCGCTGCGCTTCGGTCAGTGGCGCGGCCGCAGATTGGATTTTCAATGTGCCGTCGCCGCCGCAGTGGAGCGAAGGAATGAGGAGAGAGAAATCGAGTCCGGCGAGACGACTCCGTCGTGTTCGGCATCGTCGTCGCGGTCATCTTCCTCCGGGAGGAACTCGAAGAAGTGGATATTTCTGAAGGATCTGCTGAATCGGAGCAAAAGCGAGGGACGGGCGAATAGCAAGGAGAGATTCTGGTCGGCGATTTCATTCCCATTTTTTCCACATGAATTCACATTATTTTTCATGTGAATTCGAGTTTTTCACTTTTTTCATTTGAATTCTCATGTGAATTCCGATTTTTTTCATGTGAATTCCCATTTTTTCCACGTGAATTCACATTATTTTTCATGTGAATACAAAACGAAAAATGAAAAAATAGAAAAATAGAAAAGAAAAAAGAGGGGTAAAAATGTACAAAAGTGCTAGAATTTGTATATTTTAAAAAGTAATGCTAGAATTAGGATTTTCAATCTAAAAAGTGCTAAAATCCCATTTCTCTATTTCCTTAATGTATGCAAGTGTTTTTTGGTAAATATTTGCATGTGACCATACAAACACAATTACTCAACTATTGATAACGAAACTATTAAGTGCCAATTGTGCAATGAAATGAAAATATTTCTCAAACTAAACAATAAATGTCACATCCATGTTTATTAACCAAATGTATGCCAAAAGAGTAAAAGTAACCACCCCAAACATACCATATGAAATGAAATAAATAATTGAAAGTTCAATTATTATCCATTTTACTAAATTGCTACATCTTTTTCCTACGCTTTTACTCCCATATAAAAAATGCTCGAGGGAGAAAAAAAAATAAAAAAAGGAATTTGGAATTCCACAAGTCCGCACTCTTCTCTCTCTCTCTCTCACATCTCTGTGCACAGAATAGTACTGTTACACACTCCAGCTGCAAAAAGAAACTGTTAATTATCAGATCAAAAACCCATTGGATTTTACTCAAACTTACCTTTATCTGATCTCCCATTTTCTCGCACAACTCACACCTTCGCCTCACCGCAGCCGTCAATCGGCTACGGCAATACCCGTAAACCCATTTTCTCCTACGCCGTCGATTAATTCACTACTTCATTCTTCTACTACTCGGTTTGTAAATCACGTGTACTCGGCAATTGGCGAGCTCTGCAGTTGTACCTGGTGCAATTCGTGCGGTTACTCTGCTGACTACGGCGTTCAGTTGACTGGGAGCAGAGTATTTTATGAGTGTGGACGGTGGATGGGGGGTTTTCATTTAGGGCTTGTTCGGGAAAGCGGAAATTCGTGTTTTGATGTCACGCGCCGCCGATAGGATGAACAGCTCCGACGTCAGCAGAGCTGGTGGCCCAATCGAGAGGGATATCGAACAAGTACAAATTTATTGGCTTGTTATTGCTTTTTTTGTTTTAATGAGCACGATTAACTATCGGGTTGTTGGATTGAGCTGTAGTATCTGCTCTATTGCTTAGTAATTTTGTAGTGATAGTACATATTCCATTGGCTTAGCTGATTGGGTTCGTCGAAATGTCATCAAATTGCTAGATACTTTTAAGCGGGGTCTTGTTTCTGGTTAGAAATTCATACATTGTTGATTAGAATGTGTACTTCCTAAGAGTAAAGATCAATAGCATTGTTAGGATGAAATAACAGATAGTGACATGCCGATGTATTTCATAGGATGGGTAGATTGGGAATGTGGGATGGGGGGTTAGGCTATGTACGGACGCTGCAAATTTTTTATGTTGTTGGAGCAGTTTAACAAAATGTCCGTCATATGCATATATATGGTGTTATGTTGTGTTTTTTGAAGTTTGATACTGCATAATGCAAATGCACTGGTAGCTGAAGTTACTGAATGCAGAAAGGGGTTGCTTTGCTGCTTGCTGTGACTGGTTATTTGGCTTAATTGAGTACATTTGTCCTAAGTAGATCACCAGACTTTCAAACTGACATGATTATGTGATAGCATGCTCTAGAAGTGAGAATTATAAATCTATAAGGAGATCCTCAGGCTTTTGTCTGAATTACTTGAAAGTTTGTAAAACCTTAGCATCAACTCCTGAAACTCTGTAACAAGATTTCTAAAATTTTCTGGGAATTTCTATAAGCTTAATTAAGTTTTCTTGATTATTGTCTGCGTTGGTATGCCAAACATTACTTAATCTGACTCCTGGGATGCTTTGCTGGCTAGTGGCGTTGTCAGTTATTACCAAATTGCCTTCACATTATACTATGTTGATCTTGCTGGTCCGTCCCATAGACACTTATAGTTCATCCAGCTTAAAGATATAAATGATAAATTGGTCAACATTGCCAAACATCCACACAAAATGGAACTCATTGGACTAAGTTAAAACATGATAATAGTCTTGGTACCTTCTGCCTATGTTTCCGGCAAACTTATGTGGCATCTTTTCCTTTATTGGGTGCAAGAATTGGTACAGTCATCATGTGTCTGAATAGCTCCTTGTGAAGTTCCAATTGATTTCAAAGCTTCAGATGATCAAGTGATTGCTTAAATTTTTTGTTCCTTTAAAGTTCCTAACAACTCAATGTTATTTGTCATTATCTCGGAACTTGATCATCATGTTCTTCTAATGGCATATTTTTTTCTTTTAGTTGCGGTTGCTTTAAGCTTGAGAAATGGAACTATGATGTGCAGATCTTCTGCGTTTTGATTTTATTCGACTCAGGAAATTTCTCCACCGAGTTTCTTAGTTTGAGGCTTTGTTCTTTGAATTTCTTAGTTTTCTGAATATCTAACTGGAAATATACAATATAACTTATCTAGCTATTTCATTTCCTGTGTCCAACAGGCCACACGTTTTTTTTTCATTAGGTGCTTAATAAACTTTGTTCCTGTGAAAACCATGCTGGCTATGCAAATCATTTTGTACTTTGCTGATTTTTATACAGGCTATCACTGCTCTAAAGAAAGGTGCATACTTACTGAAGTACGGACGAAGAGGAAAACCTAAATTTTGTCCATTCCGTCTGGCAAATGTAAGCCCATCGAATATTAAGATTTTGGCTTTTGAGCTTTTCATTGTCACTTCAGTTTGTGTCCATAAAATAAGTTAAGAGTACAATAAATTCCTTTCATCTTCAGTTGTTGTTGTGGTTTTTTTTTTTTTTTTTGTATTTTCTTTTAAATGTTTCTCTCTTTGATTTTGATTTTGTTTTTTTAGTTCATGAAACTATGTGTAGCCCTGTTTCCGCTAACTATCATAGTATCATGTATGTATATTCAAATCCTATTTGCATTTTGATGGTTGTGTACGACAAAGGCCAACAACCATAAGTAACTGCTGGGATTAGCTGCTGCATGTAGTAGCAGTTTTGATCAATGTGCCACTTAGTCTCTAGACTTATAGCATGCTAGGAAATTATTTATGTGCAAAAGTGAGCCTCAACTTACTATTTTTTTTGCAGCTATAATTTGATGTACTAGTAATGATTTAAACTCATCAAGTGTAACCCCCCCCCCCCAACCAAAATAAAGAAAGAAAGAAGAATAGAAGAAGGTAGAAAAGCAATACATTATCGTGTAACCTTTCTGCCCTTGATTGTGATGATTTTGTTATTGTTTATAGAATATATTAACTATTTTATACAATATATTATTCTTTTGATTAAGCCTCAAAATTTTTTTGTTAGTTCGTGTGATAAAAAAATAAGCTCTAGGCTGATAAATGAACCCCTCTATAAGCGATTCATATAACTCTGATTTCTTCTGCTAGTAAGGGAGCAAGCATTGATGACCAGGGGTTTAGTTTCGGTTAAGACTTCAGTTGGATGCTTCAAGTACCACACTGTCACAGCCTTCTATGACCTTATATTGACGCAAGTCTAATAACCTTGCTTACAGTTCACTTGAAAGGTTTTTTAATTTATGTAAATCTGATAAGTACTATTGAATATAAGCTGATACCCTGATATGAAAATCGTTAATCACATATGGCACGGTTGTTGAACCTTGGTACAATATTTTGTCTTATATATAATGGTCTGGCCATTTATTAATTACTTCACTTATACCATGTTATTCTAGGACTGGTTTTCTTTTGCTCTTTTGAGAAATCTTGAAAAGACACTGGACACATCTAATGAGTGCTTCTGCTTTATTTCAGGATGAATCTGTTCTTATATGGTTCTCGGGTAAAGAGGAGAAACACCTTAAACTTAGTCATGTTTCCAGAATTATATCAGGGCAGCGGACTGTGAGTCTCCTATTCCACGTCTCTCATTTTTATGCTTCCATGAGCTATCCATATACTTAACTTGGCAGCTTATGCACAATAGCTTTTCTTGCTATACCTATAATTTATTTTATGGTTCATCATGTCATTTAGTCCTAGATTCATATGTCAAGTAATGCTGCAAATCCAACCCAACCCAACCCCAGAAACTCTACTCTGCAGTCCCTCAACCTGTTAGAGTCGAACAAGAACTTCTACTTCTTATCAGGAAGCACTATTGCTTGTAGATCCTTTGTTTCTAAGTGAGACAGATGCATCCAAGACTCCAAGTCAGCTTACTTAATAAGACAACCCAAGTTACCCAACCCAGATCCAGGTTCCAGTGGTACTTAGTGGCTCATCAATATTATTCTGGCCAAATAATTGTTTTTTAGGATAAGTTTCTACTGTGTGTAGGTTAAAAATTTTAATGTGAATTTTTTAGCTCTATTGCTGGACTAATCAAACCTTTTAACCATCTTATGCTGAGATGAACTGGATCATTTAACCTTAAACTTACTGTTGGAGATTTGAGCTATCTGCGTATGAACTTTTTCTTTGCTTAGAGTATGTATGCAAGCAAATTTGCGAGTCCCAATATACATTTCTGGTTAAATACTCGAACCACCTTTCTTTTATTCTGAATATTTGTTTCCTGGTCCAGCCAATTTTTCAAAGGTACCCACGACCTGAGAAAGAATACCAATCATTTTCTCTCATATACAATGACAGATCACTTGATTTGGTAAGATTCTATTTGTGATCCCCAAAATCTCTGGAAGAACATTTATTTTGGCCATTAATCTTTCTCTTGCTGAATTTTTATTAATTAATTCGCCGGACCATTGTCCTTTATTTGTAGATATGCAAGGACAAGGAGGAGGCTGAAGTCTGGTTTAGTGGCCTTAAGGCATTGATTTCACGAGGTCACCAACGAAAGTGGAGAACAGAATCAAGGAGTGATGGAATCTCATCTGGTGCTACTAGTCCTAGAACATACACAAGAAGAAGTTCACCGCTGCACTCCCCATTTGGAAGTGGTGATAGCTTGCAGAAGGTATAGTACTTTTATTTTCTGCGACAAGCATAGCCACACCTCTTCCTCTTTTCTGATTTATGGGCTGGACATCAGGATGAGCTCTCTTCGCTCTTTCTTTTTTTTTTCTTTGTTCTTTTTGCAATTTTTAAAGTAAACTTTGCAACTTGTAATCGCTTTAGCAGGATGGTGGTGATCAACTTCGTCTCCACAGCCCTTATGAGAGTCCTCCAAAAAATGGTCTGGATAAGGCATTTTCCGATGCCATCATGTATGCTGTGCCTCCCAAGGGTTTCTTCCCTTCAGATTCTGCTAGTGGTTCGGTCCATTCCGTGTCTTCTGGAGGTTCTGATGGCATACATGGTCACATGAAAGGAATGGGTGTGGATGCCTTCAGAGTGAGCCTTTCTAGTGCTGTAAGCTCATCAAGTCAAGGTTCTGGTCATGATGATGGTGACGCCCTGGGAGATGTTTTCATTTGGGGAGAAGGCACTGGGGATGGTGTTGTTGGTGGTGGACCACACAGAGTTGGAAGTAGTCTTGAAGTGAAAATGGATGCATTATTGCCCAAGGCATTGGAATCTGCAGTTGTATTAGATGTTCAGAACATAGCTTGTGGTGGACGGCATGCTGCCATAGTGACCAAACAGGGAGAGATATTCTCTTGGGGTGAGGAATCGGGAGGTAGGCTTGGTCATGGAGTAGATGCTGATGTCTTGCATCCAAAGCTAATTGATGCACTCAGCAATACAAATATTGAGCTTGTTGCATGTGGTGAATATCATTCTTGTGCTGTTACACTTTCTGGAGATTTGTACACTTGGGGAGACGGTCAGTTTGGACTTCTAGGGCATGGAAATGAAGTTAGTCATTGGGTTCCAAAAAGAGTAAATGGGCCACTGGAGGGAATACATGTTTCTTCAATCTCATGTGGGCCATGGCATACAGCTGTTGTGACTTCTGCTGGGCAGTTGTTTACTTACGGTGATGGAACTTTTGCGGTTCTCGGTCATGGAGATCGTGTAAGTGTTTCAAAACCGCGAGAAGTGGAATCTCTGAAGGGTCTACGCACTGTCCGAGCAGCCTGTGGTGTTTGGCATACTGCTGCAGTTGTTGAAGTTATGGTTGGAAGCTCAAGTTCCAGTAACTGTTCTTCAGGCAAGCTATTTACATGGGGAGACGGCGACAAAGGTCGACTTGGACATGGTGATAAGGAATCAAAACTTGTTCCTACCTGTGTTGCAGCTCTTGTAGAACCTAATTTTTGCCAAGTTGCTTGTGGGCACAGTATCACCGTGGCTCTTACAACCTTAGGGCATGTATATGCCATGGGGAGTCCAGTTTATGGGCAGCTGGGAAACCCTCAAGCTGATGGGAAGCTCCCATGTCTTGTTGAGGGAAAACTTGGGAAGAGTTTTGTGGAGGAGATAGCTTGTGGTGCCTATCATGTGGCTGTGTTGACTTCAAGAACTGAAGTTTATACATGGGGGAAGGGAGCAAATGGTAGGTTGGGTCATGGGGATACGGATGACCGAAATTTTCCAACTTTGGTTGAAGCTCTGAAAGACAAGCAAGTAAAGAGTATTGCTTGTGGTACTAATTTCACTGCAGCTATCTGCCTTCATAAGTGGGTCTCAGGGGTTGATCAGTCCATGTGTTCTGGCTGCCGCCTACCATTTAACTTCAAAAGGAAACGTCACAACTGTTACAACTGTGGCCTTGTTTTTTGTCATTCATGTAGCAGCAAGAAGTCGCTTAGGGCTTCTATGGCGCCAAATCCCAATAAACCTTACCGTGTTTGTGACAATTGTTTTAATAAATTGAGAAAGGCTATTGAAACTGATACACCATCTCAGTCATCAGTGAGTAGAAGAGGAAGTATGAATCAAGGAATAAATGACACTAAAGACAAAGATGAGAAATCGAATACAAGATCTCGCCCCAATCTAGCTAGGTTTTCTTCAATGGAACCTTTGAAACAAGGGGAGAGCCTTTCCTCTAAAAGAAACAAAAAACTGGAATTTAATAGCAGTCGTGTATCACCAATCCCAAATGGAAGCTCCCAATGGGGGGCTCTTAATATCTCAAAGTCTTTCAATCCTGTATTCGGTTCATCCAAAAAATTCTTCTCAGCTTCAGTTCCTGGATCGAGAATTGTTTCTCGAGCAACATCACCAATATCACGAAGGGCGAGTCCTCCTCGCTCTACTACACCAACCCCAACTCTGGGAGGACTTACATCGCCTAAGATTGTTCTGGATGAAGCAAAGATGACTAATGATAACCTCAGCCAAGAAGTTATTAAATTAAGAGCACAGGTAACTTCTTTTGCAATTGGTTCCATATTCTATCAGTGTCTTTTTTTAAATATTTTTATGGTGCTTATCACACTTGCCCTACTTTTCACATTTATGGTATTTATCACATTTAACTCTTCTGTGGGATAGGAATGTACTGATGGGTTACGAGGTGGACATTTTTTTTATCTTACATTAATCACCTAATGGTGTACAGCCTCATTGTATCTGGTTATCAACTGATAGTGCTGAATATGAGACCTGTTACTTTTCTGAGAGTTAAATAATGTGTCCTTTTCAGTTTTCCCTTGAGATAAATGTTTATGCGAACAAACTTTTACATATCATTGAAATCGCAAGCTTGTATTCTACGTTCTACGATTATTTCAATTTGTTGTCCACGGAGTTAATGGAGAAGGCATTTTACTTAAATTGAAGAGGGCACTGCACCCTGAAGATTGATGGATTTGCTTCAATAGTTCATTTTTCTCTAGTGTTATGCTGCAAGTACTATAATTGAGGTTCAGTTTTGAAATTATGTTTTCAAGTAACATGTTGCTACTTCTTTACCTCGATCCAGATACATTTTTCCATTGCCTTTCTCCTTTTATGGGATAACGAAAACTCATTTGAACTACTTATGCTTTTAATTCTAATTATCAAGGAAAGTGATTTCTTTTCTTTTATGTGGGACAGCTCTATGTTAAATAAATTGAGGTTTTCTGATTTTACGTGCAGCTACCAGATATAAAAGCTTTTTTGTCTAGTGGACTATGGCTGTCTCAGATAGTATCTAAATTTATCTTCTTTGCAGGTAGAAGGTCTCACTCGGAAGGCTCAACTTCAGGAAGTAGAGCTAGAAAGAACAACTAAACAGCTGAAGGAGGCAATAGCAATTGCAGGGGAAGAAACTGCGAAGTGCAAAGCTGCAAAAGAAGTCATAAAATCACTCACTGCACAAGTAAGAACAATAATTCCATACAATAATCTAGACAACAGTTTAGATGTTTGCTTGCACGTATTTTCTGTAACATATTGCATTTTAGATCCTTTTTTGACATGGAAATAAGCCTATGTTTTATCTAGCATTCAGGACAAGTTCCCTTGTACTTCTTTCTTTTAACTGAAATCATCTCTGGTTCATGTCATTTTTACACTACAACATAGACTTTGCTTTTTTCTTTTTGTTACACATTTCCTGCTGAACTATTGGTCAACAGTGAGGGGATGGATACACAAATGCTTTGAAAGATGGCATGACATGTCTTAGGAACAAACAATCCTAAGAGTTTTTAATACGAAGTTGCTGTAGAATACATAGCTGTTCATATATATATAATTGGCTTTCACACAACTGATTCCTACGTATTAAAGAACACTTTATAATTGGTAATCTTCTCTTTTCTTACATCTTTCCATTACAATTTCGGCCCTCGCACTTGTATGATGTCACCTACCTTGAAGAACTACCTCTTTGTTGTCAGCTCTTGTCTAACTATAGGGCAAGATACAGTCTTCAACTCTCCTACAGCACCTTACCTTTATAGCAAGATTCATTTAACATATTTCTAGCCGAAACATTCTCACCTTTTTTTGTCTTGTGCTGGAGTTAATCAAGAGACCTTTTTTTGTTCCTTCAGTAGCCTCAGGATGCTTGTTCACAATCTTTCTTTTAATTCAAATGTATGAACCTTCATTTGCTTTTATTTTTTTTTTGGAAGCATCCTTGACCAAATTTACAAATACTGTATACTAAGGATACTTTCAAGTTATAGTTTTTCTGATTCACAGTAGTCCATAGTATAGTTGATAGTCCAAGCAAGTTTCTGAACTACGAGTATATAATACTTGATAATCATGATTAAATTCTAAAGTCTTAATTAGGCGATAATTGGTCATGTCTGCTACAAGTTAAATTTTAGGAGCTAACGAGTATATCTGCTTTATTGTTCTTTTAAATTCTTCATTTCCCATCTGATACTGTGAGCTTTACGCTTTCTTATAGATTTATATTGACATTTTTTAGAGGAAAAATGGGAAAATTTGAGGGAATGACTACTAAAAGAGAACAATACAAATAAAGATTACAAGAATTGCATATGCTGCTAGAATAACTTATTTGTAGTTTGTACAGTTCCCTTAGTTGATGATGCTTCTTGTTATGCAGTTGAAGGAAATGGCTGAAAGACTTCCTGTGGGTTCTACCAGAAGCACCAAATCTCCGCCCTTCAATCCACTTGTCCCCCCCTCAATACCTAACGATGTTTCAAATGCCTCTATCGATCGAGTGAATGGTCAAGCAAGTAGCCTGGATCTGGAAACAAATGAGTCAAACAACCTATTGTTTTCTAATGGGTCTAGCACTGCAAGTAATCGCAGTTTGGGTCACAGCAGACCAGCACATACAGATGGAACAAGAAATGGTAATAGACCAAAAGAAAGTGAAGCTCGTAGTGAAAATGAGTGGGTTGAGCAAGATGAACCTGGTGTTTATATCACTCTTACCTCCCTACCTGGAGGGCTCAAAGATCTGAAGCGAGTTCGTTTCAGGTATGTTTCATTCAGCTTTAGCCTGTGTTTCCTAATGCAATACCTTCCAATATGTCCGTATAAGTGCATAGCCATTCCATAGCGACACATTTTTTTTTGCAACTTATTGAGCTGTTTGTGTCCACTATGGCCTCATATTCTGGCCCATGGTTTAGGTCTACATTATAATTTTGATTCTTGTCTCCTTTGTTTTTTGGTATACTTCTACTTATAGACCGTCTCGTGATCTATTATTTGAAGAGGTGTGATGATTAGTTTAGGCTAAAAAGTTGAACAAGGGTAGCTATAGTGAAAAAGGGGAAACATCAATGTAAAGCTTGGGGAATTCCTGATTTTGTTATTTGGTAAGTGAACGTGGTTCAAAATGTTTGAATGCAGTCGGAAGCGATTTAGTGAGAAGCAAGCTGAACAATGGTGGGCAGAGAACCGGGCAAGAGTATATGAACAATACAATGTGCGGATGGTTGACAAGTCAAGTGTGGGCGTAGCTAGTGAGGACTTGGGACATTAACAGTGCGAGTTTCGTATGTATATGAAGTTTTTTTGTCCTCGATTGTCCCCTCACATCTCTGCTCGAGCTACACGAAAAATGATATGGTTATAGTAGGAGGGTTTGGCATTGATGACTGAAGGGTTGGGGAGGAAAGGTGTCTAATCTGTCTTGTTTTTTTTTTTTTTTGGTTTTTAACCTTCTAATATTCTTGATGTGGACAGACTGTGGTTTATCATTTTTTTTCCCCGGAGGAGCATTGCGTTGCGTTGCGTGGGGTTTAAGGGTGAGAAATGTAAATTCCTCATAGGGTGGTGGCTCTAGTTGTGAGCAGCTTCCATGTAAATTCTATAACCAAATTCATCTTCACTTTTACTATTTTTCTTTTATATCTCATCTGCACCTCTAACTTCATTTTTTTGTCTGTGGATGCCACAATTTTAGTTGAATCTACATACAAGAGAAATATGACTTGTATTTTGATGACGTGTCGCTATATTTGTGTCACAAGGGGATTGCAGTGACATTTTGCCAATGTCGGGCGCAAGTTACTTTGTTGAATTTGTTTGTTTTTTTATTTTTATTTTTTTAATTTACTTTGTCGAATTTTAGATGACATTGGTTGAACATATTATTTTTCTTTTTTCCCTTGACAATGAAAGTCGCAGTTTGGTTAATCCATCATTTGTCGTGCTAGATAAACCGATCAGGTTTTTAATGGTTCAATTAACCACTAAAAAATATAAATAAAAATTAATAAATCTCTATAATGGTTAACAACTTTTAACATAAGAATCAGAATGCTTAATAATAAAATATAATTAATTATAATTTTTGTGGGCAAATTAAAACGAGCTGGCCAGTTCGATTAATCATTTTCATCAGTGTAATCGATATTTGGACTTTTTTTGCTCAGCCTTGATGGTTTTGTGCACCTACCTAAATGAGTGGAAAAGTGAAAAAGTGAAATTGGTTTTGCAGCTTAGATCTTGATAATTAATATATGTCACATAAAATTAAATAAACTTATATAAAAAGAGAATTATGATATTTTTTTTCTAAAAAAAAACTCAAGCCCATTAAGGGATGGCCCAGGCCCATCATGCGAAGAGGAACCATCAATCATTTCAAGAGCAACTCCCTTCCCGCCCATGCCCCTCTCTCTCTCTCTCTCTCTCACATACACAAATACATTCATCGCGCGCTTAGACCGAAGATTTTCATCGAATTAATTCCAGAAAACAGAAGGTATGGAAATTCATTTTTCCTCTTTCACGGTTTTCGTTTTATGGGGTTTCGACTTCAAAATGAGTACAAAAGCTCTTGGTAGTTTTTTTTATTATTTTGAAGCTGCGACCTATCTCTTGTAAGTGAACGCGAACTGAATTTATCATCTGAAAATGATTTTATCATTTTTAGTGTGAATAGGAAAATAGAAAAGCAAATGAATGAAACTAAGAAGTCTTTTCTTTTGCATTTATTGAAAATGAATTGAGAATTGTCGTCAATTTTTTCGCTAAGAAAATCCAGAAAGTCTTTATTTTTACTTTTATTTTTATTTTTATTTTTATTTAGTAGCTCGACATTTGACTCATTTGTTTCATACTATGGTTTCTGCTCTGTTTCTCCTTTGTTCCCCAAAGTTAGAGAGTTTTGTTTGGTATGAGTTTGCAGGCATAACTTCTCATCAAATTACAGTGTAGTTAAATTTCTACTCGAGAAATTGATATTGTTATCTAACATTTTGCTATATGCATAGCATAGCATAATCTGCTGTTTCTTTGTCATGATTAATTTGTGTCTAACCTCTTAACTTGGTACAGTAGTCGTTACATAAGCTTTTTCATTATTTTTTTTTATTTTATTTACTTATTTTTGTGTGTTTGCACTTTGCAGTGTGCTAAAGAAATATGGAAAGACCTATCACTCTAAAACCAATGAGCATCCAAGATGAAAATTCTGTTTTCCACCGTAAAAGTAACAACTCATCTTCTATAGTATCTTCTTGGTTTATGCATTCTTACTGCTAAAATAACATTTTGGCTCATAAAAAAATTATTCTGTTATAAATTGCTTTTACCTTATTACATGTTTAGTCTGTTTAAGTTGCATCTCTAGCTCGTATGATGCTTCATAAGTTATAGGACTTCCTTGGATATGTAAAGCTCAATAATTTTTGATAACTACTATCCCTACCCTACAAAGTAAAGTTGAATTTCATTTTGTAGAAGTGATTGTTGATGGTAAATCCAAGACATCTAGACCATTAGCAAATAAGGGTGGAGTTGCACGTGAGAGTCGTAAAGCTCTGAATGATATTACTAATAAGCCGTCTATTCATCCTGAGGCAACCTCACAGAGTAAAAAGTCGAAAAAGAAACAGTCTAATGGAAATTTGAATCAGCAAGTTTTTGATACTGTGGCACTGTCCAAGAAAAAGATTTCAGTGAATGAGAAACTTAACATTGCTGAAGAAGGTTTTTTGCACGACCACAGTAAGTGCATTGATGCACAAAAAGCAACAGCATCGGAACTTAATTTCTGGGACACAGTTCTTCCTGGACATGGTAATCTGTTCAAACTCATTGTATTTAGTTATATGTCATGTCGTGTTCACTTTTCCGCTTGCATGTTGCTTTCTTCCTTGGAAATTTGCATAAAGAGCCTCCTTTTGTTTATATCTGATTTTGATTGTATGCCTATGAAGTGTCAATGTGCTGTCATATTCAATTCTCCAAAAAGTATGTCGATTTGGAAGTTGTTCAATTGTTCTTCATAAATAAGAGAGTATAAAATCGTCTCTGTATTAGAAGAGACACATTTGATAATACTTTTTCTTGAAAGAAAGGAATGAAAGTATCTTGTTTCCTTGTTATTTTTGAAAAGCTGTAGGGAACATTTTTGTAAGTAGTTGTAAAGTTCAAGGCATACCCATTTTGTTAAGTTCCTGACATGTAGTTGAAGCAATTCTGAACCATCAATTCCGCACATTCATTGATTGCTTGGCTTTTTTTTTTTTTTGTCGGGGTGATGATGCAGATTCGGCAGACCTGATAATGGAACGGCCAAAGGTATGAATCTTGCTGTGATTTAATTGCATTTAGCATGCATTGAGATTTTATATGCTAATATCTGCTTTTAGGGTGATCCTGACAAATGCTATCTCAAACTGGAAGAGTTATCCATGCCGGAGTTATCTGATCGGTTCAAGTCTTGTTGGAAGTCTCCTCCTCCTTCACCACTACACCAGGAATGTCCTCTGCCCTCTCCTTCTGCATGGGAGTTTGAGGCAGTCGACTTAGTGCTCAAGGAAGAAGACGACTATGGTGATGTCTAAGGGAGTGGCATGCACCTATTCAATTCGTGTGGATTCTGTAGCTTCTTTTCTACTGATGGAAAATCGAACTTTCTGTTAGCAGAAAACTGATAGTTTTGTGATCAGTAATTCCAGAGATTGCTGGGCCAAACTGTACTTGTGTTAGGTTTGGAGTGACGAAATAAAACCTTAGATTCAACGCTTGTAGAAGTATATTATGGATGTTTGTTTATGTAAGAGGATTTAATCATTAATTAATATGATTAAACATGTGATGGTAAGATATAGAATTATACACATAAAATATGTATCTATAACATGCGTGTATAGTTTATTTCCCTGTGCATCATTTCTTTTATTAAAAGCAAACGATGTGTTTAATTCTTTAATTTTGTAGGTCTAATAAAAATACGTTCACTTTCTATCCTTGGAAAGCTCTGATCTCTCATACATACATAGAGTGCAATTTTTAGGTATGTCTTTTATAAGTTGATCCATAATTTATCAAAATGTGATTTTAGGATTAAACTACCAACATATTAATATTTTATTTCAATAAGTTGTTATATAATTAATTTTTACTTCAATAAGATGCGCATACCTAATACTAATATTAATCTCTTCTTTCTTCTTTTGACAATACCGCACATTATAAAATAGCACTTTTGCAGTTTTCATACTAAAATAAAAGGAAGGACAAAGGAGCACGTTAGTTTATAGAATGCTCCAATAAAAAGTCTTTAGCAGTAATGGATTCATAAAAGGAAACTACCAACTTAGGCAGAAAAAGGGCAAGAAAGCTGAGCTAACATGAAATATCATTCATATCTATAACAAGGTGATTTGTGATCCAGTCCCACAATTCGTCAAACCCACTCACTGCTTACTTATTTTGAAAACTGGAACAAACCATCCTAATAAGATTTCCCACAATGTATTAAGCTTCCAGCACCCAGGAAAAGACCAAACACAGCAGCACTACCCACCGTCGTCTGTCCAATGTACCGTACTTTTAGAAGACCTGGAATCTGCATTTTCAAAGATCAAAATATCACATCAACGTCTTTACAGAAACAAAGGTCACCTTTTACTCGTTTCCGCGGTAATATAAAGCCAACTTAGAATGGCCAAACTAATGATTGGTAAAACAGAAAAGAACTAAACTAAAAAAACTCTTCACACACACATATATGATAAGAATAAGAACATTGTTACATCATAAATTCTCAAAAAGCAATACCTATAACTCAGATATATGGCACATAGGATAAATTCTCCAAAACCTCCATTTCAAAAAGTTTTCAACCTTTAATATAAACAATATATTTTAATGTGTATTGAGAACAATAAATAACTCAAACCCTTTCCATTCAGCAGGGTCATTGACCTTTACTCCATAGAAGTAACCAGGAACCATTAGTCAAAAGATATACTAACTATAAATAACACATGAAAAGGATATTGGACCTAAGCTGAATCACTTCACTAAATGCTACATGGTTCTCAATGTAACACATATAAGTGCATAATGATGCAGCTCAACGTGCTACACAAATTTTATTCTCCCAGTTCTTTTTTTCTTACTATTTCTTATGTAGTTCCTGCCTTTGTAAGCCCTAGTTTAAGGTGTACTCGCAGATAACATGTAGCACAGAAGCATGCACAACAACAAAACAGATCAATGACAACATTTCGTCACCAGATCTCATTAGGTTTCGGACACCATCAAGCAACAAACTATCATACAATTCAGGCATTTAAAGATGAAAATGTTCATAGATTTCTAGATGCTGATGACAACGAGGATAGACCAAGGTGGCTGGAAATATAGAAAGACAAAATCATCAAAGCCCAAGCACACGAGTAGTGATCGAAATCTATAAAGCTAAGCCTAGCTAGATAACACGAAACAGGAAAAAAGTAGTTTTATAAAACATAAAACTATAGCTGGAATATGTGCACTTGCCTCTTGTGAATCTCAACAACATTTCAATGAGCTTAAGTCTATTGAACAATTCAAAGCATAATTTAAAGAGGGTGGGAGAAATGTGAGTGTTACATAATAACTAAACCAATTCGAACCCACCAATCATAAAGATGAAAAGATATAGTAATCACATAATTTAACAATGTAATTATGAAATACAAATAAAGTCAGTTCTTCCTTATAAAGCTCTAGAATCTGAGATTTGAGATGCTTCCTGTAAGTTGCAAGTTGAGAACCCACTACAAGTGGAACAACCTATAATGCATAGTGAATATCCAATAGTAATTTTCCTATATAGGAATAGGAAGCATAAAAAATTTCGCTTTCATTTACACACAAAGTTTGAAATTAACATAGGCAAGTATTTCTAGTTCTTTATAATGCTCCTTTCTAGAAAGACCGGAACATGAAAGAGTCATTGTGAAGTGCTCTTAGTAGGAAGGAAGAAGAGCCTTGTAGTTATTGATACTATGTATCTTGTAGACTGGAAATCCTGAATAAAGACATATAAAGGCCATATGACACGGGAGCATGAAATTCAACATCACTTAATTTGGAGAGGAAGGTATCACTGTCACATAAATATCATCCCTAAAATAGAAAATGTTATAACTGAAATATACTCCATCACTGAAATAGAGTATAGATCACATAACAAAGTTCAACAACAAAAAAAATGGAACTAAAAAAAAGTACCATAAAGATAAGTGATAGGCTGAATGCTGATTCTATATAAGAAAGTTCAATACTCAACAAAAAAAATAGTAATAAGAAATGAAGCAATGAAAGGACATAGATTAACATTCCCTATTATATTGCACAGGATAATTAGAAGAAAGCATGAATTATGCTTTCAGAAAGCTGTAACTGGAAAAAAACTTCACCTTGGATCTTATAGCATCATAAGTTCCATACACAGCACCTGAAAGATGATAGCATTTTGATTAATTGATGAATACTAACAATCATGAAATCATGTAAAAAGGATCAACGCAACCATGAAAAATAATATGTAGTTAAAGATTTAAAATAACTATAGAGAAACTCTTAAGGGATTTGTTCAAAATGGGAAAAGAAACTTGTGTTGCTTCCTTTTTTTTTACTATTGGGACCTTTCTGAAAATTCTAATAAACGAAAATACGAAATCCATAGTAGTTTATTAGGTATATCACGTGAGCAATCACTTCGACAACATATTTACGGCTGCAAACAAAGCCAAGCCTTTCCCCTCCCTTCAGAATCCCGCGGGGGAAAGAGAGACGAAAAAAAGGAAGAATTTTTTTCTTTCATTGGAAAGGCCTTATCTTGTATCGAAAGGTTTTTCGTGCTACATTTTAAGATTTCAAAGGATGATATCAACACATTTAGCAGAATTATCTCCATTAACGAGGCATTCCATAAACTATATAACACGTATACAATATTTCAAGCATAAGCGTTTTGTGCCCCAGCGCATTATCAGTGTACCATCTTCGATAGACTAAAAATTTTAAGAGAAAAACATATGATACACTTTCCGTAGGGATTTAATGGAGAAAGAGATGGAGATAGCTGCAGCTAGGGTTTAAGGAAAATTAGAACACATTACCCACAGCGCCGCCGACAGCTCCTCCGATGGCGACGCCCGCCGCAATTCGTGTCAGACAGCTATCCCTTGCCATCTTTTCTCTTCTCTCTCTCTATCTCTCTCTCTCTACAATTTATCGCAGATGGGAGCAACTTTGTCCAGTGTTTTTGCTCTTCGAATAAAAACTTGAGCCTTCGGCCTCAACTCATAAGGTCGACTGTTTAAATAATTTATGTTTTTTAACTTTTCTTCCAAGAAAAATCAATAAATTGCTTAAAACAAGTTATGTTTAACTCAATTTCAAAAAACAAAAGGTTATGTTTAACTCCCCTAGAAAAATAAAAAATAAAAATCCCCTATAAAATAAACGCTCCCATAAAAAAAAGACTCCCCTAAAACAAATACCCTAAAAAAAATTAAGTTAACTTTTCTTCCAAGAAAAATGAAGAAATTTTTTAAAGAGGCAAAAATTAGAATAGCCAAAACACATAGTAAAACACAAAAGTTGGCCACAAACTTAATTTTTACAAATTATGACAAACATTTGTCTTTTTGGACCCTTTTACCCTTACTTTTGACTTTTTCCACTTAACTTTACATTCGCTCTCCTCTATCATCTTCTACCTATTTTTTACTTTTTACTTTTTCCACATAAATTTACATTCTCTCTCCTCTCTCCTCAAGTTCGTACCCCTTTTCAACTTTACAAATTTGTATCGCGGTATGAAATGTGTGAATTTCGTACCGTGCTACCAAAGTTAGAACTTTTATATCACGATACGAAATGATTGAATTTCGTACCGTGCAACCAAAGTTAGAACTTTGATATTACGGTTCGGTACGAAATTGAACCATTTCCTACCGTGTTACCAAAGTTATAACTTTTATATCACGGTACGAAATTCAACCATTTCGTACCACGATATAAATGTTCTAACTCTGGTAACACGGTACGAAATTCAAACATTTCGTACCACGATATCGAAACGAAATTCAACCATTTCGTACCGTGTTACCAGAGTTAGAACTTTTAGATCGTGGTACGAAATGGTTGAATTTCGTACCGTATTACCAAAGTTACAACCTTTATATCGATGTACGAAATTCAACCATTTCGTACCACGATATAAATGTTCTAACTTTGGTAACGCGGTGAAATGGTTCAATTTCGTACCGATATCATGGTACGAAATGGTTAAATTTCGTACCGTGGTACCAAAGTTAGAACTTTTATATCGCGGTACGAAATGGTTGAATTTCGTACCGTGTTACCAAAGTTAGAACAATTATATCGTGGTACGAAATGGTTGAATTTCGTACCGTATTACCAGAGTTAGAACTTTTAGATCGTGGTACGAAATGGTTGAATTTCGTACCGTGGTACCATAGTTAGAACTTTTATATCGCGGTACGAAATGATTGAATTTCGTACCGTATAACCAAAGTTAGAACCTTTATATCGTGGTACGAAATGGTTGAATTTCGTACCGTGTTACCAGAGTTAGAACTTTTAGATCGTAGTACGAAATGGTTGAATTTCGTACCGTGTTACCAGAGTTAGAACTTTAATATCGCGGTACGAAATGTCTGGATTTCGTACCGTGGTACCAAAGTTAGAACTTTTATTTCGCGGTACGAAGTGTTGATTTGATAAGGCGTACGAAATGTTTAAGTTCGTACCGCTTTCCAACTTTACAAATTTGTATCGCGGTACGAAATGTGTGAATTTCGTACCGTGCTATCAAAGTTAGAACTTTTATATCACGGTATGAAATGTGTGAATTTCGTACCGTGCTACCAAAGTTAGAACTTTTATATCGCGGTACGAAATGTTTGGATTTCGTACCGTGCTACCAAAGTTAGAACTTTTATTTCACGGAATGAAGTGTTGATTTGGTAAGTTGTACGAAATATTTAAGTTCGTACCATTTTCCAACTTTACAAATTTGTATCGCGGTACGAAATGTTTGAATTTCGTACCGTGCAACCAAAGTTAGAACTTTGATATCACGGTACGAAATAGTTGAATTTCGTACCGTGCTACCAAAGTTAGAACTAATATACCGTACTGAGTTCCCATGTTACAACTTCGGTACGAAATTTATATTTTTATACTAAGAACAGCCTGATACGGAGTGATAAGCGGGTGTGAATTAATCATTTCGTACCGCACTATCAGGTGATGCCATGATAACTTAGTACGAAAATAAATATTTTGTACCGCGATATATTAGTAGTATGGAATAAGTTTATTCTTACCAGTCGTACCAAGTAACTACATATCTAAATTAGACAAATTGCAGAACATATACAATTTAGAACAAAAATACTAATAATACTATTAATATTGTAGCAAAGAGTTTACAAACCAGAAATTGTAGCAAATAATTTATAAAATAAGAATTGTTCATTCACTAACTCAATCTCTACGGTAAATGTTATTTCATCTGTGTTGAAACAAATAGATGCTTCCAACCAAAACATTGATTTCTTGAGATCTTGTAGGACATCATGACCAAATTCATCCAAAATCTTGCACATAATCATCTATGATGTCCATTGTACCTTCAAAACTAAAGCAACAAAAATTAGAATATGGTATTAATATAATTCTTACTAGCGTACCATTTCTTTGTGCTTAGTTATTGGTACGAAATATGAAATTCATACATGGTACTTGGTAAGAATTTCATAATTCTTACCTGCGTACCATTTCGTTGTGCTTGGTTATTGGTACGAATTATGAAATTCTTACGTGGTACGAGTTACTACAGGTACAAATACACCTATTTCGTACCGACGAGTTTTGACAGCAAGCAACAACCTCCTTCAATCAACACAAACAAAACAGAAATCAGCAAAAATACATCCAAATCATCCAGAAATTAACCCAAATACACCAAAAATTACCTGGTACTTGGTACTTGGTAAGAAGTTCAGATTTCTTAGCAACCTATAATTTCTTTGTGCTTGATTATTAGTACGAAGTGTGAATTCTTACATGATAATTGGTAAGAATTTCATAATTCTTACATGCGTATCATTTCTTTGTACTTGGTTATTTGTACGAAATATGAAATTCATACATGGTACTTGGTAAGAATTTCAGCATACCATTTCTTTGTGCTTGGTTATTGGTACGAATTATAAAATTCTTACATGGTACTTGGTACGAATTTCATAATTCTTACCAACGTACCATTACTTTGTGCTTGGTTATTGGTACGAATTATGAAATTCTTACATGGTACTTGGTAAGAATTTCATAATTCTTACCAGCGTACCATTTTTTTGTGCTTGGTTATTGGTACGAAATATGAAATTCATACATGGTACTTGGTAAGAATTATGAAATTTTTACCAACGTACCATTTCTTTGTGTTTGATTGTTAGTAGGAATTATGAAATTCTTACATGGTACTTGGTAAGAATTTCATAATTCTTACCAGCGTACCATTTCTTTGTGCTTGGTTATTAGTACGAATTATAAATTTCTTACATGGTACATGGTAATTCTTACCAGCGTACCATTTCTTTGTACTTGGTTATTGGTACGAATTATGAAATTCTTACATGGTACTTGGTAAGAATTTCATAATTCTTACCAGCGTACCATTTCGTTGTGCTTGGTTATTGGTACGAATTATAAAATTCTTACATGGTACGAGTTACTACTGGTACAAATACACCTATTTTGTACCGACGAGTTTTGACAGCAAGCAGCAGCCTCCTTCAATCAACACAAACGAAACAGAAATTAATCAGCGAAAATACATCCAAATCATCCATAAATTAACCCAAATACACCAAAAATTACCAAAACAATATGAAAACCTCATAAATCATCGACAAACAAACACGTAAAAGCCATAAATCAACAAAAAATAAGAAAAATACAACAAAAATTCAAAAAAAAACTCAAGATCAACATTAATTACGAGAATTGAATTACGACAATTCAAAAATTCTTACCTTGTAAGAATTTCATAATTTTTACCAGCGTACCATTTCTTTGTCCTTGGTTATTGGTACGAAATATGAAATTCATACATGGTACTTGGTTAGAATTATGAAATTCTTACCAACGTACCATTTCTTTGTGCTTGGTTATTAGTACGAATTATGAAATTCTTACATGGTACTTGGTAAGAATTTCATAATTCTTACTAGCGTATTCGTTGTGCTTGGTTATTGGTACGAATTATGAAATTCTCATATGGTACGAGTTACAACTGGTACGGATACACCTATTTCGTACCGACGAGTTTTGACAGCAAGCAGCAGCCTCCTTCAATCAACACAAACACGTAAAAGTCATCCAAATCATCCATAAATTAACCCAAATACACCAAAACAATATGAAAACCTCATAAATCATCGAGAAACAAACACGTAAAAGTCATAAATCAACAAAAATTAAGAAAAATACAACAAAAATTCTAAAAAACTCTAGATCAACATTATTTACGAGAATTGAATTACGACAATTCAAAAATTCTTACTTGGTAAGATTCAGCATACCATTTCTTTGTGCTTGGTTATTGGTACGAAATATGAAATTCATACATGGTACTTGGTAAGAATTTCATAATTCTTACCAGCGTACCATTTCTTTGTGCCTGGATATTGGTACGAATTATGAATTCTTACATGGTACTTGGTAAGAATTTAGTAATTCTTACTAGCGTACCATTTCGTTGTGTTTGGTTATTGGTACAAATTATGAAATTCTTATATGGTACGAGTTCCTACTGGTACGAATACACCTATTTCGTACCGACGAGTTTTGACTGCAAGCAACAACCTTCTTCAATCAACACAAACGAAACAGAAATCAGCGAAAAATACATCCAAATCATCCAGAAATTAATCCAAAATACACCAAAATTTACCAAAACAATATGAAAACCTCATAAATCATCGAGAAACAAACATGTAAAAGCCCTAAATCAACAAAAAAGAAAAAGAAAATACAACATAAATAAGAAAAATACAACAAAAATTCAAAAACACTCTAGATCAACATGAATTGAGAGAATTGAAAGGAGAAATAACCTGGATCTATGGATCTATTTGTAGATCTGGAGCACGATGCCAACGAGAAGCTTCCGATTGGTAGAAAATTACAAAAACACGATGGAAGAGCTAGGTTTCGGGAGGGAGAAAATCGCAAGAGAAAGGGTGAAGGATGGACGGCATGGTAGATGAATTGCGTGAATGGAGGAGACGACGGAGACAGCGATGGCAGAATAGAGGCGATGGCGGTGGTGGCAGCCGCATGGAGAGAGAAAGTAGATAATAGAAGAGAGAGAAGATAAATTTGAAAAAATGAGAGAAAAAGTAGTAGCACCAGCAAAATAGAAATATGAGGAGAGAGAAAAAGTAGGTATGTAAAGTCAAAAGTAGGGGTATTTTCGTCCAAAAAAGCAAATGTTTGCCATAATTTATAAAAATTAAGTTTGTGGCCAACTTTTATGTTTTGTTATTTGATTTGACCATATAGGTGGATTTTCTCTTTCTTCTTAAAACTCTCTAGGACTTTCAACACACTATATATTATCCCTAAATTTATTTATTTTTCCATTTTATATGGATTTTGTTTATAGATTATACTAGTTTGTTTAGTATTATGATATACCTAAAAATTCTTTGTAATGTCATCAATTTGTGATCTAGTAATGTATGTATCTTGCATCTAAAAAAAGTTTATTTATAATTTTCTTGAGTTGGATGGTAGCTACGTTTACAAAATATACTCAATCTTGTAGTTTCAAGTTTTTAATAGAATTCTATTACTAATACAAAAATAAAGCTGCCCCATCCACGGTGCTCCGTTCAGATTTTTCTTTATTATGGTAATTTGTCTAATTTTAATTCATATATATTCTAATTTTTATTAATTTCATATTCTTGAAATATCACATGTTTATCTATTAATCATATCTCATATTTATCTTTCCCTCTATTTAATTAATTTCTTCTATTACACATATTAAAATAATATATATCACATGTTTATATATTAATCACATCTCATATTTATCTTTCACTCTATTTAATTAATTTCTTTATTACATATATTAAAATAATAATAATTTCGGAATACATTCTTATAAATCCTTATTTTATACATTCTTAATTAATATATAATAATCTATATATATGTTTAATATTATAAAATTGGCAAAGATTAGAGATATCGATTTAATTAGCATGAACCAACGAGACGGTTCAAATATACTTAAAAAGAAGAATTTCTACTAATTTTAATTAATATTAACTTTGTTTAGATTTTTATTGAATAATTTAGCATAAACCAACGAGATGGTTCAAATAACATAGAAAGAAGGATTTTTACTAATTTTAATTAATATTACTTTGAAGATGTAAACATATTTTTTTTCGTATTTTGGCAAATATTAGAGATATCGATTTAACATGAACCAATGAGACGGTTCCAATATACTTAAAAATGAAGGTTTTTTACTAATTTTAATTAATATTTAACTTTGTTTATATTTTTATCGAGTAATTTAGAATAAACCAACGAGACAGTTCAAATAACATAGAAAGAATGATTTTTACTAATTTTAATTTTAATTAATATTACTTGGAGTGTTCGTATTTTTATCGAGTATTACTCAACGGATTTGAGACGAGTATGTACAGTAAAGTCACTATTTTAACTGAAATTAGGACGAACATGTAGAAAAATTCTAAACAAATTTAGATTTAGAAAATACATAATAAATGAGTATACTCAATTCATTGTCATTCCTAATTATAAATTTAAATACGTGAAATAAAATTAATTTGTTAAGTTTGATTAATAATTAACGCGAACAATATCACAACTTCTAAATAAAATATAAAATTATTTTTAAAATGAATACATATAAATTAAAATATAAAGTTATTTCCCGTTGAATTTCGACGGGCTACTTACTAGCAATTCTTAAAAAGAAAAATGCTTGTAAACATAACATACTTGAAAAAAAAAATTAACAATTGAAAAAATTAAATCAAATAACACCGCGAAATGATCACAAACCTAAACTTTGCAGTTGTTTTAATTTGTTCGCAACCTACGTTAAAAACATTCGATATATATGCATATTCATCTAGAGTTAGGCTGTCTACATACAGTCTCCAACAATGTCAATTAAAATCCCACAGAGCCGATTACTTCAGTAATTCACATAGAAATATAGATTCATTCGAAATTTACAAGAGATCTCTGTAGAAGGAAAGGGCCTTAATCAAAATCCACATAGCATCAATATTTCATGTACATTATAGTAATTTTCACTTCTTGCGAGCAGCAGATACTGCAGCTGCAATACCACCAGCCACGAGTCCAACAGCAGTTGCAGCAATACCAATGCCGATTACTCCATCTGTATCAATGTTTCAATATACAGTACTGGATTTATTAGTCACACTTTCAAGAATATGATGAACAAAAAATAAATTTTTTTGATACAATTCATACAAGTAGGTAAGCAATACAATGGGGGTACCTTTTGTAATTTTCTCCTCAATTGCTTTCTTGAGTGTCAAGGCCTGCCTCCAGTCAGGTACAATCTGTAATATTCCAACCAAAATTCACAATATAAATCTACCAGAAGGCCTACAGTTCAAACGTATATACCACATGCCGAACCAAAGAGTTGATGGATTATGGAATTATGCAAGCCCTGCTGGATGTGCAGTTCAATATTATGTCTTAGAAAACAAAAAATCACACGGACACTGAGCAAAAAGAATCTGGAAATTAAAAACTCACGGTCCCTATTGAGATAAGGTAGTGCCCAAATATATTTCAAGCATGATTGTTTCCAAGAATTCTAACCTGCAAACAACGTTCAACAAGCTGCCTGCTCCTAGAGTACTCCCCATTTCTGAAGTATCCAACAGCCAGAAGATAGAGCTTTTCTCTATCCTGCTGGGAGCTGTTAGCTAGAGAAACTGCAAGCAACAAGTTTCCGCAGTCAAAATTATGAAGCCTAATTTCACACAATCGGGATGGAGAATGGGAGTAAAGACATGACAGTCACTATAAGACATCACATAAGTGTTACTACAGTCTACAAGCACAAAGTATTGATGAAAGAATGAAGAGTATTCCACTGAGATCTTGTGCTACGAAAGAAATATGCTCTCTCACACACAGAAGGGGTAGAAACAAAGAAGAAGGATTCCTGCTTCTATTTAACCTTCAAGCATAGCTATTCCACGTTGTACATCCTCCGGCCTTCTAGAGTGAACCAGGGCCCAAGACAAGCGCATGATGCATTCACTTTTCAGCTTATCAGAGGATCCTTTTTCCGCATCAGCAACCTCACGCTCACAACCCTGTAGAGATGTAATGCTCAGAGATATGCTTCAGCAAAAAGCAAGATAGGAATAACTGTACAGGAACAGCCTAAGATCCATTGTCCACATACATCAGCGCATTGGCATGCAAACTCTGTGCACACAAGCAGGCATGGATTT
Source organism: Agastache rugosa (assembly GCA_031470985.1). Classification (NCBI taxonomy): domain Eukaryota; kingdom Viridiplantae; phylum Streptophyta; class Magnoliopsida; order Lamiales; family Lamiaceae; genus Agastache; species Agastache rugosa. The sequence continues at coordinate 37,197,759 of CM062602.1, read as the reverse complement.
TTTTTAGCAGAAGCCAGAATCAAAAGCACAACCCACTAAATTCGGGCCACTATTTCACAATGTAGAACGACTACCCAAGCAAAGAAGTCTCAGAACACACAATGAAATTAAAATTCCTTAAAATCAACATTCTAATCTGTAACCCATTTGAAGTAATTTATGAAGCAAGCAACATAAGCTAAGCATATACATTAAGTGCATCTTCATCCAATACTTCTCGAAAAGCCAAACTTCGCCATCATAAAATGATGTTCAAAGTTGAAGTATAGCCCTACAGCCACCTAATCTATAAGTAGGGCTCTAATTCTATCAAACAACACAAAATACTTGTACTTTGTAAATGTAAAATGGAGATAACCAATCGTCAGGATTGCATCTACCACAGCCTACCGCCCAATCTCATTGAAATAGATAGATCAACAATAACATAGTAAGAAGCATTTTGAACCAGACCTATCACCTAAAACCGTCCATTTCTTCCATTAAATCATGCTGAAACTGTCATAAGGACTCCCATGGCTCTAGGACTATACAAGAAAGCATCCCAAATAACTTAGGCTATTTGCCATTTTAGGAAAACAACACCGTTTATGCCATATTAAATTATTAAAATTTTCATTAAAAAAGAAGCTAAGCTAATTCTCAACTACACGATGTATTGAAGACTTGGGAATGCTATATACAAATAAACCTTAAACTTGAAAGAGGGTGGTCTTTTTCTGTCATGGACCTAGTTAACGAAAAGTTGGGATAGAATCCTCTACGATCTTCCTCTTCAATATTAATGTGAAGAGTAGGCATACCAACTAAATAGAGGATAAGCCTTCGAAATTCAACCTCAAATTGAGCCAAGTGCAGGATAACCCAACTAAGCAACAACTAAATGCAACTCAAAACATGATAAGAACAGTCTTAAGTCATATCGCGAGGCAAGGAAAACCAGTACAAAGCAATTCACACAACTGCAATCAATATCCGTATACATTTTCCATTTAAAATGCATAATCATATCATCAAGCTGTCATCGTTTGATTTATATCATCCCTTAATCAAACCGTCACAAATTTACCTCCAACGCAATTCTACTAAATATACCAAGTCTGTTTCCATTTTCGATGACTAATTTTATAACTCTGAGAATTAAACAACAACTTCGGCCGCTAAAGTACTTCTAAAACCCTAGTAAATTAACAGTCAATCTAGTAAATCGAGCTGAAATCCAAGCAGTAACGAAATGCGAACCAAAGTGATAACAATACTTACAGCTACGATATCGGAATCGCACCAAGGAATCTCCTCGCCGCCGGTGAAAAAGCTACCGACGGAGTTGAAGAATTTCCCAATTTTCTTATCCATTTGAGTTTGAGGTTTCCTTTTTTCTTTTTTTTTGGGGGGGTTTCGAGAGGAAGCTGGAGACGAAATTTGAAGCGATTGATATGGTGAAACTTGGGAAGGGGGTTTAATTTGAGGAGGCGCGTGAATTCCCGTGGGCTGACCTGACGACGCAAATTCTTTCCTTGTAAGGAAAGTTTGCTATGTTGATACTACTGTCGCTCAACTTAATTTTTTTTTTAGGTCCACTTTATTGAATTTAATATGAAGGATTTTTATCATACTAATAAATATTTTTTTTATAAGATCAAAATTTAACAAATATTTTACTTATATTCTTCATTGTATGAAGAGTGGACATGATTCGATTAACCGACTATATCACGAGTTTAAATTTTGTCATCCATTCCTATTAGCTATTATTACACCCCTTAAACTTCCAACACTGAGTCATAAAAAGTACTTCCTCCGTCCTTCAAAAGTATGATGCATATATAATTTGTTGTGAGGTATAAAATATTAGTTGAACCACACTAATCTGGATCGAGGGAGTATAATATTCTTTATTTTTCTTTAGTACTAGTATTTCCCCCGGGCGTTGCACGGAAAGTATTCGTATTGAAAATGTATTTGAAACAAAAATGTCTTAATTCGAAAAGTACGATTGGGTTGCAATATACAACAGTATTTATCACAAAAACTTTCCAAAAAACAATGTTTTTAAACATTTTACACAACATTGCTTAAACAGTAACAACTATGGAAGGACAGTCAAATTTTACATTGCTTACACAGTAAGTATTAAACATTTCGAAAGACTTCTTTATACACAATATTTTCAGTAACATCATACCGATCTTCCACTTCTGCACAAACTAAAATCTTCAAGCCTTTGCGACTCGTAACTCTTAATACAGCAACATAAAGTTGACCGTGACTAAACACAGGATTTTTCAGAAACAATCCAACGTGTGAAAGAGATTGCCCTTGACTCTTGTTGATGGTCATTGCATAAGACACTATCAGCGGGAATTGTCGGCGCTGAAACTTGAATGGCAATCTAATATCAGATGGACACATCAACAACCGAGGAATCAATACATTATTTCCAGCATTATGTCCACTCAAAAGTTTACCCTCCAATATATGACTACCAAGCTTCGTAATGACCAATCTGGTGCCATTGCACAAACCATTAGTTGGATCAATATTTCTCAATAACATCACTGGAGTACCTACCTTAAGAATCAACTCATGATTAGGTGTACCAGAATACTTTAATGCATTCAAGAATTCTGGTGTGTGCACTTCTTCCAACAAACTGGAACATGCTTCAGACCTTAAAGTACTATCAGAACTCAAATATACTTGGCCATCAGATTTATTCAAGTCAATCATGTGTTGATTGATTGAATCAACTACACTTAAAATAGGAGCAAGTATAGTACGATCTTCAAGATATGAGACATCATCTACATTATTTCGGTATCCAGGATATGTACTCGAGACAATATTATCTAGAGGATCACCATAATTCATTAATAAAATATCCCCAGGAATATTAATGATGGCATGACCATAGTTTGGACCTCCAACTACTCCATCTCCAATTCCCGCAATCCAATCAGAAAAATCTTTCAATTCAGAAGCTTCAACACTTGAACTAACATTTTGAAGTCTCATGTTCCTCGTCAATCTCAAAACTTTGCAACTATTCCAAAGGTATGAAGAATTAATAGTGGATTTCACAACATCTGCCTTACTACCTTTTGGAATAACTGGTAATATTTGGCGAAAATCACCACCAAATACAACAGTCTTACCTCCAAAAGGTAAATCCATACTGGATGCATTAGAAAATCGCATTAGATCACACAAACTTCTATCCAACGCCTCAAAGCAGTATTTATGCATCATTGGAGCCTCATCTCAAATGATAAGCTTAGCTTTGAGAATAAGTTTAGCAAGTTGACTGCCTTGTTTAATGTTGCAAATTGAATCCTCATTTGGATTAATAGGAATCCTAAAACGTGAATGAGTAGTCCTTCCACCAGGCAATAACAAAGAAGTTATACCACTCGAAGCTACATTCAAAACAATCTCACCTTTGGACCGAATGCAAGCTGATAACGACTTCCATATAAATGTCTTCCCAGTACCTCCATAACCATATACAAAAAACATTTTACCAATGTCTGAATTCACTGAAGACATTATTGAATCATACACTCCACGCTGTTCATCAGTGAACTTAGAAAGATACTGCAGTAGATCCCTTGCCAAACTTTCTCTATCATAACATAATTCATCATTTATCAATCTGTTCTCGCATGATTGGAAATAATCAGTAGATGGAAAGGGCATAGCATTATACTCTCTTAAACTTCGCCCTAAATTCAACAACAATTTCTCAATCTCCACCAAAGCAAAATTTTGTATCTCAACCTCCGTAAGCAACAAATCTAAAAGATCAAAGTATTATATAATAGTAATATAAGAGCAAGACACAAACTAATATATATATATATATACTAATAATACACATTAAACATATAAATCTTAATACCTGGATATCGCATAGAAGATCTTCGATTATAAAGAATGTCATCTGATAATAACTCCCAACATTTATTCCAGACAACTTCAGGCCTACTAATAGAGTCAAAAGATAATAAAGTCATGAATAAATTTTGAAGTGCTGAAGCAGAAGCCCAAGAACTTGCCTCAACAATACCATCAATGAATTCTCTATCATCTTGCAATAGCCCTAATGAGTAGCAAGCCTATCGAAATGTAGAATATTGTACACCATTCACACATCTTATGTCCTCATAGCAAGTAGGTCCCTTTTTTACATACAACAGACATCTCATATAATATAATTCCCCAGAGCCAGGACGTATATAAAACAACCTTCCCATAGATAATCTCTGTTGTCGAGGCATCCATTTTCTGATATCAGACTTCCAAATAAATTTTTACGGGAATTCTGGATAAGTCAAATCTTTAGCCTCCATCCAAGCTAAAAACATGCTAGCATTGACAGTTGGTCGATTAAGTACATCATCCAAAGATTGTGTTTCCGAAAAAATCACACTATGCTCGCCAGGAAGATGGAAACTCAACCTTTCAACAACTGGATCTCTATATTGAATATCAAAACCAAAGAGTCTCCATGTTGCTTCACACGAAGAGATGTATCTGCAATCATAATACATCTTAACTTCATCCATATTTTTTTCCACTTCACATTCTTCAAACGAATTATAAAAAGAAGCAGTTACACGATCATGCCATTTGTTAATGTATTTGAATAAATACTTGATCGATCTCGATTGATTGCACCATTCAACGTTGATGTGCGCACGATATTTCATCAATAAATATCGATTATGAGGAACAACAAATCGATTATCTAAAGAAACATCACTCTTCTCGATAGTTAGACCATTGTTACATCTCTTATACACTGGATACTCATCATCATCAACAGTAGTATTATGAACATATTTCTTTGGGAAATACTTACTGCATCGACCATTAGACATGCAAGACGAAGAACTTCTAGCTACTCCACACGGTCCATGTAGCATAAATTCTTGAACAGCAGTGTAATATTTTGGATCGATATCTGTATCAGGAATCTCAGCCGAAATGACATTGTCGATATGTTCAGGTCCAGGATGTTTGTCTTCTTTGGTAAAAAACAATAGAATATGAGCATGAGGCAGACTACGTTTTTGAAATTCCACGGTATAGACAACTGTAACAACAAAGTTTTAATTTTACAAACGTAAATAAGAAGCAAAAAATTAACAAAAGCTAATTTTGTAACAAAAGTGTATTTACCTGCAGCAACAGCACCAAAGAGTTTATTCTTTCGCAGATCCTTTATAAGATTATCTAATTTAACCTTAAACACCCTACAAACAATGTCTGGTTGATCCTCTGCTGGCTTCAACCCTTTTTTTGTACATATCTAAAAATTTCAAGCCACTTAGGGTTGCAAGTAAACGTGATAAATAAATCCGAATATCCAGCCCATCTGCATATAGCCATTGCGTCTTGATAATTTTGAATCATATAGCGAGTTCCTCCTGTGAAACTTGATGGCATTATAACTCGTTTTCCTTTTCTAGATGGATCAGTCTCACCCCTTAATAATGCATCAGTCAAACCTTTGTACATATCAGCACGTAATTGTTTTTGATGAGAACGGACAAACATTAATCTCCCAGCTTCCACCATAGTATAAGCATCAACCACAAATTGTTGAAACAATCTTCGAGAATGTAAGATTAACGATAACTCATCTACTCTTTCATGCAACTGGAACGCAAAAAACTCTTTCAGACTAACCCTTTTCCTAGCAAAAGTAGAACCACCCCAAAGATTAGAAAAGGCTATATTTTCAGTGTAACCAGCTTCGCCATAGGGAAACAACAGTGGATACTGCTAGGGCAGATATGATGGATGCAATTCATTAATACGCTTCAATCCTCCAGTTCGAGATTCAACAACTATATCTCGATCACCAATACTTTCATCCAAATCACCTACTATTAGAGCTGCTACTTCAGAAATAGATGGCAAATTATACAATCGAGCATCTTTACCTCTTTTACCAAGCAATTTTAATTTTATACTTTGAGAATTATCATGCACAATCATCTCTTTTGCCATTCTGAAAAATTTAACCAAAACATTATGCTCATCTAGCATCTTTTGAATCTCCAATACAATATCATAATGAAGTTGATCAACTTCCGCCCTTCCCCTGAAAGTAACATTAAAAGTAAATGATATTAGCCAAACAAATAAAAAACAATTCAATATTTAAAATACAAATATAAAATAATCGTACCTAACAGATAGAAGCCTATTATTGACCTCATTCTCCGTATCATAGATATATAATTGAGCAAATTTCGGAGAACATCCATCTAAAGGTAGCATACTACCAATTAAATGATAATTCTGACCATGCAAGCAAAAAACAGGTGGACCATTCCCTTTGTTCATACTATTATCTACCTTCCCTCCCATGGATGTGAAGCCAAACATATTATTATATGAACAAATATTTTGTAAATAGTGCTTGCTCTTCAAATCGTTCCCAAAATACAAATCATGAAGAAGTTTTGGAGGACTGAAAAGTTTTGGAAGTTGAATCTTGCCATTCACACAACATGTAGAATACTTCGGAACTTTTGCTTTCACTACAAAAAATTGAACTTTTAGCCACACATACAAATGTGGTTAATTGTTAGATTATGTGTAGGTATATAGTTTTGCCCACACATAATGCAAATGTCGACATGTGTCGCTATAATTTTGCAGCAAAAGAATTTTACCCACACATATATATATATATATATATGTGTGGACGAATCATCAAGTATTACCTACACATATATATGTCATTGAAAGTGTCTCTTATGTGTAGATAAATATATTTTTGCCGTATTTAATGATGACGGGAAAATTACGTAGATAATGACATGGCATTCGTTATTGACACGTGACAATTTGTATGTGTAGGTAAATATTATAACTTATGTGTGGATAATAATTTTTCCAATAAAAAATTAGTATTATAATATTAGGAAAAATATTATTATTTTTAAATTGAATATTAGAGAAAATATTATTATTTGTGGATGTTAATACATTTAATTGTGGGTAAAATATTTATTATCAAAGTATTTTTTTTTTTTTGCATTTTTATTTCACAATATGGTATGTAATATCAAAAATTAAATATAAATACGAACAACACATGAAAATATAACAGGAATATAGCATAGAATTTTTACTAAATAATATTCCATAAAATCAAAGTACATATCTATATGTCAACTACAAACACTTCTAAACATTTAAATAATTAAGGTGGCAAAATCTACTATATGTCTTGTAGATACCAAAGACTTCAACATTTATGTCCTGTAGACCTTCCTTATTGCAGTATATGGTGGCATAGAATATAAGTTGCATCACTAGTAATTCACTTCCAAAACCATTTGGAATCTGCACATTGGATAAGTTAAAAAAAAGACACTAAAAAATGAGTGCGACTAAGGTTAGACAAGCTAATAGAAAGAACAATTATTCAATTACAGAAATTTTCAGAAACACAACAGATTTTTCAATCATCTCCTTATGTAAACATATGAGAATCTGGCCTCTAGTTTAGGTCCCATTAAAGACATGTACTATTATTGAAACAGAAAAACTAGCCAAGCTAACAGACAGAACAATAAGTAACAACTGGACAGAAGCTTTTAGAAACATAAAATATTTATCAATCATCTCCTCACATCATTAAATCAAAATCTTACCTTCTATCCCAAATGAAGTTCCATATATCAAAATCATTTGAGGAATGTGCAAAGAATGTCAAATGAAATTAAAAAAACAATCATTATTGAGTTAGATTTATTTGTTTCAAATTTCAGATCATGTTCAATTTACCTTGTCAAACTTTTCACCATCCAGATATAGTCTAATAACTCGAAATATATCTCCAAAAAATGACTTCGCCATCTTTATTGCACTGAAAAAGAAGAACATGAATCCATACATAAACCTCAAATTGTTCCCAAATTGAGTTATATTTATATAACGTAAGAAACAGTCTTATAAAATGCCATTAAGGAATAAACCGATTCACACAACAATGACATAACTACAATCACAAGCTAGGCTACTTTACAAACCTCATAAAAATAAAAATAATTAAATAGCATGCCCTAAAATAGCCAGACCAATCCAAAGAATTAGATTAACTATTATCTCCAAATCTGTCATATAATCTAAAAAGAGTTATACAGATACCTGAATGGTGTTTTAACAGGTTGCCAGACGATTGGGTCGGACTACTACGTCTCGAACCGGAGGGAACTTCAATCCGAAGAATTGAATGTCCACGACAATATTCGTCCTTCATTGTTCTGTTTTCCTCCAGCAAAACTCGTGGCTGATTACCTATGAATTGAATTAATACTTTTAGTTAATTTTTCTTAATTGCAATAGCATTACTCAAAATACAAAGGCATATATGGAAGAAACTCCACACTTGATTTACCTCAACAAATACACCAAAATATGTAATCTTTTTAATACAACACTTGACTATATATATCTTCAATACTCAGGCGTCGTGCCTGCAATACAGGAAAGCATAAAGGTTCAAGACATTAAGTTGAGTATTGAATAGAGCAGACTTGCAGAATTTATAGGTATTAAAAATTTATGGAACCTTAAGCACCCCTACAGCTCTCAAATTGCTGCGTTTTTCAACATAGTTTCTGTGCTCATCAACCAATTTAGTGGAAATAAATCAGCTTTTTCCACATATTAGTAGACATGAATATCATAACAGAAGCAAAGGTTTAATTTAATGACAGCAAGGTTTTCAAGTTCACTTAATAGAAACTTATTTTGAATTCATTTCATACTAACCAACGCAACAACAGTAGTTGCAGAAGGGGCGATCAGAATGCTCCACATTTTCTTCAACAATGTAAAGGGGAAGCATCGTTCCTTAACTCTCATACACCAAAAAAGTGTGCCAAATCGGCATGCCCTCGAGATCGTAATCCTCAAGCCCTACGCATTCTTGAAGAAACCGGCGATTGTTGTCACAAAGCGCGCTGGTGAATGTGATGGGGCAGCCGGGCTCTGCGAAAGTGTGGATTCAGTGACTGATTCAGTATAGTTAGACAAAAATCAGCCAGAACATGTGAATTACCTTCTGTATGACGACGTCCAAGCCACGACAAGTTGATATGCTCTATTTAATACTCAACTCAACCCAGCTGTTCTTGGTGTTTCAAAACAAAACCGAGCAGACCTCTAAGAAAGGCGTCATTGGCATAGACTGAAGTCCACTCACCACCACAACTTTTTTTGGAAATTCACTGACACCCTCAGTGATTCATTAGATAATTGATATGAGGATCAGAATTGAGCAGGTGGAGAATGAAAACCGTCGCTCTGTAGATTGATATCTGGAGGGATTTTTTGGAGGGATTAATTTTGGAGAGATTTTTCAGAGGGATTTTTTGGTGCAAGGCGCGTAAAGTGAAATTATTTTGACACATCCGTTCTTTAGGTTTTATTTATTTATTTATTTATTTTTTTGCAAAACAATACATTGCTTTTATACTTATTAAATTTAAAATATTAATGCAATAAAAATATTCGTCTTTCTTGGTCCAATTTGATGGTTGTGCATATGACTTGTTTGGAATTTATATATTTAGTAATTTATTAAGTTGAAACAATGTCGGAGCTAGAAAATTTTTTCTGTGGCCCAATTAGGGATGACAATGGGTCGGGTTTTTACGGGTACCCGGCTCTCCCAAACCTTAATGGGACGGGTTTGAGAATCATTAAATGATTTTGGGACGGGTTTGGATAGAAACATTCAAACTCGTGACGGGTTTGGGAAATTACCTACGGGTACCCGCTACCCAAACCCATATATATATATATATATATATATATATATATATATATACACAAAATATTATATATATATATATATATATATATATAATTTATAATATAATCATAGATATTAGTGTAAATATTATTAATTTTAGGATTTTATATTATTCTTTTTAAACTGCATACAAAGAATTAATAATTTTAGTAATTAAATATTTATTTTATATATAATTTATATTAGTATAAATATTAATAATTTTAGGATTTTATATTATTCTTTTAACCCACATATATTTTAATTTAATGAAATTTTCTATTTATATTTATGTTAAAATTATGTTTATAATATTTTTTTTTACTAAATTTAATATTGATGTTTAAACTCTAGTACATATGGGTTTTTAGCGGGTTTTTAGTAGGTATTACCCAACGGGTTTGGGTCGGGTACGGGTTTTGAAATAATTTTTTAATCGGGTTTGGGACGGGTATGGATTGAGGAAATTTTTATGGGTTTGGGTTTGGGATATGGTTAATGGGTGGGTACCCGACCCATTGCCATTCCTAGGCCCAATTAAGCATTAATTTCAAAACTAATAAGTAAAATTCTAAAATAAATAAGTTAATAAAAATTAATATATATATATGATACTGTTTAATCTATCAAAACGTTCAAAAAAAAAAATTACCTCATACCACTATTACTCTATTTTTCATATTTTTAAAGCTTTACATAATAGTTTTATTAGCAATTATGCAAGAACTACAATTTAATTTTATAATTAACTATCATGATATCCTAATAATTTTTGTAATGAAAAAATAAAAATAATTATTCATAATTAAACTTGTCTTCCTTATGCGTCTAAGGATCAAATTTAAATAACTAGATCTTCTTTAATAATATAATATTACAATTATCAAGATGAGAAGTAAATATATCAAATAAAATTAAACCAACAAAAAGCAATAAATTTGTAAAATGACAAACATTTTTCTTTTCATTTCTTTTCATGATTAGTGAGAACTAACAAAGTTGTTATTTTAATTGATCCTAATTGAATTTACTTAAAATAGCTAGACTAATTAGTACTTTTCTTTATTAACAATTGCACATCACAAATATTAAATTATTTGTACTATTACCTAATACTAGTAAATAACTTCATATATTGTCTCTACTAACATAGTAACTTAGTAACTTAGAGGACATATATGCTTATATGAAATTGCAAATTATATAATTGTGAAGAGATTTAGTTGCAAAAGGATTTAATGTATCTTATCAATCCTAAAATATTGTAACAGATTTATCTGGTATTTTTTTCCTCTTTCTTTCCCCCTTTTTAGAGTAAAATCTGATATTGCTTTAAAATATAATTAAGAATTGATTAAAAATAACTAATTTGAACAAGATATACTGATTAAAAGTATTGATTGCGTGTATTTAAATTTCTATGGTTGACGAATACTTTTTATTAATTTTCCTAGCATAACAAAGTCTAAAAGAAATACGGTTAACTAAAAAAAATTAATACAAAATATATAAGTTGCTAAATATGTGTGTTTACTCTTATTATGTCAATAATTAATAATTATAAAAGATCATTAACCACACATAGGTAATTGATAATTGTGTGTGGCTAATAAATTTTATTAATCTTCACGTAGGCGTAAGAAAGTTGGAAGGAAATATGGTTAAATTGAAAAGATTAAATAAATTAATGGCCAAAATATAAGTGTGATTAAATATATTTCCTCACACTTATTAAATGTCAATAATTTATGAAAATAAAAGGTCTTTAACCACACATATATAAATTGAAAATTATGTGTGGCTAATAATTTTTTTAACTCGCCACGTAGACACAACAAATTTAAAAATAAATTTGGTTAAATAGAAAATAAAATAAAATTTTAAGGTTAAAATAAAAATGTGACTAAAACATTTTTGCCACACTTATTAAATGTCAATAATTAATGAAAATTGTCTTATTTATTAATGACTAAAACATTTTTGCCACATTTTTGTCTAGGTATGTTATGAATCTAAATTTGTATTTACAGAATTAAATTTTTTATCATCTTAAAATCAATTTATTGATTTACAGTTATCTAGAATAGGAATTTTATTATTATTATTATTATTATTATTATTATTATTATTATTATTATTATTATTATTATTATTGAGTCAGCCTCTTATTAGCAAATTTTGATCATCATATAATTATTGAAATTTGTAAGTACTAATATTGTGTTTTCTCGCAGGAAACCTAGACTGCAATTTAATTTCAGATGAACAAAACAAAAGCAAGATATATAAATCATGTCAAGCAACAGATCTAAAAATTACTCCTTTGCAAGTTATGAAATAGAATGAAGAGTAAATATGGATATGATGACACTACACAGGAGCTGCATAGAGGTAAATCTCAAACTGTTTAACTGTTTTTTTCATCGCAAATACATGTCCACATCCTTGCTTGATATAAAAACTTTAAAAAGAAATTTAAGATACCTGTATTTTCACCGGGGGAAATTTGTCGATGTTCTGCAAAAAAAATTGATTGCGGTAAACTTGATTAAATTATTTAAACATCATTACTGCATTTAGAAGTGTGAGTATGTGACAGAAAAAATATATCTGCATTTTCGTTGTACTTACTGGATTTTTTTCCTCTCAATATTGAAGATTTGGATAGTTTCTTCATTCTGTGATAAAAAAAAATTAAAGAATATAAGTAATATCAAGAAATTATCTACAAAGATATCTCTCTTAATGTATATATTTAAATAGAACCTCTATTAGAAACAAACCTTCAAATCAATAGTTAAAGTCATAATTTAGGCATAATTTACCTTCCATTGAACATTTTACTGATGATGATCTCATTCATGTATCTGCATCAGCACTTTGATGGTCTAGAAATTTGTGGTGCTGAATTTGTCATTGTTTGAGCAGGTTCACTTTTTCACGAAGCAGCTGCTGAACATCTTATTCTAGTAGGATGCACATCGAGCAAAGATGTATGCTGAGAGTTGATCTTGTAAAATACATTAATGATGCACTACAGTATGTAAAGAAAACTACAGAAAGATGAGAGGAAATACATACAAACTAAACTAAAAGCATGCTATAAATAAAAGAAGGTGAGGAAAAAAAATGGAGGAAACATTTAAAAACCAATATTGTTAAGAACTTTCATGTCGAAGGCGTTTATATGGATAATAACTGAGGTTAATACTTCTGGCAATTTTGAATTCATCATGGGGCTCCAAAATTTCAGCCTAAAACTCTCTTCCCAAGATGAAGACTAAGGCCATCTCCAGCAGTTCGCACAAAAATACAGCAATTTCAGCACAAAAATACAGCAAAATCAGTAAGTTATCTCCAACAGTCTGCTCTATATTTTTACACAAAAACATAATATTCTACTTTTAGTCACTGTTGATGATCCTGAAACATGTGATTACTTCCGATCAGAGCAACAAGATATTATTCGAAAGCGTTAACAAGCCAAAGAAGCCAACACTAGTATTTCTGATATGTTTCAAAATTTATTTTCAGATAGGTGGGACGTTCCGGAGATGGCCTTTATTATAAATTAAATGTATCGACTTTGTGTTTATGCTTTTATTATGTAATTGTATTTTTTTTTCAATTTTTTTGTTTATCTTGTATTTTATTTAAATGTATTGTTTAAATAATTTTATGTAATTTTAATGTTGGTATATTATGTTTAGAAATATAACTATAATATAATATTTTGGAACAAAATAATTAAAGAACACAAAAAATAATAAATATAACAAGGAATAATAATTATAACAATAAAATTAATTGTAAAAAGAATAGAGCAATGAATAGTGTTGCTCCAAGTTTGTAGCAACACTATTCAAATCTGTATAATAGAGCAGGATTTTGGTGCTGGGCTGGAGAATGAATTGCTCCAGATTTGAAGATATGTGAAGATATAGAGATGGGTTGGAGATGCCCTAACACGTTAACCTTGCACTCGCCATCAGAAAAGACTAAGCAATAAATGAGTAAAAAGTGAGATAATTTATTCTCCAATATTAATTCTATTTATTTTTAATCAATAAAGTAAAATAGTGTACATATTTTGGAGGACTGTTGCAATTGTGGGCCCTATCAGTGTTTAGGCGGGAAAGTGGTATATTTGTAAATAAATTGAAAACTCAGCTTTTATGGTAGTATAGATTTGTTACAAAATATTGTAATTAGAAACATCCAAAAAGCTAATTCCAAAAAAAAAAAAACATCCAAACAGCCAAATCGGTAACATTAATATGCATATTTATGCAAATCATTGAAGATGTCGTTATACACTAAGGGCTCGTTTGGTAGGTATGTTAGGATAAGTCAAGATAAATAATGTTGAGATAAATAATGTGAATAAGGGGTGATTATTAGTATAGTTTTTGTGTACGGTAGATAACATAATGTCAAGATAAATAGCAGTGAATAATAGGTTGGTTGTTTGGTACCATAGTTTAAATTCAAGATTAAATGAGAAATGACAATTCTACCCCTAATTATATAACCCTCATCTCTCTCTCCTCTCTCCTCTCACATGTTCCACCTCCCACCTTCCACCTTCCACCACCTGCTCTCTCTCCCCTCGTCTGCAACCACCACCACCGTCCCCACCCCATCCCTTCCACCACCATCCCTTCTCTCACTCCTCTCTCTCACCCCTCAATCTCTCTCTCCTCTGTTCCACCACGCAACCACCACCACCATCCGCCACCGTCACAACCACCACCGCCACCATGTCCCTCTCGCTCTCTCTTCTCTCACTCCTCTCTCTCACTCTCTCTTCTCTCACCCCTCAATCTCTCTCCCCTCTGTTCCACCACGCAACCACCACCACCATCTGCCGCCGTCGCAACCACCACCGCCACCATGTCCCTCTCGCTCTCTATTCTCTCACTCCTCTCTCTCACTCTCTCTTCTCTCACCCCTCAATCTCTCTCTCCTCTGTTCCACCACGCAACCACCACCACCATCCGCCGCCGTCGCAACCACCACCGCCTACTCTGTCACTCCTCTCTGTCACTCTCTCTTCTCTCACGTAGCCTGGGGGCAATTTTGTCAATAAAAATTTAGTATGGGTTACACCCTCAATCCAGATAAATAATACCACCAATTTGGGCAGATTAATCATCTGGGTGAAACAGTGAAATAAGCTCGGGCCCTTCATTTATGCCGGGCTCCCAGTACAAAAACTTTAGCTACCAAATACTTAATAAACCCATATAAATAATATAGTAGGGGTTTATAACCCCTACCAAACACCTCCCTACCAAACACCCCCTAAGGGTCTGTTTGGTAGCCATGATAAGGCCTAGATAGGATATGTATATGGCCTTATCAGGACATTTGGTGTCCAAGATTGCTATCACGGGCGGCCCGTTATTATGTCCGGCCCTCGATAAAAACACTGTTGGACCTTATATTACACAACTCACCGCTGACATAGGATAGGAAAACTACTTTTTGAACAGTGTCTGCTACTAATTTACCCAAAGACCAAAATATCCTCACATACACATCTGAAATCCCCAAATCGAACAGGCTCTGTAGGTTTTGTTCTTCCTTCTCCTTCTCTGTGGCTCGCTGCATATCGGCCGCCTCCATCCCTCACCGGAAAATCCCTTTTTTCGACGATCACGTTGCCACCTCCGGTGATAGAAGAATTCTTCGACAAGCTACCAGCGTTCAACGCATCACTCTCTCTCATCGCCTTGATTTCGAGAGCAATATACAGACCAAGATTCTCAACAATAAGCATCCAAGAATCAAGATTTCATGATCTCAATTTTACACAGAGATATTTCACTCATAAGTTTCTGGTAAGCTGAAATGAAAGTGGTGGGCGACGAGGGTAAAATAATTGTCAATAAAAATCGGCCGACAAATAAGTAATTGAGCATACCTCAAGGATGATAGAAATCTAATTTTGGGTGGAATAGAATTAGGCCATGTTTGTAGTTGGCTAGTTGGCGGTGGAGGTCGACGGTGGTGGAGGATTGTTGTTGAGCAAGAGAGAGAGATGACAGATGAGAGAGGAAATATGACTTTTTTTTTTAATTATAGATAGGGGCTAAAATTGTAATTTCAAATTTAATCTTAACTTTAAACCATGGTACCAAACAACTAATTTATCATATCTACATTACATATCTTATCTACCAAACACAAAGATATGATATCAATCTTACTTTATTTACGATACATATCTTACTTTAAACTATCTTATCATATCCTAACTTGCCTACCAAACGTGTCCTAAATTATATAAATGGAGCGCACAATCAATAATTTTTATAAGAGGAGGAATCCTGTACAACCGGTCTTACAGGGTAAGATCGGATCCGGGTTGATCCGACCCGATCAAATCGGGTCAGTCCGGGTCAAATGTTGACTTTCAATTTTTTTTTTAAATTCGATTTTTTCAAAAAAAAAATCTTTTTTGCCTTCGGCTTCAATTTTAATTTATGGATAATGATTGTGGCAACATTAATATTTTTTAACTCGCTCCGAGACCTTTGGCTCCTCTCGCTCGACTCTTTAAACAAAAAAAATTAAAAAAATTGAAAAAAAAGAATTAAAAAACTGAAAAAAAAGGAATAAAAAAATCTAAAAAAAAATTAAAAAGTTAGGCGCGTGTACGCGCCTGGAATGGCACGTGTGATGCACGCGCCCGACTTAAGGGCCACGCGCCCGCACGCGTGGGCTCGGTCGTACCGTACCGACCGGTCTAAAGTCTTTGTCTTTTTATAATCTTTTTTAAGCCGAGCATATACAAAACAAAATTGAAAACGAACGCACACGCTTATGATTGAGCCTGAGACGTGAGTGATCTGGCAAAAGCTCCGATGATTGGAAGATTTCCATGAAGAAGAAGAAGAAAAGAACCGAATCTAAACACACACCTGTATTAATGAGAGAGAGGGAGAATCAGAGAGAGAATGGAAGATCACAGTGTGGGGATCATGGGTTTAACTGGGGACAATCTGATGGGATTTATGTTGGCTCTGCTTTCAAGTGCGTTCATTGGCGCAAGCTTTATCATCAAGAAGAAAGGCCTCAGAAAAGCTGCTGCTGCCTCTGGTGTTAGGGCTGGTAACAATCTTACCCAGTGTGTGTTGTGTGTGTTTTGGGTATTCTCAAATTATGATGTTTTTTCCATGTGATCAGTGTGCTGTGTTGGAATTTATTAGGTGTTGGCGGATTTTCATATCTCATGGAGCCTCTATGGTGGCTCGGAATGATCACCAGTAAGTGAGATTTCCCCCATTTTTGTTTATTGATTTTCCTGTTTCATCATTTCATGTTTATACTTGTGAGATTTTTAGTTATGGTAATTTGCTTACTGTATTGGGTAATTAGTGGCACAAGCTAGTTATTCTAATGAAAACTGTCCATTTTACATCGTTTAACAAACTGCAATGACTAGGAATGCTTATTTTGTATTCATTTTTGTACTTAATTAAGTATCCAATTATGTAATAAAATATTGTTATATACAAGTTTAATTAGTTGTTAGATGAATTCCCTGGTTGAAAAGAATCTGCATGCCTCGTATCTTTGCAGCTCTGCGTATATCGTTTGATAAAGAAATACAGTATGTTGTTACTCTATAAAATTTATGTACATTCTTTGTTTTTTTGCAGTGATAATTGGAGAAGTAGCAAACTTTGTGGCATATGCATTTGCCCCTGCAGTGCTCGTCACTCCTCTCGGTGCATTGAGTATCATCGTGAGGTAACCTATTTCCAGTATCATATGCATTTTTACCCTTGTATAGAAACAAAGGTTTTCTCTAAATTATGCAAGCCTTGATATTAAATATGGTATACTGTAGTGCTGTATTAGCCTACTTTATCTTAAATGAGAAGCTGCATCGACTAGGGATATTGGGCTGTGTGATGTGCGTTGTTGGTTCTGTTGTAATCGTTATAAATGCGCCACAAGAGCAGCCAATTTCTTCTGTCCAGGAAATATGGAGTATGGCAACACAGCCAGGTAGGGAGAGACCTCATATTATCTTTATTTTTCTAAAAGCCTAGAGCCGGAAATGTGGTGTCTGATGCAATTCATTTTATGTGATTCCAGCCTTTCTTCTCTATGTGGGATCAGTTATCATTTTGGTATTCATTCTTGTTTTCTATTTTGCCCCCCAATGTGGACACAACAACGTACTTGTTTTCACTGGCATTTGCTCGCTTCTCTCGGTAAATTCTGAATTGCTGATTATATAGATTACATATTTCTCCTTTTCCAGTACATGTCTTCTGGTACATATTTCAACTTAAATATATAATGCTTCCAACAGCTAGAGAGTCCCTTTATTCTGTAGTTTTTTAAGTTCTTTTTCGAGTCTTGCTTGGCCCTTTTCAGACTAAACCAACTACTCAACTTGTTGAAGGACAAACTGAAAAGGACTTTCTTTTCTTATTCTCTCCATTACACAACAAAATCCCTGAAAAATTGCTGAACTATTGCTTGAAAAGCCATTACTCACTGCATGCCAGTCATTTATTTGCAATAATCATCTTTCTCGCTTTTCTCATTTAGAATCTAGATGTGAAAATACTACTTTCCAGATCTATGACGAGTTCCTTTCAAGTTCTTGCAAAGTGAAGTTTGTAGTTATTGGCCTAACAAACTTTAGCCACTGCCTCTGTCCCAAATTTTATTTCGAACTTGTGCCATCGGTTTAGACTCAACTGTAATTTCATGAATGCAGCCCCTTTCCTCTTCGAAGTTGTGCATATCAGTGTCTCTCTTTGTCCTTTCACCAATTAAGAAGCTATTGAAAATCTGATAACTTCATAGATACTTCTTTGTAACTACTTATACAAAATGTTCTATTTTAAATATCTGCATTTCTACCCTATTTGCTGGTTGTTGATGTGCATTTTTGGTTTTAACAGTTTCCTTATCACTATGATCATTTGATGATCGTTTGCAGGTTATGAGTGGTAAAGCTCTTGGAATTTCTCTAAAATTGACTTTTGATGGGAATAACCAACTAATATACCCAGAAACCTGGGTTTTTATGTGTATTGTGGCCATTTGTGTCATAATGCAAATGAATTACCTAAACAAGGCAAGTATTATATTTTCACTTCTGATATCTGTTTAAGCACTTGTATTGTATTGTTCTCGTTTTCTGTTTGGTTGGGAAGGTGGTCTGGTCGGCCTCTGCAGCTCTGACGGTACATCCATTTGTTACAGGCTCTTGACACCTTCAACACTGCCATTGTTTCTCCTATATACTACGTCCTGTTTACATCGCTTACAATTCTAGCTAGCGTCATCATGTTTAAGGTAACACATCTGTTTCATTGCTTGATTGAATCGGTCTAGGTCAATATTTCAGTCGTACGATTTTCCCTGTGCTAAAATACCATGTTACAGGAGTGGGAAGGGCAAGGTGCTGGGAGCATTGCATTGGTTCTTTGTGCGTTTATGGTTGTGATTGCAGGGACCTTCTTGTTACATGCGACCAAGGATTTTGAAAGAAGTTCTTCAAGAGGTTTAATAGTTTCTATGTTTAGAACAACTCCGCTGATTATACAATTCGCTCTGATTCTCAAAATGTTGCTTTGATTTTAGGTAATAATACTCCGTTATCCCCTACAATGGCAACGCGATTATGCAGTGGGAATGGGGGCTCGTTGCAACACCACGAGCAAGACCAGCCATGAGCAGTTGAGCTTTACTAGAGAATGCAAGAAGAGTTGAAAATGGTTATCCGTCAACACTGAAAATACCTTTACCTTTGAAGTATCATGGTGCTAACATATATAGATACAAACTGTAGAAATCCTTGGAGTTGGAGCTGAAGTCATATATTACAGCAAACCAGCAGATTCTTGATTCCTACTATTTTTCATCAGATTTGAAGAAAAGTCGGAGCTTCATCAATCGCTCAGACTGTCCCATTATACAAGTCTTTTGATGAGGTTATGATGATCGTGTAATCAGAATCTCGACGCCAACCAATATAGGAGGTACGAAGAGATATTTTCATGTGTTTATTTGTTTATTTTTTATTCATAGGATTTATTGTTTCCTGGGGAGAACTCATGACTGCAATTTAAATTATTCTTGCTGCAACATTTCTTAATTCAAATTCGATTAGATCATGGGTGTGATATTCCCTTTTAGATTCTTTATCTAATAGAATCATGTCAAAAATTTTGGTACAACCAACCTCACCGCGTAGTAGGTGATTTGGGGTAATTAAGGGGGATTAAGAGTAATTAAGGGGATGAAGGGCTTTAAAGCACAATCGTCTAAGCATGAACTAATAAATTCATAACATTATGGCGGATAAATTCTTGCATAATTAGGAATAAAAATCAGCATCATCAATATTGAAACCGCAAAACCGATTCTTGACATTTTCATTTTATATCTGTAGAGATATATATAAAGAATGAATATATAATATATATATATATTGATAAATTAGTAATGAAATTTAAAGACCGCACTACGGTGGACTCGAATCTAAGACCTTTGACCTCGGCATTAATCACTCTGTGCTGACTGTGCTAGTATATTTAATTGTGCTAGCATATTTAATTATATGTTAAGTTCGCATATGCATTTCTTCGCCTATGTTTTATTTAAGTTAATGTAGCTACTATTAATCGGGGTTTTGGAACGTTGGTTTTAATGGGTCGGTTTTTGGATGATTGAAGGTTACAAAAGTTTACATTTTTAATTTTAGCATTAAGCATTTATTATTTTATAATGATATAGCTAATAAGTAATAACGTATATAATGGCTTAATGAAACTAATATTTTTAAACTCTGAATGGTGATTTGACTAGCTCACTGGTTCAACCGGTTGACTTATTCTGGAATATATATATATATGGTAAGAACACATCTTATATAAGAACTTAAGAACAATGCATTTTTATTACATCGGAAATGCATAAATATTTTAATGCATAAATTAAAATAACTTAATGCATTAACATTTTTTAATGCATAAATTACAGTAACTAAATGCACGGTTAAATCTAGACCATAAATCAACAAAGATCAAGGGTCCAGATTTGTTCTTATTTCTCACCTAAGAAAGTGTTCTTATTTGATTCGTTCTCACTCTCCCTCTCTCTCTCTCTATATATATCTATACCTATTATAAAAGAGCGGATTCTTACAAAATTGGATTTGTCTAATATATCCCTATTATTATGTTTATTTTAAGGGCAATAGTGTAAATCTATATTAAATTTATTATAAACTTAATAAATTAATAATGTTCCTACTCCTACTACAACTCAACTTAATGAATTAATTAATAATATAGTACTACTCATACTATAACTCAAAAGTGAAAAAAAAGACAAACATAAATTTTGAGAATTATGTTAAGATTTATTAGGATATTAATATAGTTGTATATTAATTTTGGTAAAAGTTTATACTTTTATTAAGTTAGCAATTTAATAATTATTTTTTCTAATAATTAACATGTTGTCTTTATTGTTAAATTTCATCTTTATATTTCAAGCTTTTCTCTTTATCACTAAAATATCTCTTCACAAAATTTTATTTTATATTTTATTTAATTTATTTATGTAATTTATTATACTTTACTGTTCTTATTTGTTGATAATTTTTAATCGAGTCAAATTAAGTCGAGTACCATCAAGTTCAAGCATAATTTATTTATTAAAGAATTTATTCAAGTTTAATTGTATATACGATTCTAAGAAAAAAAATTAAAACATATGAGGGTGAGGGAGAGGGAGGAGGGGGTGGGCTTTGTAGCCGCGACTGGTTATAGTGGTGGTGGTTGTGAGAGGAGGAAGGAGGAGGGGATGTTGGGTGGTTGTTCCAATTTCAAAAGTCATATGTAGAATATAGATAAATGTCACGTATTTTTTAATAATTAATCCTATATTAAATATATAATTATGCATAATAGAAAATATATAATTATGCATAATAGAAAAATTTTAGGCTTTTAATGATATATTAACTATCACTATATAGTACGTAGCAACCAATGCATGCTAATATATTAATTGATATATTGTATTTATGAATATTAATTTAATTTAGAATATAGGTATATATGTAATTCGTATTATTTAAAATTAATATATAATTAGATCATTCAAAATATAAATGTATTCCCTTTAATTTTTTTCATTGGTTTTGCTACAACACTAAATTTGTCATGTCTTAACTTAAGAAGAGAGTTGAATGTCTTCACTTAACCCGAGACGGTGTACATAAGACAAACGATTTTCATATGAAAGAGAAAGTTAAATAATAGCTTACATTAATAATATCAAAGGTTGTTTCACAATATATCAAGAGAACATTTTTAAAGACCTAAAAACAACCTTAATATATAGGATTTTACCCATAAAAGTTAGGTTTGACTCTGAAGTATAAGCATCTTATACCCAGAGTTTTGGTTCTGGAACACTCCATTTTTTTTATGTATACGACCCTTCATTCATAATTAGAATAAATATATTATAATAGACAATTACTATATAAGAAATTTGATTTTTTTTACTCTTTACATATACTTGCTAATATTTTGTTGAAGTTAATAATCAATAATTAATAATATTATAACTTTAAAAAAATATCAACAAATATATTTTATTATATAATAAATTAATTATTTTAAATTAGAGGTTATACGTGCAACGCACGTAATGTTCTGCTAGTATATATATATATACTTGAATAAATTTTTAAATCACAAAAACTATATCTACTTTCCAAATATTACATTTTATTAGAAATCCAAATAAATAAAATTGTCCTCTAGTATTTGTTTGATACATGGGCAAATCGAAGTAATTCCTTGAAATGGAAAAAAAATAAAGTGTTTGAAAAATACTAGAATGAAGGAACAATTACAAATCTCGATCAAATTCAATTATCATCATCTTTTGTATCATGAGCATAACAACGGCGAATATCAATTCGACAAACAAAACTTTAGCATTATCATTAGTAATATCTCATTATAATTATAATTGTTTTAAAAAGGATTTTTTTTAACAATAATAATCTTGCAAATGTTACTTCTAAATGGTAGTATAACAATAGTTTAAGAAAGTATGTACTCCCTCCGTCCCGTCATAAGTGGCCACATTTCCTTATTGGGTTGTCCCATCATAAGTGGCCACTTTCCTAATATGGAAATACCCTCTCTCACACAAAAGATGTGGGCTCCACCACTTTTTATCTTTTTACCCTTTAAACACTCTACTCCTAAATACCCGTGCCCAAAAGAAAGTAGCCACTTATCATGGGACGGAGGTAGTAGAATTTTAAGTAATTATTATTTTTTATTTTTACACGCTTCAGAGATTTTGACAAATTACAAAATAATGGGATGAATAACTATTCACGATTTATTCGGTGGAACTAACCAAACTGGTTTACGGGAACTAGTGTGGTGTCCAACTTGTGCCTATGAATGCATCACAATTATATCACCATCTCTTGTGAGTTGTGTGCAAACCATCTAATTCCCATTTATAGTTTAGAACATGCATCTAAATATGTTACTTTGCATATTGGTATCACTCTATCTAGAGATGATAACGGCTTAGCATAAAGAGTAATTCTGTACGACATAATTTGGTTTCTTGATCATCCAAATAGCAATCTGCTTTCTAATAATGTCAAGAATGTAGGACAAAATCACACGGGAAAAAGTAGAGTAATCTCATTTTCTTATTAAACTTGCCACGAAAAAGAATGTATGACAAAATCAACTAACTATTTAGTATTTACATCTCAAAAGGAATTCATCTCCAAAACATAACATTTTTTGGCAACCATCAGTTTCCTAACTGCCTCACCTATCACCTTCTCCTCCTCACCAAAGGCGTCCACCACCATGTCGGCGTCGCTCCGGCTCCCCTTCCTCGCCTCCTCCGCCGCTCCTCCACCACCGGCCGGTCTTATAATGACGAGCGTCGCTCCCTCCATGACCTTGCTAGAACCGGGAACCTCCAGCCGATCCAAATACCACATCTTCATCCTCAGCGCCGGCACTCTACTCCTATTCTCCACCATTTCATCTCCTTTCCCTTTCCCCTTACTCGAATCGCGAATCTCCTCGATCTGTTCCCTGTTCATACATAATCTCCCTTGATCACTCTCATCCGAGACCACCACATTCTCAATCATCTTCAGCCCCTTCACCGTTTCCTGCATCAGATAATGCCTCGCCGATGCAGCTATCAAGCACGATATCGTCCACACGATCCTCAGCTTCAGCTCGTCGTCCGCCATCACCCGCGACGCTTCTTCACTTTCTTCATCTTTCTCGCTCTTCTCCGCCCACGATTTGGCTCCGAGAATCACACAGCTGTGCAGCTCCCGCCCGAATTCGGCTCTCCATCTCAGAAAAGTCATCGAATTCTTACCGTTCTTGGCCGACTTTGACCCCTGCCTCTGATTCCCATGGCAGGGCAGCCGGAGATGAAGAGCGCGAATTCCTCCGAAATTCTTCAAAATTTCGTTAGGGACGTAGTAGGAGTAGAAATCGAGGTCGTTCTCCTCGTTCTTAGGCTTCAATTTAATCATCTGAGAAATGAAATTGACGGGCTTCATCAAGGTTTTGATCACCAGATTCTTCAACGAATTCTTCTGATCGGATTCCTTGACGCCAGAGTTCTTCTGGTGGATCGGGAGGAAGATCCGATCGACCTGAGGGGCTATGGATCGGAATCGCTTGCACGCGGACATGGATAAACACAGCGATTTCGCATCCTGCAATTTGCGGAAAATCGAGAGCACGACGTCGTCTGGCAACCGATCGAAGAAATCTTCGGAGTGAATGATTTGTTGGGAGGTCGAATTCATCTTCGATTTAGGAGTTGGGTTTGTAAAAGTCAAAGAGTTGGATAGAGAGAAAATGTGAGTGGAGAAAGTGGGATGAATTGGTAAACTTATATTGGGTGAGGAGGAGAGGAGGGATTGGCGGTTAAGGTAAGGGTGGGGATAAGATAGTTCTAGAGTGAGAAAGCCGCGTGGGTGTAGAGAGAGAGAGAGAAGGGCACTATACTATACTATACTATATACTATGCATGATCTCTATATTTCTTTGTACTAGTAACGCGGTAACGTATCCCGTGTGTGTATTATACGACTTGTGCAAATTTTAAAATAATATAATCAACAATTATGTATATCCTTTAACTAATACATGTAATAGAAATTGGATACAATTAATTGGGTGCTTCGACGGTGTGATGTATCATTCATTTTCTATTTTTTTTATTTACTTATATACTGAAATAGTACTCCTATGTAATAGTTAAATGAAATGTACTTATATACCAATGAATGAATTAAATAGAAGTGAATAAAGTTGAAGGATTCAATAAAACCTTGTGGATGAGTCACGATCCCATCAAAATTAGTAAAAAGTTATAAGATTCTAATTATATATTTATTCTAAAAGTGTAAAGGTGAGCCGCAACGCAAGTGGTACGGCAATAATACACATGATTTAAATTATTTGATGAAATAAACAAATGAGTTTATTAAAAAGTGTGACAATTGGGAAGGAAAGAAAGGGAGAGGTGAGCGTGGGTCAAAAAAGGCAGACGTCTTATTATTTATAGGAAGGAAGGGGTAGGACGACGAAATTGACTTGGAATATCCAAAGTTGGGATAATAATATCATAAAAATTAAAAACTGTAGTATTTGTTTGTTGAGTCAGTTTCATGGTTGCGGTTGATATACTTGTGTGTTGGTGTTGTTGAGCTGCGAATGGTTTTTGTGGTGCCACGTGCAAACCTTATCTACATGTTTGTTTATTGCTTCATGAATTCAGGAATGGATAGTATAGAATACAAAAGAAGTAGAACATCAAACTTTTCGAAAACAGGTCCACTTTATTGTTCATTGTCATTGCTTTGCTACTTTTCTTTAAACAACTTGCTTTACTACTTTCTTCGGCTTGCGAATGGTCGTATCGTATCTTCTCAAACTCAAATAAGTTGACAAACGACTGCACATTTTATTTTATTTTGAGTTAGTTGCAAAATGTAATTAGAGATACCAAATGCCACTATATATATATATTGGGAGTGGGACCACTAAATATTCGATTTTGCAATCTCGTCATAATATTTAAAGTTTAACAAATTATATATATTCATAATGTTTTACACTAATATTTTTGTAATAATACCATGAAGTCCTAATTTGTTAATTGTATTTTGGATCGTCTACGTTTCAGTAGTTTTGGTTGCGGATTAAGTTGTTAATTAGTGGTCCACACTGTATTGGTCCCAAAAGACCGATACACCGTATTTGTTACCATTCAACGGCAGATAGAAAGAAATTTTTGAGTTTCATGATATTATTGCAAAAAGATTGTAACATTATGCCAAAATTCAGCAAGGCCTAACATTATAGTAAAATTGACCAAATATTGTGACAATATATGATATTTTTTCATATATAAATATATATACACTTGTTGTAAAAGTTCCATTTGTTATGACAATAGACATAAACTGGGTACAGCCAACCTACATTAGGATTGATACAATAAAGGGTTAATTAAAGGGGATAGGGGTAATTACGGAGATTGAAGGTAATTAGGGAGTAGTTAATCTCAATTAGAGTCAAATAATTTGAATTAGGATTTATTAATCTCCACTTAGAATTTATTAAGCCCTATTAGAATTAATTAAATAAAAAATAAAAATAAAAAGAGTATAATTTGCCTCATGGCAATAGAGCTGAGGTAGATTGATCCCGACCCGATCGATGTCCTCATCCTGAAAGTTTGACTTGAAGTTAGTTAGGTGATAAAAATAGTTATGATATCGTTGAAATATTGTTTAAAAATCATGATTTGAAAGATCAGGAACACGTTTTGTACCTCTTGAAAAAAAGAATGAATTGGACGGTCCGGATACTTTTTATAAATAAGAGATACACACATCTATCAGTTTCATATAATTTAAAGTACTACTGATCACAATAGATTATTTTTGGAAGCATAGAGTTTAATTGTTATCAGATTTTAATTGTGTGGATACATTTCATGTATCGCAAAGTTAGTTACAAAAGTACAAAAGTGAGAATTGAAAATACCTATGTATATTTGACCTTCAGAAGTGTGTAGTGTGAAGCGAAAGGGCCCTATGGCCTATACATCACAAGCTCCTGCAGCAATTGAACTAGAAACTGAAAAGGATATATAGAATAATTCTTTAATTAATTAATTAATTTGTTCGGCTAAAGGACATATATGACAAGTATTAGGAATTGAGTAAGGGGACAATGATAGAAGTTTGGAATATAATAAAACTAAACAAGAAATCGAACTAAATTAGATTATAAAATGAGATAATAAACGAAATAACGAACAACAAATTTGAATTTCGTCGAGTCGAGGACGGCCTCTTTCCGCAGGACGAGATACACCACGGCTAGTGCTCACAGTAACAGCGTACCGTCTTTGAAAAATAAAACGACGGCGTCTCTTTCGAAATCAACAAAAAAAAAAAGAGCTCCGGAGCTTGAGAACCGAGCTTTAGACTTCTAAATATTTGACTAATTAAGTTGCAATGCTTATGCTTATGAGAGGAGATCGATTTTGTTTGGTGTGTTTCCAGCTCCAAAATGACGTCCTGTATATATCACTCTATTGAGGAATTAGATGGTCACACATTGATGGAATCACCGTCAATTCTCGATCGGCAAGGAAAAGGCCAAAGGCCGTGACTTCCATGACAAATAAATTAAACATTTTCAATGTTTAATTATTAATTTATGCTTAATATAATTAAATGGAAATGGAATGCTCGGCCAATACATAGCAGATCTAGAAGTCACAAACTTAATTAATTAATTAACCTGCTATTTGGGCCAAGCCCAAACTTGAATCCATTTAGCATTAATGGGCCACCAAGCCCATCCTCCAAAATGGCTTCAATCTTTGATCCAAAATTCAAGCCCACGGATCAATTGTCAAATCCAAGGCAGAATGCTCCGGCCAAACCCGAGCTCATTCTTTTAACGTGGGGTAACCACATTATCAAATTTGCATATAACAAAATTCAACTCCAATACACAACTTAAATGTGTACAATTTCTCACTCATCAGTTAATGATTTTGAGAACATGAATATATTTCAATTATTTACTCAACGAATAGAATAATTCTCCATTATTTAATTCTCAACAAATTAAATAATTAACCACCATGAATAATGATTGAAAACCATTATATCCAACAACATGTACTTTGCTTTGTGCTAAATTCGAGATAAGGCTTAGCTCCGGGAAAGGGAACCATAA
Organism: Agastache rugosa; assembly: GCA_031470985.1. NCBI lineage: Eukaryota > Viridiplantae > Streptophyta > Magnoliopsida > Lamiales > Lamiaceae > Agastache > Agastache rugosa. The sequence continues at coordinate 37,169,610 of CM062602.1, read as the reverse complement.
GGTGAAGTCCTGTTACGTTACAATGCCGCCGTAGCATGTGCTCAGTTTCGATTCTTCTTTGTTTTGTGTGTAGAAATTACGCGAAGAATTGTTTGGTGGATACGATCTAGCTGTTGGATATAATGGTTTTATATCATTATTTATGGTGGTTAATTATTTAATTGAGAATTAAATAATTGGAATATATTCATGTTCTCAAAACCATTAATTGGTGAGTAAGAAATGGTATATTTGAGTAGTGTGTTGGAGATGAATTTGTTGTAGGCAAATTTATCATTGAAGAAACGAGCAAGGGCTCGGACCGTGAGCCGTAGGCTTTGGTGTTGGATTGGGCTTTGTTTAGAAATTGGACTCGGCCCAATTGCCCAATTCATAACAAATTAAACATTGTTTAATTGCTTGGAAGGTTTCAGCTATTTGTTCAACACACTTAAATTAATTAAACTTTATATTTGTTTAATTAATAGGAGTGGAAAGCAGCGACTTTTTGGCTTTTCATTTCCGAAAAATTGAATTGCCATCTTTTGGCTTTTCAGCTATTGATAACCGCCGAATTATAATGTCTTGTAATTATGGTGTGACTTTCGATTACCCTTGTGGATTGCTATATATTGAGCTTTCATTTTGGAGTTGAAAAAAGAGGCCGAAAATAATTTCTCTTTCGTAGTCTGCATTTCAAAGTCATTCATATAGCTGCATATTTAGAAGTTTAAAGCTCGATTGTCAAGCTCTGTTTCGTTCGTCGGAGCTCTTTCCTATTTTGGTGCTGATTACGAAAGAGACGTCGTCGTTTTATCTTTGAAAGACGATACGCCATACCGTGAGCACTAGCCGGGGCGTATCTCGTCTTGCGGAAAGAGGCCTTCTTCGACTCGACGAATCCAAGTTTGTTAGTTCATTATTTTCGTTTATTTCTTTTGTAATCTAATTAAGTTCATTTTTGTGTAGTTCTTTTCTCCTTCATTTCCGTCCCGTTGTAATTATTTTCCAACAATCGCAAGACGAGATAGTACGTTTTACGTACGTTGGAGGAGTTTGGACTCTAATTGAACTTAAAAAATTTGAAACTAATCCCTTTGCTTGAGGATGTCGTCCACCGTTCCAGCCAACGAGTCAATTACCATCGGCTCCACCGACTCTGCAACCGCTGCTGCTACTGTTGTCCATCTATTTGGGCAAATGGACAGATCTCAATCCGTGATGGCTCATCTCTATACATCTGTAATGATGCCCGTTGCCGAGAAGCCTTAGACCTTCTCGGGAGTTGACTTCAGAGGGTGGTCCCAAATGATGTTGTTTTACATCATGACTTTGGGGCTAGCCAACTACCTCCGTGATGACGAGGTGTCTCCACCTTGTGAGGGCGAGACGGATATCCATGTTCTTGTTGGATACGACACTTGGAGGAAAGACGATTTTACCTGTAAAATAGTGTTGTTGTACAGTTTAGCAGATTGTCTCTATTCTGTGTACTCTGGTATTAAGACCTCCAAGTTGATTTGGGAGGCGTTGGATTGGAAATATCGGGTTGATGAGGTCAAAGCTCTTATAAAAGCCAAAGAAGAAGAAAAATAAGCCGAGTGCTCACAATGTCGAGAAGGACGTTGAAGATTGGCATCAAGATGATCTGACTGCTGTGATTTCTGAAGTGAATCACGTGCATAGCCCTAAGGCTTGGTTTATTGATACTGGCGCTTCTGTCCATGTCTGCTCGGAACGAAGCCAGTTTTCTACCTACAAGGAAGTGGAAGAAGGAAAGAAGGTCCATATGGGAAACGCTGATACTTTTGTAGTTATCGGTATGGGTGATGTTGTGATCACGATGACTTCGGGTCAGGATCTGAAGCTTGAGGATGTGCTGCATGTCCCAAACATCCGGAAAAATTTGATTTATGGTTATTTACTTGTTAGTAAAGGTTTTAAGCTTGTATTTGAGAATGACAAGTTCATTTTGACTAAGTTCGGAAAGTTTATTGGAAAGGGCTACCTCTCCAATGGACTTTTTAAGCTTTCAATGTAATGGTTGTGCGCCGTATTCCAGTTATCAATAATAATAATAATGGATCTACTTCTGTTTACTTGCTTGAATGCTCTGATTTATCGCATTGTAGATTGGGACATGTTAATCTAAATGTGATAAAAAGATTAGTAAATTTAAATTTGCTAAATATAAGTGAATTTAATTCACAAGACAAATGTGAAATTTGTGTTGAAGCTCAAATGATTAAATTTGCTAAAGGGAATGAGATTGAAAACCACATGATAAGGATGATTGTAGTGGTAACCCAACCATGATAACTGGAGGATTCCAAGAACTTGGTTCAAGGGGAAAACTAAGCTATAAAAATCCGAGTTGAGACACTCACAACGACTTTTATCTTTTCTCATTGCCCTAGAGAGCAAAAGAGTGTAGTTACCTGCATTTGTGGTAGAGGTTAAGTCTCTATGACTTTTAATGATTCATAAATACCTCGGGGAGGTAGAGTATGGCAGGATACTCAAGAAGAATTACCTATGTAAGTGAGAAGTGAGGCCGCTTCAAATGAATGAGACACTTATGAAAATTCAAAGATGTTGTCCATGGCCGAAACGGACACGAACGTGAGAACAAATGGAGTTGATATGGTGTTGTGTTAATGCTATTGACTCGATATACGCTAAGGAGGAATAGTTCAAGGCATCGCGTCCACTAGTCCGCCAGTATATCCGATAGTGTTAACTATGGAAGGTTCAAAACCACAAGTTACCTTTTCAAATGCAATATTGTATCTTGAGGACTGAGCTAGTGTCTGCATACATGCATTCGGCATTTCCACTCATGGGGGGATTGTTGGATATAATGGTTTTATATCATTATTTATGGTGGTTAATTATTTAATTGAGAATTAAATAATTGGAATATATTCATGTTCTCAAAACCATTAATTGGTGAGTGAGAAATGATATATTTGAGTAGTGTGTTGGAGATGAATTTGTTGTAGGCAAATTTATCATTGAAGAAACGAGCACGGGCTCGGACCATGAGCCGTAGGCTTTGGTGTTGGATTGGGCTTTGTTTAGAAATTGGACTCGGCCCAATTGCCCAATTCATAACAAATTAAACATTGTTTAATTGCTTGGAAGGTTTCAGCTATTTGTTCAACACACTTAAATTAATTAAACTTTATATTAGTTTAATTAATAGGAGTGGAAAGCAACGACTTTTTGGCTTTTCATTTCCGAAAAATTAAATTGCCATCTTTTGGCTTTTCAGCTATTGATAACCGCCGAATCATAATGTCTTGTAATTATGGTGTGACTTTCGATTACCCATGTGGATTGCTATATATTGAGCTTTCATTTTGGAGTTGAAAAAAGAGGCCGAAAATAATTTCTCTTTCGCAGTCTGCATTTGAAAGTCATTCATATAGCTGCATATTTAGAAGTTTAAAGCTCGGTTCTCAAGCTCTGTTTCGTTCGTCGGAGCTCTTTCCTATTTCGGTGCTGATTACGAAAGAGACGTCGTCGTTTTATCTTTGAAAGACGATACGCCATACTGTGAGCACTAGCCGGGGCGTATCTCGTCTTGCGGAAAGAGGCCTTCCTCGACTCGACGAATCCAAGTTTGTTAGTTCATTATTTTCATTTATTTCTTTTGTAATCTAATTAAGTTCATTTTTGTGTAGTTCTTTTCTCCTTCATTTCCGTCCCGTTGTAATTATTTTCCAACACTAGCTACAATGTGTATTTGTATTTCCCCATGAAGACTAATTAAGAGTCCCTAATTAGGAAAATTAAAAGAGTAGAAAATGATATGATGGAGCAAATTAGTTTCGATCTTGTAGGTTGATTTCTTGACTACTATGAATCTATGATTGCAAATCTACATCTATCATTTGCATGGAAAGATTTGAACTTGTCGACACACAAGTAGAAGGAGATGACTTTGTGTCCAAGAAGACAACGAGGACTACGACAACAAACTGTTTCAATCCTCCTGTGCATGACTAATTAAGGACAGTTTCTTGAACATGGCTAAGAACAAATTAAAAATAGGGAAAATGTGCAAATACCCCCCTTATGTTGACAGCGCCGGGCAAATACCCCCTTGAACTTTGTTTAGGTGCAAATTCACCATTCCCTAAAGTTTTTGGGTGCAATTATCCCCTCGCCGTGACGGAAACTACACTTTCGTTGGCAAAAAAATTATTTTTGATTCATTTTTATTCTTGTGGACCCTTACAATTTTCAAGAATTAATTGGTGCTAAAAACTCAAATTAGGATAAAATTTGTTTGGAACCCTAGCTTACAACTATCAAAACTCAGGCGAAGCTCTCTAATAATTTGCAATCCAAGCCAACTATTTGTTGTTGACATTGATGATCTCATATTCTTCAAGTGGTCCGTCATCATTTTTCGTGCAAAATTGGAGAACCTCACCTGAATTTTGATAGTTGTGAGCTATGGTTCGAAATAATTTTTTTCCTAATTTGAGCTTTTAGCACCAATTATGTAGTATATAACCGTTGAAAATTGTAAGGGTCCACAAGAATAAAAATGAATCAAAAATATTTTTTTTGCCAACGAAAGTGTAGTTTCCGTCATGGTGAGGGGGTAATTGCACCCGAAAACTTTAGAAAAGTGTGAATTTGCACCTAAACAAAATTCAGGGTGATATTTGTCCGGCGCTGCCAACATGAGGGGGGTATTTGCACCTTTTCCCTTAAAAATATAATCTAGCGCATGCATGAATGATAGATACATACACTCATTTTTATAAGTACATGAATCAGGGCCGGCCCAGGGCCCCAAAATTTTAGGGGCCCAAAAAAATAAATTTCTAATATATATATATATATATATATATTAATATTAACGGGGCGTTTGGTTTGATGGATGTGATAGATAATGTTGGATATGATAGTGTAGGATGTGATTATTTAGATTATTAGTCTTGTGTTTGGATTGCTTGATTGTGGTGTAGGATAATTGAAGGACTATGTGTTGTGTGTGTGAGTGTGTTTGCTACTGTGTGCAGTGTGTGTTTTGTATGTGTGTGTGTGATTATTTTGGAATTTTGCATCATGGATTAGACAAGGATTAATAATCACCCCAAATTTGGGATGATAAGTTATCATCCATTTGAATGATTGGATCACGGGCCTAGTTATTCATCACGGGTTTCATCATTCAAACCAAACATTTGATTAGATGAAATTATATTATCAATCACTCCTTATCATGCAAACCAAACGCCCCCTAAATGTATACATAACATCAAAATATCAGCAGTTTGATCCTCTGTGTGCTCTTTACAATTGTTCCAGGTACGAGTCCCGGCCGCTTATGTCAATTTTCTACTTGTCATCTTATTCCTATCAAATTCAAATAAGGGAATGATCAAATACAAAGCACTAGTTATTTTTAAAATATATATTAATAATATAAAATAAGTGGATAATTAATTTATAATTCAAAATTTCCTCCAAAATACTTACATGTATTTTATTGTTCTTAAATCTCTCTCTTTTATATTTAATAAATTCATATTTATACACAAGTATTTTAGATACTATTTTGTTCTTATAATTCTTGTTCGTCTATTGGTAGAAGTTTTATTATTTTTGTTGTACGTTAAAATAATTGAACGAGCAAGAGAAATTTCCACAATCCTTTTAATTGTAAACATCATTATTTTATCATCAAATACATAAATAACGTATTGATTTAATTTTTGGGTATTTAATTTTTGGGTTGAGTTCTTATTTGGGTTAGTAATAAGTTCATATATTTGTTATCAAATTATAATATTTTTAAATATATTTTTCTCAAAAAAAATAAAAAAATTATAATGAAAAGAGTTAGAATAAGTCATTTTATTTGTTAATCTATGTTTTTGTGTGTATATTTTAAATAGGCCTAAATTGCCTCTAATTACTGAACTTTTTACAAATTCCGGTATAGCAACCGTCAGACCAATTTTGGCGAATTAATTCTCAAACTCTCAATTTGTTTCAATGTGCCACTAATTTTTTCTCCGGCGACCCCAAATTGGGGATTTTGCAGACGTGGCTAGATTTAACCAAGTTGGCATCTATGTGGCATCCCTATCAGTAAATAACCCATACGATGTGGTTTTGTCTGTGTGAAAACGTCGTCGTTTCGTCTCCATTGAATAAAGAAATGATTTGGGCGTTATTTTCACTAAAACACCCGATTCAAGAAAACCCTAACACTAAGAACGACTGCAGACTTGTTTACTCTTCATTTCTGTTCTTCAGACTTGTTTATTCATATTTTTTATTATTGATATAGGCTTTTTAGACAAAGAAAGAGGGAGAAAGGAAGCAGAGTGCTTCTGTGAATAAAAGAAAACGGTAAATTGTAGAAAGAGGAAAAACATTTCCCCACTCTCTATACGTACAAATCAATATATCTATCCACACATAGAGAGAGAAAATTTGAATCCTCGTTTCTGTTTTGTACTAATCGATGTTGTATTTGTATAAACACACTCCGGCGAAAAATGTTTGAATCTGAATCCAACATTCTGTTGCTGATCCGATCTTCGTTTGATTCCTAAACCTAAATCGGATTTTTTTTTCAATGAAGTGAAAATAGGGAGGGAAATAGGAAAATTAGTTGTTGTTTTCTGAGGTTTTTTTGATATTGATGTTGCTTTTATTCCTGATTCTCGGGTGTCGGAGAAAATGGATGGTGGCGGTGGTGGAGAGGTGGCATCAGCTAAGGCGGGTCCACCTGCGCTGCTCGACTGGAAATTCTCTTAGGTCTTTGGCGAGAGGACGGCCGGGGAAGAAGTACAAGAAGGTAAATGATGAATTAGCGGATGAGAAATAATATTGTTTGCTTTGGGTTTGGATTTGTTGGTTAGGGTTTGGGTTTCTGTGGATTTGATCTGTTTTTGGATCGTTAATGGCTTGATTTTGAAGAAATTAATGGGGGTTGATTGGGAATTAATGGTTAAAAAGAGGATTTTTGGATAAAACGACGTCGTTTGTGGGTAAATTAGATCAATAGAAAACGACTTCGTTTTAACTGCGAGCCGGCCCGTCCAGCGTGACATTTTCCGGGAGCCATGTCAACCTTGTCACAGCCGGTGCCCTAAGTGGGTTGAACATATATAATTGATTATTTAAAAAAATAAAAAGAAAAAGAAAATCCCAAACTCTCATTGTCCATAACACATGGACGCGCACACACACACACTCTCGATCCCCCCTAATTCTTTCTTGTCGTCTCCAAGATCCCCAAATTACTCAACCTAATTTTCCTCTCAATTTCTGGTGATATCGTCACCATTCCCACCACTATAGTCGTCGGCGCTACTCACCGCACCATCGCGCCGTCGGTCTCCATCTTCAACAATCAAACTTTACTCTCTCTCGCACACATACATACACACACTCTCACTCATAATTTCAATTAATCAACACGGGAAAGAAGAAGGATGAGCAGCAACAGCAGAAGAGAGAGTCGGACAATCGACTCAGTCGGCGGTGTGAGCTTAGATCCCCACGTCGACCTGACGGCGTAAGCCTAGATGCCCGAGGTCGACGACATCGTCTCCGTCTGCAAGTGGGCTTCCTCATCAGATCTTCAGCTGGTACTATCTGCTCTCTCTCTCTCTCTAGTACGCGTTTAGGATTTTGAAAGGCATGAATCACTGTTAATTGGCTTAATTTTCGATTACTTTCGAAATTGCACTACAAGAAAAACGCATATAGACAACATGAAATAGACAACGGGTTTAGTAAATACGTTGTGTATTAAGTTATAGACGACGGGCAACAACAAAGACGTTGTCTATGACCGTGGTAATAGACGACGGGTACAATTCCCCGTTGTTTATAACCTCCTATAGACGACGGATTTTAATCCGCGTTGTCTATTACTGCGTAGATGACGGGTTCTCATTACCGTTGTCTATTACTGCTCCCAATAGACGACTATTTTGCTAAACCCGTCGTCTATCACTGCGTTTTAATATATTATAACACATTTTTTTCAGTTTTTTCCTGCAGTTTTTTTTTTTAAACTTGTATTTTATTTATTTCTTTATCCAATTCTTTCTTCCGCTTACACCCTAAATCTCTCATTCCCAACCCTAACCGGCGCTACCAATTCCCTCCACCGCATCGCCTCGCTTCGCTCCTCTCCGGCCTTGCCAATCCACATCTGCGCCGCTCATCTCTGTTTCGGCGACGTTGTCCACCTATTTCATTCCATGACCGCTGGTGCTCCGGTCACAATCACAGAGCCCTTGCGTAAACTCCACCAAGCGCGTCGCCGCTCCTTTGTTCAGTCTGTCAGTCCTCTTCAGCCACCTCCCCATAAGCATCTCTACCGACTACTTAATTCACCATCGACCGCTGCCAATTTTGTAGCAGTTTCTTTTGTTCCGCAGGTTTATTGTTTTTTTCTTAAGTTTCATCGTTGAGCTCTTTAATTTCTGCTGTCAATTTCAGTAGCTTGTGTTCCCTCTTCTCCTCCTCTCACTAGGGTTTTAGAATCTTGCCCTTTTCAGCTTGGAATTCTCAATTGGTGTTGTCCATTTCAGATTTGGAGGAAATGCACTGAACGACAGCGTATTTCGGTTCTATAGTATATATGATACTTACTCTTCCTGTATTTCATTTTTCATAAGTTGAATAAAATGAATTATAAATGGGATTACCATTCCCTCCCGTATTTCCTTGCAGTGCTTCTTCCTGCAATACGCATTGCCATATATGAAGACACCCTATTTCATCTTGAACACGGCGTATGATGTGTTTCAAGTAAGAATATCTTTACTTAAAAAGTTGATGAATCCTTGTGCTTCTTGTGCCACACTAGTTAATAACATTCTACATATATCTCTGTCTTCACAGTTTCATAACAAAGTCCAGATTGCTACTTTACAAGGTTGATCTCCCTTTCTCTACTAATTGCAGCTTCTTCATGCTAATGTTTTTTGTCTTTTCAACCAAAAAAATGAAAAACTAATCCAATGCATTCTCCCAGAATTCAGGAGATACATGCTGGAAACGCTGCGGCCTTTTTATATGAACTCAACAAGAGGAGGGATGTTCATAAATTCTTGTTTTGCTCATTGCCAAAGTGAATCACAAGACACTTGGTTAGCACCTGACTCTCCAAGAGTACACAATAAGGTTTGTTTGTGTGAGTTGAATATTCGACTTCTCGAACATTCGAGTTCAAAATCATTTGTTTCAGCAACTTTTATACTGTTGGGCAAAGCATCTCAGAAGCTGTTGGTGATTGGTACTTCAGCAGAAGTATAAGCAAAGGAGATAGACTGTGCATATCCTTGTGATAATAGTTGCCATAATCAGTTAAGCTGATATCTAGATTCAGGTATGTATGCATGTTTCTATCTTATGGAATAAAGATTTTCTTTATCTAAAACAATAAGTTGGTATCAATTTACTGTTTGTTTTCTAGGAATTCTTTTATACAAGGATAGAAGCAGCACAGAAGGATATTCTTATTCTTTGAAACAGAGCGGCTGGGATGGGAAACATTCAAATTTAGGCCTTATAGCATATGGTAATAATACCACTACAGACCATTAGTCTCTCCTAAATGGTGTGACCTCTCCTAAATTTGTATGTTTTTGTGAATTAGTTACTGGGTTTTGGGTGTACTATTATAGTTATAGTTGCTGCAAATTTGCTATAAAGTTGATGGGTGATTGCTATAAATTGTGCCTACTGATAACTTACTATTTGTCAGTTACATAAAAGAGAGATGGTTCTTCACAAATTTACTTTTGATTTCTATATCGCATATATTTTTTGTTTAATTAATTGTGTTTGGTTTGCTTGTCTTTGCTAATACAGGTTTCGTAAATCAGATTTTACATAGACTATTTGTACTTGGAGTCTAGAGAATCAAGATAAAAGTTACCAAGTGAGTGAGTTAATATTTTTATGAGCATATCTGCATCTCTTAATTTAATTTAATAAGATTGTGCTAATTAATATGAAGGTGATGGTCCCGGAACGAGGTCTTCGATGTAGAGGGGGGGTGAATACACCGAAGAGGGATTTTAAAAACTTTTATAAAGTTAAAACAGAGTTGAGTGAGAGCTCAGTTATGAGTTCAACTGACTTCTAAAGAAGATGGTCGAATTTGGGTGATAACTTGTTGTGCGGAATGTGGTGGAAAGAAAAACTTAGCTCGTTCCTTTTACAAAAACTCAGAAAAACTTAGTTTCAGTTTTCAGTTTAAGCAGGTTTGAAAAATATGCGGTAGGCTGAGTCGCGCGACGAGAAAGATTTAAGCTTTGAAAACTTGTGCTGAGTGAATGCGGTTAGTTCTTTGAATAAGAATAAAGCAAAGACTTAATTAACGCAATAAAGAACACAGAATTTTAACGTGGTTCGGAGAGAAAACTCCTACGTCCACGACCAGGTTTTAGCTGGTAAATCCACTAAGGATGACCACTTGGTTTTACGAGTACCAAGCAACTTCGCGGCCTCTTCCTCGAGCCGTGTTCTAACGATTTACGGAGCCTTTGTAGAAGCTCGCACCTTTTCGGTTCGGGTCTTGAATAACCTTACACTCGAATTTTGCGCTTCGAGACGGCGTAACCTTGGCCTAGCCTTTTACGGTAAAGGAGGGTTTGGGTTTCCAACTTTGAACGAGTTCTTACAATGAAGAACTTTGAAAGATGAACTCGTTCGGATCTAGGCTTTGGATTTACAATTATTACGGCTATTGATCGGACGAAAAACTAAAGCAGTTTACGAAATTGAACACTTAATAAGTTAAGTGCTTTCTTTTAAAGAGTTAAATAATCACGGAGAGCTTTTTAAAATACTTGAGAGATTCGAAAAGTTGTAAGCTTGCGGGGAGTTTTTCGTGTCCGATTACGAGGTTGAAGGCGGTATTTATAGGTAGAGATTCAAACTAGCCGTTGGAGGACCGTTTGAATCTTACCTTCTCGATCCGTCGATGCGCCGTTGAGTGTATCTTCACCGTCTTCGTCATTGTGTCGGATCCTAGGTTCGCCTTTCTAGGACGTCGAGTTGTCAATCCACTTATTGGTCGAGAGTATATTGACTTCCTCCGAAAACCGGATTTCGTCTTTTGAGCTTGACTTTGAATTCGTAGCCGGATGGAGTAAACCGACTTGAAGTGACGTCTTCGGAGTTAGTTCCCTGTGGTCGGCTGTTGTCTTTCTTAGACTTTGATGCGGCTCGATTTATTCTCGCTCGGTTGGATCTCGCTTGGCTGGATCCATTCTTCGGCTTCTTGAGTCGGTCGGCTCGGCTCGATTACTGGAGCTACTGTTCGGCTAAGAGATCTTTCGGTGACTTTAAGGTCAGTGATTACTCGGGCGAAGATGTACCCAAATGTCTTCGACTTCAAACTGTGAACTTAGAAAATCTAAGGCTCGAAATAAGTGAAATTTTGGAAAACTTAACTTAGGTTTGTACAAACATCTACTAGGTTGGAGAACAGTTGGGTTTTGGAATCAAATCAAAACATTAGAATTTTCCCAACAATTTCCTCATCTTTTTGATGATGCCAAAACCGTAAGCGAGAAAAACAACTTTCTTCCCTAAATGAGAAAGTGGGTTTTTAAAAGATTTCGACGAAGATTAAATTCAAAGTTCGTGCTGGACAAAGAGTTATTGTCATCGGGTGAGCTTGAGAGCAAGATATTTCGGCTTTATTAATCCACAAAAGATGATTACAAGAGATACGGGATTAACGAATCGAAAACAAACAAAATTAAATCCCGAAGGCGGGTCTTCATCTCTCGTCGCTTCGTCGATTCTTGAACGATCTTCTTCCACGCTTCATCCGTTCTCAATCTATACCGGTTGAAAATCATCCGCTCCACACTTTCCGTATTCTTCTTCGTTGTTTGCCTTGGAAATTTTGCTCCTAATCGCCCATCCGTTTACTTCGACGATAATCTTTGATTTGTCGGGAAGATTAGTTCCGGGTATCATGGAGAAATTTGGATATGATACGTGAGAGCGATGGAATGGATCTTCGCGGTATTTGCGGCGTTGAAGAATGCTTTTGCCGTCATCTGTCTTGATGAAAAAGCTCATTTAGATGCGTCATGAAAGCAATATCAGGGGCGTATTTGGGTAAGCTCAGGATAATAGAAATCTTCGATGAACTCAAACTTTGTATGTTCCCGTCGTCGTTTAGCTTTCTTACCGGGATCCATTCATCAACTTCTTCTCCAGATTCGTTGGAATCCGAGACTTTTTCTTTGCGGCTCTTATGTTTGCTCTTTTCTTAGCTGTAACCCCTGCTTCTTCTCTTCGGCATTTAGCGGACTTTAACGCAACTTCTTCACCGCACTCGCATCTTGGAGGGCTTTTCGTCTCTTTGCTTTTCTTTGAGTTACAAAGTTGCGGAGCCCGATGAATATCATTGAGTTCGTTACCGTGCTTCTCGCTGCTTAGCTTAAGAAAGGGATGATCATTACCGCTCCGCTTACAGCTTTTCCGTCAAATTTGGATTCCTCTGCATCAGCTCAACAACAACTTCGTCAATCTCATTGCATCACTTGGATTTCACGATGCCTTTTCCTTTGCCGTCTTTGATGTTTTTCTCTTGTCATTACCTTCCCTTTTTGGCATTATCAATAAGAGTGGAGGTGAAATTTATTCTTGTCTCATTCAAATTTGGGCCCGAGGCTTTGTCAATGTCGGTTGATTTTGTTGAGTTGTCTGCTGTGACTAGGTTGGTATCTTTGTCTTCTTCTTCCTTGCTTTGAAGCTGATTGTCAATTTCCTTGTAAAGATTGAACATTGGTGGATGTCGATTCTGAAGGAGAGTCTGCTTGTTGGAGAGCGTCCATTGGCCGGATAAATCGATGTACGCGGCTTTCCACGGAGCTTGGAGGTTTGAGATGATCTCGGGGACTCTCTTCTCTAGATGATTTGAATTATCAATACGTTGAGAAACGAGAGATCGTTTGAGATCTCTGTCGGTGCTTTCTTGCGGATTCGTAGCGAATCCGTGAACGTCGTCAATGGAAAGTCCATTGCTGCGGACTTGCGACTCTATAGCCGTGATGCGCGAGGGGTATCCACATTTGATTTGAGTCTATCCCGAAAAAGGATTTCCTCGACTTGTTTGGCAATCTCGTCCTTCATTGCATCGAGAGCACAACGAGGATCCGTCCGGGTCCGGATTCGGCTTGGCTGGGTTTTACCGCCTCGATCTCGACCGGTGAGCGAGTGTCATCGGCAATTGGACTGCGTGGGGCGAGCTTCGTTGGCTCAACCGTTGCGAGATTGGCTCGTCTTCAATCATCATTGCCTCACCGTGTTGGCGAGTACAACTTCGTTGGCGGTTATTTGGAACGATCCAGTGAGGTTGCGAAGGTAGGAGTTGGCTTCGAGAAATGATTTCCTCGGAAGAAGGTGGTACTTCAATCTTGTTTAACGCCGAATGAAGATCTGGATCGGCTCGTCTTGATGCTCAAAAGCATCCCGAAGACTTCCAAAGCCAAATGTCTCTGCGCAGCCGCTTCTTCGCCTTTAAGCTTATCGTAAGTGAAGAACTCCACCATTTCTTCATTTGCGTACCAAGTGGCCATCTTGGTAGCCAAATAAAATTTGAAGTCGACACGGCGACTAGAGCGGCAGGGAGAGAGGCGAGAGAGGGATAGTGTTGCGTGCGCTCTTTATTCCTTGGAGTTCGATGTCCTCGACCCTCATGGCCGTGGCAAGACGTGCAACGGCTGCGGGACCGAGGATTTCGATTTCCTCGTGAAAAGTAGTAGGGCTTGATGGTTCGGCTTGGTATTCATCATCCACTCGCAAAGGAACGTCACCTGGATGGGGCTTTCTTTGGGTGAGCCTTGTGAGTCTTGAAAGATGGGTGGTTTCGTGTGCGAAGAGGTAGGGGAGGATTCTTGGAGAGGTACACGAGGAGGAGGAGGAAGGAGAAGAGAGTGTTGTTGAGGAGGAGATCCGGATGATGTGAGATCAAGCTGGAGCGGGTTGTGAGGATGCTTGTAGGATTTGGCGAAGTGGAATAGCATCCTCCGGGTCGTGAGGGACCACTATCCGTGGTTCCTCGCCTTCTCGTGGAACCACGAACTCCCTTCCTTGATCTGTCTTGGAGGAGGAATCCCGAGCCGTCTCCTCAAAGAATCGTTCTCCATTCAGTTCCGGCTTCTCCTGCTTGCCTCCTCACTGACTTTACGGCCGCCTTAAATTTGAGCTTTTTTTGGCGGGTGGAGATCCAGTGGTGAGTTTCCTCCGCTCACGTTTCCTTTTCCCGTTTGAGAGGAGAGGCATCGTTTTCTCCTGCATCTTCTTCTTCCCTTCTCGGTACAGTGCTTTCTTCATCAAGTCGAGAGCCGACTCGCTTTTCAAAAGAACTTTGGACACAGGGAACTCTTCTGCGTCTTTCCACTTGATTTGTCGTCCAGTGGTGTAGTGTTATATTATGCACGCCACCTTGGTGCATAAGTAGATGGTTTCCCTACAGCTGAACTTGGTGAAGCTGTCATCTTCGAAGTGAATCTTCTTCGACTCCTTCTCCATTTCCCGTGAAGTAGGAGAACCCGATCCACGGGATCATTCCCGAGGATGGCTATCATGGGCTTGACTTGGGTATCTTGATCTCTCCTTGAGATCCGAAGAATACCTAGGATGCCTTCGGGTCGCGTCCGAAGTAGTCGAATTTAGGCTTGAGCGATGGCTTGGACATACTCGCCCGTAGGGTTCGGCTTGAACAAGATCTTGTCCGGTTCGGCTGGATCTCCTCTCGGTGTAGTTGTACGGGAGCGGTCCCCAAGAGTTTTCAATCCGAATAGCTTGTTCAAAATCCGGTTGATGTTGATGTCGACGTCAGGGGAGTTGTATACCCCGTCTTTTCTTTGAGTTGGAGGGGTGATGTTGGAGCGGAGACGTTCGTCTCTCGTTCGTCGTCTCCATGAAGAACTCTCGCTACTTCCCGGCGGAAGATGTTCTTCGGACGCGCCGTCGCCCGTTGAAGTAGGCTGCGCCTTATCGATGAGATCCGGCCTCCCGGAACTCCGAGTTCTTGTAGTTCTTGAGAGTTAAGCAACTCTCGAAAGTGCAATTTTGACATCGAGGGTTCTCCGATTGGTTCGGCTCCCGGGTTATCTTCTTTGGTGCCATTGTATTTCGGATTGAAGAGTTAGAAGAATAGAAGAAACAAATTTTGCAGAGAGAGCTTGAAAAGTAAGAACTTGTTTTGCAGAAAGATTTCAGAGAAAATAAGTAAATATGGCGACGATTTGCATATCTTTGATATATATATATATCAACCGTCTATCTTGATGAACGGTTGAGATCCTTAGATTTGAATTCAAGATCTCGCGGTAGGGAGAGATTTGCGCGACACGTTAAGTGACGTGCGTATGTCGAGTGTAGGTCACGCGCGCGTGAGGTAGTCAAAACGTTCGACCTGCCCTCGACTTTCCCGAGCTACAGGTACACTGCATCTTTTCATTAAATGCGATGGGATACGATTTGATGGATGGAGCATTGACGAATCCTTAAGGAATGTACGTGTATTTTGAATTTAAATTCAAATAATTTATCCTTAAATAGCATATTAAAAGGGAAATAAGTGATAGACCGCAAACTTGTCGAACTTTGTATTCGGTGATACCTCGGCGTGTTTCTTTGTGTTGAGTTACTCCTTCGGTTTAACTATCCGAGTGAGTTTGATTCCCAATTTGGTTTTCCTTCGAGCGAGTTCACGAAACTGCGGGTACGGATTCTTCCATCTTGATATCCCAAAAGGTTTCAGTGAGTCTTATTAATTTGGATGAAGTTTCTTCGTCGGGATTAAGCGATCCAAGCAATCCACACGGCATTTTGAATCTTGCTTCCATCGACCGGCTTTGTTAATATGTCGGCCTCGTTGAATATCTGTGTGAATTTTCTCAACAATGACGTCTTTCTTTTCCACGTGATCTACGATGAAGTGATGTCGAATGTCAACGTGTTTGCACCTTGTGTGAAGAAGCTGGATTTTCGAGATTGCAATAGCACTTGAGCTATCACGAGAAGATTGGAACTTGACCGGTTTTCAACTTCATAGTCATCCGGTGATGCTTGACCGAGAGAATTTGAGAGCGACGGCTTAGGTACCATATACTCCGCTTCGGTTGTAGAGGTAGCGACACGCGTCTGCTTCTTTGAAAACCATGATATCAACTTGCTTCCAAAGGCCCGACATGTTCTGAAGTTGATTTTCCGTCTAATCGATCTCGGCGTAGTGCGAGTGCGAGTATCCGGTCAGTGCAAATTATCTTCGGTGGATACCACCAACGCTACGAGTGCCTTTTAGATATTTGAGAATATTCTTGACCGCTTTGCATATGCCTCCTTAGGATCAACTTGAAATGCGGCACATACTCATTGCAAATGATATATCACGGGCGGTATTTGTGAGATACGACGGGGAACCAATTATCCCTCTGTATTTGCTTTGGGATCCATTTGATTTTCCTTCGGTTCCGGGTTCAATCTTCCAATTTGTATTCATAGGGATCTTCGCGTTTCTTTGGATTGAATTCCATATTTGGTGATCAAGTCTTTCACGTACTTGGATTGATTTATGAATATTCCTTCTGCTGATTGCTTGACTTGGAGTCCTAGGAAGAAACTCATTTCTCCCATCATTGACATTTGGAATTGATTTGACATCATCTCTCCAAATCTTTCACATAAGAAAGTTGATCTTGAGCCGAAAATGATGTCGTCGCATAAATTTGAACAACTAAAATATCTTCGCCTAGCTTGATGGTGAAGAGAGTTGTCAGCGAACCTTTCTTGAAACCTTTGGATACTAGAAATCTGACGAGTGTCATACCAAGCTCGAGGTGCTTCTTGAGACCATAAAGCGCATTCTTTAGCTTGTAAACTTTGTTTCCTTCTTCTTCAAATCACGGGGTTGTTCTACATAGACATCTTCTACGATTTCCCCATTCAAGAATGCACACTTCACGTCCATTTGATATACTTTGAATTTGTGATGTCTTTGCGTATGCAAGGAATAATACGATGGCTTCCAATCTTGCTACTTGGAGCAAATGACTCTTCAAAGTCTATTCCTTCTTGCCGTGTATATCCCTTGGCGACTAAGCGAGCCTTATTTCGATTATTACTCCAAGAGTATCCGGCTTTTGTTTTTGAATATCCATTTCAAACCTATTATTTTGACTCACTCCCGGTTTATCGACCGGTTCAGGACGCAATTTCGAGAAATTCATTCGATTCTTCTTGCATAGCATTTGTCCAGAGGCACACTCTTTAAGGCTTCGACAATTGTTTGAGGCTGCGGAACTTGAGCTACATAACATGCCATGAGTAGCCGTGTCTTCGTTGTAGTATCGTCGCATCTAGCTCTCCGCGACTTGAGCTTCATTATTTGCTTCTTGCGGATTTGATGTCGGGTTTTGAGCGATTGAATTTCTTGTTCTAACTACGTCGATGGTTCTCCAATGATTCTCGGTTGGATGATCTTCGATCCATCTTCGTCTTGTTCTAATTTCTTCTTCAGCTCATTGATGCTTGAGGTTGCTAGGTCACGTCTTGCTTGGAGATGATGCGGAGTCGTATCCGAGACTCGTTCGATTTGGATTAGAGTTAGATTGATCTTGGGGTGTAGGCCGAGTGAATCCAGTGGAGAGGAGAGCTGGGAATCACCGGGTCTTGATTTCAGTGGCGGCATTCATGATACGATATTGGGGATTCCTACGGATCATCACCGGTTGATTTGCTCTGCCGAATTGATTTGAGGTTCTTCTCGGTTCATCATCCCAAATCAATGGTTCGACTAGATTCGGATTCGAATTACTTGAGATCTTGTTTGAAATTTGGATCGGAGCTTGATGTTCCAAATTCGTGTTTCTTTGTTTGATCGACTCTCTGAATTCGAAGGATGTTTCATCAAAGGTGACATGAGGGGTCACTTCGACTGTTTGTGTTCTCCTGTTGAAGACTCTGTAGGCTTTACTTACAGCTGAGTAACCAAGGAATACTTCTTGATCAGTTTTGGCGTCGAACGTCTTCAGCTGGGTTTTCCCATTATTTAGGATATGGCATTTAGATCCGAAAACTTTGAAATACCCGATGAAGGGTTTCCTGTCATTCCATAGCTCGTACGGAGTCTTTCCTTGTCTTGATGTGAGTAGCGATCTATTTTGAGTGAAGCAAGCTATGTTGATAGCTTCAGCCCAGAATTTCTTTGGAATGGCTGAGCTTGCTAACATTGAGGTAGCTGCTTCTTTGAGTGTTCTGTTCCTCCTCTCAGCTACACCATTCTGCTGAGGTTTGATGTTGTACTTCGTTCTTCTCACAATAATCATATATGGTTTCATTCAGAAACTCAGTTCCTCGGTCTGATCTGATTGAGATAATTTTGCACTCCTTTTGAGTCGACAACCTTTCAGCGGGGCGGCGGCTTGGATCTTGTTTCAACTTTTCTCGGTACGGGAATGAAACCCAAGTGAATCTGGAGAAGTCATCCACTACGACCAGAGTGTATTTCCTGCCGTTGAAACTTGCTGGTGTTACTGGACCAAAAAGATCCATGTGAAGGAGTTGAAGAACTCGATCAGTTGAGGGCGTTGGCTTGAGAGAGAATGAAATCCTTGTCTGTTTTCCTTGTTGACAAGCACTGCATATGTGACTCTTGTCATAAACTTGATCTGGAATTCCATTAGCGAGCTGATTTCTAGCTGAACTTGTTGATTGTCTTGAAGTTGAGATGATTCGGCCGTACGTACCCACGGCCCGGTGACTTCATTCTTCTTTTTGATACAAGACATGTGTACGGAAATTTCTTGTTCCGGTCAAAATATATATTTGCTTCTCTTTTCCCTCTCAGTAATACCTGCTTGGTTTCTCTGTTTTTCACTATACATCCCTGTGCATCGAACTTGACAGAAAAACCATTATCGCAGAATTGACTAATGGAAAGCAAGTTATGTTTTAATCCCTGTACATATGACACGTTAGATATTTTAACATTGTAGGTTTCAAATGTCACCGTAACCTTTGGTGAAACCTTTGGAGTTGTCACCAAACGTTACTTGAGGACACAGACATTTCTTCGTATTCTTGGAGTAGATGCTTTAGATGAGTCATGTGTTTTGAGCATCCATTTGTCCAAGTACCACGGTGTTCTCATTGATTCCTCTATAATGCGTTTTTTTTCTTGCCGGCATCAGAAATCAAAATTTAGGTCCCTGGGCCAGTTGTGATTGGGTCCTCGTGGGTTAGTTAGAGATCCGCTTTACGATCCATATTTGTTTGATGACTACGATTGGATCGTTAGATCCGATAATTCTCCAGTGTGTCTATGAACACATTCCTTGTGTTCTTAGTTTGACTCTGTTAGTGGGTCTTGATTCCGTCTTCTCCTGCCTTGATTTCTTGATAGTTCGGTTCTTCGTTGATTTCCGTGAGTGTAAATTTGAGACATTTCTTCTTCGTCTCTGTTGTCTAACTTGGAATCTCGGTGGACTTGATAATCCGGTGGTAATCATAAGATCGATATCAGTGGAGTATCTTTTCTGATATCTCGGTTGATATCTTGCCACTTGCTGCTGATGATGCTGGTGTCGATGTTGTCCATCGTCTTTCCTTCGTTGTTGCTGAACCCAATGTGGTCTGATTTGAGCTTGGGGTTGCCTTACAACTTGTCTTCTTGGACCATGCTGTGTTTTTTGTTTCTCAGTCTTTTGTCCGGCTGGAATTGGATTCTCTTTTGCTTTCACAAAAGTTACCTTCGTTCCGCTTGTAGTTGCAACATTTGTTAGATCCTTAGATCCATCATAACCCAATCCCGTTTTTAATCTTTGCGGGTCGTTGTACGCCGATTATTTCATCCATCGTTGATGTAGCTTTGATGAGTGCTACCACTTTGTGGATAGTGTTTCTTCCGACCTTTTTAACTCCGGGATCTCGAATTTGTCTTTTTGCTCGACTCGGTGTGGATTTTTCCAAATCGTCCATCACCGCTTTCTCTCATAGTAAAACTCCTTCATCACTCGATCCCGTTTGACTAACTTTTCCTTGAGCAACACTATTTCCTCGTTGATTTGTGTAGCATCGCTTCGATGCTTCTTTCTTTTCGCCTCTACTCGGCATTTTCACACATTCGAGACTCGCGTAGAGTGTTCGTGTGATGGTGATGGGTTAGATATGTTACGAATTTTAGAAGTTACCTCATCATCGTCGAGTCCTTCGTCCGTCCCATGAAGCAAGCATCCCGCCTTGATCATCACGGGCCATGAGTGCATCTTCCTACGAATACGAGAAGGGCATATCATCATCTATTTTGTTGCGGCTCGGACTCTTCCTTGACTATATATGCTCTTCGTCACATTTCTTTCTTTCGAGAAGATCTTTTCTTTCTTAGGCAGGTTTGGGACGATCCCTTGCTTGTAGTGTCCCGCTCCTTGCAATTGAAGCTGCCTTTCCTCTGTCCGTTTGAGGTGTCAGTGATTTTTCATCACTTGTGTATTTGTCTGTACGACTTGGCGAATTTCTTGTACTTGCCTTTGCTGGTGTTGAGTCTGTTATAATTTTTCACCAACATGGCAATCTCTTCGAGTAGCTCCTCTTTGCTCATATCCTTTTTGTCCTTCTTCTTCTTGGAGGACTCAGCTGACTTGACATGAGCTGACTTTTCAGAGTTGGCTCTGAAAGCTATTTCTTTGGAGTTGGGGTGAGTTCTCCGTCATTCTGTCTGCTTGAAGATTCTTGAGTGATCTTCAAGTTGTATTCATTGGCCTTCAAGAGTGAGAACAACGCTTTACGTAGATAGATCACCCAAGTCACTTCGACTTTGATGAACTACCTTGTAAGTGTTCCATTCGGTGAAAGATTTGAAAGAACCTTTAGATTCTTTTCCGTAGGGTATCTTCCCGCTTCGATTGTCTCTATCTCGACGACTATGTTTGAGAACCTTAGCTCCATCGCTTCAATGGACTCTTTGGCTAGCTGCTTGAAGTTGTCGAATTTTTGGCAAGCTATTGTGAATTTGTTTTCTTTGATCTCTTCTGATCCTTCACATAGCTTGGCGAGTGTTTCCCACATCTCTTTGTTGTCTCGCACTTGATGATTTTACTCGGGTAGGCGTTTGAGACCGTTGATGAGATGGTGTTCCTTGCGAAGCCTGTCTAGTCCGACTTGCTTTCGCTCTTCTGAAGAGTATTCTTTCTTTGGCTTGAGAGTTGGCCGGTATTCTGGTTGTCCTCCATCATGAGCAGGTACGAGTTCATTTCCTTGTTTATAAATAAGGATGGGTCCGTCTGAAATGACGTCCCACATCATGTCGTGATGCGCACACAAGAAGCTTTTCAATCTGAATTTCCAGATTGCATAGTCAACAACTGAGAAGGTGGGAAGATTCCTGTTAATATAGGAATCCATGAAGAGATGTACAGAATGCACTAGAGTGAGTTTTTCTGAAAAACGGATCTGTTCAGTTGACCACTGACGCAGAGTTTCAAGATAAATCTCTTGATTCAGAAACAGCAGTCGATTGAACCACTGCTCTGATACCAATTGATGGTCCCGGAACGAGGTCTTCGGTGTAGAGGGGGGTGAATACACCGAAGAGTGATTTTAAAAACTTTTATAAAGTTAAAACAGAGTTGAGTGAGAGCTCAGTTATGAGTTCAACTGACTTCTAAAGAAGATGGTCAGCTGGACTGATAACTTAGCTGGCTGTGCGGAATGTGGTGGAAAGAAAAACTTAGCTCGTTCCTTTTACAAAAACTCGAAAACTTAGTTTCGGTTTTCGGTTTAAGGAGTTTGAAAAATATGCGGTGGTACAGTCACGCGACGGAAAGATGAAGCTTTGAAAACTTGTGCTGAGTGAATGCGGTTAGTTCTTTGAATAAGAATAAAGCAAAGACTTAATTAACGCAATAAAGAACACAGAATTTTAACGTGGTTCGGAGAGAAAACTCCTACGTCCACGACCAGGTTTTAGCTGGTAAATCCACTAAGGATGACCACTTGGTTTACGAGTACCAAGCAACTTCGCAGCTCTTCCTCGAGCTGTGTTCTAACAGTTTACGGGCACTGTAAAAGCCTGCACCTTTTCAGTTTTCGGGTACTGAATAACCATACACTCGAATTTCGCGCTTCGAGACGGCGTAACCTTGACCTAACCTTTTCTGGGTAAAGGAGGGTTTGGGTTTCCAACTTTGAACGAGTTCTTACAATGAAGAACTTTGAAAGATGAACTCGTTCAGATCTAGGCTTTGGATTTACAATTATTACAGCCTATTGAAGCAGTTTCTGAAATTGAACACTTAAGAAGTTAAGTGCTCTTTTAAAGAGTTAGATAACTGCTGGAGAGCTTTTTAAAATACTTGAGAGATTCAGAAAAGTTGTAAGCTTGCGGGGAGTTTTTCGTGTCTGATTCTGAGGTTGAAGACTGGTATTTATAGGTAGAGATTCAAACTAGCCGTTGGAGGACCCGTTTGAATCTTACCTACTCTTTGATCTGTCGATCTGCCGTTGAGTGTATCTTCACCTGTCTTCATCATTGTGTCAGATCCTAGGTTCGCCTTTCTAGGATGCTGAGTTGTCAATCCCTTATTGGTCGAGGTATATTGACTTCCTCTGAAACCGGGATTTCTGTCTTTTGAGCTTGACTTTGAATTCAGAGCTGGATGGGTAAACTGACTTGAAGTGACGTCTTCAGAGTTAGTTCCCTTTGTGGTCAGCTCAGCTGTCTTTCTTAGACTTTGATGCAGCTCAATTCTGCTCAGTTGGATCTGCTTGGCTGGATCCATTCTTCGCTTCTTGAGTCAGTCTGACTCAGCTCAGTTCTGGAGCTCTGTTCAGCTAAGAGATCTTTCAGCTGACTTTGGGTCCAGCTGATTACTCAACTGGGTCTTCTTCTGTCTTCAGCTTCCAAACCTGTGAACTTA
This sequence comes from Agastache rugosa, assembly GCA_031470985.1. Lineage (NCBI taxonomy): Eukaryota > Viridiplantae > Streptophyta > Magnoliopsida > Lamiales > Lamiaceae > Agastache > Agastache rugosa. The sequence goes on along the minus strand of CM062602.1, from coordinate 37,146,688 downwards.
GAAAATCTAAGGCTCAAATAAGTGAGCTGGAAAACTTAACTTAGGTTTGTACAAACATCTACTAGGTTGGAGAACAGTTGGGTTTTGGAATCAAATCAAAACATTAGAATTTTCCCAACAGAAGGATATATATTGGTCAAGTTAATTTTCAGCTTGTGTAAATGCTAGCATATTGCCCGCCCGTGTTATACTTTGTACTTTTATATGGTCAAGTTATACTTTGTTAACTAAGGGCCAAGGAACACTTGTTGGGTTAATCAAGATTTCGTACAAGGTTTAACTATAAACCGAGTTTCCTATGCTTGAAGAAGAGTTGTTTTTTTTCCAGCTTTATTAATGATTATTCCGAGTATATATGAGTAAATATAGTGCGCGGTGCTGACTTCAATTAATTTCTGACAGCTGGTGTTTCTTCTCTTCCCCTGATCAAACATGTTGTCAAAAGCTAGAAAGCTCGTAAGTAATTGAGGTGCGTTTCTTCTTCATAATTTGTGGGAGGAAGCATAGGATGAAGTTGGAAGAGATGTAGGAGGAAGAAGCATGTTCATAATTTGTGTGACAAATATTGTATTTTGGTATTATCTTGTCATTTGGTGCAAATTGGTTTTAAGTGTAATGAATATTGTTATATCATCATTATAATAAAAGTTTAGCCTATTTTACATAAAGTAGGCTATTATTTTTTTTTTTAATTTTTGCAGTCAGTATAGACAACGGAGAAAATCCGTTGTCTATATGGTGAAAACGTGTTGTCTATAGATTATATAGACGACGCGGATTCTCCGTTGTCTATTACAAGATAGACAACGGGGAATCCCCGTCGTCTTTAACGTAATAGACAACGGGGAATCACCGTCGTATATAACCGTACTATAATAGACTACACGGCTGTAGACAACGGGCCTCTTTGTTAAAGACAACGCGGTTTATCCGTTGTCTATGACCATTTTTCTTGTAGTGTTGGCTTGATTATTCGACTAATTAGGGCATGAAAGACTGTCAATTGGTTTGATTTCTGTGTATGTTTCATTATTTTTATTGTGTGTTCAATATCATACTAATACCAGCAGTGTAGTGGCATCTCGACACCACTGCTTTTCTCTTCTTGGGCGACGGTGGACATGTCACTCTGCTCGGAATTCTTGATTTTGCACAGGTTGAAGTAGATGAATTACCCTTCTTCTTCTTCTACTACTACTTCACCATCATATCTTGGTTTAGTGAGAATCAGCTTCATTGGAATTCGCAACTCAATTCCACTGATAACCCACTTTTCAGCTCCTTTGACATTTTAATTTTATTGAAACTATCCTATATTTTTTTGGTTAATATTTGTGTAGATTTACATCAGATATTAAGCTATATAGAGAATTTCAATGGTTAGTGGTGTTGATGGAACGAGTCTTGTGAAGATGAGAGTGTGAGTTCTAGCAACTTATGTGTCTTTCATTTTTTTTTAGATGTAGCTATATTAGTTATAGTTTTTATCAAGTTTGTGTTTTCATTTTTGGTGTCTAAAAGGCTGCAATGCAGTAATTCGCAACCAAGATTGTGAATATGATGAAAGTTGCTTGCGAGCTTTGAGTTCTCGACTAGAGTACTGAGAGAATTCAGATGTTCTTTATTCAGACAGAAAGGAGTCAAATTAGAAAAAAAAATCCATGAATTCTCCAAACACAATTACCTAGTCTATGGTGTTCAGGTACTTTAAGAGATATCAGAATCAAGAGAGAACAAATGGGCAAAGAACAAAATGAGGTGAATTCAATTCCCAAGATATTTTTTTATTGATTCCTAGTTATTTTGGAATGCTTAGCTCATTCTATGTGCTTATCATCTGATGAAATCATAACAACCTGGAATAAGTATATATATATATATATATATATATATATATATATATATATATATATATAATTGAAGATGAAATTAATATAGACAGAAATTTAGAATTATATAATAATCATCAAATTGATATTTTAAATCCAAGAATTTTATATCAAACAGGCATGATGAATATTAACACAGTATTAATAAGAAGCAGTAGGGAAGAAAGTCTAAGAATAGTTGAAAATACTCAAATTATAGACTTAATCTCACCAGAAACAATAATAAAAATTAAAAATTCCAGAAAACGATATGTCCATATTGGATTAGTTGTTATAGGAATAAAATGATTAGGAAGAAAAGAGTTAGGTACTAAAGTTTTAACAATATTAATGGATAAATCTTGGAGTACAAATATGAAAAAAACAACTATTTTCGGAATGGAAATAGATATGAGTCAAAATAGTGCAATATTTTATTGTCTACCAGCAATACTAAAAGATATAAATGATTTAAAAAATTTAAAAATAGGATTACAGACAAAAGGATATGATGGTTATATAGGAAATAATCTAATTGTAAGTGTAGGAATTTTAGGAAAAGCCAGCAATAGATCTGGTATGAATTTTAAAGTAAACATAGATGGAATTGTAAAAAATATTAATAGTAAAGGAATAAAAATGATAGACCCCATAAAAATCAATCCAGAAGATCTTGCTGGATTAGATTGGTCGTTAGAAAATTTTAGTATTAATGAAGATAATAAAATTTTAGTTCCACAGAAAAGTCTTATGTATGAAACAAGTACTGGAACATTTAATTTAAGATTCACAAATTATATTAAAAAAGATAATGAAAAAAGTGATGATGAAAAAAACAGAAACAAATCATACATTAATGGCAAATATAGAAGAAGATTCTATTTATAATTCAGAACCTATTTATGATACAGAACCTGAATCAGAAACTGAAGATTATGACCAAATTGATTTAATTGGATACAGTCAATTTAATGAATTAAATGACTATTCAGATAATGAATTAGAAATTGAAATTGAAACAGGTTTTAAAATAGAAGAAACAAAAACTTCTATTGAACAAATAATAAATAAAAAAATTACTGAACTAAATATACAGGAACAAGTTGATGATATGATAATTGAATGTATGACAGAATTAAGTATGAATTATGAAGAGTCATATGTTGAATTAGAAAAATACTTTAATTTACCATTAGTAAGTGATATAATGAATGGTAAAAGTATGATAATAGATTTTTACAAAAAAGAAGCAAATTTTATGGATGCAGCTACTATAACTGGATATAAAAGACCAAAAATAGAATTTTCACATACATGACAAGGTTCAACAGATAATATAGGCAGAGAAAATTGGGCTCTCTCTAGTTTAAAATACGAAGGAGAATCTCAATATAAAGGAAAAGGAAGTAGAATGCCTATTGGAAAATTATACAGTAAAGAAATGTTATTATTAGAACAACAAAGTCCTCAATTATGGTCAGATGAAATATTAATATGGGAACAAAATGTAGTTAGAAATTGGGAAACAAATAAAAGAACTTATATAGATATGTTTGCTTATTTAGAAACAACGCTAGGACCAATTGCTCTACGGTTGTGGCAAAGTAAAAAGAATCAAGCTCCTGAACAAATTAATCAAATTAAATCTTTAGGAGAAAATCCCTACAATTTCACAAGTCAAATTAGAATATTATTGTTAGGAGTTGATCCTACAAAAGAAAATACATTTATTCAAGATACTGCAATTAGAAATCTTGAACAATTAAGTATTTCACATTTTAAATATATTAGAGAATTTAGTACAGATTTTACTAGAATAATATCACAAACTGGAAGGGCTATGGAAGATGAGTTATGTGATAAATACTTTATAAAATTACCGGGAGATTTAGGAAAAGGTCTCCATGAAGAATGGAAAAAACTTGATCCAAAACCTATAAATTTAGGAATAGGGCCAAGAGTGTCTTTTGTTTTTCATAAATTAGAAGAAAAGTGCAAAGAAGCTGTCATGCAAGAACAAATTAAAAGTCAAGCATGGGCTTTTTGTAAAACAGCAATTTACACACCACAGGCATATGGATATTATGAAAAACCTAAAAAATATAAACATATTAGAAAAAGTACTAGTTTTGATAAAAATAAAAATTACGATAAAAATAAATATGTTAGAAAACCACAAAATAGAACAAAAAATGGGGCGCATGGTGTGTTTTTTAGGGATACACATTAATCCACAATAAATAAAAAGAAGAAGATCTTACGAGATGGAGGAGCTTTCCAGAAAAGGGCAGCACTCCAGGTTGATCTTTGAGATGGAGAAGAGTTATACACAGCGGAGATTTTTTTTTTATACTGGGATATATTATATGAACTAGGAAGGAATAACTATCTGCTAAAAACTAAGAATAGGAGAATATTAGAAACTCATTCTTTGTATGTGGAATAAAAAGGAGTTGTATTTTTCTTCGGTGTAGTTACAATGAAAGAGCAAAGCTCTTTTTATAGCCAAAATTGGCCGACAAAGAAAACTATTCTACAAAGAAAAACTAACCTAGACTAGGCTACAAAGTCTTACAAGCTATGAAAGACTACAAAAGACTACAAATGATAAAGCCGGGAATTGTGGCCAAATAACAATAATCGTGGCCAAAAAATTCAAAAAGTTAAAAACTTTTTGACAATTTTAAACAAATGTTAGTGACAATTGATAAATTTTCGTCATTGCATTCGTCATATTCTTTCTAGAAATCCCTGTGAGTCTCTGGAATTTCTTCGTCATTTTCTGTATCACTTTCTTGATGATGAGCAAACACTTCTTCAGTATTGATGATGTGTTCGTCGTCTTCTAATTTTTCGCCTTCACCGCTGAATGGTAAAAGCATTTTCCAATTTTCTGTCCCAAAGATCTGGGTGAAATGTCCTTCTCCAAGGAGTTTGTACTGGTTCCAGAAAATTAGTTCGAAACCCATATTTTCTTGAAAGTATTCATACACCTTGGAATTTTCAATTCCCTTGAAATCAAATGACGTTGAATCATGATTTATTAATCTGTCTTTTTCTTCCATAAAAATCCTCTTTCTGCTTGGCACATAAGAGCCATTTATAACTTGTGGAAGAGAGGATATAATTTTACAGAATACCTTGCCTTTTAGTGATTTTGATGCAATATTCCCTCCTATAAGCAAGATTTTTTCTCCAAATTTTTCCAAAATGTCTTCAATTTTTTAGCCTTCTTCTTCAAGACGAAACTCAATAAAATCGACCATGTCATTGTGATAAAATTTTAAAATGTTTTCACAATTTCTAGCCAAAATTGGCCGACAAAGAAAACTATTCTACAAAGAAAAACTTACCTAGACTAGGCTACAAAGTCTTACAAGCTATGAAAGACTACAAAAGACTACAAATGATAAAGCCGGGAATTGTGGCCAAATAACAATAATCGTGGCCAAAAAATTTAAAAAGTTAAAAACTTTTTGACAATTTTAAATAAATGTTAGTGACAATTGATAAATTTTCGTCATTGCATTCGTCATATTCTTTCTAGAAATCCCTGTGAGTCTCTGGAATTTCTTCGTCATTTTCTGTATCACTTTCTTGATGATGAGCAAACACTTCTTCAGTATTGATGATGTGTTCGTCGTCTTCTAATTTTTCGCCTTCACCACTGAATGGTAAAAACATTTTCCAATTTTCTGTCCCAAAGATCTGGATGAAATGTCATTCTCCAAGGAGTTTGTACTGGTTTCAGAAAATTAGTTCGAAACCCATATTTTCTTGAAAGTATTCATACACCTTGGAATTTTCAATTCCCTTGAAATCAAATGACGTTGAATCATGATTTATTAATCTGTCTTTTTCTTCCATAAAAATCCTCTTTCTGCTTGGCACATAAGAGCCATTTATAACTTGTGGAAGAGAGGATATAATTTTACAGAATACCTTGCCTTTTAGTGATTTTGATGCAATATTCCCTCCTATAAGCAAGATTTTTTCTCCAAATTTTTCCAAAATGTCTTCAATTTTTTAGCCTTCTTCTTCAAGACGAAACTCAATAAAATCGACCATGTCATTGTGATAAAATTTTAAAATGTTTTCACAATTTCTAGCCAAAATTGGCCGACAAAGAAAACTATTCTACAAAGAAAAACTTACCTAGACTAGGCTACAAAGTCTTACAAGCTATGAAAGACTACAAAAGACTACAAATGATAAAGCCGGGAATTGTGGCCAAATAACAATAATCGTGGCCAAAAAATTCAAAAAGTTAAAAACTTTTTGACAATTTTAAATAAATGTTAGTGACAATTGATAAATTTTCGTCATTGCATTCGTCATATTCTTTCTAGAAATCCCTGTGAGTCTCTGGAATTTCTTCGTCATTTTCTGTATCACTTTCTTGATGATGAGCAAACACTTCTTCAGTATTGATGATGTGTTCGTCGTCTTCTAATTTTTCGCCTTCACCACTGAATGGTAAAAACATTTTCCAATTTTCTGTCCCAAAGATCTGGATGAAATGTCATTCTCCAAGGAGTTTGTACTGGTTTCAGAAAATTAGTTCGAAACCCATATTTTCTTGAAAGTATTCATACACCTTGGAATTTTCAATTCCCTTGAAATCAAATGACGTTGAATCATGATTTATTAATCTGTCTTTTTCTTCCATAAAAATCCTCTTTCTGCTTGGCACATAAGAGCCATTTATAACTTGTGGAAGAGAGGATATAATTTTACAGAATACCTTGCCTTTTAGTGATTTTGATGCAATATTCCCTCCTATAAGCAAGAATTTTTCTCCAAATTTTTCCAAAATGTCTTCAATTTTTGAGCCTTCTTCTTCAAGACGAAACTCAATAAAATCGACCATGTCATTGTGATAAAATTTTAAAATGTTTTCACAATTTCTAGCCAAAATTGGCCGACAAAGAAAACTATTCTACAAAGAAAAACTAACCTAGACTAGGCTACAAAGTCTTACAAGCTATGAAAGACTACAAAAGACTACAAATGATAAAGCCGGGAATTGTGGCCAAATAACAATAATCGTGGCCAAAAAATTCAAAAAGTTAAAAACTTTTTGACAATTTTAAATAAATGTTAGTGACAATTGATAAATTTTCGTCATTGCATTCGTCATATTCTTTTTAGAAATCCCTGTGAGTCTCTGGAATTTCTTCGTCATTTTCTGTATCACTTTCTTGATGATGAGCAAACACTTCTTCAGTATTGATGATGTGTTCGTCGTCTTCTAATTTTTCGCCTTCACCACTGAATGGTAAAAACATTTTCCAATTTTCTGTCCCAAAGATCTGGATGAAATGTCATTCTCCAAGGAGTTTGTACTGGTTTCAGAAAATTAGTTCGAAACCCATATTTTCTTGAAAGTATTCATACACCTTGGAATTTTCAATTCCCTTGAAATCAAATGACGTTGAATCATGATTTATTAATCTGTCTTTTTCTTCCATAAAAATCCTCTTTCTGCTTGGCACATAAGAGCCATTTATAACTTGTGGAAGAGAGGATATAATTTTACAGAATACCTTGCCTTTTAGTGATTTTGATGCAATATTCCCTCCTATAAGCAAGATTTTTTCTCCAAATTTTTCCAAAATGTCTTCAATTTTTTAGCCTTCTTCTTCAAGACGAAACTCAATAAAATCGACCATGTCATTGTGATAAAATTTTAAAATGTTTTCACAATTTCTAGCCAAAATTGGCCGACAAAGAAAACTATTCTACAAAGAAAAACTTACCTAGACTAGGCTACAAAGTCTTACAAGCTATGAAAGACTACAAAAGACTACAAATGATAAAGCCGGGAATTGTGGCCAAATAACAATAATCGTGGCCAAAAAATTCAAAAAGTTAAAAACTTTTTGACAATTTTAAATAAATGTTAGTGACAATTGATAAATTTTCGTCATTGCATTCGTCATATTCTTTCTAGAAATCCCTGTGAGTCTCTGGAATTTCTTCGTCATTTTCTGTATCACTTTCTTGATGATGAGCAAACACTTCTTCAGTATTGATGATGTGTTCGTCGTCTTCTAATTTTTCGCCTTCACCACTGAATGGTAAAAACATTTTCCAATTTTCTGTCCCAAAGATCTGGATGAAATGTCATTCTCCAAGGAGTTTGTACTGGTTTCAGAAAATTAGTTCGAAACCCATATTTTCTTGAAAGTATTCATACACCTTGGAATTTTCAATTCCCTTGAAATCAAATGACGTTGAATCATGATTTATTAATCTGTCTTTTTCTTCCATAAAAATCCTCTTTCTGCTTGGCACATAAGAGCCATTTATAACTTGTGGAAGAGAGGATATAATTTTACAGAATACCTTGCCTTTTAGTGATTTTGATGCAATATTCCCTCCTATAAGCAAGAATTTTTCTCCAAATTTTTCCAAAATGTCTTCAATTTTTGAGCCTTCTTCTTCAAGACGAAACTCAATAAAATCGACCATGTCATTGTGATAAAATTTTAAAATATTTTCACAATTTCTAGCCAAAATTGGCCGACAAAGAAAACTATTCTACAAAGAAAAACTAACCTAGACTAGGCTACAAAGTCTTACAAGCTATGAAAGACTACAAAAGACTACAAATGATAACAATAATGTATTGTTCTAGATCTTCCTATAAAGCTATTCATTTTCTAGCTTTCCAATGTTTATAAATAGGTGGAGTAATATCTTTTTTAGGTCTTTCAACTGGACCTAATTCTAAATCTTTTATGGTTTTAGTTAATTTATCTAATTCTTTAGTAAAATCAAAAGATTCATTAAGAGAATAAGTGCTTTTATATATATATAAGCGCACTTATTCTCTTAATGGATTTCTAGTTGCTAAGAAACAAATCCCTCTTTCATGTGGATGTGGATGTATTATATATATCTATATGAAGCATCGTATAGTTTTAGAGAGGCTGGTGCTAAAGATGCAATTGCTTAGAGTTGAACCATCTAGGGCTGTGCATTACCAACCGAACCGACCCGCACCGAACCGCTCAAACCAAAAACCGACAAGCCCAAAAAATTGGCACCGAGCCTAAACCGACCGAAATCGATGATCGGTTTCGGTTAAAACCGACTTGAAATCGTGACCCAGAAATTACGATTGTGCAGATTTGAGCAGATTGGGTTGGGGTGAAGGCGACGAAGAAATCATGGTGGGTGGAGAGTGTGGTAGAGAAAGACGGGTATGGAGGGGCGCGGAGGAGGGCGGTGGTTGTTAAGAACCTTGGTGGAGGCGAAGGAGAAAGCGAGATCTGGTGGTGACTAGTGCGAGAAGAGTGCCAGAGAAAGCGAGATCTAGAGGCGAAGATGGAGTAGGCCGAGTAGCTGCGGAGGCAGAGGGTGTTGACGGCGAGGAAAGCGGAAGAGATCTATGCGGGGAGGGTGTCTGGATGTGCTGCGGTGAGAGAGCGAGAGGCCGGTGGGCTGGGCGGTTGCCGGCGAGATGAGAGAGAGAGAGAGCAAGAGGTAGATAGAGAGAAAGATAGAGAGAGGGAACCAAAGAGGCAGAGAGCCAGAGAGTGGAAGGAGGGAGGCGCAACAGTAGATTAGAAATATAGGTTTGCATTAATTATATATTCTATGCGGGACGGTTCGGTTTTCACGGGTTTGAGATATTAAAACCGAAACCGACCCGAAAACTTTTCGGTCCAAATTTTTCAACCCACCCCGACCCGATATGACTCAATGACCGACCCGACCCGCCCCGGACCTGTCGGTTCGGGTCGATTTGGCGGGTTCGGGCCAGTTTTGCTCACCCCTAGAACCATCATCTGGTCTCTTATTGAGGTTTGCTGTTCTTTCCTATTTTAATCTAATATCTTATGCTACTATTATGATGCTAAAGATGCTTCAAAAAGTCCTTTGTCCCAGTGGGGATGGCCTAGTGGTGGAGTGGTTGCATGTTGACCAATAGGTCAGAGGTTCGAGTACTCTCGGCCACAAAAAAATCCTAGATGAGGTGTGTGAGTATTAATATTTGTAATGATATTTAAAAAAAAAAAATGCTTCAAAAAGTCCTTTGGCTCACAGACATTCAGGAACACAATATAAATTAGTAAAAGTATCTGAGCAGTAAATAGCATATCTAATAATTGATGTTATTAAATTATTGATCTGTTGCGCTTAATTTGTGGGGAGTATTGATAATTCTCAAAATTTGAGGAATTTAGAAACAAATTTGGTGAATAGATAATACCTTAGATGGTGCAGGTGAGTTGCTTTGTGTCTTGAGCCTTTAGACATCACCTAATTTCATGTTTAGTATTGATTTCTTGTTTTTGATTTATAAGAATTCTGACAGAGACTGAATTCTTGGTTCAACTTTCTATTGATTGATAAATAACATTGGCTTTCTTTTCTTACATCTGGATCGAGTGAGTTTATTAAGCGATTTACATTTTCAGGTTGAAGAAATGGAAACCTTCCTGTTCATTCTCAGTTCCCGTTATCATTTTCGCGACCTTCCTGGTGGTTTCATTTGTTCTGATGCTAATTACCCGTAAATGAAAATAGTTAGATAATTAACTTAGAGTTAACTTCTTACAGGTGTATTTCACTATTTATTAAATAACAATTATAGAGTTTTCTTGCAGCTGATTTTGAAGGTTAGTTCTTTACCAACTATTGTTTTGTGAGATTTTTTACTTTGAGATGATTAAATATAAGTGCAGTTTTTTGTTTAAGTTGTTTCATTCTTTAAATGAATATTTGTGTTGGCCTAGGGAATTGATATATATTTCTCATTGCTTTGTGTAGACATGATTATGGTTGGATTGAAGGAGGGGAATGATCATAGTGAAGAAGCTAAGCCATGACATCGAGGAATCGAGATGCGCTCCCAATTAAGATGGGCAGGTGGAGTTGGCGAAGAAGTGGATAAATATGGGTTTGAAACTAGCAAGTTTGGTTACTTGTTTTATGCGCATAGATAGAACTTTTTGTGAATCATTATCATGTATCTTGACTAATTTGGATGAATAATATATGTTAAACTATGTTTTGATGATAATAAATATATTATTTTATGATTTAATGAGATTATTTATTGGTTTTAAGAATAAAAAATAGGTAAATTGAAATAAAAACCATAAAAAACAAGAATAATAGGTTGAAATCAGGACGAGAAAAACATAACGGTTTCAAAAACGCCATCTAAAGCATACAAAAACGTTATCTAGATAATAATATATTACGTGTTAAGTAAAATTCATAACGGTTCAAAATCGTTATGTATAACTGTCATAGATAACGGTGATTGCAGCGTTATCTATTTGGTCAAACCGTTATGTTTAAGTACTATATATAACGGTTATTAACCGTTATGTATGAACGCACTTTTTATATCACCACTTTATAAGTCGGTCTTTAGTGCTTATACATAACGGGTAATACCCGTTATGTATGAGCGGAATTCTAGTAGTGATTGAATCAAATTGAGAGTTTGAGAATTAATTTGCCAAAATTGGTCTTACGGTTTCTATACCGGAATTTGTAAAAAGTTCAGTAATTTAGAGGCAATTTGGCCTTTTAAATATGTGTCACATTGTGACTTTTTATGAAAAATAGAGGGTCCATTTTTATTGTTTCGTCTATGGCCCATTTTTCGTCAAGGAACGGCCCTGACATGAATCAATGGTATATATGTATTCATTTTACTAAGAATCACTCTAGAAATTTAACTCCAAAGTTGATCCATCTACTAGAAAGTTAATGCTCATAAAATCTGCAGGCATTGATTATACTTTCACGTCCTCATTTCCTTCCTAGTTTTGAATGTTGTAATCCTTGATCATGATTTTGTCTATATCCTTTTACAATAAGATCATATGTCTCTTTAATTTTACATTGTATTTATATAATAAATACTAGGATTTATTAATTTCTCATCAATGCAGGCCGGATGCAACTTATCAAATCAGTAATGTTTAGCATCCAAACATACTGATGTCAGATCTTCTTAATCCCTAAGAAAGTGTTCAAGCTCATCCAAGCTGCATGCAGATCCTATCTATGGATTGGCAAAACATGAGTGACAAGAACAGCTCTTGTTGCATGGGAGTTTTGAGCTTACCTCATAAAGCAGGTGGCCGGAATATTACATGCATTCAAATATGGAATAGGGCTGCTCTCTGTAAACTGTTATGGAATCTTGCCCAGAAAAAAGATAAGCTACGGGTGAGATGGGTGCATGAGTATTATATCAAGAATCAATCCCTCACTAGTTATGGTGTTAGAGCTTCCAAGGCTTCTGCATAATTTAATGCCGTATCAACAGACTAGTTATGGTGTTAGAGCTTCCATTCATCTAGAAATCACTAAGCAACAATTTCTCCTTGTATCTTACATATCGTGCATGCCAATTTATTAATTATTATTTACTAGATACTTATTTCTTAACATATATTAATTTTGTTTGCCTATTTAGTTACTATTATTTTGAGAAATTAAATCTAATTTCCTTTTACATGTTAGAGTTCAATTAATATTGTTTCAATCATATAGATTCTGTTTTCCTTTTAATTTCTAGGGTTTTGATTATTATTATGAAAGGTATTCGGATATCCCTTAAAATCTGCGTTCAAGTCTGAACGAAGTCCACGAGCTCATGAGCAAGACGATACGTTTGGGCATAACCAAAAATTGTGGTTGAGGAATATAATGGCGACGGAGACGGTGAGCGTGTCGAACTTGTTTACAATACGCGGCTACTCTGCGGCGAAAGGCAACGGCATCGGAGAATATATATCGAGCGAGGAATATTCTCGGTGGGAGGGTATAAATGGGCCTACCCCAACGGCAAGTCAGCGGAAGACAATTCGAGTTACGCGTCGGTGTTTGTAGCACTGGTGCAGGCCATGTTCCACCTCACCCTCATTCACCAGACCGGCAGAGGGAGGCGGCATAAGATGCATTCCTCCTCTTGCAATACTCTAAAACAACGCCTTACCATGTGGTGGTACGATTTTAGATAAATTTAGACTACTTCGAGCGAGTCGAACTCCAGAAAATAGAGAAAACCACCTAAAATATTCATTCCATACTCGAGCAATAGGCCTACGGAAATACTAACAGCAAAAGCAAACCGACTTACTCTATCTCCTAACAAACTGGGACCACTTAGATATTTTATTTAACCTAGCACCTAATCATTAAGCTTATTGGGCTGGTCTCTCTTTTGGGCCTCGTCTTTGGGGGTTCGTTGCATGAGCTAGACATTTTTTTAGGACACCATATTTTAGAGTTTTGCAAAAGTAGGACAAATTTTTTCGGGCTTGCAAAAGTAGGATAAAATCTTGAAGTTATTGCATCTGCAGGACAAATTTGGGCCCGATCGGACAAAAGCGCACGTGACCCTCCAGGTGGAGCCCGAGACGTGATGTGGCTCACACATCATCACTCTCATTTAATCAAAAATAAAATAAAATGAAAATATTAAGTCTCTCTCGCCTCCTCCATCCCCCTCTCTCTCGTCTCTTTCTCTCGCCAATGTCCACTGTCGCTGCCGCCTCTTGCCACCACCGCCGTGCCGTACCACCGTCGTCGCTCCATGTGAAAACCACCCAAACCAACCCACATTTATCCCTAACCACCCAAAAAATTCAATGGACTCCTGCTTCAACACCAAAAAATCGACACCGTCTAGAAAAATCGGCCACATTTCCAATTCCAAAACCACCACCACCAAACACGGCGGCGTTAGCACATCCTCGCCCCAGCAACCCAATCCTTGAATAATAAAAATAAAAATTTCACCCACATTTTCTCTCTCCTGCCCCACTCTATCTCTCTCGTATGTTCCATCTTGTCTCCCACCCCTCTTCTCCGACCACCACCACCACCCCTCTTGTCTGACCACCATCACCACCACCTCTCTGGTTCAGCGGTGACGACGAGTATAACCTGTGTAATCTGCAAACCAAACTGAAATTGAACCTCTATAATCTGTACAACCAAGACAATTAGCTCTCTGCTCAATATTCCTAATTGTATATAAATCAACAAGAATCACTCAACGGGAGATGAATGACGGCAGCGACGATGGTCTTCCAGTCTGCAGGTCGTTCGGTCGTGAGAGGCAACGAGGGAGAGGGATAGGTGTAGCTATGTCTGTATATTGAGAACAGACATTTAGTTTCTTACACGATCATGTACCCGCATCCGGGAGAAGGTCGAGGTCGCCGATGGCGCGCCCAGAGCCGGTTCTTGGGCGGGTAACTTGAGGGTGGTTGTGGGCAGCGGCGGTGGCGGCTGTGCACAATAGCGAGAGAAAAAGACGAGAGAGAGGGAGGGGTGCGAGAGAGAAAGTGAGGAGAGAGAGGTAATATTTTTATTTTATTTTTTATTTTATATTAATTGAGTGATGATGTGTGCGCCACATCATGCCACGGGCTCCACTTGGAGGGTCATGCGCGACTCACGTGCGCTTTAGTCCGATCGGGCCTAAATTTGTCCCGTGAACGCAATAACTTACAAGATTTTGTCCTACTTTTGCAAGCTTGAAAAAATTTGTCCTACTTTTGCAAAACGCTAAAAGCTGGTGTCCTAAAAAAATGTCTAGCTCTTCGTTGCATCAACGTTTGCTACAGTAACATCTGGGCCGATTGTAACATGTGGTCACTTATAAATTTAATTTAATTGCTCCCTTCTTTTCCATTTTCTCAAATTCTTTTATGTTTTCTTACCTTAATCAATAGTCAATACATACATACAGGGGATACAAGCGGTATTTGAAGAGATGTGTTTTTGAGAAGTCGGATTATCTTGCGTCAAGTTCTATTGAGGCGTTCGTGGTCGGTGAAAGAGACGATGAGGGGTTCGAAGGTGTTGGTGATCGAGGCATTGGCGTGGGGAATCATGTAGCGAGCTGACGGAAGGAATGATTCCAGTTACGCTTGGGTGTTGGTCAAACTGATGTGAATGCGACCAGAGCGGGAAAGGGATCGAAGCATATATAAGGTGCTTTGTAATTTGATCAGCAGAGATACGGATGGAATGTGGGATTATCTTCGAGATGAGTGGTTGAAGATCTAGTGTAATGTTGGAGTTGTTCCAGAATCTGATATCGGGTCGCACATTGGCATGCTTTTAAGAAACATGGAGGGTTTTGATATTACATTTAATGTACGTGGACAGAAAATCCATGCCCACAAGCTGCTCCTTCCCCCAAACTTGGTTCCAGACATGGAGCCTCAAGTTTTTAAGGTGACTGGATTTTATAGTTTTAATCTAGCTCCGATTTTTGATTGATTTTAGGGTTAATTTGGTATAAAACCATAAAGAATTCCCAAATTCTGGTTTTTCCCACAAACTTTTAATTTTGTTTCTAAAACCATAAACTTTCAATATTTCCGGAATTTCCCCCAAAATCAAATTCCGGCCAAATCGAAATGATGTGGCACCAAAAATTGCTGACGTGTACTTTTTATTAAAAAGTTAATTTGGTATAAATCCATAAAGAATTCCAAAATTCCGGTTTTCCCATGAACTTTTTAATTTTGTTTCTAAATCCATAAACTTTCGGTTATTTCGAAATTTTTAAAATAAATAGATTTTGCATGTTAATTTCTAAACAAACGTGTATTGATTTAGCCATATTAATTTGTATCGTATACACGTACAATAATTGTATGCATAAATATCTTCCTTATTTGTATGAATATGTTCTTTGAATAAATGAATAATTGTATCTTAGGACGACAAAAAGAAGCAAATCAACGACATTCATTCATATAATTATTGAACATGTATAAGATACAAATTAACATGACTAAATCAATACACGTTTGTTTAGAATTAACATGGCAAAATCTATTTATTTTAAAAATTTTGAAAAAACTGAAAGTTTATGGATTTAGAAACAAAATTAAAAAGTTCATGGGAAAAACCGGAATTTTGGAATTCTTTATGGATTTATACCGAATTAACTCTTTAATAAAAAGTACACGTCAGCAATTTCCGGTGCCACATCATTTCGATTTGGCCGGAATTTGATTTTGGGGGAAATTCCAGAAATATTGAAAGTTTATGATTTTAGAAACAAAATTAAAAGTTTGTGGGAAAAATCAGAATTTAAGAATTCTTTATGATTTTATACCAAATTAACCCTTGATTTTATAGGATTTTACTGTTTGTTCAGTAGTGTTGTCAAAGTTATTTGATTGACAACACCAACAGATGGGGTGGCTGAAGATGATGAGGTGATAGCATCCGACAGGTTGAGTGCAAGCCAGCCGATCGTTATGATTTACACACACTGAAAAGGCTATGCCAATATCATCTACTACAAGAAAAATGTGGGAATATATAATATTTGTACCTGTCGATACATGATACATCAGTAATTAATATAGGTCAAAATGCATACAAATTTCTAACCTTTTTTCAAATTCTGGTTTAATTTCAAATTTTTAATTTTTGTAAAATAAATCTCCACCTTTCAATTTTGCTTAATGTTCTCCCGACGACGAATTTGGGTGAAATTCAAAGTGACGTGGCGTTCAAAACGACGTCGTTTTGATTTTAAGAATTAAAAAATAAAATAAATTAAATTACATATCAACAATTAATGTCACATCATCATCTTCTTCCCATTTGTATCTCTCTCTCCCTGCCGACTCTCAAACTCTCTCTCTTTTCCATCTCTCCTGTCGGCCCTCCATCAACTATTAATGCCACCGCTGCTCTAGATCCAACCGTCGTCGTGACCTCCGCCCAGCATCACCACCGGTCTTCTCTCTCACCATCGCTCCATACCCACAACCACTACCGCATCCCTTCCACAACCATGCATTCATATTGAAGAAATACATGTGTATCCCAAAAATAGCTCAATCAATGCAATAGATTGTGGGAAGAAGAAATAAAAAAGATGCAAAACACTAATATACAAACAAATTAAGAACATATTTCCAAACATCACGGCGGCGGAGGTCGTGGAGGCGCGTTGCCGCCCAATCAGCTAGGGCGCAACACCCGTTGGATTCGGGGTGGGCGTCGGAGGGATCCGCGACAATCTAGATTCGAAGCAGGCGGAGAACAGCAGCAACTTCCCCGACGCCAATTCACAGACTCCGGCAGCGACGACCCACCTCACAAAATCCGATCTCAACAGGCTCACGGGGAAATCATCTATGTTCTCTACCTCCAAAATACCGCATCTCAAAATTATGGTCTACTCCGGTCGCCACGGCGCCACGTGCGGAGTTAGCTTCGGGCGGTTGCTAGGAAAAATCTTTGTGCCGCTAGATTTGGGAGCGGCGGAATCAAAGGCGGTGGCGGTGATGGAGTGTCGACTGTGTTACAGAGAGAGGGGGATTAGAGAGAGAGAAAGGTGTTAGAGATTAGGGTAATAATTATAGATGTGTCATTTAATTAATTTTTTTAATTTAAAATCAAAACGACGTCGTTTTGAACGCCACGTCACTTTGAATTTCACCCAAATTCGTCGTCGGGAGAACATTAATTAAGCAAAATTGAAAGGTGGAGATTTATTTTGCAAAAATTAAAAGGTTTGGATTAAACCAGAATTTGAGAAAAGGTCAGGAATTTGTATGCATTTTGGCCATTAGTATATAAGCAAATATTTAGTGTAGCATAACAATGAGGATGTTCTGAAAAATAGTCGGTAATATTCAGATAGCATTGCTACTTTTATTTTTCGAATAATTTAATTGTATATGTTTGATGTTTCCCTTTGTATATATTGCAAATTATTTGAGAGATACGCATTGTTTGCTTTGCACTAATTTTCATGGAAAATATGGACTAGTATTTATACCCGTTTAAGTTTTCCTTCTTAATTTTTTTCTTTTTTTTTTGGTAAAAAAAAAATCACAACATTTCGAAAGCTCCCCTATAATAATAATAATAATAATAATAATAATAATAATAATAATAATAATAATAATAATAATATGAGAACCGCACCATTATTGGTGATTTGAAAATTCTAAAACGTCGGTGTCTCCTACTGTCTTTACTAACATATTACTCCCTCTTATTTTTTTTTATTAATATGTATTCATGAGCTTAGTAAGACAAATAATATGAATAGAAGGGAGTATTACTAGTTAAGAATATTATTAATTAAATTACATTTTAATATACGGGCCACACTTGGGTGTGAAGAAAAACTCGATGTACGGTCCTATTATTTTTGTTTTATATTTTATATTAATTTAATTAATGTTAAATTATACTCCCTAATTGGTGAAAATAAATTTTAATTGAGATTAATAAATCTTAATTGATATACTAAACCCTATTTGGAATAAATAAAATATAATTACAAATTATTAATTCCTAAAAAAATTAATAAATCCTAATTTTATTTTATTTAAATATTAATTAATCAAATATTAACAGATAAAAAATAAAATTTTGCATGGTGCGGTCGGTCCTCTTAGGGCATCCACAACAGTGGTCGATTGTGGATGCTCTTAGACTTAGAGTTTTTGACTTAATTAAGTTTGTAATTTATTTGGATTAGATACTATTTATATAATAAATATAAAGTGATGCAGTAGATGACGTATGGCAGCTCACGCGACGGTTGACATGTGGTGGTTTTACGCGGAGAATCGGGTGGGAAGGGGCAAAAGTGGAAGATTGAAAATTGGCAGTGAGCTGAGCTGAGCTGTACAATGCTAGAAGTGGACGCGCATTCACCCCGTGGGGACCACCTAATGCCGACACCACGCTCTACGTCCAACTATACAATTTCCAGCTGCCTTTTTACTCTTTTTTTTTCCTTTCTTTTACAAAATATTCTTAAATTTGAAAATTTTGAAAACAACTATTTCTCCAGACTCCAGACATAATTTTTTAATAATTTTAATTAAAAATTTATTAACTTGCATTTAAATTTTTTTAATTTAATTATTATTTTCATAGGGCAGCGTTAGAGTGCGGCCCATTCGTCTATGCAACATAAGCATATTAACAATATTTAATCTCAATTATTAATATTCATTTGAGAATATTTTTAAGCAGTAATAGATATTGTCTATTAACAGAGAGATCTTGAATTCAAACTCTACCTTCTCCCTTCCCTCAAATCAAAAAAGAAAAAAAAGAAAAGAAAATTGACACTTGGTATACCATTTACATTTTCTAGTGTACGATACACATGATAATGTTATTTATATATATATATATATATATATATATATATATATTTTGATAGTCTTATGGTAGAAGGTGCATTGGAGTGGGGCCCATTCCTCTATGCCCTTAACCTCGCTAATTGACATATATCCATATTTGATTAGGAGTCTTCAAACACGGCAAAGATTGCTCTAACAATTAAATGAGCAAAATTACAACAACTCTAATACTCTACCATTTGTTGCACTTAATTTTTTACCATACTCTAAAATCTAAATGTATGTTTTCCCATAAGATTTTCCATTCTCGCTCGATATTGAAGAAAATAGATGCAAAAGATTTAATTGAAACAATAATGGGTCTTTATGAAGAAAAAACAAATATTCTAAAAAAATCAAGGAAAAAGAAACAATGGGTCAATATAATATATATATATATATATATATATATATATATGTAATGTACCTATAAAACAAGGGAAGGTGCAAAATTTATGATTATTTGAAGAAAAACATAAAGTATGAAATTATTGATTGGACACTTCACAGAGACGTGGAATGTATTCCTCATCCTCAAAATAAATTAAAATAATAATAAAGATGTAGGAATCTACTACTTTTAAATTCGATATAAATAACTCATTTAGGACACGAAAACGTTTATATGTGACGTCACTTTCGTTTCTCCATCCCTCTCTCTCGGGCCTCGGCTTGGTTATTGAGTGAGCGGCGCCCACATTGGTAAATACTCCACATTCATTAATTTAATTGTTTATTTCTAAAAACATTTTTTTTTCCACTGTTAGTATACTATTAAATAATGGTTTACTGAGTCCAAGTATTTATTGTATTCAATGATGCTTTTGAATTATTAAGGTAATGAGTATCGAATCCAAAAAAAATTAAACTCGCTTCTCAAAAAAAATAAAAAGAATAAATTAGATTTGCGATGGCAATGACGCAATAAGGTTAAATATTAATTACTTCCCCTATTTTTTTTATTTGTCATTCTAACTTCTAGGTGTATCCAACATTTACATTTTATTTGACGTTTTTGCACAACATTATCAATGATAATTTTATTTAATCTCTTTCATTAATTATTTCTGACTATGTCAATTCCCATTACCTAGTTCAGCAAATGCAATTTGGAGAAGATTTTTTTTCTCTTATTTTTGTTATTTACCAAATACTGATTGTGTCAGCTAGCTTGCTTCTAGCGCTTTTAACTTTGACGCAAAAGATTGCATTGTTTACCACTAAGCTACTACTAATAATTGATTATTGTGAAAAGTTACATGAAATAAAAATGAGTTTTGTCCAATCCATCATCTCTCTTATGTAATTTGTAAATTATTGAATATGAACAAACTTTAATCAAAATTTGTGACGGTTGATGGGAACTTATTTTTTCTCATCTCACAGCAAATTCCAAAAATGAAAGTATACAAACTGACTTCATAGTTAAAAAGGGAAGAGAGAGAGTGTACAAAATCATAGACTATATTTAACGGCGACCACTTATGCTTGTGGTCAACCTCAACATCAGATTTTTAAAAAGAAAATGAAAAATAACACTTTATCATTAGAATGAAACCACTTCTGGCACACGTTTAATCTTGTGGTCTCATTTCTTTATTGTGCCACTTGTGATCAATTGATGATTGATTGAGTAGATTTTATACTAAATATTAAGATAAATAATTTAATATCATGATAATTATATTAGGGAGGGGACACAACTCCGTTAGAGGGAAGAACTTGGTGAGTAACCTTTTTATACCTAACACTGTATTAATATTAAAAAAAATTATTTATCTTTCTAAGCTCCAACAGACTTATTAAATTTTTATTTAATTTTTTAAATCATTAACTTCAACTATATCCTACATCGCATAAAGCATCTAGTAAATGCGGTTTGTGACTTCTTCTTAGTTTCAAAGTATCCATAATGGTAATCATGTAACTTGGAATGGACTATATGTGAAATTCTATTAGGGGTGTGCATGTAATACACCCCTCTCACATATTATTATTTTATTAATATAATTTATATTAATAAAATATTACATGTGAGTGGTGAGTGTACTACATGTACACCCTTAATAGAATTTCCCTGAACTATATATATATATAATTCCAATGTCAAAATCATAGATTCATAATTGAATGAGGAAAACATAGAATTAGCACAATCATTATGGAAATCTATGTAAGATCTGCTATGGGTCCCATCACCGAGCCGAAATGCAAGTTAGCACTTAGCAGCCTCATAAATCACAATCTCGATTTTTGATTATGATTTTTTTTGGAAATAATCACAATCTCGATTTAGAAGTCATAAATCGTAACAAAGTTGTCATCAGGCTAATTTAAAATCAATATGCAAAATTGACTTACAAATATCACACCGCATTATACAGTTAATTATGGCTGCGGCTGCATATATATGAATACGAAGAATAATTCTTGACTTGCATATACAAAAAGCGAAGGGTTCATTTGTATATTGGTCTCCAATTAATTTAGAATTAAAAACCTTTCAAACAAAAATTATAATTAAAAATAATAAAATCTCAGAACGAAAATAGTTTATCATCAAAAGACGAAAGAATTAATAAAAATCAATGTAATGAAAACAATACATAGATTAACATCTCTCGATAAATTGTCGATGAAGCCTAGCCCAAATGATTAAGTTGAGCGATCACAAATTTCTCTTTAGTCTGAAGTTTGTGGTTCAATTCCTACCAAAGTGAGGGTTGTCTTTGTAATATCATTAATTATGATAATGTATCTTATATCTAATTAAAACAATATCACTCGATAATTAATTTTATTATTGGGTTAACACAACTTGATAAAACGAATTAAATTGTGGCCGTTGGATGGGAGTGTGCATAATTTATTTTCTTTTATTCGAAAAACAGTATATACTAAGTTGCTAACGACAATGACTTTAGTTGATAATGACAATAACTATACGTTAAGAAATGGTTTTCTTTTAAGAGGCAAAATTTGGGATAACCAATATAGATAGTAAAAATTAATAGTTGGCCACAAACTTTATTTGTAGAAATTCTGGCCAACTTTTGGAAATTTGGACCAATTTGCCCTTGGAACCACTATTAACCATCCATCCACCCATTTCATTTTTCAGTTTTCAAATTTCAAATTCTCTGTTTCTTCTCTCTAAAAATCCTATTTTCTCCATTTCTTCCGTCGTACTTTCATTTTGCCGTCGCCGCCGCCGTCGTACTTTCATTCCGCCGCCGCATCGTCGTACTTCCATCCCTTCCGCCGCACCGCCTTCGTACTTCCTCTCCGCCGCGCCGCCTTGAACTTTCACATTCTCGCGCCCATATTCCGGATTCGCCGTCGCACTGCATTCTTCTAGATATACCGCCGCACCGCATTCTTCCCGGATCCCGTTGCCTTATTTCACGGCCTTTCTCTCAGAATCCATGGCGTCAAATTCCGCATCTAATGTCCCGGATGGTGTTCGTCTTTGGTCAACCGCATCCCGGTATGCGCTTAGCACACCCGGTACGAATGGTCTATATCCGTACTGTGTGTGCCAAGTCCAGCGCGGTATGCCTTGGCACACCCGGTACGAAAACGTATTCGTACCGGGTGTGCCAAGTCGCGACGCGCCTAGACTTGGCACACCCGGTACGAATGGTGTGTTTTCGTACTGTGTGTTCCAAGTCTATGCGCGGTATGCCTTGGCACACCCGGTACGAATATGTTGTATTCGTACTGTGCGTGCCAAGTCGCGACGTTCGATGACGTGAAAAATGCGGGAAGAACACATATACGCACGAAGAGTGACAACAAGATCCGAAAAATATGACAAGAACATTTACGTACTAGATCTAGAACATGACTAGATCTAAAAACTCAATTAAAACTAATACGGTAAAAAATACCTCAAATAAATCACTATGGAGATTTAAAGCTACGCCGGAGAAGATGACCGGAAAAAGACTATAAGATAAATAATAAACTGTTCGAAAAAGTGTACAAATAAATCAAATCGAAAAGACGACCAAGGAAGAAGACGCGGCGGCGGAGGCAGACGGGAGGGAGTGGCGGTGGAGGAAGGGAGTACAGAGAGAAAGAGACATGAGAGGAGAGAGAAAGTGAGAGTGGAGTGAAAGAGAAAGTACGGTGAGAGAGAAAGTGAAAGTGGAAAAATCGTAAAGTGATGGAGGCATTTAAGTACTTCAAATTTCAAAGCCACAATTTATTAATAAAGTCGCTACCAACTATTAATTTCCACTAACTTAATTTGCTAGTCAACATGATTAACTCTTCTTTTAATATATATTGGTAGTCAAAGTCAACAATCCACTTTGAATTTGAGGATATCAACTCTGCAAACGTGAGCATCTCAACGTAATGCTTGACATCGATATATTTGATAGTGATATTCAACATGATCATTCGTCCTACGTTTTCTTCGTCTTTGTTAATTAATTATTAAGTAATCTAAGTCAATTCTTTTTTAATAGAAAAATGAAAAGGACTCGACTTTAGCCATTTTTTTGTATTCTTTTCTTAGTTATTCTTGTGTTCTTTATTTCTTTTCCCTAAAAGTAATTTATATATATGTTGTTTGTAGAAAAGTAAGGAGATTCTAGTTTTTAAATTGAGATATTTTTCAATTACAATATAAAAAATGTTTCGTTGTTGTATTTAATATAGTTAATTTTATTTTTTTGAAGATTTTATAATGCAAATAAAAAAACAATCACAATTAGTAAATTGAAAAGCATAATAACAAATAAGAACAGACATAGTAAATTTTAACATGCATGTTAATTGAGATTCGTATTATATTCATATGTATTATACACCATATTTTGTGGGACTGCGATTCGAAATTGGGACATGCCCAACATCATCACTGTAGATAGGCCAAGAGGTCTTTAGATTCGATACACTACTTTCTTCCAAAAAATTTATTAACTATCTTTTTTTCTTGTTAAAAGTTAGATCCATAAGATGTATGAGATAAAGGACATTGAGCAAGTAAAGAAATTACAATAATTTTAGCAAATTTATTATACATGCATCTTTTTATTTCTTCAATTTGATACACTATTTAATATTCGACCTATAAGCTTATTCCACATATGACGACATATATATCCACCAACGATTTGTACATGCGAGCTCAATTTGTTCGAATTAAAATCTTATTTATGTATTGATTTGCAAAACTAAAAGAAAGTTCATATACTTTTTTGCAACATCTCTAAAACATAAAGTCATTAACTGTCGAATTTTTTTTTTGAGGTCCAAATATTTTGGTACCAAAATTTAAATAGTATAAGTTTTTTAACCCTAAACTTAAAACTACAAGTTTTCTATACCAAAATTGATAAAAATACTAAAATACCCTTACTAACTATTTAAAAAAAAATTATCTCTCTCTCTTAAATTTCGGTCCCCCCTACCCTACCACACACCCCAACATTATCTCTCTCTCTCTCATCTCTCTTGCAAGAGTCAGCGACCGAAACCCACGAAAAAAAAAATCTCTTTCTCTCTCACGAAGCACTGTCGATGGAAGAATTACCGGCACGATGAGTTCGTCCGAGACACAATCTGACAACGATGGAGAGGTAGACACTACAGGGGTTCTCGATGGGGGTAGGCGATGGGGCTGGGGCGATGGAGACTCCTCATCGCCCCCATCGTGCCCATCACCCCATGGCCCCCATCATGTCTATCGTGCCCATCGCCCCATCGCCCTCATCGTGCCCATCGCCCCCATCGTTCCCATCGTGCCCATCGTGCTCATCGCCTCCATCGTGCCCATCGCCCCCATCGTGTCCAGAGCGTCCATCGTGGCCATCGTGGGCATCGCCCTCACGATGCATGTCCCATCACCCCCTCAAGATATTTTGATTTTATAGACATTTTTTGACTTTATGTTGTTGTGGTGCTGATATATTGATTGTAATTGCTTATTTAAGAGTTTCATAAGTAAAAACTAACATTTTAAATAATTTAAATGTAGTCTTTAATATGATTATGAATCATATCATATCTTAAGAATGACAAGGATCACAATGAATATTTACTTCAAATTCTCAAATTATAGGCTGTATATCATCGATGTTGCAAAAAACATTTAGATTGATCATAATTATGTATGTAAGGTATAAAAAACTATTTATAGGGTATAACAAATACTATGGAATAACATTAAGATATTAAAAATACTTATCGATGTTTGTTCTTCTGGGCACGATGGGGAGTCCACATCGTGCCCACGATGGAGACTCCCCATCGTACCCAGGAGAACAGTGGGCGATGGGGATGGGGCGATGGGGTCGGGGCGATAGGGGCGATGGACTGTTCTTCTGGGCACGATGGACAATCTCCATCGTGAGCACGATGGGCAGTCCCCATCGTGTCCAGAAGAACAGACATCGATAAGTATTTTTAATATCTTAATGTTATTCCATAGTGTTTGTTATACATTATAAATAGTTTTTTATACCTTACATACATAATTATGATTAATCTGAATGATTTTTGCAACATCGATGATATACAACATATAATTTGAGAATTTGAAGTAAATATTCATTGTGATCCTTTTTATTCTTAAGATATGATATGATTCATAATCATATTAAAGACTACATTTAAATTATTTAAAATGTTAGTTTTTACTTATGAAACTCTTAAATAAGCAATTACAATCAATATATCAGCACCACAACAACATAAAGTAAAAAAATGTCTATAAAATCAAAATATCTTGAGGGGGCGATGGGACATGCATCGTGAGGGCGATGCCCATGATGGGCGCTCTGGACACGATGGGCATGATGGGAGCGATGGGCATGATGGGCACGATGGGGGCGATAGGCACGGTGGGTCTCCTAATCGTGGGCGATGGAGAAAATGGACAGGCTCGTGTACCCCGCCGCGGCGGGTGAGCCACCGAAGCGGGTGCACCCGCTTCTGCGAGTAATCCGCCGGGACCAGGATTACGCTCGAAGGCACGAATACACTGTCCGAAGGTATAAAAAACTATTTATCAAAGTCACCGTAAGTCTTCTCTATCGCTATATTCCTCGTTTCTAGAGCGAGGTTGTTGAGATAAATTTGACTCAAACTATGAGTTCTAAACCTTGTCAACAACCTCTCTTACGCAAACTTTAATGAACTAGCTTCATTAAATTCCCTAGTTTCATCCGAAAATCTTTAGAGAATCGGATTTGGTAGGGTTCAATAAATGAAAATCTTCAGAAAATCTGCATTAAATATTACTTTCTATCGTGTCCAATAGCACCATCGTGTCCACCCATCATGTAATTCCCATCGTGTCCAATAGCCCTATCGTTTCTTCCCATCGTGTCCAGAAGAAATCTGGCCGACGAAGGGAGAGAATCGCGAGAGATTGAGGCTGTTTTCCATATTTTTTTGTGGCTTTTTTAATTTAATTCATAGGTGTATTATTTATTTATTAGTTTTTGTTAAAGGGAGGACATTTTAGTCTTTTAAATGATTTTGGTATAGAAAACTTATAGTTTTATGAATGAGGCTAAAAAACTTATGGTTATTAAGTTTTGATATTTTTTTATCCAATTTCACTTTTTTTTTATAGTGGACGGTGTTTTTCAATAAATTTAGCTCATGAATTAGGTACTTAATTTTGTATGGTGAGATAGCCTTTTACTCTCTCTAAATTTAGCATGTTAATTTGGTATTTAATTTTGTACGGCTACAGCCCATTTAAGCAAGCCCGTCCCATACAGAGAGATATATAATTCCCCCAAGCATTTGCGCGATAAATTAAAAGTATCCAAATAGTGATCTAAACTTAATGCAGAAGGCGGAATCTTAAACATAGTTTTTGAGAGCATTGTTTGACAAATTTGAGAATATCTTTCTTTGTTGATGCTTCTTTTTGTCAGTCTCTTTGTTCCCAGTTTGGTTTCATTGTTGGGTGTTAAGTATCCTATATATATATATATAATATATATTACAATTTAATCTTTTTAGGGACAAATTTTAATAGCCTTTTGTTCAGTAGTTGGCCCTTTAAGCATGGGACTTTTATAAAGAAAAAGGTAGTAAGTATTACATTAATTAATAGAAATATTAACTGCATGCGTGTGTTGATGATATGAAATACCTAACTTAAATAAGAAGCTATATTATTTTTTCGTTGGCCTTAATTTTTAATTTTGTGTGGAATCAAAGTAGCAAGGTTCAGGTTTTAATTTATCTTCTTTGATTCCTTAAAAAAAATTTATCTTTTATTATTATTATTATTATTATTCAACGTGAAAATTATATTTGCAGTAATTAATATTTTCTTTAATACTTAACTACATGAAATTACATCATTTCGATATTGAATCAGCTTTCCGGCTGCCAATTCGGCATCGGTACACTAATTCAATTATAGGTTTAAAATCGAATTGAATTTATCAGTTCAAGTTTTTTTATAATATTTAACTCCTAAGATGTGCTCTATAATTGAAACTATGTTAATACTTTAGGTACAAATTTGCAAGTTAGCGTAAATATACTTGTTTTTATCTTTCATTCTATACTATAGTAATATTAATGTCAAGTAAAAATAATTCAATAATTTTTTTTAGGGGAAAATAAATTTTATCAATCAAATAGAATCATCATGAACAATATCTAACAGCCAAGAAGGCCAACTATCATGCCACACTAAGGGTGGAATCAAGAGTTTTTGCTAAACTATCAAGATTTGAACACACACACACACATAGGGAAAAGATCATATGTAAAACCATTTTCTGAACCATTGATCTTTGTAGATCTATGATTGTTATTGACCGGTTCATTATAATTGAACATGAAATGCATTATCGTAACAATGCATTGCAATAAATCAAAATGCATTATTATGACAGTGTATTATAATAAGACATAAAATACATTATTTTAGTACATAAAATGCATTATTATTAATTTTTACGGGAAAAGTATTTTGTATGTGAACCAACCCATATATATATATTGTAGTAACGGCATGAATTAAATTAATTAAACTTTCCTAGACACTTCACATAAAATAGATTGTCTAATTACTGACTTAAAATTATTTATTTATTAAGATACAAAATATAAATATAGGATCAAATCAGTTGATGTTATTTAATACTAATAAGATAAATTCATTATGTACGACATGGAAGTAAGGTAAAACACATTAAACGTAACTAGATTTATTATAATTCTGTAGTAATTTATTGGCCAGCTACATATATGGCGTATGAATTTGTTGTCCCTCATGTTGATTTGTTGAGGTTGCAATGGAGAAATTAATAATGGCCAAATGATCCAGCTAACCATATATATTTAAATAGCAAATTGGTTTGGCCCTTGTACGTACACTATCAACATTAAAATTACCCTTTAAATGCGTCGTATGTACTAACAAAATCTAACGTATTTATATTACATTTATTTGCGAACAACCATGCATCCCACCTAGCCATACTACCACACAAAAAGCAACCTAATTAAAATTGCTATTATTCCTACTTTTATTATTCTATTACTGGAAGATGGGCAACTAGTAATTTAGGTTCTAAAAGATTACACTATTATTGATGGAAGGTCGAAAATTCATTGATAGTTTCAGATGATTTTGAGTTTGGATCATTATAGCTTTTTCTTTTTCTTTCTTTCTTTTTTTTCTTTTTTCTTTGAGGGATTGGATCTATATTTTGTATAATTGAAAAGCTGCAACAACTTAATTAATTAAGGTAATTAGACATGTTATAGCTGTGGATCAAATCTCACATTTTCTTTCCAAAGTCAATTATATTCAAGCATTGTTCAAAGTGTTTAGGATCAAACTTAATTAATTAAGGTCTTTGATTTCGACACCTTAAATTTGAGGGTGATTGTTAGGTGAATAAATCAATTGAGAAGCATCTCTAGTAGTTAAGGCTCGTCCATTAATTAATTTGGTGTGTATTAGGAATTGATGGCTAGTACTAGTATTGTTTCTTCCAATTTATTCAATAATAATAATTAATAATAATAATAATAGTAATAATAATAATAATAATAATAATAATAATGTACGTTTTATTTTGAAAGTGTGAACAATATTCATCACATTTATCTTCTTCGGAGTTTATCACATGGCCTTTTGATCGATGAAGTTCTCCTTTTTTGTTTAAGGGGAATAAAAATCTTCAAATTAATACTCATAAGTATAATATACCAATATTAAAATAGAAGATATATTAGTAATTAAACAAACTTTATATCGTTCACATATATAATTACGTGAAAAATGATCCAAATAAAGTAAAAAATTAAGACAGCATTGACATAGATAATTAGTGGGGAGAATGATTTTGGCGGCATCATGTGAAGTTCTTATTGGCTACTTTTGATGCAGACAAATCATGATTAACATAAATTTTGTCGATATATATCCAAATAAAAATAATAACAATAATAATAATGATGGAGGCTTCGGCTTGGTGTGGGGGATTGTCGAATTAGGTCTCGAATATTCCATTTGCTTACCTGTCAACCCCTGCTTGCTTTCACACAAGAACCAGCATATAAAACAAGCGCTTTATTTATTACTATTTCTTTCTTAAATTAGATTTTCTTTTAGTTGTTCTTGTAATAGAATTTGAACTCTTGTTTCGAATTGCCTGTCTAATTTTGTATTCTGTTTAATTACATAATTATATGCTATTTTGTCATTATACATATGATACGTATGTATAGAAGATAAGGCTAATTTATAAATGGGTTCCTAAAATATAAAGATACACTCACGTATGGTGGATTGCACCGTACCGATTGGAGCTATCCACCATGTATATATAATTTTTAATTAATTAATATTTAATTAATTTTAATTGAAATTCATAGATTCTAAATACCCTCTAATTATTCATAATTATCACTATATTTTTGTAATAATTACCAGTATCTCGAGTGGAGTAAGATTGCCATGGTGGAAAAGAGAAGCTTTTGTAAGATATCTCAAGACGAGAGATGAACTCAAGCAATCAATTTATGATTTTTCTAAAAGGGGTTAAATAATAATAATAATAATAAATAATAATAATAATAAATCAAATATTATAATACACAAGTCTTAATTTTTTGAACAATTATATTTCTATTGTTACGTCTCAACTACATCAACTGCATTAATCGAAACCAACTCACATTATTCAAGTCCGTCTTCCTCAGATTAGCCCGTACAATAACAGCGCCAACCCGAAAAGGTAGTAAATAATCATACAATTAAAGAGTTTTAAAGTATAAAAATTATTATAAACTTTAGAATATTTGGTGTTACCAATTCCAATACAAACTATTTATTGTCTTTTTTTAGATTATCTTCATTATTTTTTTCAGATAAAACAAATTATATCAAGATATCAAATTATCAATTTATGCAAAACTAGATTAACCCGCGCGCTTTGCGTTGTACAATAAAGAATAATTAATGTGTTATTTTGAAATGTCTCAAATTTACATATATAGAAAATGTATATGTTATTATTTATATTGGATAATTAGAAAATTTTAGACCAACGCGAATTCAATTTGATATTTTGTTTTATATATAATTGAATATTTCCCTCAACTTATATGTAATTCAAAATAGAAAAATGGTCCTTTCGAAAAAAAAAGTTAAATGATTTTAGTTCGTGTTAAAATACGTATACATTGCAAGTATCCAATTATTTAATCGAGTTTTTGTACAATGGTACTCAAGAATTATTATTGTAAAATATCTAAAATAAAAAACTGTTAATCATAAATATAGAATGACATATTTAATGTAGATATAAAAGTATAATATTTTTCTATGTAAATATACATATATTTGAACTCGTCAAATCCTATAATTGAATAAAGAGGCAAAACTTAGAATAGCCAAAACACATAGTAAAACACAAATGTTGGCCACAAGTTTAATTTTCACAAATTATGGCAAACATTTGCCTTTTTGGACCCTTTTATCCTTACTTTTGACTTTTTCCACCTAACTTTACATTCTCTTTCCTCTATCATTATCAACCTACTTTTTACTTTTTCCACCTAACTTTACATTCTCTCTCCTCTCTCATCAAATTCATACTGCTGTCCAACTTCACTTTTGTATCGCGGTACGAAATGTGTGAATTTCGTACCGTGCTACCAAAGTTAGCACGAAATGATAACACGGTACGAAATGGTTCAATTTCGTACCGATATCGTGGTACGAAATGGTTGAATTTCGTACCGTGCTACCAAAGTTAGAACTTTTATTTCGCGGTACGAAATGTTGAATTTCGTACCGTGTTACCAAAGTTAGAACCTTTATATCGTGGTACGAAATGGTTGGATTTCATCGTGTTACTGAAGTTAGAACTTTTAGATCGTGGTACGAAATTGTTGAATTTCGTACCGTGTTACCGCAGTTAGAACTTTTAGATCCCGGTAGAAATGGTTGAATTTCATACCATGATATAAAGGTTCTAACTTTGTAACACGATGCGAAATGGTTCAATTTCGTACCGATATCATGGTACGAAATGGTTGAATTTCGTACTGTGCTACCAAAGTTAGAACTTTTATATCGCGGTACGAAATATTGAATTTCGTACCGTATTACCAAAGTTAGAATCTTTATATCGTGGTACGAAATGATTGAATTTCGTACCGTATTTACAGAGTTAGAACTTTTAGATCGTGATACGAAATGGTTGAATTTCGTACCGTGATATAAAGGTTCAAACTTTGGTAACACGGTACAAAATGATTCAATTTCGTATGCGATATCGTGGTACGAAATGGTTAAATTTCGTACCGATATCGTGGTATGAAATGGTTGAATTTCGTACCATGCTACCAAAGTTAGAACTTTTATATCGCGGTACGAAATGGTTGAATTTCGTACCGTGTTACCAAAGTTAGACCTTTATATCGTGGTACGAAATGGTTGGATTTCGTACTGTTACCGAGTTAGAACTTTTAGATTGTGGTACGAAATTGTTGAATTTCGTTAGTGTCTGAGTTAGAACTTTTAGATACGGTAGAAATGGTTGAATTTCATACCATGATATAAAGGTTCTAACTTTGCAATACGGTACGAAATGGTTCAATTTCGTACCGATATCGTGGTACGAAATGGTTGAATTTCGATCTTGTATACCAAAGTTAGAACTTTTATATCGCGGTACGAAATGTTGAATTTCATACCGTATTACCAAAGTTAGAACCTTTATATCGTGGTACGAAATGGTTGAATTTCGTACCGTGTTACCTGAGTTAGAACTTTTAGATCGTGATACGAAATGGTTGAATTTCGTACCGTGATATAAAGGTTCTAACTTTGGTAACACGGTACAAAATGATTCAATTTCGTACCGATATCGTGGTACGAAATGATTGAATTTCGTACCGATATCGTGGTATGAAATGGTTGAATTTCGTACCATGCTACCAAAGTTAGAACTTTTATATCGCTGTACGAAATGGTTGAATTTCGTACCGTGTTACCAAAGTTAGAACCTTTATATCGTGGTATGAAATGGTTTAATTTCGTACCGTGTTACCAATGTTAGAACCTTTATATCGTGGTACGAAATGATTGAATTTCGTACCGTGTTAATTACCAGACTTAGAACTTTTAGATCGTGGTACGAAATATTGAATTTCGTACCGTGTTACCAAAGATAGGACTTTTATATCGCGGTACGAAATGTTTGAATTTCGTACCATGCAACCAAAGTTAGAACATTGATATCACGGTACGAAATGTTTGAATTTCGTACCGTGCTATCAAAGTTAGAACTTTTATATCACGGTACGAAATGGTGGAATTTCGTACCATGGTACAAAAGTTAGAACTTTTATATCGTGGTACGAAATGTACAGTTTCGTACCGTGCTACCAAAGTTAGAACTAATATAACGTGGTACGAAATGTCTAAATTTCGTATCGTGCTACCACAGTTAGAACTTTTATATCACGGTACGAAATGGTTGAATTTCGTACCGATGCTACCAAAGTTAGAACTTTTATATCATTTGCCACCACCTCCATCACCGCGATGGCGAGGTACAATTTTTGGTTTTTCTACCGATATGAATATCAACATTTCGTACCGATATATCAACAAAAACACTAATAATATTATTAATATTGTAGCAAAGGGTTTACAAACAAGAAATTGCAGCAAATAATTTACAAAATAAGAATTGTTCATTCACGAATCACTAAGCATTGTTCATTCACCAACTCAATCTCTACGGTAAGTGTTTTTTCATCTGTGTTGAAACAAATAGATGCTCCCAAAAAAATATTGATTTCTTGAGATCTTGTAGGACATCATGACCAAATTCATCCAAAATCTTGCACATAATCATCTATGATGTCCATTGTACCTTCAAAACTAAAGCAAGAAAAATTAGAATATGGTAATTAATATAATTCTTACCAACATATCATTTCTTTGTGCTTGATTATTAGTACGAAGTGTGAATTCATACATGGTACTTGGTAAGAATTTCATAATTCTTTCAAAGCCGTACCATTTCTTTGTGCTTGGTTATTGGTACGAAATATGAAATTGTTACATGGTACTTGGTAAGAATTTCATAATTCGTACACCAATAACCAAGCACAACGAAATGGTACTTATTTGGGTAAGAATTATGAAATTCTTACATGGTATGCAAAATTTCATAATTCTTGCAAAGGTACCATTTCGTTGTGCTTGGGTATTGGTACGAAATATGAAATTCATACATGGTACTTGGTAAAGAATTATGAAATTCTTACTAGCGTACCATTACGTGTACTTGGTTATTGGTACGAATTATCAAAATTCTTACATAGTACATGGCAAGAATTTCATAATTCTAACCGCGTACCATTTATTTGTGCTTGGTTATTTAATGCAATTATGAAATTCTTACATGGTACTAGGTAAGAATTTCATAATTCTTACAGCGTACCATTTCTTTGTGCTTGGTTATTGATGCGAATTATGAAATTCTCATGTAAGAATTTCATAAATCTTACCGGCGTACCATTTCACAGTGCTTGGTTATTGGTACAAAATTCTTACATGGTACGAGTTACTACTGGTACGAATACACCTATTTCGTACCGACGAGTTTTGACAGCAAGCAGCAGCCTCCTTCAATCAATACAAACGAAACAGAAATAAGAAAAATTGAACAAAAATAATAAGAAAAATACAACAAAAATAAGAAAAATACAACAAAAATTCAAAAAAAAATTCTAGATCAACATGAAATGCGATAATTGGAAGGAGAAATAACCTGGATCTATAGTCTGGAGCACGATGCCAATGAGAAGCTTCCGATTGGTATACCAGCGTACCATTTCTTTGTGCTTGGTTATTGGTACGAAATATGAAATTCATACATGGTACTTGGTAAGAATTATAAAATTCTTACCAGCGTACCATTCATTTGTGTTTGGTTATTGGTACGAATTATGAAATTCTTACATGGTACTTGGTTAAGAATTTCATAATTCTTACTGCATATCTATTCATTTGTGCTTGGTTATTGGTACGAATTATGAAATTCATAGTATACTTGGTAAAATTATAAAATTCTTACCAACGTACCATTCATTTGTGCTTGGTTATTGGTACGAATTATGAAATTCTTACATGGTACTTGGTAAGAATTTCATAATTCTTACTGGCATTGCCATTCATTTGTGTTTGGTTATTAGGTACGAATTATGAAATTCTTACATGTACTTGGTAAGAATTTCATAATTCTTATAAGCGTACCATTTCTTTGTGCTTGGTTATTGGTACGAATTATGAAATTTTTACATGGTACTTGGTAAGAATTTCATAATTCTTACCAGCGTACCATTCATTTGTGTTTGGTTATTGGTACGAA
Source organism: Agastache rugosa (assembly GCA_031470985.1). Lineage (NCBI taxonomy): Eukaryota > Viridiplantae > Streptophyta > Magnoliopsida > Lamiales > Lamiaceae > Agastache > Agastache rugosa. The sequence continues at coordinate 37,111,762 of CM062602.1, read as the reverse complement.
TTATGAAATTCTTACATGATTGGTACGAACTATCGTACGAAATGGTTGAATTTCGTACCGACGATTTTGACGACAACGGCAGTTCCTTCAATCAACACAAACGAAATAGAAATCAGCGAAAATACATCCAAATCATCCAGAAATTAACCCAAATACACAAAAAATTACCAAAATAATATGAAAATCTCATAAATCATCGAGAAATAGAAACAATATCGAAATGGTTCAATTTTGTACCGATATTAAGGTACGAAATGGTTGAATTTCGTACCGTGGTACCAAAGTTAAAACTTTTATAGCGCGGTACGAAATGGTTGAATTTCGTACCGTGTTACCAAAGTTAAATCCTTTATATCGTGGTACGAAATGGTTGATTTTCGTACCATTTTTTTGTGCTTGGTTATTGGTACGAATTATGAAATTCTTACATGGAACTTAGTAAGAATTTCATAATTCTTACCCAGCGTACCATTTCGTTGTGCTTGGTTATTGGTACGAATTATAAAATTCTTACATGGTACGAGTTACTACTGGTACGAATACACCTATTTCGTACCGACGAGTTTTGACAGCAAGCAGCAATCTCCTTCAATCAACATAAACGAAACAGAAATCAGCGAAAATACATCCAAATCATCCAGAAATTAACCCAAATACACCAAAAATTACCAAAACAATATGAAAATGTCATAAATCATCGAGAAACAAACACGTAAAAGCACTAAATCAACAAAAAAATAAGAAAAATTCAACAAAAATAAGAATAATACAACAAAAATTCAAAAAAACTTTAGATCAACATGAATTGCGAGAATTGGAAGGAGAAATAACCTGGATCTATGGATCTATTTGTAGATCTGGAACACGATGCCAACGAGAAGCTTCCGATTGGTAGAAAATCGCAGAAGCGAGCAAAACGCGATGGAAGAGCTAGGTTTCGGGAGAGAGAAAATTGCAGGAGAGAGGGTGAAGGATGGACGGCATGGTGGATGAATCTCGTGAATGGAGGAGACGGCGGAGGCGGCGGAATAGAGGCGATGGTGGTGGTGGCACAGAGAGAGAAATAAGAGAATGGAAAGAGAGAGAAAGTGAGAAGAGAAAATACAGCAGGAAAAAAATGAGAAGAGAGAGAGGGAAGGGAAAAATAAAGAAAGAGAAAAAGAAAGAGAGATAAAAAGTAAGGGTATTTTGGTCCGTAAAGGCAAATGTTTGCCATAATTTGTGAAAATTAAACTTGTGGCCAACTTTTGTGTTTTACTATCTCATGTGGCTAAAAAGGTGTATTTTCTCTTGAATAAATCAACATAGACGCATATTTGTAAATAATCAGTGAAAATTAAATATATATCATGTTGCTTTTAGTTTGAAATATGAAAATATGTACAATTACTTATTAATTTGGTAGCAGTGCCAGTAGCCACACTCGGTGTGTTAAAATTTATAGAGATACATGAATTTATTAATAGGCTGAATATGCATGCATTTTAGGAGGGATAAATGGTAGTCTAGGCGGGAAAATGCATGCAGATTATTTTGCTTTAATATAGTATAGATTGTTGATTTCGGTTTGGTTAGATATCATTTTGGGTTCGCTTCGATTTTTATTTTTATTTTTTTCCTAAATGGAAAATTTGTTCAATTTTATGGCCCAAAAATTATTTGTCAGCTCTTGACCCACACACAGATCTAAAATTAAAATCGTTATTTAGGTTGATTATTATTATTATTATTATTATTATTATTATTATTATTATTATTATTATTATTATTATTATTATTATTATGTTTTGGTGCATAAGTATAAAATCTAGAACACGGTGATTTCGTTTGGAGCAAGAATTTGGTACCGTTCGGATCGATAGGAAAAAAATTAATTTTGTTCTGTATTGAATTTGGTTTTGCCGCGAATTACCCAAATGTTGTGCCTTAACAATTAGAGATCAATTAATACATTATTTATTTTTTATTTGAAAAATGAGAACGGTAGAGATTGAATCCGAAACCTATTTGATCATAGACAATATCTATTATTGTTTGGATGTTCCCGAAGGTATATTAGAGATCAATTAATAAGATCTTTATACTCTTTAAAAAAAAGATCTATATACAAAATCCATACTTCACCAATATTGTGATATACTTATATGTTATTTTCCAAATGTTGAAATAAATTTTGAATGCTAAGGATTAAATAAATCAATCAATAAATAAAAAGATGGATAGCAATAAATGTTAGTGCATTAAAGAGGGAAACAGATAGGTGATGATAGTGTTTGACGCTTCATAAGTTGATATACGTAGCCCACAAATACAATCAATCAATTTACTTTTTATTTATTTATTTTTTGAGGAAACAATCAATTAATTTACTACTACTACGGTTTCCGTCCTTTCGGTCCTTTCTTACCTCTTCCTCCCTCTCTCGCTGTTTATAACTTACCATATTTATTCAATTTTAAATAAAACTGAAATAGTACTAATTTTTTTTCATCCAAATAAAGTTTTTATTTCCTTTTGCTTTTTGGACAACGGATAGTTAGATGAAATATAAGGAACCAGATTAAATTACCAATTTACCATACCGGCTTCAGACACATTTCCTGAGTATTAAATAAGAAAACCTTCTTTGCGATTCAATAATTATGCTACCATAAATCCTTTTCATCTATTACTATTTTCTTCATGTTCTGTACACACGAGCACCACCCACACTTGTTGCATTTTTTTTAGATTGTTATAGAGTAAATTTTAAAAACCGTATGACGGTGGACTTGAACCTCAGACCTTTGGTCCCTACCACCAAGCTAACACACACATACACACTTGTTGCATTTGATGTTGTACATGTGTAGGCATGCATCATCGTCATTAAAAATCATACCTCTATATGGTCCGTGTATATCATAACCATTCAGAAATTATAAATACATGCCATTTGAGTTCGTTTGAGTCATTTAATTTTTTGAATTATTTTACTTAATTCGACTTAAAAGTATTAGTAATGATTCGAACCAATGACATATTAACTAAATCAACCTACTCATAAATGAATGCGATGACTGAGTCTAGAGGAGTAGGACGAAGAATACGACCAATTTACACCAAATTGATGTGTGTTTTTTGATATTCTTATTCATATATATATATTCTGAAAAATTCCAAAGACTCTTTGTAGGATTGGGTCAGGCCACCTTGCACATGGGACCATAGTTGAAAAGTTCCCAATTTTATACATACAAAAACATGCGCACACCAGCCCTACGATGAAATTTTTTTTTGAGCATAAGGTGAATTTCATTTCACGAAGAGGAGATTACATCAAGCATGGCTAACCGCCGAATAGAAATTACATCAGAGCAATTGTTCAAAACGGAAAAGTTCGAATTACGAGCCAAATTGGCAATGTGATGGGCCACGGTATTACACTGTCGATTCACCCATTGGAAGGAAATGTGATCAAAATCCTTAACACAATGAAGAATATCCTCGACGATAGTACCCACTCCAGTTCTCGGAATCCAAGCCTCATTAGCTAAGAATCGGTCGAGGTGTTCTTGGATATTATCGGCTCCTCTTTGTCCATTTGTCCAAGTAAAGTGATGCCCCGAGTAGCCAAGATCTTCAAGAGCACAATCATCAATAGCATTCTGAAAAGCCATCAACTTGGCAGGATTACGGTTATTTCCACCAAGCTTTTCATGCGAGAAAAGAATCTCATTAAGATCTCCAAAACAGAGCCACATTTGGCTATTTTCTTCCCAAAGCTCTCGGAGTAATTGCCAAGTGCGGTATTTTTCATTATCATCCGCCCAACCATAGATTCCTGTCAATTGCCAAGCAGGGATGCCCTGTTGTTCCCGAGCCTCCGCATCAATATGGTAGAGAGAGCTAGTTTTGATAACTAAATCAATAGAGTCCTGCCATAACAAACACAATCCTCCTTTTCTACCACCAATAGACAAATCACAATCAACAACAAAACAATGAGAAAAACCAAGCTTCTGTAAAACAAATTCCAATTCTGAGTGGGTCTGTTTCGTCTCCATAAGAAAGACAAAGTCGGGCTGCTTCAGATTTAATGTTCGTGTAAGCTCCTGAACTGTCGATGGGTTTCCAAGCCCTCGACAGTTCCAACTTAGGCCGATCATTGGGATCGGCGGGGCTGCACAATTGCAGCCTCCGCCGTTGGTTCATCAGAGACGCTAATAGAGAGACCTTTGAGACGTTTTGCTTCAGATTGTTCATTGGGAGGGTTGAGTTTGTCAGTTAGGAGAGGTCGTTTGCTTGAAGGGCTGAAACTCCTCGTAGGGGGTGGGGGTTTTGTTTTGGTTCGAGCGAGTCTTTTCCAGGCCTTATTTTGCTTTGTTTTGGATTTTGAGGTAGCAAACATGGGAGTTTTGGTATGGACTTTTATTGGGGCTGAGTTTGAGGTTGATTTTGGATTTGTAATTTTTTGATTTTGGTTCAAAAGCACGGCAGAGGTGTTAGGGGTGTTAAGTGGCTTAACGGTTGGGTAAGAAGTGGTCATCATCATTTTGGGGGGGGGCTAGCTTTTTTGGTTTGGATGGCCTTAGGTGGAGAGGTGTGGGTTATTGGTGGCTGAGAGAGAGCCTCAGGTTCATTGTGGTAGGATAGGCGAAGTGGGGTGCGAGTGAGGGGTCGGTAATTGAAAGATTCAGATGAGTGAGATTGGGATTTGGATTGAGACGGGTTACAGTTGTTGGGGAGAGCAGAAGGAGTTTTTTGAGGGTTATCTCTCGTTTACCAAAGTTGTTGTCGCTTTAGTGGTGAAGCCTTAATTTCAGGACCATATGGCATAGATTGTGGGTTACATGCTTCATCAAATTCTACCTGATCGCAAAACTTAAAAGAGTGCCCAATTAATCCACAATTAAAGCAAAAGGTGGGAAGAGATTCAAATTTAATAGGGAGCCATAAATGTTCTCCACCGACTGCAATTTGGAGTCCCCTTAAAAGCGGTTTAGATACATCAATGGCCACTTTAACTCGTATATATTTACCAAAGAGCCCTACGATGAAATTGATTGTAATAAGTATATAATAATTCAGGGGAATTTATGGTAAATAAGAAGATTATGGTAATTAAAAAGTAATTATGATTTACTAATTACAAATTAAGATTTATTAATTTTAATTAGAATTTATTGATCTTCGATTAGAATTTATTAATTTTTCATTAAAGTTTTGATTATAATTAATTTCCAAGAGGAGTACTACTATACTACTATTGCGTATTGTTCACGTGCTCAAAGTGGGGAATCTGTGGAATACTAATATTTATACCGCTTTATTTATGGAGTCCACATGAACGAGTCAACGATATATATGATCGTTTTTGCATTAAAATATTCAACTCATCCGACGGCTCTTGGTTAATCTGACCAGGATCGGTCATGGTCCCGTGATTTTTTCTTTTTCTTTTTCTAAGATTATCTATTACTATAAGCTAAAACTCTGATTTTTAATATTATCTTATTCATTAATTTTTTTATTTTATTTTGGACACATGTCTTTTATTATATAACATTTAATTAATTAAGATGAGAAAATATTTAGGATCGAGAAATCTGATAAATAAAGCACTCCCCCAACCGTCCCAAGTTTAATGAATTATTGTCGAATATAAAATTGCCTTCAGGAATATTTCAGAAGCAGAAAAGACAATACATTAATTTTTCTTCTCAATTTTAACCAAAGTGAAAGTAAAATTATTGACTTTATGACCACCGACTACCATCAACCTAATCTTCGTGATAAGGTTTTCGAATGGACAATTAATTATGTTGGGACAGATTTCGCATTAAGACTAAGTTTAAAAGATACACTCAGTAGAATTTATGATTGTAAATGAGTCAAGCTGTTCGTGACCTATTTGACGAGCGATTCAAAAAAAGCTCGTTCGGAACTCGATTCGATATCAAATCGAGCATGAAATTGAGCTTGATAAGTTTATCGAGTCGATCTCGAGCATTATGGCAAATCAAACTTTAATCGAGCGAGTTCGTGAGCCTACAAAATCGAGCTTTCGTAAAGTACCAAGCTTTAAACGAGTCGAGCTCGTGCTCGAATAACATGTTGACGAGCTAAATTTAAATACAATAGAGTTTTTGACGATTCGGGCTCAAGCTAGAGCTCGAATACCTCATTATCGAGTATTTGACGAGTCGTAGAACTCGAGCTCAAGTCGAGTTCGAACAACCGAATATTTAATCAAGCCGAGGTTAAACAGACCAGTACTCGACTAGATTAGAGCCCTAATATAATTTCAATTGTTAACTTTTTAATTAGTTATTGGGTTACTAATTCCATCAATTAAGTTGTTCTAGATGAAGTATTTTTGAAATTCCACAATACTTGTGTGGAGTAGATGCTAACAATCTCTAATCCTCCGTTGCCCCGTCTATTCTTTTTATGTCTCGATAACACATAACCGTTATTTTTGGTGTGCACTGAGTAAGTAAGTGTTATTTAAGAACTTTAATTTAAGCAATCGTGTAACGAAAAACCATATGTGAACAGTTGTGTAATGGAAACCCAACGATTAAATTTGATTGAATCCATTTTACAACTTTAAATTAAACATTTGTGAAATGGAAGACCATATCCAAAAGAAGAACGAGTTCCCCTTGAACCAATACTAAATGGTAATGGAAGAAACTCGTAACATTTATTTATTTATTTTTCTCGTTGAATTTACGTCAATTTGTTTACTTAACAAAATTATTAGTCTATAAACTAATTACTCCCTTCATTCCAAATTAATATGATTCAACTAATATTTTATACCTCACAACAATTTAAATATGCATCTTACTTTTGAATTTTGAGGGATGAAATAAGTATAATATATTGGTCCAAGAAAAATCGGAGAGCGCAAGGTAATTATTACTCCATCCGTCCCGCCATAAGTGACCACATTTTCTTATTGGGCTGTCCCATCATAAGTGGCCACTTTCCTAATATGGAAACACCCTCTCTCACACAAAAGATGTGGGCTCCACCTCTTTTAATCTTTTTATCCTTTAAACACTCTTCTCCTAAATACCCGTACCCAAAAGAAAGTAGCCACTTATCATGGGACTGAGGAAGTATAAGGCATAGTGATGGAAAATGGTACGGCTGGGTGCAAATGCTTTATTTGGTGCACAGCTGGAATTAGCGGATCACAGCTGGCACTATGTACGGGAAGATGCAGCAGCGGTATACGCAGCTACTCAGTCGCCGTTCGCCTCACCCCCACCCATCTCTCTCTCTCACACACACTCTCTCTATTATATACTGTATACAAAAGGAGTGGAATAAATTTGTGGGAGGATCAAAGCAAAAGTGTACACACACTCGCGCACCACAATTTTCAAAAAATGTCCATACTATCCTTCTTGTCCACAATGCCTCACGGCTTTGTGGTATTTTAGTAAGCAATCAATTTTGATTGATTTTGTTCGTGAAAGTCAGGGGGCAGGTGGATATTACGAAAATGGCCTTACGATATTTGAAGAAAAGAGTTTCTTAGTTAGAACAAACACACAATTTATAACCACTTCAAATATAAAATACTACTAATGATTTAAAGGTTCGCAGAATACATTAGAAGACACACACACACACCACACATTCTGTGCTGGACTTTGTTTGATTTTTCTTACATTATTTATAATAATCAATATGTCAAGTTAAAAAGGCTACCAACCTTAGAATTTGCGGAAATTATAAGCCCCACACTTATAAGTTGTGTGTTGTACTCAAAGATAAAATAAATAGAAAAAGGAGCTTTATGACTAAACAAATTCAACACAAAATCTCTTTATATATTCTTTATATTGAGGTAACTCACAATCATTACATGAGAATTGCATTGGGTGAACATTACGCGTGTATAATAATCCATAAACCACACAGAACATGTAAACCAAATTAGGAAAACAATGATACAACACGTTCAACCTATAAAATGTTGGTAGATTCGAACTTGAAATATTTGATTAGAAGAATACCCACTTTACTAGAAGGCCATCCCGATGGATACATAAGCCCTTCTTTGATTGAAGATAATGTAAATCTCAAATTTGTAATGCAATTTGAAAATTAACACAATTTTTTTTCCTTATAAAGGAATTTGAAAATTAACATAATTCCTTTTCTTTCTAATAACCCAATATAATTTTGGATAGATTACATACTAAATTTTCATATTAGGTTCAAAATTTTGTTTACAATATACTGTAATAAAATTTTATGCGTCCTTTGCCTTCAAGCTACCCCAGCCCCTGGATTCACACTTGAATATAGACATATTAGATAAATAATTCCTATATAATGAAGATTGCAAAGAAAATGAAATTATTTTCGCTCTTTGAAAAGCTCATGCATGCTCAAAATTCTCGAAACCAAAAAATAGAAAACTGTACAAATTCACTAATGCTAAGTAAAAGTCAATTAACCAAACTGCAACTTTTCAAAATTTAAAGGTCCAAAAATCGAAATATAAAGAACTTCACGATCATCTAAGAGACTAAAAGCCAAAACCTACTGCCCCAATCCCTCCCTAAAAGACAGTGGCAAAATTGTCATTTCAAATATCGCTTTTCTCGCGTAGCGAAAATTTCTCATTTTTCTAAGTGGTCAAACCAGAATCCACATCGCTCCAGCGAAAAGGTGAACAAATCAGGCATTCCACCATTCTTGAGGGTCAGTTTCGTCATTTGAGCACCTCCTATAAGTACCCAACAGTTCGCTTTCCAACACACTCCCACCATTGCCCCCCCTCCCCTCTCTCTCTCTGAACTTTTCTTCGAGCGACTCTTCTGCGTTTCTCCACAGTCGCAAAAAGTGAGATTTTTAATACAATCTCTTCACGACGTCGTTTTGCGCCCCTCGACGGCCGTTCCAGTTTCTTCTCGTAGGAAACCGACTCATCGTCGTTTCGCCGCGCCGACGATAAATATCATTGTAAAATCCCGATTCCTGAGGCGCCCGTTTTGATCACCGGAACAAAGCCTATTTCGCCGGTTTCCGCTGAATATGGTGATTGATTTTGATTTTGTTTGACTCAGATAGGCGAAGTAGTGATACAAGGAGGGCTTGAGAAGGGGAAGGGCGTGGTCTATGGGGAAAGTGGGGGTAGCGTTGGCGGCGGGATGTGCAGCGGCGGCGTGCGTGGCGGCAGCGGTCATGGTAGGGCGGCGAGTGAGGCGGAGGCGGGGATGGAGGAGGGTCGTGAGGGTGCTGGAGGAGCTGGATGAGGGATGCGCCACCCCCATAGGGCGGCTGCGTCAGGTTGTCGATGCTATGGCGGTTGAGATGCACGCGGGCCTCGCCTCTGAGGGCGGCTCGAAGCTTAAGATGCTTCTCACTTACGTTCACAATCTTCCCACTGGGTAAACCCCTAATGCCTGACCGTCTGCATCTGTTGCATGTGTATTTCGATTGACCTATCCTTGGTTTTGCCCATTTTTTATGCTTGGATATGCTGCTCTCGGAGTTTGAGTATTGTTATTTCGCTTGGCGTGATTTTAATTTATAATGAAATTGATAGTGAAGTTTTTACTTTGTGTTTCGCGCCTTTTCTTCTCGTATTGGTTTAATCTTCGTTAGCACTTAATTTCTGAATTGCTTGAAGGAGTACTACATTGGTTTTGTTATCTAAGATCTCTCATATGTTACTGGACTTAAAATTTGCGGTTTATTAATCGTTTTCTTTCTTCTCTGATATTTTTCTAGTCACTGGTTTTTGGTTATTCCTCTCCTTCGCTTTTCTCAAGCTGGCATTTTAGTTAAGTGGAATATAATTGCAGTGTCATGCGTATGCTGGATCTTTGTCTTCTCATTGTTTTCAATAGGACTTTTAATGTTCTTGTTTGGATGGAATGATCTGAAATAGAAATTTCTAATGCGGATGAATAATTTTTCATTAATGTGTGCTGGTTGGAATCTATCTTTTGGTTACTTATTACTTGCCAAAGGAGGTCTGATATTAATGAGCCCGCATTTGTTTCGGTTGTTTTGCCATTTGTTATTTATGCACTTATTTTGCTATTTTGCCTTTTACTTTCAGTGCTCCGATTTTGCTTCAATGTGTATGAAGATCATTTTGCTCCTATTTTTCTTATGGTTTAATGGATTAAGTTTAACGTCTTGTGTCCTAGTTTGCGTGCCTTTTCCTTTCTTTTCTTTTTTACAGGTTTCTGGTAAGTGTAATCAATTAAATGCGTTGCTCTGAAAATAAGTTAGGTTTTAATCCCTCTGTTTGGGTTGATAGCCTGCACAATAAAATGATAATGCATAATTTGTTCAGACCTATGCTTCCACAGATTTCCATTCATCAGTCCCTATTATGAGCATTCTTATATTGTTTCTTGATATCAGTAGTTTCTCTTTTTTAATTTTTTTAAAAGTATTTTTCACCTTGTGTAATCAAAAATCAAATTTTCAGGACGGAGAAAGGGGTATATTATGCTCTAGATCTTGGTGGAACTAATTTTCGTGTCTTGCGGGTTAAGTTAGGAGGCCAAAGGTCTTCTATAATTGAACATAATGTTGACCGACAACCTATTCCTCAACATTTAATGACAAGCACGATTGAGGTGACCTTATTACCATTTCTAGTTCTGGTCTGAGAAGTGAGATTTGGAATATCTGATGTTTTTGTATTCTATCCATTTTCTACTTTCAGGAGCTTTTTGACTTTTTAGCAACAATATTAAAGGATTGTGTTGAAAGGGAAGAAGATGTCTGCGAACCTTCACTACAGGAAACACGAGAACTTGGGTTCACATTTTCGTTTCCTGTGAAACAAATTTCTTCTTCATCAGGAACTCTAATAAAATGGACTAAAGGCTTCTCTATTCAAGACATGGTTAGTTCTCTCTTTTTGGTTCTTCACAAGCCATGCTCATTGGTTAAAACAAGTTGGAGAAAATCTAATCACACTCCCTTTTCATAAGACCATTCTTATAAAACAATTAGGAAATTCCTGCATGATTGGTTTAACTGCTTTTGAATTCAACATGGCTTGTGCTAACAGGTGGCTTTTAGATATTGTGTATAAATTAATAATGGAAGATTGGGAAACATGTGTCTTAAAATAATTGATTACTTAACTGTTGCATCAGAGTCATCACGGTTAAAAATGTAGATCTTATGTATATCACACTTTATTGCAGGTTGGTCGAGATGTATCTCAGTGCTTACAGGAGGCAATGACTCGAAAGGGCCTCAATATGCGAGTGGCTGCTCTTGTAAGCTCTCTAATTTCTCTATTTATACGTAATAGAATCTTAATTATAAATGCCTCTACAAGGGCAAAGTAAATATTGTTATGTTGGGTCTCAGGTTATTCAGCTCCATTTCTCACATGACTGTTGAGAGAGAGGATATGCTCTGCACATAATTTTTGCACTGTGAAAAGAATATGTTTTCTTGCAAAATTGTGGTGCGAATTATGATTTTTATGTCTACCTTGATATGTTTTGGTTTTTCCAATGCAACACTATATTTATGCCAACATATCTTTGTCCATAGAGTGAGTAAATATGCCTTTTATTTCATTTGAAATTTTATGTTAGTGAGCTACACTTCCTTTAGGTTCCCAGCTGCTTATTTGTCTGTATATTTGATCTATGTTTTGAGTAGTGGTTTATGTTATTATTCTGGCCCTATTGCATCTCCAAGTTATATGAATATCCACTCTGTTGGGTAGCTTGTACAAGAACTGGTGTGCTATTTCTTAAATTTATTCTAAATTCATTCGTCAAATAAACTTTAGCTGGAAAGCTTCCTTAATGATTTCCTGTTTAAACCGGCAATGATTATTTGATTCTTTTGTACTTATTGTATGGTGGTAACGTGCTGCCATTTTATCCGTCCCATGAATTTTACTGTCATTTGCCATTTATAAATTTTTCTCTGTTGTTGCTATATGGCAGAAATTCTTGCAATTGTATGAATCAGGTTTATTCTTGTTCATGTCAGACAAACGACACTGTAGGAACATTGGCCCTTGGTCATTATCACGATGAAGACACAGTAGCTGCTGTGATTTTTGGAACAGGTACCAATGCCTGTTATTTGGAGCGTGCAGATGCCATTATTAAATGCCAAGGTCTTCTTTCAACGTCAGGAGGCATGGTATTCTTTTCAGTGCATTGATTAGTCAATATTTATGATTTGATGTTGCAGCTTTGTGTGCTTTCTTGTGTATATGGGCTTGATGATATCCTTCCATGTCACATAGGTAGTCAACATGGAATGGGGAAACTTTTGGTCATCTCATTTGCCAAGAACATCGTACGACGCTGACTTGGATGGGGAAAGTCCCAATCCAAATGATCAGGTAGGATTAGTCTTCTTCATGGGATTTTTCCTTGATTTAACAATTGACTATGCATATTTATCCACTGATAGTTTATGCTGGTGTATGACTGATGAGAATCATGCTGCAGGGTTTTGAGAAAATGATCTCAGGAATGTATTTAGGAGACATTGTTCGAAGAGTAATTCTTCAGATGTCTCAGGAGACTGATGTTTTTGGACCTGTTTCTTCCAAATTACACGAGCCTTTCATCTTGAGGTAATGATGTCATTCTTAGTATTGATATAATGATATTTCAGTGTATTGCATATGAAGAAGCTCAGTATATAGATGCTCTTTCTCTGGTCAATCTTCTAATGCTGGAAAGAGACCAATTATGTAAATTTTCTGCATACGTTCTTCTCTGCAACAATTTTAGATATACAATAATTGGTTCTTTTTTTAATGGGAGAAGATGAATTGTATCTTCTGAGCTGAGCTTAGGGTGGTGTTTGGTAGTTAAATTCAGTAAAATATGAGAAATCTTCACTGAAGGAATAAAATGAATTATTCTTTGCATATAGTTAGAAAGAAGTGAAAGGAGTTATGTTGAATCAGGACCTTGCTTAGCACCCTCTTGGTGCAAAACACGATATGTTTTTATATGTCAAAAATGCATCATCGGTGAAAATATGTGCATTTCTAAGAATTAGAAGCTTAACTTTTTTCACACCTCTAGAAGTAACTTTACTGCAAGATTTTCAAAATTATGTGCAGAATATATGCTGATATCTACTGTCTGCCTTGAGCAAATCAGTGTCTACACCTTTTTTATTTTTAGTTTTGAAGTTGTGTTTGAAATTATTTTCTGATTTGTTGTTAACTTTTTAGGACACCCATGATTGCTGTAATGCATGAGGATGATTCCCCCAACTTGATGGAGGTTGCCAGGATACTAAGAGACACATTGCAGGTGGAATCTTCATTATTTCATTTTCTCTTTGTATCTTAAATGTTGTGAAGGTCTATGTTAAGGGTTGAACCATTTTTTATTATTTTGCTTATTATTGACTTTGCTCTTCAGATCCCTGATGTTCCTCTAAACGTTCGGAAGCTTGTTGTGAAGGTGTGTGATGTGGTAACTCGCAGAGCAGCTAGATTGGCTGCCGCAGGTATTGTGGGAATACTGAAGAAGATAGGACGGGATGGGAATGGTGGAACTGCGAGTGGTAAAGCTAAAGGTGGAAGCCAGATTAAAATGAGAAGAACAGTAGTAGCAGTGGAGGGGGGCTTGTATACAAACTATACGATGTTTAGAGAGTATCTGAATGAAGCAGTGGGGGAAATACTAGGTGAGGATGTGGCTGAGCATGTCATAATTAGAGCGACGGATGACGGATCAGGTATCGGAGCAGCACTCCTTGCTGCATCTCATTCAGCTTCTTTGGCTACTCATAGTGTACAGGTACAGTTGGTTTAGGTATACAAATATATTATATATTTATATAGCCACTGTAAATTTGTAGAAATTATATAGAGTAGTAGCTAAAATGGTAAAGGGAAGGGTTGTGCATATGTGTCATAGTAGGAGGTCCATCTCATAGTGTTACAGTATTCTCAATGATATTTGAGAAATTCATTTAGAATATAAAAAATTGTCGAAATTGTGGGAAATCTCGTTTGTGGTCCAGTCTGTAAAATAGGTATAGGTCTGAAGAATTTAGTTCAATTCTATTTATTCATTTATTTATTATATATTGCACTGTTATATCTTTGACATTAATGATAAATTGATAAGATGTTTTCCTTTTCTTACATTTTTAAATTTGGTGCTCTGCACTATTCACAGGTGATCTTAGGTACTTTATATAATTTCAAATTGGAGAATATTTTATTTATCATGATTGTAATTTATGTATTCTTGGTATATTTGTTGATATCATGAATATTGGCCTATGATATAGTTTTAAATTATATGATTATTAACTAGTATTTCTATAATTATCATTTAATGTGCATATTGATAATTAAAGTGATGTGAAAAACAATTTATGTTTAGAGGATATTATTTTTGGCGCAAGGGCTTAATGCAAATAATTTGAGTTGAAAACACTTTTGGTATGCTAAATATTTTATATTTCACAATAAATTAAAAGTATACCACACTTTTGGGGACGGATGAAGTAGCATTTTAATATGCAAAATACATCAAAATGGCACAGATAACTGTAGTTGGCTTTTTTGTACCGAATACCCTTGTTCTAGAGAGTGCCATCAATTGCACAAGAAATAGTTCAGCTTTTAATAAGTTGCATGCTTTGGATAAAATTATTTAACTAAACCGAACTGCAATATTTTGATAAGCTAGTTGGTTATTATTTTTGCTGCTGCTGATTTTAGAGGAAACGATTTTCAGTTAAAGCTATTATTTTATGTCACTAAGATATCAAGAAGACGCAATAAGGATAATAAGGACCTGTTCGAATCCGTGTTGATAAACCACAATACGGTTAATTATATAATAGATTAGTATGTCTTTTATTTGGTCCATTTGGAAATAGCTCACTGAATATTCTTTTGACCAAAGGTCTCAAATTCAAATCACACTAACACCTTATAGGTTTGACTATGTCATACCAAATGACGAATGATATCAACTAATTATTTAAAGTATCTGTATGTGGAATTTTGATTTTTTTTTTGCTCCAATTGCATCATATATAGGAATCAGAAAAAAAGCTTCTTTCATATATATGCTTATATTTATTATTTTTCATTTATATATTAGTCTTATATTATCTTTTCAACTTAAAAAAAATTTAATTAGTATGTGTATAACAATTTAAGAGTTTTATAAATAGATGAACATTTGTCACTAAAATCTTAAGAAAAGTAGGTGCTGTTGTAATATACTACTACTAAAATCTCAATGATTTCTTAAAGCATTCCAGTAAAAAATGATGATTTTTTTCCCCAATTCCGTTTGTAATCCTAGTCAGTGTTTTTATACATTTAAGAGTTTTTTAAATTAATTTTGTACTTTTTATTCTTCAAATTATTGATGATCTATTTAGATTTTTAAAAGCCTTTTAGAGTTTTTGGTATCTTTTATATAATTTTGAATTTTAAATATTTCGAGCTCATTCTTTTTTTTATTAAATTTTGTTATCTAATTTTTTTTTCTATAGTTATAATATAAGTGAATGCATTATAATTTTAGTTTATTAAGATTGAATGGAATTATCTTAAAGTATATTAAAAAAAGTAAAGAGAAAAAAAAAACAGAGTTATGGGACTAAAATAAAAATAACTAACGAGCCTTAAATACCGGATTATTGATCGTCGCGCGTCTATTGTATAATTAGGCAACATTTTTCATTACTTTTACAGATAATTGCCTTGCCACATATATAATTAAAACGTACGAATTGAGAAATCTACCAAACTTTATACAAAATTATACTGTTCTCGTGAATTTCTATAAACAAAATAAAGAGATAAACATCTAACTAATTAAATAACTTTGTTAGGTGGCATGGGCATGAACATGGAGAGAGAGGTTCGTTGTAGATAAAAAGTTATTAATTTTTCTAAGATTGATTCATATATATGTACATAAAGCCATGCCTCATTCGATCAACCCCTTGTACTTGCCAATTGCCAAGTTCCTCATCTTCACGATATGATTGTGTGTGTGTGTCTCGAGGCTTTCAGAGAAAAACAAGAGAAATAATTAAGATGAGAAAAAAGCAAAAAACAACTATTAATTAATTAAGATGAGAATTAAGAAAGTGATACAATTTATTGAACCATAGTTGGAAATGTATTCATACCATGGCAAAACTATCTAGGGTTTCCTCTTCTGTTCCCACACGTGTGGGCATTGGCGGGACAGGGGGCGGGCGTTAGTTGTGGTGAGACTTGTGGCCGCCGAGGGCATGGTAGTCCTCATAAACCCTACCACAGATAAAGCACATGAACTGCTCCACTCTTCTAGCTTGCACCACCAGTACGATCCTCTTCTTTGGGGGCAAATCTGTAAAACTCCAACTCGAACTCGAACTCGAACTCAAACTCAAACTCAAACTCAGGTTAGAGGGCTCCTCCATGAGGGCCTGGCTACTGCTGCTGCTACGCCTCTTCCGGGTTTTGATGGGCCACACCGGCAAGAGGTCCTTCCTCTCCACCCCCATTTCTCTACCACCAACTTTACACTTCTATCAATACAACAATTTTACATCCATCCATTTTCTTAATGAAAGAAATAATATATATTAATTATTTTTTCAATCCAGGTTGAGTGATTTATTATAAAAATTAGGATTGGGGGGAAAAAGGGTTGATAGTTGAATAAGATTTTCATGGAAAAATTTAAAGTGTGGGAGAGATGGATGATAATGTTGCACAAAAGAAGATAATAATATTAATAGTCGAGGGATTGGCATAATCTACACTTGATTTTGTAGAGGATGTTATAATTACACTAATAATATATTTTGAAAGATAATCTGTAATTTTTTCTACTTGCCTTGCACTGCGTTTGGACTACCATGTATGGTCCCTATGTTTGTGTAATGTGGAAAATGTACGAAAAAATATATATATATATATATATATGTATGTATGTATGTATGTATATAAGAAAAAAATTGAAAAGGAATGTGACGTAAGGGTTTGTGTAATATAAAAAAATTAAATCGAGTGCTCGAGTGTTAAACTTTTCTTTTCTTTTTCTTTTCTTAATTACTAAGCAGCACACAATGTACTAAATAATATTGGTAATCATTAGTCAGCTATATATCAAATGTCACTTATTCATAGAGTTGTCATATGTATAAAGCAGAAAAGTACTGAAAATTAATACTCATGTTTTAGATTTTGGATTGTTAATATCAAAAATAATTTTTAATCCATGTTCCTCATATAACTCTTAAATTAGTATAAATAAGATTACTCCCAGCAATTCTCTCAAAATCATCATTAACTCTAAATTTAGGCTAAAATAATAATTAAAAATGTGATAAAAAGGTCATACATCAGATCTCTCAAATTGAGTAGGGTCCACAAAAATATTTATACCTCCCCAAATCTTTTCTCAAATTTACACCTCCCTAAATCTATCATATCTCACAAATTGAGTTGAGCCCAATTTTTATAGAATAATTAGTGGAAAATAGAAGAACTGTTGTATGCATTTGTAAAATAAGGGATATAAATAGTATATGAGAAATTTTAGGAGTAAATTTAACAACAAATTTTTGAAAATTCTGCTGGAATTTCTCTAAGAGTAGCATTTTTGAACTGGAGCGTCGTGACAATTATCGAAATAACTACTAAAAAACAAAAATATGTGTACTTGGGTGTAAAACCATCTGTAATAAAACGAGTCAGTGTGCGTGTGTTAGCCTAGTGGTAGAGTGGTTAATGCCCGGGCCAAAGGTTACGGGTTCAAGTCCACCGTCATGCGGCCTTTGTTTGTTAAAAAAAAAAAAACGAGTCTAGTAAAAAATTGTTCGAGAAAATGTATTGACATTTCTTATAGCTCCCGACATGCTTCTTAGTATTTGACTTATAAATTTGCTTTGATTGACTGAATAGTGAATACTAATAAAGGTAAAAATAAAAAAAATTGGGTGGGGGTGCTTCAACGGTTCAACACATGGCAGCACCACATCATGTACGCCCCATTATCAAAATATTATTAAAACGATTACGCATTCGAGCGTTCCCCTTAATTTTAGTTTCTACGTGGCGCGCTCTTCATTCATTATTCTTATTTATCTTAAATCATCTTTTAATGTATTTTTAATCCATATATTCTATAAATTAACTATGAAATTTTCTATCCCACATCGATTTTCAATAAGACTCTACTCTTGGAGAACCATTATAAATATTCAAGATCAATGTGTATTTTTTTCATCCTGCAAATATTTTGCATAAACAATTTAATTTGGCCAATTAATTGGTTGGCCAAATAAATAATTTTATTTTTATGTTGGAAAATTTAATTTGGTCAATTAATTAGTTGGCCAAATAAATAATTTTATTTTTATGTTGAAAATTTTAATTTGGCCAATTATTAATTTCGCAATATTAATTTATTTAATTTGATAATATTAACAAATCAAAAAATACGATTCAACTTGAAAAATAATTTAAATTTAATTATTGTCTAATTAAAGATTGTTAAATTTTAACTATATTACTATTAAGTTTACGAAATATATTTATAAGTTATAATTGAATCATTGAACATTGCTTAATTTATTTTATTTTTAACTTTCACTTTCTTCCACATATCGGAACAAAATTCCGATATATATACATTAATTGTTAGAAAAAAGAATTTAAACATAATAATAAAAGATATGACAGTTGAAAATTGTGAGAACATCTATCTATCTAACTATATACATAGATATGATGTATAAGATCCAATTATGATAATAGAAATTGATGATTAGTAAGTTTCAAAATTCAATAAAGTAAAGAGGATCCGAGCCTTTTCACCGTTAGTAATTTGGTATCTCTCGAAAAATATGGTCAAAGAATATAATATTAATTAATTTGTTAGAAAATTAAAAAGAGAAATCTGAACCATCTCTTCATTATTAATTTGGCATCTCTCTCATAAATTAAATATGATCCAATAATATAATATTTATTAGTTTGTTAATCAATCTATCTATCTATCTATCTATCTATCTATATATATATATATATATATATATATATATATATATATATTATTAAAACGATTGCGAATTCGAGCTCTCTCCTTAATTCGATGTCCTACGTGGCGCTCTCTCCTTTTAGTATTCTTATTTATCTTTAATCCTTATTTTTAGCATTTTTATTCACTTACTCTATGTATATTTAATATAAAATTTTCCATCCCACATTGATTCTTAATAAAACTTCACTCTTAGAGAACCTATATAAATACTCACAATCCATGTGTATTATCCCATTCCGCAATTATTTTGCACAACCAATATAATTTGGCAAATTAATTTGTTGGCCGAATAAATAGTTTTATTTTATGACAATTTTAATTTGATCAATTATTAAGTTTCAATATAATTTTTTTTAATTTAACAAATTTTTAAATTGAAAAAAATTCCCAACAATACGTATTCTCAATTATAATTCTCGGATTTGTATATATATACACGTAGGGATAATTCTTGAAATTTGATTTTGTGACGAGATGATCAGACGTACACAACAATTAACATCGTATATAATGAAATCTTTGACAAATTGCAAGGTAAAAATAAAAATAAAAAAAATAGTTTGAAGTCTGTTGATTTCTTACAACTAAAGAAAGTAAATAAAATCAAAGAAACACTCGTTTTGATTAATTATCGAAATATTATCACTTCGAAATAATATAAAATTATTTTTAATTTTCATGCTTATATATTGCAAAATAATAATAAAAATAAAAATATTTGTTAAAGAAAGTACAATAAAATCGAAGAAACAACCTTATTGATGTAATTTATTATAATTTCATCACTTTTGTAAGATTTCTTATAGTGAATTGTTGAAATAATATTACTCTCTTCTGTATAATATTGTATTAATTTTATGGTTACATAATTATAAATTACAACATAATATAGTTTGCCGTCGATTTTCGACGGGGATTCATCATTTTTTAAAATTATTAGATGTAATATGTTTATTAATTATAGGAAAAAAAAATTTACGTGCAAGTCTTTTGTTTCTAATTAAATTCAAGAAAAATAGTTAATTTCTTTTATTATTTTACCGAAACAATGAGGTTAATGTTTAATTCGTTGACTACGGCAGAGGACGACGATGAACCAAGATGATGAGGGTTCACCCATCCAAACTTGTTTATAATATATAACTGTGTATGTTTCAAATATGATTAAAGTAATTTTTTACCCGTTTTCATCATGTGTAATAATACACTAATTACACGATCTTGTTTAAATATATAAAATGTCAAAATAATAAAATATGAGTTGTTACAATAATAGGTTATTTGTCTCAATAAAAATTTGAATATTACAATTTACAAAACATGTTTAATTAAGATTATATATATATATATATATATATATATATATCAAAATCATACAATATACCCGTTTAATTTAGATTTATATATGTGTACTCGTTCCCCGAATTATTTCAACGAATCATCACAAAGAATCATCTCGTTTGCAGGGCCAAAATAGCTTTATCATTAAAAGTTTGGCACTTGCGTTGTAATTTACACATATAAATTTTAAAAATAATTCAATACTTTATTTCGAAGTGATATATTTCGATAAATCGTTACAAATAAGTGCTACATGAAGAATCATCTCGTTGGTTGGGCCAAAATAGCTCTATCCTTAATTAATTTACACATATAAATTTAAAAATTAATTCATGACTTTATTTTGAAGTGATATATTTCGATAAATTATTGCAAATAAGAGTTACATGAATCATCTCGTTGTTGGGGTCAGAAAAACTATCGACAAATCATTGCAAATAAGTGTTATATCTTCAAGAATAGTGTCACATCAGCTTCTCCATCACCATGACTATCATCAAGGATAATTTATCATATAATAATATCTTTGTGTGTAGGCTCCTCAATTAATCGATAATGATTCATTATTTAATAAAATTAGTAGAATTATTAGGCCTAATACGCTTGATAATTGTAGGAAAATTTTTGGGGTGAAGATCTTGATTTTTTTGTTGTAGGGAAATGTTTTGGGGTAAAACTTTTTATTAAGATTTAATAATTACACTTATTAAGTTATAATAATCTTATTTTAATTTAAATTATAAACGAAATTATAGATGTGTTTATTTTATTTTCATGGATTTCGAGAAAAATTATAATATTTTGCTAATTACTAAAATAATATAAATATTTTAAAACTATTATAAATTGTTTTGGCATGAGCAGATTATTATTTATTCAAATTAAATAAGTACATATTATTTATTGATAAAATACGCGTTATATCTAATCATTTTATACATATTCTCCAATCATTAAGAACTACTATTAAAAATTCGATATGAAATTCAAGAGTTTGAAAAATAGCAATTAAAAATAATATTTGAATGTGCAATTAAAGTTACTTCTATGATGTTAAATTAAAGTTCACGGAGTTTAAAATTTTTGAAATTTACATTTTAAAATAAATTGGCAAATATTCTCTACTATTTTGCTCAAATATTTAGAAAAAGAAATAAAATTATATATTTTCTTCTATATAGGCCAACTTAATAATTTGTTAAATTAACAAATTAATATTGACATGTTAATAATTGGCAAAATTAAAATTTTCAATAAAAAATAAAACTGTTTATTTGACCAAATAAACATTAATTGGTCAAATTAAATTGATTGTGCAAACAATTGTCATCATGAGAAAATACATATTGATTTTGAGTATTTTATAAAGGATCTCCAAGAATGGAGTCTTTTTTAAAAACAATGCGGGATAAGAATATATATATAAATATAGATAGATTAGATAGATAGATAGATAGATAGATTAATTAATACATTATTGTATTTGAATTGATTTGGAGCAATTCAATTAATAAGTAATTTGGCAATTATTCGAATAGTCTAATGTGATCTATATTATTAAAATAAAATATATACATTATTATCTATTACTAATACGAAAATAAAGTTGCCCCCTTCACGGTGCTCCGTTCAGTTTTTCCTTTATTTTGGTAATTTGTCTAATTTTAATTCATATATATTCTAATTTTTATTTTTATTAATTTCATATTCTTGAAATATATATCACATGTTTATCTATTAATCACATCTCATATTTATCTTTCCATCTATTTAATTAAATTCTTCTATTATGCATATTAAAATAACAATAATTTCTGAATGCATTCTTATAAATCATTATTTTATACATTCTTAATTCATATATAATAATCTATAGAAAATTTGTAAATGAAAATCCCTATGAAGACTAATTAAATATATTTAATCAACGTCTCTATATGGAATCTTTTTCGTTTTTCATTCATGTTTTTCTAAAAACTTCGATTATTACTTTCTAGAAAATATATACATTGAATCAAATGTGGGATAGGTAGCTAAAGAAAAGAATAAAAATATTTGAAGATGTGAACATATTGTTTTCCGCATTTTGGCAAAGATTAGAGATATCGATTTAACATGAACTAACGAGACGGTTCAAATATACTTAAAAAGAAGAATTTTTACTAATTTTAATTAATATTAACTTTGTTTAGATATTTATCGAGTAATTTAACATAAACCAACGAGACGGTTCAAATAACATAGAAAGAATGTTTTTTTACTAATTTTGTAGTATCCCGTCTTTCTTAAGTAATTAAAATAATTAATCTTCTGAGAAAAACAAGAATTTTAGTAAAATAAAGATTTTATTTCCGAAAATTTTACCCGACAGATATATTCTACCGGAAAAATGAGTTTTAATTAATTTTTATCGTCTCGGTTAATCCGAAATGAAGAAGTTTTTACATTTATCAATAGATGATAAATGTTTAGTCATTAATTGATTAAGAGAAGAATTTAATTTAATTACGTGAAATTTTACGTAATTTATCGCTTAAAAATTTAGTTTCGGTCGATTTGAAATGCTTCGAATCTCCGATTCTTTCTGTGAGATTTTTATCTAAGGTTCGTGAAACCTTAATCTTAATTACTGTGTTGAGAAATTAGAGAGTTATTAGAAGATTAATTAGTTATTAATTAATTGAATTAATAACTAATTAAATGAATTAACCAAAACTTAGCCATTAAGTTTTAATTTTATAATAAACCTACCTATACATCTAGACCTAGGTTTATAAGTTATATTTAGCTAACTCTCTCTCACTCTCCCTCACTCTCGACACACACACACAGCACACCTCTCTCTCTCTCGATCATCTCTCTCTCGATCAAACACACACTCACACACACTCCATCTTTGGTTCTTCTTCTAAGTCTTCAAGATCAAGATCAAGCTTAGTTTCATCTTCCATTAATCAAGAAAGGTTAGGTAAATATGTTATCCCAAATTCTTCTCTCTTGATTCAAGCTATAAACATCCATATATATATATAGATATATATATATATGATCGAAAATTTGGGAATGATTTGAGAAATGGTTGGATGATCTTGATTTAATAGTATGATGTTTATATCATGATTAGATGATGAATTGTGTGATTAAATCAAGCATGAAGAACCCTAACCCTAGTTCTATTATTTTCGAAATTTTGGAAGAAATTAGAGAAAGTGATGGTTGATTTTAATCTCTTGGTATGATGTTTATATGTTGTTTATATGATGATATTATGATGTTAGATGATCAATTATTAGCTTAAGAAAATGCATGAGAAACCCTAGATATATATATAGAGTAAAGAATTTTTTTAGGCCACTAAGTAAAGGCGTTTTGCAAAAATAGGACAACCTTTTGCGGGCTTGCAATTTTAGGACAAAATTTCAAAAATTAAGTATTTGCAGGCCAAAAAAAGCCCGATCGGGCTAAAACGCACGTGTTTTGCACGTGAT
Source organism: Agastache rugosa (assembly GCA_031470985.1). Classification (NCBI taxonomy): domain Eukaryota; kingdom Viridiplantae; phylum Streptophyta; class Magnoliopsida; order Lamiales; family Lamiaceae; genus Agastache; species Agastache rugosa. The sequence goes on along the minus strand of CM062602.1, from coordinate 37,087,884 downwards.
GGTATTTTTCTCGGCCCGATGATGATGTGGCTGCCAACTAAGTGCCACATCATTGCCATCTCATTTTTTTGGCCTACAAATGCTTAATTTTTGAAACTTTGTCCTAAAATTACAAGCCCGCAAAAGATTGATCTATTTGGTTAAATTTGAATTTCACATTTTATTAATTGTTTGGTCTCATGTCTTATATATATTATGTGTCAACTATTTGTCTATAACTTATATATAAGTTGGATTTTTATTAGATTTTAGTTAGATTTATCGAAATTATGATTAGAGAAAGGAAGTTGGACCCCGACACCATCATTCAAAGTTCTGGCTTCGTCAGTTCTTACATGTACTAAATGTAATTGGAAAGAATGTAATGTAATTTAATCATAAAATATATTTAATTAACTTAGACTTACATTGTTTTGCAGTTTATATGATCGTGTAAGCAGTAGTAATTTGGACAAGGTCGGTTTATCTCCTCTCCAACCAAAAAAATTAAAAGATCCACAAACTAATTAAGAGTATTTGTGAGGCTAAAGATCTCAAGCTCAAAAAATTCCATCAATGCCTTTTAAGTCGAATTTGTCACACTTGACTTTTCAAGTATGGTTCCTTACATATGGCTAGGAAGCTATTGCGCAAAAATATGAGTTTAATCAATATACACATCGGGTAGTGGACCGTGAGTTCACACGTCTAAAACAAAAAATGTACTTTAGCATTCATAGAAAACAAATCAAATCCTACTAGGCCTACCGATTCAAATAATATGGCTAAAATTGTAATTTTGTGATCTTTTTTACGGGATCAATATAAATTTACAATGAAAAAACAATTTTAACCTTAATGAATTTTAACACCGATCAGGTTAAATCGCACGTATTTGTCATTGAGCTCATTTATGCGGCTTGATGCCTATCGGCTGCCAAATAAGCTATCTAATCAGCACTTAGTGGAACCCAACACTGACTTGACCGCATCTCTCTCTCTCTCCCCGTCCACCTCCGCCACCGACCGCCGGCAGTGGCCACCTCCACCGCCGACAACATCCTTCACCCATTTTTCCTCTCTCTACTCTCTCTTCCTCACTATCACCATCTCTTTCTTATCATTCCTTGGAGTACAAAGTTTTTTTAGGCCACTAAGTATAGGCGTTTTGCGAAAATAGGACAATATTTTGCTGGCTTGCAATTTTAGGACAAAGTTTTAAAAATTAAGCATTTGTAGGCCAAAATACGTGGCACTTAGTTGGCAGCCACATCATCACCGGGCTGAGAAAAATACCATCACGTGCAAAACACGTGCGTTTTAGCCCGGCCGGGCTTTTTTTGGCCTGCAAATGCTTAATTTTTGAAACTTTGTCCTAAAATTGCAAGCCCGCAAAAGGTTGTCCTATTTTCGCAAAACGCCTATACTTAGTGGCCTAAAAAAACTTTGTACTCTATATATATATATATACATATCGAAATTTTTGAAGAAGAAATGAAGAAGTGGTTGAATGATGTTTTAATCTACATGAATTATGCTTAAAATATGCTTAGAAGATCAAATATGTAATTAGATTTAAGCATGAGAAACCCTAGTTCATAATTGGTAATTTTCGAAAAAAATAGAAAATGATGAAATAATTGATGCATGAATTATATGAATAAATTGATGATATAATGAGTTTAGATGGTTATCTTAAGAATGTTTCATGTTGGAAGCAAGTATAAATTTCCAACCAAATTCATTTTGTCAAACTATCGATTAAAATGAGATATAAAAATTAGGGCTTGATGTGATTATAAGATATGATTTTGATGGGTAATGTGATGTTATATGATGTTAATGAGATAAGTTTAATCAATAGATAATCAAATTTGAGCATGATTAACCCTAGAAACCCTAGAAAAATCGAATTAGGGTTCTTAAATTAGGATTGGAAGATTAATACTTAATTAAATGAAATTAAATGAAGAAATGAGCTTAAGATAATAATTAAGTATATTAGAAATTAAAAAGAAGAGAAGATAATTAAAGAAATATTAATTTTAATATAACCGAAAATATAAAATAAATAAATAAGATATTAATTAAATTCTAATTAAGAAATTAATTGCATTTATGAACTTCTTAATAAAAATTAAGTGTTATACGATTTTCTGGAAATTTAATTCAAAGTAATAAAGATTTTCTATTTTTGGTTGATTTTCCCGATTTGGGAGTTATATGTTTAATTGAGTTAATGTGTGTATTTAAAGTATAATTATGTTTGTTGTGACAAAATAAATGTGTGGAATTAATTTGAGAATTTTCTGAATTCGTTAGACGGATTGAAATTGATTTAGTCGATTATGATGAATAGTAATTTATAAATATTAATGTTATATGAGATTTGATTGATGTTTGATGTTTAATGAGGAATTAAGATAGATTAAGATAGATTAAGAGAGTTTAAGAAGTTAAGATAGAAATTTGTGAGGTTAGTCGAGTTTCGGTATAGAAATTCAAATCGAATTACGTTAAGATTATCGAAGTCGTTATTCGATAGAAGTTCTCATTTTAAAATCGTTATTCCGTTTCGATTTAAAGGAGCTAGTGGAAGCGGGAGCGGAAACGTAAAGTAAAGGGAGCGACCAAGCGCTAAAGTTTAAAGTAAAGTTTAAGTTTATCAGGTGGGCTTTCTAAACTAAAATATGTGAAAAGCATGATATCGTATGTTTTACAAAGTTTTGGTACTTGCCAAATGATTTTAAAAATGTTTAAGTATGTTACCATCTACTTCAGAAAGACGAATTCGGTTCCACGCAAGGTGGAATCTGTGTACACATTGGTAATCGTGCGCATTTCTTTGATAGGCCGATTATTCATAATCGTGAGCCTTTCCTCGATATGCCGGTTACAAGTAATTGAGAAAGAGGCCTCTTTCTCATCACCATTATTTATTTGTAGATATGGTTCATACTGTTATAATTGTCTGCAGACAAATGAGTTTTGAAAGGAAAGTATTTTTAGCATTTTACGAGTTGTTTTCAGAAAATCCTCGTATTATATTTTCTGGCAAGTTTTCATATATAGCTGTATTCAGCAAAGTTTTCAAATATTTTCGGCATGTGTTCACTGAGTACGTAGTACTCAGCCCTGCATATTATTTCTAAAACGTGCAGGTTAGCAGGGATGAAGATGATGAGTACTGGATGGACTATTGTTGTTGTTAAACGTGGTTTATGTAAAGAAAGTCGTTTTTGAGAAGTTGACCTAGAATATATGTCTTCATACATATATTCTCATGTTTTCCGCTGCAAGGAAATGAAATTGATGTTGTTATAACGTTTGAATTCTAAAGTCGAACTCTTTTGTCAAGTTCTTTTGAAACTCAACCAGTGAATCATATGTACATAAGTTGTTAGTTGTGTTGAGAAGCTTTGTCAAACTTGAAACAGTTTTCTTTATCGTGTTTTCTTGATCATCGAGTCAGCTTGTAATTTCTTCAATCATTGTTGATTATTTGGTCGATAAGGTCTTTATTTTCGAGCTGACTGGAATTATATTGTTGATTTGCATGTTGTTATTGAAATCGTTGATCGTCTCAATTATCTCGAGTCATGCATGTCGTGATTATTCAGAATTCTTGAACTTTATTGAGTATGAATGTCCTTTAATTAAATAATCAATAGCCGGGTCGCTATTAAATTCCTTTGTTAATCATAAATTGTGTAAGTCGTGGGACCTACCGGCCTTGACATCTGATATCGGGGTTCGGGCTGCGACAAATTTTAATTAATATTACTTTGAAGATTTAAACATTTTTTCCGCATTTTGGCAAAGATTGGAGATATCAATTTAGCATGAACCAACGAGAGGGATCAAATATACTTAAAAAGAAGATTTTTTTTATAAAATTTAATTAATATCAACTTTGTTTATATTTTTATCGAGTAATTTAGCATAAACCAACGAGACGGTTCAAATAACATAGAAAGAAGGATTTTTACTAATTTTAATTAATTTTACATGGAATGTTCATATTTTTATCGAGTATTACTCAACGGATTTGAAACGAGTATGAATAGTAAAGTCACTATTTTAACCGAGATTAGGACGAACATGTAGAAAAATTATAAACAAATTTAGATTTAAAAAACATAATGAATGAGTATACTCGATCCATTATCATTCATAATTATAAATTTAGATACGTGAAATAAAATTAATTTTCTAAGTTTGATTAATAATTAACACGAACAATATCATAACTTTTAAATAAGAAAATCTCTCTATGAAGACTAAACAAATATATTTAATCAACATGTCTACATGGAATCCTTTTCATTTTTTCATTCATATTTTTCTAAAAACTTCGATTAGAGCTTGATGGTCCCGGGACGGATACCTTGGTGTAGAGGGGGGGTGAATACACCAAGGTTAAAAACTTTTCCAATTAAAACTCTTTTGAGTGAGCTGGCTGTGTTCGATCCAGCTGGAAGACAGCTTGATCAACACAGCTGGCTGTGTGCGGAATGTGGTGGGATTTTGGAAAGTCCGTCTGTTGCTTCAAATATATTGCAAAGCTTTGTCTCTCTTTTCAGTTAGTCAGTTTATGCAGCTTGAAATAGTGCTTATGAAGGGTTAGCTGGATGCATAAATCAACAGCAAATAACAAAGCAACTTAACGTGGTTCGGAGAAACTACTCCTACGTCCACGACCAGAAACCTCTGGTAATTCACTAAGGATACCACTGACTTTTCGCGCAGTCAGCAAGCATTGCAGCTTAGTTCCTCAAGCTGGATACAAGTTTACGCATACTGTATCGAAACGTAACCAGACTGTTTACGGGCACAACTGAAGCCTAACCTGTAGTTTACGGGTACTACAGAACCAACACTCGAATTACGCTCTTCGAGCAGGCGTACCTTTACCTAACCTTTTCTGGGTTTGGGTTTGGGGTTTTCCAACTATGAACGAGTTCTTACAATGAAGAACAATGAGTATGATAAACTCGTTCAAACTAGGCTTAAGATAGGAAGGATTATATGCCTAGATACTAGTGGGAGAGAGCTTCAGCAGCCTGAGAATAAATAAGAACTCATAAGGATGTAGACTGCTGGATCTTGAAGCTTTTCTGAGAGATCTTGGTCTTTTGTTAGACTTCTTTCTCTGTTGATCTTTCTTATGTATATTCTCTCTCTCTCTCTCTCATGATGAAGAAGACTTTTATTTATAGGGAGAGATTAGAACTAGCCGTTGGAAAGAGCCGTTCTGAATCTCTACCTAACTTCTGACAGGATTGACTTGTCTTCTTTCTTGTTTTCCTCGTAAAGCAATCCTAGATCTGACTTCTAGGTGCTGAGGTGTCGAGTTCCTGATGGTCCAGATCAGATATGACTTTATCTCAAGTTGACTTCGACTCTCTTGTCTTTAGTGACTACGAAATTTACATCTTGAACTCTGCTGGATCATTGACGATGAGCTGAGTCTTGAACTCTGCTGGGTCTTGACGTTGAGCTGAGTTGCCACACGAGCTGGGTCTTTCCTACAGCTGTGTCTGGAAGAACTTGATCGTCTTTGAATCTGGATAGCGTTACTGATCACTCGACTTGGCTTACCCTGCTGTGTACTCAGCTGGGTCTTCTGCTGTCTTCAGCGACCACCTGTAAACTTAGAAACTCTATAAGCTCAAACAGGTGAGCTGGAAAACCACTTGGGCTTGTGCAAACATCTACTCGGTTGGGGTCAGCTGGGTTTTGGTATCACTTCAAAACTCTATAAATTTTCCCAACAATTTCCTCCTTTTTGATGATACCAAAACCCCAAGTTGGAAAAACAGAATTGCTTCCCCCTTAACAGGAAACGGGGTTTCAAAGGATTTAAACATTCACAGCAGGTTAACATATTCAGAGCCTGGACAAAGAGAGATTGTCTTCAGGTTGATTTTGATAAAACGAACTTTTTCATTAATACGAAGAAATTTTACAGCTTTCTAATTACAAAAATTTCAAAAGAAAATTCCCAGTTGGCTGGGTCTTCAGCTTTGCTGCTTCCTTTGTTCATCAATTTGATGGTCAGTCTTGAAACCATATCTGTTGAAGATGAACTCTTCCAGCTCCTTCCATTCTGCTTGATTCTTCGATTTTGAAATTCCTCTTTCACCAGTCCAGTGATTAATTTCTTTGATAATTTGGGCCTTGTCAGGAAGGTTCGTTCCAGCTAGAGATGGAGGCTTTAACTGTTTGACTTTTGGAGCCTTCAGCTGGATGTTGTTACTCTTGGCATATAGGGCAATTGATCTTGCCATCATTGGATCTGTCTCATGAAGTTCGAGGAAATAATCCTGGAAAACAGTTTCTGGATCCATGCCTTTGAATTGATTCAAGTAGTAGAATTCTTTGATGAATTCTGATTTGCAACTTTCCCAATTTTCATTGAAATCGTCTGGGTTCTTCTTGTCAGTGAAATTTGGTTGGATTTGTTTCTTCTTAGCTTGCCTGTAGCTCTGCCTTTTCTTCTTCTGCTTTTTCTCAGCAGGCTTGAGCGATTCAGCTTTCTTTTTGATAATTTTATCCAGCTCTTGCATTTCTTTTCTTTGCTCGTTGTGGAAGTTACACAGCCAGTGATAGTCTTTGTATTCTTCAGGCTTGTGTCCACAGGCTTTGGCAAGAGCAACCATCTTCTCTCTCCATGTCTCTTTGACTGCTTTGGCTGGTGCAGATGGCTCAGTCTCTTCTTCATCCAGCTCTTTGGCAAAATCGTCGATTTCCCTCTGAATTTGCTGCACATGTTCCCCCTTAGCTGCAGTTTCCTCTCACTTATTTTTCCAGCTTCATTCTGATCTTCCCCTTTTTTGGCATTATCAACAAGGGAGGCAGAGAGGTTGGCAACTGTTGCGCTGAGCTTGGAAAGAATACCTTCAACATCAGCGATCTTGGCTGAGTTGTCAGCTGTGACGAGGTTCAGCTGGGCATTCTTCTTCTTCCGGCTACGGGCGAGCATCCAGATCTTTGTATAAGTTGAAGAGTTGGCGGATGTCAGCGCTGTTGGAGAGAGTGGTCTTTTTGAGAGCTTCCAGCTGGCTTGAAATATTTGCTATGTTGTCAACCAGTGGAGCTTGAAGGTTTGAGATGATCTCAGGGACTCTCTTCTCTAGATGAATTGACTGATCAATTTGTTGAGAAACGAGAGATTGCCTGAGATCTTGACTGGTGTTTTCTAGAAGATTTTGTGCAAAAATATGGACTTCATCGATTGTCCGCTGTTGTTCTCGAACTTGACAGTCGAGAGCTGAGAATCGCATGATGACGTCGACTTGAGACTTCAGTCTGTCCTGAAAGAGAGTTTCTTCAACCTCTTTGGATATTGCTTCTTTCATTGCGGTTGAGAGCTCGACAGCTGAGTCAGTTTGAGTTCCAGATTCAACATGACTGGGTTTGTCTGCCTCGAACTCGACCAGTGTGCGAGTGTCATCGGCAATTGGACTTTGTGGGGCAGCTTTCGGTAGGCTCAACTGTTGCATTAGTTGGCTCTTCTTCAATTATCATTGCCTCAGCTGTGTCGGCAGGGACAGCTTCCTTGGCAAGTTCAGCTGCGACTTCTTTGGATTTAACAGCTACAGAAGATGTCTCCCATCCAGCTGCTGTAAGGAGCTTGTTGTCAGATTCCCAGACTTCAGCTGGGTGAGGCTTGGGGTATTGCTGAGACACTTCTATAATTCCTCCGATGAGATCATTCTGGTGTAAGTATGCATCCTCCAGGCTTCCAAAGCCAAATGTGTGCTGGAGGCGTGCTTCATCCGTCTTCAATTTCTCATAAGAGAAAGTCTCTATCAGCTGCTCATTCTGGTACCAAGTTGCCATCTTGGTAGCCAGATAAAACTTGAGTTCTCCAACTTTGACGAGGGCGATGGGCAGGTGCGCTAGAATCGGATACTGAGTTAGAACACTCTTGATCCCTGCAATGCGCAAGTCCTCGTACATGGCTTCCATAAAGGCTGAGCCAGTGGAGTTGAAGGATGGAGATGCAGTAGAATCACTCTCCTCTGGTTCTGTGGAGATTTGAGGAATAGGTTCAAATGGGTTCACAGTAGGCTGTGAAGAAGTATAAGCCAACTGCGTGGGAGATTGATCTTTGGGTGATGGCTGTTTTGGGGGTGAGCTGGGATTAGAGGAAGAGGGTTCAGCTTGGGTGTCAGCTGGCTGTGAAGAAGCTTCAGCCAGTTGAGTATCTGCCTGCTCTTTTACAGGAGATGGCTCTTTGGTTGGAGAGCTGGGTGGAGGGGAAGGCTGTTTCGGCGGAGAGCTGTGAGGTGGTGAAGGCTGGGGTGAGCTCCTTGGATTATCCAGCTCGTCCTCTGAGCTGGATGACAATTCATCATTCAATCCCATCTCAGCCGGGATGTTTGATCCGTATTGATCAAAGGCCGACACTTGGCTGTGGGAGAGAATCACCATTGCTTGACTTGGAATGACGGTACATTTTCTTTTTCTTCTCGAATTTGGACCTCCACTGGTTTGGGGTCGATTGCCTTCCTCTTTCTTTGTTTCTTCTCGTGGAACTTCGCCTCGTTCCTTCTTCACTTCTTTGCTCATACAGTTGTTTCTTCAGAAGATCATTGACTTGACTTATTCTTTGGAAAAGAATCTTCGTTTCTGGAAACGGTTCTGAATCAGCCCACTTTACTGTGTGCCCTTTCACAGCTTGCTCTATCAAGAAAGAAATTTTGGAGCAGAGATACAGTGGCTCTGTGGATGAGAACGTCGTCCTGGTGGAGTTGAACTTGATCTTCTCTGACTCATTGACCAGACGGTTGAGTAAGAAGTCAAACTAGTTGACGTTTGCGCCTTTGATCATGGCAATCATCGGCTTGAGCTTTGGAATGCTGATCTCTCCTTGAGATCCAGCTATCCCTAAGATGCATTTTTGTGTGATATCCAGCAGCAGCCTGTACTTTGGCTTGAGCAGGAGCTTTGACATGTTTGCTCTGTATGGCTCTGGGGAGATAAGCATCTCTCTGCTGAGGAATTCATCCACTTCTTCACGACTGTAATCATCTGGGATGAATCCTCATTCTCTGGGTAGGTTGAACACCTTTCGTAGCATCTTGTTCAGTTTGATATTGACGGTTGCTGTATCAAACTTTCCGTCTTCGCCTTTGACGATCATGTCAAATGAAGATGAGTAGAAGCCGTCTTCATCAATGATGTTGAGGTAGAAAAGTGCGGCATCTCTCTTTAGCAAAAGCTTGGGCATGGAGGTTGCCCACAGCAAGAGACCGGAGTCTGTAACTAGATCCACCATCTCCTTTAATTCTGAAACATGGAGGTTGGAGGTGGACAGAATACTCTCAAAAGATAGCTTTGACATTAGAGCTTCAAACTGGTTCATCCCTGCGGTTGATTTCTTGGGCGCCATTTATGCAACTTGTTGAATTTGATCGTGCGAAGAACTTGTAGAAAATAGATGGAGATTTTGAATCTTTGAAATTTGCAGAGATAAAGATGGAGGAGGAAAGAATCCGCGTATCTTTTCCATATATATCAACTGCTATATAGGATCAACGGTTGAGATTAAATCAGATGACATTCTGATCAACGACTGGGAGAGATTCACTCATCACGTTTTGCTGACGTGCTTTCGGCGAGTGTATTTCAAACGCGCGTGAGACAGTTCAAACATTTGACGTTCTGCCTCGATTCTGCCGTGCTACAGTACTATGCAGACTTTATAATTAATGCGACGGGAAAGGAAACTTATCAAACAATTCAACTAAGGAATATATGTCCGCTTAACATAAGAATTCAAATTTATTGAACTAAAATATTATATTCCTCAGAGCAATAAATGCGTGAGACGCAAACCGGTCAGCTTGGACAAAGTATCCAGCTGATATCACAGCGGTCTTCTCCTTTGTTTGATTGACAGTTCTCCTCAACTGAGTATTTGGAGATTAGCTTGAATTTCCTTCAGCTGAGTTCCCTTTAGCTCTTCGACTGATGTCTAGCTGAGCTTGATTCCCTTTTTGGCTGGGAAATCCTTCTGAACTGAGCTTTGGGATCCAGCTGAGTTTGTTCCCCCTCAGCTGGATGAGCTTTTCATTGTCCGATTTGAGCAGTCCAAATAATTCACACATCATCTTGACTTGGATTTCAGCAGGTTGTGCTTCTGTGTGAATTTTCCCAACGATGGATTCCTTCAGAAGTTGAGAAATCTCTTGGATGCTTTTCATGTCGTCAGCTGGGTTAGAGAATCATCTTGATTTGATAGTAGGTGGCATTTTCTTCAGCTGCATCCTACTTCCTTAGATTGAACGGATTTTCTCACCATCAGCTCATTTCTTTGACGAGTTCTCAGTTTGTATAGCAAGTAGACAGCTGTCCCAAATCCAGCTGGTTCATGTACTGCTTCTCTATTCTTCTCTTGAGACCAATGTACTCGAATTTGTATGATTTGAATCTTCAGTTTTGTATCCAGCTGTCTTTATATCACAGCTGGTCCCAGTCAGCTAGCTGGGTTTCTTTATTTTCTTCGTTGGTTGAATCAAAAAGATGTTTCAGACAACTTAATCAGAGCAGTCATCCTCATCTGAGTCAGAGAAGGAGATTTGATCATCATCTGTTTCGCTCGATTCGAACCTTTTATCCTTTCTCCGTGAGGATGACTCAGCTGGGTTTCTCTTTGGATAGAGTTGCTTGTCGTGATGAACCTTCACGATATTCTTGTACCTTTCCTTGCTTTGTTCCAGCTGATTAATGCTCCGTACAAGCATGGCAACTTCTTCGTTCAAATCTTCTTTGCTCATAATTCTGAGCTCCTTGTTGGTCCTTCCAAGCTGAGCTGATTGAGCTTCTTTTCTTGGCTTGATCCTCAGCTCTGCTTCATTCATTCGGCTGGATGAATCTGCGAGATCCCGGATCAAATTCGTTGGCCTTCAAGATGGAGAACAATTTTTCAGTCTCCATGCAGCCAAGATCAGTTCTGCTTTGGTGAACCACCTTGTGTGTACATCATTCTGAGGAGAGAGCTGCAAGAACTTTCAAGTTCTTATCTCGAACTGTATATTTTCCAGTTCGGATCGTCTCGATCTCGATGACGAGGTTGGAGAATCTGAGCTCCATTTGATCAATGGACTCGCAGGGGAGTTGCTTGAAGTTGTCGAACTTCTGGCATGCAACTGAAAATTTGTTCTCTTGAATTTCCTCTGAGCCTTCACACAGCTTGGCTAGAGTGTCCCACATCCCCTTAGCTGTCTCGCAGTTGATAATCTTGCTGAGATAAGCGTCCGTCACTGTTGAGGAGATGACGTTGCGAGCGTAGCTGTCCAAACCAGCTTGTCTTCTTTCTTCTGGAGAGTACTCCCTTTTGGGCTTCACAACTTGCCGGAGTACTGGATCAGCTCCAGGTAAGGTTTTTGCTTGCCTTTCTGATTTCATGATGATGATGGGTCCGTCAGTGATAACATTCCACATTATGTCGTGATGCGCACTCAGAAAGCTTTTGAGTCGGAACTTCCAGATCTGATAATCATCGACAGAGAATGTCGGAAGATTCCTGCACAAGAAAGATTCCATGACAGTATGCAATATAATGATTTTAAAAAAAATTTGAAACTTTGAAGGATCTGTTCAGGTGACCACTATCAGCAAAGAGGCTGACTTGACACAGATAAAGTGATCTTTTGAACCACTGCTCTGATACCAATTGATGGTCCCGGGACGGATACCTTGGTGTAGAGGGGGGGTGAATACACCAAGGTTAAAAACTTTTCCAATTAAAACTCTTTTGAGTGAGCTGGCTGTGTTCGATCCAGCTGGAAGACAGCTTGATCAACACAGCTGGCTGTGTGCGGAATGTGGTGGGATTTTGGAAAGTCCGTCTGTTGCTTCAAATATATTGCAAAGCTTTGTCTCTCTTTTCAGTTAGTCAGTTTATGCAGCTTGAAATAATGCTAATGAAGGGTTAGCTGGATGCATAAATCAACAGCAAATAACAAAGCAACTTAACGTGGTTCGGAGAAACTACTCCTACGTCCACGACCAGAAACCTCTGGTAATCCACTAAGGATACCACTGACTTTTCGCGCAGTCAGCAAGCATTGCAGCTTAGTTCCTCAAGCTGGATACAAGTTTACGCATACTGTATCGAAACGTAACCAGACTGTTTACGGGCACAACTGAAGCCTAACCTGTAGTTTACGGGTACTACAGAACCAACACTCGAATTACGCTCTTCGAGCAGGCGTACCTTTACCTAACCTTTTCTGGGTTTGGGTTTGGGGTTTTCCAACTATGAACGAGTTCTTACAATGAAGAACAATGAGTATGATGAACTCGTTCAAACTAGGCTTAAGATGGGAAGGATTATATGCCTAGATACTAGTGGGAGAGAGCTTCAGCAGCCTGAGAATAAATAAGAACTCATAAGGATGTAGACTGCTGGATCTTGAAGCTTTTCTGAGAGATCTTGGTCTTTTGTTAGACTTCTTTCTCTGTTGATCTTTCTTATGTATATTCTCTCTCTCTCTCTCTCTGATGATGAAGAAGACTTATATTTACAGGGAGAGATTAGAACTAGCCGTTGGAAAGAGCCGTTCTGAATCTCTACCTAACTTCTGACAGGATTGACTTGTCTTCTTCCTTGTTTTCCTCGTAAAGCAATCCTAGATCTGACTTCTAGGTGCTGAGGTGTCGAGTTCCTGATGGTCCAAATCAGATCTGACTTTATCTCAAGTTGACTTCGACTCTCTTTGTCTTGGTGACTACGAGTCGTCTTGAACTTCGCTTTGGATCATTGACGATGCCGAGTCTTGAACTTCTCGGGTCTTGACGTTGAGCTGAGTTGCCACACGAGCTGGGTCTTTCCTACAGCTGTGTCTGGAAGAACTTGATCGTCTTTGAATCTGGATAGCGTTACTGATCACTCGACTTGGCTTACCCTGCTGTGTACTCAGCTGGGTCTTCTGCTGTCTTCAGCGACCACCTGTAAACTTAGAAACTCTATAAACTCAAACAGGTGAGCTGGAAAACCACTTGGGCTTGTGCAAACATCTACTCGGTTGGGGTCAGCTGGGTTTTGGTATCACTTCAAAACTCTATTAATTTTCCCAACAGAGCTTTCTAGAAAATATATACATATTGAATCAAATGTGAGATATGTAGCTAAAGAAAAGAACAAAAAAATTTGAAGATGTAAACATATTTTTTCCCACATTTTGGCAAAGATTAGAGATATCGATTTAACATTAATTTTAATTAATATTAACTTTGTTTAGATTTTTATCGTGTAATTTAGCATAAACCAACGAGACGGTTCAAATAACATAGAAAGAATGATTTTTACTAATTTTAATTAATTTTACTTGGAGTGTTCATATTTTCGAGTATTACTCAACGGATTTGAGACGAGTATGTACTGTAAAGTCACTATTTTAACCGAGATTAGAATGAACATGTAGAAAAATTCTAAACAAATTTAGATTTTAAAAAACATACATAATGAATGAGTATATTCGATCCATTATCATTCATAATTATAAATTTAGATACGTGAAATAATTAATTTTCTAAGTTTGATTAATAATTAACGCGAACAATATCACAACTTTTAAACAAGATATAAAATTATTTTTAAAATATATACATATAAATTAAAACATAAAGTTATTTCCTGTCGAGTCTCGACCGGCTACTTACTAGTATCACTAATAAGAAAGGAATCTGAATTTGAGTGTGATAGATACATTTTACTGTATTCCTATTCTACTATTAAATTCATTATTATTATTTTATAAATATTTAATTATTATACAAATTAAAATTAGGATACTAAATAAAATTTAATTGAAATGAAATAAATTGAAATTGTTTTGATAGGCGACAATCATTCGCAATTCTTTTATTACAAGTCAATTGCAATGGTAAATTTTTATTTAAGGTAACTTGAATTAGAATTAGGAAAGAATTATATTCTAATCATAGTTATATATTCAAACTCAATAAGTTGAGTTATTTGTGTAATATTAATTTATATTCATATATTCTAATCTATATTTATTTATTTATTTAATATTCATAAGTCTATTTGTATTTATCTTAAATCCTTATTTTATGCATCATAGATACATATAATCTAATTCTTATTCAAAATTCGATTTTTGTTATAATAAAATATTTAATTGTTGCTTTTCATATATTTATGGATTCCTTTTGAATCTCAAATTCAAAAAGGACAATATATGAATTTGAATTTTCGATAGTCTTTGAATCTTGATCAATTTTGAACGGTGAGATACACCACCTCCCTAGCAGGAGCGACGTCATCCATCATAATCGTGTCGTGTTGCGCATGAGCTCCATACCTCTCGTCGTATCCTTCCAAATCAACCTAATTTCCTCAATCTTTTGATAACTTCAACTTTAATCTTCTTCTCCGTGAAATTCCTCAATCGTGATTTCAAGAATATTCTCTAGGGTGCGTTCTATTTAGTTGTAAATTTATCATGAAAAAAATGAGTGGAAAGAAAATTCTCTCCTTTAATTCACTTGTTTCATTTCCATCACTCTATAGAAAAAAATTTCGCTCTCTTCTTCTTCCTCCTTTTCATGCGATGCGATAGATTTTAATAATATATATATGTCAAATATCTATCTATCTATCTATTTATCTTCTATTACTAATAAGAAAATAAACGGTGCTCCCCCTCCTCAGTGCTCCATTCTAAATTTTCTTTATTCTGATAATTTTTTCTAATTTTAATTCATATATTCTAATCTAATAATTTTAATTTTATTATATATATATATATATCTATTTCTAATACGAAAATAAAGCTGCACCCTTCACGGTGCTCCGTTCAGATTTTCCTTTATTCTGGTAATTTGTCTAATTTTAATTCATTTATATTTTTATTAATTAAAATTTTATTAACTTCATATTCTTGAAATATCACATGTTTATCTATTAATCACATCTCATATTTATCTTTTTCTCTATTTAATTAATTTGATCTATTACACATATTAAAATAATAACAATTTCGGAATGTATTATTATAAATCCTTATTTTATACATTCTTAATTCATATATAATAATCTATATTTTTCTTTATTCTGGTAATTTTTCTATTTTAATTCATATATATTCTAATTTTTATTTTTATTAATTAAAATTTTATGAATTTCATATTCTTCAAATATCACATGTTTATCTATTAATCACATCTCATATTTATCTTTTCCTCTATTTAATTAATTTGTTCTATTACACATATTAAAATAATAACAATTTCGGAATGTATTATTATAAATCCTTATTTTATACATTCTTAATTCATATATAATAATCTATAGAAAATTTGTAAATGAAAATCCCTATGAAGACTAAATAAATATATTTAATCAACATGTCTACATGAAATCCTTTTTTTTCATACTTGTTTTTCTAAAAACCTCGATTAGTGATTTCTAGATAATATATACATTGAATCAAATGTGGGATAGGTAGCTAAAGAAAATAACAAAAAAACTTGAAGATATAAACGTATTTTTTCCGCATTTCGGCAAAGATTAACGAGAATGTTCAAATATACTTAAAAAGAAAGATTTTTACTAATTTTAAATAATATTAACGTTGTTTAGATTTTTGTCGAGTAATTTAGCATAAACCAACGAAACGGTTCAAATAACATAGAAAGAAGGATTTTTACTAATTTTAATTAATATTACTTTGAAGATGTAAACAGTTTTTCCGCATTTTGACAAAGATTAGAGATATCGATTTAGCATGAACCAACGAGACGGTTCAAATATACTTAAAAAGAAGGATTTTTACTAATTTTAATTAATATTAACTTTGTTTAGATTTTTATCGAGTAATTTAGCATAAACTAACGAGACGGTTCAAATAACATAGAAAAAGGATTTTTACTAATTTTAATTAATTTTACTTGTAGTGTTCATATTTTTATCGAGTATTACTCAACGGATTTGAGACGGGTATGCACAGTAAAGTCACTATTTTAACCGAGATTAGGACAAACATGTAGAAAAAATCTAAACAAATTTAGATTTAGAAAATACATAATGAATGAGTATACCTGATCCATTATCATTCCTAGGGTTGTATACGAATCGAATAATTTTGGTTCGGTTCGGTATTCGATTCGAATTTTTGATATTCGGATTCGAAAATTTACGATTCGAATTAATTATCAAATACTTTGTTTGATTCGATTAGTTATCAAATACGAATTCAAAATCATGATATTCGATTATATATATATATTTATTATATATAAATAAATAAATAAATAAATGTATATATATTATTTGTATATTTTATATTACAAATAAATAAACTAAACTAAAAATTTAAACTAAAAAATCTTGGCCCATTTCCCACTAAGCTGCCCTATTTTAATTCTTGTATTAACACCACGACCCTCCACCCAACAAAAACTCAAGTCCAACTCTCAAATGACAAATTCCTTTTCTGAAACACTAATAGCAACAACATCATTCCGCCGCCTCCGTCACCTCCTTTCCCCCATCCCTCGACTTCCGTCGCCTCCATCGAATCGCCGTCACCTCCTCTGCCTTTCCTCCAGTCCTCGCCCTCGTCTTCCGCCGCCTTCATCGAATCACCGTCACCTCCTCTGCCTTTTCCCCAGCCCTCGTCCACTCCGTCATGGCGCCGGATATTGCGAATCCCTCCCGTCGTGGCACCTCCCTCTGCAGCTCCGCTCCCGCCTCCCGCTGGTGCCTGCCGGACCGCCGAGTCGACCACCTCCTCCACCGCCGTTCGCACCCGTCCAGCCCTAGCCTCTCCAGTTAATCTCTCTTTCTGACGAATTGTATTATTTTTATATAAAAAAAATCAAATCGAATATTCGAATATTTTTGAATATTGGCAAATATCATTTCGAATCGAATACGAATCAAAAAAAATATTTGAAATCGAATCGAATATAAAGCTATTTTTTCGAATACGAATCGAATATAGCGATATTCGATTTGATTCAATTCGTATACAACCCTAATCATTCCTAATTATTAATTTAGATTACTAGAAATAAAATTAATTTTCTAAGTTTGATTAATAATCAACACGAACAATATCACAACTTTTAAATAAGATATAAAATTATTTTTAAAATATATACACGTAAATTAAAACATAAAGTTATTTCATCGAATTCCCCCTTCCACGGTGCTCCATTCAGATTTTCCTTTATTCTGGTAATTTGTCTAATTTTAATTCATATATATATTCTAATTTTTATTTTTATTTTTATTAATTAAAAATTTATTAATTTCATATTCTTGAAATATCACATGTTTATCTATTAATCACATCTCATATTTATCTATCCCTCTATTTAATTAATTTCTTCTATTATACATATTAAAATAATAATAATTTTGGAATGCATTCTTATAAATTCTTATTTTATACATTCTTAATTCATATATAATACTCTCTCCGTCCGTGATAATTGTAACATATTTCCTAATATTTGTGAGGTATAAAAGAATGGAAAGTGCTACACTTTTCACGGACGGAGTGAGTAATCTATAGAAAATTTGTAAATGAAAATCTCTGTATGAAGACTAAATAAATATATTTAATCAACATGTCTACATGGAATCCTCTTCATTTTTCAACGTGCTCCCTCCTCGGTGATCCGTTCCGATTTTCCTTTATTCTGGTAATTTGTCTAATTTTAATTCATATATCTAATTATCTATTACTAATAGGAAAATAAGCCTGCCCCATTCACGGTGCACATTTTTTTTCCACATTTTGGCAAAAATTAGAGATATCAATTTAACATGAACTAACGAGACGATTCAAATATACTTAAAAAGAAGGATTGTTACAAATTTTAATTAATATTAACTTTGTTTAGATTTTTATCGAGTAATTTAGCATAAACCAACGAGACAGTTCAAATAACATAGAAAGAATGATTATACTTAAAAAGAAGATTTTTTACAAATTTTAATTAATATTAACTTTGTTTAGATTTTTATCGAGTAATTTAGCATAAAACCAACGAGACGGTTCAAATAACATAGAAATAAGGATTTTTACTAATTTTAATAAATTTTACTTGGAGTGTTCATATTTTTATCGAGTATTAGTCAACGGATTTGAGACGCGTATGTACAGTAAAGTCACTATTCTAACCGAAATTAGGAGGAACATGTAGAAAAATTCTAAATAAATTTTAGATTTAGAAAATACATAATGAATGAGAATACCCGATCCATTGTCATTCCTAATAATAAATTTAGATACATGAAATAAAATTAACTTTCAAAGTTTGATTAATAATTAACGCGAACAATATCCCAACTTTTAAATAAGATATAAAATTATTTTTAAAATGTATACATATAAATTAAAATATAAAGTTATTTCCCGTCGAGTTTCGACGGGCTACTTACTAGTATATATATATACATATACATATATATATATATATATTCACATATCAACATCTATTTGTATATATCCTTTCTCACACCACATCTCCTCATCAATTCTATTCTATAGTACTCCCCACCTCAGTTCTCCAATCCGATTTTTCTTTATTCTAGTTCCTCAACCCACGTGGCATAACCACATCAGCATTGGACACGTTATATCGCGCCCACCGCGCGTGGTGAGTAGGGGAACGGATTTGGACATATCCTCATACAATATAAATAGCTAGAGTCCTTAAAAATTTGTAAAACTCACACAACCCTCTATCATCAATAGAGCATTATTCATAATTCTCTCATAAACACTAAACATGATGATGGAAACAAAGTTTCCACACTTGCTCTGCTGCGTTCTCCTTATCCTCCTCAACTCATCTCTACCCTTCATTCATGCAGATGCAGATAATCACCACTACCACTACCACCACCACCACCACCACCACCAAGATTCCGATATGGATTTCCTCAAACCCTTGGTCGGAACCCTAAAAGGAAACTCAACCCAAGGAATTTCCAAACTTAAGAACTTCTTCTCAAACCTCGGATACCTCAACACCAACACCAACAACATCAAATCCCAATCATCAGACGATCTCTTCGACGACGCCTTAGAATAAGCCGTAAGAGACTACCAATCTTTCTTCAAACTCCTATCCACCGGCATCTTGGACGCCGCCATGCTGGCCCACATGCGGCAGCCGCGCTGCGGTGTCCTTGTTTCCGATGGACCCGGCACAGGGATGAGTAAGCATAGGGGAGGATCAAGATCCACTCATCTCCTCGTTCAGTCGTTGGTACGTAATTTTTAATTAACTTGTTAATCACTATATATATATATATGTATGTATATATATATATATTATATTTTTTAATTTATAATTAAAACTTATATGTAAAATTTTGTAATAATGCATGAATAGGCCGCAGAGCAAGGAGTCGCACCGCTTGAATTGAATTATGCGACTTTCTGCCGACTGCACGTGAGGGACGATGGAACTTATCTGACGCCGAGGAATGAAAAAATTGATGTAAGTATTTAATTAAGTTTTTCTAATTGTTATAATTGATAATATATATTTTCTAACACTTTTATATTTATGAATTAGGACGAGGTTCATCGTCGGGCTGCTGCGGAGGGACGATCCGATTTGAACGAGATCTATTTAGAGATCACATAGCCCACGAAGCAGAGGCGCTACGGCACTTGAAACTTCGGCAGCTCCGGTTCGACGGATGCTCTGACACAAGAGATGTTTCAGACACGAATCGACAGCTTAGAGGAACAGCTACAGGAGGAGCGAGAGGCACGTGCCCGCATCGAGCAGGAGCAACAGACAGAACGCGAGGCACGTGCACGTCTGGAGCAGCAGTTTGCCGAGTTCCAGCAGATGCTGACGTCAGGCAGTTTTTTCGTCCACCTCCACCCCCTGGTCCTGATGTATGATTTTCACTTGTTGGATATTTTTTAGATTATTTAGTATTTTTATTATTTTAGAATATTGAAACTACTTTACATTTTAGTATATATATTTGCTGAACTTGATATATATTAATTTATATATGACGAGCACTCTTAATGCAAATTAATTTTGGCTCATGTTTGATGTTTTGTTGGAAATTTTAATTCGACAAAAATAAATATATATTTAAATATATATATAATTAAAAAAAATATTTAAAAAAAAAATTACCGACGGACCGTAATCCGTCGGTATTCCGTCGCAACAGACAACCAACGGAATATGCCAAACAGAACGACAACGACGGATTTTCCATCGGTAATCCGTCGTTAACTTTACCGACGGAAATAAATCCGTCGGTAAATATTTACCGTCGACGTATTTAAGGACGGCATACATCCGTCGGCAAATCTGTCGGTAATATGTTTACCAACGGATTTCTTAGAGTTACCGACAGAAAAATCCGTCGGTAAAAGACAGTTTTTTTGTAGTGAAAGCTCGATTTGTCTTATTATTCATTTCTTTGAAGTTAGAGGAAAAATGAACAAATTGAGCTTTGATTTTTATGTATTTTGTATATGAATACGAGAGGAAATTAAATGAAACCCAGTGTTAGACTAGCTTTTATGCATACGCTTTATTTGTTGAGGATGCATATGGAACTTGTAGTCTTTGTAATGAATATTGAATGTTGTAAGGAATAGTTTCATACAATATGGTACTTTGTACGTAATGTGAATTATTTATATTAGTAATTCAGTTTCAATTATTCATTTTTTTATTGTGATATTATTAATAATAAATGATGAATTAACAGGGTGAGAAATATAATTGAGATCAATAAAAAATCGTTGTCATAAATGTTAAACACAATAGTTATAAATCATCGTAGAAAAAACCTAAATTCGTTGAGCTAATCAAAGACAACAGTACTAGACCGTGGTTAAAAATAACTCTATCACAACAGTTTTGAATTGTTGTAGTAACCATATGTGTCTGTTGTCAAATCCAGTGTGGTCGTAGGCCTAAGTAATAGACAACGATTTTCAACTGTTGTCGTAGACTCTACGACAATGGCATGGACAACAATTAATAACCGTTGTCGTATTAGTGTACAACAACGGTTTTCGACTGTTGTAGTTACCATATCGAACTATTGTCAAATCCAGTGTGGTCGTAGGCCTAAGTCATAGACAACGGTTTGCAACCGTTGTCGTAGAGTCTATAACAATGGCGGGAACAACAGTTATTAACCGTTGTTGTATGTGTCAGTTATTCCTACAATGTGTCTACAACAATGGTTGAAAACCGTTGTCACTGCTGTTGTCGTAGCGGCTACGACAACGGTTAAAGAACCATTGTCTATTATTCAGGACCTACGACCACACTGGATTTGACAACAGTTCAATTTGGCTACGACAACGGTTTATAACTGTTGTTTATGAGCGAAATTGTTGTAGTGAAAATTACATACAAACTGTCTGCATTAATTCATTTTTATATTATTTTCGTTTTCTTATTTCATTTCTTTATGAAATATGGGAAGTGGAAAAACTCCAACATCCTTAAATATTTTAAGAAAACTTGACTTGCAACACACCGAGGAATCAAAGAGCAAGGGTAAAATTTGTAAAACTTGGCTACTTTGACCACGTACGACACAATCTGATTACACAAAAATGGCGTTTTTTTAATGATACATTAGAACTCGCCATCAAAAGTAACCAAAATCTATTCCAATTTCATTGAAATTAAATATGTTGTTTGTTCTTGGCTGGCCAGCAGAAGGTCCCTACTTTGTTTTATAATTTGACTAAGATGTTTTATACATATAAAGATTCTAACTTTGATATTAAAACTAAACTATTTATTTGATAAATTTAGATATTGGCCAAATTTAATTAGTCAAATTAAAATTTTCAAGAAAAAATGATCAAATTAAATTGATG
The DNA here is from genome assembly GCA_031470985.1 of Agastache rugosa. NCBI lineage: Eukaryota > Viridiplantae > Streptophyta > Magnoliopsida > Lamiales > Lamiaceae > Agastache > Agastache rugosa. The sequence continues at coordinate 37,066,024 of CM062602.1, read as the reverse complement.
GTACAAAATAATTGTTAGATGAGAAAATATATATTATATGTACTCCTTTTATAAAGGTTCTCTAACAGTTGATAACTACTTAATATACGATAAATAAGAATAAAGAATGGAGAATGCACCACGTAGGACCCGAATTAAGGGGAAATCTTCAATCTATAATCATTATATATATGTAATATATTCATATATAGATATATATTGATTGATTGATAGATAGATAGATATATCTCCAATTTAGAGTTTGGACAAACTAAATTTAAAGCCAATTCAAGATATGTACCATTTAATCTAGTACAATCTAGTCTATTAATTATAGATAAAGTCAAAGGACTCAGAACACACCATTTTCTGCTCTTTACTCCCTCCGTTTTTTTATAAGTGTCCTATTGAGAAAAAAATCTTGTTCCTTTTTAAGTGTCCTATTGCGGAATTTGAGGTTAAAATAATAACAAAACTCCTATTTTACCCTCACAATAGTTATTGAAAAATGTAATTATTAGACTTTGAAAATAATAAATATGGATATAAAAGTAATATATCATGCTTCCTTGATTTTTGTAATTTTTCTTAATGGGACACTTAAAACAAAACAGAGGGAGTATACTACTAGGATGTTTGTCTATTTGTACTTTTAATTTGTGTTTTAATTTATCCTTGTCAAGAATAGTGGTGTCAACATATATATAATAGAATAAAACTACTCGTGAAATAAAATATCAAAGTACACGAATGTATTGAAACAATACAAAGTCGTTGAAACCACTTTAGCATCTATCCATTTTTATCGTGTCCGATTTGTATGTAAGTTTCAATTTTTATATTTTTTTATGCAAAATTTGCGTAGTGTTGATCGCACCGTACATTCAACCTAAAAAAATATTTATTTTCTAAAATTTGATTAATTAATATTTAATTAAACTCAATTAAAATTTATTAATCTCCAATTAAAATTTATTAATGATAATTAGATTTAATTAAATATTAATTAAATTTTAAATATAAAAATACTAATTAAGTGGTGGACAACACCGTGCGGTCAACTACACGGGAGTCCACCCCCTTTTTTATTATATATATTATTTTCAATTTTAATTTTATGTGTTTTATAGTTTAATTTTGTATATTATTAATTAGAATTTATTTTACCCAATCATAATATATAATTATTTTTAGTAAATTATATGCAATTCTTTTAGTTTACAATTGATTATTAGGAGTTGATTATTCCATTATTAAGGTATATAATACTTTAAACTACATTTTTAGTAATAAATGTTAATTATTATATATTATATATTTTTATTTTAAAGATAAATATTAGCTTCAAAATAATGAATTAATTCAATAGTATAAGATGAGTGAGGTGAGTTAGGCATGAAAAGTATTTCTACAGAACATCCGAGCCGAATTAGAAACATGCAAATCGAATGTTATAACGATATATTCCTTATTTTCTGGTTAAGATTTACAATCAAAACTAGAGAGACAAGTAAATCTTATTTTCCAACTTTTCCTCTAACACCTTAATTGGACTAAAATTATGGTTACTTTTCATATAAATCAAATGGGTAACAAATAATTAAACTAAAACATATCCACATACTCTATAAATAGAGTCTCTAGATTAGTGAATTTTACAGCCTAGCTAGCAATTCTCTCTTCAATAGTCCAATCACAATTAATTTTCTCAAAAACACCAATTAACATAATGATGGAAGCAAAGTCTCCACACTTATTGCTTTGCTGCATTTTCCTTCTCCTCCTCCTCAACTCATCTCTACGCTTCACTCGTGCAGATGCAGATCATCACCACCACCACCACCAAGAAGATTCCGCCATGGATTTCCTCAAACCCTTGGTCGGAACCCTAAAAGGAAACTCAACCCAAGGAATTTCCAAACTCAAGAACTTCCTCTCAAACCTCGGATACCTCAACACCCACACCAACATCAAATCCAAATCATCAGACGATCTCTTCGACGACGCCTTAGAACATGCCGTAAGAGACTACCAATCTTTCTTCAAACTCCCATCCACCGGCGTCTTGGACGCAGCCACGCTGGCCCACATGCGGCAGCCGCGCTGCGGCGTCCCCGACGTCTTCCCGCCCAACACGACCGGCCACTACACCTTCTTCCCCGGGTCGCCCAAATGGCCGGGCGGAAGGAGATACCTCAGGTATTCCTTCCCTCCGGAGGCACGAACTGACGTGTATGCGGCCATTCGCGACGCTACGGACATCTGGGCCCGCGTTTCGCCGTTCAATTTCAGGTACACGAGGGACTACGATAAGGCCGATATCAAGATCAGCTTCCAGTACAGGGCCCACGGCGACGGGCAGGCGTTCGACGGGACCGGGGGTATTTTGGCCCATGCAACTGCTCCGACGGGCGGCGTGCTGCATTTTGATGCGGATGAGAGGTGGGTGGATGGAGTTGTGGGAGGAGCCTTTGATTTGCAGACGGTAGGGTTGCATGAATTAGGGCATATTCTTGGACTCGGCCATAGCGCCGATGGTGCTTCCATTATGTTCCCTACCATTGGGAATGGCTTCAGAAAGGGTTTGAACAAGGATGACATTGATGGAATTAAGGCATTGTACCCATCCTAATTCCAAAATTTACTAACATTAATAAATAAAAGTTACCGCAAAATAACAATTTTTAAATTGTGTCATCATGAAATAATGTACATGTCCATGTTTTCTCGTGACTGCTTGTTCTAGGGATTTTATGTGAATCCAACTTTATATATCAATATAATTTCCTTTTTTTTTCTTTGGATTTGGGCTGTTAAGTAAGATTGAGAAGAAAATATATGAAGAATCCACCAATAATATATATGCGAGTACACCGTTTTTTAGGACCGTAACTTTTTCTTTTTTGCAAAAGTAGGACAGATTTTTTCGGGCTTCCAATTATTGGACAAAATTTAAAAAATCGATCATCCATAGGACAAATTTGGGCCCGATTTATAATTTTCAGGCTAAGTTGCATGTGCTTATCACATGAGCTCAATTTTGCAGCCCATTCCTACATGGCTACCAACTAAGCCATCCATTCAAGAAAAAATAAATTTAAAATTATTTACTCAAGCATGCGGCGCCGTCACGAGGAAATGGTTGTAGTAGGGGAGGTAAATGGTGGCGGTGAGGCAAGGGCAGTCGAGCATGTGGCGGTGGAAGATGACTCGAGCATGGAGGTGTTGGTGCGGTGGGTGGGGGCGAGAGAGAGAGATGAGACATAGAACGAGAGTAGTTTTATTTTTATTAATTTTTTTATTAAAATTATTTTAAATTTACTTTTTGACCGCCACATAGGAATGGGCAGAAAAATTGAACTCACGTGATAAGCACATGCAATTTAGCCCGAAAATTATAAATCAGACCCAAATCTGTCATAGGAATGATCAATTTTTAAAATTTTGTCCTATAATTGGAGGCCCGAAAAAATCTGTCCTATTTTTACAAAACGGTAAAAGTTACTGTCCTTAAAAAACTTTATACTCTATATATGCACATGATATATTGGCAAATTATTGTGTGCTCAAATTACAACGTGTTGTTAATAATTGTTGATTTGATGTGTCAATCCGAACATGACGAAGTGTTTCGTATAGGGTTGCATAAACGGGTACTTATGGGTACTCTAACCATTTTTTTCGGGTACCCATTCCCGTTTAAGTAAAAATATCATACACGTACCCTAATCGTTTTAGCCAACCGAATACCCAATACCCGGTCGGATGTACCCGGACCGGGTAACGAGTATCCGGTTTACCCATTTAACAAAAAAAAAACCAAAAAAACAACTCTATTTTTTTAGTTTTCCACTTGTTTTCAGCTCGATTTTTTGACGATTTTCAACGACGCAAATAAATAACCATCAACAACTAGACAACAACAAATCAATACCAAATATGTAGTTCAAACACTTCAACTTCAATAGCAAAAATAATTAAATATAATTAAACATACTAAATATTATATAAATAATAAAATAGTTTTTTGACCGGGTATAGACCAGATACCCGATATCCGGAAATTTTGAAAAACTCATACCGATACTCTACCCGTATCCGAAATTACGGTTATAGGTTACCCGTTACCTGACCGGTTACGGGTTACCCGAAAACCCATTTTTCAGATATGCACCCCTAGTTTCGTATATGGTCCATGAAGTTATATATATATAGGATTTGGTTCATATAAAAACTAGTCTCCATGTAAAAATTACAAACTAATCTCAACCGTTGATCATGGTATGATCTATGGTTGTTAATAATCAAAGCATGAAAATAATATGTAAAAAACATGATTTTTATATAAGCATAATTTTTTATACAAAAAGCATGCATCGAGAATAGTAGTATTAAGCATCATTGTATATATTAAAAAACATGATTATATATTGAAAAAAGTATGGTATGTAGTTTGTACGGGAGCACTGATTTTTATACTAACACATCCCTATATATATATATATAATACTATAGCAACGATCATTCTTATATTCGTCATCATTCCTCTAATTGTTATGTTGTGAAATGACGAAACTTCATCATAAAGATTATTTAATACCTAGTGATAAGAGTTTTCATTGCAAATAAATTGTACAACGGAATTTTTTTATTATGTACACTCTCTGTTACCAATTTTTTTTATTATATCAATCAAAGTGAATACAACCAAAAGTATGAACTGATATCTCTCATTCAGTCATTATTATTTGATGGATTTGATAAGAAATGTTATTCTATTCTTATTTCCTTATTTATTTTTAATTTTATCTAATACTCTCCACCATTCATTCAACATTTCCTACGCGTAACGCGGGTACCAATTTCATTCCCAAACCGAATCCTTTCTTAATAAATAAACTAAACTTGAAAAGGAAAAAAAAAAAAAAAAGCAAAAAAACTAGCCGTTAAACAGAAGCATACCTTTGCCCGGATGTAACGTTCAAAAACTCATTTTGAATTAATGAATACTATCGGAAGCAGGACAAAGATTACCTTCTTTTATAAACCCCCATTCCCCATTGCCCCTTCTCTCATAATCTCTCTCTCTCTCTCTCTCTCTCTCTCTCTCCCTGTCATTACCCCTCTCTTTCTCTCTCTCTAGGCTCTTTGCGATCGCGAAGGAGGAGAGGCAGATCCCGTTGTTTCTCACTCTGAAGCCTCTCTTCTTCTTCTTCTTCTTCTTCTTGTTCTTCTTCGATCTACATACACTAAATCTTCAAGTCTGAATCTCTGTTTTTCAGTCTCTCGAAATTCAATTACTTGAATCTAAAAGTGAAAGGAGGATACAATGGCCACTGTTACTAACACCCACCACCAAGACAGTAACCCTAACACCCCCGCTGCCGCCGCCCCGCCGCCCAAGCAGACTGTTCCCACCGCGAAAACCGTTGATACTCAGTCCGTTTTGAAAAGGTATACTTAAAGACTGTTTCCTTGATTACTCTTCCGTTGTGGTTTAATTCAATTTTGTAATATTCGATTTCTTGAACTCGTCTGCATTAGATTATTAATTTGCTCTCTTTAGGGTTTCGATAAGCCTCTTTTCCCTAAAGTTCAATTTCTCTGAAAAAAATGAAGGGTAAAATAATGTGCGTTCAATAAACACACACACACACACATACAAACACATCTGTTGAAGTGAGCATTAACCCATATTTATTAACTATTGTAGTTCGATATATTAATTAAATCGAAACTAATGGAAATTATCATATAATCTGGTTTACACCGTGGGATGCAGGTATAATTAAAATATTGGTCGTATTTGAGATAAGTACGTTACATCAAGTTTGGTGTGAAAAGGATATTAGGTGGTGTAGTATTTATTCTCTGCCAAATTTAATCTGATGCAGCACGTTTAATTTTAATATTACTGAAGAAAAGGGTAATTTTGGTGGGATAGAGTTCAATGCCAAAAGTGTTAGGGTTTGAAAATAGTTTACATCAAAACATTAGTTTACATCAAAACATCATTTCTGGGATAAAGTTATACTATTAGATTTTGTTCTGTGGAAGCTATTAAATCGTGATGAATCTAACATTACTGTTGCATCATCTTTTATGTTATAGTTTGGAAATGGCAGTCGGCTATTCAATTGATGCTAATCTCTGGTTTGTTGGTTGAAGGTTTTGCACTATATATATAGTTGGTTATGGTAGTTCCTTTTAACTAGGAGCTGCACTTTTTTCTTAATAGTTAATACTAATTTAGATGATTGTCACCGTTTAAGTTGGTTTGATCCTCATTTATTTGTAATCCATTTGACCCTGCATATATCTATGGACTTAGAACCCTGAGCCATCTCTGATGCCAACGACTAACTGTGTCTTGTTTGGATTGTGAAACAGATTGCAATCCGAGCTAATGGCCCTAATGGTAAGAATTATGATTTGTGTCTTGTGATGCCACCATTGTTTCGATCCTTATAAGGAATTAACATTAGCTGACCTTTAATTTCGTTGCAATTTGTGCTTGCATCCATAGATGGGAGGTGATTCTGGAATATCAGCCTTCCCCGAGGAGGATAACATATTTTGCTGGAAAGGGACAATCAGTGGCAGCAGTGACACTGTCTTTGAAGGAACTGAATACAAGTTGTCACTGTCCTTCCCCTCCGAATATCCTTTCAAGGCTCCAAAGGTTAAATTCGAGACATCTTGTTTCCATCCTAATGTCGATGTTTATGGGAACATATGCTTGGACATATTACAGGTTATACTCCGAACTAGCTTTGCCTTCTTATGTTGTTAGCTGTATCCGAATCTCGCAGTGTTATCTAAAGAAAACTCTTCTAATATTTGCAGGATAAGTGGTCATCTGCCTATGATGTTAGGACTATCTTGCTATCGATTCAGAGTTTGCTTGGAGGTAATTTATCAAGAATGCTTATTTTATTATAGCATTTCTTTCTCCTCATCTTATTGTAGTTTGTTTCTGATTTTAATTATGATACTAACTAATTAATGGTTGTAAACAATTAGAGCCGAACATAAGTTCACCACTCAACACCCAGGCAGCAGCGCTTTGGGGCAACCAAGAAGGTAAAATGTACTTCAAATATCGTCAATGATCTTGTCATTATTCTGAAGAATTTATTATATGAGCTTGTGATTTTATTTTTAATTTTATCTTTTTTTTTTGGGCTGCAGAGTACAGGAAAATGGTGGAGAAATTGTACAAGCCAGCGGTCTAGAAGTTTCTGGAATTGGTGTTTAGCTGTTACGTTCACTAAATTTTTTTCAATGCTATGTTGGCTTATTTTTTAATTTTATATTGTAAGAGAAGGTGCGTTTGTTTTTTAGACTACAATGAAATGTTGAAAGAGTTATCCAGCCACATGATTGGGAAAGCCAAAATACAAACTTGGTTTTCCAAGAACGAATTGTGGTGTAATAGAAAAATTAAGGCAAATACACATTATTAGGTTCTTGCATTTGTATTTTATTTTAATTTTGGTGGTTCCTTGTATAATTTGTTAAATGATGATCAGTCTCTTTTATTTGTCATATACTAATTAAAAACTCTATGTTATCTCATCTAGGGGTGGTTCGGTACGGTAAACCGAAATTTTTTTCGCCATACCGGTATCGACTATGTTACGGTATACCGCTGGTATAAGAAAATTCATATTGTTATTGTATCGAAAATAGTCGGTACGGTATGATACCGTACCGAAAACTTTCGATATTTTCTAGATACGATAAGTGCGGTATACGACAGTTTCGGCAATTTTTTCCACCCCTAATCTCATCCAAGAACTAACAATCTGAATCTAAACAGTTAAATTTGAAAAAGGTCAAAGAAAAATCATGGCTGGTCCGCTATGCATTGTTATTTTAAGTGTCATCGGGTCGGGCCCTTCAATGTTTGGGCCGATTAGTCTCATTAGGCCTATATATAAAATAGTCCTAAAATATCTCTACTCAACCCGATTATATAAATATCGGATTAAGGCTTAACTCTGAAACTCTAAATCGGATCAATCCGCTCCGTCTTGTTTAAAATACTTGTGAAATGCGTTGCTGTAATAGTCATGTTCATTTTTTAGCGATAGGGCAAAAAAAAAAGAAAAGATTTACTCCAAGAAACATTCAGCCTAATTGCCGGAACCGAATAGAGCGACCGATAAAACTAAGCTGAAAGCGAATGAATCTGTCCGATTGGATTCGGTATATATATTAATATCACAATGGAGGTCGAACAAGTATTGCACATGCACGGATGGAGTTTATCATATATAAGGAAGTTTATTAGCCCAATTAAAATTTGTAAGGGGATAAACTTCTAACCTGATAAAAACTCAATCAATTTGTTCAACATAATAAAAATACATGTTTTGAAAAAAACTAGAATAAAAGAAACAATTACAAATCTCGATCAATTCCTATAGTCATCCTCCCGTAAATCCATATTTTTTTCGCCGCCGCAATAGTACAGATAGATTTATATAAGAATCAGTAATTTCATGAAATGGATGGTCAATAATTTGCTGATGTAAAATTAAGAGATTAATCTTGTCTAGTCGTCCGGGTCATTGAAATAGTGACATTGATAAACTTGGTTTCCTGATATGTGGACATCATGTGATCACAAATAACATTTGTATAATTCTCGAACAATTGCTCCATTATCGATTCACCGAAATGTTGAACCAACAAGGGCTCGGCCACGGATCTCATGCATTTCGCATAGTAGTAGTTATTATTATTATTATTAATATTATTTTGATGATTGTGGGGGCTGCAGGCAGTCCAATTAATTTGAGTAGCTTCGAGATGGGTGATGGTGAAGGAGCCTCCTTGTCCACCTCCCTCTTCACTTCTGCAGGAGAAGGGATATTAAATGAATGGAGCTTATCTTCTTCTACTACTCCCTGCAACAACATATATAAATTAATTAATGCTTGTGTAAATATTTCATTATTAAATCTATATAGATACATTCTGGTAGGAACCATCCATTCTATAGGAATTAGGAAACGTTCTAGATTGTTTCACAGCTCCTAGCCAGATGAGGGAAAAAAAAATTGTTTGATCCTCTCCCTATGTGTACAGTCTTTCGAATTCAATATGCAAAGTAAGTTTGTAACTTTGTTAAAGTGATACAGGAAATAACTTTTGAATAAATATATATATCTTTGTCCCAATAATTTAGTCTCAGAGGAGATGACACGAATGTTAAAAAATGAGTTGTTTATAATAAAACTAGCTAGAAAGTGATCGCAACTTTTTGGAAGGTACTTCTATCAAACCACGAGGAACAGAAATGAGAAAACGACTCTTTTGCATATAGTATACTGTGTATGTAATTTAGGAGTTATATATTATTATATATATATTTATGGGATATTATAATTTCTATTTTGGGAATGAGACTAATTTGTTGGGACGAGTAATTATAAGGAAATTGGGAGTAAATTTTGAGAGTGAGAGAGTAATAGTTTATTGGTAGCAACCAGAGACAGCAATTGGTTGAGGGAAATGACCAAGAGCTCCCAAATAGCAGTACTGATGTGATGATCACTTATCCTTCCCAAAATAGTTAGCACCATCCTTCCACCAACCACTACTTCTTCCGACCGACATTTCAAGAATGTCGCAAAGTCTGTTTGAAATTGATCGTAATATGCTTTAATCACACTCGCTGGGCTTTCACTCCCTATGCATATATTTTCTTTCTTCATTTCCAGCCCTTGAGGCACCTGTCGACGTGCATTAGTAATTAAATTAACAGAAATTAATTAATTAATTAATTAAAATGGAAGATGAACCAATTAATTACCTTGGAGAGCCACATGAGACTGTAAGAAGAATGAAGAAAATGGAGAGAGTTGGAGGCGAAGAGCCTGCCGTAAAAGGAGCCAGGAACTCCGAATACAAAGCATGAGCATCCGATCAATTCCTCTTTTAGTTGGGCTTTAAAGCTTGGAATCAGTGACTGGAAAATAGTGTTGAAATCATTTCCCGGGAGGTCTGAAATTCCGGCAACTCACGGCCGTGCTGCCGGCTTAATTTGTGGACAGTTTTGACCATCTCCGCCGCCACAAGTAGGGTGTTTGGTCCAGATGAACAACCCAACTCCGCCATGCACAACATGTTTGAGTTTGAGTTCAAAAGCATGCTGCAGTAAACATGAGTTATCGCATCTTCTGCTACTGACTTTGTCATTGTTATCACCTTTCTCTGCAGTGCACCCAACATACAAACATTATATATATAATTCTTAATCTACTTAATTTAGTATGGTTACGTAGGGTTTATTTAATTTGTTTGTTTTCTAATATTGAATTCAAGGATATGTATTCTTATACATTTACAAACAAAGTGGTTAAACAACTGTACTAATTGTATTAAAAGGGATAATTAAGGTACGTACTTACTTGGAGTAAAGAGTTGTTGGCATAACTGGTCTCTCCCTATTAGAGTAGGTTAGTTAGAGTCCTGCTGACGTGGAAAAGTTAGTTAGAGGTGACGTTAGGCTAAATTAAAGAAGTTGTTAGCTCGTTTGTAAACTGTATAAATACATGAGTACAGAAATGAGAATTGAATCTTTTCCTTCATTTTTCTATTCTAAAATGTATACTGCTCAGCTTAAATTCAATTCTAAAATGTATTCTAAAATGTATACTGCTGAAGCTATCACCACATCTGGTACCACTAAGATTTCTGAACCACTCTCTGATGCTGATGTTGTTGCTAATCCATTGTGGTATAAAGCTATGGAAGCTGAGCTTAATGCCATCAAAATCAAGGATACTTGGGACATTACACCACCCTCAGATGATATGGATCCTATTGATTGTAAATGGGTATATAGAGTGAAACTACATCCAGATGATACTCTTGATAAGCTAAAAGCAAGACTTGTGGCAAAAGGGTTTCAACAATTAGCTGGATTAGATTTTTTGGAGACTTTCAGCCCTGTGGTAAAACCTGTATCTGTGAGGTTAATGTTTGCTTTAGCAGCTACATATCGTTGGGAAGTACAACACATAGACATCAATAATGCTTTTCTCAATGGAAACCTTGACAGACCAGTGTACATGAAACAACCTCCAGGTTTTGAAGATCCTCTTCATCCGGATTGGGTCTGCAAACTAAAGAAGTCTCTTTATGGCCTAAAACAAGCACCCCGTGCTTGGTATGATCGTCTCAAGACTCATCTCATTCAATATGGCTTCAAGCATTCCACCTCAGATCATTCATTTTTTTTCCTCAGGAAGGGAGGTAAGTTACTCCTTGTTCTTGTTTATGTCGATGACATCTTAATTACTGGGGATGATCCTGTTCTTGTGGATCAATTTATCAAAACTTTAGTCACTGATTTTGCTCTCAAAACTCTTGGCAATGTTAACTTCTTTCTTGGTATTGAAGTCTCGAAGAAGCAGCAGAGTTTTCATCTATCTCAAGCTAAATATATTCGAGATCTTTTGGTGAAAACAAATCTGGGTGACAGCAAACCTCAGGCTTCTCCATATGATGCTGGAATTAAACTCCACAAGAGTGATAGTCCTTCCTTCTCTGATCCTACTCTATTTCGAAGTGTCATTGGAGCTCTGCAGTATCTCACCATCACAAGACCAGACATATCTTATATGGTTAACAAGTTGAGTCAGTTTCTTCAAGCTCCTACCGAGCTACAGTGGAAGGCCTGCAAGCGTTTACTTCGCTATCTCAAAGGCACTCTTCATTATTCTCTCACCTTTTCACCATCATCTTATTTGAATCTTATCACCTTTGTTGATGCTGACTGGGCTGGCTCAATTGATGATAGAAAATCTACTGGGGGCTACTTTGTGTTCTTGGGTCCTAATCTGCTATCATGGAGCTCTAAAAAGCAAAATGTCTTTTCTCGTAGTTCTACTGAAGCTGAGTACAGGTCGTTGGCTGATGCGTCTATGGAAGTCATCTGGATTAAGTCTCTACTTCGTGAGCTTGGTTATAGTCTACCTCAAGCTCCAGTTTTGTGGTGTGATAATAAAAGCGTTGCTGCTATGGCTTCCAATCCAGTGCTACACGCGCGAACAAAACATATAGAAATAGATATACACTTTGTTCGCGATAAGGTGATCAAGAAGGAGCTTGATGTTCGTCATATTGCCTCAGATGATCAAGTTGCCGACGTTCTAACAAAGCCAGTGTCTATCTCTCATTTTCAGCTGTTAGTTAATAAACTTCCTTTTGAAAAAGGATAGTTCTTGTTCAGCGAGGGTTGTATTAGAGTAATGGTTAGTTAGAGTCCTGCTGACGTGGAAAAGTTAGTTAGAGGTGACGTTAGGCTAAATTAAAGAAGTTGTTAGCGCGTTTGTAAACTGTATATAAATACATGAGTACAGAAATGAGAATTGAATCTTTTCCTTCATTTTTCTATTCTAAAATGTATACTGCTCAGCTTAAATTCAACACTCCCAAACCTCCGTTCATGTGCTCCATTCTTAATTCTCTCTCTCTCTCTCGTGAGTGTGGAACCACGCTGGGCATAATAGCTTATTTATAGAAGTTTGCAGTTATCGGCCATGCAAGAAACAGGCGGGGCACCCAGATTTGGAATACTAGTTCATCTAATTAATTTGTACTACTAGATCTACAATTATAAAATATTAATTAAATCATTTATACATTCACTCTTTTTTTTTTTTTGTGTGTGTGTGTGTGTGGAGGGAGCCAGAATTTTTGTACAAGGGTGGTAAACTTTCTCAAAATCTAAGTTATAAAAACTTGATATATGTACATTAATAATATTTTTGGCACAATATTTACATATTTATATATGAACATTTAAAAAAATAACAAGGAAATAGAGAAATTTATTTATGTAATCTTATGTACATTAATAACTAATTACCAAATTACAAAAACATTAAAGAATGATAAAATGGGAAGCCTATCATAATTTTACTCTCAAATTTTGAAATGGACACTTACTAGAAAACAAGAAAAAAAATCATAATAGGATATTTAAAATACGAAGGGAGTATATAAAATGATGCCTTAACTACATATTATTTCACTACACACAAACGTGACTAATAAATAAATCCAAATAATAAAACGTTTTTGATTTACTTTATTACAAGTGAGAGTTATTGTAATTAAATTTACAATAGATCATAACAAAAATGTCCCACTATCTCAAAAAAAAACATGAAACATAATTCAGGATAAGGAATGACCGTACAGAAATTGGAGTCTTAGATATTAATGACAGTAATATTGAAGTATTCCCTAAAAAAATTAGTATTTGATATATATATATATATATATATAATTGAAAAAAGTTGTAAATTTGAGGGGACGGTCGCCACCGCCAGCCACCCCTAGCCTTTGTCTCCGTCAGGGAACACTCTATTTCTTCATCCCTTGAAATTTTAGACGCGGCCAGTAACTCACTAGCTAGTTTAAAAATTTAACATGTTTTGTTATCTTTATATTAGGTTGTCATATTTTCTATCAGATTATTTATTTATAAGAACTCCACTCCTTCAAATTCATTATCATTTTCCAATTCAAATAAATATTTTGTTAAAATCTAGCTAATTTATTTTCTTTTTTTTAATAGTTTTAATTGATGATATTCATAATTTTTATACTATTTTGCAATCCATATGATAGTCGTTTCAACTACAACATCACTTTTAAAAAATTTACAATTACAAAACACTGAATATTTTTCAGCGAACTTTTTCCGACATGTCATTGAATATTTACACGTGTACACTCCACATGTGATGCCGTGTGTAACATATAGGAGTATATTGCCTTTTCTATTTGACCACCAGAACTTATAATATCTTGTACTTTTTAATCCTAGTTTGTTATTCTTTTCAACTTTGCTCACTCAACAAATTATATCTCATATTTTGAACATTAAATAAAATGAAATTAAGTTGAAAGATGGCATGATATCTCGATTTCTGCAGGTTCATAAATGATAGAAAAGAATAGGGTTTCAAATTTGAATTATTTTGAAGTGCAATACCGGTGTGGAACTGACTAGTAATTAAGAAATCAAGAATGGGCGCCATTACGCATCATTAATTATTTGGAATCCAGCATCTCGATTAACTCATAACTTTTGCCTTTCCCAAGTGTATATGAAACTCAGGATTGGGTGATATCCCAGACTTTAAATTAAACTACTCCTATCTCCTCAATTAAATTAATATTTTCGGCCCTCAAACTCGTATAGTGATACAAATTTATTGATTATATTCCTAATTATTGTATGAAAATCAAACAATAAAGAATCCGCATTAAAGACAAGAGTAAATAGAATATTGTTTGACATCAATTTTCTATAAAATTTCGAAATAGTAAACTTATTCAGATAGAAATTTTATTTCTAAATAAGAAAGTTATTTCGGAGAGCTGAGGGAGTAATGGAAATCAAACAACAAAAATGCTACTCCCGTGTGCGTGTGTTAGCCTAGTGGTAGAGTGGTTAATGCCCGGGCCAAAGGTCACGGGTTCAAGTCCACCGTCACGCGGCCTTTAAAATTTCTTGTAATGTTTGTTCCAAAAAAAAAAATGCTACTCCCTCCTATTCAAAATGTAGGTCTTTTAAGGCTTTTATAACTTTTGCAAAATATATGTCATTATAGCATTTTTTCACCTTCAAAATCCATAATTACCCCTAATTAACTCAACCCCAAACTCACATTTTCACTATTCACTCATTTCAATTAATAATTTATCAAGGTTAAATTTGATAAAAATAAATTTCCTTAATTTGTATGCACAACTCTAAAAAGACTTACATTTTGAATAGGAGGGAGTACTATTTAAGTACTATGACCAAACCAATTCTCATTCAGTCATTTGTCATTTCAAAATATGATTTTGGTCAATGGTCATAGTATACTTCAGTGACGTTTAGGCTTGATATGATTTTGCACTAAACTGAAAATTTACGGTTTCCCATTTTGCCATGGTCTCTTGATTAATTCCTACCAGTAGTGTTAGAAGCTAGTATATTTAATTCCACTATATCTTGATAATACCATTTGTAGAGAAGAGTATGCATATATATCATGCATGTCACATTTCAGAAATTCGCCTTAATTTGGTATTACGCTTTTGATGTTGCATTTATTTGTTCACCACATGCCAGGAAATCCATAACATAACTACCTTAATTACAAAGCTTTGGAAATACATTGGATACCATATGATTATGCAATCTTGATGCTTTACTTTTGTTTCTCCAATTTAATATTGGTGTTTAAATTTTCCGTCTTTAACAAATATCTTAATGAAAGATCATAATCTATATCTATACCTATTATAAAAGTTTCTTGTTTACAAAAATTGATTTGCTCATTATATCTCTATTATAGATTTAATTATAGAAAAATAATGTATATCATATACTATATTGCTCTATTATATATTATTAGATTATACTTATAATATTCTTACTTATTTAAATTATTTAGGGTAGTTTAATAAATTAATATAAATACGTTTTATTTACTTGATATGTGATAAGAATTATTTGATATATATATAAAAGAATCCTCTTGCATTTAAATTTCCTCAAAATTGTGGTAAGATTTATCTATTTTTTTACTTATCTATATTTATTATTTAAAGTTATTATGATATGACTATTTTATTTTTCATATATATATTGTTGGAAAAATTCTAAGTTTTGATTTAATACCAAAACTCATCTGACTCCAACCGAGTAGATGATTGCATCAACCTAAGTAGTGCTTTCCAGCTCGCCTGTTTGAGCTTTAGATTTTCTAATTTTACACGTTAAGGAAGCTGAAGACAATGAGAAGATCCGATTTGTGTTACCGGCAGAGTCAAAATATCGAATTTCGAGGAAATTTCCAGCTTAGCAGAGTTCAAAATTGAGCAGAATCAAGCTGAAGAATGACCGAGCTAATCAAAGCCAAGAAGACACAGCTGAACCAATCCAGCTGTCCAGACCAAAAGATTGTCAACTCTGAAGACATCAATTCAAATCAGAGTTGCAGATCCAGCTCCAAATTCAAAAACCAGCTTGAAGTAAAAAAAATCCCGATGTCAAAGGAAGACAATTTACCTCGACCAATGAGGGATTGACAAATCAGCATCATAGAGTGCAGAACTTAGGATCTGACACTGATAAAGACAGGTGAAGATACGCCCAACGGTAGATCGAGAAGATCAGAGAGTAGGTGAGATTCAAACGGCTCTTCCAACGGCTAGTTTTGAATCTCTACCTATAAATACCAGTCTTCAACCGCAGGATCAAAAACAAAAAACTCTCTACAAGCTTTCATCTTCTGAAATTCTCAAGCATTAAAAAGCTCTCTAGCAGTTCTTACTCTTTCGAAGAACACTTTATCTTAAAGTGTTTCTAGTTCAGAAAATGTCCAGTTTTTCGTCTGATCCCTAGGAAGAATTCATTATATATCCAAAGCCTAGATATTGAACGAGTTCACTTAAACTCAAAGTTTTTCATTGTAAGAACCCGTTCATAGTTGGAACCCCAAAAACCATACCCCTTCTTTATCCAGAAAGGTTAGGTTAAGGTTACGCCAGCTTGAAGCTCGAAATTCAAGTGTTTGTAAGGTTTCTTCAGTACCCGGAAAGTGAAAGGTCCAGGCTTCTACAGTACCCGTAAACTGTTAGAACACAGCTCAGGTTCGAGCTGCAAAGTTGCTTGGTACTCGTAAACCAAGTGGTAGTGAATTACCAGTTTATCTGGTCGTGGACGTAGGAGGAGTTTCTCCGAACCACGTTAAATATCGTGTTCTTTTTCTGTTCTTCATTTCCAGTATTTTCAGTTAAAGAACTAACTCCATCAAGCATATCATATTCATCAAACTGCATACTCAGTTGTTCACTCAGACCAGCTGTATTTTTCAAAAACTGCACAACTAGACTAAGCTGAAAATTTATAGATAATATTTTCAAGCTGAGTTTTTCTAAGTATACGAGCTAAGTTTTTAAATCACCACTTTCCGCAACACCAGCTGAGTTATCAGTCCAGCTGACCGTCTTCGTCAAGAAGTCAGCTGGATTTATAACTGAGCCATCACTCTCAGTTTTTAACTTGATAAAAAGTTAAAAAAGTTTTATCTTTGGTGTATTCACCCCCCCTCTACACCAAAGATTCCGCTCAGGGACCATCAATTGGTATCAGAGCAGTGGTTCAAAAGACCGTTGTTTCTGAATCAAGAGATTCGTCTTGATCTTTCTCTGTCAGTGGTCAACTGAACAGATCCATTTTGGAAAAACTCATATTACTGCATACTGTGCATATCTTCATGGATTCTTCTCTTAGCAGGAATCTCCCGACATTCTCAGTCGATGACTATGCCATATGAAAATTCAGATTAAAGAGTTTTCTATGTGCGCATCATGATATGATGTGAGACGTCATCACTGATGGATCCATTCTTATATACAAACAAGGAAATGAGCTTGTACCGGCTGAAGATGGTGGACAGCCAGTTTATCAACAAATCCTCAAACCTAAGAGTGAATATACTTCAGAAGAGAGGAAGCAAGCTGGTCTCGATAGTTTTGCGAGAAATACCATCTCATCAACCGTCTCAAACGCCTAGCTCAACAAAATCATCAACTACAATACAGTGAAGGAGATGTGGAAAACCTTAGCTAAGCTGTGCGAAGGGTCAGAGGAGATTAAAAAAAATAAGTTCACAATCGTCTGCCAGAAGTTTGATAACTTCAAGCAGCTAGCCAACGAGTCCATCGAAGGGATGGAGCTAAGATTTTCAAGCATCGTAGTTGAAATTGAAACAATCTGAACTGGGAAATACACCCAGGGAGAAAAGAACTTGAAGGTCCTTTTAGCACTCACAGCTGAATGAAATACGTACAAGGTAGTTCACCAAAGTCGAAGTGACTTGGGTGATCTATCAACAGAAAGATTATTCTCCCTGCTCAAGGCTAACGAATACAACTTGAAGATCACCATGGAAGAATCATCAAGCAAGCAAAACGATGGAGAGCTGACACCTGCACCAAAGGAGATTGCTTTCGGAGCCAACTCTGAAAAATCTACACACATGCAGTCAACTGAGTCCTCTAAGAAGAAGAAGGAAAAGAAGGACATGAGCAAGGAAGAATTACTCGAAGAAATTGCCATGTTGGTCAAAAACTACAACAGACTCAACACCAGCAAGAGCAAGTACAAGAAGTTCGCAAGAACGTACAGAGACAAGTACACGACAGCTGATGAAAAGTCAGCTGACACCTCAAAACAGACAGACGAAGGCTGCTTCAACTGCAAGGAACCGGGACACTACAAGCAGGACTGTCCCAAGATGTCCAAGAAAGAAAAAGACCTTCTGAAAGCTAAGGCAGCTGACAGAAGAAGAGCCTACATAGCTGACGAGGAGTCTGAGTGCAACAAAATACATGACAACATGTCTTTTCTTAGATTCAGAGGAAGAAGCACTCATGGGCCATGATGAACCAGAATGGAATACTTGTTTCATGGGACAGACTGACGGACTCAACGAGGATGAGGTAACTTCTAGAACTCAAAGTTTATCTAACCCCTCACCATCACACAAACACTCTACACGGGTTTCAGAATCAGGACTGCCTGACTGGAGTCTAGTAGAGAAAGTTATAAATGACTTCAATGAGCTACAAGAGATCCTTGATATTACCATGTGTGAGGATGCCGAGCTAAAAGTGGAGCTATAAAAGAAAAGAGCATCAGAAGCAGCTGATGCTACACAGCTCAGAGAGGAGGTTGTTTTACTTAAGGACAAGATAGTGAAACAAGATTAGTTGATGAAGGAATTTTACTATGAAAGAAAACAGCTGTTGGAAGATTTGGAAAAGACCACAGCTGAATCAGAAAGAAAGTCAGCTGAGATCACGGAGCTGAAAAAGTCCGAAGAAGCGCTAACTACGAAGATGGTAACACTCATCAAAGCTACCACAACAATGGACGAAATCATAAGAGTTCAGCGTCCAGCAGCACTCAAGACAGGATTGGGTTACACTGGATCAAAAGATGTCACAAATATTGCTTCCACAAGTGGAACAAAAGTAATGTTTGTAAAGGCAAAAGAGAACCCAACTCCAGCTGCTCAGCAACAAATATCAAGAATACATCAGGCTTCGAAAAAGGAAGCTGTGAGGCAACCACAAGCGAAAATCAAACAGCAACGCGCTCAACCACAATGAAGACAGCAGGCTGGACTAGTCAGATACCAGCAATATCAGCATCACGTATCAAGATATCAACCAAGATAACAAATGATATACCCAGCTGGATATCAGTCATATGATCACCAACTGGAGTACCAATTCCAGCACAGATATCATACAAGACAGCAGAGACAAAGGAACGTCTCAGCTGGATACTCAGCTGGAAACTGAAAAAGATCTGGATATCAGCAGAGAAATCAAACTGGGAAAGCACAGAGACCAAGACCCCGCCAACAGCAACAACCAAAAAATACAAAGAATGTGTACATCGACACAGCTGGAAGAATCATCAGATCAAATGACCCAATACGAGTCATCAAGGAGGTCTGGGTCGTGAAAGGATCTCTAACTAACCCACAATGACCCAATTAAAACTGGGGACCTAAATTTTGATTTATGTTACAGGTCGCAAGGGAAAGACACATCATTGAGGAGTCAATGAGAACACTATAGTACATGGATAGTGGATGTTCCAAGCACATGACTCACCTAAAGTAATCGAGCGTCCATGCCCCTAAGTAATATTTGGTGACAACTCCAAAGGTCTAACCAAAGGTTACGGTACATTTGAAACTAACAATGTTAAAATATCTAATGTTTCATATGTACACAGACTGCAACATAATTTGCTTTCCATTAGCCAATTCTGCGACAACGGTTTTTCTGTCAAGTTTGATGTATAAGGATGCACAGGGAAACCAAGTAGATACTACTAAGAGGGAAAAGAGAATGAAATATGTATTTTGCTGACTGAAATAGCAGCCCTTCAGAAACTTGTCTTGTATCTAAAAGCAGCAATGAAGTCGGTATTTGTCACAGGCCGAATTTGAATCACCTCAACTTCAAGATAATCAACAAACTGGCCAGAAACCAGCTCGCCAATGGAATTCCAGATCAAGTATATGATAAAATTCATATGTGCAGCGCGTGTCAACAAGGAAAACAAACCAGGATTTCATTCTCTCTTAAGCCAATGCCATCAACAGTTCGCGTTCTTCAACTCCTACACATGGATCTCTTTGGTCCAGTGACTTTGGTCGTAGTGGATGACTTCTCAAGATTCACATGGGTGTCATTCCTGTACCAGAAAAGCGAAACCAGAACCAAGCTGTCAATCCTGCTGGAAAGGCTCACAACTCAGAAGGAGTGCAAAATATTGTCGATCAGATCAGATCGAGGAACGGAGTTTCTAAATGAAATGATCTATGAATACTGCGGAGTTCAACATCAAACCTCAGCTGCACGCACACCCCAACAGAATGGTGTAGCAGAGAGGAGAAATTGAACACTCAAAGAAGCGGCTACATCAATGTTAGCCAGCTCTGTCATTCCGAAGAAGTTCTGGACCGAGGCAATCAACACAACATGCTTCACTCAGAATCACTCTCTACGGCAAGGAAAAATATTGTACGAGCTATGGAATAATAGAAAACCATACATCGGATACTTTAAGGTTTTCGGATCTAAATGTCACATCTTAAACAATGGAAAAATCCAGCTAAAGACGTTCGACGCAAAGACAGACCGAGGAGTATTCCTTGGTTACTCCGCAGTAAGCAAAGCCTACAGAGTCTTCAACAGAAGAACTCAAACAGTCGAAGTAACTCCTCATGTTACTTTTGACAAATCTTCATTCGAATTCAGATATTCAATCAAACGAATAAATGAAGGAGAATCTTCAAGGCAAATTCAAACAAGAGCTCAAGAGACTCGAATCAGAAATCTGGCCGAACCATTAATATGGGATGATGAGCCAGAAGAAGAACTTCAAATCAATCAAGTAGAAGTTCCACCAGCTGGAAATCAAGAGGAACCTCCAACGCCAAATCAAGGGGGAATGCCATCAGCTGGAAATCCAGACACAGCTGAATCCCCAGCATCATCTTCAGCTGAAATCTTTCAGAAGTCACCACAAGGAGGATCAAACTCAATTCCAAATCAAATGGAATCTCAATCTCAAGACTTAACTCCAGAACAACTCCAAGCCAGACGAGATCTAGCCACTTCTAGCATCAATCAAATAGAAGAAGAAATCCGTAGAAGGAGAAGATGGATTGAAGATCATCCATCATCTGCCATCATTGGAGAACCATCAGACCAAGTCAGAACCAGAAGCTCGACCGCTCAAGCTACAACATCAAATCATCAAGAAGCAGCTGACAAAGCTCAACTCTCAGTAGAGCTAGAACTGACAGTCTATGATGAAGACACAACTCTAATGGCATGTTACGTAGCTCAAGTTCCAGAGCCTCAAACCATTCTAGAAGCTTTAAAGAGCGTGCCCTGGACAAATGCCATGCAAGAAGAGCTAAATGAATTCCTCAGAAATTGTGTCTGGGAATTGGTCGACAGACCTGAAGGAGTCAAGGTCATTGGACTCAAATGGATTTTCAAGAACAAGCTGGATACTCTTGGAGTCATCATCAGAAATAAAGCTCGACTCATTGCCAAAGGTTATACACAGCAAGAAGGAATTGACTTCGAAGAATCTTTTGCTCCAGTAGCTCGACTGGAAGCAATCAGATTATTTCTCGCTTATGCAGCACATCACAGATTTAAAAGGCTACCAAATGGATGTTAAGTGTGCATTTCTAAATGGAGAAATCAAAGAAGATGTCTACGTTGAACAACCACCAGGATTTGAAGTGGAAGGAAACAAAGTCTACAAGTTAAAGAAGACGCTATATGGATTGAAGCAAGCACCTCGAACTTGGTATGATACTCTATCAAATTTCCTTGTATCCAAAGGATTCAAGAAGGGCTCAGTAGACAGAACTCTCTTCACCATCAAGTTAGGAGAAGACATCCTAGTTGTTCAAATCTATGTGGACGACATTATCTTCGGATCAAGATCAACATTCTTATGCCAACGATTTGGAGAAATGTTATCAAGACAGTTCCAAATGTCTATGATGGGAGAAATGAGTTTCTTCCTAGGACTTCAAGTCAAGCAATCACCAGAAGGAATCTTCATAAACCAATCCAAGTACGTGAAATACTTGATCGCCAAATACGGAGTTCAATCCAGCAGAACAGTAAAGATACCGATGAACACCAACTGGAAGATTGAACCAGGAACTGAAGGAAAATCAGTAGATTCCAGCAAATACAGAGGGATAAAAGGTTCCCTGTTGTATCTTACAGCCAGTCATCTAGACATATCATTTGCAGTCGGAGTATGTGTCAAATTTCAAGTTGATCCTAAGGAGGTATACATGCAAGCAGCCAAGAACATTCTCAAATATCTCAAAGGAACTCAAAATGTTGGCTTGTGGTACCCAGCTGATGATAATCTACAGCTAACTGGATACTCAGACTCATATTTCGCTAGAGATCGATTGGACAAGAAGTCAACATCAGGAACATGCCAGTTCCTAGGAAGCAAGTTGATATCATGGTTTTTAAAGAAGCAAACTTGCATCGCAACTTCCACGACAGAAGCAGAATATATGGCAGATGGAAGCTGCTGCTCTCAAATTCTCTGGCTGAAACATCATCTGGATGACTATTAAGTGAAGACTGGACAAGTTCAAATTTTCTGTGATAGCTCAAGTGCTATTATAATTTCAGAAAATCCAGTTCATCACACAAGGTGCAAACACGTGAACGTGCGTCATCACTTTATCAGAGATCACGTGGAAAAGAAGGATGTCATTATTGAGAAAATTCACACAGACATACATCGTGCTGATATTCTTACAAAGCCGCTGGTGGAAGCAAGATTCAAAATGTTGTGTGGGTTACTTGGATTACTCAACCCAGATGAAGAAGATACATCCAACTGAAAGGAAGCAGACTCAGCTGGATGTCAAACTCAGTTTCAAGAAGAAACCAGCTGAGAATGAACCAAGCTCGGCTGGATATCAAAATTGAAGGAGTACTCAGCTGAGGGAGAACTCAATGCTAAACCCAACTGGAAAAGAACTCATTCAACATATCAACTCACAACCGAGGTATCAGCTGACTACTATGATCAGCTGAGAGGTTTGCGATATCGAAACCCTATTCTTTAAGATATATATATGTCTTTATTCTGCATATCTCAGAAAAGAAAATAAATAAAGGTTTCAATCACATCGTATCATATCGTATCAAATCGAATTTAATTAAAAGTCTGCAAAGTTCTTAAGCATGGGAGTTCCGAGGCAGAAGTCAAAACATTTCATCTACCTCACGCGAGCATCAATCACACGTGTTGTACGAACGATAATATGACGTGATGCGTTAATCACTCCCAGCCGTGGATACCCATATCAAACTGCCATAATCTTGACCGTTCATCCAACAAGGCAGTTGATATTTATATCAGAGATATGCAAATCCTCGCCATTCTTATCTCTAAAAAGTTGTTTCTATCGGCATATTCTTTTTCTACATATTACTCGTTCTACTAACAAGTTTTTTTTGAAGAAGATCATGGCATCAAAGAAGCTGATTCCAGGAGCCGATCAGCATAAAGTCTTACTGTCAAAACTTCACTTTGAGAGTTGCGTAACTCTCAGAAACCACAAGAAGTCGGAGTTTCAGGAGGTAATGAAACACATCGACAGAGCTGGTCTAATGCAGTGGGTAACTGCAAGACCCAAGAACGTTCTTCGCCAGGAAGTAGCAGAATTCTTCTTGGAAATGTCAAAGGAAAAGGACCGCCTCCATACCAATGTTTATCTCACGATAAAGGAGAAAACGGGAATCTCTCCCCTGAGAGATACACCAGAGAGGAAGTCTAGTCAGAACTTGACAAGATGCTGATAAAGCCGGAGCCATTCAGAGCAAGCATGTCAAAGCTCCTGCTTCGTCCCAAGTACCGACTACTTCTGGACATCACTCAAAAGTGCAGCCATTCTCGGTATGGCTGGATCTCAAGGAGAAATTAGCATACCCAAGTTGAAGCCGATGATAGCCATCCTCAAAAGTGACCATGTGGACTGATTCTCTTACTTTTTGGACAAGTTGGAGAAAGAATCAAAGAAAATCCGGTTCAAGGATAAAGAATGCACCTGGTACAGCTGCAAGGAGACAATGTACTTGTGCTCTAAAGCCGCTTGCATCATAGAAATGATTGCCAGATCGCGCAACATTAGGTGGCATAATCCGGAAGAGTTTCCAATCTCAAGGATACTCTTTGAGAAACCAAGTCAGCTGATTTACTTGTTGAAGAAAGCAGCACCTGAACAAAAAGAGGAAGATGCAGGAGACAAGCAGCAGACATCTATTCCTTTTCGAGCAGGGAAGAGAAAACAGCACGAGGAGACAAAACAAGCTGAAGCACCGTCTTAAAAAAGAAGACTCAAATTCAAGGTGCCCAGCCAGTCAGCTGAGAAGCCAACTGATATTGAGGGAAAATTCGTAATGACTCTCCGAGGAGCAGAAGGGTCACAAGCGGTGGTTTCTTACGGTGGAAAAGAAGTTCATGTGCCCGCGTGGACATCACTATCACCACCACTTTATCTCTCTATTCCAGCTAATCATCTAAGCTTAAACCCCAGATCAGATGGAATACTTCAACCCCCTTCTCCTCAATTTCCTTCAGCTCGACAGGGATACCAACTTCATAATAAAGATGAAGAAGTTGGAGCTCAAACCCCTGCACCAGGCTCACATAAAAAGCCTCGTCCAACTGACGCTCCTTTGCAGCTAGATGATGAAAACAGAGCTGAACCCCATACCCCCACTTCATCTGAAGAAGTGGAATACTTAAGTCCCTCAAAAGTTGTACGTGACGCCTCCATCTCAAGGTTTGATGACCTTATGCTGGAAGGAGTCTCAAGCGCACTGTAACAATATCTAGAGCTAGCTTCACTCCCAGCCGCATTAGTCGCCATCAGCTACTTCAAGTTTTACATTGCTATCAAAATGAGCACTTGGTACGCAACTGAAGAGCTAATTCGGACCTACTCATTCGACCATCTAAAGTCTGCAGAAGTTCAACTGCAAGAGATTTTTAAATTTGAAAGTCTCCAGGATGCATTCATGCATCAAGACGAGCTAATCCAAGATCTGATTCAAAAATCAAGGAATGATGTTATGCCACCCTCAGAAGACGTCATCTTAAGAGCCAACTCATACCTTCAAGCACTCAGCTGGATTGCTCCAGTTGAATCTGCCAAGGAAGTTGTGCCTGCAATCACAGCTGAGGCAACGACTATTGATGAAGAGCCAGCTAATACAACAGTTGGGCCACAAAGTCCAATTGCCAATGACACTCGCACACTGGTCGAGATCGAGGCATCAAAACCCAGTACTTCATAATCTGGGAGACAAACGGATTCAGCCCAAGTGCTTTCAGCCTCAATGACGGATGAGATCGCCAAGAAAGTCGAAGAAGCACTTCTGCGAATCTCAGCTATAGAAAAGCAAGTCGACTGGCAAGGCCAATCAATCGATGATGTTCATCGATTTGCCCAGAATCTACAGGAAAGCACAGATCAAGATCTCCGACAGTCTCTCGTCTCTCCAAGAATTGATCAATCCATTCATCTTGAAAAGAGAGTACCAGAGATTGTTTCAAGACTCCAAATTCCACTGCATGAAAAATTGTCAACCCTCTCAAGTCAGCTGGATGCTATCACACAGAGGAATCTCTCATACAGCACGGATATTCACAAGCTGTACAACCTCTACAAAGATCTGGACAAACAGTTCAGAGCTAACAACCGCAGCATAGCAGAACTCAATATCGCAACAGCTGACAACACAGCAAACTTGCTGAAGCAATTCAAGAAATTGTACAGCTCAATAAGACAGTCGTTTGTCTCTCCCACTTTGTTGATAATGTCAAAAAGGGGAAAGATAGTGAGACGAGAAAAATGTCATCAATAAGCAGAGGCAAAGCTGTTGTATCTGAAGACGTAGAAGTCCAAGCCCTTCAGTCTGCGATAAATGTTGTTGCTAAGCTAACATCAGATGAACCAGCTGAAGCTGAAAAGGAAGACAAATGGAGTCAAGTCAAAGACAGCGGAGTTACTCCAGATGAGCCAAATTAATCAAAAAAGAAGCAGCGGATGCAGAAGTAAAGTCCCAACAAGCTGGGATTAAAGATTAAAGAATTGAAGTTTTGATACTTTAATTTTATCTGTTTTATCTTGTAAATCGCTGTAATTCATGACATTAATAAAACTGAAAGTTTTTTTTGCTCAAGCTCACCCTGATGACAATAACTCTTTGTCCAGGCTCTGAACTCTGAACTTGATTAATCTGCTGAGATTTTTCTCCCGCTCTTAGATTTAGGGGAAAGTTTCGTGTTTTTCTCAGTTAGGTTTTGGCATCATCAAAAAGGGGGAAATTGTTGGGAAAATTCTAAGTTTTGATTTAATACCAAAACCCAACTGACTCCAACCAAGTAGATGATTCCATCAACCTAAGTAGTGTTTTCCAGCTCGCCTATTTGAGCTTTAGATTTTCTAATTTTACAGGTTAATGAAGCTGAAGACAGCAGAAGATCCAGCTGTGTTACCAGCCGGAGTTAAAATATCAGCTGATGAGGTTTCCAGCTGAGCAGAGTTCAAAATTGAGCAGAATCAAGCAGAAGAATGACCGAGCTGAGTCAAAGCCAAGAAGACAGAGCTGAACCAATCCAGTTGTCCAGACCAAAAGAATGTCAATTCTGAAGACATCAGTTGAAGTCAGAGTTACAGATCCAGCTCCAAATTCAAAATTCAGCTTAAAGTCAAAAAATCCCGATGTCAGAGGAAGACAATTTATCTCAACCAATGAGGGATTGACAAATCAGTATCCTAGAGTGCAGAACCTAGGATCTGACACTGACGAAGACAGGTGAAGATACGCCCAACGGCAGATCGAGAAGATCAGAGAGTAGATGAGATTCAAACGGCTCTTCCAACGGCTAGTTTTGAATCTCTACCTATAAATACCAGTCTTCAACCTCAGGATCAAAAATGAAAAACTCTCTACAAGCTTTCATCTTCTGAAATTCTCAAGCATTAAAAAGCTCTCTAGCGGTTCTTACTCTTTCGAATAACATTTTCTCTTAAAGTGTTTCTAGTTCAGAAACTGCCAGTTTTTCGTCTGATCCCTAGGCAGAATTCATTATATATCCAAAGCCTAGATTTCGAACGAGTTCACTTAAACTCAAAGTTCTTCATTGTAAGAACTCGTTCATAGTTGAAACCCCAAAAACTAAACCCCTTCTTTACTCAGAAAGGTTAGGTTAAGGTTACGCCAGCTTGAAGCGCGAAATTCAAGTGTTTGTAAGGTTTCTTCAGTACCCGGAAATTGAAAGGTTCAGGCTTCTACAGTGCCCGTAAACTGTTAGAACACAGCTCAGGTTCGAGCTGCGAAGTTGCTTGGTACTCGTAAACCAAGTGGTAGTGAATTACCAGTTTATCTGGTCGTGGACGTAGGAGGAGTTTCTCCGAACCACGTTAAATATCGTGTTCTTTTTCTGTTCTTCATTTCCAGTATTTTCAGTTAAAGAACTAACTCCATCAAGCATATCATATTCATCAAACTGCATACTCAGCTGTTCGCTCAGACCAGCTGTGTTTTTCAAATAATATTTTCAAGCTGAGTTTTTCTAAGTGTACGAGCTAAGTTTTTAAACCACCACTTTCCGCAACGCCAGCTGAGTTATCAGTCCAGCTGACAGTCTTCGTCAAGAAGTCAGCAAGATTTATAACTGAGCCCTCACTCTCAGTTTTTAACTTGATAAAAAGTTGAAAAAGTTTTATCTTTGATGTATTCACCCCCTCTACACCAAAGATTCCGCTCAGGGACCATTATATATATTCTTATTATTAAAATCTGTCAATAGTACGTGCGATGCACGTCGACACTACTAGTTTAAATAAAAGTTTGAAGCTGAGACAGTAAGAGCAACTCGAAATTCTAACTCATGAACAAGGACTTATGTACGTATCTCAACTTAATTTAACCATAATTAATTTAATGGTTATATATGGAACAAAGAACAATTAGCTCTTTTAATAGAAAAAATTAAACTGGTTGATTTTGTGCCAACTAGGGGCAGCAAATCGTTGATTTCATGCCCCCCCATATACTTGTTAAAGCTATAATTCCAAACTCTATTAAATGTAAATAGATATGGTTTTCTTCATTTTCATGAAATTAATTTTATATTTATATTATTATATTCTTTTCTTTTTGAATTTTTTCGTTATGCACATGACTAGCTGTTTATATTACTTCATTCCACAATCTGTACCTAGTTTGCCTAGAATAACTAGTGATGGTAAAGGGCATATATTTCGTCCATTTAGAAATAGTACTCAAAACCTCAAAAAATCTTATAGATCTCAAACTAAGTAATAGAGAGATGTTTTTGTTCCCAGAGCTCGTTATATAATTCCAGTTAGGAATACATTTTAATTTCATACCCAAATCTCTCAAAAGCTATTGATTCAAAACTTTTAGGTTTTTTTAGATCATTATATACATAATCGCTCTCCTACCCACTGTAAGCACAAGTTAACCCACTGCCTTTGTGGCAATGCCACGTGGGCAGGAGTCAGTTGCCACTTGGGCAATGATGTCGTATATATGAAATAGAAGCCTAGTCCACGTTATTAGTAAACGCGTGAAATCAGCTTGCTAGAGATCGGAAAAATAGTATAGGTCGAATTTGTGAAAAATATAAAAGTTGGGTACTTATTTACAACATTTCAAAAATTTAATCTAAAAATTACAAAAGACACCAAAAGTTGAATATTAATTTACAATTAACCAAAAGAAGAAACTCAAAAAATTATGCAACTTTAAGTCTAGATATTCTACTATCCTTGTCAATTCACTAGATATAATTAGACCTGACAAAATGAGCCCGACCCAGTGTACCCAAATTAAACCAATGTTGGATTGGGCTTTGAAAATGGATGCCCAAAAAAAACCAAGCCTATAAAATCCACCCAGATAGCCACCCAGGCTTTGAGCCAAAAAAAGCCCAGGATTTCTGGCTAATAAAGCCCACCCAAAATTTCTATTGTATTTTATATATTATGACTTTAATAAATGATACTACATCCGTTCCATTATTCTTGTCTCATTTCTTTTGGGCACGGGTATTAAGGAGAAGGGTGTTTAAATGGTAAAAAGATATAAAGTGGTGGAGCCCATAACTTTTTGTGAGAGAAACATATTTCCTTTTATGAAAACAGGACAAGAATAACGGGACAGCACAAAAAGGAATACAAGACAAGAATAATGGACGGAGGGAATATAATATATAGACCACTACACCACTAGCCTAGCAATATAAGATAGACCAAATGGGCTAGGTGGGTTCAGCCCGGTGGCCCGTGAGGGATTGTTGGGCTTACTTTAATCGGTCTGACACACTATTGAGCCGGTTCGAAATTATCTGAATTTAGCCCTGGCTCGGATGTTTTGTCAGCTATATATATAATATGGACGTTTGTCATCTGTCATCTCTCTCCAATGGCAATGGCAATAAATCTATTTACGAAATGGTATATAAATGGGCCTTCACCAACAGTATTAAATCAATTATCTGGTTAATGTGGTATATATCACAAGGGACAAATAGTTTGTTTAATGAGTCAAGAGTGAAGTAGGTTAAAGTCGAACTAATGCTTGAACTTGCCCACACTGCTACTTTCTTTTTGGGAGGAGGGGAGGGGGGATGTATAGAGGTGTCAAACTGATTGGATCGGGAAGGGCGGTCTGAGTCTATCGGGCCGGAGGTAATTTTTGGATCGTATTCATCTCATATATGTATCCTCAATTCTATTCGAACGAACTACATCTTCCAGTTTCAATTTTATTTCATCTTCTAGTTAATTTCATAGTATACAAATAAATGCCACCATCGAAAATGGATTTACTTGGCCAATGATGAGCTCACGCTGGAATTTGGTAATTTATTAATGTGCCACATATGTCGTTGTTTTGGACCTATCAATTTATATATTTAAGCATGTGTTTTCACATCAAATTATGTGAGATTTCAATGAAATATCTAGAATATGAAATCATTTCATATTCTAGATATTTAATTGTAAAAATGTTGAAAGAAGAATAGGTATCAACTTGTAATTTGTTAAACATTAATTAGAACATTACTGAAAAAATGCTCAAGGATGGGGACATAAACAAACATTTGTCTAATTCATTTTTAATTTTGGCCAAGTTCATGATTAGTTTTAGCCTAGTAAGACTGATTAATTCACACTAAATCAACTTAATTATTCTTAAAATTAGAACAAAACCAAAACCTCCAACCCCCCCCCCCCCCCCAACCCACCGCCAACCCTAATCTAATGTATAGAAAAATTGTGATATATAGTACCACTATTAATCTTGAATTTAATGTTACGTAACTCTACACACACACACACATATATATATATATATATTTAAAATATGTTGGGGATATATAAAGTCTTTTTTCAAAATTATATAGCTTGGTAGCTGTAATGTATTTATTTTTATTTTGAGTAATATTGCTTTTATTTCTAAATTTAAGTTTAAAGTGTACTTGTAGGGTTAATTAAATAAAAATAACCATTGAAATCTAATTGATTTGTATGCATATTTAATTAATTTATGTTTATATGATTGCTAGATTGAATTAGAAATATATGTCTTAATGATTAAAATTGTTTTTATAATGTGACCAGTACACAATGTTACATTTGAAAGTGGGTTAAAATTGCAAAATGGGTCATAGTTCGTGATTTAATTTGCAATTTTTTCTTTTTTTTTCTTTGATAACAAAGGTATCCGCAACTGCTCTTACAAGTGTGCACTAGATAAACCTGCTCGCATAATAATATGTAAGCCATAGAGAAAAAATAAATCACATTAGAATAACGTCGATGGCTTGCATTAATGTGATGAAAATGAAATAGAAAAGTTGGAGAGCTGAACCAAAGGAATCGGAGTGTCATGTCAAGAATATATATTTATCCAATTAGTAAGAATGGGGCCATGCGATGGGTTTGTGATCCTTGTGCATGCATATGTTCCAAGAAACAGGCAAGAATTGGTCAAAAGGGATTCCATATGAGAGAGAGAGAGAGATTTTTGAGTGAAAAGTGGGCTCTTACGTAGGTTCATAAACTCTTATCATATTAGGGAAACCCACAATTGTTCATCCTCTTTAAAACATGCTCTACCCCATTTCAACCTGTCCTTTCAAGACCGTGCATTGTATCTAGCTAACCTACTTTATTTTTATTTTATTTTATTTTTCAAATATATATATATATATATATGTTGTATGGAGAAAAATACAAGAAAAAAATCACTTTTCTCAATCATTCATATCATGAATTGGCAACGTCCATGAGATTTCGACTGTGCATTATTTGTTGGGTTCCACTTGCCCATGTCCATCTACTTGAATTAATTTTAGGTTAAATCACTACTCTTAAAATATACATGATTTTTTAGGGGGATACTCTTAAATATGATGTGATTTGATTTTTTGAGAAAAATTAATCGTAGTAGTGAATAGTTTTATTACAGGGGAATGATGTGGTAATGTTACATATGTTGTCACGTGCTTAGTATATTTTTATTAAAATAATAAATCTTGAATAGGCAAATGAGCTCTTATATCCTAGCTAGGGATTGTCAATTGTTAACTCGATATGAGCTCGATCGACACAGAAATAATAGGTTAATTAGTGTGTTTCTTGGGATATACGTTTGTGTTAATATGTTAAGTACTACAAAAAAAAACTTATAAAATGATAACCTGCTAGCCAAATATTATATGTAGCGTATCTACTAATGATGTTTTTAGTGGCACGATATACTTTATAGTAAATAATTTAAATTTTATAATTAATATAATCATTCTTTTAAATTATTTAATTACCTTGATACATTATAAGGGAAAATTAGAATAAAAAATAAAACAAAGAAAACCTTAAGTATCAACGCAAAACCATACTCATGTTATGCAAGACAGTTTTTATTTTATTTTTTATCGTGTTTAGGTTTATTGACACAAAACACAATACAATTTTGTAACATTTTCACATGATTATTTTGTTGGTACATCAGTATTATGTGTAGAGGTGAACATTTTCGTAATATGCATGGCAGTTGTTAGCTGTATTTAGGGGTGAACATTCGGTTATTCGGTTTGGTTTTGGTCTAAACCAAACCAAACCGAATAAATTAAATTTTTAAAAATCAAAACCAAACCAAACCAAACTAACCGAATAACCGAACCGAATAAACCAAATTTTTAAAAGTTAAAACCAAACCGAACGGTCATGTTGTTCTAAATATTTCATCCAAAATCAACAAAAATATACTTAATACAATAAGACAATAATAGTATTTTAATTTAAAAAATTAACATAACATATATAAATACACCCATATTATAGGAAACGCCAAATATGTTAAACGAGCAACAAAAAGATCGGTTCATTGTCTTGTTGCATAATGTTGATATATGTGCTTTATTTCAAGATTTATTGGGTCCAACAAGCTCTTGAGCTAAATTCTTTCAAATTATTTTTCATTATTGAGAAAAGTTATATATAAATATAATTAATCTATATATATTATATAAAAAATTAATATATATATATATATATAAATATAAAAATTCGGTTTTCGGTTTGGTTTGGTTGCCAAAGCATCAAACCAAACCAAACCAAACAAATTAAATTTTAAAAAAATAAAACCAAACAAACCGAACAAACCAAACCAAATTCTATTTTCGGTTTGGTTTGATTTGGTTTTCGGTTTTCGGTTATTTTTGTTCACCCCTAGCTGTATTACAAATTTAATTACTTCGATCGCGCGTCGTCAATATAATTGATAGTGGGACAATGACATACTAACTACGGCATGTGAGAAGTTTAATACATTAACAAAGCACTAATGATGAAATTCATTGACTTAAGGCTAACTAGAATAAATCATTTGAGTCAATATTGCATTAATTCTGTGTCGTCACCTTAATTAATTATTTTCTCTACGTGTTATTTTCTTCCTACTCTTGAACTTCATTGATGAGAAGTACTCTAAATCATTAATTATAATTTATGCAGATGACGCTATCTTTTATTTGATCACGTGAGATCTTGTATTCTTTTTTCTTTTTTTTTTTTTGTGAACCAATATAAATTGACATTAAATATTTTGTAAAAAATGTGTTAATTAAGGAGTTGTGTTAAAATGTCCCATATTGGTTGGAGATCTTGGCATGAACCTCTTTATAATGGTGAGGTATCTCTCCCCTTAATAAGACATTTTTAAGGGGAATTGGGCTCAATATTCAATTCTATTATGGTATTAGAGTCAGCCCAATTCAATTCAATGATGGGCGCCACCCAATATCGTTGTCAACAGATAGCGTTGGTATTGTCCACGGTGCACGTGAGGGGGCGTGTTAAAATGTCACACATTGGTTGGAGATCTTGGGATGGACCTCTTTATAATGGTGAGGTATCCCTCCCCTTAATAAGCCCTTTTTAAGGGAAATTGGACAGGTCTTCGTTGTGAAATACTGCATAAACTGTAAAGGCCACCCCTTAATAAGGCCTTTTTAAGGGAAATTGGACAGGTCTTCGTTGTGAAATACTGCATAAACTGTAAAGGCCAATTCAATGATGGACGCCACCCAATATCGTTGTCAACAGATGGCGTTGGTATTGTCCACGCTGCACGTGAGGGGGCGTGTTAAAATGTCCCACATTGGTTGGAGATCTTGGCATGAACCTCTTTATAATGGTGAGGTATCCCTCCCCTTAATATTGTCCACGCTACACGTGAGGGGGCGTATTAAAATGTCCCACATTAATTGGAGATCTTGGCATGAACCTCATCTTCCGCTCTGAAAATTAATTAAGCTTGTCTTCGTTGTGAAATAATGCATAAACTGTAAAGGCCAAGTAATTCATCCAATTCCAAACATATTTTCCATTATCCGTTAGAACTATCATTACACCTTTGATTTTAAAAATATTGAAAATTACAAAGTGAAACTAATACAGTAGACAAAAACTTTGGTAGAACCAACCCCGCTAGAATTGGTTGTAATTAAAGGAAATTAGAGGGTAATTAAGGGGATTGTTGATAATTAGAGAGTAATTAAAAAATAATTGGTTATTAATTCCATTTAGAGTTTATTAATTTTTAATTAAAAATAAAAAAATAGCGTACCGTACGCAAGTCTTCCCCAATAAAGAATGATACAAAATCACCCATAGCTTCACTGTGAGACACATGCATGAATTAAGTTTGTGTGAAGAAAAATGGTGAAGCTAGCGCGTTACGTTAAGTTGTCACAAAAAGATGAAAGATGTTAATTGTTCTACTAACAATCAAAATGTTGAGGCCCTACGCCTTTCGACATACAGATTACAATATTTAATTTTATCTATTTATACGTAGTTGATAGCAACTGGTGAACAGAGAGATGATTTATGATGAAAGCTAAGGACAAACGAGTGAACGCATCCACCTGAAACCAATAATTAAGAATACCAACAAATAAAGGATAATAATTGATATTAAAAAAAATTAAAAAACTATACTTGTTCGGATCATATACGTCCCAATATTTTTTGTATCCCACTATTAAATACATTATTTTAATAATATAAATTATAATGAATCATAATCTACATTTATTACTAATGTTGAAGTTCAAAAAATTATATACCCTAAAATGAAATTAAATACCAAAAACATTATAAACCCTAATTGGATAAATCAATCCCAGTTAATAATTATAAATCCAAACTAAAGTACATGTACAAGAAGTTGAAATTGAAGGAAAAAAATGAAGAAGGGAAACTAATTAATAGTGGGATAGAAGATCCCAAGTGGATAAATTAAACATATATGCTATCAAGCCACAAACATGATCAATCAACTTATTATCTTTTCCTTTAATTTCCACAAAATTAATTGAAGTGTTGCATGACACAACTTTTAATATCTCAAACATATTGAGGGTGTTTAGAAATATGTTTTCCTTAAAACAAATTTATAAGTTGTTCAAGTGTTTGAAAAAAAGCCTATTAAACAACTTTTAAGTTCGTAAAAAAGTTTCCAAGAAATTTTTAAGCTCCAAAAAATAAAAGTTGGCCAATCCCAACTTTTTTCTTCAGATTATTTTAAGCTATGTTAAATTTACAAAAATAACCTTATTATCTTTTCATATTTTCTAGGACACCTACCCATTTGTCTCTCTAAATCTGGTATTCCCAATTCTCTCTAATCTCTCTCATCTCTCTCTCTACTCTCTCTCTCTCCTCCCTCTCTCTCTCATTTTGTTCTTCTTCCTCGACGAGCCGTCGTCGCCGCCGCGCCGCCACAGCCCCCGTCCCCCTGACACCGGCGCCACCCCAGCCCAAATTTACCCATCTCTCTCTCTCCCTCTCGATCTGCACCTTCTCTCTCTCTACTTTCTCTCATTTTCTTCTCTTGGACGAGCTGTTGCCGCCGCAGTACCCCACAATTTCTCAGCCGCAAATGGTTGCCACCGCCCACCACCACATCGATAGCTCGAGCTCCTTACCTTATCCTGCAACTTTCCGTGTCAACATCTCTCCATCCGATTCCCACGAGCAGAATTGACACGACTATCCGCCGCCGTCCACCACCGCCACCGCGGCGGGAGCAACCGCTGCAAGTTACCGTCCCTTTTGTTTCTATGAAACAGAGAGGGTGGAGATAGAGAGTTGAGAGCAGAGAAGAGAGAAAGAGAGAGAGGGGGAAGAGAGGGATCGAGCTCAGAAAATAGAGGAAGAGAGAGATAGTAGAGAGAGAAAGTGAAGAAAGAAGAGAGAGCAAAAGTAAAGAACGAGAGAGAGGAGAGAGAGGGGAAGAGAGAGAAAGTAGAGAGAGAGATAAAGATGAATACGTAATTTTATTTTTTAGGAAGAAGGTTAATGCTATTATTTTTATTATTACAAAATAAAATAAGCTTATATTAAATAAATATTGTTAAAAAAATATAAAATGTTAAATAATTTAAAAGAGCTTATAAGTTCCATTACCCAAACACTTTAACATCTTAAAAGCTCTTAAGCTATTGGAGCTTATAAACTCTTGTAACATCTTATAAGCTCTCGGAGCTTATAAGCTCTTTAAAATAAGCTTAGCCAAACACCCTCATTATCTATCAACTATTTACATAATTGGCTGCATTGTCAATGCACAGTGACTCTAATTGCGTAACGCGTTAATTTACTTAGTTGGTCGTATATATGATAAGATAGCGCGGATTTATTTATTAAAGAAAAGAAAAAAGCAAAACTGTGTAAATGGATAATTTCTGTGTCCAAAGATAACCACAATCCAATTATATTTTCCGAAATGATATATATGTTACAGATGTGACACTCAAACTACCGCAGATTACACTCTTAACTACAAATAAAAGGTTAAATTTGTGGAGCTACAAATATTTGAGTATAAATGTATAATCTTTTGACGTGTACCTTCCTTGGCCATATAGAGATCACCACTTATACAAATTTTAATTGAGTAAAAATAAAAATAAAAATAAAAATAGAAAGTGGGAATTAATCAATCTTCATGATCTGCTGTGTGGAAGCTGAGGACAATATATAGCCCAAATTGTGGCCTAGTTGAGCTTGAGCATAAGGGACGACTCCTTGCTTTGCTACAATATTATTCTCAACCTTCATTGCTTCCAATGCATTTGCTCTCTGAAAATTCAACATCCAAACTTATTCAAAAATAAATAAATAGTTATGGGATTACAACAAAAAAAATACTAGTAATAGAAAAATTAGGTTAATTATATTATGCATGTTCTTGAATGAATAAAAGAGCAGAATTAATTAAAAGTGGTTGTAACCTGTATTTCCTCCATGGCATCTGTATCTGCGTTGAAGTCGTAAAATGTGCTAGCTGCTGTGAGCTTCATCGATAGAAACTGATGAATTTCAAAAGGAAATTTTCAATAATTAATTATATTCACATATATATATATATATATATTATTTATTTTGCGTTTAGTCCTCAGTCTCACCTCTACTTGATTTTGCAATGACTGCACGTAGTTGATGATCTCGTCCAACATCACTGCCATCCCCATAGTCTGTTTCATTTCATCACAAATCTTGATTAGCCCAACAATAAAATAACTTATTCCAAAGAAAGAAATTATTAGAACAATATATAAATTAATAAATACTACCTTGTAGCATCCAGGAACAATATCTTGCAAACACCGTAATCTCTCATTAATTTTTCCTCTTCTAACCTGATACAAAAAACACAACATTTTTCTGCAACTGAATTAATTGCTAAAATTCCAATTTTTTTTTTTTTGAAAAAGTAAAGAAAAAAGCTTACTCGTTCTGCTAAACTGTGACTATCGGTGGCTTGCCCTCTTCTCGCTCTAACATGAATCACTTCCCGCGGTTTTTCTTCTTCCTTGCACGTACCTTTCTTTCCTCTTCCTCCTCCTCCTCCTCGCTATAATACAATCATACACAAATTTTTTCATAATTTGATTGAAAAAAGAAGTGAAGAATTAATTGAGAATTGGTGAGTAGCTCACATTCTTCTTTTGAGTCCCACTATGAGAAAGTTGAGGAGATGAATATGAACAAGTGCTCTCTGGGGTGCTCAAATGATCTGTTGCTTTTCTTTTCCTTTGCTTACGATGATCGTCGTCGTCGTCCGTGGAGATGATCGGCTGGCTCAACACACCATTATTCTCGAAGCTTCCATGGCCATGGCCTAGTGATGATGATAACTGAGGTAAGATGATGTTGTTGATCATTGAATTATGGAAGTTGAAGGCAGAGGAGTAATCTTCATTAATATTTTGGTATAGCCCTGCAGAGAAATTGTTGATGAATTCCATGTCGGAATCCATTTCTGCTAGAGAGAATGATTGTTTCAAGGTTTGGAAGATCTGATGATCAGCCATTGAAATTGAAATACTTTTTTTTTTTAAGTTTTCTTGGTTTTTGCACTGCAAATCACTTGTGAAAATGTGATTATATGCATATATACAGCCCACAGGTCATGGTCTCAACTTGTTAAATTAATTTTATGTTTTCCATAATAATGGAAAAAGAATGAGTGCCACGTGGCAATAGGGGATTCAAGGCTTCTGTGGGACACATATTCAGGAGGGTATACCCCAAAAATCTGGGGTCCATAGATTACCCACTAGTTTTCGTACTCTCAAATGGAATATGGGGGAAAATAAAATAAATCAAATTATGCAGCTGGAAATTATTTGAGTCAATATTTCAAATTTAAATTGCGTAATAAGTCAGAAAGTACAGAAGCAAGCAGCATATTATAAAATTCTACTACTGTATTGCAATTGCAATGTGCCCCAGAAGCAGAACTTGACCATCATATCTCTCTCTCTCTCTCTTTCGACAGTCTCTCTCTCTCCAACTACCACAATTTTTGTTGTCGGCTTCAGCCAGTGCCGCTCCAACCAGAGTTCATTGCTCATATGTATTTGTTACAAAAAACAAAATAATAACTAGTGGTTATGTTAAAGTTCAGATGAGACAAAATAGAAGTTACTACTCCCACCATCCACGAAATATAAGTCACATAAGATACATCACGGATTTTAATAAATGTTAGGTAGATAGTGTTTGAGTAATGAAATGGTCTTAAAAAGGAAAATGGTATAAATATGATGGTGGACACCCAAAAAAAATTGTGACATAAATATCAAATTGAGGGAATATCATTTTAGAAAATAAAACAAAATAAAGAATTATTCGGTCTCTCCGTTGGCTTATTTTTCTGCTACTGAACTCTGCTTCATTTTGGCAAGAGAATTTTCTCTTCTTTCTCTAATAACATTCAAGTAGAGGACTTTCTTTGAGTTGAAAATAGAGGTCTCGAATTCAATATTCAAACAAAAATATTAGGTTAATGTAAGTAGTGGAAATGCATTATACACAAATCATTTTACCTTCATCTTTCTTTTTTGCTTCTATTTATCGCGAAAAAATGACTCTTTAACCATTCTAGTAGACAGTGAAAGAGGCGAGGGTATGAGCTTCATCGATTTTCAAGAATGCAACTGACATCCAAGCATGTGTTAAGGTCGATCAAACTGCATCTTACTGGTAATCTTATCGCTTTCATGGGAAAGAACAGGAACACAAAAAATGAAAGCAAATAAAGAAAACCTTGTATATTTGTTTTCTAACAGCTTGATTTGACATGGTATCAAAGAATAGATTCTACTGTCAAGATAAAAAATAAAGCACAACATTTTTGCTGGTATTAATTACATTTCTCTACAGACAACAGAAAGGGCAAAATTGAACAAACTGCTCACCATTTTCCATAGATGATAAGCAACATAGGCCGATGCTTTCTGGTTATTGTATTTATGAGTTTTTCAAATCTGACAAAGCATTCTTTGTAGTTGCTGAGATAACAGCATCTGAAGCATTAGGGAGGTAGTAGTATTTTCCTGAAAATACGATATTAGAGTGACGATTAAAAGCTTCATTTAGACAAGTTTATATATCAAGTACTAGTACTTAAAGTTACATACCTTGAGCCACTCGTGCAATCTCTTTGGCAAAACCAGTCGAAACAAACTTATTCTCTGTATCAATAACTAGAAGCGACATCCCTGCTTTGTATATTTTCCCTGCAACCTCAAGAATCTCATCCTGAAAGATACGAGACTTGTTCATTAAAATCAAGTAGAGCAATTTAAATTTAGGACATCCCACAAGTATTTAATGTTTCACCTTCAGTTCTTGAGAAGAGGGTTTAGGCAAATCAGCAGCAGCTTCTAGATCAGTCGATCTTTTTAGTGATATATTGGCTCTTCCATCTGTTATCGCAACAATCATTATGCGCCCAACATCACCACTCTTCTCTGCGTTCATCCCAACTCTAACAGCCTATGGAAGGATTAGTCAAACAAGGGATTGGAAGACATTAGATGAGCTAATAAAAGATATCAAGCAATTACTCGAGTGTAAATGAGATGCCATCAGTAACTGCAGTTTCTTTACATTAAGATTAGTAGTTGGAAAACATGGTCTGCTTAAATAAGTGACCACATTTATTTTGAGATTATGTTAGAACCTTCTCTGCATCACATGTTAGTAATCTTTATCCATGCGATAAGGATAAATCAAAACTTAACAAAATAGCAGGTCTACAGATCGCAACAACAATATCCAAGAACAGGTTCGGATCATTATGTTGTAATGGCATTTCAGTGATAATCAAAGAATCAAATCTGCATACCGTGGTAAGACCGTGGGCAAGAGGGGAGCCCCCACCACATGGAAGTCTCTCTAGACGTTTCCTTGCCATGGAAATCGACCTGGAAGGAGGCAGCAGAACTTCCGCAGAATCTCCACGGAATGGTATGATAGAGACCTATATATTCAAGCCTCAAATAAGAACAAGAAAGAAGTTCATTTGCATGCCCTCTTTACACTTGTTACTTGAAACAAATCCACACACAACCACTTCTCAAAACAATACTGATTGAGAAACTGAAGAAACAAATGAGTAGATAGAAACTAATCCCTAAGAACTTGGAAAGAAACAGGCTGATCTTAAATGCACCTGATCTCTGCTCGTATAACTCTCGGCTAGTAGTTTAAGTGCTGCACCTTTGGCATTTTGCATTCTGTTTAGCGCCATACTTCCACTTGCATCGACAACAAATATGACCTGCCATAATTAGTAGGACCTCAGTTACTAATTATGAAATCTAGAAGCTTATACGATTAGTACATTTGCTCTGTAGCTATGGACTTCATTTAAAAATCTTTAATCTAAAATGATATATGCGATCACTGTGGATTTGTATCTAGTATAGCTAAAAGAAAATCTTTCAATTCAGGCATAAAAGAACCGAGTATCTTGAAGAAGCCTTATAAAACACAAAATACCGCTTCTCATAGCATTACCAAGAAGGATTGTAAAGATAGAAATAAGCATCAAAAGATGTAGGTTTTCTGACTCTACCAGGGCTCCTGCTTTTCGAGCCATTCTTTTAGCACGCATGTCTGTTTTTTCTACAAAAACTTTCCTTGTTTTCAGGACATCCTTTTCTCTTCGCAACTTTTGATAAGGTGCAGCTGCTCTAAGAGTTGCATCAACAGCCAACCTCCTTACAGGACCCTGCTTTTCATTATAGAACTCTGTAAGAAAAGTTTCTACACATTTAAACCTACTTCTATATAGAAGTTTAAAAGATATGTTTTCTAATATTGAAATTCTACAAGTAGCATCTTGACCATTTATGTATCAGACCAAGTAAACCTTCCTCAAGGATGACATGAAAGAAAAGACATTTGACCTTCGGAAGCATTGGCTTAATATATCGCCCTCGATCCTCAGAAAAGATGACATTCTTCGCTCTCCCAGCTTTCCCTTTTCGTCTCTGTGCCTGTTGTGCAAAGAATAGAAGTTTCTCGTCCACTAAACCACCTTCAGCATCAAAGATGAACTCTTCAGGTATCTGGGGCTGTTCTTGCTCGTTCTCTTCATCTTTCTCTTCATCGTTCTCATCCTATTACCACAGAAAAAATTCAGGATGATAAACCAGGTTAAATCCTTGGAATTCTCCTCATAATGGAGTTCATTTACTCCTCCAATAAGTGACAAATGGTGGCCGATTGGAAAAGGCGAGCAAAGAAAATAAAATTACTCAACAAGCGGACCTCTTTATCTTCCTCTTCCTCTTCATTTTGCTCTTCTCCAGCATCCTGATTTTGTGGCGGAGGAGGTGGGGGAGGTTGCTGGTTTTGCTGGTCGGGTGGAGTCTCATTAATCATGGAGCGTGGAAGGATAACCAATTCTACCTGCATTAACAGCGACCTGTCATAATTTTCACAATTAATGTTTGATAAGGTGCGTCTTGAGAGGGTCACCGCTAATCACTGTTATTCTTCTGAATAGAAGGAATGAACAAAAAGAGAAAAGAGAGAAGATTAAGAACAAAACCCACATCAATATCTTCATTTTTATTTTTATTTTTCTTTTCTTTTAAATTTGATGTTATGGATCACAGTTCTAGACATGTTTTAATTCACTTTTAGATCTTCACTCATTACATGTATACTCAAGCATATTCAGCTCCCCATCTTTTGAATCTGTCCTGTTGCTGTAGTGTTTGTTGATTTCAAGACGATGGGTTCTTCTGGGGGTTTTTAGTATCTAATTGAGGTGTTTATCAACTAAAATAGGATGTCGAATTAGCAGGTGGGTATGGGTAGTGCACAGGTACTACTAATCCGTTTTGGGTCAAGTTTGGATAATGTAGCTAATTTTTTGGTCGGGTTCGGTTACGTGTCAGGTTGAGGTTCGGGTATCTTATTGGCGGGTCCCAGCCCATTGGCATTCCTACTCATATTTCTTTCAAGGTCGTTTAGATAAATGTGAGATTCATGGGCAACGGAGGTTTGTCATAAAAGCTCTGAAACCCATGTGCGCCTTAACAACTAAGCTCAATCCCAACAACTCCTGAATCAAAAATCATCTAAGCTTTTTGGCTGATAAACAACCACCATTGGCTTGCCTTTATTCTTCTCCTTAGCTGTGCCTACCACACAAGAGCAGCTAACTTTATTTATGCCTAAATTTTGAGTTTTTATATTTCCCATTCAACACTAATACATGGTCAGGTAAACTAAAGCCTAATTAGAATAGACTTGTGCTCAAGATCAGTTTCAAATTTGATAAATGAACACCTATTTTCATATCATCACGTTCGACTCTAAGGCATCTCTTAGACACTGCCATTACTAATAAAATGACAGACAAGAAAAAATAATGCTAGAAAGTCATACTTACAGCTTTTTTCAGGTCATCCACATTGACTTTTTCCCGCCCCTCCAGAGCAGCTAGACACCTGGCTACTCGTGCAGCATATAACTCAGCTCTGTGCCCCTGCAATTCGAATATGGACAGAATATGCTATTCATACATAACCTTCTAAAGGTTTTTATAGATTTCATAAATAGAACCACTCATAAAACAAATAACAATGGAAGCATATCTTTTTTATCAAATAGCATGACATTATTTTCGACCTTCCCCAATAGGTACAGAGTGAGTTTCACTAAGTTATTTGGAT
This sequence comes from Agastache rugosa, assembly GCA_031470985.1. Lineage (NCBI taxonomy): Eukaryota > Viridiplantae > Streptophyta > Magnoliopsida > Lamiales > Lamiaceae > Agastache > Agastache rugosa. Next base: position 37,022,775 of record CM062602.1, on the reverse strand, counting down.
AGGTTGCTCGAGTTAGTAGCCAAGCAGCATAGTGTCTGACTTAAAGGGACACCAAATAAGTATTTGTTGTATGATAAGTTGCATCAATAAGATTAACGGATTTTCACATCCCTATATGGAGTTAAACATGTCCTTTGAACAAGCCCAGCCCAAGGGGAAAAATAGACACGAATACATTAGTTTGTAATCAAATTAACTGATTCCATAACAATTTAATGAGTATATAATATTTCATATTGGTATAAGAGAACTTTTTAGGAAAATTAAGAAGAGTTTCAAACCGAAAACCTGGCAACCACCTCGGAGGGCTTCCATGACAAGGTACTTCACTTGCTCTCTGCTTATGCTTACATCCTTTAAGTACTCCCGTGCCAAAATTATCTGCATATATCATTATTCAATGAGTCATTAACTATAAATACGCACACACGTGCACACACAAAACTATCTGCAGACTTTAGTATTAACAGGGCACCTAAAATACCCTTTTTGCCAGACGCACTTTCAAAAAATCAACCAATATGCAATAACTTTGAGCTGGCAAATGAAATTACAAAAGAGGTACAGAGAAAATCCTAATAATTCATGAATTTTCCACTTAAACAGTATGATGTGCAAGAGTATATGCAAAATCATCATGCTCATGGGACATTAAAACAATAATTAAAGGACATGATTGTCCTATTAAATAAAAATAGCATGTCTGAACAGTTGATTCAGCATTAAGCTTAACATGGTAATAAATCATCATCTTCTTCTAAATAAATTCTTCAATTTTCCCAATGATCATTTCTGATTTCCACTTTATCCGCTTCTATAAAACCACTGTTTTCAAATTTATGTATTAGAGGTGTACATTTTTTCATATAAGAAACAAAGTTTTTTAGGAAATCAATGGGTATGAAGAGCACTTTTATTTTATAAACCTATTTAAAGTGAAATAATCAAACCCTAGGATGAATTTTACAGAGGCATGCCTCTTCTAAAACGCTCTCCTCAGAGCCTCGCATATGCCTTACTAAAGTGCACAGTTCAAGGCTTTAATGCACTGAGGCTAGCACCTTGAGCCTTAGTGCCTTCTACACCTATGACTAAGACTTGAACAAAGATCTAGAAAGTCTTCATTAATCACTTCTCATCAAAATTTCCAATAGCCAACCCTTCTACTGTTTCCAATAACCTGCTTATCTAAGATTTTCTTAAGATAAGACAAATAAGACAAATAGGTGATAGTGCAAGACTATATACATATTCATTTGTGACTTTCAAAGTCAACCAAAATTACTACTGATGATAATAGTTTCTGACAAATAGAACAAAACCTGATAAATGTGAAGCGAATGTGTCAAGGTAGCTCCAATACAACAACCTAATTTATATGACTGGTAACATGCACTTATGCGACAAAATCTATATTCGACAACATATTTGTAAAAGAGTTGCAACTAATTATTGCATAGGGGAAACACCATGTTATATCTCATTCTTTGACCATTTTCACAATAACCCAAAATATAGGTATTACGAGATACCCATACATCCAATTTTTTTTTATTTTTTTCACATCTAAACACTGTAACATTTTCCAGCATCAGCAAGCCGGGTTCCACAATGGAAAGAAAAAGAGCAATTCCACGTAAGTCAAAACGACATCAAATTAGCTTATGTGGTACCAAATCCTTTCATCTTCTTCCCTCTTCACCGCCACCACTGCTGTCAAATGTCAATTGATATAAGCTAAGAGAACCTATTCTGGAGTTTTATCTGATCATTCTCTCTTCGTTTCTACTTTAATCTCTCTCTCTCTCTCTCTCTCTCTCTCTCTCTCTCTCTGTGAACTGAATTATTTTTGGAAATTCATGGACAGATGCTTCAATGGTGGTGTTGAACTGAATTATCTTCGTATAGACAACAATTACCTGTGTCTTTGTCATGTCCATGTCTTCCTCAACCATCTTAATAACTTCACCACTTTTTTCTTGAAACTGTGTCGCGATTTCAACAGCAGCAACACGATCGTCAAAACTCATAGGAAGATCTGCACTGCAGAAGAGGGAGTCATCAGCATTACAAGTTCAAAATTCACAAATTGAAACATTGGAGGACAGAAACCTTAATTGTTGAGAGACAAATAGTAAGTCAACTAGGTTATCTGAAAGCCATAAGTGAAACATGTGAAGGCAGAAGTAGAACATCTGTGTTGCCTCTTAAATCCAATGATTCGGATGTTAATCATATTATCCTCATCTTTGTGCTTGTACTTGAGCAAGTATTTGGTGCAGAAATGCACCGAGGCATTTAGGCAGGTTTTTTTAATCACATCAGAATATGATTGGTTCTATTTTTTATTTTTTTTTCTTTTTGTATGAATAATGCACTAAAAACCAAAATTTATCAACATAGAATGGTGGTAGGTTAGGAATATCAGAAGTGATGCCTTTAGAACATAAGCATGACCTGGAAAGTCTGTCAAACATTGAGCCATGGAAAAAATGTAGTGAGAAACAATTTAACATAATACCAATTAATTCCAGTAAGAACAAGAAGAACAACTCTTTGTATATCAAAAGTACTTTTAACTCCAAGTGTTGCACTGAAGTATAGTCAGGTAGTTGCTCCAGAGAGTAGATATCAAGTATGTTTCATATCATTAAATGGTTTGCATCTATCAACTCCATTGATAGATCAGTGAAAATGAAAACTTGAAATAAGTGCAGAAACTCATCTTCCACATTAGCACTGGCAAAACAAATGGGAATAAATAGTACAGAAAATGAATTCTTTGTACATCCAATGTCATACATGACTGATGAAACTGAATATCTAGTGCCAGCAATGGAGCAGCAGTATTTTTAAGGCATAATGCTGCTTTTACCATGTACCAAATATAAATCCACTGCATTAGTTATTGGGAACATGTCAATTTCAAACTCTTTTTCTACTAGAATAAATAGTAGGGAATTTGTACTTTTCTTGTTCTCTTTACCAGTAAAAAGCAATATTTTTGAAACAATAAGACATGGACCACGGTATCTACATATTGCTGAAATTCATTATTCTATCAAAATGAGTAAATGAACAAAAAATATCTTATACAGGTTGTTAATATTGATTTCATGAATTATTTATCAATGTCTAATAGTAAACTTGATATTACACATGACAATTTGTTGTTTAAATAATGAACTCAGTGACCAAATTTATATACCAGCCCCATTAGTGAGGCACCTGTATGATAGCTGAAGGATCCATATTTAAACTGATCACTACTCTTACCTCAAATTGATCGCGATTCGATCCAGTAGATGTTCCCGGACAGCCCCCTCTTCAGGATTATAAGTAGCAATCAGAAGTGGTTTGCATGGGTGTCTAAAGCTGATGCCTTCCCTCTCTACAATATTGACCCCCTCTGTCAATACATTAAGAAGCAAATTGCTAATTCCTTCATCCAATAGGTTTATCTCATCAACATATAATACTCCCCTATGTGCCTCTGCAAGAAGCCCCGGCTGGAAAACTGTTGTTCCAGATTTCACAGACTCCTCAACATCAACCGATCCTAACAGTCTATCTTCTGTAACACCAAGTGGAATCTGCAAAACAAGTGAAATTAAGATAACAAATAATAGATATTCTTACTCGAGATAATTGCTTCTTCAGAAACTACCTGAATAAAAGGTGACCTGATAATTTGGGTCTTTACATTACCAGCAGAATCATACTCTAACATATCTGAAAGCCCATCTTCCCACCTTTAAAGTTAATGAAGAATATGATACATCAGAACATGCTTGTCAATCAGTGAAACCAAAACCACGTGATTCTTTTTCAAATTTCGAATAAGACAACAGAATCACAATCAATATCATGTAAGCAGCCGAACCAACTATAATTCAACTTTGAAATAGTTTGATTTTATATTTCATATCAAGTACCGTAAATCATTAGCTGAGCCAATCTTATTGGAATATTGAAGAGTCTTGACTCAGTATAGTGCATTCATTGAATAAAATACAATACTCAGAATTGTCACTTATTTATTACAAGACCATTTTCTCAACTGATTAGCAAACCAGGATACACTTTAGCCGTCTTTGCATTAGAATTAGTAGTTTTGACTTCTCATTAAAACAATTGTGAAACATCGATTTTTTGCATTACTTAACATCACTCAGATTCCAGAACATGTAATAATGTTTCTAAAGTTAGGAAACCTTACTCTTCTGGGCATGCTGGGTCAGCATTTGCAAATGATCCAACAATTATCTCAATAGGAGGAAGAATTGCATGCAAGCCACGTGCCATTACAGTTTTTGCAGTTCCCCGTTTGCCAGAGATTGCTATTCCTCCAATCTCACGGTCTGTAGCCCCAAGCAAAAGAGCAGTCTTGATGGCGTCCTATATATAAAGTCAATGTTTTCAATTTATAGAAGAGTTCTCATATTATAAACTAACTAAATAAATTTAGTGATAAGAAGATACACAACGTATCTAACTGATTGACGCGGTTCTGACATATTATTAGTCAATTATTCTGATTCTTAGAGTACAACCATGGAAAACAGGAAAACCCACTCATTCATTTTACTGATAATAATATTATCATATACATATAAGCATTATCAACCAAGATAGGCCTTAAATTTTTAAAGTGATCTCATCTTAATCTTGTTCTTTGTTCAATGACCTTATTATGAGCACAGATGTTATCTTCAGGACCCAAGACAAACATCCCACCCTTAATTAAAAAAGAAAAGAACTTCTAGGTTCATATATCATACAAGCTGACGTCAACATGCTTCCAATTTTAATCCAGCGCCAAATACTTCGACATCAGATGTTACAAAATGCTAGTTATGAATAAAAATAATTTCATAGTAAAATCTTAAAACGGCAAGATGAGTCTTGAAATCCAATTACAATGGCAAAAATATGCATAGCCGACCTTCAACATTGTCATCACAATTTACCTTAAACTCCAAACAACGATTTTAGCACAAGACATCTCTCTCTCACACACACATACGCGCGCAGGGAGAAACGAATTTCACCAAAATTTAAATGACTGAACTCATGAAAATGTATCGTGCTTCAAATTAAAGCGGTGGATGAAACCTGGCCAACGACGGCGGCCAACGGAAAGAACTGTCTGCCATAGGGATTAGCGGCGGCGGCGGTGGCGGCAGCTTGATCGTCCACGTCTTCCTGCGCCACCCTGACAGAGCCATTGGCGGAATCAAGAGTGGCGGTGGCTGCCACAATGAACCTCCTCCGCCTACATTTTGCATGCACAAAATATGTTGCTGGCCTCAGAGACTGGGACAATACAAGCAGTGGATTGAATGATTTCGAAGTTAGAAAGGGTTTTGAAGGCGAAGATAGCGGAATTGGGGCAGAACAAAGCGCCATTACCCAAGAATCATCAAGGTTGAAAGTAGTAAGAAGTAAAGATGTTATGTTATCCCAATCAATCAATCTATCTTATCTTTCTGGATTTCAACTCAACTTAATTTCTCACTTGTTTTGAATACAAGAATCGCATTTCTCAGTTCAAGACCAATAAAATTGCGACTTTGGTGCCACGTCAGCTGCGTTTTGTGGTTGTGGCTTTTTTTTTATATTTCCTTTCCGTCCTTTTCTTCTATTTCATTTTCAATAGAGAAGTTTATAAAACGAAATTATTATGTATTCTCAAAGTCGGGATTTATTCCACAAAAACAATGCATGTAAAAAGGTGATTTCAATAATTATTTTTATGAATGCATTTAATATCGTGTTTTGTTTTTAGAATAATCTTTATTATTTTTATTATATTTTCTTAATAAACTATAGGGAAAAATTCTGGAATTCATAATTAATAAATTTTCTTTTATAGTTAAAATATTCTCAAAAATATACTTATGATACCTATAGTTTGCCATCTAATTAAAGTTTTATATAGGTAACAATTATATTTTGTTTTATGAGTTGTAGCTTATAATATTTTGATCAAATAAGCATTTTTCATGGAAAATCTATATTTGGATTAACACAACATACGAAAATAAAACTCTTTGGGCATTAGCATTAGGCTTGGAGATGAGATATATAACATTGATAGAAATATAGAATATGGTAGTACTCCCTCAATCCCCCAAAAATATGGTGTATATTTAATTTGTTGTGAGGTATAAAATGACGGAGAGACTTATTATACAATTGATCAATAATCAACCCAAATTTAGAATGAAAAATAATTACTCAATTAATAAATAGAAATACAAGACAAGTTATTCATCACGGGTCAAATCATTCAAATCAAACATATAATTATGTTGAATTATTTCAAATCGAATGTCACCTTTAGCCAGTAAAGTTTGGTATGTGTATTTCATATTTCATTCCATTCGTATATAGCATATTTGTATTGTCATCAGACTCTACTTAGCATCTCTTCTCGTATTGCTAAAATGATTAATTCGTCCATTGAGCCCATACATATTCATATTGCTTCAACTTTCTTCGCCCACTCGATGAGGGATATCACTGAAAACACTATCCCACAGGTTCAGTGAACATGCCGATACTAAAACAGCTAAACTTGCAATTCAATAAAATCATTATCCAAAAAGACATACATGCTTCACTGAGTATAATCTGGAAATCCATCTATCATGCTCAAAAATAGCCATAAATTCCTACTAGCCATCTTTCCTCCCGCTGCTTCTGCAACAAAGATAAGAAGATACATCATTGAATCTGTCTTTGCCAGAATAGCCGCACCATATAATAAGGATACAAAAAACCCCATTTTTCACCTGCAAAATCCAATACCTGACACATTGTAAGTCTATCAACCATGATGTTAAGTGGTTACGTTGCCAGTTCCAATAAACGGCCTCATAAACTCATCGGCATAGTCTGCCTTACATTAGTGTTTCAGTACAAGTTGCACACAAATTCGCATGTAGACTGTATCAGAAATTCTGCAGAAAGTTGAGCATTGTATGCCTATTACTCGTGATTTTTTCCATTGCGGTGCATTTCACAGTAAGTCATAAACCATTGATAATGTTTGCAACAATTTCATTGCCTATATAACATGAGAAAACAGCAAATGCATGAAGTTCAAAAATCTTGTTGAACATATACCTAACAGCCCAATGTCATGCGACCCATTAATAGATTATAAGTAAATACAAAAAAGAAAAAAAGGAAAATGAAAAGCTTGTCCACCACTGCATCTCAGTTCAAGACTATAAGAAAAGGGTCTTCCTGTGATGTTCAGAACACATCGGACCCACCACCTGGGCGGGGTGGGGGGTACAAAAGAAAGTGCACACACCATCATATTCAAGTTAAGATTCTGCACTTCAAAGTCCACATTGTAAGAAAATAACAAAGAATAGCAACATAATCACCAATTTGAACTGTTAACCACTAAAAGAGAATGAGACTAGTATTCTGATGAAAACAATGTCTATAATACCCAATAGCGATATATGATAAAATAGACACAATGGATGGGATTTCCAATATATTGTAAAGTGTAAACCATATCTTATTGATAAAATAGCCTCAAACGTTTATGCTGTTTGTCATTGTTAGTTGGTCCTCTAGTCTGGTCCTTTTCTTTGTTTACTCGAATCCAATCTCCTTCATTGTTAGAGTAGTAAATCGTGACTGTTTGTGAAAAACAATCTTTGGCAATTGATTAGTTCACTTTTCAAGAAAAAATTCCTAAAAATTTGTCGCCATCTCGATTTTTTTCATCAGAATGAATCCATTAACATCATGTGCAAGGGACGTGACATGAAATGTTTTTGCCTAAGTTCAAGATGAAAATAAAAACACACCAGGCACATCTGAGTGCAGCACACTTCATTACACTCGTAGCACCACCAAAAGACTTGCCAGTTGATTCATGGCACCAAGCAATACCTTAATTGTCAATTTCATGAGGACAGTATTCTATGAAGCAAGCAAAAAGGTGCAGATAAACTAATTTCTTCTAACCATATTATTCACATCTAAATTATATAAACTCAAAATGAATAATTTCTCAGTGATGCCAATTATATTACGTTTTAAATGTCATTCTTCTAAAACTATAAACAATGTGCTTATTTTGCCATGCCTTAAGGCTACCCATTTTGGCGTCAAACTACTAGTTAGACCTTTGCCACCATAATTTCCCCTCACTTTTTTCTGACATTAAATGAAGTTTTCAGAAAATCCATAAATTGTGGTCTTTACTGCTCAGACACTTTTGCTAATTTATGCTGTGTTCCTGGATGTCTATGAGCGAAAGGCATTTTTGAAACATCATTAGCATCATCATAGTAGTAGAAGAAAATTAGATTAAATAGGAAAGAACAGCAAACCTCTACAAGGGACCAGATGATGGTTCAGCTCTAAGCAACTGCATCTTTAGCACCAGCCTTTCTGTATGTTCGAATTTTCATCAACGTCTTGACCTTGCATCAGTAACATGCCAGGATGGTATCGTTGTGTAGCTAGGTTGTCATGAAAACTAACACCAGTCAACAAGGAAATAAAGCTTAATTATCAAATCACTGTGACAGTCAGATAGCAAATTAGACATTGAGAGTAGCTGTCGCACAATCTTCCAATTCCAGAGTAGCATCAAGCCAATGGTTTATTTGACTAATGGCCCGATAATTCTCATAGATCATCTTGCTTACTTGATCGGAGCATTATGCAGAGAGCTTACCAAGAATACTGTCATGTAAATGTCATATCTTCCAGATAAGAATATTTTACTATATCTCATAATAAAGGCAGTGCCTATAAGGAAATGAACTGCCAATCAGAATTTATTAACTGCAACTGAATAAGTTTATCCGCAGAGCAGGCAGTTACATTCTAAGATTAAGAATTCTGGTGGAAAAACAAAGTATCCTCATTGTTACCACCATGTCAAGAAGTGAAAGCACGGCCCTGTACGTATTCTCAATCCACATTGGACTTTGAAGATCTAAGAGGAAACTGATTCCGGAAACCATGTTAAAGTCATCATACAAAATCATAATGACAAAATGAAAACTAAAGCAGGAAAACTTTATAAACTCCCATTGTGGGTGTTGAAATGAAAGGATTGTAGTACCAAAATGAATTATAGTTCCTCATACTAAGACAAAAAGAACAAAAAAATGGTATTACAATTACTGCATGCACCAAAAAAGCAAAGGAACTGACTTCACTCCTCCATAATGTTAACATGAAATTCGCAGATTTATTTTGTAAAATCAGGGGTGAGAACAGAACTTATGAACAATCTAAGGCAAGGTTCAAGTTGCTTGATAATAAAAGCACTGGAAAGCAAGATATGTTTTTTTCTGACGCACGCGTGCGCGCACGCACACACATATATATAGAGAGAAAGATACACTACCTTATATGTTAAAATAAATTACAATTTGATGGACAATTACGGATGGAGAATATATCATTACTGAAGAGAAAACAAGCTGTAAATTGATTTTATTTGCTCAAGTTTCAAGCAAATTACCTCCATAAAAATTTTGAATTTCAGCTAATATTTCAAGTTCCATAGAAAGGTTTTAACATCTCTAGTACTAGCACACTGCCTTGTAAAGGGTAAATTATGAACACATCTAATCTATGTTATTCTCTCCCAGCATACAACACATCACCTGACACCAAAAAATGGTTTGTGAAGACAACTTCAGTTGCATCAGAACTAGCGCTATCTACTGCAGACATCAGAGTGCTCATTGTTTGCCATACCATTCTCTACATGTTCATGTATTATGGTTGGGCATTCAGCTTCCTTGACCATGTTGGAGTTTGGAAAAGTAGATTCAATTTCAAGAGTATCCAACACATTTCCTTTCTTTCCACCAAGTTCAATAGGATCACTCCCTAAAAGAATCTTCTCAGGCATCTCTATGTCTTTATCTTTCAGGTCTGACTCAAGCACGGATCCTTGCAACTGCTTCTCCATATTAACAGTTGAAAGTGTATCAGTTGATTTATCATCTAAATGAGACTTTTTATAGGCTAATCCATCAGGGCTGGCCAAACAATAAGGACCTTCCTCAGTGCATTCAATTTTGGGGTTATTTTCTTCTGGCTTACTGCTTTCAGCTAGACAATGATGAGGGCATAAGGGAGGCGTCCTATTGAGACATATGTGGCACTTAAAGCCAATAAGGTTTTCAATTTTATCAGCTCCAAGATCCAGAGCATCTCCATGAAACCAATCTGCAGGCAATTTCCCAAGAAGAAAAACAAATGAGATCAAAAAGTTAATTAAAGACTTCAACTAAAAGAGAATCAATGCCCCTCCAACCGACCAGATTTCCCTTGTACTGATTTTTTGCCAAATACAAGTTCTACAATGAAAAATTATTGCATAACAAGATATTACCTAACCGGGCACTCATGCACAAACAAGAGCCACTATACGAACTCTAGAGCCAAAAGTAGGGGATACCATCTTAGAGAAGAGCTTAAGTACATTAGTGGGATGTGGGCGTAAATGCAGTGCAGTTAAACAAAAATATAAAATATACCTCCACAAATTTCACAACCCACATAATTCAGCTCAGACTTATGTTCCACTTCACCGCAGAGGCTGCATTTAGTCTTATTGAGGATGCAATCTACATCACCGGAAAGGACAAGAAGCTTCCTATTCCTGAGATGTCTCTCATCACCTGGCTTTCTTGAGAGTCGTAGACCATTCAACCAGTAACTGCTCGTAACAGGCGTCCTCTGCTTCTTCCAACTATTATTCTTGGGTTTCTTAGACTTGTGCTTTTCTGATTTAGGTCTTCCCCTTTTTCGTTTTTTTAACTTACTGTTCTGCACAGAAACTTTTGCAATGCGTTCAGCATTCCTAGCAGAACGACGCAAAGGAACGACAAAATGAACTCCTTTTTTGTTTTTAGAATTCACTGGTAGCTTCCCTTTCCCCCTTTTTCTCCCTCTCCCAGAGCGCAACAATTTTACACTTTTCGACGCTTTCTTAAGTTTTGGTGACTCAGATTTCCCCTTCCTTGCATCAGTTTTCCCAAACTTTCCATCCTGGCATTTATGGCAAGTATATTTACACCGAGTACTGATAGATCCAGCAGGTTTCCGAACGTGTCGTTTATGGAAAAAGCCTGAAATTTTTGTTGAAGTAACAAATAAATCGCCATTATGATTTATGACCCATACTAAAAGATAGAAGGCAACTACAAACATATAATATTGTCAACTAGCTTAAAAAAACTGTTCAGAAGAGTACACATAGATATCATATAGCTACTGCTATCTCATGCCATCATGGCTACATCAGAAATCCTTTAGCTACACATCGATTATTACCAATACATGCTTCAATCTCATGCCATCATGGCTACATCAGAAATCCTTTAGCTACACATCGATTATTACCAATACATGCTTCAATAATAAAAATCAACAAAATGAAAAAACAAGATGGGGCAGTAATTGTTAGGGATAAGAGTGTCACAAAGAAAAAATAAATAAACCATTGATAGTGTAAATTGAGGATTTTACCTTTGCAATGCTGGCAGCTTACTGCTTCCCTGTATATCAATACAAGATATCGTATCAGTGATCTTGCAAATTCAGCAAAACCAAAATAGTAAAAGGAAAATCATTTTAGGCAAGCATTTTTTAATACCGTTCAAGTGAGCAGAAGACGCCTACATGCATATTTAGATGTCCAGCAGAAAACAACAATCATATGACAAAACATCTATTCGTCACTATTCTTATCTTACAGAATACTAGGAAACTTTTTTCCTTTAAACAGGACATTAAGAGTGTTTTACAATTAACTTCGAAAAGAGTTCATTAAGTATGCTCTGCGAATTCATTTCCTAGGGAAAGATTTTCCTGCTACAAGAGAATATAACTATAAATATCAACGTATAATACCTGATTAAAACATCTTTTTTACAATGTGCACACTGATAATAATCCAATCTTTCTGCTCTTGAGAAAAGGTAAGAAAATCCTTTTTCCTTTAAGGGCTTCTTCATTACTCTACTGATCTCACAAAGTTTTTCAGACTTCGTAGTATTGGATTTGCGAGCAATTCTTTTCTCTTCAAAAGCTTTCAAGAGGTACAAAGGAACATGAGACTCTTCAAGCCAATATCTTTTCTTCTCATTTGAAAAATCTTCAAGCCTAGACCCATGTCTGACAACAACATCAGGGATGAACCTTCTTTTGCCAAAATCCAGAAGGTACCTGACTGCAGCTCCTTCAGTACACTTCCTACGAATTATAACCTTCTTAAATGACCTGACAGGTTTTTTGGAGTCCTCAATCTTTGAGAGAAGTTTGTTATTTCCAATGTCATCCCATCTAATATTAGCATCTAGCTCCCTAACCTGCAAACATGAAAAGATTCATTACCTCTCATTATGTATTAAGGAAATATTACAATAGCCTCAAGTATATCCCTAGTAATTTCCTCATTGATAGGTTAGTTCTGGGCATCATTAGATAGGGAGATAGTTCCTGATGTATAGTTTCCATCTGCAGACTGATATTATACACAATAAGGCCAAACCCCAGAAAAACTTTGCAGGGTAAAAACAAATTTGGAAAACTCAGTCAAGATGCTCAGAAAGTCTTGTTCTGGTTTTCATATTTATTTTGTCCGTTATGTTAGATAGAACCAAGACAGCATTACTATTTGGGTGAAATTAACATGCCTGCAGAGCAAGCTGTTCCACACTTCTTGAGGTCTCAACGGCAGCTCTCCAGGAATCATATTTAGTTCGCTTGGCATACTCTCCACTGTCAGGATACAGTATGCCAGGTATCTTCTTACGTCCACCTGCAACAACTCCACATGCACAAGATCAGTCAACTGTTTACTTGCCAAAGTGCACAAGTCAAAGGGACGAACGATAAAGAAAACTACAAACCTTGTCGGGCACCTTTGGAAGCCAAAGAGTGAGGCAGAACCTTCCAATTGAAGAGTGTGCGCGAGCCCCTTCCACCCCTCCACCAGAATAAACTCAGACCAGTTGCAGCATTTGAAGTTGGTCCGCTCACATCAGAAGACTTGGCTCTTTTCCTGCTAATTCCATGTTTTGATGATGCTCGTGCAGAACTGCTGACAATATGAGTAGCAGAACCAACCGTAGCAACAGAATCGACATGCTTTCTCCAGTCAGCAGAAAGTGCTAGATGATGCAAATTTGACTCTAGCTGGTGCCAAAAGTCAAAAATTTAGAAATGCAACAATAACTATAGGAAAGAAAAGGTAATAAAGATTTTCAGCTTACAAGATACAGTAACTAAAACCATAGACAAAATGACATCATTTCCTAGTGATACTTTTCACCTAAACATTACATCCGTAGGTCAGAAATGAAAGATGTTAGAATTATAAATTTCAAGACAAAGGGCAATGTTTGTGGAAAGGCAGGCTACAAACATGAAAGTATGAACATATACCTGGAACGTTGAGTCGTGTTAGTTTTACACCTCGAAATATAAGCATGCAGATCACTATACATGCCAATGAATTCTATTAATAAGCCCCTAAGAATTTGGAGGTATTACCCTAAGAATCGACATTTATGGGAGGTTCCCAAAGTAGTTCATGAGAAAGAAAAGAAAATAAATTTAATCATGATACCAGATGTCCAGTTAGATAATCTTTCAGCAGTGCAATAACTTTTCATGTCATCGAAAAATTGAAATCGAGATTAAACTATTGAAGAAACTTTTATATTATTGACGCTGAAATTTAATCTAAACAAGAGAGCAAAATCAAAAATAAGAGAGCTTAAGCAAGTAACATGCTTATTCATCGAATTATCAAACAACTTTTTGGGGTTTCAACAGTATGCAATTATGCATGCAAAGCGAGAGATTATGCCACTGGATTCACAATAATCTTTTTGTGTAGTTCCAAATTTGAAGCATCAATGGTGTCACCAATCTCATTATCCTCTAACATGCTAATTTGAAATTGCTTGTTAGGATCCACATGAACTGCAATTCATGCAGGAATCACCCAAAAAAAAAAAACCTTTATTGTTTCATCTTGATTCATGCTAATATCTTGGTTAAGATGATATAAGTTTTTTCCAATCCTAAGCAATCCAAAGTGCGGCAAGTAAACAAAACATGCCAAGCTTTCTCTTCAATGTGATAACCAACATGGTCAAGTGTTCGCTATACAAAAAAATTGGTAAGATGCTTTAATAAAAACCCATGAGAATGAATTTTACCCTGAGCATCCTGAAGAAATGGGACTATTTCGCCAAATTTCTTAGAGAAACTTGTCCCAGGGCCCTAGGCATTCTCTACCTACAAATGGGCATCAAATTCAGGTACATGTATCCGTGTTAGATTAGATGTAGAGCTTCCTTCTATTAAACCTGGAGTTCTATTTAGGACTTCAAAAATTTTCAGGAAATTATTGTCGTTCATACAAACTTCACTAGAGTTGATTAAGGGTAAAGTAGACAAACTCACTCATTAAGGCTGGCTGGAATTTCTTGTCTTACCAAATAATAAAATAATGTATTTATATCCATCATAAACAACATACTCAGTTCAATGGTTATTTATAGTTTGTGGCCTCAACTTTCATCATTTTTCTGTTTGTGGCATGTACTTTAAAATTTTCCAAAAAAACCCTGTACTTTATGATTTTATCTAAAAAAGGCACGCCTTTATTTTCTGGTGTTGGATTGATGAATCAGTTGACCTTCTATCGATGTGGATATAAAAATGACAAGTGTACCGAAACGACTTCGTTTCAGTTTGGACAAAATTAAATATTGACAAGGTCACATGACGTATAGCTTTTACGACTGAACCCTAAATGTCTTTCTATTCTCTCCCTAAACTATACGTCAACTTTTGGAGAAGAAAAGAGTTTAGGGAGAGAATAGAAAGATATTTAGGGTTCCATCGTACAAGCTATACGTCGTACAACCTTGTCAATTTTTAATTCTACTCAAACTGAAACGACGTTGTTTTGGTACACTTGGCATTTTACTATCCACATTAGATAATCGGTCAGATGATTCATCATTCCAATGACGGAAGATAAAGGCGGGCCTTATTTAGATAAAATCGTAAAGTACAGGATTTTTTGGAAAATTTTAAAGTATAGGCCACAAACAGAAGAGTGATGAAAATTCGGGCCATAAACTATAAATAATCCTCAGTTCAATGACATGAATCTTCTTCAGATTGCCTAGATGCATCTTCTTTCACAAAACTAATTACCGTTTTTCCCAAATCTTCTGTGTTTGCTAATCAAACTCTAGCTGTTCAATCATTCCTTTCCTTTCACAATAAGTTTCTTTCATTACTATGATTTAAGACAGATTATCCTTTTAAAGGGCCTGCCTTTAACTAAACCAATCAATCCAACGCACAGGTGGAGCATGGATCAAAAGGTATATATGCTTTAGGGAAACAGGATCCAGAAGGCCATATAAGTACCTGGAGCAGCAAATTTTTCAACAAAGCAATATCAGTTGCTCCACGAAGACTGGCCTGCCAAAGCATAGAATAGTCTGGATTTAACCATGGGCCCATCAGAAGACCCTGCAGATGATCTTCAATGCATAAAATGTGGCACATGACATCAAGCAGATGGTTCTTCACATTTTTTTCTGACTGGATTCCTAAAACTTCACTTGAAAATTTATCCACAGCTGGAATACTATCATTCATAGAAAATAAGCAATCCCTTTCATCCTCAGGAACCCTGCAATAGAGGCACCATCCACACCTTTCTTTCCTTGAGTTCAAATTTGAATTGTGGACATTTGACCAAGAAAATTCAACAAATCTATTGGATACAATCTTCAATTGTCCAGCTATAATTTCTTCAACAGATCTTGGGACATCATCACGGGTCTTATCTGATGATTTACGAGTAAATTCTTCATAAAACATCGAAGCTGTACGAGCAAACTCATAGCAGTTCACATAATTTGTCCCACAATGCACTTCTACTTTAGAGTTTATGCAATACGGTTTATGGGTATAACTTTTGGATCGAAGATTCTTCCCTTTTTCAACATTTACAGAAGTAGATGCCATATCATGATCTCCAGCATTGACAAGTTTCTCTGGGATATGAGAACAATCTGAAGTATCAGAGCATCTTTTTGTACACTCTGGCGCACTTTCCTTTAGGTTATTGGTCTTCATAGAAGTCTGAGAGACTTCAGCTGATCCTTCTGAGCTTGCTAAATGATTTTCCATCTTCGATCCATCATTACCAGTCTCCAGCAATGCTGTAACACGCTCAGCATTTAGATGTTCTTCATTACTGGAATAAGTAGTTGCCATAGACTTCTCATCTGACCTTTTTTCAGAACAAGTGTCATTCCTGGTGACAGCTTCTAAAGGTATTAAAAGCATATCTGGCATTTGCTTTTTTTCAGGAAAAGCTGACTGTATGGAGCAGGATCGAGTGTCCAATTCACTTTTAGTACCACAACTTCCACGATCCACATTCCAATTCTTACAGAGAGCATTAATCAATGTTTCGTAGATGAATGGTGTTGACTCTAGAGCTTCAATAAGTGTAGCCAAGTCATTTCTATTGTAGGCAGAAAACGAGTATTCATCATTGCTTGACTCTAACCTGAAAAGCACCACAGGAATCAATATATAAATACATATTCCATGGACAATGATAAAAACCTTTAAACAATAATCAATTATTATAAAATTAGTAGAATCATAAATCCTATATACAAAGACGTCACTTATCTATCTAAAGATGGTCACAGTGCTACTTGAGAAGTAAAGAAATGTACTACTCAACTTTTAGGTTAGGCCATAGCAAAATTAAACAAACAGTATGATGATCTGATTAAAATGACATGAGTAGTTTTGTTGGTTTCTAGCTTTCTACTGATCATATGATGCAGAAAATTTCAGCTGATGAAAGAACAAAAACTAGTTCAAAATATATCAGTATAATATCATTGAGAGTTTATGGCATCAAAAGTTTATGTGAAAAAAGAATAACTATAATAACAAAAGCAGCCACTTTAAGGCTTTCAAAGTGGTTAGCTATCATCAACAAAGAAGATTTTTCTCATATGTTGATGGTAATTTCTGTGAGAAATTAATGGTAGAAGTCCAACTGATGTTTAAGTTAGCTCTGTCTAGACTAACTCTTTAAGAAGCCACAAATCATGACCCTCATATTATTAGTAAAATAATTGCATATGGCCATGATCCCTAGTCCTTAATAAGACTTCAAGATTACAAGCATCTTCTATGCAGAATGAGATATCTCGTTTCATGGGACACCTACTATTAATGAATCAGAAACAATCTTACAAAGCCACATCCCTTCTAAGCTATTCACTGTGTCTCATAACAATATTAACAATACAGCAATCAAATAAACTAATACAAAATTATACATGGAATCAAATTTTCTATTAGTTCCAAGCTATCAGGATGTAATAAGAGCGTAATATTAGTGTCAAACTTGTAAGTTAAAACAGAATTTTTTGCAACGTGAAGTAAAGTGCAAGAAACTAATGAACATTAACATGTTATAATTGGCATAAGATCCCAGTGCTTATCTTTGTAAATTGTAATTATGGTAAAACTGGAAAGAAAGCTAGTATCTTAGTAGAGAATACAACTATAAGCATTGGTAAGAACATCAGATGGGAGAGATCATACTATCAACCACAAAACTTTCTTTCAACCAAATTGCATCTATTTGTTTTGGTTTAATCGGTTTGATCGGTTTTTCATCACCCTTAGACAGCACGCACCATATGTTTTTTTCAATTTTGGATAGTAAACAAATTATAGTCACAAGTATATCAAGGGTATAAGATTTCCTCCTGATTTTTCATCTTGCACGGCCTATTTTACAAGCATTTATAAATCAACCATAAAACAAGTTGCTTCATTACAGAGGAACCACAACTTCTTCTAGGAACCAAGTTTTATTTAACAATGCAAGAGGTAGATTAGGGATATTTACAATTGCAGAGATGAAAAGCAATTGCTGCCATCATAAATGGCATCCACAATTGAGTTTCCCCACTAATGCACAGTTTGCATGGAATAACAAACTGCAGATTGGAAAAGAAAAATTGTGCTTAAGAGTGGTACGGGTGTAGAAAATACACGAGTGTCTGGAATTACACTAAGAGGTTTCTGATCGATGGGTGTAAACAGAGATGTTGTTTACCTTCTTTGCACTGCCTTCTCCCAGTGCCATAAGGCCCATAACAATTCCCACAACTCATTACTTTAGACACTTTAAAACTAAAACATACATAAGTTTAACAGACACGCGTACACATGGATAATGCATGAACTATTAACTTTAAGAAAACAATATATTCATGCAACTTCTTAGCTAACCATAAAATGGAACTTACACCAATAGGTAACCACAGCTGCTATAGTACAGTCGTCCATAGTGATCAATCCCCAATAGTTCTGCCCCTCGCGTTAACTTACTCACTTTCATCCAAGGCTTATCCCTTTCAATCGCACATTCAGGGCAATACCAATCACCCTCAGGCAACATGCTGCTGACAACCCCTACACACCTTGAATGGAAAGCTGCAGGGCAGCCATCGCAGCATATCAAGTTCCCGTCCATCTTACACAGACAACATTCATCACTATTCCAATCTGCAGGTTCCTCGGTATCATTTCCTGTAATGCAGGAAGTGCTACCAACATCCACCGTGCTCTTTCTTTTTCTGCTGCTCCCTAATTTCATATTACGGTCCAAATCTGTTTGCCTATCTGTTGCCAGAATCCTTCTGTTTAGCTCCAACCTAAAGGCTTCCGTTTCAATTACATCATCACAGAGATGCTGCAGGATCTCAACCTTTGCTGAAATCGGCAGTTTGTAATAGTCATTCTGAAAAAACTTTAGTTGACAAATATCTAAACCAGGAATATGTCCAGGACTGTGCAGTAGCAGATACTCAACTGCAAACATTGGCCATGTAATCAAATCGAGAAAATCCCAATTAAGAGACCTAAATAAAATTCCAATGTGGAAAAGGTAAGTACAATGAAATGGGTTATTAATATAAATGATTGATTTCTAGCAGGAGTTAAGGTATTACCTCAAACAATCAGATGCAGAGACAGAACCTTCAGCTGCAAGAGACTCCAAATTTTTTCGTAATGTTTTTAGAAGAGAAACATGAATGGAGTCGATCAATAATGATGAATCGCTACATTTAACTGAGGCTACAAAATTATCCAGCTCAAAGGGGCTTAAGAATAACAAAGTACTAAATGACCTCAGAAATGTATAAACAGAAACAAAATCAAACAGCGAAACTCCAATTAAGTCCATGTCGCAAGAAGGTGGCGGCAACTTCACCTTGGGTGGAAGAGCAACATGATTGGAAAATTTTCCACGAGCCACCACTGTGACCTTTTCTTGAGACACATTGCTTATAGCTGGAGAAGACAACTGATGGTTGATGCCAACCCACTCTGCTTCATTAAATACTTGGTCTTGAATCTCTTGATCAGATAATGCAGCTATTTTTGCTCTACGACTACTCCTTCTTAATCCAGTCTCTGGAGTTGTCAAGGTTACATCATTATTTGATAACTCTCTTCTCTTCCTACCTCTTCTCCCTCTCAATACTGTTTCTGAGATTCCATTGTCATGATCGACTAAATCATCAACATTTTTCAATGGGGTTTCATCTCTTCTTTCCAACTCTAACTTCATATTCCCTGTTTCAATATTCAATTTTGGTGCCTCCGGTGTGGCCAGTCCAATATTATTATCTGATACAATTTTTTTCTTTCTACCCCTTCTCTTCACTTGCACTGTAAATGGAGCCGCATTATCATTATCAACAGCAGTGGCACAGTTCTTCAATTGGCTATCTTCTTTCTTTTCTATGTCTACTACAGGATCTAAAACTCCCACAGCATCATCCTCCACCAACTCTTCCTTCATCTGCATAAGTTCTCCAGCACAAACCTTTTCGCGCGCTCCAAATTGCGCGTCACAATCTTCCAAAATTCTCACCTCATCCTCTATGAGTTGTAAATTCAAGTCAAAGCACCGCCCTTCTCTCTCATCGCTCAATTTCTCGAAATTCTCACTTACGTCCAAATTCAAATCGATCATTTCCTTTTTTGCTAGGGAGTCCTCGTCAATAATTTCCGTATTCAGGTGTAACCCCTCATCCAACTCTAAATTTAACCTCTCATTCAAATCCAAGCCATGCAGCTTAGTCCCACCACCATTCACATTACCCCCATGACCATCATCATGCAAATTATTGACGGCATCACCATTCAAATCTAGTCTTTCAGTCAAATTCAAGTCAAATTCCCCAGAGTCCCCATCTCTATCTACTGAAATGTCAGAAGTTCCACCATCATTTGCTAAATTATTATCATCTTTACCTGTTACAGCAATGCGGCGTCGCTTCTTCGGCTTGCGCCCAGGTCCCCCAGCAGACGATCCCGACGGCTGCGGCGGCGGAGGCTCGCCGGACATCAAGAGCTTAGAGACTTCCGTCAACTCCAGTTCCTCGGAATCTCCGTCTTCGTACACGATCTTGAAGAACCCAGTCGCCGCATCATATGCTTTTACCAATCCAAAGAACGTCCCGTGCCCTTGGAACTCCTTCTTCACCCTTAGCCCCACATATTCCATTCCCCGATTTCAGAATTTTAAAAAAAAAAATCCTTAAAAAATGAGAAATTGAAGTAGGATTGAGAAAATGAAAAATTCGCAAGTGCGAGAAACCCCAGCAGAATTGATCTGCAAAAGCCCTTTGAGTAGAGAGAGAAAATGGTTGAGCGGGGAAGGGGTTTTGTCTCTCTCTCTAAAAATTGGAAAAAGTTCGGTGTGCTGATGGTGTGAAGGGAGTGGGGGCTACATAAGATACAGTACACACGAAATGTAAAGAGGGAGCTACGCCTTTTACGTGACAGAGTTGGTTTTAAAAAAATTCGAAGTACAACTTTCGAGGCGGAAGGTACTATTGTTATTGGTTAGATTTCTGACGAAATTATGAGAAATACTTGTTTTATTTCGATTTGTCCTTCTTCTTCATTTTCTTTTATTACAGATTAAGATGAATTCTTTTATTTTAGCTCAAAAATAAAGACGAATTCTTAATACTATGTAATAAAGAAGATAAAGCATCATGATGTGCTTTGTCAAAAAGGGAAAATAAAATGGACTGCAATAAGTAAAATTTCCCCATTTTAGAGGAATACGATTTTTTTTTTTTTTGCCCAAATAAAAAAATCAAGATTTTTTGTGTAAAATAAAGGAGCATTGTGGTCAAACAGCAAAAGACGAAGACTGCAGAAGTTGGACTCTATTTTTTACATAAAACTGGATTATGGGGTTAAATTTTGACTATTTTTACTTTTCTTCTTCTTCTTTTTTCCCTTATTAAGCAAAGACTATTTTCCTTTACGTAATATCTTATCTATAAGTTGTCTTTTTCTATTGTTCATATATGAAGGAAATAAAAATGCCATTGATGTATTGCAATTGATTTTCATATAGATCATGTGAACCTCATAAACATGAGTGCAAATATTGATTGTCATTATATATTTTATATTCTAACAATGTGAATATATTCCAATAGATACATCCCCGTCAAGGGTATTGAATTTGGGAGTTAGATCACCAAATAGGGATCAAGCCAGTGGGAATTAGGGTGGATTAGAATTGGAATCAACAATCTAATGAAGGGGGGGGGGGGGTTGCATGCATTCGAATCGAGGGAAAAAATGAAAATTAAAATGCACAAAAAATTGCAAATAAATTGAAATTCTAAAGCGAATTAAATTAATTTAATCTCGAGTCTTATAAATTGAATCGGACTTGTTATTTTTAAATTTAATTTTTATTCTGTTAGGCTGAAAAAACAAATTATACTTAGAAAACTAACAAACCAAACCGAACTTAAATAAATTATAATTTAAAATTTATTTGACTAAATCAAACTAGACTATTCAATTCAATTCTCTGTTTTAACAAATTATAAAGGAAAGTATTGGGCTTTGAGCCTTGTGATCTTATCTTAGAGTTGCAATAAATTGTTCACATTACATAGTTCAGATTTTTGAGCTACCATTTCATTTTCTATTCCTATTTGAAATGACAATTGTGTTATAATTCAAATCCATTATTTCACAACGGCAACGCATATGGAAATTGACTAACATATGAACAGTCACAAATCCAAGTCGAGATTCAGTCTACCCAGCATAAATTTAATCCTTCTAATTAGGAGTGAACAAATAGGTGGTTCGATCCAAAATCCAATCGAACCGTCAAATTGAAACAGCAAAATGTTACTAATATAAGAAATCGAACTGGTCTAATTGAGTTATACTTCTTTGCAGTGGTTTTGGTTTTCTTTCATTTTTCTTTCGAATTGTAGAGGGGAGTGCGGATTGAATTATGGTCTCCCATCTATAAATGGGTGAGAAATATCACTATACTACTTGTTTGCAATGGTTTTGGTTTTTGTATATATTTTTTTAATTCTTCTCAATTAGAGTTTATTTAATTCACAATTAAAATTTATTAATTTCAATTAAGTTTTATTAATCCAATTAGGATTTGCTCCAATTAGGGTTTTTTAATCTTCAATTAGAATTTATTAATCCTCAATTAAGATTTATTAAATATTAAAATATTGTAAATTAAAATATTGAAACTCTATTAGAATGTGTCAAAAATTACATCGAAATTATAAATTCACTCGAACGTCGTGATTTAATTCATAATTAATCCGAATAAAGTTAACATGTAAACTGGGTAGCAATTAGGCCATTTATTCAGAATGGCAAGCCTTATAATTTATTTTAGAAGCTGATCTGCTGATGGGTAGGATTCTAGTCCAATAAATTATCTAAAACTTGAAATAATATTGGACTTCTTCTTATCATCAGTTGGGCCTCTATTAGGAAGGAAATGAAAAGGTTATTTATAGTAATAGTCCAAACTTTTTACCATTTTTTGATTTATGGTTTCAATTTAATTTATTTATTAAAAATTCTAAACTTTATGAAATTATTTGAAAAAAGCCAGCATTTTTAGGACATGTTTGGTAAACATATTAGGATATGATAAGATAGTTTAAGTTAAGATATGTATCGGATATAATGAATGATTGGTATCGTAATTTTGTGTTTGATAGATAAGATAAGATAGCATAGATATGATAAATTGGTTGTTTGGTACTCTAATTTAACATCAAGATTAACTTGAATTTACAATTTTAACCTTCTCTATTGAAAAATAAAGTTTCTTAACTTGGGTTTAATTATTCTGAAATTAATTTTTAACGTATATAAAACATTAAAAAAATAGAATAAAATCAATTTTTCATTTCTCTCTTCCCCTCTCAACCTTCCCTCTTAGCAGCTGTTCTTTCTCATCTTTCTCTCTCAACAATTATCCATCACCGCCACCGCATGCCCTCTGCGCTCATCTCTCCCTATTCTTATTTCTCTTTTTCATCAGATAATTCCCAAACTGATCCACCATCAAATCAACGACGTCAAGCTCGACGACCTCCGCCTCACCGCCGCCACCACCCCTCATCTCCGACCGCCGCTGCAACTGCCACCATCACCTTCCCTCTTTTTCATTCAGCCGCCAAATAGTATATCTCATCTCTCTCTTCTATCTCTCCTCCACCACCTGCAAATTTCTGCCACCATAGAAAGAGGGGGAAGAGAGAGCAGTGCAATAAATTGCAAATGGATTCGACCCATAGATCTCATATGGGTTTCAGTCTTGAGAAAATCATGTCGTCCATGATACAAATTTGTTTTCTTCAAATCAATGGAAAAATAAAGAGTGGGGAGAAGATGATTTGCAGACGGAAGCAGACGGGAGAGAGAAAGAGAGGGAGGAGAAGATGAATAGTGAGATTGTTGAAGGGTAATTTTGTCTTTTTATTTCTAATATGATGCACTGTTGGAATCAGGAAATGTATCTGACGAAATGGACGAGTTGTCTATTCTAAAGATGAACAGTAAAATAAACACGGGCTTGAGTTTACAACGGACTGGAGAGTTGGCGTTTATAGGCTACCAAACTGTCGGTTAAGCCTAGATGTGTATCCAATCTGGGCTTAACTGACCTACCAAACACGTCCTTATTCTAATAGCGGGAGGGTGACTTAGCTTGTCAGATAAATGAGGTGGATCAAGCCAGTGGGAATTAGGGTGGATTTTAGAATTGGAATCAACAATCTAATACACGGCATACACGAATACATGTAAAAGTGTGTGTGTGTAAATGAATCCATACATGACGTACATGAATTCATACATGACATACGCGAATACATGTAGGTGTGTGTTTTTTTCCTTATGCATATGTATTTCGCCGGAAAAGTCGTCGAAAAAAACTGCCGGAAAAAAGTTGCTGGAAATTTTTCGTCGGAATTTTTTTTTCTGAATCTGTTTTTCGCTAGAAGTCGCCGGAAAGAAGTTGCCGGAATTTCCGCCGAAAAGTCGACGGAATTTTTTTGCCGGAAAAAGTCGCCGGAAAGTCACCTGAAAGAGTCACTGGAAAAATATTTGACTATCATGCATGTGTTCGTGTATGTCATGTATACATGTCATGTATACTTTCATGCATAAGGACAAAATAGTAAAGATGTAAAATTTTTGGTTAGCATTTATCTTTTAAAGATTAATGGTTAGAATTTATTTTTACTTTTTCAAAATGATTATTTTAACTTTCCTCCCAATTCCATATCACAATTCGACAGTCGTTTCATGTGAGTTGGCATGTAAATATCCACCTCATTTATCCGACAAGCTAAGTCACCCTCCCCCCAATTAGTGGGGTTAAGGATTGATGGATGCAGCCTCCATTCTCTCATCCAAAATCCATGCCCCCAAAAGAAATAATATGAAGGTAAGTTGGGATAATTGGAAAGGAGATAAGATGGTGCAAGTTGATGTCATAAACCATAAATTTTGGTGAGATAAGAATTACATTTTATGATTTTTATTCATGTAAGAAATAGAAAGGGGCACATGTGATTGCACATGTTGATGGGCTCTCCCATCACATTCTGTGTTTCTTATGGCACATGGATTATAACACTACCGCCCAAATTAAGTGCCATGGCCCAAAACTCTGCCCCCACTTTTATTTTCTCTTCTTACCATTTTTATCCTTTATTAAATAATAAAACAGTAATTCGATGTGAGAATATATTTTATTGTGCCTTTAAATGACACCTTTTTAACACAAATAGGCCAAACCAATGCAAGTCTCGCCACCAAAAAGAAGAATAAAACCTAGTGAAGGATCCAAATCCTCAATCCTTACTATATTTCCATATCATACTTTTGGAAAATATTCAAATTACTCATGACATCTGAGTTTCAAGTAAGAGTGTGTTCAACTTAGTTTATCGTCTACTTTTGATGGAGAAGTCAGATCATTAGCATGATTATATTATTCACCAATGAACTAATGTTTTTACGTGAAAAATATAAATTAATTACTTAAGAATGATACTAATGACAATCTAGAGCCATTATTATAGAGCTAAGGATGAGGGGCAACATGGTCACTTCAATAGATCATGCTGACACTGTAGTATAACAGTCATGTCTCAACAATCAACATATCTACTCCAAGATTAATATTCACACATTTAATCCCCAAAATCTCTATAAATACCACTCTATTTCTTCATTGCTTCAAACACCTCATTTTCTCCTCTCTTTCATATTCAATTTGTATTTCTCAAAAATGGCTATCAGATTCATCTTCCTTTTGTATCTAATCTTTGCTGCAACCATTCTAGCCCACAAGCAGCAGGTAATGCTGCTACTAACATTTAGCTATATGCACACACACACAGACACACTTGGCCAAACAAAAAAAAAATTCATAACTTAATATTAAGCTTATGATGATACCGTGTTTATTTGATTATTATGATTATTTATTTGGTTTGAATAATTTCAATATCTATAACTGCATTTAGTTAAATGCATGCCAGGATTCAAATTCTGAAAAAAAAAAATATTAAGATTGTATTATTGGATTATTATGTAGGCCTCCAGCGCCAAGCTACCAGCTTCTCAAATGCATCCAGAGGGGAATTTCCAAGTAAAAACTAATAATTATTATAATTTTCTTTTATCTACATTTTCAAAATTATTTTTTCCCTCACTGATAATTTCTGTATTTCTCTTGCTGCAGTATGGTCACAATGAAGGGAGCCTCCGCCCTCAAGGTGAGTGCCAAACCACAAATATTATACTCATGCACATAAAAATTATAACTTCATATATTAACTTATCAAGTTGAAATCAATAAATTTCATGAAAATTGACCTTATAATATCCACGGAATGGCCTATAGGCCTTAAAGATCTGTAAAACGACGAAGATTAGATTAGACGGTGTATATTGGAGTAATGGTTGAATTAATGTTGGCTGCAGAGTGCGGGGGAAGATGCAGCAACAGATGCTCAAAGACTGCGTTCAAGAAGCCGTGCATGTTCTTCTGCCAGAAATGCTGCACAAAGTGCCTGTGCGTGCCTCCGGGCACGTACGGGAACAAGCAAGTATGTCCCTGCTACAACAACTGGAAGACCAAGAAGGGTGGCCCTAAATGCCCATGATTTTCCTCAATTTGTTATCTTAACTTGCTTTCTTATTGCAAAAACTAGTATTTTGCTATTTCTATTTGGTTCATCTATGTATATGTATGTATACTGTCATATACTCTAGGCAGTAAGCAGCTAATTTCTGCTAACTAAGAAAATCTACTGCATTTTTTCTTATGTTGTTCGTGCTGTCCGAAATCAACACAGATAGTTGATTTTTCTTATCAGCACAAAATATATTGTCTAAAATTATAGTAATTTCTTATGTTTTCTCAGTCTATTACTTTCCTGCAGTTCAGTCCTCCAAATTTTGGCCTTGTTTTAAGGCATTGTTTCTAACTTAGAATAAGAAATAATCCCAAGGAAGAAATTCAGTAATTTAATCTTGAATCTTATTCAATGGCTTCTCTACTCACAAACACACACAGCAGAAAGTTGGTAAAGCTGATAATTTGGTCCTCTTGAAATTATTGCGAATCACAAACAAAGACAGCAGCAAATGTAAAGAGCAAGGCAAATTAAATGACGAACAAATATTGAGATGTTCAAACTTCAAACACACTGTCAAATTTCAGCTATATCTACAAAAACTGTCGGTAAACAATAAAAACAAGAAATAATACAACGCTAAAACTATACATCACACAGTATGTTTTCCCTCTACAACTGAAGAAGTAGAATAAGGTAAAAATCAACACAGATTTCACCTTCTATTTCTCCATGCCGATACCGAGAGAAGGGGTCGATCTTGCCAGCAAATCACCACGCTACCGTTGTCTTCTTTGATCTTATAACCATCACAGTTATAACTCTGCAGCAATCTCTTTGCTTGCAGCATAGCATAATAGCTTAGTGGAACATTCGCAAAACCAGCTAACTCGAATCTTTGATTCCACTTCTCAAGCCTCTCGTGCCTCTGTTTCCTTTCGCCCCCCTCACACGCTATGATATTCTTAATCTCCTCCCCAAACAACATCTTCTCCATCCTCATTCTCTCTATAGACGCTCTTGGCAACGCAGACTCCAAACAATCAAACAGAGCCGCGTAGAAGTACAATGACTCCGACAATCTCTCCATCAAGCTCTTCCCGTTGTGGTCAGAGTCTTGCTCGGTCACCACCATTACTTTGGGGGAGAGACCCCATAGAGCGCTAAGATAGCCATCAATCTTAGGCGAGGGCGCAGCTGGTGAGGGCAACGAAGACAGTGGTGATGAAGAGGCGGAATCTGTACTCGGACTATAACCATTAACCATATCCTTCTCGAGCAACTCCCCCAACGTGCCTTGATTCATCTGCGCCACCCTTTGCAGGTGATCGCCTATGCCTTTCATAGGAGCCGAGGGAGACCTGTTCCCAGCATCACAGTTAGGAGCTAGCAGCGTATGCAGTTGCATAATCGAACTAATTGCTAGAGCCTCCCCTGTTTTGACTCGTAACTTCTCAATATCAAGATCTTCCAATTTGGTCACAATGGGGTTGAACTGAAACGGTAAGTCCAACTTCTCGGCCTCCTCAATGAGTACATGAGCAGTCTGTTCCAACACCTCCCTCGTCTGATGAATCCCCGTAATCCTCAAATGAGGCGGCCCTTCAGGCCGAGCACTCAGGTCTCGGATGAGGGCACACCACTGCGTAGGCTCAGTCGCGTTCAAGTCAATGACATGAACCATCTTCTCACCTTCCATGGCTTCAATAATGGCCTGGTTACTAATCACAAATGCCACCTTCATAAACGGCAAGAACTCAAAAAACATCTTCCTAACATGGATTTGTTCAGCGAAAACGGATATCCTAGTGGAACGAAAGGCCTTATAAACACCGGGCCAGGTTCTAAGGATCCTATCGGCCAAGGCCTCGGAGAAATAAGAGGCGATTCGCTGCATTGTATCGCCATCGGGAGAGGCGAGATGGGAGATTTGATCAAGGGCTATGTTCGCATTCTCAAGGCTGCCTGAAGCAACATGGTTTGCACAAGTGATTAACAAATGGATTAGATACAATCCTCTCTCTTCAGGTTTCAGATCCTTAAGCCATGGATAAGGTGACATTAAACTAGGCGGCGACGACGACGACATCGTCGGAAACATTTGCAACGGAGATGAAGTCACAGATGATGATCCGTCTTCTTGAAACATTAGTGCAAAAACACGAGAAAAATGTTGTCTGGAAACGGACAGCGAAAAGAGCCAACTTTTCTTACTTCCGAGTAAAAATTACGGAATTGAATTAACAAAAGTTCCCTGAAACAAAGGCGAAATCATGCGTATGGATTCAGTCGGTTGAGGCTCTCAAGAATTAAAGCAAAAATTAACTAGAGCATGAAACAGAGCAAGGAAATTCGATTACAAAACTTGTGCAGAATTGAAGAACTCACCAATCAAGCGAAGATTTCTGAATTCGGTTGTGGGTTTTTGAATTCAGAAGAAACCCAGGAAAAGCCCCATGCAAACTGGCGCAACTAGTCCGGAGGCAGGAAGGAAGGTTGAGTGAATTTCTCGAGAGAGAGGGGGGTTTTGGTTTGGTAATTGGTTTCTGTGGGATTTAAGAGAGGGAGAGAGAGAGAGAGAGAAGAGCTTAGTCGTGAGTGTTAGATGGCAGCATTGTGGAGTAAAACGTGAGAGGAGATTTTGTCGTGAGTGGGTTGGGGTGTCGCTTTGCCTGTTGAAGGAATATGGAATTTGTGAGAACAAGTGCCCTTTTTTTGAATTTTGTTCTCATTCTTTGTCTATCTATTCTACGGATATCTCGTGTCATTTTCTCTCTCATCCCCAGCTCCTACTGCCCCTCTCTCTCTCGACTCTAGACTAGGGGTGTGCATCGGTCGGTCGGTCCAACCGACCGACCAAAATCTCATGAACCGAAAACCGAACCGATCAAAAAATTCAAAACCGAAACCGACCGATTAGACCCTTTGGACCGAACCGAAACCGAACCGAAAAATTCGGTCGGTTCGGTCGGTTTTTGAAAAACCGACGGTTTAAAAAAAAAAAAAAAAAGAGTCCGGCGGAGAGGGCAGAAAGGCGGCGGCGCGGCCAGAAGGCGGCGGCGAGAAAGAAGAGTGACGAGAGAGTCGGCGAGAGAGAGGCGCGGCGGGGCGGGGCGGGACGGCGGCAAGACGGAGAGGGGTGGGTAGGACGGTAAGAGAGAGTCAGCGAGAGAGAGAGAGGTGCGGCGGGGTGGAGGCAGGGAGGGGCAGAGGCGAGGCGCGGCGGCTGCGAGGCAGAGGGAGGCGGGTAGGACGGCGGCGGAGAAGGAGAGTGAGAGAGAGTGAGAGAGAGAGAGAGAGAGAGGAGATGAGATGCAGGTGCGAGCGGAGCGGCAGAGTGAGAGGCGCAGCAGAAGTAATAGATTTAGGGTTTTTTCATATATATATTTATATTATATATATTATATATATATTCGGTCGGTTTTCGGTGCCCGACCGATGAAATTTCGGGAAACCGGGACCGAAACCGAAAACCGAATTTTGCCAAAATTTTGGACCGAACCGAAAACCGATTACAGTGAAAACCGAACCGAACCGACCAAAACCCTTCGGTTCGGTCGGTTTTGTCGGTTCGGTTCGGCCCGTGCACACCCCTACTCTAGACAAGCCAGGAATTACTTGGGCTTTGAAATTTCCTACCATGTTTTCT
Organism: Agastache rugosa; assembly: GCA_031470985.1. NCBI lineage: Eukaryota > Viridiplantae > Streptophyta > Magnoliopsida > Lamiales > Lamiaceae > Agastache > Agastache rugosa. The sequence goes on along the minus strand of CM062602.1, from coordinate 36,992,511 downwards.
TTTTCCTTGAAAAAGAATAAAGGAAATAATTTTGCAAACTTTTCTCTCTCTAGAATTTCTGCTCTTGTTAGATATTTCCAGGATTTTGAGCAAGGAACCCTCACGTTGCACATTTGCCATTAGCAAAGGGTCTGCTACATCAATCGAGTGGATCCCTCAAGTAGTAACCTTTCTTTATCCAGATAGTACTATCATGTTAAACTGTTTGACGAATTTTTTATAATCTAATATGATGAATTTTTTTGACAGGTCTATGATTCTCGTACATGAATCTATTATAATATGTTATGTTTGGATCTATCACTAATGTTAATGGGTAGTACCGAGTATCTAGAACATACTGACGTACTTCATTCTCTCATCGTCTATTTGCACATTATAAAATTTTCAATTTTATAAGGATTATATTTTAGTGTTTCCCGGTATATGCAAAAATATCTAAAATAACCTTCATTATAGACTAGAGAAAGTATTTGTAAAAAAAAAAATTAGAGAAAGTGATGAATTTTAAGATATTCAAATTTACCATAAATTGGCAAAATCATACCCATTGCATTGCTTAATGACTTAATGTGATATTGTGATGCATGCTTATTCAAAGTTGTTTCCATTAACTGTTGAATTAATATACCCTTCCTTGTGTAATTAGTTTAAAACAAGTGTAATCAATGATAGGCAACACAATTTTCAATTTAATTTTGATAAGAAAATTGACTAATTGAGTGCCCTTTTTTGCGTTTAACGTATAGGAATTTTATTCGACAATCAGTGAATTTTTTTTGCTTGAAAACTTGATAATCTTTCAAAGCTCATCGAGATCACTTTAGAAGAGATTTTGCATTCAACTAAAAGTTCAAAGCTAAAATTTCTTGAAGTCACATCATGGAAAAAATAATTGAAAGATGGACAACATAGAATTGTCACATTCTAGTAGTCTTGTTTTCTAATTGCTTTGGCAGGATCAACAAGAAATTGACTCTCTCTCTCTCTCGACACATACAAACAGAAAATGACCCATATGTCTCTGTTTAGTATTAGGAAGTAGTATACTACTTTTTAATGTGGTGTGTTTGTCATGACATAAGGTGGAAGGGGAATCAAGGGGTGCCTAAAGTCTTGAATATTCTTCAAATATGACTAACATCCAAACATGACCTAACAAAGCCAAACAAAGTGCCTATCAGTTTTTGTACCTTAGTGTGTGAATTGCAAGAAATTCTCAACATATACTTCCAACCACTGCTTTTGTTTCCTAAGCTCATTCAAACCCAAACGCCTTCAAATTGGTATTATCGGCTGTTTCAACAAACCATCCAAAACTAAACATCTTATATTCTAGGATTTGCCAGTCATCCCATGATGCCCCTTTTCACCTAATTTGAGTATGTTCAATTTTATTTTATAACAAGAATAGGACAATAAAGTCGCTACAAACTTCAAACAAGTTCTTTAAGAGAGCGATGATATCAAAATCTAAATAGTTAATTATATTTTGTTACATGAAACTATGGTTGTTTGTATACTTCAATACTTATTTATTACCTTAAGGGCTCAATGGATTAGGGGTGAGTATTCAGATATTCGGTTCGGTTATTACATAAAAAATAACCAAACTAAAATTTCGGTTTTTTCAAATTCATATCCGAACCGAATCCGAAATTATTTTGGTGACCGAACCGAAATATCCGAAATAACCAAATTGGTATTTCGGTTAATTCGATTTTTCCACTTTTTTTTAAACAGTTTTCCTACATTTTATATATTCATCCAAACCATTAAAAACTAGAGAAATCGAGCATGTCAATAAACAACAACAATAAACATGAAAAACAGTCACCACAAACAACAAATAAAGTTTCAAATCTTTACAAAACACCAAACAACAAAATGAAAATAATCTAACAAACAGTTAAATTAAAAATCCAAGTACCAAAAAAAACTAATACAAAGTTCAATAATCAATATCTTCCAACAAATACTAGAGCAAATGTTAATAACTTTCAATTTAGAGTAGTATTCAATATTTTAGTTTTAATAAATTAAATATAAACTTAAAAAAATATAAATAGTATATATATAATTCGGATTTCGGATATTTCGGTTATTCAAACAATATAACCGAACCGAAATTCGAAATATTAAAATTTTGAAATCCGAATTGACCGAAATATCCGAAATAACTGAACCGAAATTAATTTTCGGTTTCGATTCAGTTCGATTTTCGGTTTTTTGAACAATTTGCTCACCCCTACAATGGATTGGTTGTAAAGTAAGATTGTTTGGTAATATAATCCATGTCACTCCAAATCAAATGAATTCATATCAAACACTTTACCAACTGAGCTAAAATACAATATTGAATTTTATCTTATACATAATATATATATTTTTTGAGAAAAAACACACACATATATATATATATATAGGAATTGGTTCATATATAAACTATTCCTAGTGTGGGAAATAGGAACCAATCTGAACCGTTGATCTTTGTATAATCTATGGTTGTCATTATTCGAAGCATAAATAAATATATATATATATATATATTTAAGCATGATTTTATATAAGCATAATTGTTTATACAAAAAAGCATGAATCTCATTAAGCAAGACTATATAGAGATTTAAGCATGAATATATATAGATTTAAGCATGTTCTCAAGTTCTCACGGGATGAATTATTTCTATAGTAACACATCCCTATATATACATAGGAAAAGGATCATATAAGAATGGATCTTAACCTAAGAAATAGGAATAGATCTCCACCATACATCTACAAGGGATGGAGGGTCAGATCTGACCCAGGTCAAACCGGGTCGGATCCGGGTCAACCCGGGTTGGATCCGGTCAACCCGTTGACTTTCGTTTTTTTTTCGATTTTTTTTAAATTTTCGAATTTTTTTTAAGAGTCATATGATATGCACCACACTGTGCAATGAGATGCACCAAACTGTGCAATGAGATGCACCACTAAGTGTATTGGGATGCACCATTTTTAATTTTTTAATATTCTTTTTCACTATTTTTATTTTTTATTTTTGATTTTTTTTTCAAGAGTCGAGCGAGGGGAGCGGAGCGAGCTAAAAAACATATAATGTTGCCACAATCATTATCTATAAATTAAAATTGGAGCCGAAGGCGGAGACAAAAAAAAAAAAACTCAAACACTTGCTTATTGATATGGTATGAATACAATGATTTGAAAAGTAATTTGATTTCATCATACCAAATCACCCCAAGATTTTCCCTCGTTTTGATATAGTTATACACACACACATAGTGTATGAGATAAATCTCCATGTATTATGAGATGCACCACAATGCATTTTGAGATGCAACACTATGTGTAATGAGATGCACCACCATGTATAATGAGATGCATCACAATGTGTAGATGCAACACACTGTGTAATGAGATGCATCACAACATGAAATGAGATGCACCACATAGTGTATTGAGATGCACCACACTTTATTAAAAAAACGGGAAAAAAATTCGAAAAAAAAAAATTTCGAAACATAAAAAAAATAAAAAATTGAAAGTCAATGGGTTGACCCAGGTCCGACCCGGTTTGACCCGGATCCGACTCACTTCAAATCTAGCCATCCATCTATTGTGGATCAAGGGTTGTGATTTATTCCTATTTCTTAGTTTAAGGGCTCTTTCACTGGAACCACTCCCTATATATATATATCTATATAGGGATAGGATTAGGTAGAAACCAGCCCTTATGTAGAAACTAAAAACTCATCTAAGTCTTTGATTATACTTTTATCAATGGACAGCATTAATAGTTGACTTTTTCTTTATATTTTAAAATAATTGACGATAAATCAATTAAGGGTATTTTGGAACTTTGGAAATAATTATTTTTATACCATATCCGTGATTTACTCTTCCAAATCTTATATGCTAAATATAGTTGAGGTTTTGAATTAATTATAATTTTTCTTTATTACCACATGGTAAAACACCTTCTTCATCCTCTCGTCAGAAGGAAAAACAAAACCGTAAACCCTCATTCACCTCTAGCTGAGATTCCGATAAACAAAAGCATTAATTTAATTAAGAATTTATAAGGCATGCCACCTAGCAAGAAGAAGAATTAATAAAACGATTGTTGTTCTCAAAATTCCGGTGAGAAGCGATGCCGCTGAGGAACAAGATATATATGTAGTTTTTTTTTCCCAAACAAAATAATGTTTTCTCTTTTCCTTACATGTGGGTCTGATAATATAATAATGTTGGAATGGTTGGGGCAATTACAATGAACACGAAAGTTGTACAAGTTATCCAATATTTTGTAGGTTCCCAGATTTGGTGTATGTGGTTCTGAAAACATTATATTTGTAGAGAAGAAACATTATATGAATGAATCCGAAACATTATATTGAATGTATGTATTTCCCGTATTTTATGTAAAAGGTTCTGAAAACATTTTATTGGTGGTTAAGAAGCATAAATATGCACGAAGCGGGAACATTATATTATGTATGCTTTACAGTGATAATTGTTGGCATGTAGACTTTATAAGTATTTTTTTAATCCACTTACATATTGTACTACAAAGTAAAGAAAAAAATAGCAACAACATATTTAAAAGAGTGATGCTATTCGGACATAAATGTCCGGACATAAATTTTGTAATTAAAAGAAAATATGAAAAAGAAAATAAGTAATATGAAAAAGAAAATTGGGTAGATGCATATTAGAGAATTTTGTCAGTGGTAATAAATTAATAATATTAAAAAAGATTAATCGTGAAATAAGGTAAAAAGTTGCATACTTTTGAGTAAAAAACGAAGCGGCAATAATGTAAAATAATTGATGATAAAAGGTATTTATGAAAATATTAGATAAAATGATTGATGATAAAAGGTATTTATGAAAATATTAGATAAAATGATTGATTAAAATGATTTTATTAGATAAATCTTAAGTTAAAATTATTAATATACTCTTTTATGTCCGGACATATATGTCCAAAAAGTATTATTGTATTTAAAAATAGAGTGATGCTATTCGGACATAAATGTCCGGACATAATCTAGCTCGTTTAGGTAAATGAATCGGTTCGATTCGTTTAACTTATTTATTTAATTTTGTAATTTCTCCACATTCATTCAATTTATCATTTTTTGAGTAATCTAATTCAAGTGAATGCATAAATATCTATTAAGTAATAGTATTTCCGAAAGATTAGTGAAAATCACAAAATAACTTTATTAGTTTAATTTCGTATTTTTTGTATTCATATTTCTCTCTCTAAAAATTATAAGTTAAGATTGTTAATATATTCATTTTATGTCCGGACATATATGTCCAAAAAGTATTAGTGTATTTTTAACACTAATACTTTTTGGACATATATGGACGGACATAAAATGAATATATTAATAATCTTAACTTATAATTTATCAAATAAAATAATGGTGTTGGTTAGTACTCTAATGTATTTACTTAATTAATCTAAACCGCCATTTTTAGAGAGAGAAATATGAATACAAAAAATACGAAATTAAACTAATAAAGTTATTTTGTGATTTTCACTAATCTTTCGGAAATACTATTACTTAATAGATATTTATGCATTCACTTGAATTAGATTACTCAAAAAATAATAAACTGAATGAATGTGGAGAAATTACAAAATTAAATAAATAAGTTAAACGGATCGAACTGATTCATTTACCTAAATGAGCTAGATTATGTCCGGACATTTATGTCCAATTAGCACTACTCTTAAAAATATCCAGTGACAAATGAAACCAACAACATGATAGCAAGTGCGAAAACTCATATTAAATGTCTACAAAAATAAAGGTAAAAGGCAAAGAAAAATTATCACTCTTTGAATATAAAATCATACAACTCTAAAATATAATGTAATGTAGTTTGATTATTTTGTTTGGCGTGATTGTAATGAAGACGAAATTTGCAAAAGATATTCAATATTTTGAAGGTTCCCATTATTTGACATATGTGGTTTCCAAAACATTGTATTGGTTGTAAAGAAGCATTATATTGATGATACATAAACATTATATTGTTAGTAACATTGACTTTTGCTAAAACAAAATTTTGCTTAAACATATTAAAAGTTAACAAAAAAATCAAAATGACGTAACACACAAAAGCCATTGTTAAAACTCCAGTGAAATCTCACATAATAATTAATAAATATGAACATTAAACATAATGTGTGTGATAAAATTACGTTAGTAAATGATAATAAAAATAAATAAAGTGTAGAAGCTAATGAAGATAATGTAGGAGAATCTTTTCTAATAATAAGAATGTGAAAAGTTTTTCTAAAAAAGATAAAGTATTCACCTAAGGGAAATGATAATTTGCCATAACGCCCTTGGACCGGGTTTAGAGAACCGATTTTTTGAGATTTTCGGTTTTCTACAATTAATTAATTTTCATGGTGACTAATTTGTCCTTAATCTATTTTTAGTTGTAGGTAATTCCAAATCAATTTGTTCCTATAATCAAGGATTCAAATATGAAATCAAATATTAATTTATTCAAAGAATGCCGTCAATTTGATGTTAGATAAACGTATATAGTTACATAATCGTAATAGATAAACTTTCAATATTAATCAAGTATTAATTTATTCAAAGAATATATATTAATAATATAATTACAAACAATGCCGTCAATTTCATGCTATATTAATAATATAGTTACAAAGAATATATGCCGTGAATTAATTTATTCATTGGTTTATTTTAATTTATTAAAAGAATAGATATTAACAATTTCATGAAATAACAATTAATTTCATCCATATATTTTAATAATTTATGAGATGTTTCTCATTTGTGTTGATGGCCAGCATATAATATTTTTCTTTTCTTAATAAACTATCCAATTTTTTGATCCTACATGCTAAGGGAAATATATTATTTTATTTTATATATTTTGTAGCTATAGCAGGGTAAACAAAAAAAAACTGCACCGAAAAAAGGGTTAAAGGCTAAGGATACAAAATAAAAAAATAATTGTTCTCTAGGAGGATTAAATGATTAAGGCTAAGGATAACAAAACAAAACAAAAAAACTACATCGAAAAAAAAGGGTAAAGGCTAAGGAGACAAAAAAAAAAGGATCTCTAAGCGTTAAGTGTTTTGGAGTCAAGATCAGGTCCCATGCGCCCTAAGCATTTCGGAGTCAAGACCCCGTGCATGCCACGACACACGGCGCCCCAACCCCGTGCCTCCACGACACTCGGCGCCCCGACCATGTACACCCTACGACACATGACAACACACAACACCCCGACCCTAGGCACCTCACGACACACGCCGCCCGACCCCAGGCACCTCACGACACACGACACCTGGCCCCATGATACACGGCGCCCCGACCCTATATACCCCACGACCGGGCGCTCCACAACACACAACGCCCCGACCCCAGGCACCTCACGACACACGCTGCCCGACCCAGTGCCCGTCATGCCACACGACGCCTCGATATTGTGCGCCACACGACAAACTATATGATATTGTTACCAATTAACTATATAAAAATTGAATTCAGGAAATGCTCATTCAATCTATCACTGATTAAGTATATTATAAGTGAATTAAACACGTACTCATACAATTTTTCATTGATTAACTATATTAAAATTGAATTCAAGAAATACTCATTTAAATTTGTCACCGATTAACTATATTAAATTTGAATTAAAAAAATAGTCATTCAATTCGATTAACTATATTAAATTTGAATTAAAGAAATACTCATTCAATTTGTCACCGATTAACTATATTCAATTTTTACATAATCGTAATAGAATACTTTCAAGCAGAAACATGCAAGAGACTTACAGATTCTCCTATTGCATCAACTTGCTTTCTTTTTTAAATCTCATAATTCTTTAATATATTTATAAGGATGTTCTTGAACCATTTCACTTTCTCACATGTTGTTCGAAGCAATCATGAGGCGCTCTAATAAATTTTCAAATTAGGATATGTCTTTCATGTGCTGTGATTCTGAATTTCTAGAAATTATAAAATTATACATTCAATTTATACATTGGGCGTCGAGGTGAGACTTGAAGGCCGTCAACACGAGTTGGTGCCCGAGAGTGGGGCGTGACATGGGCGCCGACACAGGTTGGCTCCCGGGAGTGGGAATTGGCGAGCGCGATGACACCTAAACCCCTCAACGACACCCAGAAGTTGGAAAATATTATGGGCTAAGTAGAATCAATTCTCACATCACAATGTTACAAAAAAATAAAAATAAAAAAATAAAATAAAAACTTGTTGACAAGGAGGATCGAACTTAAGATATCATGGTAATATTCAATGTAATTTCCCACTAAAGTAAGTGGCAACCCGCAAAATATTTTGAGATAAAAAATTTTATACGCAGCGCATGCAATAATAATTAAATTTAATAGAACGTACGGTACTGCTAGAGTCTACACAAAAATAATTAATTAATTAATTGTTCTTATTTCCATGTTTCACTAATACATTTTTCATCTAGATAAATACTAGAGACACGCATGTTTAATTTCAATCAAATTTCTTCTTTTCAATTTTCTCTAATACTAGAGACACGTACATTTTAGACCATATATATTAGAAAAAAATCTTGTATAAAAGTGACATTCCTTATGAATAAAAGTGACATTCTTTATTGATAAAAGTGACATTTCTTGTGAATAAACTCAAGCAATTGAAATTCATTAAAAAATAAAAACAAAATAAGAAAGGAAAAAAGAAAAAAAAATAAAAAATAAATAAACACAGTGTAGTTGAGTAATTAGGTGCATGCTAATTAAATCGATTTTTAGACCATATATATTATCTTGCACAACGTAATAGTTGAGTAATTAGGTGCATGCTAATTAAACCGATTTTTATGCTTAATTATAGGGCATGATAGTGTTACAAAAAAAAAAAAAAAACTCACATCATAGTGTTACAAGAAAAGAAAAAAAAAATTGTGGCCAAGGAGGATTGAACTTTAGACATCTAGATTATTTTGAATGTAATTTGCCACTGAGGTCAGTGGCGGCCCGCGAAATATTTTGAGGTAAAAATATATTTAACTATATTTCTTGTCACAAAATATTCTACACAAAAATATACTCTGCTGTCAATATTACACATTAAGTGACAAAAATTAATTTCTTAAAACAACATCATCTTCCTTGAAGCATACAGTTTTCGATAAATCAATATGAATTTATTTAAACAAGTAAAGAGAAAAAAAAACTAATTAAATCCCTCCAATATATTGAAACAACAGGATCTTCCTAATTACATTTTGAGTCGTGATATTGAGGCCTATCAAACATAAATTATATCAACCACAATGATAATGAGATTTACCGTGATAATGAATTCATTATAAATATATAATCTCATTATCGTCATAATGAGCTTTATCGTGATAATCAAACATAAAATATATTTATAAATTCATTATAAATATATTTGAACCGATTTGCATGCTTAATTATAGGGCATGATTAGTATGAATAATTTATGATAATATAAATCTCAATTATTTATAGAATTGATATGATTAGATATTTGAATTTTGAAATCAATTATTTTCCTAATCTTTCTCCTAAAATTGTGTGGGGTAAATATGTATAAACATAATTAAGGAAAAAATTATTATTTTAATTAAAATTAAAAAATGGCCCAATTTTACTAAATTAGCCCCATTATGGCTAAGCCATTATGGCTTATTATCACGACTCTTCACCTAAATTGTTAAAACTGCAACAACCGAGTTCTTTTGTAAACTCACCATAAATAACTAATCTCATGTGATAATTTATAGCAATAAATTCGGATTCTGCGGTTATAAAATAAAATCAAAAGACCATACAATCCCTCCCCATTTACACGTCTAACTAATTCAACAAAATAACTCAAATCAATCTCATCCATTAATTACATTAAATCTAAGGTTTAGATATGGTTTCTACATAGAGGTTGGTTTCTATTTGATCCAACCTATATATATATATATATATATATATATATATATATATATGTGTGTTAAGTTCACGTAGAATTTAATTCTAGTGTAGAATCTAGAAACTTTTGTTGACCATGGATTACAAGGAGATGGACGGTTATGATTGAATTAAACAAATTTTATTTAATTTATTTTTTATGATTGAAAGGGTATCAACGTCTAATTTCAAACTGCAGGATTTCTCAATCCTCAATTTAAGGGATTATAAATTCTCATTCCTAAATTTAGAATCTATTTCCAAAGACCGACTTTATGCATTAAAATCACAAATATTTGCCTCCAAATAATTAAAATCAAGGTTATTTCTACTTATTTTATTTTATTTGTTTAACGTAAAATTCCAATTTTTGCCCATCGGATCATTACCTCAAAAAATTATAATTCAAAGAATTTTAAATTTCAAGCATATAGCTTTGGTTTTATATGCATCACTCAAAGCATATAAATGCATTATCGAAACGAAAAGCGTATTAGCAATACCCATAAAATTATATTATCAAATTTTCAGGGAATCAACTAGCTAGTTATAATCTCTGTATAAAATGCATAAGCAATTTATGTAATTATGAATGACGTATTTATTGGTAATGCATTGTAATATAGGTGTTGGTTCACGTACAAAATATTTTTCCCGTAAAAAATAATAATAATGCATTTTATTTACTAAAATAATGTATTTTATGTCTTATTACAATGCACTATTATAATAATGCATTTTTGATTTATTACAATGCATTGTTACGATAATGCATTTCATGTTTAATTATAATGCACCGGTCAATGACAACCGTAGATCTACAAAGATCAATGATCCAGATCGCTTCTTATTTCTTACGGAAAAATAGTTTTACATATGATCTCTTCCCTAAATGCATTATGATGAAATAAATGCATTATAAAAACTAAAATACGCATATTCCTTAAGTTCATATTTTATATATTCATACATCAATTATACATTTTGCATACATTAATAATGCATTTATTTCGCATCGACAATGCATTAAAATCACAAACATAATGCATAACGTTCATAATATTTATGCATTTTGTAAATATGATTGTGGAAGACAAACTCTAAATGAAAATGGAAAAATAATGAAAATAGTCGAAAAATGAAGAGAAAAGAAAAGAACACTGAAAATCGCAAACAAAATGCATAACCAATATTACAATAATAAGTGCAGAAAAAAATGAATATTAAATTTGACTAATGAAAATAGCCGAAACAAACAATAAGAAATCATTAATTGTGCTAAATAAAAGCCACATTTAATTCCTCTTATGAATTAACCGATTTCTTATCCATAATTTAAGGAAAAATCAGTTACAATTTAAGATTAAATTACACAACCACCCTCCTCAAATCCTACAATCTTAAATAATTATTAAAAAATTACTTATTATTGTAACCGTAGATCTAGTTAGATCAATGGCTAAAAAAAGTTTCTAGATTTTATTGAGAAATTAGTTTTTATTTGAACTTTCCCATATATATATATAAGGAAAACATATATTTTCGGGGCTCTAAAATTTTGGGGCCCGGGCATATCGCTTAGACTGCCCAGATGATGGTGATTATAGATTTTCGGTCAGTTTTATTTTCTATCTTAGCTAGTCTTAAAGTTGATTATTTTTTAAAACAGAAGAACAAATGAACAGTATGCCAATGTTTAAATGAAATAAAATTAATATTGAATCGTTATTTAGTTTTTTATTAAATATAATCAATATATGAAAATAATGTATTTTTTTATTGCATTTGCTCTTGTGGCCACATCTAGGCCATCTATGCAATGCTTTTCGAGCACTAGGGAATTTAGCCGATCAGAAACTTCATATTGGTAAATGTGTGACAAATATGAATTTTTCACGTTGTTTAGGATGCATTTGATGCTATTTATTCAAAGAAAACTGTAACAACCCGGCTTCCGGACTGGCCCCACAAACCATCACAAGTCATTTCTAGCGTGCTTTGTCCTCACTCACACGCTTCCTGAGAAAACTTCCCAGAAGGTCACCCATCATAGAATTGCTCCAAACCTTGAAGTTCTTCCACAATAAGCACCAGAAAATAAGATGCATCTTGATGGTATAAGTAGCCATATCAATTCCTTTAAGCTCTCCTCGAATATACTGTCACATTCCGACATATTCTCGGAATCCCTCTCATTCGGGTGTGTTTCGGTTCGTTCCTGCCCTCTCCGCTTTGAAGTCTTATCGGAGCCGCTCCTTCTCCATGACTCTGCACCGACGATCACTCCTTACTTCTGCCCCGGACGTCACAAAAACCATGCTTGATTTGATCTTTAATGCAAAAAGTGTTGTTTTGTAAAAATTTCACACTTGTTTGGTAGTTTTGATTGAATATCAGGAAAATAGAGACCAAATTAAAGTGAAATGAGCTTAAAATATTGAAGAGGAGTTCGATACGAGAATGTAGGAAAAAATAGAGGTCAATTCGGAGTTCGGATAAGGGAGAACGGACCGAAACAAAAAAGTTGCGCTGCATGGAGTGGGTTGGCTCGCGCCCGCGCAGACAACGTAAAATTCAGAATCTGGAGCGGGATGCGGCGCGGGATAATCCGCAAGGTGCTTGGACGCATGGGGAAGAAGAAATTCGACCCTTCGGCATGCGGTTTCGGGCGCGCCCGCATGCGACGTACCTCTTTCATCCGAAAACACGTTGTTGACTCTATTTCACCCTATTTTTCGGACCTATCTCCATAGCAACTTTCTCCCTACTCATTAAACCTATTAATACCTCATTTTGGCTCACAAATCTAGGTTAATTCACATAAAGCCACAACCCCTACTTTTTAGCCTCCATTTTCTCTCTCACACACACCTCCACCATCTTCATCTTCCACCAAACAACCTAGAGAAAGAAAGTGTGCTTGGGGGAGAATTGGAAAGAAGACATGAAGGATTTCAATATTGGAGCTCAAGATCACCAAGGATTTGTCTATGAATCTTTTGTTTCTTATTTTTCTTTCTTGATTATCTTTGTTGGTGGATATTTGCTTTTCATTTTGATTAGCTAAATTTCCTTATTCTAGGTATTGGACTAGATGAATTTGTGATGGATTGATATTTATTTTAATTAATTATTGATGGGTTTTAATATTTCCTTGTGTTTGTTGATTTGGTTGAATATTTGAATGTTTAGCTACCATTTGAATATTTTTGTTGTGTTGATTTGAGGCTCGAGAGAGGAGGAATCGATACTAGAACCAAACACGAGGCATAATATTGCAATAGCCCGAGAGAGTAGTGGTGTTGTGAGGGCATTTGATCCAAGGAGCCGTTAGGAGTTATAGGCTAGCTTAGTGACCGAAGACGGCATAACTAGCTTGTACTCCCTCCGTCCCATGATAAGTGACTACTTTCTTTTGGGCACGGGTATTTAGGAGAAGAGTGTTTGAAGGGTAAAAAGATAAAAAGTGGTGGATCCCACATCTTTTGTGTGAGAGAGGGTGTTTCCATATTAGGAAAGTGGCCACTTAAGATGGGACAGCCCAATAAGAAAATGTGGCCACTTATGGCGGGACGGAGGGAGTAATCTACAACTTGAGTCGCTCGAGAGAGAGCAAGAGTGAAAAAGAGATCGCCCTAGATAATTAGGATGTTATCAATAATTGATTAGTAGAGTGATATCTAATTACATGTCCATCGAAATCTAGTCCCTAGAATAGCTTCATTTCCATATTCTCCTCTCGTTTATAGTTTAATTATTGTTAATTACAATTTATTTTTTCTTTAATTTAGTTTAATCTTTTCAAGTTATTTGTTAGTCTAAATAGATTAAAATAGCTTATTAGTAGTATTCATAAGACTTTCAAACTACTCCTCGTGAAATACGACCTTACTTGCCGAATATTACAATAACCCCATACACTTGCAGGTTTTATTTGCTAATAAGAAAAAGGCGAACAATGTGACAAAAATAAAGTTAGAAAGTGTAAAAAAAGTTATAGTTTGGGGACAACTCATATTCTTTTCAAAATGTGGAAACATAGTCAACAATGACCAGCCCAGCCTAAGGCCATCTCTAACTCGTAGCACTAAACTCAAACCCATTTTCCAGTAACTGTCACATCAAACAGTAATCTCACTCCAACCCACAAACTCAAATTTAAACTAAAAAGAATATTCTCTATATATTCCTTCTCATACTACTTTTCACACTTTTACAATAATATCAATATACTTTTCAATATTACACATTAGACCCATAAAAACTTTTCAATCATCAATTGTATACTAAATAAAAATACAATTTAAATAAATAATTTTAACCATAAAAACAATTAAAAGATAAATATTTAAAAACAACTTTAAAATAACCGAAAATTAAAATGCAAATGGTTACACTAATTAGTTTGGCCCACTATAATTAAAGCCCGCTAATTAATATCACTATCATTAATTCCTTTTTTGAAAATTCTAGCATTAATTACTTTATTCTTCTTCTTCTTCTTCTTCTTCCTGCGCCTTATCTCATCCATGCTTTTCCTGTTCTTTTCTTCATCTGTACAACAACTTCAATCTTCAAAGACAACAAAATAGAAGGGTTTGTATGTAATATTCAAGAGTTAAAAAGTGGAATGCGTTTGATGAACAGGACAAACGCATATATGCGTCTGGAGGAGAGAGAAATTGAACAAATACGCATTTTGAGTTTGGTTTTACAGGTGCATTGGAGATGAAATCTACTACATTTTAAGTTTGCAGTAGGCCATTGGAGATGGCCTAAGACAGGAATTCTCATACATGTTTTTATATATACTATTCCCTCTGTCCCAGTAGCAAGGTCCTTTTTTCTTTTTCATCTGTCCCAATAGCAAAATCTCATTTAAAAGTGGAAACAGTTAACTCTTCGAAAGGCTTAGGGACCTACCACTTTTTACCTTTTTACTCTTGTTTCTTAACAACTATGCTCAAAACAAAAGGGACCATGCTATTGGGACGGAAGGAGTATGTTTTTGGTCGAGGATCTGTCATGAAGGACCTCTTCAAAGCTTCACATCAATCAAAACAAAATAAAAAATAAAAAATAGAGGAAAGAAAATAGTGTTACGACTTTTGTTGGTGATCGAGAATATGAGGCTGTTTGTATTAAGATGTGCATGGCATGAGTCTTCAAACATATCATCCCAACAACATCTACAAGCAATGCAGTTGAAATAAATGAGGAACAGAGTAAGAAATCTGGAAAGCTTCACGTATATATGTGGAGTTGTTAACTTCTACAGTCGCAGGTGCCACCCTCGCATCTACACCGTTAGGTACCTAAAACAAGGAATTCAAAAGTTGGTTAGTGCTTTAGTAGCTATTGTTCTTGTTGAGCCTACCATTTTGGACATTATCTATAAGAAAACTACTTTCTGCAAAACAAATAGTACAATATGGATGTTCAGTTGTTTCGACGTAATAACTCTTCTTGAAAAGAAACTACTTATAATATACAAGTATTTATCAAATGGATGTATTTATCAGCATTTCAAAAAGTATTTCATACATGTAATGAGGTAGTATGGCAAAGTAATTTCCCTTGACAAAAATACATAATCCTCAACTGTTAATATTTACAAAGAGAGAATGTTTATCTTGCAGAGTCGGTAATAAGAGGGTCGGACATTATTATACAGTTCATTCATGTGTTCTTGCATATAAATGAAAAATTTGCAGAACTAAAAGATGTACCCTAAAATTTAAATGAATACTAAACGAGTAAACTCACCTTTACAACTTTCTTGGCGCAGCTGAGAAAGAGAGACAGCAATCTGAGCGCCTACGCGTGCATTATTTTTCACAAGAGCAATGTCTAATACTCTATTAAGGAAAATCAAATGATGAAATGAAATTCAGCAGTTAAAGACAGTTGTAAATCTTTAGTAGTAAAGGGAATTTAAGGCATGTTAGACATAATTGAATATTAACGGTAGCATACTTTAGCCTCTATTTATCAGTACATTTGGTAATGAAGATAAATAAATTTGACAAAGAATACTTGCAGAGAGGGAAGCTCCTCCAGTCAGCTCATTCACTCTAGCAAGTAAAAACGGAGTTTCACTGCTGCCAGTAATATTCTGCTCCCTGTATCACACCTCCGGTCAACAATTTGTTAAGAATAAGAAATTAAAATCTAAACTAGTTTAAGATCTTTCACAGAAAAGACAATTACAAACAGACTACCGAGCTTCCTTGAGAGCCCGGTCAACAATTTGTTAAGAATAAGAAATTAAAATCTAAACTAGTTTAAGATCTTTCACAGAAAAGACAATTACAAACAGACTACCGAGCTTCCTTGAGAGCTTTCTGTATTGCTGACTCGATCATGTTTCCTGAAGCAGAATGTTCGCTTGGGATAGGGACTGATATAAGAATTCCAGTTCTCAGCATAAGACTATTGTTCGCTTCTGGGAAGTTTGAGAACATCAAATCAGCAAGGTGACACAAAATAACAGGATAATGATGAGATGATATTAGAAACCACACCTATTAGTCGAGCACATTCCTCGGGTGAGTCAACACGACAAGGTGCCTATACTTTTTATCAAACATCATCAGCATGAAAAAATGAGTTAATAACTTAAGATACTGAAAATAGTCATAAGAATACATATACAGCTGAAAATTGATCCAAAACTTTAAGGTTCTATCATAAGCAGCACCTTAAGTTTCCACAACTTATCAAGAGGCTCATATAACGTTGCATGGAATGACCCAGAATTAAGGTTCTACCATAGACTCAATACTTCACTATTATTGAATTTCTAACAAATGTTTTTCGAATTTGACCAGTAAGATGAGCCGCAGAACACTAAACAGAGGCATATCTTCATCATGAGGCAGTCCTTTAGACTTTGTTTGAGTTATACAACTTCTTTTATGGATAGCTGTATGAGGTAATCATAATGACAAAAAGGCATTGTCGTTTATTATTCTGATCCATGTAAAAGTTGACATATTTCATGAAAATTTAACCGAAGGGCTTTGAATCTTGTTAATAGAACTGTAAGCAGTACTCATAAAGATAGTAACATCCAGCTTAATAAATGAGAAAGAGCTACCTTGCAGCCACTCTTTTCAGTGAAGAAGGCAGGGAACTCACTGGTCTGATATGCAGCAGCACAAACTCCTTGAGTTTCCTGTATTCCATCAAAGAACAATACTTTATGCATTAGTAAACATGGGTATAAATATTTGTCACAAATACTTGCATAAAACGGTTTGGCGGACCAAAATCTGTGAGACGAAATATCCCAGTAATATTGGATAGTAATATCTTTGACAATGATAATTTTGTTAGACTAATACTTACTGTCGTTTAATACTTTAGTGTATAAAATTAGTACTTGGATCTTTCGCCCACAGAGTTAGTATGTGAGTTCATCTTACAAGACATCTACTAAATACTGATAATCATACAGGAGTTAAAGCATGGTTACCAAATATTCCAGTGTTCTAGGAATATCTAATATTGATTTCACACCAGCAGAAACTACAGCGACGGGTGTCCTTCCCAACTCCACGAGATCCGAAGAAATATCCATAGCTGTAAAAGATGTTGCGAGATGCGTCAGCTAATCAATAATAAGACCTTTCCCAATTTCATGCATATTAGGAGAAAACTTCGGCCTTCGAGGACCAAAATGACAGAGGTACTTATCTTTTATATAATAAAAATTTTAAACCAGACAATTGTAAATTAATAGGGGCCAATATTTGCTGCAGAAAATACCCATTAAAATCTTTCTGTGCTAGCGTCAATAGCTTAAGGAACAACAAGCCTTGCATAAGAAACTCAGCGAAGTTCCACTAATCTACTAGGCAGTCAAATCTCGGAGTTACATGCGGTAAGATCATTATTTGTTCCCAGAAGAAAAAATTCGTCACCTTGATAACAAGAAAAGACTTCTACTTCTTACAAAGAAACACTGTTCCAGTCTCTCCACATTCCTAGATTTTGACATTATATAGCAAGTTTCATTGAATTAACCTTGAGCCCACAGCAAAATAGCAATGTTTCCTTCATACATATATATCAAAAAGTGCTCATCATTTACTGGAAGAGGTAGCCAGCTCAAAGCCAGTACCATTTTAATTCTAATTCTGACATCTACAATAAATATTTGATGATAATCCATACAACACTACAATTATTTAAAATTTTGATTAATTAAGCATCAGTTCAATATTGGAAAATCCAGAGTAATCAGAGCAGAATACATGTTATTTAACATCTTCGATGTAATACTAGATTTGGCAGCACACAAAGAACTTACTACTTTCTCCATGTCTATGAACTCCCCCAATTCCACCAGTGACAAATATAGGGATCCCAACCTGAAGAGTGAGCATATACAAATTACAGTTTAAAATTTATTTGGAAGAAGAGAAGAATAACAGAATTTGAATAAGCATGATATGATTACCATGGATGCAAAAAACATTGTTGCTGAAACAGTTGTGGCACCATTCCCTCCTGTAGCTACCTGGAAAAGTTGCCTATAAATCAGGGGCTTAAAATTCTAGCTTAGGATATGAAGAAGAAGATCTGTTTCTACAAAATACAATATATATCACAAAAAAGTTCTGCAGGTCAGAATTTTATTCCCCTGGCTAAAATAAATAATCTTTGAGGCATAAATATGTTTTAGTAACGCCTATAGCCTCTTGGGGGGGGGGGGGGTGAGGCCCATTAATGATGCAACAAAACAATGGGCTATGCTAGAAAATACTTGACATTCATCTTCAGTTTTGTCAAAATGGCAAACCAAAGTTATTAGAGGAGTCTAACGAACCATCTAATAACCTTTTAACATTTTGTTTTCCATAACCAATCTTGGGACACTGCAGTCTTCTCCACTGGAGACATGACATCCTCATTGCACTCTGTCCTGTGCAAGACCAAAAGGTGAATATTTCCCCCAAGGTGGATTTTACCCACTTACGTTATCTAACATTGCTTTTTCCCAACCAATGTAGGATATTACATAATTTCAAATGGAAAACCTTCAAAGAGTTCCTCATAAACTTTTTGAAAGTGAGAATCTCAAAGTTATAGGATTAAGGTTTTGCTCAACTTTTGTGCAGCCAAAAGGATAATACTTCAAACATCTTAGCTTAAACTATCACAGGTAGCTTAAACTATCAAAGGCCGTGTACATGTAATATTAAATCAGCATTAAAAACTCACAACATGTGCAATGTCCCTGCGAGCTGTCTTTCGAGCTTTTCTTCCTAGAATAGCAAGCCTTTCAAGTTCTGCTGGAGATAAACCTAAGAATTTAATGCTACGCATCAGGCATTTTCTACCATTTATTTGTTCATCTCAGCCAGTCAAGAAAAAAAGTGACAAAATTACCAGAAAGAAAAGGATTAGGAAAATAAAAAAAATGCACAATTTGAGATCTCATGAAAGTATGGAGAATAGATGCCACAATCCCTATAAATAGTTAAATAAAAGCGTCATGCTCTTTGACCAAAACATCTACCATTAAAAATATTATCAGTAGCTGTGAGGATCACCAATGCACCAAGTTGATAGAAACTTCGTTCCTAGATTAAAAGGGGGAAAAACATACTAGCTGTAGGATGAAAACTGTAAAAGAGGTTTATGAATTATAAAACAAAGAACTTTATCCTTCTATCTGATCCTTACTCGAAACATTAAGTCTGACTAGACAACACGAGGAAGATGATCATACACTAAAACACAAGACGAAAGTAAGGATAATACAGTTTAACATCTATACATTCAAGTACAAAATTTTAATATTTCTTTAAATTCCTTAATAAAACCTCTGTAAATACCACCATAACTTTTTAGTGTTTATTCAAGTTCATGTCTATTAACCATATGGTCGCCTTTTGGGGTTAGCTCACCCGAATGGGTTGCAACCCTCTATGTATTCATTCCTGAATACAATTTAGCTTTGTATATGGCAACTTAATTGGCACGTTATTGTGTGAATATTGAATAGAAGAACAAACTAGAAAGAAAGGCAATGCAAAGTAAAGGGGAAAAATAAAGCCATGCATAAAACACCTATGCAAGGTAGACCATCCAAAATAGCGATAGTTGCAGGTATAGCTCCATTCTGCCTTACTATGGCCTCCACCTCTTTAGCCGTCTCCAAATTCTGAGGATATGGCATTCCTATGAACAAGATAGACGAAGGGGGTAAGTGACATTCATTTTACAATTATGAAGAAGGGAATTTACATCACATACTAAACAACATTGCAAACACAAAAAGTTAACATCATGTTTTTTTTTAATTGGTAATTTGGTACAATACTTGATTGAAATATGTTCTAGGGGAAACTAACTCGGTCACGTTAAAAATAAATGTAGAAACCAAAAAGTAAACAATACGAGGCCAAAAGAAACCTCTGTATAACATTGATAACTAATAAACTCAAAATCGACAATCAAACAGAAGATGCATTCCTCATCATGATTGGGATTTTCAATATCAACCCAGAAGAATGAAAGCAAAATGCTTATCACCCTCATTTACTTATATTAGTATTATCATTCTACCATACAGTAGCAAAATCTGAGAATGAATAATGCTAAATTTTCTCCACAACGCATCTTACCATGAGAAATTATGGTAGATTCAAGAGCAACCACCGGTTTCCCAAGCGACAGAACTTCTGAAACTTCTCCAGATATCTTAACTATACTTTCACCCTAAACAAACAACTTAATCATCATACAAACATTATTTTTATAGTAATCAGTAATGATCGACTCACGAAGAAACTTTGAAGAAAAAGAAATACTAGGCAATAACGTTGCTGTTGATCCAATTTTAGAATTTGAGGAATAGAAGAGTACCTTTGGAGTGGGATTAGCGGGGCTCAAGTGTTTCTGGAGATTGGTGATTCTGGAGAGAGCCGAAGACGCCATTGTTTTCTCTTTCAGTGCTTTGCTTCGACTTCATAATTTCTTTAGAAAGAGAGTGGTTTTGTGTATAAATAATTTAATAATTTAGGATTTAATTTGGTAATTTAATAATCTCATAATTGGCGAGTTGGAGGTCATGGAGACTGATTTTTATATCCTGTTCAAATGTAAAGTAAATGTTTTGCTCTCAAAAAAATAAAAGATTTAGGAAAAATGTATTTTCTTTGTTGGAGGTTTAAATGTTACACTATCCATTCCACTCGAAGTGATACATATTTTTTTTATTGTCTCACTTGAAATGACACAATTCAAAAAAGAAAATCACTTTTTCTCACAAAAAAAATATGAGCTCCACCACTTTCTATTTCATTATTCTTTATTAACTTGCTCCTAAATAATCGTGTTGGAAAAAAATGTATCACTTCGAGCAAGATGTAGGGAATATTTCAAAAGGCAAGAAAGATCGCTTTAGCTATGACGGTGAACTTCAGAGAAATTCTATCCTATATTATTAAAATATTCTCATGTAAAAGGTGAGTGTACTACATGTACATGTAGGATAGAATTTCTCATACTCTAGAACTCAAAGTAATGATTAAGATTTTTTCAGCACATATTTTTTGCTTTATTGTCATGATTACCTAACTAGGATTTTCTACCAAAGTATTCTTTGATATTTTACATAGAAAATTCTACCAAATAATTATGACTTTTCTAAGACTTATTTGGATAAGTTTCTAGAATTTAGACTCTTTTGTACTCGTATTCTAAAACTTAAGCTTTCGTTTTGTACTTAACAAAATGATTCACAACCAAAGTTTTAATGGCTTTCTTAATTTGTTTTCAAGCCCATTTGTTGTGGGATTAAATTCTATTTCTTTCCGTCAATGTACATATAATGTGTTTAACATACCAATTCTATATAAAGCAAAACAACTACTCAATTTATTTTTTTATGAATATATCATTTACTAATTTGTATTCACAGTTTCACACGTGACAAATGCATATAAAGTTTTAATTCAGATTTAATATGTATAATGGCAATTTAGTCAGCGATTTGTTTTTTCTTCTAATCTATAACTTCAGGAATATTAAAATATATGCATCATACAGGCGTAAATACAAATAAGGGACCGCAGCTCTTCACAATAAATTGCGAGTGAAAATCCAAATAATATATCGTCAAATTAAAAAAGGAATACAAAAGTCATCTGTAAATTGATAAAAATTCAAAACGAATCTGGTTTAAACCTGACCATGTACATACCAGCTGATTTACCTTCTTCACCAATCCTTGAGAAGTTGATTAGCCATATCCTTGTAGCTTACTTTCCGTTTCTTGACTGTTTGCATTTCTGCGTCCTTGCCCACTTTATCCTCGTCATTCACAGGATCAGGAGCTTTTGTTTTCACCTCTTCACGAACCGGTTCCACGCTTTCGACCTTCTTCGTTGCAAGGATCGGTACCATGCTCAGTAACATTGCTTGAAGCGGATCAACGTTGTCTTCAATTCGGTTGTTGTGTTGGGCGCTGCTGCTCTGTCCGACCCCAGACTCGTCTACTTCACCAAACCTCTGCTTGTAATTGCTCGATTCTGTAGCCCCTTGTTCGACTGTTTTGCCTCTGTCTGGTACAGAATATTCCGGTGTCTCAGTCTGGTGGAAATCAGGAACGGGCAGGCTTGAAGTCTCACAAGGCCCTTGATTTGTTGTACTGAGTTTTAAGTTTACCTCCGTAGTTTGCTCCTCTGCTGCTGCGTCTTCATTTGATTCGTCGTTTTCATTGATCTCGACGGGCTTGTTTCTAAGCCGAGCCCTTGTTCTTCTAGGTTGATTTAAAGCTGCTTTCGTTTTATTGTCTACCTTCTTCGAACTCCCACAAGCAACGCTGCTGACTTCAAAGTCTTCCTTGTTATCCGAAGAAGCGCCATTATCGGATTCATATTCACTGATCTTAGCAGGCTTCTTTCCGGCCCGTGGCCTTGTTTTTCGGGGCGGATTGACGAGTGGTTTTTGATTTCCAGTTCTCGTCCCACTGGGTCTGCCCCTTTTCCTTTTCCCAACCCTATCCGGCAAGCTGACTACTCTCGGCTTTTCTGGTGTAGCATTCTCCTCTCTGTGGCCTCCAAAAGAAAATGAATCACATCTCGATCTTGATACCAAGCTATGATGTTCTTCTCCAGCAAGTTCATGTTCGTCACTGAAGTAACAGCACAGACACACTATAAGATAGAATCAAATTGTTGATTTGTTGCCTAAGTTTTCAAGACTACATTCTTCACCCAAAACAGTATGATAGTTACAGCACCCCTAGAGGAAGTTAATTATCCCCAAGGATAGTTTCATTCACCTAAGAACATTTAGTCACTGAATCAGTCAATATCAGAATAAAGATGAATCTTCTAGAACTCCCTCAACCAATCCCCAGAATGGGTTTATCTATGCGTCAGTAGCTGACGTCGGACGGCAGTCATTTTATCAATATACTGTTACGAGGGATTTCATTACCATCAGTAACTATGATGCAATCATATAATTAGATGCTAGACAACATTCATGATAACACTTACCTCTCCCCACTAGAAGTTTGTTGAAATTGCTGGGGCTTCAGATTATAACTGTCCTCAGGCAACTTCTGCTTTCTCTCAAAACAATCATCCAACCACTGAGACTTTACAATTTGCAAACTTCTACGGTGCAAAAGGCGCCTTTGTGCTTCAGAGAAACTGACACAATGGAGAACAAGAAAAATAATTTGTCTTTTGAAATTGACAACTCCGAAATCCTTTCGAGGCAAAAGTAAAAAACTTCTACAATTCCAAGTATTATTATAAATGGTGACGGTTTAACAATCACTTATGCAACACCCAGGAATATTGTCCTCAAAATCTCTATTGCAATTCCATTTTCAGTTGAATGTGATAAAATCACATCATCTAAATACAGATGCTCTAGGTATAGTTCCTTTACGCGTGGAGAACATCAGTTTACTTGGAGTTTAATACAAACACCGGCAAGAAGAAAACATTCAATGATAAACTAATCCCAAGCTGGAATAGCAGCTAGTGTAAATTGTATGCAATTAAAATACTTGTGAAAACTTTAAACTTTGATACGACTTCAATTCTGCAGCCAGATTATATTTTACCAGGAAGCGTTGAAATAAAATTTATTTTTATGAGATGACTCACCTATTCAATAGTGTATCGAAGTCCAAACCAAATTCTGGACGAGAGACAATCACCAAATGAGTAGCATGAGAAAGAGTGTCTGCTATAGTGCCACCACCAATGCAAATTTCAATCTTCATCCTTCTAATAGCAAGTTCAAATGGAACTTCCCAGTTTCTGTATTTTCTAAATACCAAAGAAAAATTAATCCAAATGCCTCATAGTATACCAGGTCCCAGGATCAACTTGCTTTCAATCAAATAATAAATCACAATTATCTTACAAAAATTGTCTGGGTAGGTGGAAGTAAACACGACAACCATGAAAGCGAACCCATTCCTCCCTGGGACAGAACTTTTCCTTGCAGTACTCTTTTGCTTTAGAATCTTCAATCTTGTCAATGTTGTTTAATATCTTCAAAGCAACAACAAACCAAAACCAGAAAATGAATATGAAAAATTGATTTGACCAGTCATGTTTGACACAGTGAATCTTGATCTCCGAATTCCCACTAAGCAATAAAAGCTAACCTGATAAAAATTAAACATGTATAATTATGATATGATCATTAATTTCTGTACCTGTACCAGTTCTGTCACATTTAGATCCAAATAGTAGGAATCTGAGAATTCATCAACTTCTTCTTCTAGCTTCTTCTTTGTTGCCTCGGATAGAAAAATAAAGTACCTTCAAGGACAAAAAAAACGGACAGTTAGAAAATCAAGGCAATAATCCAAAAGAGAAAGAAAGAGAAACAAAAGTGCTATGCTATGAGCCTATGACTAACTTTGGTTGTAAAGGAAGAAGCTGCTTATGCGCACAACATTCAAGGAGCCAAGAGTAATGAATAACATCTCCTTGGCGCTTTGCAGCTTGAAACTTGATTCCTATTAAATATATTCAGTAGTCATTCCTCTTGAAGCACATGTCAATTTACTTTTCTTCAAAGTTGGTGGTCGTGGAAAAAAAATCTAAGATTGTTAGGACAAGAGTGACTGACCTTTACTCTCGGATGCAATACAGTGAGTGACTGAACTGTTCAAATTCATTGAAAAAGTACCCCCATTCTCAACCACCATTTTGTGCAAGGAATCAAGAGAATGCAATGTAGGTACGTTAACAAAGTCTAAATGTCAAAGAAGACCAATTACGAACAAAGGTATTGTTACAGACAATATAAGTTAAATGGAAAACGTGGTAAGGCACCTGTGCGACATTTGAAAAATGTTAAGAACTCTACAAGTGACTTTCAGTAGTTAGAGAGAAAATCATAATTAAAGAGTAAAAGTTCCTGATGCATTCCTTTCATTGATGGGAAATATACATCATAATCTAGATGCGTAATGCATCAGAGTTATAAGATGCATATGGTAATAGGATACAGAATATCATGCTTGAAAATATTGATGTTTCACCCTTAACCCGAGAAACATCAGTTTGAATGAAGTGGGAAGGAACAACAGAGACATTCTTCTTCGTTCCTCTAGACAACTTTTTACGTCTTGGGTTATTTTCCGGAATAACTGTGTGATCCATTGCCCTTTGCATAGTACCATTGCTTGAATGCACTAATTCAACAAACGCTGCAAGAGGTAAATAGGTATCTTTTAAGCTAATGACAATAAAACACCATCTTACAATATGAGAAACCCTAAAGAGGATAAAAATGCATGTTATTATCAATTAAAGACCATGGAGCACTAAAATGATATCTACTCACACTGGACATCAAGGCACTCATGCCAAGGCTTATCATATCTCACTCGATCAATCCGTGGAAATCTCAAGCTATATGGAGCAGCAAATACCTTGATCACCAAAGATTGCCAGTTATATTAAATGATTTTTATTACACTGCCAAGAAGGATTTAGGGTACTGTTGAAGAATTAGAAATAGAACAGAAACAATAATAATCTATAGCTTACAAAAATAAAAAACGATTACTTATAAAGGAAATGAGTAACTTGGAGCCCAATCAAGGTCCTTGATAATTTAAGTGTCACTGTACAATTATATACTAATTTTTACATGGCGACAAGTAAAAGGAAGTAATTCAAATTGTATACCTCAGACCTGATTGTTCGAATATCACTGGTTATGGAAACTATTATTGATCTGTACATAAAATAGGTAAGGGTAAGCAAAGAGATAAAAGAGTTGTACAAATCACTAAAGTTTTCAGCTCACTTTTCTGGGCTCTCAACCCAAACATCTGGTCTCTCCTTTGAGTTATTTGTAACTTGATAAAAACTTGGTGGCATTTTCTTTGGATATTCATATTTCCTAGAATGGAGATAACCACATTTTAGTGAAAAGTTAGAGGAAGTATTGAACATTTAAGAAGAAACAAGTCAACAGAAACGAAAGAATGTGTGCATCTTGGTTTCATGTATATAAATAGGCTGTAACAGCTTAACTAATAGACATCTAAAAAGTTGAACAAGTTCCAAAAAATCACACTAGATAAATTGAGACACATACCAACAATGGCCAACAATTTCCCAGCAGTCATCCTAACAATGGGCAGCCAAATTTTTTTAACACCAATTCCCAATCTCAAACATAGTTCATTAATAGTCACCTGAAATAAGGCTTCAATTTGGTGACAACAGCATTGAGCTCTTCGTCAGAAAGTCCTGTACCCACTCTGCAAAATGAAAGAAATCTGCAACAGCAGAAAAATCAGAATCTCAGCTAATACCAACACTAAATATCTTCAACATACTTATAGAGTAGAAAATGTATGAAGAAGCAAATGCATTCAGGAAAAGGAGAAAGAAAATAAAAACATAACACGAACTAGGCTAAACGCTTTTCCTTCTGTACTAAAACATACTGCGAAGTCCAAAAATATCCATTGGCATCAGGAACTTAGCTAATAAAATTGCGTACTACAAAATATGCGGGGTTTAAATCAAAATAAATATAGTTATAATGGCAAAACTCTAGTGTACGAATATCATAAATAAACAAACATGAACAATCATTTTAGGATGCATATATACATATATATTATAGTTTGTAAGAAACAGAACATTGTAAATAAGAAGATAAGATACAACCAGTGGATAAGGCACCCACTCCAAATCAAGATAAAAGGCTACGCTACATAAAAGAGCTAATCACCAAGCACTACCCAAGTATGAAATGAACAAGCACCCGAATTATTTATGCTTTTGAACCGATGAAGCCATCCCTAAGCTTAATTATATCCCAACACTCCATTATAGTTCCTTCATGTCTTTATGATTAATCTATTCCTCTCCAGCCAAATGGACCAGCAAACAATAGGCACAAACGAATTATATGCCTTGACTCTACACCCTATGAACCACATTAAATCAATCATATACAGATTACAGACCTAACATTATTTAGGGTACACCCTCAGAAGGCCATGCTGAGTCAGAACCTTGCACTAAGAATTATCTTTCTCCACAAAGAAGCTTCAAAGCAGTCAGGCCAAGGACTTAGGGATCCGTTTCATACTTGGACATGGAACATATATTAACCAAAGCAAGGCTCTTCCTCCACTACAAAAGTATACTTAGTTCTCTTGGCTGAATATGCTTCTAGCTTAAAATCCACTTGAACTATGGTGTTAGAATCTATCCTGATTAAGAGCAGAAGTGTCTAAGAGAGAGAGCAATGCCTAATAATACCTATTATTAGTTGTGAAGTTCACATGCATGCAAAGAATTTTCATCCACAAAATGTTTTGACCAATTCAACAAGTAAATAACAACAGACGGATAAAGTTACAATCATGATAAATAAAAACACATATTACTAGCAGTACACAACTCCAATGCAAGGCGTGACTGAACTTTAAAGACAATGATTACAAACCGACTAACCGCTTTGGATATGTGTTTGGGCTTGGACGCTCTGCAAGGCCAACGAGAAATTGTGCTACCTTCCATCATGGAACAAAGGCAAATAGTTTCTTTAAGGAATTTGATGAAAAACATAATCAACCAGCTAAGCACTATTCTTACCTCACCTCCACGTCGTCCAGAACCATAGTAACCTCCTGCATTGGATACTTTAAGTACAGGAATGTAATGTGATATTCACTTCTTTAATTAAGTTAAGAGAGTAAAATTCTGACCTATTATAAGAGTATCTAGATCAGAGCCTGCTCGAATGTAGTCAGGTTTCAACTTCAGCCACTTTCCACTTCGATCACTAGGTTCCCATTTAGAGGCAAGATCTTTCAGGACAATTCCTTCATCTCTAGCATTGCCAGTAGGAGAGAGGAAAATAAATTCAGCTGGCTATCACAAAATGGGAACAAAAATAAATACAACTGCAAATGCAAGCATCATTGACAAATCCAAACTGCACCCCAGAATGCTATCCTCTCCCTTCATCCTCAGATTTGTATTCTCATTCTCCTAATCTATCGCTAAGAAGTAACTCTCTACTTTTTTCCTTGCATCAGATATGTATTTTTTAAATAACAAAAGCTCAGCTCTTCCCTATAGTAGTTTAAAATATTCTAGGACTGTACAAAAATGTTTACATAAATACAGTATCGAAATAAAGAATGTTCAGACAATGGAAGGACAGCATCTATTCAGTAAATTATAAAATTTATGATCCCTGTCCATGCAATCAGTAACATGGTGTGTGCCCATCCCATACTATCTAATTCAACAACACATTTGCAGAAGATGAAAATAACAGACAACAAGCTTCAATGTGCCTTAGACTTATCTAGTCATTTGCAGGAACATGGTTTTGACATAATTGATTAGTTTCACCTAACATGGCGTGGTCACAAAGAACCTATTTCCTGCAGATGAAATCAATCTGTAATCTAGAACTACTTGTTAAAAATCACCTAAAAACCTGTTCCAGTCATTCATTGGCATCATTTAAATTATGAAAATCATATTTTTTCTAACATGCTAGATAACTCATGATGATTTAATGGACTCTGCTAATTATATTAATCTCAATTAAATTTTAAACTAAGTAAGCACAATATTCCACCAGTAACTAATGCACAAAGATTTGAATTCCAATACTTTCCATAGAGTAAAATCACATACTATAGATTGCAAAAGCCAAATTTACTGATGGAATACAAGCTCATACATGGATATCTAAGTGCCAGGCAGTACCAAAAACAACTCAGAAGAGGAGAAAAATTGGGAATGCAAAAAAAGAAGGAAGGAGGGAGAACAATGACCTGTTCTCAACGGTTTCTTTGAAAAACCTCTCAACACCATCAACATCATGAACAATTAGAGACCAACATGGTTCCCCTGTGTGATAGCACGATTAGATTGCAATATGCTGCATAATAACAGGAAACCTAAAAACCCTTTTTTTCCATTTTCTTATAGCAACATCAAAGCACTGCCCAACTAGTACTATACAATGGTAGAAACATTTCAAATTATCACTTTCATGGTAATTATATGGTAAAACGGATAAAGAAATATTATTATTTTCCTAAAAACACTTTGTCTAACTAGTACTACTAAAAACAGGCACAGTCTCTTTACCAGCAGGATGATGTGCATTAAGGCCACCACTAGGAACCAAAATCTCCAAACGACTTGCCATAGGTTTGACAAATTTCCGTAGAAGTTGATGCCTCTCCTTCAAGCTCTGGTGAATAACACTGGTGTCTCCAACATAAAGGATGTCAAACGCAACATCTAGACACATGCCATGTTAAGGCAAATTCAGAAGGGGGGAGGGTTGGGGAGTGGCAGTGAAGAAAAATAGGAGAAAAATGGAAGAAAAGGTTGCAACCAATGTTATCGATGGCAGATGGCGGATTATGGCGGACGGCTAAAAAACCGCCATAAGGTTATGGCGGTTGATATGGCGGGTTATGGCGGACGCATGGCAAAATAATTATAAAATATTATAAATAATTATATATACACAAATTATGACATTAAAGCATGCAAAATAGATAATATAATAAAAAAACTTAATAGCCTAAGTTCAAAAATATAACAAAATATCATAGGTTCAAACATAACCAAAGTACCAAACACAATAACTTAAGTTCAAGCTTAAAACATAAATAGATAATAGTGTCTAAGGGTTAATAAGCAATAAAATGATTAGTCTTCCTCATCAAGCTCCATATAGTCATCTTCTTCTTTTTCATCGAAAGAAGCAAACTCGCCGGAGCGTGGGTCGCCGGCGTGGAGGTCGCCGGTGGGTGGGGTCGCCGGCGGGTGGGTGCCCGGAATTTGAAGAGAGAGAGAAAGGGGAGAGAGAGAGAGAAAAGCGGCAGCAGTTGTTATGTATGTTAAAACCCTAGTTCTAATTCCTTAAAGAGAAATCAAAAGGGTTTGGGTCGGGTCAACTGGGTTGACCCAGTATTTAACCGCCATATCCATGTAACGGCCGTAACGGCCGCCATGGCGCCATGATATGGCGGTCGCCATTTACCGCCATGAAAAAAGGCGATGTTACGCCATAAATTATAGCGGCCCATCAAAAACCCGCCACCGCCATCCGCCATAACGGCGCCATGGCAGATATTTAACAACATTGGTTGCAACAGAGGCCAGTAAACTTGTATGGACAGTAATTTTATTGTTTGTACATCTCGACTATAACCAAACTTGAACCATATGGATACAGCACAACTGCATTAGAAGAAATTCAAGGTCAACACATAGGAATGGCAGTGTCTAGCTTTGCAAAATTATTTACATATGTTACACATAAAGAGACCTGTCGATCATTATCAAGCCCATCCCTGGCGGCCTTGGCTGACAAAAGATGGGAAACAGAAAAGTTATTTACGTTAATATACATAGCAACTAGAGAGACAGCAAACAGCATGAGAGGCAGAAGTGAAACCTATTTCTTGATTTGAACCAAACTCTGCAAATCGATTTGTAGATTTGTCCCAGACCAACATTTCACCATCAAGAATGCATCTGCAGTAAAGATAGCAACTAGTTATGCCATGTAATTATCAGTTGACATGAAGATGAAGTACATGGTAAACTTCTGATGGCATATAAAATCTGTTCGGATCCTTTTAGCTATGAGGCTAACTGGCTAAGGTCATGTGAATACATGAATGATGTAAAAGTATCTCCAAAAACAATGCAGTTTCTTGATGTAGAGAGTGAGAATGGAAAGTGAGGGTTCAGCTGAAATATTAGTCATTGTTGCAACAGCAGGGGATAAAAAGTTCAATCTACTATATTTGCAGGATCCTACAAGTTCAAGAGACAGTCTTTATGTAAATTGATCAACAAATTAATTTACATGCCTCCAGAAAAATCAGCAAGAATTCAACTTACTAATGAGCATTTGGTTTGAAAGGTTATATCTAAACAAGATGCTTTTTCCAACTTCCAATACAAGATGGGTGTTTTTTTAAATAGCATTTCTTTTCAAATCAAGAAAAATAATATGTTACTCCCTCCGTCCCATTCAAAGTGTCTCACTTCTTTTGGGCACGTGTGTTTAGGAGGAGGGTGATTAAAGAATAAAAAGATAAAAAGTGGTGAACACCCACACCTTTTTGTGAGACAGTGAGAGAAAGTGGTTTCCTGAGGTGGGCTGAGACACTTCGAATGGGACGACCCAATACGGAAAGTGAGACACTTTGAATGGGACAGAGGGAGTATTAAGTAGCTTAAAGATTATAGTGGGTTTTAAGAAAATAAAATCTTTTAAATCTCCAAAACATATCGGTAGTCAGCATTTATAAAATAAAGAAAAAAGAAGGGTTAAATATTAACGAGATGAAAGCCAAGCTAAGGTGAACACCTGGTTTTCAAGATACTCACCTGTCCATCAGAATATTCTCTCTTATAATATCTGACATGCCGTATCCATATTCTGGATGATCAAGAAAATTCCTGCGACATTAAATGGAAGTAACTAGTTATTCAAGCAGAGCTATTTGTAATTCATCACCTATAAATAGACAACCAAGGTATGGGGTGCACATGCATTCACTTGGAAATGAGGAAGCAAAATATGTGGATTGGCCCCTACGCCTAATTTACTTATAATGTATACACTATCTCATCAAAGCTCCCAGCTTTTTACTTCAGAATTCTTTACATACAAAGCAAGACTACAAAAAACAGAATCATGACAGGCAACTTCTTCTTGGGACATACTAGTACCAAGGAGAAATAAAGTCTAATAGCAAATATAGATAAGCAACTCAAATTGACTACAGAAACAGAACTTGATAAAATCTAAAATTGACCAAAAAAAATTGTTATAGCAGCTGGCCAGAAAGGTGCATAATTATTTATGTAACATTAAAAGCTGAAGAGTTAATTTTAAGAAAGTAACTACCTTGAGAAAAAATTTATTTCAGCTCCATTTTTGTGAATTTGGATGCGATCACCATCAAATTTGCACTCAACGACTACTCCCTTTCCATGAAGCTATTTGGAGGGGAAAAAATATGCAAGACAATCAAGAAGCTGGGAATTTAGTGGCAAAAAGCTTGAAATGCTTCCAAAGCTAAATATGGTGTTGCAAAATGTTTTCGTATCTGAGAAACATTTCTCTTCAACCTGAAGCACATGCCTACCTTTTTCCATGCAGCAGCTGCATTGCTGACCCTCAAAGCCAGTTGGGGCCGGACAGGTTTTCCAACTTCAATGTCCTGCAGAAGAATAACAAGCATCATTTTCATAACAATATGTTGAAAAGAAAATATTAGATACACAATACTAAATTTTAAAATAGAAGAACATGGTGGGGAAAAGAGAAAAATTATAGCTTATGTAGACAAGAATTAGAATATCAAAGAACGGGGAACTAAAACAAAGAAAATACACTGAATGCAGCACAACATAGAGTAAATCACCAAGTCTGGACAGTTCAAACTTCACTGACAGAGACATAGAAATAGTTGGTCAAGGTGAAGGAAATATGAGTAAATGCCAACTTTCTCAGTGGTAAAATAACTTGCATATACAGGCCATTGTTTATTTTAATTAGTTTAAGAAACATAAGAAGTTTTTTGCCCCTCCCTCATGACTCAGGTTATCGTATGGTTTGGTAAATAAATGAAATCATATACGGTACTTAGTCCAGAGTCTGAGGCCAACCTGTCTCTTATGCCGCTGACTACGATCTATTAACTTTTCACAAACTAGTTTTAGATCACAGGTGACATTGAACAAGTCCTCAGCATCAGGGTGAAATTCGTGAAATATGCTCTTTTCACTTATCCCCAACTTAAGATCTGAACTATGGCAGTGCCGCAAAAATGAGTATGGTTGAAGCTTAAGAGCAAAACATGAAAGAGAAAGATGAAAAATGAAAAATATGAAAACAAACAAAATTATGTAAGTACCACCTTTGAGAATTATCATGATAATCCACTTCATTTCTTGAACATTTGTTTTCCTGATCAGTTCGGAAAGAATAGAAGTCTTCTCTGATCTGTACCAAGAACCCCAAAATACAGTTATTAATTACGATGCATATGAGTTGAACTAACTAGAGCAACCTTAAGCCATCTATCTTTTTATTTTTTAAATTCCCGGTCTATAGAAGTGAGAATAGGATCCATTGAATTATACATAAGTTCTAACAGTCATTTGCAAGTGGTTTCTAATCCATGGGATTGGATCAAAAACAATTTTGAGACACCAAAAAGGAAGGCCAAGAAGAACATAGACGAAAAGGCTAGACGTAATTGCCATCCCTTCACTAAAAATAAGGGACATTTGCTGAGGTAGTCATATAGGATGAATTCTACCTATTATCTGAAGAGGCCAAACGATCGAGTAATTCATTTAACTCTACTATAGTAAGGTCCCCTGAAGACATTCCCTGCCTCCGCTGAAGCACCTGCCAACACATGCAAGAGTTAAGGAGATATTATAAGAAGGTAAAACATGCAACCTATACATGGGTGAATAATATACATGCAAAATGCAAAGATAATCAACTTAATCCCCAAATTAACGTAGAAAAATAAAGTAAAAGCATTATTCTCAAACTAGTGGGAAATAGTAGCTTACATAAACTGTAGTCATAAGACTCGTAACACTAATACATACCTCGCCAACTTATCAAAAAATAAAGGCAAAAACTGATAAGTGCCCGAAAGTCAAAATTGGAGGGTCTTTCTATCTGGTAGGAGCAGCAGCAGTGAGAACGACCCACGATGAAAAATTGAAAACAAGTGGAATCTTATAGAATCAGTAAAGATGCTTGATGAAGAGTGTACATTTCTCCTCAAATATTCATATTACATTGATGGGAGTAACACAAACAGAAGGATAACTATGCTTCAGAAACGATTTTATCTATCAAGCGGACAGAATGGTGAAACGATTCAACTAGACAAATTAAATATAAAAAAAAAAAACCCAATTCAATTGCTTTAGATCACAACATACGGGAAAATGATTCAAGTTTTCAACTACAACAAAAGATATATCGGCGATAGAAATTGCACAACCGACCTCGGCGGCGACGAGAGCGAAGTTGCCAGCGAAAACACCGGACTTGGCGCCTCCTTTGCGCCAGTTGAGGAGGCGCTGGGAGTCGGGGGAGTCGCGAGATATGCCGAGGGCGTCGATGATGCAGGTGGCGAGGACGTGCTCGCGGAGGCCGTAGGAGCCGCGCTCCCGGTCGAGGGCGGGTAGGATGAGGCGGATGGCGGCGAAGAAGTCGGCGCCGTTCTGGGGGCGGCAGAAGGTGTCGAGAAACTTGCGGAATTTGGAGCGCTTAGCGGACGAAGACTTGCTCTTCTGCATCCAGTTGAACATGCTCACCATCACACTGAACTTTGTTTCCGACATTTTTTGCCGGCAGAAGCGACTCTCTCTCTCTTCTCAATTGGAGTTGGAAGTGATGCTTTTTCTTCTTTAAAGTAGAGAGAGAGTGCGATGCTTCGGTTGGTCGACTTTGGTTATAGTGCGGGGAAATCAATTTTGAAACATCTTTGTGGAGTGAAGGCTGGCGTATCTAGTACTCTCTGCAAATACAAGGGGTTAAATTTATAACTCAACTTAATTTGTTTAAATAAAATTTTAACTTAATTTGCTAAGGTCAAAGGTGTAGTTTTTATGTTTCTTTTTTTCTCTCTTTTTTTTTGAAGTCTAGGCTTTTATGTTTTTTATAAATAATACTTTTCGGACATAAATGTCCAGACATAATCCAGCCCATTTAGAAAATGGAGCGGTTCGACCCGTTTTATTTATTTATTTAATTTTGTAATTAAAAGAGAATAATTTCCTATGACACGGACTATAGTATTCTAACTGTCAACAGTAGAATAATTTCTCTCTCATCTCATGAACTCGACTAATTGAGCAATCTTGGTGTGTTTAGGTGTAATTAATCGAATTTATAATTATTCGGACATAAATGTCCGGACATAATCTAACTAGTTTAGGTAAATGAATCGGTTCGATCCGTTTAACTTATTTATTTAATTTTGTAATTTCTCCACATTCATTCAATTTATTATTTTTTGAGTAATCTAATTCAAGTGAATGCATAAATATCTATTAAGTAATAGTATTTCCGAAAGATTAGTGAAAATCACAAAATAACTTTATTAGTTTAATTTCGTATTTTTTGTATTCATATTTCTCTCTTTAAAAATGGCGGTTTAGATTAATTAAGTAAATACATTAGAATACTAACCAACACCATTATTTTATTTGATAAATTATAAATTAAGATTATTAATATATTCATTTTATGTCTGGACATATATATCCAAAAAGTATTAATGTTTTTCTAAATGGGTTGGATTATGTCCGGACATTATGTGCATCACTTTTTTTTATAGGTGTAGTCTTAATTGTGAAGTGCATGATTGGCGGTTCTTTCCATAAACTAAACTTTCCACTCCACCACAAATTACACTTATTTTAATTTTATTCTCTCTCTTCCTCCCTCTCTCTCGCACACACACCACACAGGGTAGTTCATGGCGTCCACCAGCTTCAGACTCCCTCCCGCCATTGATCCTCCACTTTCAGTAAAATCTTCCACAACAAGCTCTCAATCAGTCCCTTTATTTCCTTTTAGGTCCCTCAATTCTCCGTCTTTTCGTTACAAGTTGAAGAGAAATGTAGCAGCATCAGCTTCGGTGTCGCGCTCAAATGCTGTGAGCGAACAAGTTATTGAATCCGTCGCCACTGGCACAACCCAAGATTCCCAAACTACCCTTTCTCAACCCTCTTCCTCCAAGCTTGTTCTCGTTGTTGGTGGCACCGGTGGCGTTGGTAATTCTCCCCTTCTTCCGCTTTTTTGCTTTTCACACGCTTCACTTTCCACTGACTCTCTCTCACACACACATATATATCTATGTGTGTGTTGTGCGTGTGGCGAGTGACCGGGTATCTGTTTGCATAGATGTATTTCCTTGCATAGTTGCCTTCGATCATCTGCTGTAATCTAATTGTTATAATCCTGGCTGTTATATTAAATTATTAATGAGATACAAACCGAAGTAGCTGACAATCTGATTTTGTCATGTTTGCTTAATTCTGCGGTGTGTTATATATCTGATTACTGCTTGTGTTTCGCTAACATGAAATCAAGTTTTCATAGTTGGAAGAAGATGGAGTCATCTTGGCAATTTCATTCAATATGAATATTAATTGTGTTTCTGACGTGTTTGTATATTTTCATGATTTTTGAGGAAGACTACGTTTTATTAGGAATCCAGAAATCATAGTAGTTTCGATTTTAAACTGAAAACAAGGAGTATTGTGCTTAAACAATTCATGATTCATGCTCTTAACAAGTTTACCTTTTATAAGGATAAGTATCTATCCGAGATACCTATTAAGATGATTAATTCAGTTGCCAGAGGTGTGGAGCTAAAGAGGTAAAAATGCAAGGCTTCGAATTTGAGCGGGTATCAAACAAGTCTTTATTCAAAAGTGATGGTTCACTAAATCAATTGGGAAAATTTTGACTTTCCCCAATGACTATTGCTTGGAGTGAAAGTAGCCTCGGATTCCTATGCTTGCGTTTTCATTGCTTTGTTTCTCTTGTTTCTCTTACCATTTGAATGGCTAGAGAATGTAAACGAAGGAAGCGCTAGAAGCACCAATGGTTAGTTTAGTGTTTTGGTGGTAGGCAAACAGATTTAAGTCAGTTTGTGATAATGTGGCCATCTAGAAGCTTTCACTTTGTGAGAATTTGAAACTCTCTCAAGTTGGGATTCTGTCGCTGCTTTGCACAAGGAGTGTCATCTGCAACTTATGTTTCAATCTGACAGCAGCGATGCAATTGTATGTTGCCATGTAGATGATTAGAATGGTTAGACGGCCCATCATTTCCACTGCATAATGCTGTATTTATCATGGTAAAGTATGATAATATTTTCTACTGAAAAGGTGTTTCAGAAGATACACATGAGCAGTGAGATCTCTTTTCTATTTTTCTTGGAATTTTTGGTTTGTCTCATCTGATGTTTGTACCATTTGAAAGAACAAGAGCATATACTTCTATCCATGCATTACTTTTTCTTTTCTTTTTTTAATAGAAACTTTCTTAATAAACCTCTAAACTAGTGTACTGCAATTTAGGGCAATTGGTAG
Source organism: Agastache rugosa (assembly GCA_031470985.1). NCBI lineage: Eukaryota > Viridiplantae > Streptophyta > Magnoliopsida > Lamiales > Lamiaceae > Agastache > Agastache rugosa. The sequence continues at coordinate 36,954,841 of CM062602.1, read as the reverse complement.
TAGCATCACTGCTTGATCGAAATGTTAAAGCACGGCTTTTACTTCGGAATCTGGAGAAGGCCTCCGCTCTCTTTGGTGAACAAGATGAGGAAAAATTGCAGGTTGTTGCTTATTTTGTTTGATTGTGAACCAAAATTTCCTGCCAAAGTTTGACATTCGGAAAAACAACTAGCTTTTTTGGACTTCTTGCTTGCCTTATTCTTAAATCATCTCTCTAAACTTGGTAGGTGCGGCAAGGTGACACTCGGAACCCAGAGGATTTGGATCCTTCAATATTTGAGGTATGATGATGTTCATCCACCTTAGCTCTTGGTTTGTTGTTTTGCTGAGGAAGATTCTATTACCATATAGGAGAATATGAAATAGAAATGATTTTTTACAACTTACTGAGGGCCATAAATGATATAAGATTTATGTTACAGGGTGTCACACATGTTATATGCTGCACTGGAACGACAGCCTTTCCATCTAGGAGATGGGATGGAGATAATTCACCTGAAAGAGTAGGTTAGAATGTTGCTTTGCAAATTACCAGTTTAGTGTTTGTGTTTGTGAATTAAGTACTAGCCATTAGATGCCCATAAACAAAGTGGAAGTCGAGACGCCATAGAAGGAGAACTAAAACTTCAGAGAACTATACAATACATGGAGATAAGATTTTGATCTGAAAACTAGCTTTGTCACTCTCACATGCTGAAGAGTTTTCTCGTCCAATGGTTTTGATACTAACTCGATGTGCATATCCCCAATGCCTTATCTACCATTTATGTCATTTCTTCGCAGATTGGGAAGGCGTGAGAAATCTTGTGTCAGCATTGCCTTCATCGTTGAAAAGAATTGTTCTTGTTTCTTCAGTTGGAGTCACCAAATGCAATGAACTTCCATGGAGGTATGCTTTCTACGTCATGACTTCTCCATTGTCAGTGAGAGCAGCTCACTCTGAGGTGATACTGCTCTTTTTGGAAGACGCCCCTAACTTGTTCTTTCTTCTATGCCCAGCATCATGAACCTTTTTGGTGTCCTAAAATATAAGAAAATGGGGGAGGACTTTGTTCGTAGTTCTGGCCTTCCATATACTATAATCAGGTTTGATATCTATTATGATTGGATGGTTTAAAAAAAAAAAACTTTTTTCCAAAGTTGAATCCTCATTTGTCTTTCTGTGCAGACCTGGTAGGTTAACAGATGGACCCTACACATCTTATGATCTAAATACTTTACTCCAGGCTACTGCTGGGGAACGCCGAGCAGTGGTTATAGACCAAGGTACTGAGTGTTTTCATATTGTTGCTACTATACTATACACACTTTGATTTTTTATGCTTACATTACATATTTTTGGATGTTACTTGTTGATGTGGCATATGGTTTCCTAGGGGATAAACTCGTCGGAGAGACTAGTAGACTTGTAGTTGCAGAAGCTTGTATACAGGCATTGGACATCGACTTCACTCAAGGCCAAACCTACGAAATCAACTCAGTTCTGGTAATTCTCTTTGGATGGATAACTTAGTAAAAAAAAACTCACAACTCATTGTTATCTGTTTATTTTATTTGTAATTTGTTGTTTTTTAAAAGTTGTTTATAATGATCTGATGTGAAGTGAATGTTAATGTTAATGTTAACGAAAGAAATGAAATGTTGCAGGGGGAAGGACCGGGAAGCGATACCAGAAAGTGGGAAGAATTATTCAAATCTGCTACGAATTAAAGCCACTTCCATTATGATAATATATCTCATTTGCTGCTGCACTGCACTGCACATATATACAACTTCATAGAGTTGTAAAATCGTTTGGGCCCTTATCTTAGGGTAGTTTGCAAATTTAGGCCATAATTCGGCGGGCTTGCAAGAAAAGGGCCTTCGGGTTTGAAAGATATGAAAATTTGAATTTTGGATTTGCAAAATTAGGCCACTATGTTTTATAAAAGTTGCAATTTTGGGCCAAAATCGTTAATACCTACTTGCTTTGGAACAAATCATAAATACACATCAAGATAAGAATTGCTCAAGGTTACAAGAGATCCACGCTTTCTAAAAATGGTATCAGAGCATGTAACAAAACCCTGAGCCTCTCGCACGTGACTGCGTGCACGAAGCGTGACTCTCCGTAAGGGATGACCTAGGCTCTGATACTGGGTGGCGCCGTAAAAAGCCTAATGTGGATATCGCCACGGGGTTCCCGCGCTTTTGTGGGTTGGAAGTGCGGCAGTATCGGGTCTAGGTTTGCAAACTGATAGGTATCATTTGTTGTGCTACCCCTTAACTGGGCCGGAGGGACAAAATGGTATCAGAGCCTTAGGTTTATCTGGGAATTATATTTTATTTATTGCTTTAAGTATTATCCTAACGGATGAGACATCAAGAAAACATGGATCCGGACAATTGTCCGAGATGCGAGTGTTACAGGAATTATCTCCAAGATCTGGAGATAAAAAGAGAAAGAAACCAGATGTTACGGACAATCTGGAGAGAATTGTTCGACTCTATAGTCGTACGAGAAAGAAGGCTCGAATATATTGAGCCTTTAACTCAAGAAATTGAGGCAAGAAGGAGATATGATTCAGATCTGAGCGATCTCCTGTTCGAGGTTATAAACACCATGAGGAGGAACCATCATAACAATCATATCTGATGGATCTAGAAGAATGTCCAAGGTGTGGACATTTCCAGGAACGTCTCCAAATTTTGGAGAAAAGAAGGACGAGACACCAGAATGTTCTTACACGCTGGAGAAATATGCTGGATATATTAATTCAAAGATAACTGTGAGAAAGAACTGATTGATTCCTGTCTCCAAGGAATCAAAAGAAAAGATGATCTTCTACATAGGTGTATACTCCTTGAATGGGAGATAGAACATGCTATGAGAAGAGATCATTGGATCCATCAAGGAGTAAATTGGAATTCATATACTACTCCGCTCTGATGGAACAAAAGAAAGATAAAGGAGTATCATCCACTCTTTTATATCAAGAGATTTCTCCGGATTCCTCCAAAATATCGGCGGATCTAAGAGAAATACAGAAGACAGTACAACATTATGGCGATAGCCTGTATGGTGTACCACGCGATCTTTACAAGATTGCTATGAAACAGGATGAAATCTATAATATCCTGAAGGAGATCCAATCACGGATCGAAAAACTGGAGCAACAACCTCGTTCCAGTCAAATGAGAAATCATTTTGGTAATGAACCCACTTATCCATTACCAGTGGGAGAAACCAAAAAGGATCCCAACATGGAGACCTTGAAAAGAATGATTCGTGAAAGGAAAAAATGAGTAATCTTGAACGAATCAAGCTTGACGATCTCCAGGAGTTAGCGGAATCTTTTGCTAACATGACTATGGTGGATTTAAAAATGAACCAGAACGTGGTCCAAAACCCACAGCCGGTGAATCAACTTCCACCAGGAGCCATCATTGGAAATCAACAAGATTTTCAAAATGCACCCGGAGCCATTAATGCAGTCCAGGATTTTCAGACTGGAGCAAGGTATGATCAACATACCACAAATGATGCATACATGGCAGCAAGAAGGACAAGGGCAAGGAAGCCGCATCCAAAGATACAAGACACACCTTATGGAAAGGCAACCCTGGATCCTATCCATCCTTACGGAGTGATGCTCGACCTCGATGAAGTAAATTTCAGAGATCGAGAATCCGTTATTGACGAGTGGACGTCAGCCCTAAGAATTGCAGCAGCAACTCTCGATTTGAACAAGGAAGGTTTCGTAAGAATTCTCGAAATGAGTCTTGCGGGAATCGTCAAAATTGCATGGGAATTCTTTCCTGTGGATATCAAGAATTCATGTTTTGAGAGTGAAAACTATACAGAACATGTCCAGAATATGGCAGTACTATTTAAAAACCATTTTCTGGGAGAAGGATATTTCGAGGGATTTGATCAAGAGAAAATGAAGAAATACTTGATGGCATTGTATAATCTAAGACTGGCTGTCTTGGATCAACAATCGCTTAACAAGTTTCTACAACTCTTCGCTCTTTATCAACATCAATCAAAAGTTGATGATAGAGTAGCACTGGAAATTTTCTTTCTGAAATTTCCAAGCCCATGGAAAGAGATGCTGATTAGGGATTACGAACCAGGTGATCCTGAGAACGTCGCAAGAAGGATGTCATATGTACATCGGAAGCTCTCAGAGTGGTGTCAACAAGCAACAGCTCTGAGGAACATGAAGAAACTGAGGAGAATTAACAAATTCGCTCCTCTAAACTGTGATGACAATGATTTGCCAACGATCATTGGAGGAGAACCACCGAGGCTGAAAAAATACAAGAAAAATAGGTTTCAGCCCTATTATAAAGGTGGAGATCCAAAAAGAAATTCTTGGAAACCAAGAACCAGATGGTCAAGACAGAAGGCCAGATCTTACAAATCAGGTGTTGGGAAAATTAATAGAGTTTTGATTGGATACCAAAACCCAGCTGACCCCAACTGAGTAGATGATCGCACAAGCCTAAGCGTTTTTCAGCTCACCTGTTTGAGCATATAGAGTTTCGTAGTTTACAGGTAGATCAGCTGAAGACACACGGCTAAGCAAACGGCCTTAAGACGGCGAAAGACACGGCTCGGCGGAAGCGGGCTCGGCGAGCAAGACCAAGCGAGTCAAAGATCTGCCGTGCTCAAGACCCGGCTCGGTGACGAGCCCGGCTCGGTGTCAAAGACCCGGCTCGTGTAAAAGACCCGGCTTAGTGTCGATGACACGGCTCATGTCTAAAACACGGCTCGGGTCGGTGACACGGCTCGGGTTGAAGACACGGCTCGGAGTTGATGATACGGCGCGGGTCTAAAGACACGGCTCGAGAATCAAGACACGGCGAGAGTCCAAAACGGCGAAGACACGGCGAGAGACGCAACTCGAAGACGAAGATCTTCTCCAAGACAAGATCCGATGTCGAGAAGATCTTGTCGACGCGATCAAATCGAGGAGAAGGAATAACCTGCGAATACGAACCTACTTCGTAGGTAATGGCCGAAGTCGGCAAGAGTAGGTAAGATTCAAGCAGCTCTCTTCCGACGGCTAATTTGAATCTTCGCCTATATATATCTCTCCACTTATTCTTGGTGAAAGAAATCGACAAAACGGCGAAGAAATAGAAGAAAACGAGAAAAATGAACAACGATCTTCAAAACGAAATCTTTCAAGAACACCCAGTCAGTACTGTTCTTAGTTGTTCACATATTCGATCATAGGCGAGATTAGATCGAGAATAAATATCTTAGCCTAGTTTGAACGAGTTAAATCATACTCCTTGTTCTTCGTTGTAAGAACTCGTTCATAGTTGGAAAACCATACCCCAGACGAGCCCGAGAAGGTTAGGTAAAGGTACGCTTGCTCGAAGCGCGTAATTCGAGTGGATAGGTTCTTGATGCGGCGAAGGTGTATAGGCTTGGCCGTGCCCCGCTTGTTGGAGACACGGCTCGGGTTAGAGTTGTGAAGTTGTACTTGGAAACCAAGTGGTAGTGGATTACCGGTGAGATACGGTCGTGGATGTAGGAGGGGTTACTCCGAACCACGTTAAAGATGCTTTCTTGTTATTTATCGCTTTGTTTTATGCATGTTACTAACCTTCATGAGCATACATATCAATCTGCATAAAGGCGACTAACTAAAAAAGTGAAACGAGCTTTGCAATATATTTGAAACTGCAGAGACGGACTTTCCAAATCCACCACATTCCGCACTGACGGTTGTGTCGATCAAGCTTGCCATCCAGAACTGGATCGAACACGGCCGGCTTCGCTCAAAAGAGTTTTAACTTGGAAAAGTTTTTAAACCTTGGTGTATTCACCTACGCAAGGTATCCGTCTTGGGACCAACGGTTAGTATCGGAGCGATTGGTTCAAAGATCCTTGTATCGACTAGTCGGCATTTCTTTGCGATAGTGGTCACCCGAACGAGATCCTTCAAAGTTTCAAAATCTTTTTTAAAAGTCATTATATTGCATCTTGTCATGGAATCTTCCTTGGCAATGCGGGAATCTTCCGAGCATTCTCACGTCGATGATTATCGGATATGGAAGTTCGGACTCAAAGCTTTAAATGCGCGCAAAACGACATGATGTGGGATGTTATCACGACGGACCCATCATCATCATAAACTCGGAAAGTCAAGCGAGAAGGCGAATGGTCGGGAGCTTGAAGATGGCCAAGGCGAATCCGAACAAGGCGGCTCGGCCTGCAAACACGTGGAACCTTGTCATCAATGTACCAAGAGGTCGTACTCAATCAAGCCGGCTCTCCAAGCTCGGTCCGATCGGAAAACTGATCGGCAACTCGAAAGACCAAGAAAAACGCAACTCTGGGCGATCACGAGCTCAAAGGCGGCGAGATAAATCTGGCTGGAATCAAAATCAAAGACGAATGTCATCCAACAGAACATCAAGGTCAATTTATAAGGCAGTGCAGGAAGGATCTCAATTTGGTTAGAAAGGAAAGCAACCGAGCTTGAAATCAAGATTCCGGAAGGACGGGATATCAAACTAGATATCAAGCTTAACGGACTCGACCATGAAATGGACATCATCGAAAAGAAAATGGAGTCAACAAGGTCAAGAAGAAGCGGACTCATTCAAGGACCAACAGGAAGTATCACTTCATAAAAGATAAGGACAAATGCGGGTTATCAATGGAACCTCGGCAACAAAGCCGAACTTGATCACAGGCGGGTGCGAAAGAGTGATAACGGGTCGAGGACGAGCCTTGATTGTGGATGTCATCAAGGCTAATGTGAAGAAGACGTGATGATCCAAGCTCATGGCCTACCTCAAAGCTCATCAAAGAATATGTCAAGCGTACGGGTCGGCTAATTGTTGTGATAACGTTTTCTGAGTGAGTTCGATGCGAAGAACGGAAATCGAAGATCTCACCCCACAAAGCAACAATGAACTCGGTAATCATGGAGCAAGCGACCTCGTCAAAGAATTGAGCCGATGAGAAAAATTCACTCAAGTGAAGTAGGAAGTAGTGGCGAGAAAAGAAAGCCCTCTTATCAAATTCGGGGGAACTCAGCAAGTGGAAATCGACACGATTTGTGATATCGGTGAGGGCAAAGTCAATCCGGCGGAAGACTCGAGTGGAGAATCAAGAGAGAAATCTAGGTTGAACTATCAAAGTCATCCTCTGGATATCAAACAAAGCTAGATCAAGCATGGATCGCGAGAATCCGGAGAAGAGGAATCAGCGAGGGAACTCGGTTCGGCGGAATTCACCATCAGTGGTATCAACAATTGATCTCGTCCCGATCCGGCAAGATCTTCGAAGAGCGTCCAGGTAGGAAATACTCGAGTGGATCACCGTGTGTCATCAAGAAGGAATCGGACACGATTTGGAACTAACTCGGCCAGAACGAAGTTCAAAATGAATTTATCAAGTCGGGGAATCAAACCGAAGTGATCAAACCAATTGGTTTATCCGATTGAGGGCGAACCTCGCAAACAATGTCTATCGTGAGAGAAAGAAAAACAGATGACTCATTCAATTGAGTCAAATACAGTGAAATGACCAACAATTGATATCAGCTCAATCCGGATGAAGAAAGTCCATCCAGTGAGGAACAAACTCGGTGGATCCCTAAAAACTTAGAAGGATTTCCCGAAAAAGGGAATCAAGCTCACTGACATCGATCGAAGAGCTAAAGGGAACTCGGTGACTAAAATTCAAGCAAAATCTACAAATACTCGGTGAGAAGAGCTGTCAATCAAGTGGAGAAGACCGACGTAATATCGGATGGATACTATGTCCAAGTGACAGTTCGGGAAGGGAAACCAGTGAGGAATCAAGCTCGAGTGGATAGCTAAGCGAAGGAGACTCGACATAAAGAAACACGAGCGAGGTATCGGTGACTACAAGTTCGAGTGACGAGTTTGCGGTCTTTCATTTACTCGAGGAATATGCTATTTAAGGATAAAACTATTTGAATTTAAATTCAAAATTCACAATCATTCCTTAGAAGGATTCGTCGATAAGCCCATCCGGCAAATCGAATCCCATCGCATTTAATGAAAAGCATGCGAGTCTTTGTAGCTCGGGAAAGTCGAGGAGAAGTCGAACGTTTTGACTACCTCGCGCGCGCGTGACCTACACTCGACATACACCGTCACTTAACGTGTTGCGCAAATCTCTCGGCCGCCAGATCTTGAATTAAAATCTAAAGATCTCGACCAGTTCGTCAAGATAAACGGTTGATTTATACATATCAAAGATACGCGAAATCATCGCCTTAACTTTACCTATTATCTCTGAAAATCTTCTGCAATTCAAGTTCTTGCTTATCTCTCTGCAAAACTCTTCTCTCTTGTAGTCTTCTAACCGCTTCTTTACGAGAAAATTTCAATGGCACCAAGAAGATAACCGGGAGTGAACCAATCGGAAGAGAACACCGTCATGTCAAAATTGCACTTTGAGAGTTGCTTAACTCTCGAAGCTACAAGAACTCGAGTTCAAGGAGTCTTGGATCTCGTCGACAAGGCGAGCCCTACTTTCAATGGCAACGGCGCGTCCGAAGAACATCTTCGCGGGAAGTAGCGAGTTCTTCATGGAGATGACGAACAAAGATGAACGCGCAACGCTCGGCATCACCGCCGGCTCGAAGAAAAGACGGGCGCATACAACTCGCAGGACGTCGACATCAACATCAACCGGATATTGAACAAGCTTTTTGGTTTGAAAACTCTTGGGGACCGGCAGAACAAGCTACACGGAAGAAAAGAGATCCGAGGCCGGGTGGATCGGATCTTGTTCCGGCCGGAACCCTCTGAAGCGAGTATGTCAAGCTTGCTCGAAGCCCGAGTCGGACTACTTGGATGTGACCCGAAGTGCATCCAAGGTATTCTTTGGATCTCGAGGAGAGATCGGCATACCCCGGTCGAAGCCCGTGATGCCATCCTCGGGAATGACCTTGTGGATTGGTTCTCTCTTCGTAGGAAAGGCGGAGAAAGAGTCGAAGAAGATTCGCCGAAGATGACAGAGCCAAGTTAATTGTAGGAAACCATCTACTTATGCGCCACCAGCGGCGTGCATAATAGAACAACTACACCTGGACGACAAATCAAGTGGAAAGACGCGAGAAAGAGTTCCTTGTCCAAGTTCTTTTGAAAACGAGTCGGCTCCGAATTGATGAAGAAACGGCCCGAGAAGGGAAGAAGAAGATGCGGGAAACCAGCACGGCCTTCTCTCCTCTCAGCCGGGAAAAGGAAGCAGTAGGAGGAAACTCGGCCGGCTGGATCTCACGCCAAAAAGAAGCTCAAATTTAAGGCGGCCGGGAAGCCAGTGAGAGGCATGACGAAAGCCGAGTGATAAACCGAGTGGAGCCGAATGGAGATCGATTCTTGAGGAACGACTCGGGGATTCCTCCTCCGGCGAGATCAAGGAAGGGAGTTCGTGGTTGCTTCGAGAAGCCGAGGAACCACGGATAGTGCCCCCACGGCCAGGAGGATCTATTCCACTTCGCCAAATCCTGGCATCCTCATCGCGACCCGCTCAGGTTGATCTCACATCATGCGGATCTCCTCTCAACAACACTCTCTTCCTCGCCATCGCCCGCCATCGGGTCTGCTCTCAAGAATCCTGCCTACCTCTTCGGTACGAGAAGCCATCTCTCGGCCCGGCTCCCGAAGAGCCACAGTGGTGACGTTCGCTGCTGGCTGGATGAATACCAAGGCGAACCATCAAGCCCTACTTGCTTCCCGAGGAAATCGAAATCCTCGGTCCGAGCCGTTGCACGTCTTTGCCCACGATCATGAGGGTCGAGGACCTCGGACTTGAGGAATAAAGGCGCCTTCTGACACTATCCTCTCTTGCCTCCTCCCACTTGCTGCTCTAGTCGCCGTAAGCGACTTCAAATTTTATTTGGATACCAAGATGGCCAGTGCCTTGAAATGAAGAAATGGTGGAGTTCTTCACTTTCGATAAAATTTGAAAGGCGAAGAAGCGGCTTTGCGAGGAGACATTTGGCTTTGGAAGTCTTCGAGGATGCTTTTGAGCATCAAGACGGCGATCCGGATACTCGTTCGGAAGGTTAAACAGAAAAAAGTACCACGCCCGAGGAAGTCATTTCTCGAAGCCAACTCCTACCTTCGCAACCTCAATTTGGATCGTTCCAGGTTGAAAGCGCTTGATGAAGGCTTACTGCACACCGGTGAGGAAATGATGATTGAAGACGAGCAACTACGGCAACGATTGAACGACCGAAGCTGCCCGCTGAGTCCAATTGCCGATGACACTCGGCTGTTGGTCGAGATCGGCGGTAAAACCCAAGGCCGAATCCGGGACCCGGAGACGGATCTGTTGTGCTCTCGATGCAATGAAGGACGAGATTGCCAAACAAGTCGAAAATCCTTTTCGGGATAGACTCGAATCAAATGTGGATACCGCCTGCACGCATCACGACTATAGAATCGCAAGTCGCGAGCAATGGACTTTCCATTGACGACGTTCGCGAATTCGCTATGAATGCAGAAAGCTTCGGCAGAGATCTCGAACGCAGTCTCGTTTCTCAACGTATTGATAATTCAAATCATGCAGAGAAGAGAGTCACGGGATCATCTCAAACCTCAAGCCGGCGGGAAGCCGCGTCATCGATTTATCCGGCCAGGCAGGACCGGCCATTTCTCAGCAATGAACTCCCGGCGACATTCACCGTTCAATCTTTACAAGGAAGTGGACAATCGGTTCAGCTGGAAACGACGGCCAAGCCTGGCTGTGACCAACCTAGTCGCGAGACAACTCGGCACAGATTGCGACATTGACAAATCCTTGGCCCAATTTGAATGAGACAGGTAGTCAACACTCCATTCTCTTTTGATAATGCCAAAAAGGGAAGGTAATGACAAGAAAAACTTCAAAGACGGGCAAAGGAAAAGGCGCAGCTGAAATCCAAGTGATGCGATCGAGAGATTGACGAAGTTATTCTTTGAGAAATTTGGATGGAAGGAACAGTGGACGGAAAGAAATGGAGCGGGATGATCATCCTCTTGCCAAAGCTAGCGGAGCCATGCGGAAACAATTTCAATGATATTCATTGGCTCTGCAACTTTGTTACTCGGCAAAAGCGAGATGAAAAGCCTCCAAGATGAAGCGGAGAAGAAGAAAGAAAGTCTGGCAAATGCCGAAGAAAGAAACGGCGAGAAGAAAAGAGCAAACATAAGAGCTGCAAGAAAAGTCTCGAATGCGATGAGCTGGAGAAGAGTTGATGAATGGATCCCGAGAAGAAGGCTAAACGGCATTTGGGAACATACAAGTTTGAGTTCCGAAGATTACTATTATACGGGAGCATACCCAAATACGCGAGATATTGCTTTCATGATGCATCTAAATGAGCTTTTCATCAAGACGGGATAAGACGGCAAAAGCATTCTTCAACGGCTACGCAAATACCGCGAAGATCCGGCTCACGCACTCACAAAATTGTATCATATCCAGATCTCCGTTGATACTGGAACTCAACACCACGACAAATCAAAGATTATTCTGAAGTAAACGGATGGGCGATCGGGAGGAAAATTTCCAAGACGAAACAACGAAGAAGAATACGGAAAATTTGGAGGCAGATGATATTTAACCGATACGGAGTTAAGAACGAGATGAGCGAGTTGGAAGAAGATAGAATGAAGAATCGGCTGAAATTGACGAGATGAAGACCCATTGGATTTAATTTTGTTTGTTTTCGAGTTCGTTAATCCCGTATCTCTTGTAATCATCTTTAGTGGATTAATAAAACTAAAATATTTTGCTCTCGAAGCTCGCACCTTTGATGACAATAACTCTTTGTCCGAGCCTTTGAACTACGAATTTTAATCTTCTGAAATCTTTTAAACCAGCTTTCTCATTTTAGGGGGAAGCGGGTCGTTTTTCTCGGTTAGGTTTGGCATCGTCAAAAAGGGGGAAATTGTTGGGAAAATTAATAGAGTTTTGATTGGATACCAAAACCCGAGTGACCAACCGAGTAGATGATCGCACAAGCCTAAGCGTTTTCGGCTTCCTTTGTTTGAGCATATAGAGTTTCGTAGTTTACGAATTAGATCGGGCGAAGACACGGCTAAGTTCATGTTAAGACGGCGAAGACACGGCTCGGCGAGGAGCGGACTCGGCGAGAGCAGACCAAGCGAAGTCGAATCCGCGTATCAAGACCAGCTGGTGACGGAAACCCGGCTCGGTGTCAAAGACCCGGCTCGGTGTAAAAGACCCGGCTTAGTGTCGATGACACGGCTCGGGTCTAAAACACGGCTCGGAGTCGGTGACCGGCTCGGGTTGAAGACACGGCTCGGGTTGATGATACGGCGCGGGTCTAAAGACACGGCTCGGGAATCAAGACACGGCGGGTCCAAAACGGCGAAGACACGAACGGCAGCGGCTCGAAGACGAAGACCTTCGCCGAAGACAAGATCCCGATGTCGAGAAGATCTTGTACGACGCAGTCAAATCGAGAGAAGGAATAAACACTGCGGATACGAACCTACTTCGTAGGTAATGGCCGAGAGTCGACAAGAGTAGGTAAGATTCAAACGGCTCTTCTTCCAACGGCTAATTTGAATCTTCACCTATATATATCTCTCATACCATTCTTTGGTGAAGGGGTCGACAAGACGGCCGAAGAAATAGAAGAAAACGAGAAAAATGAACAACGATCTTGAAGACGAATCTTTCGAGAACACCCGGACCGTCAATTTTGTGTTCTTAGTTGTTCACATATTCGATCATAGGCGAGATTAGATCGGAATAAATATCTTAAGCCTAGTTTGAACGAGTTCATCATACTCCTTGTTCTTCATTGTAAGAACTCGTTCATAGTTGGAAAACCATACCCAAACCCAAACCGAGAAGGTTAGGTAAAGGTACGGCTTTGCTCGACGCGTAATTCGAGTGGATAGGTTGCGGTACCCTTGGCGAAGGTGTATAGGCTTGGCAGTGCCATTGTGGTTGGAACACAGCTCGGGTTAGAGTTGTGAAGTTGCTTGGTACTTGGAAACCAAGTGGTAGTGGATTACCGGTGTTGAATGGTCGTGGATGTAGGAGGGGTTACTCGAACCACGTTAAAGATCTCTTGTTATTTATCGCTTTGTTTTATGCATGTTACTAACCTTCGCTGAGCATACATATCAATGCAAATGACTAGCGAAAAGTGAAACAGAGCTTTGCAATATATTTGAAGCAACGGACGGACTTTCCAAATCCACCACATTCCGCGCACGACCAGTGTCTCAATACCATCCAAATTTGGATCGAACCAATATTCATTCAAGTTTTAACTTGGAAAAGTTTTTAAACCTTGGTGTATTCACCCCCCCCCTCTACACCAAGGTATCCGTCTTGGGACCAACATCAGGCCAAAGAAGTGGGCCATCAAGGAATAGGTATCCATTCCGCGGAGATGATAAATCACAAGGAAGGACACCTGCCAAGAAAACTTTCAGAAGAACTCATACTAGAGTGAATGAAAGTTTCAAAGATTGCAACTGCTGGACGTGTGGTGCAAAAGGGCATATTTCCACAAATTGCCCTGACAATGAGAGAAGAGGTATCAATAAATTCGAATCCACTCCGGATATCGAAGATGTCGTCTACTACCAGGAACTGGTACAAGTATATCAGTTCGAAGATATACCCTCGGATGAGAGTATATATGAACAAGAAGAAGTCTTCAGCGAAGAAGATTCAGAATGGTCTGATGGAACTAGATCGGAGTCGATCGATCCGTAGATTGTTCATCGGGAGAAAGAGGACAGGACGGGATTCTCCAGTCACACAACTCTCTCTCAAAATCTGATTGACAAAATCATGAAGAAGAGTCTGAATATACAAAAGTATCAAGGCTTTTCTGCAAGCAACATAGATCAAGTTCTAAGGAACTTTAATCTAAGAAGCAGGAAACAACAAATCGTCTATGGAATTTCTAGACGAGAAATATCGCTTCCTATAGAGCTTACAGGGAATCAAGTGGAGATGCAGTTGATTCCAGCTAGCGACATCAGGGAAGATCTATCAAAGATGAAGCCTGAAGTCGCTGAAAAGATGAACTGGATCCATATTGGAGCCATCCAGTTATGTTAAAATCGGCCCTCTTTACCGGAGTTCACACGCCGATCGATATCGCTATATGCGATAAAAGAGTTAGAAATCTGAAAGATTCCGTATTGGGAACAATTGCGGGAGATCTTTGTGCAGGACAAGTAGTGGGAATCATCTATCCAAAGATTGCTTACAATCTTAATGATACCCATTTCAGCAAAGCCCTGACGCTTTATCAGGACTTTAAACGCAAGGATTTATTGGAGGAAGGAAATAGGCCTTACTCCATTACTTATCAGGTATCATATGCTCTTTCCAACTCACATCACACTGAGTTATTTCTGGGAAAGAAGTTCATTGAGATACCAGATATATTCAACAAGGTGACAATGGCGGTTTGTCCCGATAGAGTGGAAATTGCTCGGTTAAGAAATGTTGACATTCAAATCCGAGATAGAGAAGTCATGAGACACGACCAAAGTCTCAGGATAACTTCAGGGAGATTATCATTCCAAGGAGACAGAATCATGTCTTTGCCCTATGGGAGGAGTCGGAGTCTCATTCGAGAAGCACACCCTCAAACATCTTAGAGTAACAAAGTTCCAGTGAATCTGAAATGTCCCGAGGGATGGAGAGAAGTGATAGTAAAATTTGACACTACAAGGTGTGAAACCAACTTCCCTTGTAATGTTCTTTACTATCTACGAAATGGAGATCAATCATTACAAAGGTACCCTGGAAATTGGGGGACAAGTGATGGAGATCAAGGGTAGAGCTGGAAGCGAAGCAGTTTTGCTTTTGGGTTTGGATTTTCTCGAGGATCACAAACCTTGGGGAAATAAAGAAGAAGGAATGGAAATTACGATTAATGGGAGAAAACTATTGATCGAATGACAAGTCCATTCTCCATATACATCTTTATAGGGATGTTATATGAAAAATATAAAGCAGAATATTTTGCTGCTTATATTGATTCAGGTGCAGGAATTTGTACTGCAAAACGAGGAGTCTTCCCAGCAGAGGTAGAAGATGATCTACCCCGAAGTGCAGGAAGAGATTTCTCAAAGAAGATTTTGCTCCTTGCTAAAGGAGTAAAAGAGACGGAAATTCTAATTGGCGGAGCCAGAGGTACACCTTGGTATAAGGTTAAAACTCCACCAATTTATTTCCATGATACAGGTGCAGACATTCTACTAGGAAACAATTTTCTACAGATGTTTAAAAGATATATGCAGGATAATGAAAGAAGGCAATTGGTATTCACAACCATTTGCGATCACAAGGTCATTGTCCAGAGGCTCAAAGGGGCTTTTAATCGCCAGATATCATTGAGTTTTCGCAGCAAGCGTGGTGATGAAGGAAAACTTCGACACCCAAAGATGAAGGATCAAAGGAGATTCAGCGAAGCAGTGCTAAGCTGTATCAGGGAGGAGGATCTCAAAGATGAAGAAGTTCAGATCCTCAAAGCATCTTTAATATCTCATCAAGATATTAAAGAAGAAATGCAGGTGTCCCTATAAGATGTCAAAAGAAAGATTAAAAGGAATTACAATGAGAATCCTTTGGCATGGTGGGACAGAAACAAGCTCAAAGCTACCTTGAAGGTGAAGCCAGAAAAGGAGTATGAGTTTGTTAGATACAGACCAATCCTGATGAACCTCAAAGATCAACAGGATATGAAGGAGATAATCAAGGAACACCTTAATTTAAAATTGATCGAACAAGGGAACTCGTCTTACAGCAGTCCCGGATTTCTGGTAAGGAATCATGAGGAGATCAAACGAGGTAAACCCAGACTAGTTATTAATTACAAAGGAATTAATGATATTCTGGAGTTTGATGGATATTTTATCCCTAGTAGGGAACACCTTATTAACTGCATTAGAAATGCTAAGGTATTCTCTAAGTTTGATTGCAAGTCAGGTTTCTACCAGATTCGCATGGAAGAATGGAGTAAGAAGTTTACAGCCTTCTCTACTCCACAAGGGCATTATGTTTGGAAAGTAATGCCAATGGGGTTAGCTAATGCGCCTCAAATATTTCAGAGAAAGATGGATAATCTGTTTAAAGATTATTTTTCTTTTATGTTCGTCTATATTGATGATATTTTAATAGCATCAAAAAATATGGAAGAACATATCAAACATCTTGATATCTTTGCAGATGTTTGTTATAAAGAATGTTTAGTACTGTCTGAAAAGAAGGCAGTCGTTGCAACTCGGAAAATGGAATTTCTGGGTATTGAGATCGATGAAGCAGGAATTATTCTGCAGGACCATATTGTTCAAAAGGTCCAGAATTTTCCTGAAGATCTAAAGGAAAAAAAACAACTTCAGAGTTTCTTGGGAGTTGTTAATTTCGCGGGACCATTTATCAAAGATCTCGCGAAACATAGAAAAGTTTTCAGTACATTACTGAAGAAGGATGTTCCGTTCATCTGGACAGAAGAACATCGAAAGGGTATGAGGGAGTTAAAAGAGGTTTGCAGAAATCTCCCAAAACTCTCGATACCACAGGACGAAGATGACTTGGTCCTGTACACAGATGCAAGTGACTATTGGTGGGCATCAGTCTTAACCAAGATCACTCCTAATGGAAAAGAACCATGTAGATATTGCAGTGGTTTGTTCTCAGATGATGAGACCGTAAGATGACACATCAACGAGAAAGAATTCTTTGCAGTCAGAAAGGCGTTTAAAAAATGGCCTTTATTTTTACTTGCAAAGAAATTTACTTTGAAAGTTGATAACACACAAGTTAAAGCTTTCTTAAGAAACAAGATGAAATCTAAGCCTGAAAAGGCTAGATTAATTAGATGGCAAGCTGAATGCCAATATTATATTTTTGATATTGTTATTCTGAAATCTCACGAAAATATTCTTGCAGATTTCTTAACAAGAGATGGAGCAAACTGATGTGAACTCCATTCTACTAGCCCATAGACATCTCAGAGAAAATTTAGAGATGTTAAAGGGAGAGTGGGACGAGTGCATTCTGAATGCTGAGCAAGCAGGAAGATTGCAGACTCTCGATAAGACGAAAGTCACCGAGAGAATACGAGCTTGCATACGGTCTCAGGGTCAACTCTGGGCTGCATGTCAAACACCAATCCTTCGGGTGGCCAAAGATCCTTTGGTAAAAGAAGAGTTTCGAGTACAGGGCTCTAAACCTGTAGCAGAGGATTCAAATACCTCTTGCCCAAGTTCTAAGGTGGTGGTATCTTCGGAGCCATTGCCCCAAGAAAAAGATGATATTCAGGGGTCACACTCTGAACCATCATGTCAACCCAGCACCTCTGGGGAAAAAGAGGGAGAGATTAATCTTAGGCCAATGACTGGCACATCTAAGATTAATACTGATAAGATTGAAGTTTCTTATTCGTGACAGGTTTATCAAGCCAATTGGGAGAAGCTCAACACAAGGACTGGAATCAACCCAGAAAAAATAAGGGTTGATGTCTCGGGGAAATATCCTCGGGTGTGGATGATGCCGAATTCAGATCCACACGAAGTCAAAAGATGGTATGAATTTGGAGCACTTGCTTCAGTTTATACTACGTCTCCATCATTCGCCGAAATCAAGAATCTACCCAAGTGGATTCAAGAAGCGGTGTATGATACCTGGGCTAACAATTCGAAGCTTAGCCGAGGTGACGTTTTGGAGCTGTATTTCATCAGTGCAGCCCCAGAACCAGCAGGGAAAGGAAACCATGAAGCCTTCCACTATATTAGGCTTCGAAGACCAGATGCACGCACCCTCGAAAAGATCAAAGCGCCTGCAGAAAAAGAGACTGCTCTAGTCTCTACATTACCGGAAGATCTCATCTCCACAAGAAGAGCATGGGGTTTATGGGTCTGTCTCACTGAGATGGACAAAGTCAAGTTCCCGTTCAAATTCTTTCAGAATTCATTGAACGGATCATTCCTGTTAAATACCATGACAGGGAAATCTACAAGATTCGCAGAGGAAGCTTTCGAGAGAAAAAGAACCTTGCTCTGGGAAAACAAGATTGGGACGAGTAAAGAAACTCATCGCAAATACTGTAACATGGCTCATTTTGGAAACTGGTTCGAGCGCGTTTGTTCGGATTGTCAGAACCAGAAGGAACCAGAGTTCGGGAAGGGGTTCATGCCCAGAAGAGGAAAAGAGAAGGCTCGATCCAACGAGCATCTCGAACAGAAGGCGTTGCCAAAAGCAAGGACGCCAAGGGCCCCGGGAAAAAAATAGATTCCCGACACAGGTTGGTGGAGTCATGTGACTCTGAGCTGGAGCACCCACTAAAAAGAAAACGACAGTAGTGGGTGGAGGGAAAAGTGATTACCCACTAAAAAACAAAGGGGTAAAAGCACAGGAAAAACATTATTAAATAAAGATAATGCGGAATGACAAGTAGCACCGAAAGTTTGGCGTCCTTATTCAATAATGGACGACGAACGGTCCTACGCCGAGTCGGATCTGCCGGCCACGGAACAAAAGAATCCGAGGCAATAATGAAGGAATGAGGTTGAGAATTGAGACCTCTATATAAACCACGAGGCTGAAGAGCAGAGAAAAAGAAGAAAATCCACCAGAAATCATCTACACCATCTCCTCTGCTCTCTCAAAATAAAATTTGTAATAGTTCCTAGCTTAGTATAGTATAGTTTATGTATTTCTATTCCGCTATCATAGGTAGCTAAACAAGTCTGTCTCCTCCCTAAAGGAGATATACTTATGTTGTAATAAATTTTATATAAAAACCTAAATAAAATTCGGGCTTTTGCTCATCCCTTCCAGTGTCTAATTATTCTCTAAATACCGACTAAATACCATACGCCCCGAGTAGGAAACGAACGAGGGCTGTGCTGAGTGTTGCTGAAGGAGTCTACGTCTGGAAACTATCGGTTGCGATCGTGTGGTTGGACGAGGTCCCTAAAACTTCCGGTGGAAATACCCGGCAGCATTACGGTCAAAAAGGTATGAAGTTGGTATGCTTAGGATTTTTATACGGAAGTGTGATGGGCCTGATTGCATTAAATGCTTTATCTCCAAATGGAAGAATGGATTAATATTTTGATTGTAAATTTGAGTAATTCTTGTTAACTTGATGTGTAATCCTTATAAGCTTTGTGGGTATGCTGTTTTGCACTTATCGGGCCGAAAGGTGGCCTTGGACCGCTAATCGGGCCGAGAAATGGCCTAAGATCGCCAAACTTTTAAGATAATGGCCTAATTTGAACGACCTGAAAAAATATGGCCCAATATTGCAAACCGCCCTAAGATAGAGGCCCAGAAAAACTCTGAACTCCAACTTCATATAAGTGGACATTCGATGGTAAACGGCTGCACATAACAACATACTAATAATAAATTTATTATTCCTATTATGTATTTTTTTTTGAGGGAAAATATGATCTTATAAATCAACAAGATTCGTCCAACACAATTGATAACACATTAGAAGGAAATATTGCTCACTCCAACAAAACTTGGGCCATGACCAATTAAATGAGCAGCACTATTACAATTTATTGGAATAAAATTGAAACCATAACCTGTACTCGATTAGCCATATTCAGAATGTCATCTTTCACATCTTCACCGTACGGCTCCAACTCGACTTCTCCCCGCAGGCCTTTGATTAACGTTTGGTTGTCACTTTGCACAAATAAGTTCGAAATATAATATTATGTACTTAATTTAAGCAATATGATAAATTATGATTGAGGAAATTTATTAAGTAACTTATTATGATTTTACATTTATTTTTTGAATAATTATCTCAACGTGTTGTCCCACTAATCTTTATCCATATGAATGAAACATCTATTACTAATACAAAAATAAAGCTGCCCCCTCCACGGTGCTCCGTTCAGATTTTCCTTTAATCTGATAATTTGTCTAATTTTAATTCATATATATTCTAATTTTTATTAATTAAAATTTTAGGTATGTAAAGAAAAGAACAAAAAAACTAGAAGATATAAACATATTTTTTTCCGTATTTTGACAAAGATTAGAGATATCGATTTAACATGAACTAACGAGACGGTTCAAATATACTTAAAAAGAAGGATTTTTACTAATTTTAATTAATATTAACTTTATTTATATTTTTATCGAGTAATTTAGCATAAACCAACGAGACGGTTCAAATAACATAGAAAGAATGATTTTTACTAATTTTACTATTATCCATTTTAAAATAATAACAATTTCGGAATGCATTCTTATAAACCCTTATTTTATACATTCTTAATTCATATATAACAATCTATAGAAAATTTATAAATGAAAATCCCTATGAAGACTAAATATATTTAATCAACATGTCTATATGGAATCCTTTTTTATTTTTCATTCATGTTTTTCTAAAAATTCGACTATAAAATATATACATTGAATCAAATATGGGATAGGTAGCTAAAGAAAAAAACAAAAAAAACTTGAAGGTGTAAACATATTTTTTTCCGCATTTTGGCAAAGATTAGAGATATCGATTTAACATGAACTAACGAGACGATTCAAAAATACTTAAAAAGAAGGATTTTTACAAATTTTAACTAAAATTAACTTTGTTTATATTTTTATCGAGTAATTTAGCATAAACCAACGAGACGGTTCAAATAACATAGAAAGAATGATTTTTACTAATTTTAATTAATATTATTTTGAAGATGTAAATATTTTTTTCCCGCATTTTGGCAAAAATTAGATATATCGATTTAGCATAAACCAACGAGACAATTCAGATAAACTTAAAAAGAATATTTTTTACTAATTTTAATTAATATTAACTTTGTTTAGATTTTTATCGAGTAATTTAGAATAAACCAACAAGACGGTTCAAATAACATAGAAAGAAGAATTTTTACTAATTTTAATTAATTTTACTTGGAGTGTTCATATTTTTATCGAGTATTACTCAACGGATTTGAGACGAGTATGTACAGTAAAGTCACTATTTTAACCGAGATTAGGACGAACATGTAGAAAAATTAATAACAAATTTAGATTTAGAAAATACATAATGATTGAGTATACCCGATCCATTGTCATTCCTAATTATAAATTTAGATACGTGAAATAAATTAATTTTATAAGTTTGATTAATATTTAACGCCAACAATATCACAACTTCTAAATAAGATATAAAATTATTTTTAAAATATATATATATACAAATTAAACATAAAATTATTTTCCGTCGAATTTCGACGGGCTACTTACTAGTCTATTACTAATATGAAAATAAAGCTGCCCCTCCACGGTGCTCCGTTCAGATTTTCCTTTAATCTGGTAGTTTATCTAATTTTAATTCATATATATTATAATTTATTAAAATTTTATTAATTTCATATTCTTGAAATATCACATGTTTATCTATTAATCACATCTCATATTTATCTTTCCCTCTATTTAATTAATTTCTTCTATTATGCATGTTAAAATAATAACAATTTCGGAATGCATTCTTATAAATTATTATTTTATACATTCTTAATTCATATATAATAATCTATAGAAAATTTGTAAATGAAAATCCCTATGAAGACTAAATAAATATATTTAATCAACATGTCTATATGGAATCCTTTTCATTTTTCATTCATGTTTTTCTAAAAACTTCGATTAGTATTTTCTAGATTATATATACATTGAATCAAATGTGGGATAGATAGCTAAAGAAAAAAACAAAAAAACTTGAAAATGTAAATATATTTTTTTCCGCATTTTGACAAAGATTAGAGATATCGATTTAATATGAACTAACGAGACGGTTCAAATATACTTAAAAAAAGGGATTTTTACTAATTTTAATTAATATTAACTTTGTTTAGATTTTTATCGAGTAATTTAGCATAAATCAACGAGACGGTTCAAATAACATACAAAGAATGATTTTTACTAATTTTAATTAATAAGTATTATTTTGAAGATGTAAACATTTTTTTTCAGCATTTTGGCAAAGATTAGAGATATCGATTTAGCATGAACCAACGACACAGATCAAATATAATTAAAAAGAAAAAATTTTACAAATTTTAATTAATATTAACTTTGTTTATATTTTTATCGAGTAATTTAGCATAAACCAACAAGACGGTTCAAATAACATAGAAAGAAGGATTTTTACTAATTTTAATTGGAGTGTTCATATTTTTATCGAGTATTACACAACGGATTTGAGACGGATATGTACAGTAAAGTCACTATTTTAATCGAAATTAGGACGAACATGTAAAATTATAAACAAATTTAGATTTAAAAAAATATAATGAATGAGTATACTCGATCCATTATCATTCCTAATTATAAATTTAGATACGTGAAATAAAATTAATTTTCTAAGTTTGATTAATAATTAACGCGAACAATATCACAACTTTTAAATAAGATATAAACTTATTTTTAAAATGTATACAAATAAATTAAAACATAAAAGTTATTTCCCGTCGAATTTACTAATTTTAATTAATATTACTTTGAAGATGTAAACATTTTTTTTCTTCGTATTTTGGCAAAGATTAGAGATATCGATTTAGCATGAACCAACGAGACGGTTCAAATATACTTAAAAAGAAGAATTTTTACAAATTTTAATTAATATTAACTTTGTTTTGATTTTTATCGAGTAATTTAGCATAAACTAACGAGACGGTTCAAATAACATAGAAAGAATGATTTTTACTAATTTTAATTAATTTTACTTGGAGTGTTCATATTTTTATCGAGAATTACTCAACGGATTTGAGACGCGTATATACAGTAAAGTCACTATTTTAACCGAGATTAGGACGAACATGCAGAAAACTTCTAAACAAATTTAGATTTAGAAAATACATAATGAATGAATATACCCGATCCAATGTCATTCCTAATAATAAATTTGGATACGTGAAATAAAATTAATTTTTTAAGTTTGATGAATAATTAACGCGAACAATATCACAACTTTTAAATAAGATATAAAATTATTTTTAAAATGTATACACGTAAATTAAAACATAAAATTATTTTCCGTCGAGTCTCGACGGGCTACTTACTAGTTAAAATTAATACAAAACCAAATTATACAAATATAATGTTTCTTAAGTCATTTATTTGAATAGCTAAGATGTCCCACTAATCTTTATCCACATGAATGATATAAATTAAAATTAATACAAAACCAAATTATGCAAATATAATATTTCTTAACTCATTTATTTGAATAGTCAAGATAGATGAAGGACAAGAATTCGTTAAATAAGAATATATGACAAATTGAATGATAGAGTATATATAAATTTGGGGTTAATATTTGGTTAAACTAATGACCGGATATAGAATACTCCGTACTTATTTAAAAAATATTCCTTCTCCTCACAATAAATGTGGTGTAATTTGTGTGACGCTAGTTTTAAAAAATATTTAGTAAATATTTGTTGAGTGAAAAAAGGGATTCAAATATCTTTTAATTCGTTCGTTATGAAGTTTAAAATATAAGAGAGTGTGTGTGAGTTATGTAAAAAAAAAGAAATACCATAATTTTTATGGGCGAACAATTATAATAATAAGCCCACACCTTTTGTGATTGGAGGAGTACATTTTATTTTTAAATAGGACACTAATTTGTAGGGCTGCTTATTCGGTTACCCGTCGGTTAACCGACCCGAAAATTCGGTTAACCGACACCGAATAAGCTCGAAAATGATAATCGAAACCGACCCGTTCCGGTTAATCGGTTACCCGATAACCGGTCGGTTATTTAACCGGTTAACCGATTAACTGGAAAAATAACCGGTTTTTATAAAAAAAAATAAAATTAAGCAAGTTAGTCGGGTAACCGGATAACCGACCGGTTACTTTAACCGATTACCCGACTAACCGATAATTAACCGAATAATAACCGAAATTAAAAAAAAAAAACGAAATGTCCCTTCTATTTTATTCGATTATCATCCTATTTTTCGATTCAAATATAAAATAATGTCCCTTTTAAGGTTAGGGATTTGATTTTGGGGAGAAAATAAGAAAAAATGTATATTATTAATAATAATTACTATTATTATTTAAATATTTAATAATTTAACCGGTTACCCGGTTAACCGAACGGGTATCGGTTAATAACCGATAACCGAAAAAATGATAACCGATAACCGACGATACCGGTTATCGGGTAACCGAAACCGACCGATTATCGTCGGTTACGGTTAATAACCGAAATTCATTGCCCGAATAAGCACCCCTACTAATTTGATGACGTATGGAGAGCGTGATTAGCTCAAAAGTTGGCAAATTAAATTTTGAAAGCCCAAAGGCCCTCTAACGTTAGACACGTAGAGACTAGTGAGTGTCTAAAGCAAGCCCACATATTCAATAACGATAAACTGATAACTGCGGGAGGCAAAACACACCGTTGTAATTGTGAGTGAGGGGAGAGAGGGAGAGAGAGAGAGAGATAAAATATGGTAAGATTCTGCCTCCAATTGAACGGCGGCATTGGCAGAAATCTTGCAATCGTTTCCGCTAAAGAAAATGGTGAACGGAAAAGCAGCAGCAGCAGCAGCAATATTGAAAGAGTCCAACTGCCGGAAAAAGTGAAGAGCTCAAGAATTCTGATACTAGGTGGTACTGGAAGAGTTGGAGGTTCTACTGCCGTTGCCCTCAACAAATTCTGCCCTAGTCTTCGCATCGTTATTGGTGGTCGAAACAGGTAATTTGTTACGCATTCAACGATTTCAAATTCTGTCTCGATTTCAAAGAAACTCATTGCATAAAGTTATTTCATAATTGTTTAGTTTAGTTTTCCTTCAACTGTGCCTTATGATTCTTAGGCAATGTGTGCTTAATTGGCAGGGAAAAAGGTGCTGCAATGGTGACAGAATTAGGCGACATCTCTGAATTCATGGAGGTTGACATCAATGATAGTAAATCACTAGATAATGCTTTAAAGGGTTTGTGATTCTTCCTATTTCTTTTCTAAGTTTTTGAATCTACCATTGGTCTAAGTTGGAACTCATTATTAGTGATGATTGAACCGAGTGAGATGATTTAGACTGCTGAAAGTGTTAGCTTCTACTTGCTTCAATTAGCTGGCATCATCGTTTACCATTTATTAGCTAGCTGTGTGTAGGTGTGGATGTTGTTGTTCATACTGCTGGGCCATTTCAGCAGGCCGCGAAGTGCACTGTGCTTGAAGCTGCAATTCAGAACAAGGTGAGAGAAAGGTAATGAGCATGCTTTTGAATCCAGAACCTGCATAGGACTTATATCTCATTGTTATTCATCAAGGTACAACCATGATGGTAATTATTTTTGTCTCGCAGATTGCATATCTTGATGTGTGTGATGACACAAGCTACGCGCAGCGTGCAAAATCATATATGAACAGAGCGGTGGATGCAAATATTCCAGCAATAACAACGGGAGGGATCTACCCAGGAGTGAGCAACAGTTGAGAAACCTTATAGTGCTTAGACAGCTAGCTTTTTTTTTTTTTTACCTTTCTTTCAATTTCTGCAACTCTTTATTGGGGTGAAAGCTCCAGTCTCTTCCTGTTCTTATGCATTTGTCCTGTCGCGTGTTTGGAGTTGGTTTTTGTGGTAATATTCAGCATGAAATCTCGCCTAAATTCACGTGTTTCATGTATCAATTGATTGTAATTTCTAAAAATATATTGCAAAGAGTCAGTCATACTCTAATTGTGCCTGGTCAGTGCTCATCTTTCATCCCTGACATGTCTCTCCAAGGCTAATAATGCATTTATGATGTGTCAATATGCTTTACTCTCCCACAAATTGGTGGGGGATTGTAGCATTGTACTGTTCATCATCATCATAGTTATCTTTTAGCCCCATACGCATCTTTTCCTCATTTTACTGATTTTTACCTTGCACATGGTTGACTTTAGTGCGTTTATTCAGTTTCCGGCATTAATGCTTCCCGAATACTACTGCAGTAATGGCGGCGGAGCTAGTTCGTGCAGCCAAAAGTGAAGGCAAAGGTGAACCAGAGAGGCTGAGGTGATGTTTAGCTTTTCTCCATAAACTTATAATCATCATCAACCTTTGACTTCCATTAGAATAATCATCATAGTTGATTGATGAAGGGGAAATTAATTAAAACTTACTATAGTGGGGAGCTTGATTGTTATATACCTGAAAGGTTATAAAGCCAGATTTTTCTGATTGTTCAGATGCAATACCTGTAACAGGAAAAACTTCTGATGGCAAAACTAGATAAACAAAAGAGATGGAAAATCAAACTACTTGTTGCTCTCCTTGTCATTTTGTTTCTAAAATTCTTGTGCAATTAACATGCTTTCTTGCTCTTAGGTTCTATTACTATACTGCAGGCTCTGGTGGTGCTGGCCCAACAATTTTATCAACTAGCTTTCTACTTCTAGGAGAGGAGGTTGTTGCATATAACAAAGGTTGGCTGATGGACTGTGCCTTTTCTCTTCTCTTTGTTCCATGACCTCATATTGATTATTTTAGTTGGATGCTTACATGGTATTCAACAGGAGAGAAAATTAAACTGAAGCCTTATAGCGGGATGCTCAACATTGATTTTGGATATAAAGTTGGGAAGAAGGACGTTTTCCTGCTGTAAGTTTCTAGTCCATGATATTTCAGAGCTACGCAAGTAGCCAGCCATACTTTTGGCTCTACATGTCAACTCAACTCTTAAATTTAGCTATGCTATAAATTCTTTGTGAATAATATTTCAAAGAAGACTGGTCTTAGAAAATATTTCTTATGGCCTAATGACAAAGATGTTTATCAGATCCTACTGTGGACTTTGTATAAAAGCATGATTGCAAAAAGCATGTTGGTATATTTTGGACGAATATATGAGACAAAATGCACTAGCCACTAACTCTTCTCTGGAGTAGGTACTTAAGAAAATCATTCTTTCAGGAATTTACCGGAGGTAAGAAGCATCCACGAGATTCTCGGAGTACCAACTGTGAGTGCGCGCTTTGGGACTGCGCCCTTCTTCTGGAATTGGGGGATGGTAGCCATGACATACTTGCTTCCAGCTGTATGTGAATTAAATTCTTGGAACTGAATTTCATCTTTAAGTGGTGAAATGCTTTCTTTATAGGATAAATTTGATTTTCCATTGCAATATACTTCAACTGGGTTTAAGGTGATGTAGTCTCATGCATCCTATTTCTCAGGGATATAATCTCCCTGTCTGCAGACTTGTAAATGATTTAGGAAAATAATCATTAAGTCCTGCATCTAGCCGTCCCCGTGCATAGATATACTCTGCTTCTAAATTCTCTTTCTCTCACACAATTGAGATACTCTTTATGTTCAACTGTTATGTACTTGAATGATTGATGACATTAACCTCTTTCTTTAGTGATTTGTGTTGCTTTATGTTGAATATAATATTGTAGGAATGATAAATCTTCAGGAAACCCTGAGAGACAGAAGTAAAGTTCAACAGCTAGTTGATGCGTTTGACCCTTTAGTCAGAGCAGTTGATGAATTTGCTGGAGAGAAAGTGTCAATGAGGGTACAAATTACATTCTTATGTTTTTCCTATCTGTAATTTGTTTTGACTATACTATGAGGCATTTTGAATTTAAAGTAAGTGATTTTCACAACATTACTGCAAAACAGGTTGATTTGGATTGTTCTGATGGAAAGTCTAGAATAGGAATATTCAGCCACAGAAAACTATCTGAGTAAGTACGATTTAATTGTGTTTGTTTCTCTCAATGAAAATCTGCTCTTTCTAATAAGTGAGGCCATACTGAGTTGCCGATGGTGGTTTTGTTTGTGCGTCATATTTATTGTCAAAGTTCACAAATAAGGAGTCTATCGAATTATATGGTTATATGTTGTTCGTTTTCAGATCAGTAGGATTCTCTACAGCTGCATTTGTCCTGGCAATTCTTGAAGGAAGCACGAAGCCTGGAGTTTGGTTCCCTGAAGAGGTATGTATCTATGTGAAAAGATTAAACGGGACAAACCATACTATTCTACGCCCATTAATATAATAATTTCATCCTCTGTTTGTAGCCCGAAGGTATTGCAGTGGAGGCAAGGGAAATCCTTCTAGGTCGTGCTGCACAAGGAACGTTCAATTTCATCATGAATAAGTATGACCTTTTAGCTGCTGCAATCCTATCTATTCCTTACATTCGTTTTACTGAATGTTCGATCTGTTTGATAGGGCTCCTTGGATGGTTGAGACGAATCCTAAGGAGATAGGTTTTGGGATCTACACTTGAAAATGTCTGCGCGAAATTCTTGTTGAGGATTCAGAGGTAATTTAGTTTTGTTAATAATTTTCAAGGAAGTAAGTAAAGTTAGAACAAAAGAGTGAATATATTTTGTGTATGGTGCAGACTTGAAGCACTCACACATTTGGCCTTATCCAGACATAGTGCAAATGGAAAGACTCGACTTCAATCATTAATATATATTTAACATCTAATTAAGTGCATTGTTATGAACATCTCATGAATGTTCCACTTCTTTCCTTCTTTTAAATACATACATCATTATACATTTTAGAATTGTCTCTCATTCAAGTATGGACACTGTATAAAAATTAATTTTGTTGTACTTTGTCGGAAATATACAGAAAATTTACACTCTGCCATCTCGAGTTACCTAGATTTGCTGGTCGGTTGCTCGTCGAAGGAGCTTCAGCTAGGAATTTCCAACATTTTTGAGGTGTTTTTGGCCTTTGAATTATTATTAAATGTGACTGATGAGGAAGTTATATTTTGGGAAAAGAAAAAAAAATGGTAGCTTGAATAATTGTAGGATCTACTCCCTTCGTCCCATTCGAAGCGTCTCACTTCTTTTGAACACGAGTATTTAGGAGAATGGTGGTTAAAGAATAAAGACATAAAAAAATAAAAAAGTTTTGGGTGACAAAATCATAAAATGCTCATATTCGGTGGATAAATTAGAATTAGAATAAATAGATAAATGAAGGATGTAGTACAAGGAATTAGGTTCTTGTACCAAACAGAAAACGTTCTAAACTAAAGGAATCCACGAACACGAAATGGCAACCATCGAATGTTGGAAATAATTCATTTATAAACATTAAACGGAAAGGGAGAATAACAAATAACAATTGTTTGTATTAAGCAGTGTACTAAATTGATGATGGTGTCTGCAAATTTGAAAATCTTGGCTTTCTGAAACTTTGATGGGGACAAATTCAAAATTCCACTCACAAATCTACTACTATTAAATAACAATTGGTATCGTAACAAGTATTTGATTTTATTTATCACAGATGCTTGACTAGAATCCGATCCTAATTTTTAGATTGTTTATTTTTTAATTTTTTTTTGGTTTGACTCCAGTACTGGTTCTCGGATTGTCAAGAGCTATGAGCCTATGGCCGGGCTAGTTTTGAAAGCTTTGTCTTTATGCTCTCTAATATGATTTTGTAAAAATGTACTTGTATACTATGGTTTCTATTTGAATTTTATAATTTACTAGAAATATTTCGAAAAGTACATTATAGTTATGATAATTTGCATTTGGTGGCATCATAAACAGAGCATTTAATAGTGAGAATCTTGAGGATGAGTGATGAAGCTACAGTCAGTCCTATATTGCTCATATGACAGAAGGGTAACCACTATATCTAAATAATTAGTATTTTATTTTGTTTTATTTGGAGGAACGTGATGTCTCAGTTTTATGCAAAGATAGCCTTGTTTGAATTACTTTAGCCCAACTTCATGTGAATTTCCTAGCTTTCCAGAGTTAAGAAATAAAAAAAAATAAAGAAAATAACGTGCATTACAAATTTCAAGAGAGATGATGTCGATTACTTGGTTTTGAAGTCTTCTAATTCTGCTAAAAAACTTCAAGATTCCGTGATATATAGTTTGAAATTTGTAGCTAGAAACATTTTCTGCTTTTGCATGTTGTTCACGCCACAACCTGAACGTGTGCTATATATATATTGTGATTCTCAAGTTTTCAAGTAGAATATTGTCACCATATATAGGGATGGATTCTAATTCAGTTCACCCTAAGTACCTGAATTACCTATATAAAATACTCCTCGTTACTTTAAATAGATTACTGGGTTGATTAATAACAAGAAAATAAATAAAATAAACAAGAAAAAATAAAATGATGAACAAGCAAATCTTTAGACAAACTATTAAATACTTGAAAGACAGTGATTCTATGGTGTTTGATTACATCAACTTATTAATTTCAAGATATTGTTACTGCATGCATGCATCTCTTGACTATAATAGATTCTAGGAGTAATTAATATCCCTGCTCATAACCTATCTATATATAATACCACATAGATTATATTTCCTATGAATTCTAAAGTTGTATTATAATTTGCTTAGTCCAGCATGGCTGATGACAAAAATCATCGCAGAACCATCAATTTGATGCTAATACTTAATTTATTACTAATTTTTTTTTCTTCTTAATGGAGGAATCTTAAAAGTAGTAGCATATTTTTTTTTATATACATAGATGTATAGACGTAGCAGGAAACAAGATCTCACAAAGGAGAAGAGTGATATTTGATAGCATGTGATTCCAATTTTCACATTCCCTTTGATAGTATCTCTCCTACACTTATTTGTGAAAATTAATTATTAGATTATGATATTATTGAAGTTCATAATCTGATTTGCATCCTTTTCACATTATGTAGAGCTCAACCTTCAAACTCATTTCTTGATTACTAGAGAATTATTACATTACAACTGAAGATGGCTGAGGATTCCAACAACGAGCAACGTACAATACTATCAAGCACTAAAGTCCCGTACCATAAACTATTCTCCTTTGCAGATCCAGCAGATTATGCCCTCATGCTGATTGGCGCCATCACAGCCGTTGGAAGTGGACTCTGTTTGCCTCTCATGACTCTCATTTTCGGAGAGTTGGCCAACTCTTTTGCCCACAATGTGGAAACCAAAAGAGTTTCCGAAGAAGTAGCCAAGGTACTACGCATCAAAGCATGTCTCAAATCAAAGGAAATTATGATATATGATTGCCTTTATGCAATGCTAAGACAACTAATCCTTGTTTTTGGTTACTTTCAGCTCTCACTCAAGTATGTGTATCTTGCATTGGGGTCTGCCATTGCAACATTTTCGCGTAAGTACTATTACCTTATTCCTCGTACTAATGATGATCCATGGCAAGATCAATATTGCGATCTCACTACACTTGTTTCATGGCAGAGGTGTCGTGCTGGATGATCACGGGGGAAAGGCAGGCCGCACGCATCAGAAACTTGTACCTCAGAGCTATACTGAGGCAAGATATTGGATACTTCGACAAAGAGGCTAAAACTGGAGAGATTGTCGAAAGGCTTTCAAGTGATTCTGTTATAATTCAAGATGCTATGAGTGAGAAGGTGGGAAAGTTCTTACAGCTTTCATCATCATTCTTCGGAGGAGTAGTGCTTGCTTTTATCAAGGGATGGCTTCTTGCTTTAGTCTTGCTCTCTGCTATCCCGCTCCTCATTGTATCTGCAGCTTTGATGACTGTACTTATGGCAAAGCTGACTGCAAGAGGCCAGGCTGCTTATTCAGAAGCAGCTGTTGTGGTTGAACAAACAATCACCTCAATCAGAGATGTAATTGAGGAATTAAGACGTACATGAAAATTTTATCTACTTCTTCACGTGTTTTGTTGGTGACTCGGTTTTTAAATGCAGGTCGCCTCATTCACGGGGGAGAGACGAGCTGTTGCTAAGTATGAGAAATCTCTGAATGGAGCTTATGAAGCAGGAGTGCAGATTGGGTTGGCTGCAGGAGTGGGTTCTGGTATATTCATGTTAATTCTCTTTGGTAGCTACGCTTTAGCTATATGGTTCGGGGCTGTAATGATTGTCGAGAAAGGATATACAGGAGGAGATGTCTTGAACGTAACAATGGCCATTCTGTTAGGATCCTTGTAAGTTGTAATTTATTTCAACAAAAAAAAAATTGTACTTCTGCACATAAAAATTTCTTCATTTGATTGTGGTTTTGCTAATAGTTCATTAGGAATGGTATCTCCGTGCTTGAGTGCGTTCGCTGCTGGTGAAGCTGCAGCTGTCAAATTGTTTGAGACGATACACAGAAAGCCAGCTATCGATCCTTACAACACGAATGGACTAATGGTGAACGACATCAATGGGGACGTGGAGCTGAGGGATGTGCATTTTAGCTATCCATCTAGGCCTAATGTGAGAGTGTTGGTTGGATTTTCTCTCCGAGTTCCCAATGGAACGACGTTAGCTCTAGTCGGAGAGAGTGGGAGTGGGAAATCAACTGTTATTAATCTTGTTGAGAGGTTTTATGATCCACAAGCTGGTGAAGTTCTGATCGATGGCATTAATATCAAAGAGTTTCAACTCAAGTGGATAAGAGGGAAAATAGGCCTAGTTAGCCAAGAGCCTGTGTTGTTAGCTTCAACCATCAAAGAAAACATTGGTTATGGGAAGAACGGTGCAACTCTCGACGAAATTAGAGCTGCTGCAGAGCTTGCAAATGCTGCTAATTTCATAGACAAGCTGCCTCAGGTCAGACTTAACCTGCATTCTTCTTATATATCTTTGTATCAAGCTACCTATTGTTGGTGCGAACTTTACTCGACTGCAGGGGCTTGAGACGATGGTTGGTGGCAACGGAACTCAGTTGTCGGGAGGGCAGAAACAGAGGATAGCTTTAGCTAGAGCTGTTCTAAAAGATGCTAGGATTCTGCTTCTGGATGAAGCCACAAGCGCCCTTGATGCAGAATCCGAGAGGCTCGTGCAGGAGGCGCTCGACAGAAGCGTCTTCATCACCAGAACAACACTTGTTGTGGCACATAGGTTGAGTACAGTGAAGAATGCTGATTCTATTGCTGTCATTCATCAAGGGAAGATTGTTGAAAAAGGTCTCAAATTTCTTACTTTAATTTCCTTTGTGCATCTTTGTTTGAATAACAACTAGTAACAGAATTTGGTGTTCCAAGAAACCAGGTTCACATTCTGAGCTGTTGCAAAGCGTTGACGGATTATACAAAAACCTCGTGAAATTACAAGAAGCCAACAGAGATTCAGAAACTAGTAGTAAGAAATCATCCTCAACAGAAAACAGAATCATCAACTCATGCTCAATGCCAGCGCCAGTCGAAAAACCAGAAACTCCGCCTTCATCACTGCCTAAGAAGGAGGAGAGAGAACCATTATACCGCCTAGCATACCTCAACAAACCAGAACTTCCACAACTAATTATTGGTTCTTTAGCTGCAGCAGCGAATGGGGCAATACTGCCACTCTTCGGCCTCCTCTATTCTGGCGCAATCAAATCACTCTTCGAGCCTGCTCATGAGCTACAGAAGCAGTCCAAATTCTGGTCATGGATGTTTGTGATTCTTGGCGTGGCATCCCTTTTAGCCACCCCACTAAAGACATACTCGTTTGCAGTGGCGGGGTGCAAGTTGATAAGGCGGATACGCCTCATGTGTTTTGATAAACTAGTTCACATGGACATAGGCTGGTTCGACCGGCCTCAAAACTCAAGCAGTGCAGTTGGATCGCGCCTCTCAGCAGACGCGACGTCTGTGAGAAGTCTAGTCGGAGACACACTTGCTATGCTTGTTCAGAACTTATCAACTGCCATTGCTGGTCTGATCATTGGTTTCGGAGCAAGCTGGGAACTCTCCCTTATGGTCCTGCCTATGCTGCCTCTTATTGGACTAAATGGTTACCTTCATATGAAATTTGTCTCTGGATTTGCCGCTGACACAAAGGTTAGTCAAATCTAGAAACAAATTTCAAAATTTCAATCAGAATATGCTCTATTTTATCTCTTTTTTTCTTTTTCTTTTTCTTTTTTCAAAATTCATAGAAATTATACGAGGATGCAACTCAAGTAGCAAGTGAAGCAGTTTCAAGCATTAGAACAGTTGCTTCTTTTTGTAATGAAGAAAAGGCGATTGAGCTATACCGCGAAAAATGTAAAACTCCGGTGAGATTAGGTATCAAACAAGGCCTTATCAGTGGAGCTAGTTTCGGTTTCTCTCTCTTCTTGCTGTATTCAGTTAATGCAGCTAGTTATTATGCTGGTGCTCGCCTTGTTGATGCTGGAAAGATCAACTTTCGCGATGTTTTTCGTGTAAGCCAGCCATAAATTTGTATTGTACTCAATATTTCTCTCTGTTTTGGTCAGTGTGGCTTGTTTTATATTTGATGATCTGCATGCAGGTTTTCCTTGGGCTGAGCATGACAGCAACTGCCATATCACAGTCGGGCGCCCTGGCACCCGACTCGAGCAGAGGTAAGGCTGGCGCGGCTTCCATTTTCGCGCTGCTTGATCAGAAAGCAGAAATAGACTCTGCTAGCAACTCAGGAACGAGGTTGGAGAACATCAAAGGAGATATCGTTTTCGAGCATGTTACATTTGGATATCCTAGTAGACCTGGTGTTCAAATCTTGAGAGATTTGTGTTTAGCAATTCATTCAGGCAAGGTATGTAGTAATAAATAGAGGCCGAATTTATAATAGGCTATTAGGACAGTTTAAAGTAAAAATCTAGCCACTAACTTAAAATCATATAAAATCTAGGCACTCTTACTAAAATGCCCTTTTTCCATATCAGACAGTTGCTGTTGTAGGAGAGAGTGGCAGCGGAAAATCAACCATCATTTCGTTGCTGCAGAGGTTTTATGATCCTAATGCAGGCGTAATAACAATAGACGGCGTAAGAATCCGAGAGCTCAAGTTGAAATGGCTGAGACAGCAGATGGGAGTGGTAAGTCAGGAGCCGGTATTGTTCAACGACACTATCCGAGCCAACATTGCGTATGGAAAGGAAGGCGACGCCACGGAGGCCGAAATAGTAGCTGCTGCCGAGCTCTCCAACGCCCACATATTCATCAGTGCCACGGAGAAGGTATGCAATTCACTGTCTGACGTGTCAAATAACCGTATCTCTTATGATTTTGAAAATGGGAAAATCTGACACATATATATATGGTGGTAGGGATATGAGACAATGGTTGGTGAGAGGGGGATGCAGCTATCTGGCGGGCAGAAGCAGCGGGTGGCTATAGCAAGAGCGGTGTTGAAGTCTCCGAGGATAGTGCTTCTAGACGAGGCGACGAGCGCTCTGGATGGGGAGTCGGAGAAGGTGGTGCAGGAGGCGTTAGAGCGCGTGGTGGTGGATAGAACCACCGTAGTGGTGGCTCATAGGCTGTCGACGATCAAGAATGCTGATGTTATTGCTGTTTTGAAAGATGGAGCTATTGTAGAGAAAGGGAAGCATGAGACATTGATGAATATGAAAGATGGCATATATGCCTCTTTAGTCGCTCTGCATGCCCATGGACGACGACTATCTTTCTAACCACTTCTTGCATGCCACTCTCAGCCTTGGAAGTTGGAAAGCCTTTATTTTTTCATCTTACATAAATGTACAACCCTACGTTGTTATTGTTGTTGTTGTTGTTGTTGTTGTTGTATATCAAGTAATATGACGTGCATGTTTACACGGAGAATAAAAAATAATAAAATAATTAAGAACATAGATACACGGGGATCAATTGACAAGTGAAAGAGAGAAATAAAACTTATATCAACGAAAAATTACACAAAAAATCTAAATCCTTGGAAATCACAAATCAAAGACCAAAGAACCAAGCCTCATTAAAACTTTCTTTTGCGAAAATCCAATGGCATACCGACAAGTACTAAATAAAATAAAATAAAACAATTACTTGCATATCTTCAACAAAAGCAAAACGAGCCTAACTGAAAATGTTATGATATGTGATGCATGCATACCTTAAAATTATTGAATTAATTTTCAAATTGAAATCCAATGAGAATGATATGGAATTTATGGATAGGTGGAGGTTGACTAATATAGAAATGAGAAAAAAAATTAATTTCTATTTTTATATGATTTCTGCATTTATATAAGATTTACTCCCAAATGAATTGAATGTTAAATAAGTAAAGAATCCACTCCAAACATAAGTGAATACAACTTTACAAGGAATTACACATTTGTATATTAGTATGGTCTACTCTTTTAGCATTTTATTTTATAAAGAT
Organism: Agastache rugosa; assembly: GCA_031470985.1. Classification (NCBI taxonomy): domain Eukaryota; kingdom Viridiplantae; phylum Streptophyta; class Magnoliopsida; order Lamiales; family Lamiaceae; genus Agastache; species Agastache rugosa. Next base: position 36,918,780 of record CM062602.1, on the reverse strand, counting down.
GGATTGTTCCTTGTGAAGGGATATGCTGCAGGAAAAATAGTTAATTATTTTCTACGATGAAACAGAGGTCCTGGATAGTGCTGCGTCCCGTTTGTTTCTTCGTTTTTCTGGTACGTATTTCACTAATTCTTCATCTCAAACTAACATACAAAAGTTTATTGTTAAGTTAAGATTTAGTGAATTCAAACAATCTTTGTTGGAAAAGTTGTGATATATGTCACCATTCACCAATTTTTGTTATTCTTGAAAGATGTGGTCGCTCTACTTGAATTTACACTGCGCAGATAGTGGTTGTGCTGTCTTTGGCTGCTCTTTTGATCACAATTTGGTTGAACAAAGTTGCAAGAATCGAAAAGGAAGTGAAGTTGATAGCACACAAAATCGATCAAGAATCCTTATCTGAAATTCATAATGTAGCTGCATTCTTCTCTCCCAACAATGCTTCAGCCATCAACTTAGCCAGATTTTTGAGTTCCTCTTTCGATAATATTAATGATCCTCACTTCTCAAGTATTGAATCAAAGGTTGTCTTGTATCTTTTATCACTTCTCTCTACTAATTTTTTATTAGTTTTGATGTGAGATTTTTTTTTTTTAATTTGTTTTCTATGAATGATGCAGGTGGTTCCTGCACTATTTCAAGCTTCTTCAACAATACCACACCTGTCACAGATTTCTTACATTGGCTTGAATGGCTTATTCTTCGCGTACTATAAAGAAGGGGGCGAACCTTATGCATTATACTCAAACTCGACATTTTCTTCACGAAATGATACAGAGAAGTATACATGGTACTTGCAGCCTGCAAATCGCGACACAGGAAAGTTATATGGCGAGGCGAGTAAGTTTCCTGCACCTGCACTAGTTAATGCAAGCTGGTTTCAAGAAGCCTTGAATAGTACTAATGGATATGCCTCAGTTGGAAGCGGGTGGCAAAATCCTCAAGATGTTCTTCTTCTTAGCACGGTTCGTTTGGATGTAAACGGAGCCATTTCTTTAGGCTTTCGTATGAAGCCTCTGATTGATTTCTTGGTTGCCAAAATGGCCTTCTATGATGGAGGTTTGTATTTGGTTGCAAAAGATTGGAATGTGGCTATTCAAGGCTTGCCAAACACGCGTATCATCTTGGATGGAGATCGAGTTTTGTTTCAGCTGTTGAACCGCCATGATGACCAGCTTCAGACGGTAGAAAACATCACTTGCCAATCCTATGATGGCGAGTTGAGAGACCTTGTGTTAAGCATTGGATGGAATAAGACGAAGAAGAAGAAGAAGAAGAAGAAGAAGAAGAAGTACGTGATCAACTGTTTGAGAACTGAAATGGCCGGACTTCAATTTGTGAGCATCGTTTCAAATTATGCATATTTACTATTTATGCATATGCTTTCTGTTGATTGATCTGAGAAATGTGTGTGTCAGGTGTATGTGTTTGCTGTGGCACGAGATGAATCTTCAAGCCTAGTTCACAAGAACATAAGATTTTCATTCGTTCTGCTCGTGGTGATGGTTGGTGGTGTGGTGATCACAATCTGCGTCTTCGTGTCGATGATAGTAGAAGCTGCTAGAAGGGAGATGTTTCTATGTAATGCATTGATAAACCAGATGGAATCAACCCAACAATCGGAGAGAAAGAGTATGAACAAGAGCCTCGCCTTTGCAAGTGCAAGCCACGACATTCGTGCTTCTCTAGCAGGCATAACCGGCCTCATAGAAGTGTGTCAAAGTGAAGTTGCAAAGAAGGATATTTGGAGATCAGAAGTCGAAGCAAATTTGTTGCAGATGGAAGCCTGCACAAGGGACCTTTTAGGGATATTGAACTGTATTCTCGACACCAGCAAGATAGAAGCTGGGAAAATGCAGCTCGAGGAGGAGGAATTCAACATCGAACAGCTGCTTGAAGACGTGGTTGATTTATATCATCCTGTAGGGATGAAGAAAGGCGTAGACGTGATCTTGGACCCGTGTGACGGCTCTGTGTCGAGATCTTGTTGGGCTAAAGGTGATAGGAGTAAACTCAAACAGATCTTGAGCAATTTACTTAGTAATGCTGTGAAATTTACCTCAGAGGGGCATGTTAGTGTTGGAGCTTGGGCTAGAAAACCATGCCTTAAAGATGAAATTCTTGGCTCTAACAAGAATAGCTGGATGAGCTGGCTATTCTGCTTGTTGTTCAAGATTCACCGAGCAGAGAGCGAAGCAGATAGCGCGAATGGTGATCCGAACTCCATGGACTACACGTTTGAGGTGAACGACACGGGGAAAGGCATCCCAAAGGAGAAGAGAGAATCTGTTTTTGAGAACTACATTCAAGTGAAGGAGACGGCTCTCGGGCAGCAAGGCACCGGTCTGGGCCTCGGCATTGTGCAGTCACTGGTATGTTTGCTTTCATTACTGCAATGTCGGATCGAGTTCTTTTCTTTTGATATATCGCTATAAATGACCGTCATTAAAGGTGGTGTAGTTACTATACATGACGAATTGGTTGCGTTTCAGGTTCGCCTGATGGGCGGAGAGATAGGGATCGCGGACAAAGATGTTGGTGAGAGAGGAACCTGCTTTAGATTCAATGTAGTGTTGTCCAGCATGGACCAGCATCCGGGGCTCCTGACGCGTGTCGAGAGCCCCGATGCTGAAAGGTCGCTCGTAATACTATGTATTGGCAGCGATGAGAGGAGGAATGTGCTGCAAAATTTCATGCAGAGGCTGGGGGTCAAAGTGCAGGCAGTGAAGCAGCATCACCAACTCGGGCAGACTCTGAGGAAAGTGAAGCAGAAGCTGAACACGAACATGTGGAACTATAATAGCTCTTCGGGGAACTCAAGCTCGCGATCGGTCCCTTTGAGTAGCCTTGACGGCATGGACGACTCTCATCAGAAGAAGCCTAATGGCCGCTCTGGATTGTTTGTTCTAATGGTGATGGACACGCGTTCTGGGGCGTTTCGGGACACGAGCAGGGCGGTTTCGGAGTTCAGAAGGGATCTAAACGAGGGGTGCTGTAGTAGGGTGGTTTGGCTGAATGCAGCTGCAGATTCCAATTTTGATGAGGATGATTTAGTGATATCTAAGCCATTACATGGATCACGTTTGTACCAAACTATTGCTCTTTTGCCTGAATTTGGGGGAATCCCTCCGAGAAGAGGACAGATTTCAGTCACTGATCATATGCAAACCACAAAGGGTGAGATTCAGGAAGAGAGAGAGCCGTTGATGGGGAAGAAGATCCTCGTTGTGGATGATGATCCCATAGGAAGAAAGATAGCTACATTTGTGGCTTCCCAGCTTGGTGCAGCATCGTTTTGCTGTGAAAATGGAGCAGCGGCTTGCCACCTTGTTTGCAAGACCCTCCAAAGCGAGCCGAGCCGTTTTGACTGCATCTTGATGGATTGTCAGGTACACTTACATGCTTGATACAATTTTATGCATTCACAAGTGATAATTTGGATTTACAATACATAAGATTGTCTAGTACACTTACATGCTTGATACAATTTTGTGCGAGAAGTCATAATTTGGATTTACAATAACATAAGATTGTCTGGTACACTTACGTGCTTGATAGAGTTTTGTGCGAGAAGTGATAATTTTACATAATATCGTTTTGTACATTTACATGCTTGATAGTTTGGATCGAGGGATGGAGCCAATTTTGGTCCAAGGGGCCTCCTATATTTTGGGTCTTCTTATACATATAAGAAGTGATATTTTTTATTTTTCTAGTATGAGGATTTTGAGGTAATTTTTTTAATTTCACAGAGAATATAAATTAATGTATTTTAGAATTTGTAAATTTGACTTTAACATTAATAAATTTTATATTTCAAACATTATTTCAAAAAATCTTCACATATACTTCAATTTTAATTTTACACTTCATAAGTGGTTTGCTTTGATGTATTTTACGTGTGAACTATTTTTCTAGCTTATATAAAAATTTGGATATATTAGATTTTTATTAGGCTATTATTGTAATTATAACCGGGGACAAAGAAAAGTTTAGAATTTTGATTACGTCAAAGTATATGGTGGATTAATTAACATCATTTTTATATATTCAAGCTATAATGAGTAAATGGTCGTGGTATATTTTGGCATGCAGATGCCGGTGATGGACGGGACAGAAGCAACGATGAGGATTAGAGAAGCGGAGAGCGGTTATGGCGTTCGTACGACGATCGTTGCGCTAACTGCGCACAAGAAGGGAGATGGAGAGGAGGTGGAGAAGATGATGAAGGCTGGGGTGGATGCGTACATCACCAAACCACTCAACAAACATAATCTTCTCAAAGCTCTATCTCAACTTACCACAATATGAAACCAACTACTTTTCCTTTCCCACATCGAAAACCAATTTTTAGTTTCACATATTATGGTTCCTACGTATGATATATTCTTTATTGAATCAATTTTATAGTATTTCATTTTCTTTTTATGATTTATTGGTTCTAAAACTAATGATTCTAATTAATAAAATTTTAATGAATGCATTTTACATTATATTTTATTTTTATATTTTTGTCATACTTCATGATATATGTGATATGTTCTAATCTAGTTATTTGATGCTTGCAAATTCTATTTTATAGGGTTTTAAAGACAGTGCTCTTCATAGACTATGGCAGAAAAAGAAAGTTGAAGCCGGACTATTCTTACAGATTTAACGTGGGAAAAAAGAAATAGAATTCTAGGTGGAATTTATAATGCAAATTTAAAAATATATTATTATATTCATTGGATCTGAAATTTGGAGCAAATTTTATTTGTAAATGTGTAATTTGCCCAAAAATATATTAGTAAAGAGTTTATGAGGATTGAACAACGCAAAGGAGATTACGCAAGAGGGAAATTCTAAAATCGACTTCTAAGTCGATAATTACAAGACAATTACAACTCCTTTCTCAAACTTGATTAACTAAAGTTCAAATATTACATTCTAACCTCTAACTATAATAATACGAAGTATTTGTATGCTACATTAGTTCGACACTTCGACGATTCAGTGAATATAGAAAATTAAAAGGATTAAAAAGTTTGAAACTTCCTCTATGATTTCTTGACCTTTGACCGTCACTTTGAAAGGACATTTCATTCCAGAATACTTGGGAATATAATTAACTTTCCAACACCACTAACCACAAATGAATTGGATTTCTTCTTAATAAATGGCTCTTCTTTTTTTCTTTTCTTTTTTCTATTGATAGATAATATGGAGATTGTAATTTGGAGTGCAGGAGAAGAAGAAAATGACATTTTTTTTTTTTTCATTTTTAAACCCAGCTCGGTCCTTTAAGTCCGGGCTATTTTGCTAGTTGTCTTGGGCCGAGTTGAAGCGCACCTCTCGCGGGCACTAATTAGGCCTGGGCCAGGTGGTGCCGGCCTGATCCAGTTGAAAACTTTAACTATGAGCATCTAGATTTTTTATTTTTTTAGAATACTAGATTTACCCGCAGCGCATGTGTGATAATGATTGTTTTAATTCGTAGTATCAAAAAAATTAATACAAATTTCAATATATATTTATATTATAAATGATTCTCCAAAATTATATAATTACGTTCATTAGTATTATTACTACAATTATTTTTTACTTGATTATTAATACAATTATATTATATATATATATAATACTTTTGTTGAATATTAAGATTTAAGATTTCAAGTTAAGAAACTCATCCATACAAATTTTAAAAATAAAGTATCACCAAATAATATATTTTACCAAAAAATTGTAATATAGTAATAAATAATTTTCTTTGAGAGAATTACAAAGGTATATATATAATGTCAAAATAATAAGCAACTTTACAGCAAAATGTTGCCATCTAAATCACAAAATTGATTTTTGGACGGCATCAATCAATGGTCATTTTTTTTAGCGGATGAATGGTCATTTTGAGTAAGTAAACATTGAGACTATTGGGCTAGGCAGAAAGTGTGCATGGGACATGCAGAATGAGAGGGAAAAGTACATGAATGGGCGGGAAAAAATATTACAATTATTCTGCTTTAATATAGTAACTAGTGAGTAACCCGTCGAAAATCGACGGTGAATCATATTATGTTGTAATGTAATTTATAAGTATGTAACTGTAAAAGTAATAGTACAATATTATCTATATGAGAGTAATATTATTAATTCAACAATTCACTATAAGAAAATCTTACAAAAGTGATGTAGTTATAATAAAAAAAAAATACATCAATAAGATTGTTTCTTCGATTTTATTCCGCTTCCTTTATCTCCAAGAAAAATCAATAGAAAGTAAATTTTAGTAAGCTCAATATTAAACACAACACCAATTTCAATGAAATACTATTTTGTGTAAATTTTTCATAAATTCCAAAATTTCATTGTTAGCTTCTCCTCTCGCAGCAACTGTCATCTACTGTAAGTTTTACAAAAGTGATGAAAATAAAATAAAATACACCAATAAGATTTTTTTTTCGATTTTATTGTACTTCCTTTGACAAATATTTTATTTTTATCATATCATTGGGTATTGTATTTACTTTGACTGTAGAAAAGTTCTATTGATAGATTATAATTTAATGGTAGGTAGAAAAGTTAAACAAAATAATTTATAGATACGTAATCTTATTATTTAGTAACAAAATATAATGTTGCTATATTAAATTTATAAAATAAAATAAAATGATAATATATACTCCGTATTTATTTGATCAAAACCAATTATTATTTGGTTAAAATAAATAATAAACTATTTTGATTGAGAAAGTACATCCCACGTCTAATCCTTTTATAAAGCAGAAAAAATAACGTTTGGATTGAATTAAGTTTAATAAAGGAAAAGATTAATGAAGAAAATATGGAAATATTAATCTTGTACTCCAAGAGTGGCCAAATTAAATTTTCCAACATAAAAATAAAATTATTTATTTGACCCTAATTAATTGGCCAAATTGAATTGTTTATGCAAAATAATTTCATAATGAAAAAAATACACATTGATCTTAAGTATTTATAATGGTTCTCCAAGAGTGAAGTGTTATTGAAAATCGATGTGGGCTAAAAAGTTTCATATTAAATATAGAATATAGGATTAAAAATACATAAAATGGAGATTTAAGATAAATAAGAATAATGAATAGAGCGCGCCACATAGGACCTAAAATTAAGGGGAGCGCTCGAATACATTTTCGTATTAATAATATATATATATATATAATATATATAATATATATATATATATTAGACAATAATTAAATTTAAATTATTTTTCAAGTTGAATCGTATTTTTTGGTTTGTTAATAATTTATCAAATTAAATAAATGAATATTGAATACTAACAACTTAGTAATTGGTTAAATTAGATTTTTCAACATAAAAGTGAAATTATTTATTTGGCCAAATCAAATTGTTTATGCAAAATAAATGCAAGATGAAAAAAATACATATTGATCTTTAGTATTTATAATGGTTCCTTAATTATTTTTCATGTTGAATCGTATTTTTTGGTTTGTTAATAATTTATCAAATTAAATAAATGAATACTGACAACTTAGTCATTGGTCAAATTAAATTTTTCAACATAAAAATAAAATTATTTAATTGGCCAACTAATTAATTGGCAAAATCAAATTGTTTATGCAAAATAAATGCAAGATGAAAAAATACATATTGATCTTTAGTATTTATAATGGTTCTCCAAGAACTGAGTCTTATCTATTACTATATTAAAGCAGAATAATTGCAATGCCTTTTCCCGCCCATTTATCTACTTTTTCCTCTCATTCTGCATGCCCCATGCATACACTTCTCGCTTAGCCAAATAGTTTCAATGTCTACCTCCTCAAAATGATCATTCATCTGCTAAAAAAATGACCATTGCCGCCCAAAAATTAATTTTGTGATTTAGATGACAACATTTTGCAGTAAAGTTGCTTATTATTTTGACATTATATATATATATATATATATATATCTTTGTAATTCTCTCAAAAAAAGTTATTTAGTACTATGTTACAATTTTTTGGTAAAATATATTATTTGGTGATACTTTATTTTTAAAATTTGTATGGATGAGTTTCTTAACTTGAAATCTTAAATCTTAATATTCAACATAAGTATTATATATTATATATATATATATAATATAATTGATTAATAATCAAGTAAAAAATAATTGTATTAATAATACTAATGAACGTTATTATATAATTTTGGAGAATCATTTAGAATATAAATATATATTGAAATATGTATTAATTTTTTGATACTACGAATTAAAACACTCACTATCACACAGCGCAGCGCAACGCGCGCGGGTAAATCTAGTTAAAAATCGATGCGGGATATAAAATTTCATATTAAATTTATAGAATATATGAATTAAAAATACAAAAAAAAAAGAATTTAAGATAAATGAGAATAATGAAAGAAGAGCGCGCCATATTAGACTTAAAATTAAAGGGAGAGCTCGAATCCGTATTCGTATTATAGTTATATAGATATATAGATTATATATATATATATGTTATGAGACGTGTGATGTGATATGGTTACAATTATTATATTAGTATATATAGAATATATCGATATAGAGGTAGAGATAATAGAATAAATATAATTTGTATAGAATTTGATTTGATATATACATATGTGGCATGAAGTTGAGATGATACATTATTACTATAATAATAATAATAATAATAATAATAATAATAATAATAATAACAATCATAATGTATAGTATATGAATTAATATTGACTACTTAATAACTGGCCAAATTACATTGTCCAACATAAAAATAAAATTATTTATTTGACCAACTAATTAATTGACCAAATTAAATTGTTTATGCAAAATATTTACAGGATGAAAAAATACATATTGATCTTGAATATTTATAATGGTTCTCCAAGAGTAGAATCTTATTGAAAATCGATGTGAAATAGAAAATTTCATAGTTAATTTATAGAATATATGGATTAAAAATACATTAAAAGAGGATTTAAGATAAATAAGAATATATTAATAAGGTTGTTTCTTCGATTTTATTGTACTTCCTTAACAAATATTTTTATTTTTATTATTATTTTGCAATATATAAGCATGAACATTAAAAATAATTTAATATTATTTTGGAGTGATAATATTTTGATAATTGATCAAAAAGAGTGTTTCTTTGATTTTATTTCACTTTCTTTAGTTGCAAAAAGAAATCAATAGAAATAAAACTATTTTTTTACTTCACAATCTGTCAAATATTTCATTATATACATCGTTAACTGTTGTGTACGTCTGATCATCTCGTCACACAGTTAAATTTCGAGAATTATCCATACGTGTATATATATAAATCCATGAATTATAATTGAGAATACGTATTTTTGAGATTTTTCTTTTATTTACGTCGATTTAAAAATTTGTTAAATTAAATAAATTAATATTGACAACTACATAATTGATCAAATTAAAATTGTCAATAAAAATATAACTATTTATTTGGCCAATAAATTAATTTGCCAAATTATATTGGTTGTGCAAAATAATTGCGGAATGAAAAAATACACATGGATTGTAAGTATTTTTATAGGTTCTCCAAGAATGAAGTTTATTAAAAATCAATGTGGGATGAGAAAATATATATTAAATATACATAGAATAAATGAATAAAATGCTCAAAATAAGGATTAAAGATAAATAAGAATGCTGAAAGTAGATAACGCCACGTAGGACCTCGAATTAAGGAGAGCTCCCGAATCCGTAATTGTTTTAATAATACTAGTAAGTAGCCCGTCGAGACTCGACGGAAAATAATTTTATGTTTTAATTTACGTGTATACATTTTAAAAATAATTTTATATCTTATTTAAAAATTGTGATATTGTTCACGTTAATTATTCATCAAACTTATAAAATTAATTTTATTTCACGTATCCAAATTTATTATTAGGAATGACAATGGATCGGATATACTCATTCATTATGTATTTTCTAAATCTAAATTTGTTTAGATTTTTTCTGTATGTTCGTCCTAATCTCGGTTAAAATAGTGACTTTACTGTACATACGCGTCTCAAATCTGTTGAGTAATACTCAATAAAAAGATGAACATTCCAAGTAAAATTAATTAAAATTAGAAAAAATCCTACTTTCTATGTTATTTGAACCGTCTCGTTGGTTTATGCTAAATTACTCGATAAAAATCTAAACAAAGTTAATATTAATTAAAATTTATAAAAATTCTTCTTTTTAAGTATATTTGAACCGTCTCGTTGGTTCATGCTAAATCGATATCTCTAATATTTGCCAAAATGCGGAAAAAAAATGTTTACATCTTCAAAGTAATATTAATTAAAATTAGTAAATTCGACGGGAAATAACTTTTATGTTTTAATTTATTTGTATATATTTTAAAAATAAGTTTATATCTTATTTAAAAGTTGGGATATTGTTCGCATTAATTATTAATCAAACTTAGAAAATTAATTTTATTTCACGTATCTAAATTTATAATTAGGAATGATAATGGATCGAGTATACTCATTCATTATGTTTTTTTAAATCTAAATTTGTTTGTAATTTTTCTACATGTTCGTCCTAATCTCGGTTAAAATAGTGACTTTACTGTACATACCAGTCTCAAATCCGTTGAGTAATACTCGATAAAAATATGAACACTCCAAGTAAAATTAATTAAAATTAGTAAAAATCCTTCTTTATATGTTGTTTGAACCGTCTCGTTGGTTTATGCTAAATTACTCGATAAAAATATAAACAAAGTTAATATTAATTAAAATTTGTAAAAATTCTTCTTTTTAAGTATATTTGATCCGTCTCGTTGGTTCATGCTAAATCGATATCTCTAATCTTTGCCAAAATGCTGAAAAAAATGTTTATATCTTCAAAGTAATATTAATTAATTAAAATTAGTAAAAATCATTCTTTGTATGTTATTTGAACCGTCTCGTTGATTTATGCTAAATTACTCGATAAAAATCTAAACAAAATTAATATTAATTAAAATTATTAAAAATCCTTCTTTTTAAGTATATTTGAACCGTCTCATTAGTTTATATTAAATCGATATCTCTAATCTTTGCCAAAATGTGAAAAAAAATATGTTTACATCTTCAAGTTTTTTTGTTCTTTTCTTTAGCTACCTATCCCACATTTGATTCAATGTATATATAATCTAGAAAGCACTAATCGAAGTATTTAGAAAAACATGAATGAAAAATGAAAAGGATTCCATAAAGACATATTGATTAAATATATTTATTTAGTCTTCGTAGGGATTTTCATTTACAAATTTTCTATAGATTATTATATATGAATTAAGAATGTATAAAATAATGATTTATAAGAATGCATTCCAAAATTGTTATTATTTTAACATGCATAATAGAAGAAATTAATTAAATAGAGGGAAAGATAAATATGAGATGTGATTAATAGATAAACATATATGGATGGATGGATGGATGGATAGATAAAATACACATGGATTGTAAGTATTTTTATAGGTTCTCCAATAATGAAGTTTCATTAAAAATCAATGTGGGATGAGAAAATCTATATTAAATATATATAGAATAAATGAATAAAATGCTCAAAATAAGGATTAAAGATAAATAAGAATGCTGAAAGTAGAGAATGCCACGTAGGACCTCGAATTAAGGAGAGCTCCCGAATCCGTAATCGTTTTAATAATATATGGATGGATGGATAGATATGTACATCTAGTCTAGATTTTAAAATAGTGTTTTTTCATCAATCTCATGATCCGACGACTATGATCACACACAAATTTTTTATGTGCACGTCATTTCACTCTCAAAGCATACCTTCGTTTGCTTCACGTATTGATTTCTCATTCACCTTAAAACGAGTTTAGATAAAATAAATATGCTAAACTAATACAACAAAACGTAGTGTTGGGAAAATTAATAGAGTTTTGAAGTGATACCAAAACCCAGCTGACCCCAACCAAGTAGATGTTTGCTCAAACCCAAGCGTTTTTTCAGCTCACCTGTTTGAGCTTATAGAGTTTCTAAGTTCAGGTGGAATCGCTGAAGACAGCAGAAGACCCGTGAGTACACGGCGAGGTAAGCCAAGTCGAGTGATAAGTAACGTTATCCAGATTCAAGACGATAAAGTTCTCCCAGACACAGCTGTAGGAAAGACCCAGCTCGTGTGACAACTCGGCTACGTCAAGACCCGGCGAGTTCAAGACTCGGCTCGGCGTCAATGATCCGGCGAGTTCAAGACGGCTCGAGTCACCGGCGCGGCGAGTCGAAGTGAACTTTAGATAAAGTCAGATCTGATCTGGACCATCAGGAACTCGACACCTCAGCACCTAGAAGTCAAACCTAGGATTGCTTTACGAGGAAATCAAGGAAGAAGACAAGTTAATCCTGTTAGAAGTTGGGTAGAGATTCAGAACGGCTCTTTCCAACGGCTAGTTCTAATCTCTCCCTATAAATAGAAGTCTTCTTCATCATCAGAAAAGGGAGGAGTGACGAGAGAATATATTCAAGAGAGATCAACATACTTCATTGAATGAAGTCTAACCAAAGATCAAGAGATCTCTCAGAAAAGCTTCAAAGATCCAGCAGCCTTCATACTTATGAGTTATTATTTATTCTCAAATTTCAGAAGCTCTCCCACTAGTATCTAGGCATATAATCCTTCCCATCTTAAGCCTAGTTTGAACGAGTTCATCATACTCAAAGTTCTTCATTGTAAGAACTCGTTCATAGTTGGAAAACCCCCCAAACCCAAACCCATAAAAGGTTAGGTAAAAGAACGCCTGCTCGAAGCGCGTAATTCGAGTGTTGGTTCTGTAGTACCCGTAAACTACAGGTTAGGCTTCAGCTGTGCCCGTAAACAGTCTGGTTACGTTTCGATACAGTACGCGTAAACTTGTATCCAGCTTGAGGAACTAAGCTGCAACGCTTGCTGACTGCGCGAAAAGTCAGTGGTATCCTTAGTGGATTACCAGAGGTTTCTGGTCGTGGACGTAGGAGTAGTTTCTCCGAACCACGTTAAGTTGCTTTGTTCTTTCATGTTTATTTATGCATCCAGCTAACTATTCATAAGCATTTTTCAAGCTGCATAATCTGATTAACTGAAAAGAGAAACTAAGCTTTGCAATATATTTGAAGCAACAGACGAACTTTCCAAAATCCCACCACATTCCGCACATAAATTTGTATCGATCAAAAAGTTTGTCTTAAAATTTGGATCGAACACAGCCAGCTCACTCAAAAGAGTTTTAATTGGAAAAGTTTTTAAACCTTGGTGTATTCACCCCCCCTCTACACCAAGGTATCCGTCTTGGGACCATCACGTAGTTTCTAAATATGTATTTTTTTTCAATTTTCACTAACCATAACTTCATCATCAGATCATCTAATTCTCGCACAAGTTCAACTTTCAACTTCAAATTTCCATTGAACATTTTGGAAAATTTAGGTAATTTGTTATGAAATAATTAATTTTGGTAATATAAGTATTTTTGTACAAATTATGGTCGAGATTTTGGAATGCACTACATATCACATCATCTTGTAAAAGTTGTTGAAAAAGAAAGTCATGTAATTACAAATCAATCTCCATCTTTAAAATTTAAAAATTTTGTTAACATCAAATCGTATCTTAAAAATGAGATTCAGAATTTGAAAATAAAACACCGTTCTATTTCCCAAAATCTCAAACAAAAATGCCTTTAAGTTGAAAATAACACTGTTCTATTTCCAAAAATCTCAAATAAAGCGTTTAAGTTGAAAATATTTTTTTAGAATTACACAAGATATATTAATATATAAATTACTACACCACCGAATAGAGTTAAGACTACTACATTAAACAGAGTTGGACTACACATTAATAATATACTTATTGTAACTCAACTTTGCTATTGAAGAAGCTAGGCTTAATTTGGAAGTTGAAAATATCAACTACTAAACGTTTTAAAGTTATAAACCATACTCCCTCCGTCCCCAAATAAGTATCTCTAGCCGCCAAAATTTTTGTTCCCAAATAAATGTCATATTATATATTTATATGCAAAAATTATGTCAAATTGTCATATTTATAGTCAAAGGCTAAATATTTATTTTTTCAGTTTCCTATGGTAAATGAGGCATTTTGTCCATTATGTTGGTATATGCATTTGGCGGCTCAAGACACTTATTTCGGAAGGTATGGAGTATTTTATAAGAGAAAGTGTAATATTGTACTCTATTAAGGTCGATTTAGGAATATAATTTAGCAACATAAATAATGTGAGCAAAGACATTTGTTTATGTCAGCGGAAACGACCTATAGTTCCAAAATGGGACTATAATTAAGTGAGATGAAATAGACAGTGGACACACACACGAACATTTCCTGATACAGATCTGAATGCACACTCCCAACTCAGCCTTCTTTTGTCCGCTTGTATAAGGACAAACCCACAAAATATATACGAGATCGAGAGAGATAAACAAAGATACACATAGCATGAGAGAGAGAGTCCGACCGAGCACTCTATTCTAGAGAGAGAGTATTGAATAAAGTATGAGAGAGAAATAAATGAAAGTTTTTACAGTGCCCAAGGCAGCAGGTTTGCAGTGCCACCAAAAATTGTGGTTCCAAGTTTTTACCCCCACCACCCCTTCCCAACCACATTGCCTCATCTTCTCCAACCCCTAACTTTGACCAGTATTTACTGCAGGAATGAAACTGCCTACAATCCCGCCAAGAGAGAGGAAAATGCCATAATAATTGGAAGAGAGTGAAAAATAGAAAAAAACATAACAAAATCTCCGTTGCTATAAAAATGATTTAGTACTAGTACTTATCCACAACCAGTCATCAAATACTTCATTTTTAATTAATTGCATAATTACATGATTAATATCTCTGAGCTACCTCGTTCATAAAGTGTATCATCCCCCAAATCATTCATAGTCTTCTAAGATACCATGACTCTTTACTACTTTCTCTCTCTACCAAGGTTTTTAGTCTTCTACCAACTCCTTAAAACCCTACTCTCTTCTTTCTCTCTCTTCCACTCATTCCCCCCTTCCTAGCACTAGAAATCTAACTGGAATTTATCCCTTTTCAATTTACATTACACCACTCTTACACCTCACTAAACATAAACAAGAAATCAAAACATCTCTCTCTAGTCTCTCTCATGGATGCTTCCGAGGCAACCAACATAGTGATGTCGAGGATCCAAAGTTTGGATCCAGAGAACGCTTCAAAAATCATGGGTTATATTCTGATTCAAGACCAGGGCGAGAAGGAGATGATAAGGTTGGCTTTCAGTCCAGACGCCCTACTGCTGTCGTACATGGACCAAGCAAAGGCCCGTTTAGCGCCGCTAGTTTCTTCGCCTCCATACCCCATTCGCCCAGACTCCCATTTCCACTCAAATTCCCCTAGAATTATGATACCCAACAACAATGGCTTCAATTTCAGCGCCCCGCCTTCTCCTTCTCCTTCTCCTTCGCCTTTCCACAGGATCAGGGCCCGCCCCATTTCCGACCGCTCCGCCTCGGGCTCGCCAAGCCTCCACTTTTACGGCGGAACTGACTTCGCACCCGACGACTTGCCGTTTCTCGACGACTCTTTCGATCCTATTATCAGCCCCAGCGGGAGGAGCGACTCTCTCGTCTTCCCTTACGGTGAGGACGTCAACACCAGCCCCCACCCCTTCCACCGCCGGAGTAGCTCCGTCAATGACGCCGCGTTTCTCGCTAATCTTGAAGAAGGGGGCGCTGCCAACGGAAATGGGTTTCTCTGGCGGCCTTGCATGTACTTCGCCAGAGGGTTTTGCAAGAACGGGAGCAGTTGTAAGTTCTTGCACGCCGATAATGGCGGCGTTGAGGCCGTCGATGTAGGCTCTCCGAGCAGCGCCGCCGCCGGATTCGATGATATGATGAAGATGAAGGCCTTCCAGCAGCAGAGGCTCGCGTTCATGGCTTCTGGGGGCCACAACCCCTTTGCCTACAACAAGTGCATGGATGAGAATCTGAGGTAATTCTTCCCCAAATTCGCCTTCTTTACTTGTCACAACATTTAATTTACTGTCTTTGGGTTACAATCTACTTTGTCATACATTGTTGTGCTAATGCCTAATATTATTGTGCGTTGGGTTTCATGGTTGATTTGTGCTTATTATTGACCTAATTTGTCATTCTTGGATTGTAAATACGTGGTTATAGTGATCTTTGGGCGTTATTCATTCGATTTTGTGTTATTCTTGCTCTAATTTGTCATTCTTGGATTGGAAATCCGTGCTTATGGCGAGCTTTGGTCGTTATTCATTCTGTTTTGTGCTTATTCTTGCTCTAATTTATCATTCTTATATTGGAAATACATGCTTATGGTGATCTTTGGTAGTTATTCGTTCGATTTTGTGTTTATTCTTGCTCTAATGTGTCATTCTTGGATAGGAAATACATGCTTCTGCTGATCTTTGTCATTATTCATTCGATTTTGCTACCATATCTTCTATTATGAAGACATGGTCAGAAAAAGAAAAGAAAAACACATTTTTTAATGATATAGAAAAGATGATTTGCTGTAATGGTTCATCGATGAATTTTGTTTGTATGCGCTGCATTTTGAGGTTTCTTGGGTCTTATTCTCTTTAGTCTCCCTTTTGCAATGCAACCATTTGTTGTTGTGATGAGTTTAACTATTGTAATCGGCTTGGATTGACAGGGGTGACTTGTCACCGATGGGATTGGGTTCTGCTGCGAGCTCAAGTGCTCGACAAATATACTTGACATTTCCAGCCGACAGCACCTTCAAAGAAGAGGATGTTTCTAACTACTTTACGTAAATGATTGTAATTTAATTTGGATTTTTGTATTTAACATGTTGCAAGAATGATCACTAATTATGTTTCTCATGTTCTGCGTCAAGTATGTTTGGGCCGGTGCAAGATGTTAGGATTCCATACCAGCAGAAGCGAATGTTTGGGTTTGTTACGTTTGTCTACCCAGAGACTGTCAAGCTTATCTTGGCAAAAGGGAATCCTCATTTTGTGTGTGATTCTAGAGTGCTCGTCAAACCTTACAAAGAAAAGGGAAAAGTCCGAGAAAAGTACTAGACATTCCTCCTATTTGGTCTCGATTATGATCTTCTTGCTCTCCCTGGCCAATGGTAACTAGTTTTCAATTGAACTATTTGTAGGAAACATCAGCAGCAACAGTTGGAGAGAGGGGAGTATTCGTCTTGTTTAAGCCCTTCAGGAATTGATTCAAGAGATCATTTTGATCACCCATTTGGTGAGCTTAATTACTGGCATTTTATTTTGATATAAACAGACGTGAGTTATTAGCTGAAAGTTGTGATTTTCGTGCAGGACCTAGAATGATGTTCAGTCCACAAGAGATGATGCTGAGGAAGAAATTGGAACAGGAAGCGGAATTGCAGCACGCCATCGAACTTGAAGGCCAAAGGATGTTGAGGTTACAACTGAGGGACCTAAAAGCTCAGAACCATAACAATCACTATATGCAAATGTTTCCTTCCGGCAACCCATTTTCCTCACCGAGAACGTCCCAATTGCTTATGAATCAAAATTTCACTGCTTCGTCTCATGCAATCAATGATGATTTAGAAGGTTAGCTCAGTCGATGGCTTGTCTTTCATTTATGTTATCTCAAGACATCATAGTGATGTACCATAACTTGAGGTTTTGTTTAACTAGTCGTTTTGTTCTCTTTTCGTTGCTATTATAGAGTCCAATGGCGCTGCAGAAGCAGGTGTTGCTGCTGATGAGAAGTTGGTGTTAGAAGGAGCTGAGTCGTCTGGCAATCTAGCAAACGCTGATGATTCTGATCACAATGGAAGGTATTGATGTTTCTTTAGAGGAAAAATGTATTATGTGCATTGAATTGTTTGCCAAGAATATCACTGACTTATTGTCAGTCGATTTGAAAAACATAAGTGGTCAAATTTTGAGTATAAAAATACTAGTTGTCAAGATTTCACCTGTTGATAATATCAATCTTTTTTTACATGAAATCAGCTTGGAGCACATTCTTCCAGATAATCTGTTTGCTTCTCCGACAAAATCAACTTCTGAAAATCAGTCTTCTGCTGAAGCGGGTGACGGTATGCCTATAGCAAATACATCCTCTAACGAAACTGCTTTGCTACCCGGGAGTTCTCCCCTCACCATGGCATCTCTTAAATCGTGTTACTTACAATTACCAAGGTATTATACTACTTACTCTATGAATTAGAATCAACTGCCTACGTTATAAACTTAATGAACGATTTACTATTCACTAGTTTAATCGACGTTCAGGTTTTCCTCGGGGCACGAGGCCATTGAAATGTAGCTGGTGATGGTTAGGAAGCAGGAATTAGCTTAGCTTGGTAAATATGCACACTCTGAAAACTAATGGTGGGTCATTTATAATTTTTTTATGTAATGCAATTTTGATTTATTTTTGCTGATGCAGAAAGTTTGTGTAGCTTATACAAGGAAGTAGAGAAAGTTGAATTAGCTAGCTAGCTAGGTGTATGGCCAAAAACCATACACACACATCAGAGAAAAAGATGTCATCTCTTCTCTAGGGGAAGGAATGGAAGCTCCTATCAAGAAAAGATTGTTGCCATGATCTCATCAATACCATACTACTACTAGTTACAAGATGATATATACATAATGCATGGGGTGGGTCTCTCTCTCTCTCTCTCCATTTTGTACCCTCACTGTAGTTGTGTGCTGGACCACACCTCACAACTAATAGCATATAACAATCACTAGCAACAATAGATTGTCAATTTATATATATATATTTTCTTCTCATGTAAGTAAGGCTTCCTTTTCCGTCATAGTGTTTAATGTGTATAATATTTCTAATATAAATTCAGAATCACTTCACACACACAAAGTGGGGGAAGAGAGTTTGACATGTATTCTATGTTACAATGTAGTTCAAATCTGCAGGGAAACCGGAAAAGAGAACACCAAAAAAAAAATGCAGATTATTCGTATCCATGCAGAAAAATACAAGTATATTCCATAATATATAAGTGAAGGTTGGAAAAAAAAAAAGGATTTACTGTCACTCTTTTGAGTTCCAATTAATTGCTAGTGATGATGTACAGGCTTTTAACATTACTTGAGTCATTATTGCTTAAAGAAAGCAGAAAAAGTTATTGAATCATGTAACTTAAATAAATGGTACCTAATACTAAAGGGAAAAAATAATGAGGAGAAAGAAAATGGAGGAAAAGTAAGGATTGTGAAAGAAAAGTGAATTCTTTTGTGCCATAATTAAAGGGGTAGCTTTTAGGCCTTTAGGGTACTCTTTTGTCTCATTTTGTAGTTTTCTTTAAAGTGGGAATAGGGCCATATACACATGGGCACTGGTTTTGTGTATTTATTTATTTATTACTGTATTTTTGAAAAGTATTTTGTGATATACTTATTTTATGCAATTGAAATTAAATGGCTCCAAGATGTCATTTTCTGTATTTCCCGATTGACGACATAAGGACATGTCTAGTCTCTAGGTTCATTTCATGAAATTGTCGGACCTAATAATCAATTTTAGTTCACATTAGGCTTTCCATTTTCGACGTACCGCCCGTATTTCTATTTACTCTAAAGTCTAAATTATTAAGGAGGATTCAGGGTGTAACACTGATTGCTGCCTGTGAAGATTTTATTAGGGATAACTCCATACTAGGTTGCACCACTATGTAAATTGATTACATCGTAAAGTTAAGTTCACGGAACAATAATTTAGATGATTCTAATATTAGAGTAAATTTTTTTAAATAGATTTGGTGATAATTAAAAAATTAAGAAAATACATGGGTCCAATATGTCATTTTTTTCTGAGTGAATCAATAAAGTTTCATTTTTATTTATAAGCGATGCTATTTGGATCAATTTGAGCAGGACTAAAAGCTCTAACTCATAATAATATAATTTAGAATATAAATCTTGTCCTTCATGGTTTTTTTTAATCAATATAATAAATACATATATAAAGGGAATAGGCTAGTTTTAATGCATTATACAACAAGGGGGAAAAAAGTGTGCATGGTAATCTAGCGATAGCGTGATTAATGCTTGATGTCAAAAAGTTTCAGATTTGAATTCACCATGACGCGGTTTTAAAACTTAAATGTTTCAATTACAAAAAAAAAAAAAAGATTGCTCATTCCCATGCAAAATGTGCATTTGACGAAGACACAAGTGAAAATACTAGTACTAGGATTTGAAGACACACAATGTACATTCCACATTGATACATTTTTAAGTCAAATTTATCATTGAACTCATAACGACAATCAATTGCATAATTTTCATAAGCCAAATTTATCATTGGAATCTTTTTAATTTTAGACCGAAGTTGAGCTAGTGACAAAATTAGTCTAGTTTTAAAAACAATGATCTGTATCAAATTGACATTACATTAAACAATTATAATAAGTAGCATTATATTACTAAATATCCGTCAATCGTAATATTAGAGATATCACAAAAACTTATTAGAATAGTCTATTGTGTCAAATCTATTAAACGATCTAACGCAAGTTTTTCTAAGACTTATAATACACTAATATTTACTCCCTCCGTCCACTAAATTCATGCATTGGTCTTTGTGGCACGGATTTTAATAATTTTGATGAATGTAAAGTGAGTGGTGTAGAAGTCTGATCACATTGTTTGGTGTATTAGTGAATAATTAATGGGTAGTGGGTTCAGTTAAAATTAAAGTGGTGGGCTATGAGTGATATTCTGTATAAATAAGCGGATAGATTGAGGATGAAGATTATACTCCCTCCGTCCCGCATTAGTGTGGTGCAAGGAGTGTGGCACGAGTTTTAATAAAAGGTAAGTAAATGTTTGGTATGAGTATTTTTAGTGGAGAAAGGAACCCACAATTGTTAGTATTAGTGAGGTTTTTCAGTGGGCCTATTGTAAATATTAAAAACTTTTAAGGGTATAAGGGTAAAAATCATGTACTAAAATAGATGAACCACAATTATGGAGGACGGCCCAAAATGACAAACTAACCTCACTTTTAAGGGACGGATGGAGTACTATGTAACATATGGGATCATTTTAAAAAATGGAATCAAAATGCACGTATTTGATAAACGTTCCAAAACAAAATTAAATGCACGAATTTAGTGAACGGAGGTCATACTAACTTGTATTAACTAATTATGAATAACTAAGTTATATTATACTAATATACATATACACATCCTAATTACAATCTTAAATTTGTTACTGGTAAAAAATTTGGTGAATCATGTTTAATAATATCTTATTTACCAAAAATAATAATAATAATATCTTATTTACACACCACCTTTATATCTATACATATTATAAAAGAGCATTGTTTACAAAATTTGATTTGCCTATTATACTTTTATTATAGTATTTTATTATTAGTATCTATTATCATATGATTATTTTATGTTTGATATATATATATATATATATATATATATATGAAAGAGTTAATTGTATGGAATGTCATTTCAAGTTAGTGAATAATAATAGTTGTCCATCCACTTTATTTGTAGAAATTCTGGCCAACTTTGAGGTAAAGAGACCAAAATACCCTTAATTTCACCTCCCTCTCTCTCTTGTTTAACATCCAGATCCAGATCTGGATCTGGATCTGTGTATTATCTCTCTCTCTTTCTTGAGTTCCACGATTCTCTCTCTCAATTACAGATCTGTATTCTCCGGCATGGGCAGCTTTCTGCAGTCGTCTTCTCCGGCAGATCTGTGTATTATCGACTCTCTTCTATCTGATGGTCCCTGAGCTAGGTATTTGGTGTAGAGGGGGGGTGAATACACCAAATAGATTTCTGAAAACTTTTTCTAGTTTAAATAGCAGAGTTGGTGAGCTCAGTTATTAATCCAAATTTGAGGAGGTTAATTGGACAAATAACTCAGCTGGCGGTGCGGAATGTGGTGGTTTGAAAACTTAGCTCGGTTGGTTAGAAAAACTCAGCTTGAAAAGATTAACTTTATGTTTTCAGTTTAGTCAAGTTGTGCAACTTTCAGAAAGACACAACTGTCTTTGGAGAGCAGCTGTGTATGCAGCTTTAGATCAAATATGCAATGAGATAATAAAGTTAGTACTAAAAAATTTAAAGAGAAAGAAAAGAGCACGAGATTTTTACGTGGTTCGGAGTAACACCTCCTACGTCCATGACCAGGTTCACTGGTAATTCACTACCACTTGGTTTCCAAGTACCAAGCAACTTCACAACTCTAACCCGAGCTGTGTTCCAGCAGTTTGCGGGCACTGTCAAGCCTAACTTTTCAGTTTACGGGTACTGAAAAAACCTTACAACCACTTGAATTTCCCGCTTCAAGCAAGCGTTACCTTGACCTAACATTTCTGGGTAAAGAGGGGTTTGGTTTGGGGTTCCAACTGTGAACGAGTTCTTACAATTAAGAACTTTAGAGTATGATGAACTCGTTCGAAATCTAGGCTTAAGATATACAAAGATTTTGTCCTAGGGATCAGACGAAAAACTAAGCAGTTTCTGAACTAGAAACACTTTAAGATAAAGTGTTCTTTGAACTATGTAGAACCGCTAGAGAGCTTTTGAAAGATTGACGATTTCAGAGAATGAAAGCTTGTAGAGAGTTTTTCGTATTTGATCCCGAGGTTGAAGACGGGTTTATGTAGGTAGAGATTCAAGACTAGCCGTTGGAGGAGCCGTTTGAATCTTACCTACTCTCCTTAAATTCGATATCTGCCGTTGGGCGAATCTGCACTTGTCTTCATTTGTGTCACATCCTAGGTCCTGAAGTCTAGGATGCGGATTCGGCAATCCCTCATTGGTCGAGGCATGTTGACTTCCTCTGACGCCGGGATCTTCTGCCTTTGGAGCTGGCTTCTGGATTCAGAGCTGGATTGGGCAAACTGACTTGAAGTGATGTCTTCAGAGTTAGTTCCTTTTGTTACATGCAATGTTGGATCAATTTGTGTTTTGAACTCAGCTCGAATTCTCTTTAGCTTGATCATGCTCCTAAAAGACTCAGCTGAAGATTGACTCACATTGTAGGCACTTTGGATCGTCTGTATCTTCTACTCTCTTGTAAGCACTGGTGGATGCGTCTGCTATCTTCTCGCTTCGAACTCGTAAACCTAGAAAATCTAGAGCTCAAACAGGTGAGCTGGACAACACTACTTAGGATGAAGCGATCATCTATTCGGTTGGAGAATCAGTTGGGTTTTGGTAATAAATCAAAACTTTATAATTTTCCCAACAATTTCCCCTTTTTTGATGATGCCAAAACCTAACTGAGACAACTTATGTCGCAGAAAAACTTGTGTTTTATTAATGTAAGAAAATACATCATAAAACAGGAAAAAGAAAGAAAGAAAAAAAATTTCTTCAATTCTTCAGTCTTCAATCCCAGTTGGCTGGGTCTTCTCTCGCAAATCCGATCTTCTTTCTTTTGACTTGTTTCTTCTCCAGCTGGTTCCTCTAGCTCAGCAGTTTGCCTCTTCTTTGTCTCATTCTCTTCCCCCTTACTTCCCCCTTTTTGGCATGATCAATCAGGGTGGGAGAGATAGAACATCAGCTGTTGCGATGTTTTAGTTTGGCAAAACTGTGGTTGTCAGCTCTGAGCAGCGAGGTGTGGAGTCTCGGTGGCTCAGCTGTTGCATTAGCTGGCTCTTCTTCAATAGCATAGGCCTCAGCTGTGATTGCAGACACAGCGTCCTTGGCTTGTTTCAGCTGTGGCGGTTCAGGTGAGTGCTTGGAGGTATGAGTTGGCACTGGAGAGGACATCTTCTGAGTAGGGCACAACTTCATTCCCTTTAATTTTTGCTTCTTCAGACTTCATTAGTTTGAATGAGAGTCTGATTCAGCACTTGAGGGACTTGAGTATTCCCCTTCCACTTCGAAGTGGTGGGTATTGGGTTCAGCTCATATCATCATCCAGCTGCAAGTGATCATCGGGTGGATGATGTTTTCTATTAAAGCATGGTGCAGGGGCTTGAGCTCCAACTTTCATCTGAAGATCTCAAAGCTGGTGTCCCTGTTGAGCTGAAGGAAATTGAGGAGAAAACGGTTGAAGTATTCCATCTGTCGTGGGGTTTAAGCTTAGTTGACCAGCTGGAATACGTCGTTGCGGCGTTGATGATGACGATGTTCACGCAGACGCATGAACTTCTTCTCCACCATAAGAAACTACCGTTTGTGGGCCTTCTGTTCATCGGAGAGTAATTACGAATTCTCTCTTATTGTCAGCTGGCTTCCTGGCTGACTGACTGAGCACTTTTGACTTGAGTCTTCTGTTTGAAGACGGTGCTTTAGCTTGTTTTGTCTCCTCAAGTTGTTTCCGATTCCCAGCTGGGAAGGAAATAGATGCATGCTGCTTTGTCTCCTGCATCTTTTTCTGTGCCTCCTGTGGCGGAGCAAGAGCTTTGACACTACTGCTCTTGAAGACTCCGGCTTTATCAATATCTGGACCAGTTCTGTTGACGTTGATTTTTGCATCCCAGGGAGTTGTATGTCCCGTTCTCTCTTTTATTTTGAGAGAAACAGTGGAGCGGAGGAAGTCTTTTTCCTTTGACATTCCCATGAAGATATCTGCACCTTCCTGATGAATGACGTTCTTGAGTATTGCAGTCTCCCACTGCGTTGGACCGGATCTGTCTATGGGTTTCATCTTCTCCTGGAACTCCGTCTTCTTGAGGTTCCTGAGAGTTAGACAACTCTTATCTTGAAGCTTTGACAGATTCTTCAAGTTTGATCGACTTCGGGAGATATCTTTCTAGATTCAATGTTCTTCTTCTGCAACTTTTGTTAGTAGAAACAAATAATACCAATTGATGAAAATAAGAAAGAATGCCGAAAAACTTTTTAGGGTTGATGCAATGTTTTATGTATCTCTTCTATCATATTTATATATCTTTCTTGATGAATGGACGATCAAGATTTATCGATTGATAAGAAGATCTACGACTGAGAGAGATTCTCGCGTCATGTCAATTTCTTGTTCAGAAATTGCGAGTTAATGCGTGAGAGATGACGGTTGGGGCACTTTGACTTTTGCCTCGAAACTCCTATGATTCAGTTCTTTGCAGACTTTTACTTAAATTTGATTAGATATGACAAGATATGATTTAACTGATAACAGATTGAATAGGTGTAGTTAATGTTGTTGCAAACCTCTCAGCTGATCATTGTAGTCAGCTGATACCTCGGTTGAGTGATTGTGCTGAGTGAACTTTGTTCCAGCTGGTTCCCCCTCAGCTGAATAATCCTTCAACTTTGACGTCTGGTTGAGCTTGATTCTTTTTCAGCTGATACCAGTGATGTCGGTTTTGAATTCCAGCTGTCTACTTCCATTCAGCTGGGTGAAGCATCGTCTGATTTGAGTAATCCAAGTAATCCGCACAGCATTTTGAATCTTGCTTCTATCAGCGGCTTTGTGAGAATATTAGCCCGCTGTATGTCTGTGTGAATTTTCTCAACAATCACATCCTTTTTTTCTACGTGATCTCTGATGAAGTGATGGCGTACGTCCACATGCTTGCATCTTGTGTGATGTACTGGATTCTCTGATATAGCAATCACACTTGAGCTATCACAGAAAATCAGAATTTGTCCAGTTTTCACTTCATAGTCATCCAGCTGATGTTCAGCCAGAGAATTTGTAAACAGCAGCTTCCAGCGGCCATATATTCTGCTTCAGTTGTGGAAGTTGCGACGCACGTTTGCTTCTTTGAAAACCATGAAATCAACTTACTTTCTAGGAACTGACAAGTTCCTGAAGTTGATTTTCTGTCCAAAGATCTCCAGCGAAGTCTGAGTCAGAATATCTAGTCAGCTGTAGATTGTCTTCAGCTGGGTACCACAGCCCAACATTCTGAGTTCCTTTGAGATATTTGAGAATGTTCTTGGCTGCTTGCATGTGTGCTTCCTTCGGATCAACTTGAAATCTGGCACACACTCCGACTGTGAAAGAGATGTCTGGACGACTCGCGGTTAGATACAGCAGGGAACCTATTATCCCTCTGTATTTCTTTGGAATCGACCGTCTTCTTCGCCAGTTCACAGTTCAATCTTCCAGTTGGTGTTTATCGGAATCTTTACAGTTCTGCTGGATTGAACTCCATACTTGGCGATCAAGTCTTTCACGTACTTGGATTGATTTATAAAAATGCCTTCTTCTGATTGCTTGACTTGAAGTCCTAGGAAGAAGCTCATTTCTCCCATCATGGACATTTGGAACTGTTCTGACATCATCTCTCCAAATCTTTGGCATAAGAATGTTGATCTTGATCCGAAGATGATGTCATCTACATAAATTTGAACAACCAGGATGTCTTCTCCTGATTTGATGGTGAAGAGAGTTCTGTCTACTGAGCCCTTCTTGAATCATTTGGATACAAGAAAATTTGACAGTGTCATACCAAGCTCGAGGTGCTTGCTTCAATCCATAGAGCGCCTTCTTTAGTTTGTAGACTTTATTTCCTTCTACTTCAAATCCTGGAGGTTGTTCAACGTAGACATCTTCTTTGATTTCTCCATTTAAGAATGCACACTTCACATCCATTTGATATACCTTGAATTTGTGATGTGCTGCATAGGCGAGAAAGAGTCTGATTGCTTCCAATAGCGCTACTGGAGCAAATGATTCTTCGAAGTCAATTCCTTCATGCTGTGTGTAGCCCTTGGCAACCAGTCGAGCTTTGTTTCTGATGATGACTCCCAGGGTATCCAGTTTGTTCTTGAATATCCATTTGAGTCCTATGACTTTGACTCCTTCAGGTCTGTCGACCAATTCCCAGACACAATTTCTGAGGAATTCGTTCAGCTCTTCTTGCATGGCGTTAGTCCAAGGCACGCTCTTTAAAGTTTTGAGAATTGATTGAGGCTCCGAAACTTGAGCTACATAACACGCCATTAGAGCGGTATCTTCATCATAGACCGTCAGTTCTAGCTCTACTGAGAGTTGAGCTGTGCCAGCTGCTTCTTGATGATCCGATGATGCTTGAGCAGCTGAGCTTCTAGTTTTGACTTGGTCAGATGGTTCTCCAATGATTGCTGATGATGGATGATCTTCAATCCATCTTCTCCTTTTACGAATTTCTTCTTCCAGCTGATTGATGCTAGAAGTGACAAGATTTCGTCTGGCTTGGAGTTGCTCTGGAGTTAAGTCTTGAGAGATTGATTCTCCTTGAGTTGGATTATGAAGTGACTTCTGTAGAAGCTCTGCTGGAGATGGAGCTGGGGATTCAGCTGTGTCTGGATTTCCAGCTGATGGTATTCCCCCTTGATTTGGCGTTGGAGATTCTTCTTGATTTCCAGTTGGTGGCGCTTCCCGATTGACTTGAAGTTCCTCCTCTGGCTCATCATCCCAAATTAATGGTTCGGCCAAATTCCTGATTCGATTTTCTTGAGCTCTTGTCTGAATCTGTCTTGAAGATTCTCCTTCGTTTCTTCGTTTGATAGAGTCTCTATATTCGAATGATGACTCGTCAAAGGTAACATGTGGAGTTACTTCGACTATTTGAGTCCTTCTGTTAAAGACTCTATATGCTTTACTCACAGCAGAATAACCAAGGAGTACTCCTCGGTCTGTCTTCGCGTCGAACGTCTTGAGCTGTATCTTTTCGTTGTTTAGGATATAACATTTGGATCTGAAGACCTTGAAATATCCAATATATGGTATCCTATTGTTTCAAAGCTCATACGGAGTCTTTTCTTGCCTTGATGTGAGTAGGGAGCGATTCTGAGTGAAGCAAGCTGTGTTGATTGCTTCGGCCCAGAACTTCTTTGGAATGGCAGAGCTGGCTAGCATTGAGGTAGCCGCTTCTTTGAGTGTTCTATTTCTTCTCTCAGCTACACCATTCTGCTGAGGTGTGCGTGCTGCTGAGGTTTGATGTTGAACTCCGTTCTTCTCGCAGTATTCATAAATGGTTTCATTTAGAAACTCCGTTCCTCGATCTGATCTGATTGTCAATATCTTGCACTCCTTCTGAGTTGGCAGTCTTTCCAGCAGGATAGGTAGCTTAGTCCTTGTTTCGCTCTTCTGGTACAGGAATGACATCCATGTGAATCTTGAGAAGTCATCCACTACGACCAGAGTATATTTTCTGCCATTGAAGCTTGCTGGAGTAACTGGACCAAACAGATCCATGTGAAGGAGTTGGAGTACTCGATCAGTTGACTGAACTGGCTTGAGAGAGAATGAAATTCTTGTCTGCTTTCCTTGTTGACACGCGCTGCACATATGACTTTTGTCATATACTTGATCTGGAATTCCATTAGCGAGCTGGTTCCTAGCCAGTTTGTTGATTGTCTTGAAGTTGAGATGATTCAGCCGTCTGTGCCACAGCCAGCTGACTTCATTGCTGATTTTCGATACAAGACAAGTCTCTGGAGGGCTGCTGTTTCAGTCAGCAAAGTACATATTTCCTTCTTTTTTCCCTTTTAGGAGTATCTGCTTGGTTTCCCTGTGCTTCACTATACATCCATGTGCATCAAACTTGACAGAAAAACTGTTGTCGCAGAATTGGCTAATGGAAAACAAGTTGTGTTGCAATCCTTGTACATAAGAAACATTTGGGATTATAACATTTCTAGTTTTAAATGTACCATAACCTTTGGTTAGGCCATTGGAGTTGTCACCAAATGTTACTTGAGGGTCTGGACGCTCGATATACTCCTGGAGTAGGTACTTTAAGTGCGTCATGTGCTTGGAGCATCCACTGTTCAAGTACCATAGCGTTTTCATTGACTCTTCAATGATGCGTCGTTCCCTTGCAACCTATACAAAAGATCAAAGTTTAGGTACCCAGTTTTAATTGGGTCCTTGAGGGTTAGACAGAGATCCTTTAATGACCTCGAATTGGGTCATTTGATCTGACAATTCTTCCAGCTGAGTCGATATACACATTCTTTGTGTTCTTCGATTGTTGCTGGCGGGGTCTTGATCTCAGTGTCTTCCTGACTTGATGTCTTGGTCTTCTTTGGTATCCAGCTGAGTACTCAGTCGAGACGATCCTTTGTCTCTGCTGTCTCTTGTGATACTTCAGCTGGAAATGGTTCTCCAGCTGGTAATCATATGAGTGATATCCAGCTGGGTATCTCTGATATCTCGGTTGATATCTTTCAACGTGCTGTTGCTGTTGCTGGTATCTGTGATGTCCAGCTTGTTGTCTTTGTTGAGGTTGAGCACGTTGCTGTCTGATTTGAGCTTGAGGTTGTCTCACAGCTGGCCTTTTTGATGCCTGCTGTGTCCTTGACGGAGCTTGAGGATGTCTCACAGCTGGTCTTCCTGACGCCTGCTGTGTCCTCAACTGTTGATGCTGAGTTGCTGGGATTGGATGTTCTTTTGCTCGTACAAACATTACCTTTGTTCCACTCGTGGAGGCAATGTTTGAGGCGTCCTTTGATTCATGGTATCCCAGTCCCGCTTTGAGTGCTGCTGGACGTTGTGCACCTATGATCTCGTCCATTGTTGATGTGGCTTTGATGAGAGCTACTATCTTCTTAGATAGTACTTCTTCGGTGTTTTTCAGCTCAAGGATCTCAGCTGACTTCTTTTCTGATTCAGCTGTGACCTTTTCCAAATCTTCCATCAGCTGTTTCTTCTCATAGTAGAAGTCCTTCATCAGCTGATCTTGTTTCACTATTTTGTCTTTTAGTGAAACAACTTCCTCGTGAAGCTGTGTTGTATCAGCTGCTTCTGATACCTTTTTCTTTTCCAGTTCCTCTTTCAGCTCGGCATTCTCACACATTATGACGTCAAGGATCTCTTGAAGCTCTTTGGAGTCGTTCATTACTTTCTCTACTAGACTCCAGTCAGGTAGCCCTGATTCTGAAACCTGTGTAGAGTGTTCGTGTGATGGTGAAAAGTTAGATAGATTTTGGGTTCGAGACATTACCTCATCTTCATCAATGCCGTATGTTTGTCCCATGAAGCACGTATCCCAATCAGGTTCATCGTGGGCCATCAGTGCTTCTTCTTCTGAGTCTGAAAATGGCATGTTGTCATCTATTTTGTTGCACTCTGACTCCTCATCGGCGATGTAAGCTCTCCTTCTGTCAGCTGCCTTAGCTTTCAATAGGTCTTTATCTTTCTTGGACAGCTTTGGACAATCTAGCCGGTAGTGTCCTGGTTCCTTGCAGTTGAAGCAACCTTCTTCTGTTCTTTTGTCAGCTGACTTCTCATCAGCTGCTGCGTACTTGTCTCTGTAAATTCTTGCGAACTTCTTGTATTTGCCCTTGCTGGTGTTGAGTCTGTTGTAATTTTTGACCAACATGGCTATTTCTTCAAGTAGCTCTTTCTTGCTCATGTTCTTCTTGTCATTCTTCGATGACTCAGCTGACTGCTTGTATGCAAATTTTTCAGAGTTGACTCTGAACGCAATCTCCTTTGGCGCAGGTGTCAGCTCTCCATCACTTTGATTGCTTGAAGATTCTTTCATGGTAATCTTCAAGTTATATTCGTTGGCTTTGAGCAGGGAGAATAATCTTTCAGTTGAAAGATCACCTAAGTCACTTCGACTTTAGTGTACCACCTTATATGTGTTCCATTCAGCTGTGAGCGCTGAAAGAACTTTTAGATTTTTTTCTCGCTGGGTGTATTTCCCAGTTCGGATGGTTTTTATTTCCACCACTATATTGGAGAATCTGAGTTCCATCCCTTCGATGGACTCGTTGACCAACTGCTTGAAGTTATCAAACTTCTGGCATGCAATAGTGAATTTATTTTCCTTTATCTCCTCCGACCCTTCGCATAGCTTTGCTAAGGTTTCCCACATCTCCTTTGCGGTTTCGCAGTTGATGATTTTGCTGAAGTAGGTATTGGAGACCGTTGAAGATATGGTGTTCCTCCCGAAGCTGTCTAGTCCAGCCTGCTTCCTTTCTTCTGAGGTGTGCTCACTCTTGGGCTTGGGAATGAGCTGATATGTTGGTTGACCACCATCTTGAGTTGGAACAAGCTCGTTTCCTTGTTTGAATATTATGATGGGTCCGTCTGTGATGACGTCCCACATCATATCATGATGTGCACAGAGAAATCTCTTCAGTCTGAACTTCCATATTGCATAATCGTCGACCGAGAAGGTGGAAAGATTCCTATTAAGATAAGAATCCATGGAGATATGCACAGTATATAATATTATGAGTTTTTCACAAAGATGATCTGTTCAGATGACCACTGACAGATTGTCAAGATAGATCTCTTGATACAGAAACAGCGGTCTGTTGAACCACTGCTCTGATACCAATTGATGGTCCCTGAGCTAGGTATTTGGTGTAGAGGGGGGGTGAATACACCAAATAGATTTCTGAAAACTTTTTCTAGTTTAAATAGCAGAGTTGGTGAGCTCAGTTATTAATCCAGCTGAGGAGGGTTAGCTGGACAAATAACTCAGCTGGCGGTACGGAATGTGGTGGTTTGAAAACTTAGCTCGGTTGGTTAGAAAAACTCAGCTTGAAAAGATTAACTTTATGTTTTCAGTTTAGTCAAGTTGTGCAACTTTCAGAAAGACACAGCTGTCTTTGGAGAGCAGCTGTGTATGCAGCTTTAGATCAAATATGCAATGAGATAATAAAGTTAGTACTAAAACTGAATTTAAAGAGAAAGAAAAGAGCACGAGATTTTTACGTGGTTCGGAGTAACACCTCCTACGTCCACGACCAGGTTCACTGGTAATTCACTACCACTTGGTTTCCAAGTACCAAGCAACTTCACAACTCTAACCCGAGCTGTGTTCCAACAGTTTGCGGGCACTATCAAGCCTAACTTTTCAGTTTACGGGTACTGAAAAATCTTACAACCACTTGAATTTCCCGCTTCAAGCAAGCGTTACCTTGACCTAACCTTTCTGGGTAAAGAGGGGTTTGGTTTGAGGTTCCAACTGTGAACGAGTTCTTACAATTAAGAACTTTAGAGTATGATGAACTCGTTCGAAATCTAGGCTTAAGATATACAAAGATTTTTGCCTAGGGATCAGACGAAAAACTAAGCAGTTTCTGAACTAGAAACACTTTAAGATAAAGTGTTATTTGAACTATGTAGAACTGCTAGAGAGCTTTTGAAAGATTGAGGATTTCAGAGAATGAAAGCTTGTAGAGAGTTTTTCGTATTTGATCCCGAGGTTGAAGACGGGTTTATGTAGGTAGAGATTCAAGACTAGCCGTTGGAGGAGCCGTTTGAATCTTACCTACTCTCCTTAAATTCGATATCTGTCGTTGGGCGAATCTGCACTTGTCTTCATTTGTGTCACATCCTAGGTCCTGAAGTCTATGATGCTGATTCGGCAATCCCTCATTGGTCGAGGCATGTTGACTTCCTCTGACGCCGGGATCTTCTGCCTTTGGAGCTGGCTTCTGGATTCAGAGCTGTATTGGGCAAACTGACTTGAAGTGATGTCTTCAGAGTTAGTTCCTTTGTTCTGTACAGCTGGATCAGCTGTGTTTTGTACTCAGCTCGAATTCTCTTCAGCTTGATCATGCTCTGCTGAAAGACTCAGCTGAAGATTGACTCCTGCTGTAGACACAGCTGGATCGTCTGCTGTCTTCTGCTTGCTGCTGTAGGCACAGCTGGATCGTCTGCTATCTTCTGCTTCCTGCTGTAGGCACAACTGGATCGTCTGCTGTCTTCTGCTACCTGAACCTGTAAACCTAGAAAATCTAGAGCTCAAACAGGTGAGCTGAACAACACTACTTAGGATGAAACGATCATCTATTCGGTTGGAGAATCAGTTGGGTTTTGGTAATAAATCAAAATTTTATAATTTTCCCAACACTTTCTCTCTCTTCTATTAGTCACAGCTCGGCAGATCTTAAGAAATTCAGCATGGCCAATCTCTCCGGCGTCGATGCAACTTTTCTCTATTTTGCGGCTTTCTTCTCCGGTCATCATATCATCTCTATCTGAAAATTTGTTCTTTGATGGTGTATTGTAGGTTGTTGGTTTTATGGTTGTAATTTAGCTTTGATCGTAATAATGTATCTTGTATTTTGGAAATTTGCTTGTTTGATGGTTGTATTGTAGATTGATGATTTTTAATCTAAGATATCAACTTTGAATTTAGTGTATTAATTTTAATTGAGTTTTCTAGATCTAGTATGTCATGTTCTTGTCGTATTTTCCGGATCTTGCCGTCATCTTCGTGCATATGTGTTCTTCCTACATTTTTCACGTCACTGCGCGTCGCGACTTGGCACACCTGATACGAATGCAATGTATTCGTACCAGATGTGCCAAGACATACCGCGCCTAGACTTGGAACACCTGGTACGAATACACACCATTCGTACGAGGTGTGCCAAGTCTAGGCGCGATATGCCTTGGCACACCTGAATGCAACGTATTCGTACCAGGTGTGCCAAGGCATACCGCGCCTAGACTTGGTACACCTAGTACGGATACACACCATTCGTACCAGGTATGCCAAGTCTAAACGCGGTATGTCTTGGCACACCTGGTACGAATACGTTGCATTCGTACCAGGTGTGCCAAGGCATACCGGGATGCTGTTGACCAAAGACGAACACCATCCATGACATTAGATCTGAAATGTGACGCCATGGATTCCGGAGAGAAAGCTGTGAATATGGCCGGATCTGGTGCGGTGGCAGATCTGGAATATGGCCGGCAAAATGTGAAAGTTCAAGGCGGCGCGGCGGACTGGACTGGAAGTACGAAGGCGGGGCGGCGGAATGGAATGAAAGTAGGACGACGCGGCGGCGGAATGAAAGTACGACGGCGGCGACGACAAAATGAAAGTACGACGGCGGCAACGGAAGAAATGAAGAAAAATAGAATTTCTAGAGAGAGAATATTTTGCAGAACAGAGAATCTGAAATTTGAAAAATGAAAAATGAAATGTGTAGATGGATGGTTAATAGTGGATCAAATGGCAAATTGGTCAAAATTT
The DNA here is from genome assembly GCA_031470985.1 of Agastache rugosa. NCBI lineage: Eukaryota > Viridiplantae > Streptophyta > Magnoliopsida > Lamiales > Lamiaceae > Agastache > Agastache rugosa. The sequence goes on along the minus strand of CM062602.1, from coordinate 36,884,892 downwards.
CCAAAAGTTGGCCAGAATTTTTACAAATAAAGTTGGTGGCCAACTATTAATTTCCACTATCTATATTTGTTATCCCAAATTTTGCCTCTTATTAAAATCTATCAATATTACGTGCATCGCAAGTACCACCCTATTAATATGTAAAAAAAAGTTGACATGTAGCAACATTGTCTCAAACTAAATAAGACCAAATATTTGAATATATCCCAAACTATCACATTTTTTTAATTTATATTGAATATTTAATTCGATCATCTGTCCCAAATTACACGAAATTATTCAAATCTATTCCCATAACTAGTACATAATCTGCCGGAAAAACTATTTATTAAAAAAACCCACGTCAAGTTTCTGATCATCCTAGTCTGCTTCCACATGTCGGAAATTTGAATAGTTTCATGTAGTTTATTGGATATTTGGTTAAACTCGAAAGTTTAAGATAGAATTAGAAAAAAGTGATATTTTGGAATAGATTTGAATATTTAGCTTTATAATAAAGTAGTTGCCGCAAATAGGCTCACAAAAGCACAGATCAAATAGACTACACCTTACCATCGTATATATTATAGTTTCTTGAATTTTATCTTCATATCTAATAGATTCTATAAATATCGAGAATCCTTTTGTTTCTTTTTCATAATGTGAGAAAATATTTCTTTTTCTCTATTTCAAGTTGGAAGCAATAAAATTGGTCTTTCTAAATTGACCTTACAGGATATAATCATATAATGCTATTGATCAGGATCAAATTGATTGATTTAGCATCACTCTTATAAAGATACGAGAAAAAAGTGGAAAAAAAAAATAAAAAAGAAAAAAGTTAAACGCGCATAACTACATATTAGTGATGCTCATGGTAAGTTCTGAAAAATGGTATGTCGAATACCGATTCTATATTAATATAGAACAGTTGTGGCTAGCTCATGGCTGATATGCATTTTGTACAAAGGCTTGAAAAATAGAGTAACTCACAATTCACAAGGCATAAAATATTACCTGATTCGTCAATTAATTGCGTAGCTATTACTTTATAAAATAAAATAAATGGGAAAATGAAAGCGCTGAAGTCGTGATGCTCTTGGGAAGCAGCTAAAATGGACGTACATGATTGTCCGTTTCTCAAAGTATTCTCTCTGTATACTTTGGCATCACATTTTGAGTATTATTATTCTACTAGAATTGGAACATCACTCCTATTGGTATGACCATCGTCTACCACTAATTCATCCATCATCAACTTAAGTATGCTCTCATACTGTGTTAAAATTGGGATCATCATTCCAAGAGAACTAACAATTAAGAAGGGTTATCCAACTTATATGTTGAATGCATGCAGTATCTTTATCAATTTCATGTGGAACAACGATCAACTTCAAATTTATTAAATCATAAAAAAATATATTAATGATGAGATAATTAAGAAGCCTATAGCTTATGAATTATGTGAAGTATCCAACATAATTGATGCTCATTATCGATGAACTAGGCCATTTTTTTGATAAAACGTGTCTTCTTGAAAAATAGAAGTCAACAAACTTAAAGTAATTAAATTCATTAATTGTGAAGAATATATATATATAGTATATACTACTTATTATTTTTCTTCAGGATAATTTTTACTTATTATTCAACCGCACTAGTCAACTACACTCAAGTCTTTGTGTTGAAAATATTGAATTAATTAATTAATTATTATGTACTGGATGCTAATGCTATTGATATGTGTAATTATGATCTCCCAAAAGAAAAGACGTATGGATTGGATTATTGGAATGAGATTTGTCAGTCGTGGCAGTGCTTGTAATTAATGGATTTAAATGGTCTCAAAAGGTAGCCAAGTTTGTATATGTCACAGGCCTTATATATATATCGCAGAAAAATAAGTTTAGAACTTTATACGTTCCAATTAATTTCTGTAGTTTTCAGCATATGATTTCAGCTTCTTTGAAGCATATATGAATGTCTGTATTGCTTATATGAAATATTCTGATTCTCATTGGAATGTGTTCTACCAACACCAAAAAAGATAAAAAAAATTTACGTAACAGGACGTACAAATATGTGCCAATAGCATCTAACTACAAATATTTTGTCATGCATGGAGAGATTCTGCATACTGCGTTACTCTACAGAACTCACACACAACACACACACACACACAGACATGTATCTATATATATATATATATATATATATATGCCAATTCAGTTGCAAAATGAAAGTTTTGTATTTTCAACTACAGCCTGTTTTCTAAGGGATTTCTGGGACCGTGGAGAAGGTAATGTAGAGCTCTCTTTCTCTCTCTCTCTCTCTATATATATATATATAAAGAGTCTATAGAGAGAGGGAGAGAGAGAGGGAGAGAGAGAGAGCTGAGGTGCATGCTTAATTTCATTTTATAGATGTGTGATAACAGAATTTATTTTGCAGGGTTAAACAAGAAGCTGGGCGATGGAGGGCGGCGGCGCGTACAATTCAAAATCTGGTGCGTGTCTTTTTCTCTTCTTAATTCCTGGCCTCCATCGATTTTTTCTAACATATAAAGAATTAATTATGTCTTTAATTTTGTATCTTGTTGCAATTTCTCGACGTATATATCCCAGTAATTCATAAGCAGAAACATCGTACATAATTATACTAGTCTTGACGCACAATAAATTCATCATCGGAAAAACCATATTTGAAACTTAATGTGACCAAGTATGCTAATTGTTTAAATTCTTAACTTCGACCAAATTAAATTCTCTTCGCATGCTACGAATTCATGCATCGTTCTCGGTATTTCAATTTAATTTTCAACCATACGTATCTACCAACATTGATAAATATATGAATGATCCACCTGCAAATCCAATAAGATATGTTTTGCAAGCAAATATACGTCGCTTTCATCGATCATAATTTTGCCAGAATTGGAGGAAACAAAGTAGAAAACTGAACAAGAAAGAGTGAATAAATACTTTTTTGTTTCCGGCATTTAATATTTGCTCTCTTGTTCTGGCTTGAATGTATATTCTGTGGACCGATATCTACATGCTATATATGATCATGGTCTTTTCCAAAATAAAATAAAACCCCCCAAAAAAAGTAGCGCATAGATCATTAGAGATATTCAAATTCAAAACCCTAACATTAATTGTTAATTACCATTTTTTTCTTAAATTTGCAGAGCAAACAGTTGAAGCCGTTTCTGAGCTGGAAACAGTGCATAAACTACATGATGATAAGATGTCAAAATTCCAAGAGCTTAAGGGGAAAAAAGAAGCCATGAAGCTTGAATTAGAAAAGAAAAGGAATGAAAATCCTGACAAAACCAGAGATTTCGAGGACTTGAGTGGAATTTATGGCAGCAAGAGAGATCAACTTTTTGAGATGTTGGCAGAAAAATCACAGGTCAAAGACGAGTAATTTTAGTCCCAATTAATTTTCCTTCTGGTGTCATCTTTAGAGAAGAGAAGGAGAGGGGGATGTATTAAATAAGTCCATTAATTGGATTTTAGTTTATGTCTAATTATTGTGTAATGTTATTTTGAAGTTTGCGAATTATTGTTATGATCATATGAGATAGCCCCCATTTTCTCTTCGTAATCCCTATTTAAAATAATAATAAATTAAATAATGTACTATTATACCCTTATAATCCACTTAAAATTCAATTAAAATAAACTCTAAAAATATAACCGGTATAACCCTTAAAAGAACACATATAATCATCGATATAGCCACCAGAAGAACAAAATCATCAATATTTCATTGACAAATTTTCTCACATAAATGAAAACATAAAACACCAATTACATTCACAATTCTCCACCCAATAAAAAGATCCCCACATAAGCACATAATCTGCGAACAAAATTACATCAAATTGATACTAACAATTACAAATGAACAACACGAAAAAGATTCCCTCAAACAAAAATACAAAAAAGAGTTAGATTATAGCGTTCCTAATTTCGATTCAAACCCTCTCTAAAATGGGAGGTATCATACAACTACAAACTTAATTATGACTTAAAATACCCAATTCTCACCCCAGTTTGTTTTTTGAAATTGTTCACAACCTTAATTAATTGCAAAATATTCGACACAAATACATAACTAAGCAAAATACAGTACTAATCAGCAAAAAAAAAAGAAAAAAAGGAAAAGAACAGACACTGGAGCGAGAAGAATGAGAGATTCGGCAGCAGCGAACAGAGATTTTGAGGTGGCTATGGAGTAATAGAAATAATTTTTACAATTAAATTTAAGTGGAGGCTATAAGGTTGTAATAGTACATTTACTATTTAATTTACTAGTAGAGTGGTACGTGCGACGTAATATTGATAGATATTAATAATAAAATATTATAATAAGGGTATAATAGGTAAATCAAATTTTGTAAACAATACTCTTTATAATATGTATAGATTATTATTTTAAATATGAGGTTTTGAAGATTGAAGAGTAAAATGGGGGGTATGGTTTAAAATTACCCAACATGAAAATGATCTCAAGGCCCGTTTGTATTGCAATGGATTTTGGATCATGCGAGGAAGAAGTTTATATTTTAAGGTCTACCAATTTTCAAAAGTAGTATCATTTTCAAAAGAATAAAAATAAATTTTAAAGAAACCCTGGCCTTTGGGCGAATGTTTAAAGATGCCACATAAGAAAATTTTCAGTATCGGATAGCTGAGTTGGACACCAAAATAATTATTTTTAATTTTCAAATTTTCTTTAATTCTGTCTAATTAGGATTTATTAAACTTCAATTAGGACTTATTAATCCATAGTTACAATTAAGTTTTATTAATTCCTAATTAGGATTTAACAATTTCAATTAGAATTTATTAATTTCCTTAGTATTTATTAATCACCAATTAGATTTATTAATTTCTAATTAGAATTTAGAAATATTAAAAAAATAATTTTTTTAAAATCAACTCTAGGCGTTGATCGATTGCATCATGTTGTCTTTCATTGTAAAAAGTAGGGTATCAAAAGAAAATGGGCAGTAAATTGGCATAGAGTTGTCAAGTAATTAGGACCGGCCTAGCCCAACCCAATTCAACAAATATTGCAGGTTGGATTGGACCGCCCCTTAAAATAAGCCCCATATAAACTTATTTTGAAATTATGAACTAAGCTTGAGTGAATTCCGAATTTGTTCTAAATGAACTTAATTGAATCTCTTATAATGAAAAGGTCACACGTAGACCCTCGAATACAACAAGTTGGGCCTATATTATGGCGGGCTGCTTGACTCGACCTATTTGACGGCTCTAGATTGGCAAAGGCCAATAACAATAAAAAATTGTTGAGCAAACCATCGAACTCCCACTTGCCTCTCTCTCAAAACTGATGGTGAAGAATGTTGTCCAATTGAGTGAACATGACTAAACTGAAAAGTTAATTTGAAGCTGATCTTTTTCCATTGGTTATATAACATTTTCTAAAAATATTATCACTCCTCCGATAAGTCACATTAGATTCGTGAAAATCCTAAAAATTCAGTATCGAATTGCACTTAGTTGAAAGTGGAAACATTTTTATGAAAGACGACCATGTTCGAAGCTACAATTATTTTCCCTTTATTTAAATGTTCTATTTCAAACTTACTTTGACTGATTAGATGGTCAAATTGTATTAATTAGTTCTCATATCTGTTAGCAAGTAGAGTAGCTAATTTTTACCGCATTTTGCCGCGTATATTTTACAATCAAACTATTTGAACGTTCGAATTCCCTTAGATAAAGGATATTGTTGTTGACACCGATTTTTTTAATAGTTTTTCCTTTCAAAAAATAAACAAATTTACCTCTTTATTCGATGTGAGATGCTGATCTTTTCCCACATTTGAAATTCCAATTAAGGAGGAGGTTTACAGAATTTTCGCTCTCAAAAAAATTAATTTTGATTTTTTTTTTGAAAACGTATGATCTTATATATTGCTTCAATTTAATTTACTATTCCCATCCAATTGAAAATATAGAGAACATAAAATCCATCCATCCATATATTATTAAAACGATTACGGATTCGGGTCATCCCCATTCGAGATCATACGTGGCGCAACCTCCATTCGATATTCATATTTATCTTAAACCTTCATTTTAAATATTTTTATTCATATATTTATTATTTAATATTATCAAAACTTCCATAAATATATATATACATACATATATATATATATGGAATACAATCTTCCGATAATATTATTTTATTGAGTTTGTTAAATGTGTATCGAGATTTTCCTAAAATAGTCATGTGAGTATATATATTATCATATTTATATATTTTTTAAAATCTTTAATTTGTATCTTCTTATTATATTTACTACAAAATTTTTTATTAACATAAATTTTCTATCCCACATCGTTTTTTTTATAAACTTCACCCTTGGGGAACCTATATTTATATACTCATGATCAATGTGATTTTCTCATTCTGCAATTATTTGAACAATTTGGCCAATGAATTAGTTGGTCAAATAAATAGTTTTAATTTTATGAGAAAATTTAATTTGGTAAATTATTTATAAAAAGAGTTATATAAAAATTAAAAAAATCAATAAATAAAAACGGATTCGAGCCTTCTCCTTAATTCGGATCATATGTGACATATCCTACATTCTCTATAATAAAAAAAATAACGCAATATATTAATTAAAACTAAACACGTTATATATGGTGTATGCATATATGATAAGATATTTAGATACTGATTTTTATTTTATCTGTTATAAAATAATCAGCACATAAAAATCTGAATGAAATCATTAACATTAATACTTGGAGAGAAATATTTACATGTTCATGAATAGTTAAATAACGTTTGTAATTTATAGATGAGTTTTATATTGAGAATAATGTATTCATAGCATGAGTGTTCTCCTATTGTACTTTTTAAACGAAAAATCATTAATCTATACTATATAACAAAATATATGTATATCACATATTGAAATTTCAAAGTTAAATGTGGACAATCAGGTGGAAATAAAAGTACTTAGAGATGTAATTAAGTATATATTTTTGGGTAGCATGTCAAAAATTTGCGAAATCACCATATGTTGCACGAGAACATTTTATTATTATATTTTTATATAAAAGTGATGTTTTATAAGCTGTATAAAGTTTATATTGAAAATAAATAATCAATTACTTTAAATTGTATAAATGGACGGTACATTAGATAATTTTAAATAATTGCCTATAAAAATGTGAAGCAAAAGGTTATTGACCGTGACGGGACAATTGAAAAAAAATAAAGAATTATTAATAGCGGGACGGGAAGAGTATATTTTAATAATTTTTTACTTTTAAATTATAACATAAAATAATTCCCGTCGAAGCTCGACGGGCTATACACTAGTATATATATATATTATCTTGCACACATTTAGAGGAGTAAGTTATTTTATACACTCAAAATCAACGTTTTTGTATACACGACGCAGCTGACGGTCTAAAATTCTTTCTTAAATGCGTTTGTTTGAGTTCTTTTCAAAAAAAAAAAAAGCGTTCGTTTGAAATAATAATTTATTTTCCCAAATAATAATCATACAAGTATTCTGTATTTATTTTCTTATAGGATATCTCATTTTTGGTAATTGGGAATTTCCACATATAATGTACATATACAAATTTAATATCATACCATACCATACCATATCCCTATTCAAATATCTCTTTACATTCATATTATCGGTATCCATAGATCAGTAATAGTACCCCCCCCCCCCCCCACAACACCTATCTCTCTAGGCTCTTTTACATCACCAACAATATCAAATTCGTAGTATATTTTTATCTTATCAGAAAAAAGAAAAAATATTTATTTATTTCGCTAAAAAAAAAGAAAAGAAAAGAGAATCGTACTTTGGTTATATTATAGCCCTTGATATTCGCCAACTACCCTTCCTACCCCTCCGTGGGCAAAAACTTGCACCCTCCAACCCAATACTTTGACCATTCCATTCTTCTGCAAATATCAACTGCTCCCCCAAGTCCTATCACTTTTAAGTAGAGAGGGAAAGTTTTAAGAGAGAGGGAAAGTTTTCAATTACAAAAGAGAATCCAATTCCCATTTAATAAATCTATGCAGTCACATTATGATTACTCATAATTTCATTTAATAACAAAAAAAATTGGTTTATTTAAATTTTTGGGTTCTAAATGACTTCTAATATTTAAAATATTTAATTTATACAAATTTATCTTGATATATTTGAATTTGGATGTTACATAAATCTCGATAGATATAATAAAGGTAATACAAAGATTTTTATTGAAAAAAATAAAAAAATATATATTTACACTAATCATGATGTAATTTAAGTCAAAAATATAAATATTATTTTATATGAATCAAATATCTAAAAAAATTGATCTATGTTCACTTAATCAACCAAATTATGGCTAGCCATGATGGCTAGTATCACTCATTCCCATTTCCCTTGTCTGTAAATAGGCAGTTTTTCTCCATTTCCTCCTTTTCTATACTCTCTCAAATTATACTGTTATAAGGAATGTAATGATTAGCCAAATATAAGCACCAACTCATCATTACCTTTTATAACATGGTTAAATCTTAGCCACCCCCTTTCCCTAATAATTTCCCCAAATTTAATACGCCCCTCCAAGAATAAATCAAAACCTTCTCTCTCTCTCTAACTCGAAGGGCCAACACTTTTATAAAACCCTACCCTTTCCTCTCCCTCTCTCTCTCCTCATTCATCTCTCTCTCTCATCTGGGAGGGGAAGGAAAAGCAAATACCCCTCGTGTCAGTCAGTAGAAAGAAAAGAAGTCATATAGGAATTACTACCTTCCGACTTCACTCCGAAGAAAATAATTCACAGAAAAAAAAAAAAACACAAAACACACACAAACCATGGACACATACGAGGCTACTAAAGTAGTGATGTCAAGGATCCAAAGTTTGGATCCGGAAAGCGCATCAAAAATCATGGGTTATATACTGATTCAGGATCAGGGCGAGAAGGAGATCATACGCTTAGCCTTCGTTCCTGATTCCATTTTGCTCTCTTTCATCAACCAAGCAAAGGCGTGTTTGGGAATCTCTTCTTCCATCCCTTCAAATCCTCTTTCTAATTCTCTCAAGCCAACCAGCCCTTTCCCCCAGAGCTCCCCAAGAATCTTGATTCCCAACAATGGCTTCCATTTCACCAACCCGTCTCCGTCGCGGAGCAGTCAGAGCCCGAGTCTCAGCCCGAACCCCAGCCCGAGGCCCTTCTCTTATGCTGCTGCACTCAACGGTTCTAGTGCTGCCACTAACAACAACGGCTCAGCCGCGTCAAGCTTCAATTTTTACGGCGGCAACGGCGGCGGCGGCGGCGGAAACGAGTTGTCGTTTCTTGACGACTCGTCGGTGGATCCCGTGATGAGTCCGAGTGGGAGGAGTGATTCTCTGGTGTTCCCTTACGGTGAGGACTCAAGCCCCCACCCGTTTCACCGGCGGAGCAGTTCGGTCAATGATGCGGCTTTCCTGGCTAATCTTGAGGAAGGCGGCGGCTTTGGGTGGCGGCCCTGCATGTATTTCGCGAGGGGTTTCTGCAAGAACGGGAGTACCTGCAAGTTCTTGCACGGCGACGGCGACGCGGCGGCGGAGGTGGGCTCTCCGGGCAAGAGCGCTCATGGGTTCGACGAATTGTTGAGGATGAAGGCGCTTCAGCAGCAGAGGTTTGCGCTCATGGCGTCGCGGGGCCAGCACCATTTTTCCTACAATAAATGCATCGACTTTCTGAATGAGAATCCGAGGTAAATTTTCTTGTGGGAAATTTAGCATTTTTTTGCTTTTTTTGTAAAGTTTTATCTGATTTTAGAAGCTGGTAAATGTAATTCCCTTTTTTTGAAAAAATATGCTGCTGCATATCTTTGTGTTGCTTTGGTGTTTTTGTTCTGTTATTGCGTTGGGCATGTGCAGTGCTGTCTTTAGTTTACTTTTGCTTTCTTTTCTCTTATTGCATTTATAAGTATTTGAATTATTCTACTTTGGGAGTGATAATTTAGCGCTGTTGCCCTTCTGATTTGAGTAGTGAAAGCTAGAAAATATTGTATTAGATTTGAATCAGATTTGTTGGTAGCCAAACATCTTTTGATTCCATGGTTGGAATGTGGTGCATTGTTATTTAGACCGCTGCTCTGCTGCCTCGCTCACCGTCGTAGTTAATGAATTTCACATATCGAACTATCAGGAACGAGTTTTCCCCGATGGGATTGGGGCCCGGTGCTGCTTCAAGCTCTCGCCAAATTTACTTGACATTCCCAGCTGACAGTACTTTCAAGGAGGAAGATGTTTCGGGCTATTTCAGGTACGCGGTTGCATTGGATGTTTGTTTACTCTTTGATGCTTGGAATGTTGTTGTAACAAGAGCTGATGATGCTTCTGGTAACCTGCTTTTGAAGTATGTTTGGACCGGTCCAGGATGTTAGGATTCCGTTTCAGCAGAAGCGGATGTTCGGGTTTGTGACATTCGTGTATCCGGAGACTGTGAAGCTTATCTTGGCAAAAGGGAATCCTCACTTTGTGTGTGATTCTCGTGTGCTTGTCAAGCCTTACAAGGAGAAGGGGAAAGTCGCTGAAAAGTATTGTCGATCATCCTTTTGTTTTTAAAGATCATGTCTTTATTGATTTAATGTGCCCGTATAAAGAACCATTGTGACTGAATTACATTGTAGGAAACATCAGCAACAGCACCACTTGGATTTAAGCTCCTCCGTGATTGAGTCTAGGGAAAACATTGATCTCCCCTTTGGTAAGCTTGCGTTGCGTGGATGGTATTTTTGAGTAGCAAATTGATGTGTGTTCGTTTTTCTGAGGCTTTTCTTGCTTTTGCTTTAGGATCTAGGATGTTATTCAGTACACAAGAGATGATGATAAGGAGAAAATTGGAGCAGGAGGCCGAGTTACAGCATGCCCTCGAACTTCAAGGAAGAAGGATGATGAATTTACAACTGATGGACCTCAAAAATCAGCATCATAATCATCATCTCATGCAAGGCTTTCGGGCAGGAATTCCGATGTCCTCTCCTAGGCAATCTCAATTCTTGATGAATCAAAATTTCATGGCTGCCTCTGATGGGTCGAATCAAGAAAACTCAGAAGGTTTGCTCTTTAGATGGATATCTTTTTCTAAATATGGAAAATAATTAAACCAAGAGTTCCATCTGACTAGGTCCCCCTCACCACGACTTTTCCTTTATGTTCGACTACAGAGTTTGATGGTAGGCAAGAGCCAGCTAAATCTCCGAACATGGTGCTGGAAGGAACTGAATTCTCTGACAACATTGATGGCTGCAATAAGCAGCAGCACAATATAAATGGCGATGATTCTGATCTCCATGAAAGGTACACGAACATACTAGTTTTTGTGTTTGATGGATGAATCCCCGATGAATGTATGCATACACCTATATTTCTTGGCTGCTGCTGATTGTGTTTTTGTTTGTGTGAAATATGAAAGCAGTCTGGATCACATACTTCCTGATAATCTTTTCGCTTCTCCAACAAAATCAGCTGCTGAACGCCGGTCTGTTTTCTCTGAGGCTTCAGCTTCTTCTACTGATAGTAGTATACCTGTAACAATCACTTCCTCTAATCATGTTAGTATACCCGCTATGGCTTCTCTCAAATCGTGCTTCGTCGAAATACCAAGGTATTATTATTATTATCTGTTGCTACTTTCACAATTTTAGTGAAAGAAGTCAAATTTACTAGTCTAATTGACTCTCAGGTTTTCTTCCGGGCAGGAAGCCATTGAAATGTAGGTCATAGCTCTGATAATGGATAGCAAAGCAGGAATTAACTTATCTAGGTAAAAAAATTCATTTTTTTTCTTTCCAAACAAAGATAAAATGCTTTTTGAGTTTTTTGTTTGATTCTCTCTCTGTCTCTTGCAGAAAGTTTGAATAGCAATAGAGAGCACATATAGATGATGAAGTGTAGCTGTATAGCCAAAGCAAAAGAATACCCCCCAATCCATCAACAAAAGAAAATCTCAAAATACATAATGCACTACTAAAGTGATTCAATGGGAGTAGGCCCACATTTTGTACCCTCTCTCTCCTCTATGTTTGTGTAAGGGACCACATTATTAACAAAGGCATATAACAAACAAAAGGTACTAGTAATGATAATATATAATAGCATTATTTACCAATCCTTTTATATTTTGCAATGTGAAAGTCATTTATGATGTGAATTTATCATTTTTTAGTTGCAATGCAACAGGTGGTTTGTATTATTAGCTAAATCATCATCATTCATTACATAAAGAAAGCAAGAAAAATGGTGCAATTGAAACTTATAAAAAAGTAGAAAGAAAAAGGGTTGTATTTTGTGGCATGATTAAAGGGACTTTTTAGAAGAGTATTTTGTCTGATATATTATGAGGGGCAGAGTCACATGGGCGCTGACACAAAATTTGAATGTTTGAGAGAGGAGAGATAGAGAGAGGGAGAGGGAGGAGAGAGAAAGACAGAGAGGGTACCATAAATAAATCTAAATAATAGTAATAGCTTCCTTTCACTTTCCACTCCACAAACTCACATGGCCACTGACCTCTGCTATCCACATGTGTTTGGCCTTTTGTTTTTATGGGTTCTGATGCCCTCTTCTCTTTTCCTATCTTCTCTCCTTTTTTAATGTAAATATTTCATCAATTAGTACAATTTACATCAATCTTTTTTCTATGTTTGGTTTGGACCAACGTCGAGGTAACTAAATATTTACATTATTTTTTTGTCCAACTTTGGTCAAATTTTTGGAACCTACAGTTAAAATAAACCTCTTGATAGCCCAAACTATCATAAATGAATCATTTCTAGACTTGTGGATTCATCGAAATTAGGTTCATAAAAAGTATCAGATTTTAAGATTTTTGTCTCGGCACAATTTTCCTAGGATTATTTTTTTTTCTTCCCTAGAGAGTAGAGACATTTGGGAAATAAATATAAACATCGCGTATAACATCTTTACCCTTTTTACAATTTTTACTCGCCGATTAGGTTGTCTAATCGGTCTAGGAGAATTTTTTTTTTATGATGTGAGAATATGTGGCTATTAGTTTTGTTGCGTACGAGATAAATTCTTGATTCCGTACAATAGCTTGCAAAACCGCAATACATCAAGAATTTGTTTATATTTTTTATTTTGTTTCTACTACCTAGCCCTTGATAAATTTGAATCTCTTATTATTAGATTTTGCATATATTAATATGATTTTTGCGTATTTTTGGGTTTATCACACGACTTTAAAATTGTTGCATAGAAAACATGATCTTTCGAACTTATGCAATCTATTAACACCGACTATTTTATTGTCGGGTCAATCTGACATGGCATAAGATTTTTTTCCTTGATTACGGACTAACTTGAGAAAATAAAGTATGATAGTCGATATTAATTCATGTCACGTCAATTTGGCTCGATTGAAAATTAGATCGGCATTGTAAATTGCATAAACTTTAAATGTCTTGTTTTTATGCAATAATTTAAATCATTTAATGGATGCAATTAACCCTGTGTTTTAACATACAGTGTGCCCAACTTTTGTTTAAGATTTGAAGAAAATATATTTTAAAAATACAATGCTTAAAAGAGAATGGAGGAATAATGAAATCGATCACTCACCCTTTAGTTTTGCCTTATGACAAAGTATTAAACTTTTCATAATTGAAGCCAACATTATGGATATTTGGAGAGGAAAGTAGTGGAGCATGTGTGGATGGATGGCTTGTAATTTAACAAATACAAATAGTATACTATATTAGTGTTTGAAAATGGATAAAAGGGCTCTTGATTTTTGGTGCATTGGGAGTGGTGACAATCTCTTCAGATTGATCCTATTGTTTTTCTGTCTGGTGCCTTTGGCTATTCAATTCCTATTCCTATTTAACCGAACACTTTTTCAATCTCACTATTTAAATATAAAGTTATTCCGCATAATCGAGTTATCATGTGCATCATCATCATGTTCGATTTTACATGCTCGTTTAGGTTGCCGTAAATCACACAAACTAATGTTGCTAGCCATAATTTGATCGATTAAATGAAAATAGACCAATTTTGTTAGATATTTGATTATATATTTTATGTTAGTGTTTATATTTTTAACTTAAATTCTATCTGATCAGTGTAAATATATTTCTTTCTTATTTTTCCGACAAAAATTTTTGTATTACCTTTATTATATCTATCAAGATTTATGTTACGTCCAAATCCAAATATATCAAGGTAAATTTATATAAATTAAATATTTTGAATATTAAAAGTCATTTAGAACCAAAAAGAATTAAATAAACTATTTTTATTGTTATTGAATCAAATTATGGCTAGCCATAATGTGGCTGCATAAATTTACTCTATAGGAGAAATGTGGAACTATTGGCCTATTCATGAAAACATATCCACACCTTCAACCAACATTATTTATAAAATAGAAGGCAACAGAAAACCCATCTATATATATATATATATAGTTTGAAAGAATATTATTCATAAAATAGGATAATTTTAAAATGGGATAAGATGTAAAAATATTCTTGACGTTTAGGGCGAAACACAAAATCACCTTTAATCTAAGTTTAGATGCAAACATGTCCGTGATGTTAAATAAATATAACAAACCTACCATTCTGTTTGATGGAGACTAAACAATTGGATTCCGCATACACAAATATATATAGACAATCATTTCACTCGTTATAAAGAATGTAGTGTGAGAAATTTTATTGTTGTGAGTATTTATGTGATCAGAGAAGGAGCTAGAAGGGTGGCTGGTGGTAACGGAGCTAGAAATTTTATTATATATATATAATAAATATACATATATTATTAGACTAATTATAAAAAAATTTAAGTTCATTATTCGAGCTTAATCTTAAAATGATTTAAAATTTCTAATTTAAATAGATTGGATTTTACTTAATTAAATAACATATTATATCTTTGGATAGATAGAATCAACAATGAGATTTAATTTGGAGAAGGAAAAGTGATTTTGTTTGGAACTTTTTATATGTGATTGAATATGACGGAGGGCGGCAATGGTGTTGAATTGATTAAGTGAGAAATTCGTGTTTATTATCTAAAATTAAATTGTCAAATTTGAAATTAGAAGTCTAAACTAGAATATTAACCTTATGTGTTTACTCCGTCATTTCTGTATGATTGGTCAGATTTAGAATTAGTTATTTTTATTAATTATTACTCCCTCCGTCCCAATAGCACAGTCTCATTTCTTTTGGGCACTGTTATTAAGAAACAGTAAAAAGATAAAAAGTGGTAGGTCTCAAGTCTTTTGAAGAGTTAATTA
This sequence comes from Agastache rugosa, assembly GCA_031470985.1. Classification (NCBI taxonomy): domain Eukaryota; kingdom Viridiplantae; phylum Streptophyta; class Magnoliopsida; order Lamiales; family Lamiaceae; genus Agastache; species Agastache rugosa. Next base: position 36,869,566 of record CM062602.1, on the reverse strand, counting down.
TTTCCAATTTTTTGAATGAGATCTTGTTATTGGGACAAACGAAAAAGGAAAGCGAGACCTTGCTATTGGGACGGAGGGAGTACTAGTTAATTTATGTTTATAATGTTTTTTGAATGTTTGTGTATAAAATATGTATAATATTGTGCAAAAAATATTATTAATGCTTTGAAAAAGTTCGCCCCCTATATAAATTTCCTGGCTCCGTCCCTGTCAGTGACAATCATATTTTTGTCGCTACAAACATATTATATAGCAACAATCATGTTTGTTGTCATAGAAAAAATATATAGTGAGAAACTTTATTATTGTGAGTTTTAATTGTCACTATATGTAGTGATACTCGAATTTTTGACACCATACATAATGGATTAATTATTTAGTGACGATTGTTCCATGGGATTACAATATATATATTTAGCGACGAACATCTCATATCACTAGAGTTGCACAACAATGACAAGCATTCTGCGTAACTACATAGCAATTGAATATAGTGATAATAACATTATGTCATTAAAACCTACTCAAAAAAAATTATGTCATTAAAACCATATTTTTAATGAATTTTTCAGCCGTCAATATAATTAAAGTTGCAATGACAATATTTGTCGCTGTGACTAAAACTTTTAGTGACAGTATATAGATTCGCGACATAGTGACAAACACTGTGTCATTAAGTAGTTTTAGTAATGACTTTTGTATATAAATGACAATATTTGTTGTCACTAAATCTTTTTGTTTTTTTTTGTTTTTGTTTTTTTGGAGTCATAAGCACATATGAATTATATAGTATTAATTAAAATATATTAGATCAATTAAAATTAAGTAGTGTAATGGCATAAATAATATTTATTGTAAGATATGCATTTTTATCATTATAATTTGAATATGAATAAAAGTAAGGAACTAACTTAGATTTTATAGTGTAAACAAAACACCTTTCTTAATCATTGAGGCAAACGAGATCCGCATCTGATTACTCTCTTGGTTGGGGGATTACCATTAATATAATATTATATACTATTAAGTTTGGCGATATATATATATATATATATATATATATATATATTTATGGTGTGGATCTGGTAGGAACTCGTTCTTATATGAGTCCCCATGCATTTTTATAACTTCGGAAATGCACAAAATGCAGCACTTTAATGCACAAATATAGCAAAGCAACTTTTTTTTTTGTCTCCGCCTTCGTCTCTGGTTTTAATTTATAACTAATGATTGTGACAATATTAATGTCCTTTAGCTCGCTCCGAGGCCTTCGGCTCCCCTCGCTCGACTCTTAAATCAAAACATATGTTTATGCATTAAAATAATGCAATTTATGCATTAACCTCTGTGATAAAAATGCATGGTTCCTATGGACTAATATAAAGATGAGTTCCTATATTATCCTCTCCATATATATATATATATATATATATATATATATATATATATATATATATATATGGAGTGGATCTGGTAAGAACACATCTTATATGAAAACGTAAGAACAGTGCATTTTTATTACATCGGATATGCATAAAATGCAGAAACTAAATGCATAAATATTTTAATCCATAAACTACAAAAACTTAATGCATTAACATTTAAATGCATAAATTACGGTAACTAAATGCACGGTTAAATCTGGACCGTAGATCAACAAGAATCAAGGGTCCAAATTTGTTCTTATTTCTCACCTAAGAAAGTGTTCTTGTTTGATCCGCGCTATAAGGGGAAAATTTATATGGAAAATTTATTTTACACACTTTGAGTTGAAACAAATTAAAAATACACACCACATGCAAAACAAATGAAAAATACACACACCTACAACACTAACCCTAGAATGGCCCACAAAACATCAACTCATAGCACAAAAAACAAGGTCTGTGACTTTGGGGGGAGAAAAAAAAAGAAGAAAAGCTGCGGCAAGTACAAAATCATGTCGGAATAAGAGGTTAGTTAGCGGGATCTTGATTAATTTTATTTTGTTTCGATATTTTTTTCATAAATCGAAATCTCTCTCGGGTAAAACTATTTCCCTCTCGTGTATACCTATTTCCCGCTCGAGCGGGAAATAGGTATGCACGAGAGAGAAATTGGTTAATTCAACTTATAATAATTTAGTTTATTTTTAGTCATATTTTCTTGAAATCCCTCTCGGGTAAAACTATTTCCCTTTCGTGTATACCTATTTCCCGCTCGAGCGGGAAATAGGTATACACGAGAGGGAAATTGGTTAATTCAATTTATAAGTATTTCACGCTCGAGCGGGATATGGTACTCGAAAGGAAAATAGGCTTAATATGCAGCAGATATTTATTAGCAATCATTAGTCACTTTTTGATTAAAATAAATCACAATCAAGTGTCATATCGGCTCTTCAAACGAAAAGTGTGTAAAAATCATTTGTTTTGGAGGAGGTGTATATTTTTCATTTGTATAAAGTGAAAGTGTGTATTTTTATGGATTAACACTAGAAATTATTCCTAGTGTAGGAACTAGGAACCAATCTGAACCATTGATCTTTGTATGATCTATGGTTGTCATTATTCGAAGCATGAATATATATAGATTTAAGCATGATTTTATATAAGCATTATTGTTTATGCAAAAAAGCATGAATCTTATTAAACATGACTATATATTGATATAAGCATGAACATATATAGATTTAAGCATGTTCTCAAGTTCTCACGGGAGGAATAATTTCTATAGTAACCCATCCCTATATATATCTATATATATATAGGGAGTGGATCTGGTAAGAACACATCTTATATGAGAACGTAAGAACAATACATTTTTATTATATCGTAGATGCATAAAATGCAGAAACTAAATGCATAAGTATTTTAATGTATAAACTATAATAACTTAATGCATTAGCATTTAAATGCATAAATTAGAGTCCAAATTTATTCTTATTTATCAATAAGGATCAAGTGTCGAGATTTATTCTTATTTATCACCTGAGAAAGTGTTCTTATTTTATCCGTTCTCTATATATAGTCGTTTTTCCAATCTTTCGCAAATATGATCCGACTGATTTTTACGGTATGCTTGTAATATACAGTGACTTTGGAGAAGCACTTGGCTGAGGGGTCCACCACGTGTTTACATACGTTTTTTTATTTTTATTTTAATTAATTAATATTCAATTAATTCTAATTAGAATCTAATAAATTTTAATTGTGACTTAAATTAATAAATTTTAATTGGAGAGTAATAAATTCTAATTAGGATTAATAAACTCTAATCAAGTTTAATATAACTTTAATTATCTTCTAATTATCCTTAATTACTCTCTAATCACCCTACTTATTCTCTAATAATGATCAATCTCACAATGTGGTTGATTCTATAGCTAAATTTTTGCCTTGACTTAATTGTCTTCAAAAATCTATTTCTGACCATGTTACTTTAGGAACTAGTATCGCACCCGTGCGATGCACGGGATAAGCTGAATTTTGTTATTTTTTGTAAAATTATATAAGTATAAGTAAGAAAGTATAAGATACATATCAATCAATATAAACTAAAATTTCATTCAAAATTGATACATCTATAAATTCTGAAACATTTCCTTGTAAACAACGTTCGCTGTACATGCACTGCTGTCATTATCTTTGTCGCATATCAGGATCTTCAAACTACCTCGATTGTCCATAGTAGAATACGCAGATTAGGATATTCAAACTACCTCGACTCCTTACACTCAAGAATACGATCTATAGTTGTCCATAGTAGAATATTGGTTTCTTAAGGATGAGAGTTCCACCTGTAATAGAGGTTGTCCTTGACTTTTGTTGATTGTCATGACATACGAAACAATTAGAGAAAATTGTCTTCGTTCAAACTTAAATGGAAGACGTGAATGGTGTACGTGACATTCTTGGAATTAACACCTTGTATCCAAAATTACTTTTGATTAATATCTTGACAATTTCCGAGTCTAGTGACAGCCAAATGCATGCGATTATTGCACAATCTAAGAGAATGATAAATGTTATTTAATAACATAACTGATGTGCCAATTTTCAGATTCAACTTGTGATTAGGCATTCCCGAAGACTTCGGATCATTCGAAAATTCAAGTGTGATGACATTGTTCATTACATCAATAATTGCATCGCTCCAAATATAAGAAAAGTTGGTACTTGCATTGACTACTTCTTGTTCACTTCTTCTAGGTATGCCATACAATATTTGTCAGAAGTCGCATCCGAACGCGATTGTCTTTCTTCCAAATGACTATTTATTACTTAAATAATTTTTAAACCTCATTATATGTCTCATGATTTTGTCTAGAGCCTCAAAATAGTATTTATACTAATAGCATAATGAAAGAGATCAAATAATTGAACAGGTCACGGAGACATCAATTTGTGGGATGCTAATTAGTTTCTAAAATATTAAAATATTAAGGTAATATATTTAGACTTTTCATCAAAAAAATAAATAAATTTATGCAAACTTAATTTATTTAATGGTTGTATTTTTTTATTTTTTATTTTAATTGTGATATTGTAACATGATGTTTGCGGACATAATGCCCTTTCAATTTTATGAAATCAGTTTTACTAATTCATTTTTTTTACCAGTTTTGGTGGTGATTATAATTATAGTTGTGATTAATTAATCCTTAAAGTGTTTTGAAGAAAAATAGATTGAGACGAATCCGTGAATTATGGGAACTGATATTAATCCTACATTTAAGTTAAACTAAATCAATCGCCATTTTTACTATCCTAAAGATAATTTAATTACCATTTTATCTCATAATGAAGACATTATATTTAGTTTGGTTTAACATTAAAAAAATAATTAATTAGTTTAGTTTATAATATTTTTTTGAGTAAAACGGGACCATTTATAGAATTATGAACAAACGCAAGAAGCATGAGAAAAACACTCAATAACAGTCGGATGTTCATCCCAAATATACGCAAAAGAAAAATCTTTTGAGATTATAGCTAGTCTATGTATCACCATATTTGTGAACCGAAGACTAACCTGTACGGAAATCACTGCTCGAGTTTAAAACAACTTAACAATCGGAGACAATGGCACCCAACTCGGACTTGGTGACCAGTGAGCAGTAATTAACAGCATCACAAACAATTTTTATTACACATTCATATTATTTTTTTATTATAATTTGGTTATTATAATATGAATCTTATTAAATTTGAAAGTATAGTCTATGTGTTGGGAATTTGTTTTTTGTCGAAAGGAAAAAAATATAAAATACTCTTCGTGTGCAACGCACATGACATTCACTATTTTTTCTAAAAGTATTGCATTTTACGAATCCATCAAATGAATGATCGAACAATTTATTTTCAAATCACAAAAAAATTAAAAAATTGTAGGCAATTACCATTAACCCACTAAAGTAGGATATTAAAATATAGAAAATATACCTTTCAAAAATAAAAACATAGAAAATATAATAAATTGAAAAAAAAATATTTCTAGATGAGGATCAAAATCTGTTAAATTCGTAATTGATTTAAAAATTAGTTCCAATGAAGAACAAAAATATACATGTCATTCAGAAATGATTATAATTTTTAAATATCACAATATTTGTGTTATTTTTTATAAAATATATAATTTAAAATATAATATTATATCCTCATTAATTCGTTTAACATATATTATTTCAAAATTTTCATTAATTTAAAGAGATATAGGATTTAAATGACGGTAAGGGTGAAAAATGCTATTGTCATCTAATCATAATTGATTAATTGAATAATGTGATTAATCATGATTCCTTAATCTCATCCCCAATTTTAAGATAATGGCTTGGTTCATGAAACATTTCAATAATATAGTTCAAAGAGGTATTAGGATCACATCTGAGTTTAAAGAGGTAGTGATTGGAGGGATGATTGAGAAGTTCGGGAGGTATATATTGAGAGTGAGAAACATGATGATTGGTGGAAGGATTATAGTTGAATATATTCAAATTTAAGTCTTAAATAGAGAAACAAATTCTTAATATATTCTCTTTAGGTCCCCTTCATACTTTGGCGCATCGACATTTTTCAGAGCCAATTTTTAAAATACATTTCCAAAAAAAAAGTAACACCATAAAATTCAAGAAATTAATTACAGAGGTGTCAGAATTAACTCCAAATTCAACACAATTAATTACTTTATTAAATTATAAATAACTAATTAATCATGATTCATCGACTTGATTATTTGCTAAGTAATATATATGTAATGAAATAATAAAGAATAATTACATTAAAAATGAAAAAAAAATTAAAGAATAATAAATTTTTATCAGTAATCTGGTTACTAAATATACACTCTCTATATACCATTACATTATTTACATTAAATAATCTTTGAAGTCGGCAACATAAAAAAGAGAAAATCTTTGATTTCAATTTAAAATTCCAAATTCCGGCGACAATGAACATGTTCATTAACTTCTCTTATTGCCACAGTACCCTATTGCAGGTTCCGGCCACTGCGTCGTGCATTCGGTGCACAATTTGTCAGGCAGTCACTCACATTGTCGATATGTGCCACGAGCCGCCTGCCCAACCTTCTCCTTATTCATACGCATCGTCGTTTCCTTATTCCAACGCCCCATCCGGTCCGCTACCAATCCTCACGATCGTAAGAAGGCTGTGATCGTCGGAATATCGAACAATTGATCTCCATATAAAGATAAAGATATGAATTAATTAAAAATTCATCGACTATTATGTCTCTCCATTGGTCACGTAAATGGAGATTCACGTGAATATTAATTGACACTATCATAACCTAATTGTTCATCATTCTGTAATTTAATATGCACTAAATATTAATCAGCTAATTATAAATATTGTTTTGTGCATATAAATTATGTACCTTTACGTGAATGCTTTTGGTGCGGCAACGTCTTTCTTATCAAAATCGGAATGAAAAAACACGACGAATGTGAAGTGTAGATGAAATTAGTTGCAGAATTCTAGAATTTATAGGCAAAATAATAGTATAAAAAGGGAAAATTTGTTATTAAAATTAATATTTTACCAAAAATCATACTTTTGTAACGTCTATTATTAATTGTCTAATTGATAATTATTAATTTAAATATATTATTTCTAAAACAGAATACATAAAAAAACGAAAATAAAAAAATTGAAGTTACTATAAACGAAAGGTTTGGCTAATGTTTTATAAATGGTTAGTAAAATATAATTGACGTTACCAAGAAAAATAATATTTTAATTTAATTAATTTGTTGTCATTAATTTTAATTTTGTAACGTTTTTTATTAATTAAATGATTGTCAATCTTTAATAAATAATTGTAATATACCATTTTTACTTATAATTTCTAGAATTGGAAGGTGAAAATTAAAAAAAAAAAACTAAAAATACTAAAGTTTCTATTTCCGGCCATCCGACCTTGCTATTATAGTTTATAAAGATAAAGATTTCGGTTTTTATTCCTGCATGGAGGAAGAAGGTAATTATGGCCCTAAAATTTAATACGAGTGTGTCATTTTCAGTATTTCATATTTGGAATATATTTGTGATGTTTTATATCAACATGTCGGCCCTAATCCACATTAGTTTTGGTTTCTCATTTGGAACCTATATACCGGCTTTCATTCCCTATGATCAATTTATTTTTTATTTTTCCTAGTCACCATCATTAGTATTAGTGACTAAGATGATAACATTCTAATAATTGTTAATAAAAAACATAATAGAAACAAGATGTTCAAAATATCTAAATCATCACAGCCAACAATATTGATTGTTGATGGTGACATTGACCCATTACGATTAATTAAATAATGCCATGCTACACGCCCGAGTTGAAGCGGCCGCTCACATGTAAGATTGAAATTCATGATGCATAATAATTGATGTTTGCAACTCATTAGAATTTAGAAATATTGTTTAAGGCTACAACCCATATTTATTTAAATGTTTAAATTTTAAATAATAATAATATATAAACAATAATGTATAAATTATAATATTATCGTGTTATGCAGAAACATAATTGATTGCACACGAATACGACATAAAATTATAACGGTTTCGTAGTGTCAGCATGATAAGAATAGAAAAATAATAAGAATGAATTCATTAATTTCGTGAGAGTTCGTGATGTATAAAAAATTACCCCGGCCTACCTCGAACATAACCTTTTAATTTTGCTAACATAAGAGAACAAATCTGATGTTCATACTTCTAGTCAGAGACAGAGCCACATACTGATGACATGCAATTTCACCATTTTGCGCAACATCCTTGTGCATGCCATACTAATCTTTTTTGCATCATTCTAATTTTATTGGATGTTTCCGAGGAGAAAACTAGGGGATGGTGGTCTCTTAATTTTTTTATTAATTTAATTAATACATTAAATTATATTTAACTGGTGAAAAATAAATCATAATTGAAGATTAATAAATCGCAGTTAAAGTTACTAAACTTTAATTGGGATTAATAAAGCTTAATCATAAATTAATACTCCATCCGTCCCATTCATCTTGACCTATTTATTTTCAGCACGGGTATTAAGAAGAATGAAATTAGTAATAATAAAGTGCTAATAAAGTGTCTTTTTAGTCAATGAAGTGCTTCTTTTTTTTTACTTTGCATTCATGCAAAATTAATTAGGGCCCTAAGTATATATTAATTTTGTCCAAAAAAGGAAGCAGGTCAAGATGAATGGGACGAATGGAGTATTTCTTAAGTGAAGATTTATAAACTTTAATTGAGTTTAATTAACTTTTAATTAAGCAAATTAAAAATTTGTTGACCGCACTGTCAACGGCAGCAGAGTTTTTTTTTTGAGACCCGTCCTTGTGTCTTTGATTCTCATCTATATGTTGTTTTGTTATGGTTATGCTCAACAAAGAATTTTAGATTGGATTATGTTAGTTAGTTGATAAGATGAAAGCCAATGTTTAATTGGTGGTGTTTTTATAAATCCTTTTGATTCGTTTGCACGGCGCCACTGATATCTATACCAAATTTCTCTTCTCTCTACCAAAAAGGTATTAGCCAAAAATTATTAGTCATGCATTATTTTTCTCTTGACCGATCTTATGCTTTAATATTTCCTATATCTACTATTTCTCGTCATTTTTATTTATTTTTGTTTATGTTCCAAAGCGTACGTCGCCAGATCCCAGATATTTTACTTTTTATTCACCTTTCCTCTAGATAACAACTAGATAATATACGACATATTAATACTTAATTACGACTAACAGTACAGTACGGTTACGGTACGATTAGCTGTAGGGGAGTTTTAGAAAAAAAAAAAACACGCACACATGCAGCCCATGAAAGGTTAGAGAAAAAAGTGTCAAGCTTGCTAATATGGGCCCAAAAATATAAAAGCATCAATTTTTCAACAAAAAGGGGCGTAAGGTAATATATTCATTATATTCATAGCACTTTATTTCCCTCTTTATATAGCCCCTCATTAGATTAGAATAGAAATATAATCGGAAACATTTTTGTCCTTATAGCACTCATGACTAGTTAAACAGTTAACAAAATAAAGTAAAAGCCCCATATAGCCCCAGTGTTCCTTTATTGAAAGAAATAATATCACACACATAATCCGTAAAAATGAAGGGTAATAATTCACTCTAATAAATGTAATAGATGCCAAAAGGTAAAAAAAAAAGAAAGAAAGAAAAAAAAGAAAGCAACCTATTAAATGATATAGATCATGAAATAAAAATGTTTTATGAAATCAATGATCAATTAGAAGAAAATTCCCTGCACTAAATTAAATTTTAATTAATGAGTCAATCTAGCTAGTATATATGTTCTCGATAATTACATGTGGAACTTGTGTTTAGCAATATGCTCTACCTTTTAGTTTTTACTACTCCCTCCGTCCCATTTATATAGGTTTGTTTTCCTTTTTCGGATGTCCCAAATATATAGGCTTGTTTCTATAAAAAGTAATGTTTCTTAACTCATTTACTAATATATCCTTATTTAATTTTTTGATTGACTCATAAAATATCCATAGTCAAAGAATAAATAGGGGCATATTTGAAAGTTTACTATATAATTTACATTTCCAATAATTTTTCTTAATCTTTGTGAAAAGTCCAATAAGCCTATATAAATGGGACGGAGGGAGTATAATCAAAATAAGATGTACCTACTTTGCTTATTAAAAGCAATATATATATATATATATATATATAGACACACACACACAAACATCTAAAAACATAGGATGCTCCACGTCACTCGGATTGCGATATGTGTTTTTCAATGTCGAAATTGTAATTATTAAGTATAAAATTATAATTTAATATTTATTAGGGTGAAATTAAAATGAATTGTATTTATTAAGTATGAAATTATTGTCATATATTTATTTGGATAAATTGACATCAAAACAATTATTGGGATAAAATTGAATATTTAGCCTTCTTCTAATGACAAAACATCCTAATTCACAAATTCTTACCCGTAGTTATCAAAAAATAAATAAGAATTCCTGGCGGCGGTGGAGGTGGCGTTAGCCGTTCTGGTTTGAGTAAAGAAAGGGATAGAGAGAAGGGGGAAGGGAGAGAGAGATAAATGGGGAAGGGTGAGGTGGAAGAGAGAGAAAGACATGTGTAAATTTTCTTTTAATTTTAATGATCGAAACGATGTCGTTTCATGTGATATGGTAATTAAAAAATCCATATCACTTATCCAGCACGCTGAGTCACCATTCTATTGCCCAAATAAAAAGACGAGTCTTATTTGAAGAAGGGCCTTGTTAAATGGCCATAATATGGCCGGCCATATAGGGCTATATAAGTAATTGCATAATAATTTTAATTTAATAAATTTATTTAAATTATTAATTTACATTTGTACCCTTCATATTATTTATAGAAAGAATCAAATGCAAAATCATTCCTAAAATTATGTTACAAATCAAGTCTTTAATTACACCAATTAGAAATTATATTTTATCATTAATTTATTAAACAATTCAATACAAATCTAATTTACACTTCCAATTTTTTTTTCCAATCGTGATCTTTTTTAACGATTTACTTCATATTCTCCATCTTTCATTTTTTTTTCTTCATCGTTATTGTTCAATTTCTTGTTTCCATCTTTCTTTCATATTCTCCATTAAAATGACTTTCTAAAATTTTCTAATCTGTAGCTCGTGGAATCAACTAATGGAGATGCGCCTCCGATGGAAAGAAAGAGAAATAAATTAATTACAGTAGAGAGAGAGAAAGAGAGAGAGAGATGGGAAGGGATAGGAAGAAGATCAAAAAGAAAAGTGCAAATTTTTCAAGAATGGAATTTCGAATTATTGCAAATAATTTTTGCCTACTACTAATCCATATCTTAATTCTTATGAAAATAATATTAAAAAATTGTATTGCACAGTAATTCCATTATCAATCTTAGAGAAGGTAGGTATTTGTATGTGTTTGGCCAATAGTATTTGAGTTCTTGGGTTTTATGGATTTAAAAACAAATTAATGACGTAATATGAGTTTGGGCAATAAACAATATTTGAAATATATAAAACAAACTAATGACGTAAATTTTATGATTTAATATCAATTTCAATAGTATTTCTATGGTTTAGAGAAACTTATTAATTTTTAATTGGGAATGATTTATAATATTTTTTTATATTAATGTAATGATGTTGTTGCCAAATATAAAAAGAAAATACTTTCAAATATGAGTAGGAGAATATATGTTAAAAATAATATCAAGGGCATACTAGGAAAAAAAATATTCGATTAATCGATTCAAATTAAAAATGATTTTTTTTAAATTATAATGGCATTATGGCTAGTCACATCTAGAGCTGGCAATTTTCCGGACTGGGCCGGCCCGGCCCGAGCCCGCTAGGTTTTTTGGAAAAATCGGGCCGGGCCGGGCCGGGCTGAATTTGACAGCTCTAGTCACATCATGACCATTGAGATTTATCCTTTGAAGAATATAACAAAGTTGAAAAAAATTTACGAAAAAATAAAGTTGATGCCACAAACGGTAAAAAGGTTAAAGTTTTCGTAATATAAACTACAAATTGGCTTATATCAATAAAAGTGAGAATGTAACATCTACTTATATGACCAAGATTGATTGTTGGTAAGCTGAATTTGCATAATGAGTCATCTTAAATTCCTATTCCAGAAAGTTAATACTTCCTCCGTTCCAATAGCAAGGTCTCATTTCTTTTGGGCACGGGTATTAAGAAACATGAGTAAAAAGATAAAAGGTGGTAGGTCTCAAGCTTTTTGAATGGTTAATTATTTCCATTTTTGAAAATAGGACCTGCTATTGAGACACTCTAAAAAGGAAAGAGAGACCTTGCTATTGGGATCGGAGTAACTAATAATCAATACATAACATGATTTTCGACTTAAATTTCCATAATAAAATTCGGCTGCAGCGAAAAAACGTTAACCAAAATCCAAATTAAATGTGAAAATCTCCAACGGTCGAAAATGAATTTATAAACGTCAAATTAAAAAACAATACTGCGGGCCCCCACATTAACGGTCCGTTGTCTCAGCTCTCAAGCTCTATCTCTCTCTCTGTCTCTCTCTCCCCCTCCCTCTCTCTCGCTCTAAAAGCTGTGCGATAATCATTCTGCAATCTGGGATCTCTCTACTCGCACTGCTGAAATTAAAAATTCGTTTTTCTATCTCCTGACCTCAATCATAAAGCCGATTTATTTAGGGTTATTGATCGGCATATTACTGAATGGAGGTAGCAATAATCGATTGGAAAACCATCGATTCAAGAGTTGTGGTAGATGATTTGTATGAGCACATCAATGCACCGAAATGGGTGGATTTGACCGCCCAGGATGACCCGGTTGATGACGACGCCTGGTTCTGCCGACCCGGTAAGTCCAACACACACACACTCGCATGGGTATGTGTGATGATTTGCACATTTTGATTTTTCTTTGGTTTCTTGATTGAAATGATGATTATTCTTCTTTTGGTGTTATTTTCTTGCTTCTGTTAGGTTGTGATCACCCCAAGAAAGTTGAAGACTTCTTCAATGAGAAAGAGAGGGAGAGGACTCCCATCTCGAATTCCAAGGTTTGTTTTGTTTATTTTGTCAATTTAAGGAATTCAGGATTTGTTGTGGATATGAGATTGTTGCTGTGCTATTCTACATTTTGTCTTTTGGTAGTTATTTTGATGAAGTTGCTGATTCTTCACAAACTTAACCATTTGTAGCTATTCAATTTGAATTTCAGTTACCATTTCAATTTCAATTGCATAAAATGGTAAATCAAAAGAATTGCACCCAAAGTCCTCTGTTTCCCATTGTTTCATATTGAACTTGTTGAGACATCATGTTTCATTGCACCAATACACGTCGTGCAATAAGGATTGTATATATATTTACACGAAGTCGTGTTGGAACATGATTGGAAGGAAAGAAAGAAAAAAGAAGTGGTTTTAATTGGATTTGAAGCTTTATTTTCAACTTGTTGCAGTTGGGAGTTTCCCCTTTCTTTTCAGTGTTGGGAGTCATAAGAGTTGAAATTGTTATTCATCTTATAATATATTTTCATTTTGTTGCAACACAGATTCAAAGATCAGCTAGTGTATCCGATATTCCTCTGTATCACAGAAGCAACAGGTAGAAGAAATAAATCCCATCTCAACTCAAGACTGCAAATTTAAATCTTATTATGCATATCTAACTCGTCATTCACAACTGACTGCAGAGATGCTGCAACGCTAAAGAAGAGAGGAACGAACCAACCTTTCGGATTATCAAACAAGGTTGTCGAAGATGCTGAGAATCAAGACCCCAATTTCTCAACCCCCCTACAACACAAGGCTAGAGTTGGAAAGGGCGCAATCAAAACAAGCGCGAATAGTGATTCAGCCAACGAACGAATACCAAAGCTGAGAAGCACTTTGTCTGCAAGGAATTTGTTCTCAGGCACAGATTTGCTGAGTAAAGTTTCTGAGTTTTGCTATGAGTTGAAGAAATTGGCTATGAGGGCTCAAGATAAGGAGGAGAGTGCAGAAAATCAGCAGAGAGCTAGTAGTGATCATGCAGTGATTCTGAATGATAGAGAAAAGGAGAGGAAGCCGCTGCTAGAGGCGCGCAAAGAGAAAAGTGAAGTAGCGGATCAGACGGGTAGTAGTTCCAAAGGGAGGCTGAGAAGGAAGAAGTAAGTTTCTCGTGTTGTCAACTAGATAGATAGATATATGACAGTAGGTATAATTTGTTGAAGTTGCTTATGTGGAGTTGAATTTTTCTGCATGCAGAAGGAACGATGATGCAGAGAACACCCCGATTTCTGTGGACGTGAAGGGCAGCAGCATCAAACACCTAGAGGCGGAGGGGAAGTTACCAATCCGAACTTGCCCTCCAACTCCACAATGCTTCTCAGCTGGGACTCCCAAGCCTTTCAGAGCCAGACCTCTGGTATGTAGCATTATGCACAAGCTTCGATAATAACTTAATCCGATTATGTGATTGTTTAGCTATGAATCTTGATGGATTTCTTGATTCCAAAATCTTATTTGAATCTCTATTAAAAGAGATGTGTACATTGTTACTGACTAAATATCATGATGATTTGACGAATCAGGAGAGAGGAATTCTGCAGGAGCTGAAGCAGATCGAGAAGGATGTGACAAGGGAGGAAAAGAAGAGCAACCACCATGGAGGAGGAGGAGGAGGAGAGGTTGCTGAAAAAGAAGCAAGATCTTTGGATGTTTTCTGGTTCCTAAAGCCTTGCACCCTATCAAGTTAGATCAACTGATGATGATACAAAACAACACAGAAATTTGCACAAATAATCATTCTTTCATTCTTTCTATTATTTTTTCATCATTCATTTAGAATTACTGTACAACATTTAATTGATTCTTGAGTTGTGTGTAATCAAAGAGACAGAATTGTCAAATAAAAATTACTACTACTATTCTTTGTACAACAAGTTTCCAGCTGGCTGTTACTATATATCTTAATTAGTTTTTCTAGCTGGCTGTGTTACTATATATCTTAGTTCTTGCTTCCTCTCTAAAGATCATGCTCATCAAAAACATATACTATGACATATAATTTTCTTTTTCTTTTTCTTTTTCTTCAACTCTCATATGATTAATATCATCAATTCGATTTAATTAATTGTCTTACATATGTCAAAATTCTGAAATCTTTTACATATTGTGTATGAAGATCCCAATCTGCAGATAAAATAAAGCCAAAACCGGCTCACTCTTTCCACGTACAGCCAAAAAGGAGCGGGAAAAAGGGACAATTTTATTCTGATAAACATCATCTCTGCAAAACGCTTGCATATACAGAAGCGAAAAAGAACAGAATTGAAATAATTTAAACATCAAAAAGTATAACACCGCCCTTTCCATTAATATTATTTTCCTAAATACATAAACAACATCAAAAATCAACAAAAAAGAACATAAAAAGGGGGAAACGGAAAATGAAAAAACAAACGAAGCAAAAACGAGATTCACAAATATTCTCTCTCTTACGTCCAAATCTCTAATCTAATTAGTATCGCAGAGCAGACAATTCAAGATTCCTCGATAAGCATACCTTAAACGAGGATACAATCTACGAGAATTGAATCTTGTCTCTCTCCATATCTCATCAACTGTCTCTAGAAATCGGCTCAAATTTCTGATTGGGGAAATATACAGAGTCAAAGGAACTGCAGAAAACGCCACCGCGAAGAACAATTGCAGCATCTCTGCACTTATTTTTTTTATGGATCAAGAAATGAACTTTTTTTTCTTTTTTCTTTTTTTGAATAATTTTGTAGCTGAAGATCACGAAACGATCTTATCTGATGGGATTTTTGTAATTGAATCTTTGAATGAAGAAGAAAAGGGATGAGAACTTTTTTTTTTTTTAAAGATTATTATTATAAAGATGGACTTTGGAATTAAAGCAGAAATTTGTATTGGGGTTGGTTTTTTGTGGGGTTGGTTTTTTGTATTTTAAGATTACATTTTGTTGGTAGTGGTACACTGTCTAGAAGTCTACACTTGTCCAATTGGCACAAGTCAAGCCACTTTTTTTTTTCTCTCTTTTGTAATAATATTGCATTTTATTGGAATAAAAATATAATTTATTTTTAATTTTTTCTAAAACTGACTCCTCCTTTCCAAATAAGGGTCACGAGTCGTCAAAATACGTATACCAAGTTAATGGCAAATTATTCATTTTATCTCTAATTATTGCATAGAAATTGAAAAAAGTAAAATTTTAATCTTGAGTCAAAGGGTAAATATGACAATTTGACATAATTTTTGCATAAAAATGTGTAATAGGACACTTATTTGTGGATAAAATTTTTGGCGGCTCAGGACACTTATTTTGAAACGGAGGGAGTACAAGTTTTGAAATTAAATCAAATTAATCACTTATCCAATCCAAATTAATCAATTGTTTTGGTCCGCAAAATCTATCCAATTAAGTGATTAATATGATGTTCGGTCCGAATTCAAAAATATTGATACAATTCGATATGCAAATAAATAACTCAACTTTTTTTTTGACAGAACATAACTCAACTTATGTGCACCATGAAATTTGTTACTCCCACCGTATTTAAATAAGTGTCCTCCACCGTCAAAATTCACATATCAAGAAAATAGATAATTCATCCTCTTTAAAAGTAGATAATTTCCATTGGGAAGTATAATACTCCCTCCGTCCACAATAAATTTGTCACATTGTGGATGACACGAATTTTAATAATTTGTTGGTTGATTGTATTGTGAGTGGAATAAGGGTCCCACTTTTATATAGTTTTAAATTGTGTTGTGAGTGAAAAAGTAAGTAAGATGTGTGGGGTCTATTACTATAAATGAATGTGGCAATTTTTTTGTGGACGTATCAAAAAGAAAATTGTGGCAAATTTATCGTGGACGAGGGAGTATTAATTAACTCTAAAATTTTAATATGAGACACTTATTGTCATTGAAGAACAAGAAAAAAAAGTTAAATGAAACATTTATTTAAAAATGGAGGGAGTATTAATTGAATCCGAACTGTCCTCGACCTTCTACGAAAGTCTAGGCTCGTTTATTTCTTTGGTGGTAACTAAGTTTGTGAAAGTAGCTATGTTATGGGTCCACATCCACACTGTGGTACAAAAAGTTTTGGATGTAAATGGAGCCACATATATGGATGAGGTGTGTGAATTGTGATAATCAACCATTAATTGTTTATAACGCAATGTTTAAAGACACATCTAAGCAATTCTCCTTCTTCACTGGTCCAGAAGCTTCTATACCAAAATTTGTTTGAGATGGTAAAACGGATGCAAGTCTATAATAGCCTCGTTTGCTAGGAGTGATAATGATATGTTGGGGTTGTCTGAGTTATAGTTTAATGCAAAAACTCGTGTGCGGCTGGTTGAATGGGAGTCGCCGGTCTCGCGCATGCAATACACGCGCCGAAAATGAACCTTAAGTCGGGTGCGTGTGGTACACGCTCCTCTCACGGTGCGTCCACGAGCCCGACACTTTTATTTTATTATGCGCGTTTAATACACGAGCCTAACATATATATTATTTTAATCCGTCAGACTTATTAGGACAATTCTAAGTGTCCTAATATCTATTTTTTTATTTTTTATTTTTTTGTTTAAGAGTCGAGCGAGGGGAGCCGAGGGCCTCAGAGCAAGCTAACGGACATTAATGTTGCCACAATCATTATTTTATAATTGAGATCGGAGCTGAAGACGGAGACGGAAAAACAATAGAAAAAAAAAACTGAATTTTCAAAAAAATAAAAAAGTCAACGGATTGATTCAGGTCAAACCCGATTTGACCCGGGTCAACCTAACCCGACCCGGTCGCTTGGGATGCAACCGGTTGCACCAGAATGTTGCTCATAGTTTAATTATACTGTAGTTAATTTATTACTTCATCCGTCCCAATAGCAAGGTCTCGCTTTCCTTTTTTGTCTGTCTCAATAGCAAGATCTCATTCAAAAAATAGAAATAATTAACCCTTCAAAAGTTTTGGGACCTATCACTTTTTCTCTTTTTACCCTTGTCTCTTAATAACCGTGTCCAAAGCAAGTGAGACCTTGCTATTGGGACGGAGGGAGTATAATTTTATTTGTATAGTTTGTTTTGTCTTTATTCTATTCTATTGGATTTTGTTTATAGGTTAGCTAAAATTATAGAAAAAGACGGATGGATAAATAAATTTGGAGACCAAGTCAAAAGTCAATCTGCCTCCCTTCTCTCTCACTCTGCATTTGCGACTGAACCACGCCTACCTTTTATGTGTTATTTGAAGATTTTTTTTAATGAAGTTTTTCTTTTTAGGAAGGGATGAGAGTTGGAGATTGAGCTGTCAATTTTATTTTTTTAATTAACTAATCAAAATTACATCGTTTTGATTAATGAACTTGCCGCCTCAATTTCGATTTTCCATGTGAGTTGCCACAATGGTTTCGATTTGAAAATAATTCCAATTCGGGAGAAATTCCGAAATGCACCAAAGTTTATGTGTTTACAACAAATAAAAAATCTTTAAAATGCTATAATAATCATTGATAACATAAAACTTTGTTAGTATTATTCTTGAAAATTAAATTTTTTCTAAAATAATAAACTCATGACATAGTTATATACTCTTACCGTCTCATAAAAAACATGCACAATTTTCTTTTTTTGTCCGTCCCAAAAAAAACATGCACTTTCCATTTATAATAATAAATTCCTCATTTATTACCCTTACAATGTGGACATTTTCTACATTCACAATACACTTTACAGGATTTATTAAAATCCGTGTCATACCAAACTGTGCATGTTCTTATAGGATAGGAGGAAGTATAGGTTAGTAATCATATTATTAACGAGTTTACTTACATTAAAAATTTTCTCTATCTTCTTACAGTTACTAAACATAATAAATGACAAAAAAAACTATAAAGAGAACAAGGAAATACAGGATGGGCCGCCTCATCCACGACGACCCATACGAGACAGCCCTACCTCTATTATCCTTTTTAATTCTATATGTTAATTGTTAATTGACCCAAAAAAATGGCTCTATAATCTTTATATTACAAAAAGTAGAACCTTTTTTCCTGAAGAAATATTGCTTTAGCTCGAGACTATTACTTTTTACGTAGTTGTTGAAGTACGTTAGAGTTTTTAATCGAAAAGCATTACTTTGACATTAAAAAACACATTAGTTTTTTAGTCGCTAAATACTACATTTACTTTAGAAAAGTATTGTTTTACATTTAGAAAGTATTGCTTATTTGATGTAATTACTCTTTCTTGAAACATATTAAATGTTACTACCAGACAAAATATGAGTTTTAAATTGGAAATATTGTTTTTTCATGTACAAAGTATTAGGTTGTGGTCTAGAAGTAGTATTTTTACTTTTTCGAGATGGCGCATGAGTATCTTCTTAATGAAAAGGCAATATTTTTAATTAAAGAGGTTATTTTTAGTCGACAAGTATAGATTTTGGTTGAAAAGTATTAACTTTATCTCTGAAGCTATAAGTTTTACTGAATTATATATAGTATTTCACATTCGACTATGTATGAGTTTTCAGTTGAAATGTGATACCCTTTTTTTAAATATTAAATTTTATTTTATGCAATATGAGCTTCTATTTGTACACATAAAATGTTAAATTGTAATTTCTGAGAACCAAAATTTCAAATCTACGCAGCAATTTGAAATCTTAAATTGATTTTCAGTTCAATTTCAGGAGTAATTTTGTGATTCTCGTACATTGCCGTATGCGTGATAATTTATAAAGTACACATGCATGCTTCTAGAAATATATAAAAGTTTACTTAAATATAATTATCTTGAGTCGTAATTTTTTTTTATGATATGGAAAATCAAAACTAAACATACATAGAATAGGTAAACCACTTGAAAAATTAAGTGTGACAGACTTGATCTATTTAAAATGTTTGTAAAATTCGAATTTAAGATATTTGATTTCAGGAATACCATTCAACCACTAAAACATCCACAAGGAGATGCAATATTTTGATTCGGCAAGAAATTTAACTACAATATATGAAAATCCACATTTTTTTTCTCATGAATAGTGTAGAAATGCCGTGTACATTAATGAGTATATTTTTTATTATGACATTATGTATTATTATTAATTTTATATCTATTAATTGAATAGTTCCAAATTTAGATTAGTTATAATTGTATATTATTAAGTTATTTTAACTAATCTATTGTCCTGCATCGCATAGGATGCAAAACTAGTTCTAGTGAAAACTATAGCTCCTTCAACTAACTGCATAGCATCCATATCTTATGGCCACTACTACAAATTAGTCTATCACTACAACGAGAAGACTACGATTTATTGGAAAAATGTCAATGTGCGAGAATTAACAAGTATAAACTACAGTTACTTTAAAAAGGGCAGTCTATATCTATACACACCAATGACTTCAGTTTACCTAAAAATTGTAGTTTATGTGCGTGTCTTTTTTCTACTTAAGATTACGATTATTTTAAAACCATAGTCTATGTGCGTGTTTTTACTATTTAAGATTACGATAATCTTAAAACTGTAGTATGTATTCATAAGACTAGAATTATCGTAAAATCTTAGTCTATTCGCTACATTTAAATTCTTAAGCCTACGATGATCGTAAAATTCAAGCTTATGTACGTCTATTTAAATTCTTATACGGTTAATATGTACGTGTAATTAAAAAAAAGTAAAAGAGGTTGGAGAATTCTCCATAAACTAATTTAATTTCACCCAAATTCTTTTTCATGATTTCATCGTCTTCGCCACCACCTTGCGTTGCCTTGCACCGTTCTTCCACTGCCGCCCCTAGGGTTCCTATCCGCCGCAGGGTTTGCGCACTCTCCAGTGAATTTTGGGCTCCGACGACGTTGAATCCTTTATGCAACCATCGTAATTCACTCACTCTATTTAATTTATTTTGTTTTTGCAGATGCAGCTTCTATTTGAAGGTTCTATAATATGCAGGTCTCACACAAGGGAAACTGGTGCGGGCGCCTCGCATTTTCAGTGGGGACTCCCTTGTCGCCGACCCAATCAACAACCGCGCTGCCATTTTCTTTGCTCCGGCCATCGGTCATCTTCATCCTACTCCACCGTACGTGAGCATCTCAAGCAAGCAACCGACCATCTCTACGGTTTTTTCAGCACATAGACTACGGGTAAAAACCCTAGTCTTATTAGGGCGAATTTGTAGTAGTGGGTAGATTCTAATTAGCTCTAAAATAGTTAAAAATATTGACCACTAGTATTAAAAATAAAATAATAATTTCGAGCTAGTGACATAATCATAATTGTAAGTAAAATTTATTCAAGTACGCACGAAGAATTCAACTCAAAATCAAAATATAAAGTTCTAAGGCAAGCAAAACACAAAGCGTTATATATATCCCATCAAATTAATCAAGGTAATGAGTTAATTAAATTGAAAATTCCAATTTCCAAATTAAAGTTAGAGATACTAGGATTTACATTTGATTTCAAAAATCAAAATCTTGCTTTAATTAATTTGATTAAATCTCCACTGTTGTCATATGATTAAATCCTAATTTTTTTCCTTCCAAAAAAATAAAAATAGAGTCGTTGATTAACCACAACCAAGATTAAGTGGCCGTCGGTAATAATCGATATCTCAATTTTCGATTTTAACAATAATAGTAGTTTCAATTATTATTAATTTTTTATGTACAAAATTTCTTTGTATCGATCTTAGTATATGTAAAGAACGAAAATCTATTAAGCAAAAAGAATAACTTTGTGTTGTCGACACGTTTCATGAAATGACAAAAACCTAGCAAGTATCATTCGACTAATTAAGAAAATGATAATATTATGAATTTGGTGTGATGTACCTTTCTGCGTTCGTTAAATTGTGCAAAGCCACAATTATTATTATTATTATTATTATTATTATTATTATTATTATTATTATTATTACTATTTTATTTTATTTTTTAAGGAAAAAGCCACAATTATTAAGAGGCCCCATTGTGCAAATAAATTAACGAAGCCACATATTTTTTTCACGTGCAGGAAGAAGAAGGCCACCGGATTGTGTGGGCTCCGATCCTTTGTCTCACAATTTATGTGTCACATTTATTATTAAAAATTGAAACTCAAAACATTATATACCCTAAATATGGATTAATCAAACCTAATACTCCCTCCGTCCCATTTATATAGGCGGATTGAAATTTTCACATGGATTAAGAAAATTTATTGGAAAAGTAAATTATATAGTAAATTTTTTAATATGCCCCTATTTATTATTTGACTATGTATTTTTTATAAGTTAATCAAAGAATTAAATAGGGATATATTAGTAAATGAGCTAAAAAACATTACTTTTTATGGAAACAAGCCTATATATGTGGGACATTTGAAAAAGGAAAACAAGCCTATATAAATGGGACGGATCGGAGGGAGTAATTAATTATTCACTTAAAAATTGCAGCTTTAATATAAAATACTTATAATTCATAATTTTATTGATGAACCCTATTTAATAATTATAATTAAATTAAATTAAATTAAGAGACGAGAAATTGAAATTGATGTTGAAGAAAAGAAATGGAAGAAAACTAAAAAAAATAATAATTACTGAAATATGCAAAAATTGAATTAATTCTTGGATGTGAAATTGAAAGCTAAAAATCATGTTATATATATATATATATATATATATATATATATATATATAATGATGCTTAATGGTATTTTTTTTTACTTATGCTATTTTGTATAAACAGCGATGCTTATATAAAATCATATTTTTTATGTATTACATTCATGCTTCGATTAAGGATAACCGTAGATCATACAAAGATCAACTGTTCAGATTAGTTTTTAGTTTTTACACGAGTACTAGTTTTTATATGAACCACTCCCTATATATATATATATATATATATATATATATATATATATATATATATATATTGTGTGTGTGTATTGTGAAATTGAATATTTTCTTGAATAGAGAACACAAAAAACCGTTTCCAAATTAACGAAGTTCAGTTATCCGTATGCGGATGAGATCCTCTGTCCCCAACTTGTGTCTCACTCTTCGTGTCCCACTGTTAATTTCACTATTTTAAAAAGATTTATTTAAAAATAAAAATTTATTAATATATAATGAACCTTAATTAACATTTATTATAAAAAATTAGAATTTAAAAAAAATTATATACCCTAATTTTGGAATAATGAACCCTATAATCAATTAAAACTTAAAAAAATGCAAATTAAATATAAAAAAATATATATAAACCCTATTTGGATGGATGAACCCTAGTTAATAATTGTAAAATTATACTAAAACATTGTAGATTGAAATTGAAGAAAAAAAATGACAAAAACATAATTAAATATGAATTGTGGGACCAAGTGAGACACCAATGTTGGGGACAGATGATCCTAAGTGATCCGCATATATGCACATCAGCTCTTCACCTATACAATATATATAACCTAATCCTTAATCATTTCATCACCTACCTTGAGAGAGAGAGAGAGAGAGAGAAGAGATGACCATGAGGCATGAGCACAACCTTGATCCTTTTGGGCTTATCTCTAGCTATATGGGGTGTCTATACAAATACAAGTAGCAAAAATCCCATAGTAAATGGAAAGTGCTCCTGCTCCTGCTCCTTTCAAAGAAAGGAAAAAGTAGCCATATTTGAAGTATACGTTCAAGATGTGAAAGTCGGGCCGAACGCAACTGTGTGGGAGGTGGCCCGATCTAACATATCTTCGTCTTCACCAACGGAGTTCGGGATTACAACTCCGAAGTATTGGGCCGGGCCCAGGGGATGAAAGAAGTATCTGTAACTATGAACATCAACTTCTATCTAACCAAAGGAGAAATCAAGGGCAGCACTCTGACAAGAACGTTGATCGGGAAATGCTGATCCTCGGATTTCGTATGGCACGTGGCTATGTTATCGGATATACATGCTATTCTGCAATATAAGTTTCATGGAGGAAGCTAAAGAATCTTCGTCTCTTGATGCGCGCGGTCGAATGATCGCTCAAATTGGACTTATATGTTAGATGATGATTGTATCATGTAATATATCACAGCTGCTCGCTGCATTTTATGTATTATATATTTGTAATTCTAATATGTTGTTTTTCCTTTTTGTGGCAATCTTGTGGTATGTTCTTTAATGGTCATAATTAAGTTTTAAATGTGTACATATAAAACCTTTCGTTTTCGTGAGCACCATTCAGGTCCTTATAGTTGGGATGAAGTACTTGAATAATCAATCCTGCAAAATTGGAATCTTAGTTTTGTTATTCCTACCTGATACACACCTGTCAGGTGGAGCTAGCCCAGTAAGGTTGCAGCCTAGTCGTCGTTGAATCAAATAATATTTCATATTATTTGTAAAATACACATGCTTCTAGAAATACATCAAAATTTACTTTAATAACAATCTTAATTTTTTTAATGACATCAGAAACCAAAGGCCAAACATGCACACAGAAGAGATAAATCTACTTAGAAAACCAATTATGACAAACTAAATTTATTAAGTGTTAATTTGTGGAATTCGGAACCTTATAATATTTGACCTCATGAATGCCAACTCATCAACAGGGGCGGATCCAGGCGGGTGCTAGAGTTAGGGGTGAGCAAAAAAATCGAAGAAATCGAACCGATCGACAAACCATATCAAAACCGTCCCGAAAATACGGTTAACCAAACCTACGGTACGGTTAATTTTTCTAATTTAGAAAACCGAGGGTATCGGTTCGATTTTTGGATTTTATTTATAGAAACCAGCGGTTAACCGAACCAAACCGAACCAATACTCATAAAATATTTATAATTTTATTATCTATCATACAAATATTACATTTAATCAATTTTATTTGATTACTATTTTGTTCTCCTATGTGCTTATTCTTCCGAACTAGACATTCAATTTTTTATTCCACAATATCTTCAATTAGTTTAAATTGACAATAAATGTAGCTTGATTGTCCAATTAATCTTTTATTACACTATTATTATATATACTTGGTATTTGAGTTGTGTTAAGGTTTTATTATTTTTATTAGTTTATTATTTGTATTTTTCTAAATTATGGGAAATATATATATTTTAGAATAGGGAATTTTTAATACTATGAATTAAAAAAATTATACTTTTATTTTATTATGGTTAACCGTTGAATAATTGATTAACCGAACAGATTTTTAGGTTAACCGTTATAACGGTTTTTTATTTTTATTTATGATTTTTTATTGGTTAACCGAACCGATTTAAAACCGCATGATCGATTTTTTATACCATAAATGATCGATTAACCGAACCGCATTCACCCCAGCTGAAGTACGCTTAGGCACCCGCCAACCCCAAAATTTCCAGAATTTTCCATTGTATCATATAGATTTGGTTGCTAGAAATGGGTGATGAGGAAGAAAGTGGAGAGTAATTAAAGTTAAGGGTTTACGAGGGGAGAAGGTGGTGGAACCGTGGGCCTACTTCATATTTTATTATTTATTTTATTTAAGATAAATGTTTAATTTTAGGGTAAATTGCCTGTAAATTCTTGAACTTTTCATAAATTCTAGTTTTGCTTCCCACAAAAAAATTATGCGTGACAATTCCCAAACTTTATATTTTGTAAAATCATTCAAGGTCGGTTTTTCCCAAATTGTGTGCTGACTTGGCAGCCGAAAATCTTACGTGTCCTAGTCGTCCAACGAGTAAATAATTATCCAAACAACAAATTGCATATAAATTCCTGAACTTTTGTGAAATTCTGTTTTAGCTCTCCAAAAAAAATTAATTTGTGCAACAATTTTCCAAACTTTTTAATTTGTCTGATTTTACATCCAAGGTCGGTTTCCCCCAAATTGATAACACAAATTAGAGGCTGTAAAAGAATGCAAAAAATTGCAAAAAAAAAAGATGAGTACAAGATGCAAAAGACTGTAAAAAGTATCAAAACAAACTTCCATCACTTCCATTCATTACAAAATACAACCTCTGTCCCAATAGCAAGGTCCATCTTTCCTTTTTCGTCTGTTCCAATACAAGGTCTCATTCCAAAAATAGAAATAATTAACTCTTCAAAAGACTTGGAACCTACCACTTTTTATCTTTTTACTCTTATTTCTTAATAACCGTGTCCAAAAGAAATGAGACCTTGCTATTGGGACGGAGAGACTATGTTGCAAGGTGCATACAAACATATAGTTTATGTTCACATCACTAAGCCAAAAGCAAAAATGACATGCAAAATAGGACTTCGGTTCATGTGTGTCATCCTTCAAACAATTTGTGGGAAACCGACCTTGGATGTAAAATCAGACAAATTAAAAAGTTTGGAAAATTGTTTGATGTGTGTGTATTTTGGTTGTTCAGAAATTAAGTTTTCTATGATTTTATATGGATATAATTCACGATTAGGTATGGTTTTTATGCAGGAAATGTAGATTTCGGTTGTTGATATATTTGGATGAAAGAAGTCGAAAAGATGGATTTTGTGCCCAATTATAGAAGATCGAAATCGAAGATGGAAGAGAATTAATGGGCCGAACTTTATTATTTTGTAATCCTTAAACAACATATTTAGATACCTATTATATTTAGAATTCTATTATTATTTTCTAGGTTATTAGTGGTGGCTAATTAGCTTTATATCTTAGCCGCAAATCATATTTCTTGGAATTCCATGTTTTATTTCTTTGATTGGCCGCCACATGTAGAAGACAGACGAAGAGAGCAGATTACTTTTGAGGTTTTAATTAGCTTAGCTTTATTTTATTGGAGATTTAAAATTTTCTATCCATAGTTGAATTTGATTTGGTGACAATTTCTTGTCTTCTTCATATTCTTAGATTATTATTATGCTTTATTTAATTTATTCGATTTTGTTTGATTTTAATATTATGAGTAGCTAATTTCTTTAATTCGGCGAGAATATTGAAGCACTAGTCTAATAATCTGTGAGATCTAATTGTTCGTATAATTAATTTCCTAGGGTTTCGATTTATTCCTTGTGTTTAAAGTTAATTCCGATTTTGTTTAAGCCTGATCAACTTAGATTTAATTGGATTACAGTCAATTAGTTCCCCCAATCCGTAATTGTTGGAATAGGGCTAATTAGTGATAAAACTACCATGTTCTTAGTAGGAATAAATTGGTAGACGGGTTATTACTTGCGTTCTTGGGTAATTCGTCTAAATTGGGTTCCTTCAGATCTAAAAGCTATTAGAGCATTAAATCTAGGTCTGACGTCTCCAGCTAGGTTGTGTTTTAATAAGGGAAATAGTTAGGTCTGGCGTCTACAGCTAACTATCCATAAAGCACGTAGGAATTGGGGTATGTCCGCTGCATTCACGGTACCCTATAACTGGTTGGTTCTTGAGAATTAATTAATCTTTACATCGATGACCAGAGCCCTAGACTAGTGTGGATTTATTCGAAGCCGAATACTTTCCTTCTGATTAATATTTGTTTTTGCTATTTAGGTAATTTATTATTTCCTTAGTTTGATTAATTTCTCTCAATTTAAGGCGTGGTGGCTACACCAAAACTAGATTTATAGGAAAAATAGGTGAATTACCGTTCTCTGTGGTTCGACCCTACTTATTGTTATACTAATTTAATTCTAAGCGAATTGCAAAAATTATTTGGTGGTAAACGACGTCCACCAAATTGGCGCCGTTGCCGGGGAACGGTGTTTATTAATTTATTTTTCCTATTGATCTTGGGTTACTTTTCTGTTGTTTATGAGCAGGGCCTTTAATCCGGACCTTCTATATCATCCTGAAATTGAGAAGTTCGCGAAACGGTTACGGAAAGAGACCAAGCTTAAGAAGCAGCAGAATCTATTGGAACCGCAAGGTGATCCGTCTGCGTAGACGGAAGCTATTTACGAGTCTGACAATAGTGTTCCAGAAGCTGAAAGTGTTCCGTTTGCCTAAACGGAAGGTATTTCTGAAGCAGAAACAGAAACCGAGGAAGAAGTGGAGTCGACTTTCGTCGCGATTACTAAAGACGACATGGCAGATGAAGATCCGAGATTGAACGAACTTTCGAGCCATCTAGAAGATGATCCTCCAACACCGATACACATACCAGATTTGGAGGCATCGATCGAGATCAAGTTGGGGCTGTTGAATGTTTTACCTAAGTTTTATGGTAAAAAGGGAGATGATCCGTATAACTTTTTGAGTGAGTTCGTCAAGATGTGCAAGGTGCAGAAACGGCCAGCTGGAGTTAGTGAGGAACAATTCAAGTTAGCCGCGTTTCCTTTCACTCAGACGGCAGAGGCGAATGCTTGGTTCACAAGTCTACCGCCAAACTCCATATCTACATGGGCTGAAATGAAGAAACTATTTTTGGAGCACTTCTTTCCTCCGACTAAGACTAATGCATTGAAGAAGGAGATTAGCGGAGTGAAGCAAGATTATGATGAATCGTTGTGCACTTACTGGACGAGATTTAAGAGATTGGTGGATAGTTGCCCGAACCATAGATATTCTGAGGGTGAATTATTGCAATATTTTTATCAAGGAATGATCGTTGACACAAAGAATCTTGTCAACTCATCAAGTGGAGGAGGATTTTCACATTGCAGAGTGCGCGAAGCTAAGAAGTTGATTCAATACTTGGTAGAAGCGACAAGAGAATACGAGGAGCCTAACCCTCGTTTGCTTAAGAGAGCTGCACAAGCAAGTTCCTCTAATTTTGAAGAGAAGTTTGATGATAGAATGAGAAGGATGGAAAGAATGTTGAATACTGTGGTTGAGAAAGTTGCAAGTGCTGAACCGACAGAGAAACCATGTGGTATGTGTGGTAATTTGGGCCACTTAACGGTGCAGTGCAAATTGAACGAAGAGAATCACATTGCTCAAGCAAATTCATTTGAAAGTTGGTATGATCATCCACCACCAAAGAGAGATCCTTTCTCGAATACTTATAATCCAGGTTGGAGAGACCATCCTAATTTTCGTTGGAGCGATCAAAGCAATCAAGTGCAGCATCAACAGAACTACAGACCACCTCATCAAAGAGGATTTCAGCAACCACCACCTCATTCGCAAGAAAAGAAAGAAAAGTCCCTTGAAGAGATGATTGCTGATTTGATTGGCTCGCAGCAATTTTTGCAAACTAATATGCAGCAACTCCAACAAACTCAAGCTGAGCAAAAAATGTGTATGGACGGATTAGCTTGTCAAATTTCTCAACTCTCGGCTTTCATGAATGAACTCAAGGGGAATCAAGGTCGGTTATCATCACAAGTTCAAGTGAACCCTCGAGAACATGTGAACTTTATTACGTTGAGAAGTGGCAAGGAGTTGTGTGAGCTACCAATCGAGAAGTTGGAAAAGAGTCTGAGAAACGGATCTGGAGAAATAACCAGTTGGGCCAAACGGGACAATTATGATGTTCCAGCAGAAGATGAAGCTGAAAATACGTTCTGTTTGCCCAAACAGAACACTGATCCGACAGTTGTGCTGAAGGGAAAGGAAGCTGAAAAGGAAACCGAATTTGAGGAGCCAATTGAGGTACATAAACCTTTAAGCTTATATGATCCTAACATTGTGATTCCAGCACCTTTTTCTCGAAGATTAGCGAAGAAGAAGCCGGAGGTAGATCCTATGGACTTTATGTCAATATTTGGAAAGTTAGAAATTAACCTTCCATTTCTACAAGCGATCAAGCTTCATCCGTTGAGTAAATTCATGAAGGATTTTATTGCTGGAAAGTCAAAAGGATTCTGGGAAGATTTTGATGAGTGGGAACGTATCAACTGTGATACAAAAGAAATTGCCACCCAAATGCAAGGACCCAGGTATGTTCTCTTTGCCTTGCTACATTGGAGGTACAAAGCTTAAGCATGCTATGTGTGATTTAGGAGCATCTGTTAACGTCATGCCATTATCTATTTATAATAGATTAACTGGTGTGGAGTTGGTAGATACTAAACTTGTGATGAAGTTGGCTAATGGATCATGTGTTTATCTTGAAGGTTTGTTGGAGAATGTTCTTGTGAAAGTGCATGATTTGTTTATCCTGCCGATTTCTATGTGGTTAAAATGAGTAATATGCAGTCGAATGATTCAGCTAGTGTTCTGTTAGGTCGTCCTTACTTAAGGACTGCTAAGTCGGTCATTGATGTCTTTAATGGTACTATTTGCATGGATTATCATGGAGAAAAATTCACTTTCAATATTGATGATACCATGAATAATCCTCTTGATGTTAAAGGTGCATATGCCATTGATGTGATTGACCCTCATGTCCAAGAATATCTTGAGACTGAATTAATGCAGGAAAAGCTAGATCTAACTTCGATGAAAGGGGCGACTGGTTTTGCTGCTCAAGATTCTGGAAAAAGGTCCAGTTTGCCCAAACAGGACCCCTGCGACAGATCAGTGCCATTGGATGTGAAGCTACCCAAATTGGAGCTTAAGCCACCTAAATGCAGAAGAAGACAACTTGGGTGATTTCTTTCCCTTTCTTATTTTTATTTTTATTTTTATTTTTTTTCTTTTGTTTTTATTTTAGTTTATCTTTCTTTTAGTTTTGTATCTGCGTCTTTGTGTTTATTCTCCTTGTTTATGCTTTTTCTTTGTTTGCTTGAGGGCAAGCAAAGCTTAAGTGTGAGGAGGTTGTCTTTGTGTGTTTATGTTAGTTTGTTTGTTATTTTTTTATTTGAGTCAAGTTTTTGTGTCAAGTAAAGCCAAGTATTACCATATTTGTTGATGTTTGTGGATATACTCTGCTCGTTGGAGTCTTGTAATTAACTTGTTGATTCAATATGCTTTTAAATGGTGAAATGCGATTTAATTTTTTTGATGAATTATTGAATGATACTTGGGATGACGAAAAAGGGCAACAATTGAATTTTTTAACCCACGCTTATATAAGATTTGAGTCTATTATAGTAGAGCACTCTCTACTTTGTTCTTTCTGAGAGAATTTAATTCACAAGGTTGCAATATCGAGTGTGCCATTTTATAATGCATGATAGAAGGCATTAGGGTGAACCACTTTTGGCCTGAGTTTCATTGCCCAACCTTACATTAACCCCTAGTGAGCCAATTTGAAGCCTTGACCATTTCTTTGACTTGAGCTACTAAATATTTAACCAAGGCCTGTTTTTGACTTTCTCTTGGCCCTATTGTGCATGTTTCAAATTCGAAAATTCATCCATGTGTGATTTTAGTGAAAAAGACAATTTTTGTACGTTCAGCCTGCCTCATCCTTGTGCTGAAGTTTCTATTCTGAAAAAAAAAATTGTGATTTGGTCCTGTTTGGCCAATCGGAGACAGATGCTGTAACTCATGTTTTATGTTGCTTATCATTGGGATGTATTATGAAGTTGTCAATTGTATGTTTGTTCGAAATTTGAGAAAAAAAGGTGCTGAAAAAAAAAGAAAAAAAGAAGAAATAGAAAAAATTGCACCTAAGTTGAGTTAAGCATACAATTTGATGGTTAGTTTATTGAGATGAGTTAGTTTGTTCTCCTTATGATGCCTAATTTGCATGGATGATGATTCGGTTTGGATATGCATGATACTTGTTCTTATTTTCTGAAGCCTAGGAATCCCTGTTAGATCCTTCCAAATTTTGAATGGTCCCTAGCCCCGTTACGCCAAATGAGAAAAGTCCTTCTTGAGTTACATGTTGGCTGCTTTATATCGCGATCGAGTGAAATTTATTTATGAGTGGCTGTCCTGAAGTAGTGTAAGGAGTGAATGAGTGAATCCGTGAGCTATATTCGATTTTTGCCCGATTTTGACCAAATTGACGATAATGTACCATTATCTAAGATTTCATTTTGTCATTTGAAAGTTGAGAATTGCTTTGTGAGTTGCTTGATTTTTACTTGGTAGTGGAAAGTTTGCGGACATAAACAATTTGGTATTTACTTGACTATTGTGTGTCGAGTCAGTTCGTGTCTCATTTCTTATTTTTCCATCTTCTTTTCTAATTGAGTCGTTCATGTTGAGTCCTGGGAATTTAATGTTTCTGAACAACCATTTTTCATGATTGAGTTTGATCTTCACTTCATACTTGAGGGCAAGCATGATTCAAGTGTGAGGAGATTTGATGTGTGTGTATTTTGGTTGTTCAGAAATTAAGTTTTCTATGATTTTATATGGATATAATTCACGATTAGGTATGGTTTTTATGCAGAAAGTGTAGATTTCGGTTATTGATATATTTGGATAAAAGAAGTCGAAAAGATGGATATTGTGCCCAATTATAGAAGATCGAAATCGAAGATGGAAGAGAATTAATGGGTCGGGCTTTATTATTTTGTAATCCTTAAACAATATATTTAGATACCTATTATATTTAGAATTCTATTATTATTGTCTAGGTTATTAGTGGTGGCTAATTAGCTTTATATCTTAGCCGCAAATCATATTTCTTGGAATTCCATGTTTTATTTCTTTGATTGGCCGCCACATGTAGAAGACAGACGAAGAGAGCATATTACTTTTGGAGTTTTAATTAGCTTAGCTTTATTTTATTGGAGATTTAAAATTTTCTATCCATCGTTGAATTTGATTTGGTGAAAATTTCTTGTCTTCTTTATATTCTTAGATTATTATTATGCTTTATTTAATTTATTCGATTGTGTTTGATTTTAATATTATGAGTAGCTAATTTCTTTAATTCGGCGAGAATATTGAAGCACTAGTCTAATAATCTGTGAGATCTAATTGTTCGTATAATTAATTTTCTAGGGTTTCGATTTATTCCTTGTGTTTAAAGTTAATTCCGATTTTGTTTAAGCCTGGTCAACTTAGATTTAATTGGATTACAGTCAATTAGTTCTCCCAATCCGTAATTGTTGGAATAGGGCTAATTAGTGATAAAACTACCATGTTCGTAGTAGGAATAAATTGGTAGACGGGTTATTACTTGCGTTCTTGGGTAATTCGTCTAAATTGGGTTCCTTCATATCTAAAAGCTATTAGAGCATTAAATCTAGGTCTGGTGTCTCCAGCTAGTTTGTGTTTTAATAAGGGAAATAGTTAGGTCTGACGTCTACAACTAACTATCCATAAAGCACGTAGGAATTGGGGTATGTCCGCTGCATTCACGGTACCCTATAACTGGTTGGTTCTTGGGAATTAATTAATCTTTGCATCGATGATCAGAGTCCTAGACTAGTGTGGATTTATTCGAAGCCGAATACTTTCCTCTGGATTAATATTTGTTTTTGCTATTTAGGTAATTTATTATTTCCTTAGTTTAATTAATTTCTCTCAATTTAAGGCGTGATGGCTACACCAAAACTAGATTTATAGGAAAAATAGGTGAATTACCGTTCTCCTGTGGTTCGACCCTGCTTATTATTATACTAATTTAATTCTGAGCGAATTGCTGGAATTATTTGGTGGTAAACGACGTCCACCAATGTTGCACAAATTAATTTTTTTTTTAGAGCAAAACAGAATTGCACAAAAGTTCGGAAATTAGGCAATTTGTTGTTTGAATAATTATTTACTCATTGGCTGACTAGGAGTAGGACACGTAGGATTTCCGGCTGCTAAGTCAGCACACAATTTGGGGAAAACCGACCTTGGATGCAAAATCAGGCAAAATATAAAATTTAAAAATGGTCACGCATAATTTTTTTGTGATGAGCAAAACCAGAATTAGTGAAAAGTTCAAGAATTTACAGACAATTTACCCTTAATTTTAAACTTTTTATTTCAATATGCCTAATAATAGAATCAAAATCTTTTAACAAAAAACATCATACAAACCAAAATATTATCTTTAAATTCATTTTTGGTTATTTATTTTAACAGATCAAAAAACAATATTTTTTAATTTAATTTAGAAAGATGATAAAACTCGAATAGTAAACTTGTACGATATCAAAATGATCATTTTATTAAGAAAAAAAATGCAACAAATAAGTTGCGTAAGTGAAATAACGTTGGAAGTTGCATCTCTCATGCATCACTCCTCTCTCAACAGCATAATTGTCGCTATAATTGTCGATGTTAAATTTAGCACACCCTAAGAAAAAATTTCTGGCTCCTCCGAGTTCAACTAAAGTATTTGAAAATCCACATTCTGTTTTACTCACGAATAGTGTAGATAGTATCGTTCAAATAAAAGCTACTCGGCCACTACGTCATCAGCCCCTATAAATTGCCAATTGATCTAAGTAATATTTTCAGCAACAATTTGAGCTCATCCGCAGCCCAACAACTTCGCTGCAAATACACCAGAATCAGAAGGAAAATTTCAAGGGAATTTCGATTGAAAAATGTAGAAAAAGAGGAAGAAACTTTGTAAATTCTGGCTGTCAGCTCAACTTTTAAATGGCTAAAATTATCACAAATTGAATTATTGGAGACTAAAACTTGTATTATGTTCAGTTCTAAACACGTCAAATGATGGATTTATAGAGCTAAAATTATATATTTTCCCATATTATATGTTGCAAATGATGTTATCGACTTTTATACAAATGTCATTTATCTCTTTTCTCTTTGTTGCTTTGTTCTCTACTTGCTCTTTCGTTAACTTTTCATAATGTGTTCTAAGCTATTCTTTTGTGAACCATACATGTCATAATATCAAGTAGATTACAAACCAAATGTGATAAACACCTTCGGTCAGGGAAGGGAAAGCGAACAAGCATTGCAAGCAACCCAACCCTAAATCAAAGAAAACCTGAAACTAAGAAAGCATGCTCACATACATCAAGCAAGAACAAAAAGGGACTCACCCACCGTTTGCACAGTTTGGCAGACCAGTTGTGACTAAACCCTCCACCTGGGAAAAAAGAAAGTACCCTAGATGATGCAGGGTATTGGAAAGGACAGTGAATCATGCGCAAATAATATTTGTCAGGTGTATAATCTTTGTAACATGCAACCGGAGACTCAAACCATCTTTTCTTCGATTACCCTGCTACACAAACGGTCTGGAGAAATATCAAAAGAATGGCTGAAAATTCGGAGAGCGATGTCCACTATTCCAAGCGCAATCAAACACCTACAAAAAGAGAGAACAGGCTCTACAATTCTCCAAAAAGCAAAAAGCATTGCTTTAGCTTCTACGTTAAATCACTTATGGTATGCTAGAAATCGGTTAACATTTGAAGATGAACCTTTAATGTCCTAAAAATCACAAAGGATATAAAGGTTAGCGTTTTCAACTCTCTCTATGCAATTTTTCCTGGTGAATCAGTGGAATCGCACATGGAGCTTAACACTTTGAATATTTGATTTGTGGTGTGATTGAAATTAGGCCCTAAGCCGATTGCCCGACCCCCCCCCCCCCAAGCATTAAGGCAGGGAATTCGAGCATCTTCAAGAGCATTAGGGACATCAAGAAAAAAACATCTCTTTCTCTAGCATTGAGACAAGGATATAGAAGCTCTTTCGAGAGCATTAGGAATTTAGGGACATCCAAAAATGTAAGCTCTTTCATGAGCATAGCATTAGGGACATTTGGACACTTCATGATCACAGAGTAGGGGACATAAGAGCTCTTTTGAAAATATTACACATCCAGCTCTTTTATCAGCATGAGCATAGTGACGCGGACATATCAGCTCTTTCAAGAGCAATAGAGGAATTCAGACAATTTCAGCTCTTTTATGAGCATATCGACAGGGACATATCAGCTCTTTCAAGAGCATTAAGGACAATCAGACAAATTCACATCTTTTACAAGTATAGAGACAGATATATAACAGGGACATATAAGCACTTTCAAGAGGATTAGGAACAATCGAACAATTTCAGTCTTTAACGAGCATAGAGACAGAGACATATAACAGGGACATATCAGCTCTTTCAAGAGTATTAGGGACATTCGGACAATTTCAGCTCTTTTATGAGCATAGCGACAGGGACATATCAGCTTTTTTAAGAGCATTAGGGTCATTCGGACAATTTTAGCTCTCTTTTATGAGCATAGCGACAAGGACATATAGCACTTTCAAGAGCATTAGGGACATTCTGACAATTTCAGCTCTTTTATGAGCATAGAGA
Organism: Agastache rugosa; assembly: GCA_031470985.1. Taxonomy (NCBI): domain Eukaryota; kingdom Viridiplantae; phylum Streptophyta; class Magnoliopsida; order Lamiales; family Lamiaceae; genus Agastache; species Agastache rugosa. The sequence goes on along the minus strand of CM062602.1, from coordinate 36,833,529 downwards.
CAAGGACACATATCAGCTCTTTCACAGAGCATTAGGGAGATCCGGATTTTGGGAGCATAGAGACAGAGACATAAAAGTCCGAACAACTTCAGCTCTTTCGGGAGCATAGAGACAGGGACATAAAAGCTCTTTAAAGAGCATTAGGGACCTTCGGACAATTTTAAACTCTTTTATGAGCATAGAGTCATGGACATATGAGCTCTTTCAAATCAGCTTAGTGTCATAGTAAGAAGACACAAGCTCAGAATAAGCTCTAGCATACGATTATAGACACAAATCTCATAATAAAAAGATGCAACAGTTTACGCATAGAATAGGTCCAAAATCCACGAAAGAAAGTTGAGTGACAAAGAAATGAGAGCAGCTAGAAATAAAACAACCACGTCTACTGCAGAATCAAGGAGTGAATAACACAACATGAACAAGATTGTATTGAGAATCAAAAGTCAAAACTTTAGACAATCAAGCAATAATTTATTTCAGTTAAATTCCTACTTTGGACAGGATAAACTAAAAAGGGATGTCAAAGATTTAGCATAGAAATTTATTTTCATGCTAGCCATTATTAACAATTAAAATAACTATAAATTGGCAGACTACATGCATTTGCCTCACCTGCAAGATTAACATTTCCCAATGCAAAGAAAGCTCCACCATGTGTTACCAGTCTCTTTTATCATTAGTCCCTTTACTTTGCTAGTAAATGACTAGTTCCTTTTCATAGCCTAAATAAAGGAAAAAGATATTTACTTAAAAGGTACAGCTGAGTCAACCGTAACATTTATGATTGTAAATTGCTCATACGAAAATAATGCTGGTCATAGAGGCCGTAGAGAATTTCACCTTCCATAAATGTAAATAGCTCAATGAAATTATCGACTACAGCATAAAAGGAAGGAATATAGCCATGTAATCCTTCAGAAAGACCAAAACCAGGCCCAGGATATAGATCAAAGGTGCAAGAGTCACCATATCCTTGGCAAACACATAACTCTTCTTTGATCCATACACCGCTCTGCAACAAAAAAAATAATCTAATTACAGTGATCCTGTCATAAAAGTTTTCATAACTGAAACCAAAAAATTGTTTAACATGACAACAATGTTATCACCATCAACTGGCTATTAACCTATACATCTCACAAGATTCACCAAAACTTATTCAATTCATTTTGAAATCATATAATATGACAAAATGAATATAAATAACCAAGATTAATCAGATACCAATACATGTTAATTAATCACTAGCAATACATTAGAGAAGATGCATGCTGTATCCTCAACACGCAATATCTTCTTAAAAGTTAAATGAATTTGTGAATAACAAGACATGCATTAACATTTGATCAAATAGAATTAAAATATTGTTTTACCATTAATTAAGATCTATTTATAGATCCTTGTGGCTCTCTTACTAACAAGTAACAATTAACTGGACATTGAGCATAAATGACCCTGACCACCTTCCTATTAGGAAATTGATAATCGTTACTTTCTTTCTTTCTTTGTTCTTTTGGTATGTTAAGTCATCAGCTACTGTAAAATATTTAGAGGAGATGAGAAATTAACTTTGATTCTGAGAAGTATATATGCAGCAGAACTGTACCTTGTATGTCCGAGGTTCTATCTTGTTGAGATCATCCTCCCTCATAACCTCCATGTCGAACTTGTGAAATAAAACCTTTTTCTTCAAGCAAAAGGGGAGAAGATCCTCTCATCTATGCATTTGTGCAGCATGCAGAAGTCAGTTGAGAAATATTTGGAACTGACAATAGAGAATTTAAATTTTAATCTATATATTGTATTAAAACATAGTTTGAAGGTTCTTTTTGGTGTCAATTCACCAAGTTGGGTTATTTTTGGCATCTAATTGTGCCCTATTTTTCTAAGGTGATTCGCATAACAGTACCAGCAATAACTGCAAAATATGAAGTTGACAATGACATATGATTCACATATTAACAAGGTAATTACATGTGATTTGCAGAACAACGAACAATATTTTTATCGAACGAGGGTGTATTTTCAGTGGGAAAACAAAAACAGCGAAGATCAGCGTAATTCAGATCAGAGATTGAGTGACGCGCCTAAAAAAATCTCTTTCCATCTCTGGAGACAATTTATCTCTCTATCACATATGTTGCAAAAAGGAATCAGCAATGACAAAGTAGAATCGAGACTACACCTTATGATTTATAATAACATATTTACCTTATATTTTCTGAATCTACGACATATACGCAGCTTTTGTCTCTGAGTGTGCTATATCCTCTTATAATAATGTCAGAGATCGGAGAATTTAGGGCATAGGAGATTACATAAGGACAATTTCTGGTGCAATCAGATGAATTTGCGTAATTAGTGTATAAGGGGACGCAGAGATATAATAAAAAGAGGAAGGATTATGCAGCAAAAAGAAAAGTTCGAAGGTTAAATACGAACGTTAGGCAAATTGTGTTTCTATAATCATAGATGAAGAAGATGGAAACTAGAATGGAAGACGAGTATGGTGAAGAAAAGAAAGGCGGTTTATTTACCCCCTAAAAAATGGCGGTGAGGAAATTAGGGTTTTTCTCCTTTCGCTATTTCCTTTTTTGCATAAATTAAGACACGTACTCTGTAACTCTGGTGCGGCGGCCGCACATGCGACCGACCGCATCAAGGATTATTTAACTCCTTAATTAGGGTGATTAGGATAAAGTAATTTCATTCATTATGTATTAATTTTAATTATGGTTTAATAATTTTAATTAATATTTACTAATTCATCATTAGTGTTTATTAATTCATAATAAAAATTTACTAATTTAAGTAAAAAATTTATTAATCAATTATGATCTATTGATTCTTAATTATAATTAATTAAACATTTTTAAGTTGAAGCCTTTATTTCTTATTATTGACTTCTGTTGAATAATATTTTAGATTGTATTTTAAATTGTAAAATCAATCTTTCAAATTAAAGCAAGAAGCATTAAAGTAAAGATTTGATATCTAAACCAAAACCTTACTCTAATCAAAGCTTCCTTGTTGTGACATGATTCTAACGAAGATTGAAAATAGTGAAATTGATGATTCCTAAATTTTTTTCCTTGCAAAAAATAGGGCCGTTGATTAACTACAGCCGATATTAAGTGGTCGTTGGTAATCAACGACATCTCAGTTTTCGATTTTAACAATAATAGTAGTTTCAATTATTATAAATATTATTATATGTTGTACAAAATTATTTGTATGTTAGTATATGTAAAGAACGAAAATCCATTAAGCAAAAAAGAAGAAATTTGTGTTGTCGACACGTTTCATGAAATGACCAGAACCTACCAAGTAAAGAAAATGATAGATCTTTTCAAAAAAAAAAGAAAAGAAAAAGAAAAAACTAAAAAAAGAAAATGATAGATAATGCTTATGAGTTATGAATTTGGTGGGATGACCTTTCTGCGTTCGTTAAATTATGCATTGCCACAATTATTAAGAGGCCCCATTGTGCAATCAAATTAATGAGGCCACATATTTTTTCACGTGCAGGAAGAAGAACAGTGTGTGTAATGTGTTTGTACCATAATTATGTGTCACACTATTAATTTTGATTATTTTAATAATATTTTCAATAAAAATAAAATTAGTACTATATAATGAACTTTAATTAATATTTATTACCAAACATTAAAGCTCAAAACATTATATACCATATTTAGACATCCTAATAATTAATCATTAACTAAAGATTGTTAATTTAATATAAAAATAATTATAGTTTATAATATTATTAATGAATCATAGTTAATAATTATAATTATAATTAAATTAAGACACGAGAAATTGAAATTGAAGTTGAAGAAGAAAAAAAGGAAGAAAACTAAAAAAAAGAACTTGATAGTGAAAATGTGAAATATGCAAAAATTGAATTAATTCTTGGATGTGAAATTGATTACTTTCTTTAATAGAAAAACACAAAAAAAAAAAAAAAACTTTTCCAAATTAACGAAGTTCCATTATCACCTATACTATATATATAACCTAGCTAATTCTTTCATCACCTACCATATTACATTAGAGTGAGAGAGAGATAGAGATAGAGAGAGAGATGGGAACAATGAGCACAACCTTGATCCTTTTGGGCTTATCTGTAGCTATATGGGGTGCCTATACAAGTATCAAAAATCCCATAGCAAATGGAAACTGCCCCAGCTCCTTCCAAAGAAAGGAAAAAGTAGCCATATTTCAGGTATACGTTCAAGATGTGAAGGCCGGGCCGAACACAACTGTGTATGAGGTGGCCCGATCTAATATATCTTCGTCTTCACCAACGGAGTTCGGGATCGTGCGGGCGATGGACAATCTGCTGACAGCTGGGCCCGATTACAACTCCGAAGTAGTGGGCCGGGCCCAAGGGTTTGTAGCTTTCACAGACTTACACGAATTAGCTGTAACTATGAGCCTCAACTTCTATCTAACCAAAGGAGAATTCAAGGGCAGCACTCTGACTGTCCTGGGAAGACAAGAACTCCTGACCGTTGATCGGGAGATGCCGATCCTCGGATCCGCCGGAGTTTTTCGTATGGCACGAGGCTATGTCGTCTGCAACAACTACTATGAGTCGGATACGTATGTTGTTCTGCAATATAAGTTTCACGTTTATTATTTGGAGGAAGCTAAAGAATCTTCTTCTCTTGATGCGGTTGAATGATCGCTACCTAACTCAAATTGCACTTAATTACCCAAGATATGAATCCTATATATATGCAATCATAATAATGCGACATGTATTGTATCATGTTTGGATCATGTTATCAGTTTTCTGCACTTCAGGTATTATATGAAAATGTAACATGTAATCATAATAGTGTGCATTTTCGGTAATTAATTAGTACCTGAAACCCCGATTACCAATTTCCCACCCCGAATATTTGTCAGGTATTTTTTCATTTTTCTACTTCATTTCAATCTCTTGCATTTTAGTATAATTTACTGATTATTAGAATTTGTTAAATATGATTTATTATTTTTTTCTATATTTAACTTGTAATTATTGAGCTGATAATTAATTATTATGTGATTGATTAAATAGGGTGTATAATTTTCGACATTTTTTTCGAAATTGAGAAAAAAGAGAGGGACGAGAGAGAAAGAGAAAAGAGAGCAGATGAAGAATGGGCAAGGGTAGTTTTGTCATCCCACACATTAATCAGTTCCACTACCAAACACACCCTTATGGAGTGACTGGTAGACATGAATGAAATTTAGTGGGAATGGAATGACACTTGTAATGGAATGAAGATAGGAAAGCAATGAATCAAGGAATGATATTCTTATGGCTGGTATACATCAGGAATGGAATGGTAGGTTTATTACTATTATTTTTATTATACTTATTATAATTAGTTTTTTAATAACAATTATAATAATATTAATACTAATAATAATAAATATTAATCATTATTTTAATTTTATTATGTTTATTATAATGATTATAATTAGCTTAATAATACAAATAATTATAATCATTATTATTAATTATTATTTTAATTATTATAATTAGGTTAATAATAATTAAAATAATATTTATACTTTAATTATTTTAATATATTTTAATATATTTTATTATAATTATTATAATTATTATAATTATCTTAATAATAATAATACTAATGATAATTATTATTGTTTATTATTTTTTAATTATAATAATTAATATTAAGATAATAATAATTATTATAATAATATTAATGCTAATGCTAATAAATATTATTATTTAGTAGTTTCATTATAATTATAATCAGGTTTATAATAATATTAATACTAATTATAATTATTACTTTAATCAGTTATTATTATATTTTATTATAATTATTTTCATAATAATTAATATGATAATATTGATACTAAAATAAAAATAAGTATTATTATTATTATGCTAATTATAATAATAAAATTATTATTATTATTATTATACCAATAATAATAATAATATTAATAATAATAATAATAATAATAATGATAATAATAATAATAATAATAAAAGTTCATTCCTTAAGATGAGGAATAGCTAATACCAAGGGGCAAGGGAGGAATGGCTAAACATATGTTCATGGGATTAGTCATTGCTAAGGGAATGACCATTCCTTACAGTAAAATGATAACAGTCATGGGATTAGGAATGACTGTATGAATGATCATTCCATTCCAGCCTCATTCATGTGTACCAGTCACCCCCTTAATGTTATAGGAGAGATTTTCCTTTTCTAAAACAATCTCATTTCATTGGGGGTTTAAATAATATAACAACAAATGAAAATAAAAAGATAGATTTTTATGAATTTGGTGTGATGTCCATTTCTTCTGTCATTTAATTATACACACCGCAATTATTAACTATTAGAGGTCCCATTCTGTTAACAAGATATCAGGCATGGATAATTAATTAGCCGTAAGTTAATTAGTATCCGTCCCATCCCATAATCGCATGGAGCTAAAAATTAAACTAGTCTTTTTTTTAAGTAAACTAGTTTATTTGGAATATATAAATATTGGACTGTTGCAAATTAAAAATTTTTCTTCTAAATACACAAATTTTATATTTATTGTAATTTTTCTACGATTTACAAATTAAATCCAGGCAAGTCCAAAATGTTGTGGAAGACAGAATTATCCACATGGAAATATCGTTCAATATTATTTTTTATTTAAAGGATTAATTTGCTTAAACCATACAAATTTTTGCTCTTTAAATCAAAAGTTTTGGCCTTTGAACATAGGGTTAATTGTTTGTAAACACACTAACTATTGGTGAATTTTGATTTTTAACCCAATCTATTTTTGTGACAAGAAAATAAACGAACTTCACCAAAGTTCGATTTTTAGCCTGGATTCATTTTCTAACAAAATTATGTCCTACGTGACGACAATATCTATCTGTGTAGCACGTAATCAGAGTGTTGGATCTGATGCGGTTTCCAACTAACCACATGGCGCGTAACATGACGATAATACGTTGATGACAATTGGCGGAAAGTTCGTGTATTTTCTCGCCAAAAAATTAAATTGGGTATAAAAACCAAAATTTGATAATAATTTGTGTATTTACATACAATTAACCCCTAAACAAAAAAATGACAAAAATTATTTTAAGGAAAAAAATTCCTCAAATAAAAAAAACGTAGATGATATGTCCATGTGGATAATTCCAACTGCCACATTGACTTCGATTTAACTGGATTTGTATATTATGGAAAATTTACTACATAAAGTTTATATTTAGAGAACAAATTATAAATTCTTGAGAAAAATATAAATGAGCAAATATCTGTGTATTTTAAGTTCATTTATTATTAAAAAAATTAATCACTAACTTAATAACATAGTCAATCATACAAAAATACCCCCAATAATTAATAGTATCTTTTTTTTATCTATTTACTATTTTACTTTTACAAATTCACAAATCACAACTGAATAATTACAAAAAATAAAGAGATCTCCTTCGTTCATTTCGTTCTCTCCGTCGTTCATGACGCCATCATTTGTGCCTAGGGGTAGAAAAAATTACCAAAACTGTCGTATACCGCACTTATCGTACCGAGAAAATACCGAAAGTTTCGGTACGGTATGATACCGTACCGACAATTTTCGATACAATAACAATATGAATTTTGTTATACCGGCCGTATACCGTACCGTACCGAAGACTCGGTATATACCGTAAATTCGGTATGTACCGAGATTCGGTATGTATCAAATTTACGGTATGTACCGAATAACCGTACCATATATCTAATATATTAAATTAATTATAATTATTATAATTTTTAAATTTGACATTAGATTAATATTTTGGTTCGGTAGGATATATATTATTCGGTATACCGTGAAAGTCTGGTATACCGAATAGTGGTATCGATACCGAATTTTCGATATACCGACTTTCGGTATACCGAACAGAACGGTACAATAACGTTATAAAATATTCCATACTGAAATTTTCGGTACGGTATACGGTATGGCGAAAAACTTTCGGTATACCGTACCGAACCCCCCTAGTGCCGTAGTCGAATGTTGGTCATCCATCACGCCCACAGTCACTGTCGATCATGGAATAAATCAATCTTAGTAATTTTGAAAAATTAATAAAAACATTATTTGTGGGATGGGATACAGTCAATTAATAAACTTGTTGGAAAATTGGTTTGTTAAATCAATTGTATTTAATTTATTTATTAAATTAAATATTATATCTCAAACCGATTTTCGGTGAGTGAGATATAAAGTGCTAAAGTTGGAAGTTTGGGCAAGAAAGTTGTGCGTTGGAATTGAAGAAACGAGCTCGGACTCTATCCGTGGACGTTGGGCTTGAACTTGGACTAATGCCTTAAAAAGAATTAGTTTGGACCAAGTTTTAATAAGAAGGCCCAATTATCAATTGATAATATAATTAAACTTTGTTTAATTGATTGAATTTCTCGGCAAATACACACTACAATGTATTGTCTTGGAATTAAATTCCATGAAACAGACATTTGATGAGAATAAATTCTCATATTTGAAACATCTGCCACTTGATTGAGATTTAATGCTCAAATATGAAACTTCCAATTTAATAGCCATGTAACTGATATTTTGAATAGCAAAACTGACAACAAGGTGATAAGTGCACCTAAATGAACAATCCCATGGGTGTGAGAATGTCTATATATATATATAGGCTGCATGTAGCTTGTTTTGAGAGAGAGAAAAAATCGACATATTATTTTTTTAAAAAAACTTGGGGAAAAATTTATTTTACACACTTTGAGTTGAAACAAATGAAAAATACACACCACATGCAAAACAAATGAAAAATACACACACCTACAACACTAACCCTAGAATGGCCCACAAAACATCAACTCATAGCACAAAAAATAAGGTTTGTGACTTTGGGGGGAAAAAAAAGAAGAAAAGTTGCAGCAAGTACAAAATCATGTCGGGATAAGATCTTGATTAATTTTATTTTGTTTCGATATTTTTTTCATAAATCAAAATCCCTCTCGGGTAAAACTATTTCCCTCTCGTGTATACCTATTTCCCGCTCGAGCGGGAAATAGGTATACACGAGAGGGAAAATGGTTTATTCAACTTATAATAATTTAGTCGATTTTTAGTCATATTTTCTTTAAATCCCTCTCGGGTAAAACTATTTCCTCTGTGTATACCTATTTTTCGAGCGGGAAATAGGTATACACGAGAGGGAAATTGGTTACTTAAATTTATAAGTATTTCACGCTCGAGCGAGATATGGTACTCGAGAGGAAAATAGGCTTAATATGCAGTAGATATTTATTAGCAATCATTAATCACTTTTTGATTAAAATAAATCACAATCAAGTGTCATATCGGCTCTTCAAACGAAAAGTGTGTAAAAATCATTTGTTTTGGAAGAAGTGTGTATTTTTCATTTGTGTAAAGTGAAAGTGTGTATTTTTATGGATTAACACAAAAAACTTTGCATAGTCTTGCTCTGTTTCTCGATTCTTGTATAGTTCGCCGGAGCTCGCCGGTTTGTGGTGTTACATCCGTCGAGACGAAGTCGTTTCATCTTTGGGGACGAACCGCCAAACCGAGAGCACTATCGGGGCGTTATTCGTCTTGCGGGGAGAAGGATTCCTTCGACTCGACTTATCTTTGAGTTTGTTATTTTATTTTGTAATTTCAATTTTAGTTCATTTTGTAATCTTATTCTCCTACATTTCTTGTTTCATTTTGTAATCAAGAAATGACCTGTACACCGGTTTATAACAAAACTTTGAAAAATTATTAGAGTTTGTGCCTGATGATATATCATTCTTTTTTTTAGCGGAAAATTCATATATTTTCCTCATTATATTACGTGGGGAATATAGGAATATGATTTAGTCAATTATTGTAAAGTTGTAACTACTAAGGTGATGTTTGGTAGGCTAGATTAGCCAAGATAGGATACACATCTTGACTAATCTAGGTGTTTGCTAGTCAAGAAAAATAATGTAGGAGGCCCGTGATATAGCCCAGTCTGTGGTTAATTTACTGTTAATCTTTAGAAAACCAATCTCTCCAATTTGGTCCAATTATTAAGTTATGATTCAACAGTAATCAAGATAAACTCGTGAAATGACATTATTACCCTCCCTCTTCTCTTTTATCTCTCATACCTCTCATTCTCTTCCTGTCCGACGAGATGAACGAAGGTACAACCTTCTCCGGCGCGCTACTGCTACAGGCAATGTGGTGGTGCGCGGAAGAATGCGAGGTCACCGGAAATGCCGCTGTGGCTGGTGGTGCGCGGTGGCGGTGGTTGTGGTCAGCGGTTGAATTGGTGGTTGAGAATGAGAACATGAATGATAGCATCAATTTGGGGGTAAAGAAGAGCTACATGGGCGTGAGGAAGCGGCCGTGGGGAAGGTGGTCGGCGGAGATACGCGACCGCATAGACCGATGCCGCCACTGGCTCGACACCTTTGACACGGCAGAGGAGGCGACACACGCTTATGATGCGGCTGCAGTTGAGAGGCTCCAAAGCAAGGACCAAATTCCTTCCGTCCTTCCGCCGCGGGGTGAGAGAGAAGATGGTGACGGCGGGGTTGTGGTCGGCGGTGACGGTGGTGGTGGTGTGGTCGGCGGTGGTAGAGAGAGAAAGAGTGAGAAAAAGAGATAGATGGATGTGGGGACTGTGGGTTGCATTGGTGGTTGTGGTAGGTGGGGGGTGGTTGATCGGATGAGATGAGGGAGACAGATGACAATATAATTGCAGAGAGTTGAAGAGAGAGTAGGGAGAGAGGTGAGAGAAATAATAATTAATTTATATTAGGGGCTCGTTTGGTACAAAGTATGGGATAAGGTCTGATATGTTTGACTGAGATGTCTTATAAATATAAAGAATTAATATTCCGTTTGGTATGAAGAATTAAATTCTCAGCAACACATAGTAATTATTGTAATTTATTGCTATAATTAGTTGCAGTATTATTTATACCACCTCATAGGTAGTATACATAACAACAAAAGTAAGTATTATTCATACGGGCCCAAACTTTATAAAGGGCCGTATACTTCATACCAAACAAGATATTAGGGTGTCATAGACATATTATACACCCTAATCACCCCTACCAAACGAGCCATAGGGGTATAATTGTCGTTTCCACTTAATATTGAATTTAAACTAGGGTACCAAACAACGAATTTATCTATACATTATATATCTTATCTACCAAATACAAAGATACGATACCAATCTTAGTTTATCTACGATGCATATCTTACCTTAAACTATCTTATCATATTCTGACATGCTTATTAAACGAGGCCTAACTAGCACGATTTACCGCAGTAAAAACACAATTGAAATTACAATTTCCACAACACGTGGCAATTAATAACCTAGGTAGCACCAAAATCCCATACATCCTAGGGCCCGAGGGTTCTTATTTTCCCCTTCCCAATCTTGAAAGCGCAGTGTTTTGAGAAGGCACACAGCAAAACCCATTGTAAGACCCAGATTCAAGCGGAAACAAATCAGAAAAAAAAACTCAGAAAATCTGAAACAGCAATGGCAGCGCGATTGAGATCGGGTCTTCCTCTTCTCCGCCGAGCTCTCAACGGTAATCTCTCCTCCGCCGAGAGATCCGTCGCTACCAAAGCCGTCCTTTGCCCTACTATCTCCAACCATGAGGTATATATTTACAGATCTTGGATTTATTATTTTCATTTTATGTTCTCAGAAATGTTGTTTAATCAGGTTCCATTTTGTTTACGTGGGGGAAATTTGTCGATAATAGGTTATCTTTTTTCGCCGCGGAAGAATGATTTTCTTCAGTATTCTTCATTTTCGTTTGTTTTTTAATTTGATGATTTTTATTTTTATTTTTATTTCATGGACTGCCATTTTTCATGTGCTGTTTGTTTCACTTTTTAATTTATCGTGTCTGTAGAAAATTAAAGTGTTGGCCTTTTTTCAACTGCAGTGTTCCATTGTTTTGCCATTCTTCATCTTATTGATTATCATGTTATATGTGGAGACATGGAATTCTGTTAAGCCGTTTTTTGATATATTTTATTTCAGTCTGCGAGGAGTTATGCTACTGCTAGCAAGCCTCCTGCAAAGGAGCAGAAGGTCAAGGTAATTGTCATTTGATACTACATTTTCCATTTTGCTTTAGATTATGTACTACTACATGTTTCACATTGCATAAGTGGACAAATACACTGCTAGTAATGTAGATTTTGCATGTCGATGGAGGTCATACCTGTTTGTTGGATGAAAATCATGAAAGGCTTGTTCAAAGGCGTGTTAGTCATGCACTTGTTTCATTCCAATAACTAAAGGACAATGATATATTTTCAGAACCAGACTGTTTTAATTTCGAGTTGCTATTTGCTGATTAAGCCTGATGTTTTAAAGTGCTGTTCTTTATGCAGACCTTACAAGAATTTGTCACTGACATCTTTAGAGTTCCTTGTGTGGACACCTGTATGTTGTTTTTTGCTACAACTGTGTCCTTCCCCTTCTTTCATGAACTGCTTTTATTTTTTGGAATCACAATGCTTATTGCCCAACAAAGAAGCAAATTTTTTGATGTTGACGCTGATGTTCTCCCATTCAGTTTGTGCATATATTGAAACAGTTCCCTCACGTGGCTTACAAGTTTTCAGCCGTATCAGTTGCTAAACAGTTGTCCCATTATAGTTGCTAAAAATTCTGATTTGATCCAATACAAATTAGGTCTGTTTAATTATTTTTTTATTTTCTTCCATAAGGTTATTTATTTATCCATTATTATGGAATTTGTCTCTAATGCATCTAATTGAGTATATGATCAATTGACTGAAAGCATTGGGAGTCATTAGGAGTTTCTTTCTATTGTTGCCTTTGCATCCTATCAAGCAAAATCTTTTCCGCTGCATGACTTTGTAAGTTGGTGACAATGTGACATATGGATGCATAAGTTGGGGCTTCTAGGAGATATGTTCATGGTAGATGGTTGTTATGACATTTCTTTTTTACATGAGCTCTATGTTCTATTGTCTTGTGAGTTGTGAGTTGTGAGTTGTGATTACTAATTATGCAACTTATTTTGCATTCTTTCAGTTTCTGCTATGCATGTTGTTTGGTTTGCCTCTACATTCATTGATTACTTTTATATTTAGATTTGCTTCATTCAGGTCATGTAGCTGAAATTTAGATTCACAGCTTGAATCCCAATTTATTTTTTCTTGCCGTATAGCTACTTTTGTGTAAGTCCCATAGATGGCTATATAAAGTTATGAGCCCAGTGATTTGGTCAAGTCTTGATGGATGATATGCGAATTTGTTATGTTCTCTGTTAGAAACACCCAATTAATCTGTAATTGTGCGAAGGGCGAAGATTTTATTCTAAAGCTTCTTAGGGAATTGTAATATCTTGGTTCTAATGTCGGTTGATATCATTTTAGGTGCCTTTGACAATGTTTGGGGTATCTGGAAACTATGCTTCAGCTTTATATATCGCAGCTGTTAAAGCCAATGCGCTGGACAAGGTTGAATCTGAGCTTCTTAGCCTAATTGAGGCTTCAAAGAAAAGCCCTACATTTTCTCAATTCATGAGGGATGTATCAGTTGATACAAATACAAGAGTGAAGGCTTTAAATGATATTTGTGATGCAGCTAAATTTTCAGATATCACAAAGAACTTCTTGGGTTAGTGTCACCATTTGAAATTGTCTAATTGTGTTTAATCATGACTTTTTGGTTATGTGTGCTCTTCAACTAGAAAAGTGTCTGTGGTAATTGGTTGCTAGTTGATCTCATTAGAGGACTTATGTGATACCTTGATTTCAAATTGGGATGTGGTTAGTTGTTTTTTTTGTGTCCATTGGATTTAAGAATTAAAATAAGAGAATCACATGTTTGAAGGAAAATGAGTCAGCTCTGTTATGATGGTGGATGATGAAGTTCTTGGGGAGTAGGAGGCGAGAAGCCTATTATAATTGCTTGACTTGCTGCAAGTGTCAGATAAAATTGAGTTGAGGGGTTGGGGTGAAGGGGAATTGTAGCCATGCAAGTGTGAAGAAAGACGGTTGATGTGCTGTTCATTCAGCAAACAGGGTGAGGGCAACAGGAGAAAGTTGTTCGGGAAGCTAAGAAGGGGGGAGTTTCCTTGATTCATGCATTCATTAATCAATGTACTTAAATTATTAAAAAAAAAGGCTCTACTGTGTTTTTCTGAATGTTCCTCCTTTTTGAAGTAAGAAATAGAGTGGAGAATGTATTCATAAGTCAAGGCATGGAATAATAAGGGTAATTAATTGATGAAGCAGCTTTCACCCATAAATTTAATAAGTTTGTTTGTTCATAGCTATTGATTCATTATTTTGATAGCAGGTTGCGACATCAGCTTGGTGATGGCATATACTAATGTTGAATAAATTGTTGCACTCATCTTCTTGAACTAAATGATGTTATTTAATTTTCTGTTTAGATATAATCTTACATGTCATATTCTGTAATCTTTGTAATAGTTATCGTTGCTGGAAATGGAAGGCTGGCACACGTAGGACGTATGGCACAAAGATTCTCTGAGCTGACCATGGCACATAGAGGGGAAGTTCAAGCAACAGTGACCACTGTGATTGTAAGTTTGTAATGCTATTAACTCCTTAAATGTGGATATAAGTTTGCGGAAGAAAGAAAATAATCAACAAATCTAGATACCTCTACCTCCTCCCTCTCTGCCAAGCAACTCCCCAAGTCCCTATTTGTATGATATTTGTGTTTATTTATAAAAGTGTTCGTTTGGAACTTTATAGGTAAGAAATGATATTATACTATATTTTCTACATTAGTCTAGGTACCCTGCCGAAGTAACACTTAATTTATTTCCTTCAGGAAGAGTTGTACGGGTCATGTGCCCCTTCACTGCCTCGCTATTAGGGATATAAAAATTGGCTTCTCACCTTCAATTAATACATAGCAGCATTATAGAAGTATATCCATTTCCCCTTATAATTGGGGAAGTACCTCTATTCCCCTCATTTTTTGAATTCAAATTTGTTACTTTACATGGGTAGTATATGTATCAACTATATAATAAAAATTTTAGGGCCTATATTTGAAAATTGCACACGTAAGTCTGTGTGAGTGTTGCAATTAGCATTGTTTTATTCACAGACATTTCACTAGTGACATTTGTCTCTTTTTCCACTGAGTACTCTGCCTATTTTTTGTGCAGGCTTTGCCTCCGGATGAGGAGAAAGAATTGAAAGAAACATTGCAGTATATACTTGGAGAAGGCAAGACAGTTAAGGTTGAGCAGAAGGTAAAGTATTGCATTGTAATTTTTAAAAATTTTGGTTTTGTTAATAATTCTCACCAAGTGATGTGACTAGTTTAATGTCTATAATTATGCTTATCTTCCTGCAGATTGATCCTAGTATTCTCGGTGGTCTTGTTGTCGAATTCGACCAAAAGGTATTTGACATGTCTATCAGGACTAGGGCAGCCCAGATGGAGCGCTTCCTGCGTCAACCTATGAACTTGGATGGCAACTAAATTGACTATACATGAAGGAAGGCCCAACCCACCCTTTCTGGCTATTTCTCATCATTTTGCTCTATAAGAAGTTGTCAAAACAATAAACTTTGGTTTTGGTTGCAAAGGGCTGCTCTAGATGCCCGTCTTTTTATGATAATTGATCTGTCGTGCAAATAAAAGCTACTCGCCTTTGTTGTTAGACCCCGATACCAACCCTGACTATTGAATGACGAAAAAGACCGTTGTATTTATTTTGAATCAAGCAAAGTGGCGTTGTTCTCGTTTATGAGTATGAAATTTAGACAAGTTGCTTTTTACCTGCGATTCTTGAGCAGTTGAATCTTCTGTATTAGCATTGATCTATGATTTGAGCTTGCATTCTCTGTCATGTATATTTTTGGTCAAAAATGCCATTAGATAAATATTCTGACTTTTGAACGAAATAGTTGACAGGTGTAGTCTTATGTAGAAAAGTGTAAATTATCTCTATATGTTTCAGGGTTGCTGTAATGAGTATAGTATATAGAAACTAGATCGTTATCTCTGAATATAAATTTGCTTAGGGTGCATAATTAATTCAAATAAAAGTTCTTACGTCTTTTGGGCTTGTGTATGTATAGCCTTCTTGAATCTTGATGCCCAATTTTAGTTTAGATAGGCATCTTAGTGTCCAAACAAATGTAAAGTACTTCTGAATATAATCTATATATTTGAAGTTGAAAAAAAATGTATTTTTGCAGTGAGGGAGAACAGGCGTGTGTCAAAGTATACACAAATTATTCATCGTGTTTGATAGCTTTGTTAAATATTTATCAAAGAAATAATACAAAATTTTCAACAGAGATTCTTCAATTGCTTCCCTTAAGAATTAAAGAGATTATATTCGGTGCTTAACTATGTACTGTCAATCTTTATCTTTATAAACTATAATAGTAAGGCCGGATTGCCGTTTTTAGAAACTTTTATTGTAAGTTTTTTTTTTAATTTTTGACTTTCCGATTTTGGAAATCATAAGTAAAAATGAAACATTACAATTATTCATTAATAATTTAAAATTATGCAATTAATAAAAGACGTTACAAAATCAAAATTAATGGTACAAATTAATTTATTTCCTAATTTTATTGATTTTGTGCCTATATAATCTAGAATTCTACAAGCAAAAATACTCACACATGCACTTCATCTCCTTTGTATAGTTGGTCTCTTTTGCTACCAACTGAATTAGGTTGTGCAAGCATGATCAACAAGTTTCTAATTGTCTATCCTGCTTCTCAACTATTATAATTCTAATAACCTTCGTCATTCCGTCCGCCTTCATTTCACATTTCAAGAAGAAAGAAAGCATGATTAATATGAAAGAAGCTACCGTACAAGAGCATTACAATTGTTTTTCGTTCTTCCTGAAGAAGTTCATGATAAGAAAAAAAATTTAGAGATCTATGATTTGGTCAAGAATGTATAGTTTTAAAAGTTGTACTAGATTATTCATTGATTATTATTTTTGTTACTGTTTTGTTTAATTTAGATTTAATATATTTGGCCAATGAGAAAATTAGAAAATTTATATTCGAAATATTTTTCTTAATTATGTAAAAGTTGAACAGTCTCAATTGAATTGAATTCTATCTCTCTCTACAAGCTATTAATTTTTTCTCCAATTGATTATAATGTGTATGTATGTATGTTTATATATTTTGCTGAAAGAATATACCTTTGACTTTGAGTCAATAAACTCCTTTACATTGTTATGCTTTTAACATCTTTATCTTTACTACTATAATAGTAAGGTCGGCCTGCCATTTATAGTAACTTTTATTTTTTATTTTTTTTATATTTCATTTATAGAAATATTTTTTTTAAATGGTATATCATAATTGTATATTAATAATTCCAATCAATCAATTAAATAATAAGTTACAAAAACAATAATTATGCTAACCAACTAATTTATTCAATAATAGACGTTATAAATTAATATAATGCATAATTCATGGCAACCAATTAATTTATTTTCTAAATTCATAAAAACAATTGCCAATATATTTTAGAAATCCGCAATCATAATCATTCACACTTTTCTACTGCATTTTTGTTAAATTTTCTATCATCAACAATAGAACGGAAACAAAATTTGCTCTCAATTCTTGTAAGTGTAGAACTTGCAAGAATGGGAAGCATGATCACCCATTGTTCAAATGAGACATCACCAATCAGACGAGCTTCGAATGAGAAGCATGATTACAAATTATAAAGAGAAAATTGGATGACCAATTTTATTCTACAATCAATTTGAAAGAAGATAAAACCGCCGTGACGATGAAGAAAGAGTGAATGATGGTGTCTCATGGTTTTCAATTTAATTTGTTGTTCTCTTCAGCTTTCTTCTTTTTCTTTAATACAATTTGTGCGAGCGTGTGTGTGTGTGTGTTTTTTTGTTCAGTTTTTATATAAATAATATGTCATAGTTTTTAGATTTTGTTTTATAATAATGTGGTGTCGGAAATGGGTCATATCTTAGTAGTAAGTCTTCGAATTTAGTATGATAAGAGATGTTTAATTTTTGGTTAATTGGAATAATAGTACTAAATATTGGAGCATTTAGAATTATATTACATATATAAATTATACATATTAATATTCTTGCAATTCTCCTGGTCTTTTTAAATTGAGAATAATTTATGAAGAAAAATTTAATCTCTATAGTTGATTTTTAAATAATTTATTTTAGAGGTTTTGGCATTTAGAGACGAAGTCAAGTCAGAAAGATACTTTATTGAATTGAGATAAAACCCCAAAGAAATAAACGGAAGGAATAGGCGATGTAATTTTAATATTTGAGCTCAATACCATATTTCATCATGTTAAAAGAAATATCATATTTCAGAAGTCTAGAAAAAAATTTCAATTTTTTTCCTCTCAAATATGCCTTGATATGCTGACTTTGACCCTACACGCACGTATATTGGATCATTTTCGGATTTTAATTTTAATTCATTTCACAATTAATTAATACTTACAAAATTAGATGAATAATTTTAATTTTATGATAGTCTATCGAGAAGTAAGAAATTGAAATGGATTAAATAATATGAGATGTGTTAAATTATGTAGTCATTAGACGCTATTTTTTCATCAATACAATGATGATAATTATTTTTTTATTCTTTCACTCAAAATATGATTAAGGGATGGAAGAAAGTAAGAACCGTCGACCGAATCTGAGTAATACTCATATTTATAGCAACTATGAATTGCCATTTATTAAAAAAAATGTTTTCTATTTTTATTTTATTTCATTATTTCATTAATAAAAATAATTACCGGCCGCAACAAAGGCTATATTAATGGTATGAAAATGTTTGGTCCGGTTTGTTGTCATCTTCATATAGTTGTAGACGTTGCAATATCAATGGTATGAAAATTTTATTTAATTTTTCTATTTCAATTGTTTCAAAATTTATCTATATTTGACATTTTTGTTAATTCTGTGTGATCGGTTTTTTGCATGAGTTGTGTTTGCTTGAGATGAGCATTGGGATCCTTCTATACAAAGAAAAAACAAAATTAAACTTAACCCGGTCATCATACTGGTGCAGATTTTCTACAATAAGAAAAATCAATCGGGAGGATTTTCTACATACATCCAGGAAATGGAGAGATGTACTATTTGAGATTGCTTCTCAATATTGTACGTGAACCGAAATTCTACGAAGATAAGGGGCGTAAATGGTGTACAATACACATCATTCCGTGACGTGTGCTATGCATTGGATTTGTTAGACGATGATAGAGAATACATTGACGGAATTATAGAGGCAAGTCACTAGAGTATTGTTCATTCTCTGAGACATGTTTGCAAATCTACTATTTGATAATTCAATGAACAGACTGGAGATTAATTATTTGGGAAAAGTGTTGGAAGAATATTTCAGATGATATTCTATACATGGAATCATTTACAAAATTCAACGTCGCTGAGAGTACAAAGTCGATGTAGTTTGAAGATCCTGATATGCGATAAAGATAATAAGAGTCGTGCATGTACAATGTACATTGTTTATTGGGAAAATTTTCAAAATTTATAGATATATGAATTTTAAAGAAAATTTAATTTTAATTTATATTGTTTGATACTTTTCTTTTCTTTTATATATTTTCCTTACTCATATTGTTTTATTTTTACAAAAAAATATCAAAATTCAACTTACCCCGTGCATCGCACGGGTGTAGTACTAGTGTTAATAATTTGAGACACATGTAAAATGCGTCTACATTTTCAAATACTTTTTTATATGGACCCAATTAGAAGTGTAAATGAGTCGAGTTGGATTGAGTGAGTATCGACAAACTCAAGACCAACTCACTTATCATTAATGATGGAGTTGATTGTTGAAAAAATAAAAAATGTCTAGTGAATAAAAATGAGATCAATCATAAGTATCTAAATACTCCCTTCGTCTCACAAGTGTCGCACTTTAGTCTTTGATTTTTCCCACCCAAGTATCCTTTTTTTTTTTGGAAAATCACATTTTCTCACAAAAAGGTGTGAGCTCCATCACTTTCTATCTCATTATCTTTTAAATTTTCATTCTCCTTAATTCATTTGCCAAAAAGAAATGAGACACTTATTGTGGGACGAGGGTGTACAGTAGTATTACAATTTACAAATATTAATTGATATTGACTCATTAAGCTCATGAATTGAGTTTTATGGAACTTTTTTTTAATTAATTCTCTTGTAGCTCATATTTGACTCAAGTCACCTGCGCACCTAAACCCGGCCATGAACCCATTTGATTAAACCCTGGCCCGACCCGACCCGACCCGACCCGTTTAAAAGGAAACTTGAGCTACTGAGCAGAAACTTAGCTGCCCACAGCCATTTGCCCTAAGCATAATGGAGTCACTGTTGTTTCCCACCGCGGAATCCGTCCCATTTCTCTCCAAACCCTTCTCCGCCGCCCCCATTCCCAGAATCCCTACTCCAGCGCCGTCGATTCCACACCGCACATTCTCCGTCTCCGCCGTGCAGATGAGCTCGAAGGAGGCGAAGCTGTGGGGCGGCCGCTTTGAGGACAGCGTCACCGCCGCCGTCGAGAAATTCACCGAGTCAATCTCATTCGATAAGGCACTCTACAAGCACGACATAATGGGGAGCCGCGCCCACGCTTCAATGCTTGCTCGTCAGGTACTGAAACTGATACCTGCCTTTCAATATCATGCACATTTGCTGTTCGCCGTTGATCATGAGGTTGTTTGCAGGGATTGATTACTGACGGTGATAGGGACAAGATTTTGGGGGGTCTTGATGTGATCGAGGGGCAGATTGAGAGGGGAGAGTTCGTGTGGAGGACTGACCGAGAGGATGTGCACATGAATATTGAAGCTGCGCTTACTGACTTGGTTGGCGAGCCCGCCAAGAAGCTTCACACCGCACGCAGCAGAAACGATCAAGTTTGCACCGATTTTCGTCTCTGGTGTCGGGATGCTGTTGATGCAATTGTTTTAAGAATAAGGAATCTTCAGGTAGTTTTCTCTAGTATTCTTACTCTCGCCCTTAATTTTCTCTTGCATATTTTTTATTTTTTCAAATTTGCACTGATTGTGGTTTTGGTGTGTTCGGGAATGCTGATAATTCGAGTATCATCTATAAACATGTCTATGAAGAATTTGAACTGTCGTTTAATACGTTTAGTGTTTCATGAGTATATGTCTTCATACTGGAGGAGCCGTCATATGTCGAGTGGTTCTGCACAAAGATTGTAGCTTTCTTCGTATTCATATGATTTCCTTGTGTCCTCTTACTTTGACATTTGTTCTGCGCATTGTACAGGTTTCTTTGGTGAATTTGGCTTTGAAGAATGAGAGTCTGATAGTTCCAGGGTACACTCATATGCAAAGGGCACAACCTGTTCTTCTTCCCCATCTTCTTTTAGCATACGTTGAGCAGGTTCATTGATTCCAGCTTACTATTTAATATGACAAGATTGCCAGATATTACTTGTGTATAACCATGAGCAAGGAACAGGAATATGTGGTGGGCTGTGGTTAGATAATAACATCAAAGTCTTAGAGAATCAATAAAATGGATATTCTATCATATATTCTGTGACTTGTGGATTATTGTTTGGGAGTCATATAGCTGCACTCCTCCTGCTTTATTCATAAGAAGGGTCCTTTAATTTTCCTAATAATGGTCCTTGTTGGTAGGTTTTTCTATATTACTGTTATTTCTTCTTAAAGCCTTATATTTTGAACTATGTAAAATGTCTTCTGCAAACTCTAGTAGTCTTTGCATGGTGGGGTGATCATATGTTTTAGTGCTTGCCTTTGTTCTTGTATTCATTGATATGTAGTAGTAATTGTCTAATTGAAATGCATTGCGCCTGTCCAAAGTTTGCGTTTGCGAATTTTGTGTCTAGACGAGCAGCTATTCATGTTCATATGATAGAGATGTTTCAATTCAAAGTGATGAATTGCATAACCAGTGGGTCCATCATGTCTTGTAGCTTGAACGCGATGCATTGCGTATGCTGGACTGCCGTACAAGAATTAATTTTTGTCCCCTGGGTGCCTGTGCATTAGCTGGAACTGGCTTGCCCATTGATAGGTTTATGACTTCCGAAGCGCTTGGGTTCACAGCCCCCATGAGAAACAGGTAGGAGAGGATATCCACATGCAATGCATAATTTCCTTATTCCTTTCTAGAGGTAATACAGAATCTTTGAAATGTTTTTCAAATGTTGATATCTCACGTCCATTTTACTATACTTAGACTCGGTTTAATTTAGCTTTTGACTGAGTTAGTGGTGATAATTCTTTATAACCGGTCTTGATAATGTTTGATTTTTATTTTCTTTATGTTGCTTCATGTTTCCCAGTGATATTTTGCTTTCTCTTATTTGTGGTAAACATTTATATGAAACAGCATTGATGCAGTTTCAGATCGAGATTTCGTGTTAGAGTTCCTTTCTGCAAACTCCATTACAGCCGTCCACCTCTCTCGCCTTGGTGAAGAGTGGGTGTTGTGGGCATCAGAAGAATTTGGCTTTATAACTCCTAGTGACTCTGTTTCAACTGGAAGCAGTATAATGCCTCAGAAAAAGAACCCAGACCCAATGGAACTAGTCCGAGGGAAATCTGCGAGGGTTATAGGGGACCTGGTTACACTTCTTGTATTGTGCAAGGGTCTTCCTCATGCGTACAACCGGGATTTACAGGTTAAATTTAATATAAAATGATGCGCAGTTAGTTGCCTCTATAGTTCATACACTTATGTTATTGCGGTTAATACATGGAAACTCATTATTTTGTCTCCTCGAACAGGAAGATAAAGAACCTGTATTTGACAGCGTCAAAGCAATAATGGGAATGCTCGAAGTGTCTGCAGAATTTGCTGAAAATATCGCTTTCAATCAGGAGAGAATTCAGAGTGCTCTACCAGCTGGTCACCTCGATGCAACAACACTTGCAGACTACCTTGTCAAAAAGGTATACCATATCCTGTTGCACCTAACAAAATATACTCTTTTTCATACAGTATGTAATTGTGACTGCTTAAAACATAGTACTGCTTTTTCTTGAAGAGTCTTTCTATCAACGGGACATGAGAATTTATTGAGATCATGAGTCCATTTAGCTGGCATCTTAAGATCACCAGTCAAACAATGAAACTGCAGTATGGATGTGGATCAGAAATAGGGGTATATTCCTCCATAAACAGACAAATTCAAAACGAACAACTGAAAACAAAAAAATGAGCCCTTTAGCTGTGCTGTGTAGGAATTTTGTTATTAATACATGACTATCTGATTGAAAAAGGCATCTTTGATATTTTGTTGTTGAAGCACTCTTATGCCATGAAGCTGGCAATGTATATATGTTAGTTGGCGTGTGCTGGTTGAACTCGTAGCTAACGGCTAGACACTGCTCTCCGTACAGGGAATACCATTCAGAACTTCACATGATATAGTCGGAAGATCTGTTGCTTTCTGCGTTTCAAGAAATTGCCGACTTGAAGATCTGAGTCTCGATGAGCTTGTAAGCATAAGCCCGACATTTGACAAGGATGTGTACGAGTATCTTGGAGTCGAGAAGGCAATAAAAAATTTCAGTTCGTATGGCTCCACAGGCTCAGAATGTGTATCCAACCAGCTTGATTATTGGATTGGTAAGTTAGGATTAAGTAGAGAGGGCGCGAATTAGTTATGATCTATTTTTGTTCGTGTATTCTATTTCTGTTTGAACATATGTTGTAAGCCTGTAATAAACTGGCCAGAACTCATGTTTGATGAATTGTTGACCTGCATCTTGGTAGTTTGCTTAGTACAAAAGCTAGTGAAGTTCCCATAAAAAACAAAAACTCTGGGGCGCTCGCTCTACCTAAAAAAAGACTTTAAAAAAATTGATTAATTAATTTAATTAAATCCAAGTTGCGTTTAGAAATTCCTAATTAAGGTTTGTTAATTTCCGATTAGAATTTATTTTTTTACCAATTAAATTAATAAAAAAATGAAAACAGATCGCACCCAAGTGTGGCCCATAAAATATTGGTGTAAATTGTTGGAAGAAAAGGAGGAACGGCAAAGAAAGGTTTAAAGATATCTATATGAAACCTTAGGTTAATCATTAGTTTGCGATTTTTTTTTTCATAATGAGTTCATTTCATTATAGATTATATAATTGACAAAGCATGAATTACATGATAGTATATAGTAGCAACTAATTCTCTAAATTTGAAAATTCCTCCCACATATGATCAATCAATGCGTTTCGAAATGCAATGTGAGTTACTTTACCTTTAATTTTATTTTATAGTGCATAATAACCAGTGGCGGATTTAGGGGTGTGCTGCAGCACCCCCCAACAAAGTTTTTTCCTTCTATATTTATGTATTTTCCAAAAAAAGAAAATGATTTTAGCACTCCCGTTCGTCGAAAATTTCAATCTTAGCACCTCTCCAAATATATTGATGCGTCCGTGCCTGATAATAACGCACACAGTCATTATATCTTGCAAATCATTCTTATGCCAATAACATGCTGGATTTGCAACAATCACAAATCGGCTTTGTAGAACTTCGAATACACGTCACGCGTATTTCCAATAACAAAAAAGAAGACTAGCGCTGAAGTGAGTCGATGGGGAGGAGATAATAAAATTTTATTGATAAGACACATACACTATTTCTGATCTCATTCCACACGACACGAGTACTTAAAAAAAAGAACAAGCAAAAAATCATATCGAAAAGGAAAGAGCAATCAATTTGCAAGTGCAAATAATACTTTCCATATGTTTCGAAATGATTTTCAAATTTTTGTAGGATCTGGAAGCGGTCTTGGACCTTACGAGGATTGTTGTGTTGTAAATTTTATGTTATTGCATGTTTTATGTTTTTATGTATTTTTTCCTTAAAAAAATGTTTTCATGTACTTTTATCCTTTTGAACTTTTATGTTATTGTCAAGTGCAAAAAATACTTTTATGTCTCTATGTTATTGTTGAGTGTAATCCTATTTTAGGTATTTATAAGATAAAAAAAGAAATATAAAATCAAATTATAAATCATAAAAAAAATATAGTTGGATGAACAGTGCCCACTACTACATCAAGCGGTGCAATGTTCAGGTTCGAGTCTACTATAACGTGATATTTAAATTTAATGGTTAATTTATCAATAAAAAATAAATAGTGACGGTTGCAGCAATTTATGCAATAATTAATTGAGGCAAAATTTGGGATAACCAATATAGATAGTGGAAATTAATAGTTGGCCACCAACTTTATTTGTAGAAATTCTGGCCAACTTTTAGAAATTTGGACAAATTTGCCCTTGGAACCACTATTAACCATCCATCTACCCATTTCATTTTTCATTTTTCAAATTTCAGATTCTGTCTCTCTCTAGAAATCCTATTTTTCTCCATTTCTTCCGTCGCCGCCGTCGTACTTTCATTTTGCCGTCGCCGCCGTCGTACTTTCATTCCGCCGTCGCGTCGTCGTACTTCAATTCCCTTCCGCCGCACCGTCTTCGTACTTCCAGTCCAGTCCGCCGCGCCGCCTTGAACTTTCACATTCTGCCGGCCATATTCCAGATCTGTCCCCGCACCAGATCCGGCCATATTCACAGCTTTCTCTCCGGAATCCATGGCGTCACATTCCAGATCTAATGTCATGGATGGTGTTCGTCTTTGGTCAACAGCATCCTGGTATGCCTTGGAACGCCTGGTACGAATGCAACGTATTCGTACCAGGTGTGCCAAGGCATACCGCGCTTAGGGCACACCCGCAGTACGAATGGTGTGTATCCGTACTAGGTGTGCCAAGTCTAGGCGCGGTATGCCTTGGCACACCTGGTACGAATACGTTGCATTCCGGTGTGCCAAGGCATACCGCGCCTAGACTTGGCACACCTGGTACGAATAGTGTGTATTCGTACCAGGTGTTCCAAGTCTAGGCGCGGTATGCCTTGGCACACCTGGTACGAATACGTTGCATTCGTACCAGGTGTGCCAAGTCGCGATGCGCAGTGACGTGAAAAATGCAGGAATAACACATATGCACGAAGAGGACGACAAGAACATGACAGACTAGATCTAGAAAACTCAATTAAAATTAATACACTAAATTCAAAGATGATATTTAGATTAAAAACCATCAATCTACAATACAACCATCAAACAAGCAAATTTCCAAAATACAAGATACATTCTTACGATCAAAGCTACATTACAACCATAAAACCAACAACCTACAATACACTATCAAAGAACAAATTTTCATATGGAGATGATATGATGACCGGAGAAGAAAGTCGCAAAATAGAGGAAAGTTGCATCGGCGCCGGAGAGATTGACCTTGTTGAATTTCTTCAGATCTGTCGAGAAATTCTGTAGTTGAGAGAGAATCGTGGAACTCAAAGACAGAGAGAGAAAATACATAGATCTAGATCTAGATCTGGATGTTAGACGGCGCCACTTTGTAAGGAAGACGACGACGGAAGATGCAGACGGCGCCGGAAGTTGTAGACGGCTCGACGGAAGGCGGAAGGGAGAAGAATGATGGAGATGAAAGAGAAAATTTTTGAATCTGAAAATGAATTCTGAAAGAGAACCGTGAATAGCATATTTGTCAAGATTATTAGGGGTAATTTGGTCCAAAATCCTCAAAGTTGGCCAGAATTTCTATAAAAAAAGTTGGTGGCCAACTATTAATTTTCACAAACTTTATTGACTAGTCAACATGATTAACACTAATTAATTTCCCTAGATTTAAGGTTTATCTTTTTCATCAGGTGACGAGTGTAATTTCCTATGATGCTTCTTTTTATTAAAGATTGTAAGATGCTGCAGTTCGGCAGTTCCTTCCTATTGCATGCGGTGGCAGGAATATGGATTTAATTTGTATAGTATTTTATAACTTTTTTTGAAGATAACTGGGGCAGAAACGACCAGGATTATTCCAATACATGACAAACTCTCTCTGTCTCTCTCTCTCTCTCTCTCTCTCTCTCTCTCGGTGAATTTGTTAGAGAAATGATTTCGGGACATTCCAGGGGAGATTTGACTGAGGGAGGTTCTCATAATCCTAGCAAATACTAAACTAAACACAATAAACTAGCTAGTACTCATTGAAGAAAGAAAAGAGAGAGAGAGATTAAAAACAAAAATTGAAAACATGACACCAAAAAATGCTTGTCTGGGCGGCCAGTTTAACATCCCTTAAATTGAGACTTACTTTTCCAACATCTGACTTACTTTTTCAACATCTGGTCGTCAATTTAGTTATGCATTTTAATTTGTTGGGATGGGAATGGGAGTTGCCACTTTCAACCGAGGAAGGTTTATACGGTGGAGACATATCTATCCAAATTACGATAATTAAACAACTGATCAACTCATATTAATTAATTGTCCTACATATATTATATAGTATATAATATATAATTAATTAATAACATGATTTTCACTTACGGCTATAAGTATAAGTATCCTACATATATACACATGAAGCTTATCTATATACATTTCTTATCTTCCATATACTCATGGCTGATGAAGCTCGTGATGTGCCTGCACACACAAAATGGAAGATGCCATTGTCTGTTTTCTTCAAAGATGCCAGGTAAACTAACTCATTAATAAAACTTTTCAAAAAAATAAATATATAATTTGAATTTGATCTCCATACATATATATTACCGTCGTGTTTAGGTATGTTTTGAAAAGGGATGAGCTGGGGATGGAAATACTGCGTATCGCGTTCCCTGCAGCGCTGGCTTTAGCTGCTGATCCTATTGCATCTTTGATTGATACGGCCTTTATTGCTCGTTTAGGTTCTTTAATTAATTAATTAATTTCTAGATCATATCATCTCTCTTTTTTCTTTTAATTAATTAATGTTCTCATTTTATTTTATTTATTAATTGTGTGTTTTAATTAATTACTTAATTAACTATTGTTTGTACTACTGCTGCATGCAGGTTCTGTGCAAATTGCAGCTGTGGGAGTTTCTATTGCTATTTTCAATCAAGCATCAAAAGTTGCCATATTCCCTCTGGTCAACATCACTACTTCCTTCGTTGCTGAGGAAGAAACACTTCGACGATTGAATCATAACCATAACCATAACCATAACCATAACCATGCTGATTCCACACTACTCCACATCATCAATAACTCAACTCCAGGAGATGATGAAGAAGCAAACGATCATCATCATCAATTTGAAGATGACGGTATGACAACAACGACTACCTATACATGATCAAATGTTATTAATTCTTGCCAACGCATTTTGTTTTTTTAATTAAAAATATAGTACTTTTTTTTTGGAGTATATAATGCATAGTTAAATAACATTTGATCATGTGTTGTTTTCCTGTATGCAGAAGAGTTCAAAATGAGTAGCTGCAAGTCTGTGGACGATCCTCCCATGGAGTTGAAAAGGGGGAAGACGACGAAAAATGGCGACGAGCGTAGACAAATCTCTTCAGCATCAACTGCAATGGCTTTTGGGGGACTTCTTGGACTTGTTCAGACCATCATCCTCATATTTCTTGCTAAACCATTATTGGCAATCATGGGAGTCAAATCTGTAAGAATTACTGCTATTTGGAGTATCAATTATATATAATTTGTGCATGCGTTTTTAATTCCTATAATTAATTAATGCTGTTAATTATTTTTTATGTGATGAAATTAATTATATGTAGGGATCTGCTATGCTGCCACCGGCACTCAAGTATCTAATAATAAGATCAGTTGGAGCACCAGCAGTTCTTCTTTGTTTAGCCATGCAAGGCATCTTTCGTGGATTTAAGGATACCACAACTCCGCTTTATGCCATTGGTAACATAATTAATTAATTATTTCCAACTCTATACTTAGAAGAACGTCCACATGTCATGTAATTTTCTGTTTTTTTTTTTAATTAACAGTAATAGGAGATGTAACAAATATAATCTTGGATCCCATTCTTATATTTGTGTGTGGATTGGGGGTCAGCGGTGCGGCCATTGCTCATGTCCTCTCACAGTAAGTTCATCAATTAATTAATTTTATGTATCATATCACAGTATAGTATGTATTTGTGACACAAAATAAAATAAAATAATATATATATATATATATATATTCTTTGATAATACTTAATACCTATAACGTACTACTGTAGGAAGTACTATATACTATATTTCATTGAAAAAAATGGGGCAGGTTTAAATTAATTAATTTGTGCATGCAGGTACTTAATCTCGGTGATTCTGTTGTTCAAATTGATGAAACTAGTTAATCTTCTGCCTCCTAGCATCAAAGATTTGCAGTTCAGCAAATTCCTCAAGAATGGCAAGTATATACATATTAATCCTAATTAATTAATTTGCAAGCTAGTTGTCCACTTGTCCTTAATTAAAAATTGATTACTACTTTACACGAAGCATGCAGCACGTAGCTGAAGGATATATCTTATCGATCGATCGATCATATTAATGCAGGTTTTTGGCTACTGATAAAAGTGATCGCAGCTACTATTTGTGTGACTTTGGCTGCCTCAAAGGCTGCAAGGCTCGGCCCCACCCGAATGGCTGCATTTCAGATATGCTTGCAACTCTGGCTTACTCTCTCCCTTATTGGTGATGCATTAGCAGTTGCTGCTCAGGTTTATATATATATATATCATCTTAATTAAATTCACATTATTAATTAAAATTAATCCAATTGTGCTCTTGATGTAGGCAATTATTGCATGTGCATTTGCTGAGAAAGACTACAAGAAAGCAGAAGCTGCAAGTGCAAGAGTTTTGCAGATGGGATGTGTACTGGGATTGTGCCTTGCTGTCTTCATTGGAATTGGCCTCACTTTTGGATCATCAATTTTTACCAATGATAAAGCTGTTATGCGTGTTATCGCTATAGGCGTCCCGGTCTCTCTCTCTCTCTCTCTCTGTATATATATATTTACCATGCATATATTTCAATCTGATAACCATTAATTATATATATAACTCTATATATTTTGATACATTAATTATTTGGCAATTAATTAATAATGGTCTTGTGTTTGATGATAATGCAGTTTGTGGCAGGCACACAACCAATAAACTTAATAGCATTTGTTTTCGACGGTATCAATTCTGGATCCTGTGATTTTGCTTATTCCGCTTACTCCATGGTACGTAACAAAATTAAATTAATTACTAACATCTCTGGCTAGCTCTTTAATTATGCTAGCTGCATGCGTGTCTCCATTTATTGGGGCATATAATTATATATATACAATATAATTGTTTGGTATTTTTAATTAAATTAGCGTTCATACATACGTAATTTTAATTTGGATCGGAATAGCCAGAGTTTAAATTAATACTACGAAATAGGTATATATATATATATATAGTCCGGTACTCAAATTATAAGTACGTGTTCATTTAATTAAGATTAAGACGACAGTACGTTGTCATGAGCTGAATGAATGCATGATAGTATGATTTAAAAATATTTAATTAATATATTTAATTAAATTTCAGGTTGTTGTATCGATAGTCACAATTGGATCCGTATTTGTTCTGTCCAAAAACTATGGTTTCGTTGGGATATGGATTGCTTTGACAATTTTTATGGTCTTGAGAACATTTGCTGGAATTTTGAGGTAACAAATAGTATTAATATAATTATTCATTTCTCCAGTTAAATTAATTAATGAGGATGTTCTTCATTTCTTTATCATCGCTAGCTACATCCAAATCCTGCATGCTTAATTTCATCTCACACAAATAGATTGAGAAATATTGAAGCAACATATATATTCACTAACCAAATATTTGGTATTTAATCATATAAATATATATATATATATATATGCAGGATGGAAACAGGTTCAGGACC
The DNA here is from genome assembly GCA_031470985.1 of Agastache rugosa. Lineage (NCBI taxonomy): Eukaryota > Viridiplantae > Streptophyta > Magnoliopsida > Lamiales > Lamiaceae > Agastache > Agastache rugosa. Next base: position 36,802,615 of record CM062602.1, on the reverse strand, counting down.
TTGGCGTTTTCTTAGGGTTCCATCAATGCCATCAAATTCAAACATATAATCATATACTTACAATCTCTATATACCATAATATAGTATAAGATATATACGATGCACTCAATAATCTCTCTCTCTCTCTCTCTCTGGTTTTTAGATGGGGTAAAACTTGTAGTATTAATTTTCTATGCTGTACCACTCATATGGATGATTTTAAGTACATTATAAATGATACTTTATTCATTAATTAGTCATTACGCGGAGTTCATTTGATGCATTTCAGCTTTATTTAATTTATAGTATACTACTCCCTCCGTCCCGTCATAAGTGGCCATATTTCCTTATTGGGCTGTCCCATCATAAGTGGCCACTTTCCTAATATGGAAATATCCTCTCTCACACAAAAGATGTGGGCTCCATCACTTTTTATCTTTTTACCCTTTAAACACTCTTCTCCTAAATACCCGTGCCCAAAAGAAAGTAGTCACTTATCATGGGACGGAGGTAGTAGCTCCGATCCAGATTTGGTAACAAGTGAAAAAAACGTTAATAATGAGAAGCACGCTTTCAGCGTATAAGCGGATAGCTTGCAAGCTCGTACTAATTTAAGCCGCACGATGAAATATTGATCAACGACCATCTGGAAGGTAAGGTGTATTTTCTTAGTTCTTCTACATTGTACTGAAAAAAAAATTAAAAATTGCACCAAATGTGTGCTAGTGCTCCTGAATCCTTAGTCGATACCTTATCTAGTTATCTTACTTTCAAGTAAAAAATTACGAGAGAAAGTAGAGAAATTTAATTAGTGGAAATATATACTCATATATTTGTCATAAGCATCAACCATCTTAGCATGTGCATGGATGGACCTTTCTTGGGGCAAGGCGCATCAATCAAAAGGCATCAATTAATCACCTTTTCACTTTTTTGCATTTGATTTTCAAACATTGCGCATGCCAACAAATTAATTAAGAACATTAAATTCAATTCCGAAAAGACCGATTTCAAGTACTTAACGATGTGTATCAAAATTTGCAATTGCGGATTTTCATAATAAATAAAAAAAAAACTTTGCGTGACAGCGTTGTTTAAATTAAAGTGTAAACATACCTCTTAAATGCTGAAATATTTTTTACTTATTTGATTTTAGGGTAGTTTTAATTTTGAGTTTAATTGTGTGAAGGGCATGAGTAAATATACAAAATTCTTGCATATCGATCTCTCCTTTTTTTTTTTGGTTTAATGATAACTCATGCATTAACTAATACTCTATAGTCTCTATTATGCAAAACTGATATGATTCATTCACCAGACAACAAAATCTATTGGTCAAAATTGACTTGGAAATGGCACAGCAATGGAGTGGTATTTTTAAGGCCAAAGCTTTTAAATTTGAATCTCACTAACACTTCAATAAATTGAGACTCACACCTAATTTTCAAGTATAATTTACTTTATATATGTAGTTTGCAAATTATTACATAAACATAAATTTATCTAATAGATACAGAAGATAGTGGTTGAAGATTGCCGTAACATTTAAAAAAAAAAATCCCTTGAGCCAGTGACTTTCGAAATGTAATTTTCTCCGCGCGTATAGATTAAACCTGGACATATGATGAACATTTTTTTTTTATGAAAATAACATAATTTCACATTTATTATATAAAAAAAGTAAATTTGTGTATTACCAATTTAAGATTTGCAGAGATGATTGATGGAGTATTGATTTTGCAGTGACATGACATGACATGCATGAATTTGGAAACTTGTACACGTATAATCGCATTAAGAATTAAATGCAGACGACCGACTACCCATAAGTCCCAGTCATGGGCCCCGCGAGGAGAAAAACAAGGAATTCGTACAATATATCTTATCTTGCAAACTGACCAACTCTCTCTCCTCTCTCTCTCTCTCTCACTCTCTCTCACATCAGATTGTCCTCCACCACCTCCCCACCTACTCCTTTTTAAATTGTATTCCATTTCCTAAATAAATTAACAAGTTGTGTACTTAAATGTTAAGTTGCGATCAATAATGGAGTAGTTATTCCCGAGATTAAATGTCTCAAATTCGCTAATATTTTATAAGTTGAGTCCATTATAACTGATTTTTCAAAAATGACTATGTCTTTTGTGTAGCTTAGAGATGGAATATTACATATATTGTTGACCCAAAATTTGTCATAGTTAATATAGATAGTGAAAATTAATAGTTGACATCAACTTTATTTTTATAAATTTTGTCAAACTTTGAAGATTTTGGACAAAATTGTCCCTAGTAATCTGGACAAAAATGCTGAAGACGAACACCACAATTTTCAGATATCATTTTACAGATTCAAAATTATCTCTTTCCTTTCCACCCTTCTTCTCCCTTCCGCCTCGTCGTCTACAACTTACAGCGCCGTCTGCATGTTCCATCGTCGTCTTCCTTACAAAGTCGTGCCGTCTACAACTTTCGGCATTCCGTCTGCAATTTCTATCATCTTCCTCCAACCATCACGCCGTCTCGCCCTTTCAGATCTATCAGATTTATGGTGGTGGTGGTGCACTCCTCGGATATGGCGGCGTCGGTGGTGGTGTGCAGAACACGGTGGCAAGCCATACAATAACAGATCTGAGAGATGATGCGATTCTGGTGATCTGAGCAGCGCAGATCTGTCACGGCGACATCGTTCGTGGTTGTTGTAGCGGAGGTCTGTGCACAACGGCGTCGTTCATGGTGTTAGACCAGCGATCTCATGAATTACATTTCAGCGACGAAGAAAATATTCAAAGCCTGAAGCCTGTACTTTTTTAAGTTGATTAGCTTGATTTGTATTTGTGGGACTAATGTGACGAGTAGATTTAGCTCGTCTCTTTCGTACCATCACTGTAATCTATTATATCATTATATTTGATGACTTTTTTAAAGATATTTGGTGATTTTTGGGTTGATTGATGATGACATTTGGTTAAAATTGTGATTTAAATTGAATGGAAATCTGGAATGAAATTGGATGATTGATGAAGTCGCATTGTGCCATGGTACAACTGGTACGACTGGCAATATTCGTCCCAATCGTGCCAATTGGTGGCGCGTTGCGCCGTGGTACACTTGAAACGAATGAGATCCGTTCGTACCACACTCGCTATAACAAACCCAGATTTTATGAATTTTGTAAAATTTAACCAGAAAACAGATGTGCACGACTATATATGTCTACCATGGAAAAGGACGATTCACCGAAGATGAACCTTACCCACGGCGGGATGCGATTGACCGAAGACGAACACTATCCACGGCAGAGACGAAAACAACTCACTATGGAGATGAAAGCTACGCTGGAGAAGACGACCGAAAAAGAAGATAAGAGAAATAATAGACTGTTCGGAAAGGTGTATGAATAAATCAAATCGGAAAGACGATCGAGAAAGAAGACGCGGTGGCGGCGGCGGAAGGGAGGCCGTGGCGGTGGCGGAAGAGAGTACGGGGAGAGAGAGAGCATGCGAGGAGAGAGAAAGTGAGAGTGAGAGTGGGTGAAAGAGAGAGTACGGGTGAGAGAGAGCATGAGAGGAGAGTGAAAGTGGATGGTAGCAGTAAAGTGATATGGAGGGCATTTAATTTTCTTTAGCTCAAAATTTACTACAATTTATTAGTAGAATATAATTGGTGGCCAATATTTATTTTTTACTAACTTATTTTGCCATTTCGCACCATTAACACTATATTGTTTAGGCAGCACGTACTTTGAATAGCAGTCATATTACCATCATCGTTAAAAAATATTAATAATATATTTGAATAAAAGTTTCTTCCTATATTCCTATTTACATGGACAAGATAAAAAGAGTTTAATAATATAATAGGTTTATTAAAAGATTTAAACACATAAAGTATAAAAGAAAATTTAATGCATATCTAATCTGGAAAGAGACTATAATTGTAGAGAACCAAAAAGAAGAGGAAGACTATACATACTTTTTGAGGAACTAACTAAAGATTATCGATCTCATATCAAATTAGTATCTTTAAAGTTAATACATATCAAATTATGGAACATAAGTAGAAAGATTGATCAGCTCTTTTACAGTATCAAGACGACGAGGTGGTGGGAATCGATAGGATTTATTGTAATGAAACTCCAACTCATGTTAGCCATTATGTGTAATTTTTCCTACGTTATCAATGAAATTTCTGGTTTAAAAAAAAAGGACGACGTATCATTGCCAATTTGTTACTAGTGAACAAAGCATCCATAATCCAGTAGTCATAACAATAATCAATTATTCTTTATAAAAAAAGGACACTATATTCAAATTTTAAAATAATAAATTATGACTTGAATATATACGCTGGACGTCAATCATTCAGGATTGATATATAATTGCCGATTTTCACGATAGATAAATATTGCTTATGTTAGTGTATTTATAGATAGATACATCTATACAAATATGAACTATTGCACCCTTATTGGTCAAATATGCATTTGCATCCAATCTTCTTACTATGAATAGCTCCCGACCAAAAATAGTCTATTCAGGTTTGCCTTAGTTTCGAATTGGATTTACAACTTTATAAGTGTTTTAAAGAAGGTGTTTTGTTTTTTATTTTTCCTTTTTGTTTGATAAAATATATCTCTTCTTACTTTTAAGGGTTAATTGCCAAAAATATTCATCAACCTTGACTTATGTTTTATAAAAGGTTTAAACAATTGAGATCTCATTTTTTTCATTTCTAGCAAATGGACAATGCAGCCTTATATTATAAACAAAGGTTCTAATATTAGTCTAGTTTCAGAAATGTGTATATTTATATATTTTTTTGAAATGGGTGTATATTTATATTTAAGCAATAAAAATAAAATTTCAAATAAGATGTAGTTGCTCTAAGCATCGCAAACAGATTTTTATGTTAATATATACTCCTTATCTCTACATAGACATAGGTAAATTACATAAGTTGGATTCTCATTCTCTCATTCCCAACTTAAGAAAAAGAAAAAAAAGGTCAAATTATCTAAATCAGATTTCTGGGGCTATAATTGTTGTTATTCAAATTCTTGAGGACAATTATACACTTTTATTAAACTCCAACATGTTTTATTTATTTTTTTTTTCAGATTTCTGGGACATTAGGTATTTAATTTAGAACTGTAGAGATAAAATAGTACATCTAACGTTGCACCCTTATTGGTCGAACATGCATTTGCATCTAATCTTCTTACCATAAATAGCCACCAACCAGAAAACTGAAACAAAAGAAAAAAGAGAAAGCGTCACAAGAATCACGTCAATTAATTAACGTGGGCCTCCTGCTCTCAATTATTAACAATATTTGTCCACCAAATAATTAGGAACATAGAAAAAGTATTAGATAAGCATCAACTTCCGATCATCAAAGAGTAGTATCATAAACAACCATATATTTCTATAGCAGAGTAATACTGAAATCCATATCTAAAAAGTCGGTCCGGATCTTTTACTATCTTACCGTGAGATTGTCTCGCACATATTAGTGTTTCCATAGTGATTTCATCAATAATCTAAAAATTAAAACTTGATACCTCAGCAAAAACTGTAACATGTGACAAATAACATAGATACTCCATTTCACAAACACATAATCCAGTTATCCAACAACAAATATACAAATAAAAGATTTAATAGAATGCAATATGATCAGTATCTGAGAATACAAAAGAGATAATCTTAGAATTATCCCGAGTAGGCGAGTACAAAAGATCAGCAAACGCCCAAACTGGACTGAGTTTCAATATTACAGCCCAGATTAAGAAAACTCATGTTACATTAATCAATAAATATTTTAAAACTTGAGTACATAATTTGGGAAAATTTTCAAATTCATTGTAATCATAAAACTTCTGAACTCCAGCATTTCTGCAACCCTCTTTTCATTACGAGCAGCCAATAAAAAGAGCCCAAAAACTTATGTACTTCCTAACTGAAAATGAATTCATGGGGTTTGTTTTACTAGGCTACGAGCTGATCGAGTTGCATCTGCTCGAGCCATGTCCCTATAACAGAATGATCAGTAGAGTCAGCTTGAGAACTTGTTTTCAAACACTCACCGGATGGCGCCGTGCCCGAAGCAGAAGCTGCAGGTTTGTCCAACATCTCAGGTGGTGATTCTTTGACAAGTGATTGCACCCATGTCACGTCGGGTTCTTCTCCATCGTTCTTGGGTTCAGCAGAAGATCTTCTCAGGAAAGCTTGATCATCTGGACCAACAGACCAATCAACTTTCTCAACAGGGGATCCCCACTTTGCCCAAGAACCGACAGGCGACCCAACTGGAGGTGCACGGTTGGGACCAAGCTCCCGGGAGCTAAGGCTATGCAGCATCTGCTGCTGCTGCTTCTCACGTTGGGCGAATGCTGACAGACGAGCACTCAACGGGGATGCAGTCTCCAAGCTTCTTGGTGACATCCTTGGGGATGAGACACCAAAAGAAGCCTGCAACAAATGGTGTTCAACATTTCTAGGAGAAAACATGTTAGTATTTATTGGTGATAAAAGGCTTTGTGGCTGTTGAAACTGATTGAGAACAGCTGATTTGTGTGTAGGAGAAAAAACACCAGAAGCTACTGCCTGATCAGCAAATATAGGCGATGATGAAAACTCCGCTGAAAATAGCTCTTCTAGATTGGAAGGAGTCAATGAAGATTTGGATCTACCAGACCGATTCAACATAGAAGAATTGGGGTGTGACTGAGTGAAAGATGACATGTCATTCATAGCCATTTGCTGGGCATCAAACTCACGCAACATATTTAGATCAGGTGGCATATCGCGGGCACTGAGGGAGGATCGCAAGCGACTTGACTGGAAGTTGCTACCAGGAAGATGAAGAGTGGGAACATTTGGATGAGGCCAAGCTGCAGATGAATGAGACATGCCATTTGCTGTAGGCGATAGGGCATGACTGAATGCAGGAGGAGACATAACTGAGTGCGAAGTGGGTGAGCCTGGCAACATGCTTAAGGCCGTAGCCATGTCCATGAAACTAGCTGCAGAAGCAGCTGACCTTGGAGAAGGGACGCCAGATCCAGTCGAGACATACAATGGTCGAAGTTCCTCTTGCAGGTGCGCAAAAAAGCAAACTTGTCTAGCACAGCTCGTGCCATCTTTACACAGTCTTGTTCGATATTGAGCAGGGTGCAGCCAGCACTCAAACACTCCATGTGCATACTCACACATGTCCCCTCGCCTACAAGCTCCCTTTCTAAAATCAGGACAAGGAACACAGCTATAATGGTACTTCCGAGGGTCTCTTCTACGGGCGTTTTCTCCAGGGTGAACAAAAGGGCATTCAGTCCAATCATGAGAGTAGGCCCTTGAACAAGGTCTCACCTTGAATGAATACATACGAAACTCGTCAGTTGAGTAAATACTATTCCTGATGTCTGGAAGAGATGGATCCACTGGATATTGTTTTTTCTCAGACACAGAATTAGCAGGAATGTCACTGAGCTTCAGAGCTGTGGGAGAAGATACAGAATCAGATGGGGAACATGGAGAAACACTTTCCGGAGATGATGATAAATCAGGTGAAGATGCATTGGAAGCAGTTACTGAGACCCCTTGTCTAATATCGCCAACAAAACCATCAGAGTAACTGTTCATAAACAAGTCTTCAAGAGCAGCTTTAGCACCAGGAATCCCACGAGGAACTACAATTAGATCAACTGGGCGCTGACCACAGGCATCTTCAATATTTGGATCAGCACCAGCAGATAAAAGCAATTTTACAACATCGAAGGCATTAACAGATCCTCCAGAGGCCGCACAATGGAGAGCAGTCCACTTATCTGGGCCACACAATCTATTCAAATCAACCTCTGGCAGAGCAACTATCAACTTCAACACATCAACACTACCATATGTAGCAGCTACCATCAAAGGTGTTCTTTCTTCCTGTGCAATCTGCTTCAGACCTCTCTTACGAACATACCAAGGCCCAGCCTCATCCACAGCAGACAAGTCAAGCTCAATTGTTCTCCTGAAAGCTTCAACATCGTTGTTGGCAGCATACTCAAGCAAACTGGAAAAGGAGTCCTCAGTCTCCACAGATAATTGACCCATTCCATTCATATTTTCAGAATTCGTAATACAGGATGACGGAGTAGCAGAAGAATTAGAATTTGGATGCTCCGGCCCACTGAACATAGCCCAGTCTAGCTCCATCAACTGCACGCCAAACAACATATGCATTCAATCATGAGGTGTTGAAAAGTATACTCATACGAAATGCTACAGAAACAAGCAAACAAACAAATAGACAAGGCATTGAGAACAATAGCCTGTATATGAACAAGCCAATGCTAGTCTGTATTAACTCTGAGTGATCATCAAGTATAAGAACTAGCAAATCCATATTTTGCAGTTTCAGGATAAGCCCCAATAAAAATTACAAGATTTACATGTACAAATTATTTGAAAAAGTATCACTCCTCCCACAAATAGCAGCTATTTGTCCTATAAAAAGGAGTATGCATTTGAGACGGTGCAGACCTAAGATCCGGAGTCTTTTAATAGTTTCCCTCTTTAATGAACATGGGGTAAAAAAACATACCCACAATTGAATTCTATAGATTACCAATACCAATATCACGAAAGGAGGGGAACATATGACCAAAATAGATTGTAATTTGCATTCCAATTCAAAAACTGAATAGTTTCCACATGTTTCACCAGCCTTATTCTAGAATAGCGAATCTTTAAACGGAAACCAATAATGTGCACCAAAACTATATAACCTCAAATGATTTTCTCACTTTTATAAATATTACTATGTGCTTACGAGAAATCCAGCTCAACGGAGAACGTTAGGTATTCTTCTCATCAAAAGACTAAAAACGCCAAATCGTCAATCATGGTATTCAACCAAACATTTAAAGTCAATTCTAAAATCCTTACAAAGAAATCGGATTCGAACAAAAAGGAAACAGATTTCACAGAAATTAGAAAAACCTAAAAGGAACAGTCCAAAATGGATCGGTTCAAAGTTGAGTCAACGCAACTCAAAAATTTGTATAAAAAAAAACAAATGAAAAACTCACCATGGACCCCAAAAATCGAAGCTTTGGCGGAAGATCTGCAGGCGGTTCATAATCCGTCACTTATTTACCGATCTACTGCCTGGAGGGAGAAAAAATGAGTAACTATAAAATTAGAAGCAGAAAAAAGAATATTCATTGTGTAGACTTGTCAGTGTATACATACAGAGCGTCAAGTGTGAAGGCGGGCGGGAGATGAGAGGAAATATCGAGAGAAAGCGAAAGGGGGAAGCTTGCTTTTGTTCCGAAGTGAGAAGATGTTTTAGGTACAGTGCACATGTATGTCTGTCCTAGAGAGAGAGAGAGAGAGGAGAGAGTGATGGGGAGGAGCGGTTTTGAAATTGAAATTGAAATTGAAATTGAAATTGAAATGTAGATGAAATTGAAATGGAAATGAAATGATGTTGAAATTAACGCGTAATGAAATGCGAAATGAGAATTTTTTTGTCCTTTTGCAAAGAGGGGCGGCGGTACGGACTAGATTACGTTTGGGCCGCGGCGGTTTAGTTAGACCAAGTATATATAGTCAAGGTCAAGCACTTCATTTTCGTATGAGTGCGTTAGATTTTTTCACTTTAATTTTCCAAATTTTAATATCTTACCGACCTCATATTAGCTCAAATCTTGAAACCTTTTTGGAGCATCTAGTACATCTCTAATTCCACGAATATATGTAAAATGATATGGGGTAATTTTATTCATACTTCTCATTTTTCTCTTTATAGCCCCCATAATTAATAATTAATAAATAATAAAAATATTAATTAAAGTACTATTTTACCCTTATACTAATATATATATTAAATACCTAATAAATTATATTTCTTCTCATTTCTCTCTCTGCTATAGCCACCAAACTTGTACACAATCACGCTATGCAGATGAACAACCGAACAATTTTTTTCTCTCCTGTCATCCCTCTCTCTATTTTGCAGTTAAATCAGAGATTCAATATCTAAATCTTGATTTCCATCTTTCACCCAAAATTATTTTACCGTCTCGCCTTCATATGGAAACTTCCAGAGTCTCCTACTTCGCCACTTATTTACTCCTTTCCGAAATTCCGCCATTGCTATGAGCCCCTAGACTTCAATGAAAGATTACTCTTGTCGATTAACAAATTTTCGCAAAGGTAGCAGAGTGGACAGAAGAAAGAAATGCAGATAATTGACGATTAAAAAAGAAAGAAAGCTTCGTCAATGAAGGAGATGACAATTTCTCTTTTGATTATTAAATTTGGATATGGACCGGTTGTTGTAGTTATTGCAATCGTTCTCAAGTTTATTTAAGGGTCTAATACGTACAATTGAAAGAAAAAAGAAAAACAAATTATTAAGAAAGAACAAAGCTTCGTCCATGAAGATTAATTACACTAACATTTCTGAGTTGAGCTGGGGGCTATACTGTAGACTGTAGTATAGATTATTATTATTAATTTAAGGTTTATTATGCAGTTATTAATGAATTATATTTTCGGGGGCTATAGGGGTATTTTAGTATAATTAATATAATTTTTTATTATTTATTTAAATAAAAGGGTTATAAAAAGTAAAATGGGGGCTATGTTTAGAATTGCCCGAATGATATTCCTCCTTCCTAGAATTTAGTCTTATTTCGTTATAAAAATATTAAATATTAATAGCCTATTTATAAACTTATTAAGCTCTTAACATTATAAACTTGTTTATTTTTATTACGTAAGTGCAATTTATATATTATGTATGACCATGTCATCCCCCCCCCATCGCGCGGGTGTTCACGCTAGTTAAAATAATTTTTAACCTCTTAGTTATATTTACAATCATTAATTAATAGTTAAAATATTGTCAAATATGGACTGTAAGATTCTAGAAATAAATTATCTTAATACCTGCCTTAAATTGGATAATCACAAGATTCAATATTGAAAATTTTATTTATTTATCACTCATTGAACAATTTAAAAAGCAGACCAAGTATGAAAAAATTAATATAAAGGATCAAATTATTTTCACGAGCCAAATTATTTACAAACCAGATGAGGACCATGATGCCTTGAGTTTTATTTGAGTCGTATTGAAATCTCGAGTTCACCCTTTTTTTTTTTATCACCTGCTGGTTTAGTGGTATTTTTATAACCAAAAATTTTAAATTCAAATACACCCACACTTTATAAACGCATCAGATTTTTCTTGTATGATTTACTTCTTATGTATAATTTTCAAAGTATTGTTATAGAAACATAATTTATTCAGTACATATCTCATATTACGATTGCGGATTACCATAGTTATTAAAAAATTCTTCCTATTGTTACATGCTCTAGAAGAGAAATATCGTGGGCTCATTTACTGGATACGGAAATAAACTTATGGGCTTAAATATTAAATTTAAATTGGGCTCATTAGATCTGTTTGCACATCTGTTCCAAATATCAAAGAATGCGGTGTTACATTACATGAGAAAAAAAAAATTATTTGAACAAAAATAAATTAAAAAGTACATATAAATAATATAAATAAATAAAGTAGTAAAAACAAGTTACAAATTTCGCCCGACAAATTCACATCGCGACAATTTTATAATTATCTATATATTAGAACATATAAAGATCAAAATTCACACAAGGTAACCTTTGAAAGATTCAAACAAAAAATTAAACCGAATATACTCTTTACAAATAATGTTTTTTAAATCATTCCCAATCTTATAGACTTAGTTTTATTTTTTGAGGTAAATCTTCTAGACTTAATGATGAAGACACAAAATTACAAGAAAATATAAAATCTGTTGATTAAAAAAAAAACGAGGAAGATAAATATCATTATTATAGAAATAAAATGAAAAAAATCATCAACATTTTGATCGTTCAATCATTCTTATACCGCAAGTAAGACATACTAAGGTCCGTTATCCTTTGTTGCAAATCTTCAGAAAGAATAAAAAAATATGAGAAAAATTTATCAATCACATGTTTGCTATAGTGTGGAAAAGAATCTAAAACATGAATATTAATCAGATAAGGTGAAGAAAGAAACTGGCTGAAAAAACATGTGAAAAGAAGAGGATAACGAAAATGAGAATATATATCTATATTTTTCCAAAGATAGAGGGTAACCGACCCTTATATGATAAAAAGGATCTCAATCATGATATATATATATATATATATATATATATATAGTGTTATCTCAATCTTATCCAAGTAAATACATGATCAACCAAATACTGAAAAGAAAATTGCACAACAGGATGCAAATCCTTGTGATTCTTACAAAATTCCAACTAAAAAGGAACATATCTACAAACATAAAGGAAACACAAGAAAATAAAAGAGTAGTGAATTCAAGAAAACAAGATGCTAGTCTCGAGTTCTAATTAAGTTTTATGCTTAGGCTTCACTTTAACACATGACTTCACAAATTGCTTCAAACCCTTCTTAGGAGGCTTCTTCTCTGCTGATGTTTCTCTGCTCCTCTCACCTTCAAACTCCTCTTCTAATTGCAAACACACCTGATCCAATATATATTATTCATTATGAATCTTCAATCATATCCTATATAAAAAAACCAATTTATCTATAATTTAATTACCGTGTCATAGTATTGCTCGCGTCACAAACCGTAAAAAAGGTCAATACAAAATAATAACTATAAGTTGTAAATGCGGGAAAAAAAAATTAATTTTTAAAAAAGAATTGAAAGAGAATTTTGATGAGGTAGGTAGGTAATTAGTAACCTTCAAGATTCGATCTTCAGCATGAAGCAATCTGTCGATCAAGTTGCCCTTTTCTTCGACTTCTAACATCACCTCGTTAACGGGGCGACACCGCTTCTCCAGCCGCTCCGGCGACCATGACGGCCGACCGTCGCTCGTTAGGGTGCCGCTCGACGTCGTCGAAGCATATGATGAACTCTTCGGAGAGAGGTGATCGCCTCGAATATCTTCCAACTGTTTCAACTGTCAATCAAAACGTACCCTCCAATTTTAGTTTAATTTGCGCACACACTCATGTAACGTTAATGTGCAACCACAAGAAGTTGTAAGGATACAAGTTTGGTTTTTAATTTCCTTCTTCTACATTTTTCTTCTAAAGGTTGGTTGTTCTTTTTCAGCTACACTTTATCGAGAGAGAGAGAGAGAGAGAGAGAGAGAGAGTTACGTACGATGATATCAAGTCGGTTGAGCCTAGGGAGTATTGGTTCTTCAGAGGTTGCAGACATCTCCAATGGGTTTCAGATTATGTAGTAAATCAGCGCAGAGTTGTGTTGGAAAGGGACAATAATGTAAAGCAACAAGACTTTATTATACATGATTAATTGAGAGAAGATATATATAAGTGGAGAAAGAAGTGATATATACTTATGTATACGTGTAATAATGGATGATAAGGTCAGTTTTAGTTTAATGCTTCTTGTTGTATTACCTCTTTATTTGACACGTTAGATTACCACCCATGCACCCCACTCCCAGCCGCCACGTGTCATATTTTTCTTTTCTTTTAATATTTTCCTAGGAATTTGGGTCTATCCGATTGATTTTGGAAAATTCTATTCATCCACAACCGGGGGCGGGGGGGAGGGGCCGACCGGTCACCCCTGAGCGCCCAGGCGCGGCGGTCACCCCCCGTTGGCAACTGGCGAGAGGTTGTAGCTACGGTCGCAAATTCGACCAGCCTCTCGCCTAGGGATGGGTCGGTACGGTATACCGAATTTTCACGGTTTATCGATCTTTCACGGTATACCGTATTCATGGCATATTTTTTCATGCCGAATTTTTACGGCATATCGAGCCTATTTTATAATTTAATAAACCTGATAGTTATGATAATAATAATAATAATAATAATAATAATAATAATAATAATAATTTCGAGATCAAATAAAATAATATCCCAAATTCTCAATAATTAAATTCCAACAAAATAATTTTTAATTATTTCTAAAGATGAAAATATAATAATTAATAAATTAAACTTATATGAGGTACGGTATACTGTATATATCGGACGACAGTATGTACCGTAAGTTCGGTATATAACGGAGATATCGGTATATATCGCGGTATCAGGAAAACTCATACCGTTACCGTACCGAAATTTACGGTAAATTCGGTATTTTTTGGTACGGTAAGAGTGGTATACCGATTTTTCGGTATACCTCCCCACCCCTACTCTCGCCCGGTCTCTCCTCCTTCTCCCTCCATGCGGCGGCTTCTTGTGATTCCTCTTTTTTTTTTTTTAATTCAGCAGGTAAAAAAATAAAATGAAATGGAGCAGCATTTTCTACATTCAATTTCACTCAATCTCGAAAATGATTTGATTGAGGAAATTTGGAGACGTTTTGGGCCGATCAACTAGCTCTAGTTTAATTTTAATATTATTTGTATTTTTCTTTATTGTATCGAATTTTCAAATTCAATAAAATTAATCTATTTAATAATTTATTTGTTTAGTACTAGTTTATAGTTAATAATAAAAACAAAAAAAAATAAAAAAAAATAATAATTACACAATTATTAGAGACCGATGATAAGAGACCTTACCGTTGGAGACGATTTTGAGACCGATCTCTTAATGATTGGGACCTCACAAAAAGTACAAAAAGAATTAATTAAATATTGAAAGACCAGTCTCTCAAAAACTACTACTATAGATATACTATATGCACACTCTTAATAAAATTTTCACGACTTCGACTATGTTTGTTTGTTTTGGTGATGCATGTTCTCATTTGGGTGTATGGCTACGGTGGAGATGAATTCAGTTACGATGCATAATGTCTGTTAAATTTTTTGAATTATTATCCAAAAATGCTCAATAGGAATGATAATTCCAATGAATAGATAAGTACGACCAACGACACCTTCATTTATATGATCAGACTTTGATCAATCAGTTAATTGGGAAACTACGTATGCTTGATTCTAGGAGGCATGACATTGGGATATAGATTATCATAAATAAGTGGATAATCGAACCAACTACAAGGGTGGAAACACAAAATTCTAGGAGGCATTATTTGTTTTGTCTTCTTAGTCTTCGACACAAGAAAAGGAATTTATTTGTCAAAAATTCCTAGTCTTGTTTTTTATTTTTTATTTTTTATTTTTATTTGATTTATTACATATAATAAAATATAATAAAATAGTGGACAAAAAAACACAGATAGCAACTCCCAAGTTTATTTAACATCCACAAAAATACTTTAATTAATATTTGGTAAAAATTTGAGTACAACCGCCCTACTGTAGGATTTATTTATTATTTCATTCTTATCATGGGTTGACTAAAATCTACTCCCTCTCCCTCTGTTTTGTTTTAAGTGTCCTATTAAGAAAAATTACAAAAACCAAGGAAGCATGAGATATTACTTTTATACCCATATTTATTATTTTCAAAGTCTAATAATTACATTTTCCAATAAATATTGTGAGGGTAAAATAGGAGTTTTGTTATTATTTTAACCTCAAATTCCACAATAGGACACTTAAAAAGGAACAAGAATTTTTAATCAATAGGACACTTATAAAAAAACGGAGGGAGTATAATCTATAATAATATAAAAGCTGAATGTTCAACTTATTTAAAAGAATACCCTTTTCCCGCCTAAATGTAAGTAGGGTCCACGTACAATAGTTCTGGCGTGTAAACCTCTTTGTTCTGACCGATTGACTATTCAAAGACTACAAAAGTCATTGTCCATAGTACTCCCTCCGTTTTTTTAAGTATCCTATTGAAAAAAAAAATTGTTCCTTTTTAAGTGTCTTATTTTAGAAATTGAGGATAAACAAATGATAAAGTTCCTACTTTACCCTTTTTCTTAAATACTATCATAAGTTAGCAATTATTTTTGTGCAAGAGCCATTCCAAATTCTTGATGCTTAGTAATAATTGCGTACATATAACTAAAACAATGGATTAGTTTTGTAACATTACAAATTCAAATCAATTTCTTGCAAATGTGAATTATTTTCAACAAAATCAATTGTAGAATTCAAATCAATTTCTTGCAAATGTGAGCGATGGTGTGAGTTTGGAATCATTTTGTTAATAATTTTTTTTTATCGTGACAAGGTTTCCATTATTGACTGATAACTCTATTTTATATCATCAAAAGAAATTTTGAATTCAAACAAATTTTAAGAATTTGGCGGTGGAAGAAATTATTAGCGGCAAATGAATTTTTTTATCAAAAGTTGAGAAAATTGTCATATGTATAGAACTTTAACAGATTGAATGAAAGATTAACAGGTTTGTAAAATTTTTTGCAGTCAACTAAAAGGTGAGCAGCTCACGGTAATCAAATGCTCACTAATATAATTGAAGAATAAATTTATTAGATTTTGAAAATAATAAATATGGGCACAAAGATAATACTCCATACTTCCTTGGTACTCCCTCCGTTTTTTTATAAGTATCCTATTGAGAAAAAATTCTTGTTCCTTTTTAAGTGTCCTATTGTGAAATTTGAGGTTAAAATAATAACAAAACTCCTATTTTACCCTCACAATATTTATTGGAAAATGTAATTATTAGATTTTGAAAATAATAAATATGGATATAAAAGTAATATCTCATGCTTCCTTGATTTTTGTAATTTTTCTTAATAGGACACTAAAAACAAAACAGAGAGTATATGTATTTTTTCTTAATAGGACACTTAAAAAGTATTTGCCTGTGACACTGACATTTGACCGAGATTAGATATCCAAAAGTTGGAGCCCAAATTTGAATTTGAAATCATCTTTACATGAAGAGACTTTTTTACCTCTATATATAAATAGGTGGAACAAATTTATCTTTCAGAAATAATTTCTTATCCTGCTTACATGCCTAATTTTCACTTGGTTTCTACTTTACTTTTATTGTAAGCCTACATAATTATGAGATATGTTCTCATTTTAATCTGCCATTGTGGGTTGTTTAATCTTTCTCTATTGTTTTTTTCTTTTACTATCTATTACATAATTAAAATTCCTATTTAACTAATACAACACGAGCTCTCTCTCCGAGTACACATCTTCACTGAGATGGATTCTTTAACTTCTTTAGTTCTGATGTGCAGCTGCTAGGGATGGAGTTGGGCTCGCAAATTACACCTGACAAAGAAGGATTAATGGTTAGCATCCTTCCAAACCTTCATCCATCAACAAAATCCATCTTTTAAGAGCATATCAAGTTCTCGATTTGGATTTTAAAAACAAACAAACAGGAGTTTTAAATATGTATTTATATGATCAAAATATTTGCTATATATTACAAGTAAATCTTCCTTTCTATAGGATAATTATTTCAAATTGTTCCAAATATTACATAAAACCTGTTAAACTTCAGTTCACTTTACGATATGAACAAATATAAATCTATTCAGTTTTGGAAACTTAACTAATTTAATACAGCAGTATGTAAATTCCTTGAAAGTTTTAAACATGAGGTTAATGTAGCGAAATAGTTATTTTTCTAAATTCAATTAATAAGTATCTATTTCACAGAGGCATATCTTTTTGTGTTCTTACTTATACTATATATTTTCTGACAGAAATTTACTATGTTTAGGTCCATAAAAATGAATAAATTAACTAATTAAATTTTCTGCATTTTTTTTAGTATCTTATAACATGCTTTCATAGTTTTTTTTTTAACTTCTCGGTTTGATGCATATTATTGACATAGATCCAGAAGATCTAGACAAGAATCAAGTTCTGGTATGTTTTCTGGAACATAGAACCAACACATTTCACAAAGGTATATTTCTTTTGATTTATTATTATTACAATATATATTTTGACTAAAATTTGTAAGTTTTAGGTCCATCAAAATGAGGAAATTAACTCAGTCAAGTAGATTACATGGGAAACGAATAAAGAAAGAGGAAAAATGTTCAAGTGAGTTTATTTTTATCATGTTTTGTTTTTTTGTTATAATACAATGTTACTGTAACTAATGCAATAATAAGATGTTGTAATCTTACCTCCTTTTCGATTTGTTGCTGATTTTATTATTTTGTTTTGCTTCCTACTGTAACAAAGAAATAAAAATTAGCACAGTTACAATTATTGTTTTACTATAATATATATAATAAATGCAATAATATATCACTTAGAAGAATCTAAATGTTCTTACCTGTTACATTATTTTGTGCTGGAAATCTGTTCACAGGCTCGATATTGTGCATTGGTGAATTGTAAGAGTATTTGATTAACACACCTGCGAAAAAAATGATGTCAGTTACCAAATTATGCTTAAAATATGTCCAAATAATTGATTTTTGTTGAGAATTTGTAAAAGAAATACTTATATAAAAAATGGAAACGTTATTTACTTTTTGTGTACCAATTTCGTCTGTGTTTCAGACAAACAATTTGTACACGGATTAAGCCTAATGTACAAAATTCAAGAGGTTCTAACTATAAAAAAATAATATGTATCGCAATATGTGTAGAGACTCTTTTGACTTTTGAGATCTCTTAAGACTGTGCCAAAAATTAGATCTTCAGTTCTCAAGGACCAGCATTCTTAAAGCTGGATATTAACTGCAGATTTTAGAAAAGATTAAAAAATATCAAAATACCGATAACATCTATTTTAGATAGAGAATAAACCCAAGTTATATTCTATCTATAGATCTATAAAATAATTAACAAAAAAAGTTCATAAACCGAATAACCTGAGTTTCAAAGTCAGAAAAATGTACATCTACACTAAAAAAATCATTGAAAGAGATAGAACTGTAAATATATACTGGATCTGTAAAGAAAAGAAGCTATTCAAAAGAATTACGGTGGATGATATACTGGATCTGTAAAGAACAAAGACGAATTTTTTCAGTGGTTGAAGGAATAGAAATTGAAGAAGTAGGTGGTTGAGAAAATTGTTCGGTGGATGATCAGTTTCGTTTAGCTTAACGCCTTTGGCGGCGGCGATTTGTAGCGGCAGAAATTTTTTCGCCTGAGGTGATGAGTGAGGATAGTGTGTGCGCCACTAGGTTTCAGTGGGTTCAAAATGAAACCTAGAATCTGTTTTTTATACCTGGGTCTAATTTTAGTTTATCAAACTTGGTGGTTGATATGCAATAAACTCGATTTATTTTTTTTAAGGCTTGGGCCGTGATATCAGTAAATTTTTATGGGTTTTGTTTAAGTTGGCCTATATTTCCTTTGGGCTCTTACGAAGGGGCTCTAAATTCATTAATAATGTTATGTTATAGGTTGTATTACTTGTATATATTATTAAATTATTCAAAGAATGACTTTTAAGTGGCCGATTTTAGCTGGTATTATTGTGCTAGGATAAAGTTCACTTCATGTTATAATTTAATATTTTTGTAGTGTTTATATTTATAATATTGTAAATTATTTTTTCTATCTAATTTTGTGGTAATTTACAATAAAAATTTAGATTGTGAAACTTAAATTTATCTGATCTTTTCTATATTAATGTATCTTTTATATATTTTGAAAATATAAATTTATTAAATTTATATTTATAGATTATATTTGAAATTTCTAAATGGTTCTAAATAATTTTATTCTAGGTGTATCTTCTTCTAAAATTCCACGATTCAATACATACGTTGGAGTGGATAGCAAGGTTGTTCGAGTAATTGACAATAATGGATTGAATTTCACATTGCCATCAATTCAAAATGAAGTTACAAATAGTAAGTTTGCTTTATTCCGATTAATGACATTATTGAATTGTAATTTTTTTTTATATTTATATTGTACTAATGATAATATTGTTATATGTAGGTGGTGGATATTGTTACTCTGCGCTCTCAGAAAATTTGACTACTACTCCTAATTATATTTCTAAATCAGTTAATTTTGAGCAATGTAGTCAAAATTCTATAGTTATTGATTGTAAACATGATCTTTCAAAACCTTTAGAATTAGAAGCATTAACGGTTGGAGCGTCGTCTGGAACTGTGTCAACTCATGCTATTAATGATAAGATATTGCCCTCTGAAGGTGCTTAGAATCATTTTTTTTAAACTATAGTATATAAATATTTTTTACTTTAATATTTGTAATACAATTTGTTAAATTGTTTATTGTGTATTATTCATATTTATATCTTACTGAAGAACTTTAATATTTATCTTAATTTGCAGAATATTGGGATATTGGGGATCCAAGTTATATGTGTGGATTTTGTTGTGCTTTTTTTTGGTACGAAGAGAGATTGGGGAAACCAGTGAAAGCAAAAAATTCCAAAATATTCTACATGTTGTGTGAATGGAAAGATTCAACTTCCTAAGCTTTTGACTCATCCAAAAGTTCTTCATGATTTGTATTTTGGGAATGATTCAAGGAGCAAGCATTACTTGCAAAATCTTCGATCGTATAATAGTATGTTTGGCTTTACATCGATGGGAGGAAAGGTAGATAATAGCTTGAATAAGGGCAATGCTCCACCTATTTATCGGTTGCATGGTCAAAATTATCATTTAATTGGTAGCATGCTACCTTTAGATGGTTGTTCTCCGAAATTTGCTCAATTATATATTTACGATACGGAGAATGAGGTGAATAATAGGCTTCTATCTGTTAGGTATGTTTCTGCTATACCTTAATTTATGTGTAGTGAAATATTATCTATTAATATTATTTTTTTAATTATGTTACTTTTCAGGGGAAGGTCTGAAATCGATCAACTTCATCCTAATATTGTTTTGGAGATTCAAAAGATGCTTGATGAGAATAATGTATTGGTGAAATCCTTTAGAATGGCAAAGGATATGATGCTTCATACTGATTCTCAAAGTATAAAATTGAAATTGATCGGTAGGAGAAACAGAGATGCTAGGTTGTATAATTTGCCAGCTATTTCTGAAGTAGCAGCACTAATAGTTGGCGATTTGGATGAAAATATTGGTGATCGGGATATCGTGGTTAAATCTCAAACGGGAGAGTTGATGTGCATTAATGAATTGCATCCATCTTATCTTCCTTTGCAGTATCCATTGTTATTTCCTTATGGTGAAGACGGATATACTGAAAATATAATGTTTTCAGAATCTGGGGGTAGTTCGGCTTTTTCTAGAAAGAGAGTTAGTCCAAAAGAGTTTTTTGCATTTCGGTTGCATGAAAGAGCAGACGAATTATCGTTAATTCTTCATTCTCGAAGATTATTTCAGCAATTTGTGGTTGATGCTTATACTATGGTGGAAGCTGTGAGGTTAAAATTTGTCCGTTCTCATCAGAAACAATAGCGTGCTGATATGTATAGGGGCTTAGCGGATGCCTTATTGAGGGGGGAGACAGATCCATCTAGGCAGGGAAAACGAGTTATATTGCCATCCAGTTTCACAGGCGGTGCTCGCTATATGATTCAAAATTATCAGGATGCAATGGCTATATGTAGGTGGAGTGGATATCCTGATTTATTTATCACATTTACTTGCAACCCTAAGTGGCCTGAAATTTTTAAATATGTTGAGAAGAAATGATTTAAGGCAGAGGATCGACCAGATATCGTGTGCAGAGTTTTTAAGGTTAAATTAGATAATCTTATAAAGGATCTCCGCAAGAATAAAGTTTTTGGTGGTGTTGGAGCAGGTAAATACTATATTCTATGAGAATTAGTTGTTCTAATCTAGTGTTTGTTTTATTGTTCTAATTTTAGTTGTTTTGTTCCTGCAGTTGTCTACACTGTAGAGTTTCAAAAACGTGGATTGCCTCATGCTCATATTTTATTATTTCTGGCGAACGGAGACAAGCACCCTGAACCTGAACATATTGACAAGATAATTTCTGCAAAGATTCCTTATCCAGATGTTGATCCAAAATATTATGCTGCAGTGCATGATATAATGGTCGATGCAGTAAGTATTTTCCAAAGAAATATGTTGAAAATACTACTGTTGATGAAGATGGATATCCACTGTATAAGAGACGTAACAATGGTCGAACTATTATGAAGAATGGTTTTCTTTAGATAACGGATTTGTTGTGCCCCATAATCGCTATCTTCTGATGAAATATAGAGCACACATCAATGTTGAATGGTGCAATCAGTCTCAATCGATCAAGTATTTATTTAAGTACATCAACAAAGGGCATGATCGTGTAACTGCTTCCTTTTATCGTTCGAGTGAAGATGGTGAAGGGGAAAAAAATGTAGATGAAGTTAGTATGTATTACGATTGTCGATACATCTCTTCTTGTGAAGCAGCTTGGAGATTATATGGTTTTGATATTCAATATCGAGATCTTGCTGTTGAGAGATTAAGTTTCTATCTTCCGGGCGAGCATAATGTGATTTTTTCGGAATCAGAATCTTTAGATGACATACTTAATCAGCCAAGTGTGAATAATAGCATGTTTCTAGCTTGGATGAAGGCAAATAAGGAGTACCCAGCTGGTAAAGAGTTGACTTATTCAGAATTTCCGACAAAATTTGTTTGGAAATCTGATAAAAGAGAATGGGTACCTCGGCAAAAGAGAGTTTGTATTGGAAGGTTGTTTTATGTACCTCCTGGTTCTGGTGAGTTATATTACCTGAGATGTCTATTGAATATAATTAAGGGAGCAAGATGCTATGAGGACATAAGGACTAAGGTTGGTGTGCTATATTCTACATTTCAAGATGCTTGCTATGCATATGGATTGTTGGAAGATGACTAAGAATTTATTGATGGTATTGTTGAGGCCAGTCATTGGGCTTCTGCTTCTTCCCTTCGAACCTTATTTGTGACTTTATTATCTTCTGATTCCATTAGTAGACCTGAAATTGTTTGGAACAGTTGTTGAAAGTTATTATCAGATGATATTCTTTACAATCGAAGATTGTTACTACATCATCCAAGTATTAAAATTTCTATATTTTATAATTTATTAATAATGTATATACTATTTTGTTGACATTTTTTGTTATTCATGTCTCAGATTTGCTATTAATGGAGGATGAGATAAAATTTTGCTTTGGTGGAGATTGAGAATTTGTTGTTGAATTTGGGGCGAAGTTTGCGTGAGTTTGACACTATGCCATTTCTGTTTGCTGATTATTTTCAGTCATGTCAGAACAGATTGATAAGTGATGAATTATGTTACGATAGGGAAAGTTTGGCAAGAGATCACATGGAGTTTCTTTCTAAGTTCACCGACGAACAACGTCACGTGTATGATTCTATAATATCTTCTGTTGAGTCAGATAGTGGCGAGGTGTTTTTTGTCTATGGATATGGAGGTACTGGCAAAACATTTATATGGAAGTCATTATCAGCTTGCATTCGATCGAAAGGTGATATTGTGTTAAATGTAGCTTCAAGTGGTATAGCTTCTTTGCTATTGCCTGGTGGAAGAACTGCTCATTCGCGTTTCAAGATTCCTATTAATCCAAATAAAGATTCAATTTGCAACATTAAACAATGTAGTCAACTTGCTGATCTTATTGTCAAAGCAAAACTTATCATTTGGGATGAGGCTCCTATGATGCATAAGTTTTGTTTTGAGGCATTGGATAGAAGCTTGCGTGATCTAATGCGGTTTTCCAACGCTGCTAGCATGGATTTACCTTTTGGAGGAAAAACTGTAGTATTTAGTGGGGATTTTCGTCAAATATTGCCAGTTATTCCTAAAGGTAGCAGAGCAGATGTTGTCAATGCAACTATTAATTCTTCCTACCTTTGGAGTAGTTGCAAGGTTTTGAAATTGACAAAAAATATGAGACTTCAAAAAAGGAGTTCATGTGTTGAATCTTTGGAATTGAAAGAATTTTCTGATTGGATTGCTGGTATAGGAGATGGATTAGTTTGAGGTCCAAATGATGGTAATGCCATTATATATAAACATTCCCCTTGATATTTTATTACCGAATATTGGAGATTCGTTGCATGATATTGTTTCGAGTACTTATCTGGAGTACCGAAATAATGTTGCAGATGTTTCGTATATAGAAAATCGTGCTATTCTTGCTCCAACATTAGCTGTGGTTGATTTAATAAATAAGCACATGATTAACTTGAACACATCTGATGATCGAGTATACTTGAGCTCTGACAGTACTTTACGATCGGAGTCACGCTCCAGTTTGTTGGAAGAAGTGCACACACCTGAATTCTTGAATTCATTGAAGTGTTCTGGTACTCCTAACCATGAGTTGATACTTAAAGTTGGTACCCCAGTCATGTTATTGAGAAATATTGATCCAGTTAATGGGTTGTGCAATGGTAGTAGATTGGTGATTACGAAGCTTGGTTGTCATGTTTTGGAAGGAAAACTTTTGAGTGGGCATAATGCAGGAAATATTGTTTTGATTCTTCAATTGTCAATTTGTCCATCGGATATTAGATTGCCATTCAAGTTCCAGCGCCGACAATTCCCATTGATAGTATTATATGCAATGACTATCAACACGAGTCAAGGACAATCTCTTTCACAAGTTGGATTGTTTTTAAAACATTCCGTTTTTAGTCATGGTCAGCTTTATGTTGTTGTTTCAAGAGTTACAAGTCGGAAATGGATTAAAATTTTAGTTTGTGATGGGGAGAATGATCGTTCTACTACTACAGAAAATGTTGTGTACAAAGAAGTATTTCGAAATGTTTAATCTCTAAATTGTTTGTTGTTGATGCTGTAATTGAGATTTGGATTTGTATTGAAATATTGAAGGGTATTGAAGAGCAAAATGACATTTATGGTTTATGATTTTTTATTTTATTTTGTGGTATTCTTTGGTGTACTTTTATTGAAAAAAGGTACTAATATATTTTTTACATGTTGTTTTTCTGTTTAATATGGCGAAAAGAATAGTCATTAAATATTATACCATAAGTATAAAAAAAGATAAAATTTAATTATATTATTTAAAATAGAAATATAGATACTAAACATATATAATGTTAAAATTGTTTATGAGTAGCACAAATGATATGAAATATTAATGACTACAGCTTGAAAACTAAAAATATAATAAAAAATTGATTATGTATATAATTGAAAAATTAGGATAGATATTTAGATCATTTATGTATACTAGCAGAGAGATTACGTGCGTTGCACATATAAACTATTGTTTAAAATAATTAATTTATTATAAATAATAGTAATATATTTGAAAAAAAATTAAGTTGTAATATTATTATTTTTGACTATGAACTTCAACAAGTTATTAGCAAGTATTAGATGAAAAATATATGTTAATAAATCAATTGTCGTGCATTATTTCAACTTTAATTCAGTTGAGGTTGTAATTATCGATAATAAATTTAATTACACCAAAAATCACATCTTTTACACAAGATTGTAAATTCATTTTTATCGTCGTTTATGAGTAGCAATAAAAGATATGGAATTAACCCTTCATAAACTATGGCTACATACCTAAAAATAATTCATAATCAATTTCAGTAAGGAAAAAGTCTAATCAATGTTTTTCTTTTTAATTTTTAATATTATTTTTATTTTAATACTTGAGAAATTATAATGCGGATTGTCAATTTTACAAATTATGCAAAATTCAAGCCCATTTTTAAAAGCATAATGATGCCAATTATGCTCGATTCCATTCAATTTATCGTCTAATGTGATATTGTGCTTTAAAGCTAAGAAATTAATTTATCAACCACTAATTTTCGACTCTCTTCACAATAATCATGACAGACCTAAAAATACTTAATAATCAAATCAAATAATAATTCTAAATTAAAAAATAAATTACACAATAAATTTCTGACATAATAAAGTAATCTAGAACTATTCAAATTTATGTTATCATTTCTATTTCACCTTTGAGTAATAGAATATGTAGGACTATAATATTAATTAATTTATTAAGTTGTTATAGTAGTAGTAGAAGGATTATATTATTAATTTATTATCATAATAAATTAAATATAGATTTACAATATTGCTCTTAAGATAAATATAATGATAGGGATATATTAGACAAACTCAAATTTGTAAGAATCCGCTCTTTTATAATAGGTATAGATAATTGAAAAATTAGCATGTTTGATTTGTTGTGAAGTATAAAATATTAGTTGAACCATACTAACCTGTGATGGAGGGAGTACTATTTTTCTTTCTTTCTAGAAAGAAAATGTAGTGGTGCAGTCCGTGCAATAATTATGATGTTCGTGTTGTTGGGGTACGTATTTCGATCTTGATTTTGATAAATAAGATTATTAGTCCATTCCGTCAATAGAATAACTTGATTGGTTTATTATTTTTATTCTTATTTTGATATTTTTAATTCATATATTAAATTTTTAGATGTACACTCCGTGCATCGCACGGGTAATACCTAGTTCTTTATGAAAGTTAAACTAATAGTGCCCTCGGGCTAACTTAAATCGATAAACATGTCACTATTTGAAAAATAAAAGAATACGGATCCTAGGCAAATTACAAAAAATGCTCAGTTATCAGTAAAGGTGTTCATCGGAACCTGAACCGGACGAACTGAACGGTTCCGGAACCAGAACCGGTGCCTCCGGTTCGGTTTGGAATTGGAACCGGTGCTTCCGACGGTTCGGTTCCGGTTTCAAATTTTTGGAACCGGAACCGAAACTAAACTTTGAACCATTTTTTTTTACACTACTATTTTTAAATGTGATTTTTTTGTGTATAGAAATGGAATATTAGGTGACAATAACAACAAAATATAGTATCAAATAATAATTCTCAATATAGTCAAGTATCAATTATCAAAGCTCAACATTGGATTTTCGCCCAAGAGGTTTTAACGAGGCTCGGCCCTTGAGTGATCAAATCATGTTATCTTCAAGGGTTTGAGGTTGTTTACGAAGTCATCAATAATATCTACTTCGTTTTAGTTTTTCATTGCAAATAACTTTTGCCCACAACTTATCGAATATACACAAAAATATTTGAAAATAAAAATAAAAATTCCGGTTCGGAACCGGAACCGGAACCTAAGTGACCAACGGTTCGGTTCCGGTTCGGAACCGAACCGTTGGCCACCTCTAGTTATCATTCAAACTAACAAAAATTCAATTAACATTTGTTTTTTTTAAGATTGATAAAGAATTATAACGAACCTTTAAGAAATATTTAAACGGTGAAAATTTTCTCTATAAATATAATAAAAATGATAATTATTCTGAAAAAAGTGATAATTATACTTTTACTCTTGACTAGTTAAAATATTAGGTGGCAATTATTACGAAGAGAGTGACAATTCGGATCCGACCACACGATCTTGACCACACCACATATATTCTTATATTTACAAATTAAAACAAAACCAGAATTTAATTAGTCAGTTTCCTGATCAGATTTGGTGTTATCATCAGAAGGCCATTGGATGGTTTCCAGAAGTCTCTCTCTCATCAGCTTCAAATTCTCATCAGATATTTCCTTGTATATTTCACCATGATCGCATTTCTGCATAACAAAAATCCAGAAATTAAATTAAATTTGGCAAATTATGATGAATAATTCACAGAGAGCTAGCTAGCATCTTTCATTGCAGGAAAGAAAAAATGGAGGAAGAGGCAATCTTTAGCCATGATGAGAGAGAGAGAGAGAGAGAGAGATTATATTTATATGTATAGATATGCATACCTTGATCCATCTGCCGTAGAGTGTGAGGCGTGTAATCATCACTCTTTCAGCAAGTTCTCGCCTTTCCTGCCAACAAAATATATTTATGCACCAAAACTGTTAACAACATATCAAGAATGAAGACAAATCCCAGCAATCTACCTAAGTTGTTCTACATTAATTAATTAATTTATATCAAAATTAATGTCTCACCTTAACGAGAGTCTGAAGAAAGCGCGTGCCGTTGTTTGGTACATTGTCTGCAACGAAGCTGTGACGTTGCACAATAATATTAAATTAAACAAGAAATTATAATAAATGGAATGGAATTAGCAGATGAATCAATTAAAGAATTGTTTGCTTAATTACTTACTTGTTGAACCATTTATACTGAGGCGGATTCATTTCATAGAGCTGTTCAAGAACTGTCCTTACAGCTTTAAACGTGAAGTAGTTTACAAGTTCCTGCAGCCATTAATTTAATTAATAATAATAGTGTTTCAGAATCAATACGTAGATACATAGATTTTTGTAATAAAAATAATTAGAAGAAGAATTATATACATATATATATAGGCATTATTGATGATGAAGTGATCACCATTTTGACATCATTGAAGGTGTCATCGTACTGTCCTCCTAATTCATCAACAACAATGAGGCGTCGAAGCCGTTTGTGTTTCTTGGTTGAATTGCAGCATAGCAGCATTTTTGCAGAGCATGAACCCAACAAAGAATTGCTCAAATGCAACATCCTCATCTGCCTTCTCTTCCCAACATCATTTCTTCTGTTGAAATGAGAAACACTGTTGCCTAATTTGATGCTTGAAGACATGGAGGAATCCACACACAAACATGCCCATGCCCATGATGATGAAATCCCTTCTCTAAAACACTTCATTGATGATGCCATCACTTCACAATCTTGGATCTATAAAATATAAATCGATGCTACAATATGAAAAGATTATTCTTCTCCTCTTCCACAAATTAAAGAACCACCTGCAATGAAAATTAATGTAGTGCGTGAAAATTTAAAGAAAAATAATTTTTGAAAATAATCTTCTTCCCTTATTCTCTTCAAGAATCTGGCTTCACTTTGAGATATTTATGTAAATTTTACATATGATGTATTTCCTTTGTTTGTTAGTATATTTCAAATATTTGTGAGGTCTCAAATTCTCCACAATACTTATCCATGAATGGGGCACAGTTGCCAACTGTTACCACTCCAATTTGGGCATGTAATTAGGTAAATAGATTCTTCATAGTCTTGAATGAGAGAATTCAGGCAGAATCCTGTTGCTTTCACAACACGAGGGGAGATTCCCATACTTCACTACCATTCTCTAATTAATCTCACGATCAAGCGCAACCTGTTGGTAAGACGGTTCCCTCCAACCTAGGTTGGTGTGAATTTCTTTGGTAATAATAAAACAATTCTCTAATTTATCTATTTCTTTACAACCTTACAGATCCAGTAGCTGTAGCACCCATATTAAATTGCTGCCAAATTCCTTAAAACATAATATTAGCAGAGGAAAATTGGACAAATAGGAAAGAAAAATGCAAGTGGCTAATCGATACTCAAACTAAGAGAGCAAATGCATGAAATAACTAAAGAAACTAATTGAATGAATAAATTAATGCATTATAAATATGGCTGACACTTGATAGCTTACAAGTTCTAACGTAGTACAATGGACAAACATATTTCATCAGCTTCTGACAAATATACCAAGAGTTGTAGCTCTCTCTCTCTCTCTCTACACACAAAAACAAAAAAAAAAACATCACAGACAAAAGCGAGACCCAAGATGCAGTTGGGAGACGTGTTTGTATCTCTTGAAGATATGTTGATATTAGCAGTTAATTCCACACTCTTCCACCTTTGGGCCAGTGACTCTAGTGGTGAAGGGATCAACTCTGACCCACAACAAAGAGAAGATAGAAGCAAGAAGAATCGACCACACTACGACAATGGTGGGAGTTCGGTTCTGCCGTCCCATAAGACCTTTCAGGAAAGGGTAGAGATGCACAATCACCCAGAAGGCAAAGAACAATTTCCCGAACAACGGGCCCCATGATTGGTAACCACTGTTGATTGCATAGGATATTCCGGCAACAACTCCAACCAAGTTTACGATGAGAAGAGTGGTTGGAGGAATCAGAAGTGTCGTCCATTTGAACATGTAAAGCTCAGTAAAATCTCCATCTTCGTCTCCGGCTTTAGACGTGACAGTGAAATTGGTATCGATTCCAGCAAGAACTTTGAGCAGCCCTTGGAATACAGCAAATAGATGAGCTGAGACACCTCCAATGACCCAAAACTGCTCGTTCCTCCACCATTCGTCAATTCCGACACCACTCCACCTCATCTCCAGTATACCAGTGGCAAAGATGGAGAGAAAGAGGGAGAGAAACCAGATACTAGCAAGGTTACTAATCTGTAACACACAATAAATAGTTTAAAAAATGTGTTTCTGGGCTTTTCCACAATACATGTTGAATTTGTCAATAAAAACGTACCTGTGGGATGATGAATTTCCCAGTAAGCAAGCAGACAGCTGGCAATGTGCAATAGAATAATAGAGGAATGGAAGTGATTGGGTAAATCGTGGTGTTGACATATGCAAATCTCTCTAGCCATTTTAGCCTTCCTTTATATCCATACCATATGGGACAATGCCTGCTAAATAGAATCTCCACGGATCCCAAGGCCCATCGAAGCACTTGATTCAATCGATCAGAAAGATTAATTGGAGCTGATCCCTTAAAGGCTGCCCTTGGAGGCATACAGTAAATAGATCGCCAGCCACGTGCATGCATTTTAAATCCTGTAAGAATATCTTCTGTGACAGAACCATAGATCCATCCTATCTGCATACAAGCAAGGAGCACAAGTCTCGTAAGAGTATCACATGGACAAGACATAAATTTCAGAAGTAAGGAAACATCACATGAATAGAAGTAAGCATTTGATGATAATTGATAAAACCAGGAAATGCCATAGCAAGAAAAAAAAAATCAGACATCTTTAAACGTCTCTTCTACAACTTACTTGAGAATGGAGAACTACACCAGAAATACATAAGCGGGGAACTATTCTCAAGACCCCAAAAATAGGAAAAGGCTTTTAAATGGAAGTAAAGTGCATGCATAAAGGAGGTGAAAATATAAAGTCAATTGCTTTCAGGAATGGAAGAAAAGCTTTGATGGGAACTTCCAGTTCTACATGCCAGCCAATTGAATAAGAACACCATTATCTTGTCAGATCTTCCGTATTAATGAACTACAATTTTACACTAATTTCCATTAATATGTTACAGGATTCTTTTACAAAAGAGCATGTCATTGTAAAGCTAGAACCCTTTGGTATTTTAATAGAATCAATGTCAAACAAATATGTTAACCTATGTGTATTTGTGTTGATGACAATGTAAGGTTATAATCCCAATGCATAGGCACCCTGCTATTTCAAGGTATTAGTAAGGCGGAGAGTAAACAGTATGTGGTGTAAATTGTAATATACAACTCCAGATGGAGTACAGGCCACCTACCTCACTTCCCCATTCTGACTTATCTTCATATCCACAGCTAATGACATGAATAGCCTCTTTTAGGAGAGTCTCTGGTGTGGCAGACTGAGGCACGCCACCATTCTCCATCAAAGTAGATGCAACAAAAACAGCTGACTGTCCAAATCTTTTCTCCAAGCTCATCTGGGACATGAGCAATGACTTTTCATCATCGAATCCAGCACCTGATTCAATCATCAAAGGGGATAAATCAGCAACACAAGGGGATGAAGCAAGCAGAGTGACTCTGAAATTTCGATGAAATCTTTTTCTTGTCAGCAACTTCTGTCTCAATATTATGCAAGGGTGACTATCTAAAGCAGAAGCACAGATTTTGGCATGTCAAAGCAATAAATATTAAGTATCATAATAGAAAAAAAGAGAAACATATGCATAAACAGCATAACAGTAATATCCTCATCAAACAATTAATTCATATGAGCTAGAGAATTAATGCGTAAAGGTCATGTTGAGTTGTTGGTTTCAAGGTAAGCGTACCTTCAACACCTTCCTCTATGTCCTCCAAGCTGAAGATAGGAACAGTAGGATCAACATGCTTGCTAGACTTCTTTTTATCCGAACCCTTCTTACTTGATTTAGAACTTTTCTTTCTTGATCCACCAAAGCAGGAAGAGAGAAACCCAGGTTTCTTATTCTTAGGTTTGTGAGGGGGCTCGTAACCATACAAAGCTGTTCTGTTGAAGACACATCCAGTGCCCACATATACAGGGCCTTGAATGCCATCCAAACCTCTCAAGTTAATCTGGTGAGCCAAAAAGGAATAGTTCAAATGAGTTGTAGGTAACCAAAAACAGAACTTGTACCACATGGAATGTAAGGACTGATATGGTTTAAAACACTCAAACTCACATCAAAGAAGACAGTGTTTCGGTTAGCATATCGATCACTTTTGTCTATACCGTCAAATCTCTGAGGAAATTGCACATAGCAGACATATTTCCCAAGATTTGGATCCATCAGAAAGCACATTGCTTCACGCAAGGCCTTGCTGTTATTAATGTAATGATCACAATCAAGATTCAACAAGAAAGGTCCATTGGTAAGAACTGCTGACACACGAACCTGCAAGTATAGTACATAAGAATGCCAAACTTGCAGCATGATAAACTATATGTTAAAAAAATACATAATTTCACTACTTACAAGTGAATTCATAGCACCAGCTTTTTTGTGATGCTGGAAACCAGGACGCTTCTCACGAGAAACATATACTAACCGAGGCAGCTCATTACCATCACTGTCGAGACCTCCACTCTGGCCCAAGAAAACCTGTGGGCAAGAAATACTGATTATACATGTTCTGCTAAGGAATTCCAAGGGAATGCGACTAACTACATGTTTGCTGAGGCTGATCATATATAGCATGGATGGCTCTTGCTTTTTAACTAAATAAACATACACATATAAATGAGAAGAAAACATGTATCCCATTCCCATTGCATATGACATGAGCATGCAGTACTATACTGTACAAAGGAACATTGACACTTGACTAGTTAGAAGCTCCAGTTATCTGCTCACCTGGATCATTCCCGGGTGATCCCTTGTATTATTTCCAGGCCATGGTGTACCATCTTGCATGACCCAACCTTCTTCAGGAACTTTCTGGGCCTTGGATACGAGAGCGTTGATACGAATTTTGAATTCTTCATATTCTCTCTATAATACAATCAGGGAGGAGAAATAAGATGTTTGACCAAATGTGGAGGGAAAATCTGGTTAAATAAAAATTCTCACCTTCATAGCCCTACGGTCTTTCACAAAAGATGGCTGGACTTTGTCTTTCAAGTAGTCAATCTTCTGAGCAAAGTACCATTCAGGAGCCCGTGGCTCAATACTGTATTTTTTGCAGAAAGGAACCCATTTCCTCGCAAATTCAGATGTTTCTGACAGGGCTTCAAATGACAACATGGCAGCCCCATCATCAGAAACGTAGCAAGAAACCTTGTCCACCGGATAGTCTACCGCAAGAATGGACAAAACAGTATTAGCTGTAACAAGTGGAGGCTCCTTTAGAGGATCGACAGTACTGACAAATATGTCAACAGCAGCTAACTGTGATGTCTCTCCTTCACGGTCATATCTGTTACACATTATTCATGTACATTCCAAAATCAGACAGGAAAAAGAATTTCCATCTCTACGAGAATAAAAAAGAGGGTTTTTTAATATAAGAACTAAAAGGAAAGAGATACAGACAGAGCTAAACAAAGGCACTGCACTATCAACCTATTACAAGCAAAGAGTTTCAACTGGAAGGAATGTATAATGAAGTCAAATATGCAGACACATGTATGTGGAAAATTTCTCACCTCAGAGCAAGCCTGTCAAGATACGTTTCACGGTTTACAGGAAGCCATTTTGGGAACTGATCTAAAATCCAGGATATAGCAAACCAAATCTCACAAATCACAGAAATCAGCCACAATGCATATGCATTGGGTACTGGGTTCGTTAATCGGTAGTGTAAGAAAATACAAATAATCACCAGCCGCAATACGATAACCATCCTGTAAGGGTTTATCCTTGATGATGGAATAGAAACCTTCCTTGATAGGGGCTGTCGGGCTTCATCATTCCTACACCAAGAAGAAAATTATTAGAGGGAGAGTGGCTACCACACGCAACAATATATGGTGCATCATTTTGTGCTGCCACATGAGAGCAAGACATGGTGTTCTATGGAATTTGCCCATATTATCAAAGTTTTTGCTCAAAAATACCCTGCATACATAGAAAACTTCTGCATACAAAATTATTAACTTACAGTAGAGAGTCATCAACAAGAATATCAGTGCTTGCATCAATATCTCCTACTCCTCTTTCTGAAGGAGGATGGCTAGTGGTCATTGGAATAACAGGCTTTTCCTGCTTCATCTTCCAGCCATCCACTCTTTCTTTCCAGGCAACATTGCCTAAGCCTGGGGATCCAAACTCCCTTGCTGGATCCACAATCCTAGCTGCACGTGGAAGAAGGTAGATATTAGATAAAAGATATGAAAGATTTAAAGAGTACAAAAAAAATAATATGATCGATTATAGGAGTTGTAAATATGTTAAAGTTTACGTTTTCCACCGCCTCCAGGAGGTGGAGATGCCATTGAAAGGCGCCCAGGTGATGCAGCAGACAATTCCCCAGAAACCTGCAAAACATAGAAAAAAGGGAGTCTTAGTTCACCAATTATGCCATAATACATGACTGCACAGAATAAACTGATCCAAAAGCATCAAAACTTACATCTGTTCCATTTGTAAGCAAAGGAATGTGGTTTTGAGGGACCTCCTTGTCATACTTTGGCGCATTAAGACTTTCTCCCCCATGATTCACACGCCAGCTCAACATTCGCTCTGAAATTTTCTGCTTGTCAATTTCAGTTTCAGAGTAATGGACATCATCAACACCATCATCAGCAACGCCATCCTCCTCACTATCACCATGAATTGCAGGACTCCCTGTTTGAAAGTATCAAATTCGTTTTCAGAAACCAGATTTTGGTTGCAAATCAACTAAATTTTAAGCATTTAAAAGTTCACTGAAAAGTATGCATAAACGTTTAACAGCCATATCCTTTGGTACATCAAATCTTTGAAATAATTTTAACAAGCCTGAATGATGACCGTGCATACATGTACAAACATATTGATATTCCAATCCTTTTTAAGAAAGTACTTGTATATCTATGCATGTCACAAACTCAAAACAAGATAATAAATAACAATCATATATAATCATTATCTTATTCTTAATGCTATAACCATCACATTTATACAATAACAATTCATAATAATATTAAAATTTGATGTGACACCACCAAACACTGACATTCAGAAACTGCCCATTCTCAAAAAAAAAAAAAAAAAAAAAAACTGTCCTCTCTAAAAATGAAACCAAAAGCATATTTATTACTCAATCATTCCTAACCACACTTCATCTATACAGCCCCGGGGAACATAACTTTCCAAGACATACGTCTTCAAAAATAATAAAATAAATAACGAGTAATTACATAGTCCAGAATATCACTCTCATTATTATGTCTACTGTTTGGGCATTGCATGTGGAATCTTTCAAGGTCTATACGCCTTCCCAACATGGTTCTCACATATGAACAAATCACCCCAAGAGTCCACTGATCGGTAGTCTAGCTATAGTAGCTGTCTCCTCCCCTTATGCTCAACCAATACTTTGTTGTTAATTAGATTTTACTGGGCTGATTTCAGGAGCATTGGATTTATTATAAGAAAAACTTACATTTTAAAGATGTATACCAATTCGTGCAACTTAATATAATTTTCTACAGTAAACTAGAGAGAGTTACATTGCAATCAATTTAGCAATATAACATGAAACTCTTATTATTTTCTCCACATCATCTACGCTGAATTGACAGAGAACAGGAAGGGACAAAACAAAGGGCCACTTCTATTTGCACTTGCTGTACCTTTGTGTCTCTTGTATCTGGTTTTGCACTGAGGGCAAGACTGGTTTCCATCCTTCCTCTCATATTCATAGCAAGGCCTGCAAACCGGGAATGCACAGACATTGCAAGCAACAAATGGCTCGCCGTCAACAGTCAACCCCACATCATCCCCACAGATCTGACAGACCTGGCTGCCGATGGTCTTCAAGGTCTTTCCCTAGCAATCAAATGCAGTAACCAAGTCAAAAACGGTATATAATATTCCCAAGAAATAAAATCACACTAAACACTTTACGTGGAAAGACAAATGTATACATAAATGTAAGCCTTGAAATAAATACAGTGGAGAAAAATAGACAATCACAGGACTCAATGAGAAGTTTAAAACCTGATAAAGATTCTACAGATCCAATCATCGATAATCGAACAAAAAAATCATCTGCTATTTAAACATGATATAGATCAACAACCTTGATACTAACCTTGATTTCTGCTTCAGTTTCCATTGACACTTAGCCGCAGTCCAGAGCAATGGATCAGAATCAGCCGGATGGGAAACTTTACTCTGAATTTAACATTTCCGGGCAATGTGCTCCTGAGAAAACTGCAAAATGTTCTGTTTCAATCCCTCCGAACTCGTCGTTCACAGATTAGATCTATTCATTACATCCAGAACTAACATATAAACAACAAATTTAAAACCCTCGATCACGCCTGCCGACAATGAAATGCAGCCGTTTAAGGAACAATATATTAAGTGATTTGACTCAAAATTCAATTAAATAAATAATTAAAAATCTTCCAATTGAATGGAAGTAAGCCCAAGTCAACGAAATTACTTCACAGAATCCAAGACTGCATTGAATTCCATCCACAATTTACAAATCTAACTGAGAACACCATTTTTCATTCCTCTAACACAGTGATTGCAAGCACCCTAAACGAAAACAGAAATCTCACCGCGCAATGCAACGATACCGCAACCTCCGTCGATTGATGCACAAAACACCGTCGCAATCAGATATAGATCGTGAAAAACAGATCGAATCGACAGCCGATCTGAGAGAATGCTAAAAGCACAAAGAGCACCGAAAAGATGAATGAGCAATCAGATGGAAATGCAGAAGATAAACAGTGGAGAGCAGAGCGAGTAGAACCACTGGCTGTCGGCTGGGCTTCTCTCTTCCGTTTTCTCTCACTAGAGAGAGAGATATATAAAAGGTACGTGTAATGTATAGCTGTATATGAGTGGGTAGTGTTCTCAAATCGCAATTATCAATTTATCATGACTGCCGTAATAAAAATATTGGGAATATAAAAAATTGCGTGTAAGAGAAGAATACGACAGGGGAGCTGCCGAGACTGAGCTCATAGATGTCTAGAGAGAGAGAAAAGGATGAGAGAGAAAGAGTGACGGTTGCACTAATTAGTCCACCGACACTCATGAGCGAAGTGGTACTTTGAGAACTTTCCGTTATTACAGCGCTTCGAATGCTTGTACGTTTCGGACTGGTGTGCCCTTGCCTAATTATGGCAGATGAAGATTGCGAGTGCGACCTCTCAACAAATACTTGCGGGAAATTTCCACGATCAGATGTCATCTTTAGAAAACATTTATTTTTATTTCTTAATAGTAAACGTATAAGAAAGTTTTATGTATAACTCCGATTTGTGTGAGTTGATTACGATCATTTGAAGAGTTTATTTGGTTGATAGGAAAATAAAGCTGTGCGAGAATTTTAAAAAGTGTGATTTTTTGTGTAAAATGAATACTATTGGATTCATAATCTTGAATTTGATAGATAATTAGAAAATCTAGTGTCCAATTTAATTTAATCTAGTACGGAATATAATAATCAAGTTATCATTAAACTGCATAAAATACTCACGTTCTCACCACCAAAATATTATTGAGTAAAAAAGTCTGATGAACTGAACGAACCAATAAATTGTATCGAAATTGTTCTAAAAATATTGTTAATTGTACTGATCAATTATCTTTAATTTTCAAATCTTAACACCGATGTTTAACTGGCCAAATTGGTTTTCATAAAAAAAATTAATAATTGTATTCAATATAAATATTATATTTTCTAATTTATGTGGGTTCTTCTATTGAGATTACTCATTGAAGATTTGTCATTTTGACTTGAAATTAGTATTGATTTTTGAGGATGTGGTGTTGAGAGAAATACTTCTAAACTGGTATTTGGAGTTTGAATTTATTGTCATTAAAATAGAGACAAACTTCAAAAATACACTAACAAAATAGTAATAGATGATATATAAACTAGATTTTAAAAGTATATGTTTGCTACACTTTTTTGAATGAAAAGACACAATTACCCTTACTAATTACCACACCTTTTAAATAATAACTTAACTTAATTTCTAACAAAAAAAAAATCAAAAAATAACATTATTTTCTCTCATCCTCTCTCTCTCTCATTGTTGTGTCTTTCTTGTCTCTCTCACAGCTTCTCTCCTCTCTCTCTCTGACTACTTCATTTAACCACAACAACATTAAATTTTATGCATAAATGATTGTTACACATTGAATATTATGGTCGAAAGCCATCATAACACATACATCTACAAATCACTAAAATAAATGTTCAAATAAAAATTCATGAAATTATTGAAATATACGTAAAAAGTTCAATTCTCAAAGAAGTCCGTTTCTGAAATAATTGTTATCATCTGTATTTATCATTCTTAAGGTAATGTTCTTGCTAGATTTAATCTACTTCATTTAATTAAACACATGCACTTGATGTTCTTATGTACACAGTCGAGACCACATTTGTGTTTATATAGTACACTGTTACAAAATATTGAGCTTAAGATGCAAATTTTTAAATGATAGGCTAGATGGTTAAAAATTACTTTAGAAATTACGAAGAATGATAGGTCGCACTTGTGTTTATATAGTACATCATTATAATATTTTAAATTGTTCTTAAGTACGCAGTCAAGACTACTATTAAGTTTATAAGTACATAGTTGAATAATATTTTAATTAACATGCTCATTTTTTGATGGAAGGCTAAAAATATAAGTTACTTCATGTTATTTTTAGTATTTGGTAAACATTACTACAAAAATGATCAGTACACAGTCGACGCGGCCACAATTGTGTTTCATTTAGTCGTTTCCGCATGGCACAGATGCCGCCCGAATTATCAGATGGACATTAATCAATACCAAAGACTCGATTGAAGAAAAAATACAGCATTTGTCAAAATCCATATCATACGGAAAAGAGAATATCCAATGTGGAGGCGGGATTATCATGCAGGCTTTTGTTTTGGTTCATGAATGTTGAACGATTAGTGTTTTTTGTTAGAGTTTATGACATTTATTGACTTTGATTCGAATTTAATCACCTGTTGTTTTGGATTTTGACATTGGTATCTTTCAGGAAAATTGATGTCAAACGGAACTGTGACACAATTGTGTACCGTGTAACTTTATACTTATGAACTAGTAGATTTTATGGTTTTAACTATGTAGAAAACAGTTGAATATTTCAAATGTGTACTAATTTTTATTGTGTTAAAAAAACAACAATGTATTGTTTTAACACCTTAGATGTACACAGTCAATTGACTGTGTATATATTTATCAACAATGTACCTTTAACTGTGTACTTATGTTTCTACAGTGTACTTAAGAACATGTGATTAAATCATATCTTGGAGTATTCATATATTGGAAACGACTATATTCATGCTTAATAACATAAGTTATTACTCCTTATATTTGAAATAATAGGTAATCTCGACTATGTACCCTACAAAATATAGATATATGTGTACTGTGTACACAAAAACTATAGATTTTTTTCAATAATCGAGGTGTGTATGCCTTTGTAACGTGTTGTTTAGTGTTTAATAACATTCATAATAACTTTTACTTTTTAAATGAGTCATATATCACACAAAATAAGTACACGAGTGATCGATGTGCGATTACATAGATTTCAACGACTCTTAGGATGTTTACAAGTTTATTACTACTACTCAACCTAAGATGTTACTTGAACCAAGTCATTCAGTGCATATCTTATAAATACTTTAAAATTACATAAATCAATGTATTTAGCTAAGCTACGTTCTAATGTATTAATATATATATTCCAAATGCATAAACACCTCGATTATTGAAAAAATTTATAGTTCTTGCGTATACAATACACGTAAATCTATATTGTGTAGGGTACACAGTCAAGATCACAAACTATTTCAAATACAAGAAGTAATAATTAATGTTATTATGCATTAATATAATCGTTTCCAATATGTAGATGCTCCAAAATATGATTTAAACACATGTTCTTAAGTACATTATCAATATACATATGTGTACACAGTTAAAAGATACACTGTTGATAAATAATACTCCCTCCGTCCCAATAGCAAGGTCTCGCTTTCTTTTTTTGTTGTCCCAATAGCAGGGTCCCATTCCAAAAATAGAAATAATTAACTCTTTAAAAGCTGTAGGACTTACAACTTTTTCTCCATTTTTTCTCCTTTTACTCTTGTTTCTTAATAACCGTGCCCAAAGCAAGTAGACCTTGCTATTGGGACGGAGGGAGTAGTACACAGCTGAGATTATCAATTGTGTCATAGCCCATTTGTGTTGAATTTTTCCAGAAAATTTAATTTCTTAAATTAGATAAACACATGCTCATCAACTTGTAATCAAATAAATCCAAAAAAAATAAAATAAAAAAATAGAATATTACATTGAAATATTCATTAGAAAATTAAATCTTCATCACATAAATTCCATATTATTGACATAAAATATCCACAATCACTAGCTAATCGTTCCATATACGTTTTTATGCATATCGAAAAAAACTAAGATATCGATTTTGGAGGTATTTATGCATTATATAAATATATTTAAGGAGAATTTTAATAATAACCTTTTCGATATTACAAAGATAAATTCTAGCACCCTATATTAAAAAGATAAATTATAGCACTTCCTGACTTTTATGCCCTTCTTTTTATTTTCCATATTTTATTTTTCAAAAACAAAATAATTATTATATTTATTATTAAATAGTATACCCTAATTCATATTTCATACGTTTTTCATTTCTTACATAATCTCTCTCTCCCTCTCAAGCAGCGGCGGCAGAGCTTCTCTGGCGACTCTATCCTTCTTCTCTGGCGGCTCCATATTTCCTGCCGGTCTTCATCATTTCCATCCGGCACCATCAATCCCGTTCAACGGCTACATTAATTCGAGAAAGTCAATTTTACAATTTGAAAACACCCTAACCTCCTACTCCTCCTCTCTATACAACCCATCGACTGTTGCTCATCCCTCCTCATGTTTCCGGCAACCTCCATCACCGGCGAACTTCTAGCGACCTCCACCCTCCATCCGGCGTAAATTTGAACCTGTCCACTTCCGACTACCTTCCTCCTTTCGGCGCAGATCTTGTAGATTTCATGAATTGAGTGATTTTCGTAGACTGTGATTTTACGTGCATCTAAGATATTCTGATGTTGTTAGATCTGGTTCATTCACTAATTTTATTGTGTGAAATTGTGAAAAAATGTGTGAAATTAGATGTATTAATTGATCACAATTATTTTTGCGTGATGGAACGGAAAAAATGTGTGAATACATTAGTAGTGTTATCATTAGTAGTGAAATCACGTGAATTCACACAACAAAATTCATGAAATCACACATTAAAAATAGTGAATTCGCATAATAAAATTCATGAATTTCGTAAATTATGAAATCACACATAAAAAATTGTGAATTCACACAACAAAATTCGTGAAATCACATAATAAAATTCGTGAATTTCGTCAAATTTGAAGAACACCCAGATTCGAATTTTACAGATCCAACCAGAAGAAAAAAAAAAGAGAAGATTAAAGATCTGCAAAATATGGTAAATGGATAAACATTCAAAATATATTAATATATTCCAAATCTTTGATTTAATTAAAATAAAGAGTAATTTTCGGAATAATTAAAAATGATAATTAGGAAAATAAGAAATAAGGGCAAATAAGTCCAAAAAATTTGAAAAGTGCCATAATTTATCTTTTTAATATGGGGTGCTATAATTCATCTTTACAATCTTGAAAAGGCTAAAATCATCAAATATCTCTATATTTAAATATCTAATATCAAATCATTTGTAACAGTAAACTTCTACATATTTGAAAAATCAATCAATTATATCGAATCGAGCATTCGTTACTCACTCTTACTTCATTTGTACAATATATGATTCATTTAATACCTAAAAGTTATAATGAATGGTGTTAGACATTAAACACATGTATAATGCATAAATATCAGGAAAATTAATTTATATCTAATTTTCTTATATACACGATTGGCTTATCAATGTATTGTTCTAAGGTACACAATTGAATATACAAATTTTATCAATATCTACAAATTACAAGTCATGTTATTAGGCATTAAAATTTATGTTTTAAATGTATAAAATATTTTAAAATCGATTACTTACTAGTTCTTATGTACACTGTAAACTTATGAGTACATTGTTGTAGGATACACTATTGTTGGATTATGTACACAGTCGAGATTAACAACTGTGTCATAGACGAGTTTAAATAATCAAGCCGTCTTCTTCTCTTCCCCTTCATTTTCTCATACGACATCGACTTTTCTATATGCTTTACGATCAAAAGTAACAACAACAGAGGTTTAGTTGATGTCCAGTTCACTCATGTAGATATTTAATTGAAAGAAAAAACAAAAATTGATAATTAGAAGTTAGAAATGGCGGCGACGGCGTATGGAGCTGTAATTTATTTGTTGAATACTAGGGATCATGTACAGATTCATCCTCGTCTCTCCACTTGTTTTGACAATTACTAGTTTGAATCTCTTCGCGGAAATATTGATGTAGAAAACAAAGAAGCGACAGATCAAGTTCGTAGATGAGTGTGTTTGGGTGGGTTTCGACGATGGAGGTTGAGTGTGTCTGTGTGGATGTCGCTGACGGAGGCTAAGAGTTTAAGCAGGAGTAGAAGAACTTTCCTGTCAAAGAAGAACACGATCAGAGATAAATGGGTTGATAGTGGGGTAGGGTTTGACCAAGTATTTAATTTTGTTTATCTTTTATTTAAATTATTTTACTTATTCATTTTTAAATATGGGATAATATTGTCTTTTCAATACAAAAAGTGTACCAAACATGTATAATTATATTTTGGTTTATATATCATATATTGCTATTTCTTTAGTGATATTTTTGAAACCCACTCTTAAAAATATATAATGCTTTTACCTCAAATTTTGTAGGCTTAAAGGAGTATTTAAAGATGTCAAAAGTATCTTGATTCGGCCCAAAATGACATTTGGCATACATGCTCGAGTTAGCATAATCTAAGATTTTTAGACTCGATACATTTGTGGGCAGAATTTTTTCCTTTTAACTTGGTGTGCTCGGCAACAAGTAGGATCCAAAGAAGAAAAAAAAAATAAGCCTTCCGTCTTATAATAAGTAGAATGTTTCTTTTGAGCACGGAAATTAATGAAAAAAATAATTTAAAGGTCTTATAATAAGTAGAATGTTTCTTTTGAGCACGGAAATTAATGAAAAAAATAATTTAAAGGAAAATTGATAGTGTAATTTATCGTGGGATGGAGGGAGTAGAAATTTTGTCACCGACAAAAGTGAGGCCATCGGATGGAAGGGAAATCTTCCCCGCTCGTTGGGACATAGCAAGTTCCTAACGAAAAATTTCGCACTTGAGTGTCTGTCTACATAGCAAGCTCCTAACGAAAAATTTACAATGATATTATTGAGACGGTTCTGTTCTATTCAATTGTAATGCTCGTCTAATTTTCTTAATAAAGCAAAACTAATAGCACTCCATCGAAAACGAAGTTTATATAGCCTGCAATGAAAACCTACGAAGCACGCAGCAAGTGGTAAATTTTTTTTAAGGATTAACTAACAGCAGAAAAGAACAGGAATTCCCATTTAATTTCTGATTAAAATCAAATCGCCGCAGAGAAATAGAAATTTATGGCGTCATTTGGGTCCATCAAGCAAGCAATTTTCGACAAACAAGCAAGAAAGCAGTATGTCAAAGTTTTTCTGATTTCTGTTTCAATCATGTCTATTGAGACTAAATCAGCGTCTCTCGATTTTTGAACAAACAGACAGTATCAGGATCATATACGAGGCCTCAACGCATTCGATCGCCACAAGAAATTTGTGAATGATTACGGTCAGTTTTTCTATTTGGTTTCAAGAATTTGTGGGCAAAGGAACATCTGTACTGTATGATTCTAGGGCTTGAATAAATGTTGGTTGTTGTTTCTTGTTTCTTGTTTTAATGAATATGATGGGAGATGGT
This sequence comes from Agastache rugosa, assembly GCA_031470985.1. NCBI lineage: Eukaryota > Viridiplantae > Streptophyta > Magnoliopsida > Lamiales > Lamiaceae > Agastache > Agastache rugosa. The sequence continues at coordinate 36,758,676 of CM062602.1, read as the reverse complement.
CTTATTTCTTGCTCTTTTTGCTGAGAATGTGCTGGGGATTGGCTGAAGGGTTTCTCGTAAAATTGACTTCTTGTAGCCAACCCTAATAATCCCTGTGAACTTATTGTAGTGAAGTAGAATGATATTTTATGGACAATCACAGAGAAATAAAATGCTGTTGCATGTTAGTGGGTTTAAACATGCATTTCTAGTTTCGTGGGAAGGTCGTTTCTGGAGATAAGCTCAGTAATTTTTTTTTTTTAAATCCTTTTTTTTTCTGGCTGCAGTTGTTTATTATGGAAGAGAGAAATCTGCTCGAGAAATATTGCCGGTTAAAACTGATCAAGACACCATTAGAGAAGGATATCGGTAGGTTTGCTTTTCGCTTGATTTGGTTTGGACTCTCTGTCCCTGTAGGGTTAATAACTTCACATTTAAGGCCTTGCATTCCTTGGTATTTCGATCTATTTATTGTCATCATTTTATTTATATGACAGAAAATGATTTTACAAGGGTCAGGAAATCTCAAAAGTCAAAACCATTTCTTGCCTTACCTATGTTAAGTTCATTCGTGCTATTGGACAAGAATATCTCATTTTGGTTGTAGTTGTGCTTGATATGCCATCTAGACTAGCAATATTCCTAGGATCAGCAGTTTAATCCTGGGGCCGGATTGAGAAAGAACTTGACTAAACCTTGAGGATCGTGTAAAACTATGAAAATATATTTTAGGATGATGGATAATCCTGGGAGTTATAGCTTCAATGAATTGAATTTCAAAAGTTCTGTTGTGACACCCAAGTAAAAGTCAATTGATTTGTCATATGGGTTCTCTATGGGAGCTAGCGAACAATGAAGATTTTAATCCTGGGGCCGGATTGAGAAAGAACTTGACTAAGCCTTGAGGATTGTGTAAAACTATGAAAATATATTTTAGGATGATGGATAATCCTGGGAGTTATAGCTTCAATGAATTGAATTTCAAAAGTTCTGTTGTGACATCCAAGTAAAAGTCAATTGATTGGTCATATGGGTTCTCTATGGGAGCTAGCGAACAATGAAGATTTTAATTTAACATACCATTCCTAGGCTTCAGTTTAAATTGACCTCTTTAGTCAGTGATCCTAATTATATCTTTCGTCATATTGCCAAAAGGTTCATTATGACTGAGGAAGACGACAGGAATCCTTCTTGGGAACAAAAGCTAGTGAAGCGCTACTATGACAAGCTCTTCAAGGAGTATCCTTTGCATATGTGATCTTACAACATTTCTGATTTCTCTTTTCTTTCTTTTCTCTCCCTGGGATTGAAAAATTAGTTAACATGAGTCAAATGCTTATAAATGATTATGAATCATGCTGATAATAAAAAAATTCATTGAAGGGTGACTGAGTGAGCATAGAGAAATAGCTCTGCCCTTTGATTCAAATTGGATCTGTCGAAGTCTTTATGGTTTGCAGCCAAGTTCTTAAATTTTTTTGCACATTCACATGGCCAAAGTAGTCGAAAAAATGTTTAACTCACAGCTTCCTGGTTACAAGCTGATGTATGACGAACCAATAAGCAAAGACATGCGACCCTAAGCCATTCGTTTTCAAGATAAATGATTTATGCTTATTTATTTCAATGCATAAGGTCTTTTCAGTTTTCAGCTTGTCTATATGCAGAAACATATGTTTCTTCCACTTTATGCAGGGGCACCTTATTGATGTTAGTGTTTGTATTACAGTTTCTTAATTGTAATAAATGAACTGCAGGGTGTTTAAAATGTTACAATGAAACTTCTGTTATTAATACATGTCTTACTCAAGAGAATGTACTGCTTACCTGATGGAACACTATGCCAACAATGAATAATCTACCTTTTTAAGTATAACTATTTACTTTCTGTTACTGTAATGAGTATCAAGAAATTTCAGACAGCATGCTGTGCATAGAATGTCGAACTTAGAATTTCATGTCAAAGAAAATTCTCAACGTTCCTTGATGGAGTATTTGGTTGGATTAGATGCATCTAGTAAATTTACTATTAAAGGGAATGACCTGTGTCTTTTCTGAAAGATGGGTCATAATATCGTGAAATATTGTGTAAATTGTGCTAAACGTAAGTGTTGTGGTAACTAGTGAAAAATGTTTGTCAGGTGAAGATCTCATGAACTGTCATCCCCAAAAATATATATATTTGTTATGTATGCTTCAACATGAAGATACATAAGCAATGTTGCGACATAAAAAAGCTCTGCAGTCATCCTTTCCTGTGGTACCTTTTGAAATAGAATCTTTAGCTGTTATACTGGTTTGTGAGGAATTAATTCTTCCAGCTTGTTTATTTTTCTTAACTTGTTGAAGATACTGCATAGCTGATATGTCCCAGTACAAGACTGGCAAGGTATGAGTTTCTGAAAGCTTAATATATAGTAGGCATTTTATAGTCAATAGGTTTTTATTTATTTATTTTACTTTATTTTTCCCCTCTTTTTATTACTTTTCCTTTATAGGAGTGATCAAAACATGTTGACTCAATCTCTTCCAATGGTAATCAAAGAAAACAGATGGCTTTTCATAGATGTTAAATTCTAGTCAGTTAGTGGATCATAAACTACAGTACCTTTGAGTAAACGGTAAACCCAAAGAATGCTAAAGTTTTGGCTTGGATATGTATGGAGAATTCCATCTCATACCTGAATTATGCTTGTTGTTTACAGATATTTCTTAAAAAAAGAGGACCCTTGTTGGAAGACAGATAACTATAACCAATAGTTGTTTCTTTCAGCATATTTCAGTTTAAATTGCTTTAAACTAGCTAGTAAGACTTACTGTCTTAGCTATATATTTAAGTGACCTATATGCATCTAACTATTGTTTCTGTAGTTTTGCATGTTTTAGTTATTTTATGCAAAGCCTTTTGCTAAACCATAGCTCGTTTTCTTTTTAGATTGGTCTTAGATGGAGGACAGAGAAGGAAGTAATATCTGGGAAAGGTATGGTTCTACTTTGAATTCCTTTTCCTCATATAAGTTATTCTCGCTGCTTTCAATAATTAGTGTTCCATTGAAAATGTTTTTACACGAAGCATGCAAAATGATGCTTGTAGCATGATCCTTCCTCTGCCCTGTGTTTGGTTGTAGTGGAAGTTGTGGGGATCCAGCAATCTTCTAACTTTTGGGTTACTGTTGTGGGTATCATTTTTAGTAATAAGATCAAGATCTCTACAATCAATGAATGGAGAGAAAGAACATATCTTGGGAGTATAATCAATTTGTTCTCTTTTAAGTCTTTCTTTTAAAAAGTTCATTATTTGATTTGTGTACATTAAAAAAGAAAGAATCTTTTGAAAGTAATAAGTAGGAATTTTTTTTTTAATATTACTAAAATCTATAAAACCAGGTATTGGTAGTTATAATACATAGTGTTTTGGTGAAACTTTCTCTTGCATTTTCCTTTTGTAAGATAAACTTGTTTCAATATATTGTAAATACTTGTATTCCTGCAGTATGTCATCCTGAATATATGTGCTTCTTCGTACTTTTGTATCATGTGTATGGACTCAAGTTTTGAGTGCAACTGGGCAAGAGAAAAAGTTATTTTGTAGGGGGCATTGATAGGTATCAGCCGTGCTGTTGTGCTATTTTGTTAGCATTATTTTCTTTTCTTAAGTGTTATTTTAGTACCTATTTGGGCCTGTCAGGTGTTGGATTCTCCTTGAGCCCGTAGGTATTAGATAAGGAGAAGAGTAATGAATAATTCAGCTTTCTGCTAGGTAGGCTGTTTGGTTTGACATTTAGAACTCAGTAGAATTGCTGGCAGGTGACAAGTTATTCCAGAGGTCTCCTTTTTTCATTGTTTCTTTGAACATTGTTCATTTCTGCTTTCTTAAATTCCAGTAGGAGTTTCTGGTTGACTTTCTTGGCATGATACCTTCGACTCTATCATCATATGCTTGTATGTAATTCTTTAAGTGTTTATGAGCTGTGCCAGGATTGCATAATTTTACCGTGTGAAGTTACCAATAGCTAGGAATGGCTCCAGTTCATGTCTATCCATTTGTGGCTTATTTGCATTATGATTTCCATTCTTTAATTATCCCTTAATTCTGTAAAAACATAAAATAAAATTCAAACACTCTTACTTGGCATATTCGTTGCAAGTCCTGCCAAACTTTAATACACTTGATCTATATACAAATAAACATATTATGTAATGTTCCACTTCATATGTGAACCTCATATTTCAAGGATTTATAAGTGGGCTTAATGAATTTCTTTTGCAACTCGGGTTAACTATTTTGGCAATACAAGGACGGTGCCAAGTTGTTGCTACTTTCTGGGGGGCACGTTGTGAGCTGTACGGCTCCCATCCCCGTGGGCGCGGAGAGTTATTTCGACTGCTTTATTTTAATTGCTGATGTCTGTTTACTGCAAGTTTTCAGAGTTTTCATCTCTTTCCCCTGTATTCACCCTCCTATATATCCAAAAGAAGAATAACTTACAAGAAAAAAACAATAATGTTTCTAAAAATGAAGCGTCACCACGAACCATCTTTTGGATGCTTTCAAAAGTTCTCTATGCATTATAGTTCTTTCTTTTCAATGTCAGCTTATGGAGTTTCTGTTATTCTTTTAGTTTAGAATGAATTCTGACTGAATACCTCTTAATTGTCAGGGCAGTTTGTTTGTGGTAATAAGCACTGCGACCAAAAAGATGGTTTGTCAAGCTATGAGGCAAGTTTGTGGCCAAGGTTATCTGCCAATTATTTTTAGTGAATATATATTGAAGTGGAAGCACTTTCTTTAGTAAAAATCAAGCGCATCTAAATGTATCTCCCTGTTCTTGCAAAATAGCTGTTTCTAATGGCAAATTTCTCTGGTATTAGAGCAACATGTTCTTTATTTACCACATAACAAAATCTTCATGCATTGTCTTATTGTTAAAGATACTCAATATGGTAAATATAATGCAGAATAGAGGCTGTGATTGTGTACTAGAGATATTAAACTTTATTATCATTGAAGCTTTCTTTTATCTTCTTTTTGTTTGTCTTTGCTAACTGTCTCCGCTATGCATATCCAGGTGAACTTTTCCTATTTTGAAGCTGGGGAAAACAAACAAGCTCTAGTGAAACTAGTAGCCTGTGAGAGGTAACTGTTTCATCATTTTGGGCTGTTTTATGTTGTTGGTCCTTGTCATGTCATCTTTATAGTTAATCTTTGTTGTGTAGTTATGACTTTAAAAGCAAATAAACTTTTCAGTTTTTCACCTAGTTAGTGTTAGTTATGCACCTAATATATCACCTTGTTGATATGGTTGCAATCTGATGTCATTCCTTATATATGCGTGTTTTATATATTGTGAATTTTTTAACAAAATAATGGCCTTCTCAACGGCCATTGAATATGTATTCTAAATATTTGTGCAAAAGTGCTGATCGAGATGAAATTTAGCAGGAATTGTGTAGGTTTGGAACCTACTATTATATCCTCTTAATTCTTAAACTAGTGGTAATTGAAGTTGATTATTGAATAGATGTGCAGAGAAGCTCTATTATAAGAAACAAAAAGAGAAGGAACAATTGAAGCGAAAAGAGAATAAAAAACACCAAAGAAAAAGGTAAGCATCCGGTAGGTTGCATTTAGTATTATATGTGCATGTTTTTGATGAAGACTGGACTTCCAAGAAAATTGTTGCTCTGGGACTAATTATTTTCCTTTTCTCAGGGATCGGTCTGAAAGTGATGATGATACAAGTATCAACCATGGCAAAAGCAAAGAGAAGAGAAAAGGTATTATGCTGCATAAAATTATGCTTCTGAACTACAATTCACTTTGGGGTTTATGAGAATTTAAAGTATTACAATCTCAGATTTTCTAAAATAAATATACGATAGGTTAGTATCATGTAGCTACTCTTGTCCTGACTAGGGAAGGTATAATGGTATTTGACTCTTAGACAGCATAATATAGGTCCTTATCTTCTTGGGACTTCTTTTCTCCTTAAATGATTCCTTGGAAGCTGGAATTTTGTTTTCCATGCTAATAAAATTGTCGATTGGCTTTTTTATTAGCCAATGTGACATCTCAAAATCAAATTTCGAATTGGTGTTTAGTGTTATTCTATTGATACCGCTCTGTTATGCTGCCAAGTACTCCCTCCGTCCCAATAGCAAGGTCCCCCTTCTATTAATTAATACTCACATCTCCAATAGAAGGGGGACCTTGCTATTGGGACGGAGGGAATATCAAATTCTATATTGATGGTAGGTTTAGACATGACATGAAAGTTGGGGACCTTCCTCGGCAGCTTACTTGGTAGGACATATGGTTCTTATGTTTTCTTGTCACGTTTTAAATAGTTGAATAGTTCATCAGGAGACGAGCTTCTCTAACATGTGCGCCCTTAATCTATACAACAAATGTTTGTTGGCGAATAGCTTTGGTATATGGTTGCTTTCTTCTCTCCCTCCTTTTTCTTCCAAAATAAATTTTATCTTTTTTGGGCGTTGTATTGGTTTGTGATTGCGTTTTGCCTTCAGGAGACGAGGCTTTGACTTCAGACAGTGATCACAAGCCTGAAGACGACGATGAAAACTTTGATGAATATCTTACCGGGATGTTTCCTTGATCAAGACCCTGCAGATTACGACGAGCTTTTTCATCAGAATTAAGCATACACCGAGTTGGTTAAGAATTCGTCTCCCAGAATGTGTGACACCGATGCTGCCATTAGAAGGATGAGGTGACTGGTTCGTCTTCATCTCCATTGTGCTTTCACAATTGTTACTCTAAAACGCATCAAATTTCCTACTAACTAGCAATGTTATTACTTTGAGTTGTATTTATCCAAGTTTTAGTCATTAAGGAATGTTGTTTTTTAAATTAATTCTGATAGATTGCTTTGGAATAGTTTGGTTATTCTTGAATAGTAGTGATGGGTGTTGTTGGCATTATAGCACTTGATTTGTCATGGCTGCTATACATTCTTAAATTTTTATAAATTGAATACACAGAATTGGGACAGAGATAAACAATATAATCAATGAACATCTAAGAAAATTAAGAACTAGAAATAAGTGGATTTTTTTTTCTCTCTTAATTGATAAAGGCTGCTTTTGAATCGGTCAATATTGGATTAATGATACTTGCATTAATTAATTAACAAACACTGTTTAGCTCTTTTGATTTAGTCATGACCTCCTTATCAGATGCCGGCGTTGAGTAAATAAAGATTAATCAACCCTCATTTTCATAACCAATGAATCTGGTAATTAATTTGGTATACATTGTGCACTTGCACAAGGTAATTTGGCATTTACTAGTTTGGTTTTTCTATTCAAAAGGATAAGATAGTAAAAAGATGAATTCAACCACATTTGTCTTGAAGCTTCACTCAGGTGAATAATTTGTGTAAATTGATCAAGTAGGGTCGAATATAATAGAGTTAAATAAATTTATTGTCACATTTTATAATTTAATCTGAAAATTTCAAATATAACCCATTTTATCCACAGTTTTTAATTAGCAAACTCATTCTCAATTCGATATGTGATTAATCAATTAATCCATGTTTCCTCCAAACAATGAGAACTTATCAATTCGTACGACTTGTATGAATATCTAATTTATGTATTGATTTGAAAAACTTATACTAATATTCATTGATGGATTTGCTAACATTAAAGTTCTAGATTGAATTCCTAGTGAAGTAGACATTTTTTTGGCCAAAAATCTCAAATTCAAATCCACCAACACCTTGTAGATAGAGTATGTCGAACTAGATTGACAAGAGTGTAGTTTATCCACATACCTCGAATATCGGTTGCGGATTATTTTCGTCATCAAACAACTTTAATTTTTCTTCTAAATACACAGACTTTACATTTGTTGCAATTCTCCTACAATTTATAAATTTGGTCAAATAGCAGCTAGTGTGGCAGCCAAAACTATCCACATGAACATATCATTCGGCGGTGTTTTTAATTTATAGGCTTAATTTGCTTAAATTACATTTTTTGCCATTTTTTGGTTTATCGGGCAAATTTTTTGGTTTAAAGAGCATAAGTTTGTGTATTTTAAAAAATAATCTTTTAAATAAAAAAACATCAAACGATATATCCATGTGGACATTTTTGATTGCTGCAACAACTTTGGTTGGCCAAAATTTATAAATTATGGGAAAATTGCAATAAATATAAAACTTATGTATTTAAAAAAAATTTAAAGTTCTAGAAAAAAAATAAAAAACAAATAAAAAGTTATGTATTTTAAACTAATTAACCATTTATTCTTCAAAGCTTTAAATGTAAGTAGAGGTGGGTATTGGCAATTTTTCACTTCTTTATGGGGCCCTCAAAGTCTTTTTTTACTTACAAAAGGTACAGTTGGTATATAACTTTTATTTTTATGGAAGTGAATATAAAACTTCTACTTTAATAAAAAATAATGTATTTTACACTGTCACAAATTTTATTATATAAAAAATAGGGCCAACTCTTTTTAAATACCACACAATAAAAGAGAGAAGTTATTCACACTCATTTATAAGAGTAGGAGTTTTTCATACCAAAATGTGTTAAAATACTAAACTACCCTTACTAAACAAATAAAGATTAAAACAAGTAAAAAAAAACAACTAAAAAACAAAAACTAAAACCATAATTCGGTCCCCCTCTCCCCCACACCCCAACCCCAATCTTTCTCTCTCTTCAAACTTGTCTCTCTCTCTCAAACGCGTCTCTCTCTCTCAACCCGGCGCCACCACCGTGTGAACCAACCCTCGACGACACCATGAGTGGAAATCGATCGGAAGCCGACCATGATGAGGAGGAGACGGCGTCGGCCTCGTCGTCGGGCTCTGTGGAAGTAGAAGTAATCGCTAACGACAATAAAGAGACCTAATTGTTCACACGGTCGCACCACACGGTGGCTACCACCGTGCACACGGTGGTGGCCTGCACCGTGTGCACAAGAACATTTCATTTAGGCCTCTTATCTTTCCACGTGTTATCGATTTAGATGTTTAGCGATTCTCTAATAGCTTATTTCAACATGATTTATAACCACTTAACACCTCAATCGAACGCGTATATATAACATTTGTGTAATTCACTAGTGTAAGAGGTACTTTCTCAATAACAAGATGTCAAAGTATATTACAAATATCTTCCTAATCTAAGGATTATACACAATACATAATGGATTTCGTTCATGCAATCCTATAATGATATAAATAGACATATTTGTTCATAATAATCGTTCATACGCAATCAATAACACGTAAATTAGTGATTTGTCATGTATTTAATGCAAAATTGATTGTGTTCTTGTGCACACGGTGCAGGCATCCACCGTGTGCACGGTGGTAGCCACTGTGTGGTGCGACCGTGTGAACAATTAGGTCTCTTGATCGCATCGATGTAGACAAAAAACGATTCTCCGTCTACATACGTCGATCGCTCCCAACGACCGCTGTGATGTATCAATACACGCATCCACGACATCTGAGATTCACAAACAAGCCAAGAAATCATCAGAAAAATGATCGAATAAGCTTCTACGACATGTTCTGAATTGGACACGGTGGGAACGACCGTGTGAATGTTTCGTGGCCACGAAACATTCACATGATGGTCTGTCATGCCGAAAAAAAAACCCTAGTTCTATACCATCGTGTGCAATAAAACTATCACCGTGTGGTGTAGAACTCGCGAAAAAAAAATAAATTTGCGGGCTAAATATAGCTTCATACCTTCTTTATGAACCCATAAACACTTATCGGCGGTCCTATTTGCACTTCAACTCCTCTTTTTCGAATAATCTTGTGATTTTTACAAGGATTTTGAGAGACCCATTTGTAAAAAAATAGCACGTTTTTTATCCAATCTTTTTTCTCTTCCTTCTTGTCCCAAATGTAATGTATTTAGTTGTTGTTGTGATATTAATGAGAGTAAACAATCTCTCTTATAAAATATTGAATGAATGTTGTTGTAGGGGTTGTGATCGACGACGAATTGAATATATTTTAGTTTTTAGTTTTTATTATTTATTTATTTTATTTGTTGATGAAGATGATGACTAAAAAAAAAGAAAAAAAGACAAAAAGGATAAGTTAGGGGTATTTTAATCTTTTTACTGATTTTGGTATGAAAAACTCCTACTCTTATGAATGAGTGTGAATAACTTTTATGTTTTATGCTTTGGTATTAAAACATGCATTCTCTCTAAAAAAATACTTAAACATAGCTATAACAATGTATGTCATTAAGATGGAAATTTGAGGTACACGCGATCGTACTACTAATAAGTGCCACGTGTTGAATGAGTTGCATTTTTTTTAGGTTGATGAGTTGCGATGTTAATTCTATCATACATTAAAAATACCAAAACAATAGAATAAAATATTGAATATCTTCTTTAATAGAAATATCAACGATCTAACAAAAAAATTCAATAATAATATACTATAACTATCCTAACCTCATCATACGTAAAAATTAATTCGTCAATCACTAGCAATAGAATCCTAACATATTGTGTGCTTTTTCTTCGGAAATTAATGACCTTTTGCTAGTTATTAAAATAAACCTTCAATCTTGTTCTTCTTCTTTTTTTTTTTGGACCACCATTACATCAATTGGTTTAAAGGAATAAAATTAAATATCTTGAATTAATAATTACTTTTGGTTTCAACTATTTGTAAGTAATTATACGCTTATTTTACCTTCTAAGATGCCTAATATTTTTTAATGAAATGAACACAGTATAAATATACAGTAAAAAAGATTTTGAAGTTACTCAAATACTTAGAGCATTTCCAAGAGTTTCTCTATAATAGAGAAATTTTTTCTCTATTATAGAGAAAAGAACACATACCATCTCTAATAATTACTCTACTTCCTACTCTATTTCAAAAAAATCATATTGTTTCTTTAATTTTACACACTATATTAATCTTATAATAATGATAAGGTATAAATTAATAAAAAATAAATGCACAAAATTAAATAAAATTAAAATAATATTTTTAGTTATATAAAATTAAAAGTTCCGATATTTCTATATAACCCAATGTACGAGTCTCATTAAAACCTCTCATATTGAAATCATTGAGTAGGAAAAAGAGTATTCGTCTAATATTATTGCGACAAACATATACTACCTAATAATAAAATATTCTAATCTTATGAATTAGAATATTGATCCACAAATGATCGATTAATGCATTTCGAAGTGTGAAATGAGCGTCGACATCTTTGATTTCTTTAAATCGAGAGAGAAAATCTTGAAATCTATCAACTCCCGGTGCAACAAAATTGACTTCCGGAGGTGGCAAGTCTCATTAAATGCCAAATATTATATTGTTGTTGAATCTTATTTTTAGTTATTTATGTTGTTGGAATCTAGTAATTTTATATGCCAAATATTTTTAATATACTATATAGTATAATTTAATATCTAAAATATAATTAAATGTCATATGTTTAATGAAGTACTACTATAACTAAATGTAATAAACGAAAAGGAAAAATAAAAAGAAAGTTATAGAGAAATGAATAGTGTTCCTCTACTAATAGAGAGACACTATTCATGTCTCTATCATAGAGTAAAGAAATAAAGTATTGTTGGAGAGAAAAGAACCTCTAAAATAAATATGAGAGCTATTATACACTTCACACTCAAATTAAATATCTTGAACTAATAATTACTTTGTGAATTGTTCATCTCCACGGAAGAAAAAGAAAAAAGAAATAAAGTTTGTTGAGAAAATTTAAAGGGCATTTCCGACCTTTTAGTTGCCCGTGGGCCACCAGAACACGTTCTAGCCATTAGCTAATCCAAACTTTTATTTATTTGTTTTTTCCCCTACTTTTTAATTTATTTAATTTATTTAATCTATTTATTCTTATTTTTTTCTCCCTCCTTAACAGAGACAAGGAGAGCGACATTGGCGTAGAAATAAAAAAATTGCGACAGCCCCAAATTTAATTAAAATAAAACTCCACAGAAAATATTTCCTCTCTCTCTCTCTAAAAAATTGTGTTCATATCCAATGGTTTTATGTGTGTGTTATCAGACAGACTGCTGTAAGCTCAGGACAGAGTGGTAAAAATGGGTCTGAAATAGCTTTGGGTTTCCATCGAGAACTTTTTATACCTCATCGCTCGGGATTAATAAGGGTAATTTTTCGGATTTTTATCTATTTGATGAGTAATTCAGTGCTCTCCCACTTAGGGTTTCTGTGCTTATGTTGTGCGATTGATTTTGAGTATCCAAAATCCAGTCTTTATTTGGACAACAAGAAATTATTAGTTGGAGTTGAAATTGTATTTTTCCCTTTCGGGATTGAGGATATACTTTTTATTTTTGTTTCCCCCCCGATTATTTTGCGTGCATGTGTGTGTTTGGTTTCCAATTATGTTTAAATTGAGTGAGTTCTTTATCGTTAGCTGTATATTTATAAAGGTACCCGAACGTGGAAGTTTTGTAGAATTTGAGTTAGGAAGAAGTTGATTGTTGGTCTAATTTTTGGATTTTCATCCTTTAGAGGTACTTATTCTGTTCTGTGAATTGTTTTGGTTTGGAATTGTGAGTTTTTTCCTCAAATTCGGTTTGGTGGATAACTTTTTCTATTTTCATCGAGTATAAATGTGATGAGTAATATATTTGGATGTTGCTGTGTTAACTTATCCACTCTACCATATAAGGTTAGTAAAAAATCATCGCCGTCATGGGAAATTCATACTTTTAATCATGGTTGGTTGTTTACAAAGTTATTCTATATCTCGTATATCCTGGTACAAGCATAGGTACATCAGTTAAGAGTGTAAAGCTCTGTATCTGCGTTACTTGCATTATGAACTTCAGTTGCAAAATTCATAAGGTTCTACTAATTGATCTACTTACTGGTGAAGTTCGGATATGTCTCGACTTAACATAATTTTTGGCTGTTCAGTGCCTGCGGCATAGCTACGGTTTTACTGTATATTTTGTTTTTATCAATAATTCAATATCTTTTGGACACCACATGATTAAAATTATTCTTCTTCACATCATGGTAAGAGTGTTACGAAGTTTTAAAAGAAGTGAATTTAAAGATGGAGCCTGATTATATAAGCTTTACCATATGCATACTGCTTCTGTTTTTCATATGCATATATGCAGTTACCACTGTTACAATACTCTTGGGGGTGTTGACTTTGGGTGATAGGATCGTTAGATAAAAATAATATAGACTAATCTACCATTTACTTTCATGGCTTGATTAATTTTGAACTTGATTGATCATCTAATCCTTCAAATATTCAATAATATGCTTTATCAATCTGATCTATTACACAATGTAAACGCTCCCTAGGAGGTTACCATTATCTGGGTGATCCCCCTCACATTAAATTTTTTTCTGTTGGCTAAATTTTAATTTTTTGACTGGTTAGGTAGTGTGTCTGTAAGTTATTTATACATTTTAATGAATTTATGGTTTAAAGATTATGATTAGGCCATTAAACTTTTGGGAGAGCGTCAACAGAAAATGCCCACACTTACAAAAAGTAATAATAGACAAGTAGAGAAAGGACTTCGAAGCATCCAAGCCTCAACACCCTATGGTCAGCCTTGGTGGCAAGGTCTTGGGAGCAATGACATGCCTTCTTCAGGCCAGCAAGAAGATAGTTCCATAAATCCTGCAACTGCGCAACCACAAGGATCTGTTGAAGGGATCCCCAATGATACAGAAACTAATGCAGTTCTTCACTCTGGTAACCTTCTGTGTTGAACCGCATATTTTACTTTTGTGTTATGTTTAAATGCTCTATATATTTACTACTCAAGAGAATTGTTTTTAACTTCAAGTTGTAATCTTTGCTGCTCTTGCTACTCTGAGGTTTCAAGCTGTCCTCACTGTGACTGTGGGGAGATGATTTGTTCACGTTATGTTGTCTGTTACTGATACCAGATCTGTGAAATTAAGTTGTTTGGAAGTGATAAGTAACAGGGTAAGATGAAAATGGTTCAATGGTGTATGCTGTTTCCCAACTTGTTTGATTGTTGTCTAGCTTCTCCTTCATACATCTTTGTAATATTAATTGTGTCCTTTTTTTTATAATATCTATTCCTTAGGGCCTTAGGGGAAAAGTCAATGACAAGTAACTCAATTGATTGTACACTCAGCTTATGTGGATTTGATTCCATGGGAAACTATGTGATGATACTTGTCTTTACTCGGAGACCTAAAGAAAAGTATATCTCTTGCTGCATGGAACTGTTGGCTGTTTTATTTTATATCTTCTCACATATAAAACATGATGTATAGTAATAACCCATGGATACTTTCTTCACATGTTGCATAGTTGGCTTTCCCTGGATGATTGGCTTTCGTAAAGTTATCTCGAGAATCTTTATCTGCTTAGGGTTAGGTTTCTCAAGTTCAAATGATGGGTTATTGTAGCTATTTAAAGAATTTATATCTGCAGTATGCGGTTAGCTCCTTTCTAAATTAAAACTCTGGAGAGAAATTTACGACTATATTGTGTTTTATGGTTCGTACCTTACCCTACAATTTAGTGCTTTAGCATACGTATCTAAGGTTGGCGATCTTGAATATTATTGGCCAATGGTAAATGAAAAGCCAGCTTCCCAAATTGAAAATTGCTTTTAGAATCTAAAACAATTAATGGTCCTCTTTAGTGGCGTCTAATACTGAATGTCCAACAAAAGTACAGCTTTATGGTCTTCTAGTTTTGTAACTTTCATCAGCTCATCATACTCTTACAAGCATAACTAAAAGCTAAATTGCATTTGATATGTCCTTTATCAGCATTTATTTGTGTTTCAGCTAATTGTGGTCTATACATCCTCTATTAGGGTTGAATAGGAGCAACGGCGAGCAAGAGCAACAGCAACAGCAACAGCAACAGCATCTTGATGCAAATTCACAAATGGAGCTTGTTGGTCATTCTATTGTAAGCATACCCCCTTCTCTCGCCAGGGCTTTCATGAAAGATGTGGAATATGGCACAGTTATTTAATGCTGCACAGCAGTTTTCAGTAATATAGTTATCATTTCCTTGTCTAGATTAATATATTTAACAATTTTTATTTGTTTTTTCTGTTTAATTTTACAGATGCTGACTTCACATCCATATGCAGACCCACAATATGGGGGGATTTTTACATATGGGGCGCCGGTAAAGACAACTCTCTCTTACCCTCCGTAGTGGATAGAACTGTAAAACTAAGTCTGACACAGCTGTTAAGGGAACTATAATGTGAAGGAAAGGAGAAGAGAGTGATAGTCTATCATATATGTTGGTATTTACATATGAATCATCTCTTATATTGCTCTTATCTATGTTGCTATCTTCTATGTTACGTAAAAGTCTTCGTCAATGTGTACATGCACATGACCACACACACATATGCCAATACATGCTTATATATGTGTAGATTTGAAGTTTTTTGCGATTGCATCTCCATTTTTGCCAATGCATATGTAAACAACGGTTCTTACGTGAAAACAATTTGAATGCCTTCCACTTTTAGCAATTTGAATAGAATGGGTTGATCAGAGAATTTGATAGTATCGATCTTGCCCTCATCCGGTGGAATGACAAACTTTTTAGGAAAGACGATTATTTGCCACTTTGTTTAGTGTATTTTTGTAGCTTTAGATTGGAATATCTTGGGCCTTGTAGGGCTGTGCCTGATTGTCCCAATTCCACCTATTGTTGTTTGATTTATGCCGTAAACTACTGCATTTCCAGATAGCTACTACGAGAGTTTTTTCAACCATGCCCCCCCCCCCATGTTTCACATTCCTTCCAAATCTCTTTTTTCCAGGAAGGAAAATTTCTTTATTCTCAGTGAGGAAAGGTGCTTGAGTCTATATTCTTCTGGTTGGTGCATTTCTGGGTACCTATAAACTATTATTTGTTTCCGAGCTATATGGTCGTCTTCAGGGTGAATGAAAGTTTAAGATATCTGTATTGATGTAATGCAGATCAGCATTATTAGCTTTGTTATATTGACGCGGGATGTCTTAAGAATTAGTGGTTATTGTGATGCATGTTTGTTTCAAACATCTGAAAAATAAGTCTTCTTTTGGAAGTGAGATTTACTTCACTATTATTATCTGAAGACCTTGTTGACTTCTTGTACATCTAGATTTGTTGTTATTTACTATATTTGGTGTCTTTGGAAGTGCTCTCTTTTCTCTGTGGAGTTAACATCGAAAACTGTTCTGGATTGGTTCTAGGTGTATCCTCACTTGCTTGGATATCATCCAGGAAGAATGCCTCTGCCTCTTGAAATGGAAGAAGAACCTGTTTATGTGAATGCAAAGCAGTACCATGGAATTCTGAGGCGGAGACAAATACGAGCAAAAGCTGAATTGGAGAAGAAATTGGTGAAAAACAGAAAAGTAATGATATTATTTGCCTTTAAATATTTTCACGCAGTTCCTGAGCTTATAATAAGTAGTAGGTTTCGAGGAATCATGTCTAGCATAGGAAGCACACAATTCTACTTGTTATACCACCACTTTTTTCTGGAATCGAGTACCTTGATGCACCATATGTTCCTCTCATAATTTGAAATTCTAGGACAAAATTTTTTTAACTTGATTTCTGTGTGGCATATTGCATATTCGACTCATTGGTTTCAGTTTTCATGTTGGATTCTATTATGCATGGCATGCATTAACATGTTGAATTCATTTATATGTTGATCTGATTTTGAGATTGCCTCTTTTTCTTTTCTTTTCTTTTTTTCGCTCTTGATATGCATGGCATCTCTTGGGTCTCTTGTACTGTAGATTTGTTGAATTATAAGAGAGGGATAATAACTCATGGATGAACATGGTAGTTATTACTTGTGAAAAGCTGTTGATTGGTCACTTGCCATCTCGTTTTTTTAAACTAGTGACAGCCGTAGTCCTTTTTCTTTTGCCTTGCTGTGATTCTGCATTACCTTCTTCCTTTTTTTTTTTTTTTTTGAACAAACATTACAAGAAATTTTAAAGGCCGCGTGACGGTGGACTTGAACCCGTGACCTTTGATCCTGGCATTAACCACTCTACCACTAGGCTAACACACACACACTACCTTCTTCCTTTATAATCTGCATGAAGGCATACTTTGCGTAACATTACATGTTTTATTGGAGTTACTTGTATGTTTTTTCAGAAATCCTGCTTATGTTGTATTGTTGTTTCTGTATCGATGAATGCAGCCTTATCTTCATGAATCTCGGCATAAACATGCTATGAAAAGGTTAAGAGGCTCTGGAGGCCGTTTCCTGAATACAAAAAAGCTTGATGGTAAAGAAAACTCTCTCTCTGCGGAGCAATCAAAATCAGGGGAAACGGCATCATCACAGTCCCGCTCTGGTGCTTCTGCTCATTTGTCCACTAACAGTAACGGTGCATCTATGGTTGAAGTAATGCATAAAGACCATATCCTCTCCAACGGATTCAGCAATTCTCATGATCTGGGATCGTATTATGAAAATGGACATTTCAGCGAGAATAACTGGAACTCGCTGATGAGCAGGGGCCCACAAGGGCCTTCCTCCAGCAAATGAGAAGCTAGTCCGTTGTGGCGGATGACGGGCCCATGACTGGCTCGTCATCTTAGCGACAATCGGGATACTTCCTCTGATGTGGCTTGTCTGTCAGGCAATTCATTCTTGGCTTGGTTACTTGTGTGGTGCAGTAATGAGACAATGTAGGGAAATACAAGTCTGAGGTAGACTACTTGACCTACCATTGTTCGTTTCTTCTCCATGTTCATCGTCTTTATGTAAATTAAGCAGATTGCGTAGACTATTCTCAAAGTGGACTGGACAGTGTGTGTAAACTCTGACGCGTTAATATTTTCTTTTGGTGGTGTTAGTTTCTCCTTATTGTATTTGTATTTGTGGCTCATTCTCTCTTCATGTAACGGTGGTGTGTGTGTGTGCTAGAGAGGGAGAGAGAGAGGCCTCTTTATTTCAGTTCAAACTTATTAATACGCATTAGTGTTTGTTAATTCTTCCATTTTGGTCGTTTCGAATGTGTGGTTGTGTTCGGCGTGTTTGAGTAAGTGTAGGAGTGGGTCGCCGATGTATTTTTTTGACGAGGGTGAAGTTTTGGCATATCCGGCTACATCCTTACATGGAAAAATGATAAGACATCAATAATTAGAATTTTAAACACTTTTGATAGTTCAGAATATTTATAATAATATAGAAATAAGTCAGGGTTAAAATAGTCATGTACCCTGAATCTTTTTTAACGGAACATGTACTTGCAAATCTCACTTTTAAAAAAACCCTAGCTTTTTTCCGTTTTCTTCCATTGCTGCCTCTGTGAACTCTCTCTCTCTCTGGTGAATAAGAGGCCTCTTCATTTTTCCTACAACTTTTCTTCCGTTTTGGCAATTTTTTGAAAACTGTTAACATTTGGCGGATTTCACTCTGTTCTATACATTATATTTTCCGTAACTGTTTTTTATTTATTTATTTATTGGTTATTGATGTGAACGACGAAGACCGATGTGGGAAATTAGGGTTTGATGCTCTAGATACACGTTTGGGGATTGTAGAAATTACCATTTATTGCAATGTTGGAATAAGTCCCATTGATGAAATATTTAGTAATCTGAAAGTTTGCAAAGTTGGTGCTCCCTCTTTCAATCTTGTTGCAGGAGGTTGAGGAACCACCACTTTATTGCTATGCCAGGGAGAAAATAGGCATTTCTGAGGGACATCCTTTTGAATAACATGCTCTTCTTTTATCTTTTTTTTTTGTCACAATTGTAAATTTTGTATCTCTTGTTTCTTGTTTACTTTTTTGTAACTCAAATTGGGGGGTTAATGAGTTTTAGAAAATCTTTTTGGTGTAAATTGGGGGGTTAATATTTCTTGATCTCTCTGAAATTGAAACCTAGTTGTTGGAAACTTGAATTGATGTCCTTTCATTGATTTTTATCCCAATGGTGTTTCATTTTTATGGAAGTAAATATTTCATCTTTTTTTCTTTTAATTTGTTATTCATAATATCAGCTTTTATTGTCGTTTCCATTTTCATGTGGTGCATCTAAAATTAAGCCAAAATGATTTGTTCTGCTCTAAAGTTCAAGACTTTAAGTGAATTAACTTGAAGGTTATATAGCTCATTACTGACATAGATCATAGATATCAATTATCTCTATATTGCTGGCACAATGCTTAATATGTTGTATTAAAATCCCCTTTTTGCACCAAGTTTTGATTTAATTTTTGTTGTGTGGATTTATGATTTGAGATGTGGAGTATTTACTCATGCTATATGATAACTATCTGAAAATCTCAATTTTCTGGGGAAATTCTTGTCAGTTTTATTTAAAGATATTGTGCATAATTACATTTTGTTAGTGTTTATTTGGTACCTCTGAACATGTGGAAGCTCCCCTCTCTAAGTTAAAGCATGGCCCTTTGACAATAAATCTTGATTTGCAAGGTTTAGCATTCTTGACTGGTCTGTGCAAGAAATTCCATTTGATTGATTCATCTTTGGGGACTGTTAGTCCTAGTCTCCTAGACAGATACCTGCATGCTTGAGCTAATGAGCATTTTAGGACTGGATACCTGAAAACTAGGATGATCTCTATGTATTGAGCAACTCTTTGAAGTATGTTTTCCTTTGTAAAACCAAACTGCTCAAAAGAATTACTTGTAGGAAGATAATATGTTTAAGATGGGAAAATGATTACAGATTTCAGTATTGTCTCACGATTTAACTCTAGATAAAGTTTGGAGTGCTATATACGTGGTTTGCCAGTCCAAATGTACTTCAGCAGGTGCTTTTTAATTTCAATTTTTCGGCATTATAAATGTTCTATAAAGTGAGTCGTGCATATTTATTTATTTTTAAAGTATATAAATGACTTGGAAATTAGTTTCTGATGGAGTTTGTTTGGCAGCCACTGGTGCTGAAGCAGCCTCATTTGGACTGCAAGTAATTCTTGATTCTTGGTTCTTGAAGAGTTATATAAATTCAGGGATATGGATTCTGAAGTGATCGACTATAAGGCCCCATGCTGTAACTACTACAACTTAGAATGAATGCCGTTCTTCTGTTAATGTTCGACAGAAATACATAATTATGTAATGACTGACACTTAAGAAATGGATGGATGTATGTTATTTGAAGTGATGAATATAAATTAGTTGATATTTTTTGGTTCTTTTATGTTTCAAATAGAGTTGAAGAAAGCCAGGTTATCTTATATGGTTGACAAGATAAGAAATTTGTAATGGTTATGATATGATGTGATAACTTCAGTTTGATCTTTGAACCAAACCAAATAATTCTGGAAACAACTTTAGTAAATTTCATTTATGTTAATGAATTACTGATGAGAAATTTGGATACAGAAAAATATGATACAGGCTCAATTTGTTCCGGCGAGGTTTCAAGTAAATGTTACTGAAAGTGATGAAAGTTTGTTTTGTAAAGCATAAATATTTTTGGAAAAGTGCAATAATTTACCAAACATTTTGCAGATCAACTTTCCTTATAGCAGTTAAGTTGCATACACCAGCTAATTTAATTTTTAATAATCAATTAATTCTCATTTGGTTTATCCAGGCAAAAAAAAAAAAGAAGAGGACAAGGCATGTTGGAGTTAATTTTGTTCTTGTCGTAGTATTCTTTTTGGATGGAAAAATCTCGATGGAATTTTTAATGTACCTTGTTACATTTTGGCAGCTAGAGACTAGCTTCGATGATTGAAAATTTATTCAAATATTAAGATATTCTAACTACTTTTTAAAGTTCGTGATAGATTTGATAAAAGCCATTAAAGATTGAGATAAAACATGATATTAATTGAAAAAGTAAGAAGACTTCAAAAATTGAAAAAGTCTTTTCTTGTGGATTTTATAAATTACAAATTACTTTTATGTCTTCAGTTTATGGAAAAACTATGATAAAAACAAAATTACATTAGGCTCCATTATCAAAGAATTGGAAATGCATTTTTATGATCTACTCCATATAATAAAATATTGATATTAAAGTAGAAAAGATTAAAAGATTGAGTTATAAAAATAGGTTAAAGAGGTTGTATTTATTTTTTATTTTTTTGTTCGAAAAAAGTTGGCCATATAAAATTTGAACTTAGTAGTTATAATCTGGATTTGTAATGTTGCATAACTATGAGACCAAGAAGAAATGTATCCCCCAAAGTCAAATAATACATCCCATTACAACACATTAAATTAAAACACTTTACAAGTATCGCACATTCAAGCTGCTTGTGCACTACACCTTGGTGCCTCTAAGTCTCTACTCCCATTTATGTGCTTTTTCGCCCAAATATTGGAGTATTGAGGATTATGGTGATCATTGCACTAATTATTGACTAAACTTGTTCGTTAATTGTGGGCTATTTGGCAGTTGACGCAAATTCCCTTCTCGTACCGGAAACTCTCCACTCTCTCTCTCTCTCTCTCATATGTAAATTATACCTACCTAGTTTATTGCCACTTTTCCTAACTCATCCCGTCAAATAATCCCTCTCAGTTGACATCATTTGATAGGTTTAAGTCATTAAACATATACACACAAGCCAATATAATAATATATTTTATTGTTTACAGAGAGTGTATGTTTGCCAGATTTACTCATATTTGCACTTTTTGACTTTCAAGAACTTCAAACCTGTTTGAAACGTCCATACAAACTGGAATAGAGAGGATATAGGAATTAAGTTTTATTCAAATTTTATTATTTAATGAAGTCAAATAGCAAATATATATAACGTTCTCTAAATTGAAGAAATAAAAGTAAATTGTGTGATTATTACTCCCTCCGTCCCACCGAAATCTCATATGCACTCTGCACCCACTTACATTCTGCCTCAACTTAATGATAATTTATTATTATAAATTAATTAAATTACATACTTCATCGTTAACCATATATATATAATTATCAGTTAAAAAAAAGTGGGCACTTGCACCAACTCTCTACTTACAAGGGCCTTGCAACTTGCAAAGGCCAAATTAATAAATAAATATGTATATATTTGTATTCATATTGTTTTAATTTTACAAAATCATATATAAGAAAAAATATATATATATATATAGAGGGAAGAGATCATATGTAAAAACCTTTTTACGTAAGAAATAAAAAGCGATCTGAACCATTGATCGGTGCATTATAATTGAACATGGAATGCATTATCGTAACAATGCATTGTAATAAATCAAAAATGCATTATTATGACAGTGCATTGTAATAATACATAAAATACATTATTTTAGTACATAAAATGCATTTTTATTATTTTTTACGGGAAAAGTATTTTATATGTGAACCAACCTTTATATATATATATTATATGTATATAATATATGCACGTGTAGAAAATGATGAAAGTATATTGGTAAACAAGCATAATTTCTTAAGTAACTAACATTTAATCATAATTGAAATATACCTTCTCAAGACTCGAGAGTAGTCAACCACTTTTCATTGTCAAATTTAATTTTTAATTAGTCTTATTTCAATAGCAGGAAAGGGAAGAACTAGAAAAATATATAACTTCTGTCAAAGCCCATTTGTCTTCAAATTAGATATATATCCATTTCTGCTGCATGTATATATACCGGTATCTACGCTGATCATAATCATAAAATATAACCAGCAATTTTTCATTAATTGCATTGTAGTAATTCTTTCTCTACTTTGTTCAAAAGCTACATACACACACTTACAATTGTCCCCATTTTTAGGAAGTTGAAGAAGAAAAAATGATGAGGCCAACATCTTTTTATGTTATTACATATTTGACAATTTTGTTGTGCTGTTCCTCTTGTTTTGGCCGAAAACATTCTCATCACAAATCTCACCATGCAAACAAACCTGCTCTTCCAACTCCATATAATGCTCAAAAACAGCTTTTGAATGTCGAAGTTTTTGGAGCTAAAGCTGATGGAAAATCAGATAATTCCCAGGTATATATATATATATATCTGAATCAAAATAAATATGTACATAAATACACATATTGACGTTGATTGTAATTAATGCATTCTGTTTCTTGCATTAGTGTGATTAATATATATGCCTAAGGCTAAGATCATTATAGTAAGTTTTCACCAGATAATTAAGTAATATTGCATGAATTCTTCCTGCACTTGAGTTGGATGGATTTTAGTTGAGGTAGTTTACCTTAAACATACTATTAATTTCTGAACTCAGATCGATCCATTAATCAGACGTATATTTTGTTGTTTGTGCAGGCATTCAAGAAAGCTTGGGATGAAGCTTGTAATTCTTCAAATTCAGCAACAATTTTGGTGCCTAAAGGCAAAACTTACTATGTTAAACAAATTAATTTCTCAGGTCCCTGTCACTCTGGTATTTCTTTGGAGGTACATTAGTTCTATACTAGCATTACTTTCAACACACAACACACACACACATACACATATATATATATTTACAATTTGTTAGTAATTTAATACTATTATTTTTTTATTTTTTTGTGTGTGAATTTTTAGATCCAAGGGACAATCAAGTCATTTCCTCAGATGTATGATATCCCTAGAAGACTTTGGATAAAGTTCGAAGATGTAAGAAACATGGTTATTTTTGGTGGTGGAACCATTGATGGTAATGGTGAAGTATGGTGGAAAAATTCTTGCAAAATCAAGAAAACTAAGGTACATTAATATGTTTGTGCCACAATGACATCAATTTTATAATTAATAACTATATACATATATATCATGTTATTACAAATAGTGCTTGGTCTCATGTTTCATTACGTCAGCACATGTTACGTGTCCGTACACATTATGTGATCAATGACATGTATATGAAATAAGTGACCATTTTAAGTAAAATATTGACATTTCTGTTGTTTTTGTCTCTTTTAATTTGCAGCCCTGTCAAAGCCAAGGTGCTCCAACAGTAAGTTCATTTTAACTCAATATTTAGAATCCGAAAATTTGCACAGGAACCTTAATGAATTCAATGTGATGCATGTTTCTCTCCTGCAGGCTCTAACCTTTAAAAACTGCACAAATCTAACAGTAAGCAACTTAAAGCTGGTGAATGCACAACAGATGCATGTGAATTTCCAGGATTGCAACGACGTCGAAGCTTCAAAACTTTTAGTAGTAGCACCAGAAGAGAGCCCCAACACAGATGGAATTCATGTCACAAGAACTTCCAACATTAATATTTTAGAATCTGAGATCAGAACAGGTAATTAATTAAACAACTTAACTTCAGTGAAAAACTCACTATTTGCAAATTTAAATTCAGTTAGATTATTGTTGTAACTCTTTTCTTGAATAATACTATTACTCCGTAATAATTATAATAAAATGTGGGTTTTTGGTTTGGATTAGGTGATGACTGTATTTCCATAGTGAATGGATCAAGAAATGTTGATGTGAGAAACATAGTTTGTGGACCAGGCCATGGCATCAGGTATAAACTACCATTAAGTTTGAATTAGTATTTATTAAGAACACCTATAAATTTGCAAAATTACTAATATAACCTCTCAATTCCTTTATACTACTTCAGAAACTATATATACCGACTAATTTGTAATTGTAACTCAAAATGCAGCATTGGAAGCTTAGGTGAAGACAACACAGAAAATTATGTTTCAAATATTTTAGTGAAAGGAGCAACCTTCACAGGAACAACAAATGGTGTACGAATTAAGACTTGGCAGGTGGGTAATTAATTAATGCCCTAAACAACCTAGCTAGGAGTATATTATTTAGATCCTATATTTATATTCCCATAAGGCTATAAAAACTATTCTTGGAATCCAATTTATAGTTATATATTTGATGATTACCATCTCATTTTATGCAATTTGCAATATACATATAAATGTATAAATTTAAATGATTATATTTTATCTGTAATTAATTAATTTATCCTAATTTATTATGAGACAGGGAGGCAGCGGAATTGCAAGGAATATAGTATTCGAAGATATTTTGATGAGGAACGTTCACAATCCCATAATCATAAATCAGTACTACTGTGATAAAAACAAAAAATGCGATAAAGAGGTACATTTTTTACCATTTCATTTTTATATTGTTTGACTGTTAAATCAATAACTAATTTTGACATAAATAAAAACATCTAACTTTATTTCAATATGAGTTTTAAGAAAATCTGAATTTAATTTTGAAAGTTAATTCAACTAAATCAGTTACTAAAAACAAATAGGAGTATTACTTTTTTCTTCGTAATTTTTAACCCCTATTTTATTTTGTTATAGAAATCGGCAGTGCAAGTAGAGAATGTGGTATACAGGAACATAAAAGGCACAAGTGCTTCAAAGGTAGCTATAAATTTCAACTGCAGCGAATCGGTCCCATGCAAAAGTATTGTACTGCAAAATGTGATGTTAACTGCTCAACAAAAAGGAGCAAAAGTTGAAGCTTCTTGCACCCATCTTGCAATGCAAACTACCAAGCTCAATTCTTTTCCAAGTTGCTCCATCAACAACTAAATTCATCTACGACACAATCGTCGCATCCTCTATCTCATCTCGTGTTTCATTTCATCATACTGCGTCTCGTTAACCGAGAGATCATCCACCCATCAAGACACTTGACACCACCAACCCCAATCCTTACAACTTGGTAGATAGATAGTATCAAAATCATTTTATACAAGTGTTTCAGTCATCTTTTATAGTTTTAGAGGGGTAGAAGAGAGACAGCGAAGTAAGTGAAGCTGCTGATACTTGCTTTCTACTTGCAAAGATTTATCTTTTCTTAGAATACAAATAGTAATAGTGTTCTTCTGTAATTCATTATTGGCTTATTTGAAGTAACAATAAATAAGAAAATAAAGGTTTCTTCCAAATACAAGACCTATGTCACAAGTAGCACCTCTTATTTCAATAAAATAGGAATTTCATATATACACCAATCCCGAAAAGATATAGCAATCAATATTTAACAAAAAGAAACGACGAACAGGAAGGAAAAAGAAACAAGTAGCATGTAACGATTTTATCCATATCATAGCTCCTAAAAATTTACAGGATGACTTAATATCATAAAAGTATTAGATGAGACTTACGCCCATTTCTCCCTTGCTTGGAGGACATAGGCTGTGAGATGCATCCTCCAAATGTGCAGTAGAAATTCCAAGGTCTAACAAAAAGCCGTTTGTCGACAAAAGATCTGCTGTTTCATCACCATTTGCGCAAACAGCATCTATTTCCTCTGTATTGCCATCATCAATGCCATTAGTAATGATCGAAGGAGCTTCAGTACTAGCTGCTGCTTCATCATCCAAAAGGGCTTCAAGGGCAGACTTGGCACTCATATGCACATCAGAAATGAACTTCACTTCTAAAATAGGAAACTCGAAGTCAAGAAAGGCAGATTTTGAAGGGTCAGATACACGCTCTGCATCATCTTCGAAGCTTCCTACTGCAACATTTGGTTGCAGATCTTCAGAGACAATCTCCGCTTCATGTTCTACGATCTCTTCTGACGCAGCATCCTGATCATCCGGCTTACTAGTTGATTTTCCAAGGTTAGTTTCATCAGGAATGGGGTGCGTGCTGGTATTGGTTGATTCCTTGGCTGAATTAGGTGCAGAAGTATTACTAATTTCAGCAGGACCACAACCAGTATCCCCTTTAAAATAAGTCTCTATCATATTTACTTTAGAGCTCCCATTTAAAAGTCCGTTACCTGGGCACATTCTACTAGCCGTCACAGAAGCAGCAGGGGAATAATCATCATTAGATGCTGAACCAAACTCATCTATGCTTTCGTCTATACCAGAATCACACGAGTCGGCCGAACAAATGCTAGGAGGAACCATCTCATTGTTATGGTCCTTTTTCTCATTTTCAGTTACAGAAGCCACATCTGATGAAGACTGGACAAAATCCAATTGCTCCTCACCGCCAGTTTCTTCCACAGTAAAATCAGGAGCCGTGACAGTAAGGACTTGAGCATACTGTGATGACTCTGTATTGCTATTGTCTGCAGCAGGGAGTTCTCCAGTTTCAATTTGACAAGATTTAGCATGCCCCTGATATTGAATTTCTTCATCTGCATCACCGAGGAGACCTATAGGTATTTGTATAAGTTCAGAAGTAGTAGACATAAATCCCTTAAGTGCTGCTGCCAAAGCATCATCAACAGACAAAGTTTTCTTTGGTTCCACACAAGGAGAATCCTCCAATGGTTTCAAATCATCATTATCTTCGTCATCTTCACCATATGAAAATTCAGGAGCACTCATGATAAGGCCTGGATTGAAATTTGTCTCGAGGGATATGTCGGGGATGTTATCACATGCAAAATCCTTCTTGTCAAGTTCATCATTGTAGAACGAGCTTGAGTTTGATTCACTGCATGAAAATGCAGGTGCAGAGATTCTTGTGCAGTGTGGCAACCCAAAATCATTAGAACTCTTGGCAAGTTTTTCAAGTTGATTCTCAACCTGTTGAAGCCTCGCCTCTATCCTCTCGATTGGCTTCAGCATTTTCTCTTCGAACCTCAAACAAATATCTTCCACTCTACTCATTCGAGAGACGAGCTGTTCCATAGCTGTTTGAAGAAAGCTTGGCTGAAAACCATTTGCATCTTTCTCCTCACCACATTTATTTGCAGAACTGTGTTGCTGGTGTTCAGCTGATTCAGTTGTATCCTTACAAAGTTCCTTTGGCTTCCCAGTTTGTTGAGGAGAATTAATTTTGTCAATTATTGTTGATGCAGATTCCATCTTACTATTCTTAAGCACTTCATCAGATATGTCTTGAGCTCGGTTTACACCTGATTTTGATAACTGCAGAAGAGTTGGCATGAACATGGCCATAAGAGAACTTTGTGCTGAGCTTCCTGCCAATACAGCCCCATTTCCAGAATCAGTTGACTCCACAGGTTCCACAAACACATATATTTCATCCACGTATACATGACCTCTGTCCTGAAGTGACAACAATCGAATTGTAAGCGACAAACAAGGATTTGAATCACTTATTTGTGCGGTAGCCTCACAGAGATCCTGCGTAAAAGTTCAAATGATACTATAAATTAGTTGCCTGTACAGAAATTGACATTTCATCAACAAAGTACAGATCCATGTTAGAACATGTGGATTCACCAGAGTAACTGGAGAACCTATGAACTCTGAAGGCAAATATTGAAATTAACAAAAATGTCATACATAATGAATTTTGTGGGTTCTATTTGCAAAAATAGAAAACTACATGCGTCACCCACATAGTAATGAGTAAATGAAAAGCTTAAGAAAATCTGAATGCACGATTGATCTCCTTTAAACATATCCCAGTTGCCAACGTGGTAATCCATCAAGTCTCAACAACTAAGAAAAATTCTTCACGGGTGTAAGGTAATTGAAGGGGGGAAAAGAAAACATGCAAGACATTAATGTTTTTGGTTCATTAGGAAAAAAAATGAACTACGTCTATAGCAGAAGAAACAGCATTCATCCAAACAAGGATCAATTGCAGGGTGGTACATGAGGCAGACATTAATATTGATGGACAATAATGCTCCTAGTTTTTCTATTAGAAAAATATAGAATGAAAGGAAATTCTCAAAATGTATATATAATGTATATTATCAAATTAAATGTACGAACTCCTAAAGCTACAGAATGAATATGAATAAATGAGACAAAACTGTAATTATATGTTCGATGATTTATTATTGTTCATAAGATAACAAGGAGTGCTTTAGGAATACACGTAGGTGAGCATAATCCAGAGATTGTCAGTTGGAAATTGACATTAGTTTCGTGGAGTAATTGTACCGCTTTTTAGTGTACAAAATGCACCACTTCGATGCAAAGAGTTGGAGATTTCCCTTATACCTGTATGTTGTTCAATCCATTAGTACTAGTCTTATCTGAAGCAGGACTGCTCCCTGCCCCTGGAACTTTTATCTTAACCCAGTCATCCTCACTAGTGCCAGTACTTCCCCCGTTTGAAGCAGTTTCTGCAGTTAGATATCCTGACAAACACTCCCCATGCTCCTCTGCAACATCTTCAACACAACTGGTTTGGAGAACTTTGTCATCTCGTACAGCAACACCACACCGAACAGTAGAGAGGTACTCATTGATGCTATCAGGAGAAGTTTCATAATATATCTCATATGAACGAGCAGTGCTCCGAACATATATTTGTCCAACCTCATACTTTTGCTTAAAACATACTGCAAAAAGTTACATTGCAATCCATCATCATAAGACATTGCTATAACTTTGTTGAGATGATATGGCATCGGAATTAAATGACTGCATAAGATCTATGAACTTAAAATACTTTGTAAGGGGTCAAAACTAAACTACTTCTCCTTCACTAGTTTATTTAATGAAAATAGGATCTCCAGACAATGTGTCTCTGTTAAAGTCCAAATTGATATTCTGGTTAATTTATTTCCTGAACATAGTCTCCTCCCAAACAGCATCTACATTCTCCAACTCATTTTTCTGGATTTATTTTATTGCATGAAGATTAAAGAATGAAATCTGATGCATGCAGAAAAAATAGCCTTCAACTCAAAACCTCTAATATATTCTCCCTAATATTGTAAAACATCAATATCAGTTGAAGTTACAGATCCAACTTATTTTCCTTGAGAAAACATGACTCGAGAACTACTAGTACATTGCACAAAAAAGGAAAAAAAAATACCATGCAATAATTAACCAATCAAATGGCAAATTATTTGACTGATTTTGAAAAGAACAACAAATTCTTACAGTATATTAAACACGTAAATCAAGATGGGAGTATCGAGTGCATAAATTTACGGTCTAGCCTACTCCATCTCGGTATAAATACACTATTGAACTCCATAACAACTTCACACAATCTTTATTTCCAGATATTCAACTTCAAATTTTCAAAACAATCCGAACAGATAACGACTTAAACCTACAATCACCATAAACACTACATATAGACAATAAAAGGCGTACAAATCCCTCACGACAATCCCCAAATGCACTGTAAATCAAAACAAAGCGGCGATAGCATACATGGAAATTCAAAACAAATAAAGAAACAAAAAGGACGGGAAAAATCGAAAATTACTCTTAATTTCACAGGGGCCAGAATCAGGGCCGGGAGGCTTCAGAATCAGTGGCCATTTAGTAGCCGTACTTTCCGGGTCGGGTTCTGCGATCGGAACTTCGGAGGACTCGACGGCGACGGAAGATTCGAGAGAACCGTGAGCGATGATCCAATTGGCTTCATAACTCCATGGAATCTGAGTGGAGTTACCACCATTGGTATTGCAATCTACTGAATCCATTTCTCTCTCTACCGTATTCTGAGTTAGGGTTTAAAGCGTGAAAATATCTAGATATAAATCAAGAGAGCTTCGTCTCATATGATTACCGTTGCGTATTATTTCAGCGCTTCTCAATTGAGTAGCGTTGCGTATTAACTACGGCCTACGGCAAAGTATGAACGGCAATTATCAATATTCGTTTTGTATTTCTATTTTCTAGAATGAAACAACAAATTTCCTTCAAAATAAAAATCAAAATATCTAATTATAAAAATCTTTCTCGGGATTTCAGCCAGGAGTATGAATGAACTTTGAAGTTCGTATGATTAAAATTAAAATAAATAAAAAATAGAGTAGCACACATTTCATTGATTCAGTTCATATATGATTTTAAGTGAAACAAATTGATTCGTTGCACCGTTAATTAAAAAAATAATGTTTTTATTTATAATTATTTGTTTTGACATAGAAAAAAAAAACCATATTGTATTTTTTGGTGTTTAAACTCAATTTGTATATATTTTTTTTAGGCTCCCTCCGTCCCATAAGAACGTGCATAAGTTGGGGTGGCACGTGTTTTACTAAATCCATAGTATGACTGGAGAAATGGTCCTACGTTATTGTAAGTGGAGAAGGTGTCCCAAAAAAAAGGATGCATATTCTTTTGGGATGGACGAAAAAGAAAATTTGTGTTTTGTTCATGTTCTTCTCGAACGGATGGAGTATAATATAGTATAATAACTATTGAATCCGGTCAATATTAATATATGATACTTATATAAATCAATATATTTGTATGTGTTTTTTATTTAATAACTATTTTTAAAAAATCTAAATATTAGGAGTAGAGTTAGTATTTTTCAAAGAAATATGAATGCGATTTTTTAAGAGTCACACTCCCGTGGAGCATTTCCACGGTGCTTCCGGGTCGACCCGATTCGGATCCGACCCGCGACCCCATCCAATCAATCGTTGACTTTTTGAATTTTTTTTTCTTCGCCTTCGGCTCCAATTTTTATTTATAGATAGTGATTGTTAGGGGTGTAAATTCGGGACGGGACGGGTACCCTACTCGGAATTTCCGGGTACTCGTACCCAAATTTCTCAAAATTTGCTACCCGTACCAGTCCCGTTTTAAAAAAACGGGTACCCAATACCCGGACCGGGTTTATGCGGGTCGGGATCAGGTACCCGTATGTACCCGTTTTTAAAAAAAATAAAAATATCAAAATTTGTTTTTAGATATTTTCCTACCTGTTTTCTTCATATTTTTTCAATAAAGAAATCTAAGGAGTGGCGCGACGTCGACGATAAGAGAGGGATGGGTTAAATGACAGTGGAACGACGACGAAGGTGTGAGAGAGAGGAGATGAGAAATTGTGAATTGGGAGTGTGAGCGTGAGAGAGAGAGAGAAAGATGCAGCGTGCATATTTTCTATTTTATAAAACATTTCATAAAATAATTAAGAATAATATAAAAAGAATATAATATATAAACGGTTGACCGGGTAGTTGACCGGGTATACGGGACGGGACGGGTAACCCGTTACCCGGAACAACTTCAATCCTCTATCCCGTAACCCGTCCCGTACCCAAAAAATTCGAGTAACGGGTACCCAATACCCGAAAAATTACGGGACGGGTTCGGGTTACCCGGAAACCCGTAACCCGAATTTACACCCCTAGTGATTGTGACAACATTAATGTCTTTTAGCTCGCTCCGGCCTTCGGCTCCCCTCGCTCGATTCTTGAAAAAAAAAGAAAAAAAAAGTCAACGGTCAACATTGACCATTGACCGATCAACGTTGATCGGGTTGGATCATGAATCGGTTCGGGTCGAATCTGATCCAAATATACGGTACAAATGCTGCACACAAGTTTTTATTTTTTTTAAATAAAATTATAAAATCATCTAGGTTTTTTTTCCCCAACATATTCTCCTATAAATCCATGAGTTGTTTATTGAGAATATTGTCAAGAACCGAACTCACTTAGGCGGGATAATTTAGTCATGCGAAAAGGATGTATCAACTCTTCTTTCTGGCAAAACATCTTTGAGGGCGTTTGGTTTGATGGATGTGATAGATAATGTTTGATAGGATAGTGTAGGATGTGATTATTTAGATTATTAATCTTGTGTTTGGATTGCTTGATTGTGGTGTAGGATAATTGAAGGATTATGTGAGTGTGTGCTACTGTGTGTTGTGTGTGTGAGTGTGTGTGCTACTGTGTGTTGTGTGTGTGAGTGTGTGTGCTACTGTGTGCAGTGTGTGTATATGTGTGATTATTTTGAAATTTTGCATCATGAATTAGACAAGGATTAATAATCAATCCAAATTTGGAATGATAAGTTATCATCCATTTGAATGATTGGATCACGGGCTTAGTTATTCATCACGGGTTTCATCATTCAAACCAAACATGTGATTAGGTGGGATTATACTATCAATCACTCCTTATCAAATACCCCCATAATCTAATATATTCATATGACAAAATAAGAATATTAAAAACAATGGAGCATGTTCCAATAAATTTTTATGGGCCCGCAATCACTATTTTAAATGTGCATTGACTAAATTCTTATTTGATCATGAGACAATTTGTTCTTTTACTAATCTCACTCCCTCCGTCCCCCCATGAACTTTATAATTTGAAAATTTAATATATATTCTAACTTATTTAAATTAAGATAACAGATCCGTTGTAGTCTAGTTGGTTAGGATACTCGGCTCTCACCCGAGAGACCCGGGTTCAAGTCCCGGCAACGGAATTTTTTATTTTATTTTTATTATCCATATTTTTGCTTACATTTTACAGCTATAATAACTGAAGCACTTAATATTAGATGTATTTTCATTTTATTAGTCATGCATCATATTAATTATTTGAAAATTCAATGATGTTTTGATTTTGATCTTGTGTTATTTTATTTCTCTCCGAATTTAACAACTTATTAATAATCAAAGACTTGCCAATTTTTTTAAAAACAATTTGTACATTCAATGTCCTAAGATTACCTTCTAAAAAAAATTACTTTATTCTATCATTCAAAATAAATTATATCTTCGTCCGGATGGTTTACAGATTTTTGTATATTGAACCAAATTGAAAAAATATATATACTTATGTCTTCAATGTCTAGGGAAAAAAAAATGAACTTTAAATTTAATATTACAATTATCTTAGGAGGAAGGCAAATTAGTTTCATTTATGGGTGAACAAAAAAACCAAATATTAGAGTTGGCAAAAGACCGGTGGCCAGGCCGGCCCGACCCGAGCTCATTGGGCTTTTGGAAAAAATTGGGCCGAGCCAGCCCGGTCCGAAATGTTATCGAGCCTAAAAATTTGGAGCTCGTCCAGGCCCGAAAAGATTTTTATAGTGCAAATATTTCGGGTCGGGCCGGTCCGAACCCATTAGGCTTTTGCTCCTTTTGGGCTGGCCCAACCCGGCCCGAAATCTCATCGGGGCCTTTGATTTTAAAACTCAACCCGGTTCAAAACCGGGCCGGGCTAATTTTGCCACCTCTACCGAATATTGTAATAAGAATTCAGAAACGCTTGCCAAGTTTAGGAGAAAAGAAAAACTTCAAAAAAAAAAAAAAATCAAATATTTGAATTAAATCAAATCGGAATTTTTAAATTGTGTTCAGTTCGATTTTTTTTTTAATTCAGATTCTCGAATTGGTTCGATTTGTTGCTTTTACAATCGAACAAACTCGAAATATGAATTATATATATTATTATTTGTTTATATATCATATTATATATATTTAGTTAAAATTAAATTATAAATAATATTTAAATAAAAAATAATTCGGTTTCGGATTTTTAGAGTTTTTCGGTTCGGATTTTTTAAAAGTTCAATTCGGTTCGAATTTCAAAGAAAAAAAATACAAATTTGGTTCGATTTTAGTAAAAATCGATTTCATTATGTTTAAATCAATTAATTCAAACGGAGTTAATAAATAAGCTCGTTTGGTACAAAGTATGGGATAAAGTCTGATATGTTTGACTGAGATGTCTAGGGGTGAGCAAATTGTTCCGAAAACCGAACCGAACCGAAACCGAAAATTAATTTCGGTTCGGTTATTTCCGATATTTCGGTCAATTCGGATTTCAAAATTTTAATATTTCGAATTTCGGAATTCGGTTCGGTTATATTGTTTAAAAAACCGAAATATCCGAAAACCGAATTATACATATACTATATATATTTTTTTAAATTTATATTTAATTTATTAAAATTAAAATATTGAATACTACTCTAAATTGAAAGCTATTAACATGCTCTAGTATTTGTTGGAAGATATTGATTATTCAACTTTGTATTAGTTTTTGTTGGTACTTGAATTTTTAATTTAACTATTTGTTGGATTGTTTTCATTTTGTTGTTGGTGGTTTGGTGTTTTGTGAAGATTTGAAATTTTATTTGTTGTTGGTGGTGACTGTTTTTCATGTTTATTGTTGTTGTTTATTGACATGCTCGATTTCTCTAGTTTTCAATGGTTTGGATGAATATAAAAAATGTAGGAAAACTGTTTCAAAAAAAAAGTGGAAAAACCAAAATAACCGAAATATCAATTTGGTTATTTCGGTTCGGTCACCGAAATAATTTCGGATTCGGTTATGATATGGATTTGAAAAAACCGAAATTTTAGTTTGGTTATTTTTTATGTAATAACCGAACCGAATATCCGAATGCTTACCCCTAGAGATGTCTTATAAATATAAAGAATTAATATTCTGTTTCGTATGATGTATTAAATTCTCTGCAACACATAATAATTATTGTAATTTATTGCTACAATTAGTTGCAGTATTATTTATACCACCTCATAGGTAGTATACATAACAACAAAAATAAGTATTATTCATACGGACCCAAACTTTATAGGCCGTATACTTCATACCAAACAAAATATTAGGGTGTCATAGATATATTATACACCATAATCACATCTACCAAATGAGCCGAAAACCCAGCCTAATTTTATATTTGCAAGAGAATCTCGTAGTGGATAACTAATTTAACAACCCTTCAAAACTCCCCCCACCATTTTTCTCTCTCCTCTTATCATCTCACAAACTCCATCAATGGCTAGTCTGAGCTTCAATTCCACAAGAATCAAAAACCCCATTTCCAACCTCGCCTCCCCTACCAAAATCCCACTTTCCAGAAAGCAAAATTATCCACCCCACATAAAAAATATCAGGAAAAAACTCAATTTCCCAACTTGTTTTTCAGTCTCAGAAAGTTCAGTCTCTTCCACACCATTACAGCCTGAAACCGAAAAATCCATCAATGGCGGCAGCGACGAAGAAGAAGATGATGATGACCCCACCTCGGAGCTGAGTTATCTCGACCCGGAAACGGATCCGGGGAGCATTAGAGAGTGGGAGGTGGATTTCTGCTCTAGGCCGATTCTTGATATTAGGGGGAAAAAGACATGGGAGCTTGTGGTCTGTGATGTCTCGCTTGCTTTGCAGTATACTAAGTATTTTCCTAATAATGTTATTAATAGTGTTACTCTTAAGAATGCTATCGTTACCATCTGTGAGGAATTGGGCCTGCCTTTGCCAGAGAAAATTCGATTTTTTAGGTGGGTTTAATAGTTGTTTCTCTATGAGAATGTATTTCTTGATTTTGAATTGTGATGAAATTATTATTTTTTTTCGTGTTTATTTCCTTTTCAGTATACTTATGATATGTGGGGAGTTGAGTTTGTATGTTTCTTGACTGTGGCTTTGCAGGTCACAGATGCAGACAATTATAACAAGAGCTTGCAATGAGCTTGGTATTAAACCTATTCCGAGTAAACGGGTGAGTAAATGCCGAGTTTTCTGGAATTCTCTGCATGTTTAGCCTTGGTAGTTCACTTGAGCAAGGAAAACGTAGCTAGGATTTCAAAGTATGTGTTAATTTTCTAGCACGAAGTTTAGAAATAAAGAATCTGGATTTATGTTATGAACTTATGATGTTATCTGGATTTATGTTTATGATGTTACAATATGCATGTATTCATTCAAATAAATTATGCATTGTGAGCTGAACACCGTTTGATGGTGGTGACCATCGAATGTTAGCAGTTGAATTACATTGTATAAGTGTGTGTGATAATACATCCCCATTTATGGTTTTTTCACATACTGATGTGTGTGATAATCCATCCACATTTAGTTTTTTTAACATGCAAAGCTACTAGTACTCTCTTGAGTTCTTCACAAATTTGCTGATTTTTCACTCTGATTTGGGGTTATCTGAATGCTAATAGTCTAATTGATTAACTCTTTGTTTTCAGTGTTTGTCTCTGGTTCTGTGGCTCGAAGAACGTTATGAAACTGTATACACTCGACACCCTGGTTTCCAAAAGGGATCAAAGCCGATTCTTGCACTTGATAATCCTTTCCCTATGGAACTTCCAGAAAATTTGTATGGAGAAAAATGGGCATTTGTTCAGTTGCCTTTTTCAGGTACTCAAATACGTCTTCAAAATCGAGTTCTCTGAATGATCTCTCTCGTATTCTCTCTGAACGTGCTTAGTCAGACTATTAGAAAAATGCTAACTTAGATTACTATTCTGTGCTCAGCTGTCCAAGAAGAGGCGTCATCCTTGGAGACGAGGTTTGCTTTTGGTGCTACCTTAGATTTGGATCTTCTGGGGATTGAAGTTGGTGAAGAAACATTAATCCCTGGACTTGCAGTTGCAACTTCTCGATCTAAACCATTAGCAGGTGTGGTATTCTATAGTTAAACTAGAAAATTTGAGTAGTAGTAAATATGACATAGCTTTAGATTGATCATGAAATTGCATGGTTGCAGCATGGATGAACGGGTTAGAAGTGTGCTCGGTCGAAGTTGACACGATTAAGGCATCTGTGATCCTGTCGGTTGGGATCTCAACGCGGTACGTGTATGCCACATACAAGAAAACACCAGTTACTACAAGTGAAGCTGAAGCTTGGGAAGCAGCCAAGAAAGCCAGTGGAGGCTTACACTTTCTTGCTATTCAAGACGACTTGGAGTCCAACGACTGCGTCGGCTTCTGGCTCTTGTTAGACCTCCCACCTCCGCCTGTATGACCAGATCAGATCAGCCATTCTAAGATTTTCATGGAAAAAACTTGTTCACACTTGGAATGATTTTTCTTCCTCTGAGGTTATATTGTGAGATGCTGCTGCTTTCAGCCTAGGGAAATACAAATATTTGATTCTCATATTCTTTCTTGATTTTGATGCATTTCTCCTCCAATGTAAATTATATTTTATTGTTCTCTTATTTGGATTACAAAGCAGTACATGTCATATGTAAAAATTTCAATTACTGGTCATGAAAAATTCAAGAATATTCAATTAAATCAGGATTTAAAAATAAATAGAGCATGAGATACAACGGTACATTACATTCCTGCCCCCAATGATATCCCAATCATCAGTGGTTCTCAAGGAGGAGAGCAAAACTATAGATACAAAAACAGTTTCTAAGCATTTACAGAAAAGAAAAGAAAAATTACAGACAGGGAGGGTATCAATTATCATGACAACCAACTTACACAAATAACAAATCCACCTAAAATATCTCAACTGAATTTGATAATGATATTAGATTCACAAAAGTAGAATCTGGATGTGTGAGAGAGTGTGTTTTAGCCAACCTCATTTCTCTGCAGCTGCCTTGTTGAAGAAGCCTCAAATTGGACAATCTTCTATATCTGAAGGATAATCTTTCACCATTTTTCAAGAATGTATGCCTATTGGAAAACAAAAAAGAAGATCTAACTCAATGCTTTTGCTTCTGAGAAATAAAACGAATCCCTTGTTTCCCAAGCTCAAAACTCTTGGCTTTTCCATCATCAAGAGCGATGGAAACAATTGATGTTCCCTCAAAAACTTCCATCACCGTACCCCTATGCCTGCAAAAGAACAAACAGAGAGACGCAACATTTAAAAACCAACTTCATATTTGCAACAGAGAAAAATTTCGGATGAAGGCAAACCAAAACGCAGATTTATGCTAGTTCGCAATTAGTTAAGTTCTTAAAGATTGTAGCTTTGTTAAACTCACCAGGAGTTGGTGGACGGCTGATGAATTTCTACTCTTTTCCCAGCAGCATCTTTTCCCAATTTCTGCAGAATCCAATTGGCATCTGTAAAGTCCTTTATAGTGCTATCTTCACGTGATTGGGAGGGATCTTCGTCACCCGCTGCTGGTCTCCTCCGTTTTGACCTCTGACCTCTGGTATAAGTTATCTCTTCCTTTACCGGAGGAGGTAACGAATCCTGATTTCCGATATTCAAATTACTGTTATTATTATTAGAATTCCTGGGAATTTTGAACTTCAAATAAGGCTTCCGCTCCTTTGTCGGAGCCTGTGAAACAGAAGGCAAGCTACTACTGTCATCAATCAGGTCACCAGAAACAGACACATCCTCGACATGTCCCAACGAAGCGTGTTTGCTCCTTCTGCTGGCAGGGACTTCAGATCCACTCCTTGTAGATGCACCATCTTCAGCACTTCTTTTACCTAGTACCGAGTATGTAATCCTAGGAGAAACCGATTCGTGGCCCTCACTGAATCCTCCTCCACTATGTTTTGAGCTAATGTTAGAGAATTCTGAATTAGAAGCATTCTTGAACTTAATCAAGGGGCCTTCTCTTCCTTGCAAGTTAAAACCTTTCACTCGATCAGCATGGTCTCTTTTATGCCCTGCAACGAACAAAGCAAAATGTTTTTTCACTACAAGACGAAGCGCACATCAGATGAGATGGATGCAAATTGCAAAATGAGACAGACGGGATTTCTCCTACTCTGTGTGCATTACCTTTTTGCTCCCCAAATTTAGCTGCAGCATCAGGTTTGTCGATGTACGCTTGATGTTTCACTTGGCCTGTATCTTCAGTTCCTACAGATTACATGTAGAGAACATTATATTACTGCATCATGAAGTTCAATGGAACGCATCAAACGATCTGAATTTAATCATTAGTAAAATTTAAGTTCATGATTAAAATTCACAGAATTTTGACCAAAAAGTCTCGAGCTTTCAAGGATAGAGCAGAAGACTTATTTTTACATTGAATCCATTCCATTGTTACATGTTCATCACTAAATCTATGCAAGCAGCAACGTGCAGAAATAATGGTCATTTGCAATTCTACACTATAACAGACCAAAAGCATCCTACCAACTTCTACTAGCCTAAAAAATGGCATACATCTAGAAGAAGAAACCATTGGAAACATAGCCAGCAAAAAGCATACCTTTTGACGAAGTCTTATCTTGCCCCATCTTAAAGCTCAAGGCTTCAGATCTTGGAGGAGTACTATTTTTACTTCGGCCACCCAAATGTATAACAAGCTTTGGCCCCTGTGCAGTCTTCGGCACACCACTATTACTTCCAATTTCGTCCTTATTAGTCAAGCCGTGAGATCTATTACTCTTTATTCTGATAGTTCTAGATGCCTTTGTTACATTGGTTGCTGAAACATCATCAATATATTTGTGTTTTGAGGCCGCTGCTTCATTTACCGCATATGTATCTTCCATCAAGCTTCCAGCAACAGGAGAAGAATTAGTACCAGGTTCATTAGAAAACTGCATTTCGTCATTCTTATTGCCAGGACTCCGGTGTGTATCAGCTCCACTGAACAAAGATATTTCATTCCCCTTTTTCTTACCATTCTTCTTATTTGAAGATTTTTTCCCGTGTTCTTTGATCTTTTTTGGTGATCTATTACCTAACCCTTTAAGAGAAAACTTCAAGGAACGGCCAAATTCATTCTTTACCGATACAGGTCCACTCTCTTCATCTTCAGAAAAAGGTGAAATGTCAAATATTTCTTCTTGAGTTGGCAAACCAGCAGCTGCCCTCAAGCTTGCTATCAAATCCTTATCAGCCTCATCTCTTCGCTTCCAGAGCTCCTGAACAGCCTCCTCAAGATTCGTTACCTGGCAAAAGGGCAAAAAGTTGAAGTAAAACAATAGAACTAGAAAAAGAAAGAGCAGCATTTACATGGTATGTATCCCTTTCAACCAACATCCACGAAAAATCACCTGGGGGCATTCTCCACGGCATGTGGTGCAAACATATTGGAGATTTCCATCAACTTGAAATTGCATATATTTGGAATCACTGAGAAATTGATTTCGATGTCAGTAAAAGTAAAGCCAAAATCCAGTCAAAAGAGGTGCCCAAGAAGATCAGAAGTGGTAAAGTCTGATGTGTTGTTACAGAAACTTTTAAAAATACAAATTATAAATAAATAAATAAAGCAAAGATGTAACAACTAGAAGTCATTGTTGATCCACATACTAACTTACATCAACTACAAAACCATAAGCAATACATATACTTCGTTACAGTTCAAGTCTACAATTTCAGCCACCTTGCAAGAAAAAGGTAGTGTAATTTAACTAGTACATAAAGATTAGTCTTTGGTAACGATGGTGTTGATATTAAATGAGCACACGAACAGCCTGTCCAACTGCCTATTCTGTTAGTGAAAAAGGCCCCAAGCATGTCGTGAGTAGTGAAGGTAAAATTAAGAACCATAGAAGAAGGTTAGAAATTTTATTGGCGAGACAAAACTAGGAAACAGAAGAACTGCAAGCCATCTCGGATAACTCTTGAAAATTTACATGGAAGCTCTCCCTGCCCAGCCAATTAATGCCGGAGAAACTAACTAAATGAATCCAAATGCTGCACTCCTAAGTCCTATCTACAGCCATGCTGAATACTAGTGTGCCCTCTAGTAGCTAAGCACACGTGAAAGATAACTGCCACTAAAATGAATCGAGTCTTCCCTCACAAAGCTCGTCAGCTGTATAAACACTCGTTTGATTAACCATGTGCTTATTATGCCTATTTTAATAATAGACATATAATAAGATATTATCATATTCTTAGATGAGCAAAAAAATTACATGGTTAGATCTACTTTCAGAATTTTGGATATATAAATTGAATTCTGCAGAGTAAAAGAAGTATTGCAAGATTTACAAATTCCAGAAGTAGATCTAGATTCATTTTTCTTGCTATCTTTTAACCCATCTCCACAACTTCTACAAAGATTGAATAATTCTTCCTTCCCCTGGTCTCTCTTTGTATATAAATCCCTTTTAGCACTTCAGCAAACAAGAGCATATTGAAATCCCGGAAAATACATTCTTGCCTAACTAGGTCAATATATACCTATTATTACAAAAGGTCAAAACTGATTATAACCTGTTCCTGACAGTCTTTGGAGGAAGGGATGATAAGTAAACCCTCTGCAGCTCAAGAGAGGCCAAAGTTATATTTGAAAGAGAAGACCAAGAAAAAACATGGCTTGTGCCTAAATTCATCATGTGCCAATCCAATGGTAGTATGGTACTTTTGTATATCAATTCAAAGCATTTTACTTCTTTATTATAAACAACATGAAATCACAACTTAATCATTCAAAGTAAAAAGAGAATTCATATCTAGAACACTAAAAAAGTAGATTTTATGTCAAACAGTTAGTTTGTTACATAATAAGGTGAACTAGAGTTCCCTTTTATGGAGCTTAAACCTTGATGAATCCACAAGTTAGCGAAATAACTAAGGAGCAAAATTCCTATTTCTCATACGTAATTTACACCCACAAGTTCTATGGTTATATCATCAAATTTATTATTACATCATCCAAATATATAATTGAAAAGGTATTACTCAAAAGAGAACATATCAATGAAATAAGTTGAGAAACAAGAGCAAGAAAGACCTGATTCCATCACAAGGACAATGCACCCAACGTTGACAAATATCACAGCATACCATAGGAGTTGATTCAGAGTCTCTATAGACCTGCAGTTGTAAGTAAAATAAAAATCAACTATTGCTGCTTAAGAAAAAAGTATATTTCAAGCCCTCTGTCATAGGCGGAGGAGGACTAGCAAATGTGTCCCAGGGACTGAGTACAAGTAGTACCTTCAGACAGACTGGGCAGTAATTTCCTTTGCCAAACAATCTTCCGCAAGCATCACAACAAGTATAGCCCAAAAGCCACCTACAGAATTTCAGTTTTAAAATCATGACAGATCAAAATTAACTACCTACAAAATTTCTATTTTAAGATCATGGAAAGACAACAACGTTTACCATTTCTTTCTACCCACTTTGTTGTTCTTTCTTATTATGTTTAGGTTTTCTTTGTTTTTTTTTTCCGGGTGAGTGTGTGTGTGTGCGCGGGGGGGTTGGCAACATGTTTGCAAGTACTAAAGGAAAGGTAGCACATTGCAATCAACTAGAATTATATAGTGAGTCCACCAAATTTTTTCTATTAAGAAGCTCATATTTAGTACATGAGAAATAC
The DNA here is from genome assembly GCA_031470985.1 of Agastache rugosa. Lineage (NCBI taxonomy): Eukaryota > Viridiplantae > Streptophyta > Magnoliopsida > Lamiales > Lamiaceae > Agastache > Agastache rugosa. Next base: position 36,716,071 of record CM062602.1, on the reverse strand, counting down.
AAAAAACTGGCATAAAATAAACTTCATTAGGCCCTATACAGATTTTAGAATGTGAATATTAATTATGAGAAAATCCAATCCATCCTCGTATGGCATTCGCACCTAAAAGTTCTAATTTGCATACATGTGTTTATCAGTCAATATATATGTATTATACCAACACTCAAGGATACTACTACTTATCGGCAAGTGCCATGTCTTCATATGTGTCTTTGAACATACATTGATTTTTCATTTTTAAGCACTTGGATACTCAAGCAAGAGATTTGGAAATAGAAGTACTCAAGGATGTTTGGATAACTTTTGGGTGTTATGGGACAGAAGGTGTTTGGAGAAGAATTGGAAAATGTTTGTGCTGAAAAACGTGATGAATTAAACATAAAATGCAAGAAAGCATGTAAATATTTTAGTTGTCTCAGAAGAAATGATAGAATTTTCAGGAAGGACACCTGTCACAAGCAACAAAAGAAAGCTTATGAGCTTAATTAAAGTCAACCCACTTAATCCTTCAGTGTAAAATGAATCAACAAGCATTAAACTTCCAATTTTCTGTGGATAAAGAAAAATAAAACAGTGCATGCCAAGCAAAGGGCCAATCTGATATATAATATATAGGTAATCAGGACTTAAATTTTAATTTTAATTCTCGAAAAAAAAAAATCAACCTTTTAAATACTTCTAAATAAAATTTGACAAAAATCAACTATTTTTACCCGTTTTTGAACATTTAATGCCTCCAAGATCAAGTATACAGAATTTATGCTTTCATCAATACAATCAAAGAACAAATCCATGCAGTAATATCAGCCAACCATATCATAATCACTTAAAATAGCATGTACAGCTTGGTTTTCCTAAAGTCAGACAAACCAAAGTCACTTCATTGTGAAACTAGGTCTTAGTAAGAGCATTATAAAACATATAACAAGTCTTCATCAGACACATGCCACAAATAGTTTTACTATTTTATTAATCTTTAAATATTTTTTAAGAGTCTAAGACCAATTAATATGGTAATCAATTTAAGATCGGAATAATATGGTAATCAATTTAAGAATGTTCAGCTTCCAAAACAGATGATGAGCATTCAGTTAGAAATTATAAATATACAGATGCTTAGAAAATGCAGCTTTTAGACATGCAGCACATAATATATCATAAATACAAGCTTCCCAATAGAGTTAGGATCCAGGCAAAGAAACAAAACATGCTATAACCCAAAACCCAGCAGCTGATGGAATTAGTTTGAAAATAAGAAAAGTAAGGAAGACTCCAAATTGAGGTGAAAATACTAACCTTACACTTAAGCCATTTCCAGGCACTGTAGAACCACAGCTATGACATTTGGTATGCTTGGGACACAAATAAGGTCCATGGCTAACATTCTGCATGTTTCAAATTGAAATGCATAAGCTAATTGATCATCACTAACTTTTTCAGGAATTAAAATTTCTGTCACACCTTGTGTGGAGGTTGCTGACAATAACAGTGGTATGCACCATCACACCTTTTACAGAACATGAACTTATTTGGATCTCCAGTTCTCCGACAGACCTAAGCAACCATAAATAAATAAATGAAAGAAGATCATGGTCAAAGTTAAGAGAATCATTTTTGGTCAATGAGGTATTAATTTCTCATATAAAACAACAATCTCCCATGATTGTAAATAATCATACTCAATTTAGAACCATCATTATCAACATTCCAATTAAGAATGATTAAATGTAACCCCAAATTCCAAAGTAATGCATAGCATAACAGAAATCACCAAGAATAAGGAATGAGATATCAACCTCACATATACGGCAAGAGGGGCAAGTCCAAGAACTCCAGTGAAAAAGATCTGTAGTCAAACATTTGTCACCAAAAAAGAAAAGAAAAGCAAACGCCATTTTTAACTACTTCAATGCAACTCTAGAAACCTACCTCTGTTTTGGGACCAAGCTTTAAGACAGCTCCTGTGATACTTCTTGCTACAACTATTGCAAGATAGCATCTTCCTTGCCCTTTCACTTCCTTCATTTTCACCAGAAAAGCATATTCGGCACATCACTTTGGCAGTTGACACACCTTGCTCTTCTCCAGCAGCATCCCTAGCAGAAACCTGCTACGAGAATTAATTAAGGGCCTCCGGATGACTCAGCTGAACAAATAGATGTTCTTAAATATTCAATGTAGCAAATATATTATCAAGATAGATGTACAGTAACGTGATGTTTGGGATTTTTATGTAAAAAAGCACTGCAGAACATAAATATTACACCCAATGTTACATCATACATGCCTGTGAAAAGAATACGGCATCTCAGAAGCTGTTATTTAATAAACAAAAGGCATGAAACCACACATAAATAACCACATACCCATCTAAAATAATCACGACACTAGGCATGATGAAAGAATGCCTCAATACAGGTTCTGAAGAATTTATTTCTTTTAGCAATACTCCATGTTATATCATCTCCAGGAGGGTTTTATTTCAAAGAACATAAAAACCATGAATGTCATCATTGATTCCTCATTAACAGTTCTAAACTAGTTGACTTACAGATTTTAAATTCAGTCAACAAAAACATAGCTGCATAAGGATGAATATCTAGACATCAAGAAAAGACTAAGAAAATAACTTTCTGCCTTCACATCCTTTTATACGAAGAGAGGAATCTCTTGCCTTTTCTAGTTTAAGCACATACTAATGAGTATAGGCCTGTCCTGTTCCAATGCGACCAACTAAGTATGATGCTCATTTAATTTTCAAAAAATCATGATATTTAAGCCAGATGCAGTTGACAAAGTGTGTAGTGGTAACCGACCAAAAAATGTAATGTTTCTAGTAAGTCATAGCCGTTGACAAAGTGTGTAGTGTAAACCAACCAAAAAATAAGGGTTATTCTCCTGTAAGGCTTCCAACTTTAATTTCCAGGTAAGTTCGTGAAACATTTCCGTACTCACAGAAGTCAGACACTAGAAGAAAAGATTTGAAGATGCGAAATTAAACAGACAATCGTGATACAAACTCAGTAAAATGTCAGCATGAGCAGATTTGCAAACAATACATCTAAAATTTATGCACATGATGAGATCAACATTACAAATTACACCACTTTTACAGAAAAACTTTCTGCGTACTAAATAAGGCATATGATATCTACTGCAACACGAGAAAAACATCTCAGGCGATAAAGTAACTGAAAAGGATGGGAAAGCAGAAGCGTAAATTCCAGGATAACATAAACAACTGTCTTAAACAAGGTAATGGATACAATCACAGATGAAGTACTTGTCATCTATACTTAGTTCTTCTAATAACCTGGCACTATATATTAGGAAGACAACCCAACACATGGAAACCAATACCGAGCAAAATCACCAATTAGGGAAGTTCCAACCTTCACACATCATAATCATCCAAAAATCCTATAAACTAAATTAAAAACCTACTTAGCAATCAACTAGACTTATATAGTAAGATCTCCAATTCTTTCAATTAAAAAGGCATCTTTAACACATGAATACAAAAACTGGCATAAAAATTAACTTCATTAGGCCCTAAAAGATTTTAGAAACTGTATAAATTATGAAAAACTGCAAACCACCCTCATATTGTTTCCAGGATATAACAGAAACAACTATCTTAAACAAGACAATGAATACAATTGATCTTCTAATAAAATCCGGCATTTGAAATTAGGAAGACCAACCAACACATGTACTAATTAAGAAAGTTCCCACCTTCACAGATCCTACATTCCCAAACAAAAAACCAAAACTTGGGAACAGAAAACACACGTATAAAATTAACATGAATTAAACTATTCAGAAATCCTATACATAAATAAATAACATCGTTCACCTCCAAATCACCAGACTCAAACCTCCTGGCATAATCCTCAGCCACCAATGAGGCAGCAGCAGCTTGTTTCTGCAGCGCAGCCCTCTTCACCTGCGCCGACGCCTCCTCGCTTCCACCTCCAACCCCCACCGGTACATCCACCGGTAATTGGGGCGGCGGAGGTGGCAGGGCGGCGGGAGAAACAGAAATTTTGGGGACTTTAATCTGAATGGTGGCATTCTCCCTGGCCTTGATCAACCACGGGTCCTTCAAGAATTGCTCAACCCTAGCAATCCCCTGCAGAAAGTCTTCCTTGCCCTTGTCGGTCCGCAGCGGCCCAGCAAATCCCAACGCACAGAAACATATTTTCCGGCTGCAACAACACAAAAGATTCAAGATTTCGTTCAGAACTCAAAACCCACACCATTTTATCGTCAGAGACACACGCCCGAGTGCGTTTTTTCGGAGAAAAATGAAATGGGGGGAAAAGATACAGAAATATACGAAGATACAAGTGTATCTGTGTGTGCACCACAAATAATTGAAGTCAGTGACGAGATTAGAGCAGGGGTTACCACTTACCAGGTAATTGGGCAAGCAACATGAAAGGCCATAATTATACGAGGAAAAATGGGGGGAAATTTTATTTATTTTGAGTGTTTAAGCAAACGGTGTTATGGTGAAAAAATTAAGTTTTAATTCTTTAGGTTGATAGGGAAAAAATAATGAGAAATTGGAAAAGAAAATATGGGGAGGAGAGAGAGACAGAGAGAGAGAGAGACGAGGTTGGTGAAGTATTTGGGGGCAGGGCACGAGGGCAGTTTGGTTTTGGGCTTGGCTTGGCTTGGCTGTCAACTTCTCATCATCGGAATCTAGGGTTTGTAATAGTCAATTAGGCCCATTCGGGAATTGCGGTAATGCATTTTTTGTTTTTTATGCTCAACTTTTTTAATTAAATTAAATACTTTTACTTCGTCCAACACGCCGAAAAAAAACATGACATATGATGGATTGATGCACATATATTCTTATAAAAATGTCATATTATCGTATCGCATTTCCGTTAGGGTGCGATTCTCGTTGGATTCCTATAGGATTTGTACACAATTCGTCACGTGGCGTATCCTTCCAAATAAAGAACAAAAAGTAATCGGATTCGCGAATCTTGTATGTAAAATTCGCAAATCTCGTGGGTGAAGTAAGTGTATGAGATTGACTTTGATAACTTTATTTGAATTATGGCTTCTCTATTGGACTAATGATATTTGAATTGATATTTTGTTACTTAATTAAATTACATAATTGAAAATGCTTAAGTTTTGGGTTAAGGAAAATGAATTACATACATGTGATTAATGAAATTTTAAATTTCTAATTATTTTATAAGTGTTACATACATATAATAAAATATCAATACTAGACATATCATTGCCAAATCGCACCCTATAATTTTCAAACTTCCGTATCCACGTACCCATATCGTATCGCCCTCACACCCGCCCCCACGTACCCATGCAACATAGATTAACATAGTTTTTATTAGTTCATGTATTTCATGCTCAAATTAAAAATATTAGTTAGTGATACATTTTGAAGAAAAAAATCTACTGATGATAAATTTGCATAGCTTTTAATAGTTAGGGTATTTAATTATCAAAGAGGCTTGCTATATAGTTTTCAAAAAAATAAAAGTTATAGTTTGAGATACAACAATATATATTTTCCATTATAGTTTGTTCAAGAAGGTTGTACTATTTTACACGTAGAAATATACAGTGAAAAGGGTTTAAGGTGAATTCAATTAAATCATTCGTTTCAATAAAAAGAAATAGAGATGTCCTATTGGGGAATGTCTATTGATGAAGTGAGTAATCTCCTGATGAATGTACCACGTTTGAATTACATAAGCACCCTTCGAATCCGTCGCACCAGATTTTCATAATTTAGTTCATCTCATCTCTTGTGTGATTTCCATATTATTGCTGTGGGCAAGATTTACACAGTGCATCTAGAAACGATTACAGTTTATCATCATCATAAATAAAAAGGACTCGTGAAGTTAGGGTGCTTTGCAGAAGACATGAAATTCAAATCTTTCGAATGCATGTCAATTGTCGCACAATATTTTGTAGTTCAATTCATCTCTCAATTTAGTTACCAAAGTGACATACCTTAAACAGTGATTGCGAATTTCGATAGTTATTAAAGGAAAAAAAAAAAAAAGTAGTCGGTGGAGTTGGTATTTTTGTTATTAACTAGTACTGCACTCGTGCGATGCACGGGGTAAATTGAATTTTGATTTTTTTTTAAAACAACATAAGTATGAGTAAGGAAAAAAAAAGATAAGTATGAAACAATATAAATTAAAATTTCATTCAAAATTCATACATCTATAAATTTTGGAAAATTTCCTTGTAGACAACATTAGTGGTACATGCAATGCTCTTCTTATCTTTATCGCATATCAGGATCTTCAAACCACTCCGACTCCGTACTCTCGATACAGCGACGTACAATTGACCATGGGAGAACACTGGTTTCTTGAGAAAAAGCCCCACATGTGATAGATATTGTCCTTGACTTTTGTTGATTGTCATGGCGTACGAAATAATTAGAGGGAATTGTTTTCGTTGAAACTTGAATGGAAGACGTGGATCTGATGAAGTTAATGACATTCTCGGAATCAATACTTTATGGCTGGAATTATTTCCTGTCAATATTTTCGCCTCCAAAACATGATTACCAACTCTCGTGACAACCAAACGCGTTCCATTGCACAATCCAAGAGAATGATCAATGTTCCTTAACAACATAACCAGCATGCCTACCTTCAGAATGAGCTTGTGGTTAGGCATTCCCGAACATTTCAGACCATTTAGAAATTCAGGTGTGTGGACATCGTTCATTACATCAATAACTGCATCAGAGCTGCATGTCTTGTCTGAACTCAAATATTCTTTGTTCACAGAATTATTCTTGTCTATCATGTACTCATTAACAGATTCGACTACATCGAGTGTGGGAGCGAGTATGGCTCTGTCCTGAAGGTAACTCAAGTCATCTGGAGCAACCATGAATGAAGGATATGTATCCTTAACAATTGCTTCTATTGGATCTCCCGAGAATTTAAGGTGAATATCGTCTGGTATGTCTATATTTGCATGACCGTCATTCGTATCACCCAAAAGTCCATCACTTACAGCTGCAACCCAATCAGAAAAACTTTTGTAATTCAGTTGCCTCCAATTCTGAATCTATGAGATGCAGCCTCATGTTTTTTGTAAGCCTGAGCACTTGAACGTCCTTCCAGATATAAGAAGAGTTGATACTTGCATTGACTACTTCTTGTCTGCTTCCTCTGGGTATGACATGCAATATTTGTCTAAAGTCGCCTCCAAACACGATTGTCTTACCTCCGAATGGTGATTCAGAATTCACCGGACTTTTAAACCTCATTATATCCCTCAAGGTTCTGTCCAGGGCTTCAAAACAATATTTATGCATCATCGGTGCTTCATCCCATATTATGAGCTTACATCTGATAAGGAGTTCAGCCTGTGGACTTCCTTGTTTGATGTTGCACAATGAATCTTCATTTGGATTTATCGGGATAGCGAATCGGGAATGTGCAGTCCTTCCACCTGGGAGTAATAGAGATGCTATCCCACTCGATGCTACGTTGAGTACTATATCTCATTTTGATCGTAACGCAGAAGATAATGTCCTCCAAATAAATGTTTTTCCAGTTCCCCCGTATCCGTATACAAAAAAGACACCACCTGATTCTGATTGTGCTCTCTCAATAATCGTTTGATAGACTTGACGTTGTTCTTCGGTAATATCACGCATGAACGAAGCATGCTCAGCTTCCATATCTGATCGATTATAACGCAGCTCGTCATTTATCAAACTATTATACGGCTGACGACAAAAATACTCTGGATCAGGATATTGTATATCATTAAAATCTCGCAAGCTGCGTCCACATTTGCGCATAATCTTCTCGATTTCTGCCAGTGCATAATTCTTCATCTGCTCTTCAGTCAAATGTATACCTAACATGAAAAGAAACATTATTATTATTATTATTATTATGAAATATTTTTTTAATATGAAAATCGCACTATATAAAAATAATAAATAGAAATAAAAAATAACTTGATCACAAAGCGAACTATAAATTACCCACATAATAATATTTCAAATAAAACTTATATGTAATCAAACTTTAAAATTTCACATGGAATCACTATTTACATATATTGATTGTGGTATACAGAGTTATCAATACATATTATATCAATAGTTTTTTAAAACTAAAATAATAAATAAGACGACATAAATAATATAATTAATTATTAATATATATATATATATATAATATATATAAGAAACTTTTATTTTTGATGAACACAATAAGAATATAAGATACTTATTATATCCTATATTAAATTAACATTTGTAATCAGATTCAAAAGTTTTGGGTATAATCTACACATACAATCACATATATATATATATAAATATCTTCATTAATTATTATTAATAATAATAAAAATGTTAATTATTTATTGTTTCTAAAAAAATTCATTATTATACCTCGATTTTGTAAACGATTCCGCTGCATATATAGAATATCTTCTGAAAGATTCTTCCAACACTTATCCCAAACAATCTCCGGTCTGTTCATTGAATTAGCGAATAATAGATTTGCAAACATATGTCTTAGAGAATGTCCGGTGCTCCAATGACTTGCCTCTATAATACCGTCAATGTATTCTCTGTCATCGTCTAACAAACCTCTAGCATAACACGCGTCACGGAATGATGCGTATAGTACACCATTTACGCGTCTTATATCTTCGTAGCATTTCGGTCCACGTACTACATTGAGAAGCAGTCTCAAGTAGTACATCTCCCCACTTCCTGGATGTATGTAAAAAATCCTCCCAATTGAGTTTCCTTGTTGTCTAGGTACCCACTCCCGTTTATCCTTCTTCCAAACAAACTTAGTTGGAAATTCATAATATGTCAATGACTCAGCTTCTTTATACCTTGCATTTGCCTTAAACCAAGCTAAAAACATGCTGGTAGCAACACTGGGACGGTTAACAATATTCTCGATTGCCTCGTTCTCCGAGAATATTATTGTTTGCTCATTTGGTAAATGAAAACTGAGACGTTGAACAGACGGATGTCTATATTGAATATCAAAGCTTAGAATCCTCCATGCTGCTTCACAGGGTGAAATATATCTACAGTCGTAGTACATATCCACCTCATCTACGATTTTTCCTTGTGCTTCTTCGCCTTTGCTTCGGCAGAACGATGCTGTTACCCGATCGTTACCTTTATTTACGTACTTAAATAAGTACTTGATGGATCTTGATTGATTGCACCACTCTACATTGATGTGTGCCCCGTACGTCAGCAAAAGATATCTGTTGTGAGGAACAACATATCTATTGTCCAGAAATACACCATTTTTCTGAACAGTTCGTCCATCGTCCCTTCTTCTATAGACTGGATAACCATCTTCATCAATTGTTGTGGTTTCATAGAATTTCTTTGGGAAATGCTTTGTGCACCTACCTTCGGACATGCATGGTGAATCTTTTCTAGCACTACCACATGGCCCATGAATCATGAACTCACGAACAGAATTGTAATATGCCTCCTCCAACGTGTGATCGGGTATTTCAGCAGAAATGATACGGTCAATATCATCCCCTGAAGGATATTTATCCTCGCTTGACAGAAATATCAGGATATGCGCATGAGGGAGGCCTCTTTTTTGAAACTCAATGGTGTAAATAGCTACATAATAAAGATCACAAATATTTTATTAAAATAATATAGAATGGGAATATATATAATTTAATATCATGATTCTAAATAATTAAAACAACTATAAGCATATGTTGTAATAAGTTGTATTTACCTGCTTTGACAGTTCCAAAAATTTTGTTATGTCGGATATCTTTCATCAGTTGGTCCAACTTCATTTTGAAAACTCTGCAAATGATATCAGGTCTATCTTCTGCCTTCAAACCACGAGTATTCAAATACCGAACTATCTCAGGCCATTTAGGATTACATGTAAATGTTATGAACAAATCTGGGTAGCCCGCCCATCTGCATATTGCCATTGCGTCCTGGTAATTCTGGATCATATATCGAGCACCACCAGTGAAGCTGGATGGCAATATCACCCTCTTGCCCTGTGTGGCCGGATCGTTCTCTCCTCTAATAATTGCTTCACTTAATCCTTTGTACATCTCACATCGTAATTGTGTTTGATGTGTTCGAATATAATTCAATCTCCAAGACTCGATCATTGTATAAGCATCAACAATGAATTGTTGAAATAACCTTTTAGAAAATATGATATGAGATGACTCGCCATGTCGCTCGTGCAAACGATATGAAAAGAACTCTCTGAGCGTAACTTTTTTACCTTTCTCCAAATCTTTTTCTGAATTTCTCTTTGGACCGGAGATTGTTATGTCATCTCTGTAACCATCTTCACCATATGGAAACAACACGGGGTATTGGAGTGGCAGATATGAGGGATGCATTTCATTGATACGCTTTAATTGTCCGGTCATGGATGTTACCAGTATATCCCTATTGCCCAATGATTCATCGAAATCGCCAACAATCAATGCAGCAACTTCCGACACAGATGGCAGGTTGTATGTTCTTCCATCTCCAGTTCTCCTGCCTATGAGTTTCAACTTCACATCATTGCATCCATGTGCGTGTATCATATCACGGGCCATCCGGAATGATTTTACCAAGATGTTATTGGCGTCAAATACAGACATCAATGTAGACACAACTTCGCTCTGTATGGTGTTAATGTCTCGCATTTGCCTGCAAAATTTTGCATACATTGATGGAATTAATTATGCATTACCATTAAAGTATTATTAACAAATATATGAAATTATAAATAAATGGCTAAGTGTTGATACCTAACGGATGATATCCTATTGGAAACTTCATTTTCGGTGTCATATATGTAGAGCTGTGCAAATTTTGGAGTTCCACCATGCTCAGGTGTTAAACTCCCTATACGATGGTAATTTTGTCCACATAATCTAAACACGGGTGGGGATCCGCCCTTGTTTAAACTTTTATCAATTCTGCCACCCATAGATGTGAAGCTGAACATGCTATTAAAAGAACGCATATTATCTTCAAAGTGTTTGCTGCTCGGATGCTGGCCAAAGATGAGGTCATTCAAGAGTTGAGGCGGCTTTGATAGTTCTGACAGCTTTATTTTACCTCCAGAGCAACATACATTGTATGTTGGATTTTTTGGCTTGTAATCCTTTCTTTGTCGTTCATCATACCAGAAAAAGGCTTGGCACTGCTGACATTCATAAGTAGGATCTCCAATATCGTAATAATCTGTATTCACATATATATATATATATATATCTATTATTGAAACAAAAATTTGGAAACAATATATGTATTTAAAGATACAAATAATTACTATTCAATAATGATAATTAACATCGCAAATTTATAACATGTAGTTTGTACAATGTGTACGATTTTTTTTGTTATGTTAAAAAAATGAGTTAATATATATCCATTTAAAAAACTCCAAAAATATTTCATAAAACAAATTTTATACTTCAGTTAATCACTCTAGCATGCTAATCGACTGTAAATATTGATTGTAACTGATTAACTCCAGCAATATTTAATTCTTTATAAACAATTTTCGTACCATTTGTTGCAGAATTGTGAGAGTCTATATGTTGTATGCTTGGTTCGGCATCCGAAACTTGAGAACCTACTGATGAAGTATGTGTACCCCCAACTGTAGTAGTCAAATTCGCACATACATTATAATCATTCGAGTCAATCGCTTTTTTTGAAACCTTGTGTCTTGAACAATCTGTTTCTGATAAACTCATTTGAGCCGTTGATTTATCAAGACGTCGTGACTTTGATTTATACACTGAAAAAATAAAATATTATTTTTGAATATTATATTATGTGTAAGGTATTATTTAGTAAAAGAACATTTAACGCTTATTATCGTACCATTGTCAATTTCGCATAACGACATGTCTTGCGTGGAACTGAATATCTGACTATTACAACTTTCTCCGCATGTTGGAAACGTGCGAGGAATATGAGGATTCTGTAAGAGCACTGTTGATCTTGGAGCAAAATTTTCTACGGAAATAAAAATAGCACGTAATAATTGTTACCATAATTAACAATAACATCTCTATAAATTATGCTAGGTCTATCTTAATAAAGTGATGGCTGTGATGTGATACGATACCGTCATTAGTTGGCGAATTATTTTTTCGTTTTCCATTTATTGTTGATGTTAGAGGATTCTTCTCCTCCATGTTCTGTTCTGGCGAAGAAAAGTTCTGTCACATGCATTACAAAATTAAATTGGATATTTATGTAAATCTATACCTATTATAAAATAGCGGATTCTTACAAAATTGGGTTTGCCTAATATATCCCTATTATTATGTTTATTTTAAGGGCAATAGTGTAAATCAATATATTAAATTTATTATAAATTTAATAAATTAATAATAGTCATACTCCTACTATAACTCAACTTAATGAATTAATTAATAATATAGTCCTACTTATACTATAATTCAAAAGTGAAAGAGAAATAAACATAAATTTTAAAAGTTGTGCTAAGATTTATTAAAGCTTAATTGTATAAAATAGTTTTCTAAGATGAAAAAAATGAGGGAGAGAGAGGAGGAGTGGGGCTGATAGCCTGATAGTCACGGTTGGTTATAGTGGTGGTCGTGGTGGTTGTGAGAGGGAGAGGGAGGAGGGGGCGGTGGGAATATTACCAATTTCTAAAGTTATGTGTAGAATACAAATAAATGTTACGTATTTTTCGATAATTAATCCAACAGTAATTGAAGTCATCATAGTAATATTACCTTTAAGTTTTAAAAACTGGTAATATATAAGATGGTAACAACTTAACTACATTGTAATTGAAAATATATAATATGTACTTATACTTCTTCTAAGGTCACTTAATTAGTTAGATGGCTCTTTTTTTTTATGGAATTTTTCCATTAGGATTTTACCCATAAAAATTTTAATGAGGTTCGGCTATGAGGCATAAGCTTGTTATACCCAGAGTTTTAGTTCTAGAACTCTCCGTTTTTTTATATATACGACCCTTCATTCGTAATTAGATTAAGTATATTATAATAAATGATTGCGTACTTTTAGTACCATACAATTTTGAGAATTAATTGTACAAAAAATATGATATAAAAAATTTGGTTTCATCTTTTTCTACTCTTTACACATACTTGCTAGCTAAGTAATATTTTATTTAAGTTAATAATTAATAATTAATAATATTATAACTTTAAAAAAATTGTCATCAAGTATATTTTATTTGTAATAAATTAATCATGTTAAATGAGAGATTATACGTGCAACGCACGTAATCTCCTCCTAGTTTGTCTAAAAAATGAGGATTAATCTATATTATAATATGGATCAAAATCAACTATAAATAAAGTACACAACTAATAATAAAAAATAAATAAAGTTAAGCATATTTTGTTTTAATCAGTATTAGAAATATTATGTAATTGTAAATTATGTATGTTTTATCATAGTTCAAATAGAATCAAGTAAGAAGGTCATCAAAGAAGAAGCTTAATTATGCCTTAAATGCGTGTGAATTTGAATAATTAATTATTTCTAAGTGTACCCAAAAAACATAAGGAAAAACTAAGGCGGAAATGGATTCGGCAGAACAGAATAAAACAAATCAGGAAAAAATCTATAAAAAAAAATCGCAATTGCAGCTAGCAAATATAAAGACGAAATTAAACATTTATATTCGAAATATTATAATATTACAATAAGAAAAGAAAGATTCCCTTAGAATGAGTAGTCTGGTAATTTATCATCTTTCATTTTGTTATTTCGTATTGAATATCTGCCTAATTTCTCTTTCAGTTCTTAATCAAAGTTTTTGAAATTAAAGTTTTTGTTAATTCGCAGTGTATAAAAAAAAGATAATTAGGCAGATTATAATTATATGAATTTAGAAACTGAATCGTCTCTAGTCTATAGCTTTGTGAATTAGAGAATTTTTTTTTTTTTTTTAATACTGCTACCTTCCAACGCTTTCTGAAAAGCCTCAAAGAACTTGTGCTTATAACCTCTCAAGTGCACCTCCAACTATATGCATGTTAAGTTTATATCCATCAATAATTCATTTCAAAATTTGGGAGGCCCTATATTTTTTTATTACGAAAGTCGTGTTTCTGCACAAGTTATAAATTCTTTATTCTTCTAATATATGCTTCTTTGAGGCTTTTCATCGAACAGTTGGAAGGCAGCAGTATAAAGTTGCAGAAAAATGATTACTATAATGTTTCATCAATATTAATGCCAATATATTTGCCATTACATTTATAAGAAATGAATTAATCAATGATTGATGCAGCACCTATCTTAAAAATTAACATTAATTACTTAATCTATTATCTATAATGGACTAATTGAAAACGGATGATTTATATATATTATATAGATTATAGGAAGATTTGAGGCTTGGAATGAGCTTATTCAGTAAAATACGTTTAATGTACTGTCAAAAACTTAAAATATATTAAAAGGAGATCTAATCATACACACTGTCATACGTCGGTTATTATTATAATTACGTGTATAACCACAACTGATATTATGCAAAAAATATGTAAAATAAAAGATTTCTCTCGAATTAATTTCGGGGGAAGCACAGATGTGTGATATTGTTGCTAAACCTTTTGTAGCCTAAAATTAAACCATTAATATTGAAAAACTAATTATCAATTTACGCAGGGAGTAATTAGATTATAGTGGACGAAGAGCTTGGAGTCAATGCTACATAAATATAATTGTAATCAATTAGCTTTATTGACATAAATACGATCACAATTTCTGTTCAATCTCAGCAATATTAATGCCAATATATTTGCCATTACATTTATAAGAAATGAATTCATCAATGATTGATGCATCACCTATCTTAAAAATTAACATTAATTATTTAATCTATTATCTATAATGAACTAATTGAAAACGGATGATTTATATATATTATATAGATTATAGGAAGATTAAAGGCTTGAAATGAGCTTATTTTAATTTTTTTCCATACGAAATATATATACGTCTGAATTGATATACATGTTTTGTATTAATCCTCTGGAAATTGATAAAATTTTTAGCTAATCATACACACTGTCATACGTCGGTTATAATTACGTGTATAACCACAACTGATATTATGCAAAAAATATGTAAAATAAAAGATTTCTCTCGAATTAATTTCGGGGGAAGCAAAGATGTGTGATATTGTTGCTAAACCTTTTGTAGCCTAAAATTAAACCATTAATATTGGAAAATTTATTAGATGATTGGAAATGTAAATGCACAATTATTATATAACATTTAATATATAATTTCTAGAAATGGAATATTGAAAAAAAAATAAAAAAAAACTGAAAAAATAACTTTCTAAAAATAACACGGGCTTGCTATTATAGTTTATATAGATGGAGGAGACCTTAAGAGCACCCACTGTGGCGGTCGCTCGGCCCGGTCGATTGGCCAGCGACCGCCACATGTGACCTACCCTCCCGGTTCCTCCCCATAGTGAAGACCGCATAGGTCGCAACCCATGTCGGGTTTGCGACCGAACAACCGACCTGGGTTGCTATTATTTTATTATTATTTTATTTAATTAAAAAAAATTAAACGGCTAGTTTTTCAACGGTAATTAATTTTTTTTTCACATTTCCTACCTATAAATACTACATCTCACTTCAATTCATTTCACTCGTCTTTTATTCTATTTCACTCATATTCTAATCTTTTCACTCGTCTTTTATTCTATTTCACTCATATTCTAATCTATTCACTCATATATCTACATTCATTCTATCTCTCAATTTGTCTACAATCTGTCTTGGCCCGGAGCTTTATTCAATCGTGAAGAAGAGAAGGAGCGTGTGGAGAGGGTGTTGGAGCTGGCCGAGCGAGTCGTTGAAATAGTATGCAAACGTCGTCAAGAGCGTGCAACTGAAACGAGTAGCATTCCAAGGAGAGTGTACGTTAGTCGAGATCGTAAGGGGGCTGCCGAACGCCTCATTCAAGATTATTTTGCAGAAAATCCAAGGTGGGTGAAGCCGTATTTCGCCGCCAGTTTCGCATGAGCAAGAATTTGTTCATACGCATAGCGGAGACATTGCAGGCTCGGGAACCTTTTTTTTAACAACGCCCAGATGCAACGGATAGATTGGGGCACCATCTATTCGTTAAATGCACTGTCGCTTTGAGACAACTTGCAAACGGTGGAGCATCAAATCAGTATGACGAGTATCTGCACGTGGGCGAGACAACGGGCATAACGATTCTAAAGAATTTCTGTGCGGCCATCAGATCCGCTTTCAGTGAGGAATACTTAAGGAGGCCAACGAGCAGTGACGTGGCCAGACTCGTATCGATGCATGAAACGAAGCATGGGTTCTCCGGTATGCTTGGTAGCATCGACTGTATGCACTGGGCATGGAAAAATTGTCCAATCGAGTGGAGAGGTGCGTACACAATCCAACGAAAGGGATATTCTACACTCATCCTTGAAGCGGCTTCGCGATGCGAGAGCCCATGAACGTCTTGAAAACGATTTGATTGAGGAAATTTGGACACGTTTCGGTCCACTCAACTAGTTCTACCTTAATTTTAAATTTAAATTTAATGTATTTTTCTTTTTATTGTATTGTAATTTTTCAATATTTCAATACAATATGGTATTTTAATTATAATTATTTTTATTATTCAAAATAAATATAAAACTTAAAATTAAAAAAAAAACAATTAAATAATGAGAGACCGGGGTGAAAGACCTATCTCATAGCGGATAATTTTGAGGTAGGTCTCTACAACATTGAGGTCCACAAAAAGTGCATAAAGTATAATAAAACTTGCATCTGTGGTCGCAAGGGGGTGGGCGACGGGTGGGCGGGAGGTGGCCGCAACCGATGGCGCCCAGGGGAGGGCGGGTGGGGTGGGCGCCTGTGCGCCCGGGCGGCTGGGGGTGGGCGGAGAAGAAGACGTGAAGGGGGTGGAGAGAGAGAGAGAGTCAAGAAGGAGAGAGATGTGAAGGGGTGAAAAATAAAATTATTTAAATAATAGGCATGCCCACCTTAATTTGTGACCATCGATGTGGGCAAAAATTTTGTGTCCATCCTACCCCACCAATACCCCACAAATACTAATTAAATATTGATGGGCACAACTTTTTTGTGCCCACCAATATGAGTGTTCTAAGAGTAACATATGAGATCTTCATTGAAATGATGTCCTTGAAAGGACAACAAAAAACAACTATTTTAATGTTAAAAAGAAATAAAACAGTAAAGGGTCATAAATTAGTTGAGAATGATGAAGGTACCCTTGATAAATTAATGGTAGAAATCAACACAATCTTGTTAAAACCACGAACTATTGATCCAATTTTTTATTTTTTTTTTCTGTTCAAGTTTGCTATTTGTTGTTAATTTGAATAATATTGATGTCTTCCTAGGGAATATACATACTTTTTTTTCTGGGCTTTAGGCGCCAAAGCATAGCTTTAGTTTTAAATCCAACTTGTTAGTGATATACATACTCCTCAATTTCTCCCATCTATAATTATTATTTTTAAACAATATAAAGAATTAACTATCCCCATGCAAAAAAATGCTTGCACTATACTAGTCCAATCCAAAATCTCAATGATGTCCGAGATTTTATTGCAGTAAGAAATCTGAAGTTATTGCAAAATTGCAAAAGCTCCTATAAATTATGAATTTATAATCTTTAAAGATGAAATAAATTTACATCCTTATCTGGGAAGAGGCATTAGAAATCACCACGAGCTTTTTCAAAACAAAAGGCTACGATAATAGGTCCTGCTACATCTCCAATGCCACTTCCTGCACAAAATATACAGTGCAACAAGTGATTGGTTTCTGCAGTTTCAAATCTGTAATGTGAAGGCAGCAGAGCAGATATCAACTCTTACCAATCCATTGTCCTACCGAAGGGCGAGTTAAAGTTGCCCCGATTCCGGCCCCTACTGAAGCGAAGACGAGTGAGGCACAACACCCCACAGTCGCACCAGAAACCTTTCGTCTGAGAATTCTTACTTGTTTTGATGTATCAATTGTATCTACGCTTGTTCGTTTGGCTTTAGAAACAGAAGAAAGGAACTGATAGATATCAACGCCAACGTGGACAATCCATGATGCCAGAACTCCGAGGAAATGACCTATTGACAACACCGGATGAAAGAAAAGAAGAAAGATGGTGAATTGATGAGAAATTAACAACATATAACTCAATAATGAAAGCAAGCATGGATAAAGAGTTATATGACCTCTAAAAGTGGCTCTGCTGACACAGTATATGTATGTAAAAGTTGGCATTCCTCTTCCGGCCTTCCGTAGGGCAGACTTGGGGACATCTGCCAGAGTTTATATAAAATCAGGCTAGCAGTAAATAAAAGTTTTAGGTTAATACAAGAAGCAAATGAATATATACCTTTGAGAATTTTCCAAGCCATGCGTTGTGAACCATAATAAACTGTGACTCTTTCAAGAACGCGTCTAGTTGTAACTATTGTTGTCTGTGCACATTGACAACAAGAGAAGTTATGACTGAAACTATAAACTAAGCAAGCCAATGGAAAACCAAAATAGTTGGTTTTGTTCTTTGTCATGCTTTGGGGAAAATGTGATTATAATGTATGATCCAAATGATGTAACAAAGTCAGATAAAATCATACCGTAGAGCAGCCAAAGTATTCTACGATTACTAACTAACATTTTAGCGAAGACCAAATGGTAATGTCGGCTAGAAAGATACCGACATATCAAGAATATATTGTCGTAACCCTTTCTTACCTCAGACCGTGAAATTAAGTGCTTTCAAGATTTTGAAAGGAACTCACCTCAAGAATTATTTGTCTCACTGATTTCTTGAAAGGAACAACCAAGTCTATATTATTTTCTTCTACATCTTCTGCTAGAAACTCATCATCCTCCTCTTCCATGCGTAAGTGGGGTTCTAGAAGAGGAAGATAGAATATCGAAAACGACCTCAGTGATGTCAGTGCAAGAGTTTTCCAATGAAAAGCTGAGAATAGTGGCTTCATCTGAATATCATACTGCTTCGTACTGTATGTCAGTGCATCACTTTGGAAGATTTTCCCAGATGCAGTCCGTATGGTAGAAAGGTAATCTTCGCTGAATGTGGCACCAGCATCGCAATAAGCATAATGTGTCATTCCATTGCTGAAAGCCATCAAGAAACATATACATAAAGGAAAATCAATAAGAGATTCAGGAGTCGTGTTGTAGTTCAGTAAGCATTTCCATATTGCAAATTTATCGGTTCCATACAGCAGAAGAAATTCCCAAGAACAATATGGAGAATAATGACTTCAATTTTATGGTAAATTCAGAATTTTTTTAAGCATATTGGCAAGAATATGCTTGAAAAATCCAGTGAACGTCACACAACCGACAAATTCTGGTAACGATTTACTGGTGCACAATAGGCTTACATCCATAGTATTCAGGAGTCTCGATTTGAGCCTCATTTTAGAAGACTTCAGATAGAGGCTTTAGTACATAAGTTGCATATCAAAATGGACTCACAAAAACTTTGGTACTACAGAGTAGTTCACATCCAATAAAATGATTTGTTTCTTCTGACAAACACAGGAAGGAAATCAAGATATTTAGGATTAAGAAATCATATAAGTCCTCTGCTCATAATATTTCTATATTTCTTCGCAAATAATTTTCGCTATAGTTTTAATTTAGCCACAAGGTTATTCCACTCTCCACTGCCTTTTCAGGCAAACACGTACTTCAGATACTAAGGCTCGTCCTAACCCACAGGACAACACAAAACTCCAACTTTCCAAAAATGGATCAGGATCATCGGCTATGCAGCAGGTGTTGTGGGCCAAATTAAACACGGAAAAAAAGTAGTTTTAAAAAGGAAACCACCTTGCTCCTAATCAGAATACACAATACAGGTTAACATGGGCCAGCACGACATAAGTTTATTTTTAACAAAACTAAGAAGGATGTAATAATCCTAATATTGTAATATAAAGGATATTCCCACACAAGGGACCTACTAGTCTGAACCTTATTACATAAGCTACATAATTCGGATGGTTCAACTACGAAAGCAATGCGGTTAGATTTGCAAATTTCTCCAAAACAAAAATGAAATGGCAGTTAAGCTACATGGTATATTGTAGACTTTGGCATCAAAACCTAGCTTGGATTGGCTCAATTTCTTATGTTAATAGTCTAAAACCTATTGCAGATAAACTAAATTACTTACGAATTACTGTCATGGTTAGAAATTAGAGTATAATATTCTAGACTTGACGTGACGGTGACTTGCGAGAGATTATTGAGTCTCTGTGGAGCCAGTTCTAATCAACAGCAACCCTTCCAACTAATTAATCAGAATAATAATTAATCAAATTGCATAAAAAGGTATTGTATTTGTGTATGAATCTGTATAAAAGCCATTCCATTTCCCACTCATAATACATGTAATGTAATGCAGGCAAAATTGAATTGTGCACCAATAAAATGTAAATGAGCTCAACGATAAATGATAAACATACTTTTACCTAAGAAAAGCTCCGAAGGCAAAAGGAAGGCTAAAGGCGTAGGCCGCGGCGGAAGAGGTCGCTAATTTCCCCGAGAATAACCCTCTTGAATTAAACATCTGAACTCCAAAGTTGGGATTTTTTCGTAATAGATCCATTATTGCCATAGCCGCCATTGTTCATCACCAAATATCAAATTGATGCCGGAATTGAATTGGAAGATTGTTATGGAAATGTATAGACGAATGCTTCAACTTTAGGGGGGATCGGATCAGTAGCTATGAAAACAAACGAAGAGAGGAGAAAAGGCAGGTGGTTATGTAATTATGGAGAGAGAAAGAGAGAACTAACGAAATCTGCCAAGTGTACCATCCTAGGAGGGAAAATATAACATTATATATTAAAATTTTCTAAGTGTGAAGAAAAGAAAAGAAAAATTGTTTTTTTTTTTTAAATCCAATTATCCATCATCTTCTATGTCTCGTTGAAATTAGACTCCTTTAATTTTGAAGCTACTAAACACCATAATTTAAGTAACAACGTATGAAATTAAATAATTGGAATTGCTTTTGAGAACATTTTGAATTAGGGAGTCTTGAGACTATTTCACAAATAAAGATTTGAAGATAGTACTTGTATATAAGAGTCATTTTGAAATGAGTTGTTTGACAATTTCACACGAGTTCTGCCCTTAAAATACCTTTGATACAATATGAAGACGAGAAGATCAGAGACGCATTGGAGAGTTTTTTTTTTTCGTGAATTCATGACAAATATGCAATGTTAATTTCTAGCTAGAGCTAGTATCTCACTACAACAAGGCAGTTTCCTATCTGATTGGGAAAATTATAAATTAATTAATCGAAAAATCATAAAATAATTATTCTAAAATATGTAAAAAATTATAATTTATCTTAAATTTTATTAATTTATGTTTTAACTAAAATATCAATAGCATGAGTATTAAAGTGTATTTTAACCCTTCAATATACACAAAGATACTTACCATTATCCATCCATGAACAATTGTAATTATGTATACAAAATATAGAGGAACACTTGTGTCGCGCCTACCGTTCGCACCGCCCAAAAAGTATTTTTATATATTTTAATTAATCAATTTAATTAATTTTATAAATCTTAATCTTAATTAGTAATAATAAATAATAATTGAAATGAATACATTATAATTGAGGATTAATAAATTTTAATTACATATAATCCTTAATTAACCCCGAGACCTTACATTGGATTTGTAAATTGTGGAATTACAAAAAGGGCAACACTTTCATGCGGTAAACTGCATGGTGAAGCTGTTTTTCTTAATTAATTAATACTTAATTAAATTTAAGTGCAGCATAATTAATCATAATTGAAATTTAATAAATCTTAATTATAATTGGGCATAATCAATGATTAATAAACCATAACTATCCCCAAATTACCCCTTATTCCATTAATCGTTACCTAAATTATCCCCAAGTATAACCAATCCTACAAATTTTTGTCTCATTTACATAAATGGTTGGACTCCAGTCCCAGCCCAGGTATAACTGGTGCAATGAGGTCACGTGTCAAACCCCATATCAGCACACGCAAAAATCTTCCCCCAAATCTCACCCACACCATATGAATTGGATAATTTTCTCCACGTAATTCTCACTTAATAAACATATAAATCAATCGCACCACACAAACAAATCTTTTTCTCAAAATTCTGAAATACAATGGCCTTGTTCTCTTCAATTCTCAACGTACCCACTTCCAAGATCTCAAATTCCGATGTGGGTTTCAACAGGATCCGCTTTTGGGTCCAAAAGAAGCAATCTTTCGCTCCCCTAACCCCCATTTCCGTCGGCGACAGCTGCCCCTCGTCTTCGGGTTCCTGCAATTCCGCTGCAATCCACAATTCTGTAACCCTCGATCACGGCAGCATCAACGATGAGGAGGTGAAGAAGGCTGAGTCGATACTAGGGTTGAAGGTTCGGGTGAAGGTGCCCCTGAAGGTGTACCACGTGCCCAAGGTGCCCGAAATTGATCTGACGGGCAGGGTCGGTTTGTTGAAGCAGTACGTTGGAGTTCATAAGGGGAAGAGGATCTCGGCGAACCTGCCCTACAAGGTGGAGTTCGTGGCGGAAGAGATTCCCGGCCGCGACGGTAAGCCGGTCAAGTTCCTTGCACATTTGAGGGAAGATGAGTTTGAGTTTCTTGACTGATTGATTGCGTTTTCAATTTTGTTTTCGATGTGATGATGATTTGTAATAATTTCGTGTGTCAAGTTTCTTACCTGTGTACCGCAATGTAGATAATGTACTTGTTATATTTGCCTTCGCTTTCGCCTAAATGAATTGCATTTCGAGAAATTGTCGTTGCTTTGCTCAGTGGAATTTGGTTTCCTCATGTTGATGAGAGATGCAACTTAGTCTAGTCTACAGGGGATAAACGGCTATAAAATTGACTCTCAATGAACAAATTTTCGGGATGGTTGGTGGTTTAGAATGTTCGAAAACTATCAATTAAATTACATAGTTGGCTTCTAGCTATTTCATAATTTCTCCGTCTCGACTATAATTGTAGGTTTATGCCTCGCTGACAGTTTTTCCTCAACACTTCTTTGGCAGCTGAAATATTTGGTAGCCAAGTTGATTTGAATGCTTTAGGCATCAGATTAAGATAGTAGTAACATTAAGGCAAAAAACTAACCATAACGAGGAAATTAGCCGATTGTTTTCTGCAAATAATATACCTAGATTATGGTTCTGGAAAAAAGCATATCGTTTCAGCTTTTTTCAGTAGTGTATATCGACTGCTGAGAGAAAGCAATCAGACATAGGTTTTCGATCATGCTTTTGATTTTTGTCATCTTTATACATTTTGTGTGCATGCAAGCTGCATTTCTGGAAAGAAGAGTTTGATATATTGTACCTCATCGGGAGGTATGGATAATATCACGAGTGATCTAAGAAATTTGTTGTCAATTCATAAGGATTAAAGATTTGCTTAACATTGCAGACTCTGACTTTTGGAGATTTCTTGGTTCTTTTGTATGTCTTCTTGTTTCATGCCAATACACACAAGTGTGTATTTGGTCTTTTACTTTGTCTAGTAAAATGACTTCGTAAATTCCTTTCATTTCATTCTAAAAAACAGATAGAATGTTAGCTGGAGATAATTGATATGTGTGAGATGAGAACTTAGAAAGTGGTCTGGAGTGTGGCCTTGCCTATTATTTAAATTTCCTGTTGGGAAAAACTTTTTTGCTTCAAGTATTATTTTGATGAACAAGATGCTGAATATCTGTTTGATTGCCTTTCTTAAAACTGAACTCTGCTTTTAACCTCATACAATTAATTATATTGCTTCTTTCTTCTCACATCGTTCGTAAGCATTCTTCGGTTCTTCCTAAATACATCTTCAGAATGCCTATTTGGCTACTTCTAACCGTATTTTCAAATGTCTAGATTCCATTTTCAATAATAAGGCTCAGTTTTTTGTGAAAAAATTGTTTCTTTTTAGGTTTGTGGACAATGAATCCAGTGTTAAATCGAAACACGAATCCGTCAAATATTGCTGGTTACTAATTCAGGTGTACTTGCCTTCCACATAAAATTGGTTGCATGTATTTTTCACTATAAAAAGCACAATACGTCTTAAGTGTTGCACTTGTTAATAGAAATCACTGAAGCTTAGAAACCTGTAAGAGTCGGAAAAATCTAAGATTCAAAAGTTTATCTCCCTTATTGTCCGTTATTTTGTGAATTGACTTTTCATGATTTCAATATTTTATAGTTGGTGGTTCTAGAAACTTACGCAAGAAACATTTTCCTGACTGGCAGTTATGATTATTTACACACACACATAAATAGATGAATGATGAAGGAGTGTAGAGTTGAACTCTTTTTTAGTATCATGGCCATGATATTCACTGGCCACACCTTGTCACTATATATAATTGTTGCTTTCACATATTCTCGTCAGTTCTTTGACAATATTCTTCTTTAGATATGATTCCTGTTAAACATGGAGAGAAGTATCATATAGCTGGAGAGAGAAATAGGAAAATGAACTTATCTCATTCAGTAGGGCTTGCACCTACTTATATACGAAGGAAAGGAAATCTATTTTGTTTGAGAGAGAGAGTGAAAGAGAGAGAAGAGGTTGATAGCTAGAGCTGCATGCATGAGGGTAACTGCCGCTCCAGCACTCCTCAAGTCAGTTAGCTGACGTAGCACCTTTATATATACTTGAACAATTCCGAATTGTTTCTTGATTCTTGAATTTCACTTGGTTAGTCTCCACGATAGAGCCCTTGCGAATCATCAAATGTCTTACGTTTGAACTAGAAAACATAAATTCTGGATCTGGGTGGCGTCTGGTAAATCTTAGATGCTAGAGTTCTTGTTTGAGCATATAATATTTCGGAGATCACATTCTTGATTACACATTTGTTTTTCCGCATCCCTCAAATTTTACTTTGGAGTTTTAGCTCTCTCTCGTGATGTGTGGTGTTTGGTCCAGACTTTCAGGCAGCATTGCGTATGGATATGCTATTTTAAATGTTGTTCTTGTTCTGCTATTTTTGTTCTTATGTCTGAGGTCTGAAGTTTGAACAGAGCATTATGTGATTTAGAGTTTGTCCAACCTTAATTTGTCACCCGGCTATCGACATCGTTGCCAACCTATCCACTCGGCCATCTTTCTTTTTGTTCCCAAACCTTGTTGTTCCCTCTACCTTTCCTCAGCACATTAGAATGTTGTCAAACGTCGACTATCGTGTTGGCGTGTGGCTGGCAGCTGCAGGTAGAAGCTGGCGTGCAACACTAGGTCGCTCTTAAATCAACGAAATTACATAACTCAGTGTATCAAGCTCAAGCTCAAGCTCAAGCTCAAGCTCGTCACATTTGAGTCTAATATTGCACCAGATGTCACTATGGAGTATATATATTGTTAGCTTAGTTGTACGAAGTAATCAATCCCCTTATGAAACAACTATTTTATCTTCGAGGGGAAAATAACTTACATCTCGGCCCATTTGTTTAGGACGAACTAAAAAAATGTCAAACCTGACTCTAATATCTCACTAATAATATATTTGAATATAACTGTCGCGGATTGTAATATCATGAATAAATATAGTAAAAAGGGTTATCTAACGAAAAGTCTTGTGAAAGGGTATTAAAATACTAGCTACTATTTTAGTAGAATTGGTTTGGCAATCACCGTACTCACATTTTCAAAGATTTCGTTGATTTTTTCAACTTCACTACTGAGTATTTTTCAAACTCATAATTCTCCTAGTTGTCCTTGCATCAATTATATAAGACTGATGGATAAATAATCATCACAATATTGTGAAGTCAATATTGCCTAACTATTTGTAATACTTATTAGGTTAGTTTGCTGAAGATAAGCCAATTCCAACCGTTGACATATAAACAATTACATTCGAAGAGTGAGTAGGGAAGTTCAGGAACTTGGATAGCTTCAACTTTATACAATGTGTTTTAAATAGCTCGACTTTAAAAGATATTGGCGGGAATTTAAATTCACAATCTTCTAATAACTAGGTTACCAAATCCATCAACTTAATCAAATGAGTTATCATTTTGTAAATGTTAATTATAACTTATGGTTCGATATTCAGCATGTATTTATAATCTGATTTGACATTTAAAAAATAAAAGAAAAAATAACATGACCTTTCATCGAATTTTCAAGAATAGATCGAAATAAAGAATAATGTTAACATGACCTTTTGAAAGTAACAAATAATAATACAATGAGTAACAAATGAAAAGAAAAAAAAAAGAAAAAAAAAGATGCTATATTCATCGGGTGATAATTATAAATTTATAATCTATCTTACATTTCAAATTAAAACAATACGTATTAGGTTTATTGCATCAGGTTCATTATCATCTCTACTCAGTGGATTTATATACAGTGTTTGAAATACGGTCATTCTTCAAATTATTTTCTAATTTTACATAGAAATATAATATATCGAATTTTCCTCATGTGCTCCTCATCATTTACATATCACTTGTTCCAAGTTTACATCCTATATACTTCCTCCGTTCCGCAATAAGTGGTCACATTATTTTCGACACGGATATTAAGAAGAATGGTGTTTAAGGGTAAAAAGATAGAAAGTGGTGGAATCCACAACTTTTTGTGGAGAAGCATATTTCCTTATAAGGATCCGGGACAATCCAATAAAAAAATATGACCACTTATTCCGAGACGTAAGGAGTATATTATATCGAAGCTAACAAAATTACTCTTTGAATATTATAGTCATGTAGTTATCAATCAATCCCTCGTCTAAACTATACACTAAACATGCCTTAATGGTAATGATAATAGTAAAAATATACTCCCTCAATCCCACCGAATATGATCTATTTGTTTTCGGCACGGAGATTAAGAAAAAGAGAATTAGGTGTAATAAAGTGTTAATAAAATAACTTTTTAGTTAATAAAGTATTTTTTTTGTCAACAATGTACTACTAAAGTGTTTTCGGCACGGAGATTAAGAAAAAGAGAATTAGGTGTAATAAAGTAACTTTTTAGTTAATAAAGTATTTTTTTTGTCAACAATGTACTACTAAAGTATTTTTTTAGCTTAAAGTAAGCTCTAATTCTTTCCCAAAAAGGTGGGACGGCCCAAAATGGAAAACATGTCATATTCGGTGGGACGGAGGGAGTACTTGATTGTACCAAAATATTAATATAATAGTTATTGCAATTACAATTCGAATTCGAATTTATACAAAACTAGTGTATTACCCGTCGAAATTCGACGGAAAATCATACTATTATTTTACAATATATAAGCATGAACATTAAAAATAATTTAATATTATTTCAGAGTGATAACATTTCGACAATTGATCAAAAATGGTGTTTCTTTGATTTTATTTCAGGTTCTTTAGCCACAAGAAATCAATAGAAATCAAATTAATTTTGTTTACAAACTAAGCATACTTTAAAATATGAAAAATTAACTTTGTAGTTATCTCACAATTTGTCAAAGATTTCATCGTATACGATGTTAATTGTTTTACACGTCTGATCATCTCGTCACAAATTAAAATTTTGAGATCTTTCACTACTGTTCTCATGAGATTGTAACATATTAAAATTTTGAGATCATGCTTAGCTTTGATCGTCTCGTCTTACATTAATTATTGTAATACTTATGAAAAAAACTATATAACATACGTTACAAAGAAAATTTATGGTTCTTGACGATTTTGAATTTCATAGTAAGTATTGATTTTATAATTGATTTTTTTAATTGAAATAATATTATAAAAATCAAATAATTTTTTATTTAAAAAAAAAATTTAACTGTTTGTAAAGATAACATGACAAAATAAAAAATAAATTAAGACACAATATATGAGATAGATACTTATTAATTATTTGTCGATACTATTAATTAGTTATTCTATTCTACAATATTTTTAAAGTAGAAATACTTATTTATACACATTATTTGTTAATACGAAAATTAAATATACATACACAAATTTACTAACTAAAGCCAAATTAAATTTTCAAAAGAAAAAAATATAACTATTTATTCGGCCGATTAATTTATTGGCCAAATTAAATTAATGATACGGAGCAATTGTGAGATGAAAAACTACACATTATATATACTCCTTTTATATAGGTTGTATACAAGGTGATGATTACTAAATATTCGATGTGAGATTCAATATTTTAATAAAATATATGAATAAAAATACTTAAAATGAAGATTTAAGATAAATAAGAATAGTGAATGGAGAGAGCGCCACTAGACCTCGAATTAAGGAGATGGCTCGAATCCGTAATCGTTATAAAATTTATATTAAATATAGATAGATTAGATAGAACGATTAATTAAATACTATATAATTGTATTCGAATAGATTTGGGGCAATTTAATTCATAGTTAATTTGGGAATTATTCGTGTAGTCATATATTGAGCCTCAAAGTTGAAGATTTTAATTTCCATATTTAATTATGAAAATTTTGAGAATATAAATATTAAATAATAAAATATATTGATGGTCAATCGATACTTTCATTTTATTTCTTATATGTGTGTTGAAAATGGGTAATAGAAACTTAGTCTCACATATAACTATTTATCGCTTATATATATGAAATTTATAGAACTATATATAAAATGGGTAATAGAAACTTAATCTCGTATATAACTATTTATCGCTTATATATATGAAATTTATAGAACTATATATTATAGGGTAATTAATTATATTCGCAAAACCCTCAATTCTCTCTGTTTTCAATAAAAATAAAATTATTTATTTAGCCAACTAATCAATTGACCAAACTATGCAAAATAATTGCGTGATGAAAAAATACACATAGATCTTAAGTATTTATATAAGTTGTTCAAGATTGGAGTTTTATAGAAAAGCAATATGGGATAGAAATTTTTTATTAAATATAATAGAATATATGAATAAAAATGTAAAAAAATGAGGATTTAAGATAAATAAGAATAATGAATGGAGAGAGCGCCACGTAGGACCCCGAATTAAGGGGAGCGCTCGAATGCGTAATCGTTTTAATAATATATATATATATATATATATATATATATAGTTTAGAAACTCATTCTTGATTTAGAATAAAAGAGGGTTGTATTTTTTCTTCGGTGTAGTTATAATGAAAGAGCAGAGCTCTTTTTATAGCCAAAAATTGGCCGACAATTCCAATCTATCCTATAAATAAAAGTTAAGCTAGCTAGTCTAAAAAACCACAAAGTCTTACAAGTAATTATCAAAGAAAAGACTAAAAAAGAAAAGAAAAGACTACACTACAAAAAGAAATATAAAGCCTGTAATTGTGGCCAAATATATATATATATATATATATATATATATATATATATATATATATATATATATATGGATGGATTGAAGTTGATGTGACAATATATTAACACGTGAGCTAATTTTGTAGAATGCCACATAGCCAATCACACAATTAACTAAATTTTAGAAACATAATTCAAATGACATTTTATTCATGCATGTTACAAACACAAAATATATTCTAACTAATCATCAGACCGATTTCAACCTCAAAACCCTCTTTGAAATTCTACTGCCCAACTTAGGGCTTTAATTTTCAACCCAAATCTGCCATTGTGAATCTGTTATTTAATTTGCAGCTTGTTTTGTTTGAAACAAAATAAAAAAAGAAGAAATTATCAGCTAAATTTATTACCACAAATGAAAATTTTCCATAACAAGAGGTTGTTACTAATTGACTGTATGTATGTAACTAAAATATCCCAAGTAAAAACCCTAAACAACAAATTTTGCCACCACCATTTTTTTTTTCTTCTTCTTCTTCTTCTTCTTTTCTTCAATAAAGTCAACATTTTTATTACAAAAACAGAAAAAGGGTAGAAGAAACAAAACCCCCCAAATCTTCTTTCTTTAAAGTGGGAAAATCCCATAAATTACAATAAACGTACAAACAATGGACGGTCCACGGTTTTGGTTTTCATAAACAAACATCAGATTGTGAATTACACAAATATATGATGGTGGTGGTGAGATAGTGCTTCAATTTTGGATTCATTTTCAACTGCATTAGCCATCTATTACCATCATCATCATCCATTGATCGGTTGTCCGGATCGAAATTGGGAAAGGAGGAACAAGTTGGCGAAAGGTGGGTCAAGTTTCTTTCTTTCTTCAAACTTTCCCTTTATATTTTGACACACCTCCTCAAAATTGGTGCCAAATTTGGTCTAGATTGTTGTTTCCCTACAACATATGAAATTCAAGATTTTTGTTTTTTCCCATTTGTGCAGACATGTGATTTTTGGTGGGGTTTTAGCATTTCACGCTAATGATATGTAATTGGGTTGCTTTTCGGTTTTGGGTTCATTTCGTGATGATCGAGTCAGGAATTCTTTTGTTTTGGAATGAATTTCAATATTTTCTGCAAAGTGCTTTTTTTTTCCTTATTTTTTTCTCTGTTGTCTGGATTAAGGGTGGAGGCCGGGGCTGGCTGAATATTTTGTGTTTACCTGTCTGAATTTGTGTAGGGCTTTGGGGTTTTGTGATTCTTGATCACACCGTAACTGGGAAGATGTGTTTCTAGTCAAAGTTCAACTTCTGAAATATTTAAGGGATCAAGATTGGCTTATCTTTTATTTATGTTGTTATCCTAATCAGAGGAAATCGGTTCTGAATGCCGCCAGCTATAGAGTCAAATCGAGAAAATTGATTAATTTTGTTATGAGCATAGACTTGACTGAGATGATAAGGTGGTAGTTTAAAAAAAAAATTCGATGATCTCCTCAATAAGCAGGGTGTAACGTCCATCTGTTTGGCTTTCTTTCCAGATTCTATTTCTGATTGATTTCTTTCCTGCAATGTAAAACTCTTCTTGCAATTCTTGTTGTTCAAGATACCCCCTCTGTGAATTCAGTACGTTAGAAAACTAAGAAGGAATATGTTCAAGGATTCTGCGTAATGTATGCTGTCACATTTATCTTGCTTATGAATAATGATTGCTGCATCTTTTTATGTCTTCTTGATCTTTGTTTATGAAGATCGTTCCTTGCTCAATCTTTTATTTTCATCAGCAACAGGGACAGCATTACTTAATCCAACATCTACGCGCGGGAGAGGAGTAAGTGGCAATACTAAGCTATAATCGTAAAGTGCTGTCAGCCTGGAATCTTATTTGAGTGCTGCTCACTTGGCGTGGTTGAGGACATTCCAATACCAGCTGTTATTACATGCATATGATGATCGAGTGATTATATAGTTTGAAGCACAAAAAAGATGGGTTTAAGAGTGAACCGGCTTTTATTGGTATTTCTCTTTGTTGTCATATTTAGTCATGGTATAACAGCTGAACAAGAAGAACAGACTTCACAAAGAATAATAACTGCTCCACAGAGGAATGTAGAAGGTGGTGTGATAGATGGATCTGGTACTGAGCATATTGGTGATGAAATGGGTGAGTGGCAGGACGGAAATAGTAGAGTCTCAGTGTCAACAGTTGCAATTTTCACGCTGGCAATGGCTGCAGCTACTGGTTTGGGAGCTCTCCCATTCTTTTTTATGGAGCTTGATTCTCAGTGGTCTGGAATATGCAATGGAATGGCAGCAGGAGTAATGCTTGCTGCAAGCTTTGACCTTATACAGGAAGGACAGGGCCATGGAAGTGGCAGTTGGGTCGTGTTGGGTATTTTGGCTGGTGGTCTTTTCATCTTGGTTTGCAAGAAGGTGAATCTCTTCCACTGTAATAAATTTATGTCTGATCTGGATGTGGTTTTCTTATTGCATCTTATTATGATCGTGATGTTAGCTCAATCTTAGTTGTACTGTTTCTATATCTCTTTGTTTTTTGATTGGCGATTGTTTCAGCTTCTTTATCTGTAGCTTTAAATTGCCATAACGATTTATTATGTTAAAGCTACTGTAACTCTCTGATGGGTCCTCTTTTGATTCCTTAGATGTTAGTGCTATCTAGTTGACCGAGCGCAGATTCATTATGCCTTTTTTAATCATTTTTTTGGGCTTTTACTGGCTGGTTTCGTCTAGAGCTGTAGTTGACTGGTTGGCTGGGTGTTTTTCTGCAATTTAAGTTTTGGTTTTCTCGCCCTCTCTTCCTTTCTTTCCTTTACTTTTGTTTTGTTTTGCTAGGTCCTCTTCCTTATTTGACTGCTAAAATTCTCATGTTGATTTTTTAACTCAGTTTCTTGAGCAATACGGTGAAATGAGCATGCTGGACATAAAGGGAGCAGATGCTAATAAAATCATTCTTGTAGTTGGAATCATGACTCTTCATTCATTTGGGGAGGGATCTGGTGTAGGAGTTTCCTTTGCTGGCTCTAAGGGTTTATCACAAGGGATATTGGTGACTCTGGCTATTGCTGTGCACAATATACCCGAGGGCCTGGCTGTTAGTATGGTCCTTGCATCGAGAGGAGTTTCTCCACAGAAGGCCATGCTATGGAGTGTGATTACCTCACTACCACAGGTAATTAGTTCTAATTGTGGGAAACTAGGCATAATTTTCAGTCATACCTTGCTAGACACAAAACAAAATAGAGGCAAGAGACTACGTCATACTGTAGAAATAGACAGAGAGGATTTACTTATTGAAGGCATCTGTCCATAGCCATAATCTATTTCATTTGGAACAGCTGATAAGTAATTAATGTATGATAATTTAGGTACGGTAGAAATATGTGCAGATCTTCGTATTTAAAGTTGGAAATTAGTATCTAATGTAGTTTGTTAATGCAGCCTCTTGTAGCGGTTCCTTCATTTATATGTGCTGATGCATTCAACAAGTTCTTGCCATTTGCTACTGGATTTGCTGCTGGTTGCATGATTTGGATGGTTATGGCTGAGGTCCTTCCTGATGGTTTCAAGGTAAAAATATCAGTACATATTTCGCACGAAGTAGAGGCTAACGAAGAGAGAATTCTCATTTGGCCAGTGTTGTTGCCCATACTATTTCTTTTTTATTTACCATGAGTGGTGTGCCATCAAAAGCTAGACTCTGCGCTTGTAAATTGATTGTCTAGAATTAGAATGTTCTTTTGATTCGTATGATGGTGCTACTTAGTAGAACTCAATGATATTGAATATAAAAAATAAAACCATCCTTCTTTTGACATGTCTCTGTTGAATTCTCCATTCTTCCAACGTCAGAAACTCTTCTACGTGGATTGTTTTTAATTCTTCCTTATTCGCAGGAGTCTTCCCCATCTCAAGTTGCATCTGCAGCTACACTTTCTGTGGCATTTATGGAGGGACTCAGTGCTCTGTTTGAGCATTTCAGCCACAACTACAGGTGTGACCTCTCTCTGCTAGCTAAACGTATGCTGTAATTTTTGTTTTGCATGGGAAAGGACAAGATTGCAAAATTAAGAATCATCCATCTACGTAAATCCTGACACTGTTTGTTTCTTTGCAGTCAAGAGGATGCTTCTGGCTTCTTTGTTTCTCTATTATTTGGTCTAGGTCCTTTGCTCGGTGGTGTAGCCCTCGTTGCTTTTGCTCTTGCTTTCCGGCTTCAGCATGCATTTCTTACTGGTGTGGCATCTGGCATTGCCTTTGTTCTTGGTGCCTGGCGACCCCTTCAACTACTCGTATCCTCTAAGATGGGACTTCTTCCTCTCCTGTTTCTTCTTGTGGTCGGAGCAGCATTTGTACACGTACCTATATCCATCCTTGCAAATTCTCGACTGCACAGGAAGACTTCAGCAAGCACATTATCTTCTGTCACCTGCATTTCTGTAAGTGCACTCACACTTCAGTCAGTCTTGTCTTGTGCAGCAGTGGCCCTTCATGCTCTTGCCGAGGGGCTTGCGTTAGGGGTAGCTGCACCTAAAGCTTATGGTCTGGGGAGGCACATGGTCCTTCCCGTGTCCCTCCACGGATTCCCTCGTGGTGCAGCTGTGGCGAGCTGCATCTTTGGAGCAACCGATAGTTGGCATGCATCCCTTTTATCTGCTGCCCTTATCGGGTTTGTGGGGCCGTTATCTGCCATTGGAGCGATACTTGCTGGGATCGACTACAGTGGGTTGGACCATGTGCTGGTATTTGCTTGTGGAGGACTTTTCCCGTGCTTTGGGAGCACGGTAAGAAGAGCGGTTAAGTTAGATAAACGGAAGAGCATTTTTGGGGTAGTCGTGGGCGTCGTGTTTGCTAGCGTGTGTCTAACATGCACAAAGCTGGTGTGTTTGCACACACCATACTGCAACTCTGCTCCTGAAGCTGTTAGGTGAAATGGGACTAAACTGTGGTTAATGTTTATACTCATTGTATTTGAGACACAAAAAAACACGTTTTAGAAACGATTGAGTCTGAGTAATCTCTACTACCATTCATTACTGCTGCTGAGTGTTGATAGGGTGTTTTGTATCTTTAGTTATTTACCTTCTTTGAATATATGATTTTATAAGTTAACAAGTAGACAGATATGTTTCATCAGAATATTTATAACTTCGATAGTTTCTTGGTATTTATTTCCTTTGTAATTGTGTCACTCATAAAGTTGATATTACACTTACTACAATCTCGGATTTAATAGATACTCTCTGTCCTCTTAATAAGTATAAGTGCCTTGTGCTACCAAAATTTATACAAGAAAGTGGGCAGTTTTACTCTCTGTATTACGTGGAAAACCAAATAATTATAGAATTTAGGGTTATTTATAGTTTGTGGCCCCCAATTTTTATCATTTTTCTATTTGTGGTCTGTACTTTAAATTTTTTCAAAAAAATCCTGTACTTTAGGATTTTATCTAAAAAAGGCTCGGCTTTATTTTCCGGCGTTGGAATGATGAATCAGTTGATCGTCTATCTGATGTTGATATTAAAATGACAAGTGTATTGAAACGACGTCATTTCAGTTTGGACAAAATTAAATATTGACAAAGTCATAGGACCCATAGCTTTCACGATTGAACCCTAAATGTCTTTCTATTCAATCACTAAA
The DNA here is from genome assembly GCA_031470985.1 of Agastache rugosa. NCBI lineage: Eukaryota > Viridiplantae > Streptophyta > Magnoliopsida > Lamiales > Lamiaceae > Agastache > Agastache rugosa. The sequence goes on along the minus strand of CM062602.1, from coordinate 36,681,023 downwards.
CTATTTTCTTCCCCAAAAGTTGACATATAGTTAGTGAGAGAATAAAAAGACATTTAGGGTTCCATCGTATAAGCCATAAATCGTATAACCTTGTCAATTTTTAATTCTACTCAAACTGAAACGACTTTGTTTCGGTACATTGAACATTTAATATCCACATTAGATAGTCGGTCAAATGATTCATCAATCCAATGGCGGAAAATAAAGGCGGACCTTATTTAGATAAAATTGTAAAGTACAAGGTTTTTTTGGAAAATTTTAAAGTACATGCTACAAACGGAAAAATGATGAAAGTTCGGGCCACAGACTATAAATAACCTTAAAATTTATAGAGGACGAGCTAAATGAGAAGCTTAATATTATTTTTCTATAAAATTTTGAAAGAAACTTCATTCTTATTCGAGCACATGAATTATATCAAAATAATAATACCTATTTAGGGATATGGATGAATAATACTGAGTTGTACTTACTTAATTGGGCTAAAGTTTAAGTGACCTTGGTGAATCTCTTTTAAAAACTGATGTGTGTTATATTATTTTTAAAAGAATCAGTAAATATACAAACTATTACAAATTTTGGTTTTAATTCAATAAAAAATTAAAATTGACGTAAAAAAAAAATATAATAAGGTGCAATAGTGAACGAAAAACTTGTGAAACATTACCTGAAAAATTAACCATTGTTTTAAAGATAAAAAAGAGAGTCCCAAACAGAATACAACTCACTTAATTGGGCTAAAGTTTAAGTGACCTTGGTGAATCTTTTAAAAAAAATGATGTGTGTTATATTATTTTTAAAAGAATCCGTAAATATACAAACCATTACAAATTTTGGTTTTTAATGCAATCAAAAATTAAAATTGGCGTAAAAAAAATATAATAAGGTGCAATAGTGAACGAAAAAAATTGTGAAACATTACCTGAAAAAAGTAACCATTGTTTAAAAAAATAAAAAAAGCAGTCCCGAACAGAATTCGAACCTGCATCCTTCCGATAAATGTCATACACCCTGTACCCCTGTACCGCTAGGCTAGTTGTCCTGAACTGTAAATTTTACAAATAAAACTAATATCACATATATGTAATATGACTTTGGGATATCAGGCCTCATTTTCGACCGCCTCTTTCGCCTCTAGGGAGAACCGTCCGTCCGCCCCAGCCTAGCCCCTGCCCCGCCGCCGCCGCTGCCACTTCCGCACCGCCGGCATTAGGTGAGGCTGATCAGGTTGGTATTCCTTCATTTTGGATGAGTTTTTCAGTGTTTGAGTGATTTGATTGACTGCTTTCTTCAGTTTTAACTTTAATTGACGATGCGGTTTGGCTGGTACTCTTGATTAGTATTAGGAAACAGTTTAAGCTGGCGGATTTTAGCAGACATATGCAATTACTTCGAACTCATATTTGGATTTGTCTTCGTGGATTTCTTCTTGTTTGTTCCATTTCATTTTCGTAATTTATGCTTAATCTATTTGAGTTTCTAGCTGAGATGCAAAAGAAATCATAGAGTCTTAACTCCGATCAAACTAGCCTAGAAATCGTTTTATTAGTTACCTGCTGCTGTGCTGCCTAGAATTTGTTACAGAATCAAGGTTCTTCGGATTGTAAAAAAAAGTAGTAAAAAATAATATATAAAAAAATCGGTTTGAACCAAAAAGAATCGAACATTTCGGTTTGGAACTTTAATTTGGTTTTGTAAAAAATATTTATCCGTTTCTCGGGTTCTTAGGGTTTGGTTCGGTTTGGGACCGAACTGCCCGAATGCTTCTGCCCTAACTTCAAGGATGGTGTTCTTCCTTTTCTGTATGTTGTCTGAATTCTTCACAAAATATGAGATGGTTATTGTTTGTGGAGGTTTTTCTCGTGCTCCCTTTCTAGATTTGTAAAAGTTGTATTGGCTTTAATGTAGCTAACTTGTTCTAATTCTTTGTTGCAATTATTTTTCTTTTCTTTTTTTTGGTTGGGTTGGGAGAATTTGAAAAATATAATCACTTCAAATAGTGTTTTTGAATACACAATTCTGATATAAACTAATCAAGCAATGGCTTTCTTATAATGTATTCACATTACTGAAAGTCTGAAACAAAGACAATTTGGGTGGTTACCAACTAATAAGCGAGCATTATATATAGCAGTTAAGAAGGTATGTGTTCGAGACATAAAACCCTGAAGTATGTTTGTTGGGATTTGTGGAACTCTAGTTTTGAATGATTGCTGAAGGAGTGGCCTTTTTCATATTCTGTTTTTCTTTTCTTTGCATCAACTTACAAACATAAAAACCGCATAAATGTAAAAAACTTGAATATTATTGGATAAAGAAGAATACTTCTAGCTGCACTATGTTTTCATACTAAACATCATCTGAATTTATACAATTTTGAAGTTTGCATGACATCAAACCATAAAGTTGTAATGCATAATACTATAAGGTTAAACATATATGTCTGGCTAAGAAACTTTTAAAACATTTATATGTTAGTCTAAATAATACTCCCTTCTCAATTTGTCTACCTTTCCTTAAATGGATGTCCCACTTAATTTGTCTACTTCCAAATAAGAAAAAAATTTACCCTTCAAAACTCTTCAAAAGTGGTGGGGCCTACCCACTTTCTATCTTTTACCCTTATTCTTAATCTCCGTGCCGAACAGTAGGTAGACAAATTGAATGAGACGGAGGGAGTTTTATATAAAAAAATAGCAGTTTATTAATTTGTATAGAGAGTAGTAATATGCTTTTGTTGTTTACATATTATAAAGAGTTAATGTTAAACGACATGCCTTTGAATTCGTTTCTTCAGTTGCCTAAGTAAACATGGACATGGACCTTGACAATCTCTTCGATGGCCCGAAGCCGGCCCTGGCCCGGTCTTCTCGTTTTGCGCCCAAGGGATCTAAATTCCAGTCCAAATCCAAACCCAAAACCGCAGCGTCATCTTCGTCGGCATCTTTATCATTACCCGCACCCAAGAAAGAGGAAGTTGATGTCAAGCCCGAGATGAAGCCCGAACACGAGAACGGTGCAGTTTCAATGGATGTTGAGAAAAAAGTAGAGGTGCTAGGCGAGTTAATGGAAATTGAAGCAGCAGAGGTTGAAGTTGAGCGTGGAGATGGAGATGAAGATGAAGTTCTTCGAGAAATTGATGTTTATTTTGCTCCTTCTGTTGATCCCGAAACTCGGGTAAGTACCCATAATAGTTCTTCTTTTTGATAAATTTCATTCGCATGTGCACTTTTTTTTCGTTGGTAGTTCATTTTGGTTTCCTGGTGAACTTTATATTGATGATGGAATTCCAACAATGATGCAGCATTGTTTTTTTTCTCAGTTATATCTGTTTCAATATCCACTTAGGCCGCTATGGCGCCCTTATGAATTGGATGAGAGATGTAAAGAGGTATGCACAACTATCTATATTCAAATGGGAATGTATCGGTAATGTTTATATTCTGGGAGCTGAATAGAGAATTGTGTAATATTGGAAAAATTTGTGATTTATTCAGGTAAGAGTGAAGCCAACAAGTGCAGAAGTGGAAGTTGATTTGGCCATTGATGTTGACTCCAAAAATTATGATGCTGGTGCTGATCCCAGATTGCAGATGAATAAACAGGTTCGTTTTTTAGATGTTTTTAACTAATTAAAAGTTTTGTAATTGCTTATCTTAGTATTTGATCTATTGCTACTGTTTATATCATATCTTTGTATTTGATCTCTTGCAAGACTCTTGCTCTATCATGGAAGCCACCTCAATTCAATGGATTCACAGTTGGCGTTCTTAATGGAAATAAGGCACATTCTTCCATGTTCCTTTGATTTACTGTTTCTTACATCTCTTGGCATTTAGTTGGACCCTTATGCCTCTTGGATGCTGAAAGAGTTTTGACTTTCTGTTTTTTTTTTTTTTTCTTGTGCAGTTACACTTGAATCCTATTCATGCAGTTGTACAACTTCGACCATCGATGCGTCATCTTGATCAGAATGAATCTAATAAGAATACTGCTGTGTGCAATAATATTGAGGATGTAGTGAAGTCAGACGAACACCAGGAAGCAAAACCTTCTGGGAAATCAAAGAAGCAGGTTACTGTTATTTCTTTGATATACTTGTTAGAGAGATTACACATCTCCACTGCATCCTTTTCTTTTATTCGGTCTCTCCTTGCAATTTTCTCCTTCAGTCATATAACTACAATAATTGACGAGAGGTTATGTAGTCATCTCATTTTCAGTGTCCTCTTTAGTTAACATGCCTAGAATATAGTTACATTTGTACCATGCGGAGACATATGTGAGAAGCTTCTGTGGTTCTATTTATTCTGTTCCTACTTCCTAGATTCCCTCTTTTTACGTTTTTATATGATTTTACTTATCCACTGAATTCAAAATGCTTACAGAAAGCTTCGGAGCAGACCAAGGATAGTGGAGAGGTATGTAATTGTTATCTTCCATTGTCTATGATGATATAAATTCTGCCATCCTCTATGAGCTTAAATTATGCTTTTAAGTTCTGGATTTTCTATTGGCTTTCCAACTAATGAATTTGTGACATCTAAATGGTTAATGTCTATGTTACGATCCCACATCAGCAAAGTGTATGGGTACTGAAGTTGAGAGTCAATCCTCCACTCATGAGCTAGCTTCTGGGTGGAGTTAGGGCTTTCGGCTTATGCCTCTAACAATTTGGTCCAACCCGGGGATTTGATGTGGGATCGTCCTTTACACTTTATTTTATGTGAATAGCTATATCTTGTTGGTATGTAGTTTTAACGGTAAGAATCACAATTCAATGGTTGAGGGAAAGTTATATGTTAAAAACTGTCTTCTCCACCGCCACTGTATACAATTTCCCATTACTGCTTTTTCTCATACACTATCATTAGTTGTCACTGTATACAATTTCCCATTACTGCTTTTTCTCATACACTATCATTAGTTTTATTCATTCCATTATCAAATTATCATTTAAAAAAAAAATCCTACAACACTGCAAAAAATAGCCCGATCTTTTCAAACATTACATATCAGTTGCCAAAAATGGAACCCAACCAATTTTCCAGCAACTTCGTCCTACGTGAAATATTAGATAATTTTCTATTCTGCTCCCAGAAAATTCTTTTTTATCATAAAAATATGACCATTTGCATGAGTTGTGCATATCTTTTCCCATAACAAATTATGTAATATTCCGCTTAGGATAAAGGTTGCTGGAAAGTTGGTCGGATTCCATTTTTGTTAAAAATTACAAACGCTGAGAATTAATAATTTTTTAAGGTCAGTTTATTTCTAGGAAAAACTCCAATAGTCTTTTTTGCAGTTTTATAGTTTTCAAAGGGAACTGTTATTTTCAAATATTATGCAACTCGTTAATGTGTTTTTTGCTAAATTTCATTGTAGCATTATACTATTTTTTTATATTTCTTCAAATAGTTTGTAACAGAAGTAAGTATTTATTTTATATATAAAAATTCTAAAATTTAAATGTTTTTCCATGTTCTTCTCATTTGACTAATTCCCTTCCTCTCATTTTTGTTGTAATTTTTAGTTTCTCGTAAATATGTATTTAGAAATACCATTTAACTTTTCATATAAATTTTACGTTATTTTATCATAATGATATATTTTTAATTTTGATTTTTTCTAACGTTTTAAAACATTTTTTACTATTTATATTTTATAATTAAAACTGCTACGATATGCATTTTCTTTACTTATTTTGCTCTCTCTCTCTCATCTAACTTCAACATTACATGTTAGCTTGCGATTGTTAAGAAATTGGTCGGGTTTCATCAGCTTTGGTGGTAAGATAATTATAACCATATTTGGTAGCATAGGGGCTTTATTTATATTTATGTTACTGGTTTCTTTCTGTTCCCCGTCCCCCATCTCTTCTCTCTCTGTCACTTGCCTACAGAAGGGTCTGGATATCTGTCTTCTTCCATATAGTGATAATAGGATGTACTAACTGTATAGTTTGTGTCACGGAAATGCTGATAAAGTCCAATGGTTTGGAACTTTTTGTGCATACTTTAATCATTGTTCCTTGTTTTATTGTCAGGGGTGGGTTCCTCTCAAGTACCATAAAGTGAGGAGTGACATTGCAACAGGATACATTCAAAAAATGATAGCACGAGAAGGCCCACAGATTTACTTTTCCATGAACTCGTATGCATATCTAACCATTTTTGTGAATGCTCTGTTGATGTCTCTTAGATTAATATGTTCACGTTTCACAATTTCTGTTTCCTTTTCCTTGTTTGAAGGGATGACTATCTGAATAGCTTGTGTCCTGGCACATCCGGTGACAGTTTGAGTTCCAAAGTTCCTCCAAGAAGGTATCAAAATTGTTTTAGAGGATCCCGTTTCCATAATTCTTCTTTTCTTTATCAACAAGGCGGAAAGCTATAAATTTGCTGGTTCTAGATGTTGCCCGGCTACAGTGCATTCTTGAACTGATCATATATGTCTTTCAGTCTTTGTACTCTGTAGGGTCTATTTTCAATCTAGAGTTTTTTCTTGACAAGCTTACATTCTATGATGCCCAAATTTTTTTTTCTATGGTCTTCGGTCTTCTTATGTTGACTTGTTTTGCTTGATAAAGAGTTATTTCACTGGCAAGTTGACTAAAAGGCATCCCCTCTTTACCCAATTGTTTGTTTGTCCGTCTCTCACAAACTAAAAACATGAATAAATAAGCTCCCTAGATTAATACGGACGAGAAATGAAGTATTCTGATGACCCATTCTGAGGTTGCTGGATAAAAAGAGGTAACCCGACCTTTAATTCATGAATCATTGTTCACCTCAGAATATTTGTTTTCCCTGTCTGGCATATTTACTGCTGCATCAGATTCCAGTGACAGATGATCATTTCTTGATTCTTGTTGATTATGCTTCAATCTTCACTATCATATTTTTCTGGTTGAGATGAAAGCTTACACCATTGCATTGCTTCTCCTCATTACTTGTGCTGCATTTTTCTTGAAAAACACTCATCCCATCTACGAACTGGTTGCATTGTTTAACTTATTTTTGCCATATATCTGTAGCTAATGTTCTCTTTACCTGAGTTGTTATTAGTAGCATGCCTAAGTTGCTGAAAGTCAGCTTTATAACCTCCTGTTCCTGAGTAGATTTGAGGTAATTATACATGGGATAATGCCATAATGGTGTTCATCTTATATTTTGATGATGTTGCAGGTCTTTGCTGGCTAAACCACTAAAAGAACGATTTAAAACTTGGCTTCTTGAGGTCTGTGACTAATTTCCTTTACATTGAAACCATACATAGCAGCTCCCCCCCCCCCCCGCCCCGATTATGCATTTTTGTTGGAAGGGATTTGCATTCCTTAGCATTTGTAGGCTATTTTTTTTGGGGCAGGCAGTTAGTATGCTGTCTCTGCAAAATCTTGTAAGAGTGGTTTGAAATGTTGTCTCTGTCACTAGCTAGAGATACTTCATTTTTATCCTTGTCCTCTTTCAAATAAAAAGGACTGTAAGATCCTTCTGCAGCCCATGTTCTTGTATTTTCTGCCTTAAATATATTCTTCTTGATATCTATTAGGAAGTTATTGCCATCAATTGATTTGTGAAGTTTCTGGAACAGGGCCCTCCACTTCATAGATTTGACACTCTGAAGTACCTAGCCCTAGATGAGTCTGTTGAAGAAGTGTTAGCAGTCTTGCAGGAACTTGCTGTGTTAGTTCAAGGACTATGGGTTCCAAAAACCTCTTTGGTGTGTGAAGCAGAAGGAAATCCTGGTTTAGCTAGGGATTTTGTTCTTCTTCTATTTAGCAAGGATGTGATCATTAAAGATGAGCAAATACCTAAATCGCCTCTGGGTAAAGCAATGCCAGATGTCCTGCATGGATTGGCTACACGGAGAGAGGCCCTTCATGACTGGAAACTAAAAGAGCTTCCAGATTTGAATTTCATAAAACTCAATCCTGCTGTTGTAAAGAAACAACATGAAGAGTGGGAAAGCTTGGAAAAGAATATTGCTCCTTATCTTTCTGGAGGAGGAAATAGGCCTGGTATGAAGACTTTAAAATCTAGTACTCCCACAAACCTTGTAGCATCAAAAGGTTCCGATAAACTAGCTGCAGGGACCTCAAGTGGATCAACTCCGAGAAATGTTATGTCAGAAGAAGTTCGCGAGGCTATAAGGAAAGCCCTTCAGAAACTTTTTAAAAGTACAAAGACTTGCAGGTAAAAATTTTTATATAGTTTGTTTCAAGTTCTACAATTTGATCCTTCTCTTTTAGAGAGAATCTGTGCCTTTGCCTCTAATAAGAGATGATTGCATTTATTTGCCTAGCAATACAGGTGTGCGGGCAGGTGGAACATCTAGATGTGGTATAAATTTTTAATAGAACATAGAGGGCCGGATAGATAGAAGTGTTGTTAATGCTAATATTTTGAACCTAGTGGACCAATAGTGAGTCATAACATGCGTTGTTAGCTTCATCCCTGTTTCAATGGATATTATATATAAGAACCACTTTGTTTCATGATTAATTGGGAAATCCACTTCCACCCTCTAGCAAACTAATAATTTTGAGCTGTTAAGATGTACAGAGCCAAAACCATGATATAACTTATCTGTCTTTAGTGGAACTATATTCTTGTTGTGATATATTGCTATGCCCTTGTTTACCAAAGTGAATGTGGAAGAATGCTATCAATTTGATTATTATTTTCACTTCTATTGAATATGCTCCCCTTAGTCAATGCATTATACTTCGTCCTGGAAGTGGGGTAAGAATAAGGGGGCATAAAAGTTTCTATTTGTGAGATTGCACTAGGATTCATGGGATATTGGGAAAAGCCATTCAAGTTGGGAAATCCATGACTTGCCTAGCAAAAGCAGGAAGATTATTGTCAATGCAATGCATTACATACAAATCTCTCTACTACTTTCTTCTACTTTTCCATAATGTATTCCTGTATAATATTTATTTATGTTGCATACTTCTATTTTTCTTGATCCCTTGATTTAAATGCTTCGGTAACTTCTTTTAGTATTATTATTTCTATCTTTGTACAACTTTATAATACCACAGCATTTGAATCTTCAAATCTCAATGCAATGTCAAAGTGTCCAGTTACTCCAGTATGTGGCTTTCAGTCTAAGCTAAATGAATCTTTTATTTTGGTTGGTTTTTAAGGTTTTGTTTATTTATAAGATGAACTAGAACTCCAGGATTTTTATGTAGATATCATTAAAAGCAGCTAGCCTATGTTGAGTAAATAGGTATCGTAAGATGAAAGATTGGGTGGACATCATGTCCCATAACTGGACTTCTGCTTATTTTAATAAATTTAGATTTTGTTTTGTCCTCCACCAATACCTGTGAAATCTGGAATCTGATTTTCAGCTCATGGAAGATTTCATTCCATTGGTTTACTCAAAGCTATTGTATCGTTAGGGATCAGTAAGATAATATTTGTCCAATCTAATTTTGGTATTTTTTCTATTACTCTATGGGTTTCTACATTTGTATTTTGGGGGAGTTCCCAATTATTTATTCTGTCTGAAAATTCTGTGTTGGTAATACAGTAAAATTTAAAGAAAGTTGTCTGGCTTTAGTTGCTACCATTTCCTTTGTACTCTAATCGTCAAGAGGATTGAGCCGAACACAACACAAAGATTTTACCGCTCTGGGTATACTCTGAAAGAATACATTTTTGTTACCATGAACATACTGGTAGTCACTGATCATTTAAATTGACTTAAGTTTAGAATTCTGAGATATTTTATTTTCCAATAATTTATTCTATTGCTAAAACAGTGAAAGTCACCGAGCGGCAATATGTTGTCCTGAAGTAATATATTGTGTTTAATTTTCCCCAATTCTGTGAAACCATATGGATATACAGGTCAAGAGTGCTTTTTTTGTGAAGATGTAGTTTGAATTAGTGAGTGAAGGAAATCACACTTTATGCTGTTGCAGTTTTCAACAAATCAGCCAGCGGGTTAGGGCCATGGCAATTTCTGAAAATACACGTTCAAAAGGATTTGCAAATATGGCTGTGGCTGCAGCAAATGGCATTGATGAATTTCCAGATGGGCTTCATGCAATTATCAGTGAAGTAGCTGTTAACATTCATGGAATCTGTGTTCCAAAATCATCACCAGATCATCCAGAATATGATGATCTTAGGTCATCCCTCTGCCCTAGCTTTTTACACCTAAATAACTTTTTACTTGTTCTTGACCATCTAAGTTTCATGTGTGTATTGATGCATGGTACTTTTGTGTGCAGGAAAATTGTTATCGATCTTTTTCTTGCTGAAGGACCAAATGCGAAGCTTAGAAAGGCTCACATAACTGAGGCTGCAAATATGAAACTTAAGGACATGACTGAGGTTGCATATAAAAAGGTATATATCTCATTTATGATCAAGTAATAAAAAACTAGCTATTGAGATGTGAGCCCCTTAAAATATCATATTATTGCTATTTCTGTTGTTGGGGTCTATGAATGTGTGCGTGGACGATACCAAAGCCACATATATGTTGTTATTTTCTCTCTATTCTACTGCCGAGTGCCGAGAGTACTTCTCTCTGAGTCAGTTGTTTATAAAAAGTATTGCATTGTTGAGTTATTTATAACAATTATTACAATGTTGAAACTTTCTTATCACAAAGACAATGGTCAGGAGTTCTTTTAGCCGACTTAAGATCTAAGCTTGCTAGATTTACATTTGTTTTCTACATCTAAGTAGAAAGAAGTTGTTTTATGGGATTATAGCATTTATTTTCATATTTCCAATCTGTTTCATCCTTCATGTTTTCTGCAGGTCTTGCAGGAACTGTGTGTATCTCAAGGCTCTGCGTGGGTCCTGAAGAGTGCTGATTGAAATTCAATGCGTTGAAGTTGACCAGAAATTTTCACAAAGTAATTTTGAGGTATGTAAACTAGGGCTGCATTGCAATCACGCATCACTAAAAGATTTCTTGAAATGTATCAAAATATCATATAAAAGTAAACACGTTACTCTTTACATAAACTAAAAGATCCTATGTTTTTGCAATTTTTCCAAAAGTTGTATATATATGAGTTGCTTTTGCTTCTGCTTCTTATCCATTTTGTTGTTTGTGAATATGAATATGAATATCCTTTTTCTAGCAGGAAGCAGTTGTAGCGCTTAATGAGACGGGAGAACGGAAAACACTGCTCGAGAGATTTTATTAAACTTAGGGATTAGCTGTACAGCTGAACAAAATGATTAGGCTTTTTCTGTTGCAAATGGTTGGAACACAGTGCACAAAATGATACTTAGCTTAGTTGCTGGCTTTGTAAATCTTCAATTTCTTCGAAATTCCTATTAGGTTTGCACATTAATGACAAGCTATCATTTTTTGTATAATCATTGAATGGGTCGGTCTTGTTCCATTCCATAAGGCAAATATACTGAACTAAATAATATGCACTTAATTTTAGTACGTTGCACTTACATGAACATCACAACACTCAAAAATCACAAACACTCAATGTTTAGGTCTTTGGCAAAAATAAATGTAATGTTACGAGGAAATAAAACAAAATGAGTATTTTTGCTTTTATGTGATCTACTCTTTTCTTCTTTTGAAGAGAAAAGTTCTCTTTTATTGAGATTATATAGATGTTGGGTATTTGATAGCTTACATGAGTGATAGGATAAATTTTATCAGACAAAAAAAATAAATGTCTTTTTTTTTAAAGAAAATAATGTCTTTTCTAAATTACATAAAATATAATATTATATAATTAGTGTATTTTCCCATTTTATTGGACCATAAACAAAAGAAAATTAACTATTATAATAATTTAAACTGTTAATAACAGAACACATAAGTTTAGTAATTGATTTGGATAGGGGCCGCGCGGACGCAGCCCCTCTAACACAAATTATGACATAGGCTCGACCACTTGGGCCGACCTTAGACGGGCGCCCCTCCGCAGTGCAATGGAAGTCGCCAACCTAGGCTATAGGCCTTAAAGATCACCCATCAACCCCGTCCAGGTAAGTATCGAGCTTAATGGCACTCGATTTCATTTTATATTGCATCCCTCCAACGTTAGTTGGTTATGTTGTCGACAATTTATGCACTTCACTTTAATTCTAGTGATTATGTATTTCACACTTGACGATTAAGCTTTTTCGCAAAGTTATAGATCATGTCAGGAAATTAGAATCTGACTTATAGTCGTCAGGTCATGGATTCAAGTGATGAGTTTTTCTAAAGTATTAATAATCGGAATCTAATATACAAATTATTGGGATACTTAATATACTATCACTAGAGCAATTATTATAAGTTCTTGCTTGTACTTAACACGACTTATTTAAACATGGGATAATATTGGGTTTAAAACTCTGCATTAGTACGGTCAGGGACGGCTCTTGCATTAGACCAATGGGGCAAAGGCCTAGGCCTCCCAAATTTGAAGATCTAAATTATTTCAATAATTATTTGAACATTGTTTATTTGGTTTATTGCAAATGTTATTAATATTTTCTTTATAGTTGTTATTGTAGTTATGCAGCCATTCAAGCGTGGAAGAATAAAAATAATGAAGGACCTCTTTTCTCTTTTCGCAGGGCACCTGAAATGTCAGGGCCGACCCTAAATATGGTACGGAATAGAAACTTAAATGACAAAGAGATGTGTTTATCAAATTATCGACCATGGTATATTCTAGGGTATTAGAAGGCAATAAGTATATATCCTTCATATCTATGCAAATAACACTGCATACGAACTTAGAGAAGATTCTAGTATATTTGATTTTAGGATTATTTATTTAATTTATGGACAATGGATTAAAAAGATCTTTCCAGCGTCTCTTATTTTTGCTAAATTTCACGTATTGCGTGTTTTGGCTCATTTTCATAAATTAAAAACAACAATCAAGGTTTAGAAGAAAATACACAAAACTATGTACTATTTCATATTTAGTTCAATGTGAATTTAAATGTGTGTATTTAAAAGTAACAAAAAAAAAGACCAAAATTTATACATTTTTAACAAATTAACCACTTTCAATTAAAAAAAAGGTTCTTTTTCTATTTATGTCGTATCTTAAACGAATTAACCATAAAGTCCATGAACTACCCATACTCTAGGGGCTCGTTTGGTACAAAGTATGAGATAAGGCCTGATATGTTTGACTGAGATGTCTTATAAATATAAAGAATTAATATTCCGTTTGGTATGAAGTATTAAATTATCTGCAACACATAGTAATTATTGTAATTTATTGCTATAATTAGTTGCAGTATTATTTATACCACCTCATAGGTAGTATACATAACAACAAAAGTAAGTATTATTCATACAGGCCCGAACTTTATAAAGGGTCGTATACTTCATACCAAACAAGATATTAGGGTGTCATAGACATATTATACACCCTAATCATCCCTACCAAACGAGCCCTGGGAAAATTAATCATATAGCATATGTCTCAATCTAGCTAGAAGAAGTTACTTGTAGCATTTGGTCATCCCACCTCTAAACTGTCACCTACTTTGATTTTATTTTATTAATGCGAGTCCAAAATTAATTGAAGAAATAAAAATTAAAAAAGAATCCCCAAGAGATCACACATCTCCAAATCGAATCAAAATCATAAATATGAGAGAATGAGGAGAGGAGAGGAGAGGAGAGGAGAGGGAAAATGTGACGAATTTCTTGGTAAAGAAATGGGATAGCAAGCTAGCTAGGCAGTTCACGTGTAAAATAAAGTGGAAAATAAACCCGTGAACCAATAACCACTCATTCTATTTCAATTCCTATACAAAAAGACAATAATAGTTCTGAAACATTCAGCCAATTTGTCTGTCTCATCGGACAATATAATGGTCCTACAAAATAAATAAAAAAATCATAAATCGATTAGAACCACGATTATGCATTCCAACTCCAATAATATACTACTATGACACACACACACACATACCGATATATATATAGATAGATAGATAGATAGTCTAGAGAGAGAGAGAGAGATCCGTGATATATTTGCACATCTGGAAGTTTTGGTGGATGATCAGGACTTCTTGCTGAGTTTGATCGATCGCGTGGGAATCTAATCTAATAATAATTGAAATTTGATATATTATATATACACACAAGATTGTGGATATATTTGGGTTCTCAAGTATACAGCATGAGTTGAGTTTTAATGTTAAAGTTGACTACAAGATTGGACGACTAGCTAGCTTGTATACAACATGGGCTCGTAAAATATGTGTACAAGAATTTATATAAGAATGTTGATATGTATATTATTTTACGACATTCTAAATTTCTACTAATTGAATTAAAATATCATGATGACTAGATTTGGACATGCATATATAATAAATTTGTATACAACCAACCGAGAGTGCTTTTTACAATTAAATAGTTTGATTGTTCGTTTACATTTATTAAAAATCATATATATAAATTTTTGAGAAATTATGCAACAATTTATTTAGAAAAAGTAATGAAAATTATATTTTCTTTGCTTTGCTAGTATATACATAAAATTCAATTAGATTTTCCCCGAGAACGAAAAATGTCTTCAAGTGATCAAGTCGTTTATAATAAGGGCAATTCGGTCTTTCTTCGTCATCAAATGGGTAAAAGAACTTCTTCTATTCAACATGTGGATGTAAAAACATTTCCCTATAGTTCAAGTGAATAAAAATGCTCCAACCCAAACCCCAAGGGCCATAGTACGTGCCTATGGGGGTTATATTGTTGAGAGCTAATTAATTAAGTTTGAAATCTAATATTTGCCAAATTTAATCAAGACTCTTTTAAACTTTTTTTTTATATATATAATTTACTACTACGGGCTGAGGTTCCTTTGTCGAGAAAAGGAAAAAATGCTTTCCCCTATATATTGTGTATAGTAGTATTTAGTATTTCCCTCCGTCCACCATATTTATATTACATTGGATGTAACATGGATTTTATTAAATGTTAAGTAGATAGTTTAATTTTTAGTGAAGAAATGACACACCATAATTATGAGTTGTGATGTTTAAAATAATGAACGTATGTGAAGTATTGTCCCCAAAATTGTGTGAGATTTAAAAAGAAAGCGATATATTTTTTGTAGATGGCCTATAAAGAAAATCGTGATATAAATGTGATGGATGAAGGGAATAATACATGAGAATTGAAGTGTAATTAATACAAATCCTACTTCTAGAACCTCCATAGAAAGAAGGATAATGCACATTTGTATTTTCTTTATCCCAAAATTATTCCATAAATACCTTGTGAGTTGGACATGTGATGTTGATCCATGAATCAAACGATAGAGACTATTACAATGACCAAAATAAAGTTAATAAACACGATTATATATTGTCCTGAACTCACCTTTGAAGTTGGTGTCAATTGTCAAACATCATCAACTTATAAACCACACACAACTACCAACATTTGTGCATTGTCTCTTACTGCATGTATAACTATATATTAATTTATTGGATATATAATTGTCACTTGGCAAGAAAATTTTAAAAACTTTTAGTTATTTTCTATGTATGACTTGTGCATGCCCGAATACCTGAAATATATAATTGCAGTTGATCAATCATGTTCTGCATATACAGTAAACGAATTATTCGTGACAAACACGTAAAAACAAAGGGGGGGGGGGGGGAGTGAGAGAGAGTTTGCCATGAATGATCGACAATAATCATTTCTTGGATCTGGAAACCCTTCTGATCAAAACCATCAAGCAGAGAAAACGATAGAGCAGGAAGAATCCAATCATAACATAAATATTAGTCCATCTCTGCCCTTCATGCAGCCCTCTCCTCTCCAAGAAATCACCGCCGTTGATCATGCACGCATTGCTCTTCTCGTCGTACCAAACCAAGCACGTCGAAACAAGGCACGAATACTCATTGATCAACAGCGCGTCCAACGCGTACTTGTACATGCTAACATAATGCATGAACAGCCAGAATTTCGGCAGCCCGTCTCTCGGGATGAAGTAGCCGGAGAAGAGGAAGAATCCGGCGAGCAGCAGCGTCAGCAGGGAAGTTCCGGCGATGAAGTTGGGCGCCACGGCGCTCAAGAAAAGCACGAAGGAGTTGGCCATCAGCACGATCACCCATATAACCAGGACGAAGTAGGCGAATGCCTGCCACGTGGCGCAGAGGCCCACTAGGAAGTAGACTGAAACGGAGTAGACGACGGCGATGGCGAGCAAGTAAGGGAGGAAGACTAGGGTGTTCGCCATTAGATACGAAGAGAGGCGGTAGACGCCGCTCGAAGTTTCTCGAAGCAGAATCGGCCTCTCGTTGATGAAGATGGGGAGAGTCTCGGTGGTGGAGGAGAGGAGGAATGTGAGAGTGAAAGCGAAGAGCCCTAATCTCTTCTCCATTCCCGACTTTTCGAATCCGATGTTTATGTAGATTGTGCCCAGAACGAGGCCTACTCCTAATGCCTGCAAGGTGTTTGTTACGAGTAATTGCTTCGTTCTGTAGATGATTTTCCAGAATCGGAAGTATAGGTTTATTATTTCGTGGATTCTCGAGCTTCTGTATCTGATCATCGTTTCTTTCGTTTTGATTTCACGGTTTTCAGACGGCGGAGGCGGAGGAGGAGCGGTGGGCTCCGGTTGCTGGAGCTGGCTTAGTATCTCCATGGCGTACTCGAGCGGATTGAGCTGCGGAGGGACGGTTAATCCCTTCGACAGCAGGAAATCTTCGAGGGAAGATAGTGTGCCGTGGTGAACGACGCTCCCTTTCGCGAGGAGGAGGAATTTGTCGATCGTCGAGAGGATTTTGAAACTAGGTTGGTGAATCGACAGAACAACCGTGCGGCGGCGCGTCTCGCTCACGGATCTTAGGGTTTGCATAATGTTGAGAGCGGATCCGCTGTCGAGGCCGGATGTAGGCTCGTCGAGGAGAAGGACCGCCGGGTCGTGGAGGAGGCTCAGCCCGATCGAGACGCGGCGCCGCTCTCCGCCGGAGAGGCCGTGCGCCAGCCTGACTTCGGCCAAGTGTTTGAGGCGGAGGTCGTCGAGGAGGGCGGAGACGATGGCGGAGATGTCGGCGGTTTTGGGGTTGAGCAGGCGAGCTGAGAAGGCGAAGGTTTCGGCGACGGTGAGTTGAGGAAGGCATGCATCGTGCTGGGGGACGTAAGCCGAAAGCTTGCGATAGGTGGAGGGGTTGAGAGGGGCGGAGTTGAGGATGAGGTTGCCGCTCGTCGCCGCCGTTCTGGCGGCTAGAATGTCGAGGAGGGTGGATTTTCCGGCGCCGCTGGGACCAACGATGGCGAGGATTTCGGATGGGTGAGCGGTGAGGGAGACGTTGTTGAGGATGTAAGCTGGGGGCGTTGAGTTGCAGGGCTTGAAGAGGAAGGTGGCGGCGGCGGTGGTGG
Source organism: Agastache rugosa (assembly GCA_031470985.1). Taxonomy (NCBI): domain Eukaryota; kingdom Viridiplantae; phylum Streptophyta; class Magnoliopsida; order Lamiales; family Lamiaceae; genus Agastache; species Agastache rugosa. The sequence continues at coordinate 36,663,650 of CM062602.1, read as the reverse complement.
TGGATTTTGAGTAGGAGATGGAAGAGGCTGTGAGTGTGTAGGTTTTATGAGCAAGTGGTGACGGTGGTTCCATGGAGGAGAGAGGAAGGAGTGAAGGTGGTGGTACTACTACTAGCTCATATTGTGTAAAACCTGACAAGGAAACAAACATTTCCCTCAAATTGATGCCGCAGTCCGTGATACCTTGTCCTCTTCTGATTAATTACATTTATTTATTTATTTTCTGTTTAATTATTATCGCTGTATAGTCACGGGGATGCCTCATTTTTCAGAAACTAGTGAAACTAAATTTCCGATGCTAGTGAGAAAAAAGAATCACTTCGACTTTATTTTCTTACATATTTTGAATTTCTTACAGATTTGGATTTTTAACATTATGTTTCTTTTATTAAACAAAACTACAACTGATGGTTTTCATATTTTTTTGCACCTTTCGTAGGTCAAAACCAATCCTCTTCTAGTGTTTTGAAAGAAAATGTGAATTCCGAAGATAAGTACAACGAAGAAGCAAAGAGCTACTAGTTGCTTAGTGATTGAGATTATCGTGTCTAACATAGTATTTCCTCTGTTCCAATAGCAAGGTTCCGTCCAAAAATGAAAGAATTAACTTTTCAAAAGACTTGGAATCTACCACTTTTTATTTTTTTACTCTTATTTTTTAATAACCGCACCCAAAACAAGGGGAACTTGATATAGGGAGAGATGGAGTAATAAACTCTTAATAAATAAAGAAAATGAAATATTGAGAGGCTAATCTGCAATTCGCTCACCGTTCTCTCTCTTGGCCTCCTTCCACACCAATAGAGCCGCCACCCCTCGTCTGACCGATTGACGTCCCATGCCCACGCAAAATTAGACCCGCGGACGGGCCGGCCGGAGTACCCGGAATTATGTTGGGTTGGACTTAGATTTTAGTTTCGAATTTCTGAAACTTCAAATTGATGAAATTAATGACACAAGTCCTGGAGAAAAATATGTTTTTCATACATGAAAAATGACTGTGGGCTCAAAATTGGGCCGAGAATCTAAGTTATTGGACTTCAAAAATAATGGAGCTAAAATAAATAAATAATGCACTCAAGTTGAAACTTTATGTTTCCAAGTAAAAGAGTAATTCTAAACATAACTCCATTTTTTTCTCTTCACATACCCTTTATTAAAAAATAATTAATAAATTTACTCTTTTATCCTATAGCCTATAGCCCCTACTAAATAATAAAAAGAGATTTGAGTTGAACAAGAACACCATCGTTTAGCAAGAGCATAATTTGAAAAAATAAAAATTTGCAACAAAATGTAATACGAGGAATAAGTAATAGAAGCTCATCTCCCCTTTTCAAAATTTAATCGAACTAATCCATATATAGGCCGATTGCAAGAAATTATTGAATATTTGATCTCTTCTTGTATTGGAGTTGCGTGTGTTGGTTGTTTTTACATAAATCAGTTAGTAAATCTACTTGATCATGTAATTATAATTTCAAACTCAATATAAATATTGCGTGCATAATATCATATACTTTCTTTCATATAGTATTATCAATTAGCTTGACGTGATCTGTAAGAACTTAATTAAATTAAAATAAATTTAATAAAATTTAGAAAAAACACGTAGCGATTTTTAGAGAAAAATCCGAGTCGTTACAATTAATAATACAATATTGTTTAAAAAAAATCTTCAATAATCAATTTTAATAACTAATAATTTGTTTATATTATCTTTGGCTCATTAACTTTGCATTCAAGGTAAGATGTTATCAAATAATATACATTATGACTAAAATATGGTATTAATTAGCACTCAATTCCTCTCCGTGCATTAATATTTTGTGTATTTGCTGGCATCCATTTGGCGTCCACGTCAACATCGCCGTCTTCGCTATTATCAAATGATGTCCACATCGGCATTCCGATAGTCAAAAACACTGGAGATGTCTTAATTGTAAAAAAATTAAAATTTTCTATTTAAATTCGGAAAAATTTTAAAAATCGGATTCAAATTACAAAAACCAATAAAGTTTAAAATTTATTTTAGCAAAAACTTCTCATCTTAATTTCAAATATTGAAAAGAAATGGCAGGCATTTCTCCTATCCTTCTCTCTTTCACGTCTCTATCTATAGCTCTCTCACTCTCATCCGCCATAATTAGAATGATACCCATTATCTAGCTTTCACTAATTTAGAAAACTTAAAATTCTAATTTTTGTAGGCGTAAATATCATACTGTATTTCCTTTTCTTTTCTGTTTTTGAAGAAACAGTAATGTTATATTCTTTAGATGTTTGCATGTAATAAGTCATATGGACTGCAACATCTTATACATCAGTTTTAGACCTTTTTATATGATTTATATGTATGATCAATAACGCAAAGATGTTTATAGGAGTAATTAATAAATAAATACTACGCCAAATCGAAAACACGGTAATAATTTTGCTCTTAGAACTATGATGATGCCGTTCAAGAATTTATTCTGAATAGTACGTTACAAAATAACCGTTACGCCATTAAAATAATTCATCAATTTTTTTTTATTTAAAAGCTCCTAATATTAAATGTGACAAGAGTTGCGAGTTACGATTAATAAATGACGAAATTACTTTTCAATAAAGTCAAACTAGTAATTCTGCAAACTGAAGGGGTATAATGGTAAGCTTCTCAAAGGAAAATATTCCACGCGTTGAATTTTGCGGAAACTTGACGCGGCTTTTGGCACGCATTCCTTGAATAAATTCTGCTACCTCAGTGGAAGATTTCTCGTTATTTCAGGTGAGCCCCTTATACTTTGATCTATTTCTAAAATATGCCCTTTTTGTCCTTTCCATTTCTATTGGCCGCGGTTAGGTTCGGTTTCAGAACCGGAACTGAACCGGCGGTTCTCGGTTTCACTTCAAGGGAATCGGAACTGCAAGTTTCAGTTCGGTTCGGTTCCTCTTTTCCGACAGTTTCAAATCGGAACCGCATGTTTGGGGGTTTAAATTATGTTTTTTTTCTTCATTTTTTGCTACTTTTTCTTGTTTAATTGTAATTTTATGCATTCTAATGTAACATTTAGGTAAAATAAATATGAATTGTAACATAAATATAGATAAAAATGTAAAAAATAAAAGAAAAATAGGAGGAACCAGCGGTTCGGAACCGAACCAAAACTGGCGGTTCTCGGTTCCGAAACCACCGGTTTCGGTTCTTTTGGCCACCTTTAAATCCCTTGTTCTTTTGACTGGAAAATATGCATTTACTTATTTAAGTTCATTTTTTTTCTTTGAAAAAAAAAAAGTTCTTTTTTAGCATACTTATTTTAGTTCTCTTTTCTTTAATTCTTGACCTCATGAAAAGAATTCATGCTCTTGATAGAGTTGTTTGATTTAATACCGTGAGAGCCGAGAGGGAATAACTGCTGAGTACAAATATTATTCGTGGAATAGAATATCATGATTTGTGAAATCAAATATCATGATTTGTGAACTAAATTTTATTTAACCTATTTCTACATATATATCTTTATATCGTTTTATATGTTGTTGAGAATAATTATACTGGTGTTATAATATTAGATAACTGCAAGAACGTGAGTTAGCACTGACGTGTATTTGATAATGGGTGGGCTGAAAAGTAAACATTTTGGTGCATTAAATTTCATACATACCAAAATATTTTGATGTTCATATAAAGTATGCCCTACGAGATTTCAATATATAAAATTCATACAATTGCTATATTTTTTCCGGTTGATAAGGCCCAACTTTTAGATATGCACGTCTTATGTCATCTCGTGTATTAACAGAATATTTTCAAAATTGCTTTCTTTTTTCCAGATCACGCTCAATACACGTATCTGATTGTAAATAATTATAAATCGATGGATGTTGCTATATAGGTGTTGAATGAGATTAATTAATTCACATTTATTAAAGATGATGTAAATCTTTTGTCCTTTCTTCTGCATAATGCTGGTGCGCCATAGAAATTTTTGAAATAACATTTTCATAAAGTTGTACTGATAAAGTACTTTGTATTACAATTGATTAAGAGCAACCTAACAGGTTAAGGAAAAGGAACATATGCTAAATTTAGCTTTAGTCTAGTTAAGGATAAGGAACAAATGTTTCTTCATTCAATTTCAAGTGATTCAAATGTATATGAAAATATACTTGTTTGATTTTAAAAAAAGTTAAAATTATAAACTACTTATGTAATGACACAAAAAATAAATCAGACTTAATTTTTCTAATTTGACCATATATTTTACTCATATATATTGCATTTTTTTCTGTAAAAGAAACATGTCTTTTCCTTGTATTTTTTTTCTTCTTGTTTTCTATAGTTTGGCCGAAGATTATATATGTGTTTCTTGTATAATAATATATTGTCCTATTTATTTAATTGTGATTAGAATAATTTCAAACTTTTTCGAGAAAATTTCATGAATTGTATTGAGCTCATATTATGGTTGTGGACTTAATTACATTCATGGGTAGTAGGTATATAAAAAAATAAAATTGGACTTGTGCTGGGCTTCAATCCAGTGTAGCCCTAGGGTAGATTTGTCCCTGATAGTGCAATTGGTATTTATCTCTTTTGTAAGGGGTGAGAGATTCGAGTACGAATCTCAATTCTCCATCTCAACTAAAAAAAAAAAGGAAAAAAAAAAAGTGAGTTAGACCTCTTAAAAAAACTACGTGTTAATTTACATTGACATTAGACCTCTTAAATTAGTTTTAGTTTTTTTTTTTAATGTTATAAGTTTGACAAAGTAAATCATAAATTAAAAACGTCTTTAAAATTAATATTATACTTCTTCCTTTTTTTGAGTTGTATGTATTATACTTCTTCCTTACTTGATATAAATCATGCTCGTGAATAATAAAAGGCAGTAAAATATGGAGTATAATTTACACGATAAATCATGAAATAATAGCAACTAGAGATACCCTTCTCGAAGTTGGCTGAAAACGAGAATAATACTGAATATAGGGACCTAAATATTATAACTGTTTGTAAAGGACAACAAACTGTAAATAGCAAAAATTACAGAGGTACGCAAGCAAATTCCTTGATCCCCAATTCTCGGTCTGTGTATAAGGAAATGGCAAAGAAAGATCTCAGCAAACCCACTATATAAACCCCAATTCCATCTCCAAATTTCTCTCAATCAACACAAATTTTCTTTAATTTCATGGGTTGGGACGTATTTTGATTTCCAAGAATCACAGACTCTTTTCCGCAAATCTTTTTCTTCCTCTTCCAGCCTTTCTTGCTGAAATTTTTAGAGAGGGAGAAAAAATTAGGGCAAAGATCTAGAGAGAGAGAGATGGCGAAGTACTTGGAGCTATTGGACGCCGGTGTGAGGATGGCTTGCAGATTTCACTCTCACTGCCCCCACACTGCCCGGATGTACTACCACCCTCCCGCCGGCCATGAAGATTCCGGTCACCACCACCAGAATGAGGGCGGCGCTGCCGCTTCCAGAGGTGTGGCGGCTGCGATGGGGAGCTTTGCGCCCAAAGGTGGCGCCCGGATTGAAACTACTGACTTGATTCTTTATACTATTGCTTGAATGTTGAGCAATTTAGCAGAGTATTTTAACTTGGAAATTTGTTGGATCTTTGGTTTAATGTCTGGTGTATTTTTATTTCTTGATTTTTAGAATCTGAATACTTTTTTTTTAGTTTTTTATTTATATGATTATTTTTTTAGTCATGCGATTTTGTGAACGATACAATTCTTTAATTTGCGAAAAACTTATTATTTCTGTTGTTCTTACGATGCCAAAATAAAATTGTCGATGATTAATCAAAAAAATTTATGATAAATAATACTCTATGAAAATAATTTCTTAATATACCAAATACACCACTCGTTTGTGGTTAATTTGATCCATCGATGGATCTCTTCATATCTCATTTTTGGTATATTTTAATTATTATATGGAGTACTTTTTTATTAACATCGCTATAATTATTTTCTTGGTGCAATATAAGTTTAGACGAGACTTATTCAAAATCACATAGACAAGCTTGAGGAATTCGCGTTTGAAAGCAAGTGATGTTGATGTTGCTTGCTGAAATAGTCTTATGAAAAAGGAAATCGAATTTAGTAAATTAATAATCGTTTATTCTATTTTATATATAAGTAATCTTTTGTGAGTTGCTTAATTGCATTAATTCGTCAACAGTCTCGTAAGTGATTTTTCAATATCTTGAATTTTAGACTCAATAAAGTTCATTTGAAAAATACGATTTAAAGTTAATTGACTTATTCCAATTGATGGCCCAGTACTTGCTGAATTAGTCAAAAGAAAATGGAATTCCAATAGACTATTAGTTCTTATATTTTTTTTAATATTACTAAAATATGCCAAATTTAAGGAATCTTATGTGGGTGGTTGTTGCATAGCATTAATTGGTGAACTTAAATGATTCTTCAGTATTTTTTTATTAAAATAGATAATTTCCTTTCAAGAAAAAAAAATTAAGTTAATTAATTTTATTTCACTTAATGATGGACAGTCTCGCCGCGTGACAGTTAACCTAATTGTGACCGCCATGATATATATTTTTGTTGAAGAGTTCGTTTTTTTTAATATATATATATATATATATATATAAATCTTAGTATATAATTATATAAAGAATTAAAGAATTTAATAACGGTAACTTAAAATTGAATGAAAGAGTAAAGTACATTCATGTATTTATAAATAATTTTGTTTATATAAATTGTTAATATATTTAATAAGAAACTAATTATATGCTTATTTATATAGTTGACTCCTCATCCCACGTGGCATTGCCACATCAACGGTGGGCACGTTAATGGTGCCCACGGTAGGTAGGGGAGCGGAACCGTAAAGATACAATATGATTTGCAAAATCTTGTAGTTTTGTTATAGAAAGTATTTTTCCAAATATTTATGAATATGCAAAGCTATAAAATTCATTTAATTTCGAATATAACGTATTTTCATCAATAGGTGGTCTTGTATTTATTTTTTATTTTGAGAAAAATAGTTGTTCTTGTAATTAAAAGTTATGAAAGGGAACATTAGAAGTCGTTTAGTAGAGATTTTTTTTTTTAGAATTACACATGATATATTATCATAGAAATTATTACACCATCACATAGAAATAGAGTGTGAGACTACTACACCACACAACACGCAGGTGGGATTCGAACCCAAAACTCACTAAGGAGTTTTTTTTTTCTTTCTTTTGACATAGGAAAAGGGGGAACGGTGGAGTTCGAACCCAAGACATCACCGCTTACAAATTGAAGCCGCACTGCTTGGGTGTCCCCTTGAAAACTCGATAAGGAGAATTTTAAAGAGAAAGATATGTGACCAGAATTTCAAAACATGGTAGACTATTAATTAGTCTATTTCTCTTTTATATGTTTATATATAGAAAAATATCGTTAAGTATGGACTCGTATATCCCTTTCCCTGGCTGGTCTTGAAACTAATGGAGTACGTTTCTTCATCATTTCCCTCATCTTATATAAGCTTTCGATGATCTATTCATACACTCATTCAATCCATATTTTATGAGATGCACTCATATATGATTGGATGGTTGGTGTGGTCCATCATATTTTATGATTTATTTTATTTTATTGTATTTGCTTGTACCAATTGATTCTTAATTTCTCCAATCTCATAAAAACAATTCAAAATACAATGAAATAATATTCTTTTCCGTACTAAAAATTCTATTATGAGTGTACATATTTTGAATAAATCGAATTCCGTATACAATCTAGTCTGTAGATATATTGTTTCGCAATAAACTATTTGTATTGATTAATATTTAGAAAATTGAAACAATAGTGAGAATGATATACTAATATAATGATTCTCTCTAGAAGAATAGTCTAATACACAATGTCAACTTTAAAAGCATGTGGTGTAATATTGTTGCTGAGGGCATAAGTTAATTTTCCCAAACTATTGAATAATACTATAGAAATGGAAAACATGATTGCAGCGGAGATATCATATCTCACAAAATAGGACACGATGAAATTGGACGGAAAAAATATGGGGTAATGTAATTGCAAAATTACTAAACGTGGGGCTGTGATTAAAACGATTATGAGGTCATGTTGTAACTGCAAAAATGAAATAAAAATTGAAATTTTGAATACAATTAACATATTGTTTAATGATTTGTAAAAAATCATGTCTTTTGGACGAAATTTTAAAAAAAAATCAATATTATAATTTGTTTTATTCGTCATTTTTGTTTTTTTTTTCATTTTCATAGCTTAATTTAAAAAAAAATGCGAAAAAAATTTTTGGGGACTAAAATGCTGCATTGGAACGTTGGGATGTTGCGTGTAGACGTGGATCAAATTTTAAAAATGATGCGGAAATTTGATTTTCCACCTTAGTATAACGTCATTTTATATTTTCAAATTAAACAATAATTATAAAAAAATCTACTTCCTCTCCATTTCTTGATTTTAACCACACTTATTTGGGAGATAGATAACTTATTAGTTTTCTTCTCTTTCCTCGGAACTTTTAACCCAATTAGGGGAGGTAACTCAACTTTGCAAAATTTCTCCACACACCAAATAATAAATGGGAAGCAAAGCAACAAACAAATTTTACGTTGAAAACTTTGTGGGGCTAAATTTCTATGATTTGTTTACCAGTCTTTCTGCTACTTTTGTTTTACCGGTAAATTTCTATAATTTACATAACTTGTGAAAGGGAGATATGGAGAAAGAATTATGATTCATCAACTATATTTAGTTCTTTCATTTTTGCCCATAACTAGCAAGGGCAGCAAGCTTCCAGGAACTACTTATTAATTTAGTTTATGCGAAACATTTGAAGGAACATAAACACATACTAAACGTACTACGCATGAGTATAGTAGTTGAAAACCAGGTAAAGCCTCTGAATGTGATCTTCCACTTCCTGCAGATTCGTGGTAGCCTCTAAGGAGGCGCACATAGCCATCCTCGCCCCGATCCGCACCCCATGAATCCTTGACGAGCTAGGTAATGGTGATGCTGTTGTAGCATAGCTCGACCAAATTTTCAAAATATGTTCGAATTTTTTTGTTAAAATGGTGAACTTGATAAAAAGAAGAGAATTTTAATTAAAATTATGAAATAATCTATTTTGATCTTTGGATAATTTCCCGAAACGGACCAAATAAGAGCTTGTTGAACAAATACTAAATATAATAAGTATGCGTGTATGTCACTAATAAGTATGCATCATATATACGTTTTTATTTTATTTTTGTATTAAAACCTTATTGGATGTTTTTTTGTTGGGATTGTGTTGTGTATAAAGTTAATTTTGTACGAGTTGGTGAGCAATGTCGTGTTGATAGATATGTTCTGAATTCATATACAAACAAATTAAATCAAATAAATTTAACTATACAAGACTGTTTTTATATAAGTATAATATGGATATAGATTAAGCAAAATTATACACCAATTAATCTTTCTATTATTTTTGCTCTACTTCATAATTACTACAATGCATTAATCGTATTTATACTTCTGAACTTTTAGTTGATTATTCTGTCACTAGATTAACATACGATTTCGATTAGTTTTCTAAAATTTTCATTTTAGACTATTATTTCTTTTATTCACATGTGCATTTTTCTATTATTTTCTATATTTTCAGCCTTTTATTATCATATTTTAATTTTCAAATTACAAAATATTATTTTATATATATGATTTTAAAAATTGTGCTAAAAATATTAAAGGAATTTTTTTATTTTTATTATATCTAAATTAAAAATAAGAAATACTCCCTCCGTCCCGTTATTCTTGTCTTGTATTCCCTTTTGGGTTGTCCCGTTATTCTTGTCATGTTTCCATATAAAGAAATATACTTATCTCACAAAAAGTTGTGGACTCCACTACTTTCTATCTTTTTACCATTTAAACACTCTTTTTGTTAATACACGTACCCAAAAGAAATGAGACAAGAATAACGGGTACGGAGGGAGTAAGATTTAAAAATTGATTTCACATGCTGAATAAGAAATTGTTGCGGTGTGTTGTGTCTTTGTTCATCCGTTCACAAACATATATCACTCCTAAATTAAAAAAAAAAACTGAACTGCCGCCCTGCACCTGGAGATTCGAAGTCCTCCTTGCCACCGGCCACCGCTGTGCCGCCGCGCCACTTTGTAAAAGTCCCATTGCACCACGATTTGGAGAAATAAATTCTTAGTTTTGTTCGATTAATTTGTGTCGTCAATTGACTACACACAAACTATTCATCAGCTACATTCGACCTGTCGGTCCTGTCCCTTCCACACATTGCCTACATGAATCTTAACGGAATATTTCGGTTCGATTTGACATGTTAATCGATGCGGTTTAGTTTCAAAAATAAATAATTCTATGTTTGGTTTTGCACTGAAAAGCCCAAAAAAGAGAAACTTGGCAAACCCCATCCACTAGGTCTTCCAATATTTTATTAATATTTTAGGTGTTTTTTGTGGGATCCCAATGATTGAGAGAGCGGTCTCTAAATCGTCTGCAATGAGACCAGTCTCTCATTATTTTAATTATATTTTAATATTATTTTTATGTTTTATGGAGTATTTATTTTGAATAATAAAAATTATTATAATTAAAATATTACGAAATAATTAAATTCTATTGAAATATTGGAAAATTACAATACGATTTAGAATTTAAAAACGAAAAATTAAACACTACGAAATAATTAAGAACCAAAACCAAATTACAATATATATATATATATATTAATTAAAACAGAAAAAAATTAATAAAATAATCACAACCCAGGTCGGTTGCTCAGTCGCAAACCCGACCTGGGTTGCGACCTGGACGTGCGCTGCTACGGGAGGGACCGGTGGGGGGGAGGGGTTGGGAGGGCGGTCGTTGGCCGGGCGACCGGGGCCATGCGACCGCCATAGTGAGTGCCCTAAGACGATTTAGTGAAATAAAAATAAAAATAAAAGAATCTATTAAAATGAAAAAATTGCATAGGATCTAAGAGCATACCCATCGGTGGGTGCATGAGGGGTAGGCGGGGGGTGAGCGGCGCCGATGGCGCCCAGGGGCGGGCGGGCGGGCTGGGAGGGCGTTTGGGCGACCGGGCGGTGGGGGCGGGCGCTGAAGGAGTGGTGCCACGTGGCTGCACCTTATTGGGCAACGGTTTTTTAACCGTTGCTCAACGGCTAATCCTTTATTTTAATTTTTTTAATTTTTTTAATTTTAATTTAATTTAATTCTAATTTTTACCTATAAATACTACACCTTATTCCATTTATTTTCACTCAATTCTCTACATTTCTCTCTCAATTTCTTCTAAATTATCTATTCCAATTTTCTTCGTCTCTTCATTGAATCATGTCGGGCGACGATCATTTTCATAGAAAATGGAGGAAAATAGGCGGCTCGCTTTCGAAGCAACAAAATTATACGTAGAAGTACTCGAAGCACGTGAGCGAGAAGAGGTCGAAGAAGAGAGATGACGTAATCGTCCAAAGAGGACATACGTGGAAAGAAACCGGGAGGACGCTGAAGCCTGCCTCCACGCCGATTATTTTGCAGATCACCCAACGTACGGCCCAGATATTTTTCGCCGTCGATTTCGTATGAGGAGAGATCTCTTCAGACGGATAGTCACTACGTTGTAGGCGCGAGAGCCATATTTTCAACAACGTCCTGATGCAACCGGAAGAATGGTACTATCCGCCATGCAGAAATGCATTGTTGCGCTCCGGCAACTTGCGAACGGCGGCGCATTGGATCAATACGACGAGTACCTACGTATTGGCGACACAACGGGCATTAAATGCCTGAAGGAATTCTGCTCCGGCGTTATTGCGGCCTTCGGTGCAGAGTATTTGAGGAAACCGACTGCAGCGGATTGCGATTGACTACTCCAAAGTCCAAATGCATGAGGAAAAGCACGGTTTTCCCGGAATGCTCGGAAGCATCGATTGCATGCATTGGCAATGGAAGAACTGCCCGACTGCCTGGAAATGAGCTTTCACCAACCAGAAGAAAGGTCATCCGACCATTGTGCTCGAAGCCGTTGCTTCGCAGGATTTGTGGATATGACATGCATTTTTTGGAGTGGCGGGTTCAAACAACGACATAAATGTGTCGAATCAGTCGGATGTATTCAACGATCTTCTGAATGGGAAAGCGCCTTCAGTGACTTTCAACGCCAACGGAAAACAATACAACATGGGCTATTACCTCGCCGACGGCATCTACCCCGATTGGCCAACCTTCGTGAAGACTCTCCCATGCCCGACTGACCCGATGAGAGCTCTGTTTGCACAGAAGCAAGAAGCTGCCCGGAAGGACGTCGAAAGGGCCTTCGATGGTCTCCAAGCTCGTTGGGCAATTATAAATAGGCTGGCACGCCTATTTTTTGAAGAAAATTTAGCGGAGGTCATGTATGCTTGTATTATCTTGCATAATATGATTGTCCAAGATGAAGGCAAGCATGTGAGTAATTGGGCCCCCGAAGGCGCATCGAGCTTGACAAACAACAGGGGTGCGACTCGTGGAGCAACCGAAGCATTTGAAGAATTTTTGAAAAGAAAGGCAAACCTTCGCAATGCGAGAGCCCACGCAACACTAGAGAATGATTTGATCGAAGAAATGTAGGCATGATTCGGTCGGGATTAATGTATTTTTTTTTATGTAATATTTTTTTTTCAATTAAATAAAATTTGCATTTTAAAAATAATTATTATTTAAATTATGAAAATAAAAATAAAAATAAAAGTAAAAAATAAAATCATTAAAAAATAAGTGTGTCTACCACCATTTGTGCCACCAATGTGGGCAAAAAACTTGTGCCCACCCTACCCCACCAATACCCCACAAATATGAATTAAATATTGGTGGACACAACTTTTTTGTGCCCACCAATGTGAGTGCTCTAATGAAATATAAAACTTGTTTTGCCTTATAATTATATCCCTCTATCCTGCAATAAGTGACACATTCTTTTCGGCACGGATATTAAAGAGGAAAATGTTTAAAAGGTAAAAAAATAGAAAGTGGTGAAGCCCACAATTTTTTGTGAGAGAAACATATTTCCTCATAAAGAAAGTGATCACTTATTACGGAACAATGCAATAAAAAAATGTGACCACTTATCTTGGGACGAAGGGAGTAGATAATTTTTTTTAAAGTATAATTATAGATAGTTAGGGACGTTTGCTCTAAAAATCAATAATTTAAAGTTAATTTTTTTTGAAGCCAATTTAAAAACTTTTATACTTCTCATAAAATAAATAAATCATCCAAAAAAGACCAACAACAAAGAATTTTCTCCATCTAAGATCAGTAAATCCACCTACTGCAAGATCGTATTCAATAAGAGCACGCCCTCTCTATCTCTCTCTCTCTCTGCGCGTCCACATCTATTTCTCTCTCTGCGTTTGCGAATGTAAGTTTTTTTATTTGTATTTTTCGCGTTGTTTTCTGGATAAAATATTCATCATATTGACGAAAAAGAATTAACATTGCAATTAACGGAAAAAGATTCTTTGAAATAAAGAGTAATAGTGGGTCAGGAATAAGGGTCTCAAGATTATAAACTTGATATAGTTGAATGCATATGTTGTAGCGAAATAATAAATGTGACGGAATTTCTTGATCATGTGAGGAGTTTGCATAGCTGCTGGAGAATTTTTTATTACTTAGGTTCGATAGTTATCTGTTCTTTTATTTTATTTTATTTATTTATTTATTTATTTTGTGATGGAATCTTTGTGCAGAGGCAAATATTAAGATTTTCTTCCGCTTAAGATCATATTTTGGGAGAATGGCTGATGATGATGATTTCACCTTTTGTCCTGTAAGTTATTAATTCGTTTTTGTGAACAATTTTGACAGTTTAGTTCCGAAATTTGGACTTGCACTTTTTAGTGGAATTTTTCCCTAAATCGAGTTCTAGGATAGAATCCGCTGTGTTTGTGTTTTTCGTCTTACCTATGATTCTTGGTTCTGAGAATTTGAAAGATTGGATGTTATTAGGTTGGGCCACCTGGAGATGATGCTGCAACTCAGAAAGCTGCTGATGGGGTTCGTCAGATTCGTATAGATGATGACAATGGGAATACTGCTGATAGCAGTCGTAAGCAGAATAGTGGTAGTATATGGAAAGTGAATGCTTCCTCAGAGAAGCAAGAAACTGTTGGCTCTCTGTCCTTTAATGTGATTGATGCGTCATCTCGTGGGGCAGTAGACCAACGGCCCAAACAATCAATACAAGAGGGTGCTGGAAGCTCGGCCAAGGCTTCTGTGGAAATGAGGGCTCCTTCGAAGAAGCCTGCAACCCGTACTAAGGTTCCTTTTGAGAAGGGATATAGTCAGATGGACTGGCTCAAGCTTACCAGAACACACCCCGACCTGGCAGGTTGGTTACCGTTGTGTGGAAATTTGATTGAGTTTTATGTGTTTTGAAGAATTTCATTTGCACCAAAAGCAAAATATTGATTATTAATGCTTTTACTCTGGTGAAGTCTCATCTAAGTAGGTCAATAATCACCAGCGACCAAATTTATGCTGTAACATATCCATTAATCAACCCTAACACTGTTAATAATACATGCATACGGAAACTAGGTACTTCTCTTAAGGGGTTTATTACCTTATAGAAACTTAGGTAGCCAAAAATTCCAACACGAACATTTCTTATATCCAAGGCAATTTATGCTGGAATGATTATGTGATAATTATTCCTTGTTCAAGTTTTAATGGTATAGAGTTCCAGTGGTTGATTACTCCACCATTCAGATTGTAATCACTGGTAGCCACAACCCTTCACTCGACCATATGTTGTTTCTTGGGTGTGGGATCATTTCTGATCTGCATGACAATGATGGTCTCAATATCTTTATTATCATAGTGTAAGGATGTTCAACTTAATGATAACTTTAGAATTAGCACTTGAGCATACGAGGCATCTGTTTCCTTCCACTGCTGTGAATTAAGACTGGTTCTCGGAACTCGGGGTGTTTAAACCAAGCATATACAAGTAATAGTTTGTTGAGCCTGTAATCTTGCATGAGATCTCTTTTTCTACTATTATCAAGGTGAAGAACTGAATCACAAATCTGATGGAGTCGAACTCTTTGCATCTCAGATATTCAGTTAGATCACAGTTCTTGCCTCTGAATGCACTTGACTCTGTAAAAGAGAATACCTTGAGTTTTTCATTTTATTACAATTTTTTTTTTGGTCACTTGATCCTACTTGATAGAGCTCATTTAATAAAACATTTATGACAAGTGGGGTTAGTTCCTTCACTCTTTCGATCAGGATATCAAGGATATTGCCATGAGACATTTTAGTTTGGGCCATACAGCTGATGTACATATTACCATACCACTCTTGGGCTGAGCACAGTCATAATCTTACTTTCATATGTTCATGATATCATCAAATAACGTGTCATTATGGATTATGTTTGTTTGCATCAGTGCAGTTGGCTTTTAAATCTCATCTTATCATGACATGTTTAATTACCAAGCACATGCGGTGATATCATTTCTACTTCATTTAGTTCAGCAATGAATTTGTCTGTGTTGATTTTGTCTTTGTCTCAGGATTGAAGGGACAATCAAATAAGAGACTCATATCACTAAATGAAGTTAAACAAAATCAGTCTGAAGGCTCCATGTGGACTGTTCTAAAAGGCCGTGTCTACAATATTGCACCATATATGAAGTTTCATCCTGGAGGTAGCCATTAAATTCTTGACTTGGTTTTGTTAGATTTGACGTTTATCTGCTCCGTATTACCTTGTTATTCATGATTGATATAATTGCTTCTTTGACCTTTTCTGACATTTCTATAAGTTTGTTGTCTATTTCAAATTTTCAATACACTAGATACAAAAATAAGAAATGATGAGACCTTTTCTTTTTGAGTTGGGGGATGGGGGACTGAGATTCGTACTCTGGTCTCTCACCCTTAAAAAGGGAGGAATATCATTAAGATACAGTGCTTGTGGTAGAGATGACGAGACCTTAATAATTAATAAAACAGAGTGATTGTAACCTCTTATGCTATTGCGTTATAATTTTAACTCATTCTGAATTTAGAATATCCAGATCTATTCTGTAGAAGTTCATCATCTAATTTACATTGGTTCCTATTGGCCTCATAATTGGTCGTGCTTATTGCCTCTAAATATGGCAGCTAATTACCATTGTATGTGTTGGTTGCTGGAGAGTTGATATAGTTCTATATAGAACTTCTGGTATCTTGTTCTCATCGCCTATTTAACTTCACTAGACGCATCAGCATTATTTTGTGGTAAGAGATTGCATAAAATAAAAATTAGACAAGAAACTGTTATAGATTTGCTCTATTAGTCTCACTAACATTTTTTGTGCTAGTGTCTATAAACAAATATGGCTTGCTTCCGAATCTCCTCCCTCATCCTTCTCATGCATCCAGTGTGAGTAGAACTGTAGAAGTATCTCAGACATGATTCTATCTTTTGATTCGTTCTGATAAAACTCTTTATCAATTACGCTATTCTTGATCAAGTGTTAGTATGTGGGCTCGTGGTTAATGTTTCCCTACTTGGAGATCTCTGTTTATACCTGATGTTATCATATCCTCTGTGTCTCACTTGGACTTTTATCATACAAGATATCAAATACAACTGGTGAGCACATCTCTTCATTTTAACCGTGTGAGATCTTATGCTCGTGCTTTAACCCAAAGAGCTATTGTGCTCTTGCGTTATTAGGATATTGGACTACTCTCCACCTATTTTCTTGTGCAAGTGCCTAAAGCCTCTAGTTTGAGTTTCAGTGGTTTGATTTCATATAGATCTGCCTTAGATGATGGTTTTGGGACTTAATTTTTTTGTTTTTACATCTGCTGACTAAAAAATATTTTCTCTCAATATCATTTGATTTGCCTGGATCAAACTTTCTAAGAGATATAATTCTACTATGTTGCAGAATCACTGTTGCAAATAAATTATTTAACGTGATTCTTGAACTGTGAACTAAACTTTCCCATGCATTTTTTGCTGCTAGGTGTGGATATCCTGATGAAGGCTGTTGGAAAAGATTGCACATCTTTATTCAGTATCCTCTTGTCAAATATGATGCTCATTTTAATATTATGTTAGCAATTCTACTACATAAATTAATATGATATGATGTTGGTGATGATTGTTATCCTGATGCTATTGTTCAGATAAATACCATGCTTGGGTTAATGCAGAGTTTTTATTGGAGAAATGCCTCGTTGGTATTTTAGATGAAGGCCAATGAAGATGCTCAAATTTTCATAAAAAGATGTTTCAATTCTCTGTAACCATTCCGAGCTGTTTCTTATTTTCCGCTGGAAGTTTTAGAAGACAGATACAGGACCCTGATTTGGTATCATATGTTTTTCAGAGACTTAAAGGCGGAGTATTGATTTGAAGACTTAAAATTTGAGAACTGACAAGTGATGTATTTCGTTAAATTTCAATTTAGCAATATATAATGCTAGGCATTTGTACGTGTGAAAATTTCTATAAACAGAAAGAAAAATGAAATAAGGAGGAAAAAATATCAGTCCCTGCAAAACTTTTGGTCAAGATGTAGAATAAAATCTCGACTTGGTCACATTCAATTTCTATCATTGTGATTTACCTGTTCTAACATTCTAAAATCAGTCAGGTTGATTTCTATTTATATGTGATTATTATGTACTTTAGATTGTATATTTGTATTCAACAATGTCCTAACAGTTATATTAAATTTCCATGTTGTTCTTCATCTAAGATTGAGTAGACTGTTTTTAAATTTATATGTTATGTTTTCTTCCCTTGTCTTTCCTTTTGGTTAGAAGGACAACCTTGTAAGCATAGGCTGCCAAGGACTTCGATCCTGTTGTGAGATCGACTTACTATTCATTGAGTTGTGTAATAGGGTCTCTTCTATCAGGCTAGTAGAGGATGCACTTTAGTTTTGTAGTTCTTATTCTAGGGACTACATTTTCCTTTTAACTCGTAATTCAAGTAGTATATAAATTCATGCAGAGAACATTGGAAATCTAGTTCTTCATCTGATTGCAGTTTGCAATGATGTGCCTTGTTGCAGGTTGAATTGCTATTGTAAGAACTCTATTACATATACTAAGTGATGTGCCTTCGTTGCTGGTTGAATTGCTATTGCTAGAACTCTATTACATACTAAGCCGTGTGTCTCATGTAGCTTGAATATGCAGATTCATTAAATCTTGGCAGCTGGGAAAACGCGGACTTCATCAAGAACAGGGCCACAGAGAGTTCCAGAATCGTTGATCTTGGTATGGTAGAAGGAGCTGAAGAATGTAAGCCTCGTCCTGTTCGATTCTGCTGTGAACTGGAAACTGTAAGTGGAGAACTTCCCTTTTCCTTCAGATTTGAATGCAGCTTTCATTGCCTCTTGAGCAGCAAATGCTTCAACCATCATGGATCCATGGCAGCCATTCTTGGCGTCTCCAACGACGAATGAGAGAGTGTAGGTTTTGTTGGTGATTGTTCTGATGATTTGGGCAATGGCACTCTCTCTTCCTGCAACTAGTTCTACTGCAGCTTTCCCATGTGGGACATTGAAATGCTCTGAATCTAAGAACTTTACAGCTTTCAGCGACTCGATGATCCAGCCAGGAAGGGGGGAGGTCACGTCCTCTTGTTTCGGAGGGAGGAGGACGCCGTGAGAAGAGTTGGTCAAGACATGAGGACCCTCCTCAAAACCAGTGTTCTTCACCAGGTTCACTGCAAGAAAAGTCACAGATGAAGTTTAGGCGCGCTACTAATTTGATTTTCTAGCTCAAGGTAATTCTTTCATTTACTACGAGCGGGTGGTATTTCATATCTTATTCGTGTATATTGGTGATGTCATTTTACACGTGGGGCGTGTATTCTCGACACTATAAGGAACAAGGAAACATGGTTTGAAATAAAGGGGTCTCGTGTGACGGATTACCTCTTGTGGGCCTCGGAGGGAAAAGCTCCTTCATGGCAACAGCGTCCAAAAGAGGGCCACAAGCAGGATCTTCTTGCGAGCCGGGATTGTGGAAAGTGATGTTGACAGAATTGGAGTAAGCCCTGAATCCCCAAGCGTAGGTGTCGCCGCCGTTGCTGCTGTAGAGCGTCTGCAACGGGAGGTCCCCTGTTTGGCCCGGCACCGACACCCTCAGCACCTCATCTTGTGCGCAAGTTCTTGATGCGCCAAATGTGAGTGCGTAGAGAGAGCCATTTCTTACTCGGATTATCTGTGAGATGGAGGCCTCGTTGCCGAGGCGAATGGCATGGATGCCGTGTGGCACTGCAAAGTACATCCCGCCGGGCTGAGGGCCGCCGGAGATGTACTCCACCAACCCGTTGATTTCCCATTTGGGCAGTGCGTTTTTGCCTTGGAGGATTGTTTTCTTCATGTCTTTGGGCTTCGGTTCTTCTTCGAAATTTCCATTGGGTAGGAACCCTGATCAAATTTTACAGTGCATTTGTCAGTATCGACTAGAAAATATTGTGATTTAGAATATTAACTTCCACAAAAACATAAAAAATAAAAATAAACAGAGCAGAAATGGTAGTCATACCTTCCGAAGGAGGAGCAGGTGGTGCAATGGCAGAAACAGCATAGAAAAAGTACAGAAAGAGCAGAAGAGACACCTTCATAGTCATTGTGTGTGTGTGTGTGAGTGAGAGAGAGAGAAAGGTCCTAGATGAAAGGTAATGAGCATTAGGGCATCCATGCTAGGCATTATTTATACACCATACTGTGTTTGTGTGTGTGTATGAGAGAGAGAGAGAGAGAGAGAAAGAAGAAGAAGTGCAGGTAGATAACTCCCTTTGTCTGTTTGTTTCTTTATCTTGATATTAGGACATCACCTTTCTCCTTAATCTATGAAATTCCATTCATGTTATCATGTGTTATCAATTTTTTAATATTGTTTTGCTTGCTTTAATGAATTCCAATACACCTTTTTTATCCTTGACGATTTGAATTTTGAATATAATTTCGTCTTTCCTCTTAGATAGGAATCTAACCACACCATTTTCACTGTCATCAAATTTTACAAGGAAATGCAGACAGAGAATGAATTCTGGTTAGCATTGCCTTGGACAAAGTGAATTCTCAAGAGAAACTCAACATTTATTCAATAGAATAACTTAAAATCAAATTTTAATTAAGGAAAAATACTCAGGAACAAGTAACCCAAATTAAATCTTTCTGATAATTTAATATTAGTGAGTCTGAAGCTTAATTGTAATTTTGTATTCAACAATACAACTTAGGTCATGTTTGGTAGATATGAATCATGATAAGACCATATTGCTTGGGTATCTTCCCTTAACTATTATTTTGCATTTTCTAATACATTAAAAAATGATTTCAAATATTAATTATACATTAAAAATAAGGTTAGAAATTAACAATCACCAAATTATAATTTCTTTTTAATTATCACCAAGTTATATTCTTTACTTTTTTTTAATTGTTTGATAAGGTTATAATTGGAAGTTCCAAACTTAATCTTGATTATAAACTAGGTATCAAACAACTAATTTATCATATCTAAATTTCATATCTTATCTACCAAACATGATCATACGATATCAATCACATCTTATCTACGATACATATCTTGACTTAAACTATCTTGTCATATCCTAACATGCTTACCAAACGAGTACTTATACTACAAGTTACAGTCCACCGTTTCTTTAGAATATACTAGTGAATCGCGATGGTAAATTTTAGGATACACTTTTACTTTTAAATAAACACAGAGAAAATCCTTTGTACTCTAAAGCATATACCCCCTCCGTCTCCCAAAAGTGTGGTGAATATTTGATTTGTTGTGAGGTATAAAATATTAGTTGAACCACACTAACCTGGGACGGAGGGAGTATTTTTTTTCCTCTCTATATTACAAATATTCAGTATGATCAGTCAGGTATACTAGATTAATTTTTTAACACAGCATTGGAGTTCAATAATTTTTAATTTTGATTAATAAATTCTAATTATTCTCTAATTTCCTAATCCTCCTAATTATGCACTAATTATGGCCAATGGCACAGGCGGGTTGGCCCAATTTAATCCACTCTTGGCCTCGTTTGGTTTAGCTGATTTGATTAATAAAATCTATTACTAATACGAAAATAAAGTTGCCCCTTCCACGGTGCTCCGTTCAGATTTTTCTTTCTTCTGTTAATTTGTCTAATTTTAATTCATATATATTCTAATTTTTATTTTTATTAATTAAAACTTTATTAATTTCATATTCTTGAAATATCACATGTTTATCTATTAATCACATCTCATATTTATCTTTCCCTCTATTTAATTAATTTCTTCTATTATGCATATTAAAATAATAACAATTTCGGAATGCATTCTTATAAATCATTATTTTATACATTCTTAATTCATATATAATAATATATAGAAAATTTGTAAATGAAAATCCCTATGAAGACTAAATAAATATATTTAATCACCATGTTTATATGGAATCCTTTTCATTTTTCATTCATGTTTTTTCTAAAAACTTTGATTAGTGCTTTCTAGATTATATATACATTGAATCAAATGTGGGATAGGTAGCTAAAGAAAAGAACAAAAAACTTGAAGATGTAAACTTATTTTTTTCCGTATTTTGGCAAAGATTAGAGATATCGATGTAGCATGAACCAACAAGACGGTTCAAATATACTTAAAAAGAAGAATTTTTACAAATTTTAATTAATATTAACTTTGTTTAGATTTTTATCAAGTAATTTAGCATAAACCAACGAGACAGTTCAAATAACATAGAAAGAAAGATTTTTACTAATTTTCATTAATTTTACTTGGAGTGTTCATATTTTTATCGAGTATTACTCAACGGACTTGAGACGCGTATTTACAGTAAAGTCATTATTTTAACCGAGAGTAGGACGAACACGTAGAAAAATTCTAAACAAATTTAGATTTAGAAAATACATAATGAATGAGTATATCCGATTCATTGTCATTCCTAATAATAAATTTAGATACGTGAAATAAAATTAATTTTCTATGTTTGATTAATAATTAACGCAAACAATGTCACAACTTTTAAATAATATATAAAATTATTTTTAAAATGTATACACGTAAATTAAAACATAAAACGGGCTACTTACTAGTCTATTACTAATACGAAAATAAAGCTGCCCCATCTACGGTGCTCCGTTCAGATTTTCCTTTATTCTGGTAATTTGTCTAATTTTAATTCATATATATTCTAATTTTTATTTTTATTAATTTCATATTCTTGAAATATCACATGTTTATCTATTAATCACATCTCATATTTATCTTTCCCTCTATTTAATTAATTTCTTCTATTATGCATATTAAAATAATAACAATTTCGGAATGCATTCTTATAAATCATTATTTTATACATTCTTAATTCATATATAATAATCTATAGAAAATTTGTAAATGAAAATCCCTATGAAGACTAAATAAATATATTTAATCAATATGTCTATATAGATTCTTTTTCATTTTTCATTCATGTTTTTCTAAAAACTTCGATTAGTACTTTCTAGAAAATATATACATTGAATTAAATATGGGATATGTAGCTAAAGAAAAGAAAAACTTGAAGATGTAAACATATTTTTTTCCGCATTTTGGCAAAGATTCGAATATACTTAAAAAGAAAGATTTTTACTAATTTTAATTAATATTAAATTATTTAGATTTTTATCGAGTAATTTAGCATAAACCAGCGAGACGGTTCAAATAACATAGAAAGAAGGATTTTTACTAATTTTAATTAATATTACTTTGAAGATGTAAACATTTTTTCCCTGCATTTTGGCAAAGATTAGAGATATCGATTTATCATGAACCAACGGGACGGTTCAAATAACATAGAAAGAAGGATTTTTACTAATTTTACTTAATTTTACTTGAAGTGTTCATATTTTTATCGAGTATTACTCAACGGATTTGAAACGCGTATGTACAGTAAAGTCACTATTTTAACCGATATTATGATGAACATGTAGAAAAATTCTAAACAAATTTAGATTTAGAAAATACATAATAAATGAATATACCCGATCCATTGTCATTCCTAATAAATTTGGATACGAGAAATAAAATTAATTTTATAAGTTTGATTAATAATTAACGCGAACAATATCACAACTTTTAAATAAAATATAAATTGTTTTTAAAATGCATACACGTAAATTAAAACATAAAGTTATTTTCCGTCGAGTCTCGACGGGCTACTTACTAGTAGAATATGATATGATATGATAGCATTGTTTAATTGTTTAGATTACTTTAATTTTGTGTTTGAATTTATTAGGATTATAATTAGGATTAGGATTGAGGTACTTATGGATGGATTGTTTAGTAAGTTAATAATCACCTCAAATTAAGGAGGATAAATATCACTCAATTGGTGAATATGATCAAGAATCGAGTTATCCATCATAAGTCAAATCATTCAAACCAAATATTTTTAGGTTGAATTATTATACGAATGAAACAGTACACAACACAATGGTGGGTCTGGATCGTTATCCTGTCTATAAGAGACGCAAGGGATGCTGATGCTCTTAAGGATTGGGATAAGTAATACTTTATCCGTCCACGAAGATTGTTCCTTAGAGGTGTGGCATGAGTTTTGATAAAAGTTAGGTAAATGGATTGTGAGTGAAAAAAGTTTCATATTTGATTTAATGTAGTGTTGTGAGTGAAGAAAAGAGAATAATTTATAATGAGACAATGTACAAAAATAGAATGGAAACAATATTTGTGAACAAACTAAAAAGAAAAGTAAGAAACAATGTTCGTGAATGGAGGGAATACGTATTATCTTTCCTACCAAATAAGTCATAAAACAGTAGAAAGCCAAAAAGAAAACGGGCCTAAATGGCCCGACCTATTTACTCGTCGGGCTTCCGGCTACACCAGCCCGCTCCTATAAATTTCCGTTGTTTTTCTATACTTTATTTATTTTCCGCTTTTCTCAGATAAAAATCAGAATTCGCTCCTTTGAAGCTGAAGCAGAAGCAGAAGCCGAAGCCCCACTCCGTCTAGCGCCGCCACCGCCAGCCGCCATCGGAAAGTCCTGCCGCCTCCGTTGGGTCAATAAACTCCGCCCCAACTTGAACACGTAATCAACTACTCACCTGCGTGCGTGCGTGCGTGTTTTTGCTTGCAATTATATAAATTTTCCTGTTTTCTTTTAGCGATGGGTCGATTCTGGTCTCTGTTTCTTGCCGCCACTACGTTATAGTTTAAAGATGCTCTCTGCCTCTGTGTGTGTAAATTTGATTATTCTAGACACGTTGCTGTGTCTTTGGCTGATTTTGGTTACATATCTTTTTCTTGTCTATGAGATATTTTGGCTTGAACCACACATATCAATTTTGACTGGAAAATATTTGTCGTTTGAAGTTAGGAATTATTATGTACAGAAACATAAACAATTTAACAAAATCTAAGGGCTTGGATAGTGTGTCTCTTGTGGGACCTTGGGTGGATGGGTAGGAAAGTTTGATGATTGGAGAGTAATTGAGTTAATAGGAGTGAAGTTTGTGAATTGATGATAAAATGAGGGATGCATCATTATAAAATCAGGAATAATATATCAACATTTTATTTTATTGATTGGGAATGCTCTAAGTCTTAGGTACAAGAAATACCTAACGATTCTTACTCATATTTCTTTTTGCTATTGTCACTTCAATTACATGATTTAAGAAGGTAAAAAGGAAGCTGTTTTGAGAACTCTACCTAACACGCACAAATTTGTTTCTTTGATAAGTTTATGTTTATTCATCTCTGGTGGAAGATAAAACCTTCTCTTATGAATTTTCCCAATTTAGCACAATAATAATCAAAACGTAAGCGCATGTTTGAGGTGGTTGTTGATTTTTCCTGTATCTTGTTGCTGTAATTGCACAACTCATTTTTAATTCTTTGGTTGATTTCAATATTTTTTAATGTGTTTAGGTATTTCTTCAGTAATGGGGAAGAAGAAAGCAAGAAAGGTGATGGAGAGTGATAGTGATATGGGATTAGACGAAGAAATAAACGGCGGAATTATGCATGTTAGACCACATTTTAGTTTGTCTGAATATCAAATTTATCAATGGAGGATTCTTTTTGCCTCTACTTATTCTGAATATGCTATCTCTGTTTTACTCCTCATATATAGATGGACAGTGATGATGACGGTGGAGATGATTTTCTTGATAAGGATCAAGATGACAAGATTCATAATGATAGTGAGGAGGAAGATGAGGACGAGGATGAGGAGGAAGGCTCCGAAGAGGACAATGAGGAAGGAGAGCGTAGTGATGAGGATGCTGAGAAAGGCGAGGAGCTAAAGGAGCTGGAGAAAGAATATAGAGAACTTCAGAACCAGGAGCAGTAAGTAATTGGACTGCTGCATTATTTGATGTTTCTCATATTAGTTTCTTCTTAGAGAATAAAACTATGGTGGCATTAAGGTTGCATGTCTTTGTCTACTTTGTTGGCATGTATTATTTGTGCACTTCAGTGATAAGTTGCTGCTAAAGATTTGTTGTTAAATCTTAAATGTTTAGTTATATTATTAAGTCAGCGGCAGTCTTTAGAATTTTTATAGCCAAATTTGGAAACCTTTTTAATTCATAGGAAGATATGGAAAAATTTCTGATCTTAGAAGCTAGTTTTCAAGTTCGGATATATGGATAGTTCTAAATAAATAAATTTACCAGCTTAGCACACAGAAGAAGCAACCTTAAGCACAACTGATTCACTCTTGAGAAGTATGCAACTATTTATCTTCTCCTTGTTGACTTTTGCTATCTCGCCTCTCCATGACTTTTTATAGTATTTAAAACTATTAATAAATTTCAATGTCAGAATCCCTTCTGCATATAGGGTTGTAAAAAGTGATTGTGTGATAAGGAAACAGTATGATGCTTATCATGAACACATCCTGTTAACTTATCCCAATAACGACTTTTGTCTATCACCGTCTTCTTCGTCCTAGCTCTTTTAGACCATTTAAGAGGGATTTCCATCACTTGCTAATTTACTCAATATCATGAATCCAGAGGCATTTGGATTCATGACCCAGTAATGAGTTTTTCTATCATCATCTTCTATGTCCTAGATCTTTTAGACCGTTTTAGAGGGATTTCCATCCCTTGCTAATTCACTGAGCATCATGAATCTATGATGAATTCAGAGACATTTGGAGGAATCTAAAGCATCATAAGGAGGAGGACGTTCAAAAGGGTCAAGCTGTAAAAAATCAAAGGGTATGATGTTACTGGCTCATTACAATTTTCATTACATCTAATTCATTGTTTTATTTCATCTCTAATTTTAAATTTGCCCTAAATTTTTTAATTGTGCATGACGATCTCCAGCAAATCACTAGTTTTTCTCGATTTCAAATTTTAGTTCTTTTAACAGTTTGTTTTCAAAAGATGCTTTTCTATCTGTTCAAAAATTTGCTGGTCTTTTCTGCTTTGTGTTTGTCTGCCTTTTAAACTTGCAAGATGAGATATGTCTTTGCCTTTATATGTTTGCCTTTCTATTACTTTCGCTGCTCCCCTTCTGGGCTTCTTTTTTGGTTTGTGTGGTCATTATGTTGTTACTGAGATCTTATGTTGACATAATCCGTCTCCTCCCCCGTGATTAGGCTCTCTGGGACAAGACACTTGAGTTCAGATTCTTGCTGCAGAAACCATTCTCGAGTTGTAATAGACTTCCAGAGGTTCTGACCCATTTTTAACAATCTTTTTAACATAAAGCATGCACTGAAACATTCTTCTGACGAAGAACTTCTCGTCTGCAGGAGCAGTTTAAGTCCTTATATTGCAATGCTGATAACGAAGTTAGTGAAGCATATTCAGATCTAATTGCTTCATCAAAGAAGACGTTGGATTCTATACTAGAGTTGCAGCAGGTGCACTTGTTATGAGAGCATGTATCTCTTTTTAGCTTCATTTTGATGCCCTATACATTTTAATTACCCAGTAAATCAGTTTTGTGTTATAAGGGTGCCTAGCCCTAAAGGTTTTTTCACAGTGCTTAACTGAAGTTAACTTTTCAGGCTCTGATGGTGAATAATCCATCTATCACTCGATTTGAAGAAGGTATGCATCGATTAACAATGCCCTAAATAATTAAAGGATCGATAAGAGTACAACATCTGTAAGGTTAACAAACCTGATGAGTCCAATGAGCGGATTTCTTCCTGACTCTTAAAAGTACAACATTTAACTTAGAAAATAAGGTGAAAATCCATTGATTAATGTTATAAATTGAGTCTAGAAAGAACGGAAATTTTAAAGTGTTCTTGAAGAGAATAATTGAAGGATGAATATAGAAGTGTAATCTCTAATTTTAATTTTGATCCGAAAAATATGGATTTTGTGTAGTGTTCGTGTTTATTTATTTATGTGAAATTTGTGTCAAACACTCTACATGTCTTCTTAATTGAATGTTATGGTTGAATATGATTTAGCTAATTCTGCGAGAGATTCGAAGCAATTAGATGGGAATGGGAATTCTGATGAAGAATGGTTGCAGATCTCCCAAATACAATCAAGGTACTTCTAAGTTCTATCATCTAGCAGGTTTTAGTCACACTTCTTATTATATTATATGTATAGTTTGTTTCTTTAGGTTTCTATAGTCACTTTGTTGGTTTCTTTTTTGTTCATTTTGCATCATTATATATCTATCTTAGTTTAAATATTCATTAAATTTCTTATAGAAGCACTTAATCTATATCTGCATATGAAAATGGAAATTAAATGTAGTGAAAATAGTAAAGAGCGTTTCTTGCACTTACTATTTCTACAATGGAGCAAACAAGTCAGCTTGCTTGACCCAATGCAAGGTAGGTTGGGAGTACCACAGTTACCCTATGACCATTCTTATCTGTGCATTGCACAAGTATTACTCAGTATTCTTATTATGTATTAGAACACTTAAAATCGTGTTCTTGGCTTTGTTGGGACCACACTGATCATATTTGTACTGATATTAACTAAATCAACTATTCGCAGAATGATTTCTTTCAGAAATAAGTCAATTGACAAATGGCATAGGAAGACCCAGGTGACAACTGGTGCAGCTGCTATTAAGGACAAATTGCATGCCTTTAATCAGGTTTCTAATAATACCACCAAGATTTTCTCATTGCATGAGATCTGCAACTATCTGCTACTGACATGTTGCTCCACTTCAGAGTATAAGTGATCAAGTGGCTGCTTACATGAGGGATCCAAGTAAAATGATCAAGGGGATGCAGCAGAATAGATCGGCTGTTGCTGTATTTGGAAATGTAGGTTTGAAGTTAAACTTATATATTAATTTGGGTTTGAATCAATATTTTGGTCAATTGATGATTTTGTATATGTAATGCTACTCTTTAGTTTGCCTGTGCTGTGTATTTTAATCTTTCTGTCTTGGCCTTCTGCAGGTTCCATGCTATGCGGAGAATGTTAAGCAAGAGGTATTAAATTTACAATATTGCTTATCTTACAAGTTTAAAAAATGAATAGAACTTGAGAAGTGAGGATTTGTGATAACTGGTAATGAAATTAGAGTTGTACCAGTTGGAGAACTTCTCGTTGTTCTCATTATTTTTGCGTCTGATTTTTTTTTAATAATTAATTGACTAGGAGACTTGTGCAAACGGTGATCCCGAAATTCTGGATGATTCGGAATTTTACCAGCAACTATTGAAGGAGTTCTTTGAGTCAGTGGACCCATCATCATCTGGTAACACTTTGAGTTCAGCTCATTAATTTTTGTGTTCAGGTGTACATTGTATGGACATCTTATCGCATGTTACATCACTTGATATTATCAATTTCTCAGTTTTTTTTTTTTTGCAGGCTTTTTTCTTTTTTTCTCTGTAATACATCTGTTGATAATATCTATTTCCCAATTTCTATATACAGTACTACACTTTCTAGGGTGAAACTTGGACAAGGCTGGTTTTCTAAACTCACTCCACCCTAGGCTGGCTTTTTCAAAATTTCTGAATGCTTGCGTTTGGGAATGTGAAATTAAATTATAGATTTTGACTATGCTCTATTATGTTGGTATTGTTGGCAGAAGTGGCTTTCTACGCCCTAAAAAGATTGCAGACAAAGAAAAGAAAAATTGTTGACCGCCGTGCTTCAAAGAGTCGCAAGATCCGGTAAGTTTAGCATATTATTGGTAGGAAAATGTGTTTAGTTAGTTCCGATCATTCTCTGTGCTGGTTTGACTCTTGAAATGATTGTCCAGGTATCATGTTCATGAAAAGATTGTCAATTTCATGGCCCCTCGTCGGGCAGACTTTCCTCCTACGGCCTCAAAATTATTCGAGAACTTGTTTGGCCTTAAAACTCAGAAATCTGCCTGAGGAGCATTACCAGCTTTTACCAAATGTGCAATGCTGAAAGGTAATGCTGAAACTGCATGTCAGATTCTCCAAAGGATAGATATGGTGGATTTCAAATTATTTTCATCTAGTTACATTTGCAATTTTGATTAACATGATGAGAATTAGTGTGTTTTAAGTTTATTTAGATATATTTTGTTGATCAAATCTTTATGTTGTAGATTCAGTATCATGTTTCGGAACTACTGTGGTCTCCATCTCCCTCCGTAATGTTGCTATGGAGCTTCAATTTTGTTTTAAATAGACATCTTATTTTACTTTCATATTTACTACCTGTTATCAACTTTCATATATTTAATATTTTTTTATTGCATCGTAAAATTTTCATTCGTTTGGTTAAGATTTGTTAGTAATTATGAAAATGTGTAAAATGGCATAATAAATATCGAAACGTCCAAGAAGTATCATCCAAAATAATTTTTTTCCAATAATTTTCTTGATGTACCCATTAGATAAATGGTATGTAATCTTCTCTCTAGACGGCCTTTAAAAGCCAATCTCATCTGCCCAATTCTCCTCAATCAAACACAACTCAAACTTCTCTCTCTCCACATAATAATAAATTAAATGGAGCAAAATTTGCCAATCATAGCAAAGAAATTCTGGAAAATAGTCCGGGTGCTGTATTTCATGGTAAGAAAAGGCATATCGAAAGCCAAACTGTCAGCCGATTTCAGCTTGATGATGAAGTGCGGCAAGATCGCCGGGAAAGCCGCTATACACAGCCTCTTGTTCCACCACCACACCGCCGTCCGCAACCTCCCAATAAGCGAATACGAGTTCAGCTGCAGCAACAGCCCGGCGGCGTCCTTCCAGTTCCCCTTCCACCTCAACAAGCGCAAGCACGCCTACGCGGCGGCGCCGCCCTTCGACGGCGAGCTACTGGCAGCGGCCTTGAAGATGATCAACAGCGCGGCGGCATTGCCGGCCCTGCCCGGGTTCGGTCCGAGCCTGATGGTGAGGCAGCTGAGGATGACGGATTCTCCATTTCCGTACGTTGTGCAATCTTGATGAAGATAATCATGTTGATGACGCTGCTGACAAGTTTATTATCAAGTTCTATGATGATTTGAAGCGCCAAAACTCTAAATTTGCACATTCTTGAGTTAATTTGAAGTGTGATGATATTCAAGATATATTTTGTTTTGTTTTTTTTTTTGTATATAAATTTTGGATTTTTTTTTTGAACAAACATTACAAGAAATTTTAAAGGTCGGGTGACGGTGGACTTGAACCCGTGATCTTTGGTCCGGGCATTAACCACTCTACTACTAGGCTAACACACGCCCAATATGAATTTTGGATTTTTGTGCATGGTGCATGTACGTGCAATAGTGAAACCCTTTTTTGGGTGTACCTAATTAGCTAAAATTAATTAAGAGGAAAAATATGTACAAATTAAATATTTCTGTTTTTTATTCAGAAAATGAGAAAAAAAATGTACTGTAAAGATGAATGAAAGCTGTGAAGTGTGCATGTGAAAACATCAGAAAAATCATGTAGACAGCCTATATATATGCACTTTGTGGGATTTAGGTGATGAAAACAAAGGGTTCGGATCATGAAAAGTTAACAATATTTTTTTTTGCTCAAGGAAAAAAGTTAGTACAACTATTATACTGTTTTAGTAGATGTTTAAAAACAAGATTTATTAATTCGTAAATAGAAAGAAGAATTTTTTTTTAATTAATTTATGTGTTTCTTATGTTTTTATGAGGTCATGCTGCGTTAAAAAACATGACAAAAATTTGGGTGCGCTCCATGTATTTGGAGATTCCCATGCGCAATTAGTCATTAGCAACAATTTAGAGGGGTATTACCATATTAGGGAGTGATTAGGGGGAGATTAAGAGTAATTAAGATTTATTAATTCTAATTAGGATTTATTAATCTACAATTACAATTCATTAAGTCTAATTTAAATTAATTAAATATTATTTATAATTATTTTTAATTTACAAGTAATTAAATTAATTATTTATAAATTAATATGATTTGCGAGATATTATAAACAGTAACTATCCAGAACAAGTCATTAAGAAATTTGAAATACATGACTAATTAATTTGATCATTTTTGAAATTATGTTTAATGTTGGTAGATTTTAGGTTCACTTAAAAATAGCATCCTAGTAATTTATTGTGCTATTCAATCGTGGAATCCTACAAGACATAAATAAATTTGAATTATTTACACCTGGCTAGTTTTGCTTTCTATTTCTGTTTCTGATTTATTGATGCCAATTTTTATTTCTCTGTTTTGTCATAAAGGAACATTGATTTAAAGAGAGATGTTTTATTTGCAAAGTTGTATAATACTTTATTTAATAAGGAGGATAATTGAAGTGTCTGTTGATTTGGATGCGACAGTTGGTGCACTTTTGTTACCTTACCTATAACTCATAGCACTAAATCTGCTAAAATTTTTCATGTTAATATTGTTGTTTTTAAGTGAATAATTTATGTCCCACTTATTCACTACACCTAGGGATGGCAATGGGTCGGGTTTTTACGGTTACCGGACTCTACCAAACCCTAATGAGACGGGTTTGTGAATTACTAAATAGTTTTGGGACATGTTTGGGTAGAAACATTCAAACCCGTGACGGGTTTGAGAAATTACCTACGGTACCCGCTACCCAAACTCATTTATATATATGTAAGATGACAAAATATTATATATATAATTTATAATATAATTATAGATATTAGTATAAATATTAATAATTTTAGGGTTTTATATTATTCCTTTTAACCAGCATACAAAGAATTAATAATTTTAGTAATTAAATATTTATTTTATATATAATTTATATTAGTATAAATATTATAGGATTTTATATTATTCTTTTAACCCACATATAATTTAATTTAATGAAATTTTCTATTTATACTTCTGTTAAAATTATGTTTATAATATTTTGTTATTTCTACTATTTAATATTGATGTTTATGTTCAAGTACATTTGAATTTTTAGCGGGTTTTTAATGGGTATTACCCAACGGGTTTAGGTCGGGTACGGATTTTAAAATAATTTTTTAATCGGGTTTGGGACGGGTATGTGTTGAGGAAATTTTAATAGGTTTGGGTTTGAGAAATGCCTAATGGGTGGGTACCCGACCCATTGCCATTCCTAACTACACCGGATTATTTTGCTCTAATTAGAATGAGATTTTATTTATTTATAAAGCTATTTAATTATATATTCATCCACGATTAGTATTCTTCAGAAATTCCTTGTGTTGTTGGCCTCACATGAACAGAGTACTAAAATTTATCAAATAAAATGGCATCATAAACAACCTTTTGGATATATTTTGATGTTTTTCTTATGATTGGTAGGAAAATTGGGACAAAGGCTCGTTCAAAAGCCCAATATTGTGTGAAATAGAAAAAAGGAACATTTGATAAACAAGTAAATTGCGCCCACCGTGGGGCTCGAACCCACGACCACAAGGTTAAGAGCCTTGCGCTCTACCAACTGAGCTAGACGGGCTTCTTGATAAGTATCGTTAATAAACAAATATAAGAACTAAATTTGATGATTTGTTCATCTATTTCGTTTTTAATAGCTCAAAGTATTTATTAATGTAATCATATTCGATATCCTATTTACCGAATTTGCAATCCTCAAAATAAACAGCAAATGAATGAATATACAGCTGGGGGCTCCCGGTTTAGTTTTTAACACCTACATCTTGAGGCTCCTGCACAATCTACTCATAATCAAGGTACATTCACGAAAAAACAAAGTAGATTATGAAAAAACTACTGAATATTACTACTGAACTTTCCTAAGAACACAAACAAAGGTTCTAAGTGCTTATGAAAAAACAAACTCACGACTTTAAACCTTACGTTCAACATTGAAGTGAACAACTCTAACTACGCTTAAACATAAAAGAACTCTACTTTAGTCGTAAATTTATCATTAGAAAATGAGGGATAAGAAAAATAGAAAAATATTATCATTTCCACCCCTTTTATCACAATTTTACTAGGGTGGAAAAGAAAATTATATCACACAGTCCTCCATCCCTTCCTCATTTTTATGTCTTTTGTCACATGTAAAAATATTATCACACCTATTCTATAAATTAATATTATCTACAATTGAAATGAAAAGAAAGGAAAAGGAATTGCCCGAGAAAATTATCCATCCTGCTCGATAAAAATTAACAACTATAATAAACATGTAAAAATAATTTAAAAAATATAAAAATATTTATATTCCACCATTTTCCATCAAAATAAACACACCCTAAAGAAAATTACAAAATTGATACTTTTGATTTGATTCAATATTTTTTTCTCCTTGCAATGATGTCATTAATATTTCCTTAACGGGTTGGTCTTGGGTGAGACCGGTCTCACGCAAGAGACCGGATCCCACCCGCTGACCCGACCCGCCTAGCCTAGCATTTAAAAAAAAAAAATTGCGCCAAACAGCATACATATATGTAAACTGAGATAATTTTTATAAACAATAGCGTTAGTCTAGCGGTTAAGGCATTCGCCTGTTAAAGCTGAGGAACCATGTGGGTTGGATCCTCTTCTGGAGCAATACTTCATAATTTTTTTATTTTATTTTTCACTTGTTTATCTGATTTTTTTCTTTCTTTTTTTATGTTTATTTTATTTTTCACTTGTTTTCTGATTTTTTTCTTTCTTTCTTGTTTTATGTTTATTTTTTAATAAATTTCAGTTTTAAACTTGTTTTTCTGATTTTTTTTCTTTCTTTTTTTATGTTTATTTTATTTTTCACTTGTTTTCTGATTTTTTTTCTTTCTTTCTTGTTTTATATTTATTTTTTTTAATAAATTTCAGTTTTAAATAATAGAGTCAAGTAGGATATGCTTCCGCATATTTTCCTTTTATTAATTATTCAATTTTTAAATCATCAATTAAAAAAAAATAACAAGCATAATTAACATATTTTTTCCTTTTCTTCTTTTATTTTTCACTTAATTAATCTTAAAGCATAATTAACATATTTTTTTATTTTTCAATATAACAATTATCGTAAACAAAAGTAATATATTTGTCGGGATAAAAAGTAATAATTCACGAAAAAAAAGTAGTAATACTTTTTCAATGTAACAATTATCGTACACAAAAGTAATGTTTTTCAAAAGTAATATATTTGTCAGGATAAAAAGTAATAATTCACGACAAAAAAAATTAATATTTTTTTCAATTTATCAATTGTCGTAAATAAAGTAATATTTGATGGGATAAAATTTAATAATTAACAACAAGAAAAGTAATAATTTATTTCAATGTACCAATTGTTGTAACAAAAGTAATATTTATCGGGATAAAAAGTAATAATTGACGAGAAGAAAAGTAATAATTTATTTCAATGTAACAATTGTCGTAAACAAACGTAATATTTGTCAGGATAAAAAGTAATAATTCACGAGATGAAAAGTAATAATTTATTTCAATGTACTAATTGCCGAAACAAAAATAATATTTTTCAAAGGTAATATTTATCGGGATAAAAAGTAATAATTTACGAGAAGAAAAAATCTATTTTTTCAATGTAACAATTCTCATAAATAAAAATAATATTTTTCAAAAAGTAATATTTGTCCGATAAAAAGAAATAATTTACGAGATGAAAAGTAATACTTTTTCAATATAACAATTATCGTAAACAAAAGTAATATTTTTTAAAAGTAATATTTATCGAGATAAAAAATAATAATTCACGAGAAGAAAAGTAATAATTTATTTCAATGTATCAATTGTCGTAAACAAAAGTAATATTTTTCGGGATAAAAAGTAATAATTTACGAGAAAAAAAGTAATATTTTTTCAATATAACAATTGTCGTACACAAAGTAATATTTTTCAAAGTAACAATTGTCGGGATAAAAAATAACAATTGTCATAAAGAAGTAATATTTTTCAAAGGAACGTACAATTATCGTAAACAAAAGTAATATTTTTCAAAGTAACATTTGTCGGGATAAAAATTAATAATTCACGAGAAGAAAAGTAATATTTTTTCAATGCAACAATCATCGTAAACAAAAGTAATATTTTTCAAAGTAATATTTGTCGGGATAAAAAGTAATATTTCACAAGAAGAAAAGTAATATTTTATCAATGTAACAATTGTCGTAAACAAAATTAATATTTTTCAAAGGTAATATTTGTCGTGATAAAAAGTAATAATTCACGAGAAGAAAGGTAATATTTTATCAATGTAACAATTATCGAAAATAAAAGTAATATTTTTCGGGAAAAAAATAATAATTCACGAGAAGAAATGTAATATTTTTTCAATGTAACAATTATACCGTAAATAAAAGTAATATTTTTCAAAATAATATTTGTTGGGATAAAAAGTAATAATTCACGAGAAGAAATGTAATATTTTATCAATGTAACAATTGTCGTAAACAAAATGAATATTTTTCAAAGTAATATTTGTTGGGATGAAAAGTAATAATTCACGATAAGAAAGGTAATATTTTATCAATGTAACAATTATTGTAAATAAAAGTAATATTTGTCGTAAATAAAAGTAATAATTGTCGGGATAAAAAGTAATAATTCACAAGAAGAAAAGTAATATTATTTTTTAATGAACAATTGTCGTAAATAAAAGTAATATTTGTCGGGATGAAAAATTAATAATTCACGAAAAGAAAAGTAATATTTTTTCAATGTAACAATTGTCATAAACAAAATATTATTTTCAAAGTAATATTTGTCAAGATAAAAAGTAATAATTAACAAGAAGAAAAGTAATATTTAGGGATTAATATTTCAAAACAAGTATTAGGTACAAAAGATCTCATTAAATTATTACAAAATGTAACAATTGTCGTGAAAAAAGTAATCTTTTTTATAGTAACAATTGTTGAGATAAAAAGTAACAATTATCGTGAAGAAAAGTAATATTTTTTTTAAAGTAACAATTGTCTTAAATAAAAGTAATATTTTTCAAAGTTTCAATTGTCGGGATAAAAAGTAACAATTATCGTAAAGAAAAGTAATATTTTTTTTTTCAAAGTAACAATTGTCGTAAACAAAAGTAATATTTTTCAAAGTAACAATTATCGAGATAAAAAGTAACAGTTGTCATAAAAGAAGAGTAATATTTTTCAAAGTAACAATTGTCGTAAACAAAAGTAATATTTTTCGAAGTAACATTTATCGGTATAAAAAATAATAATTCACGAGAATAAAAGTAATATTTGGGGATTACTAAATCCTAATTGAAGATTAACAAATCTTATTGGAAAAATTAAATTAAAATTTAATAAAACCAAAGAAATTAAAAAAAAAAGAACAAAAAGAATTGAAGAAAAGAATAAAAAGTGAAAAAAAATGAAGGGAAAAAAAAAAGGAATGCAACAATAAACAAAATGTAATGGATGCTGCGCTAAAGAGGGATTGATCCTATGACCAATGGGTCCTTAGCGAAGTAGACAACCACCAGGCTAACGAAAGTATTGTGTATTGATCCAACTATATTTTATTTATTTCTTAAAGTCGGGTCGGGTCAGATCCGGTCTCTTCTTAGAGACCGGTCGTAGCGGTGTCTTTGCGTTCCTTAACTTCCTTATAGAGAAATATGTAAGCCCACATATCACATATGTAAATCGTATTGAAAAGAATAAAAAATAAAAAACAATAATTTGAGATTTTTTTTGAAGTAATTTGAGATTTAAAAATGCATTTTCCTACATAATATTATTTTTTTTGACAGAAATCTTTCCTACAAAATATTATTCAAAAGTTAAAAACGCTAAAATGCAACACCTTCCTTATCAAAATCTATGGCTCCCACTCAACCGCCGCAGCTGTTTCATCGGTGAACCGGTAGTGATGGAGCTCCGCCTCCTTAATCCAGCCGAACTCCGTCTCTCCTGCTTCCGAGTTAATTCACGTTCTAAGAAAAACTCAGATTCTGACAATGATTCTTCGCCGCAGAACCTCCACATTCGCAAGCTTTCGAAGAAAGAACTGTCACAAGTCTTGAGGAAGGAATCCGCCATTAACTCCATTGAGAGAAAAGCAAACTCTTCAAAGTACAATAATCTTTGGCCCAAGTCTGTTTTGGAAGCTCTAAATGACGCAATTAAGCAAAATCGTTGGG
This sequence comes from Agastache rugosa, assembly GCA_031470985.1. Lineage (NCBI taxonomy): Eukaryota > Viridiplantae > Streptophyta > Magnoliopsida > Lamiales > Lamiaceae > Agastache > Agastache rugosa. Next base: position 36,626,088 of record CM062602.1, on the reverse strand, counting down.
AGTCTGCTGTTAAGGTTTCTTGCTCCAGCCCCTTTTCGTTTGAATTTCCAGCTTTTAGGCATTCTGTTACAACTTTGTGCAATGATTCGAACGATATTCTTGTGTTGTGAGTGTTCCTGTTTCGAATTTGGAAATGTTGCTGATTTTCTCTTCCCCTGTAGTTTTAGGCAACTGGATTTATAAATACTGTGACAGTAGGATTCTAGGGTTTTTTTGGGTTTTGTTGTTGCTGTTGTACATTGGATATGGATTATTTGCTGAAGGAGAAGGTTCATCTGCCATTGCTTGTATTACTTCCTTGTTGAATGTAGCTCCACTTTTTCAAAGCCAAGGTAGTCTTTATGTGTGCATTTTTGGTGACATGTAGAGTTATCCATGATGCTGCCTTGTTCTTTGACTAAAGAATCGTTTCTCTTGTTCGTAGATATTTGATCTTATGCGTAGGCAACATTGGTATGAGGCAAGGTGCCAGACATATACAAAGCTGTTAGTTATGCTTGGTAAACGCAATCAGCCGAATCAGGCTACCTTGCTTTTTGAGATGATGCTGTCCGATGGCCTAAAGCCTACCGTTGATGTGTACACTGCGCTCGTGGGTGCCTATGCCCTCAATGGCCTTTTAGACAAGGCATTTACTGTTATTGATGATATGAAGTCCGTCCGTGATTGCAAACCGGATGCTTTCACTTACTCTACCCTTATCAGAAGTTGTATTAAGCTCCGTCGCTTTGATTTGATTGAGCTTATTCTCAAGGAAATGGTGCGTTCAGGAATTGAATGTACTGTTGTGACTCATAACATCCTTATTGATGGATATGGAAAAGCTAAATATTTTGAAATGATGGAGAACTCATTGACTAACATGCTTCAAAGTGGAGATTGTCATCCAGATATTTTCACTTTTAACTCTGTAATTGGGGCTTATGGTGGATGTGGAAGGATTAAGGAAATGGAGAAGTGGTTTGACGAATTTCAGCTGATGGGATTAAAGCCCGACGTAGTAACATATAACATCTTGATTAAGTCCTATGGCAGTTCTGGTTTATACCAGAAGATGGCATCCGTTTTAGACTTTATGAATAAGAGATTCTTTTCTCCTACAGTAGTTACGTACAATATAATAATTGAGATATTTGGAAAGGCTGGAAATATTGAGAAGATGGATGAAATTTTTCTGAAGATGAAACATCATGGTATGAAACCTAATTCGATTACTTATAGTTCTCTTGTTAGTGCATACAGTAAAGCAGGGCTTTTGGGAAAGATTGGTTCAATTATAAAGCAAGTGGTGAATTCGGATGTGATACTGGATACAACATTCTTCAACTGTATCATCCATGCCTATGGAAAGGCTGGTGATATAGAAAGTATGATGGAGTTATTCGATGCAATGGAGGCGAATGGTTGCAAACCAAATAATATAACATTCAGTACCATAATCCAGGCCAGTCGTTCACAAGGAATGATTGATACTGCCCGGAATTTGGAGAGTCGTATGATTCATGGTGAAAATAATTCAGGTACCTTGTAAATTCCTTTTGTATTGCAGATATTTATTCTTCTTCTTAGCTCTTTCTCCATCAATTATTTCTTATATCCCGATTAGCTAGTATTTTGGTTAATTTATTGTCATGTGTCATTCTGCATCTAATACTCCAGCATTAATAGTTCTTCATTTCTCAAGGTAACATAAATCAAGATTTTGACATATAGTTCTACATTTATACTATCTTACTCAAGAATGCTGATTATGTATTACTTATATTGGTCAGGGAGATTGATTCATGGGAACTAGAGAAACCTTTAGAAAGGATAAATATCCTGTTATTATCGCGAACACATGAAAGAAGTTCTCTTAGCTCCATGCCTCCATCACATGTTTCTTGCGGTTAGTGCTATGTCTTTTTGTACTTTTTCTTCTTTTGGCTTGTCCGTTAGATTCCAATTTGATGTGTGAGAAAGCACCTATTAGCTGGTAAATTGCAACCTCGCTTGAATCGAAATATGTCTACTATTTTGTATCTTCTGGAAGTTTAGGATTCTCTGTGGGAATTGATATCCCAGAATTTAGACCTTACTTTGTCTAAGGCAGTCCTAGAAGTTCTGTGCCTTCTGGAATTCACCTAGGAAATGGTACAAACTTGTATCCATCCACTAATTAAGTTAAACTAGATTATCAGTGTCTTTAGATCTCTAAATTCATAAGCCCATTGTTGATCTCAATTATACTTATTTGGTCTGGTAATGAGTTTTTGTCACATGAAAAAGGATTTTATCCATCATGCAAGGGAAATTGGAAAAACCTGCAATGAGAGGAAATTGATAGGTGAAGTGAATGATTGGAAAACTTAGACCTCTAGAAGTGATATGAAATGTTGCAAGTCGCTAAATTCGACTAAAGTACTTTTTTATTCCCACAATGGGTTGCCTGACTTGTAAAGGCTTTCATCTCCTTCAAGTAGTAAATCTGGTCAAAATTGATGTAATTAGGCTGCCAGTAAACTTTCTTATTCTGAACAGTGTTTGCTATGTTTCTTTAAAAATATTTAAGCAGGGCACCTCAATTTTTTTTGCAAACTTGTTCAAAATCTGTCCGATGTCAGGCAGGCAAGTGATGTTGGAGGTACACCTTGCTGCAGATGAAATCTGGAATGCTGCCGTGAGGATTAAAGCTGACAGGTTGGTTGGTGAACGATAAATATACTTTCTGAGTATTATGTGCGCTCAACAGTCTCACCAAATGCCTTTCTTTCGGTTGAATGTGAACTCGTGAGAATGCAGTTTGATATTGAATTGCCTCCAAAAACATGCATGCTTTCTTGTAAACTCTCTTAACGCAGCGACACATTGGTTTAGTGCAAACCCGTTCTTTGTTGTGAAACACTCGGTACATTCATATATCTGAGAAAAAAATATGGTCTTCATATAGTTTGTTCTCAACTTACCAGTTATTCTATTTCTGTGATAAGAATAGTGGTTCCATCTTTTCCTCGAGGCATGAATGTATATGTATAGTTTAACTGAGGCTAAGGAACTATATTGTTCTTCCACATCTTTGTTCTGATATTTTGCATTGCCACCTTTTTATTTTGAATGATGAACAGGACTGCAGCTTCTGCTTCTCTTGTGATCTGCCACCAAACTCGGAGTTGCAAGAGTGTGTGGATCCTACCAGATCTCTCTAATTAACTGGTCTTATGTTTGAAATGTTGGTCGTACAATCAAATGAGGATGGTTTTAGGTATACATACGTGTGAATCATATTCATATACTAGTACGAGGCATTTTGAAGAAGCTCAAATAACGATATCTTGTGGGCTCAAAGCTGACAATATAGTGTATGTATGTGCACAAAAATAGTGGTGTATGCACTTTTGGGATAAATCAGTTGGCGTTTGGGATTGTGCAATTTCGTTGAAGAATGCAAAGTATCAAATTAAACACATGATGATCATTTATATGGTGAATCATATATGAATAATCTCAATGTTGTGTGAAGATGGAATTTCTTTTTATTTCAATTTGATTTTAATGTGCATTTGCTATCATGATATATATTATGCATCGAATTATATATATAGATTTGAGTGGATGCCGCAATCAACTCCATAAAGAGAGCGCGCGCGCACACATACTCACAATGATTGCTCATATGATGTTGATTTGCTGCAAATCAAGAAATAACTCAAGAAACATGTGAAAGGTATCTAAGTTGTAAGTTGTGAATGGAATAAACAAATCACAACCTACAGTTTGAATTACATAATGGAGAATACCTACTACCCCTATCTAGCTATGTGGAAATGTGTGTTTCAAGAATTCCCAAAACAAAATCATTGTCATGTATGTGTTTGAAATTCAAAGGATTAAAGAAGAGCAATTTGAGTTGACCTCAGTTGACTGACTCAAGGATGAATGAAGCTTGTAATGGGGGTCCTAATCACCAGTATTTGCACCTTCATCATTCCTACTTTGTTTTAAGTCTTTGAGAAGTGAGGATGGGAAAGTCAGAAATATACACACACATTCACATGTGGATCCTTCTTTTCTTCTTTTGGGCACAATAAAATTTCTAGTTTTATTTCATTATAATTTTGAAACTTATATCTTACTGCTTAATTTTTACTGATAAACTTAACATTTGTACAAGTATGTTAGATTTCGCATTGAAGATGGATGCTGGTGAAGTGAGTATTCTTGTGACCAAATGTCTCAAGGTCAAATCTCATCAACAACTTATAGGTCGAGCCTGTTGCACTAAGTTTTTATATTGCAATTTACGTCATATATATAATATATATATATAATTTGTAGGTTATTGTACATGAATAAAAAATTTCTATCGCACACCTCGGATAACATCTGCAAGTTACTGTTGTCATGAAAAAAATAATCATTAAACAAAATTAAAACACGAGAGATTAAAATTGAGGGAAAATATAATATATCTAAAAAAATGACGGTGGAACATAGGGTAGGATCATGGTACACAAAATGTGGAATAGAGATATTCTATGCTTTAAAAACTTAAATAATATTTAAAAATTTGCAATATTTTCAAGTTAGAAACAACAACAGCTCATAGCTCCGCTGGCAGACCTCCACCATCTATGCTTTCCTCTAAGCAAAGACTCAAATTATATAAAAATTTAACTGGCATGTATCTTCACTCAAAACTCTCATATGCTACCAAATTATATTTCGATTATTTATTTATTTATTGCTGTCGTTCTCCACGATCCTAAATAGTAAATACTTTAGATAATTGATGATCTAAATCAATAAAAATGAAAATAAATTTATTGTTTTAGTCATTGAGTGGGATGCGTCTTATTCAAGTAAGTAGGAATGTCGTTTTCACCCAGATCTTTCCTTCAAATTAAAAACAATTATTAAAAAAAAAGAAACATATTTAATTATGCACATGACGCGTAGGGACTTGTAATAATTGAGTGATTGACAAACTACTTGGGGCTATGGAAAAACAGATTAGGAACTAAACTAATTCACCACTTCATTTGTTTAATTGCATAGAAATCAGTTTTGTACGTATTATTTTCTTAATGAGCAGAAAAATTAATCTCAACCAAGCGACAATCACTTTGAAATTTGTTTTAAGTTATAAAGTCAGAACGTTCAAAAATTGTTTATGTTTAATTAATTTCAGTCAAGCGCTGAAAACACATTATGAATAAAAAATGACTCTTGCTCACTTTTCTAGTAAAATCTAAGCATTGACTTCAAACCTGAATTTTATATTTATATTAGTATATTTTTTTTATGGCTGCTACGACCACATTATTTATAAGTAAAGAAAAAACTCATAAAGGCCGGCGGCCCCTTAAGTTGTAAGATTTGATTTAAGATGTGTCATTTGGTTCTTAGGAAGTTGACAAACGAACACTTAATTATAGCTAAAGTATTGTACAAACTTCAAAACATAATTCTTAAAAGATAAACATTTACTTCCCCCCCCCCCCCCCCCAAAAAAAAAGGATAGGAACATTTCATTTCTTTTTGTGATAGAAAAAGGTTAGAAGAATGGATGACTTCAAGGCAAAAATTTCAGCATGGGCGCCCTTAATCAACACTAATTAGGGGGCAATTAAAATTTTATTAGAATTTAATAATTCATAATTAAATTTTAATAATTTATAACAAGAGTTTAATAAACTTATAATTATAGTTTATAAAACTCTGTAATTAGTCCAAATTAAAAGAAAAATAATTACTTCTAATTCATCCATACTGCATTCTTATGGATATTAATCATAGAAATTCATTTCCTATTATGATTTCGTTTTCAAATTGATTCTATTTCTATCTAATTTCATTACTAGGTAATCGGCATCCCCAAATTGGGAAGAGCTAGTGAATGAGAATCTCAATAAACACCCTTATCCAAAATTTTCGTTTGAGCGGACCTCAAATAATCCAAACTTAAAAGTTAAAACAAACATGACCAAATTAATTAAGTAAAAAGGCCACGTGCTCAGGTACCTTTCGCGCACGTGTTTTTTGCTCTATGAACGCGTCACTAGACGATGTTGGCTTACCAACACCTTTGTATCATCATGGGGCCCCACTGCTGCTCATCAAGATTAATGTCTTAAATTTTTTTTTTTTGAGAAACGATTAATGTCTTAAATTAATTATTACTCTATATATTCATACCAAAAACGAGTAAACGACACTAGGAATTGATATGATGTTTCTATTTTCCGCCTCTTGTTCGTCGAAATATTTGTGCCATCATTTTACTACTGCCTTTATTTTTATTTTTATAAATACAAAACATATTGTCATATCATAATTTGATGATATTACAAATTATTTTATACACTAAGAAGTAATGAAATTAGTATAAACTAAAACAAATTCATATAAAGGGCAAGACAATCCACACTTTGATAGAAAACGAATTAAAAAACTCTCGTTAAGAAAAGACATGTGTCTCACCTAGTCACCTTTACTACTTGGCCCGGTCCATGAATTATGAGTTACCATATCGAAAGAAGTTAATTTATACACTAAGGGAGCGTTTATTTTGCGTGATATGATAAATTGATAAAACATATGATTGACTATATGAAGGATTAGATGATCCAACAAAGTTCAAAAGTAATCAATCCATCAAAATAAATGGTGGATTGGTCTATGCTATTTTTATCTATCTATCTTATCACATAAAATAAACGCCTCCAAAAGAGTGCAAGGCCAACTTTTGTAATGCTTTACATTGTGTCAAGGAGAAAGAAGAGAGTGCGTAGTTTTTTTTGTGGTATTGTGTGTAATTTATAAGTTATGTTGAAACTATTAATTATGTGTTGTGAGTATTTTAGTTTTCATTTTAGTTATGAGACCAATGAAATGGGATAAACAAATATATAACCGAGATCATTGAAATGAGATAGAGGGAGTAATATAGCAGTGACTAGTGTTGCTGTAAAATTAATGCAATATTGTTCGCATCACAATACTACAATAAGGGCTTGTTTGGTAGATTAGTTAGGATAAGTCAAGATAGATAATGTCAAGATAAATATAGTGAATAAGTGGTGATTGTTGGTGTATTTTTTGTGTTTGGTAGATAAGATCATGTCAAGATAAATATAGTAAATAATAGGTTGGTTGTTTGGTACCCTAGTTTAAATTCAAGATTAAGTGGGAAATGACAATTTTATCCCTAATATAAATTTATTATTTCTCTAAACAATATTTCTCCTATCGTTCTCTCTCTCTTTAATTATGTCACTCCTCTCTCTCTCTCTCTTCTGCAATTCCTCTCCTCTCATCCAATCCGCCGCCCTACCTCCCACCTACCTCCACCACAACCACCACTCTCTGCAACCCACATCCATCTCTCTCTCCCCATCTCTCTCTCTTCTTCCTCGCATGCTCCCCCCTCTCTCTTTCTCTCACTCTTTCTCTATCTCTCTCTACCACCGCTGACGTCCACACCACCACCTACCTCCACCGCCGACCACAACCCGGCTGCCACCATCTTCTCTCTCACAGAGAAATGAACCTTCCCTACCTGGAAATGAAGAGCGACCGCTGCCGCCGCCGCAAAGAGCGACCTCCTTCCTCCGCCGCGAGGAGACGACGGGCATGCCGGGATAGAAGATGACGACGACGACGAAGTAGCCTGCTGGCGGTTGGGGCTTTTGAAGATCGAAGGTAGTGTTTTTTCAGAGGGGCGGTGGTGGTATTGGCGGCAGCGGCAGTGGCGGTAGTGTTTTTTCAGATGATGAAGGTTCATTTCGTCGGACGGGAAAGAGAGGGATGAGGGAGAAGAGAGAGGAAAAGTTTGGAAGGGTAATAATGTCATTTCACTTTATAATCTTGATCACTGTTAAACCTAGCTTAGGAATCAGACCAAGTTCGTCGGATACGGTTTCTAAAGTGGAACAGTAAATATATCACGGGCCCAAATATATCACGGGCCTCCTAGATTATTTTTCTTGGCTACCAAACACCTAGATTAGCCAAGATGTGTATCCTATCTTGGTTAATCTAGGCTATCAAACAACCCCTAAGGGTATATTCTCTTTGATGAAAAAGGGTGAAATACAAATATTTTCATCATTTTTGTTACAATTTTAACATGTTCTGTATGATGCGGGCAGATGAAAATTATTCCTGGACAGCTAGCACCTTTCCCTCCTTTTTCAGTCCGATTGTGGATAATATTTTCATGGAGGGAGGGGTGTGATAATATTTCATAATCAGATGCCGGATATTGGGGGTTGCTTTATTGGACTATAATCTTTGTTCTTTTCAATTAATGTAGAGAGCAATCTAGAGCAGGTGGGGGATCACAAGATTACAGCACTGATGATTGGTGATGGTCTTAAGAATGCAGCAGCGTCTAAGTGTAACAATTTTATGAGATGATGAACGGAGTTTTAGATACATTGACAAATATTATATTATATTATATATTGTGTTTCTCACAACAAGGAGTCTCTATTTGTGTCGCAGCCCGACTTAGAATGAAGATAATTAATCAAGCTGGTGGGTCCCACGACGTACACAATTTATGATAAACCAAGGAACAAGATAACGACCCAGTTATCCAAAAAAAACCCATCATACTTTCAATTCAAACCAAGTCGAATCAAATATCAATTAACGACCTCAATAACAATTTATACTTTAAGTTTAAAATCAAAATAGCCGAGAATGGTCAAAAGACAACACCATCTCGTATCAGAGTTTAGCAACGGAAACAAGGTTTATCAAGCCATAGCTTCAACATCATAATAAGACAACAATTACTGAATAAATTCAGAGTGTTGCAGCGGAAAAATAACATGACATATCTTTGGTTATATGCATGAAGACATATAACCCTGCTCAATATCAACAAAGTCTCAAGAGGTCAACAACAAAAGTCCGCCCAGCACACTCCATCTTCATCCGAGCTAGCCTGCACATTTTAGAAATAACATGCAGGGCTGAGTACTTTCGCACTCAGTGGACACATGCCAAAATAATTGAAAACTGCTGCTTAGAGCTATAGATTGAATCTTGCCATAAAGCATAGCACAAGTATATATATTAAAAACAAACATGTGCTTGCCAAAACCTTTTCTTTCATTATAAGTGATTCGAGTCAAATACTTTAACATGTATGTACCACATCTACTATAACTTTTGAGTGTTGAGAAGTAGGCCTCCTTCTCAAACACTTGTAATTGTCCACTCCTTTCGGAAGGCTCCCGATTACAAAATAGTGTACACAAATCCTACCCCTTTCGTAGGACCGAATTCGTTTTTCCTTGGTAGATGGTATCATACAAAAACTTTAAACAGTTGGCAAGTCAATCACTTTAAAACATCATATATACAATAATAATATCACATTCATCATTTCTTTAGTTCAGAAAGCCCACCTGGACTGAAGCTACTTTATCTATACTTTAACTTCTCGTCTTTTCCCTCACTTTTCGGTCCCGCTCGTTCCTTCATTTAATAACTAAATTTAAACATAAGAGCGAGAAAAATTAAATATTCAAATGAGGGATGCCGCTGCTATTCTTAAAATTTCTCTAATTTGTCTCGGCTTTTTCTAGGGTTTTTATCTCGGCAATTAGGAACTAAACTTTTCTAATTACTTCCTCTTTCTTACTTAACTTCTTAATCGATAAATAATCGATTATAACTTCAGGAAATATTTAAAAACATATAATCACATAATTCTCATTGAACTTCATAAATAAACATATTAACATATAATTCATCATTTAACTTCATAAATAAACATATAAACATATAATTCATTTCATCCACCATTTAAACTTATTCTTAAACATATTATCATTCCAAAGAATAAACATATCATCATTCTAAAGAAATTAAACATATCCTTTAATTAACATTTAGGCTCTTCATTTGAAATAATTAAGCATATTGAAATGCTTAACTTCTTTATTAACATATATTCTTAACTTTATATAATAAAATATGTCCTTGACATATTAATTTATTAATGACGTATCATTAATATTTAATTCGTCATTAGCAACTAATGACCATAAGCATATATAATTATTAGCTAAAATCATTATTAGCATTTAATTGATGATTAATATCATCATTATCAATCTTTAAACATATATTTAATCTCTACTATTCATACCTTTAACTTCAAAATATTTTTGACTCGTCAAACGAGCTCCGAAAAATTTCAAATTAATTCCTTATACTTTTTATGCTAAATTTAGCATATTTATATAGTCACATCATTAAACTGGATCTTCTATATGTATAAACCTCCGACTTGGAAAAATAGCCGGAAAATAGAAAAATTTCAAAACTTCGTATTAAAAATCCGAAAAATTCTACGATGCTTAATTTTTATCGTAGAATTCATTTTCATCATTATTTTCTTAATTAAAAATCATATACATGGCCTTTTAATATATGTATATTTCGGCCTTTTTTCTTGAAATTAGGTTAAATGCCCAATTTCATTTTAATCACTTCAAAACATGTTTATTTAATTTATAAACTTCAAATTTAACATTATTACTTAATTAAATTGGAGAAAATTGAAACCCTTGTTACTAAATCTTTCGAAAATTCCACCATTAGGGTTTAGGCTATTTATTTTTCTCCTATTTCACTTGTAATATTCTTAGATATAACTATAAGGATTAATTACATCAATACTTAATCAAATTATGCTTTAAATTAATAATTCCTAATTTTTAATCAAACTTTAATTTTCCAACTTCATTTAAATGAGCTTATAAAATTCTCATAAATTCAATATAGCCTTATTTCATCATTTTAAACTCAAATCCATCATCAATTTCATCATAAAAATTCATCATAAAAAAAATTCTCACTTATAAACCCTAATAATTTGAAATTAATTCAAATTAGGGCAAGGAGAATTCCAACTCATTAAAATCATATATCATCATGCTCAATAACATCAATTGAGCCTACATTGATCATCAAATCAAACATAGAACATCAAAATCAATTATTCCTATTTTAGCCACATTTTTCGGCTATTTCAAGAATAAATAGGAACTTGATTAATTCTTCCCAATTCAATTATCCAACATACTTATAAACATCACATAAGCTCATATAAATCATCAAATTGATCATAGAAGATCACATTCTAAAAATCTCAATTTTGGCCAACTTTCGGCCATTTTGACAAAAATAATAAAATTGATTATTCTTGATCAATTCAATCATTTATCATGCTTATATTCATCATAGAAGCTCACTCAATTCATCAATTTAGTCATAGGATCAAAGAATAAAATTTTCTAATTTATTCCATATTTTTCGAAAAAAATGGATATTAGGGCTAGAATTATTTTCTCAATGATTTAATGATAGAAATGTGATCTAAATCACTTATTTAGCATCATACTTAAAGATCAAATCCATCCTCTAACATATACTAAATTTTCGACATTTTTAGAGAAGAAGGGGATGGTGTGTTCTTGCTTAATCTTAAGCTAAAAGTTTAAATAACCATAGATCTAACCTTTTGGGATGATTTTATGGCTATCTCCTTTGATCACCCAAGCTTAATTCTTCCTTCTTCAATGGAGTTTTGAGTGTGTGTGTGTGTGTAAGTGTGTGTGAGTGTGAGTGTGTGTGCTGCATATGAGTGTGTGTATGCGTGAGTGTTGAGAGAGATGAGAGAGTAATGAGAGATGCATGAATTAATACTACTCTCTCAACACTAATACATTGAATTTAATTTATTTTGCATGCCACATGTCCAACATTCCTCATCATTATGTTGGAGACATGGTGAGGTGGCTCTTAATTAATTAATAAAATAATATACCTTAGTGATAGCATCTAACACATGTTCTAATTAAATTACTAACAATATGTATTAGTAATTAAATTAATCACTAATTATTGTTAGACAAAAATTCAATTAGGAAATAATATTTAAGCTTATAATATAAGCTTTATTTCCTAAGAAAAATAATTATGCTTGACATCTTAGCTTAATTAATTAATTAAACATTCAGCATATAAATCTCATCTTATTCGATCGATTGATTCTCTAATTAATTAATCAATCATCAAATAAATAATCATAGAGGCTTTAATTGAAAAGCTCTCAGTCTATAAAAATTTATTAGGGTTTCTCAAACCCTAATATAAACTTCCTCTAAAAATTTCCGAAAATTTTATCTGAAAATTAAATAAATTGCCGGAGAAAATTTATAAATCCCTAGAAAATCAAATACTTCAAAAATGACATATATTTCTCAAATAATGCACATATATTAGTACATAATCATAAACACCTTCAATATTTCATTTCGGATTAACTGAAATGAAAATAAAACTTAAATTATCAAAATTCGGCGAATTAGGGTCGCCGAATTAATTTAGTTGCCGGAACCTAATTTCATACTAAGTTCTCGCATTTTAAATCTTCTAATTACTTATCTTAATTATTTACTATGATTAGTTATGAAAAAGCGGGTATATATTACAATTTGTGTGTGTGTGTGCAAGATGGGTTTGGAGGGTTTTGAGAAATTGATTATGCAACTTAATTTGGTCAGTTTAGGGTTTTGTATGCAAGCTGAAAAATGGCAAAGTTGAAGGTGATGATATGAGATGGTGATTATAACAAAATAGAATAATCGATATAAAAAATATAATAATTTGGAGAAAGATAATAGAAGGGGAGATGGAGTTGTTACTGTTAATTGTTATTAGTTATGCAAAGAGATATGAGTATGCACATAAAAATAATTACTTTAATAATAAATTGAATTATTTGTTTTATATTTTATTTGAATTTTAGTTACATGTTATTTTAAGTATTTTATTTTCATCCAATATAAATTTCTAGTTATATAATCTATACATACACATACAAATAATAAGAGAACTCTAAATTGAAATTCTAGAATTTATGATTCTTTTGTTTAATTCAATTTCAAGTTTAATTTTACGGATTTTGACAAATTACTGACCAAAATATTTTGTCATAATTATTATACTCTCTTCATCCACCACCTATTTACTTACTTTTGACTGACACGGATTTTAATAATTTTAGTTGACTTGTTTAGTAGTAGATATGTTTTGAGTGTATGTGTTGTGTGCTTGAAAATAAGTACGTCGTGTGAAAACTATTACTAAAATTAGAACAAACACATAGGTAGAACAAACACATAGGTAGTGAACGGATAAAAAAACAAACAAACAAACAAACAAATAGATCGTGGATGGAGTATTTCTTATATAATATATGATACTACATTATTATTCTTAATAATAGGTATATATAGAAAATCCAAATTATGTAAAGCAACATTCTTTCTATATAAGTATATAGATTTGATGAATGAAAGGTTGATTTGTCTCTTTGTATGGTAAAAGTGGTCAGAAAACATCAAAACGTGCGTTCTCAGCACATGTCACGGTCACATGTGATACAAATGTAAAATTCTATTCGACGGAAATGATATTAAGTGTGAATATGGGGGAGCTTTACATATTCGACAAAAATATAGAGGGTGGTTTTATGCTTTTTTTTTTTCCTATTACTAATTTGAAAGCAATTAATAATATATAACGATGATACGCTTCTAAAGTGTATTCCGGAGTTAGATTCGTTGATTTTCTTATCAAGAATATTTTGATTTGATGAGATAAAAGGATTTATTATTTGGCAATGTATAAAAGAACATATGCAAATAACATTTTCGCGTTGAATGTTGGAGATTGTAAAGGCGGTTGTTGTCATCCACATGGATAATTATTAGTTTCTAGTAATAATAATAATAGTATATAATTAAGAAAGAAAGAGGCAGGAAGCGACAGAGAAAGCCAAATGGAACAACTATATAAACCGATTCCAACAATTCATAAATTAAATTCTCTCTATTTCTCTCTTACTTACTGCATCATCTAAACTCTACTCGTTTCGTTTCTCACATAAAACTCCCTCTCTCTCTACTCGAGTCAATTCATGGAGAATCCCACACTAACCAGATGCTCCGTTCTCATCGTTGGAGCCGGTATTTCTGGTATAATATGTATATCTATATATATATTTTCATCTCTCTCTCTCTCTATATATATATATATATTAATATTAATATAAAATATAATACCAGTTACATTGCATTATAATTTTTTTTTCTGGGCTCAATGGGCATAATAATGAATGTGTATTGATTTACATAGGAATAACGGCGGCGAAGGTGCTGTCGGAGAATGGGGTGGATGACTTTGTGATTGTAGAGGCGGCGGACAGAATAGGGGGCAGAATGAGGAAGGAGGATTTCGGCGGAGTCACGGTGGAGCTCGGCGCCGGTTGGATCGCCGGCGTCGGCGGCGATAACCAGACGAACCCGGTCTGGGAAATGGCTTGCCAATCTAACCTCCGTACCTGCTTCTCCGACTACTCCGCTGCTCCTTACAATATATATGACACCAAGTAATTTGTTTTTATATAACTTAAGAAATGAATTAGCCAATCTTTATTTATTTAGTTATTTATTTTGTGTGTTAATTCTGCAGTGGAAATATATTTCCGGCTGAAGTAGCGGCGGAGGCCTACGACAAGGCGGTGGAGTCGGCGGTTGAGAAGCTGAGGAATCAACAATCAGATTCTAGTTCTGATGAAACGCCACCGTAACGCCCTCTTCCTATTAATCATTTTCCAGCCGTCACTCTATATTTTAATCCGACTTTTTTAATTATAAAGAAAATTTCATTTTCTATTCCGACGTCATTAATATAAGTATTTATGACGCTATTTAATTACGTTCGAATTAAACGTCAAAGCAGAAGACAAAATCGTCGTTGCAATTTGAAATGCTTAGACTCACTCATATTCATATATATATTTTTCAGTATTTTGTTCTTAATTTTCTAATTTATAAGAACTTCTGATCGTGCAGATCTCCAAATAGGCCAATAGATCTTGCAATTGATTTCATGCTGCATGACTTTGAAATGGCTGGTAATTAAGTTTATTTTTTGGGCCTTTATTATATATATATATTCACTGCCTTTCTTGGCTGTAAAAATTAATGCTACGGTGAAAATTGGGATTCATGTTGATCTTTTTTTTTTTTTACAGAGGTGGAGCCAATACCAACTTACACCGATTTTGGGGACAGTGAATTTCTGGTTGCTGATGAAAGAGGTTACGAGCATTTGGTGTATGAAATGGCAGAAACCTTTCTTTTTACCTCTAATGGGAAAATCTTGGACAGTAGATTGAAACTCAACAAGGTAATTAACCAACAACTTTTGTTGCATAAAGTTCTCCATATTACTATAATGAAATAACATTCATTATTCCACTAGTGATGATTAAAGAAAGTATATGTATATATATATGATGGTGTCGATGAATTTGAATGCAGGTAGTTCGTGAGTTGCAGCAATCGAGGAACGGTGTAGTTGTGAAAACGGAGGATGGTTGTGTTTATGAAGCCAATTACGCGATTTTGTCTGTCAGCATCGGTGTTCTTCAGAGCAACTTAATCTCCTTCTCACCACCATTGCCGGTGCGTCTCCTTCATACCAAACTAGCTAATATATATAGTACTTGTTAATTACATGATCAAGAAAAAATTTCAAGGAAATGTGTCTATTATTCTTTCTAGCATGAAACTTGAGCCATTTAGTTGGTACAAAAAGTATGCTATTAAGCTATTTATAAAACCTAAGTGCAGTTAATCATGCCAAAATACCAAATATTTTGAACTTGGCTGCTCACATATATTGACTTGTTAATCCAATCCTAATCAATTTTTTGGTTGTTTCTTAATTTAATGTTGCTCCATCTATAATGATATCTCAAGCTGCTTCTTTTCTTTATATATATTCATGCATTTAAAGTAATACTTGCTATATATATTTATAAATTATTATATATGTGACAGAGGTGGAAAACAGAGGTCATCTCAAATATTGACATTATGGTCTACACAAAGGTGTTTCTAAAGTTTCCACATAGATTTTGGTCCAGTGGTCCAGATCAAGAGTTTTTCATCTACGCCCATCATAAACGAGGTTATTACACATTTTGGCAGGTTAGTATAAAATTTGTCTAATTTTATGATTTGTGACAGTATTTATGAGTGACTAGTGAAGCTGGTATAAATTTTGATATTTGGCAATGGTATGAATTAGAGCATGGAGAAGGCAAACCCAGGATCCAACATCCTCGTAGTCACTTTAACGAATGAAGAATCAAAACGAATCGAAGCACAATCAGACGAAGAAACCATGAGAGAAGCAATGGAAGTACTTAGAAGGATGTTTGGGTCTCAAATTCCAGAGGCGAGCGACATACTTGTGCCGAGATGGTGGAACAATCGCTTCCAACGCGGTAGCTACAGTTTCTATCCCGTTTATGTTGATCATCACCTCCTACAACAAGTCAAGGTTTGTGCCTTCTTCATTCTTAGTTAAATATATTTTGATTTAATAATAAATATAGGTGATCATTTTCATTGATAAAATGTTTTGTGTGTTTTTTGCAGGCACCAGTTGGAAGGATTTTTTTTACAGGCGAACATACAAGTGAGAAGTTCAATGGCTACGTGCATGGGGGCTACTATTCAGGTGACAATTTAAAACATTAATCACAAAATATATAATATATAAATTGAGCTTCTTACTTATGATGATTTTACTATGGGATTGGGAGCAGGTATTGATACTAGTAAAGCCTTACTTGAAGAGATGAGGGGAGAGATGGCAAGAGAGAGAGAAAATCAATCTTTTCTACTCCAACCATTGTTAGCCCTCACATTGGCACAACCTAGAGCTGTACATCTCCTTCGACTCCGTAGTTTTGATTTCCAGAGGCTCTCTTATGAGTAACGTATGGATGAAATACGAGATTCAAATATTGAAGATGACAATGAGAAGAGAGAACCCGGAGATCGTGGTGGTAGCTCATTCACTTTGATGTTTCTTTTTCTTTTTCTTTTTTTGGTAATTTGTAATTTGTGCATAAGTACCCATTGATTTTATTCTTTTATATCATCTTGTTCAGAGTGTACCAAAGATAGATAATCAAGTATATCATCTTTTTCTACGAGACTTTGGGTAGTGTCCTTCACACTCTGCTCCACTGAATTTAATCGAGTTGATTAAGATTAGATTTTGATTTTGAATTTTCAATCTTTATCCGAATTTGTCTTGTTATAGACTGGGAGATTGAATTTGCAATCCTTCCCATTGTTTTGATATGTTGGATTAGTGTTGCTTTGTTTTATTTTGAACTTTGTAGCTCGTTTTGGATTGCACCCCATATGTAATTAAATTAATTTTACTTAAAAAAAATTAATCGTCACAACGTGTGTGGATTAATGTTGCGTAAAAATATTTCAGGAAAAATATATAAGTTCTAAATCTGGCGTATATATATATATAGTGGTGAGTTCACATACAAAACACTTTTTCCGTAAAAAATAATAATAATGCATTTTATGTATACAAATAATGTATTTTATGTCTTATTACGATGCACTATTATAATAATGCATTTTTGATTTATTACAATTCATTGTTACGATAATGCATTTCATGTTCAATTATAATGCACCGGTCAATGACAGCCGTAGATCTACATAGATTAATGGTCCAGATCGCTTCTTATTTCTTACGGAAAAATAGTTTTACACTTTTACATATGATCTATTCCCTATATATATATATATTATTGTTTCATCACATTTTTATTTATTGTTCGATAGTTTCAAAGTAATGTGGGAAAAAGAAGTCAACTATTGTTCCACTTAACTGTACTACTACTAAGTACTATAAGATAATATATTCTTTTTCGGTTACGGGTTCCACGATATCAAAATAAAAAAAATAAAAATTTTCAGTAAAATTCTCAAAAATTTTCTCACCAATTTTCTCTTAAAGTTCCACTATACTATCTATAGCCCATATTTTA
Source organism: Agastache rugosa (assembly GCA_031470985.1). Lineage (NCBI taxonomy): Eukaryota > Viridiplantae > Streptophyta > Magnoliopsida > Lamiales > Lamiaceae > Agastache > Agastache rugosa. Next base: position 36,608,144 of record CM062602.1, on the reverse strand, counting down.
GGAATGTATGTCATTAACTTTTTGAGGTCCAAATATTTTGGTACCAAAATTTAAATAGTATAAGTTTTTTAACCCTAAACTTAAAATTATAAGTTTTATATACCAAAGTTGATAAAAATACTAAAATACCCTTACTAACCATTTTAAAAAAATTTGTCCCTCTCTCTTAAATTTCTGTCCCCCTTACCCTACCACACACCCCCACATTATCTCTCTCTCTCTCTCATCTCTCTCGCAAGAGTCAGCGACCGAAACCCACGAAAAAAAAATCTCTCTCTCTCACGAAGCACACTCTCGACGGAAGAATTACCGGCACGATAAGTTCGTCCGAGACATAATCTGATCACGATGGAGAGGTAGGCACTACGGGGGTTCTCGATGAGGGTAGGCGATGGGGTTGGGGCGATGGTACTGGACTGGGGGCGATGGGTTGGGGCGATGAAGACTCCTCATCGTGCTTATTGCTCCTATCGCCCCCATCGTGCCCATCGCCCCATGGTCCCCATCACCCCCATCGTGTTCATCGTGTCCATCGCCCTATCGTGCGCATCGTGTCCATCGTGCCCATCGTGTCCATCGTGCCCATTGTGTCCAGAGCGTCCATCGTGGCCATCGCCCTCACGATGCATGTCCCATCACCCCCTTAAGATATTTTGATTTTATAGACATTTTTTGACTTTATGTTGTTGTGGTGCTGATATATTGATTGTAATTGCTTATTTAAGAGTTTCATAAGTAAAAACTAACATTTTAAATAATTTAAATATAGTCTTTAATATGATTATGAATCATATCATATCTCAAGAATGAAAAGGATCACAATGAATATTTACTTCAAATTCTCAAATTATAGGATGTATATCATCGATGTTGCAAAAATCATTCAGATTGATCATAATTATGTATGTAAGGTATAAAAAATTATTTATAGGGTATAACAAACACTATGGAATAACATTAAGATATTAAAAATACTTATCGATGTATGTTCTTCTGGACACGATGGGGACTCCCCATCGTGCCCACGATGGAGACTCTCCATCGTGCCCAGGAGAACAGTGGGTGATGGGGGACATGGACTGTTCTTCTGGGCACGATGGACAGTCTCCATCGTGAGCACGATGGGGAGTCCCCATCGTGTCCAGAAAAACAGACATCGATAAGTATTTTTAATATCTTAATGTTATTCCATCGTGTTTGTTATATCATATTAAAGACTACATTTAAATTATTTAAAATGTTAGTTTTTACTTATGAAACTCTTAAATAAGCAATTACAATCAATATATCAGCACCACAACAATATAAAGTCAAAAAATGTCTATAAAATTAAAATATCTTGAGGGGGCGATGGGACATGCATCGTGAGGACGATGAACACGATGGACACGATGAGGGCGATGGGCACGATGTGGGCGATGAGCACGATGGGCACGATGGGGGCGATAGGCACGGTGGGTCTCCTAATCGTGGGTGATGGAGAAAATGGGCAGACTCGTGTACCCCGCTGCGGCGGGTGAGCCGCCGAAGCGGGTGCACCGGCTTTACAAAGGAAACCCGCTTCGCCGAATAAACCGTCGGGACCAGAATTACGCTCGAAGGCACGAATACACTGTCCTAAAGCGAGAAACATGTGACAAATACTCCCTCACTACTGATCTGCATGTTGTACTCAGTACCAGGATTACGCTGCCTCAATAAATGTAGATACGACGGGACCATCTAATACGACTTGTCAAAGTCACTGTAAGTCTTCTCTATCGCTATATTCCTCGTTTCTAGAGCGAGGCTATTGAGATTAATTTGACTCAAACTATGAATTCTAAACCTTATCAACAACCTCTCTTACCCAAACTTTAATGAACTAGCTTCATTAAATTTCCTAGTTTCATCCGAAAATCTTCAGAGAATCGGATTTGGTAGGGTTCAATAAATGAAAATCTTCAGAAAATCTGCATTAAATATTACTTTCCATCATATCCAATAGCACCATCGTGTCCACCCATCGTGTAATTCCCATCGTGTCCAATAGCCCCATCGTGTCTTCTCATCGTGTCCAGCCATCATGTCCAGAAGAAATCTGGCAGACGAAGGGAGAGAATCGCGAGAGATTGAGGCTGTTTTTTCATAATTTTTTGTGGCTTTTTTAATTTAATTCATAGGTTTATTATTTATTTATTAGTTTTGTTAAAGGGGGGACACTATAGTCTTTTAAATGATTTTGGTATAGAAAACTTATAGTTTTATGAATGAGGCTAAAAAACTTATGCTTATTAAGTTTTGGTATTTTTTTATCCAATTTCACTAACTTTTTTATAAAAATTGTAGGCCCTAACTCAATTTGTGAGATAAAAGTAGATTTAGGAGGGATGTAAATTTGAGAAATTTAGGAAAATGTAAATATTTTTGTGGGGCTCACCCAATTTAGGAGATACGTTGAATGAACTTTTTATCTCACTTTTCTTATTTTAGTCTAAATTTAGAGTTAAAAGTAATTTTGAGTGGTGGTAGCGTGTTGGGAGTGCAGTGCTCTAATCTAATGCCTAATTCAACTAAGACAAGCTCTCTCATGCACTGCGTTTTTAATTTTTTAATTACTTAAATCTAATTGAAGTTTAATAAACTCTAACTAAAATTAATAAATCTTAATTAAGATTAATAAATTCTAATTAGAGATTAATAAACTCAAATTATAATTAATAAACCCTAATTATAATCAATAAATTCTAATTGAGGATTATAAACCCTATTTTTTACTAATAAATCTTAATTACTTCCTAATTACTCCATGATTATTCATAATCATCTTTTTAAAAAAAAATCATAATTATTCATAATCATCTTAATTATCCCTAATTACAACTAATTGTACCGTAAGGTTTGAAGTACCCAAATTTGTGTCATTCAACTGGACCCCACGTTTGAGGAATTCTCAACATTGATTTAGAGAGAGAGAGAGTAGTTACCTGCAGGTGGGGAAAATGGCGGTAGGATAGAGTTGACGTAAGATATCCAAAACCTGGGAGCAGAGCAATACTTTGGTAACGAGACAATATCTACCATTTGCCGATGAATCCTCAAAAGCTAGGATATGTGCATTCCCTACGTCTCTTACGTCAACAAATGAGAATATTCCGCCCGGCGTTGCGTTACTATACTTCTGATAGTGCTGGCCTCATCCTGGCGTCTAAAAGTTATTAGGCGCAGATATATATTCTTCAGCCTACGAAGTTCGGCCCAAACAAAGTCCACATCTGCCTTGAAGACCAAGTAACGAAACCCTACTTTGGAAGAAGATAGAATTCTACTACTAATGGGAATCGGATATGCATGTATCAAGCAACCGGATATGTATAAGGAGTCCGATCTCTAGAAGGATTAGGGCTTAACCCAATACTTATAAATAGATGTGAGATTAGAGGTAGAAGGGACATTCAATACCTATTGTACTCTCAAGCATAATAAAAGCTCTCTGCATTCTATAAGTGGACGTAGATCGCATCGATCGAACCACGTAAATTCTTGTGTCATCGTGTTATTATTTCTTTTAGCTACTTTCGCAAACCCTAGATCTATCATTGGCGCCGTACGTGGGAACCTCGTCAACGGTTCTTACGTAGGCCGATTTACGATGGTAACGCGATCACAAAGCGTGCGGGAGGCCCAAAGCCAACGAGGGAATCCTAACGAAGCGAAGGCTGCCCCATAAGCCAAGAGAATCGCCGGAGAGGCGAGTTCGGTCCCAAAGGAGAGGCACGCCGGGGACCCGATAGAAGGAAATCCTCCGAAAGGATGCCCGCGCTAGAGATCAACGACGAGTCGGACCGAAGGGATCCGAGTTGAAGGAGGATGATCTCTCGAGACTGATCTTGCCACCACCTACGCCGCGGCCGGGTCGCTAAAGCAAACAAGGAGCGTTTCAAACGCTTTCTTACGACAACCCGGATGTCTCCCACAGAAGCCGGGGAGAGTTCCGCGCAAAAATCTGCCTAAAGCTCCTCACCGGCTGCGAGGGGCGGAACCGGAGCTAAAGGAGGCGCGAGCCGGCGGGGTTCGGATCGGCGTCGGAGTCCAAGCTCGCGAGTAGGCCCCGGGCGACATCATACCCAAGGCGACCTCGGAACCCCGGAAGGTATCGAAGCCCGAGCTATAGCGAGTCGCGATCCGCGAGGAATCGACACCGACATGAAAAGGAACCGGCTCGGTGGTCGGCCCCATTCACCGACGAGCCGACACCAAACTCCCCACGGTGTACAAGTTGCCAAACATACCGGCCTACAATGGGGACCCCCTTAACTTCCTAACGCGCGTTACCGGTACGGCATGCACGCAACCAAGGTCTCGGGGAGGAACACATGTGCAAGCTCCCCGAGATGCGATCGATTATGCCCGAGCTTGGTTTGTGCCTTCGGCGCGGCGTGGGGTCTGGACCTATTTGGAAAAAATATTCAAGCAAAGATTCCATACGAAGGTTCGGCCCGCCGAGACACGGCATCCTCACATCGGTGAAGCAAAAGGACAAAGAATCTATAAGGGAGTACGGCTTGGGGTTCATGCGGGGAAAGCTTGAAGGTCGATAAAATCGACGACGTCTTCCTCGTCTCGGCCTTCCGAAATGGAATTGCCCGGGTCACGAACCAAGAGCTTGCTAAGCGGAAGCCCGAGACGGCCCGGAAGATGTGGAAGATTGTATACCGAGTTCGCACGGCGGCCGGGATGCGGACCGATTGAAGCGGGAGGAGACCGAGAAGAAGAGGCGAAGGGGATCGAGGTCGGAGCGATCGTGATCGGAAAAGTGCCCACGAACGCCTCCAAAGAGGACTATCCGATCCGGCTCGGACCGGACCAATCCGATCCGGCTTGGACCTCGGGTGGGACGAGCCGTCCCAACGACCTCCTTTTATGAAGACGAATGCCGAGATCTTCGCACTCCACGAGGCGGTTCGCTAAACCACGTCCCATGTCAAAATCTAAACCTCGGGACCAAAACAAGCACCGCTCCTTCCAGCGATGACCATGGGCACCGCGCGGAGGATTGCCGCGACCTCGCGGAACGGATAGAGAGTTAGCCCGAGAGGAGCTGCGAAGAGATACGAAGCCGGGGGAAGAAAAACACAAGAGGAAAACGGAAAGGAGGTCAAGGTCGGCGCGCTCCCCGATAAGCGAACTAAGGTCGATCACGACGAGGAGGATGGCGATCCTCCGTACGACGCACCACGGTACGACGGAGTGGTCTCCACGCCCGTCGGAGCTACCCAGGGCAAGACAAAAACCGAGTTGAAGGCGAAGCTCGCGGACCACCGGTCCCGTCGAGTGAGGAGCAAACGAAAAGAGATTCGAAGGGGAAACCATCGCATTCTCAGGGATGACCTGTGCCTACCGCTACACGCACACAACGACGCCTGGTTATACGGGTCGGGGTGGCCAACAAGATGGTCCGTCGCGTGTTCATCGATGGTGGGGCCGGCGTGAGCATCATCTTCCAACCTTGCTTGGATAGGATGGGCCTCGACCCGGCTCGGGTGAATTCCGCACCCCTGCTCTCGAAGAGCTTTACGCGACGAAGACGCGACTGAAGGGACCATCGCGCTCGACGTTGCGATTGGCGGCCCGCCGGCCGGCGTCGATAAGCTCGTTCGGTTCTATGTGGTTAAAGCGAACTCCCTACAACATCATACTAGGTCGGGATTGGGCCGAATGCGGTCGGGGCCATCATTTCACCTTACCACTCTGTTGAAGATACCGGGCCTCGGAACCACTTACGGTCCGAGGTGACCGGATAAAGGCCAAGGAGTGCATGCGGAGTTGCTCTACGAGTCAACCCCAAGCATAGCAATCAAAGTATCCCAAGGAGCCGGATGAAATGACGTCAATCCCAGGACACCCCGGCGGAACGGGTTACCTGTCCGAAGCGGATCCGGCGAAGGTTGTCAAGGTCGGCTTTCTTTGGGGGACCTCAAACACGCATGCAAGTAATCCGGCTCCTGGGAGTATCAAGACGTCTTCGCCTGGTCTCCAACGGACATGACGGGGGTGTCGTCGGAAATCATTACGCACGAAGCTTAACATTAACCCGAACTCGACCCGGTCAAGCGAAACGGCGATCATTTCTTGCCGAACGAAATCAAGTTATCTACTGACGAGGTGCAGCAATGGTTGAAAGCGGGCTTCGTTTGAAGTCGAGTACCCGATTTGGCTATCTAATCCGGTAGTGGTAAAGAAAGAAGAAGGAGAGTGGAGGATGTGTGTAGATTACACCGACCTCGACAAAGCTTGCCCGAGGCTTTATCCTCTCGACATCGATGAAAAGATCGAATCCTTGGTGGGACACGAAGTATTCTGCTTTCTCGATCTCTACAAAGGATACTATCAGGTTCTAATGGATGAGAGGGATGCAATCATGACAGCTTTCGCAACAAGCTTCGGGATCTTTGCATTCAAGTATATGCGCTTTCGGGTTAAAGAATGCGGAGCGACCTACCGGCGAATGGTCGATTTTCTCTTCCGAGATCACATCGGCAAGATTGTCGAAGTATACGTAGACGACATTGTCGTCAAGAGTAAAGAAGAGGCCTCGGCGGTGAGCGACACTGCGAACCACGCTCGCATACTAAGGCGGGCGAACCTCGAGTGAACCGAAAAGTGCACCTTCAACGTGCGATGCGGAAAATTCTTGGGGTCTTGGTCTCGCCGGAAGGTCTCAAAGCCAATCCGAAGATTAGAGCCGTGCGGGAGATGAAGGTACCTCGGACTATCCGCGACGTGCATAGGTTGACGGGGTGCATAACCGCGCTAAGTCGTTTCCTCTCGAAGGCCGCAGGGCGGCTCCGTTCTTCAAAATTCTCGAAGGCCGGAATTTGGGTGGGGACGAGAGCACGAGCTAGCTTTTGAGGAGCTCGCGCCACCTCGAGGACTTACCAACCTTGTCGGTCCCCCGAGAAGGAAGAACCTCTCTCTGCATACCTCGCAACATCGAGGAGGCGATAAGTGCGGTGTTGGTCCGAGACGAAGGAGATCGGCAGCTACCGGTGTACTTCGTCAGCCGAGTCCTAAAAGACCCAGAGACGAGGTATCAGCCTCTCGAGAAGGTCGCTCTAGCCCTCATAAACGCAGCTCGGCGCCTAAAGCCCTACTTCCAAGCTCACCCGATACAAGTTCGACCGATCTACCACTTCGACAAGTTCTCGCTAAGCCGGAAGCTTCGGGAAGAATCGCGAAATGGGCGATCGAGCTAGGAGAACATTCTATATCGTACGGTCCCCGTCGAGCTATAAAAGGACGAGGCTGCGCGGAACTTCGCTTGTAGAAGCTCCGTATAAGGACCTCGTGGAGCCAAAAGAAATCAAAGCCAAAACCGGGCTCCGAAGTCACGAGAAGACACCGAGGCTTGGGAGATGTACGTGGATGGAGCTTCGGGAAAGAAAGGAAGTGGAGCCGGCATACTCGCTCATCAGCCCGGAAAAGAAGGAACTAACATATTCGGCTTGCGATTCGAGTTCTCCACTACGAATAACGAGGCGAATATGAAGCTCTCATTTGGTGCCGCGCCCAAACCCTCGGGTACGAGCTGTCCAAGCCCGTTGTGATTCCCAGTCGTGGTCAACCATGTGTTAGGGAAATACGAAGTGAAAAGTGAGAAGGCGAAGAAGTACCTAGAGAAGGTCAAGCTCGGCCGAACGATCTTTCAATTCTTCAAAATAGTCCGCATTCGAAGCCAAAATACCGAGTGATGAGCTAAGTAAGTGGCGACCTCCCCATCAAACTCGACGCCAGTGGAAGAAGTCCGCGACGGGAGTATAGAAGAGGCGGAAGTCAATGCAATCATAGAGGACGACCCAAATTGGATGACCCAATCAAATGTTTGGGAAACGGGGAGGTGCCCGAAGACAAGACGGAGGCTAGAAAAATTCTAGCTAGATCCGCGCGGTATGCCTCGAGGAGGGGTCCTCATCGAAAGTCTTACTTACGGCCTGCTCAGATGTGTTGGACCAAAGGAAGCGGACTACATATTAAATGAAGTGCACACGGGATCGTGCGGAAGCCACATTGGAGCTCGGGTGCTAGCTCAGAAAATCATGCGGTGAGGGTACTATTGGCCAACAATGGCAAAAGATGCGGAAGATTTCGTGAAGAAGTGCCTCAAATGCCAGCTGCATGCCAGAGTGACGAGACTACCCCAAACCGACCTCTCTACTATTCAAAGTCCGTGGCCATTTATGGAGTGGGGCATTGACATCGTAGGGCCTTTCTACCCGGCACCTAAGCAAAAACGGTTTCTAATAGTCGCCGTCGACTACTTTACCAAGTGGGTAGAAGCTGAACCTTCCACAAAAGTCACAAGTGATAAAGCCGTTGACTTCGTCTGGAAAAACATCGTGTGCCGGTTCGGGGTACCAAGAGCACTCATCTCGGATAATGGAACGCAATTCACGAGCAGGGGATTCGAAGGTACGTGAAGGACTCGATATCCGGCAAAAGTTCACCTCGGTCAACCGACCTCAAACTAATGGCCGGGCGAAGTCACCAACGGGACAATAGTGAACGGACTCAAGACCCGCCTAGAGAAGGAGAAAACGAGTGGATCCACAATCTCCAAAATGTCTGTGGTCGTACCGGACTACGCCGAACTCCGACGGGAGAAACCCCGTACCGTTTAGTATACGGGTCGAAGCGATCATACTGTCGAGATCGGAGCACCCGGTCCCGAACCATCAACTTCTCCGCCGAAGCTAATGAAGAGCGGCGCCGAACCGACCTAGACTTATTGGAGGAAAAAAGGGAACTAGCCGACGCATAAAAGAAGCTCGGTACAAACGGCGGATGGCTCGGTATTACAACCAAAGGGTCAAACCCCAACGAGTTCCGGGTCGGTGATCTTGTGCTTCGAAACAATGAGATCAGCCTCTCGAGAAGCTCGGCAAGCTCGAAGCTACGTGGGAAGGGCCCTACAGTACACGAAGTCCTCGGCAAAGGAGCTTACAAAATCGCCTATCTTTCGGGCGAACTAATACCCAGAACATGGCACATCGCCCATCTAAAGAGATTCTTCGTATAAGCGACAAAATCTTGCATATAGAGTCTTAGGTTTTCTTTTTTGTCTTTTTTGTCCTTAATGTTTTGTTTTTAACGAGCTCGTCAAAACTCTTTTTACTTTGTTTTTTGGTCATTTTTTAATAAAATTTCATTTTTGTCTTGCATCTCGTGTCTTTTGATTTGCTTATACGAAGTATCCCTAATATCAAAATCCCCTCATAAGGTCGAACTACGGTTCCCTTGCGTGGTCAGTAATGACCCGACATGGGGTAACAAATTCCTGTAATGCGCAAAGGAAACCCTTTCCGAGGTCCGAGCTCGTCTCCCTCCACAAAGGAAGATCCCCCGAGGTCCGAGTCAAACTCCCTCCGAAGGATAATCAGTTCTCAACTGGGGTCGGAACCAAGTTCCCCCGGGAGAATAAAATACAAGGTCCGAACCATGGTTCCCTTGTCAACACAAAAGGTCTGAGTCCAACTCCCCCAAAAGATGCAACATGCAGAAAACCAAGGAAGCAATCTTCACGAAGAACAGGAAAGTTCAAAAACTCAATATATTTATTTTTATTTCTAACTATTTGGAACGGTTGGGTGTACATAATTACAGGCAGAAGCGAGCTAATCTAGGGGGAAGGATGTTTCTTGCTGAAGCTAAGCCAATCTTCCTCAAAGGAGGAAGGCCCTAGGAGATCATCAATTGAGATACGACCTCGTCCCCGACCTCGACTTCTTCCAGCAGGAAAACTTCGACCTCGCGGGGCAGCCGAACCGCGACAAACAGCTCGCCTACGCTGGCTCGGACCGACCTGATGTTCCCGCGAAGTCGTTTTCACCTCGCGAGTAGGCATTGTCCGAACAGAAGAAGAAAGATCTGCCCCCGGACCACGTGCCAAAAGGGCCCGTAACTTAGGTCGGCGGTCCAAAATGCACTTATACCTGCCCGCACTCTCCTTCAGCATTTCAAAAGCACCCTGAAGCCCAAAAGACTCGGACCCGAGTGCTTCCTTTAGCGCGATATCTTGTTCCAGTCCTCTTTTGCCTTTAATTCCGCCTCGGCGATGGTGATACCACCCCCGCGACGGATAATATCTTCATACTCGGCATGCTCCTCGACGATCATCTCGTAGTCTTTGGGAACGCGGCCAGCTTGATCTCGGGCAACTTCCAACTCCTCCTCAGCCTGCAGAAGCTTGGCCTGAAGCAAGTCGGTACTCTCTTGAAAAGCGAGACGCTTAACTTCGACCTCCTCACAAAGTGCCTCGAACTTCATCTGCCATCTCGTCGGCGAGATTTCGGCGAGTACACTTATGGTGAAAAGCTCGGCTCGGCGGCATTTGTCCTTCCATTGCTCAACAACGGACCGTTGGTCAACCAGGTCTTGTGAAAGGAGAGCTATTTGTATGCGCAAAGTAGAAACACCGACAGAATCCAAGCTCTACACTCAAGGAAAAAAATCAAATTCATTCATTTGAAGATATTCCGTACAGATATACAATGAAAAAAAGAAAAAACCAACTACACTAGAATATCGCCGACCTCCTTGTCCTGAGAAGGTGGCTGCTCAGAGGGGGAACCGCCCAAGTCCTTGTCAGCGGCCGGATCTTCACCAGCCCCGGCCTCCTGCTCCTCCTCCTCCACTTCCTCTTCCGGGCCCTCGCCTTCTTCTTCCTCGTCGCGAAGAGAATTGAAAGCGACGTCCGGGTCGGGGTCCCGTCACCGAGCGGTCGGCAATGCGCTCGACAGATAGAAGTGTGGACGAGCCAGCAAGATTCTCCAGGAGGGGAAACTGGCCGAGGTGATCTCGGACCACCCTGGCATACCGAGAAGGTAGGGCTTCATCCCCTAGGCGTTCGAAGCCGTACTTGGATACGTCCAGGCCGGGGAAGTCCTTGGCAGCCTGCTCCAAAGCAGCCACGGCGAAGTTTCCATTGATGAGCATGGCCAGGTCATTGGCAAGCTCGGAGAAACTCTCCGACAACAGAAACCTCTTCGTGAAGGCCCGGAAGAGCTCACCTTGGCTAACCGCAAGGTTGACCTCCCGGTCCTTCGCCGCAATCAGATCGGACTCAAGCCTCCGAGCTTTCTCGGCCTCCGCCTCGGCCCTCGCGAGCTGAGCAACCAACTCGGACTTGGCAGCCGCCCTCTTCAGCCTTCACCAGCTCGGCCTCGGCTTTCTTCGCCCGGGCAACAGCCGACATCAGCTTCTCGGAGTATCGGCTTTTCTCTTCCTCGTGTTTCGAGGACATCTCCTCGACGTTGTTCTTCAGCCAACTGACGAACATATCGAGGCCCTGCAAGAAGAATACAGTTAGCTGCACCGGCAACAATTAAGAAAAACTGTGTAATAGAAAAATAATTATTCACCTCGGGAAAAGGCAGACCAGCCAGCTTGTTGGAGGGAGCTGCCGGGCTCGCGTCACTACCCGTGACATCAATGATGTCCACTTCGAGCGGGTCCCCGACCTTGGCTTCCCGAGGTGGTTTGGGGGAAGGAGAACGAACGGTTGCCGCAGCGGCAACGAGGCGATCACGCTCGGAAGAGGAAGCGATTCGTCCGGATAGCTTCGCTCTGCCCCGCGAGTAGCCTTACCATCAGCCCCCTTGATCTTACCGAACTTCACTGCACATACAAATCACGAAAGGAGTCAGGACGATAAATAAACACAGCACAACTATCCTAATAGCACTAGCGGGGCCTCACCCGTCGCCGGATCCACCATATTTTGAGGCTCATACGGGCTCAACCCCGCTTCAGCTAGGGAGTCTTCATTGTAGCTCGCTTCAAAAGGACCGTGGTCCCTCATCGCTTTTACAGCGGACTCCAAATCCTTATCGACCTCTTCAATCACCCACTCGCATGAGGCTTTTCTAGCCTCCAAATCGGGTCGATGAAACTCGTGGCGACAAAAGAAATATTTACGGTGCCACTTGTCCACCTTATTTTGAGTTCGCCCTTGAACTCGGCCGGGCTGCAGCGTAATACCAACCCCCCGCCTTTTTGAAGACAAAGAGCTCGTGAATGAGCTCGGCGGATATTTGGTGACCCCTATCTACCGCCGCCACACCCAAATCCGTAAGCGCCTAAACGAGTTCGGCATTATTCGCCCTAACGCTAAGCCCGGCTTTTGCGGAGTTGGGAATAGGGCTCGGGGAGGGGTAATCGAAGACCGGCATGCGGTATCATAAATAGTGACAAACCCCATCGGGGGAGAGCACGCCCTATCCTCTGGGCGAGGTTCTATTAATTCCGCCTCGTTAGGAAAATTGTACATTTGGGCAAGAAACCTAATTCTAGCCTCATTTAAGGTCGAGGGGTAATCAGCCACTCTCCCCTTCACACACGGGGGCACTATTAAAGACTCGACAGACGGAATAGCAGATCCTAATGAAAAAATGCTAAAGGCAACACTTCTACTCGAGCCGACTGACGGAGCCAAATCGGTATCGCTACTACTAGACTGAGAAGGAGAGGCCATACTTACTTGTTAAAAAGAAGGTAAATGCTCCGGCGGATGATTTGAAACTGGGCGCAGAAGAACAATGGAGTGAACACCGGCGGTATAAGAACAGTAAATTGGGGGATTTTTGGGGAAGAAGAAACTTTTCTGCGAAGGAACTTTTTTCTCTAAATGACGGCGGATGTGAAATAGTGTGATATGGGCAGAACGTTTGAATCCCACCGTTGCGTCTGCCATACGTGTGACGGGGGCCCGCCTTTCTCGAAACATGAACCGCCCCTCCACAGAATTCAAACGGCCCATTTCTTTCCCCCGCCCTTTAAATTTTACATGGGCCGCGCCTATTGATCAACCTAAAGAACATACCTGCCACTTCAGCTCGGATTCTCAGTTCGGTAATTCAGTTCGTCCCAGTGATTTGCGCGATCAATCACCTCGGCAATTCGACCTCGCAGTCTGCATCTACAACATGTCTTCTTTCCTCTTTTTTGGGGGGGGATGTGATAGTGCTGGCCTCATCCTGGGCCCGACCTAAGGCTATTTGGGCCTGTATATTAACGCTCGGCCCACAGAGTTCGGCCCAAACAAAGTCCACATCTGCCTTGAAGACCAAGTAACGAAACCCTACTTTGGAAGAAGATAGAATTCTACTACTAATGGGAATCGGATATGCATGTATCAAGCAACCGGATATGTATAAGGAGTCCGATCTCTAGAAGGATTAGGGCTTAACCCAATACTTATAAATAGATGTGAGATTAGAGGTAGAAGGGACATTCAATACCCATTGTACTCTCAAGCATAATAAAAGCTCTCTGCATTCTCTCCCGTGGACGTAGATCACATCGATCGAACCACGTAAATTACTGTGTCATCGTGTTATTATTTCTTTTAGCTACTTTCGCAAACCCTAGATCTATCAACTTCCCTGCAAATTAATTAATAATTACAACATATAATTTTTTCACATCTAAATTTAAGTTATTTTGCAAATAATAATATATATATTATTACCTTGTGAAATTAAGGTGAGAAAACATTGGGACGTTTCATTGAGAGTTGGCTGTAGAAGAGGGCCAATCACCAATCCAGGATTCATGACTACCAAATCAATGCCATTTTTGCAAATTTTATCGCGGCTTCCTCGGCCAATATTTTAGAAAGAACATACCATTGCTAAAAAAAATAAATTAAATTGGAAAAATAAAATAAAAATAAGTACACCACTAGTTTCAAATATTAATCAGATTTAATAATTACAATTTAAATGCTTGAGTAAGTACTGACCCGGGTTTCCTGAGCTAATTGTGGATCAGAAAACCAGGTTTCATCGACTAATATGTCCTTGTCAGTGGTTTGGGTGAGTTTCTTAAACATAACTGTCGCCATAGAACCCGCTTCACGGATTGTGCCTTCGCACATGAACCAAGAACATTCAATGTTCGATTCACTGCTGGTTCTATAAGTTCCATCTGCATGCATGTATATATACATATAAGTAATTAATACGCCAATGATCTTGTAAGTAATATGGAGATAGAGGTTTTTTTAGGACAATAACTAAGGTCGAGTTGAGATTCAGGATAAAAATTTTTCGGGCCGACTTTTTGGGACAATAATTTTTAAGTTGTGCGTCCGTAGGACTTTTTTGAGCCCGAATGGGCTAAAACTCACGTGCAAAGCACGTGACTGCCTGCGTGTCCTTATTTGCTGATGTGTACCGCCACATCACTCCTCCTTTCACCCTCCTTAATTTAACTAAGAAAAATCTAAAACTCTTCAGCTTCTCTAATTCTCCCAAATTGACGATAGATAACCTAATTTTGGAAGAAAACCATCAGTCATCCCAAAATCAGGACATCGCAATCACTACAAAAAATCACCATAATAACGACGGAATTAGCGACCGAAACAGATCCGTCGTCCCTCGACGACGGACACACGACGGAAAAAAGATACCAGCTATGACGACGGAATTAACGACGGAATTAACGACGGATTGGCGACGGAAAATTGCGGGAGGAACTCGCGCCATAATTGACGACGGAATTAACGACGGAATTGCCGTCGTTAATATCGACGACGGAATTATTCCGTCGTTAATCCGATTTTTTTTAAATAATTAACGACGGAACAAGTCCGTCGTTAAACTTCCGGCGCCGACGGCCACAGTCAGTCGTTAATTTTTTTATTAAATTAATTTTTTTTAATTTCCGACGGATATATTCCGTCGTTAATCCGATTTCCCGACGGATTAATTCAGTCGTTAATATACCGGCGACGTAACGCCGACGGACGCGTCCGTCGCCGGTGGTAATATACTAGTCCCTTCCATTGCCCTAATTTCACTTCTTCCCCTCACCTCCTCCTCCCCCGCGCCGCTTCCTACCCCTGCGCCGCCTCCTCCCCCACGCCGCTTCCTCTCCCTGCGCCGCCTCCTCCCCCGCACCGCTTCCTCCCCCTCGCCGCCTTCTCTTTTCTTTCACCGCGCTGCCGTCTCCCGTCCTACATCGACGGGCGTCTCTCTCACGGTAAGTCGCCGCCCTCTCTCCAATCTCTCTCTCTCACAATGTATCTCTCTCTCTCACGTTCTCTCTCTGTCTCATAGTAGAGTCGTCGCGCCGTTGCCATTGCCGTCGCCGTCGCCGTCGCCGCGCTGCTGCTGTCGCCGTCGCCGCGCTGCTGCCGTCGCCGTCGCCTTAGGTCAGCACCCCAAACTCTCTCTTTCTCTCGGTCTTTCTCTATATCTCTCTCTCTCTATCTCTCTGTAACTCCCCCTCTCTCGCAGTCCCCCCGTCGTGCCGACGGTAGCTCTGCCCTCAGCCCTCCGTCCCCGGCAGCTCAGCCCTCCGTCCCCGCCCTCTGTCCCCGGCAGCTCAGCCCTCTGTCCCGGGCAGCTCAGTCCTCCGTCCCCGACAGCTCAGCTCTCCGTCCCCGGCAGCTCTGCCCTCAGCCTGCAGCTCCTAAGGTATTGTTCTTATTTTCTTCTACCCAAAACTATCAGTTTCCGTTTGTTGAATATTTACGTTTGTTGAATATGTACGTGTATTGTGCAATTCAAAGACTTTGAGTTTATTACTATATTAGCCCTGCTCGATCTGTTTCTTTTGGGAGATTTGATTATATTAACCGATTTTGTGTATTCAACACTATGTCCCTATTATATATTTAATTTAATAATAATAATAATAATAATAATAATAATAATAGCATGACTACATATGTATAATTGTTGTTGTATATACGAAAATCATGTTGTATTCTTAGAAATTAATTTGTTTTTGGTTATTTATGAATGAATATATATGCATTATATGTGTGATACTTATTGGGATAGATGTAATAATTTCTTAAGGATCTTCTCCCTTTGGGATAGAAATTATTTACGTCTTAAGGATCGTCTCCCAAATAGCTAATGGTTATAGTGGTGAGTTAGAGAACTTGGTATAGTACCTGAATAATAGTTATTATGTTGCTGAATTATTTAATTTTATTATTGTTAGTGGATAAGAGAATGAGTGGAAATCATCGTGAATGGATGTATAAGCGTTATCAGAATGGTCTTATATCCCAAGATTTCTTGGATGGACTCGAAAGTTTCATCAAGTTTGCCCTTGATCGACCCGAGTTCTTAGATGGAGAAAAAATTAAATGCCCTTGTAGTAAATGTAAGAATCAACAATACCACAACCAATATACTGTTCGTCTACATCTCGCAAAGTCGGGTTTTGTACCAAACTATTACAATTGGATATATCAAGGAGAAAGGCGGGCAGTGGAGGTTAACTATGAACAAAATTTCGATCAAGGATATGGGTCAAATGCATATCATGAGATGATAAGGGATGTAGGTGCTTCACAGTTTAGGATGAACCTAGAGGAGCCTCCAAATCCAGCATCACAATATTTTTACGATATGTTGGATGCTGCAGATAAAGAGTTGTGGCCTGGTTGCAAGAACCATTCACAATTATCTGTTGTGTCTCGTCTTATGAGTTGGAAATCAGAAAACACTATCACAGAAAAAGCTTTTGATCAAATCACTGAATTAATGAAGGAAATGACTCCAGAAGACAATTTGGTAACCGATAACTTCTACACTACGAAGAAGTTGTTGCGTGGTATGGGGTTACCAGTTGAGAAGATTGATTCTTGCACTAATCATTGCATGATATATTGGGCTGCTGACAGTGGATTGACTCACTGTAAGTCTTGTGGGCATCCTCGATATAAGAATCAAGGTAGTGCATCAGGAAGTCGTGGGAGGAAGCAAGTTGCATTTAAGAAGATGTATTATTTTCCTCTAATACCTAGACTAGGGTGAATAAACGGAAAACGGGTTTTCGGGTAACCCGTACCCTACCCGTACCCTGCCGGGTAACGGGTACTCAATACCCGTAATTTCCGGGTACGGGTATTAGTTTTTTCAAAATTCCGGGTACCGGGTATACCCGTTAGGGTATCGGGTACCCGGTCAATACCCGGTCAAAAAATAATTATATTATTAAAAAAATAGTTTTATACAATTATAGTAGAGGTATGTCATTATCTTCTTTTTCTAGTGTTGCATTTCTTTCTTTGGTAGCGCTTAATAAATTATATGAAACATTCCTTGAAATAATTAAAGAATTAGCAACTTCTTGCATCATTAAATTATTATCCACGATTATGCATACTGTTATTAAAGCTAAAATAGAAGAAAAAGATTGTTTTAAGATTCTTTATGTCTACTGTATAAGCGCGTTTGCTTGCCTTCTTATTTGCTATGCTTTAAATGAACTTGTTTAGATCTTGCCAAAAGATTTCGGAGAAGTTACAGATGCAGACATATGTGATTCTATACATGAAGATAGCCTGATGTGCATGCAAGTAAGAGCTTATATTTACACCCATTTGATTCTATATAAAAAAATGCTTCCCACTTTATACATATATTAGGAGAGGAAACTATAGTGATTTATTGAAGAGAACCCAAACATAAGATAAGAGAACATCTAAATTCAGCAATTTAAACTTAGTGTAAGGTAGGTAAAATTGTACTTATGACAGCGGTAATGGAGAATGTATTTAACTAAATACAGTAAACTAGGGATTTTTTTTAAACGGGTAGACCGGGTATCCGTTACCCGGGTCGGGTATACCCCGCCGGGTATTGGATACCCGGTTTGCTAAAACGGGATGGGTACGAGTATTAAATTCTAGCTTATGCGGGTACGGGTACCCGGAAAAAACGGGTAGGGTATCCATGGATACCCGTTTATGCACCCCTAACCTAGACTATAGAGGTTGTATGCGTCGAATGCTACTGCTGAACACATGCGTTGGCATGCATCATCAGTTGACGATGGAGTTATGCGTCACCCTGCAGATTCACCGGCATGGAAGCATTTCAATGATAAATTTCCAGCCTTTGCATCAGAAATTCGTAATGTAAGACTGGGTCTTTCTACAGACGGTTTCCAGCCATTCGGCCAATCAGGACAACAATACTCTTTGTGGCCAGTTGTAATAACACCATACAATCTTCCTCCTTGGATGTGCATGAAGGAACAATACTTGTTTCTAACCGTCTTAGTTCCGGGGCCATGCAATCCAAAGATGAAGATTGATGTGTACCTACAACCGTTGATATCAGATTTGTTAAACTTGTGGGAAGAAGGTGTGCCTACATATGATATTTCTTTGAGGCAAAACTTTCAAATGCATGCAGCTTTGTTATGGACAATCAGTGACTTCCCGGCATACGCTATGTTGTCAGACTGGAGTACTGCAGGAAGACTAGCATGCCCTCATTGCATAGAGCATACCGAGGCATTCACTCTACCGTGCAGTAGAAAACAATCGTGGTTTGATAACCATCGAAAGTTTTTACCACATGATCATTCATTCTGCCGAAACAAAAAAGCATTCACAAAGAATAAGCAAATTCATAGGTGGGCACCTGAAATGAAGTCGGGGGAGGAACTTCTGAATGAAATAGAAGACTTGGGTTTGAAAAAAGTAACTGAAATTGAGGCGGAAGTATCAACAAGTAGACCTTCAAAGCGGTCTACCCAATCTGATTCTGGATGGAAAAAGAGGAGTATCTTCTGTTGCCCTACTGGAGCACTTTGCTGATTCGGCATAATTTAGATGTCATGCACGTAGAGAAGAATGTGTTTGACAACATCTTCAACACCGTGTTGAACGTTAAGGGAAAGACAAAAGATACCCCCAATTCAAGAGAAGAACTTATTCAAATTTGCAATAGACCAGAACTGCAACGTGACGAGAGAACGGGAAAATATCCAAATGCCTGTTACATGCTTGACAATGCACAACGTGCTGTCTTGTGTACGCGGTTATCGAGTCTTAAATTTACTGCTCAAACATGAAATATTCTGTTAATATGGAGAAACTTAAAATGTTTGGGATGAAAAGTCATGATTGCCATGTATTGATGCAAAGAATTTTACCGATTACATTTCGTGAACTTCTTCCGGACAATGTGTGGAAGGCAATCACAGAATTGAGTTTGTACTTCAAGGAACTGACTTCTGGCAGCTTTAAACCTGATGATATGTGTCGCTTGCATGAAAATATTCCAATCATTTTATGTAAGCTTGAACGCATATTTCCTCCAAGTTTTTTCGACTCAATGGAGCATCTACCAGTGCATTTGGCAGACGAAGCTCGGCTGGCGGGGCCCGTTCAGTATCGATGGATGTACCCGTTTGAAAGGTACTTGGGTAAGCTGAAAAAAAATGTTAAGAATAAAGCTAGAGTTGAAGGATCAATATGTAATGCCTATTTAGTCGAGGAAGCATCATTGTTCTGCTCCTATTACTTTGAGGATCATGTTATTACGAGGCACAATGTTGTGCCACGTAATTATGACGGAGGCTCTGATCCTGCAGACGAAATTGATCCGGATAATATATCGGTATTCTTACTTCCTGGAAGGACTCTTGGAAAGTTCTCGGAGAGATATCTGGATGAGAAGGAATACAATGCCGCTCGTCAATATGTTCTGCTCAATTGCAATGAAGTTACAGATGCTTATTTGAAGTACGTATTTAATATTTTAATTGTTTTTATTACTTTAAGCTTTTTTCAATCACGAAGTAACACTAGAACTTCTATTCTTGTAAGTGTGTTTATTGACCAACTAAAAGCATCAAATCCATCAATTTCAAGCATTGAGATTGATAGTAAGCTCGACAAAGAATTTGCCATTTGGTTTGAAGCATATGTAAGTGCTCTAGAATTTAATTAGTGTGAACATATACTAGAATTTCTTTTCTAGCGCTCTAATTACTTGAAGTGTTTTATTGATTTCATAGGTTAAAGATCCGACGAATCATATTGTGAATAAGTTCTTAATTTCTCTAGCAAAAGGACCACTGCGCCGCGTAAAGAGTTATCATGGTTATTATGTCAATGGTTACAAATTTCACACGACTAATCATGAGACTCGAAGAACCACTATGAACAGTGGAGTGTGTATTAAAGGTTCCAATTATAGTACAAATGATGCAGATTTCTACGGTCGTCTTTTAGAAGTTGTGCAGTTGGAGTATACTGGGCTACCTATTAAAAGGACCGCATTGTTCAAATGTGAGTGGTTTGATCCATCACCATTAGGAACAATGGTGCATAAGGACTTCAACTTGGTTTCTGTAAATCATAAGCGTCGGTATAATAAATACGAACCTTTTGTCCTAGCAAATCAAGCAGTGCAAGTATACTATTGTCCATATCCTAGTTTGAAACAGTCGAAGAAAGATTGGTGGGAAGCTTGTAGAATTAAAGCTAGATCAACTATAGATGTGCCATCTAACTCAATAGTATCCCCGCCATTTCAAGAGGATGAGTTTGAACATTCCACCATTCCAATTTTGGACGAAGACCCGCGTACAGTTCATCCAGATGGTGATCAGATTGAACTAATAGATGATGAAGATTCAGATGAAGAAATCATTATGTCGGATGATGAAGTTAATAATTCTAGTGAGAATGATGAAGACGATTATGATTCAGACGAATAGCATCGAGGTTTAATAATATCATGCACATTGTGTGAATGCGTTAAATAAGCATCGAGTTTTTATTTGTTTTACTTTTTATGATATATTTATTTATATGGATTTAACAATTCTGTGAATTTACTTGCAGATGTCGTCTGGAGGACACGATCACGGACGTGGTAGGGGTAGCCTCAGTTCAGTTGGCGAGGCTAGAGGTAGTACAGGAGGAGGTTCTGGTCGGGGTCGAGCCCAGGGACATGGTAGGAGCACAGCTTCACCCGAGGTAGCACAGACTTCCACAGGTGGACGGGGACGTGGCTTGGGAGCTGGGACAGCTTCTGGGACTCCACCTGAGCAGCAGGTTTTCTTCACTACTGGTACGGCTGATGCGTCATCAGCCGCAGGCTCTCCTAGCACTGCATGTGGTGGTGGAGGCAGGCAACGACTTTACTTGGTGGAAAAGAAGGGGATTAAGTATATTCATTTTATATGATTATGTTATTTTACTTGAAATATTTGCTGGTTTATTGAATTAACATCATAATTATGTTAACGTGTCGCAGGTATTTTGAACCACAATTTCGTAGTGCCTCAACGATTTCAGCTACATTCAGAAGTTCTATGCACAAAGATGGATTAAGTTGGAAGCTAGTGCCCGAGGAGAAGAAGTTGGAGTACTTTGAAGAATTCAAGGTAATCTTATAAAATTATTATACTTTTTAGATATGTGATAATTGTTTGCTTATTTAAAGTATATTTATGTTTGTTTAGAAAGTGTTCTATTGGGAACCTGTTGAGGAAGAGCCAATTAAAGAATTGTGGAGGAAGAGAGCATCAATTAGGTACAAGAACTTGATCAGTGACTTCAAGGCCGATTATTTAGCTCAAGGAAATAAGCCTGCATACATTCCTGATTCAGACTGGGAGGGGTGGATAGCTTATTGGGAACGGGATGATGTCAAAGAGAAAGCCCGTAAAGCAAAGATGTGCAGATTGTCGGAGCCTGAGGGGCCAGGGACCGGTATTGCTACACACTTTGGAGGGTCGAGGAGTGCGCACGAGTATGCTGAATTGCTAGTAAGTATTTTTTTTCAAATTATAGTTATATTGTATTAGTTATTTGACTTTTGTATTATTAATCTTTCCCATTGTATTGCATGAACAGGCCAAGGAAAAGAATATGTCGGATGAACAAGTTGACTGGGAAGTTTTTTTGAGGATTCACTGTAAGAATGGAGACTATACATCAGCACGGGCAAAATGAATTGCTGTAAGTTTTTAAATATTTTTAAAGTACTTTACACCTTAATTGTTGATTGTATTTTATGTTTATTAATAATTGACATGTATTTGGTTATAGGAGATGGTGTACCAGCTTGCACACGAAAGGAGTGAGCTACAAGATTCTACTGAAGAGCAAGAGATCGATATGAACGCAATATACATCGAGGTGGCCAAGGAAAACAACAGCAAGGGGAGAATGCTAGGTTTAGGAGATCGAGCATCAATGTACACAAGTTGTGGATCTCGCTCCTCTGGTGGCTCAGTAGTGTCATCAGGCGTTGACACGGAGGCTATGACACAACAGTTGTCCTCGTTGCAGACTGAGCTGCAGGAAGAGAGGAGCGAGCGTGTCCGGATAATGGAGCAGATGCAAGCTGAGCGTGAAGAACGGATGCAGTTGGAGGAGCGAATGCAGAGACAGGCTGCTGAGTCAGCTAGGATGAAGGAATAGCTCGACATGATTATGCAGCAGTTCATGAGATCAGGACACCCACCATCTTGACTGTTATTTTTATTACTGTAGTTTTTATTTGAAAACTGAATTTTAGATACTTTGTTGTGTTGGATGATTCAAACATTAGTCATTATATATGAAATAATTTCGTTATTTCATTGCGTATTTGTATTGAAAATAATATTTGTGTTCTTGATTGGATCTGATTTGAACAGGTGGTTGGAAATAAAATAAAACAAATTATTGGCTGAAAAAAAAAATTCCCGACGGACTGGCGACGGAAATTAATAGTACGAACAAACTCAAAATCGACGACGGATTTTATTTCGTCGTCGATTAACGACGGACGTTTCCGTCGCCATTCCGTCGTTAAAGCCGTTATAATCGCCTACGGATCTTGTTCCGTCGTCGAGTAACGACGGATTATTCCGTCGCCGGTCCGTCATTAATGCCTTCAAATTGTCGACGGAATATAGTCCGTCGTCAGTTAACGACGGACAGGTCCGTCGCCAGTCCGTCGCCGATACGGCTCCAGGACTACGAAATGGTGACCATTTTCGACGACGGAATTTTCCGTCGTTAGTCCGTTGTCGATTCTCCCGACGGAATGAGTTCCGTCGTTAATTTCACCGGCGACCAAGAAATCGACGTCGAATTTGATCCGTCGCCGATCCGTCGGGAGAGTAAATCGGCGACGGAAATTATGGCGACGGTGACGGAAATTTCCGTCATTAAATTGGTATTTTTTTGTAGTGAACGGTAGAATCTTAACTCCTCCATCACTGGTTAGAGCAAGGTGCAACGATGGTGAGCGTGAGGGAGAGATGTCATCATAATCGACCTCCTCCCATCTACAATAAGTAACTTCTCTCTCTCTCTACTTCTCTCTCTCTCTCTCTTTTATTTTGTAATTGTGGTCCCGAATAGGTTTCTTTATGCTGTAAATGTTTGGTGGTAGATGGTGTTGAGTGATTTGGAGCATTGAAGTTTGTAATGAATGTTGGTGGTCCAATATATTTATTTTATTGAAAAATTTGTCCTTAGCTCGTTTTTTATCACTATTACAGATTGTGGGGTTTGTAGGCCATGGATATGTGTATTCTTTATTGGGTGTTTTGATTCTTTTAGGGTTTATTCTTTATTAGGTTTTTTCATTCTTTTAGGGTTTATTCTTTAATTATTGATTGTTTTGATTCTTTTAGGGCTTATTCGATTTATTTAATTGCTTTGCTGCAGAACCTTCAAATACATATGTGTCAGTTGTATTTCATCACAGCGGCAAGTTAATTACACCCCCTAGTGCTAAGTATGTTGGTGGTGATAGAATGATACTGGACAAGGTTGTTGCTAGGCAGTTAACATTAAATTCTATAAGAAACATTTTAGCTGACTGGTTATTATTGGATGGGGATATAAGGATTCATGTTTTAAAAGATAATATGTTTAAGTTGTTGTCTTGTGATGATGAAGTTAGAGAGGTTTGTTTAAGTGCACTGAGGGTAAGACAAGTTGCTTTCTATGTAGAAGATGTGGGGCAATAGAGTGAAGGGGAGTTTGTAACAAGGGCTGGGAAAGAGAAAGTAACAGAGTTACTAGGGACCCAATTTGTAATATTGGATGAGTTTACTTCTGGTGCTGGGTTAACTAGAAATGAGATGGGTAAGGAGTCTGAGGAAGTGAGTGATGAGAGTCAGGATGACAGTGACTATAATATGCAAGAACCTGACTCTGATGATGATATACTATTTGAGAGGTTTGTGGATAATAATGAAGGAACAAGTAGTGGTGAGGAGAGTGATGTGGATGATGATGTTGTAGTGTCAGAATTTGATGAATATAAGGATTCTGATGGTGAGTATGAGAGGCCACCACCTGTTTTTAATTCTGTGTCTATATTTCAACCTGATTTCTCACAGGGCATGATTTTTATTTCTACTGAACAATTTAAAAAGGCTGTGCAATCTCATGCAATTCAAACAAAAATATCATTGTATTTTTCAAAGAATGCACCTACAAGAGTTTATGCAAAATGTGAAGTAGAAGATTGTCCTTGGAAAATTCATCTGACCAAAATGAAGGATGAAGAAACCTTCTAGATTAGGGAGTATGTGAGTGAACATGAATGTGATACTACTTTTCATGTCAAGAATATGAAGTCAGGGTGGTTGTGTGATAAATTCTTAAGCAAGTTTGTTTCAGATAGGGGAAGAAGTGTCTCAACTTTTAGGAAAGATGCAATGGAAGAACTAGGTTGTGAGATAAGTAGAGAGCAGGCATATAGGGCTAAGAAATTAGCTTTGAAAAAATTGGAGGGTGAACCTGATAAGCAGTATTCTAGATTATGGGATTATTCAGATTATGAGCCTTAGATTATGAGAATGATCAGTCTAGATTTGACAGATTTTATGTCTGTCTTGATGCAGTTAAAAAAGGATTCAAGGCAGGATGTAGGCCCATAATTGGGATAGGTGGATGTCATTTGAAGACAACTTATAAGGGGGTTTTACTTCCAGCCGTAGGGGTGGATGCTAACAATAGCATATACCCTATAGCTTGGGCTGTGGTCAATAGAGAGACAAGAGAGAGTTGGGAATGGTTCTTGGCTGTGTTGAAACAAGATTTGGAGTTGAGTGATGATAGTTTGTACACCTTCATGTCTGACAAATAGAAGGGATTGATCCAAGCTATGTCTGAGTTGTTTCCCAATGCTGAGCACAGATTTTGTGTTAGGCATTTGCATGAAAACTTTAAGTTAGCAGGGTTTAGGGGACAGAAATTTAAAGATGCATTGTGGAGATGTGCAAGGTCCACCACTGTTGGAGAATGGAAGATAAGGATGGCAGAATTGAAAGCTTTGAGTGAAGCTGCATGGCAATGGTTAGATTCAAAGCCTACTGAGCAATGGAGTATGTCTCACTTCTCTGAGAAATCTAAGTGTGACATGCTTCTCAATAATGTCTGTGAAGTGTTCAATTCTACTATCTTAGATGCAAGGGAAATGACCATATTGACCATGTTAGAGTGGATCAGAGAATGGTTAATGGTGAGATTTGAGAGGAATAGAGAGACAACAACCTTGAGATGGAAAGAGACAATTTGCCCTAGGATTAAGAGATTACTTGAAATCAATGCTGAGAAAGTACATGAATGCATTCCAATCAAAGGGAATAACAATCATTATGAGATTAAGTGTTCTAATGGGGACCGGTTTCTTGTTGAATTAGATGCTAGGGCTTGCAAATGTAGAGCTTGGAGTTTAAGTGGAATACCATGCACCCATGCCATCTGTGCATTAAACCATAGAAAGCTAAATAGGGATGACTTTGTAGATGGCTGCTACTCAGTTGAAACCTAAAACAAAGCATATGCAGAAACCATAAAGGGTGTGAATGGTGCAGTCTTATGGGGTGAGACAATATATATTCCACCATTGCCTCCACACATGGACAAAGGAAAAGGCAGGCAAGCTAATGCAAGGAGAAAATCACAAGATGAAAAGGCTGAGAAGTTGTACAAGAAGAAGACCAAACTCAGAAGAAGGCAAAGCACAGTGAAGTGCACCAGGTGTGGAGTTGAAGGTCACAATTCTGTGACATGTGGCAGAGACAAGGTACTATTCTTCCACTAATTTGATCTCTTTATGTATGTTCAAGATACTCTCTAAATTATTTACTTGCACTGCTAGGTGATGAAAGATACTTCTAGAGGCAGTGGGAATGCATGTGGTTCATCATCAAGTGGCAGCATACTAACTCAAGCTACTTCAATGCTCCCACCTTCCATTCACTCTTCTGATCAAGAAGAAGAAGAGCAAGAGGACCCAACACCAATCCCTACACAAGAATCACAATCAAAACCTGCCCCTGTTCCAGGACCTTCCATGTTACAGCAGCTGAAGCAAGACAAATTTCAGAAACAAGGTCCACTCATTTTGCAGAGTCAGAAGAAATTCCTAAGCATAAGCGAATTACAAGCAAGGAAGAAATGATGTTATGATAGATGAATATGTTGTTTTGTTTCTATAGCAGTAAACAAACATTTCCCCTTTTGTTGCAGTAGCCTTGAATATGTATAGCCCATTTTGTCTGCTGTTTTGGTAATATTTGGTAGAATATTTAAACATTAGCCACTTTTTGTTTGAGAAAGACATTGCACCAAACAATGTAATCTGTGCACTTTTTTGCTAATATAAGTTCTCACTTTTGGCCATATGATTCTGCTTATGCTTTCTATATTAAATATTTGCAGTTGTTGGAAAATAACACAAAGCAGTAAGATTATAGCTAAATGCAATTTCATGAGACATAAACACATACATTAACTTCATTACTGAGGACCAAAGAAGAAATATCCAAACATTACAACAAAATGATACAATCACAGTCTTCCCAATCCTCTAATACATAAACTAAATGATAGAATTACACTATCTTCCCAAGCCACTAATACATAAGCTTCCATATTAGAATGCTAAACAGTAGTAGGACAACGAACTGTATTTTTTTCTTGGTTTTCTTCAACTCCACAATTTCTGCTTCAACAACATTCATCCTCCTTAACAATCCCGGTATAATTGCTCTTGAACGGGCACACATCGGAGGATTGAACCAAGTCCAATACGAGCATTTATTACTCTTCCAAAAAAAATCCATCATTTGCGAGCGAAATAAAGTGCAAAAAATTAACTCTTGTAGCCCAATTAATTTGCCTCTAATAACAGTAAAGAAACTTAAAAAACATGAAGTTTGAAAATTCTTACCAAAGATCTGGAGCAACACAGAAACCTTCGCCCCGCATTTGGCTCCTTCCATGATATGCGAAGCGCAGCTCTCACTTCACCATGACAAAACACGCTGTGAATTTATTGCCCGTTCATAGAATATGTACGCCTGTTTTAGGGTTCTTTAATTTTGGGGGGAAATGCTTGAAGATGGACGCTGGTTTGATATAAAGAGAGGGGGGTGAAAGGAGGAGTGATGTGGCGGTACACATCAGCAAATAAGGACATGCGGGCAGTCACGTGCTTTGCATGTGAGTTTTAGCCCGTTCGGGCTCAAAAAAGTCCTACGGACGCACAACTTAAAAATTATTGTCCCAAAAAGTCGGCCCGAAAATTTTTTGTCCTGAATCTCAACTCGACCTTAGTTACTGTCCTATAAAAGCCTCTAGCTCAGTAATATGAGTATCAAACATAAGGTATTTGTAGCCAATTTCAAAATCATGATGATCTTGTAGTTGTTCGAGCCAAGTAGTGCCCAGTTATGCATGCAAAATGTTAAGATATCTATGTGATAATATTGAACTTCAGCTTGCCACTACTTATAAGCTCGACTCAACTCAGTTAGGAGCTTGAGTTTGCTATGTGATATTAAGTTTCAGCTTGCCACTACTTGACTCGACTCCACTCAATTATGCTTCTAACGCCAACTAAAGTAAGCATTCAACATATTCAATAATATAGTAAAAAAATATAATCAAATCTGTCAACATGAAGAGTTTACCTTAACACCATAAGATTGATCATTTCTTTGCACTTAATATCTAGAGGCTGTACGCCTACCGTGCGCGTTGTCCCAAGTGTTTTTTTAACTAATTGGGATTAATTAATAATATTTGAGGATTGATAAACCTTAATTAATTACTCTTTAATTACCCTCTAATCTGCGCGCCCTAACCCGACCTTATTCTCTCCCTAATCCCTCCCTGATGAGGGGACATATGGTCAGTCCGACCGTTCACAAGTTTTCCTCTAACACACACACACACATACACACACACATATATATATAGAGAGAGAGAGAGAGATCTGGAATACATTTGGAAAAGTTAATTTACATATATATATGTGGATATAGCAATAGCAATGGACCTGGGGATCGTCGATATTATCAAGTACAACGGGAGATGCTGTGTGAAAGACGCCGTGACAGCCATGAATGACGGAGTCAAATGATCCCTCTTGAACTAAATCCGCCTCAAATAAATGCAATCTTTCTTCAGCTCCTTCAAGTGCCTTCAAGTGCTCTACCTTACTTGCATCACCTATTCATAATTATAAATCATAACATGCAAAATCCTTGCACAATTATTTTAAGTTAGACATGACTTAACATTTTAAAAACTGTTAAACCTTTAATTAAGTTTGATGTACATGAGTAAACTTAACTCAAAAACCTCCTTTATTTTTTATTCATGAAAAACTTGAATGATAATATATACTACTATAACTATATCGACCGACGCCAGTTCTACATGGGATCCCACTTAGCATGCATTATTGCGCTACTCCAACCATCGATCTATTTGTAAATAAATAAATAAATAATTACATCTATTTATATCTGGGAGCTTTTGAATAATATGCATCATCGAGATCAGTTTAGTTTTTAGTTTTTTTTTTCTTAAACACAAATGAATTAGGCTTTAATAAAGATAAAAGGTTTTTTTTAATTTCATTAATTAGAGGGAGAGAGAAGGAGAGAGAGAGAGACTAAAACTGAGGCGACGAACAGTGGCCTTGACTGTGTAACCACGGCGGAGCAAAAGTTTAACCAGCCAAGAAGCAATGTAACCCGAAGCTCCGGTGACGCACACCACATGATTACCGCCCATTTTAATAATTAAACTCTACTAAATATAGGAGTAATATAAGTTGTTGCTCTGCGACTGCGAGTACTGCTCCTTCAATTAATTAATTGATGTATGTATGTATATGTATTGTTGTTGTATGTATTATGGCCTATCTCCCGGAAGGTTCGAGACGACCGTACAGCTAGCTCCTCCACACAATGAATGTACATTTCATATGCCGCCACGTGTTTGATGATCGAGTAGATTCTTGACACTTGTCAGGAAGATTGATATTCACATCAGCCCCCAAAATTGAAAATTCTCCTCTCCCTCTCCCCCTCTTTTTCTCTCTCTTGATTTCTTTACAGACACATGCCAAACGACAAAAATTGAAGTATTCGACAATCATCAGTTGTGATTACAAAATGAATTTACAAGGTCAATCAAACAACTGTTGAGGGAAATATGCTGAAAAGGAGAGGTTTTATGATGCATGTCCGTGTCGTAAAGCGGCCTTAATTGACATATTTAAAAGTAACCCATATTTATTTTGAAAACAAATTAAGTCAACTTGCAATCGAAGTCAACGTACTAATCCTTAATTCGCCCACCTTTCGACAACATTACGCCATAAAATTCAATTATTAGTCCCGAGTGTGAAAACATGCTGGTTGCATTTTCTTAATCACATTCTTAATTTACCAGAATCACCAAACGTGTCCCATCCCATCATCAATATTTTTCAACTCTGTTTCATATTTTTTTTATGTTGTTCGTCAACTCCTCTTTTTTCTTTTAGATTTGTGAATAAATAAATAATAATGAGGCTAGGCAGTCTGTAATTTTCTGCTGAATGCAGCCATTAAGCAATACAACTCTCCTAGCAAATTAAATCAGCAAGAACCATAATAACTGTTTGTTCATTATATGATAGGCAGTCTGCACTACTGCTCTTGTTATTGCCATTTTCAGCGGATCCAGGATTTGATCAAGGGGTGGGCTGAAATATAAAATACTTCGGCGCATTAAATTTTGGCAAAATGCATAAATTTAAGCCTGGTAAATTTCTAATGTGATAATTTTAACCCGTTCTTAGCATACTGCCAATTTAAATCCCGATAATTTAATTTTGTGAGAATTTTAATCAATTACTAATTTTTTACATCAGAAAATCATGCTGGCAATCGAATTTTTAACTTTGTGACATTTTTATTAGTACATAATTAACTATATATATATACTTTTAAATGAAATAAAAATTAAAATTTCATCTCTCTTCTCTCTTCTTCTCCTCCCCACTCTCTCTCTCTAGTGTCCCCCTTCAATCCTACATCGATCATCAGCCAATCCACTGTCCTTCAACATAGCTTGCCTTCTTTGTCATCTTCGCTGCAAGAGAATGAAAAGAAGACGCCAACTTCAATTCTACCTCTACTTCATTTTCAAGTATATGAACATCGATCTCAAAAAATCATTCGATTCCGCAAAGGGCCGAACCCTAGGCCGGTGCTGCCGCAGTTGATTCAGAGCTTCCTCCACCATCTCTGCAAGGGGGGTGGCGCACCGCCACAGCCACATCCGTTCTGCACTGGGATCTGAAACCTAAGATTGCCGGTGCGCCGGTGCTACGGTGGTGATCGAAGGAGTCGAGGAGGAGAAATTGGAGAAATGCGTCGGTCTTTTTCTATTTAACTTTCTCAACCGCATCTGTTCTATTTTGTTATATTTTCTCTTTCTTATATCTCGATGGATTTCTATTTTCTATTTACAATTGATTGATTAGGAGCTGATTCTTTGATTTTTATTTTTTAATGAAATGGTCTCAGCATATTGTTATCTTTGATTCTTTTGCATTTAATTAAATTATGGGATGAGCTTTTATTTTTTGGGGGCAGAGGGCTGGGCTAAGCTTGATATTGGGCCTAAAATTATATATGGATATAAAGGGTAGTTAGTAAATCCGCCCCTGGCTCAATCACAACAAAACTAGTATGCCACTGCCAAACAGATAGTGTGAAATGCCTTTCAACTGATCGAATAGCACTCTTGGACTTCAAGAACGGCCTCAAGGATCCTGCAAACGCGCTTTCATCATGGATTGCTGTCGATGGAGAGGAATCTCGTGCAATGATAACGTCACCGCCTCTGTCACGGTCATTCATGCTCCATCCTTCAACTTGGCCTTCCCTCTTGCAGATCGCGTCTTTGAACTACTTAGACTTGAGCTCCAACGCATTTGGAGGGATCCCCATTCCTACATTCATCGCTTCTTTCAAGAATCTGCGGTATCTCAATCTGTCAAATGCTGGATTCAGCGGCACAATCCCTCCAGCTCTTGGAAACCTCTCAACTTTGCAGTTTCTTGATTTTTCATTTCAAGGCTTGCTCGTTCAGGATCTTCAATGGATGACAAATCTTGTTTCTTTGAAGCATCTTCACATGAATGCTGTTGACCTTTCTCTGGTTAGCTCAAACTGGCTGCAAATAGTGAACATGCTGCCTCGTTTGACACAGCTGCATCTCTCAGCATGCGGCTTGTCTGGTTCGATTTCGTACGTAAATAGTGTGAATCTAACTTCACTTGCTGTAATAGACCTCAGTCTTAACAGCTTCAGCTCTGCTTTCCCAGATTGGCTTGTTGATATTAGTAGCCTTGTTTATGTTGATCTCAGTAGTTGTATGCTTCGAGGAAGGATCCCTCTCGGTTTGAGCCAATTACCAAATCTTCGATTCTTGAATCTTGATTTGAACCGTAATCTAAGCGCTAGTGCTCGATCTCTGCTCAAAGAGGGATGGCAAAGCATAGAGTTTCTCAGTTTAGCTTCCAATAAGATACATGGCAAGATTCCTGCTAGCTTTGGAAGCTTGTCGTCTCTCACTACCTTCGACGTGTCTGATAATGATGTCGAAGGTGGAATTCCAAGTACTATTGGCTCACTATGTAAGTTGGTGAACTTGGACTTATCAGGTAATAAAATGACAGCAAGTTTACCAGAGTATCTTGAGGGAAGTAACAACTGTCCAAATGGAGGTTCTTTGCCTTATTTGGAAAGATTAAGATTGAGCAACAACCAACTAACTGGAAAATTGCCAGATTGGTTGGGAAAAGCAAAGAATCTGAAAGAATTGTCTTTTGATTACAATTTGTTTGAGGGTTCTTTACCTGATTCTTTAGGTTCACTCCCAAATCTGACTGATCTGAGCTTAGCTGGGAACGGATTAAATGGGACTCTTCCACAAAGCATTGGACAGCTATCAGAGTTGGTTGTTCTTGATCTTTCTTCAAACCATTTGACAGGTTACTTATCTGAGGTGCATTTCTCTGAGCTGAGAAATCTCAAGATTTTGAGTCTGGCTTCGAATTCCTTCGTCTTGAATGTAAGTTCTGACTGGCTTCCTCTGTTCCAAGTCCGTAATCTTAACATGGGATCGTGTCGATTAGGCCACTCATTTCCCAGCTGGCTCAGATCCCAGAGAGAGATGAGGTTTCTTGATATCTCAAATGCTAGCATCTCAGATTCTATACCTGTCTGGTTCTGGGATCTCTCCTTCAATCTTTCATTGCTCAACGTCTCGTTCAACCAGTTGCAAGGACAAGTGCCGAGCTACTTTGAGGTTACTCCATATGCTGATATTGATCTTAGCTATAACATGTTTGAAGGGTTCATTCCCATGCCTAGTGTGCCAATCGAGCTGCTCGATCTCTCAAATAATCGATTCCATGGCCTCATTCCTCACAACATCAGTGATGTTATGCCTGACCTGATCTTTCTCTCTCTCTCTCTGGAAACAAACTTACAGGACAAATCCCAGACAACGTTGGCAACATGTCCTCACTTTTTGTAATAGATCTTTCAAGAAATGATCTAAGTGGAAGCATACCTTCAAGCATAGGTAAGTGTTGTTATTTGAAAGTGTTGGACTTAGGAAACAACAACTTTTATGGTGAAATCCCAAACTCTATAGGTCAGCTGAAGTTTCTTCAGTCACTGCACATAAACAACAACTTGATCTCAGGAAATCTGCCTTCATCTTTCAAGAATTTATCAAACTTACACTAGATCTTGGAAACAACGTGTTACAAACCACTCTTCCACCGTGGCTAGGTGAAGGTTTCACCAGTCTTAGAATTATGAGCCTCAGATCAAACAAATTCTTCGGGGAAATACTCGTTGAGCTATCAAACTTGAGCTCACTCCAGGTTCTTGATCTTGCTGAGAACGCGTTGACAGGCAGAATTCCAACGAGGTTTGGGAACCTGAAAGGCATGGCACGGGAACAAATGAGAAACGAATATCTCCTACATGGGAAGTACAGAGGTGTGTACTATGAAGAGAACTTGATAGTGAATGTGAAGAATCAGTTGCAGAAGTACACCAAGACTCTGTCCCTTGTGACTGCAATAGACCTGTCTGGGAACAATCTGTCGGGAGATATACCTGTCGAGCTAACTAACTTAACGGGCCTGATGTTCTTGAACTTGTCAAGAAACCACATCACTGGCCGGATTCCTGAAAGCATTTTAAGATTAGGACAGCTGGCATCCCTCGATCTCTCGAGTAATGAGCTCTTGGGTGCCATTCCTTGTAGCATGGAGTCGCTGTCTTCTCTCGGGTACCTCAACTTATCAAACAACAATCTGTCTGGTATGATCCCTTCTGGAGGTCAGATGCTGACTTTCGATGATGATGCATACGAGGGAAACCCCGACCTGTGTGGCGATCCGCTTGAAGTAAAGTGCCATGGTGAAGGTGAAAGTAATGGTGGTGATGCTCAATATGGAAACAAGGATGTATTCATTGATGAGTGGTTTTATCTCAGCATTGGTGTGGGATTTGCAGTCGGGATTATTGTTCCTAGCCTTGTGCTAGTCATTAAGAAGCCTTGGAGTGAAAACTATTTTGATTTTCTTGACATGCTCATTCAAAAGTTTTTTGTTGCGAACAAGACAAAGAAGAAGATGATGCAGAGAAGAACATATGGAGGCTAGCAGTTTACATTTGTTGATTTGGATGGTGTCACTGTTGTGTAATTCCTAATAGTTTACAGTGTAATATAAATATAAATACTACTCTATCCGTCCCAATAGCAATGTCTCACTTGCTTTGGGCACGGTTATTAAGAAACAAGAGTAAAAGGAGAAAAAGTGGTAGGCCCTACAGCTTTTAAAGAGTTAATTATTTCCATTTTTGGAATGAAACCTTGCTATTGGGACAACCAAAAAAGGAAAACGATACCTTGCTATTGGGACGGAAGGAGTATATGATTACGGATATTCCCAGTTATATATGCTTGATGTCAGGCTGTAGACTGTTAAATATTACTCTTGTTATACGTATCATTTGTGCAGTATCTTACAGTTTTACATATGTGCATATTCAGATTAAGCTGTTTTTTTTTTTAAATAAGAAATCAAATTCTTCAGATATTGCTTTTAAGAAAAGAGAAATCCTGCGACAAATGTCTTCTGATTTGGTATGAACGGAAAATATTAACACTGGCGGACTCGCAAAAACTCGAATTTCCATTATACAACTCAATGTCAGAGAATCAATCAGTTACAAAACATTGATTTTCCAATGGCATAATGCTTGCTTACCATCATATCAATGGAAAATTTTATGGTTCAATCTCTATGTCTACTGTCACGGCTGATTCATAATGTCTGAGAGTATAAGACATACAAAATGTAAAGATTTCAAACAAAATTGTTATCACGATACGGCAAATAAATGTAATAAATTATGCTCAAAACTGTGAGTTGCTGAGAAATGTAACCATACACCTCGTGCTCTGGAACAACTTATCTATTTTTTGCCATACTGCAGATTGAATATGAAGAAGCTTCTTTGCTTTTTCCTGTAAAATAGGCTGGCGGCGAACGCTTTCACCATGGATCTGGGAATATAGACCAAATAGTGACTTCAGATGAAAATCCAATAATACAGGCAAGGCAATAAACAAGAACATCAAACAGAGCATATAGATACAACTGTTAAAATACTTTTTGACAGAAACTATGATTTATTTTAGAATTGTTCCATAATTCCTCACGAATAATCTGCAGTAAACCAATGACATATTTAGGGTTGTAGGATGCTTCCATGGTTCTGAGCACTGATGATGTTCATAATTAGAAATAGCAAAAATGATGAAGAATTACCTTTAAGAATAACCGGATCATAGCCTGTATAAACTCAAAATTGTTTCTGCATGAAATTTCTTGTATAAAATAATCTAGCAGAAGTCCAATGAAATGCACTTCTGGTCTGTTGCTGGCCTCTTGATCATCGTCATCGTCATCTAGAATCTGAAGCATCCTAAGTTCCATATCCAAAGTCGAAGATGATAAGCCTTTGATATAATCCGTAAATGCTGCGACTGCGGAGATTCAAGTGCAAATAAATGAGATTCAGATATCTATGTTCAAAGCAAGTGAACTTTTAAAATAAATATTAGAAATAGGGAATGGTGAGCAGAGAAGAACTTACAATCATATTCTTCTGCAGAGCGTTGAAGATATTGTAAGAACTCAGATGCTGGAACATCAGCTTTTATCTTTGTTTTCTCTGCTTCACCGGCTTGTGAATCCGTATCACCTTCAGCAGATTCTTTAGGTTTAAACACAATCTCCCCAGACAGGGACGGAATTGATG
Source organism: Agastache rugosa (assembly GCA_031470985.1). Classification (NCBI taxonomy): domain Eukaryota; kingdom Viridiplantae; phylum Streptophyta; class Magnoliopsida; order Lamiales; family Lamiaceae; genus Agastache; species Agastache rugosa. The sequence goes on along the minus strand of CM062602.1, from coordinate 36,572,684 downwards.
GCAAGAAAAAAGGGGCCTTTTCAGGTTTTTTTGGTGGCTCAATTGGTTTGTTCCTAGCTTTTATGATATCAAGATTGATCAAGCTTTGCCATTGACTCTTAGGCAACATAGAGAGGGTGACAAGATCAGGTATTTGTTGATGTTCAATTGGGACGTGAGGAACATCGTGCACTTCCTGGGGACTTGCTTTTTCAACCTCATCAGTGTTTGAATCCACTGAATTCCCAGTTGAGACAGACGGTAGATTGACACTCACAATTTCTTTGCCACTCCCATAGGAACCAGATTTACTAGGGGCAGAAAACATTGCCTGATTCACCCACAAGTAAACCCCATTCTGATCAACATGAGTCGTAGCTAAGACATCCATATTTGGGGATAAAGACAATGCTGTTACAGAAACATCGACATGTATAGCATCTATCTGTCTAGCTAGGATTACATCCCAAATCCTGAGAGTCCCATCCATGCTGGAGGTCAAAAGCCATTTCCCATCCTCGCTAAAGCACACATCAGTTATACGATCCGTGTGACCTTCAAATTTGCGAACCATTCTCAGTGCAACAACATCAAATAAACGGATAACTAAGTCATCTGCCACAGTAGCCAGAAGACCATTGTAACGGTGATGGACAATCTTGACTACTGGACAACCTATTTCCCACCTGGACTTCAACTCACGTCCTTTAAAGTTCCAAACTTTAACATCACCATTCAAACCAGCACTTATCATGATGGTATTGGTTGAATCACAAGCAAGACCAGCAACTTCACCATTGTGGGCGCAGGACTTTCCTTCTGACATATCAACATAACTGCCTCGACTAATACCGGACTGCAGGTTAAACCGCTCAATCCAACCGCCGGCAGTCCCTACCACAGCAAAATTACCACATGCACTGATGGCACAGGCCTTAACTGGTGTTGGGTTCTGTGGGCATGGTGCCAGGATGTGCTCACCAATCACAAAATTTTGAAGCCTCCAGACGTAGGCTTGAGCAGTATCCATATGACACGTAACCACATTGCACCAATCGCGTTCCCTGATTTCAGCAACATCAAATGCGATTACAGGCTTAAGTTTTATTTCAGTTTCCTTCAGCTTGAGTTTTTTTGCTCTTTTCGATACATGGCGTTGAGAAAGTTCCCTGCTCTGTTGATCCTGGATGACAGAGAACAGCCGAAAGGCACGATCCTGGCCAGCAGAAAGGATGTGTCGTCCATTAGAATAGAATCTGATACACTTTGGAGGAGCACTATGCCCACTTCTAAAACGTAGAAGACGAGGATCCCCATCGCTAGTATCAAAAATCCACATTTTTATAGAGTTGTCATTTGATGAACTCATCAATACAGGCTCATTTGCAAGAAAGTGAAGTGAAACTATTGAGCAATCATGGGCCTCTCCAATAACACAATGGAGTTTCCTCTTTTCAAGATTCCATATGCTTATGACACCAGATGAACCACCAGATGCTAAAAGTGGTTGCCCATCAGTGCTGAAAGATAGAGCAGTCACTGAACCTCTAGTAGAATGAGCAAAAGTAACAACTTCTTCATCATATCGTATGTTATGGACATAAACCTTTCCATCAGAACAACCAACAGCAACAACATCCAGTGCAGGGGACGAAACACAGCAGGATATGGCTGAACTCCAGCCTTTGAACTCATAAAGTTTTTTCTTTGTGCTAATGTTCCATAGTTGCAATGAACCTTCCTGACTTCCAACAATTACCTGTTTGCAATGCTTTTAGTGAGAAAAAGTTTAGGAAGAAAACAGGTGTTCCTGCTTAAATATCACCAGTGCATGTTATTGAACCAAATAAGTTACCTTGTTCAAATAAGTATCGGGGTGCATTATGCAGCTTGGCGTAAACTTGTTTCCGAGTGAAATATGACCAACTGGAGAACTATTCTCAGTTATGCCTTTAAATGCCCAGATGAACATATTGCCTTTAACATCAAGGCTTAATACGTGTTCACCAAAAAGTAGCAAGCTATTAATCTTAGCATTATGGCTTTCCCAAGTTGCAACCTGTAAAATGTTCGGTAGAGAACTGCTTCAGTTTAAGCTAAGAAAGATTGCATTAGAAGCCTAAATTATCAGGACCAGTCTGAAACTATATTCTACAACCATATTACAGCAAGTCAAACATTCTAGAACAGATACTGCAAGTCTAGATGATTCTCACCTATGAATGAGAAGCTGAGTGGCCATAAGTACAGGAAATTCACATAACAATATGCTCTATCTATGGATGTACAGAACTAGCCATATCTGATATCTCCATTCCAAGCTGAAGTATTTTAAGATCCAGCACATATAATTTTCATTTCTCTATGTCTCAAGTACCTTATCGGAGTTCAATGGCCAAGCACTAAGCAAAACATAGTGAATTAAGAAAATGTAACTGGAGTTCAATGAAGAATGCAATGCATACTATAGGAAGTTTTTAATATTAATTAACATGAAAGAAAAATACAAGCTAAGTAGTTACTACAACATGCGAAAGCAAAGCAGTTGCAGGTTGGTTACATGAATTCTTTTGTTACCCCTATAAGACTGGAGGAACATAACAATGAAGCAATTCCAGTTCCTCTAGACTTTAATCCCATACTTTACTATTTTAAAGTAACCTTGATCATAACAAGTAAATTCAAGAATTAGCAGCATATTCTGAGAGAGGCTCTCCAAAAAATTAAGAAGTTGAACCATACAAAACAAACTATACTTCCAAAATTATAGTTTATCAGCTAATATACCTGATGAGCACGTTTAAAAACAGCAATATTACATCCATATGCAGCAAATGTGTAGTTGCGATACGAAGCCAAAGCTCGTATTTTCTTTGGTAGTTGTGGTCCTGCACTTCCACATACAATAATAACTTAGCCGTAAAAACATCAAAAGCTTTGAACTGGAGAGTTTAAGCAAACATACTAGAGAAAATCTTATATTACTTCAGCATGGGTGTCGAATCTAAAAAGAAGTATACAATACTAGTAAGAGAACAACAGACACAGCTGCTCTTTCACTTTATATATTTTTTCATTGATACTCAGGTATGCATATAATGAAAATTTATTCGCGCCATATAAAGCAAATAGCTAGAAAAAGACTCAGAGATACATCCCTATTTCAGCAATTCTGCTCTAAAGGTATTTCAAATTTTCCAAAATCAAAATTAATGTGATAAACAATAAGGTAAAAGTACAAGGAAGAAGAGAAGAACAGGAAAAAAAAAAAAGCTTAAAAGTTGGAAAACATACCTACGAGTACTAAATTGAGCTTGGCACACTGCGAGAAGAGGAAAATAAACGTAAGATTCTTTAAAGATAAATAGAATAAAAAAGTAGCAGCAAAATAAAATAGAGTATGTACGTTGTAAATCTGAAAAGCCTTGCCGACGCTAACGGTGACAAAAGTTTCGGTGCCGAGACGCTGTACGGAGAAGGGAACGTGAGTGGTTATGTATCCAATTGCTCGAAACGGCACGAAAATCCCCATTATCAATCACTTTAATTGATAAAGAGATGTGAAGTCAATAAACAGCAGAGTTCTGCAATGGAAGAGATGGGTGGAAGAGTACGGTAACCTTGCGCCGCCGATGATGTACGAGAGCGGCGGAGCGCGGTGGGGAGGGGATTTGGGGTTTTGGAAGTGGAGGAGGGTTTTAGGTGCTGGTTTTTTCTATGAAGTATTTTTTATTTATTTTACTGGTAGTGTTACTTTTTTTAGAAGGGGTTCGTGTTTTGCTGATTTTCTTTTCCTTTTTTCTATAGGCGGTTTTTTGAATGATTATTTCATATCATATCACGACTCACAAGTAGTTAATGCTTTGAAACCTTTCCTTTAAATGGGCTCGCATATTAATTTCCAATTAAATGGGCTCGTACGAACTCCGCACTCTTCAAAATTGGCCCATAAGAAGAATATAAAAATTAAATACACAAAATATTTAGTCCAAATAAATAATCTCTTCTATGGAAGTGCAAAGCTGCGAAAATTCCAATTCAATTCAATTGCAGATAACGCAAAACCCTAGTGCAGCGATAAACCATGGGAATTCTCTCTTGGTTTAGCAGAGGCACCAACGACACCAACACTCCAAAAAAGGATCAATCCGCTCCGGTCTCCATGCCCGGCCCGAAACTCGAACCCGCAGAGGCGCCCGGCATGAACGGCGCGGTGGAGGTCCGCCGCCCCGACGCCGATATCTCGGTTTTCGAGTTCGGTTCGGTGGCCGCCTCCGCGGATAAGGTGACGCTGGCCGGCTACTGCCCCGTCTCCGACGAGCTCGAGCCCTGCCGGTGGGAGATTCTGCCGGCGAGTGGCTCTGACGCGCCGCAGTTCCGGGTGGTTTTTTGAAGGGGAGATTGAGGGAAGAGAGAGAGAGAGAGAGAGATGAGAATCGCTTGTTTTGTTGTTCGATATCTGTCGATTGCGTTGTAAGATATTTTAACTTGGTTGGGAAATTTCTCGCAATTTTAATCCAATTAGGGTTGCCTCAAGTAATGAATGATGTTGGCTGAATTGTTGCTGGTGATTGACACTAATAGTGGTTTGTTCAATTGCTGTAACTGTAACTTGAAATAATCGTGTCTCTCTTTGCTTTCTCTGTTCTTTTCTGTGGAAAAGGATAAAAGATCATCCGAATTCGAATTTGACTACGTTAATTTTATATATTTATTTATATTGATAATCATTTAAACTTTATTTTGGTTTATTGTTCAAACTTTAGCTTAGTGTTTGTTTAATATCTTAAAGTTTACTTTATTTTATTTTATTCTATTCTATTTACTCAAACCTTATTCAATATCTTAATTGCTGGAATCATAAATGCTACTCTGTCCCATTATTCTTGTCTTTATATTCCCTTTTGGGCTGTCCCGTTATTCTTGTCCTGGCTCATAAAAAGTCACTTTCTATCTTTTTACCATTTAAACACCCTTCTCTTTAATTTCCGTGCCCAAAAGAAATGAGACGACGGAGGTAGTAATTTTTATCTAATTGGAATTTTGAGTTTTTTTTTTTTTTTGTGCCCTTGATTACTTCAGATATTCTGTATCACAATTTTGGTCTAGGAAATATACTAGTACTTTTTTGAGGAAAATGTATATACTAGTACTTAAATGAACCATGTAAATTGTGAGGTAAACAACCTAATGCGTAATTCTACTAAAAATGTGTTGCAATCTATATAGGTTTTATAGTTTGTTATTCGTATTATTTTGGACTGATTGTTTTATTATTTGACGTTTTTGGTTTTATCTAAAAATAAGTCCACCCCCCATTAGGCAAATTTCAATCGAATTTCTACATCTTTTTTTAAAGTTATTATTATACGGTCTTGACTAAGGTGGCTGGTAGACATGAGGAATTTGGAATTTAGTGGAAATGGAATAAGCCATATAATGGGAAGACTAAGACTAAGGTGGCTGGTAGACATGAATGGAATTTAGTGGGAATGAAATGAGCCACGTAATGGAATGAAGGTAGGAAATGAATGAATTAAATAATAATATTCATGTGGCCGGTATACATCACGAATGGAATGATCATTCCTTAACTAATTTTATTATCATTCCTTAACTAATTTTATTCTTACGATTAATAATAAAATTCGTATCGCAATTCTTGATGCAAACTTTTGGTGGACGCAGGAAGTACTTATTATAATTTGCTTATTATTAATAATTTTAATAATATTAATATTATTGTTTTTATTATACTTACTACAATTAGCTTAATAATAATATTTATTATTTATTATGTTTTTACTAATTATTATTTTTAATTTAATTATTATAATTAGCTTAAAATAATTATTATAATAATATTAATACTAATAATTATTATAATATTAATTCTAATAATAAGAAATAATAATAATTAATAATAATTAATTAATTATTATTTATTATTATTATAATATTATTATTTTAATTATTATTATAATATTAATATTAATTATTATTATTCCTATTATTTTAATATTATTATTTTTATTATAATTATTTTCATAATAATAATAATAATAATAATTCCTGAAGATGGGGATTAGCTAATACCAGGGGAAGGGAAGAAATGGCTAAACTCATGCTCATGGGATTAATCATTCCTTCTGAAAAAAATACACCAACTGTGAGATTAGGAATAAAGACAGTAATGATCATTCCATTCCAGCATATCAGTCATCCCTAAGATTATCGGCAACAACCAATAAAGGTAGTTGCATGCCACATATTTTAGTTGGGAAAAAAAATCATGGGATGAAAACCGAAGGTGGTCGACCATGAAAAATATGAGACCAAGTGGTCTTGACCCTCTCTAATCAGTTGTAGGTATTGGGTCCTAAAAATATTAGCATCATCTATTATTAATTCATTGTATTTCATGATCTATTCCATTTGTAGGATTATTGACATTTGGAGTTGGAAATTCGAATTGTGCTCACAGAAAAAACAATCAAAGCTTGGTGCTTAGAAAAGTATTTATAGAAGTACAAGCATATGTTAATTTTTTTAATGCATTAGTTCTACTTCTTATTTTCGATAACTATTCACATCTATCCTCTTGTTGTCTATATTTAAAAACATATATTAATTTCACAAGAAGAAAAAAAAGAACACAACGAAACCAAATAGATTAACTTTATTGTTCATAATCAGAAATTCCGAAATACTAGTTCCACGTAACAACATGGATGATGACAATCGAAATCAAGAATTCATCTGAATACTTGAAGGGAATGGTTTGTAGATGTGAAGCCTCCATCAACCATGAGATTCATGCCGCTTACATACCTTGCCTCTTCACTAGCCAAGAAAACCACAGCATTCGCCACATCCTCTGCAGTCAATTCCACGCCCTGCAAGTTTGCATTATTCGCTACAAATCTACGGAAACCAACCCAAGCATCCTCAGTCCTCTCCTCCTCTGGCAAGTGAGCTAGCGACAAGCTCGTTGCAACGGCATAAGGCGATACGCAGTTCACGCGTATGCCGTGTTTCCCTAGCTCCGCCGCGACATTCTTGGTGAGCCCCGAAACAGCATGCTTCGACCCTGCATATGCATGAGGCCCGACACCACCTATGGCACTCGCCACACTGCAGATCGATATAATCGACCCTTTCTTGGCTGGAATCATTATCCGAGCCGCATGCTTCATTCCGATGAACACACCTTTCACGTTTACGTCGAAGACCTTCTCGAATTCGGAGAGTTCGAAGTCACGGATATCTGGACAGGGCGGGCCCGACACCCCGGCATTGTTCACCATAATGTCGAGGGTACCGAACTTGTTCACTGTGAAGTCGACTGCACGCTTGACGTCATCTTCAATTGTTACGTCGCAGTGGCAAAAAGCGATGTCTGAGCTGCCACCTAAGGTTTCGCAGAGATGTTGGCCTTGATCGTCTTGAAGATCGGCTATACAAACTTTTGCACCATGTTTAAGAAACAGAAACACAATGCTCTCTCCGATGCCACTGGCACCTCCGGTGACTAGAGCAACTCTTCCTAATAATCTGAAATCATATGCATACTGTCAAATTCCAATAAATTACAAAAGCAGTAAACATATTAGACTTGGTTATTCTAGCATACTGTCTTGAATGAGTTAAAAATACACGAGAATTACATTGGTAACAAAACCAAACCAAAGAGATGATCATATAATTATGCTTAGGCATTTTCCCCCGATTTTCTTTCTTCCATTCTCTGGTACATAGCATCAGAAAAGAGTTCACAAAGAAAGTAGAAGAAAAGGAAACAGTTCAAAAGGCAATAATATGCAACTATATCCCTCTACACAATCAGATTTGAACTCATTATTCAGAAGCTACTTTTAAATCTTAGAATGAGACTTTGGTTTACACCTGCTAAGAACGCAAAAAATGCACAAAGCTATAGATCTTGTATGTATATGAATATCCAACAATTATGAAGAAATTGTGAGATATCCACTGCTCTCAATATATAAAACAATAAATGCAACATCTATGGAAAACAAACTTTCTGTTAGTATTGGACATGCTTTCCCATGAAAGCAGATATCATATTCCGCATTAAAAATGTCAATCGTGGTTAGAGCAATGTACATGTATGGCAGGTAATACTTGTTTTCATACGCTAGAATGAGAATACTAGTTCATTTGACTAGCTAAGCCTTGAAATCTCAGCTACCAAAGGAGAAACTGAACAAGCTATCAGCCACCAATGTCAATGAAGCAACAAAATGAATGAAGGAGACATATTCGCTGAAAAGAAAGAACAGAATCTAGGCCAACGCCACCCCATCTCAAAATATTAAGAGTGTAACATAAAACTCACTTTTTCTTAAATAAGATAAGATGAAGACAACAATGTATACAAGTACAGTAACATTTTTGCATCAGAAAATAATGTATTTGTCATGAAATTATCAAAAAGAAAAGAACGAATTGGAGTTTTCAAACTACAATGTTAAGTATGACAATGAAATGATGAATCAACCACTTTAAACTGTATTTGAAAGTAATAAATGATACTTCCCTCAAAAAAAATGTTGTATTCCCTCAAAAAAAGAAAGTAATACTATATGATACAAAAAATTTATCAACAACCTTAAAGGGAGAGACTGTGACGACTCGACAATTGCAGTGCTTGTAGCCATACTCCACGATCTGAAAATAATAATAGGCGTAAAAGTCAGTGGGAAACATCATAATATATGCACTTACAACCAACTTCAAAACCCCAATTATCATATGCATGTCATGATAAACGCATCATGACATGAATTGACCGAACACTCGCATATCTATTTAAGAAAAGTCAAGGACCTCTACACCTCAGTTCTTAGCACTTCTAGGCAGTGATCCCTGTAGATCTAGCCTCTCTAGGTTTGCTCATACAAATAACACAATCATAAATTCTAGAAGGCAAAACAGTGGTTTAAACCGGTCAAAATGCACAAATTAAAGCCAGAATCAGCAAGCTCCTGCCCCAAACCCGCTGACCACGTCAATTCCAGCAACTTCGGACATCAGTCTCCGAATCGAAGACCATGGCCAGATTTCTCCAGCTCAAACCCCCAAGTCAATTTCCTATTTCAGCATCGATTTGACGTTGAATTTCAAATCTAGACGCAACGGAAGCCACCACCCCGCTTCAATCCTGCCGCCTCCGGAAAATCGGTTGGCCTCGGTACCACGGCCGGACAGCCCACGGGCTGGATGTGTAAAACCCTTTATCAATTTCACAATCCGGCGTCGAATTGACGCCGGAATTGTTTCAAGTCAAGCCAAACCCTAGCTTTCAATGCGAACGGCGTTCTGCTATTCGCTTCCACAAAGTTTCATCATAACAACTCCAAACATTTCACCAAAATACAAATCAAGTTACAAATTGAAATGGGAAAAAGGTGAATGGGAAGAAGAAAAAACACATACCTTTGGTTCGATTCAATCAGGTAAGACTGTTGTTTATAGAAAAATATAATCTGTTTCTGTAAATTTATACATAAAATTTTCGCGCCTTCAACCAAAATTTGTTCCTGACAGAGCTGCACTGAGCTGTGGAGAGTTGGTTCCTTACTTTGTTCTTTAATTCTAAATTCTAAATTCTAAATTCTAATAATAATTAGGCCAAAATGCATATAAATTCCTGAGCTTTTCTCAAATTCTGGTTTAATTCCAAATTTTTTAATTTTTGCAAAATAAATCTCCACCTTTCAATTTTACTTAATGTTCTCCCGACGACGAATTTGGGTAAAATTCAAAGTGACGTGGCGTTCAAAACGACGTCGTTTTGATTTTAAGAATTAAAAAATAAAACAAATTAAATTACACATCAACAATTAATGTCACATCATCATTTTCTTCCCCTTTGTCTCTCTCTCATATCTCTCTCTCTCTCTCCCTGCCGACTCTCAAGCTCTATCTCTCTTTTCCATCTCTCCTGTCGGCTCTCCATCAACAATTAATGCCACCGCTGCTCTAGATCCAACCGTCGTCGTGACCTCCGCCCAGCATCACCACCGGCCTTCTCTCTCACAGCCGTGCGCTGGACCGCGTCGGAGTAGATGGAGGAAAGGGGTTGTGGCTGTCGTTTTTTGCACAGCAGCAGCAGCTTCGCCTTCCTTCATTTCCGGCGACGGTAATGTCGCGAACAGCAGCAACAGTTCGGAGCAGAGGCGCGGAGGCGCCAGATCTGCAGATTCCGGCGGCGGCGAACGGCTTCCATGGCTGCTGAAGAGGAGATCCGCGCGGTGGCGCGAGCAGCGCGTTCCCGGCGACGCACGGTGCAGCACCGGATCTGCTGCGGTGGCGAGCGAATGGAGGCGCCGGAGCACTGGTTCAATGCTCAGCAGCAGCAGCAGTTCGGGGTGGCTGATTGGTCGCGTTTTCCAGCGACTTGAGCGGGTATGGGCTGCAGTGGCTTTAGCACAATCGACGGCGGGGGCGACGGGAACCGAGGTCGGAGAGAGCAACACGTTTTCAAGCGCACGGCGGGGCTGCCCAGTCTTATTTCTGGCGACCCTTGGTGATAGGATTCCGGCAGCAGCCGTTTTCGGGAGATTAGAGAGAGAGAAAGATGTTAGAGATGATGAGGTGACAGTAATTATAGATGTGTCATTTAATTAATTATTTTTTAAATTTAAAATCAAAACGACGTCGTTTTGAACGTCACGTCACTTTGAATTTAACCCAAATTCGTCGTCTGGAGAACATTAAGCAAAATTGAAAGGTGGAGATTTATATTGCAAAAATTAAAAGGTTTAGAATTAAACCAGAATTTGAGAAAATGTCAGGAATTTGTATGCATTTTGGCCTAATAATTAAATACAATGGGTCCCACTTAGGTCATCGCTCTTTCAAGTTTCAACTCTCTCTACTTTTCTACTCCCACGCAAACGGGCACACAAGTATACAACATTATTCATTAGTCATTTCGACATAAATATTCCACATTATTATAATTATAATTAAATATCCAAATTATAATCAAATTAATAAAAATGATGGAAAATTGATGTGGCTGGCCAGAAAGGATGAGTACAATATTCATCATTAATTCATGCATTTTTTTTAACGAAAAAAACGAATCCACATAAGCATTCAGCAAATCATGCTTGTTTTTTGATGGTCGGAAATTGATTAATAAGACATTTATTAACTTTTTGATAAGTAAATATATTTAACAAGTTATAATGAATTAGTAGATTTATATAGTATAATGTAATGTGCATGAATATATTTAATTTTGATACATTAATGTTATGCACAATTTATTTGTAAGCAACTAAGCATTAACTTTATCTAAAATTAAATTTTCTAAAATAAAGAAAATAACCAAAAAGAAAAAAATAAAACACTCTAAACTTAGAGCATCCACAACGGGGTTTACCCCCGGTCGCTCTCCCTGATCTCTCTCCTATCGACCGGTCACAAGGTGATTTCCATCGTTGGTGACCGGTCACCGGTCGCGCCCGTGGTCTCGTTTGCGCCCTGGGTCGCCACTAGCTCCTCTCTCTCCCCTCCGTCACGTGTCATCCTCTCGTTCTTCCAGCTTGTTTTGAAAGATTGGGTGAGAGACCGCTACCATTGGAAACGATTTTGAAACTAGTCTTTTAATGATTGGGACCACACAAAAAGTATAAAAAGAATTAATTAAATATTGAAAGTCGGATTTCTCGAGAGACACTGCTGATGCTCTTATAAAATTTCACGGTTCTCGAAATTATTAATTTATTTTTTATTTTGAATCAAGTAGACTAGATAGGAAAGTAACCGTTGGTTTGTGTCACGCTACCCGCCATGAAACTGATTGCGAAATGCATAGTGATTTTTTCCATAACACATACAGTCCACGAGTTGTGAAGAAAAATCTAGAATGTGTTTTCTTCATTTTCAACATCAATGGCGGTGCTCTCATCTTCAGTTTCAGCCAGCGCTCTTTCGCTATTCATATCTGACCCACACTCTACCAAGAAAAGCCGTCCCAGAAAATTCTCAATCTCAGTTTCTGCTTCAACAGAGGCTTCTCACGAATCTCAATCAGCCACAAAATCTGAAAATTTTGGAGTTTCGGCAAAAGGGGCATCGCCAAAAGCGCCCTTTGTTGAGTCGCCGGAGTTTCCGTACAGTTATGCGCCGGTAAATCCGAATGGAAGCCCGGTCGTGCGATTTGTACAATCTACTGAGTCTAATATTGAGAGGGTATGTGAAATTGTTGTTATTTGTGCTTTTGCTGTAAAAATTTTCTATTATCGATCGAGGATGAATTTTAGGGCACGATGGTAGAATCCCTTTCGTAAGTTTGATAATCATATATTTGCAGATTTGGAATTACAGAATATGTGGTTTATTTGATTTTGATGGTATATAATTCGATGTTTGTGTGTGTTTAATTATACTGTAATTGGTTCTCCTCAACTGAAGAGTTTTTCTTACATGTTGATCGTCAGTTTGCAGATTTTTTCTTGATCATTCTATTCAGAATTCTTGTTTAATTAAGAAAATTAGCTTGGACAATTTGATTTATAAATTTTGTATAAACCCAATGGGGAGAGGATGAGCTGAATTCATCATATAAAGTCATGCTAATGCTGTCATTTCGCTTTGGCGGATCAATGGAAGTTCATAATAACATCATTATAATTTGATTATTATGAGCTAATTTATTGATTACCTTACTATCATCATGATCTGTAAGACTGTAACTATTTCCTCAAAAAAAAAAAAAATCATGATCTGTACATATACTTAAAACAGATGCCTTGTAACCGAGGTTGATGATATGAAATAGATGTGCTTCGATTTATCAGCAGCGAAATCCTTTGTCTAGACTGGGGCAAAATGGAAAACATGCTAATAAACGTATCTTTTGCTCGATTTTTGAAGATCACCTTCATGAACTAATGATCATGTAATAACATATAACGTAACGATTAAAGAATACAGTGGCAGGTGAGTTTGAAGCTACCAAATTCAATTCTTTTTTAATGTTTTGAATTTCTTTTTACTCGTGCAGGTCATATTTGATTTCCGGTTTTTGGCACTTCTAGCAGTTGGGGGTTCGTTGGCTGGCTCGGTGTTGTGCTTTCTCAATGTAATTTCCTTATCCCTTAAACTCTATTATTTGGAGCTAAAACTCAGACAGAAAGCCAATGATCTCCTCTCATCCATCAATATGAATAATTCTACTTAATTTATTCTACTAGTTATTGAAATTATTTGAGGAAATCCTAGCTAGTTAAATGTAATAATATAATGCTTCTCCTTTCACGTTGGCTGATTATCAATATGGGATGTGACTTAGAATCAAATGATGCAAAACATTGATGAAAGTTAAATGAATATGTGCCTTATTTTTAACTTCCTTTTTTACGGTAACCATTGAATCAGATGAGTGAGAGGGTCACTATATATTTCATTTAAAGAAAACCTACAGATTAGTGGCACATTGCTTCACATCAATAATAAGCCAAATGGCCAATTATTTAAAGAATAAGATGAGTCCTCTCCTCTTATGATGTATATATATATATATATATTCTATTTACATGATATTTTTGTAGGGATGCGTCTACATATTTGATGCATATAAAGTATACTGGACAAGCTGCGTTAAAGGGGTCCATTCTGGCCAAATGGTTCTAAGATTAGTTGAAGCCATTGGTGAGTTTCTAAAGTCTTTTTATTATCATTATAAATATTAGCTGGTAAATATATATATATATTTTCTCTGATATTGTTATCTGATTGAATAACTAATTGGAATATATATCTGGTTATTCGGGTCCAGATGTGTATCTTGCTGGGACTGTTATGTTAATATTCGGGATGGGGTTGTACGGGCTATTCATTTCAAATGTGCCCCCTAATGTCCCTGCATCTTCTGACCGCGCACTCAGGGGATCTTCCTTGTTTGGCATGTTTGCTTTGAAGGTACATATATATATATATGCTGGATCATCATGTTGTCGAATTTGTTTGTTTCTGTTACAGAAGAAGATGATGAATTTGTGTGTGGGTGGTGCAGGAGAGGCCAAAGTGGATGAAGATCAGCTCACTGAATGAGCTGAAGACGAAAGTGGGACATGTGATAGTGATGATACTTCTGGTGAAGATGTTTGAAAGGAGTAAGTGTGTAACAATAACGACCGGTTTCGACTTACTAACCTACTCCGTCTGTATATTCTTGTCTTCCGCTTCCTTGTACATTCTTCACAATCTTCACAGATCCGAAAACGATTAGAATTTTGTATTGGAATTGTATTCCACCTCAAACACACCAAATATATGAATATTAATTCTACCTATATTGGCAATGACATGTTCTTTGTTTGGAAACGGCTTTTCGAAATAGTTATTTACACTGTGATAGTAGATACTAGTTCCTAACATATTGATAGTAGTTTTTTTTAGTACTCAAGATGATAGATTGATAGTCCGTCCTGATACTAAGATTATTGGCAATCAATATCCATAAATTTGGCTAAGACCATGTTTATTGACTATCGGTCACCATGAACTTAGCTAAAAGACAAAGAGGAAAAGAATTAAAAAAGAAAAAGGAAAATTAAATAATGAGGGCCCTTCGAGGTCACCATGAATTAAGCTAGTTAAAAGACAGAGGAAAAGAATAAAAAAATAAAAAAAGGAAAATTACATAATGAGTGCCAATCGATTGGTGATGTAGTTGACATACCTGCCAAACAACCAACCTCATGAATTTATCTTTCTACTGTCACATGACCCAAAAATAATGGTGCGTTTGCCGGGAGTCGAACCCGGGTCTATTGCTTGGAAGGCAATTATCCTAACCGTTGGACTACAAACGCTTGATGCTTGCAAATAATATAATTAAACAATATATTTCAAACATCGAGACAGTACTTGGAGTGAAATGCATATTGATGATGTTATTTGATTATTTTAATGTCTAATTTTCATACTAAATTAATACCGTTATTTGGGATTGCGTCAAGGCTCAATCTTGGTTTCTATTTAAGCAATAATATTTTTCATTTTATAATATATATAGTTCGTTTAACAGTAAATTATTTTCTATTGTTTGTTAGGTATATTTTTCTTTGAATATACATATTTTTATTATATAAAACTATTACATCGATGTATAATTCTAATAATTAATTATTTAAAATTTCATGCCCCTAAAGCCTAAATTAAATAAAAAATAATTAAAGTCGGTACTTTGATCCAAGTTAGAGATGACAATGCGTGATTGGTCCAAGTTAAAGATGACAATGCGTGATGGACTCAATGGGTAATCCGCACACATGACGGATATGGAGAATTACACATTTGATGATTATGAATGCAGGCACAAGCCGAGTAACTGTCTACAATATTTGATGGGGATGAGCGCCTAAGGATGTAATCGAGTCGAACCAAAACTGAGTCGAGTACTGCTAATTAAATTTTTATTATGAATAAAAAATTAATTAGGAATTAAAAAATTCTAACTAATGAATTAATTATGATTCTTTAATTATCTCCTAATTATTCCATAAAGTATAGTATATCAAGACACATGAACAAGAGTTTAAGTAGACACACAAGTCAATTCCTTACTTCATGTGGACATAGGGTGGTAATTTAGACAGATAGCACAAAGTGAATATAAATTACTAAATCTTTTCACACACACACACATATATACATATATATATATATATATATATATATATTAATTTTAACTACAATGACAAAAATAATACTCCTTCCATCCCAAATCAATAGACCCGAAGGCCCCGACACTGATATTAAGAAAATGAATTGTTTATAATAAAATTGGAAAGAGAACGTAGTTTTTCGAAGGGTAATTATGTCAAATCAAGTAAGAGAAAGAAATGAGAGTAGCTTTTTGTGACATAATGACGTATTGTGGACTAATGTACTTTCTACTTTAGGAATAAGCCTATTGAATTGAGACGTCCATATAAGGAAAGCGAACCTATTGATTTGAGACAGAGGGAGTAATGAAAACACGTGATCTCATTGCATTGTCTGCATCCAACCAGTACTAAACAATGAAGAAGGAGAATTATAAGAAAAGAGAGCATAATTCTTGAATCCTATGTAATAATTGAAATAAAAGGATGCAATAGAGCTGCCTAGAATCATGAAATGGAATTTCACTAGCACCTGCAAAAATCAAGCATTACAAATTCTACAAGGAATTCTAGTTTGTTTACCCTTTTCTTTTCCTTTTTCTATTCTATGAGCAAATGACTCTCTCTCATTTCGATCCCAAAAAAGAGTGTAGAAATGCATGGTAATTTCAAGTAAGCTTGTAGTCGAGCATATCCTTGATGCTTAACCGAATTGAAGGCCCCATTGATGAGCATACGTGGGCACTTTTCCAGTACACTCCTTTCGCCCCCGTCGGCTTGTTTGTTTCGACTGATTTCTGCACCAAACATACAGATTCATTTCTGATGACTCAAAGCTGCACACAAATGTGTAAATATGAAGGAGATGCATTCATCCTACCACAGCAGCGAAGAAGTTTGCAATAAGATCTTCCTCTGAGAAATCTGCCTTCCCAAAACGTAAATGAACAATCCCAGTTTTATCAGCTCGATACTCAACTTTCCCTTTCTTGAATTCCTCTATGGCCTGCATGCGGTATTTATCCAATGTTATTCAATATCTTTTAGAAAGCCAATGAAACAAAATTTCATGCTACCAGTCGAGGCACAAGAAAAATTGTTCAATGGTTTATAGAGACGATTAATCATGTATCTATAATACACATTGAGGAAAATCAACAACTATAATTCATAGAGTACCTGAGGTATGTTTGTAGTCACTGTACCAGCCTTTGGATTTGGCATAAGTCCTCGAGGTCCGAGAAATTTTCCAAGACTTGCAACCTGAAGGTAAAACTCGTTATTTTATACATGCCGAATTAATGCATGAAACTGAGAGCAGAAAGAGTACAAGAATCAACTAAAACAACTACTAGAAATAAATCCCAAGTTTAGACGTGTGCATGCACACACACACACAAAGAGTGAAACACGAGGATATATGCCCTATACAGAAGGACACAATGACCGGCCAAAGATAAGAAGTGTTGGTATGGTGTAATTGATAAACATTAAACTTCACCATTGATCGGTTGCCCAGTCAAATCATAAACCTTGTTGAGAGAGGTTTCAATTAGACTACAAATTACAATGGTAGATATTCTTGAACCACTAGAAAAAATGCCAAGAGAACAATTAATGTATATAGTAGGAATTCAAGAAGCAAATCTGCAGATCCACACCTTAGGCATCATATCCGGTGTTGCAATCAATTTGTCGAAATCCATAAATCCTCCTTTTATCAGTCCTATCAAGTCCTCTCCACCAACTATATCAGCTCCAGCATTTTTTGCTTCATCAAACTTCTCACCTACAGAAGAAAATCAACTGTAGAACAATGAAGCTAAGGAGATGGTAAAAGGTGTCTCAGAAAAGTGGAGTACAAAGAAAAGGAATAGTATGAATTATAAACACTTAATTTTCAGCAGAAATAAATTATCACACGACAGAGCTGAAAATTAACATCCCTGCAATACAGTGGTCGCACAAATGGCACAAGATCCAACTGTGTTGTTTAGCGCTTAGAAGCAAAACTTATTTCTATTTCCCCTGGATATATAACCAAATTCACGAGGAAAGTATGGTAAATTTTGTTAACTTCATGTGAATGGTCTCGTCATTCCCCATTCTGCTAGTGCCTAGAGCTCTCAAAAGGCCCGCACAAAAAGCAAGGAATATAATCAAATTTTAACACTTCTTTTGTCATGTAAAGTTTTACTGTATCAACCATGGAAATGTAGGTAGCCCTTTTTTTTTGAGAAGCGGAAATGTAGGTAGCTAATTACAAAGAATTTACGAACCTACTGTTGGTGAAATATCAGAAAAGACTTACTGCAGTTTTTATGTATTTATGTTGGTTTTCGGCATCTATTTTAGCAAAATTTCTACGTGGTAGTAAGTTTTAGAATGATAAGGTACTAAAAAAAATGAAGAGGTAGAAGAATATTTTTTGCACTCTGAAAACATCTCGATTTTGACTGCATAGAGTTTGTATTATTTGGCACACAAATGGTTATGACATGCGTCTCACTGGAACGGGAAAAATATAATGAAGTACCTTGAGTAAGGACCGCAACTTTAACTGTCTGACCAGTCCCCTTCGGCAAATTTACCTATAAATGATATTTCATCAAGCACTTACCAGAAGATATTAGCTTGAAAACTTTCTTTCGTAAAGCGAGATAAGAAGGAGAAACTTACAGTTGCTCTCAATTGTTGATCGTTATACTTGGGATCAATATTAAGACGGAAATGGGCTTCAATAGTTTCAACAAACTTTGTACTCGATGTTTGCTTGACCAGTGATATTGCAGTCTTTAGGTCATACTCCTGCTTGGTTTCCCTCAAATTTTGAATTTCCAAAAATCTCTTCGACCTTGTCTGTCACTCAAGAAGAAGCAGAAAATCATGATCAATGAATATCTAATTTAATTGAGAGCATTGAGGAATTCAACAACGCAAGAAACCAGAATAAAAAATAGACTAGCCAAAATGAAATATATTGACTTCCACAGAAAAAGAGTTTCATTGGTCAATCAACTTTCCTACTCAAACTCGGTAAATTCCTTAGTAGGAATTTCTCTGTCTACCTTCTTTCCTAGCCTGCTGCTTGACAATTCAAGAAAGAAAATAAAATCCTTTTGAAATAAAAAGAAGCAATGTTAAGGCAACTGAAGGTAGGACCCTAGACCACCATACAATCTAAAAGCCACACACGAGCACACAAATAGAGCTTAAGCGTTAGTTTGGCCACGGAGCATTAGACTTCTGATGAAGCGACATAACACACTAGGACCAATCCTTGAAATCATGAAATTGTAAAGTTCACGACACTAAAACACAAACGTCATAATGTTTTTTTCTGATTCCACTTGAGTGAGATCTGGTAAAAGTTTTTACAATGAGAAACGGAAACAAGAAGTACAGGACATGAACCGAACAAGTAAATCCTCTTATACAGATTTATATATATTGATAACATTGCACCTCTTAACGGAACAAGTGACCCAAATGAACATTCGACAGTGCCTTTAGCTCCAAAGGCCGAGCCACGTGTTCATTTGTGCTAACCTTTTTCTCACTTCACAGTCCACATTAAATTATGACAACATTCATTATAAATTTAAGGAACCTCACGATCAAAAGAACCTCAACTTGCTAGAACAAAGAAAAGTAGAACTTAAGATATTTATATCATGATCAAATTGCATATAAAGGGCCACTAGAGCGAAAAAGAACAAGAAGATCACACTTATACACGTACTCAGTGTGTCACTGCAAGCTTCAAATTCTCCACGAAAGAATTAAAACCCAGAATTCAACCAGAACCCCACAAAGAGAAATCATTTACACAGTATTTACAATGCCACATTTCTACGAGCAAACCTCAATTACGAATGAGCATATCCAAAAAAAAACGAAATCAAACGAAAAGAAAATATTTTACTAGACATACTCTGTCTCTCTTCAATGGCAACGCAGCCTTGCCTTTCTTGGGCTTCGCAGCAACCGCCGCACCACCGCCGTCATAATCTTGCTGCAGCTCCGTAGCGTCTTCCGCTAACTCGGGTTCGGCGACCAATGCGGCAGCCACGAGATATTTCGATAAGCGGCCATTGTTGTCCGAGGCCCTGCTGCTTTGAAGCACCAACGGATAGAGAGAGAAAATCTTAGTTGAATTATAGAAGAGGCGCGGCTTGAATGAGAGAGATGCGGCGGAGGGGGCAGCGTTGGAGGCAGAATTGAGGACTTGACGGTGGGCTGCAGCGGCCTTGAGGGCGGAGGATGGAGCTACGGACGCCATTTTCAGGTGTGTGGAGTTTTATCGGTGGGGAATGTTTTTATACATGCTATGCGCTATGCCTATGCCTATGCTATCCATTTGGCAGCTTTTCTTTTTTCTTTTTTCTTTTTTCTTTTTTTCTTTTTAGCTCCATCAAATTACATGTTGCCCAGATACATTAGTTGGGAAAATTATTCAAAAAATTCGAAATTATGCTGTATTTATTTATTTATTTTTAAAATATTTCATAAAGTTTACTTTTACACAGTTTTACAATTTTCATAATACGTTTCAGTTTTTCACAATTTTAACGCCTTTATTTTTAATTCAACTTATTTACTACTCCTCCATATAAAAGGGTTAATTTATCTAAAATACACTTCTTTTTTTCGGATTTTGAAATTTAACATGACTTTCAAAAAGTCTCTGTAAATATACAACTTTTACATTCATTTGAAGTTTGACACGGCGAAAACCTCCAGCGATAAACGTGACAATTTTTAATTGACGTGACATTTCATTTTTGACGTAGCTATCGGAATAAGACGAAACGATGTCGTTTTAACCAAAATTTGCACATCATTGTTTAACAATTTGAATAAGGCACCCATAACAGCGGATTGCCGGATTGTTAATCCGTCCAAGATGTTCTCATCACAACAGGTTCGCCATGAAGATGAGGCTACAAAGAAGAGGATGTGCTGATGGGGTTACGCGAGAGCGAGAGTAAGCCCTAAATTGTGAAATCTCAATCTAAGTGAAAAGCTCTGAAACAATTTAACCGTGAAACGTCATTTTTTAAGTAAAAAACAATGCCGTTTCTCTCATCGCAAAAAAATTTCACGTGTAAATTCCGACAGCCACATTAGATGTAATTTGAAGATTTTTCAGAATTCATGTCAAAATTAAAACGAATGTAAAGGTGGTGTATTTACAGAGACTTTTTGAAAATCATGTTAAAATTCAAAATCAGAAAAATGTGGTGTATTTTAAGCAACTAACCCTATATAAAACATAGTACTCCCTCCGTCCCGTTGATCTTGGCCTAGTTCTTTTCAGCACGGGTATTAAAAAGAAATGTATTAAATGTAAAAGTTATGTTTAGTGTAGTTTATATATATTATTTTATTGACTAGTATTTTTTATTGACTTTTCAATCCTGCAGTGTTTTTTATTGACTTTTGGACTTAATTAATGTACTACTTGAGCCATAATTTTGTCCAAAAAAGGAAACATGCCAAGATGAGTGGGACGGCCCAAAAAGGAAAACATGCCAAGATGAGTGGGATGGAGGGAGTATTAAATTTGGCAGTCTAAATTGATATATAAGGTAAATTTAATTCATGATAAATTGTTATATTTCTCATACGTATGATGTGTTAAATTACATTATTGTCCTTATATTTGATATAAATCAGGATGTAATAAATAAAGCAAATTGTTTAAAACAATGTTCTTTTGATATAAGTATAGATTTAAAAAAAAAACTTTGTTTATGTTAAAAAAAAATAACAGTACAGAGACATTATAATAAAACAAAAAATTGTACAAGAACTGCTAGGGCTTCTCAAAAAAAAAAAGTGTTTTGCCATATATAAGCAGACATGTTATGCTATTAATACAACATAGAAATATTACATAATACAAATTGATGTTATCACAC
This sequence comes from Agastache rugosa, assembly GCA_031470985.1. Lineage (NCBI taxonomy): Eukaryota > Viridiplantae > Streptophyta > Magnoliopsida > Lamiales > Lamiaceae > Agastache > Agastache rugosa. The sequence goes on along the minus strand of CM062602.1, from coordinate 36,551,131 downwards.
AATCAAATAGTCACTCCTAGATATTACATTGATACAGCGATAAATGATCAGATTATTAACCTCATTTTGGCAATAAGTAAACTGTACAGTTATAGGTTGCAAGATCGGTTGATTCGTGTGGGATAGGCTCTGCTACCAACTCACTTCCTTTTGAAAGTTATCGGAAAATCCCAAACTCGAGCAATTCTTTTCCTTTTCTGCTGGAAAATAATATAATGCTGAGAAAATAATAGCATATCTTACTGAGTAGTTACACTCTTTGCAAGATTTCTGGGTTGATCAACATTGTGTCCTCGCAGTACAGTCAGATGATACGCCAGAAGCTGCAGTAATGCCAACAGTTAAATTCATAACTTTTACGTGCTAGCGTTGTAATGCAACACCGGTTTCAGAAGGGAGTGACCATCAAACCTGTAAAGGAACTATGTTAATTACTGGCTGCAGACACAACTTGAGGAACTTCAATAACACGGCAACATTCACCCACACATGCAGATGCTGCATCTCCTTTACTGCACATCACTATAAGTCGGCCTTTCCGAGCATGAAGTTGCTGAATAACAGACTGCTGTTTGCTGTCCGTGACAAGAATCTCAAATGTATATTAGCATTGATGAAACATATCATGCTACAAAATTCCTTACTAGGAAAAGATTTAACCTGAAACAAGCGTCGCGGGTAGCAATAACAACGATAGGGAGAGTTTCATCGACTAATGCCAAGGGTCCATGCTTCATTTCACCAGCTAGTATTCCTTCAGTGTGCATAAGTGCTACTTCTTTTACCTTCAAAGCACCTTCCAGAGCTGTTGCATAGTTATACCCTCTTCCAAAAACCAGAAGTGACTGCTCGGAAATCGGCAACTTGGCAAGATCTTTCATTTCTTGGTCAAGCTTGAGAACTTCTTTCACTTTACCTACAATCCATTTCAAGTAATAGAAAAACGAAAAACGTAATCAGGGACATGGCTAGAACTTAATTAGAACATGTCCCTAACTAGATATACCTGGCAGGTCAAATAGGCCATCTATTATTGCTTCCCTTCTTGCTTGACTAGATATCCCGTCAGCTCCAATTGCAAGAGCCAACATAGCCATTGCTACAATTTGACTTGTGTATGCCTGATCATGAAAAGTGCATGCAAAATATAACTAAATCATCTGGAGTCCATCAAAACACAGAAAGAGAGAGAAAAAAAGTACTTATGTACTATTAGTGAACCTTGGTACTAGCAACGCCTATCTCACAACCAGCATTTAAATGAACCCCACAATGTGTATTTCTAGCAATTGCACTGCCAACAGTGTTAGTGATTCCAACACACAATGCACCATTTTCTAGTGCATATTCCAATGCTTGTAATGTGTCAGAAGTTTCGCCTGATTGACTAACAAAGACAGCGGTATCTTCTCTATATATAGGCCCCTGCCTATCCAGTAGATCACTAGCAATTTCCATTGTTACAGGAATACCTGCAATAGAACATGACTTTAGGGTACGATCAGAAAAAGTTTGTCTCGTCATAGATTGTAATTGTTGCCAAAACTAACCAGAAAGTTCTTCCAAAATGGGCCTTGTAGCTAAGGCTGCATTATAACTAGTACCACAGCCAATAAAAACAATCCTTCTGCTTCTCATTATGGTTTTGAGATGATCCTTTAACCCTCCTAAAAAAACACTCTTCAACTTGCACGATCCTCCGCATATAAGCCTTCCTCGCATTGTTGTTGTAAGAGATTCTGGTTGTTCATGAATTTCTTTCTGCATGTAATGCTCATACTTCCCTTATTAATTTGTTCAACCTCCATTTTTAGAACTGATAAAGCGCGTTGGACAGAAACAGGCCTAACAGAAGTTCCACTATGTTCACATTTAGCATTGTCAAACTTGAAAATGAATGCACCTCCATCCTGGACAGAGAAAAGTCGATAAAGGTAAAGCTCATGCAAGAAAAAAATGGAATGGAACTAGCATTTCTTCAAAAATATATACTATCTGCGTAATATATATATATATATATATATATATATATGTAATATGCATGCATTATGTTATACAGTCCTTTTGAATTTATATATGTTATCAATCCCTGGATTTGCAGAAAATGAGGGTCTTTGCAACTAACCCCAAACCACTGCAAGTGCCGAACTGCAGATGCTTTTTGTATTAAGCCATAAAAATATAGTTTTACAATCGGTTATTTGCACAACTCACTGCATTCAGGAGATTAAGAGAAAAGGACGAGAATAAAAGTCTTTACATTTATTCTCAATGACCATACTTGGTATAAGTAATTGCACAATTTAAAGTAAATCTCACAAAACATATACTGCAGATATTGAGACAACAAAATGTCAAACATCCTTGGTCTGAAATTTTTTCTAAACTTAATTTTACACATAAAAAGATAAATGTCATCCAAACTCAGAATATTGGATACAGTGATTTCCTTAACAAAAGCACAAAATTGGGTAACACTCGTGTGTGAAGTTGACAGATTTGAGCATCATAAACAGTATAGGAATGGCCGAGTTAAGATAGAGACACTTTTCGAAACTTCCCTCCAGTTTTCTCTAACTTCAATAAATTAACATATATTAATTACCTTCAAATGAACGACCTCATTATCCTCAATCACCAAGACCTTTTTAGTGTGCTCCACCACAGCACTGGCATCACTTGAGAGAAAGAGCTCCTTTGGTTTCCCATTGCTTGAAAGAAATTCAGTTTCATTAATAGATTGTCCAACAGTTGCCTCTTCATTTAATTCCTGCAACAATAGATGCTTACTTTCAAAATGTACATCTCATTCTGACTATGACGGACAAATGCATGAAGCACCAATGTGTACCCGAATTTACATATGGAAATGTTAATCTTTTACCAAAAACAAGTCATTTATCCCCAACTTCTAAGAAATTATGTTAAGAGTACTAAGACTAAGGTAAAACAAATGTAACCATTCTAAATTGTACTGTAGGGCTAATTTCTCAACTAATGAATAAAAGAGAAGACATAAGAAAGATATGATTTTCCACACGGCATATAACTTCGCAGAAGTTATGATAGTAATCAGAAGGTTTAAGCAGCAACTACTATAAATAAATGCATAGTAATTGTTTAGAAAAAGAGCCACATACAACTTACTTTCACGCCAATAAGTAATGGACTGCCGCGTTTATATGCTACCAACTCATCTGGAAAGTGCCGGCTTTTGAAAATCAGAGCATATGCTCCTTCAAGATGCCTCATCACTTCAAGTATGAGTTGACTAAATGTCACGCTGCTGCCACCTAAACTAAGGCGTAAAAGTTGGCAAATCATGAATAACAAACAAAATGTACAGGACAAAATTAAAGAACAAGGGTTGTAAATTTCAAGCAACCACTTAAATTATTTAAAATGAAGATGATTCAAACAAGATTTCATAAAATTAGATAACAGAGATGTGTCTGATACTAGACAAACATATGATGGAAAACAAAGTTTGAATCCCGCTTGCCCATGTGCGAAGATTTCCAGATATGTGAGTGTAAATGCATGCTGTTGACACATTTCCCCCCATAATCCAAATTTTTTTCACCTACTAATACTAACCTTGGTAATAACTTTTTGTTATTTGCTTAAATCAGCAACCAATTTTCGCATCATAAAAATTTTGCTTTTTGTTAAATTAGTGAAGAATGAAATACATGCAATTTGTACTTGACGTATATGAGTAATGTGCCTCAATATGCATGTAACCACTATGAAAGCCTTGGGGAGTTTGTTCACATTGCCCATTAGATAACTATGAAGTAAGGACCAACTTAAAAAAATAAAATAAAATAAAATAAAAAATAAAAAATAAAATATAAAATTATAGCAACGACTACAGGTTTTACCGGCATTGGAGCAACATACCTTCTTCCTTTGTCTTATCAAAGATGAACTTCACAAGCTTTGCAATGACTTCTGTATCAGTTTCAGATTCAAAAGTAAAACCATGTCAAACTAATGTCTCTTTTAACACCTAAAACATTGCATTAAAGAGTGAATTTCAAGATATAACTGATATTTAATGTTTATTCAGATAATACAAATTTCAAGAACCAAAATATTATCTGAAAAAGAATTGAAGGTATGGAGACAAGATACCGTCTCCAAGAATAAAATGTCTGTGTGAAAATTCTGTAAATTGGCAACAAAAAATTATAAAGATGATTGCATGTAGATACGAAATCCAACAATTAAAACCATTCGAGTTGATGAAACGCCAGCTATGATATGGAAAATAAACACATAATATTATCCACTGCATCAAGGGAGTAGACAAAGGAGCAATATTTTAAAATTCATCCACAGTTGAAAAGGGCTATTCGTAGCAAAAGCACAATACTGCATTTGGTATTCTCTGTAGACCAGCTCACAATTTGGCCAACTTGAAAGTTTAAACCATGCAAAACCAAAATTTCAGTTAGAGCCTACAACACTCTGGAATATTTTTAGTTTTTGATTCAGATAACCAGATTAAATACGAAATTGGATCACAACTAGTACTAAACCAAATACATTACCAGCAACCAAGAAATCTACCAAATGGTATAGACAACAGGTAATGGCAGGTCTAGAAACCTGTCATCATCTGGATATCTTAGCTACAGTACTGTGAGACCTGACATTCCAAATTTGAATTGCAAGCTTTAGAATTCCTTGATAATCTAGTTAGTAATGTATATTCTCCCAGATTCTGAGATTGAACTAGACAATTAATTACACCCCAATCCAACGGTCTTCATAGGTACATATCTTTCAGCTATTAACCGTAAGTACTGCTCATGCTAATCATCAACTTCAATCTCTTCGCAACTTTTCACTCCCCCTCTTGTCAACCAGTTTTACTGGTACAAGATATCTGAGTTCTATGATGATATTAAACGCCAAAGTATCAAAGGAAGGGCATAACATTTTGAAGTAGAAAAAAGAAAATTGCATATCATGCAGCTATAATGAAAACAAAACCTAGATTCATGATCAGATCATACATGGAAATAGAAGGGAAAAAAGAGAGCATAAAAAGGACAAACCAACCTCATAATTGGTTATAATTCCATTATGCACAACCAAAAACTCATTTCCTGGATCAGATGTCTGAGGATGACTATTCTTTAGAGATGGTTCGCTATGGGTTGCCCAGCGGGTATGGGCTATTCCGGCGTGCATCAAAAAGGACTCTTCCAAATTTAATTCCGTAATGGAAGCCTCTGGAAATATATATGAAAATGAACTACGTCTAGTTACTTACAGCCATAGAAGGCAAAAAAACGTCATAAATCTCATATGTTGAGTAAAGTTCTAGTATAAAGGATTTAGAAGGCTCTTAGATAAAAAAACAAAGTAGAATTTCTGTAGTATTTGTTCATGCTGTTACAAATATCAAAATTATTTTATTTGCTGTCATTCATGCAACCTTCAAAGATGTCAATTCTGTCTTTTGTAAGAGCTGGTGAGATTTCTATCCGCTGCCACACATGCACCATACCTCACATTCTCTGGCCTATTAACTTCAGTGCATACACGTTTATCTGCTAACAGCTGAAGTTCTGAACTAGACTAATCTAAGAAGGAAAATAAGATCTCTCGTTTGTAGAAAGCAGAATAAAACATGGGGCGACAGATCCATTACATCAGACCAAAAAATTAATTAAAGCCTTATTACTAATTCATAAGTAAATCATGTGAGGTAATCATAACTGTATTAGCACTTAAACCAAATGCGGAGCTTCATGATATTGAATGCACAAATGGAGGACTGTATAAATTAGTATAAAAACCATGAAAAACCGGCATAGAAAGGCCAACGGTGGAAATTCAACAAAAAACTGAAATTGATCGCATTCTGCATAGAGGAAACGACCTAGAAAATCCAAAGAACAATGACCTCACCAGAATTTGTTACCTCCAAATCACAAATCATAACCAAAAAGAAGATAAACTTTCGCGGCAGCATTAAATAACAATAATTTATAACTTACCTCGGTAGACTGCTCTGACAAGTGAGTCGATGTTGCCTGCCTGGCGGAAGACGAGAGGCGGAAGCGCAAAGCTGCGGTCCGAAGTGACGGCGGAGTCAACAGAAATGCCGGCGGAATCATAGCCTCGGTGCTCCAAACGGCGGAGGCCGTTGAACAGCACTTCCAGAATGTAGCGTCTCTCTCTGCTCACATTGAAATTTAGGTACGCAAAGATCCCACACATAATTGTTCCTTCTTCTTCTACTACTTTTTGGCGCCGGTGGTTGTTAAATGATTTGCAGACAAAAAACTGTCAAGAGAGAGAGAGAGAGAGGGAGTGGGAGGGAAGAACCACAGTTTTGACTAGTGGAATTGTGTCATCTTTTTTCATTATAAATTTGACCGATTGGTATTATAAATAAATACTCGTGCCCTCAATTTTCTTTATTTATATACATCTCTCTTTCGCGCTCCTTAAATTTAATGCGCAACAGTCACATGGAAGATTGAAGATATGTGGATAATATAACAAATTTGAGTGTATATAGCAAAATATTCCTGTATTGTCAATAAATCCCATATTTATCATTATCATAATCTAGCGGACACGTAATTTAATGAACATAATTGACCAGTTATGACTCGTGAGTAATTATTTCAAAACCTTATTGCCAAGTGTAGTAATAGAACAAAAAAAATGCTGGGCTTAGAGCTGTCACTTTTCACTATGAATAGCTGTTTTTGGCATTTTTAATCCAAAAGTGCTTTGTATTAGTCTAATTTTATCAAGTAAGTAATTAAATCCAACCCAATTACCCAATTTTTTAATTAAAAATTTCATTTCTCATTCGCTCAACACGACATACAACACAACTCAGTTTCATCACTTTTATACTTTATCAATAACACCAACTTAATTTTTTTTTATTTTTCTATTATTTATTAATTGCATATTGTCTATAGTCAATTTTTGTTATATTTAAAATGCGTAAGGAACATATAAAAAATATTTGATATTATAAATTCATAATTATAATAATGAAAAATTACTATACGCTTAAAATAAACTACGAATTCAATAATACAGAGAAAATTGTAATAGTTGGAATACTGATGGTCCCTGAGCTGGGTATTTGGTGTAGAGGGGGGGTGAATACACCAAATAGATTTTTCGAAACTTTTTCAAGTTAAATCACAGAGTTGGTGAGCTCAGTTATCGATCCAGCTGGGGAGGGTCAGCTGGGTAAATAACTCAGCTGGAGGTGCGGAAAGTGGTGGTTTGAAAACTTAGCTCGGTTACTTAGAAAAACTCAGTTTGAAAATATTAACTTAACGTTTTCAGCTTAGTCAGGTTGTGCAACTTTTAGAGAGACACAGCTGTCTTTGGAGAGCAGCTGTGTGTGCAGTTTTGAACAAATATGCAATGATATGAAGGAGTTAGTACACAGCTGAATATAAAGCGAAAGTAAAGAGAGAGAGAGAGAGAAACACGCGAGTTTTTACGTGGTTCGGAGTAACACCTCCTACGTCCACGACCAGGTTCACTGGTAATCCACTACCACTTGGTTTCCAAGTACCAAGCAACTTCACAACTCTAACCCGAGCTGTGTTCCAACAGTTTGCGGGCACTGTCAAGCCTACACCTTCAGTTTCCGGGTACTGAAGAACCTATCCACTCGAATTACGCGCTTCGAGCAAGCGTACCTTTACCTAACCTTTCTGGGTTTGGGTTTGGGTATGGGGTTCCAACTGTGAACGAGTTCTTACAATTAAGAACTTTAGAGTATGATGAACTCGTTCGAAATCTAGGCTTAAGATATACAATGAGTTTGGCCTAGGGAACAGACGAAAAACTAAGCAGTTTCTTAACTAGAAACACTTTAAGATAAAGTGTTCTTTGATCTATCTAGAACTGCTTGAGAGCTTTTGGAAAGAATGAAGATTTCAGATAATGAAAGATTGTAGTGAATTTTTCGTATATGATCCTGAGGTTGAAGACGGGTTTATATAGGTAGAGATTCAAGACTAGCCGTTGGAGGAGCCGTTTGAATCTTACCTACTCTTCTTAAATGCAAGATCTGCCGTTGAGCGTATCTGCACCTGTCTTCATTTGTGTCACATCCTAGGTTCTAAAATCTAGGATGCTGATTTGGCAATCCCTCATTGGTCGAGGTAGGTTGACTTCCTCTGATTCCGGGATCTTCTGCCTTTAGAGCTGGCTTTTGAATTCAAAGCTGGACTGTCTAGAAGTGAAGTCTTCAGAGATAGTTCCCTTTGTTCTGTACAGCTGGACCAGCTGTGTTTTGAACTCGGCTCGAATTCTCTTGACTTGATCGGGCTCTGTTTGGATCGCTCGGTGAAGGTTGATGCTCTTGTCTTTTGCTAATGACTCATGTAAACAGTGGTCGATCATCGTCTTCGTTAGCCGACTCACCGTAAACATAGCCGGGTCGATCGTCGTCTTCCGCTTCCTTAACCTGTAAGCCTAGAAAATCTAAAGCTCAAACAGGCGAGCTGGAAAACACTATTTAGGTTGACGCAATCATCTATTCAGTTGGAGAATCAGTTGGGTTTTGGTATCAAATCGAAACCTTATAATTTTCCCAACAAATACGAAATTGAAAATAAATAAACCAAACTACAAATAGATTCATGAAATACTGAATTACAAATGCAGAAGATGCAAAATTACATTTTAAATACAGGTTCTAATTTTTTGTCATATATGTTCAATCAAGTACTCTGTAAGAGCAATGCGAATTTCATTTTGTGAAGTTGTTCTCTGTTAATATAAAAGTTGACAAGTTTGTAGTTCAATAGAGTATTGAAATTGTTAAGCATCATCTTCTTATACTCTTGTAGATTTATCCATAAAAAAATTGCAATGTCATATTAATTTTTTATGTATCTTGTTCATCGTTTACTATTATATTGCACATGCTGATACATCATATTTCTTCCTATCAAAAGTTTGTCTCGAAAAGGCATAATCGTCGACGAATTGCAAAACGATGTTGTATAATTCTAAAAACTAGCTCAATATATTTTTGTCAACCTCTTGCTGTTGGGTGAATAATATGTACTTTTAGAGTTGCCACCACTTTCTTCACTACTCTCTTTATTTTCAAGACATAATTGTGTTAAATCATAATCTAATGTTAACTCTCACTTGGGATGTTTACTCATAACTTCATTAAATACGAAGTCCTAAAAATTGTTTCTCAATATCCTTTTGGCTCATTCTACTCATTTTCCGACCATATGCTTCCTTTATAAGCTGACTCACTTATTTTTCATTTTCACTAAACCGTTTCTAATGATTTTATTTTTTTTATATTGAATCTATGTTTCTTTTAGCTGATTTCTTTCGATTTTTTCTGCTCGAGCTTTGTGAAATAGATTACGCACTCGTGCCCATAACAAGGCACCTCTTCTGCCATATATATCTTCACTAGTGAACCAATGAAACACCAACATGACATTTTTTATTTCAATGCACCAAAACACTTTTTTACTACCTCTCAATTTGTGTCTATATGCTAACATTAATTAAATAAATTTAAAAATAAAATACAATAAAAAGCAATTTTCGTGCTGAGCTAGGCACGACCAGTCGACCAAACCCCACTCTCCCTTTTGTCTTAAATACTCCTTCCGTCCTATTATTAATGTTACTTTTTTTTAGCATGATTATTAAGGAAATAATTAGAAATAAGTAGGTCCCACCATTTTGAAATAATTATTTATTTATTTTTTGGAATAAGACATTGATAATGAAACAAAGAGAGACTTTTATAACTTCAACATGACATTTAAAGAGTAATAATTACAATCACGCATTTTTTATTATTGTAATTATAATGTTGTTATTTTTTGACAGCAAAACATATTCAATGTGTACCGCTCAAATATTATTTTATCGATCTAAATAAAGTGAGAAGTAACGAAGTGCAATTTAGTTGGTAAGACGTTTCCCCTTCAATTTCAAGATTGGAGGTTAAAATCATATGTGCACATGTATTGTGTAACTTAAAAAAAATAATGTGAGAAGCGTTAACTTTTACAAATCAAAATGGTGTTGTAATTACCATATTTTAAGATCTATATTGTAAAAGGAAGTTTATTACTACTATAAAAATCGTGATAATTAAAAAATATGCATTTGTAGTTTATATGCTAAATTTACTCTAAAAAAAATACTCCATATAAATTATAAAGATAAAACTTGGGCTAGCCAGTTCGCTTCACTTACAAGTACGGGTGCATATCCGAAAAACGGGTTTTCGGGTAATCCGCACCTTATCCATACCCGGCCTGGTAACATGTACCTTGTATCTGTAATTTTGGGTACGGATAGGGTACGGGTATGAGTTTTTCAAAAATTTCGGATACCGGGTATATCCGTTAGGGTATCGAGTGCCTGGTCTATACCTGGTCAAATAATTATTTTATTATTTATATAATATTTAGTTGTTTAATTATGTTTAATTATTTTAATATTTATTATGGATTTCATTTATTTGCTACTTTGCTTTGAATATTGAAATATTTGAAATTTTGTACTTTATTTTTATTGAAATTGAAGTGTTTGAACTACGTATTTGGTATTGATTTGTTGTTGTTGTTTAATTGTTGATGGTTATTTGCGTCGTTGAAATTGTCGAAAAACGAGCTAAAAATAGGTGGAAAATTTAAAAAACACAATTATTCTTTTTTTAAACAAGTAGATCGGTTACCCGTTATCCGGGTCGCGTATACCCGCCCGGGTATTGGATACACGATTGGCTATAACTGACGGATACGAGTATTTATTTTCAGCTTATTCGGGTACGGATACCCGAAAAAAACGGGTAGGATACCAGTTTATGCAGCGGACCATCCGGACCTAAGTCTCAAAGAAACCCTATAGCTGAAATAAAAAGAGGATTTCTAAAACCCTAGAAATCGAGATTCATAGAAGCGAGAATACGAAAATGACGCAGAAAGGAAATTTATTCAAAGGGCAGCAGAAAAAGAAATCAATTCCTCTCAATCGACATGGCAAAATCGCCCATACGCGAAAAGGTTACTCACCTCACAAACCACTCAATCGTATGAACTATTTATTCCGTTTAGTCTGAGTTTAACATGTTATCGGATGTTGTGAAGGGAAGAAAGTGGCGAAGCCTTCAAAGATCACCAAAGAGATGGATGCCGATAGGGTATGTTTCCTTTCCTTTTGAGTTTCATTTTTGCTTATTACTGTTTTTACTATGTTGTATGGCGACTCTTGTCTCTTGTTGTAGGACAGTTTAAATTGAAGTTTTTGTATGGTTATTGATTAATCCTACGCACTTTCTGGTGTGGTAGCTGCCCTTTTGATTGGATATTTGGATTCAGGTTTATGAAGTGTGTAGTGTCGTGCAGGAAATTAGAAAATCGTGGGTATTGTTGAAGTCATCAATTTTGAATGTTTTTGTGGTTTTAGCCGAGTCGTTCTACCATCACAATGTTCGATTTCTGCATCTATTTTGTATGAAGAAATCCGTATTTTCCACTATGCTTGGACTTGGTAGGTCTGCATAATTAGTTGGTTCTCCTGTGCAAGGGCAGAGTCGCCTACATAGCTGTGTTTGGCAAATTTGTACCGTATTTGTTGTTTCTTGAGACTGTTTCCTTCCAAATACAATTCTTCCACTACATAATTGTATTTGTATATTTGGTTTCCTAGTGCATTTCTTACGAACACAATAGACTTTCTGATTAATCACATCCAAAGGGCAATAACAAAAATTGCTCGGTTCAACACAAGGGTCGTCAAAATTTGGGCTTTATCAACCCAGGCTCATTCTTGTAGTTGAACATATTGTTTAAAACCCACCATGGCCTTGATGGGGTTTAATGAATAGCTGTTGATAGATTATCAAGTAAGAGCATACACATCACTTCTGTACCTTAAATATTACTTTTAGAAGCTACTTAAGATTGTACTTCGTAGAATATGTTAATACTTATGTTCAACAATTATGATGTGGTGTTGAAAAAACTGGAAGTTGGTGTGATTGTTCAATGTTCTGAGTTGAGGAAAAGCAGCTGCCAGTCTAAACTCTAGAAAGGGGATAAGTTGGGGAAGAAAAGCATTATAGATGGACCTGTTAGCAAGATTATGGATACTTAACCTCTATAGGCTACATATTTTTTAAGAAGCCAAGATTATGTAGCTCTGTAGCTTAGGGATAACTGTTACATCGTAACTCTTGGTTTCAGAAAACCGAATCTATGTAATATTGTTCTTCATGCATATGGAAGCTTCCGTTGATGGCCCCTTTTTGGTTGTGTGTTTCAGGAGGTGAGTAAGTTTATTAACCACTGCAATGAGATGAAAGCTGTGACAGTTGCTAATAAAGACGGTGGGCATTTGAGTATTGTTAAAGCACCGACAGATTCCTCAGGTGGCGCCAAGAAGTAGTTGTTCCACTGCAGGCATAATGAGAATTTTGAGTTGTAGAAGATCAATTTTGAAACTCAATTAATACTATTTTGTTCAATCCTTGTGTTTCTACTGGTTGATTCGGTTAGTTCTTTGTTGTGGGTTTTAACAGTGTATATGTCATATCATTCTCAGAAACTGATTTTGGAGATTAAGCATCACTGTGAAGTATGGAGCGAAGTATTTGCTTCAACTTTTATTGAAATTTGATTCTTGCTGGTATTACATCTGTCATTTGAGGTCATATAGTGTTTGTGCTGGAATTTGTTTTGTATAGAATAGCAAAACAAAAATCTAAGATTTGTATATAGTGTTTACCCAAAGCAGGTTTATGAAGTTAAAATTTGATTTGTCAACTCTTAGAAAAAAAAAACCTTAGTAAAACAAAACAAGACAGAAAGAAGCTTTTTGACTTTAATCAAAAACTGATTATATAATAAATTCAAAATATTTAGAAAACTCTCCGAATAATTTAAAAAAAATATAAAAAATCAGCTGAAGTGCGATTGTGATATGCCATTTCATATGTAGAACTTGTGTTTATGGTTGGACTGATTCATGTATGAATTCTATAAACACGGCATTAAACTTATTAAAGAGCAACATACTTCTGAAGCACTAAATTTACACTTGCATGCAATAAATCGAAAAATTATGTGAAACTTTTGAGAAATATTTGAATAAGTCATACTTCCAAGCACAAAATTTTTGCATGTAACTACATTCCAAATTATAGTAAGCTCAAAGCTTATAGCAGCACAAATGACATGAATTCCAAAAATGCTAGAATAAAACTTCAACGATTACTGTCACCAAAAAGAAGCAGAACAAACACAGCTCTTTGGCTGCAAGAAAAACACATTCCCAGCATTGTTATTCTATATTCCATTATCCTCACTTCACTCGCCACGAGTACATTTTTCATACATCCAAGCTACCAAAACAGACCCATCAAGCACACAAGCAACATGTGCTGAAATTCAGATCCAACTGAATAAGCAATATAATATAACAAAATTCTCACCACTGAATTAATGCTAATCACTCTGTTTTGCTTTCTGCTGATAAAGGCTTCTCATCTGACTTCGAATCTGCAGAGCAACACCCACCGGCATGGTGGTGGTGATGGTGGTGGTGGTGTTGGTGGTGGTGCTTCCTACCTTTCAATTGTTTTCTCATATCATAAGCATCTTCTCCATCAGCATAATATTTGGCCTCCACATCATGGATCTTGTATCCCAACGTTTCAGTGTACAAATTAAAAGCAGCCCTGTTACTTTTCCTAACATGCAGCGAAACATACTCTGCCCCATATACCTGTTCACAGACAAAAGATGCTTCACAAATCAGCTACTGAAAGTCTGAAACAAATAAATAATTAACCTACTAAATCTGTTCCAAATTGCCAAGTTTGTCCTAAACAACCTAGAAACAGAAAGCAACACAATAGCCCATTCAGAAATAGCCAAGCTCTTCTGATTTACAATTTCTAAGATCTCTTCCGCAAAGACTTGCGTACAAGTAAAATCTAATTGTGAACCCTTTCCAGAATAAGTTACCACATGCTTAAAAACAAAAAATCTCTAAGTGCGACCTTGCAGTTTTATACTCTTTTACAGCTTTATAAATGAACATTACAAGCTCTTGCTGGAAATCAAAATATACATTCAACTTTAGTGAGGAAAAACATTAAACAATACTTCGCATGTACATGGACGAGAACATGGACGTGAGATGCGGGAGGATGTGTAAAACACATATATGATTCAAACACAAACTGTTGATCCAAGAAAGATGCTGGATTTTGTGAAGAAAAACAAAACTCGTCCATTCATGTGGAATAAAAATTTCGTTAGGCAAGTAAAGAAAAAAATCTCAATTTGAAACTCTTCCATTGTTTGGGAAAAAATGAAAAGACCTTCAACAAGGACATATTTCTAATTGCTAAAAATTCATATTAGTCACAGTTATTCCTAATGACAGAAGCCTTATCCAAATAAACAACAAAATATGTTAATAAAATGAAGGAAAAATAACAAAGCTTAGCTTCCTGAATTAGCAGCAAAATTTACCTCTCCACCATGATATCACATACTAGACATCCGAACTTGGATTAGATTATATTGAATATTTGATGGTTTAACTTAGGATAAGAAACGGATTGTTTTGACATTATAACACAAACCCCAAAGTATGCCTAACGCATGTCTATAACAAAATATATCAGCAAAAGGTTGTCAATTTAGCAGAAGTGAGCAAGCTTTTGCAGAGTTGGGATGCATCATCACTAATCAAGAATGGTAAACCAAACTACGCAAAGAAGTATCACAAGGTGGTCCAGGAGGAATTATCAAGTAAGCAGATAAAAACTATTCAACTAAGCTAATATAATTACTGTCATTACTACTCTAATCATCAAACATTGAAGAACATGTTAAACACTTTTTTTGTTTTTTGGTTCAACAGTCGAGCATAATCCAGCTCTCGCAGTTTGCGAGACTGTCAAATAATCAAATATATTAGTATCACGGACCTAAGCAATAGAATTAGAATGACAAATCCTCAGAATAGTTACATGTTCTCATATATTGCCGGACAAGCCAAAATACACAGTAAATTAAAATTCAGACCACGTATAATCTGTTAATTTGACAATGAAGTAAATAAAATGAAGCAGGCGACCTGTTCCATGGCGTTCTGAGCAGCAGTCATGAGTTTGGTGGCAAGGCCGAGTTTGCGGTGAGTTCTGAGGACGGCGAGGGAGGTGATGTGGCCGTGGCACTCGGTGGTCTCCTCCTCCATCTTGGCCAGAACATAGCCGACAATCTTGCCGTTGTAATCCTCGGCGACGTAGAGGAGCTGCGGCCACGACAGGATGTGGTAAAAGTAGTACTTCATCTGATAATTCTCCGGCAGGCAGAAGAGATTGCACGCCTGCATCGCCAGGAGATCGTCGACTGTCGCTTTCCTGATGCACACCATTGTTAGGGTTTCGTGGTGGCACAAAATTAGGGCTAGGTTTTTGATTTGGGGGAAGTGGCGAAAGAGAGAATTGGACAACGCTTGTAACCAGGCTCTGTGTGTGTGGGGTGGCGGGGGGGGGGGGGGGGATTTTATTAGATATATCGTTTTTTAAGAAAATGAGAAAATTGAACATTCAACTCTGGTGTAGTCCTTGTTCAGAGGCCGAATGAAATAAAACAAAAAAACTAGAGTTCAGATTCAATTTTAACACCCCTATCAGGAAAAAAAAAAGATTCAATTTTAACACCAAATTTTTTCTATCCCCGGATTATTATTATTATTAGGGTTAATTATCACTTATGGCCCGACCTTTCACCCCATGGTGATTTTATGGCCTGACCTTTCGAAATATTCAAAAATGGCCCGACCTTTACTCCGATGTGACATTTATGGCCTGGGACCAAAAATCCGGTAACGGAAAAATGACTAGGACGGCCAAATGATGATGTGGATATTCATACCTTATTTTTTAAATGACGTGGAATTTACATATGCCATCTAAACAAAATAAATTGGATTAATTATCACTTATGGCCCGACCTTTCACCCCGTGGTGATTTTATGGCATGACCTTTCGAAATATTAAAAAATGGCCCTACCTTTACTCCGCTGTGACATTTATGGCCTGGGACCGAAAATTCGGTAACGGAAAAATGACTAGGACGGTCAAATGATGATGTGGATATTCATGCCTTATTTTTTAAATGACGTAGAATTTAGATATGCCATCTAGACAAAATAAATTTGTATTTAAAAAAAAAACTTGACCAAAATTAAAACAAAAGGTTCCAGACCTTTCTTCTGTATCTAAAATATCTAAATTCTACGTCATTTAAAAAATAAGACATGAATATCCACATCATCATTTGGCCGTCCTAGTCATTTTTCCGTTACCGAATTTTCGATCCCAGGCCAAATGACACAGCTGAGTAAAGGTCGGGCCATTTTTGAATATTTCGAAAGGTCAGACCATAAAATCACCATGGGGTGAAAGGTCGGGCCATAAGTGATAATTAATCCAATTTATTTTGTCTAGATGGCATATGTAAATTCCACGTCATTTAAAAAATAAGGTATGAATATCCACATCATCATTTGGCCGTCCTAGTCATTTTTCCGTTGCCGGATTTTTGGTCCCATGCCATAAATGTCACAGCGGAGTAAAGGTCGGGCCATTTTTGAATATTTCGGAAGGTCAGGCCATAAAATCACCACGGGGTGAAAGGTCGGGCCATAAGTGACAATTAACCCTTATTATTATTATTGCCCTCCGCGTGATGCACGAATAAGAGATATGTCATAAATTCGAATAATAAAAATATTTTATTTAAAGATAAAATTGGTTAATAGGTTAAAAATCTAAGGAGAATAACAAAATAATTCAATAAGAACCAAAATAATAATAATTCAAAACACACATATTTGAAATTATAAAATATTGACAACGAAGTGCATCTTAGTTGTAAGACACTTCCCCTCCAACCATGAGGTTGGAAGTTCGAGTCATGTGTGTGTTGAAACTCAAAAAAATATATAAAAAATATTTTTAGATTTATTTCAAAAAATATACTCTATTTTAAATTGCCTCAATTCTATTTTAATTATATGTTTTATACAGCATATTGTGTAGAATATATTACCTTCAACTTTATATAATTAACAAAATTATCATCAAAATTGATTTGCAATTTCACTATTTTATTTTAATATATATATATATATTTATTTATTATTATTATTATTATTATTATTATTATTATTATGAAAACATAAAATAAAACTGTATTAATCCTTGAATTTAAATTTATATACAAAATTGCCATTCAAATTGAATTGAAATTGAAAATAGCGATTACTATTCTGTTTTAATATATATATATAGATATAGATTATTATTATGGGGAATAAAGAGCTTTTGTCTTGCGTCTAATTTATTGAATGGCTACTTTTAGTTTTAACTAATTGACTGTAGAACATTCATATTATTAGGAATGTCAATCGAATCAATCAACTAGTTCGATTAGCATTATTAGGTTGTTAGACAATTTGGTTTGGGATCGAGTTAAAAGAATTTCAAAGTAAATTTTTTTGATCCCAACTCTTATTTTATTCTGATTTATTCGGGATATCCGTCAATTTTGGACTGGATTGACCTTCCTATGGCTAGCCCATCTTGTTTACGAGTTATTTGGTTCAGGTCAATAGAACTAAATTTTTTTCAAACTAGAAATTTTAAGAATGGACAATTTTTCCATCTAGTCAAGCCAATCCATCAATTTCGGACCACTCTATACATATGTCGAGTAGTTCTGGTTGAAATACTACTTGGTTTAGGAAATATGAACAAATCTGGTACATAGATATTGAGTAAATGGATGACCAATATTAATTCTCAACTAGGTAATGCATTTTATGTACTACTATAATGCATTCTATATAATACTATGCATCCATTTATGACAACATTAAATCGTATAAGGATCAACGATCTTGACTTATTCCTTTTTCTCATATTAAGGGTCCTTTTTGTTTGATATCTCCCCTATGTATGTGTATATGCTTAAATCTTAATGCAAGATTAGCCCATATTTGTTGTATAGATTATGTAATTCTGAAGCTGATATGAATAGTACAGATATCGTAAGATAAGTTTCACAGCTGTTTTGAGATCAAACTGCCAAAAGGGCACTTCAAGAACAGATAATCTCAAGTGTTCCCTTCTAATTACTCAGGCAAACCGACTTACACAACAAAAATAGTTTTATAGTCTACATTTTAATCTAACCAACAAGTTACAATAAAGAAATTCATAGATAATAATAAACATTTTCAGCTTACACAACAAAAAATAGTTCTATGGTCATTTTAGTTTACCAAGTTACAGTAAAGAATTACATAGATAATATTATACCAAACACAACGAAATATTACACGAATAAAGTGTGGTGAGAAGTGTCATTTGTTACAAAACTTCCACACTCTTAGGCAATTGTCACTTTGTGCAGTGACAACTTTCTGCATTCCAACAGCCAAGCATGTTATAGGAGGACGACTAGGCAATAGATCTACGCGATCGTCTTCTGCAAGTCTTATTGCTTTCTTTCTCTCAATCACTTTGTTCTTGTCCGTTGAACGTCTTGATACGGGGCTATTCTCCATGATGCATCTCGACAATACTTCACCACTACCCTGATCGACAATTCTCAACACGCCGTCTATTCCACCAACAACCAATGTCGATGCATCATTCCTCAGATGATGCATAGAGTAAACCACATTCGGACTCACTCGTGTTTCCCAACGTCTTCTCAATGTTCTGCACCAACAAAATACATTTGTATCTCCATTCAGTGATATCATCATAAAATCCACTCTTTCTCTCTCTCTGATACACACTCAACACACTCGCACAGATGTACAAAGATAAACACACAAGCAAATAGCAGACACTTTCTGTCTGCTGCTGTATCATATACGATTGATTGTACACTTCAATAATACACCTTTTAACAATACATAAGCTATATAAACCCCCATGTTCGTCATCAATGCCTTACATTATATACAAGTTATACGGCATATTTTCATTTAAAGTGCAAAACATCTTTTACAAAACACAAGTTTCACTAGGCTGAGGAGTGACGGGTGTGAATGAGGAACAAGGAGGTCAATCGCTTTCAAATTTTACATATAATAAGATGCACCTCATAATAGATAATACTAAAATTTGACATAGTTTTCTTGTATAGCCCATCTCATATGCAGCATAAACCTAAAGGCTTAAGAAACCAACACGAGCAGGAAAATGGAAAAGGAATCCTTGGCCGGCATACCTTAGGTCCCAACAAGATGCATAACCCGTACTTGATCCAGCAAATAGTGAATAGGAGCTTGGGTTCAAACACAAAGTCTTTATGCCTGCCATAGAACAAAATATGGATAAAAAATTAATACCCATAGTTGAGCAATTACTAACATAACAGCTTTGTTCCTACAGGATAACTCAAAGTTATCCAAGAAAGACACGAAATTCCTTTGATCGGCAAAAGCCTTAGTCTTATATGTTTTCAGTTGGAAACTAGGCAAAAAGAGCTTGGACAAGGGGGCTTATTATGTAGTAATATAGAGAAGGGTTAATTGTCAAAAAAATCGTCAACTTTGACTCAACTTTAGTTTCAGACACTACTTGTAAAACCTTTCAATAATGACCTCACCTTTTGATTTTTAGCAAAACAGACACTCCCAAAATTTTCAGATAACTGGAAATACCGTGGCAAGATTTTTTTCCAAGCTGGCAGGACATCCGGAGGAAACAAACTGAAAAAAATCGTGCCATGGCATTTTTCCGGTCGTCGGAAAATTTTGGACGTGTTTATTTTCTGCAAATTAAAAAGTGAGGTCATCATTGAAATGTTTTACAAGTTGTGTATAAAAAAAATCGAGTTAAAGTTTGTTGATCTGTTGGCAAGTAACCATATAAAGAACAATGCAGAATCATTATAAAATAAACGAGCATCAGAAGTAACAATTTTATTAGGTAAACCTGCAGAACCAGTTGTGTCTAATGTAACCACCCTCTGATCTGATGAAAGATCTGATATTGAGATACTACCAAGAGAAGAACCACTGATGATCAGTTGCTCATCGCTAAAAGATAAACTTAATACTGCCCCAGGATGCATCCTGCAACAGTAAGAGAAGAACAGGGAATGTAACTTAAAAGGTATTCCTCAAATCATAGTATGAAAATCTATATGAACCAATGCTTCTATGCGTAGTAAAGTGCTTCCATGAACGAAGAAAACTGCAACAAGGCTCAACCAAATGTGCCAATAATGGCACATAAATGATGATTGCAAGGCATAAGCCATACAGAGAACAATGAAAGGGACCAACTATGGACATACAAAGAACACATGCTGAGAAAATCAAACTTTGGATAATTCCAAAATATTGATAAAATGGGAACAGTAAAAGAATCTCAAAGTAGCGAACATACTTGATTATTTGTGAAACCTTTCTGCTATACATGTCAAAGACACGCACTTTCCCATCCTCACAACCAACAACTGCCTGTGGATCTACATAACTGGATAGAAAGAAAATTACTTTAGCACTTTCACAAAAGGAATTCTGCAAATTTGAACTAATCTTATACTCTATATTGTTATCGATTTGCGGAGAGCAGAATTCATCAACATTCCAGTTAAGAAAATATAAGCTACCACCTTGCAATAGATGCCAGACAGAACCACAAGAAGCATAACTTGCAGAGTTGTCAATCATTTTGAAAAAGTTTATGATAATTCACAGTATACGCAAATATTCGTTACAATAAGATATAAGGGACTGTATGCAAGCATATTAACAGTGATAATAGTGGATCATCGAGTCACACACTGCCTCTCATTATATTGATAAGATTTTACTAGGAGTCCCATTTCAAGGAGAATATTAGAAAATGCTTGCTAAAGAACAGTGTGATGGTCCAGTGTATAGAATAATTGTAATTATCAGAACATTGTAATTTACTGAAGTACTCACAGTTCTAGTATAATCGATTTTACTGAGGTTACAAAGTTCTTAGACTGCATGCTACGAATAAAATATCACCCACCACATACACGAACCCCTGGTAAACAAGCCTTCACGTGAGGAAAACAGATCTCTAGTTCCAATACGCCTCCATATGCATATACGTGTTCCCACAAGACCAACAACCTATTGGATGGTGAAAAAACAAAGCCCAAAGTTTATAGGCAACCAATGCTCAGATTAGACTAAAAATAAGCCCAAAGTTTATATGCAGACAGTGTTCAGAGTGGAACTATAATAAACAACAGAAAATGAGATTTATAAATACACGGCATATCATATCCTCATAAGTCATAACCTAGTTCTCCAATATGATTCCACAACAATGGATACTAAGTTACCAACGCATTCAAACTTTTGCGAGACTAGTATTTCGTGTTTGCAATGCACAAATATTAATTTTCTAAGTTAATATCTTTGAGTTTTGAATAAGATTAGGTTGCTGTACAAAAAAAGAAAAAATAGCTTAATCATGTAAATAGAGAATGAATATTGAATAAATGGATTTATTTGAGGATATGATGCACGACTTACCAATCTTGCCAAATCTGAATCTAATGAAAAACATACACCTTTAACAAAGGGAAAAAGTTAAAATGAATCAAGTCCAAATTGAAATTCATATGCATTTGTTACATGTGACCAAATCTATTAAATGATCTATCAATCAAAACAAAACTGAATAGTTGTTTTGCTTTACAGATGATACTTGTTCATTGTTGGAAATATTTTTGATTTGAAACAAATAAGAAAAGCCCAAAATACTTTGGCAGTACAAAAAACAGCCCAAATTTTAGAATATGAGCCTAAAGAGCCCAATTCATAGATGTTTAATCTAAATAAGTCTTAGAAAAAATCTTAATTTATACGTAGAATCCATGTAAAATATTTAGATATTTTGGAAGAAAATTATAATTAGATAATAATGGATATTATATCAAATATGTGTTGCCGAGTCCCTGAGTATAAATAAGAATTCAATGGTCTCATTTTGCAACAAGCCAAAAAGAAAACCAAAAGCAACAATATAAGAGTTCCTTTGTATAAAACTCACTTTTAAAGATTTCATGCGTTCTCCAAAATAGAATTCATATTAAGGACAATTCAAGAAAAGAGAAGGCTATGCTTTATATAAGATAACATTTAAGTACCAAGTGGTTCAATATTACCTTCCCCTCATCAAAGTCAAAATCAATTAGCGGTGCTCTATCAGGAAGCTGATATTCATCCAACCCTTTACAGCTCTCTGCAGACCAAAGACGCATCACCTGTCATTTTTAAGATTAAGCATTTAAAATATGTATAGCATTTGAAAGAGCGTGAAGATTAGATAAGTAAAACCATGCCAGTTCACATAGCAAAAACTATTTCTGACAAATACCATCATCAGGAAGGATATAAATTGTCAATTATTGGTTTCAATGAAGCATCTAATCACCCAAGAGAACCAGAAATTTCGGGCCTCCCTCCCCTAATAAAACTAAAACAGAAAAATTAGAAAGTCAATTTTAAGAGTCAATAATTAATATTAAAATGCATAATCTGATAGACAGCATTGCGTTATTGTTGTAGGATTTGGACTCATTTGCAGGGTTCACTTAGTAATTGTTTCTAAAAATTATCTCCTGGGGATGTAGAATATCTACACTGTACAAGGGAGAACCATTTATTTGCATATCCAGAATCTCTATCGGTTGAAATGCCAGCATTTACCAATTTGATTAATTATTCAATGATAATTATCACCACATATATATTTTTCTTCTCTAGAATAAACAGTGCTTTTTTAGAAAGGAAACATAACTTGTAATGGTTAAGCTAAATTTTGAGAATATGATTGATTACTTTTTTAAGAAAAAAAAGGTAAACCATGGTTATTAAAGTTGAGGTATAGTCAATTTACATAAAAGAAAATACATTTAAGTTTTGTAATACAAAGGATTCCTACTATTTGTTTCTATAAAAGTAAATCTGTAAGTTTCAAGCAAGATCAGCATTGGCCTGAATTTGTTTTGAAAATATGAGTGATAGGTCATAAATACATGAAACTATATAATGGAAACAGATTGGTATGTAGCTCCCTTCCTTTGACCCAGAGATGAACTATGATTGATCATATTAGATGATTTAGAACAGCATAAGAAAACATAAGGATGCCTCAATTTACTCAAAAGTTAGTTTAGGTAATGTTCCCATTATGTATGTTTCATCATTATTAAATTGTCAGTTTCTCATTGCCAGCATACTTTCTTTAGTAGAATAGATTCGAGCCATTTTCGCAATGCCAAAATACTTTCTTTAGTTGTTCTTTAACGGTTTAACCTTCCTTGCATCTAGTTGTCTTCTAAGAAAAAGTGTTAAAAAGAAGAAAAAAATAGATGAGCTACCAGACGCCTACTGCACATATTCTTAAGTAACCAACAAGCGAAATTCTTGATATCTTAGTTGTATGAGAAAGTAGAATGATTCATACCTTATCTCCAACACCAGTGAGAATCAATCCCATTTTCATTTTGCATTTGTTAAACCTAAGAAAAAAGCACGCTAAAGATAGTTAAGCATTCAACTGCAATTTGATACCTAAAGAGAACAAATAAAAATTTAGAAGATTCTCAAATCTGATATGAAAGAACTAGAAGTTAAAAATGAACAAATGACATCGTAACTCGACATAATCACATAATAATTTACTTTCAGACAATCACAATCCTATAGTTCGTTTAGGAAAAGTGTAAAACAATTATAGATAAAGGGATATAAAAGCACAACAAATATTTCAAGGAATAGTTAACATGAAAATTTCTGGAAAAGGAAAAGGGCTTCCTTTAACAAGAAAAGGAAATACACATATAATTGCAATGACATTCCAACTTCAAACCATGGAGGAATTTATCCTCGATTAAGGTGGAAACAGAATATGGTTCAGAAAACATGACTGACTGCATAATGCCCTCAAGGTAAAATGCATGTAAATAAGATGTTCCAAGAAATGAAAAACTATTTAGAATCTACTTAGGTATGGCAAAATATTGTATTCTCCACTAAAGATAATGATTAAAAATGATTATCTCGAATAAAACTAGATCTGAAGATAGCTAAGAAAGCATGGAGTAATGGACAATTGTAGTAGTCTGCACTTGAAGGGCATTATTAGAGCTTCATGTATTCAACAAATCATTTTCTACACTAACAAAGCTGCTGATGTCAATTGAAACTTATATTGAAGTGCCTCAAGGGAAGTTTGATCCTTTAATTAGGTCCTAAAAGTCTTACATTATTCCTTCCTACATGTAAAAGGAGCCCTACGTAATTTGAAACAACTACTAGTAACAGGGATGATCAAATAGATATTACTACATAAGAGTTGCATAAGTATTAATTACATCCATGAGCAAGACCTGACATGGTTCTAGAACCCTAGTTCCCATGTCAGAGCTGACAGTTCACAGGTTCAAAAATTAGTTTCTCTTATAAGGTCGTGTGTTCATATTACCTTCAGAACCTTGTAAAAGTAAATGCCAAACAGCCACATCACAAGCTATCAAGTTCGGATGGGTTGGAACCAGCAGTTCCACAAATTCAATTCCAAAATGTGACCCATGTCCAGTAATTTATTAACTGCTGACCATAGGTTGATTCCAATTTGGACCCCTCCCCAGCTAAGTTCTACCAAAAGTGATATGACTGATTTCAAGGCCTTAGTAGCAAGATATTTTTAAAATGATTTTATCATGTATAGCTGCCTAAACTTGAATTTTCCAGATGAGCATTTTCCTCTCGCATTCGTCTTCCAATTCTGCTGCGATTCTTTTCTCTTTTGAAATTGCAGCAATTCTAGAGCCCGCAGCTAGAAAAGATTTTACTCCCATTATTATTCTTCCAAAGTACAGCATACAGCACATTTGATCTGAGTTTGCCATTAAATATTAGTAAGTCATTACGTTAAACTAAATCTGGACATGCCTACAAAGCGTTTGGCCCAAAAGTGGAATTTTTAACTGGTTGCTTATTCTTATTAGTAACAGTTATCCAGTGGGTGGATCACCTTTTGCAACGAAAACAGAATAACAGCAATATTGTTAATGAGTTTAGTTCTTCCTAGATCACAAATGCCAAATGGAAAATAGATTCAAGCAGAAGATGGTTGAATGAATGGGTGACAAATTCAAAATGCAATTTATTGCTACTTAAGTTGCTAAACTTATTGCAACTTAGAGTTTAGGAGTTTCAAACACACTTTAAAATTGCCAGCCCTATATGAATAGAATAGAAAGGATAAAGATTTACCCTACCGAGTGAGCTTTCCACTGAAAAATATTAACAGCTCCTTCTTGTAAAGACGATCTTTGCTGATCCATGGCGAGCTGTTCTATCTGCATATTTATCATTTTGTCTGAATAATTAGACAAATCAGAGACGCTAGCAGAATCAGTCTGCCGTTGCTTGTGATACTGTATTTGCAGCAGCTTCAGTTTATTTATCACTGTCCTCCTTCAACCATCAAACAAAGCAAAAAATATACAATTATTTTACGGCATAACATAACGTTCTAGCATGAAAATGAAAGGAATGCTTCAATAACTTGCTAGCTCTCTATTCATCCACGCCAACGACCAGTTAACTGATGATTCTCATTTTCTATCATTCAAAATAAGATCTGAATAATCTTTCCGCGCTAATTTATTTCAAAATACGGAAGGGACAAAAAAAAAAAACCCAATCATAACAAATATAAACAAATTCATCGTATAGGATCGAAATAATGTGGAAAACACTTCTTTCAAAAAACTCCTCATATTCAGTGACTAAAAATTTGAGAGAGAGAGGTACCATGGCTTGCAGACGGCAGAGCAGCGAATTAGGTGGACGAGGTCGAGAAAAGCGAAAATCATGAAGAGAGCGTCATCTCCAAGAGCGTCAATGGTGGTAGGGGAGGCACGCCGCCGACGCTTCGCGGAAGCCGGCGGCCGGATGTCAGCTGATGATATGGAGTCCATGAATTTTGACAATGTGAAACTTCACGGGAGGGACTGAAAAAGTACTGGTTTCATGATTTACGATTGGAGTTGGATGGATGGAGTTCCTCTTTCTCTTTCTACCCTTCATGATTTGCACTATCAACCTTTTCATGATTATGATTTGTTGTTTTTTGTGGTTGCTATGTGTTAATTAATTAATGGGTTAATTATCACTTATGGCCCGACATTTCACCCCGTGGTGATTTTATGGCCTGACCTTCCGAAATATTTAAAAATGGCCCGACCTTTACTCCGCTGTGACATTTATGGCCTGGGACCAAAAATCCGGCGATGGAAAAATGACTAGGACGGCCAAATGATGATGTGGATATTCATATCTTATTTTTTAAATGACGTGGAATTTACATATGCCATCTAGACAAAATAAATTAGATTAATTATCACTTATTGCCCGACCTTTCACCCCGTGGTGATTTTATGGCCTGACCTTTTGAAATATTCAAAAATAGTCCGACCTTTACTCCGCTGTGACATTTATGGCCTGAGACCGAAAATTCGGTAACGGAACTAGGATGGCCAAATGATGATGTGGATATTCATGCCTTATTTTTTAAATGACGTAGAATTTAGATATTTTAGATACGGAAGAAAGGTCTGGAACCTTTTGTTTTAATTTTGGTTAAGTTTTTTTTTTAAATACAAATTTATTTTGTCTAGATGGCATATCTAAATTCTACGTCATTTAAAAAATAAGGCATGAATATCCACATCATCATTTGGCCATCCTAGTCATTTTTCCGTTACCGAATTTTCGGTCCAATGCCATAAATGTCACAGCGGAGTAAAGATCGGACTATTTTTGAATATTTCGAAAGGTCATGCCATAAAATCACCACGGGGTGAAAGGTCGGGCCATAAGTGATAATTAATCCAATTTATTTTGTCTAGATGGCATATGTAAATTCCACGTCATTTAAAAAATAAGGTATGAATATCCACATCATCATTTGGCCGTCCTAGTCATTTTTCCGTTACCGGATTTTTGGTCCCAGGCCATAAATGTCACATCGGAGTAAAGGTCGGGCCATTTTTGAATATTTCGAAAGGTCAGGCCATAAAATCACCACGGGGTGAAAGGTCGGGCCATAAGTGATAATTAACCCTTAATTAATTGATGATTAATTGAGTCGGCAGTAATAGTATTGCTAAATTTAAAGTTGATTTATTTTGTATCAAATCAAATTGGAATTTTTATTTATCAAAGATATTTAAACTTAAACACAATTTTGATATATTATTTAAATTTAAATACTAACCATCGCTCACAAACGTAAACTTCATTCTAAAAAATCCATTATCTTTTTATAAAATAAAACTATTAATCAAATAATTAATATACTTATCATAAATTGAAAGTAGTATAAAATACAATTTTAAATAAAAATTACTACCTCCGTCTCATAATAAGTGTCATGTTTGTGAGACAAAAAAGAGAGAAACAAGGCACTTATTATGGATCGGAGAGAGTAATAAATTTTATAAGTTCGAATTAGCTCTCCATGTATATTAATGAATGAGTTTATCATGTCAAATAGTCATTATGGATAGTGAAAAATAAAAGTTGTCCAAAACTTAATTTATTATTAATTTTGTCAGATTTTTAATGTAATGTCAACAATACCCTTAATTTTATAATTATCTCAAATCAAATATATCGGATCTCTCTTTCTCTCTCTATCAGATTTCTCTCTCTACTCTACTTGCAGAATTGCACAACGGGTACCTCCATGAAAATCATTTCTCCCTCTCTCTTTCACTCTCTCCCTCTCTCTCTCACTTCTACGGAACTATCACCGTCGCCGTTGCCGCCATCGCCGCCGTCACCATCGTCTCATTCTCCGGACACTTCTCTGATCGTCTTCTCCGCTGCGAACCGAACGACCATCGTCCACCATATCTACTGGCGCTTTATTCTAGATCCGCCGGCTTTCATGGCATCGGACGCCAACTCTAGATCTAACGAATCTAGATCTGTTCGTTGCCTCCGATCATCTTCCGATTGTGATTGATTTTCTTATTGGAGTTGGATTACACGCTGTTTGATTCTGTTTTTGGGAGGAGGTCTGCTTGTGGCATGTTTTTGTTGTTATTTCTGCAGCAGTTTTGCTGCTGAGCGTTATTTGGAATAACAGCAGATTCCGACGAACTTGGTACGACAGGTATGAATGAATCCATTCGTCCCATTCGTACAAACTAGTTGTGAATGATTCGTTACTTGGTACGAATGAAAGCATTCGTCCCGTTCGTACCAGCTAGTAGCGCACCATAAATTGGAACGAGTGGTACGAATGAACGCATTCGTCCCTTTCGTACCACCTAGTGGCGCACCATAACTTGTACGAGAGGGACGAATGAACTCATTCATCCCGTTCGTACCAATTAGTGGCACACCATAAATTGGTACGAGTGGTACGAATGAATTCATTTCGTGCCAATCCACCACGTTTTCTGCTCTCGATTTTCTAAACCGGCGCCGCCATGACTGGATCTAGATTTTTGCTTTTCTGTAACTGTGCGGTATTCGAATCTCTGTTTTGGTGTTTGAATCGGGACCGGATTTAAGATTTTGTGGATGAGAATCGATGTTTTGTGAGGCGACATCGTTGCCGAGATGTTTTGTGAGGTGGTGCCGTCGCCGTCGTCGTGATGTATGGTTGGTAGAGGCGGAGGTTAGTTTTCAGTCAAAGGACAGATAGGAGAAAGGGGAGAGAAATTTGTCTGTAAATGAGAATAAGGGTAAATCTGTCCAAAAATTCCAAAATCTGACAGAATTTATGTTAAATCAAGTTTTGGACAACTTTTATTTTCCACTATCCAGAGTGGCTATTTGACATTTTTACTCCTAATGAATTTAGTGTAAATTTCAAATTTGACTAAAATAAATAATAAAAGTTTTAAGCAAATATATGTATAGAGTTATTGGACTCTCTAGCAACTTGAATTAACCATTTTGTCGATGCAGGGGACAAATGTCAAGTAATTGTCAACGGAACCCATTACGTCGTTGTAAGCTTGTTTCCAGTTCTACCCCCGTGGGTCCAGAGAGCATCAACAGATAGAGCAAAATCTCTCCTCGATTACTTCAACTTTTATTTCAAACATTCAACAAAGCTAATATAGATACACAATTTCATAAGAGGCAAAATTTGGGATAACCAATATAGATAGTGGAAATTAATAGTTGACCATCAACTTTATTTGTAGAAATTCTGGCCAACTTTTGGAAATTTGGACCAATTTGCCCTTGGATTCACTATTAACCTTCCATCTACACATTTCATTTTTCATTTTTCAAATTTCAGATTCTCTATTCTGCAAAATACTCTCTCTAGAAATTCTATTTTTCTTCATTTCTTCCGTCGCCGCCGTTGTACTTTCATTTTGCCGTCGCCGTCGTCGTACTTTCATTCCGCCGCCGCGTCGTCGTACTTCTATTCCCTTCCGCCGCCCCGCCTTCGTTCTTCCAGTCCAGTCCGCTGCGCCGCCTTGAACTTTCATATTCCGCCGACCATATTCCAGATCTGCCATCGCACCAGATCCGGTCATATTCACAGCTTTCTCTCCGGAATCCATGGCATCACATTCCAGATCTAATGTCATGGATGGTGTTCGTCTTTGGTCAACAGCATCCCGGTATGCCTTGGCACACCTGGTACGAATGCAACGTATTCGTACCAGGTGTGCCAAGGCATACCGCATTTAGACTTGGCACACCTGGTACGAATGGTGTGTATCCGTACTAGGTGTACCAAGTCTAAGCGCGGTATGCCTTGGCACACCTGGTACGAATACGTTGCATTCAGGTGTGCCAAGGCATATCGCGCCTAGACTTGGCACACCTGGTACGAATGGTGTGTATTCGTACCAGGTGTTCCAAGTCTAGGCGCGGTATGCCTTGGCACATCTGGTACGAATACATTGCATTCGTACCAGGTGTGCCAAGTCGCGACGCGCAGTGACGTGAAAAATGCAGGAAGAACACATATGCACGAAGATGATGGCAAGATCTGGAAAATACGACAAGAACATGACATACTAGATCTAGAAAACTCAATTAAAATTAATACACTAAATTCAAAGTTGATATCTTAGATTAAAAATCATCAATCTACAATACAACCATCAAATAAGCAAATTTCCAAAATACAAGATACATTATTGCGATCAAAGCTAAATTACAACCATAAAACCAACAACCTACAATACACCATCAAAGAACAAATTTTCAGATGGAGATGATATAATGACCGGAGAAGAAAGCCGCAAAATAGAGAAAAGTTGCATTGACGCCGGAGAGATTGGCCATGCTGAATTTCTTAAGATCTGTCGAGCTGTGACTGATAGAAGAGAGAGAAAGAAGAGAGTCGATAATACACAGATCTGCCGGAGAAGACAATCGCAGAAAGTTGCCCATGCCGAAGAATACAGATCTGTAGTTGAGAGAGAGAATGGAACTCAAGACAGAGAGAGCGAGAATATACAGATATGGATCTGGATGTTAAACAAGAGAGAGAGGGAGGTGAAATTAATGGTATTTTGGTCTCTTTACCTCAAAGTTGGCCAGAATTTCTACAAATAAAGTGGATGGACAACTATTATTATTCACTAACTTGAAATGACATTCCATACAATTAACTCATTTCATAAACCTAAATAACAACACTTGACCAAAATTTCATTTACGGATGACTATACAAACAAGATCCTCAAAATTTGTATCTATCTAAAACGCCGATATAAAACTGAGAATATTTGGCACCCAACTATGATAACTCAAAATCCTACCTTATATTACTCTGGTGTAGAATATATTTGGCACCCCAACCTTGCTCTCTCCCACTCTCGATCATACCTCGTAGTACTCTCAAGAAATCGTCTGCTTCTTCAGAGCTTCTCAATTCTAAGTTGGTTTGCAGAAAAGGGAGCGGCGTATGAGAGCTGTTCCAGAGCTTCCCCTTTGCAGTGTCGTTTCCTCGTTTCTGATGCTGAAGGTTCTGCCTAAACGATGAATCAGAACCACTTCCAACTATGTGCACCACCTCACCGTCATTGTCAGCAAGAATCACACTATCCAATCCTATCTCCGACAGTATCTCCCACTTTGGATCGGCAGGAACTCCTTCAAAGTTGGGGCTACCGAAGTCTATAAAACTGGGGCAACTAACAACTAAGATGAGTCTCCCAGTGATCAACACATACTGACCACATTGCTCGAGTGCTTTGCAAATAACTAGTGTCTCGTCCCTCAGATTCACGTCGGTTTCAGTGAGTACGTATGTTCCAACTGCTTCATCCCATGAGTAGGGCTTCAAGGGGGATTCTGCACTTAAGGGCCTAGGTAAACGGACCCTATAACGGCGGTACCCCAACTGGTGAATCCTACTGCGGTTTCTGATACTTTGTGCAGTTTTGCCAGTGACCTCAAGTATACTGGCTGCTGGTCTTGCCACGAGCCCGGTAACACCCACAGCAATACCTGCAGGAAAGGCAATGCAAAATACGTGAACAGTTGAATATAAAAATAGGAAATCTTCTTGCTAACTGTACCTGAAAGTACTCCAGGCAGGCCATGTTTTTCAGCCCCTTTGATTGGTGATTGGAGTACACCGGTGAGCCCCTAAGCCAAAAAGTGAAGCTTCACTAAATTTTCATAATAATGGAGATATTGGTACAAGCCATATATGCCTAATAAAATCTTTTATATCAATTTCTCTGTATATCACAATTCAGATAAGTATAAATGGCATTTCAAAATATGACAGAGAAAAGACTTAGTAATTATTTCAAATGGGAGGTAAAATCATTATTTTCTAGATTCATAGAGTTTTATTACAAATAAAGATATAAATAAAGCACCTCCAGGAATTCATTTATAACTCCTTTACTGCGTGAAGACATTCCTTTCTGTTGTCTTTCTATCATTGTTGCAGTTTGGTCATCAAATGTAAATGCTACAATGCCCTGCAGGTCAAGATCAAGTGAAGATTGAGCTAAGAGTTAGATGTATAAGCTTCCATGAATATTCCAGGAACGAAAACCAAACCTTATGTGCAACTCTGCTGAATTGACTAGTAGCATCACTTATTGCATAGACTGTATTGCTGAGGAGGCTTGTTGTACCTTGGGCCATACCAGTAATAAGACCAGCTGGACTCTGCAAAAGAGATTTCAACTTTACTATTGTTTTTCTTTTTTTGGTGGAAAATCTATTTAGGACAGTATACCTGAAAAACACTCCATATAGGAAGGGAGAAGAAGTCTTTGATGCCGAGACCTAAACTTCGAGCAAATCCTACAGGATTTCCAATTACACCAGCAGAACCAAAAACCTGCAGTGTCATGTTCCCGATGAAACTTGAATGTTGTGGAATATTAGGAAACAACTACGTCTGAATATAAGTTCATCAAGGTTCCCATAATTTAATTGACTAGAGGAGACTGTAAGGATTTCCAGAACATGTGCAGCAGAATCCTAAACTTTGAGCTTAAGAAAGCAACAGACGTCTCTATGATCAGTAAAACTAACCGAAAGAACTTATGAGATAATCTTTTCAGCATTCTTTCTGGAGTGCATTAAAAACTAGATAGAAAAGAGAGTAAGAATCCCTGTTCGGTTCCGTCACAGTTACATTTTTCAGTACCATCAAAATTAAACAAATGAATATATAGAAGAAAAGTATGCTGAAGTAATAAGGTTAATTCCCAAATACGGACAAGCAGACTGCAAATCCACATACAAAAGTGAAAAAGGTCATGTTAGGACATTACCTTGTACATCTCATGCAGAAATTGCCGCGTATAATGGCTTACAAGGATCTCTTGAATGGTTTCCCAGCTAGCTATTTGGTGTGAAAGAACTAGCTCTTTGAAATGAATTTTTGCACCCTCGACATCAGCAAGAGCCATGAGACCTCTCTGTGAAAAAGATACAATAAGTCTACAAAATGGAGAAGTGACAAACGAAATTGCTATAAATAATATCATGCAAGTGGCCAAAAAGTTAATATCATCATGTCATTTAAAAGATACCATGCCACTTAGGAACTGGCGCCAAGAGTTCAGATCACACGGTGGAGAAATTAATATCATCTTTAAAGCTCTCCACTTACATGAATAAGAGATTCACCAGATGTCAGGACACCATCTCTAAGGATCCATGGACTGCTTGAAAAGCTGTGAGAAGGAAAATATGAGATCTACAGTTATTATATGAAAGTATGTGGCTTGGAACTAGCTACCAACTAACCTCAATGTAAGTTTAATTGGCCCCATATCAAACAGTTCAACATATACTTTCTTCTGCTTCCGTGCAGCAAGGTGAATTTGTTGCCAAGGAGCTCCGATAGGGACGATAAGGGGCAGCAAACACTTTCTTTCGTGATCTTCAACAAGGATAGTAGTACCAGCGTTGTTGGTATACTTTTCACCCAATTTGGCAGAATATGGAACATTTCTAGAGGTTTCTCCAGTGATCTCCAATTCTGGAAACAACAGATTCTGTGTGCAGCCCGTATATTGATAAACTCTGCTCTGCAACCTTGATGATACAGTTTTGCAGAATTCAAACAATCTCAATACAATTTCTTGCTCAATCTCAAGATAAAGATCTGCCATTCTGCAAAAGAAGGGAACAGATTACAAAGAGATATGTCCATGTGAAGTCTAGAAGTAATCTATAGAAATATCACCAACCGGAGGCTAATAGATTCAAACGAAACAAGTGATGTTTCAGTGTTTCTCCACTTGGCAGCACCTAAGGAGAATACCGGCTCATGAAAGGTTGAAGTGGCAGTTTGACTTGTACTTCCACTGATAACTTTTGAACTATCTTTAAGCTTCATCCCGTTTACCATATTGCCCTTGTTTCCGCAGTTGAACGACAGGATTACAGGATATGGCGTTGTACATAATTGGTTGTCAATTTGCAATGATGCAATTTGCAGGGAGAATTGCTGTTGATCCAAACTCTGTACGAAGGTAACCTTAGTGTTCTTAGCAGATGCAAAGAGTATCTCCTACAAAAAACACAACAGGTGCTCTCCATTTAAATGGTTATTGGGATCTAATTAAGACTGAAAAAACAGAGATGCAAAAGAATTAGGTTTCAGGATATGATACCTCAGGATGAGAGTTCATTAAGGAGACTCCAAGAAAAGGAATGTCAACTGAAATTTTTTCTTTGTAATTAACAAATGACTCATACTCTTGAGCTTGTTTTCCATTATGTTTCAACTGAGGAACATGAAGCCTCTTCAAATCATTCAAAACATGATAACTTGAATCGATAATACTGAGAACCTGGTCAAACAAGTAAATGCAAATTATACCCTGATGCAAAAATTGTATTCTAATTGCAGAATTCGACACACACCTTTATCGCTCCTTCAG
The DNA here is from genome assembly GCA_031470985.1 of Agastache rugosa. NCBI lineage: Eukaryota > Viridiplantae > Streptophyta > Magnoliopsida > Lamiales > Lamiaceae > Agastache > Agastache rugosa. The sequence continues at coordinate 36,516,623 of CM062602.1, read as the reverse complement.
AATGGACAGATATAAGCAGTTTCCTTTCAGGCTTCTGCAAATGAAATTTTAAAAGGAAGAGACATAAGAATTAGAAGATTTTATTCAAAAGAACAAGCATCCCAGAGTATTCTCGTTGCATCTCTGAAAAAATTTAAAGGTCCCTGATTAGAAACATTGAAGCAGCCAACATCCTCCAAGCATTAAAAGGAGAAGGAAAATGAAGAAATAAACGAGACATATATTTCAAGCAAAAGAAGTTTTCACAGCTAAATGTATGTATATACTGAATTAACATGGCCATCTTGGTTAGTGCATATGAAATTATGTTAAATTCGTTCTCCCAAAAAACATGTTTGCAAGTGTTGGCATAAAATATATTGAAAAGGAGCTAAATCGGGCTTAGAATACAATTAAAATGTCAGAAGAGCGAACTAGAAGGCTAGATGAAAAGTAAATTACAAAACTGCCTCAGAGCAATAGATAATTCCATTTGGCAGGAGCCATTTTTGGTTAAAACTTCTAATAATTAGCTGGGAAATGAAGAAAATCATATTAACAGAAAAGGGGACAGTCAGGTTATACTGCCTATTCCTTTACAATGTATAGTTATATTTAACTAAAATCCTCTGATTGCTCATTTCTTTATCTAGCACTTTGCTTGGGCCTTATAAAAAGCAGAATATGGATTTGACTAGGGGTGATGCCTCAGCTGCTTAACAAAGCTTCTGCTTTTAGAGTTTTTAGGGTTCCATTATGTGAAAAGTTTCACAAAATTTTAAAATGTGATTAATGCTTTTCTTTTAACAGAATTTGCCCCAAGAAAGAGGTTACACAAAATATTAGCTTAGTGCACAAAAATATAGCATTTCTCTCAGCCTCCATGGGGATAAGTAATTTCTTACAACCTCCATGTAATTGAGCTATACCCTATTCTATCAGCTCCGACTTTCACGTAAAGGCTAAGTGGATCAAACTTCAAAGTATTATTGAGTCATGGAAACCAATTTCTTGATACCAACCACTTAGAATAAGGTGATAATAATGGCTTTATTCAATGCTATTACGACTATCCAAGCAAACATTACCCAACTCAGATTTCATGCTACTAACAAAGACAAATCCATTCTAAAAACAATTTCAAAGACCTAATGACGAGAACTACCTAAATGCCATGACTCTAGGTCAGCCTTTTTCTAAATTTACCACTGATATCTCACTACTATATATATCTAGGTAGTCCTTTCAAAAAAAATATATATATCTAGGTAGTTCTTCTAGAAGACAGCTTTAGAAGTTTCCACCACACTTAAATTCATAACAAAATGAAGGATCCATTTAAATATAAATGGTCTGACCAAATATGGAAGTTGAAATCTCCGAGAGGGAGTGCCATGTTTGTTATGAGGAACAATAATATCAGAGCATATAAAAATAGTACCTCCGATGTCGCTGGAAGGTACACAAGTGAATGGGCTGAAACATCATCAATAGCATATGACCCTAAAATGCGTTCACCTGGGACCTGACACAATTTTAAATTCTAAGATATATCACCAAAAGCAGCCAGTTGATTCTGGTCAAAATTACCATACCTCAACAACAAGACGATGGGGATAGCATGGTTCATCCCAAGCATAGTGAGTAGATGTGTAGGAGTGAATAACCGTTTCAAAAGATTCACATTTCGGCTGGTAAATCCGTAATCTCTACAGAGTGTGAGAGGGATAGTGTTAAGTAGTAACAATAACAGACAAAAAGACAAAATAAGGACAGCACTATCCAGGAGTTTGATAGTTTCCAATAGAGGGGTTTGGTAATCCAACCTTTCATTGAAGTAAAGCCAGTAAGAAAACAATTTATAACACCCAGAGTATTCAACAATGCATAACATCTTCTAATTTTTTGAGATACAATATAAATAGAGTCAAAATTGATGTGGACAAAAAAAACAAATCTTATAAATTTTGCATAAAGTTATAATCCTTATGCACTTTGATAATTTGATTTATCCCAGAAAGTAAAATAAAGTATCATCTAACCTCCCTTGAATGGTTGTCAATCCTATATGGCATAAATCCAGTATCATCATCAGACAGAAGAATCAAATTTGTCCCAGAGTTTCCAGTAGTGCTCCCAACAATCTTTTCGTCTCCAACAGAAACATCAGCATTGCGCACTTCTACTCGCAGCATGCTCACAGCAGTAGTCATATAGTTGCGCACCTTAAGCTGAGTGTCACCTAACTGCTCGGGTAAAAAGCACCCAGACCACTCCCATCCAGGTTCATCAAAGCGAACAGAAAGCAATAATTCCCTAAACATAAGAGACCGAATAAAATATACAATAACAAGTAATGATGCACACCATGGACCAGCCTCCTAAATACTACGCATATTATAGGTTTGAACATAAGAAATTAGAAATAAAAAAGGAGTCATAATAATGATAACATCTTGAATAAAATTCATCAGTACTGAAAACCTTAAGCGAAATCTTTTGGTGCTAACTAGGATACAAATGGAATGGACAGAAAGTAGCAAACCTTTTTGTATCCATCCATGGAATATAGGAATGCTTTCCAGCTTCCAAATGGAAAGAGGAGTCCGTACCCTTTTGCTTATAACATAAAATTTTGGTGCATGCATTAACAATCACATATCTGTAAAAGATGAAAAGGACTCAAGTGAATAGAGTGCTAAATACATGAACTAAATTAAATACATAATATAGAGAAAATACCTCGGCTGGAAAGTGATAATTTTGGTCCTCCCAGAAAATGGTGCAGCCACAGCAGAAACAGATAAAACATAACCAGATACCTTAGATGGTTGTGGAACGAGAACACTGGTAGAACCAGTTGGTGGAACTAGTGAAAAGGGGGCAGACCATGAATGCTTTTGGAGATTTTCTATAACGGATGGCACATGCCTACTGAGTTTCACTGTGACCTCTCCAGAATACGAGTCAGGATCAGGAGAAAAAAGGCAAGCGGAAACCTTTTTATTACCACTTTCTACAAGATCAGGTGTATTCAAATTTGCTTCACTAGTAGAACCTGAGGGAAAAGTAATGAACCAATGGAATAAATAGCACTACAAGAATCAGTGCACGATTTCCTGAGCAGTATCTGGAGTTAAAAGAAAAAAAGATCACCTGAATCAGGTAAACTCTGATCAGAAAAAATAAGAGAAAGGCCATCTTTCTTTTTAACAAGTACATTCTTCTCGTCCAAGTCATAGCATGAAGGAATGATGCAGCTGTATCCTTTCATTTCATTACCAGAGCCTGAGAGAGCCAGAGGGAATCCAGTACAGTTATACAACAAAAACGGAACAGATATGAATAGTTCACGAGATCCAGAGACCGCATCCATCACTTTCTCCATTGTGACATATAATGGTCCTACATAAATTCAAATAAGCTTCTATATAAATACAAAAGTATTATTGACACGAACAGCTCAAGTGATACATGGTGTAACTAAATTTTGACATACCATTAGAAAACTCAGGCTCAAATCTAACTATTTCAGACACTGAGAACTTAGTTCCACTGAATCTAGCCTTTTCGCTAAATGATTCTGCACGTGGATACTTCAAAGACGAAGGCTTAAATCCATGCATTTGGAATGTTATTGAAAAGTCATGAGAAGAATCGATATGGTAGAAAGAAGTTTCCACCTGAAAATCAGACTAAAGAACATTAGATTTAAGACAGGCATCTCCCAATAGAAAGACAATAAAAAAGCAAATATAATCATCTCAAGCTGGTCATATGCACTGACCTCAGAAAGAAAGGCTGTACGTGTGACGCCAGCATCTTCCAATGTTACAGACATCGATTTCATGAGATAATTCTTCAACACTAATGGACTAGTTAACATCACTTGATATAATAATCGAGTCCTTGGTGTCTCCAAATTGTTGGAGTACTGACTATGACTATCTTGACATTGTTTACCACTATCAACATCATTTGCGGAATACACCCTTTCTCGACAGCCCACTGGAGACAGACACTGACCATTTACAGAAATGCAACAGCGGAATGCCTCACTGCTAGGAAGAGAAGGATAGCAGACAAAGGAACGCAAAAAGCCAATCTTGACATCTTGAGAGATGATACTTGAGATATTATAAGCTTCGCTCCATAGGTATGAGTCACCAATAGGCCGCCATCTTATGCAGCCTGATTCAGCCAAATGAAGTGGGAGAGGAAACTCTTGACCAGGATATATTGGGCCTAAAATCTGTTATAAGAGATGTTAGAAGCCTAAATTGACAGATCAGTCTCCAATTCCACAAATATGAGAGAAACTAGGAAACCATCTAAGTTTTGCGAGATTACCTTTGGAGACAAACCAAATGGAATATCAAATCGCACTTCAAGCACCACCGCAGTTGAGTTTAATACTACAACCTGAAAGCAACAAGTGTTTAGAAGCCAGAAGAGCCAAAAACAATTTCAAAAAGAGATCAAAAAATTAAACTTACTGTTGAGTATAACCGCATCAACTTAGTAAACCGTTGTACAGATACATCAATCACTACAGGAATAGCAAATCCTTTGATTGCATCTGCACCACCATTTCCATCACTTATTCTATTTCGAATAGAATTTGCAGCACTATGAAATTCAGGGACATGCAAGGATTTAAAAAAATGAACTTCAAAGTAGCTGCGGCCAACAAGATCCATTGAGATGGGAGCTGATGGTATTGAGGTACCCTCCAGTTGAAAAGTAACATATCTATGTGCGGCCTCAAGTAATTGTTTGTCGTTGAGTCTGTCAGAAGATTGAACAGGTCTATATTGAAAAAGTAGTTCTTCAGGTGATTCATTGATATAAATAAGAGTAGAGGAACCAGGTAGCAAGACGCCTTCTGATGGAGACACATCCAAATCATCAGCCCCAAGTTTTCGTTGGCAGACATAAAGTAGGGGTAGAGTAGTTAAGTTTTGCAGCATGTATGGAGCATATCTTCTAGTTCCTGCACTTTTAGTTATCTGTAAATTTGGCAGATCAGGGCTTTCTGTCATTTCAGTAAGGCTCCACGCATCCTTGACCATCTCAATTGCCCTTGAGACAACCTTTTTTAAGCAAATTCAGAAGGCATTAGCGCTACTTAATTTTGAGGCAAATAAAGGTATTCTAGAAAGAGCTTTAAAGGAAATAGAAATATAATAGCAAAACCCATGTTAATAGAATAATTTATAGTTAATATAGTGAGCATGAACATTTGATACGAACAACCAATACCATATTGAAACTTGGGATATCCCTTGACATGTAGCCATGATCAAACTTCTACTACAAAAAAAGATAGAAAGAAAAAAAAAATTGTACCTCTATAATGGGTTCATTAAGATTCAGGTTAAGATGCGACTTAGATTCAAGATTGATGTCTGTCATGACAGTACCGCTGAAGAGAGCTCTCTCGTCCTGCTTTCTACTCATGCTCAACTGAAATTTCCAAGGCTCCAGAAAAGGCTCCCACAAGACCTATAAACAGTATAGTGACCAAAGTGCACCAATAGATTATATAGTCAGGATATAGTACATTATAAATAATATTTCTACCTTGTCAATGTTGTAGTAATTCACTTGAAGGTCACACCCAAGCGATCCTTCAATTTCATCCTCAGTTACAGTAGACCAAAACATTGAATTTCTCACAAGAAACTCCAGCAATGGTCCATTCGAAGTCTGCTCCATAACCCACAAATATAAACAAACAAATAAAAAATAGAAGGTACAAAAACTCAGAAATGTTGCACTATAGATCAATAAATTAAATGCCACTTAAACCTGTTTAACAGATATACTTTGGAAAAGAATCGGGTGTCAATAAAAGTTTTGGCGGCATAAGATTAAATATCATAAGCTTCAAAGTCAAGTCTGGGTAATTCCAAAAGTGGAGGGCTTAAGAATCTCCTAAAATCACATAATCTCTCCCTTAACAAAGTTTAGTAAATGCTAAGATGCTCTTATGGTTGTTTTCTTGAACAAGATAATTAACACATATGCCAATTCCACCAACAGATACAGTTTCTCATGTTTCGTCTGTCACCACCAGTAGACAGACCATTCTCTGCAGTGACCTACTAATATAGACTCAGTACAAACAGCAGTTTAAGAAGCTTATATACCTGCAGATAACTTTTATTTTATTTTTTCCCAATATAGCAACATTTGGACAGACTGATATAATGAGGGTTAGAAGGTTTATGGATTAACTATTCTACCTCTCTTTACTTCCTGCAGAAGGAGTAATTTGCTCTCTGTTCCTATATAAGCCTTCACTCCCTATCTCCTTGCTAAGAAATCTTAAGCAATAGTAATACTAACAGTAATATAAATTACAACCACTAAAACCCCTACCAATTCCCACTTTCATTTCCGAATATTATCACGTGTTCGCATTATATTTTATGCCTGCAGGCATAGTTTTTACTCATAAACCAAAGGGAAAGAAAAGAGGAAACAGGGGAGGGAAGGTAATCAGGGCAGCAAATTGATGTATCTCTTCCCCTTCAATTATACGTGCATATAATTATGCCGCATAAGAATAAAATACTTTGACTAACTAAGGACTAGTCTCTGATTCTAATAATAATAGTAAATAAGATGAGAAATGTATGTGATTTCCAATAAAAAGGACACAACTGATCAGAATGTGTGGGAAGCGAAAAATGATGTCATAGGATATATACCTTCCAGTCAGTTAGGTGAAGAGACAATCTCCTTAGTTGCGCTTTTAAGTCCATTCTTTTTATATTAATTTGTGAAGGAGTATCTTTTGGTTTCTCAAACCATGTAAAGTAAAAGAGGTATAGGATGTGATTTCCGAGAGACAAATCCAGACTGTCAGAACGAATAAACAAATCCACGCTCAGGTTTTCAGTCTGATACTCAAAAATTTCTGCCTCAAGGTAGATTTTAGATAACTGAAAAAGAGGCCAACTTTGTGCAGTGTCTCCGGATAATAGCTTCAACACTCCACTTGTGTAATCAGAATTGATCGCAACTTTCACAGTTTTGCCATCAGCAACCAGTTCGCTGTTTCTACTTTGCAGGCTAATGGAAAGAAAACAGTTCTGATTGCAACTTGGAATACCACAAGTGTCATCGGAAGGCAACTTTTGAACATGGGGCCTTCCAAACGTAGTATTTTCATCACTGCTGACCAGTGCAGGAAAATGAATAGACAAGCCAACATGTTCGAATGCTAAAATGGAAAAACCAGCAGCTTCACTGATGTCCTCAACTTGAACATGATTTTGGCTATCACATGCTGCATATTGACAGTTATCAATTGTAACACTAGACAAATCTTCAGCAGAAGAACCTGGAATCTGCGCAGACAGTTTCTTGTTGAATGAAACAAGCAGATCAATAACCTCATTCCAGTCAGGCAAATACAGCCACACATCCAAACTAGGAAAGGACATAACTATCCGATTTTCAGCATGACCTGATACTGCAAGAATCATGTCAAGGACTGACAAGCCTGAATCAGTACAAGAAAAATCGGCAAGGGCAACAGAGTTAAGTAATGAAAATAGAACCAGAGAAAAGAAAGTGACATCGAAAATGTGGGGTCTGCCATTCATCAATGATAAAGAGCAAACAAAGTTCATCTCAGCTTCTGCTATGATTTCAGAACACGTTGAGTCTCTTTTCAACCGGTGTAATCTCAGTGATAATGACCTCACACTGAATCTCATCTCATTGGATGTTAAATCTGAGTTTTTAGGCTGAAGTGCAAAATGGTCCATCCTTTGTTTCTTTATCTGTAGAAACTGCAGAACATCATATGTGAAAAATTTGGATTCTTGTTCCACCAAAGTGAACTGATCGATGACATAACCAAGTGCATCCAGTCCAGCAATTGTACGTTCTTCTGTAAACAAATGGAAGCGCACAAAAATTTAAAAAATATACAATCAAAAGAGATAAAATTTAATTACGAATCAAATTTAGTTCATAATAATAAGTCCATACCTTCAATATCTATCAGGCAGTCATTGACTAAAGCCATAACACAAACTGGATAAGAAGATGAATCGGTCTCAGAATAATAGGGTATTCTTACCCACACATCTGCAGTGAGTGACGCAACCAAGATGAGTTTTTGACATCTATCCAAGGGATTGACTGCATCCTTTTCCAGCAATAAAAGAGATAGAGATAGGTCACATCCAAAGAAGTCCAAACACTGATTTCTATCAGAAAATTTTCCAGCACTAATGCAGCATGCAGATGGAATATTTTTTGTCACAGAACTTCTGTCACTGTTTTCAGAGAAAGCAACAGATAACTGTTTGATATCAATCTTTAGGAACCGGCAGCAATCATTGTCAGCAGGTGTAATCACATTACAGTCAACTATCTCGAAACTAAATGTAATAGAGTCCTGAATATCCATGGCGCTAGTAGGTAGTTCTTGTTCATAAGGGCTCCAATCTGGTAGTGAGAAATAACCAATAAACATAGCCAGAAAGTCCGGGGGTAACATGCAGGAGACATGCTGGATGTAGAAACTTAATTCAGTTTGTGAATTTTGTGACGAGGTGTTCCTTTTCTTCAGACTAAAATTCAGAATAGGTGGACAGTTTGAAGATAAGGGCCCCCAAAGAAATTCATTAATTAATTTAGACCACCATGATGTAGAAAGAAACACTCCTTCTGTAGAACAAACTATATAGAAAATGTCTTCAGAAACGGTAAGTATTGATTTTGCAAAGGGAACCACAACTGTCCCCATAATGCACGAGGCATCATGAAAATGCACTGCAATGCTGCCAAGATTCAAATTGACAAGAACTGAATCCCTATTGACATAAGTACACAAGGAAGAATTGGAATCAAGATTACAATTCACAGGTGTCCTGGGAAATTTCATAGCTCTGTTTGGAAGACTAACTTTGGAGGGTCTGAATTTCTGGCCTCTCAAATTGAGAGTTTTACTGAACTTAAGCCTCATGTCATCAACTATATTTTCAAGGCTACAAAGAGATTTAACATTCTCAAATGACGTTAAAGGGAAGTGATCCAATGGGGTGTTAGCTGACTCACTAGAACCAGTTTTATTCAAAAGACTATGTTTCTGAAGTTCAAAACCATATTTTGGAGAGTTTTTATCTTCTATATTGTTTATCTTGCTATCAACATCAGATTCTCCATAAAGTGCTATTTTGTCAAAGAATCCAACCAACTTCCGAACAATAACTGGATAGCAATGAATATCAAGATCACTCGCACATATTGTGTAGTTCTGAAGGATCCAAGTATTTCTAACAGCTTCAATATGAAGAAAAATGCACCCAGTAGTAAGTGAAGTTTCATCATCCAAATAACTATTTTGACCATCAAAACTCATGTTATGTTGATTTACAGATCCAAATCCCCGGATGCTTGAGCAAAGCACACGGTTTTCCCAATCATCTTTTGTGGAACTAGCAGTGACCTGACAAGCTTGCACAGAGACCCAGCAATCTGGAAAATCTCTTTGGTCATACCTGCAATCAAGATAACCATGCATGAAAATAATTAACAGATGAAAGGCATAAAACAGGATATACACTTCATTGGTGAGTGCCAGACTTTTTCCAACCTTCCATCAGAACTACATAAAACTTAGAGTTTTGAGCGTGGTGATATGAAAGTGATACTGGAAAACACTTTTGCTTTCTACAAGAACAATCTCATGTCAAACTTTTTTTACATGTTATGAAAATTACACTTGAAAACACTTTGCCAGTTTTTATTATCACTTTTCATGTTCGTGGCAGGTAATAATTTGTAGTCTTTCCAAATATTTCCAGTAGGATGGGAATATGTGAAACCAAGAATCACAATTATTTATGTCTAAAGAGGTGTGAATATCATAATTTCTAAAATATACGGCCTTTTAGCTTTCCAGATGGAAGTGAGTTCTTTGCAGTCACAAGATAATCAGGAGCAGAAAGAAATTGATAATTTGTAATAAACATAAGTATTTAACTAATGCATCATCAGAGAAATTGCTAGTTCAAAATAGATATCAAAACAAAAGTATTTTCATGTGCTTCTAGGGCTCACAAGACTCCATCAACTACAACTACAACTTCCATTTTACCATCAACTTAACAAGTCATCAATGAAATGATTAATTGATCAATAAAAGGATCATTTTTCTCTCCATTATCCATATTAAGGCCCTTAAGTGACGAGGACAAAGATGGCCTATTGGTCTGCCTTTTGGTCCACTACCTTGGCATATTATTCTAAAATGTGACACTTTCTACTGTATATAACCCCCTGGCAGGACTAGCAGAAAGAATTATTTACCAGAACTGCTAGGATAAACAACTGAGTAATATTAGATACTAACGAATTCTAGACCAGCTGAAACAGTTCAAAACTCTTATGACACAACAAGGTTACTTTGTTAGAGGATTTGGGCAAACAAAAGAAGTAGACAAACAAGTTCACCTACAGAGAAAAATATCATAACAAAAAGCCCCCTTCGGATGGCCTAGTTGGTGGAGTGCGTAAGCTTGTGACTAAAGGTCGTGAGTTTGAATCCCTAAGCATTCGCAAAAGGGAGGTCACCCTAGAATGATGGGGGTGATCTTGTAGTTCTTGGTCTGTGATGATGCATTGTTATGTGCTACATTTTCTATTCCCATTGAGGCCAGGCCTAAACTAGTGCTTGAGAGAGCTGTCCAAACACAGATAAAGGATGTATGGATTCTAGAGAAGAGACGAGTTGTGGTGGTCCCTGCACTCCCTGGTTCCAATGAGCAAATCGAAATTCTGATCTACATTAGATCTTTTACCCGAACTGCCCCATCTATATTGAGGATAACTTTGTTTCAAACCCCGGTTGGAACTTATGCTAAAGGGCCTTGGTTTCAAACCTCGGTCATTATTTTAATATGGAGAGGAATTGGGTATAGATAGTACTTAGTAGTGATAGTGTAGTGAGCCTATCCCCCATTTTTCGACTAACGTGGTTGGCATCTCCTATGTGATTTGCAGTCTATTGCAGGGGAGCATGGTTTACCCACACACCCAGAGGTGATGGTAGGTTTTTCCTCTACTCTGAAAAAATAAATCTTTTTAGAAAATGGAACTTCAACAAACACCACGCATACTGCTGACATGACTGTGAAACACTAGCAAGATGGTTAGATCATTTATGGTGCTTACGTTGGAAAATGAAGTGGTAAGATGAAGTCTTTTTTTTAGGAGTGTACTCGTGGAATTCTTGCACCAGCCAAATCTCCCAAACATAACAAGATTTTACCTTGTGGGTGGGTAGAACAAATGAAACTTTATGCCATACTACTAGATGAAATAATCCAACAAAACTCAAGGTATGACTGACATGTTTATAGTTTGGACAAAACTGTATGCTTTACAGTCAGCCACTTTCATAGTTCAGAGGAGAAAGCTTCGGTAAAACAATATAATTTTAAAAACGGTTTGGCAGATTCTTTTTTTCATGAACAAGCCTATGCACTATCATAAAAAAGAAAATCGAAAATCAACTTGCAAAAGAGGTGAAGAAGAAAACCAGGCACCACAAATGTTATAACAAGTAGATTTACATGCAAAGGCATAGCTAACTTCAACATCTTTTTTTGCGGAGAATTAAGGAAAAGGAACAAAAGTACCGTACCAAACGCCTAGTTTCTGACAACAGAGGTTCAGTGTGCATCCATCCGCCACATCATCTTCAAGATTAACTAGCAAACAAACTGCATCCAAACTAGCTTCAATAGAGAACCATGTATTCCCAGAGTCCTTCAAGCCATTTGACTTTAGTTCAAGTGAATCTGAGGAGTCTGGTGGAAGAAGCACATTAAACTGTGAAATCAATCCCATAATTTCCCCATAAATGGAAGCAGAGAAGTGAGCAACAATTGAGGGCACTTGTACATGAACCTACAAACAAAACAAGAATAAGTCAACGATGTAAGAGGATACAAAATGAATAACGGTGGATAATCCACTCCTCATTCTTGAACCCCTTACTTTATGTTAGACATAAAATAACCACGTACAGGTATAGGCCAGCACACAAACCCTTTTAAAACAAGACAAAAGCGGCTTTTACTCGAAAGAAAATTTAAGGACAGTGGTATTTTTAAGCTGCTAAAATGTTAGTAAAGGTTGCACACGCCACTAAGAACTATATAAGGGAAAAAAAATTACTCTACATGTGATACTATAGTTGGGCACTCAGAGCACCAGAAATAAGTATCTACATGTAATTATTTTTAGTAGATCCTAGCCTCATACATGTGTACATGATGACATCACTTGCATTGCCTTTACCAAGGCTCACTTTGCCTGTATAGTCACCTAACTCAAGTTTGTTAAATGGATAACCAGTTGCAAAATAAATACTTTCTTAATTAAGCTCAGCTTCAACACATTATATTAGAACATGGAACACATAAAGAGGTGGCCACTTAAGAGACATATGTACCATAACACCAAAGGTTTAACTGAAAGTGCTGCTTCCTCTCACAGTAAAAACCTGCCGGTGTAATACTATTTATGAAATATTACATCCTCCAAGTCAGTCTTATGATGGATTTATATAAAAGCTCGAAATCATATACTCCCTCCGCCCCCCATAAATATGCCAACTCTATAGTGGCACGGGGTTTTAAGAAATTGTTAGTGGAATATTGTGAGTGGAGAAAGGGTCCCACATTTTGTGAATGGAGAAAAGGTCCAAAAAAGGAAAGGCATGTTTTTAAGGAACGGACCAAAAAGAAAATTTAGGCATGTTTTTAAGGGACTGAGGTAGTATTATTCAACAATGATTTTTTCTTAACTTATACAAGTCCCATCACATACGAAACAACAGGAACAAAGATAAAATTATACGGTACTGTAAAAGGGAAATGCTTATCGAAGCTCCACTTCTCCTCTCTTAAAATTTATCCCAAATTCTACTAAGTTTATTAGCCAAAGGTAACAATCCAATGAAAGTAAGGACTTTGGAGCTTCAAGAGAAAACAACCCATGGAATCATCACTTTCTTTCTCCTCTTTCTCCTCAGTTGGAGCAGACAAATTAAGATTTTTTTTGTCAACAGTTTACATTATTGATAAATAGAAATGGACAAAGTCTCTTAAATAAATAACACCAACTTTACTTCAGTGACAGATCTGGAATCATCAAGGAGAGGAGGGGGGCCATGGTTCTTCACCAATTACACCACAATGATTTGATTGAAATTTTATAAAGAAGACCTAACTGGTAAATGAGATAGACAAACAACCCATGCATAAGGTACAGCACTAAAGCACACCACTAGAGTTAATGAGACTAAATTTCCAAAAAAAATTAAAATAGAAAGTAAAAATTCTTGAAATAATGACATAAATAAATATATGTAGAAATTATTAAAAATTACAAAAAATAAAGATAAATAAAAAATTAAATACAACTAAATATTTTACATAACTTTTAGAGTAAACTAACCCCATTGTCCCCTACTTTACATATTAACATGGTTCTTAGGAGGAAAAAAAAAATTATAGCACAACTAATTTACTATTAGTACCAGAAAACCAAGCAGGCCATTGTGCCCCTAGGCCAAATGTGGCTCTGTCACAACTGTCCCTGCTATGCTATCTCTGTAGGCCAACTAACAAAAAAATTTCATGATTTGAGTGTTTTTTTCCTATTTCTTAATAACTTCAATTAATGCCCCAGTCCACGGAGTGGGGGTCCAATAGCAGTACAAATGGTACCAGAGCCACCATGGGAATGCCAACCGCCAGGGCAATCCTGCAAAACAAGGAGCGCAACAAGGACATTGTGTCTCCAATGGGAGGTGAATGTAATGTCCCACATTGTTGGGGAAATGAAAGTTTAAGTAGTTTATATGTGAACCTTATAAATTCTTCTAGCAACTTGGGGTTAACCATCTAGGCAAAGCGACAAAGGACGTCAAATAGTTGATAAATGGAGCCCATTGTTCTATATCTGTTGTATCGCTAGTAGCTCCCCGTAAGCAGGCATTACATTTAAGATAAAAACAAAAGACGACAAAAGAATGCAAAGAAAATAATATCTATCAGATACATCTGATCAAGTTCGCAATCAAGACAATGAGACTGTTCTTAATTTAACTCCACACCATCATTCTAGATTTGACCAGTGAATCATCACTTTCATGCTGCTTTTGGAACCATTTTGAATCAATGTGTAAGCACTTATTTACCTAATTTTACGAATTATAGGTTATCTCCCTCTATGATTATTATCAACATTGAGAAACTTGTCATTTCACCAAACAAAAAATCTTCATATTAGAGTTTTAGGTGTAACATGGCATACCGAAAGAGTCAATTTTTTCCCAAAACAATACCTGAATTGAGTGGAAGGCATGCGTCAAAAGCAACAAACTGTCAAAAAGTCTTGCACGAAATTCATTCCCAAAAAGATAACAATTCAATGTTACCACTTACTGCCATTTTTTTGAGGTAATAATACATAACTTCCAATTTACAAATATTCCCAAAAAGATTAAAAAGTGCAAGGAAAATAATAATTAAATTATCCACTGAAGAAGCAACGTTGTCATGGCTGTACTGAAAAGTACTGTACTCAACCGTTACCACTTACCTCCAATTTTTTCAGGACAGATTCATCAGGTAAAATACAGGATACCAAGCTTGCAGAAGCACTAAATTTCTCCAAGAGAGGGAGGGTTACAGAAGAAGGCATCATTAGATTAATCTGCAAAACAAGACGATTAAAATTCACCTGCTTGTCCACACAAAAAATCAACTTGGAGAGACTAAACCACTAACCTCTGTGTCAGTTATGAGGATTTCAAAGCGGTCATAAAGTTTCTGAAGCTGAAACCCAAATTCAGAATCACCAGTGGGACCGGATCCAACATAATGCAAAAGATTAGATGTATCTTCCACAGAAGAGTCTATCTCAGGTTTGGATGTGAAGGAAATAACTGCTACTTTTATAACCTGCCGAAGTAAATCCACTGAGAATAATGAATAGAGCAATAAAATTGCCTAATATATGTTAACCACTCAAAGTCTGTCACACAACATAAGTAAAAAGTAGAGAAACAATTCACCAACAGGAATTTTAAGAAGTGCCAGTCTACAAAGCTAAAGCTTGCATGGGCCTGATAGAGAATTGAAACAGCTAGATGTCAGACCAAGAATATTCTATTCAACAAGGACCAAACCTTAGGGAAAACACATCAGCACTGTAAGGATTGTAGATAGATTAGGATAATTTTTAGGCACAAATTTTGGGGTCATGCGGAAACAATGTAGATACTCATGGTAATTTGGATCAAAAGTGAAATTGGGAAAACACAAAAGGAAAGGTAACACATAAAAATTGACAGAAAAAATTTCTAAACTTTTGTTCAGAACATGCATCACCAATAAGATATGGTAGAGCTAATCGTAACAAGGTAGCCATACTGGAAGGTGCGGCTGGATCACCTCCTTTTCAGTACTATGTATCTTTTGGACTTTTTCAATTATTTCAAAAATACATTATGCATACCGTACAATGTCCTTCAATGTTAGTATTCCCCCATGGTATATTAATGGCAGTATTGAAAACATCAATATCCCACATGATCTTCTTACGACTTGACAAAACATAACTGCAAAAAAAATAACTATAAACAACAGTGCAAAGAGATGAATGAAAATAAGCATCGTGGAAGAAATAAAGGCAAATATAAACAAAAAAAGGTTGGAGGTAGAGCACTCTAGAAACATTATACGTACTCAATTTTTGACAGAAGTCGTGAGTTAAAATCATCAATGCCATTTAGAGACAGCAGGATCTGAAAGAACAGTAAAAGTAAACATCATGAGAACATTATATCATAAATCAAAAAAAAAAATGAGAATCATTATCTCACTTAAAGGAGACAACTGCAAAATAGATCATTTTTATTCATTTTAATTTGCATGTAAAACAAGGGATCAAACAGGCAGTAGTCAGCAGTGAACAAAATCCACAACAAGATCAACAAAAAGGGAGTCAGAACTAGTGCTCAAGTGGAACTTGAACCTGATGGTGCATACAAATCACAATATGTCCAGAAGATTTTGGTCATATTATAGACTACTTAGTACCATTATCCTGATGCCGGCACAAATGTGATAAGAGTAGCATTTTAGATGAGTCTCGTATTTTATGGTAATAAAGGTTTGAATTATATTAATTTTGAGACTTATTTGTAGGAATTCTGTTATGGATAAATAGGAGGGCATTTTTCTTGATATTTGCAAAATCCGTAGGAAAAGAGGGATTATTGAGCTCATCTTGTCCAGGACCCCTGAAGATAATTAAGAAATGGAACAGCAGTTAAGGAAGATTTACATCTAATTTGGAAAGAATTAACTTGATTTAGTTGACCAAGCAAGCATTAACAAAGATCATGGATGAAGATCAGCTCATTAATGCTCATAATGGAGGAGAATTGGATTTACGTTGCTATTTTTGTATATTGAACTTCCTAACAATTCAACCAAAATATGGAACTAAGTAGATCACTCTTGTGTAATTAATCTATTTATTCTCTACAATGGCCTCAAGTGAACCAAACTTTTCAGAGAAGCTAGCACAGGAATTCCTAAAACCTCAAACAAAGCCATAGAGTTCCACAATTTCATTTTTCTAGACTACACTTGTAGTGAATATAACAGAAACAAAAAGGGGGGTGGGGGGGGGAACAACGATTCAGTACTAACACAAGTTTTTAGCATGGAGGATGAATTGCAGAAATCCTTTCTTAAAGGAGTTCATTTGCAGTAGTGTATTCCTTAAAACTCTTATTTCCTATAGAATAAATACAATCTCATTTAGATAAATGCATGAGCACAATTTTCAAGTTATGAGCCTCTTATCCATAGCTAAAAACGTATAAAAAAAAAAAGAATCTCAAGATGAAATTGATGCAGTTGCAACCCTATAATTCAAGATATGTTAGTAAACACTTAAAACCACAGGTTAAATGGTATATCAATTGCAATACGCTAATAAAAACTGTCTAGACGAAGTGCACAGAATTCAACAGCAATCAGATTTACATCAAACTGAGCAATCATATTCTTGCATTGGAACTTATATTACCCTCTGCTGTTGAAAGCTCAAGTGCTGCAGAACATCTAAGAAACCCAAAATATTCTTCAAAAATTCTGAATCACAAAATAGTTCAGTTGGAGTAAGCGTCACCTGAATACAAAGCAGCCAGTCATCAACTCCCAAAAAATAGACAGATAATAGAATAGCAGATCAATACTTGTCAAAGTAAATAATTGAAGGACATCAGAGCTAAGGGACATAGGAAAACCTTCACTGACAAATTACTATCACAACTTGGAGGGGGAAGATCCATTTTCATATCTAGAGATGGTCGCTGCTTTTCAAAAACATCATGCTCTGAATTCATCTGTGAACAACCAAGTTCTAATACAATCAATTAAAAATGTGATAAGTTCATGACATCCAAAACA
Organism: Agastache rugosa; assembly: GCA_031470985.1. Lineage (NCBI taxonomy): Eukaryota > Viridiplantae > Streptophyta > Magnoliopsida > Lamiales > Lamiaceae > Agastache > Agastache rugosa. The sequence continues at coordinate 36,499,119 of CM062602.1, read as the reverse complement.
ATGCATCCAAAAGCCTTAAATTCCTCTCAAAGATAAACACTTATGATTTGAGGCCACCAACCAAACCTTAACCTAACTCTATCTCACAATGTCTAAAGATAGTTCATGATCCTTAAAATATTTTATTCCTTTCCAGGATATGCATATTAATTTTTGCTGTCAGAAAAAAAAAATTTACAAGTTGAATATTTGATGCTAAGGTTGAATGACTTGTCGACTGCTTGGAGTGAAGTATTACGCACCTTGTAGTCATGATTAATGTCCTCAACACTCACTATTATAATTCCAAACACAGGTTCACCTACCCTAAGTTAAGAAATAGAATATGAAACCAAACTATTTTACCAATACAATAGGATTTCACCCATGAACGTCTATGTTTTTGGAATTGATACACAAAGTAGATACTTGTATGAATCAATCAATCTGACGTCAGACATGAATTAAATAGAATCAACAAAATTAATTGGCCAGACATCTAGGATATCAGTTTGCAAAAACTTAAAGTTTCTTAGATGAAATGGATATTATGGATTAGATAAAAAAAAGTAACCGGATTGAATTGCAAAAACTGTAAAAGTTTGTATTTCAATGCTACTATTTTGTCCCAGCCAACAAATGCATACTAGCAAGCAGTCAGTAACGATGGTTAAATTAAATAAAAAAAATGCTATAACATGGGAGGGATCGGAGTATTGCCTGTCCTAAAGACAAGAAGATAAAATTACTTCATCAACAACATGTCCCACAAAAATATGGACTGCATTTGCATAAAAAGGACAGCAACCACACAAACAAGCTCCAGTATGAGTTTACTGATTTAAGTCATCCTACATCTGTGCACTCCTTCAAAGTATATGTGTCAAATCATATCCAAATTTAACTGAAGGAAATAAAGGAGCTTTAAAACCATGAAAAAAGGAAGGGAAGTAAGAACATACAAACCTTTTTCGTTGAAAGAATAACTTGGCTGTTGAATGGATTCAGCATCTTTGCAGAGTTGACAGATGCAGTAATCACAGCAGATTTCTCGCGCACCTTGGCCTCGATATAAATCCCATTGAGCATCAAGTCAGCAATATTCTGCCCCAACTTCCTAAATGCACACCGCCTTCATATATTAGTTTGACACGTCATAACAGTAAAATCAATCATTCATTTCATCTATAGGAGAGTAAAGACACAGATCATCAATATACATGATTGACCAAGTATCCAAACTATGCAGTCAATCTAAAATCAATAATCATTACACAGCACCAAATCCTTTTCACTTGAAAAAGACTAGGATGTCCTCTAAAAAGTGAATTGAGAGAAAACAGTGTTTTGTAAACAATCAAGCAGTTAGGTACAAACCAAACCCGTCGAATAGCCTTCATTATTGCAATAAATAACACTCAGTACATCTCAGAAAAGATAAATAAATAAATAACTTATCTATTCCACATGCTTGTATCTTCTTTTATAAGAAAGAAAACCAAATTAGAAGGTTAATGGAATGACTGGTTCCAGTAGGAAAATAGGGCATGCTACAGCACAATACCCCAATCTTTGACAATGTCAAACAGGAAGGTCTTGAATTCTTCATGCATTAAAGCCCACCAACCAACCCTAAAATTAACCACACTCTACATTCCTCAAAGATTCCTCATGATATTCAATGGTTCTCCTATCTTTATCAACAAAAGAGACAAGCACACTGCTTCAGCAATAACTCTTCTTAAAACTTGCATTCTTTTGCTTATATCTGGATACTTGCATTTGCACCCGAACTAACAAATATTGGGATTGCTGACATCGCATACCAAATGTAAGTTTGAAAGGTCAACTAGATAACTGAGAAAACTTGTCAAGTCCACTGGTTCATCTAGTGCTTCAGAGCACAAAGGAATGTATATAATCTTGAAGAAAAGGAACATCAGCTCCGGATGCAGTAGATTCATAAATGAACTTTGCCGATTTGTTTAGCATATGACTAAGATGATAGCTATAGTAACAAAAAAAGATTATATCATACACGGATGCAGGGTTCCATATAAGAGTGGTTCCTTCCTTCATGTAACATTTAGAAGCACAATGGTACAACATCTAACTCTACAAGCCACAAAAGATTGTGTAGCCTTAGGCTCAAGATGCACCATTCCAATACAAGACGAGAAGACAATAAAATTTCAAATTGCGCCCAAGTTATGTGCCACGGGTTCCGTAATTAAGACAACTTCTGCTTTTGACTCCATTTCTACCTTGGCTGGCTTGATTAAGTACCGCTTCGCCCCTTGCCTGACTATTCTAAGGGGACAGGTGAATTACTAGTGACCACAAAATAAACTATGAATATGCCAAGCATGGTAGCCCCCAAAGAAAGTCAGAAAGCACTTCTTTATGAAGTCAGACAAGATTTTATTTTAGTTCTCCGCCAAATACATCATCAAAGCTCTTCTATAAAAGTCTATCACAAAAGTAATAGAAAAAGATAACATACATGCTCAGAAGCTTGGTATGAATATCAGAAATATTGATCTTCATTGAAGAAAAGTAAACTTCTTCCATCATAGCAGAATTCCCAATCACTACAGGGGCTGGAGAGAATTTTGTTGCCTCATATATATCCTACAGAAAAATATGCCAAGTCTTCAACACCAACCAGTTATGCATGTCTTATATTCCAGCAGTTCTACACAACTTATCTATTGTATATAAGATTGAATTAATCAATGATGACCATACTTTGATCACATCATCCGAAATGACCCCAGAAAATTGATTAGTGTCATCTGTTCCCCCAGCTCCAAGCATCCCATAAGACAGCCAATTTAACCATCCACGGGGTTTGTTAGAAGGCTGATCATCTTCTATTGACTTGTCTATGCTTCCACCATTGCTACCATATCTTGATGATGGTTTTACCAGGAAATCCTGCCAGAATAAAAGAAATCCATGATTACAAGGAACTATACTTTAATAAAATGAAAACTTGGTGTCTGTTTTTCCTCCAGTTGCTATTCAAATTGTGAGTGGAAAGCATAATGGACCGTTGAAAACTTAGATCAAGGTAGTTAAGGAAGACATTGTAAATCTTGGCTTTACTCAGAGAACGAGTTATGTTATGCTGACCCCACAGATAGCAGCAATGAGTTATAATGATGATGATGATACTAGATCTCAGATGGTAGCGACAACGAGATATGCAGTCAGACTCAATAAGCTACCAGCTAAATCAACCTAAAATATGGGAATCTGATGGTAATGGTCTTACTTTAAGCTAATTGCATAAACAACATGATAATTATCACTCAAATAAGGATCATTTTACCTCTAGTTCCCGTTCGGCAACAGCTCTGTAATTCAAAATATCTTCAATATCAGTTTCTTTTTCCATTTCCTCCAACTCCCGCTGAACATCTTCATCCATCACCTGATAGTTGGAATTACAATAAACGATTATTGAAGAGAGCAAGAGGGAATGTAGACAAGAAAGAGCAACATAAGGATCAGAAAACATATTTTATTCTTCAATAATACATAATCCAGAGGAAGTGTCCTACAGTGAGAATGACAGAAACAGCACAATCCCACTAGATGTACCATCTTCTGGCGGTCAAAACATGAATGGATAAGAATTCCAACAAATTGGGGGCAACATACATCTTTAATTACGAAACTGTATATGATATTAAATGGATTTTCCTAAATTAAATTTTTTAAATAACAGAGTTTGAGTATACTCGTTCATCTTACACTACTTTGTATTATAAAAAGAAAGCTGATAGACAAACATCTCACATTGCTAGTAAATACAAACATGCCTGAATAACAGGAAATTGGCAGCAATACAATTTTAAGTATAAAAAAAAATATATAAAGGAACATCCTTACCTTAATTATTGCATTTAGGATTTCAACAAACAAAAGAAACTGAAACCAATTAAAATAAAAATTCCTTCTAATTTCCTTGAAGGAAAAATAGATATTGTGATTGACAATGTTTATAAAAATAACTGAGCATCATCTTATACCGAAACAACCAAACGCTTAGATTCATAATGGCATCTTTCAGATGTAAATTCCCCTTTTTCCATTGACAACCAAACAACAAGAGAGTGTTTTTCTTAGTCTTTCATTTGCTTAGTACTTTATGCATATGCATTCTTTAACCACAGATACCATCTCACCTGGTCGTGTCTCAGGCATTTCAACTTGGCCTTATACAAGTTCACATATTTCCGGCGAGAGTTTCTGCCATTAAAACATAAAGACTTTAATATATGCATCCAAATGAAGGTGCAAGGGGGAACTCTAAGCATTTAAATTATTCTCACATTTTTCTAATAATTCAATCACACCCATGTAAAAACAAGAAACCACATGAGCATAACATGAAGAAATAGAACAAAGTATATTCTCTTATTGATAAAGCTTCCCTTCGACTTACTCGTCTTAGCTTACTCATTTTCATTGACAAGGTGCTCAAAGCCTCAAATACAAAGTCTAGGGAATTGATGCTTGCTATTTTCATCTACATAGTGTTGTCCATCCTTCGCAAGAATTTATGCCCTCAACAAAATGCGTGTTATGAGGTGTTCTTAAACCTTAAGAAACACAGTCCTATTTCTTTCAGGGGTAAGTAACCAATGAAATCCATACAATTGCAACCTTACTGTAGAAGCATTAAAGGTCAATGTTAACTTTCAAAAAATGTATATTACATGTTTCTTTAGTCGGCATTGCTCATCCATCAGACCCAATATGGCAAGCATTGAAGAGTATCTTGAAAAATTCTATCTTATACTTGATAATATCTTATACAGCTAAATTACAAGATTAGCAATGAGGGAGGTCCAAAAAATGAATTTATTGCAGTATATTAACATTGAGAGAATACAAATTCCAAATTTTCATTTTGTTGGGGAAAGCTAGCTTGACTTTCCTTTCAGTACATCAGGATATCCTGATTTTAGTTGGTTTCAGGTTAATAAACAGTGAGCGACTTAGACAAATTGTCACAAGAGTAAAGTTTTCATCAGTGCAGAGGTTCCCAATTTTTTCTTTTTATTGGCATAAATTTCAAACCCCGGGATATCACCAGAAACAAAATCAATCTCCTGCATTTGTTATTTCCACCAGTTCTTACGTCTATCAACAAAGATTAAGAGCTAATTTGGAACAACCAATGAGTTTAGGACACAAAAACCAGCCAGTCATTATGTTTATTCTCTGTAGCAATAGACATATTCCTTCCCATTCCCCATTTTCCTCCCCAACTCCAAAAAAGGACTTATTATTTATTACCGCATCTACATCAGTGACTCGCATAATTATAAAAATGGCTAATTGATCAGTACTTCTCAGCCAAATAATAAAGTCATCACCAGCATCATATTGGATATTTCATGCAGGGTTTGACAACAAGGTACTGTGCCAAACGAATGATATTTTCAGAGATCAACTTACAGCCTCTCTCCAAAGTACTTCCAAGAAGTTCTTCTCAACCTCCGACGAACATCAGAAAGAACAGACTCTTGAGCATAGTGCCACCATGCCTTTTGCCATCCCGTGAGCTTTTCACCTAAAGGGCTCGACCAAGGGCGATAACACCCATAACTACGAGATGAAAAAGAAAAGAACAAATCAGAGATGTTTAAAATCAACAGTTCATAATGTAAAAGAACAGATGAGAGCATATATGAATGTAAAAGGGGAAGAACAAGGTGTCAAGGTCCCATATAAAGTAAAATATACACTATCCAACTTTCACGTCTTGACAAAGTCAAGGTATAACCAAAATTATTCCTGTACCAAAGTTATTTTTAGCTTGCATATTCACAACAAAAACTAGATCCAAGGAATGTATGGATTACTATTGGTGCACGAGTAGATTCTGGGCTGATGCAAAGGTGGAATTATTTTTGGAATACGTTGATACTACATGTGACTGAATTCAATTTACATATTTCTAGGTATGTCTACTCTCCAAAGCTGAGGGATAAAATGAATATAAATAGAGGCACTGTCACGATTTTGTCACAAGTCACAACTTATACAACGGACTTGTAGGGACTACAAAAGTAAAAACAACAGGGGCATAAGAATAAGCATAATCAACTAGTGAAGAATGCAATTAGATAATAAATAAATCGGTCAAATAGTAGCAGAAATAGTAAAATAATTAGATAAGATACACATTCAGATCTCATCTCGAACACAAACAGTTTACAAGTGCATCCTGCATTTTCAATGTATATGAAAATTACAGGACAAAAACATATCAAAGTAAAAGTACTGTCCCAACCAGTTTCGGTTATACACAAGCACTAAACCTACAAAACTGCTGTCTTACTCTAAGCCACTTACATACTGAGAAAAAGATGATAGCATAGCAGCAAGCTTACTTCTCTCTCAATCGACATAAAGATACATAATCAAGAAGAGACAAGATCTGCTGCAGTTGAACCTCATTCATTGAGGTATCCTACAAAGCACAATACTAAAAGAAATCATCATCAAGAAGAATCAGATAAAAACGATAAGAACACAAATTGCATGCAAAAAAGCAGTGAATATTGATTGTACCATGCTAGCTAGTTCAATGCTGACAGTATACTGTGGAGCATCATTTAGTAATTTCCCTGACCTGTTTACCTACATGAAATTGCTGAAAGCTCAAGTAAATATTATATAATTACAGCCTATATCAATTAAAAGACATTGTTTAACAAAAGAGTAGCCCAGATAGAAGCAAAGGAAGAAGTCAAGAAAATAGTTATACTATGCTGAACATCATCATCATCATCATCATCATCATCATCATCATCATCATCATATTAGTCAGCTTACAATCATAACCACAACAGATATAGAGCGCTAAGAGCGGACAGCTAAAATAACACATTGATGACTAATATCATTAGAGAGATCACATAAGAAACAAATTATTGTTAGTTTAAGTTAAATGACTGCAGTTACAATATTAGAATCAAAAATCAAAAGACGCTTTACAATAATAATTTTTTTTAATTCTGTTGGATACTACTGACGTGTTCAGTCCAAATATGCAAAGAAGAAATACATAGAATGTATTATAATTTTTCTAGTGTTTAATGTTCAATAACAATTCCAAACAGTAGAATTCAAATTCTAAAAAATCATTTCCTTTCAGTATTAGTAGCTAAAACATCCAGCTCTAGCTAGTAGGTACAACCATCAAGGACAATGATGTACCAAATCTTAACACAAGGATGTCCAGTCACTCAAGTGGTTACAAGTTTATGTTCATATGCAAAAGTTTCAAATAAAGTGCAATCCATAACTTGGCCAGTCATAAAAGGTTTTTTTATTTCTTAATTAGAAAAAAGTAGGTTTTATTGATTAACATGACGACATATGGGAAGAGGAATCAAATGGTGATTGGAAAATACAATCTAAAGTACATTGGTCAGGCATAAAAAGTGGACCATGTAAGAATATTTCTGGTTCGTGAGTGGTTACAAGTTCATGTTCATCAGAAGCAAAACTTTCAAATAAAGGGCAATGTAGAACTCAATTAGGCATAAAAAGTTAAACTTTTCTTATTAAAAAAAAGGAACAAGTAGATTTAATTGATTAAAATGAAGGTATATGGGATGAGCAACCCCATAGTGAATGAAAAAAAACAATCTAAAGTACAATGGACAGGCATAAAAGGTTGTACCATGCAGGAACATCTCTGGCTCAAGCATTAAATTCACATAGCATAGAACAGCAATTATTATCATTACCTACGATAGAAGAAGCCAGAGATACTTACCGACAAAGACACTGATACATTGAGTGGAGCTAATATTGAGGAATACTTATTATCTTTTAGTTCTTCCCTTCCCGTACTATTGGAACTGTGGGTGTTCTCCATCTTTGAGTCATCAGCTTTTCTGGAGGTATCACAATAAAGTTCTAAACCCTGAATTTCAATCAATTTGTTGACTTGACCCCCTTTAATTTTTGCTGTTGTAGATCTGCGATAAAACATAAGTATGCATAAAACATGGAACAAATGTCTGAATTATAAACTTTCTGCAAGGACCCAAATCAAGCCAATCATCAATCCATGGTATGAATTAGTATCCCACTAAGTTTCAGAGACAAGATTGCGCAATGCATGCTAGGATAACCTTGTGCTAGATTGTGATCACCAAGTAAATCATAGCGACTTCCTTTCTTGTTTATTCATCAGAAACAGAAACATCTTATTAGACTATAATTACAACTAGTGGACAGACAAGACATCCACTCCACACAAGACACAACCAAACTAGAACACAGGACTCCAAACTCAACTAGATATTATACAAATTAAATGACAAAACTCCAATCTTTAACAAAATCTGACACTAACATATGGTTGAACATTGAACCAAAACAGTGCAGTTAAAGATGTGTTCCAAACTAAGCTTCCAAATTAATCAAGAAGGCCATGGTTACCACATAGAAAGAAAAGGATGAACATGTAAATGAAACAAAAAAACAAGAATCAAGGTGAGGAAGGATACCCAAAGGCAGTTTGCCTCATAATTGTCAAACTTGAAAACTTCAAACCAAATAACATCTCTTCCTGAAAACATCAATCCAAGTAATACAAATTACCATTAGAATTTTATGAGTTGATGTCTGGAGAATAGAATAAACCTATATCATAAGATTTAGCGACGAGTTTTGTCAAAGGAATTATATGTGCACTTCTTATACAAATTTCAAATAGAAATAAAGAATATAACAAAAGAACTTAAACTTGCTCACGAACTATCCGGGGCAAATTCATGCCCATCAGTAAATAAATAGGAAACAACATAAGTTTATAAGGAATAAATCATACTGCTGCACTCCGGTTTTCACAGTAGAGGACGTGAACATTTCTGATAGATACTTGGATGCTGTCAAGAATCTTAGACATAAAGCAGGAAAGTTAGAGAGAACGTGAGTAAAAGGGGGAAATTAGATAGAGAAACCTTATGATAAAAATAAAAGTAAAGCACTACTACTCAAATAATTATATTTCCTTTCCAAGCAAAGTCCAAAGCAAATGTCAAGTATGACCTATAGATCATCAACTCTTTGTGAAAATGCCAACCATACACATCTAAGGTTGATTACAAAGTAAATTCTAGGAACATCAAATTGCTAAAGGGCAGTAGGAAAGAGGCATTAAGCAAGAGTAAGTCCAAGAAGTCAAGGAGTGGAATGCTTGAAATAGAATACTTCGTAATAAGAAAAGTACATATAGCACCAATAAAAAGTAACACGCTTGCATTTAATTGGAGTTATTGAATCTTAAATAATCCTAGAGACGAGCATCATTTCTAAGGGTGAGCAATCTGTTTATTTGGTTCATCTTTAGCTGTCTTGCAAGTTGCAACTAAGGCTAAATCTTAAATTGTCAAAACCTAACTGAATAAATCTAGATAACTAAAACCGAATCACTCGAAATCTTCATTTTGGTTATTAAATTGGACCGAATTATTTTTTCTACACTTCTTGAGTTTTAAGATTAGGAGGGAAAAAGAAGGGAGGGGAGGGGGGGAAGAAGAAAAAAAAACCATGATGTTAAAGAGATGTGTTGGACAACATTTGATTGTTGTTAGGGCACTAAGCCTAAGTAGTTAGTGGATAAATAATTAATATGATAAATTGATAATGATGATGCAACTTAAGTGAATTGGTCTACAAGGTGATAATGTGAGTTGAGACAATTAAGGGAGTGTGGGTAAGCCTTTCAGCCTGATCTTAGGCCCTAGGCCCTGACCCACCCTTCATGGACGAACCTTGAGGAGGGATCCTTGGGTTTTCGGGGCATTGGATTCTCACTAATGTTTGCGTTACTCCAGCTGACATTCTCACTTCCTCTTTGTCCATTACTGCTAGCGCAGCGGCTTCCTTCTAAGGCGGAACGCTCCCATACCGGCTTCGGAAGAATGGACTATGAACAATATGGTAAAATCGCATAAAATTTGAAACTTTAGAGTCTCTCAAAGAAGTGAGGCTTGAAATTAGGTAAGAGTTGGATTTTATTTAATAAAAAGTTCAAAAAGAAAATAGAATTGTTGGTTAGTTTGGTCTTTTCCGGACAAAACCAAACAGAAATGTTAAAATTTTAAGAACCAAAACCGAAGCGGAAAAATAAAGAAGAAACCCGAAATAACTTCAGTTAGGTTTTCAGTTTTTGCTGGCCCCAAATTATTTCAGATGGAAAATTGATTAGTATTACAGCTTCAAACATCAAGATTTTTTATAAATAAGTAATGCTGATATTCAGAATACACCTTTCATGGCAAGGCTACTATAGATTGGTCAAATAACAGATCTTCTAAGAGAGGACATCATTTTTTAGATAAGATTATTAGGAAATGCTATCAATGAACGAAATAAAGATAACAAGAATTCAAGAGAAGAAGCTAGCATATTAGAAAATGTTTGAGTTAGTCTTTACTATCTTCCTTAATTGATATTGAATATACTGATTGTTGCTTCATGAGATTAATTACTGCTAAAAATATGGGTTACCTTTCTCAAAAGAGAAGATAAAGGTCAAAAAATGAGAGATATTCTAACCAGGTAATGGAAAACGTTGATCAGCTCGCAGGTAGCGAAATATTACCTTTGCAGTGATGTATGAAGTAAAAGATTTTCCAGTCTGATTGTCTGCAATAAATATCTATTTGTGAGAAATATTTTAAACCAAAAGGGTGGGGTTATAAATCAGATAATGTAGTTGCATACTTGACAGTCCACGTAAATATCAGAGACATTTGCTCCTGAGAGCAAACTACATTTTATCCACATATTATTTTGAGTAGTCCATGGAGCAAAGGCCGCTCTAAACTCAAACAGCAAAATGCAAGCTTATTTGATATTATTTTGGCAAGAAAAGAAAGGAAAAAAGAGGTTAAGCTCACAAAAAATAAGCCATTGATCCCATTATAAAAAAAGATAGAGCAGACTGCAACTTTCATGATGACAGGAAACAGTCTTGATATGCAAACCAAAATGAGAAGAATGAACTAGAAGAAGTCATTTTGTATGTTTTATGCCAGTTTTTATGGGGCATCATAAATCAAAGAAGATAAAGGTGGTCGGCGCAAGTAATGGTGGCTCATTATAAAATCAAAATACATTCATGCAGTCCAAAGTTGCTCATTCTCTGTAGATCACATTTCAATTAACAACCAAAAACTCAATACAAAAATGGCAACAAAGATTTTATGGATTAACAAAATATATCGGTGACACCTGAAAAGTTGAAGTCAAAGTGCTCACCACATACACGTCTTGATAGCTTTGCAAGTTCTGCTGCTGCAAGCTGGGCCTTTTTGCTTGCATATTCTCTTCTTTTAACAGCATCCATGGACCACTGCACCCAACACCACCAACACGCACACCACCCAAAAAAGAATTAAAAATGTAAGTGTGTCATTATTCAAAAGGTAGAGAAATTCATTGAGAATAAATTCATGGACAATGCTCGTAGGTCCCCTTGTATCCTCCCTTTAACACATCATGCAGATTTAACTGAGATCCTAGACTTTGACAAGTCGGTGGAACCCTTCTCATTCGGATTCCAACCGCTCCTACCTTATTTTAAGGGCCAATCCAGAACCAACCACTTTCAACCACTCTTATTCAAAGGAGCTTAATCAAAGCATTGTTTGGGGCTTTTGTCTTCAGCTTATTGTGTTATCTGGGTCAACTAATTTAAGTTAAGGATGCAAAGAAGTTCACATACTAGGAGAGGTCTATGATCGATTACTCCATTAGGACTTCTCGGTGATGTAATGGAACTCATCAATGGTCATAATGACCATCTATCATCCATCAATACAACTAAAATAGTAGATCTGTAAAGATACCGAAGGAAATCACATCTTCTTGGAAACAATTTAAGAAGAAAATTACCTCTTCGTCATCTCGCTGAGAGACGCAAATATATACTTCTTCCAAAATGATTATGATCGGGTCCCACCCAAGTTTCTTCCAAGGAATTTTGATGCTTAACTTTCCAACACGGCCTACAAAAGCAACCACATAGAGGTCATCACATGATGTTATTACATGAGCAAACAAACTAAAAATATTGGTAGGTAGACTGGTTTACTCTCAAAGACAAGATAAGAGAAGAAAAAAAAAATCTACTGTAGATACTGGCAATGCAATAAGGCAATAACTCATCCAGCATATCAGCTCTTTCTTAATCGAATCGTACACTAGCCAATTTTAACCCATACTTCCAAGTCTTCTGTCATACTATTACTATCTACCAACCAACCTACCCATTAATCCCTCCCACCTTCATTTTTGTCTTGGACAATGAAGGAGTCTTATCATCCCATTAAAACCAGCATGAATTTCAACAAGCACATTGCATAAAACTAAGTAACCCATATTATTCTTAGTTTCATTCACTGCCCGACCCCTTCTCCATCTACTGCCCACCCATATTTCACAAAGCCAGCTGGTAACAACAGACCATTACATGACTATAAACCCCTTGAGGCAACTCCGTTTTTTCCAGGATACTCCCCCTGTCAACTGAGATACTTGCTGGGGGTGATAGGAAACAAGAAAATCTTGTTCATTAAAAAGATTAGGCACTGTTACAGAGTTATGTGTATTTAGGTTTCCTAGTATATCTAGGTTTTCTTGTAGAATTAGATTGTAACCTAGTTTCTACTCCCTATATATATGGGAGTCTCTCTACTTGTTTATATACACACCATATAATTGTACTCTCCAATATATGTTTCGTTTATTATTCTTTACATGCACAAAGGGACAATTAATCCAAACAAAACAAAGCTCAAGGACAGTACTCCCTAGTTGAATAATATCTACTTCCTCCGTCCACAAAAATTGTTCTCCGGGACGGTGGGCACGGAGATTAATAAAAGTTAGGTGTAGTGGAAAATGAGTGGAGGAAAAGGAATATTTTATATGGTGTAGTGCTGTGAATAGAGGAAAAGGAATATTTTGTGGTGGGGTAGTGTACAAAAATGGAAAGGTAACAATTTTCGTGGACGGACTAAAAAGGAAAGCAAGGAACAATTTTCGTGACAGAGGGAGTATCATTTCTAAAGCAAAAACTAATAAATAAAAGAAGATATAAATGGGATGAAGGAACCCAGAAGAAAAATCAGACATTTTTTCCTTAGAACAGAGAATTGTATCAAGAGAAAAGAAATGGTACAAAGGCTTCCTCCAATCTCTAGCTACCTCAAATACATTAAATGCTTTAAACTCTATGATTCATAAATCGCACAATACTTCAATCTATAACAATGTCAGACACTGAATTTTTGTGTATTGAAACCCACCAAGTGACCTAAACCCTCTCCCATGTCTCCTCAAGAAAAATTCCTCACAATCTTCAGAGTCTCCTATTTCTTACTAACTAAAGACCTGAACTATAACTTCCCATAAAACTGGCCTCTTTGTCTTGTGTAGTTCCTAACATTTGAAGAGAACAAGTCAAGCACTTTCTGTGGCTTGACCCATGGAAACCAACATTCATTCAGCACCTAAACCATAAAATGAGATAAAAGGGGCAACGCAAAAAGACATGGATCAAATATTCAGCTTAACACCTGCACAACACAACAAGTTGGAGACAAAAAGGGTATTACATGTACACGTGATCAAAGTCTTCAAACTGATACCTATGTAGCACACATCAGTTTCAAGATAGAAAGATGAGGGGGAAATGTTTTTGACAGGAAAGCATCACAAGTAAGTAACTTCCCCAAGAGTGAAAAAAAACTGAACCTTTTTAGGCAAAGGAACCCTTTAATCACTTTAAAGAAATGGAAAATGAATTATGAATTTATTGGAGGAATAATTTCAAAAATGAATTGCAATAAGAACTTTCCGGGACAATCCAAACCACACCTTCTAAATCATCATGATCCTTTATAAGTTGAACTCCTTCCAACAAGCTAAGCAAAGAGCGCATATCTCACAATTATTCTTAATGTTATGAAACATATGTAAGCCCCAAATAGAAGAGGAAAGGAAGGAACTAGGAATCAGAGAGGCAGAGGATACAATAGGTTTGTGATGGAAAGAAGAAATATGGTATAAAGAGGGGTATAACAAGGCAAGGATAACAAATGATCCCCCCCCCCAAAAAAAAATCCATGCATCCTCGCAGAAATTCACTTTACTTCCACCTCTGACAGGGACCTTTACCGATTGGGGAAAATCATTATAAACTCCATACATGCACTTCCACAAACTTCAAAAAGTAGCTCTAGTGGCAAAGTCAGCATCCTATTTGACAACTCTATACCACAAATAATTATTTTCTTCTTGAAACCATAGTTATTAATCGCGGATCGCGCTTCATCGCGAAAATCTATCCTAACGCTATCGCGATGCGCATAGCGCATGCGATATTTGAATATGTCGCGCAGAAGCATAAAAAAACATATATATATCATAATCATATGAAAAAGATGCATAATATATGTAGGTAATTAAAAAATGAGGAGTGGAATATATTGGTGAAGCAGATTGGAATATAACAGAGTGGAGGAGACCGGAGAGAAGAAGAAGAGTCTCTGGCGTTTCGTTTATTTCTTTTCATGCAAGTCTGACTGTCAGACTTCATAACTTAATATACTAGTTTTATGTTTTAACCATAATTAAACACAAGCCCAAGCCCGTAACTAATTAATTATTAATCAGCCCATGCAACCTTCAAATAGCGCACCATTTAGCGCTATGAGCGATCTGGAAATAGCTCCAATAGCGCCCCATAACGCTCGCTATCTGATTTGTCGCCCAAATCGCGATGCCTCGCGATTTCTTGGCGCTACGTTCCGCGAAGCGCGATCGCGAGCGCTATTAGCGTTATTGATAACTATGCTTGAAACTGCCACCACCATTTCACCAGTAAAGCTATATTCTTTAAATAGATATTCCCAAAACCCCCCACCCACCCTCCAAATTCCTTAAACCGTGTGGTCACTTCACAGGAGACAAGACGATATTCAGAGAATAATTTTCTCAACAGGACCCCCAAGTGTTCAATAGGCCATTATCCCACCAAACACCCAATCATTTACTAGGGATGATTATCCCAACTTTGCATTCGTCTCTTCGACTAGATAAAATTGTAGGAAGAATGGCTGAAATTTTATTGCATAGTGGGTTTCAAAACTTACGGATTCCAAGTATTTCATTGCATCCGATCCTATTAGACTTTGGAGTGATATTTTGCAGCTCATTTGTGTTCTGTTTTCTTATTCCTCGTTAGTTTGTACTAATTTCCTTTTTTTCAGTAATTAAGTCTTCTTGGATTTTTATCAAAAATAAATCATCAGAACATGTCAGGTTCAAGGTTATTTTCAAGTTCATCACAATGCATGCCAAAAAACATATGATTTACGTTATAACTGACCAGTACGGTACTCAATTTAAGTATACTTCAACCCCACTTAAAATTTTACCTTGTTTGAAAGCAAACGGTAACCGGAGGTAGTCAAATGCTTCAAGAATCAGCTCCACATTTTCCAGTAATACTTCCTCTGAATCCAAAAAAAAAAACGAAAAAAATCAACATGATCATTAAATAAAACATAACCAATTTAAATTCCATTTTCGGCTAAAAAAGTTTCAAATATAACAAATGGAATAATTGCAACTGGAATAAAAACCAACGAAAAAATTACCACATAAAAAGAGAAACGTTTGAACATAATTACCGTTCCAAAGGGTGATCTTGAGCTGCTCTTTTTGGATGTCCTTTATGTATTTGCCCAGATAACCCCATATCAACTGCCTCACCAATCCCTCAAACATCCTTTCGATACTTCCTTTTCTTTTAGCTTGTTCTCAGTTCAATTCCATTCACTGCACAGGAAACAAAAAACAATTATCTATTCTATATTTAAAAGGGGAGTTTCTAATTTGTAATTGAATTTAAAGATTAAATTAGCACCCATTTTCAGAGAAATTATTATTAAAAAATATTCTATTTTGCAGCCTTTTTTTCCACAGTACTCAATCTTGCAGATATCTTTTTTGGCGTCTAAAACAAGGGATTCGAGATTTTTTAAGGGCAGAACCTATACATTATACGATCCTATTGAAATGAATTTGAAATTCAAAGTTGGCCCTTTGGAGACATTTTCCAGATTGCAGCCTATGTATATGGCTGCTCACTTTCAAATTTCTATTTTTCATGTGTCCTACTCAAATTGTTGTGCATACTGTGTATATCTATTTTGATTCATATTTGCTCACTACTTTGTTTACCTACATATACAACATGAATTGAATTTCTACAATTTAATAGAATAGAGATTGATTGTGCATCATTTTGTGGGCGCTGAACGGACTGCTGATATTATTCATGAATTCAAACGTGCTTATCAAAGCAAAGGATCTGCAGGATAAATTTTTTAAAGAAAACTAAAGAATTAAATTTTAAGACATGGATCATATTGGGTTAAATTGATTCAGAGGTTTGGAACAATGCAAACATATAAGAAAAAAGCATTTTACGCATTTAGTCAAAATAAATTCCTCTTAATACATAAATCGCGGGAAAATATATATAATATCAAAGCCATATGATCCGTCATTCAAAAATTCGTAGTAAAAAAAAAACACGGACCTTCAAAGAAGGCAGCATGAAGGACGAAAAACGCAAGGCGCTGCAGCAGTAGACGAAGACGGCCTTCGGCGCTGCTGAATGTTGAGTCGATGAGAGCGAGTTTGACAAGCGTTGAAGATGAGGGCAAGAACTGAACGTGTGTGTGTGAATTTTGTTGTGGACCATTTACTGAAATTATTTCGATGGAGTTGTAGGGGTTTTGCAAGAATGCATCTTAATTTTAGGGGTTCTCACGATGATGCTTTTTAGGGGTTCTCCGCTAATTTTCTGATTTTCATATATTTGATTTTTACTACTAACATTTATTTTGGAAAGCTATTACGTAGGTAGCAATTGGGCATTGCAAATTTGCAATAAAAATTTTGAGAGTATGATTTGGTGAGTAGGAAACAAAAAGTTTATTTTTTTCATTTTTTTATTTTTAAAAATTAAAGGGCGTGCATTAGATTAATAATTTGTCACATTAATTTTCATTTGCCGTTACCACGTCAGTTTCAATTTGAAAATAATTTTAATTTTGGAATAATTATTTAATTTTAATTTGTTATGAGAGCTATCACGTTATCTACATTTCCGCCTTATCCATTAAATAGGGGATAAATTTGCACTATTTATTTACGAATTTAAATATTTTTGCATATAAACATACTTTAAAAATATGTTTTGCGCTCTATTGTAAACGTCAAATACATTTTTGTATTTATCTTATAATTTATGAGGCATGAGGTAGTAATGATGCATGGCATTTCACAATTGAACGATCATGGATCGGATCCTACCAACATTTCGAACCCGAAGGTATTGAATATTGAGCATTTTTATTTTTCTTTCATCAATCTTAACTTTTGAGTTTTGACTTGAGGACCAAGAAGAGGACGTCATAAATTTAGTCCTATAAATCACTTCTCTTTTTTGTCCTTTAAGAATAAGTAAGTTATATCAAAGAGCCAACATCTTATGCTAGAATTACTTTATATCCTAAGATTTTCAATAACAAAAGAAAAATAACCCACACTTGTCAAGATTTAACTAAGCCAAGAAGTTGATTAATTATTAGTGAGAAAGGATTACGTTTGCTTCAAAAGATAATTTCAGGTTTAACATTTCAGAACTTCGACCATCATTAACAAAATAATGACAATTAATAAGAAAAAAAAAATGAACTTTGCCTTGAGATGCACTCCTGTGCATCCAGCTGCACATACATCCCATCCGACCCGACCCGACCCGCTCCAATCAACATTGACCGGTCAACGGTCAACATTTGACCGTTGATTTTTTTTTGTCTCCGCTTTCGGCTCCGATTTTAATTTATAAATAATGATTGTGACAACATTAATGTTTTTTAGCTCGCTTCGAGGCCTTCGGCTCCCCTCGCTCAACTCTTGAAAAAAAATGAAAAAAAAAGTCAACGGTCAATATTGACCATTGACCGGTCAACGTTGACTTGAGGCGGGTCGGATGTACCGTACAACTGCTGTACAAGAGTTTTTGCCCTTTGCCTTTTGTGTTGACATAAACATTTGAAAAACGAAGGGAAAAAAAAGGTTTTTCCATTAATAAAATAAAAGTTGAACTCACTCATCAATATCAAAGTAATGAACTTTGAAAAATGAAGGAAACAATAAGCTAATTTTGAGATGAAGAAAATAGAGTTATGTTTCTAAAAGTAGGAAGGTCTTTCCCATTAATAAAATGCTTGATGAGAAAAAGGGCCCGTGCTGGTTGATAAGTAGGCACTTGATGTCCTGCCCCTCTCACTGTTGCAAATGTTAAATTTCCTTCATAGACTTGTGTATACCCACCAACCTGCATTATCAAACAAGAATTTGTAATAATTTCAAACACAGTATAATTTTTTTTGTTCTATTAATTGCAAAGACTTGGGTGCGATTGACTGCACGATGCAGCCGGATAAATGTAATTAATTAGTTGATAAGTGTTAGTTAATTAGGATTGATTTGTGATTTTATATTTATAACTACTATAAAAATATTAAATTTAAGTTTGAGACACAAGTGAGAAACCAAAGTCGTAGATGACTGAGATCCAATGTCGCAACAATTTATGTGTACAGTGTATCACTATTAAATTTAATAACATTTACTTCTTCTGTCCCCTAAAAGTGTGGTGCATATTTAATTTGTTGTAAGATATAAAATATTAGTTGAACCACACCAACCTGTGACAGAGGGAGTATTATAAAAGTAAAATTATTATAGTATAATAATCCTAACTAACTTTTATCGCTAAAAATTGAAGGTTAAAAAAATTGCATTCCCTAATTATGAAATAATCAACTATAGCAATTAATAACTAGAAATTTGAAGTTAAATGCTAAAAAATAATTATGTTCCCTACTTGGGTATAATAAATCATAACTAATAAAATTAAACTAATACCATAAATTGAAAATGAAGAGAAGTGAGGAAAAAAAAATCTAAAATTAAATTGAAACTTGGAAGTGGTACACAACACAAGTGGGATATAGAATCTCAAGTGAGTGCTTCTCATAATAACCCATTTAAATAGGATCAACACCTATATGTCTCAAAATACCAAGGGAGAAGTAAATTTAAAAAAAAAAAAATCATGTGGGAGAAGTAATAAAAAAATTGTATGTGGATGGTAGAGTAAATTAATTACCTCATCATGAAGGTACCAAGGGAGCCAAGGCGTTGTAGGATTGAGTTTCATTAGTTGAATGGAAAGCTTTGTTGAACTAACTGGTATTCTTCCATCTATATCCCCACTGCTACCACAATAACTAATAATCAATAATTTAACTTTCATTTCTTCAAAATATTACTATCTTCATTAATACGATTATGCTAATATCCTTAATTAGTACGACAAATAATGAAAAATTGCATGCGATGAATTAATTACCTATATATCCAAACTCGAAGACCAGCGGCGATGAAGTCTTTGAGAAGTGGAATGACCGTTGAGGGGCTGTCTCGCCATTTCCTTATCACTTTGCTGCAATTTTACAAACAGCGATTAGCTATATATATTATGAAGATTAGAGTTAGAATATTCGGTTTTTCGGTTCGGTTTTGATCTAGGAATTAGGTTAACCGCACTAACCATTTGGTACGATAAACTGTATAGGAGTGTGCCTCTAATATAGTTTGAAAATTCAAAAGGCATGTTTGCCCCCATGCTTCAAATTTGTATTTATTTTTAATTTCGCCCCGATACATTATTTTCGCCGTTTATTTTTATCATCTTCTCCCCAATTCATATAGGTTCAAAAAAATATATATAGGTTTTCCTCTCTGTGATTTCGTTATTTTTCCTACACTTCATGTAACTTTTTATTATAATCACACTTCAATGAAACTTATTGCTACAACTTTTACATTCTAGATTTGACAAAACATTAAAATAACAATAAAATGAAAAATAATTATAACCTGCATCCCTGCCAGTCATAAGGAATTTTGGTGATGTTGGCATGAAGGGCCTCTTGAACCTCAGGCCTATTGAGGTATGTGTGCACATATTCGTCAATGCAAGGATCAATATTCTTCATTGCCTGTGCCTGCACAAAATAATTAATTAAATAAAATTATCCACAAGACTTATAATAGAAAAATTGTGGGAGACAAATTTATTATAAATCAAAAGATTGAGAAATTATTGAAACATACATCATAAAAACTCAAGTTTAATTTGCAGCGAGGTCGAAAGATTGAGATTTAATTATCAATTATTAACAAAATGGTTGAATTAATTAATTACCTGATTAGTTGGCGAAGTGTTGTTGGAGCACGTTGGAGCAAAAATATTATAAATGTCGATAGCAGCAGTGTCTCGTTCAGATTCAAGAATCCCAACCAGGCATTGGGTTGATAATCCACTACCATTCTCTGTAAAATCACAGTATCTCAAAATTTTATTCAAAGTCTCTTTCGAAATTAGAGCATGACTTTCATAATATTCGTACATCCCTTTTGCGTCTGTCTCATCGTTGATTGCAGGATTTCCGATCTGCATAATCGTTATTATATAGTATTATATATTTATAGTCTACACCTGTACAACAAACATGCATAGTTCATGCGTTAACTCAAAATTAGGGATGTCAATCTGGTCTATTTCGGGTTAGAAATTTTCGGACCTAACCCTCATTTTTTTATTTTTTTTGTGTCTGAGTCAGTTTGTCTGTATTGGGTTGAATTGACATCCCTAGCTAGGCCACAATCCATTTGGTTACTGACTAGCTTTATTGGGTTGTCAGATAATATTTTTTGATCTATAATTTTCGGCCTTAACCTTTTGTTTTTGGACTAACATGTCGGCTTGGGCCATATGTTATGAGAAAGAAAGAATTTAGAGGAGGGGACTCACAATGATCCCTTTGAGATTGATAGGAGTGGTATTGGAGTTGCGATTGTGATAGAGAATGGTGTGTGCCAATTGGGGTGCATAATGGCCTGCATAGCTCTCTCCAGAGATGTAGAAATCTCTGTTTTTGTACTCTGGAAATCTGTCCAACCACTTCAATAAGAAGACATAGTTGTCGATGGCTGTTGTCCCGTCTCCGTTCCTCCCCAAATCCTCCGATGTGTTGGAATACGAGAACCCAACCCCCGCCGGTGACTCCAAAAACACCACATTCGCAGCTGATCAACACCATTCACAACCAATAAGTCAGCCACGCTGACTATGTTCATTGTCGGAAATTATACAAATTTTACTCCATTTTGTAATTTTCATAACATCACTTTTTTAATTTTTTGCAATTATAATATCCCAAAAATTTCACTGAAATGATGTTTTAGAGATGTTGTAATTGCAAGCAAATTGTAAAGTAGTGCTGTTAACTGTAACATTTTTTAAATATTGTGGAAATTGTAAATTCTGATAAATGGTTAGTTATTTCCGATAATCAACCCTGTTTATAATATTATGTGTTAATGAGAGAGAGAGAGAGAAGGGTGTATATATATATAGACCATGGTTCCATGAAAAATGATTTTGGTAGAGTGTTTTGCCATCGCTGTGAACGCGGAAGGGTCCCAGTTCCTCCATTGCTCCATAACCAATAGAAGAACACCCAGGTCCTGCTCATATTAATTCAAATTAATTATCTAATAATTTATAGTAAACCTATCTAAATTAGATGTCTTGAAGTAGTTCATGATCAGGATACTACAATCGAACTGAACCAAATCAAAGCTCGTCAATAAACATAAAAAATAAATAAATAAATGAAAAATCTAAGATATTGAAGAGATAAAAATAAGAGAATTGTATAGTCTAAAAAGAGAATCCAATTAGTGTACCTCCATTGAGCCAGAGAAGAAGAGGCAATGAGCTGTGAGAATTGTGGGCAGCTTCTACAAAGTAATAATACAAAGCTCTTCCCGCCTTCCTATCTACGGTCACATATCCACCATATTGCTTAAACTCAACCTCTGGCTGTCCGGGCAATCTCTCTATCCTCTCTTTCTCTCTCATCCCTTTTTCTCCATCAATTTCTTCTGCTTCATCAATATCAAAATCAATGCAGCTTGCATTAAAATGCCCTCTCTCTATGTTTGTATTGCCTTTGCCCCTCAGCTTACTCATGTAAAAATCGTATAGCACTTCACTTTGTGTCTTCTTATTGTTCTGTGCTTTGGTGAAACATGATGGGACGACAAAAGTGAACAAAATAATTAGTGCTATTTTCTGTCTCATTTTCTTAATTTTAACAAATATTTCAGATTGAGATTTGGATATAAGGATCGGAATTTCCATTTATTCATATATTATCACCGCATGAACGCAATTAATTTGTTAGTACAGTTATACTGGTCTTCTTTTTTAATCTTCTACTACTATATGCTTTTTACCTAGTCTAGTTGCAAATAAATATTTTTTTTAAGTCCCAATCCATATACTATAATTTGGCACACTACATGACTCATTGTACTAGTATATCATCTATACATCACACCGTATGTTGGACGCGAGTTGAGTTGAGCTCGATTTATAAGAAAACTAAACAAATTAGACAAAAACTCCTGTATTCACGTGCACATGTTAATCATTTTAGCGACAAATTATTCCGTCGCTAATTAATTAATAAATAGTTTCCTAAAATAAAATAAGGAGATTAGAGGTAAATTAGGGGTGATTTAAGTGTTCATTTCAATTCAATGTTTCCCGAAATTTCGGTGGAAATCCGCTTATTTCACTATCTAAAAAAAAAGACCCAAGCAACGGATATGCGGATAGAATATGTAAATATCTCAATCCTGATTCCTAGATATTCCCTCCGTTCCATCCATTTTGTCTACCTTTCTATAAATGGACGTCTCATCCATTTTATCTATCCCAAATAAGGCAAGGTTTAACCCTTCAAAAGTGGTGGGACCTACCCACTTTCTATCTTTTTACCCTTATTCTTAATTTCCGTGCAAACAGTAAACTAGACAAATTGGATGGGACGGGAGTAATATATAATTTTATAAAATTTTTGGAGTTAATTTCTTAGGGATCAATTAGTTTAAAGCTGGCAATATTCATCTTTAATTTATGTAAAAGTTTCACTAGATTGAAAGTCAAATCTTAGATGGTACTCCATGTTATATTATCTGTCCTAAAGCCTAAACCTATGGCCGCCTGTTATAAATATTGAGTTTAATAGCATTCTGGACTCGAGTTTGTTATATGTACTTTCTATAATTCCATTTATTGATTGAAGATTAATGGGCTG
Source organism: Agastache rugosa (assembly GCA_031470985.1). NCBI lineage: Eukaryota > Viridiplantae > Streptophyta > Magnoliopsida > Lamiales > Lamiaceae > Agastache > Agastache rugosa. Next base: position 36,475,771 of record CM062602.1, on the reverse strand, counting down.
CTACGTATTCTCTCAATTAATAGTATTCCTATATGGCTAATCCACTGATTCATACCTATATTTATAAGAATAAATCTATGTAGCCACATTATGGCTACCCATAATTTTATTTAATAACAAAAAAAATTGGCTTATTTAAAATTTTGGGTTGTAAATGACTTCTAATATTCAAAATACTTAATTTATACAAATTTATCTTGATATATTTGGATTTGGAAGTAACATAAATCTCGATAGATATAATAAAGGTAATACAAAGATTTTTGTCGAAAAAATAAGAAAAAAATATATTTACACTAATCACGATAAAATTTAAGTCAAAAATATAAACATTGACATAAAATATATAATCATACTTTTTATATGAATCAAATATCTAACAAAATTGATCTATTTTCACTTAATCGACCAAATTATGGCTAGCCACATTATGGCTAAATAGCACTATTCTATTTATAAATGACAATGGGTCACGTTTTCAGTTCGGCTTGGTTCGATTTCACCCATATATTAATGTGTAACTTTTTGAATTGGGACAACACTGATGGAATTATTATTTTTTATAGTTTATTAAATTTTACATTATGAATTATAAATATAGAATAGTATATTTACTAATTTTCTATTAGTACTTTTTAAATAAAGGGCTACAGTACAGAAATGAATTATGTATAACTAGTAAGTAGCCCGTCGAGATTCGACGGGAAATAACTTATGTTTTGATTTACGTATATACATTTTTAAAAAAATTATATTTTATTTAGAAGTTGTGATGTTGTTCGCATATAATTAGGAATTGGAATGCATATTCATTCATTAAGTATTTTTCAAATTTAAATTTGTTTAGAAATTTTCTACATATTGTCGTTCTAATCTCAATTAAAACAGTAACTTTATTGTATATACCCGTCTCAAATCCGTTGGCTAATACTCGATAAAAATCTGAACACTATAAAGTTAATATTAACTAAAATTAATAAAAAAACTTCTTTTTATGTCTATTTGAACCGTCTCGTTGGTTTATGCTAAATTGATATCCCTAATCTTAGCAAAAGGCCAAAAAAATAAAATATATAAATTAATATTGCACAAAATACAGAATTTAAGATAAATAGAAATAGCGAACCGTGGACGTTATCTGTTAATGATGCAAGTCTCTATTATACTTCCTCTCTTGACCTCTGATGTACACAAACCTGGTGCGCTGAGGGTGTTGTCATATTTAATACTCGATAAAAATATAAACACTACAAGTAATATTAATTAAAAATAGTAAAAATAGTAAAAATCCTTCTTTCTAGTGTTATTTGAACCTTCTCGTTGTTTTATGCAAAATTACTCGATAAAAATCTAAACAAAGTTAGTATTAATTAAAATTAGTAAAAATCCTTCTTTCTAGTGTTATTTGAACCGTCTCGTTGTTTTATGCAAAATTACTCGATAAAAATCTGAAAAAATTTAATATTAATTAAAATTAGTAAAAAATCCTTTTTTTTAAATATATTTGAACCGTCTCGTTGGTTCATGCTAAATTATATATCTAATCTTTGCCAAAATACCGAAAAAAAATATGTTTACATCTCCAAATTTTTTTATTCTTTTTTTTAACTATCTTTCCCACATTTTATGTATATTTTTTCTAGCAAACACTAATCGAAGTTTTTAGAAAAACATGAATGAAAATTGAAGAGGATTCCATGTAGACATGTTGATAAAATATATATAATTAGTCTTCATAGGGAATTCATTTACAAATTTTACATTGCGCTCTTAAAATGCTAATTTGCTTTTTTAAAATTTGTCAGTTACTTTAAATTTAATTATTAGCGCTACTTAGAGACTAACTTAAAAAATAATTTTATTTCTAATATCTAAACATAATTCAAAATGACAATTCTTCTAATGTCATAATATGACACATAAAAGTCTATTAGAATTCAACAACAACATGGATAGACCAATACTACAATGTTTAATAGTTTATTAGAAGTTAAGGACATTACACACGGAAAGATAAATACAAATAGATTACAAATATTAATTAAATACATGCTAATGAATATAATAATAATCATAATGATATATTCGAATTAGAATATATATATATATATAAATTAATTAAATTGATTGACTAATACTTTTCGAGCACTTACAATTCTATGCATAATCTAATTGACGATATAATTTTATAACTGTATAATATAATAAAGGAAACTTTAATGAATATACTGCCACATAAGTCAAGATAGAAATGTAAAAATTTCTATAATATTACATATATATGTATATATATATATTATATGAATTAAGAATGTACTATAAAATAAGGGTTTATAAGAATGTATTCCGAAATTATTATTATTTTAATATGCATAATAGAAAAAATTAATTAAATAGAGGAAAAGATAAATATGAGATGTGATTAATAGATAAACATGTGATATTTCAAGAATATGAAATTAATAAAATTTTAATTAATAAAAATTATAGAATATATATGAATTAAAATTAGACAAATTACCAGAATAAAGGAAATTCTGAACGGAGCACTGTGGATGAGACAACTTTATTTTCGTATTAGTAATAGAAATCACGGTACAATCTATTTAGAGGTGGAAAAATGAAGTGGGTTGGACTCAATCCAAAGAAGCCGGCCCAATTTCGGGATGAGGTGGGCTCCATTATCATAGATTTGATGGAATCTTGCGTGAGACCAAGTCTAACCAAAATGAGCTAAAGTCCGATGGATTCTAATCGGTCTGGCTCGATTCGAAAATTTTGCATTAAAAAGGATCTTTCAGACTGATTGGACCTATTTTTCCAGTGCTTAACATTTTACCACCAAGACAAATATGGGTTTAGAAAGCGGCCCATTGATCACGAGGGTGTGTGTGACTACAGACCCAAACTCGCTCGCCTTAATTCTAATTGGAGATTTTATCCATTTCTATAATTGGTAGTGACAAATTACCACTTTCCTAATCTTAGTCAAATAAAAATGATACCACAAAATCAAAAATATATGAAACGCACTCACTTTTTAGTGTGAAGGGATAAAATTCCCTTCAATCAAATTACTAGCTAGCCAAAATAATAATAATAATAATAATAATAATAATAATAATTTTGAAATGTAAAATAACATATTATAACTAGATCTATTGTATCTTTAAATCCGAAATACACACTTCATTATTGATTTTGTATACATATTCTTCTTCATTTATTATCAAAATGATGACATTATATTATAATGCAAATTTGATAATTTATTTTTTGATAAAGAATGTAATATTACAATCTTAAGAATAGTTGAGTGATAAAGAATTACAGGAAATGAAAAGAACAAAAATAGAAGTTTCAAATTTGATTTCCACGTGTGAACAAAATGATAAACGGCTATTGTTCTCAAACTTCAATATTAAATTATGAAATATTAAAATAAGTTTCTCCATATAATAACTACAATTTATAAGCATCATAGATTATATTTTCATGAATGCGCGTACTAAATGAGAATGTTGTTTTAATTAAAATCAACATCCTTCGTGGTGGCTCCTTCTATTTCAAATTATAAATTTTTGGCTCTAACCTTCCTTTCTCAATTTATTCGAACCGAACCACATTTTACACTGAATTAACATCTCTAATGGTTGAAATGATTTATTTTACCTCAAAAGTTAATACTTGACCATTTAATCTATTTCTTCATTCATCCTTGCAAGACAACTCAAATATCAATAATTAATACTCTTTCCGTCCATCAAATTCGTGCATTTAATTCCGGTTTGGGACGTTTATAAAAAACGTACATTTTCCATTTTTGAAAATTACCCCACATATTACTTATAATCTTCACCTTCAATCTATCAACTTATTTACACAAAATATCGCCCATGACCCACCACTTTAATTTTAACACAATCCATTACCCATTAATTTATTCACCATACAATGTGGAACCCTTGCTCCACTCCCTTTACACTCATCAAAATTATTAAAACTTGTACCATCAAAAATCATGTACGAATTTAGTGCACGGAGAGAGTATGACACATTTTTTATTTTGAAGAATTCGCGATAATTTAAAAGAAAGCTAAACAAGAAAATGCTTGCTGAAGTTAAAATTTTATTTGGCTTGAGCCTGTGCAAAAAATTAATTGTTATTAATAATAATGAGTTGGAAGAATATTAAAAGAGTTAATCAATTAATTTCTTGAAGAATTAGGGAGGTCTGTCCCATCAACAAAATGCATAATAAGAGAAAGAGCTCGAGCAGGTTGGTAACTAGGCACTTGATGTCCTGCCCCTCTCACTGTAGCAAATGTTAGGTTCCCTTTGTACTCTTGTGTATACCCACCAACCTGCATTAATAGTTAAACAAATAATTATTTTCTATATTTTTTAAAATTAATATTTCATTTTATGAATTGATCATATTTAGCGTACATTAATAAAAATTATATTGTGTTTCATTATTATCAGCTCGAAGAAATTTATAAATAAAGAGTCTTGTGTCAGATGGTCTCACGGCAAAATCCATCAAAAATCCGATCCACATCCATATCCAATGACATATTTGTAAGTATCCAATGACTTTAGATTTAGATCTTTCACCTGTTTTACGGTGAAACCGTCCTACATAAATTCGTGTATTTATATAACAAGTAGTTAGATATGCACATACCTCTCCGCCAAGATACCAAGGGTGCCATGGAGTTTGGATGGGAAGTTTCAACTTCTTGATAGAATTCTTTGTTGAAGTAACTGGTACCCTTCCATCTATGTCCCCACTACAATTAATAGGAGTATTACACAACAAATGAGAGAGAGAGAGAGAGAGTGGTTGTCATGAATTAAAATTACCTAAATATCCAAACTCGAAGCCCATTGGCCATGAACTCTTGCAGAAGAGGAAGAACAGTGGTTGCGCTATCTTCCCATTTTTTGATGACATCACTACAATGTTCAAACATAATTAGTTTCAGCATAAACCTAAATACAAAAACTCATATATTTAATTTCATCATCTGGCTCGTTCAGTTAACACACTTTTAAATATCATAAACGCACCAAGTGCGACCATTTTATATTATTAAAAACAAAATAAATAGTTAACACAAATTAAGATTTAAACATTCCTGCTAAACAAATTTACAATTTACGAGCAACTACTAACAATAATTTATTTTTTTACCAAATAAAAAAAGTGTATAGTATTCGGAAAAAGTTATAACCTGCATGGTTCCCAATCATAAGGCATTTTAGTAACATTGGCATGAAGAGCTTTCTGAACCTCAGCCCTATTCAAATATGCATACACATAATAATCACTGCAAGGATCCATATGCAACACCTGCAGCATTAATTCAAACATATATACCACCATTAATTATTAATTCATCATCATCACCTACATATATATTGAAAAATTGCAATTGCATATTAAATAGAGGTTGAATAATTCAGTAATCCTTACCGAAGCCTTCCTGGGAATTTTTGTGATGTTGGGATTCTTGCAGAGGGGAGCGTAAATGTTATAAATATCGATAGCATTGACGTTTTTGTCAGCTTCTTCAGCAGCATTGGTGCATTCATCTGGCTGCGTGGTGGCGTTGGGGGAGAAATCGCAGTATTTTGCTATTTGATTTGTTATTTCATCAGATACCAGAGCATGGCTTCCGAAATACTCGTACATTCCTATCGTATCTGTCTCGTCGTTGATCACAGCATTTCCGATCTGCAGGTAACATGTTCGATTCGATACTTACTTAAAACTAGGATTAATTAATAATCATATTTACCCTGTCTCAATCTCGTATTTCATTTTGCTAGATAGTGAATGAACAACCGAATATGATTTAAAAAAAAAAGGTATTATTCATAGAATAGAAAGAAAAAAAGAAATCATATGCTAGACTTCTATTATTGGCTGATATTGAAATAAGGTATTGTTTCTAAAAAATATTGGAAGTTGCCAATACGTGACACATGTGATATATATTAATAAAATAAAATACGAGACAAAATTTATCTTATAATCTCATGTGATACATAATTCTAGCACATGTCCATAAGCATATATAAGAGACTAGGGTCCATGAGAATAATTGAAATTTGGCCCCAAACATTATGAAATTGCTCATGAAGTGGATATTACTAATGATGCCATCATACTTCCAATCCAAATCAAATAATTTCTCCATGTTCATCTAAAAGTAGCTAGTGCATGATCACCATTCACCACTCATCAAAATAGCAAATAAAAATTAATTAAAAAAAGAAAAGAAAACTTACAATAATTCCTTTGAGATTGACGATAGTCTTGCCAGCTTTCTTGTTATGATAGAGAATAGTGTGAGCCAACTGAGGCACATAATGACCAGCATAACTCTCTCCAGAAATGTAAAAATCTCTGCCTTTATACTCTGGAAATCTCTCCAACCAATTCACCAAGAATGCATAGTTATCAATGGCCGTCCTTGCATCTCCCCCGCTCTTAAAGTCCGCCGTCGTGTTCGAGTACGAGAACCCCACGCCCGCAGGAGACTCCAGAAACAACACATTTGCAGCTTCACAAAAAAAAAAAAAAACAAAGACATTCATTGTTATGTGTGTAATGAAAAAATGAAATGAAAAGGAAAATTAGCTATGGTTGGAGTAGAATTTGAGACCATGATTCCATGAATATGGATTATTGTAGAGAGTTTTGCCATCGCTAGAAACTCTGAATGGGCCAAGTTCTTGCATTGCTCCATAGGCAAGAGATGAGCAACCAGGACCTGTTCATAGTTCAACAATTTCAGTTTCAGTGTAATTAATTAGCAGTTAGTCAAAAATTTAATCATGGATTTGTGGGGCTGTTGATGTATTGTATTGCACTAATTTTGTGACAATTCTATGGGATTAGTCCAATAATATATAATTGTGTGACAGCTATTTATTTAGGTAGCCTATCAAGATCAGCAGCAACTGACAACGGTCAATGAAATACTCCTTAAGTTAGTACTGTCCTATTTAAAAATAAAATCTACGTCCGAATAAGTGTAATATTTTCAAAAATTTATAAACCAAATGATTTTAAATTTCTCATTTTGCAATTGTCTTCAATTCCATTTCTTTAGTCGTTGCATTTTTTATGCAATAATAGAAATAAAAGAATAAATTTGCTTAATTCTTGATATGCGTATTTTGACATGAGACATTTATTCGAAGAACGAGAGTTATTAATTTAGGTAGCCTATCTAGACCAACAACAATTGAAAGGGAACAATAAAATAGACTAACGAAGTATACTACCGAAAATAATATATTATCTCATGTCGGATAATGTATTATGTATGCATTCCACAACTACACATGTACCCACAATAGAACTTTCTGAATTAAATAAATTAATCTTCTTTCTAAACATGTTGCTCTTTTTTCTAGAAGGAAATGCGCTATAAAAAGTTTAGGAAAGTTCAAAGGAAAAATTAAGGGATTTGGTGAACTGGGCAGGGATAAGGGTCAACCGATGGGGTTCCCTATGTAATAAAATAATAGCAAAAAAATCATTTAATTAAAGATTAAAAAAAATAACCAAAACTTTTCAAAATAATAAACTGATTCGAATCTTGGAAAAGAAATAACTACTCCATTTCATATCAAATTTCTGTAGAAATAAGCCAAAGACATGATTATCTCCCTGAAATTAAATTACATGGAAATTATCAAAGTAAAAATAAAAATAAAAATAAATGGAAGAAACTGACCTCCATTGAGCCAGAGAAGAAGAGGCAATGACTTGTTATGATAATGGTGAGACTCAGCAAAGTAATAGTAGAATGCTCGACCGGCGGTTCGGTTCACGGTGACATATCCACCGTACTGGTTGAACCGGACCGGTGGCTGGCCAGGCAGTTTCTCTATCCTGTCATTCTCTCTCATCCCTTTCTGTGAAAGGATTCTTACTCTGTGGGAGTGATGGCTCGCATTGAAATGGCTCTTATCGATGCCATTGTTGCTCAACTTTTCCTTGTACATGCGTGCGAGGTATTCAATTTGCTTCTTTGCGTTGGTTTGTGGCGTGAAACATGATTGAATGAATAGAATGGAGAAGAGAAAGAGGGATATTTTCAGAAACATTTTAATCTGTTTTCAAGTGGAGAACGAATTGAAGAGATGAGAATTGGATTTAAATAGATTCCAATTTAAATAGTTTTGTCTACTTGTGATACAAAGTCTAAACAAACATGGAAATTTGTGGAGATCGGATGATTGCACCACCCAACTTGACGCTATTATATACTCTCTCTTCGGCAATTGGCAGTTCACTGGACTCCAGGGGCAAAATGGTCATTTTACTTTTTAAGATGGTTATTATTTAATATTCATTTTTTAATGAGGAACAATCTGTATGATTGATCGCACTGTACTATTGAGGCTTAATAAACTTTAATTAACATAAATAAATACTAATTGGACTTTAATAAATCATAACTATAACTAATAAGCTCTAATTAAATTTATAAATCTTAATTATCCCCTAATTATCACCTCAATTGAAGACGATTGTGCCGTACGGTTGGTTGTACACAAATTTATTGTCTTTTTTTGTGTATATATTTATATTTAGGGAAAAAATTATTTCGAACCCTAGCTCACAACTATCAAAATTCAGGTAAGGTTCTCCGATAATTTGCACCAAAAATGATGATGAACCACTTGAAGAAAATGAGATCATCAATGTCAACAATAAATAGTTGGGTTGAATTGCAAATTATCGAAGAACTTCACCTGAGTTTAAATAGTTGTGAGCTAGGGTTCGAAATAATTTTTTTTTCTAATTTGAGCTTTTAGCACCAACTAATTCTTTTGAATTATAAGGGTACCACAAGAATAAAAATGAATTAAGAATAATTTTTTTTTTTGCCAACAGAAGTGTTGTTTTCATCACGCGCGAGGGAATAATTGCACCCAAAAACTTTAAAAAATAGTGAATTTACGCCTAAACAAAGTTCAAGGAAGGTATTTGCACTTTTTTTTCCCTTATATTTATGATGCGTGAGTGTTTGTTCGAGATTAATAATGATTAATGAGCATAAAAGATTAATTGTTTTGTAAGGAACATGGTATAACATGAAGGATTGGTGAATTTCATATTTTGAGTGATTGGACTTGCACTCACATGTCACGCATTATAGCTTGGCATGTTACTCTAGGAATGTGACAAAAATAACTGGATTTATGTATCATTCTTGCCTATTTTTCAGCAAATACACGTATCACATCTTGAGCTCTAATAAATTAAGTAGCTCCGTACCAAATTAATATGGTTCAAGTAATATTTTATACATCATAACAAATCAAATATGCACTACACTTTTGGGTGACGGAGGGAGTACAATTTAATTAAGGTTAATTATGCTTGACGTACTATTTATAGAGAATTTGATGGCTCGGATACTATAAAATTGTATTCTATTGTGCTTTAAGCCAATTTCATCCCAATAAATAGGTTTGGTGTCAATTTTATTCCAATAAATATCTAATGATAATTTCATACTTTATACATACAAATTTGTTTCAATTTTATCACGGGTTCAAAAATCCAACAACGAGAAACACCCGTCACACATGGCATCATTTGTGGTCAATTTTAATTAATTTTTTTATTTTTTATTAGTTTTTTATTGGAATAAAACTGACACCAAACTAATTTATTGATATAAAATTGGATATTCTCTCAATTTGGAAAAAGAAAAGATTTAACTGGAACAATTATTAGCATCTTCTGAGAATTCACAGGTATTTTTAGTAGAACCAAGAATTAATAAACTCTAATTAAAAATTACTAAATCTTACTAAAACTCTATTTAGATATTAATAAACTCTAATTTTAATTAATAAAATTCAAATAACTTTTTACTTATCCCTAATTAAACAGATAGTGGAGTGCAACCAAGTATTTGTATGAGTAAAAATTGTAAATACTTGTCTTAAAATTGCTTTGGAGAAATAAAAAGTGATTTTTAATGGGTTAAACTAAATAGTTTGGAAGGCTGATGCAGAGTGATTCTTCATAGATGACAAATGAAGGGGTCCACTATGATTGTAATTTTAGTGATATAGAAGTCAACCGTAGCATGTGCTATACGAATATTGAATTTTGATACATATACAAAACATAATTGGCCTATTGTACCGTACCTGCTCAAATCATACACTCCCACAACGGTATCATTCTTCTTGTGTCTTAACAAAAACAGAATATTATCTTAAAAAAAAAAAAAAAAATTATTAAATGCGACTTCTCCGAAATTTCCGTAATCTAGGACGGCGCGAACGACACCCGTAACCCCAAAAACGCTTATATAATGTAGTATTTAAATTTTGAATCTTTCTACAGATAAGAAATAAGAATGGAACATGATCACGAATCCCGGCTTCCTCTCCAATAAAATAGATTCATTCAATTTCCCCATGATACGATAGAGGGTAGATGCAATTTCTAAATTTAAATCAATTTTGAATATTATTTTTAAGTTCTTTTCTTTTTTAGAAATAATGTCCATAAAGTATATATACACACTCAATATCGGACAAATTGTGAGAGCTACTCAGAGCTAGGGTAGTATGATTTTTATTATCTTATTTTATATATTAAAAAAATATGACCCATAATACGAACAAATTTGCATTTAGAATATTCAAATAATGTTATTCTTTTGTGATATTATGTCTTTCTGGCATTTAAATTATAATACATATGTACGTCTAATTATCTAAATTAATACACAAAAAAATTGTGTTATAAACAGTCAGAAAGATCAAGATCCATCAAACGACATATCCAAATCATAAGTACAAGTAATATTTATCAATGCCACATTTATGGTCAATACAATGTTTTCACATTAGTGATAGAATTCGAATTAGTTATTATACGATTGGTCAAGGTATATATGATGACCGAGTGTCTCAAAAATATTGCCCCTAATTAATACTTTTATAAAAATGGTATTGTTTTGAAATTAGATCATCATCATATGGGATATATTTTAGTAAAAAAATAAGCGAGCAATGATTGATATTTAACGGTACAAAGTTAAAAGAAAGAAAGAAAAGGAATTTGTTGTTCCAAAAAATAGGCAGCATATCACTTTAAGCTGCAGTAACGCCCTTAGTCCACTCATTTTTATAAATATCTTTATCAATATAATCTTCAATATCCTAACAAAGTTCTCAATACATCAAATGTAATCGATAATTTTTGTTTTCTTTCTAATTGGAACAAACTTGCGTGATTAATTGATTAGTATAGTGACGTCGAGCAAGAAAGTGACTTATCTTATAAATATAATTTCTAAAGGGACCAAACTCATGAAATTAAATTAAAGAATATACATGAGATGGACAATATGAATAGTAAAAGGGCACAAACTAATAATGAAATGAATGATGAGATATTATGATGATACATGGACAATGGAGGAATGGTCCCTTTTTCCAAATTGAAAAAGTGGACAACAAAAGTAAACATTAAAATACTAAGAGAAGTATCCTTTTTTTTTTTCTGTAAAAAAGGAATAACAAGAATGTGGATAAGAAAAGGATGTTGTCTTTCAAGGTTGTTGGTTTCGCAAAAGGGTATCTTTGAGTTTGTTTAAACAGAATGGAGCAAACTAAAGGACATCATCTTTTAGGTTGTAGTTAGTTTGATTCTGAGGATGTCGTTTAGGATTCTTTTGTGATTGGATATTGTATCATTTTCAGTTATAAAGATGCTTTGTTTGGAACCATGCACACATATTGGTTGTATTTAGAATATATATATATAGAGAGAGAGAGTTGGACACACACATCGACCAGGTCATATAGAGCACACATAGACATAAACATAGAGTTGCGCATAACCAAACAGAATGATCGATTTTGGTCGGTTGGAGGAGGTTTTCATATATTCAACTCATATTTTTTTTTATAATTGAACACATACAAATGAGAGTAACACTTTTAATCAAATAAATTTTATGCTTGAAAATAAGAAAACTATGGCATTCTCAAAATTTACAATGTAAATTATAAGTGTATATAGACAGAGGGAGTGCATTCTCAGTTCAAAAACTAATTCAAATGTGCAAAAATAAAATTTTCTGAAAATAACTTAATTGAAACAAATTAAATGAATAGTTTAATTTCAAAATCTTAATAGTAAAGTCAAATATTTACATTCAGATAGTTGTAAATATTCACATACAATCTTATAACACAAAAACTACTCAAATGTGGAAAGAATCTTTTCTAAGAAAAATAACTTTTTCGAAATCTAAAGTCACAGAATCAAATATTTGTCCAGCTAGCAAGATGTAGTATCACGTAATTTTGTCAATTTTTGACACGATACAAAAGTACAATACAAATACATACAAAATTTATGAATTAGTTTCCAGCCTTATCGTATTCGTGTTCTTGTCGTGTCGATATGATAAGGACACATAATTTTTTATCATATTTTTGTCGGATCCGTGTCGTGTTCGTAAAACATAAATATTAATTTTGTATTTTGTATTTGAGTTCGTGCCAGATTCGTATCCTTTTTGTATAACTAGACAATAATTATATATTATTTTTTATTACTTTAATTGCTAGTTATGATTTGAATTAATCGTATCGTTTCACTATTATGTCGATACGATAACGATTCGAGACGCGCACAATTTATTAGGCCTAGTTCAACATTTTTTGGGAGTTAAGAGGCAAAATTTATTGACAAGATGGTCCAAGTCCAAATATTCACATCCAATGCGGTACATTTTAGAAATTGATATCCCAAACTTTTGTGCATGAGCTACAAAAGATGATTGAGTAGTTTTTGTAAGTAATGGTTGGCGTGTGGGTCAATTTGTTCATCTATTTTATACTATTTCAAAAGAGAAAAACGAAAGCAAACAAAGACAATTCGTTGGAAAAGCCAATATTAAAAATTTAACACACTCACTATCTATTTGTCGCTTTTCGGACAATCATGTTTATGCAAAGACGTGTGAAAGATGAAATCATTTGTTTACTGTTTACTAATTTATACAACAAATTTTTTTGATGAATTTTTTTATTATCTATTGGAGCATCATGACCCCATTTGTATAACTGAGCCGATGATATATACAACTTGCATATCATTAAGAAATTTTTATAATTATAAATAATCTTTTTTTTTTTAAAAGAAATTTGAAGTTTTGAACTATAAATCATATTGTACATACAGTTGTCAACAGGATCGGACTAACCCAGCCCAGGCCGACCTGGGTCCAATATGAGCCAATTCAGGCCCAGCCCATTAGAATATTGCTCTTCGTAACCTTTATTCCTTTATTTTAAGAATATTTTCCGCAAGATTACAAAATCTTGAATTTTTAAGAAGAAATTAATGCGATATTAAAACAGCATATAACTTTTTCCTCTTTGAAAAAAAAAGGGAAAAATCTTAATGGCCAATGCCCTTATATATTCTAAAAATCAGGTTTAATAATGTTGATTTTAATTTAAATCGGTTAGTAAAAATTGTAATACTAGTATGTCCTTGGTATTAAATTTATCATTGATTCTCCTATTTAATTTTCAAAATATTTTTATTTTTATATTTGGCAAGAAGATCGTGATTGAGTCTAAGAATGGATTGAAAATTTGAGAATTTAATTACGAAAATTTGAGTTTGATATTTCAATTGGGCTACAGGCTACAGAGAAAAGGGGGATATAGGTTTTAGACTGCCGTTGCTGGCAACGAGCGATGGTGCTTGTGCGTTGCTAACTACGGGCGGCGGCACATAATTGCTCTATTATGTATGAATTAATTTTGTCGTCAATAACATGGATCTGAGTATGTTACAAGTTTTGTTGTAAGCCAAGCAAAATTTGTTTTTGATCTTCTAATTTTTTTCATTTTACCTTCTACTTCAAGTTTTGTTTCTGTGTTCATATTCGAATGCCGCCGTCAGTGAGATTGAGCAGAGGTTTCCTTCATCAATGAATTGATGTTTGAATACTGAAAATTCTAATAATTTAAACAATTTGGTGAGGAAGAAGACGGTAATGAGAGAGGGAGAGCTAGGGGAAAGAGGGAGAGAAAGAAAATAAGAGATTTGTAATTTGTTTAATTAATTAATGGAAATTACAATCTCTAATTAGTGTGTATAAAGATTTGATTAGGAATGTAGTTTTAGAAAAGATTCTGGATTAACTTTCTTCATAAATAATAATAAGGATACATATGTAAATTAATAATTTAATTTAAAATTAAAAATTATAATTAACATAAAATTACTTATATATCCTTATATGGCAGACCATAATATGGCCATTTAGCAAAGCCAAAAAAAAAACTATCAAATTTGACATTTCTTATTCATTCTTGCAGATAAAAATCAATAAATTCTACATATATAAATTCAACCTGCCCAAAATAACAACAAATAAATTTCCCACCCAAACCACTTGCCGATATTTAGCAATTTATTTTAATTAATTATGCACCAAATAAATAAATTAAGTTAAATAAATTTATTTATTTGGGTAATTTTATACATAGCCCACATTTCTCTCATTATAGCCACTTATTTATTAAAAAAAATAAAAATAATTATAGATTTACTATCTTGTCCTTATAGCTAGCCACAAAGTTAAGTCCTAATAAATAAAAACTGTAGCTCTCGATCCATAGAATGAAGTTCAACATGTATGGATAGCCCCCTTAAATACGAACCCCCAGAAATTTGAAGGAAAAAAAGAAAAGAAAAGATGAAGAAGATGCAAAGAACTTCAAACATTCAACAATCTTTTTGTCTTCGATCACATAATCCATTTATTATAACTATTCAATTCATAGATTTTCATGAGCAATTCTAATCCCACACCTCCAATTTTCGAAATTTCCTAAACTATGTCCATCAATAGTACTAAGCATAAGCTTTCAGACCAAACGACAAGCATGGTGGTTTAACGAGCATCGAGGATGGTGAATTCACACGTAGGCCCACCATCTCTGATAAGCTGCGGTGCCTCATCGCTGTGATCGAAATCTGTCGACGTTTGACTTCTCCTTCATCACTCTCATTCCCTCATAATCTTGTCTTTTTTCTCTACGGTAGAAATCGATAAATTGGAATGTAAAATTTTTGGTTTCACAAATAATTTCAAAAGAAAATTTGGTAGTACTCTCACCGTATCATTGATGAACGTAGTTTTCTCTAATTTGAGTTTGGGGGGCTATGGGCATATTTTAGGGCTTATTGTTCAATTAGAGAGAATTGTTATTTTATCAATAATCTAATTAAAATGAGGCGATAAGGGTAACACGGTAAATTTATAATTATTTTTATTATTTTAATAAATAAGGAGCTATAATGAGAGAAATGAGGACTATGTTTAAAATCACCCTATTTATTTTATACTCTACAAAGCTCCCTTCCCGGGGTAATATTAATGGGGCCCGCTAAGGATGACGTTAATCCTTATTACATGTAATTAATGTTTGAAATATAATATTGAGTTTATAGTTTTGACGTTTTATTTTAATGATTACTTTTTTAACCGTTAGTATTAAACAAATATTATAAGATGCATAACTATCTCATTATAAAATAAAAATAAAAAAACTTAATTTTCACATTAGGACATTAGCGGTATACTTTCTTTTAAGAGGCAAAATTGGAGATAGTCAAAATAGATAGGAAAAAATAAAAGTTGACCATCAACT
Organism: Agastache rugosa; assembly: GCA_031470985.1. NCBI lineage: Eukaryota > Viridiplantae > Streptophyta > Magnoliopsida > Lamiales > Lamiaceae > Agastache > Agastache rugosa. Next base: position 36,460,033 of record CM062602.1, on the reverse strand, counting down.
TTATTTGCAGAAATACTGGTCAACTTTGAGAAATCCGGACATAATTGCTCTCAGCGGTCAAAACTTGTATTTATCGCATTGACTAAGATTTTCACCCTTCCTTTTCATTTTCACGCAACAATTTCTCTCTCTTCAACAGTCTATCTCTCTGAAAACCCTCCCCTTCCCTTCTACCGCCGCGCCGCCACCCTTCTACTGCCGCGCCGCCACCATCGACTGCACAGATCCGAGTAGATCTCCACAGTTCAGACCAGATCTCGCCGTCAAACTTTATCTCCGTCAAACTTTGTCGAGTAGATCTAAAGAGATCCGGCTTTCATGGCATCGAACTCCGGTTCCAGAAGTCAAAATTCGGAACAAGGTGAAGCCTCTACCAGTAAAAGACGTAGATCTGAGGACGAAGGAGAAGCTTCAGCACGAAATCCTTACGCAGAATTGATGGTATGAATTAATTTTTTTTGTAATTTAGTTTTTTTTTAAATTCGATCCATTCGTTTCATTCGTCCAGTTAGTTCCTAATCCGACGACTATTTAAGGGATGAATATACCTAATTCGTTCCATTCGTCCAGTTCGTGCAATATTTGGTGGTAATATATGCTGTGAGTGTTGTTTATATTTGGCGGTGTACCAAATATTGGAGCTATTGTTCTTACTATAGCTTGGCACACCTGGTACGAATGCAACGTATTCGTACCGGGTGTGCCAAGACTTGGCGGGGTAAGTCTTTGCACACCTGGTACGAATACAACGTATTCGTTCCATGTGTTCCAAGACTTGGCGGGGTAAGGCTTGGCACACCTGGTACGACAACGTGTATTCGTTCCAAGTGTACCAGATAATAACTTAACTGATCTTCTGATTTTGTGAAGGTGCAATGGACCTATAAACGACCAGACTTAATACGTGTACCTCACAAAGTACAAGTGATGGGAAAAGAGCAAATAATTGGTGATATAAAAAGAATTTTAAGCGGCTTCGGAGAAGATACACTGAAGCAAATGAAGAAGTCCGTGTTCAAGCACTTCATGGAGCTTCCAGATCGCATAACAAGAAGTGGAAAGACTATCCACTTCATGTTATCGCATCAGGTAACCGTCTGGCCAGAACTAGATGAGACGGTATTATGGTTCAAATTGGATGAACAAATTACAAGATTTTCCAGAATAGAATTTGCGCTAGTTACTGGACTGAGGTTTGGAGGGAGTACGTTCCAGCCATACGGAGAGCATGTAATTCCTGGTGATTCTGTGTATACGAGATTGCTACAAAACGAAAGGATTACCCCCAATGAACTATACAGAAAATTTATAACTAAGGCCTTTAAGGGAGCAGTTGCGGCTGACTATGTAAAAGTAGCAAAGGTACTGATTGCTACTCATCTTCTTTTTGGATTTGATTGTGCGAAGTACAGAATTCATGAATGGGTGTGGGTGTTGGTTGAAGACAATCAAGAATGGGATAAATTTCCATGGGGCAGTATCTCTTACCAGATACTCTGTGATTCCATCAACCATGTCAGAACGACTCTGTCGGGAAACAAATCGGGGGAAGGATACCATATCAAAGGCAACACTGTTGCCTTCTTAACTTGGATATTTTGTATTGGGAAACAAGTGGGTGACACAGTTGGCGGTAGGATAAAGAAACACAGAAGACCTCATATGTTGAGGTTTACGTATGAAAAAAATATGAAAACACCAGGGGACTCCGAGGTAAATTTCAAAATGATATAACAGTTTCTTATATTCTTGGCACACCTGGTACGAATAAGTTGCATTCGTACCAGGTGTTCCAAACTTATCCCGCCAAGGCAGTGTGAAATCTGGTACGAATGCATTCATATCTAATGTGATTTCGTATAATAGATTGCAGCCAAAATGGAACCTGATGAAAAGGAAAGGAAGAGGGGGTATTGGACCACACTCGAGGAGGAAGGGAAACCTTTTGAATTCGTATACATGCATGGAGCAGATATTCAGACACCTAAAGAAGCAGGTGATGCAGAATCACGTGATGCAGGAGCTGAAGCTGAAGCACGTGATGCAGGAGCTGAAGTTGCAGGAGCTGAAGTAGCAGGTGATGCAGGAGGTCAAGGACATGGATGTGATCAACAAGCTCACAGACTCCCTGTCCTAGGACCAGAAGACCCTATATTCCCACTGAGATATTCACAAAGAAGAGCATTCCTTGAAGACATCGGGGAAGTGTCTGCAAAACGGGCTAGGATTGAGTTGAAGGAGATAATATCCAGTGAACGGGTAGAAATGATGAAGGAGATGCAAGAACTTGTATCACGAGAGCGAGTGAAAATGTTGCAGGATGTAGCAGAATACCTCAAACGTGAACGTGAGAGGATAGTGAAGGATGTAGGGGACTACATAACATCGAGGATGACAGGAAATCCAAATATGTCAGCCACTGGAGATGCACAACTTGATCTGGTATGTGCGTAAAAGTTTGAAAGTTTGAAAGTTGGAACACCTGGTACGAATTGGTGAATTCGTACCAGGTGTGCCAAGTGTCTGCGCTAATATACTTGGCACACCTGGTACGAATTGGTGAATTCGTACCAGGTGTGCCAAGTATATTAGCGCAGACACTTGGCACACCTGGTACGAATTCACCAATTCGTACCAGGTGTTCCAAGTATATTAGCGCAGATACTTGGCACACCTGGTACGAAGTCACCAATTCGTACCAGGTGTTCCAAGTATTTAAGTGCAGACACTTGGTATTCAACTTCATTTATTCATTTCGAAGCCTATGACTACTCCTCCAACCGCCACGTAATTAAACGAACAATGGGACGGTATAGTACAGTTCGAGAAGGATTGGGGGGTACTCAATGGTCGACGTACTATCAGGAAGCAACCCCATCAGCAACACCAGCACAAGCACAAGGACCAGAAACAACACCAGAAGCAGCGGAACCAAAAACAGCACCAGAAGCAGCAGCATCGGAACCAAAGACAGCACAAGTCAGACCAGTTCGAAGAAAGATTCCATCTGCTGCATGCAGGAGTCCATTTCTCTCCAATGACATTCGTGCAGTTACCACTTTTGACAGGTTCATGAAGTCAAAAGATGATGTCAAGTAAGTTGTTAATGTGATTTATTATTCTTATTAATGAGTTAGTTTTGTGAACATTGATCTTACTTGTGTATGCACAGGCGTAATGTGGGATTACCATGGGCGGTAGACAGAGAGTTCTTTGGTTACATTAAGGATGTAACCACACAGCTCGAGATAAGCCACATAGATTCCTACCTAGCTGTACTAGCCACAGCCCCAGAATACGCAAGACTGACGAATGTTATAGAGGGAGTTGTTGTTACTGGAACCTCGCTGATGGTAATTCATTACATTTGCTATATATATTAATTACTCAATAAATTAATTTTGTATTATGTTAAACTCAGTAAATCTATATATTATAGGTGGGAATTGAAGAAGTCTGAAAAAATTTGCACAAAGATGATCCAGAAGATACCATATATAATCCTTTAATAGAAGAGGTTGTTCCAGATGAAGATCTGGATAGACTGTGCCTATTTGCCGATGGACTTCTGCCGGAATGGGGGCCCAAACTGAAGAAATGGACTGATGTCAAAAAGGTAACTAACTAATTCGTACACCTGGTACGAATACAACTTATTCGTACCAGGTGTTCCAAGGTCTGGCGCGGTAAGCTTGGCACACCTGGTACGAATACAACTTATTCGTACCAGGTGTGCCAAGGTCTGGCGCGGTAAGCTTGGCACACCTGGTACGAATACAACTTATTCGTACCAGGTATGCCAAGCTTACCGCGCCAGACCTTGACACATCTGGTACGAATAAGTTGTATTCGTACCAGGTGTGCCAAGTCTTGTTATGATACCAGTTACGAATTCAGTAGTTGTTATTAATTTACTATTGTTTTAGGTGATCATGGTGTGCCCCTTCAATGGTCATTGGGCCACATGTTGCTTCGACCTGGAATTATTGAATTTCGAGATATACGACTCCAACCAACACTTGTTCGAAGATCATCACAAAGAAATAAGAGCAAAGATCTTCACCCCGGTTGCCCGCATATTCCCACAGATCCTGAAGAGAATCGGATATCTCTGCTTCAATTACGTTCCATTTTCATATTCGTATCCAATGAAGAATGTGTTGAAGCAACATGACAGTGTGAGTTGTGGTCCATGTGCATTGAAGTACGCCGAACTCTTACTAACTGGTGCTGCCTTAAAAAAGAACATGACAAAGAAGCAAATCAAGGATTATCGGTATCACATTGCTGATACAATCTACCGTTACAAAGATCGCCGAAAGCACCCTCGCCATTGGCATGGACCTGGATTAGTATTAGTAATTTGGATTTGTAATTTTTGTGATACAATTCAGTAGTTTTTGTGAACAATTTGGTACAATTCAGTAGTTTTTTGTGAAGAATTTGGTACTAATCCTTAGTAGTTTTTGTGAACAATTGACATGTAATATTTTGTGAACAATTGAATTTGAATTTGTGAAGAATTTGGTACTAATCCTTAATATTTTATGTAGTACAAGTAAATAGTTTAGAATTTAACGAGTTGATTATCCAAAATAAATAGACCCACAACAGTTCGTAGTCCAAATACACAGAACGAAAATATCAAGAAACCAAGTCTCTTTCCTTGCATGTTAGACGAGTATGCCCAGCCACACCACAAATACTGCATCGTTTCTGTCTACGAGGTTTACTAATGCTGGGTTCGTTACTACTAACTTCTTCCGGCGTAATTTGTAGAATTGCAGTGCATGTATTCTGATAATGACCTCGTTGATGGCACCGAGAACACACACGACTGCTTGTTGAATTGGATCCAGACGCATACCTATTTTGACGTGGTCGTCCAGCTTGTCTAGGATTGGGAGGCGTCCCAACAACCCTTGAAGCGATCTCTGGAGGAACACACCACTCTTCTGGATCTGGAATCGGCATCACCTCTTCAGCATAAATTTCACGCAACGTCTCAGTTGTATAATAAGCACTCACATATGACGTCGGATTTTGCTTCTTTTTACTGCATAAAAAGAAACAGAATGCAGTAAAAAAACAAAGTATAGTATTATGTGTTATTACCGGTACGAATTGGTGTTTCGTACCAGGAGTGCCAAGCTTTGGGAACAGGGTACTAGAACATAGAAAATAGAAAATAACTTTAAAAAATAACCTTATTGCTGCTGCTGCTGCATGAGAACAGGGTATCAGGTCGAGATCAAACACAAAACATGTGCATTTCCTACTGTCAAGATCAACAATGTAATTTTTCATACCAGACGTGACCTTATACTTCATTGAAGAAATGGTTTCAACACTCATGGGCCGGGCCAACTCCATTGATCTTCCTAATTTGGTCGAGGCAAAGTCCGTTAACTCGTGAGTTCTTTCAGCAGCAATAGCACGCCATTCTACAAACCATTGCCCGATCAAACTACGTACACACTCCAAAAGAGTGCAAACTGGCAACTTTCTAGCCCGGCCATTCAAGCACTTAACACAGTTAGAAGTTAAAAACCAATAACGGTGCACAGGACATTTGCAACGAGCCCATCTAATTGGATCAATATTTACCACTTTCTCGTGTGCACGAGGTGCAAACGATAACAAATTTTTCATATGCTCCTCGAAATCTTGTCTCTTATAACTCTTTGCAGCTTCATTGAAGACAGATATTGCATGTTGGCCTCATTTCTTGAGGTTTCCTTGCAAGTGATACGTACAAAGTCCATGCGGAGTACCCGGATAAACACAATCCACTGCTTTCTTGATACTGAGGTGCTGATCAGACACAACAATAAGTTCTCAGGGCAACCAAATGTCCGTCTCAGCTCCCTAAAGAACCAAATCCATGATGCATCACTTTCTACGTAGCCAATCCCAAAAGCTAAAGGGAAAATCTGTTCATTAGCATCCTTTGTAGCAGCAACAAACATGATACCTTTGTATTTTCCTTTCAAATGTGTACCATCAACTACAATAACGGGACGACATGCACCAAATCCTCTAACACATGCAACAATAGCCATGAAACAATATTGAAAAGAACCATCTGAAGCTGTCTTTAATCCAACAATGGAACCAGGATTTGAATGCTCCAACATGAAAAAATACTTGGGGAGCAGTTGAAAAGATTTACTCGCGTCGCCGTATGTCATGGTGATTGCTTGATTTCTTCCAGCCAAAGCTGTTTGATATTTGACAGTAACACCAAATTGCCTTAGTAGTTGTGCCTGAATATCCTTCGGCCTAAGAACAACACCCTCGGCCATCAAATGAGGAACAAAGTATGAAGCTAGTACCTTCGAACTCACTTTTGGAGCAGCATGGTATCTCAAATCAGATTCACACGTGTGAGGGCTCCATCTATAAATTCTCCATGCATTTCCCAGTGATCTCGCACGCATGATGAACGAACATTTATCTTCGTGTTTGCAAACCACATGATATCTTAACTTTGATGAACGCTTGCTAATAAATTCCACATGATTCAAGAGATGATGCAGTCCACATGCCATAATCATTTTCTCCTTCTTAAAGAACATAGCACCACGACAAAGTGTTTCAGTAATCGGTTCATCAACAATACCTAGTTCTTTGCAAGGAAGAGATGATTGATATGCAGCACCCGGAATGCTCCACTGTCGACCAGGTTCATGATTTTCATCTATAATGTCATTCGAACCATCTAATGATGGCACATTAAAACGATTTCTACCACAACAATCATCCAAATCATCACAATCATCAAAAATGTCTGCATCATCACTATCAAAAGCCTCATCATCAAAATTATTATGACCCTCATCACGACCAAAATCAATTGGTTCGTCATCAAAACCATTACCATCAGACCTCTGATCATGATTCTCATTTTGCACATTCACATTCCTTGAAGTTATCACATTCTCACTATTTTGAGCATTTAACAAATTCACGAAACCCTCATGCTCACATATAGGATGATTTAAAACAAGTGGAGATTCATTACTTTTAAGAGAAACAGTCACATATAAAACAGGCAACTCCTCCAAATCAAACAAATATGACAACTCAAAATCATCTGTTATTTTCATTCGCAAGGTTTCACGCGCGTGGGACTGAACTAATACATCTATCTCATACAAATATATACTCTTGACCTTCATTAAACGCAATTCAATCTTACTCAATAAATTTGCATATGTTATACCACCAGGAGGTATAGGAATATACTCTCTTCGTCCACCATGGTATATATTATTCTTCCATACACCTCCATGCGCAATAATTATAGCATCTGGCCTCATCTGCAAGAAACAATCGGATAATCAAATTTCAAGTGCCAGGCACAATCGGATAATCAAATTTCAATCGGATATAGCATCTGGTACGAATATAGACTTGGCACACCTGGTACGAATGGAGTATATTCGTACCAGGTGTGCCAAGGCATACCGCGTCGAGACTTGGAATATCTGGTACGAATGCTACTTATTCGTACCAGGTGTGCCAAGTCTTGGCGCGGTATGCCTTGGCACACCTGGTACGAATGCAACATTCGTACCAGGTGTGCCAAGTCTTGGCGCGGTATGCTTTGGCACACCTGGTACGAATATACTCCATTCGTACCTTCGTACCATTCGTGGCGCGCAATGACGTGGAAAATGCATGAAGAAACATATGCACGAAGAGGACGGCAAGATCTGGAAAATGCAGGAAGAAACAAATGGACGAAAAGGACGGGCAGATCTGGAAAATACGACAAGAACATGAACACTAGATCTAGAACATGACAGACTAGATCTGGAAAATTACCTCAATAATATTGAAGAAACCACGCCGCCAACACAGAAGAACGTCGCCGGTAAAATTCTCAGCCGCCGACGGAGAATACGAGCTGTGAGAAGTGAGAGTATCATCGAACGGAGAAAACCAAGAAATTCACAGCCGCCGGAGAATACGAGCTACGAGAGTATCATCGAACGAAGGAAACCAGGTCATAGCTGTAGAAACGCCGGCGAAGACGAGGTATAGAGAGAGAGAAATTTTAGCAGCTCACGAAAGAGAGAGAAACAGACTTCCAGCTCTGATAGCTAATAGAGAGAGAAAGAGAAAGATAAGGTAGAGGGAGGTAAAATTGGTTGAGGTGAAAGGAAGGGCATTTAAGTCACTTCAAATCAAAGTTGGCCAGAATTTATAAAAATAAAGTTTCCGGATAACATTTAATTTTGATAAACTTGTTTGGTCAAAGGACCGTATTACCACTTCTTTTAAATTCCGCGATTTATATGCAATAACCAAGCACCAAAAATTTAAAATAAAAATTGTGCAACAACAAGAAAATATTCATTACATTTAAAAAAAATGTAAATATCTGGTTCAACAGATAAATAAAAATGTAATACGAGTATTTTCCGCAAGATTATAAATTCTCCAAATGCTATCAAAACTAGGGCTGACAATTTTCGACACTACACGACACGATAACCCGATACGTACCGATACAAAATTAATGGGTTTGGGTCAAGCCTTATTGAGTTCGGGTCCTTATCGGATTGACCCGATAAGGACCTGAAAGTTTCGGGTCGGGTTCGGGTTACCCGATAAGGAGTTATATTTTTTAATATTATATTTATTTAATTCAAATCAAGCTTTTAAATTGATGACATATTTATTTTTCCTTCCAAGTCATCAAAAGATATTAAATTTTTGAATATTTATTTTTTCTCTTATTAAATTTTATTTTAAAATATTTTTCTTTTTTTAAATCTTATTTTAAAATTTTTTTCTCTTATTAAATCATTTAAATTTGGATTCGGGTCATTATCGTGTCAGGTCAACCCGAATATTATCGTGTCAATTTCTGGTTCGTGTCGGGTTCGTGTCGTGTTCGGGTTGGACCTTAACAGACCAGGTCGAAATCAGGTCGACCCGAACCCGACCCGACCCAACCCGATTGCCACCCCTAATCAAAACATGTTACGATGTAATCAACCCCTCTGTATACCTTTTTTCAAAAAATAAATAAAAAATAAAAAATGGAAGATCCAAAATTGGGAAATTGCAGTATTTATCAAAGATTATGAGAATCAATGAAATCAAGTTTCGTTGGAGGTTCCCCCAAATCCCGCAGCGCGTAAAAGATGCACCAAAGCACGCTATTGGCCCACCATCGACGTGTGCAATGACTTAATTATTTACAACACAAGAAATATTTGACTATTTATTTATATATAAATGCCACAACTCATTCATCTCTTGCACATTTCTTCTTCTTGTTTTCCTCTGTTTGAACATTGGCATGGCACTCCTGCCTGAGAAACTTGTCCATTTCCTCAAGTTCCCATTGGAATCATCGGCCTCCTCGTTGCGCGATTTCCGGTCGAAAACATCGGATTTCCTCAGCCAAATCCTGCTCAAACCAGCTGGATCAGAAGCCATGCATGTGGATAATGTGGCACGGTTCAAAAACTGTTTTCAGATGATGCATGGTGCCAACAGGGCCTTCGCGGAGCTAGTGGTGGAAATCGACTACCCGATGAGCCAATGGGGCGCGGCCGCCACCCATCACTATCTCGGCTACACCTTGAGCTTGCTGGACATGCTCAACTCCATCACTTGTCGTCTCTCTCATCTCACCATGCTCAAGATTTCCATGCTTCATGCTCTCCGCCTCGTAGAGAGCTCTCCCAATTCTGCACCTAACTACCTAATGAAAAGAGGTAGGAGTAGTGTTGCTGGAGATTTTAAGAAGGTGGAAAACTATCCTGGGATGATTGAAGTGAGGGCTGCTTTTGAAGAGAAGGAAGGTGTCATCCTTGAAGCTTTGATGGAGTTGAAGAAAATCGGGCTTTTCGCGCTCGGGTTAGTACTGTCGGGCCTGTGGAGTAATGCAAAGCCAGGAGGAGGGTGTGATGATCCGGTGAAGAAAGTTGTGGAATCAAGATTGTACAGAGAGATGAAGGGGGTGGTGGAGGAGGTGAGTTGCGCGGCCGAGCGCCTTGCTACGGTGATGTCTGCCGGAGAATCATTTGAAGAAGGCGTGAGGGAGTTGAAGGGGAGATTGGAGGTGATGGAGAATGCAATATTAAGTGTAGAAAAGGAAGTTAATAATCTCTTCTCTGAGGTGTTGGCTGCAAGAAGTAAGGTGCTGGACAACATCCGATTCTAGCTAGGAAATGCTAAATTGATGAAATAATTACTACCTCCGTCCCATGATAAGTGGCTACTTTTTTTTGGGCACGGGTATTTAGGAGAAGAGTGTTTAAAGGGTAAAAAGATAAAAAGTGGTGGAGCCCACATCTTTTGTGTGAGAGAGGGTATTTCCATATTAGGAAAGTGGCCACTTATGATGGGACAGCCCAATAAGGAAATGTGGCCACTTATGACGGGACGGAGGGAGTATTAGTATGTATTAGATGAAAATTGATTTATATGTCCAAGGGACCAAGACAATGTGTTATCAATCGGTAATATTACATTTTGAATAAAGTAGTTGCATCGCATGTCTAGCTATTAATCTTGCCTAAATACATAAACGTCCACTTTTGAAATCCTAGCTCTGCCATGACCATAAGGAAAAATAACTACCTCGTTAAAAAAAATTTATGGTTCCGCCACTGCCTAGTGGACAACATCACATCAGACATCATGGGTGTTTTATGCAATTTAGTCTGGGTGGAAAACGGATGTGAATAAATCTGATATTGATAACAGTTTGGATCCAAGTAAGACTGCAGCAGTGCATGAAGGAGGAGACAGAGTTACGGAGCACACAACTTGAGGCGAGGCCGGATTGAGTCGCATTCCATGGGATGGGGGGAAGTGAAAACAGAAATGAATAAATAAAACTGCAGTTACTAAGAAGAGATAATATACAAGGTGAAAAGGAAAATAAGCCTTCAACAAACTCTCAAATTCTTCTCTTGTTCCTATAGCTGGCTGCTGCTGATGGAAAAAGGATCAGTGGAGGCGAAATTGAGTCTCTCATGTGCTCGATTGAGTTTCACCATCGGGCGTCTTCCTTTTCCGGCTATTCCCATATGGGAGCCTGCCACAACACAAATTGCAAAACTTAAAAACACCAGAATCTGGACATTGTCTTTGATTCCAGCTCTAGATAGTAAGGTAAAGTTTTTCAGAAAGAGAGAAATACCCCAACTGCAGGGTGGTGTCTGAATCTTCATCTGCAAGCCCACCATTGCATGCTGTTTCAGGACTTCTAGAATCTTCCTTGACAGCTGGACTGCTCTTTTTCATCGATGAATGGTACTCGATACAAAGTGGAGTTGGAGAACTGGTTGGTGGGAAAAAACCTCGAAGCTCTTCAACCTAAATTTCATGTCCATCCATTATCTTATTTTCAGGAACGATTCGAAGAAAATATTGACTGTTTGTAGCATAAAGAAGAAGTTTGCTCACCTGTCTACGTAGTGTCTCATTTTCCAGCACGGCCCGTTGTTCCTGCACATGTTTACATGATTTTGCGTTATATGGCCAATAATAACCTTCTGTCATTTAAGAAATAATAAAATGAAGCAAATTTCTTACATGCATTCTACACTGTGCCAGCTCTTGCATTAATAACTGCTCCTGCAAAATGGGAACCAACAATATGTCAGCGGAAGTAACAAGTTTGTAGAATGTGATGTAACAATTATTTAGTTGATAATCAGTCGGTATGTTTGAAATGATAAACCTTCCTCTCCTTTATGCATATCAGCGCTTCATTTAGTTGGCGTTCGAGTAAATGCAATTCTTGGGAGCTCATGCCCGTTAAGTCTTTACCCATCAATCGCCTACACATCCAACCATCAAGAAGATATAATACGGATTTCCAAATATTTAACGGTAAAATATACTAAAAAGAAACCATACAGCTGCTTTAGTTTAAGCTTTTCGATCTCCTCTTTGAGGACATCCGCCTCATTGGGTTGCGGTGGCTTCTGGTTAGATCATAAGGACAATAAAAAGAAATCAGAACACAATTCATTCAGTATTGAGAGAGAGAGAGAGAGAGAGAGAGAGAGAGAGAGTAGGTTTTAGCATGGAAATCAGTTGGATAACTAATCCACACTAACCAACCAAGAACTTGCTGCTCTAACAAAGAAGCACATTTTGTAAACAAATTTAAGGAGTTCATGCAATGAGGTCAAGAGTGCGACTTTTCCAAATTGAAGGGAAAAAAAAGAAGAAAAAACAGTTACCGAAGAAACAATTAAGGGCTTAGCACAGTTATTAACAGCATATATGGAGAGAAATGAGTGAGTAAAGCAAGACGAGAACCAAGAAATACCAGAATCCTGTAATGTGAAGTAGCATACCTCAGGCTCGAGTTCCCCTGCAGGACCCTTCGTAGTTTCGACACATTTCTTGTATCTTGAAAGGATTCTCTTCATGCTGTGAAAAATAAACAATTACATTTAAATTGGTTTTAGATTAACTTCTACAAGACTAATGGATTTTATGAACTCCGAAAATTGCTGGAGATACATCATAGTAGATGATTGTGAATAAATAGTCTTTATATCCATTTATAACCCATTTGGTACCATTCAACAATATTACCCCACATCAACTAGAAAAGTACAACAATCAAAAGAAGGATAGGCACCCAACTTCCTAGTTATATACACAACTACGATTAACACATACAACATTGAGGTAGTATAGTTGCAGTACTCGTCTTAACTAACAAACTAAATTATGCGTATTTTTTCAGAAAAATATAGACGTTCACACAGTCTAACACAATATTACACCCCTGTTCAGATCGAACAAATGATCTTACTTAAGCCTCAAAAGATGTTTTATTCCTTTTTAGTCGTACAGAGCATAAATAGAAGCACGTTGAAGTTTCTATATGGGAAATAACATGAGCTAGATAGCCAAAAGAGAGTAAAGAACATGTCTTGGATGAGCATATCAATTAAACAAGTTCGACATGGAAAATACTTTAGACACAAAAAAACCTGCTAATAAAATGTAGTTGCCTATAAGATTAATGTAGTAAAGTGACAGCAGTAAACACAATGATAAACAAAAATGAGTGACTACGTTTACAGAATTATGGTTTGGCAGGAATATAAAACCTTACAAATATCTAGACATTAAGGGGGCGTTTGGTTTGTTTGATAAGGAGTGATTGATAATATAATCCCACGTAATCACATGTTTGGTTTGAATGATGAAATCCGTGATGAATAATTAGGCCCGTGATCCAATCATTAAAATGGATGATAACTTATCATCTCAAATTTGGGTTGATTATTAATCCTTGTCTAATCCATGATGCAAAATTCCAAAATAATCACACATAAACACACACACACACACACAAAATACACACAGTAGCACACACACTCACACACAACACACAGTAGCACACACACTCACATAGTCATTCAATTATCCTACACCACAATCAAGCAATCCAAGCACAAGACTAATAATCTAAATAATCACATTCTACACTATCCTATCAAACATTATATATCCCATCCATTAACCAAACGCCCCCTAAGTGGACAGCAAGAAACACTATCTGGGAAGACAAAGTTTAATTTAAGTGATACTTGAAGGATTAGATGATCAAATAAATTCAAAAGCTCTTAAAGAGAATTAACTCTACTCCAGCCACACCCCCAAAAAGTGGTTCAGGAAAAAAATTAAAAGGTTTAACCAGCTTCTGGAACCAAGATTAAGGAACATATAGAAAGGAAAATATTCCAAAAATGCTAAAGATTGTCTGCAATCTATTGTAATGTTCAATTCATGGCTGCATTGCTCTCACACATTTAAACTCCTAATGCTTTGTTCTTCAAGATAACTTCAATTTTACAAAATGCAAACCATCATATGCCACATAATTTTCCAGAATAATCCCACAATTTCAAGAAAAAAAACAGAAAATAAGAAAACTTGGGAATTAATGACAATTGTAAGCATATAAAATTATAATACCGAACCAAACAAGAAAACTTAAGGTATTCTAATCGACCTAGGTTTTAAAAGTGCAAATTGGTGCAGAGACTAAGTCACATATATTAATGTTTCAAAGGTTTTTCATATTATTTGCAGAATAAATTAACTCAGACCGATTGAAAACGGACCGGAATCTGAACAATCTAAAATTAGAGTATAACGAAAAATTTAATAAACATAAATGAACAGAAAACTCAAATTAATTAGCACCAAAAGGAAGAAAAAATAAATCTTCAATCACCCCCAAAACAAAAAACAAAAATTACCATCAAAAGAGGGAACATGCCAAATCCACAACCTCAAAATCAAGATTCATTGGAGAAACAAAAAACCATATAAATCTGATTGAGTCAGTTAATCTTCAGCAAAATAAAAAAATAAAAAAAAGGAAAAAACACTAAAATTCGAAACAGACACATGCAACATCAAGAACAAATCCCCAAAACAGAGCAAAATCAAACCCCGAAATCCAATCTTGAAAAAGAAAAAGAAATGGGGGGCATGCAGATGCAAACCTTGAATTAGCGAATTCAAAGAGTTTTCCAGTATTGGAAAAAATAATAACAGCAACTTCAGCCTCACACAAAACGGCGAGTTCATTAGCCTTCTTGAACAAACCGGCTCGCCTCTTGGAGAAGGTAACCTGCCTGCTATTGACATTTTCGATCTTCTTTATCTCAATCTTGCCCCGACCCATTTAATCTCTCCCAAAACCCACCGAGAATCGGCAATCAGTACCCGAAACCAGCAACTCTCTCTCTCTTCCTGCTTTCAAAAAAGGGAAGGGAAAATGAGAGAGAAAGGGTTTCCAAATAAGGAGATGAGAGAGAAGGAAGACAGAGAGGCGTTGGAGGGGAAGAATGAGTATTTATAAATAACCACAAATGGCACTGAAACGGCAAGCTTTTGCATGTTCTTGTATACACTGCATGACTCTCTCTCCTCCTCTCGCTCTTCTTGCCACATTAAGGTCGGACTTGCTTTTATTGGCCATCTACGCGGGTCCCACTTTCCACTTTTCAGGTTTTCGTATTCATATTTATGTACAAGAAATTGCTTTGTACAGTTGTATACATAGAGGGGAAATCGTCGAAATCTGCCTAGATTTGGTAATATCTTCGAGAAGTCTAGTAAGAGAAAACCTGCATGCTGCGCAGGAGAGAGAGTGACTCTATTTTCGTAAATTGCACACCACTTTTTGGGGGGTTTTGGGTTTTGGCATTTTTACCATTTTTATGCTCAATTTAAAATTTTCATTCCTTATTTGTTACTCTTTTGAGGATAGCTTTCTTATTTCCATGGCTCTATTATTAATTTCGTAATTGCTACACTAATTTGCAAATAATATCTATTATTTATTGAAATGCAGAGTGATACATGTCCATTTATGTATGTAGCAGAAATTAATGCTAAATACGTTAATTGATGAAGTCTATTGAATGTGACATACCATATACTATATTTATCAATGAATAATTTAGTTGATTAATGAATCACTGTTTTCCGTCCAAACAATTTTGGAAGAAGCCTATAAATGTTTTCAGTTGACTCATGGCCAAATGGATAGAATTCTGGGCAGAATGACATTTTTGCCCCTGCCTCTTAGAGATTAACACTATATATAATTTAATTACTAATTTTGCGCTGAGTATGAAAGTGTTTACTTATCTGTAATATTAAATACCTACTTATATTTAGAGGTAATATATAAATTTGTAAATGAATGACAATCATTGACAATTTTAAGTTAAATTGTCATAACAATTTGCTGCACACGAAGGTAGGTGATCATTTTTTTGTTATATTAGATACTGGTAAGTAGCACGTCGAAACTCGACGGGAAATAACTTTATGTTTTAATTTATATGTATAAATTTTATAAATAATTTTATATCTTATTTAAAAGTTGTGATATTGTTCGCGTTAATTATTAATCAAACATTGCAAGTTAATTTTATTTCACGAATCTAAATTTATTATTAGGAATGACAATGGATCGGGTATACTCATTCATTATGTATTTTCTAAATCTAAATTTATTTAGAATTTTTCTACATGTTCGTCCTAATCTCGGTTAAAATAGTGACTTTACTGTACATATGCGTCTCAAATCCGTTGAGTAATACTCGATAAAAATATGAACACTCTAAGTAAAATTATTTAAAATTAGTAAAATTCCTTCTTTTTGAACCGTCTCGTTGGTTTATGCTAAATTACTCGATAAAAATCTAAACAAAGTTAATATTAATTAAAATTTGTAAAAATTCTTCTTTTTAAGTATATTTGAACCGTCTCGTTGGTTCATGCTAAATCGATATCTCTAATTTTTGCCAAAATGCGGGAAAAAATATTTACATCTTCAAAGTAATTGTTGGGAAAATAATAAACATGTTTTGAAGTGATACCAAAACTCAGCTGACCCCAACCGAGTAGATGAATGTACAAACTTTGTGTTGTTTACAGCTCGCGTGTTCAGAGCTATTACGTTTTCTAAGTACAGGTTCAACACAACAGAAGACACAGCAGAAGACGCAGCTAAGCAGACACAGCTGAGGAATTCAGCAGAGCAAACTCAGCAGAGCAGACCAAGCAGAGTCAAAGACCCAGCAGTATCAAGACCCAGCTCAGTGACGGAAACCCAGCTCAGTGTCGAAGACCCAGCTCAGTGTAAAAGACCCAGCTTAGTGTCGATGACACAGCTCAGGTCTGAGACACAACTCAGGTTAGTGACACAGCTCAGGTTGAAGACACAGCTCAGGTTGATGATACAGCTCAGGTCTAAGACACAGCTCAGAGTCGAGACGCAGCAGAGTCGAAGACGCTGAAGACACAGAAAAGACGCTTAGCAGCTCGAAGACGAAGACCAACTCCAAGACAAGATCTCGGTGTCAGAGGATCTCATCTAACATGGTCCAATCAGAGATGATGAATAGCTTCTGCAGATGCAGACCTACATCATAGGCGAAAGGCTAGAAGTCAAAGAGAGTAGGTGAGATTCAAACGGCTCTCTTCCAACGGCTAGTTTGAATCTTCACCTATATATATATCCCCTCCTCCAGAGACTGAAAGGAGGACGACTGAAGAAATCAAAGAGCCAATAGATAAACGAACAACGATCTTGAAAGCCAAATCTCTCAAGAACACCCAGCCAGTCAGCTGTGTTCTTAGTTGTTCACATATTCAGTCATATGCAGAAAAGATTAGAATAGAAATATCTTAAGCCTAGTTTGAACGAGTTCATCATATTCCTTGTTCTTCAATGTAAGAACTCGTTCATAGTTAGAAAACCCAAACCCAAACCCTTCTACCCAGAAAAGGTTAGGTAAAGGTACGCTTGCTCGAAGCGCGTAATTCGAGTGTTGGTTCTGTAGTACCCGTAAACTACAGGTTAGGCTTCAGCTGTGCCCGTAAACAGTTGGTTACGTTTCGATATAGTACGCGTAAACTTGTATCCAGCTTGAGGAACTAAGCTGCAACGCTTGCTGACTGCGCGTAAAGTCAGTGGTATCCTTAGTGGATTACCAGATGATTTTCTGGTCGTGGACGTAGGAGTAGTTTCTCCGAACCACGTTAAATAGCTTTGTTCTTTACTGCTTTATTTATGCATTCAGCTAACTCATCATAAGCATTCTTTCAAGCTGTATAAAATGACTAACTGAAAAGAGAAACAAAGCTTTGCAATATATTTGAAGTAACAGACGGACTTTTCAAAAACCCACCACATTCCGCACACAGCCAGCTGTGTCGATCAAGCTGCCTTCCAGCTGGATCGAACACAGACAGCTCACTCAAGAGTTTTAATTGGAAAAGGTTTTAAACCTTGGTGTATTCACCCTAGAGGTGGCAAATTTGGCCCGGCCCGATGGGCCGGCCCGAGGTACCCGTGGTTTGGGTTGGGCTGGGCTAGGAAATTAGAGGCCCGAAAAAATTCGGGCCGAAAAAGCCCGCCCAGATAGCCTCCCGGGCCGGCCGGGCTTCGGGCCAAAAAAACCAGGTGGTTTCGGGCTAAAAAGCCCGCCCAATAATATAATGAGGTTTTTAAATAATATGTTTTATTGTTACTTTTGACTTTAACCTAACCCTTTTTTCACTCTCATTCCCACCCATCCCGTCACCCGCCGCAAACACACTATCTGTCTCTCTCTCACTCTTACAGACTCGTCGTCTCTCTCAATCTGCTCTCATCGAACACAACAGCAGCAACAACGCACCATCACCGGCGTCCTACTCCTTCTCCGCCAACTCCTACTTCCGTAGCCGCTACTCCACCCACCGAGTCTTTTCCGCCCACTGAGGCACCGGTTGATGCGCCGACACCGAGTAAGAAGAAGGGTAAGAAGCATGCCGACCCTGCTCCGGCTCCCGAGCTTTTAAGCCCACCGGCGCCGCCGTCCGAAGCTCCCGGACCTGGCTCTGATGCCCTTTCTCCTGGTCCAGCATCTGTCGGCGATTTGGTAAGTAACTGTGGAAATTCTCAGCTGTGTGAGGAACTGTATAAAGATGGAGTTACTGATCTTACCTGCATCGATTTATCATCGGTTGCTGTTCAGAAGATGAAGCAGCGATTATCAACCAAGGGCTATAAAGGTTGGTAGCTTCTTGGTTTATGTATAATTTGCCAGGTAGTAGTGCAGCTCATATTTATCCAGATGTGTCGAACTGTGGTATGTGATTTACGATTTGTTGAACTGTTGAGTTTTAAATGGTACGATGGTTTCGAAACTCATAGCATAGTTGCACTTCTGATACCTCATCTGTCTTGCTAAGAGAAAAAAAGTCTGAATTTATGATCATATTAAGAGAAAAAAATTATTGTTCTCACAAATTGTTCTCTGGAGAAGTGGAATGATTATATATGGTGATTAATTTTGTTCTATTTTGAAGATTAAACATGTGCATGACATTGTGTTCAGTTTTCAAATTAAGCAACATATACTCCGAAATATTTATTTTTCTAGATTATGCAATTTTGTACAGTACACACGTCCTGCTGTAAGTAGGGGTTGCACGTTTATATTTTGTAACAGTGAGCCGTGTCGGTGCAGTATAGCATCACTCTACCAAGTACCAACTGCTTAATTTGAAAACTGAACTGCTGTAAGTAGGGGCTGCACGTTTAATTTTCTCCTATTTCAGGTGTAATTTATATTCAATGCATTGAACAGCAGTAGCTCCACCGTGGTAAGCTTTCGTATTTCCGACCGCCCACCGGCCACGACTATCCATGTCTGAGTCTGAGAATCATGAAAAAGATATGAAATCTGAATTATCTTATACGAAGCAAATATTGATTATAGTCATTAATATTTTTCCATAATGTTATAGGAATATACCCAACTCCAACTCAAAGCTTGGAGGATATAAATGATGATGTGGTGGAGTTGATTGATGCTTCAACCTCTATGACACCGGGTGCTACTTCTGTGAGTAAACCAGGTACTACTCCTACTGTTGACCATGGTAGTACTGGTGATAAGTCTAAAAGCAAGAGTGTTAGGGAGGATGATTCTGAAAATGCTGATAGGGATGCTAAAAAATCTAAATCTGAGGTGTGGTTTTTTTTTTATAAAGTTGGCAAAGTAGATGGGGTAGAAAAATGCAAATGCAAACATTGTCAAAGGCTGTATACTTGTAAAGTTGAGTCTGGTACCACTCACTTGAAGCGTCACATGCAGAAATGTTTTAAAACTCCTAAGTATCATGATGTGAGTGAGTTGTTAGATAATAGAGCCCAATTATTGAACAAATGGAAGTTTGATAGTAAGGCATATCGAGATGTTTTGGCTAGAGCTATCATTAAGCATGATATTCCTTTCAATTATGCTGAGTATGATGGGGTTAATGCGGTGAATAGGATTATAAATCCTGAAATCAAACCTATTTCTAGAAACACCGCAAAAGATGATTGTCTTGCAGTATACCATTCTGAAAAGAACAAGTTGAAGAGTTTGTTAGCTGCTCATTCTGGGCGAATTTGTTTGACATCTGATTGTTGGACTGCTGTTACTTCACGGGGTTATATGAGTGTGACTGCACATTTCATTGATTCAAATTGGAAGTTAAATAGTAAATTGCTTTCATTTTGTGAGTTAGACACACCTCATTCTGGTCTTGAATTATCTTCTAAATTGCTTGGGGTGCTTAAGGATTGGGGCATAGAGTCTAAAATTTTTTCACTCACTTTGGATAATGCAAGTTCCAATGATAGCATGGTTAGAATTCTCAAAGATAGGCTTAATTTGCAAGATGGTTTGTTATGTCAAGGTGAATTCTTTCATGTGAGGTGTTGTGCACACATCTTGAACTTAATTGTTCAAGAAGGTTTGAAAGTTGTGGATGATGCTTTGAAAAGAATTAGAAATAGTGTTAAGTATGTGAGAGGATCGGATGGAAGGTTGAGGAATTTTCAAAAATGTGTAGAAGAGGTGAATTTAGGAAATGTCAGTGGGGGTTTCTTAAAGTTGTATGTGTCTACTAGATGGAATTCGACGTATATGATGCTCGAAAGTGCAATCAAATATCGTCGTGCATTCACTAGTTTGAGCTATAGTGACACAAATTACAAATATTGTCCAACTAATGAAGAGTGGGAAAGAGGAGAGATGATTTGCACCCTCTTAGCCCCATTTTTCGAGATCACTAACTTGATATCCGGATCATCTTATCCCACATCGAGTTTGTATTTTAGGCAAGTTGCAAGAATAGAAATGAAGTTGTACGATTACTTGAATTCTGAAGATGAGGTGATCAAAGACATGGCTAAACGGATGAAAGTTAAATTTGACAAGTATTGGGATTCATACTCTACTACTCTTGCATTAGGAAATGTTCTTGACCCAGAAAGAAAGTTGAGATACCTAACATTTGTATGCAAGAGACTTTATCCCAAAGATTATGAAGAGAAGGTGAAAATTGTGAGGGATGCATTGTACAAACTCTTTGCTGCTTATGAACGAGATGGAGTTGCATCAAACTCAAACATAACTCCAATGTCAAGTTCATCATCTATGACTATGCCCTATGCCGATATGGATGTAAGTGTGATCTTGCACTATATATTTGTTTGACTTTATTATATGTTTATATTTAAATTCTATTAATTTTATATTTTATTTATTTCATTTTAGGAGTATGATATGGAATTTCTTCAAGAGTCTTCAAATACTGGTAAGTCAGAGCTTGATGTGTATTTGGATGAGAGTATCGGACCTCCCGGTGTTGGCAAATCTTTAGATGCCATAGAATATTGGAAAAATAATGCACAACGATTCCCTCGACTTGCAAGGATGGCTTCTGATATTCTAAGTATTCCAATCACAACAGTTGCTTCAGAGTCTACATTTAGTATTGGAGGCCGTATCTTGCACAAGTATAGGAATTGTTTGCTCCCCGAAAATGTACAAGCTCTCATTTGTGCGCGTAATTGGTTGCATGGTTTTAAAGTGGATGAAAATTTAGGTAATGATATATTAATATCCTTATTTTTTTTTAAATTTGTAATTTTTGCTTTGAATAATAACTATTTGCATTTTTTTAATAATATAGGTGCACAAGAAGTGGAAGAGATACATTTATCGAAGCAAGATTCAAATGTGGTTGATGTTTGATGATGAGAGGGACTTTTTATTTAATAATTGTTATATTTTGGATTGTTTTCTACTTTCACACAATGAAATTTTATTTGGTATAGTTTGAATTTTATTTGGTTAGTTTAAATTATTTTTTAACATTTTTTTTTCTTTTGTACTATTGGGCTGGTTTGGCCCGGTGGCCCGAAGGAGGGCTGGGCTGGGCTGCAGTTTTGGCAGCCCGAAAAAAATTGGCCCGGCCCGAAAAAATGATTTTGGCCCGGTGGGCCGGGCTGGCCCGGCCCGCCTCTTTTGCCAGCTCTAATTCACCCCCCTCTACACCAAGGTATCCGTCTCGGGACCAACAATTGGTATCAGAGCAATGGTTCAAAAGATCACTGTATCTGTGTCAAGTCAGCCTCTTTGCTGATAATGGTCACCTGAACAGATCCTTCAAAGTTTCAAATCTTTTTAAAATCATTATATTGCATACTGTCAAGGAATCTTCCTTGTGCAGGAATCTTTCGACATTCTCTGTCGATGATTATCAGATCTGGAAGTTCTGACTCAAAAGCTTTCTGTGCGTACGACACGACATGATGTGGGATGTTATCACTAACGGACCCATCGTCATCATGAAGTCAGAAAGAGAAGCAGAAACCACACCTGGAGCTGAACCAGTACTCCGGCAAGTTGTGAAGCCCAAAAGGGAGTACTTTCTAGAAGAAAGAAGACAAGCTGGATTGGACAGCTACGCTCACAACGTCATCTCCTCAACGGTGACGGACGCTTATCTCAGCAAGATCATCAACTGCGAGACAGCTAAGGGGATGTGGGACACTCTAGCCAAGATGTGTGAAGGCTCAGAGGAAATTCAAGAAAACAAATTCTCAGTTGCATGCCACAAGTTCGACAACTTCAAGCAATTTCCCTACGAGTCCATTGATCAAATGGAGCTTAGATTCTCCAACCTCGTTGTCGAGATCAAGACGATCCGAACTGGAAAATATACAGTTTGAGATAAGAACTTGAAAGTTCTTGCAGCTCTCTCCTCAGAATGGTGTACACACAAGGTGGTTCACCAAAGCAGAACTGATCTTGGCAGCATGGAGACGGAAAAATTGTTCTCCATCCTGAAAGCCAACGAATTTGATCTGGGGATCACAAACGGATAATCATCCAGCCAGATGTCTCAAACAGAGCTGACTTCTAAAGCAAAGGAGACAACTCTCAGTGCAGAATCAAGAAGATCAGCTCAATCAGCTCAGCTTGGAAGGACCAACAAGGAGCACAGAAATATGAGCAAAGAAGAATTGCACGAAGAAGTTGTCATGCTTGTACGGAATATTAATAGGCTGGAACACAGTAAGGAAAGGTACAAGATGATCGTGAAGGTTCATCACGACAAGCAATTCTACCCAAAGAGAACCCCAGATGAGTCGACCTCCCAAAGAAAAGATAAAGAGCTCAAATCGAGCAAGATAGAAGAAGATCAAGTATTTTCTTCCGACTCAGAAGATGAAGCATTTTATTGAAGATGCCTGCTTCATGGGATTCTCAAACCCAGTTGTTGAAGAAACTGAGCTTACCCAGCTAGCTATCTGGGACTAGCTGTGAAATGCAAACACAGCTGGACACACAACTGAGTAAAATGGTCTCAAGAGATGAAAGAAGAAACAGCAGATCATCCAGCTGGACATGGCACAACTCACTGCATGTTAAAGAGACCTCATCGAAGAAGTGCTCAGCGACTTCAAGAGATTGCTAGAAATCCTTGAAATCTAGCCAGCTGAAAATTCGGAGCTAAGGAATGAGCACACGCAGAAGAATGAGCACAAGCAGAAGAATGATCAGGAGCTTGAAGATGAGAAAACACAGCTGATCAAGAAGCTGGAGATGGCCAAAGTAGAATCAGAATGGCTCCAGCCAATGCAAGCATAGCTGGAACCAAGGCCAAGGATGTTCCAAAAAGATCTAACATCATCAAGCCAGCTCTCAAAGCTCAGCCCTGCCAAAGAAGACAAGTTGCTCGGCAATCTCAAGTCCAAGAAATTCAGCGACTCCCAGTTGATCACAAAGCTCAAAGGCAGCAGATAAATCCAGCTGACTGGAATCAAAATCAAAGACAGAATGTCATCCAGCTCAGACGTCAAGGCCAACCAAAAAAGACAGTTGAGAAGGATTTCAGCTGGTTATAAAGCTGGAAATCAACCGAACTTCACATCAAGATTCCAGCAGACGGGATATAAAGCTGGATATAAAGCTGACAGGCTCCAGTTTGAAAATGGACTGCATCAAAGAAGATGGAATTCAAGCAGCCATCAAAAGTCCAAAGAGAAGTGGACTCATTCAAGGATCAACCAGAAGTATCACTCACAAAAGATAAGAACAAATATGGGTTATCAATGGAACCCTCAACAACAAAGCCGTACCCAATCACAACTGGGTGCCGAAGGAGTGATAACAGGTCAAAGAGGGACATGCGCATTTTGAGGAGTCATCAAGCGTGCTGTGAAAGAAAGACAGCTAGTTATCAAAGCTCATGACTCACCTCAAAGCTCTTCAAAGAATATGTCAAGCGTACTGGTCCCAGGTAACCTTTGGTGATATC
The DNA here is from genome assembly GCA_031470985.1 of Agastache rugosa. Lineage (NCBI taxonomy): Eukaryota > Viridiplantae > Streptophyta > Magnoliopsida > Lamiales > Lamiaceae > Agastache > Agastache rugosa. The sequence goes on along the minus strand of CM062602.1, from coordinate 36,435,856 downwards.
TCGAAAGGATACGTCAAAGGATTTAGCTCATTTGAGACAAATAATAATAATATCAAATGTCTCTTATGTTGATGGGTATTAGCATAATCTGTTGTCCATCAGCCAATTGTTGTGAATACGGTTTTCCTGGTGAGTTCAATGTGCAGGAATGCAATGCAAAGAACATGAAATCGAAGATTCTACCCCGCAAAGTAGCAGTGAACTCAGCTGATCATGGAACAGCTGACTGTCTTCTCAAGATCAGAGATCAAGTTGACAGATGAACGTAATTGTTGAGAAAATCACTGGCTCAAGTGAAGTAGAAAGAAGCTGAGAAAAGACAGCCACCTACTATCAAATTCAGGGGGAACCCCACCGAGCTGGAAATCGACACAGCTGTGATATCAGCTGAGGGCAAAGTCAATCCAGTAGAATATTCAAGTGGAGAATCAAGAGAGAAATCTAGCTGAACTATCAAATGTCATCCTCTGGATATCAAACAAAGCTAGATCAAACATGGATCGCAGAATCCAGAAGAGGAATCAAGCTGAGGGGGAACTCAGTTCAGCAGATTCACCATCAATTGGTATCAATAATTGATCTCATCCCAGTCCAGCAGAATCTTCAAGAAGAGCATCCAGCAGGAAATACTCAGCTGGATCACCGTGTGTCATCAAGAAGGAATCGGACACAGCTGGACTAACTCAGTAGGAAATCCAAGGATTTCAAAATGAATTTATCAAGTCAGGGGGAATCAAACCCAGCTGATAAAACCCAATTAGTTTATCCAATTGAGGGGGAACCTCGCAAACGGTGTCTTTCAGCAGAGAAAGAAAGACAAGATGACTCACTCCAAACTGAGTCATACAGCTGAGAATGACCATCAATTGGTATCAGCCGAAAAAGGAAGAGCTAAAATGCATCGATTGATTTTAACTCCAAGCTTACTGGAGTTACCTCAAACGGGAAGAAATTATTGCCAGAACGCTGCCTCCAGACCTCGACTCCCCTCCCTCCTAATATCTTTTTGATGAACCAAAAAGGGGGAAAGAGTATGAAAGAATATGACAGAAAAAAGGAAAGGAAAAAGGGGAAAGGTTAGATCATCTAACTGGAAAGAAGAATGGAAAGATAGAAGAGAGGCTAATGGCGAGCTGGAAAGGCAACTGGAGAAAGAGCGTAATTGTCGCAGCCCGACTTAGAGTGAAGATGACTAAGCCGGTGGGTCCCGCGACTTACACAATTTATGATTAACCAAAAGATAAGATAACGACCCAAGTTATCGAACATGAACTAAATTACACCAAATCATACTTTTAAATCAACAAAACATGCTATCAAGACAAACGGAGTCAAATCACATATTAAACAAGGACATCATTAATCAAGAACGACAATTCAAATATCAAGTTCGATCAACGATCAACGCTCAACGAGTATGGTCAAGAAGCTACACCATCTCATTACAGAGTTAAGCACAATGAAATTTAGGATTTAACAAACTGAAGTCTAAGGTTTAACAAACTGAACCATGGTTTAGAGAATCCATAACATAAGCAACATAACAAAATAACAAAAGTGAAACAAGTTCAGAGTGTTGCAGCGGAAAACATAGTTTTGGTTACATGTATCAAGACATATAACCGTGCTCTAACTTAGACTGACAACTTGAGAGTTCAACAACAAAAGCCTGCCTAGCACACTCCATCTCCATCCGAACTAACCTGCACATTTTAGAAATAACATGCAGGGCTGAGTACTTTCGCACTCAGTGAACACATGCCAAATAATTTAAAACCTGCTACTTAGAGCTATAGATTGAAAACTTGCCATAAAACATAACACAACTAAACTTTAAAAACAAACCTGTGCATGCTCAAACATTTTCTTTTGATATAAGTGACTGCAGTCAAAATTCTTATCATGTATGTACCAAATCTACTATCACATAATAGTGCTGAGAAGTAGGCCTCCTTCTCAAACACTTGTAACCGGCCTACCAAAAGGAAGGCTCACGATTACAAATTGTGCACACAAATCCCACCTTGCGTAGGACCGAATTCGTCTTTCCTTTGTAGATGGTAACATACTAAAACACTTTAAACATTGGCAAGTCAATCAATTTAAAACATCACATAATCATAATCATTTAGTCACATTCGACATTTCTTTAGTTTAGAAAGCCCACCTGTATCGATGTCGCTGAACTAAGCTTTACTTCTCGATTCCCCTTTCACTTACCGGTCCCGCTCGATCCTTCAATTTAAAATTAGGTTTTACATAAGAGCGAGAAAAGTAAATCGAGGAATGAGGGATGCTGCTTCGATACTACGATCTTTCTCGGCTTTCTAGGGTTTTCGCTCGACAACTACTACTTAAACTTTTCTATCTTAAATCTTAACTCTCAATCATTCACTATTAAATATAACTTCTAAAATATAAGAAAACATATACTTTATGTCTAATCCTTTCATCTTATCACCAACATTTATTAACTTAAAAACTTATACTACTTTCATCGATAACCATCTAAGTTCATCATCAATCACACCATCATAACATAAGCACACGATATTTCATTAACATATAACGTACATAAATAATTATCATTTCAAATCATCAACATCTCATTTACATTTAAGCATCATATTAACATTTTAAATTCCTCAATAATATATCATCGACAATTAAACTTATTATTAAAACATCATTAGCAATCAATCTCATCTTAAATATATAATTAACAATCAATCTCATCATTAGTACATCATTGATAATTAAATTCATCATTAACATATTATTAACAAATTAACAATTTATCTCATCATGAACACTTGATTAACGATCATTCTTATCATTAGATTATAATTAACACTTAATCTCATCATTCACTATTCATATCATTAAACTTAATACGTTTTCGACTCGACAAACGAGCTCCGAAAATTCTTGAATTAATTCCATAAGTTTATTATACTAAATTTATCACAATCACACAATCACATCATCAAACAAGGTAATCTATACGTATAAACTTTCGACTTCGAAAAAATAGTCGGAAAATAAAAAAATTTCAAAACTTCGTATTAAAATTCCGAAAAATTCTACGTCACTTAATTTTTAACGTAGATTCCATTTCTATCATTATTTTCTTCATTAAAAATCAAATACATGGCTTTATTGTACATATATATTTCGGTCCTTTTGATAAATTAAGGATTAAAAACCCAATTTTATTCTAATCACTTCTAAACATGTTAATTTAATTTATAAACCTCAATTATAACATAATTACTTAAATAGCTTGAAGAAAAATCAAAATCCTACACTAAAAGTTTCGACTTTTTCATCATTAGGGTTTAGAAAATTTTATTTTTCTCCAATTCCACTTCTAGCATGCTTAGAAATAATAATAGAGGCTAATTGTGTCATTAGTTAACCAATTTATGCTTTAAATTAAAAAGCCCTAAATTTTACTAAACTTTAATTTTAGAAATTCTTTAATTAAGCTCTAAAAATTCCCAAAAATTTACCATAAGCTTAATTCAACTTCATAAACATTAATCCATCATCAATTTCATCATAAAAATTCATCATCAAAAATCCCCAAATTATGAACCCTAAATTTCGAATTTAATTAAAAATTAGAGCAATAAGGATTCAATTCATTCAATCTATACATCAACATGTTTAATAACATCATATAAGCTCAATTAAACCATCAATTTAATCATAGGAGATTAAAATCAAAATTTCATAATTTTAGCCCAAATTTTCGGCTAATTTAAAATAAAAATAAAATAGACCAACTCTTGATAAATTAAACCGTCTAACATGTTTATTAGCATCATATGAGTTAATAAAAATCATCAAATTGATCATAGAATCAAAGGATCAAAAACCCCTAATTTTAAGCTAAATTTTGGCCAAATTAAAAATAAAATGACAATTGATCAAATCTTGCTAAATTAAATCATCAAGCATGCTTATATACATCCTAGGAGATCATATAAATTATCAATTTGATCATAGGATCAAAGAATCAAAAACCCCTAATTTATGCATAAATTTCGAAAAAAATAGAAATTAGGTTTAGGATTTGATTCCTCTTAAATTGATGCTTGAAATGAGATCTAGATCATGGATTTAACATCATAGTAGAAGATCAAACTCATCCACCCTTCATCATAGAAAATTTGAAACATTTGGGAGGAGAAAGAGATGGATTTTTCATGCTTAACTCAAGCTTATAAGCATGTTTAACATGGATCTAACCTTTGAGGATTAATTTTGGGAGCTAGATCTTCTTGATTCTTGAGCTTGAGGATGAAGATGACAATGGAGTTTTTAGTGTGTGTTAGTGTATAGTATGCGTGTGTGTGTAGTGCCGAGAGGGAGAGAGAGATGAGTGTGATGAATGTGTGTTAGATGCTAACACATTAATGAGAGATTAGACATAGGTTACTATTTGCAATCTTAGCTAAGATCTATTAGGATCCTAGGTTAGATTATGTAGTACAATTAATATCTAATATAAGATATTGTTAGATTTTTAACATTTAATTTAATTAGTAATAATAATATCCAACATAAGATATGGTTGTACTATCATATCTATATTTTAGATTTTAAGCTTTAATTAATTAAGAAAGCTTATTGGATAAGCTAAATCCAAAATATCATGCATAGTATTTAGTTTAATTAATTAATTAATTACTTCTCTAATTAATTAATTAAACATCAATTAAACTTAATCATAAACATCTCGATTTTAAAACTAACTTTTCGAGCTTCACGAATTTTTATTAGGGTTTCTCTAACCCTAATTTAAGCTTATCGAGAAAATTTCGGAAAATAAAATCCGGACTAAAAATAACATTGCCGGAGAAATTCTACGATCTCCAGAGAAATCAAATCTTCAAATAAACACACACATTTCGGATAAAATTCAAACATATAAGCACATAATCATAAACACATTCGTAATCTTTCTCGGATCAACCGAGACGAGATTAACATCTTAAATTTCTTATTTTACTTAATTTCGGCAAATTAGGGCTGCCGAAATATTTTTAATGCCGGAACTTAATTTCTTTCTAAATTCTCACGGCTTGATTATCTCAGCGGAAATCTAATTAACCCTAGGTTCGATTATGAAAGAGCGGGGTATTACAGCAATTTCTCGTCAAGGTATGCGGAGCAGCCAGGAAGAGCTTAGTTAGGATTTTTGTTTTGTGTTTTTCTGTAAAAGTTTGTAAAGGTTTTGGCATCATCAAAAAGGGAGAAATTGTTGGGAAAATAATAAAAATGTTTTGAAGTGATACCAAAACCTAGCTGACCCCAACCGAGTAGATGAATGTACAAACTTTGTGTTGTTTACAGCTCGCGTGTTCAGAGCTATTAGGTTTTCTAAGTACAGGTTCAACACAGCAGAAGACACAGCATAAGACGCAGCTAAGCAGACACAACTGAGGAATTCAGCAGAGCATACCAAGCAGAGTCAAAGACCCAGCAGTATCAAGACCCAGCTCAGTGACGGAAACCCAGCTCAGTGTCGAAGACCCAGCTCAGTGTAAAAGACCCAGCTTAGTGTCGATGACACAGCTCAGGTCTGAGACACAACTCAGGTTAGTGACACAGCTCAGGTTGAAGACACAGCTCAGGTTGATGATACAGCTCAGGTCTAAGACACAGCTCAGAGTCGAGATGCAGCAGAGTCGAAGACGCTAAAGACACAGAAGAGACGCTTAGCAGCTCGAAGACGAAGACCAACTCTAAGACAAGATCCCGGTGTCAGAAGATCTCATCTAACATGGTCCAATCAGAGATGAGGAATAGCTTCTGCAAATGCAGACCTACATCGTAGGTGCAAGGCTAGAAGTCAAAGAGAGTAGGTGAGATTCAAACGGCTCTCTTCCAACGGCTAGTTTGAATCTCCACCTATATATATATATCTCCTCCTCCAGAGACTGAAAGGAGGACGACTGAAGAAATCAAAGAGCCAACAGATAAACGAACAACGATATTGAAAGCCAAATCTCTCAAGAACACCCAGCCAGTCAGCTGTGTTCTTAGTTGTTCACATATCCAGTCATAGGCAGAAAAGATTAGAATAGAAATATCTTAAGCCTAGTTTGAACGAGTTCATCATATTTCTTGTTCTTCATTGTAAGAACTCGTTCATAGTTGGAAAACCCAAACCCAAACCCTTCTACCCAGAAAAGGTTAGGTAAAGGTACGCTTGCTCGAAGCGCGTAATTTGAGTGTTGGTTCTGTAGTACCCGTAAACTACAGGTTAGGCTTCAGCTGTGCCCGTAAACAGTTGGTTACGTTTCGATACAGTACGCGTAAACTTGTATCCAGCTTGAGGAACTAAGCTGCAACGCTTGCTGACTGCGCGTAAAGTCAGTGGTATCCTTAGTGGATTACCAGATGGTTTTCTGGTTGTGGACGTAGGAGTAGTTTCTCCGAACCACGTTAAATAGCTTTGTTCTTTACTGCTTTATTTATGCATTCAGCTAACTCATCATAAGCATTCTTTCAAGCTGCATAAAATGAATAACTGAAAAGAGAAACAAAGCTTTGCAATATATTTGAAGTAACAGACGGCTTTCCAAAAACCCACCATATTCCGCACACAGCCAGTTGTGTCGATTAAGCTGCCTTCCAGCTGGATCGAACACAGACAGCTCACTCAAGAGTTTTAATTGGAAAAGGTTTTAAACCTTGGTGTATTCACCCCCCTCTACACCAAGGTATCAGTCTCGGGACCAACAGTAATATTAATTAAAATTAGTAAAAATCCTTCTTTCTATGTTATTTGAAAAGTCTCATTGGTTTATGCTAAATTACTCGATAAAAATCTAAACAAAGTTACGATTAATTAAAATTAGTAAAAATCTTTTTTTTAAGTATATTTGAACCGTTTTGTTAGTTTATGTTAAAGCGATATCTCTAATCTTTACCAAAATGCGGAAAAAATATGTTCTCATATTAAAGTTTTTCTTTAGCTACCTATCCCACATTTGATTCAATGTATTTTATGCTAAATTACTCGATAAAAATCTAAACAAAGTTAATATTAATTAAAATTTGTGAAAATTATTCTTTTTAAGTATATTTGAATCGTCTCGCTGATTTATATTAAAATTTTAAAAATAATTTATATCTTATTTAAAAGTTGTGATATTGTTCGTGGTGATTATTAATCAAACTTAGAAAATTAATTTTATTTCACGTATCTAAATTTATAATTAGGAATGATAATGGATCGGGTATACTCATTCATTATGTATTTTCTAAATCCAAATTTGTTTAGAATTTTTCTACATGTTTGTCCTAATCTCGGTTAAAATAGTGACTTTACTGTACATACCCGTCTCAAACCCCCGTTGAGTAATACTCGATAAAAATATGAACACTACAAGTAAAATTAATTAAAATTAGTAAAAATCCTTTTTTCTATGTTATTTGAACCGTCTCGTTAGTTTATGCTAAATTACTCGATAAAAATATAAACAAAGTTAATATTAATAAAAATTAGTAAAAATCCTTCTTTTTAAGTATATTTGAACCGTCTCGTTGGTTCATGCTAAATTGATATCTCTAATCTTTGTCAAAATGCGGAAAAAACTTGTTGGTCCCAAGACGGATATCTTGGTGTAGAGTGGGGGTGAATACACCAAGATTTAAAAAACTTTTCAAGTTAAAACTCTTTTGAGAGAGCCTGCTGTGTCCGATCCAGCTGGATGACAGCTTGATTGACACAGCTGGCTGTGTGAGAGTGGGTGCGGAAGTTGGTGGATTTGGAAAGTCCGTCTGTTGCTTCAAATCATAATACAAAGCTCTGTTTCACTTTTCAGTTAGTCAGTTTATGCAGCTTGAAATGTATGCGTGAGAGGTTAGCTAAATGCATAAAACAAAGCAGTAAAGAACAAAGCAATTTTAACGTGGTTCGGAGTAACACCTCCTACGTCCACGACCAGGTTCACTGGTCATTCACTACCACTTGGTTTCCAAGTACCAAGTAACTTCACAACTCGAACCTGAGTTGTGTTCCAACAGTTTGCGGGCACTGTCAAGCCTACACCTTCAGTTTGCGGGTACTGAAGAACCTAACCACTCGAATTACACGCTTCGAGCAAGCGTACCTTTACCTAACCTTTCTGGGTTTGGGTTTGGGTATGGGTTTTCCAACTATGAACGAGTTCTTACAATGAAGAACAAATAGTATTATGAACTCGTTCAAACTAGGCTTAAGATATTTCTATTCTGATCTATTCTGCCTATGACTGAATATGTGAACAACTAAGAACACAGCTGACTGGCTGGGTGTTCTTGAAAGATTTGGCTTTGAAGATCGTTGTTCATTCTTCTATTTTTCTCTTTTATTTCTTCAGTCATTTTCGCCAGCCTCACCAGTCTTCTTTCTTCAATGGTGGAGGAGAGATATATATAGGTGGAGATTCAAACTAGCCGTTGGAAGAGAGCCGTTTGAATCTTACCTACTCTCATTTACTTCTGGCCTTTAACCTACGAAGTAGGTCTGCATCTGCAAAAGCTATTTCTTCTCTGATTTGACCGCGTCAGACAAGATCTTCTGACATCGGGATCTTATTTTGAGAAGGTCTTCATCTAGGAGCTACTAAGCGTTTCTGCTGTGTCTTCAGCGACTTGGACTATGCTGCGTCTTGACTCTGAGCTGTGTCTTAGACCTGTGCTGTATCATTAACCTGAGCTGTGTCTTCAACCTGAGCTGTGTCATTAACCTGAGCTGTTTTAGACCTGAGCTGTGTCATTGACACTAAGCTGGGTCTTTTACATTGAGCATAAGCTCTCGCTCATTGGGGTTGCTTGCCCTTCGGGTTGTTTCCCTTGGTTCTGATTTGCTCAAGAAGGGTTCGGTGGAGCTTGCCTTAATGGCATAGGTGAAGGATTCTTGGGGCAATTCCTCTTAATGTGCCCTGGTTGTCCACATTAGAAACACTAGTTGGTTCCCATCTTGCACTGTCCAGAGTGCTGCTTCTTGCATTGGGGGCAAGGTTGTTTCTGGGGTGGAGGTAAGGCTTTGAATTCTGATTGAGGTTTTTGCTGGTCATGCTGATTTGATCCCTTCCATGGCTTCTTTCCCTTGTGGTGATTCTGATTGAAACCACGCTAGTTAGCATTTCTGTCGTCCCATTTCCTCTTATGCTTCTGAGCAGGCTGGACGACTCTCTTTTCTTCTTTGGGCAATACTGTGTTGAGTGCTCGGCTGAGCATCTCAGAGTAAGTCAGATGTCCATGACTTGCTAAGGGTAGTCCAATATCTGGTCTCAAACCCTGACGAAACCTAAATGACCTTGTCTCATCTGTATTCACTAAATGTAGAGCATATCGTGATAGTTGATTGAACAGACGGTCGTATTCAATCACCGTCCTTGTTCCTTGCTTCAAGTTCCAGAATTCGACCTCCTTCTTGTGGCAGTAAGTATGTGGAATGTACTTCTTGAAGAATTTATCCTTAAACTGGGTCCATGTTGGATTTCTCAATGCTTCAGGGGTCATTGCATTCTTCTCAGCTTCCCACCAATGGTCAACTTCTTAGTTAATTAGAAAATGGCACAGACTACCCGTTCCCGAGCATTAGGCTCCATGAATTCGAAGATTCTTTCTAAGCTACGTGCCCATTTTTCAGCTTCTGGAGGTTCTCCAAGTCCTCCGAACGTTGACGGATTTTGCTTCCTAAAATGGGTTTCTACACGTTGTTCAGGTGGTGGAGGTGGTACGTAGTCTCCTTGATCTGATTCCTTATGCTCTGGTTCACGATTGCGACGATTTTTTCCAGGAAATCCCCAACGAAAAATACACACTATTCCTTCCTTTCTATCGAATCGATCATAACCACTACCTACATTCCAGGAGATTGTGCACCACAAATAGGAACTAATAAAGAGACCCGCGATCCCGTAGAAAGACATCACGATCCCCTGTGGAAAAAAAATGATTTGCTGAGACGGGACAAAAGATATCAAATTCCTACCAAGAAAATTGGAAATTCCAACCAACAAGAAGGGCTCGGCCACGCCTTCGGCCTCGGCCTCGTCCTCGGTCGGGATTTTGTTCTTGCTAAACCTCATTCTCATGTTCATCTTCGGATCGCTCTTCATATCGATCAACCATTATGAAAATAACTCTTTTACGTTACTAGCCCACACGACTAGGGACTAGTGTTTCGATTGGTTTCTTACCGAGGTATAACCTTATTGGGGATACTACGAAAGATACATCATTCCTAAGAGTTATATCGAAGTCCTTAGATATTCTAGTTCATTTGTCCAAAATTCTAGCGCAATCCTAACTAGGTTCGACTAGTTCAAGGTATATTGCTAGCATATCATTGATCATATCATAAAACATAGAAGGTGATACCATAACATATAACAACATCTCATCATAACATATAGCAAAATCTTGCCATATCATATCATACCCTTTCATAACATGTGATCTCGTTTCATATTCGTTCATAGCATGTTATCTCATTACTTTGCCCAAACCAGGGACTCCTCAAGTAACATTGCCTCACAATAAGTCTCATTGTGACATAATGCATCAAAAGATGACTCACATAATAACATTACCTCCTAAGAGGTCTCATAGTGACAAAACGCATCAAAAGATGACTTATATAACATCATTGCCTTCGGAGAGGTCTCATTGTGACCAAACGCATCAAAAGTAAATATGCCATCATAACTACAAAAGATGGACTCACAAAGAAAAAGACAACATAACAGTGCATGATATCATCATAACTATAAAAGATGGTACTCATGAAATAAACACAGTACATATCAACATCATAATAACAAGCAAAACGTCACTCGGTCTAACACTCGCTCTCCTCTTCTGGATCATCTTCCTCGGGATCTTCCTACTCGGGATCCTCTTCGGAATCCGTCTCATCGGCTGTCTCTACAGCACGTGGACTCTTGTCACTAACTCTAGCTAAGTCAGCCTCAAGGTTTTCCATGGCTCTCTCGATTATCGCATTTATCTTTCCCAAAAATGCAAGAGTAGGGGAACTAGAAGAGTAGGTAGGTGAAGCAGGAGGTGAAGTCTGAGTAGGTGGTAAGTGAGAGGGTCCGGCCTCTCGGTCATGCTGCCCTATGTAGGCAGGAGAACCACAAAAGTAAGCTGAGTCAAAAATACCGAGTCTGAGCTCGTGTCAGAAGTTAAGTCTATGAAAGGCCTCTTGGTTCCGGATAAGGGTTGAACTATACGGGAACCGATAAGAGTAGGGTTGGATCCATCCTTCGCCGGGGAGTAGATCCTCACAGAAGTAGGTGGTGAACGAACTGGTAAGGGGTGACTGGGTAGAAGAAGAGGTGAGACGTAACCGGGTGGTGGTGGTAGTGGTACGTCAAACGAGTCTAGAACAGAAGGGGATACTGGGTCTAGAATCCAGCGGGTCTGGATAGCTAGGACAAGGTGGGAAAGACTAGCCATTAGCTGGCATCGGGGTCCCTCATACATACTCGCAATGAGCTCTCTCCCCGCCTATACGCCCCAGTTCCAAGGCAACAAGTGGATCAAAATCCTACAAGCCTCGTACTCTGTCCAACGGCCTCCGAAAGCCGCTCTGCTTTTCTCCAGGGTGCATTTGGACACCCTGGAACTGCTGAACACGTTTCTCCAACGTAAGTCCGGAGTAAGGTCCTGCCATGTACATAGACAATGGTTCTATTAGGACATATCGTATAGTGTAATCTTAACACGACTAAGTTCAGGACTAGGTTTTAGGTTCGGTTTGAGCACTCTCGGGTTAAACCTAAGAGATATCCGACCTATACGATTTTCTCGAATCGTCTCTTAGTTGATTTGATCAACTAGGTACTAGTCCGGCGCATACTTGTCAGTCCACTCGGGATACTCCATCCCGACTCGTGATTGTAAACGATCATCAAGGGTTGGCGGCCCTCGTACGAACGAATTTGCGCGAAAAACCAAATTGCAAATAACTTACACATTTAACAAGCAATGAAACATGTAATCATGGGATGAACATAATGTACAATAAAAATGAATTCATGAGCATATATTCATTCAAGACATATATCAATGCACTTACAATCACATAGTTCACATTAACCGTCGTGTGATGATGGGAGGGTTGTCATAAGTAACTGACACTTGACATAGAATGTAAGAATTCTTGACTTTGAAGAAATAAGAAAGGCTTCTAGGGCTCAGAGCAAACGAACTGCTCTGATACCATCTCTGTGGCGACCCGCGACCGGGGCCTATACGGATCCGTCCGAGCCGCCACAGCGGGGGTAGTGGGGTGAAACCATAATGATAATAACATGGATGAGGACATATCATAATCATAAGAATAACCAAATGGTAACTGTTTAGATAAAAGAGTTGAGGTGGGTAAATCGTAAAGTCAACATTGCCCTAGCATAACATAACTTGGGGTCGATGTATGAGGACACCGGCCCCGCACTGCGGAAGCGTCTTAAAAAGACTACCATCGAAGAGGTAAATGGTTTAAACATAGAGAGGTAACTTGAGTTCAAAGTCTTAAGCCTTAACGGAAAATGACGACAAGAGTCATAGGACCAACAATGCATAGACAGGGAAAACAGGATGACGCTAAGTGTGACCGTCATCCGAGAGTCATTTAATGACATTGACACCCTCCTCCTCCATCACCACGTCGTTCAACCTGCATTAGGGAAAACAATGCAGGGGGCTGAGTACAAAAGCACTCAGTGGATTACGTGCCCCTCTTTGAAAACGTTTTATAAAGACATAGCATGCTTCAATTCTTATGGGAGGGCTACTTTAGTAAAAACACCATTCACATAATCAAAACAATTTAAAGTAAACATATATGTGCTAGCACCAAAACTTCTCACATTCTTGGGTTACCCTCCCGGTTCAAATAGAGGGAAGCCACTCCCTCCATCTGAACCGTCATAGCTTCCCTGTGTACATTACCTTGGCTTGTACGCAGCCCAAGGTCGATCGTAATTAATTGGCAAAGCCAATTTTGTAACATAACTCGGTAAACCTCAAGCAATTGAGCATAAAACATTTTAAGCATGCATATCACATTTTGAAAGCGTTGGGTTTAATAACCCTAAAGTTACCTCCGTGGGAATTTGTAATCCCACAGTTGAAAATAGAAACCCACCTCGAATCCGTTATACTGGTATCGTCATCGAGGTACTCTTAGCAGTTGTTTGGTCCTACAAGAGTCGTCTTTACACACTTAGGTTCATACGTTCATAGTTATCAAAGGCCTTAGCATCCTAGGTCAAGCTTATTCCCATTTCTTACGTCATACAATCTTGTCGAGGCATCGCCTCTTAGTTAATTATTAACAGGGGATGAGATCATATGATCATGTCTCATGCATCTGAGTGTTATCATGCTTTCGTGTCATGTCGTGTCATGCTACATAGGTCATGCTTCATGCTTGTCATGCATATCATGTCATACTTGTATATGCATTCATAAATGATCGCATGCTTCATATCATGCTCACTATACTTCATCACTTTGGGAATCTCTTACAATTATAAATCACATTTATAATTAAACACATAAGACAAACAAGCATAAAATTTTTGCATAAATAATTAAATAATTTAAGACAATTATTTAATTAACTTAGACCATGTTAATTAATTTAACAAAGAATTAATTAATTAATTAAGGATATATAATTAATTAATTTAGAATTAATTAATTATTAACGAATATTTAATTAACCAATTAAAGACATATAATTAATTAATTAAGAATTAATTAATTATTAAAGAATAACTATTATGGAATATTTAATTAATTAAATAAGGATATTTAATTAATTAAATAAGGATTAAATTAATTAATTTCTAATTAATTATTTAATTAATAATTATTATTAAATAAAATAAATAAATAAATAAATATTATTTATTTTAATTTAGGAAATTTAATTGATAATTAAGGAATATAAATTTAATTAATCATTAAATATTAATTAATCGATCTTATCAGACTTAGGCTTAACAATTAACCATATAACATTTATAACTTATGGGTCCAAAACAACTTATCATACATGACTAATCATGTTGGGCTTTTAATAAGATATTATTTTAACTAATGGGTTAAATCAACTTTTCTTTAGAGGCAAAATTTGGGATAACCAATATAGATAGTGGAAATTAATAGTTGGCCACCAACTTTATTTGTAGAAATTCTGGCCAACTTTTGGAAATTTGGACCAATTTGCCCTTAGATCCACTATTAACCATCCATCTACACATTTCATTTTTCATTTTTTAAATTTCAGATTTTGTGTTCTGCAAAATATTCTCTCTCTAGAAATTCTATTTTTCTTCATTTCTTCCGTTGCCGCCGTCGTACTTTCATTTTGCCGTCGCCGCCGTCGTACTTTCATTCCGCCGCCGCGTCGTCGTACTTTCATTTCCTTCGGCCGCTCCGCCTTCGTACTTCCAGTCCAGTCCGCCGCGCCGTCTTGAACTTTCACATTCTGCCGGCCATATTCCAGATCTGCCACCGCACCAGATCCGGCCATATTCACAGCTTTCTCTCCGGAATCCATGGCGTCACATTCCAGATCTAATGTCATGGATGGTGTTTGTCTTTGGTCAACAGCATCCCGGTATGCCTTGGCACACCTGGTACGAATGCAACGTATTCGTACCAGGTGTGCCAAGGCATACCGCGTTTGAACTTAGCACACCTGGTACGAATGGTGTGTATCCGTACTAGGTGTACCAAGTCTAGGCGCGGTATGCCTTGGCACACCTGGTATGAATACGTTGCATTCAGGTGTGCCAAGGCATATCGCGCCTAGACTTGGCACACCTGGTACGAATGGTGTGTATTCGTACCAGGTGTTCCAAGTCTAGGCGCGGTATGCCTTGGCACACCTGGTACGAATACGTTGCATTCAGGTGTGCCAAGGCATATCGCGCCTAGACTTGGCACACCTGGTACGAATGGTGTGTATTCGTACCAGGTGTTCCAAGTCTAGGCGCGGTATGCCTTGGCACATCTGGTACGAATACGTTGCATTCGTACCAGGTGTGCCAAGTCGCGACGCGCAGTGACGTGAAAAATGCAGGAAGAACACATATGCACGAAGATGACGGCAAGATCTGGAAAATACGACAAGAACATGACATACTAGATCTAGAAAACTCAATTAAAATTAATACACTAAATTCAAAGTTGATATCTTAGATTAAAAATCATCAATCTACAATACAACCATCAAACAAGCAAATTTCCAAAATACAAGATACATTATTAAGATCAAAGCTAAATTACAACCATAAAACCAACAACCTACAATACACCATCAAAAAACAAATTTTCAGATGGAGATGATATGATGACCGGAGAAGAAAGCCGCAAAATAAAGGAAAGTTGCATCGACGCCGGAGAGATTGGCCATGCTGAATTTCTTAAGATCTGCCGAGCTGTGACTGATAGAAGAGAGAGAAAGAAGAGAGTCGATAATACACAAATCTGCCGGAGAAGACGACCGCAGAAAGCTGCCCATGCCGGAGAATACAGATCTGAAGTTGAGAGAGAGAATCGTGGAACTCAAGAGAGAGAGAGAGAGTTCACAGATCCAGATCTGGATCTGGATCTTAAACAAGAGAGAGAGAGGTGAAATTAAGGGTATTTTGGTCTCTTTACCTCAAAGTTGGCCAGAATTTCTACAAATAAAGTGGATGGACAACTATTATTATTCACTAACTTGAAATGACATTCCACACAATTAACTCTTTTCTTTATTTGACTAGGGCCCACTTATAAGTGACTAAGCCCAAACACATGTTAGTAGTCTCTCTCCTAAGCCCAACATACATAACATGACCCAATATTCCAATTGGGCCCATAATTATTCCTTAGGGCTTATGACCCATTTTAATTAATTAAATGACCCATTTAATTAATTAATCATTATCATAACATATATATATATATATGTTATATATTACTACTATGATTAATTATGCATTATAATTAAAATACTTACTTTAGTTTAATGAAATTAATTAGGTCATTCTATACAACTTACAATTCGACTTACTACTTCTTTAAATCAAAGAAAAATAGCAAACGATCTTAGATCGAGTTGCCATTTTAACACAACCTTTAATACTGAGTTAATTAGTATATTCAAGTGTTAAAATACATTTTTCTCAATCATAAGTGCACAAAAAACGAGCACAAAGGACAGAACACAAACTGTCCAATTTTCCAGAAATTCTTTGCACAAAGATCAGATAAATAAATTCACTACGGACAAACCACAAGTCCAATTTTTGAGTTCTTTATAGCTATGGAAAGCTTAGGATGTCTACTTCATTTTTTCAGAAGACCATTTACATTGAATCCAAATAACCAAAGAGTTATTCATGAACCTTTGGAAACTATCCAGATTAGGGTTTCAAAAACAGGGCAGAGGACAGATCTGACCATAAAACGATTTCGGTCCGATGAAAAATTCTGAATTTTGGATATGTTATAAAGGACATCTAGGGACATAACATACTAAACGTTCATAGCAATCAGAGTTCATTTGATAGGGCTTTTACCGGCTGGGGTGTGACGGTTTTTCTTAAAAACAAGCTGGAAATTTGTAACTCTCATAGATTTAACATTTTCATACATCATGCTTCACAAAACAACCTTAAAATCCATAGATCTACTCATATACCATGCTTATCATTCATACCAAACAATATCCTAGCATGCTTCCATATTAAATCATTTAGATCGCCAAGCAAAACTCATAGTTCCTCAAGAACGCATATATAGCCATAGATCTTTAATCTTAACCATAGATCTTCATATTTAGCCATAGAAAATCATGTAGCTTCATTCCTATCATGCTTATAACATATAGTTCATCATATAACATAAACCCTAGAAGAAAAACTAAGGGTTTAAAGCTTAGAAGAAGATAGAAATGTACCAAGCTTCTTGTTTCTCTCTACACTCTCTCTCAAGCTCTCTCGATCTCTCTCTTTCTCTCCAGCCCGCTGATGCCCGTCGCCTTTCACTGCCCTCTTGGAGCTTAGTGGTGGTCGTGGTGGTGGTGGAAGATGGCGGTGAATGTGGTGGGTGAAGGTAGTGGTGGTGGTTTTGTGTTTTAGAGAGAATAGAGATGAAGATGAAGAAGAAGGAATTATTGTGAGTGTGTAGTGTGGCTGCCAATTTGGAGTGTAAGAAAAGGGGTGATGATGGTTGCTTGTATAGGTAAGTGTGTGTGTAAGAAAAAGAAGAACATGCATTGGCTAACTTGAAAATGTGGTATTTGAGTGCAATCATGAAGATTCTTGCACATGGAAGAAAATCCATATCTCTCTCTTCCTCACTCTCTCTCTCATATATTTATTCTTGTCTTATGCATCTAGGTAGAATAAAACCTATTATACTAGTGTTGGTTTAATTATGAGGTCTACACTCTCATTTTTTTTATTCCCACTTGCATCATATCCTACTAACAATACTTTATTTAATTCTAGCTATTCATGTAGGCAATCATCTACACCTATACATTCATATGCACGATACACACACATATATATATATGCACGTATAATTCATCTCGTACCATATTCGGATATTATCCCTCTTGGTCGTCACGTAATTTAATTATCAATAAATCGAGCTAAAAAATTAATTAGCAAAAATATGCTATGCTCGAATTAAATAAACAAGCAACATATGAATTTCACATATAGACATATAACGTGTTATGCTCATGCTCGTGCAAAACGTGATGATCAAAACGAATTAAAATCATTTTCTTAATCTCGAGATCGTTTTCTTTTAAATCTTATGAATAAAGTCTTCATCTTCTCTAAAAAGAAACGTTCCATGTCTTTAAATTCCGGGAATAAGTGACCGTCCTATTATTCGCACTAATTTTTATCCGGTTCTACATTTCTTATAACGAAATTTTTAGGCCCGAATTTTGGGGTTCTACAGAAAATTAATTTATTTCACGTATCTAAATTTATAATTAGGAATGATAATGGATCGGGTATACTCAATCATTAACACCCTAAGTTAAATTAATTAAAATTAGTAAAAATCATTCTTTCTATATTATTTGAACCGTCTTGTTGGTTTATGCTAAATTACTCGACAAAAATCTAAACAAAGTTAATATTAATTAAAATTTATAAAAATTATTATTTTTAAGTATATTTTAATCGTCTCATTGGTTTATGCTAAATCGATATCTCTAATCCTTGCCAAAATACGGAAAAAACATGTTTACATCTTCAAAATAATATTAATTAAAATTAGTAAAAATCATTCTTTCTATGTTATTTGAATCGTCTCGTTGGTTTATGCTAAATTACTCGATAAAAATATAAACAAAGTTAATATTAATTAAAATTAGTAAAAATCATTCTTTTTAAGTTATTTGAACCGTCTCGTTGGTTTATGCTAAATTACTCGATAAAAATATAAACAAAGTTAATATTAATTAAAATTAGTAAAAATCCTTATTTTTAAGTCTATTTGAACCGTCTCGTTAGTTCATGTTAAATCGATATCTCTAATCTTTGTCAAAATGCGGAAAAAAATATGTTTACATCTTCAAGTTTTTTTGTTCTTTTCTTTAGCTATCTATCCCATATTTGATTCAATGTATATATTTTATAGAAAGCACTAATCGAATTTTTAGAAAAACATGAATGAAAAATAAAAAGGATTCCATATAGACATGTTGATTAAATATATTTATTTAGTCTTCATAGGGATTTTCATTTACAAATTTTCTATAGATTATTATATTAAGAATGTATAAAATAAGGGTTTATAAGAATGCATTCCGAAATTGTTATTATTTTAATATGGATAATAGAAGAATTTAATTAAATAGAGGGAAAGATAAATATGAGATGTGGTTAATTAATAGATAAACATGTGATATTTCAAGAATATGAAATTAATAAAAATAAAAATAAAAATTAGAATATATATGAATTAAAATTAGACAAATTACCAGAATAAAGGAAAATCTGAACGGAGCACCGTGGATGGGGCAACTTTATTTTCGTATTAGTAATAGAAGATTACTTTCTACTCCTGAGAATTGGCTTTAACTGTGCTCCCTTTTTTGAAAAAAAAAAGAAAAAGAAATATATTGGATATGAATATAAGAAAATATTGATGTTCAATATATTAATTATCCGATAAAATCTGTTAAATTAAGCACGAAATACACCAAATCTATCCTGGGCAACTTACTCTACACGTTAGTTGAGTGATTATCAAGTTTTAGGATTAAGTTGCCCAATGCCCAATGGTTTCTTTGCCACTCTTGTTAGAAATTAATTCATATTTTTTTTATCACTATATTTTTTACAGAAAGATGCAACGGCATCGCACACCAAAGTTTGTGAGACGGAAAATCTATTTTTTGTATATACACACATGTCTAGCTCCATGTCACTGAAATGTATTAGGATTTTAAAAGTGATTTCACTGCTCGTTCTCGTCTCAAATTTATATAGTAAAACCCCCTAATTACTAAATCTATTTAAATTTATAAACATAAGTTGTTATGACAATTTATCCATTTCGATCAAAATCCGAACATCAGATATGTTGATATATCGAATTCATAATACATAAAATACGAGATCAAGATAAGTAAGAATGGAAAATCCACGCAGTGCAAACACAAACATCGCTATTATATATACTATGATGATAAGATTTTATTATAAAAGCAGGATTAATTGAAGGCACTTTTACACCATTTTGTAATCTTCACTAGAGCTGTCAAAATCGGTTCGGCCCGGCCTGGTAAATTTACACTATAAAATGGTTTTTCGGGCCGGGTTGAGCTTCACTTTTTTTGGCCCGGTGGATTTTCGGCCCGGCCCGGCCCGAAAATTTGCCAGCTCTAATCTTCACATGACTTTTTAATTGTTGCAATTTGAAACACCACTTTCAATTATCTTATATTCGGGCACATAAATATTTATAATATAAATAGTGTAACACAATGTTATATCTATATATACATAAGTAAAAAAAATGTAGAATATTAATTTACATAATATTATAATAATTTATCTTAGAAGTATCCAATTTTTTTAATATAATATACAATGCCAAGATTTGTTAAGTCAAATTGCAAAATTTTATAAAAGTGGTGTAAAATCGACAATCAGCCAAAATAACGTCGTCATTTATTAAATACTGTTAGACGAGTCTTGCCGGAAAATAATTGGGTGTTAAAGTGCCAAAAATTTTAAAATTGCATATACATACTAAAAAATCATTCGAAAAGTGCAAATTTTTTTTGAAAAGCGGTGTTTCAAACAACAATTAACCCTAAATTTATTTCTTTGTAGTGGCAAATGGCAATACATTTGAATTCGAAAATGTTATAATTATATTTTTTCTGAGCATATAATTATATTTATAAGTATTGTATCGAAAATTTTGATTCATGAAATGATCGTGTATGGAATTTTGATTTACAAAGGATAATTTTATACCTAGCTCCTGTTTTTCTCTTTATAATTTTTTATCTAAATGTTGTATTTTGTCCTTGTACCCCCAAATAAACTTACTACTATGAATCTTCATACATCTTAATCTTAATTAGAAGAAAAAACACCATGCTGTGAAGAAAAATCGTGTATAGAAAATCCATGTAAATACGAATCTGTCAACTCATCTTCATCTAGTTGTCATGTTATGAATCGGTCAGTCATCGCTAAGGTTTGCCGGAGGCATCTCCGTCCTCACTAGAGTATATTTACTTAATTTTCAAACACGAACATATCATACCATATATTTGGAAAAAAAAAGTTGAATCTTTTGTTTGTTTTACAGAACATTTACTTATCAAACAAAGGATAAAAGGTCCAAACATGTATCTTATGTTTTTCCAGGGTACAAATAAGCTACTCAATAAGGTCGGATATATATAAGAGAAGGAAAAAAAAAAAATCACATTATACCTGGGCCGGCTAGTAATATCAACTCACAAGTCAGGCTACAACTCACATGCCTTAGTGTTTCTGCTGCTGCTATGTTTCTTATTTCCTCCATCACCATCCTCGTATCTCGATTTACAATTGCAACACTATTTTTGAAATATATACACAACCTATTCAAGTTTTACAATTTGGACCGCGCCTAATTTTTCTGTTGACCGGAATATGATGTTGATTTTTTTAATCTAAGTGGATTTTTTTTTTGGACGTGGAAAAACTGGTGTCACATAAGAGATAGACGACGTCGTGTGCTTTTAAAAAAAAACTCACCAATTGCAAACACTAAAAATATTGGATGTGATTTCAATTGCAAAAATTGAATAGGTTGTGTATGTTTGACACATTTTGAAAGTGGTGTTGCAATTGAAAATCGAGGTATAGATTGTTGGTTTAATTTAATAACCTTAAGAAAATATACAAAATAATGTTGTCTTAACACATATATCCATACCTTTCTCTCAATCTCTTTGAGAGATTCACAAACGTTGCGGCGGTCAAGTTCATCAGACATTGTAGAACGTCATCCTTTTACTTACATGTTGGTACAACAAAATGAAATTGATAAAAACTCTCCACGACTTATTGCAGTAAGACAAAATAACATTAGAATTTAATATTAAATGCATGTTTGACATTATTTTAAATTTCGTATACATTTCTAACTATCAATATCCTCATATAATTAACCGTCCCCCAACTTCATAAATTTTCATGGGGCTTACTGCTTTAAAATAACAACATTTAGAACATTTTGCAATTACAGTATTATCTTGCAATGAGAGGGTTCCCAATTATTACAACAAATCTATTATTTACCGGTAACATTATAGTATCTGATAATTATCTTTCTAAACATAGTGCAACCACCAGGAATGAAAATACTCATCTATTATTCAATCAGAGCAGCTTGGCAATAAAAGAACGACGAGAAATACCTGGCGATTGTGCACATAAACCAGAAAAGCAAAGACAGTAGGATAACTGCATTCTTCACTGCTCAGACCTTGAGGAGATCTTTGGAAGCAAATTATGTCACCAACTTCTAGCTGATTATAAGGTAAGAGCCAAGAGAAAAAGGAAGTCATGTCACGCGTGTATATTGAAATATGTTGTGCAATAAAAGCAATTAAGTTGTATCGTTACAAAATTCTGTGTGTCTAAAGTTAATAATAAACCTGATTGCCACGAAACGTGAGCTTCTTATCAATGCGCTCACACATGACATTAGGTTCATACATAATTTCCTACATAAAAACGTAAGGTAAATGAGAAATCTAAAAAGCTTAAGGATTGGAACTTAGGAATTAAATGAAGAATAGAAGGTTCAACCTCAAACAGACAGCAATAACCAAACATGACATGCCACTTCATATAATTTGCACATATTGAGCCACACTAGGAAACACACATTAGGAAACAAATACAGTAAAGAACCTACAAATGCACTTGAGAATCAAAATTTATTATCTTCTCTCTTAATCATGTTGCTCTTCTCTGTTTACAAAATCATTACCGGAGATAATATTAAGTAAATATATCTCAAAACATAAATGTGCATAAACTCTACAGCAGATATTACTTTCTAAAAATTAGAACACAACCTGGAAGTGGTTGGCATCTATGCGAGTGTGTAAGGTCGACATTGGTCAAACCGGGAAGGATACAAAGAAAAATAGAACGCAAATAAAAATAATGCAATACTAAATTTGTTTGCAATCACACAAATACCAACAACCCTATCATAATTTCATAAAGATGTTTAAACAAAATCATTTTTTTCTCTCCGGTTGATCAAAAGGGGAAGGAGAATTTAGTGAGGAGTTTAACCAAAAAAAAAAAGAAATAAAAAAGAAATTTATAAAACACAAGAATCAAAAAATATACTCCCTCCATCCACAATAAATTTGCCACATTGTGGATGGCACGGGTTTTAATAATTTGTTGGTTGATTGTATTGTGAGTGGAATAAGGGTCCCACTTTTTATATAGTTTTAAATTGTGTTGTGAGTGGAAAAGTAAGTGAGGTGTATGACGTCTATTACCATAAATGGATGTGGCAAATTTTTTATGGACGGACAAAAAAGGAAATTGTGGCAAATTTATCGTGGCGGAGGGAGTATAAAACATGATCCTTTCTCCTTGTGATGAATCACCATCTCATGCAAAGATCATAGAAATATATAAAAACAGAATCAAAAGAAATAAAAAAGAAATATATAAAACATGATCCTTTCTCTTTGTGATGAATCATCATCTCAGAAGAATCATGAATTATATAAAAACGGAATCCAACAAAAAAAAAAGAAATATATAAAACAGAATCATGAAATATATAAAACGGAATCCTTTTCGATGAATCACCATCTCAGAAGAATCCAGAAATATATATAACATACTCTTAGAAATTAAACAACTATATAAAATAGAATTCTTTGATGAATCGCCAAGGAGATTAAACAGAAGGGTATAAATATATATATATATATATATATATATATATATATATAAAAGAAGAATCATGACATATATAAATCAGAATCTTTTTTCGATGAATCACCATCTCAGAAGAATTCAGAAATATATATATAACAGAATCCTAGAAATTAAAAAAACTATATAAAATAGAATTCTTTGAGAATAAAGGAAATTAAACAGGAAAAAAAAAAGAAATCAACATCTTACATAAAATATAATCTCAGGAAAATTTAGCGAAGAATCCTCACCATCTAAGATAAACCATAATTTTTCTCTTTTTAATCAAGAAGGGAAGGAAAATTTAGCGAGAAAAGAAGCATTTAAAAAAAAAGAAGATACTCGCATCCACAGACAATATCAGAAAACTCACTCGATCGACAAGGAATACAGAAAAAGAAGAAGAAGATCGAATTCAATTTTACGTACAAAAAAAGAGAGTGTATTTATAAATCAACAGAAATATATCTGATTATGGAAAGAATCAAATTAAAATCTGTAAGCAAAAAATAAAAATAAAAGAGCCGTTACGTGCTTAGGGTTAAGAAGAGTCGGTTGATATTTAACCCTACAGAAATTGGGCTAACTAAGCTTACCACTTTAGCCCATAATAGTTTCATTTTGTGGCCAATGGACAGGCTACAGAAATAAAAAATGCTATCCTTCCAAATAAATTATTTAATTATATTTTAAGTTTATACTTATAAATAGAAAAATCAATATATAATAGTAAAACACATCTTAAGCACCACAATTATCCTCATGCCTATGTGGTATATCTAGAATTTTTGTTTTATATTTATCTAAAAGCTTGAATAAGTACATAAGCATCCACTTTAAATATGGGAGTATTTTTTAACCTCCACATTTAATTATATATAATGATTCCTTATTTAATTCAATAACCACCGTAATCAATCAAGCAATCTGTGGTTCTATTAATTTATATTGATTTTCATTACAATTGCATTTATACAATTAAGACGGCAATTACGGGACAAATCAAACTCCTATTTTCTTTCAAAAATCATGTAACCTCTTTTAGTCTCCTACTATAAATTGTTGTATGTATTGGTCAAAATATATCAATAATTCACCTTTCTACAATTCTAACACCACTATCTCAAGAAGAATTTATGTATATTCTATCGTTGATGCATCCGCCGACCATCAATATTTTGCACCATACTAATACATGGATATCCGATAAGCAGAAATGGGATTACGAGATTATCACAAATTTATAAGAGTATAGATTAAATCGACTCCAAAGTTTGCCGGATAAGTATATTTTTGTTTCCAAAATTTGTTGATATATGCTTATGTCAATCCATGATCCTATCGATTTTGTAATGACAAGTATATGGTTACGCATTTATTCGATCTCCTATGAAGTATTAATGTTATGGAGGGTTGAAACTCGATCTTGTGTTTATTCTTCATTTGTTTCTTTTGAATTTCATTGTGTTTTGGATGATAAAATGATTATGCTATCATGTATGGATTTCATAAATTCATATCCTTTATGTAAATTAATGTAAGTATATATATAATATAATATTCTTCTATCACATAAATTATATTTTATATTATATTTAATAATCATAGATTGTAGCAATCAAATTTGTATACATAATCAACATGTATTTATAGGGAATAGGATGGGAATTATATCATGGACAATATAATTAAGCTACATATACAATTGACAAAATTCTGGGAGCATGAATTAAACAATACGGTTAAAATTATGTATTAACGTGTGTTGTGTGTGTATCCATTATAATTGATTCTTATTCAATTATATAAAATATATTATTATTATAATATTAATAATAATAATAATAATAATAGAGTGAATGAAATCTGGTTAATTATTCCTCAATTAATTATAATGTGAGTGCGTGTTCATATTTTTATTCACTTATTATGTCAGCACAAATTGAAAATTACAAATGGATATGATTTCATAACATATTGCTAATGTTCTGTATGTATAAACGAAAATTTTATTCATCAATAAAAAGAATTACGTTGAATAATATTTCAATTTATGAGCAAGTTGATTATATCATAATTTTATTTAAATATTTTATTGAGTTTGTGAAATTAATTTTCAAAAAGAATGATTCTTTGATCATTGGATATCACAATTTACAACTCGAATGACTGGAATAGATTGCAAACGGGATAATTTATCAAAAGAGTACCAAATTATAGTCTTTGTATAAAAAAGAGTACTAAATTAATTATCAATATAAAATAGCAAAACACATCCTAAACACCACAATTATCTTCATGCCTATGTGGCATTTCTAGAATTTTTGTTTTATATTTATCTAAAATCTTCAATACATAGGCATCCCCTTTCAATATATTGGCATTTCTAGAATTTTTGTTTTATATTTATCTAAAATCTTCAATACATAGGCATCCCCTTTCAATATATGTAACTGCAATTGACTAAATTATATACATTCTCAATTAATTAATTGATTGATTGGTGTATATGTATTGCATTTATAATTACGACAATCATGTAAATTAGTCTAAAAGCTATGTAACTGCAATTGACTAAATTATATACATTCTCAATTAATTAATTGATTGATTGGCGTATATGTATTGCATTTATAATTACGGCCGACAATCATGTAAATTAGTCTAAAAAATGTTAATAATAAAAACATATTAACTACAATAATTAAGATTGCAATTACGGTTACCTAAAAAAATTGTAATTTAACGACATGTGTGATATTAAATTTAATTAACATGTTTTCGTGATTTGTTTTTTAATTTTCCATTCACTAAAATCTTAAATAAAGGGAGTCTATGTCATCAATTGGAACCTAAATAAAAGAAACCACATTTTCTGTAAATACTCTAATATTTTTATTTTCTCTCGCTGTAAAATTATTTTTTAATCAAATATTAGAAGGGTACGGGTATATAAATAAATGTGTTCATGTAATTAACGTGTATTTCTATACTGGTTTGTGACATAAACGAGTAGTCTGGGATAAGAACACATAGTAAATTACTTTTTAATCGACTTTGGAACGAATATATGTATATATAAATTTTAAACGAGATTTGTAGATATTATATTTTTTTATACTTGAAATTTAATTTTTAATCTTTTATTATTTATATTGTGAATTATTAATGTTTACTTTGTTAATACTCGGCTTTATAACGGGTATTACAAGCATGGGTTTGAGATGAGAACAAGTTGTAAAATTATTTTACTTTTAATTAGCTTTAGGACAAGTATTAGTATATACATTTTAAATGGGTTTCGTAGATTGTATTATTTTTAAATTTATATTTGAAATTAAAATTAAATTTTTTTGTTATATATTTGTGCTATATATTATAAATGGTTGTTTTGTAATATTCAAGTTTATACGAGAACAAGTTGTAACGGGTACGTGTATATAAAAATGGATTTGAGTAATTAACGAGTTTACTATATGGGTTTGGACCATAAACGAGTAGTTTGAGACGAGAACAAGTACTAATCACATTTTAATAGGCTTTGAAATAAGTACGAGTAGTTAATTTTTATACGGGTTTTGTAAAATATATAATTTTCAAATTTGTACATAAATTATAAACTTATTTTTTTTTTGTTATTTATGCTATTGATGTTTGCTTTGCAATATTAGTGGGTGTTATTATTATATGTGTTTTGGACGAAAACAGGAGGTAAAATTAATTTTTAATTGGGTTTAAAATGCGTATGAATATATAAATTCTAAACGGATTTTGTAAATTGTATAATTTTGAAATTTCTAATATAATTTATAATCTTTTGTTATTTATACTATTTATTACTAATGTCTATTTTATAATACCCGAGTTTTTTTATTGAGAATTGTAACTTATATTTAATTATTAAGATATTTCTTAAATTTAAACGAGTTCGTGTAATTAGCGGGTACTTTTATATGTGTTTCGAACAAGAGCTGGTAGTGAATCACTTTTTAATTGGGTTTCAGGCGAGTACGACTATATAAATTCTAAATGTGTTTCTTAGATTGCATACTTTTCAAGTTTAAACTTGAAATTCAATTTTTAATTTTTTGTTATTTGTATAATTTATTATTAATGTCTATTTTTTAATGTTCGAGTTTCAATTGAGACTGATAGTCAATTATTGTAATAACTTACTTCTATTATTTAGATAATTTCATAAATATAAGCAGATTCGTACACATATCGGGTATTTTAATATGAGTTTGGGACGAGGAAGAGTAGTGAAATCTATTTTTAATCAGGTTTGGGACGAGTACGAGTATTTAAATTTTAAATAGATCCAAGTGACTGAACCCTAGCTTCACATTTTTTTTTATTTGAAAGACATGTTTGAACTTGATGTATTTTAAGTTAGAGTTTAGCCTAAATACATGTACATAATTTTTTTATGAATAAAAATTATTATTGATTTAAAAAAAGGATAAAAAAGGATACTTATTTGTGCACTTAAGTTAATATTATAATTATTAGCATTACATGATATGTTATATGTGTCTAATACTTTTTAACATTTTATATAACTAGATTTACTCGGGCGCGTTGCGCTGCACTATGCGATTGTATTTCAATTTTAACATTTTTAGATGTTAATAGAGCATTATTTAAGTATTATTATATCTATATAATCTAATTAAATAATTTCAAACTAATAAAATTTATCTTTGTGAATCTTCTTACACAAATGATACATTTAGAAAATACAAAAAATTAATTAACGTGACAAAAAAATAAAATAATTACTATATTTTAGTATAATAATGCAACATACACGTGATTATATAGTGAACAAAATTTGTTAGGCTTTAAAGTTTAATATTTGGATTTAAAAAATTGAAATGACATGGAAAAATGTACAGTTATGAATTTGTATTGAAAAGTGTACAATTATTTGCTTGTGGCATACAAAAATAGGAGGAAAAATTCATGAATGGGCGAGAAAGTGCTTTGCAAATTATTTTGCATTGATATAGAAATAGATTTGTCAATCGCCATCGAATTTCGACAGGCAACACACTACACTCGGGGACTGCATAATTGAAGCCAAATTAATTTCAGGAAGAATGCTAACAAAAGTTTCCAATGGCAAGAATGATCATGAGTCCTCGAATTTTACTAAATTTCCAATTCGATTACAGAGGAGGCAGTTCCCTTGATTATTTGTTGCAATGACAAAAAACAAGAGTCAGAGACAATCTCTTTCAAACGTAGGATTATACCTACCAAAACTCGTGTTTAGCCATGGTGAGTTGTACGTTGTTATCTCACAAGTCACTAGCAAAAAAAGTCTCAAAATTTTAATCTGTAACAATGATGGTAAGGTGCATGACACAACAACTAACGTGGTTTACAATGAAATTTTCGACAGATTGTAAGGTAATTACAAAATTAATTATTTTAAAAATTGAGTATTATTCTAGGCATATGTTTACTTTGATTTCTTTTCGTTTCTTACAGATAAAAAGAAGTTGGGATATATGGAATAAACCCCCTCTTTTCACTATTTAATTATTTTCATTTATGTGTAATGTAACACTTCTTTTAATTATCCTTCGTTGTACTATTATTTTAAATAAATTATTTAATTGAATTTTTTAAATAATACTCATAAATTATAATATTAAGTGATCCGTCGAATTTCGACGGGTTACACACTAGTATAATCTAATTACGGTAAACTCTATTTGGCGTGTATGTTAATAATTTCACGTGGGCAGTCTCCACGTATCACAATTTGATCTCTTAAAAGGCATGCCATCACATTAATCCCCAAATATTCGGCAAATAAAACAATAGAGTCCAAATTTAATGAAATTTAGAAAATATGAATTAAATACACAATTAATATTTAATTCATTATTATCTGTATGCCGTAATTCAATGAACTCCATTTTTTCTAAAAATTTGAGGAACAGGACCGGTGAGGATCGAATTGCAGACCTTTCACTATACATAGGGGAAGTTCATCGTTTGGATGCCCTTGAAGGAACGATAAGCTCCAAATTTAATTTGCCTACTCAATTTATCTAACCTTCGTTTGGCCACTGCCCAACTGATCAACTGGCAAGCTTAGTTACATTTATAGCAAGGCCAAAAAACAGCACACAAAATGAAGGTGGGCCAAATTCAAAATATATATAAGTCAAAAAAGGGAAGACACAATAAAGGATATTAATAGAAACACACCCCTGATTTACAAAACAATCTACTAATTTTCAAGATCTTACAAAGTGCCAGAGAGCAGGTGAGATCAATTAGTAAGGTTCTAAAGTTTGAATAAAATACACATCTACATACTTTCTTACAAGTGTAAAGAACATCAAATTTCTATTATGTTCTGTAAATTACTGCCAAGTTATACAGACATTTCCAACCAGCAGATGCTCTAGTAAGGTGATATTCAGACAAACATGCGCGTGTGAGAGGTGAGAGAAGCATATGAATACAGCAGGAATTTCGAACACTAGTTCAACTGATTCGAGCAATCTCAAGCTGATTTTATCTGTATAAACATATAAACAACTGACGAGAGAGAGAGAGAGAGAGAGAGAATCTTCGGAGAAGCTTTTATTAATGATATAATAATTCAGTAATATGGAGAATGTAGTCTCAGATTTTGA
This sequence comes from Agastache rugosa, assembly GCA_031470985.1. Classification (NCBI taxonomy): domain Eukaryota; kingdom Viridiplantae; phylum Streptophyta; class Magnoliopsida; order Lamiales; family Lamiaceae; genus Agastache; species Agastache rugosa. The sequence continues at coordinate 36,405,690 of CM062602.1, read as the reverse complement.
TTTCCCGGCCAGCAAAACAACCACTTCTTCGTTGTCCAAAGGCAAAGTCCAGACGAGCTTCTACCTCCTTTTCCATCTCCAGTAATGTACTAATGCCTACCTCATTATCAGGAGCTAACTTCCATAAAATGCCTGTACAAATGTCACATGTTAAGAAACTAATAGGTTCTCTGTTCAAAATAATTCAATGACGCTGCTTTTTACCACCAAAAGGAACAAACCTTCGAACCATGTTCTATGTATATTATCTCTGCATTGTATCATCAGCTAAGGAATTAGAGAGATCAGTTGGTAATGGTACTTGAAGCTTTTTACAAACGTAAATGAAATGAGAATCTGGATCTTCCATCACATAATCTGCAGGAAGCAGGCCTTTCTCTGTGAGAGGAACAGGCTCAAGGTGTGATCTTGCAGTGGCTCCAGCAGGCCTCTGAAATCCAGGTTTAGCTGCAACATTCGACAGGTATATCAACATTACTAAACCACAACATCTCGATTTCAAGCAATTCCCTGTAAACAATATTTTAGACTAAGCATGAAGATTATAGGAGCTGTTGCTTTAACCAACCTCAATGAAAATTTCATGATTTTTCCTTGACACATCAGGTTCAACCACAGCCAAAGAACATATTTACACGTTTACCTAAACCACCATGCAGAAATGCTACATAATACCAGTTCCAATTTTTTTTCTCCCCGTTATTATAAGAATGTAATGTTAATTACATTTCTTCAATACATTGAAAACAAACTCTTTGGTCATAATGACTGCAGTAATAAGGTTATCAGCATTCTAATTAGAAGAAGCTCTGCATCTATTCTAAATCCAACGACTTAGTGAGAAGTTGTAGCGTGAGAATAATATAAAAGAAACAATCCAGTAGCAAGAAAAATAAGATTCAATTAGCCTGACTATTAATCCCAGGTAAATAGTATCACTTTGTAGTCCTACTCAACAGTCATAATGAGCACCAGTCACCAAAGATAAAATACATATATTAGTCTCATTTTCATGGAAGAAAAATAAATGAGACTGAATACATAAAAGGAGAATGTTGTTTTCTGTCCTTTCCAGCATAACAAATTTCAAATTTATTTCATAATGTGTCTGTATTTACAGTAGAAGCTCTTTATTTAGTTAAAATCGGTTTGAAGAAGCGGAGCATGCATTAGCATTTGTGTGGGAATAGGAATACTAGTGATGGTATGCTAGAGAAGGGGAACGAGAGGGGAAAGGCTAAATTTGCAGTTGGTGGTCTATGATTTCTTATCCGTTGTTCCTTTCTTTATTTTTCACGAATGTCTAACGCTTCTCTATCTGAAAAGTGAGGTACAGGAAAATTGGAAGATATATCAACTGTAAACATGCTCTGTAAGCTTAACTCCACATGTCAAGTATCCCGATCCAATAAATCAACCAACTTTAGGTTGTGTTTTGATTCCGTCAACATTAATTGGTTCTGGAAAGACGCGTCCCATCACAATCTATATGAATGTTTTTCTCTTTGAAAAGATCATACGCAAAGCAATCCACGTAAAATGTAATTCTATGCATGTACATCCGATTAAAGGTCACTCTTAAGGTTGGGAGCAGTCTGCACTGAGCTCTAAAGATGCATACAATATTATTTCACATTTATGAAGGACGATCACTATATATAGGAAGCTCTAAACAAACATATACCATGACTTCAAAATGTGTGAAAAGATATGCCATGACTTCAAAATGAAAGACATCTAGACAAAAAAGTATAGGAATTTGTGTAGGAAAAGGACACTTACGTATAATATACAATTCGATCTTCCAATTGTAAACTGATCGGTTTATATGGGGCATGCGCACAGTAGGATCACCGTACGTTATCTGAAAATAGCCAGAGTAGGACAATCTACTTTGAGTGACAGCTTGATATTAAGAACATGGCAAGATATAACATATTTAGCTACAATTACCAACATATAAACTCCTCCAGGTCTAAGAAGCCTGCAATTGGAAAATCAAAAACATGTCATGCAATATAAAAAGCATAAACCTAGACTAACCAAAAATAAAGAAGAGATGGACTTTAATATTAATGAGCAGCTTGCAAAAAAAAAAAGAAAAAAAAAACTAGAACCTGTTAACTTCACCCAACATTTGAGAAGCACTTAATGGAGCATCAGTACCACACTAAAGAAAAAGATAGATGAAAAAAGTCGTCAACTGGTTAAGTAAAAAGATGATGAAAATAAAGAAAGATGTATATCTAACTCACCATCAATGAATCAAGAGTCCCTATTATGCAGGTCAGCAGGTCACGCAAAATATCAGGCAAAATATTAAGATTAAATTACAGCACATGAACAAAACTATAAACTCTGAAATGCATATTGGAAGTCAAAAGATGACATCCACTTGCCTTTATCAATGATACTATCAAATGAATCATCAAGAAAAGAACTCATGTCCTTAACATCCATTTGCATGTCTGGGGAGCTTTTTAAGGATATCAAGAAACAAATTTTCTGGGTGTGTGTGTGTGCGCGCTAATTAGAAAAGGAAAATATGAGACCTAAGCACGGATAATGTGTAAGAATAAAATACAAACAAAACAACTCTATTGCCTTACACAAAGAGTATACAACAACCTGTTGACAATTGTATGATCGAGAAATCATATATTGCATTACGTAAGGATACACTTTAGTTGAGGTATATTCTCATGCTTCTTTCTCATCATCTCGATAGCCACAGAGGATATGTCGATGTTCATTATATCCTCAAACCCATCTTTAACCATGTCCTCCGAGATAACTAGCAAGTAAAATCGACAATATCTATTTAGCGATGCTAAAAAGAACAAGCCTCTGTCACACTCAAAAGTATGTGGGCATACAACCCAAAATGCAAAAGAACGAAGGCAGCCAAAAGCATCGACAACAGCCTATAAGTTGAAGAAGAATAAAATACTACAAGTAGACACAAACTCAATAAATAATCTCTGCGTAAATTAATTATACCCCCACCCCTTTCCTCGGTGAGGGAGAAAGGAAGAGCATCAATGCTAAAAAAAGAGATAAATAAATATCATAATCAAGAACAGCTAAAAATAGCTCAATTGTTACCCCCACCCCGCCAAAGATAATTACATAAACTGTTGAAAAAAATTCTTTCTTGAACCTCTCCAAATTATGAAAATCATAAACTACGTGAATCACTGATTGGGGGCAGTTCATGGAGAATTTATCTTCTCACATAAATCTTTCAACACAAAGACGCAGCTCTACCAGCTCAAATTCACATCTTTCCAGCACAATACAACTAATCACGAAAAACGACACCACCAATTAGATTAAGCCGAAGCCGGAATCAGTTCCTCAACCAACTTTGAAAAAAAGAAAGTAATTTACCGGCATTTCCACAACCAACCATGAGCACGCGAGAATTGGGAGAGATATATTTCCGTATAAATGGACGGAGGGCTGAATAGCGCTGGTACCAATCGAAGGAGCCGCACTCGGCTTCTTGAATGTAACGGGCGTCCCAGTAGAGGGCGTCGCCGTAGTTGTAGGTGCTGCACGCCGACACGTCCCTGAACATTGTGGCGGAGAGGCGGCGGCGGCGGTTTGCGGTTGGAGGTTGTTGGTGGGGCTTTCAGCTAAGAGAGGGAAGGGGAGGGGGGGGGGGGGAGCGAGAGAGTGAAGTCTACGCTTTGTCTTGTCTGGTTGGTTTCTAGATAGGTGGTGGTGGGAAAGATAGAGAGAGAAAAGAAGGTACAAGTGGTGAAAGCATAAGGTACAGTTTGTTGGAGTCCAGATTGTTGTGAACGTTGACAGTTGCGGTTTACTCATTCCTGTTTGGTGGCAGGTATGTTCTATGGGCCTGGGCCGGCCCTATAATATCAAATGGGCATTTTTATTCATATCCTCAATTTCTACTAAATAAAAAACAGAAAATTATTTTAAATACAATAAAATTTGTGATTAGTCAATATTCCGTACAACCAAATTGTTATTAAATTTCTAATAAAATAAAATAACACGCCATTATGCAGCCCCACTCTCACATAGTCAGATCACCATCCAATAAAAACAGAATTTTTTTAGGGGAGAGCATAAAAAATTTGCAAAATTGAATTGAACCGAAGCTTATTGACTTATTTCGGTTGCATTCGATTTTTCTACTTGAAAAAAATATATAAATAGTAATTATACTTACCAAAATATCCTTCAAAATTTGGCATTTAAGAATTGTCGTTCGATTCCCGTCATGGCGCATTCGAACTTCATTATTGAAGACATCGCATATTCACACTTTCAACTGCAACAAAAATTGTCGGAAAAAATAATGATTTCGAACACGACATATTACGGTATTTTACACTAATGCGCGGACGAACTCATTCACACATCAATATATATTACACTACTGCATGAAGGTGCGAATGTGTGAACGAACCCATTCGCTCAACAATATGGAGTATTTTATATTGATGCGGGAATGCGTGAATAGAGCCGTTCACACCCTGGGGCCTGGGCTGTTGCGATTCGAGCACCCTAGAACTCAAATTTTCAAATAAATAAATCGTATGAATCCAACAATTAAAATTTATACAAGTATAGAATTAATTAACTGTCACAATATCATGAGTTTTGATCAAATATTTCTATTTCACCAACTCAACCTCAATCCCCGGTCTAATTCCCGGTCTAATTTCGAGAATATTATATTATATTCAAGTTAAATAACGCTTAATCATTTCCCAACAATTTGTTAATATTGTATTTTATATCTTCTCTTTTCTGTTATTTTCTGTTAGAGCTGAGTCAGCAGTTAGTAAATCAAGTTAGTTAGACGTAGCGGTTAAGGAGTTAGCAGCAGAGGACGCTCTCTCTCTCTTACTCTTTTGTATATAAAAATGCATTGTGCATGTGCTCTCCTCAATTTTGAATATGGAAAATATTCTCTCAAATCTATCTTCTCCTTTATTCTATATTCCCCCTTCTTCATAGTTTTAGATCACATTAACATGGTATCAATCGCCGGTTAAATCTTCGAGTTTTCTTCAGATCTGTTTGCAGATCTTCTCCATTCCTTTTTTTCGATCGTTCTATCGGTTTAATTTCTTCAGATCTACATTTTTTTTTCAATTTTTTTTCTCGATCCCCACCTCTTCTGATCTTCCATGGATTCTGGTCATTCCGCTGCAATTTTACCTCATTTTCCTACAATCATCAAATTAGATCGGTCAAATTATGCCTTCTGGAGAGCACAGGCAATTTCTACCATCCACGCTCATGGATTCACCGACTTCATCTCTGCAACTACTGCCGCACCACCACCGCTCCTTCCATCGCCGTCTGGCGTCACCACTCCAAATCCGGAGTTCTCACTCTGGAATCGCCGAGATCAGTTTCTTCTTAGCTGGATGCTTTCTTCTGTCGGCGAATCGATGCTTGGTCACGTGGTTCGTTGCACCAACTCGCGCGATTTCTGGCTGGTTTTGGAGCGATTGTTCATGTCACAGTCTAAAGCTCGAATCATGCAGCTGCCCCTACTCCTTCAATCTACACAAAAATGAAGCATGTCTGTTGAAGAGTTTTTTCTAAAGATGAGAGGATATGCAGATCAGCTTTCAGCCGTCGGCCAGCTGATCACCGATGATGAATTAATTATGTACATTCTCTCTGGTTTTGGACCAGAATATGAAGCTCTTGTTGTCAATATTATGCACAGCTCGGAATCTCAAAATCTACAAGAAGTGCAGTACGCTTTTCAGGCATATGAACTGTGATTGCAACAACAACACTCATCCATGCTTCACTATGTTCCTGTGGTTTCTGATCCTATTACTGCAAATGTTGCCTACCGTGGAGGCGGTAGAGGTTTTACTCCTGGTAAAGGTGCATACAATGGCAATCGAGGAGGTCTCGCTAGATCTACATCTACTGGCAAGAGCATTGTCTGTCAGCTATGTGGCCGCACCGGTCACGTTGCCATAAAGTGCTTCAAGCGCTTTGATATTCATTTCACAGACAATTCTAATGGAAATCCTCAAGCCTATCTTTCAGACACTATTTCTGCTCCTCAAGTTTTTGTTACTGACAATTCTGTCTCTCAAGATTTATCTCAGGCTGATCCAAGTTGGTATGTTGATAGTGGCGCGACTACTCACATCACAAATGATCTCCACAATCTGGCTCTTAGCAATGACTACAATGGCTCTGAAAATCTAGTGGTTGGCAACGGTACATCTCTTCCCATTACTTCCATAGGCTCCAACTCTATCTCTTTGCAAAATCAGTCCTTACTTCTCAATAACATTCTGTTTGTTCCTCAAATAACCAAAAATCTACTGAGTATCTCTCAATTTACCAAAGATAACAACGTAACCATTGAGTTTAATTATAATTCTTGTTTTGTCAAGGACAAGCAAACCAACAAGATACTGCTGAAGGGCATCCTCTCTAAAGGCTTGTACCAGCTTGATCTTTCATCATTCTACAACAAGTCTCCTAAACCACTTCATTCATCTACTCTGTTTCCTTCTTCATGTAATAAACTTTTTACTGCTGTTACTAGTTCATCTTTATCATCTCAGCATAAGGAAACCTTAACCAATGATAGTGTCTGTCATGTAAACTCTCAATTTGCTGGAATTTGTAACACTACTTTGGATGTTTTACATAAAGCTTTAGGTCATCCTGGACCATCTGTGCTTGCTAAAGTGTGTGCTTATCTTAATATGCCCTTTCATGCTTCTTCTTTAAGTTTCTGTGATGCATGCCAACTAGGAAAACTCCATCAAACTGCTCATGTTACTCAACCTGTCAAAACCACTCTTTCTTTTGAGTTAGTGCACTCAGATTTATGGGGACCAACTCACACCCCCACATCTGCAGGATATCGGTTCTATCTCATCTTTGTAGATGATTTCACTAGGTATACTTGGATATTTCCTCTCTCTCTGAAATCTCAAACAACTCAAGCTGTCAAAAACTTCACTTTTTTTGTTCAAACTCAGTTCCATACCCACATAAAATCCTTCCAATCCGACTGGGGAGGAGAATATAGGTCTCTAGTTCCTTTTTTCCAGTCTCTAGGCATTCATTTCCAGCATCCTTGTCCTTATATTCATCCTCAAAATGGTAGAGTTGAACGGAAACATCAACATATAGTTGATACTGGCCTAACTCTTCTTGCTCAAGCATCCCTTCCTTTTGAGTATTGGTATGATGCTTTTCAGGCTGTTGTGTTCCTTATAAACAGATTACCTACACCAACCCTTAATCATAAATCTCATTTTCAGGCTCTATTCCACTCTCCACCTAACTACAAAATGCTCAAAGTCTTTGGGTGCGCTTGTTTTCCTTATCTAAAACCTTATAATCAGCATAAACTTCAATATAGGTCATCTAAATGTATTTTTCTTGGCTATTCAGAATGTCATAAAGGTTATATGTGTCTCAGCTCCACAAAACGCATCTATATTGCAGACACTGTCCATTTTAATGAGACTGAGTTTCCTTTTCCAACCATGTTCTCTCCTTCCTCCAGCCATGCTTTATCTATTCATGCATCTTCTTTTCCTCTTCCCTTGCTTCCTCTCCCAGTTCCAGTAGTTCCCGAGTCCTCCACCTCCTCGTCTAATTCTGTCCATTCCTCATCTCCCATCACTTCTTCATCATCCTCACATACAAATTCCTCTGCCTCTCTCACATCATCATCTGCTGACATCATTACCTCTGCCTCGACTTCATCTTCCTCCTCACCATCTCTACCACCTTCACCACCACCACCTCCTCATTCCCATCCTGTCACTAATACTCATTCCATGGTTACTGGTGCCAAACATGGGATTTTCAGGCCAAAGAGCTATGTGGCTCAGGTTTTCTTTGTTACCACCTCTGGAGCTCAGCCCACCACTGATATTGTTGTTCAGCCCCTGCCCTCTCTGCCTAAATCTGATGATGATGCTCTTGCTCATGATGGTTGGTTTGGTGCCATGGATAAGGAAATTAAGGCTCTTAATATCAAGGGCACCTGGATTTTACTTCCACCTTCTCCTGACTATAAGGTAATCAGTAATAAATGGGTGTTTCGAGTTAAAACTCTTGCTGATGGTGCTTTGGATAAACTTAAGGCCAGGTTAGTGGCTCGGGGTTTTGAGCAGATTGCTGGTGTGGATTACTTAGAAACTTTCAGTCCTGTGGTCAAGGCTTCCACTATTAGATTCATTTTTTCTCTTGCTGCAACTCAGGGTTGGTCCATTCAACAAATTGATGTAAATAATGTATTCTTGAATGGTGATCTTGAAGATACTATATACATGACTCAACCAAAGGGCTTTGAGGATTCAGCTCATCCAGATTATGTGTGTAAACTTCAAAAATCTTTATATGGCTTGAAGTAGGCTCCCCGTGCTTGGTATGATAAGTTGAGAGACAGTTTATATCAGCTGGGATTCCAACGCTCCACTTCTGATTTCTCTCTCTTTCACAGAAGAGAAAATGGCATTCTCACCTTGGTCCTCATATACGTTGATGATATTCTGGTAACGGGAGAAAGCTCATCTGCTGTTCAGAGCTTGATATCACAACTGCATGCTCAGTTTGCCTTAAATACTCTTGGAGAGGTCCATTACTTCTTAGGTATTGAAGTTTCTAAACCTTCATCTTCCTCATTTACCCTCTGCCAAACAAAATATTTGAATGAACTTCTGCTCAAGACCAACATGAGTAACTGTAAACCTTGCTCCACTCCTATGCTTGCTTCTCCAAAATTATCCAGAACTGACAGCTTTCTTTTCTCTGATCCCACCTTATATAGAAGCACTGTTGGCGCCCTCTAATACCTCACTCTTACTCGCCCTGATATTGCTTTTGCCGTAAACAAGCTCAGCCAATTTCTCACTGCGCCTACGTCTCTTCATTGGATCGCCTGCAAACGCTTGCTTCGTTATCTTAAAGGGACACCTAAGCTTGCTCTGCAGTTTACACCATCCTCTCATACTCAGCTTGTCGGGTTTGCTGATGCCGACTATGCCAGTTGTCCTGATGATAGGCGTTCCACCGGCGGCCATTGTGTATTTTTTGGTGATAATCTCATCCTTTGAAGTTCTAAGAAACAAAGTGTTGTGTCACGTAGCAGTGCTGAGTCCGAGTATATATCGTGCTCTTGCGAACGTGACTACTGATATCATATGGCTGCAAGCTCTCTGTAAGGAGCTGGGTATTTCTATACAGGCTCCGCATCAAATTTGGTGTGATAACTCGAGTGCGGTCGCGCTATCTTCAAATCCTGTGTTTCACGCCTGCACAAAACACATCGAAGTCGATGTGCACTTTGTTCGTGAGAAGGTACTTGATAAAACTGTGGAGGTTGGTCATGTTCCTACTGCCGAACAAATTGCTGATATTTTTACGAAGCCTCTTGCTGAACAACGTTTCTGTATGCTTCGCAACAAACTTCGGCTTCTTGAACTAGGCTAGCAGCATTAAAAACCCTTTTTGGGAGTATGTTAATATTGTATTTTATATCTTCTCTTTTCTGTTATTTTCTGTTAGAGCTGAGTCAGCAGTTAGTAAATCAAGTTAGTTAGACGTAGCGGTTAAGGAGTTAGCAGCAGAGGGCGCGCTCTCTCTCTCTTACTCTTTTGTATATAAACATGCGTTGTGCATGTGCTCTCCTCAATTTTGAATATGGAAAATATTCTCTCAAATCTATCTTCTCCTTTATTCTATATTCCCCCTTCTTCATAGTTTTAGATCACATTAACAAAATTAATTCAAAGTAAAATACCATTAATTGATTCAAAAAGTAAAATATATATACATACATCTCTATCCTATCCTAGAGCCAGGTGGGGTGATGCATGCATGCGACAATTAAACGGTGGCGCTTCCTGACACCACGTGTAATCATCTGAATGTATATTATTCAGCCCTCAACCAGAAGCTAGCTGGAGCTAGGTAGGCAAAATGCAGGACGCACAAGAAAATAGCAGATATATTGAGGAGCGGGGCGGATCAGAAGAAGTAGTCGTCAAGGACGAAAACGCCCCTCTGATGGCGCTGAACCATGTTTCTAGGGTTTGTAGATCGGTGAAGGAATCCATTGAATTCTACACCAAGGTACTGGGGTTCGTGCTCATCGAGCGGCCGGAGTCCTTCGACTTCGACGGCGCCTGGCTTTTCAACTACGGCGTCGGCATCCACTTGTTGCAGTGCAAGGATGACCACAAGCTGCCCCTTCCCGCAGATAAACACTCTCTGGACCCCATGGATAACCATATTTCATTTCAGGTAATGAATTTTCCGATCTCAATTACAAAATCAAATCAAGTGGCAATTAATTCATTGGTGTTAACTGTTAATTAGTGCGAGGATATGGAGGCTATGGTGCAGAAGCTCAAGGAGATAAAGATAAAATACATGAAGAGAACGGTGGGAGAGGTAGAAGGCGCCGCCATCGACCAACTGTTTTTCAAAGATCCGGATGGATTTATGATTGAAATTTGTAACTGTGAGAATCTGAAGCTCGTACCGCAGCGTTCCATCGGCCGGATTAAGCTCCCTTCCGATAAGCACAATCCTCCCATCGACCTACCTGCACAATCAACAGATAATTAATTAATTATGCATATATATGTTTGTTGGTGACCTTTAATTAAGAAATTAATTAGCTAGGCTGGGCTAGGCTAGGCCAGCTTCTTAATTTGAGACAAACGTACTCTCGTTATTTACACCTTATTTAATTTCTAGTAAGTTACGTTTTTAGAAACTATCGATAATCTTCTATAATTCTCTGTTTACGTGAATTAATATTGCTGGAAATTGTGATAATTTCATGTTCCATTGAGTGGAATTTTTAAAATGAATCAAATTTTAATTATAAAAATTCTTAAATTATATATATTCCACACATGCATATACAAATTCTTATCATTTTTGTGAAATTGTTTACCTAGTATGTCAAGCCGACGTACTTAGCTAGTACACTAGTGCTACACATAACTAATTAATTAAGCTGCCACGTACAATAATAGTCGTCTTTCCATTTCATGTTTGTTTTGTATAGCATATGGATGTTACACGGACCACAAGTTAATTAATTAGGTATCCACAAGTTAATTAATTTAGGATTTTCTCTTATAATCTTTTTTTTCTTCCTTCCGTTTCAATCTTTTGTGTTTTAGTTTAATTATATTGCCTAATTATTAATTAGGCTCCATCAATCTAATTTAAATTTAAATTTATTTTTTATATTCAATCAATGTGCAATTTTTGAATTAATAATTAATTAGTAGAGTTGATTAATATTTTTTCAAAACTTAATTTTTAATAATAGATATTTATGACGCATGATTCATTATATGACTGAAATTTTATTTTAGAATAAATATTATTAAATAATTTTTTTTTAAATATGGATGATGAGTCTTATAGGACTAAGATTTCCAACCATTTTGTAACATAGATCAATTTTTACTACTATCATTATACTAGTGGCTGGTTTTTGCAAGTTTGAATGCGCTAAGAATCAATCATATAATGTTGCCTTTTTTTTTTCCTTTACGGTATGCATTCGATAAATCATTCGATAAATCATGTTCATGTGCAATAGCTTCAAACTACATAAATATTTGTATTAGAAAAATTTAATGCGAAATAGCTTCGAACTACATAAATATTTGTATTAGAAAAATTTAATGCGACATAAATATGAAAAATTTAATGTGACATATATAAATATGATCGGAAATTGTTGGTAGGATTTGAACTTAACTTACAAATATGTACCCACTCCATTGCCATCCGTAAGGAATAATAAATTAGAAAAGACTACCTAATTATTTTATTAAATATTATGCAACACGTACGATAATTCAGATAATTTGATATATAGCTAGTAACTTTTGTATGCAACATGCTGATCATCATCATGCATTGGAGTCCACGGCAAGCCAGTTCGAACACACTTTTGGTTCAAGAAACATATATAGTACTATTAATTAATTCATTAATTAAAAAGTAGTTCTAGTATATTTCCGGTGGTTATAATAGTCTTGCATAAGAAGCAAAACAAAACAAAGGAAAAGAGTCAAGAGACTAAGCAGTCGCCTCTTCTCTCTTCCTTGGGACCTCCCACTGCGCGCAAGGAATGTTAATAATTTGATACCACAAATTAAAAAATTACACACTGCTGCAGGCTCGTAGCGGAATTCAGCTGCTTTTTTTTAATGCAAGATTTAGTTAAGTTTATTAGATATATTGAAATCTATATTTGCAGTGTGGACATGTGCATAAAATAAACTGATTATATACATATATAGCAAATTAATTGCCGTATTCATATGAAATTTCAATAAATATCAATTAATCTGAAACATCACGTACAATATTGCTATCACATGTACAGTACTATACAATAGACATAACCCAATGTTCCCATATTTTTATTTCTTTTTTTCTTTAATATTTTCACATCGAAGATCTTGACACGGAAATATTATGACGTTTATGTTCATTTCCAATATCATAGTCTCCTATTTTTTCTTCGTCGTCAAACTTGGTCAACGAACGATACTCGATTTTCTCTTGAGGATACAACTTGATGATAAGCAAGTAAAACACCATCACCAACACCGTCAACACGATCAAATACAATCCGAACTCAATGTTCACCAAACCCTTAGCCCGATCCAGAGCCCGATCGCCGCGGCACAGAACGACGTCGCGCCCTACCTCCGACTTCACGAAGCACCCTTTGGGCAGCCACTCCGGCGTCCACACCATAATCCCCATAACCACAAGCCAAACCCCCTCAAAAACCACGGAAAATCCTCTAACAAACGAGCTCAAGAAGCTCCTCGGATGCCTGATCATCGAGACGGTGGCGACGAGAGTCACGAACGTGACGATCTGCAGCAGCCAGTGGTACTGCCCTTCCACTCCGGCGTGGTCGGTGGAGTGGAGGTGGAGGATGAGGAGCTGCTGCGCGAAGGCCATCGCTTGGAGCAAGTGGAGAAGCCCTTGCTGCGCGGGCGGGGCGATCCTGTCGAGTAGGATGGCGAAGAAGGCGTAGAGAGAGAAGGAGAGGGCGATGATGGAGTGCTCCAAGTGGCGGAGGCTCTTGGCCGGGATGGAGCCGTCGGCCGCCATGGGGCCGTGGCGGCCGATGAAGAGCTCCATTGATATGAAGATGCTTGTAACGGAGATGATGGTGATGGGCTCTAAGTATTTGAATCTTGGGACAGGATACCATGGGAGGGAAATGTAGGTATTTGGGTGGAGAGAGTGGAGTTTGATGGAGTTGAAGAGATGCCATATTCCTATGATCAAGAATGCAAACCCTAGTGATACATGGCCTGATGTGCCTCCCTGCATCTTATGTTGCTTGATGGTTTCTTATTTTGTTTCATACAAAGGAACAAAATGATGGGTGTGGTGGTGATGATGATCTGTGTGTGTGTGTGTGTGTGTTTATAAATATATGTAGAAGTATGATCTGTGGAGTAGACCCAATGAGGAGATTACATTTTGTATATTTGTCATCTTGCCTTGTACTGAAAAAAACTGTGCTAGTTTCCCTATGGGGGAAGGAAAACTCTACTTAAAGGAAGAGTTTAATTCTCTCTCATTCTTTCTTGAGGCTGAGCCGCTGAATTACTCTAGGGATTTTATAGCTAATGTAACACTTGGGTTCCCCTATTACATTTTTTTTTTTTTTTGATGTTACATACATCCATCCCACTTTTAATTTTTTAAAAGTTTTATTACTATTTTTTTTTCATCAATTGCGATTTCTTGTGTTTTAGTTTAATATTATAATTGTTAATTAAAATTGATTATACTCAATTAGTGTATATAATATATTTCTAGCATTTAAACTTCATTTTTTAGTAATAAATATATTATATTATAATAACTTTGATAATAAATTTAATAGCAGAATACAGATGACAGAGACATACTGGGAAGAAAATTCGAACTGCTAAAGAAAGGTCATCCGGTCATAGGACTCATTATGGTTTGGTAAAATCGAGATGGATCGATTTTAATTAATTAAAGTAAAAATTACCCTAATTGCAATCATTATGGAGTTGCAAGGTTGATGCAAATTATTTGAGTTGTAATTGAGATTGTGCTACATATATATAAGCGGAGAAATAATGAAATATATATGGTGGATAAATATCACTTGCGATCTTCTATCCCGCAATCTGATCTAACAGTACAAAACAACGGCTAAGTTCACCAGTTCAACAAAGACAGCATCTTTCTTCCATCATAACAGGAGCCCAAGAGAGTGAATGCTGTAAGTCACAACCAAGAAAACATCGGTGGCGAAGAACATGGGGGTAAAGAGGCAATTCAGCTCCTTCAAGGATAAACTTCAGCATTTACTTTCCAGTGCCCAAAACAGAGTAAATCAAAACAATTTGCTTCTATTCTTCATAATAGCCGGCTGAGAGACTTAATGAGCAATTTCAAGTTCTTTCTTGTGGCTTCATCCCCGGTAAATCCCAATATGTCGGTGCTTATATTCTGCACATATCGATTGGTAGTCAAGAAAACAAAAGAATTGCAACAAGTGCAATGACAATACAAAGAGAGATAAATACACATTGTTAGCTTCAGGACCGGGCACATGCTAGGCGAACATACCTCAACGTTCTTCAATGTAAAAATGAGGTTATAGATAGACTTCTGAATCAGTTCAGTGTTCTCTGGAGTTGAGATTGATGATTGCACCTTTCTATATATTCCACAGATAATGCTTCGTCAGCCAACTTTCAAAGAACTTGTGTTATAAAAGCTCGATGCCATAAACATCCTTGAAACAGACAAACTATAATTAAACAAGAAACTCAGGAATTTTGTAGCAAGTTACAGTTTAAAACGCGGGATACCTGTTAAGTATTCCATCCAAGTTCTAATCAGACCAATACGTGGACACAGGTGAAGTAAATTATGCACATTTGCAATACAAAGGGGATAAAAGTGCATTCAATTTTTAATATATTTTTTTATCAATTTTCATTTGCTAAACAAAACAAAAGATGGACATAGTTTTATGGTCATAGATGGCTGACGAATATCTACAAAACTTTTTAACATCTACTGCACTATGGACGGCTTAATGTAAAATATAGCTCAATTTGTTCAAAACTATTTACCACTTCAGTTTCAAGTCAAAACCAAACTGAAGACTACAGTCTACCTCAGATCCTCAGAAGCTCGTGTAAGGCTCTTGGATAAAATTCCAACTTCTTTCAGCAAAACCACTATCATGAACTTCAGCCAGCAAAGGTTCTACATCTTCAGCTAGAGCTTGAATCTGAGAAATCACTACTACATCAGAAATCAGAGATCAGATTTTGCTTGAGAATACATTCCATCATTCCATTTAATTGACACCACAGTGAATACAGAGAAGAATCAAGAGGAATATGTTTTCCAAGTCCTTGATTTTATACTAATTCATCCGAAAATGAGGTCTGCCATTGGCTAGAACCTAAATTTGCATCCGAAGTAAGATGGCATATACTATAAATTCAGATCACCAAGGAAGCCAAAAGAAGCTGGTTCAAGATAGAACAACAGTCAAGTAACAAAAAGCACAATATACCTTTGTAAGCAAAGGCCTTGCATCTTCAATAACAGCAGCAATCCATTCGGCCAATGAAAATGTATTCGCGACACCAATTCCTTCAACTTCCCGCCCAATGCGAGTAAATATTCCAACCAATGCATCCAAACTTACCCCTTGGTGCCCCTTTATCTTTTGTCTGTCACACACAATTAGACCCTCTTTAACACAACTTGCATGAAGAGGCCCGACTGATGGTACCGGGATGGGGTCTCGTGGTGTGATGTCAATGAGAGTTTCCATAAGAAGACCAGATTGATTTACTTCAACCAAAGAATTCCGTGGTATTATAACTTTATCATCTTCAATCTGGAAATATCAACATCAAGAAATATTCAATGACAAAGTCAGAACACATCAAAGCCACAACGGGAAAACAAGTCAAAAACTTGAATCACAGCTGAGCCTCACCTCAACTATAGCCTCAATATTTCTCAATGAGGGATTCACACGAACCACATTACCAACATTAACCCCTCTAATCCTTACGGGCGTTCCAGTGCAAATGCCAGAAGCCTGATCAAACTCAAAAACAGCCAAATACTTGTTAAACTTTGATCTTAACTGAAAACCCCTCAACCAAGCCAAGCTAAAGGCCAATAGAAACGCCCCAGAAACAAGGAACAAGCCAACTCCACCCTCCCACACGCTTTTCCCACCAAAACCAAAATCACTCAAAGGTCTCAAAGTTTGCCTCCAAATTGCCCGAGGAACATCCAGAACCAGCGAGAGCATGCTCCTCGATTCAGACGAGGATGCATTCTGATGGGTATGGCCCGCATCAGCAGATGAAGTTGCTCGGATAATAAGAGGTTTCCTGTTCTTATGTCTAAGAGGAGTAGTCAGACACGGCATGGAACTCAATGCACCATTCCCTGAAGTAGATTTGAGAGAGTAAGATCTCACAAGGGTGCGGCTTGTGGAAACGAAAAGCAATGAATTTGTTTCCATGTTTGTTTAAACTCTAGACTGAAAAGTTGTGCCTCAATGCAATAGTTCACGATTAATATTTGTCAGCTGTGAATGGATTCCAGACACTATCCTCGATCTTTGACATTGACGGACAATATCCAACAAGAAGTTACCACTCACTGAACAGCACACAAGATGTTCTTCTTCTTTTGCTGTAAGCACAATAAATAAAATTAACCAAAGAAGCAGCCCACAAACTCAAAAAATAAAATAAAAATGAAATAAATGCAAATTATACAATCTAGACACAAATCACTAAGTAAAATGGGAAATTAGAAAGAAATGTTAAAAAAAATCAAGAAAACCTTAGATGAAGAATCTGTGAGGTCAGCCGCACAATAATCTGAATCATCAGAATTTTGGGTCTCAATCTCATGTAATTTTTGTTTCAATCTATTGGTTCTCATGACTGATTAGACAAGTCGGAGTAAATAATGACATAAATATGCTGAAAATTACGAAATAAGCATACAAAATAATGACATTAATAAATACGAAATAAGCATACAAAATAATGACATTAATAAATTACGAAATAAGCATACAAAATAACGACATAAATATGCAAACAAAATAAAACATTGATGACAGTTTAGTTATTAGAAGTGTATTGCTGAAAATTACGAAATAAAATATTGCTCATACAGTAGGAGTAAAATAGAGAATCGAATTAGGCTTTAACCTTAGAATTAGGAATCCAAAATTCTGATCATAGAAGCAGCAGCAGTGGCGACGGCAAGCGGCAGCGGCGGCGAGGACCGAGAATTCAGGAGGAACACCAAGAGAGGACTACTAAGGAGAGAAGAATTGTTAATTGCTTAGAATAGAGAAGACTGCAAGTCTGCAATTCCTAAAATTAAAATTCTATTTTGCAATTTTTTTTAATAAAACGTACAAACTACATATATACTCCTAAATTTTCTTAAAATTCCAGGGGTTAGAACTCGAGTGCGCTTACTGGCTCAGCCAAGTACAGAAGTACTCCATGCTACACTGTCACGATACAGTGCACATTTTTTTGTTTTTTTATGTCACAGCCGCTATTTATACTATGCGTATTAATTAAGTTAATTCATATTTATATGCAATAACCTATCAACTATACACGACAGTTAAATTATACTTTTCAAATATACGTGTGATATGTTCGACTTATTGTGATATGTTCGACTTATAGAGACATTAATGAATTTTTGAACGCTAAACCTTTAGCCTCGACAACCCACTCTACCAAAATGTGTTTTCTTAGTTTTATTTTAATTGAACTTAGGTATTGAAAATTTTGTAAACAAAGGCAAAAATGTGTAAATATTGTGTGAAATTCAATAACTAACCCATTAGTATTTTGTACTGCCTCCATCGCACTAAATATGACTCATACTTTTCGGCACAAAAATTTAGAAACTTGTGTTAGTGTAAAAAGGTGTGTGATCCACTTGTTTGAATGAATATTAAAATATTAACTCCGAAACATAATGACCACCTAACCAATTAAGTACGGACATTGACGGCTTCCATCTCCACCACCCAACTAAGCAGGGAATCATGTGTGCACCACGGGCATGTGGTAATGTGGAACGGGAAGTTGACCACCGACCACGGTAAGAGTGGGTGATCAAACGGAAGTAGCCTATGAGTGTCAAAATCGTGAGCGACCACCCCACCGCTCAGTATTGGGCAAAGGTCCTAATTCTCATCGAGAAAGAGAGAATCCGCAGCAGATCTTGGTGACTTTAGGGCAAGGGGGAGGGAAATCGAGGGCATAAGACCAAAAAGAGATGATATTGCTTCTGGTTTCATCACAACGACGGGTGGATGCGTAGATTAGGGTTTGCGGATGGTGGGGGCGCCGCGTATGGAAAAAGAGATTGAGAGAGAACGACTGAATGTGGGGCGGGTAAAATTAGGGCTTAGGTTAGGGGTATATGGGCCAAATTGGTTTTCTTTAATTAGGCCCTAATTAGTACTCCATCCGTTCCGCTCGAAGTGACACATTTTTTTCCGGCAAGGTTATTTAAGAGAAGAGTTGTTAAAGAATAAAGAGATATAGAGCCACATTTTTTTGTGAGATAATGATTTCCTTTTTTGGATTGTGCCACTTTAAGTGGAATGATCCAATAAAGAATACGTGTTATTTTGAGTGAGACGGAAAAAATAATATATTTGGAACGTGTCATATTTAGTGAGACAACCTAAAAAGAAAAACAAGTCATATTTAGCGGTACGGGAAGTAATAAGTAGAAAATATTCATATATTTATGGAAAGTATTATTATTGGGGGTAAAAGAGTTATTTTCTTTTGTGGCTATAGTATAGAGATATAGAATCATAGATAGGCAACAAAGTTAGAACCTCAATTGCCTCCCAAATGCCAAATGGCAACAAGACGTAGTATTACTAGGTACGATTTTTGCCTTTCGACTCATTTTCTCGTCCTATGTGGCACTATTTTATTGGTTTACTGACAAAACCTTCCTCGCATCGGAGCTTTACACTCGTCTCCGCCTTCACTCTCATATGCAAAACCGAAGTTCCACAAACAGGACGGTAACAATTTAGAGAGAGAGAGAGAGAGAGAGAGGGAAATAGAGAGAGAGCTCTCACTTATTTCTCTCAACAGGCATACACTCCCGTGATTCATATTCGTGAAAAGTCTGCCCCGCGTACGTAGATATATAATAGATTCATTGATTGATTGATTTATACATTATTTCTGCATGGAATGGTGTATAAAGACCGCGAACAGATCAGCGTCGACGGCGTTCTCGCCGGACTGCGCTTACGTCGCGGCGGGGACAATGGCGGGTGCCGTGGATCTGCAATTTAGTTCCTCCGCCAATCTGGACATTTTCGAGCTTGATTTTGCGTCCGACGATCGGCAGATGGTCTTGGCAGGCTCTGCTCCGAGTTCCGAGAAATTCGATCGGATTTCATGGGGGAACGGACCAGCGAATTCCGAGGAATATTCACTTGGCCTCATTGCCGGTGGCCTCGTTGATGGAAATATTGTGCTTTGGAATCCCAAGACTCTGATCGGGTAATTCTGATAATCTAAAAACAATTTCTGATGCTCCATCGCTATATATTATTTTCTTCTGTATAACTTATGAATGCGCCTGAATTTGACGTATATATAACTGACATTGTTTTTTAATATAAGGATATGTGATAACAACCGAATTTCATATGTAGCTTTGAAAGATTATAGAACTGTATAAGTTCTCGAGTTCTTATATATGATTGACGTATATATGATCACCTTGCCAGAATTCTTTGAAAAGATTGCCAAGAATAAAAGCTGTTGCTTCAATACGAGTTCAAAATGAAGCATTATTTCTTCCGGAATCTGCTTTCTGGTCTTAAAAGTAGTAACTATGAAAGATTGTAGAGTTGTATTACTTCAATCAAAAAGATTATGCAGACAAGAGAAATTAATGTTCTAAGTACTGGAGTATTGTTTTGGAACATCCGAATAATTTTATTTCCAGAACATCAAAGTTATATTTCGGAAAACCAAACAAAATTTCCCTGCTTGGTAAAGGCTTTCTTTTTAATGTGAACCCACTCAAATATGGAAAATTACACTAGTATTCTGCAATTACTAGTTTATGGGCTCTCCTATTCATATGAAAAGAAAATACTATGTTGACATGAGATATTGTGCTTTGCATGCATAGGACATGCACAGTATACAGAGGAAGATCATCTAGCATGAACTAGGATATAAAGACAGTGCTTTGCACTCTCAAAATTTATCTACGTCAGCAAGAAATTCATGATGCTAATCAACGTATGCAAGAACTTTAATCATCTTTTATATCCAGTTACTAGTTCAGCAAGTCTTACATAATTCATGCAAGTTTATATAGTCTTCCTTCCATACTATATACAAGTATCTTCAACTTCCCCTATAGCACTACCTCACAATGCACTCCCATCTGCCAGGAATTTTTTGGTTTGAATCTTTTGGAAATTAACAATCCATCTATCCCATCTCATTTTGTGATTCAAATTTGAACTGAAACAGAGTCCAGATCAGAGTTAAATTAAGTAATTTGGAGTTTGACTTATTATTTTAAATAAAATGGCGATTGACAGTAGTAGTGTCATCCAAATCTAAAGTAAGAGGATGGTTTTGGCTATGGTCTTGAATTCCAAAAATAGAGTCTTATCCTTTAGTTAAGCAAAAAGAGATGGCTGTAAAAAGATGATTCTCTTCAATTTTTAATTTTGGCTTTTAAATCCTTGGTTTCCTGTGTTATTCAGTATTGCAGTTTGTTATTTGATGCTGATCTTGACAATTTTTTTATTTTTTAATTTATGTTTTTTTCTTGTTTCCAATTCCAGTAAATATAAGAAGGGTATTGATACAAGTGAGAATGCTTTGGCTGGAAATTTGTCAAAACACAAAGGAGCGGTAAGTTTGTGCTCCGTTTTTTTCTATTTTGATTCTGTATTATCTATTCATTTTGTGTTTTTCCACTTCAATATTGTCGTTTATGATTATGCTGGGTTGATGATTGGTTTCTCATTCACTGCTAAGGTTCGTGGCTTGGAGTTCAATTCTCTTTCTCCAAACCTTCTTGCTTCTGGGGCTGAAGAGGGAGATATTTGTATATGGGATGTATCAAGACCATC
This sequence comes from Agastache rugosa, assembly GCA_031470985.1. Lineage (NCBI taxonomy): Eukaryota > Viridiplantae > Streptophyta > Magnoliopsida > Lamiales > Lamiaceae > Agastache > Agastache rugosa. The sequence continues at coordinate 36,384,446 of CM062602.1, read as the reverse complement.
AGAACCAAGTCTATTCCCACCACTCAAGGTGTGTTACGACTAATATTTGTGGAATTATTTTGCAATAGGCAATAGAATTTCAGTTTCAACATCTTCCATACATCTTTCTCAACGATGTTTCTAAAACCTGGTGTACACAATGAGTATACACAGTTAAGCATTTTGTGTACAACACATGCTTCAAAATTTTGCTCATGCATTGCTCTATTGATACTGCTGCTTTCTAGGGGATACTGTTACATATGCAGTGCAGATAGATTAAGTCATGTGAGTAATTAATCACTGATTTGGAGCAGGAGACTTAATTTTACAAGGTATGTTGAATCACATAAATGGAAATATTATAAAGGTGAAAACAAGAAAATAAATGGAGAAAGGAGAGGGCGGAAACCATTGCAGACACTGAAGACCTGTTTCTTTGTTTTTCTTTGGTTTCCTTTCCAATGGGTGGGTAGCTTACTTTTGAAAAAGAAAGAAGCAGAACTTCTGAAAAATAAAGTACAATGATATAATTTCCTGGATGTGGCATATGATGCCACCAGTTCCATACGAACAATCAAATTTATCTCATTATTGATTTCGTAAACCTGCTTGTATACTTTTACCTAATGTACACTTTCTTGAAGAAACTATTACACAATCTTTTGTTTCTTAATCCTGAGATTTCCATTTAATGTGCCTAGTATTGGTTCATTTTTGGAGTCACACCCAAGGTTCAATGAAGGGAACTCAGACTTACTGAACTGTTTCACAGGGTAGTGGATCTGCGGAACAAGGTGAAATTTCATTTTTGTCGTGGAATAGTAAGGTTCAACACATACTGGCTTCCACTTCGTTTAATGGAACAACTGGTAAGTAGGAATCTGTTTAGCATGAGTTTTCCTTTGAATCCTTCATTTTTAATTGGAATAATTGGCATATTTGCAATTTTAGTGGTCTGGGATCTGAAGAAGCAAAAGTCAGTTCTAAGGTATCATATTTCCTGGACAATGTCAAGCTTAAGTATTCATATTTCAACCATTGAATATGAACTGATTCTTTTCCCCTGTTCTGATCCCTAATATGCCACATTGTAGTTTCTCTGATTCACCTAGAAGGAGGTGTTCTGTTTTGCACTGGCACCCTGACATTGCCACCCAACTCATTGTTGCTTCAGATGAAGATAATTCCCCTTCTCTCAGGGTAAGAATGCATTTGCTCTTAGATTAGCATTGTGTTACAAGGTATTCTCAAATTTATCATAACAGTTTACTGATGTTAATTTTCAGCTATGGGATATGAGACATATAGTGTCTCCAGTAAAAGAGTTTGTTGGGCACACCAAAGGTACGTACTTGGGGTTAATACCAAATATGTATTCCTCTTGAGAAATACTTAATTTGTTCTCCCATCCTCCCTCTCTCTCTCTCTCTCTCTCTCATGTGGCTGTTAGCATCTTCTACACTTTTTTTTTTCTTCTCATTTTTTTATGCTTTTACGAGACAACTAAGTTGGTGGTATTTTGATGACCACCTGATGACACATGTACATGAATTAATTCATATAATTATTTTCTTCTGAATCAGGTGTGATTGCAATGTCATGGTGCCCACTTGACAGCTCTTATCTCCTTACTTGTGCCAAAGATAACCGTACTATTTGCTGGGATACCGCGTCTGGAGAGGTGAACATTACCACTCAAGTTTGTTATAAAATTTCTAATGTTTTTGCTACTTTCTTTTATTCTTCATTCTTTTGCTCTCATCTTGCCACATTCAATAGTCATTCAATGTGATTTTCATGTAGATTGTGGCTGAATTACCAGCTGGAACTAACTGGAATTTTGATGTGCACTGGTATTCTAAGATCCCTGGACTTATATCAGCTTCCTCGTTTGAAGGGAATATAGGCATTTATAACATTGAGGTAGTTTCCTATCAAATGAAAATCACTTACTTCTGCTCTTTGCTGTCCTTCTGTTAAGATTGATTGTTTGAATGATGCACTAAATTGACAGAAAGGTAGACTTGTATGTACTGGAAATTTTCTTTTTAAAGTTGTTTCTTGGGTTACTATTACATGGAAGCCGGAACAAGTACCTTTTTGTATTAATCTTTATCAGATTTACCTCATAATGCATCATGACTGGATAGTGCTATAGAAAGTGTCTCAAATTAGCTACAGGTGTTCTATGCCTTCTTTGTCTCCCTAAGATGGTAGCTGATCTTTTCACCATTATGAGATTGAGAATATAAACTTTATTGTTTGACCTCATGATATGATAATAATTCAGGATTCCTGAGCTCCCTTTTTTGATATCTATTCTCACACTTCCTTGTTTACTTTCCAACGACTATAGACTTTTTTCTGTTCTGATAACATTTTTAAATTCAGGGTTGTGGTCGATATGGTCTTGGAGAGGGCGACTTTGGTTCAGGTATCATATTTCATTCGTTGGGAAAATGTTTGTTTGAGGAGTTTATAGATGGGTACAATCGACTCTTCTAGCAACCTTGTTAATTGTTTTGACAAAGCGATGACGGTTACCAGTAGTTTCCATTGGAGCCCGTTATGCCGTCGTATCACTACTAGGCCCCTATTCCGATGGGCTGGGGTGTTACACGTAGCATCATTGACATGCGTTAGTTGTACATGCTTGCTTTTACAATTTATACAACTTCTCCTGCCATTTAATTTGTGGTCCTAAAATGCATTGGAGGAGACCTTTAATGCTCCTAACATTTTAGCGATCGATATGACTTACCTTAATTTTCGAAATTGTGTCCAAACAGTGGCCTACTTTTTGTGTGATGCTGTTTAAAATATTTATGTTGTAAGTCAAAGAATGTTCACTAATTGCGTGTCTGTGCAACAACAATGCACAATGGAATGGCATGTCCAGAAATGAAGAGAAATGATATTGAGGATAAACTCTTTGGTGCATTGGCTTTGGCTGCACAATGTGTTACACCTATAGTGAATTAATGGCCTTTGTTTCAATGAGTTTTAAATGGACTAAGAAAGAAACACTGAGAAATACCTGTTGCTGAGGTAGTTTGTCTCTCCTGGATAGAAATTAAAGGTTGTGGAGGGGAACAAGGACTGAAGAAGTGACAGCTGAGGGTTTTAGTTACATTTGCAGTTTGTCTTTATTCTTGTTCATATCCAAATGTATGACATCTAAAATCAATTTCAGTATCATTACCTGTTATATGAATTACTTATGTTTCAAATTTTTCCTACAACCCAATTTCTTGTATCACCAGCTTTTAGTTATTCTTATACATTTCACGTGTCTCAGCACCATTGAAGGCCCCAGAGTGGTACAACCATCGTGCTGGAGTATCATTTGGTTTTGGAGGCAAACTTGTGTCATTTCACTATAACGAATCTTCAGAGGTATCAAGAATGAATTTTGATTGTTGATTTTTCTTGCATATACTACATTTGTGTGACCATTAGTTCTTTATCCAGGTCTATGTGCACAATTTAGTCGCAGAACAAGGTTTGATAAGTCGATCTTCTGAATTTGAAGCTGCAATAAAAGATGGGGATAGATCTTCGCTGAAACTTCTGTGTGAAAGGAAATCTCAAGAATCTGAGTATGTCTTCCGTTTCCAGCCTTATTCATAATGGGTACTGATATAAGTTATATCAATTTATCTAAATCCATGCTATTCTCCTTAGGTCTGACGAGGAAAGGGAAACATGGGGCTTTATGAAGGTTATGTTCACTGAGGATGGGACAGCAAGGTCAAAGCTTCTTGCACATCTTGGTTTCACTCTTCCAGTTGAAGAAACCAAATCTATCAATAATGAAGTCTCTGAGCAAGTGAATAGTCTCTCTACCGATGAGAGTATGACAAATAAAGAAGGAAATTCTGGAAATAAAGAATTATCCTTATATACAGCTGACAGTGGGGAAGATTTCTTCAACAATCTTCCTAGTCCCAAGGTAGATACCCCTTTGTCAACTTCTAATGATGAATTTGTCGCTGGAGACTCTATAACGGAATACCAACAAGAAATGAATGGCCAAGATGAGAGTTTCGATCCTTCATTTGATGATGCGGTACAATGTGCTTTGGTCGTTGGGGACTACAAGAAAGCTGTTGCACAATGCATTTCCGCGAATAGATTGGCTGATGCTTTGGTCATTGCTCATGTCGGTGGTGCCACCTTGTGGGAGCATACACGTGATCAGTACCTCAAGTCAAGTCGTTCTCCATACCTGAAGGTGGTTTTGTTTGAAAATTTCTATAGGTTTCTTGATGTTTTCTGCATGGAGATCCTTTCTTATAGTTGGTTGTTTGTATGACTTTCTCCATATTTGTTATACCTCAGGTTGTTTCTGCCATGGTAAACAATGACCTCATGAGCATAGCAAAAAGAAGGCCCCTAAAGTCTTGGAAGGAAACTCTTGCACTATTCTGTACGGTATGTCTTACTTTCCCTGACAAACCAAGCTGTGTGGTTGTTTCCTCACTAAACATTGACTTGTGATGCTTAATATTAGGCAAGTTCAACAACACCAGGTCTTTTTACTTTCAGAAGCATGCAATTCAGTCTATGCATACATCGACCAGTCAATTTGTCATGTATCATGAATTATGATACACTATAAAATCCCTCCCCTTTTACTTGATTTATGACATTATATGTTCAACAGTTCAAGTTGGGGAAGAGTTCTTTTTTAGTCAATTGGCCTTATTATGAACAAAAGCATGAATATATGCATACAGGTATCCATTAGAAATAAATGTGTGGAACATTTGTTCTCTCATGTCTGTAATTATCTGCGACATGAATTTGGAATTTCTAGTCAATAAATATCTGGAGTTTTAGTCAGGTTCACTTCTGAACTTAAATAAGATCGGGTATGCAGGATGTGATCTTAGTTCTGTCCTTAAAAGCTTGTGTTAGTCAGAGAACAATTTGGTGCGAGTATGTCAATACTCAATAGCAGCTTTTGAAATACAAAATTCTTTGAGGGCGTGATTGGCTTTCCATGAAATAGATGTATTATTTATATGTGCAAATGAATGTATGTCTCGGTAGGCACTTATTCTCATTGATGCTAATTGCAAAATTAATGAATTCCAATCAGCTGGTGATTTTGTCTTAACAATGGTTTGTACAATTGCTATCATTCAGTTTGCTCAGACAGATGAGTGGATTCTGTTATGCGACACTCTTGCTGCTAGGCTCATTGCGGCTGGTGATACAGCAGCAGCAACACTGTGCTATGTATGTGCTGGGAACATTGATAAAGCAGTGGAAATGTGGTCAAAGAACCTTAAAGAAGAGCACGACGGTAAAACCTACATAGACCGTCTTCAGGTAAGCTTGTATTGATAAATTCAGAAAAAAGGTTTTATGCTGGACTGAACAACTTACACACATTTTTGCCACTTCAAAGGATTTAATGGAGAAGACCATTGTTTTTGCTTTGGCTACTGGACTGAAGAGATTTAGCTCTTCATTATATAAGCTAGTTGAGAAATATGCTGAAATTTTAGCAAGCCAAGGACTCCTAACTATGGCGATGGAGTACTTGAATCTTTTGGGTACCGAAGAATTGTCTACTGAGCTTATCATCTTACGTGATCGCATAGCTCTTGCGATCAAGCCAGGTGCGCCTATGCTCCCTTTGATGCATTCTTATCATGTGTGATTTCCCCAAACTGAGTCTTGTTTTCTGAAGAAAATCTTCCCATAAGACGGTTTCCCACAGCAAGAATGTCTGGCCGATAGTAATAGTGAACCTTCCCTAACTCTGTAGGGATATTTGAGAAGGCGTGTAGGGAATATTGGACATTTGCATTTTCTCTAAAATAAATCAAGCATAAAGGTGCATTCTTGTGCGAGCAATGGAGAAAGGGATGTGTAAAAGAAGGCATTTTGGCTCAACTATTCTAGCTGCTTTCTCATCCTGATAGGCATGATTATATTCTTCTTTTCGTATTTTGCATGGTTTTCTGAAAGAATTCTAGTTAAGACTTCTATTACTGAATGTTCCTTAAAGTTCACTAAATAATGCTCCGCTTGTCCGACAACCTAATGCCCTATTTATTTGTTGTTTTTGCTTCAATTACTGAAATATGAAATTAAATTGTTGCATTCGTTTAGAAAAACAGCGCTGTGACTGGATTTAGACAATCTACATGTATTTTGCAGACACAGATATTGAGAATACTGAGGCTTATGATAAAACTCAGTTACAAACTGGACCTGCCTATAGTGCTGCTGATCAATCAAGTTATGGTGTTACTCATACATCTCAAACTTATTATCCAGTACGTATTTCGTGTTTCTCAGGATCTAGATGTTTCTGTGATTGATTAATGATTATCTTTACAATCTTCTTGTCATTTCTCCCCCTCAGCATGTAGGACCACCTCAGACGCAACCAACTGTTCCAAACAGTCCATATACTGAAAATTATCAGCAAACATCTACCTTTTCCTTCAGTAGGGATTACAACAGCGCACCACCCACATATAATCCAGTTCCACAACAAAATGAGGGTCAATCTGGCAGATTCGTTCCATCTCCCTCTATTCTAGCTCCAATGGTGATAATCCCTATGTTACATGATGTTCATCTTAAAATGTTGGTTTAGACAATTATTGGTATTTTGTAAAGCTTATTCCAATTTGTGCATATGCATGCTCAAAATTTTTACAGGGGCAATTTCCTCCTCCAGTTAATGCTCAGCCTCCCATGAAATTTGTTCCTTCTAACCCTCCTTTGTTGAAGAATGTGGAGCAGTATCAGCAGCCCCCAACTTTGGCTGCTCACTTATATCCAGTATGCTGCTCCACCTATATCACTTCATCTAATAATTTTGACCATAAATTCTGACTTTTGCCTTATCTCACTTAGGGGACTGGTAACGCTAGTTATCAACCTGGACCTCCTGGTATGTCATACGGAGCTAATACATCCCAAGTTAGACCGACTGCGGTGCAAACAATGTCCCAGGTCCCGACTCCTTCTCCACCGTCTAGATGTTTTGTGCCAGTGAGTAATCCAGGGGTGCATGGCATGAATTCATCGCAACCTCCTAGTCCTGCGCAGCCTGCTTCTGTACAACCACCTGTTGCTCCTGCTCCTCCCCCGCCAACTGTACAGACTGTTGATACTTCAAATGTACCTGGTAAAATTTCTCTCTTTTTTGATAAGTACGTAGAAAATACAATAACTTGTCAAGAACTTTCTAGCCATTATTTATTTATTTTTTTCTGAAAGAAAGAGGTTGCTTTCTAGATCAAGATGAACAGATGAGATGGAAAGATGATTGGGATGACTTTCTTAATTCTCTTGGTTCTTTTGGTTTGTGGGTAAAGAGCAGGACTATACAATTTGGGATTATCACATTTTCAGTCCTTACAAAAAAATTTGCTGAGAGTTCAACATGCATCCTGAGTATGGTCAATGTTTTCTTCATCGAAGAATTTCATGAAGTTTCATGGACTTAAGGGACATACGATGAAATTTTGTTGATAAAATTCACTCAATAGATTTGAATCCATAACTTTCACTCTGACGACCTTCCTTGTATTCATTCATATATGTTTCACTTTTTTTCTATCTGCAACAGCTTTTCAGAAGCCTGTTATCACTACTCTAACAAGACTTTTCCACGAGACGACTGAGGCATTGGGAGGTCCGCGAGCAAATCCAGCTAAGAAACGGGAAATAGAGGACAACTCTAGGAAATTAGGCGCCTTGTTTGCAAAATTGAATAGTGGAGACATATCTAAAAACGCTGCAGAGAAGCTTGTACAACTATGCCAGGCACTGGACAAAGGTGATTTTGGCACTGCCCTCCAAATCCAGGTAGACGATGAATATAATCTCCACAGTTTTCCTTCTTTATGTCAATATATTGATGCTAACGACATCATCATATAGGTTCTTCTCACGACGAGCGATTGGGATGAATGCAATTTTTGGTTGTCGACACTCAAAAGAATGATGAAGACCAGGCAAAACTTGAGATAGGTTTAATTTTCATCTCCATTACTCAGCAAAAATTCTTGTTTACCATCAACTTTTTATGGATGTACACAAATAGTGACATTTCTAGATAGCATGCTTGCATGTTAATCTTATTTTTGCTTCGATTTCATCGAGGACAATGACAGGATTGATCATAAATAGATATACACACACCAATACCATCCGGCTTCACAGACTTAGCATAATTGCTATCTAAGTCGAGTAGATTGTACTTTTTTTTGGTTAAAACTTAAATGTAATAAAAGAAATATTTACACAGAGAAAATAAATCATTAATAGAAACATTTTCTTTTCTTTGATGCTTTTCATCTTAATTTGTGAATTTGTTAAAAATGTTGCTCTTAATTTCCACTGAGAGAGTATCCATTAAGTAGGATGTATTGTTTCTCTCTCTCTCTCTCTCTCTCTCCCTCCCTCCCTCCCTACTTGTGATGTTTATTCTATGCGATGCAATGCAATGGTTGGTGAATTATATTATATGGCTGCTCGGTCCCTAAACTCCAACTCGACCAAGTTGATCTTCAAATACCCCATCCTCACACCTACATATTATTATAGTGTTAATTGTTAAATTAATTTTTGAAAGAGCAATTCTCGTTCGTACTATTATCAAATTACCACTAGATACGATAATTTAACAAAACAAATAGTATAATTTAATTTTCATTTTAATTGTTGTGATTGATATATATATATATATCTATTACTATTATAAAACAGTATATTCTTATAAAATTAATTTTGGCTATTATATCTTTATAATATACTATTTTAAGGGCTTTAGTATAATATAATATTACACTCATATTTATTACTATTATAAAAGAGCATATTTATTATTATTATTATTATTATTATTATTATTAGCTGCACTTTCTTTCAAATGTCACATGTTCCTTTTTTTTTTCTTTTAGTGGCTTGGGTATTTGAAAGTTTGGATATATTTGAAATATTTTGATAGTTAATAGTTTGAGTTATTTTGGATAATTTGGTTGTTTTGAAATTTATAAGTAAATAGATATAGTGAGGAATTCGAGCACTGATTCTCTTTAAAAATATATTTTTGCATTCTAATTCAATAGACTAGAATGTTCCAGTACAGATGATTAAAAAAAATGAGTTGTTTATTTATAATAAAATTGGAAAAGAAAAATAATTTTTTTTCGTATTTGTATCAAATCAAGTAAAAGATTGAAAGAAATTTATTATAAATTTTATATAATAATTTATGAGTTATGTTGAAGATGTTTATTACTCCCTCCGTCCACGATAAATTTGCCACAATTTCCTTTTTGGTCCGTCCACAAAAAATTTGCCACATCCATTTATGGTAATAGACCCAACACACCTCACTTACTTTTCCACTCACAACACAATTTAAAACTATATAAAAGTGGGACCCTTATTCTACTCACAATACAATCAACCAACAAATTATTAAAACTCGTGCCATCCACAATGTGGCAAATTTATTGTGGACGGAGGGAGTATTTTATTATGGAATATTATAGTTTTTAGGAAAGTTTTGAAATAGTAAAACAATCAACGCCATTAACGGTCAGATGTTCAAGAAACAGCTTTCCTTCGGCCCAGGAAACAACCTTTTTCGATCATGGCGACGCCGTTGTCAAGAACGTTCAAATCACTGAAACCCCATTCAAATTCCGTTCTTCTCCTTTCCAAACCAGCAAATTCGTCACAAATCCCATCAAATATTTTGCCCCAAGTCCGATCTTCGAAGAAACCCTCTTCATCTGCCTCAACATCTTCACCCAATCCGTGGACTGTTTATCTAATCCTCTCCACCAATCCACCCATCAAGACTTATGTTGGTGTCACCAATAATTTCTCTCGCCGGTAACAAATTCTCCTTTCTATATAAAGCTTTTTTTTACTCAAGAATTATGATCGAATTCGTCGGAATTTTGAATTTGTTACTTGTTTTAATCTATTGCAATTCGATTGGAATTTCTTCCCGAACTGTTCCTGCCGTATTTGTGTGCATTTTCACCATATGACTGTGTAGTCTATTCTATATAAGATAATAAGTGTGTATATAACAAACATTAATGACTTAATGTTGTGTATTTTAATTTTTTTTTTTTTTCTGTTGGAGTTGGGGGAGGGAAGAGTGAGGATTGAATCTTTATCTCCTGTATTTATTAAATTCTGCTTTTGAAGTAAATTCATTGTGTTGATTAATTTTTCTTGCCTGAAAAAGTTCCAGCTCAAATAGATACTATGTTTGTTCTTTTGGATATATGTCTAGTGCGATGATGTTCCATTCACTGAGATTTTTGCTTTCGTAGCTTGAAACAACACAATGGCGAGCTAATAGGTGGTGCAAAAGCATCCAGTGCAGGAAGACCATGGACTTGTGCGTGTCTTATACAGGGATTTATTGATAAAAGTAAAGGTAACTAACCTATTTAAGAGTTCTTGAAAGATCACTCAAAAATATCTGCAATCTTGCTGCTGTAACTTTGTTATCAGTGCTATTTCAACGTGTTCGTTTTACCACTGCAATGGCTTTTCTATGCTCTTAGACACAATAAAGCTTCACCTCCATTCATGCATTGTTTCAGCAGCTCTTCTTAGTTCAAGTTAGTGAAAATTTCTCCAGTTATCATGTATACTTACTTCTGTTTTAGAGTTTTAATAGGACAAAATAGACATTTGCTTTCCTATATAAAAGTTATAGTTCCTTAAGAAATAAACTTCAGATAGTCACCGATGTTTACTAGAAACCAAATAAATGGTCACCTACATTCTGGAATAATCCCTTGAACTATGAAAAGTACTGATGTTTATGGCATGTGTTTATGGAATTCTATCATGTATTGTCTAGTGACACGGTCCTTTTCCATACTGTAGCATATCAATTTGAGTCGAAGTGGAAAAGCATCTCAAAAAAATTGCCACGCAAAAGAAGTGGCAAGAATCAGGAGCAAGCAGAGAATTCACAGCGCCTGCTATTACAGCATAGATATGCAGCTCTAAATCAACTCAAGGATTTCATTGATTGCGGTAATTTGGAAATCAACTGGCACTTGGATCCTACATAATTCATTAACTGTGAGTGTATCTCCCCTAACAAACTTCAACCGGAGTAGATCATAGATCATATTAAAATTCTGAAAAGTTTGTTTTACAGTAAAGGTTGGTGCTGCAACTGTAGGACAACAGCGTGATGCCAATGAACTCGTGGTGGCAGTACATAGAAGGTTCAGAGGTCTTAAGATACGGGAAATCCCCGTTCCTACTTCTCATTGTAAAGGTAAATCTTTACTATCTGGTTCGGATCCTATAATCTGGAACTTAGGACAGGGAAAATGAAGGTCCAGTCATTGGTATTTACCAAAAAAAAAAAAAAAATCAATTGGTTTTCCCCGTTCTGATGTTATAGTTATTTATTATACTCGTAAGAATATTTATAAAATGGAGGAAAGTTCCTGCATATATAATGAAGAGTGATTCAATTTATGTCCAGAGATTCCCCATATAAACCTTATTCCCAAACAACCCTCAAGAGATATTATTGTCATCAACATTGTCACTTGAAGCTGAAGGACATAACTAGCTCTCAAGCTATGTATCTCACTCTGAATTTCTCATATCGGTGTCGTGGTCGTGGCCGTGGATGAAGGGGGTGAAAACAACCCACCCTATGTGGTTCTAAGTAATTTTATGCTTTGTTTGGATGTTTTGTTATAATTCAGTGTGTCAACATTTCATTATTTTTTCTATTCTTATAAGGTAAAAAACATGTATTTTCTTTTTATCAATGTGTAATACATTAATTGGTGATATCATAAATATATTCATTTATATCAGAAGTAATAGTAGATCATTCAAACCATTATTTCTCATCAATCTCTCTCTCTCAAAAATGTCGGTTCGCTTTTTTATTTCCTAGCATATCTTTTGAGTTAGGTAAGAGCACCTCCAATGGGGAGGAAGAATGTGATTTGGCAGACGGTGGCAAGGTTTCACTGGAGGAGGAAGAAGAATTGAGTGTGTTTTTAAATATTTATAATTTATTTTCGGACAAAATGATGTCATTTTGGTCTTATGTATGATTGGTTATTTGAGCATAAACTAGATTTACCCGCGCGCGTTGCGCTGCGCTGTGTGATAATTAGTGTTTTAATTAGTAGTATCAAAAAATTAATATATATTTCAATATATATTTATATTGTAAATGATTCTCCAAAATTATATAATTACGTTCATTAGTATTATTAATACACTTAATTTTTACTTGATTATTAATACAATTATATTATATATATAATACTTATGTTGAATATTAAGATTTAAGATTTCAAGTTAAGAAACTCATCCATACAAATTTAAAAATAAAGCATCACCAAATAATATATTTTACCAAAAAATTGTAACATAGTAATAAACAACTTTTTTTTAGATAATTACAAAAGTATATATATAATGTCAAAGTAATAAGCAACTTTACTGCAAAATGTTGTCATTTAAATCACAAAATTAATTTTTTGGCGGCATCAATGAATGGTCATTTTTTTGTGAGCAGATGAGTGGTCATTTTGAATGGGTAGACATTAAGACTATTGGGCTAAGCAGGAAGTACGTGCATAAGGCATGCAGAATGGGAGAAATTAGTACATGAATGGACGGAAAAAAACATTTTGTAATTATTCTGCTTTAATATAGTAATAGATTCCACACACTCTTCTGGTTGCCAATTAGACTATTTGGTGCCGGAAAAGTAGCATAAATTCCTAGCCTCTTTATGGGTTCTCTGTTGTTGCTGGATGGCTAAAATTATATAGTTTTTGCCGAGTATGATCAAAATGTTACAATCTTTATGATTAGTAAATTGGATTTTTTAATGTAAAAGTGTGATTATTTTGCCATGATCGATTTTTTAATTGAAATGATAGTGGTTATTCTTTGGGAAAAAAAGAGATCGTGACTTTTAGCATCTAATGAATCAATCTATAAAAAAATTTAAATAAAATGAAAAATCAGTCTAGTCAATTTATCTTAAGTGAGAGAATCCGAGATATCGTAATTTTTTACCTAAACTTTATGAGAAGAAGAATATGTCGGAATGATGGGGCAATTTGTCGGAAAATTTGAATGTAGAGCGGTCGGAGCTGCGGGAAAGACGGCCAAAAGTTACTGAAAAAGCGGTCTCGATGAAGAAAAGAAATTACTACTACTACTATTCTTTTTCATTCCAATTTTGGATCCCAACGCAAAAAATCAATACAAATAATATAATATACACTTTTTTCACACTCGCTTACTTTCAACGAGTAGGACTTTTCCCTCAAAACAAAAAAGAAAAAAAAAACAAACTAGTAGGACTTAGTTGGCTCTGCTTTTTAACATTCCCATCTCTTTTTATCTTTACATTTTTTATTTTCGTATTATATACTCATATATTTTATTTCATTCGTCCTAGGTTAGTATGATTCAACTAATATTTTATATCTTATATATAATTAAATATGCACCACATTTTTTGGGGAGGGTGTAAATTTTAACATAACCCATCTCTCTTTTTTAAGGGATGAAAAGTGTTTTTTTTTTTCTTTTTCTTTTTATTACTTATTAATTAATGCCTTCCTCGTTCGAAATTTTTGCGTACATTATTATTAAGACTGAAACATAATGGCACCTCCAGGCTCCCGTATTCTGAGTCACCCAAGATAAAAGAAAAAAGAAAGGGAAAAAAAAAGCATGTGATATCCCAATATCTAATGATATGTACTATCTCCCATTGAATTTTATTTATGATACAAAAGAAAATAAAATAAAATTAAAAAACTCAAATTTTATATGCGTTTAATTTAATTTATGTAAATTTAATCATTATTTCTTTATGTATATAGATAGGGAAAGTTATAATTTAATAAATATATATTGATATTTTCACGATTACGTAATAATCTAAGGAAAATATTAATTAGATATTCGAACTATTAAATTTTTCACAATTATATCTTGAACTTCAATTTTCAGCGACGGAAAACACACGTAGCATGCCAAAGCTGAGCTAGATTTCAATAAAAAGATTTAAAATTGAGTTAAAATTTTAGATTTAAATCTTTTTGAAAAATCTAGCTCAACTTCCAACGTGCCACATGTAATTTTTATTGATGAATATTGAAGTCAATAGCATAATTGTGAAAAGTTCAATAGTTTAAGTTAATTGTTATCTTTTTCGATCCGGATGAAATTATGAAAATGTCAAAAAAAATAATGTATGCAATTTTTACTACGTAAACATGTATTTAAAACACACATGAAGTTTCAAGTAGATTTGTCGAACCTTAAAACTCGTAAAAGATGACATTATCATGTGACGTCCTACAACACATACAAATTTTACTCCATAGTTTATTCTAGATATTTTGTACCTTTATATGCAAAAATAAATTTAATATCAAATGCAACATAAAGTTGGAGTTTGGTTTCATAAAATGCAGTACATTAGTTTCTTCTATTTAAGTTTCTTCACTAACACAGACTGTAAACCACCCACAAATCAATTCATTTACGTGTTGAAATTAGTAATTCCTTTGAAATGCAGTTACTTTGATTAAATCAACGAACATAGTTTATTATGCAATCCAACTTGTCCATTTTCCAAGTTTTTATCCCTTCATATAGAAGTTAAATATTTCTTCTTTTTTCATTAATCTAAATTAAACATATAATCAATTCCGCCGACTAATTTTAATAGCTAGGCTAGCAACCTTAATCTAAATCTGACAGCAGCATCTAACATCGTAGCTAAGACACTATAGGAGTATAACAAACCTGTTACAATTAGCAATAAAAATTAAAATTAAGTGAAACAAACATATAATCTGTTCAGCTAAGTTCATGCTAGGCCGAGCACAAAAAATTCGAATCATGGAAAAAATCAAAAATTTATTGGTGATACAATAAACAATTCTAACATTAGAGTAAATCGTAATATATTTTTAACGTTATGTAAAAATTACATCAATCCGCGTAAATTTAATGATTTTTAAAATTTTTAATGTCGCCAAAAATTATATTACGAGTTGAATTGTCTAAATTTGATTCAATAAAGAGTTCATGTTTCTTTTTGTGTTCGACCTAACATGGACTTCACGGTGTAATCTTATTACTTGTATTACTACAACTACACTTCTTTCAGATGGCGCGGTTGAATTTTTCTTTGAGTGATGCTATTCGACCATAATTAATTTAGTCGATTAAGTAAAAATTATTCAATTTTGTTAGATATTTGATTCATATAAAAAGTATGATTATATATTTTATGTTAGTGTTTATATTTTTTACTTAAATTCTATCATGATTAGTGTAAATATATTTCTTCCTTATTTTGTCGACAAAAATCTTTGTATTACCTTTATTATATCTATCAAGATTTATGTTACATCTAAATCCAAATATATCAAGATAAATTTGTACAAATTAAATATTTTAAATATTACAAGTCATTTAAAACTAAAAAAAATTAAATAAACTGAATTTTTGTTTTTTGTTATTCAATCACATTATGCCATAATGTGTGCATAATTTTTTTTTCTTTTGCTTCTAGAGAGAGAGTGGCCGGCCATTGTCAAATCACATGAGCATTTATATTTCTTCACTCTTTGATCAAACAATTTCATAATCCATTATCTAATCCAGTCAACTCCTCTCTCTCTCTCTTCTCTCTCTCTCTTGATGTTCGCAGTTGTTCAGTTATAGTCTACAGTTCCACACCACCTACCAGCTATCCCAAACTTGCAAGCACATATGCATTTGCTCGCATTCAACATCACATAACAATTCAAGAATCGTGATGGGTTATCTCTCATGTAAAGCAGAATCATCAATCTCGATCACCGATTCCCACGCCTCAACATCATCCCCTCCCTCCAACAAATTCCGCCACCACTCAGAAAAACCCAAAGATAAACCCATCAAAATCCAAGAATTCAACTACAAAGATCTCGAATTAGCCACAAACAACTTCTCACAGACAAAGCTGCTGGGCAGGGGCAGCCATGGACTCGTCTACAAAGGCGTCCTTCGCGGCGGCCGCCTCGTCGCCATCAAGAAGCCCTCCAGAGCTGCTCAAAGAGTGTCGATTTCCGAAAACCCAACAGAATTCGAGAATGAATTCGACATCCTGTCGAAGCTGCAGAGCCCCAGATTAGTCAATCTCGTTGGCTTCACAAGGAACGACTCCCAAGATCGGCTTTTGGTGGTGGAGTTCATGAGCAACGGTACTCTTTATGATGTTTTGCATTCCAATTCACGGCCTCCCAATTGGGGGAGGAGGATAAAACTGGCTTTGCAAATCGCAAAAGCTATCGATATATTGCATTCTTTGAATCCACCTGTAATTCATAGAGATATTAAATCTGCTAATGTATTGATTGATAGAAACTTCAATGCAAGATTGGGGGATTTTGGGCTGGCTTTGAGGTGCGTGGATGATTGTAGGTTGAGGTCTACTCCTCCTGCAGGGACAATGGGCTACTTGGATCCTGGTTATGTTACTCCTGATAATTTGAGTACTAAAACTGATGTCTTTAGTTTTGGGATATTGCTTCTCGAGATTATTAGTGGGAGGAAGGCAATTGATGTCGCGTATTCGCCTCCTTCCATTGTTGATTGGGCTATCCCCTTGATTAGGAGAGGGAAACTGCTGTCTGTATATGATCCTAGGATTGTGCCGCCTAAGGATGCCTCCACATTGGCGGTGGTGGCCGCCAAATGTGTGAGGACTTGTAGGGAGAGAAGGCCATCGATGAAGGAGGTGGTTGAGTGTTTGAGTGAGTTGAGTAGATTAGTCCCACTTCATTCTTGGAATGGTATTGCTAATCCTTGTTTGATGGTGGATACTGTTGGTAAGCCGGTGCAGATGCAATCAAGAAATGAAGCTCACTTGATTTCCAAGGGTATTATTGACAATGGTGTTGGAACGCCATTGTCACACCCACGGAGAGTGCACTCGGACTTGGGGGTTAGGAGCAACTTGATGGAATTGATGTCCGGCCCTAAAGGCGAGTCTGAATTTCTTGTTGAGGATGATGGTGAATCTAAGTCTGGGTCCAAGAAAAGGGTGTCGAGTTTCAGGTTTGAAAGTGGTAAGTTTGTAGGCAGGAGTAGTATTCGGTCAATGGTTCTTGGTAATGATAGAGATACCATACCTTCCATAATGGCAAACCATAGAGGAACTGTTAATGACGTTGCAAACTCGCCTATTTAGTAACTCAACTGCAAGCATAAGAACACATTATAGAGCCTTCTTGCTAATTGGAAACTGATCAAAGCTCGAATATGTAAGCTTCTTTAACTTCTCCATATTGTTGTAGATTATTATAGATGGCATTTGATTGAATTTCTTTGTGTTTACAATTATCAATTCAAGTGTATATCAATCCTGGTGCACCACTTGTGCATTAGCCTTGGGTGTTGTTCTATTTTTGTTCCTGATTATGAATAATTGTCCTTGTTTGCGTTGTAACGAGCATCATCCTGTATCCCAGTTTGAAATTTATTCAGATTTTTGGGTGTTAGTTGCATTTGTCGATTAGTTTGTCCATCGTCGTGTATAAGCATGGGATTCTTGTGTAATGATCTCATCTCCATAGCAGAAAAGAAAAGCAGTCAATATCTGCATTTAGAAGGGAAGTTGTAAGTAAGCAAGCTGTCTGTTTCACCCTTTACTGTTGCAAGGTCATTGTTGCCCCAAATTTAGCTAACATAGAATAAAAAAGATTCTCAACATTTTAATTTCTATTTTCTTATGTGATTTTTGGTACTACTCCATTAATTATGTATTGGATATTTCCTGTCATTTTCTGGAGCAGTTGTTTTAGTAAACATGAATAGTAGTTGTATTGGATATTTCTTGTAATTGAAAGTTGATTCAATGCATTGTGAAATTCTCTTCTTCTTGATGTTGGAAGTTTCCATTTGAACTGACATGGTTTTGGATCTATGTAAATTGTCTTAATATGCTTGTCTTTTTTTATTGCATAGGTTTGTTATCCAGTAAGAATTTTGATACAAGACAGTCATTTTCATCATTGTTTTGTGCTTTATAATAAGAGGCAGTTGTCATTATTTATATCATTTATAATGTAAGACTAAGTGAGATTCCATAAATAATGTTAGTTGGTAAAAAAAAAATGACATTATTATATTGTGGTCCTTGCTGGTTTGGATCTGTGAGGAAGAAGATTGTTTGGCAGGATTCTTAAGTTTCTTCCCTTGCTGGCCACGTGTCTTTGTTTAGTGTTTTCCCTCACTCTTCTCTGTAAACGGTATTGCTGTCATTCCTAAGAATTCTGCAAAAACCTCTATATTTGAGTATTTAACCCCTCATATAGGTGCACACTAGCAGAGATTTATCCGGTTCGCACTGAAGGTAGCGGTTATGGATTTTACAATATCATTAAAAAAAAAAAAAAAACCTCATATAGGTTGCCCTACTATATGTAGCGTCGGATTTCTGAGACCCAAATTGAGCTCGTTGCACATGATTTGTTTACGCAATCTATCTCACTCGTATGATTTGCATAGTTTTGCAATGGTAAAAATTTGAACTAATGCACACTTTTCAATTGGTGGTGAAAATCCATTGGTATTCGGTTTGGATTCTCACAAATTTTGTGTCCAATTCGTGTTTCACAATTAAATTTATTATTTTAATAATATTTATTATAAAAATTAAATTTATTAAAAAATTGCACATTTATAGAAATACTCCAGCACAGTAGCACGCCCTACTGTGCGTGGAAAGAAATAATAACGAGACTTGCTATATAATTCTATAAATTGATCTACCCCGCTCGTTTTGTTTAATTCAAGAATATAAAGTGATTAATTTGACCAAGTATTGATATGAATGTAATGATTTAATGAACGAAATGATATAATTTCTGTAATTGATATGTAATGAAAAATTACTTCAAATAATTCCCCAAAACAACTCAAAAAAGATAAAAATAAAAATAAAAATAAAATTCAAGTTTCTCCAACGACGGTGGTCCCTCCACCGAAGAGGTTCACATATTCAAAAATCACACTTCGCTCTCAAGTCTCAACAATCTTCACGTTAAAAATGAAATAAAAAATAATTCATTTTTTTTAAGGAAAAAAATAATTAAATTGAACTGCAATAATAATTAATAAATAGAATATTAACAGCATATTGATTAATTAATAATATTTCATGGTTTTTAAAGAGGGTTAATGGCCTGTAAATTCCTAACTTTCAACAATTTCTGGTTTTGCTTTCCACTTAAAAGATTCTGCCTGTAAATTCCTCAACTTTCAGTAATTTCTGATTTTGCTCTCCACCTAAAGATTTTACCTGTAAATTCTTCAACTTTCAATTGTTTCTGATTTTGCTTCCAGAGATGGCATCCGGCAAGAATAGTTTTGGAAATTTATAGACGTGGCTTAAATT
The DNA here is from genome assembly GCA_031470985.1 of Agastache rugosa. NCBI lineage: Eukaryota > Viridiplantae > Streptophyta > Magnoliopsida > Lamiales > Lamiaceae > Agastache > Agastache rugosa. Next base: position 36,364,990 of record CM062602.1, on the reverse strand, counting down.
AATCTATGTGGCACTCTCGTGGCATATCTGTAAATTAAAAAAGTAAAAATATTTCATGTCATCATCCCCACCCCTCTCTAAGTCTTGTTCTCCCATACTTTCTTTCATTATCGCAGAGATAATTCAACCGAAAAAATACAGATCATGCGCAAGATTGTATGAGTGTGAATAGGATTTAAAAATCTTGTGATTTTATGGATGTCTTCTAGCGCATGATCTGTATTTTATCGGTTGAATTTATCTCTGCGAGAATGAAAGAAAGCAGAAGAGAACGAGTCTGAGAGAGGGGTGAGGATGATGACATGAAATATTTTTTATTTTTTTAATTTACATATATGTCACAAGAGTGCCACATAGATTAATTTAAGCCATGTCTATAAATTTCCAAAACTATTCTTGCCGGATCCCATCGCTGGAAGCAAAATCAGAAACGTTGAAGAATTTACAGGCAAAATCTTTAGGTGGAGAGCAAAACCAGAAATTGCTGAAAGTTGAGAAATTTACAAGCAGAATCTTTAGGTGAAGAGCAAAACCAGAAATTGTTGAAAGTTGAGGAATTTACGGGCCATTACCCGGAGAGCCAGACTTTGAAGCGACCCTTACGTGTACGAATTTTTTCCATATTTCTGGATTATTGTAGAATATCCCTTTACTCTTCTCATAATCGAAAATAGAGTTTTAAGTTCTCCTGGATTCTTGGACGTTCGTCAAATTAATGATATCTGGCCTTCCTACTTAGAGGTAAAGATTACGTCTTGATAATTATGTTTCCTCGAATATGTTGCTTTAGATGATTAATGACATAAAGTGTATTACTTTTTTGGGTCTCGGGTTTTTGTAAGAAATCTTAGTTTGATTTGCTATTGGGTGTAATTCAGTTCCAAATGGTTATTGTCTGAGGAATTGCCAAATATGTGGACATAATTTGCATTTTGATTACTATTTGGATGCTTGATATTCGTAAGGTTTTATCATTACAACATTGTACCCTCTGAACCAATTGTGTGATCAATGATCGTATCTAGTTCAATTTCTCTCATTTGAGAGGAGGTTGTGCCTTCCTGGGATTAGATTGCAAGAAATGTATTTTGAAGTTTGAGAGAGGGTGGAAAGAATGAGTTGAATTTATAGAATTCGATAATGTATTTGGAACAGGGGCGAACTTAGAAAAAATCTTTGGTGGGGGTTATGTTTTCTAACTTTTGAGCTCGATATTTCAAAAAGACAATTTTCCTGCGATTTGATTTGTTGATGGGGGCTTTTGCATAATAATTCGCACAATATAGAAAGTACCAACAATTTGACGAATTTATAAGAACAACCCCCCCCCCCCCCCAAAGTGGATCCTTCCCTGATTTGGACCAAAATCTTTTCTCAGGAATCGTTGTTTTTCATGAAGTATGCCAGCAGCTCATCAAGTAGATTTTATCCTCGTTTTCTTGAAAGTAAGGGAGGGGGCAGATTGAGTTGTAATGGAAGTGCCAACATTGCTGATTTTAACTTGGAAAAACCAAAGAAGAGAATAAATGATTGTGAGAGATAATTTCATGCCTATTAGTAGAGCTTCTTGATCTTTCTCACTCGCTAGTGCAACTTGAATGTGTTGTTGTAATGTAATGACTTCTCATTTGGTTTATCCTTTCAGATAGTGGCTGTGGACAATGGAGATCATTTCTTGCCATGCCGCACGCCACTGTTATATTGTAGACTTTAGAGGGGTAAGCCTCTCGAGTTTACAGAGATCCAAGCTTCCCATATTAAGGGGGAAGAGGTTTTTTTATTTTTTATTTGAATCAGGGTCTGCGTCTTCAAGATATTCTCACCTTGATAGTCTAAGGTTGAATAGAATCTATAAACATCAATCCTCTCGTGACAAGTATGCAAATGCTGGTTCAAGTGTCATAAATGAAACTTTTAACTCTTATGTACTTGATAGTGAAGAGGGTGGGAGCAGTGCGACTGATAGTGTTCAGTCAATTCCCAAGGTCTCGATTCCTAGTTTGCCAGACGAAGAAAATGGTGATAATGCAGCTTCCATTAGCAGCCGTTTCTGGGAGTGGAAGCCAAAATTAAGTGTTCATTATGAAATATCAGGATCTGAAAACATCAATTCCCCACCGGTTCTGTTTCTACCTGGATTTGGTGTGGGGTCATTTCATTATGAAAAACAACTTAAAGATCTCGGTCGTGATTATAGAGCTTGGGCTTTGGATTTTCTCGGTCAGGGGATGTCGTTACCTGTTGAAGATCCAACTTTGCAATCTCAAGATGGAGATAAGGGCTCGTTAGATGGAGAAAAAAGTGTTTGGGGATTTGGAGATGAAAGTAAGACTTGGGCCAAAGAACTCGTTTTTTCTGTCGACTTGTGGAGGGATCAAGTTCGCTATTTTATAGAAGAGGTATCGGAGACTTTCTGGATGTTATCGTATTTTCTTGAACAATTTGTTTCTTAGATCACCAGATAAATTTTTAGGAATTAAAGTGGATGCTTTCATGCTTTCTAAGCTATATAACTAGAATTAAAAGTCCAAAGACTAAGAATCTATCTTTCAATTTAACTCTACACATGCACAATTTTTACAGAAGTCCTTCGGTTTTATTCTTCTAATTTTTAATTTCTGCTCGATGTTTAAGAAATCTTACATTTTTACTCTTTTATTAATCTCTGTTTACTACATGATATACTAATATGTTTTATTGCATTAATACATGTATTACCTGTTGTGCTAAAAAGATCTTTATCCTTAAGTTTAATGTGAAAATATAACTGCAAAATGAAATTCAACTTTAAGAATTTCTTGGAGTTGAGCTTTTTTATGGTAAAAGTTCACTGCATTCTTTCAAACAGTGGATATGTGGAAGTCGAGAGACGAATCACAGTGGAAATGGTTTTCTACGACTACTTTGTTTTCCTCCGTATTTACCTTAGGTTTTTCACTTGTTAATGTTCTTCTATGGTTCCCTTTCCATTTTTGGTTCCTTGAATTGAACTACATTTGTTGAAAAATAATTTATGCACACAGTTGAAATTGGTTATCTGCTTCCAATTTGGCACCATTTACCTTGTCGGCAGTGAAGCATTTAAAAGAGCTTTTTCTGCAAACGACTTACATTATTCAAACCAAATCCTGTGAATTATTTGATAACAGCATCGATTTCTTTAGCTGCTATATTTGGCTTACCATATTTGTCTTTTTTTTTTTTTGTGAGCTAAATATCTTGAGTTCCATTGCTCCGAGCTGTCATTGCAATTTTTCTTAAGAAAAATGTTTATCTTAAACATTCTTCTAATTCTCCTTTCTTTTTTCTCTCTTGCACTGTAGGAGTTTCGAACTTCCCAACATCATTATACATCGTTTGTTTATTAAGTAATCTGGCATCTCTAGATTGAAATACTGATATCTTCCATTGCTCTTTGATCTTATAACTAAATAGTTGAACCAATTCGTTACAGAGTTGAAGTAGTGCACCGATATTGCAGGTGATTAAAGAGCCTGTTTATCTAGTCGGCAATTCTCTGGGAGGATTTGTGGCTCTGTATTTTGCAGCATGCCACCCTGAGCTGGTAAAAGGTGTAACATTGCTCAATGCAACTCCTTTATGGGGATTTCTAAAAGATCTCCAAGACTATCGCGGCTCTTTCCCTGGGCAGGAACATTCCCTCTCCCGTCTCGTCTCAGGAAGTTCATAGAAATTCTGTAAGTCCTATAAATCATTTGTCCTACTATTACTGAATCTGGATCCTATTATTATTCTAGATGGCAGAAAATAAGTGATCCCAGAAGTGTAACAGAGATACTGAAGCAAGTGTACTCAGATCACACAACCGAGGTTGATGGAGTGTATTCTCGTATCATTGAGACGACACAACATCCAGCGGCTGCTGCGTCTTTTGCTTCCATTATATTTGCCCCTCAGGGACAATTAACCTTTGAGGAAACTTGGTGTCAAACCCGAGTTGCTGCACATACGTGTATGTATATATATATTCTCTCGTTCTCGTTTCCCAAGTTGCCGGATGAACAATACGCCCATATGTCTCGTGTACGGGAGTTTGCAGGTGAAACGGAGAGTTCCAGATGCTCCATATTACGAGATTAGCCCCCACGACGAGGTTCCTGAGGTAAGCCGCTTGGTCTGTGATGAATTAGAAGGAATCCAATTTCCTTCCTTAAGTTTGAAATTATTGGTGAATTTTCTCCTGCGGGGTTGGATCAAGAACCTGGAGTCGGGCGGTTTAGTGGCGCTGCCTTTTGTTGATGGCGAAGGCAGCGGCTACGGTGTGAGTAAGGAGTTGGAATTTACGAGAGACGGTTGGAGAAGACGGGTGAGGGTGCAATTCCATGGCTCCAACTTCTCAATCTGGAATTGGTTAAATTTTCAGCTCAAAGCTCTATATATGTAGAAGACGATGATGCTAGCTCTTTTGTTTTTTGTATATTCATTCATAATTTTTTTGGTTATTAGTCTTGCCTACTCAAACATCATCATCTCCAATCACTCTGTATAAATTATTGTATATTTTTGCCTAGCTCTCCCTTCCCCTATGCCCTTAAATTTTGTAACATTTCACTTATATCATCATCTTCCTTACATATTCAGGTTTTTCAACCTAACGTTAGAAGCAACTATTGTGCTTTTGGGCCTTCCTTTTTTTTTTTTTCCCCTGGCCGATGATTGTATCCAAGTGCCCTTCTTATTTATTTTGTTTACATTTTTTCTTTAATTTTTTTACTTAATTCCAATTAGGGTTTATTAATCCACAATTAAGTTTTATTAAGCTTCAATTAAGATTTATTAATCCGAGTAGAATTTATTAATTCCCAATTAGGATGTATTAATCCTCAATTAAGGATTAAGGTTTATATTAATGAACTAAAAATTAAAAAAGAGAGGCTACTCTTGGATTTATAAAAGCGATTTTTCTTACATTTAATTTGAAGCCCAATACACATGAAACAAAATGGCTTAACTATTTTTGTGAATAAACGAAGGCCCAAATACACCATAATTCGATACTTGGATGGACTATGCTACATGAACAGCCCAATACAAATTCCGTAATTGTTTAAGATGAATAAAAATGAACTGAAGCCAATATGCAACCCTAGCTACCGAGAAGAAGAAGAACGAGGAGGAAGGAAAAAAAAGAACAAGGAGGGAGAGAGAGAGAGATGGGTAAGAGACCGAAGAGTTCAAGGAAGGGAAAGAAAGCATGGAGGGCTAACATAAGCACCGAAGATTTTGAAGATTATTTCGAGAAATCTACAAAAGACGCTCTTTCCGGTGGTTCTTTGGCTGATGCCCCTAGTGATTCTCTTTTCTTCGTTGATAAATCCAGAGGTACAGACCGAATCCTAACTTTTTAACACGGTCGTGTTTAATTTTTGCATATGATATAGAAAAACTCGAGCAAACCGAGCATGTGTTTATTCTAGTGATTTTTTTATATGCTTTGGAATTTGAATCTTAAGTCAGTTAGTAAAGCTTCCAAGAAAGGCTTTGTTGATATGTGAAACAATTTGGTGCTAGTATTTCTCGTTTGTTTCTCATTTGTATAAGTAGTAACTATAAGCTCGATGCCATCTCAGACAAACAAAAAAATAAAAAAAAACTGTAAGCTCTGGTAGGAAGTTATGAATTGCTTTAGAGAAGTTCTTGATTGCTATTGGATTTTGTAATTGATAGTTCGAGCTTTTCCTATCTGAAACAAGTTGATATATATATTTGTATTGTGTGAAGTGGAGTGGACGACTAATCGGTAGCTGGTCTCTGAAATTGACAACACTTCATTTCTTGATGTAGTTTTTGATTTCTTGAAGGGGCTCATATTACTTGGGTTTTGTCTTATTTCTTATTGAACTGTTTCCAAGTACAATATATAAATAGAGGATGTCTTGCGTCTTCTTGAGATTCATGATCATTTCAAACTGTAACGGAATGGAGTTTTTTATTTGCAGATCTTTCTATCAAGCGAAAGATTGAGAAAAACAGAGAAAAAGTACTGCGATGTGATAGTGTGTTGCAGAGAAATCCTTTTATTAAACCTATTCCATCCTCTATACAGAATAAGAAAAAGTCCAAGAGAAAGAGTAAAGCTGTACCAACAGCAGAAGATGAAGATGCTGCGCTGGACATCCTCAAGGTTAGTTTTGTTTGGAATTTCTTCAGTGATTGTGCAAGTAACTTACTGAAGCTAATTCTTATATCTGTATAATCCAATCTTTTTAGGATGAAAGTGCACATGATTCCGGAGTTGTCGACTTATGGGATGAGAAAGGTAACTTTGTGTGTATGCGTGTGCATAAATACGTACATACTGATTGCCATCTCTATCAACTGTGGTTAGTGACGGCCATTGTTTTTTTTCTAATAGAGGTTGCTATTCACTTTTGCAGGAGAAAATGATGCCAAAATAAAAAAGGTGTAACATTATTTGCTGTGCACTTTTGCATTTGCATGTGTAGCCAATTATATTACTCAAGGAAGCATTATGAAAAGAGTAGTATTTGTTGTATGTTAGAGATTCTGTTAGTTTCTCAGTTGTCACCTTTTGCACTAGAGCTTCTTAATTAACAGTTATTAATTACAGAAACCCAAGTTTTCCGTTATTCCTGCTGTTGAGGTTGAACATCCTGGATGTTCATTCAATCCTCATCCTGAGAGCCATCAGGTTGGTGTCAATAATTTTTGTTTTTTTTAATGTCATTGTTTCCTTTTTCTTTCTATATTAATGGGTAGAACCTTATACTCTGGTATTTATAGGACGCTTTAGCTCGTGCTGTTGCAGATGAAATGCAGAAAGTTTACCAAAATGAATTGGGGCCAAAGCCCATCCCTTTAGTTGTCCCTGGTGAAGTTATTGATGAAGAATATGTTAGTACCTCTTCCCGAACTGGTTACTTAAAATGAATGTTTCCCCTTTCTATTCATGTGCTTTGATTTATTTGCTTATAATATGTTCATGCACTTCCCTCTTATATGCGTCAGAAATATTTCCTCGAGGCAGATGATGGAACTGATGATGATGAACAAAATGAAAATCAGGCTGATGATGGAGATGCGGATGCAGAAAAGAGGTCAGAGTCTTTTTTTGCTGGTTTTATTCAATCCATTTTATAATATTATTTTTGTTTCCTTTTTCTGCAAGGCTAATTAGACAATTACATTTGCTTTGTAAAATTATGTATTGTCTCATTCAGTATTTTTATTGAGTCCCTTATCGTGGTAGTGGAGACATTTTTCAATGCTAAATTGATCCATATGATATTTATGTTTTACAAAATAACTTGTCAGAGAAAGGTGAATATCCTGGACACTGACCTATACATAGTTTGTACAGTCAGTTTAAGGCATGCTGCATGCATGCATGACATTAAATTTACCTTTTATATTTGGCTGCTATTTGCTCTGTCGTGCTCCCAACCCAAACTAATTCAAGGAAAAGTAAAGTGACTACTTACAAGCCTATCACGTGTGATCAAAACTATGCAGCTCTCTGAAAACAAAAAGGGTGACTCGGGTTGAGTTTAACCGGAGGGCTAGACGGAAAGAACAGCTGAAAATTGAAGCAGAAGGCAAAAAAGTGAAGGGACTTTCAAAAGACATAGACAAGTAAACATATCATTTCTGCTAATATATCTCCTGTCCAAGATAATCGTGCTTACTCAAATGCACTAAATTGGTTCTTTCTTGCACATAGTTTATCAGAAATAATGCAAGAAATTGCAAAAGAGGATGAAGAGAAAAATAATAGACATCTTCGGCGCATTGTTGCTAAACAAGAAAGAATGAAGGCTCGTCCATCTCGCTTGGGAAAGTACAAGTATGTTGTTAGATAATACATTTTTACGACCTCTACCTTTTCCCGTGCATGCAAAGTTCTGTTGAAAGAGGAAGCTACCAGCTACATAGATTTAATGTTCTTATTATTTTCTCACTTATACTAATGCATATATTTGCAGCATAATTTTCTTTAATATGACCGGTTTGCTCTATTCTCCAACATTTTGTTATGTCCCTTTTTTTGGCAATATGTGATGTCTATTTCTGATTACAATAGAGTCATATATGCTATTGAAGTACTAATATATTGGATGTCATCTATATCCTCTGTTTCAGATTTGAGCCTTCTCCACTCCAAGTTCTATTAACTGAAGAGAAAACTGGTTCGCTTCGGCAGTTGAAGGTTTTCACTTGACTTTCATCTGTATTTTCCTTTTCCAGCACATTCAACTCAACTTTAATTCTCTATATCCATTTGTAATTTTGCTATGGAAATAGGGGTGTTGTACGCTTGTTAAAGATCGTTTCAAGAGCCTGGAGAAAAGGGGACTGATTGTCCCATCAAAGAAGAGCAGCAGGTTAGTCGAACTTTCTTATTTAGCAGATTTTTGTAGGTTCCATTGCAGGTGTAGTGTAATGATCTTGTTTTGATATTGGTGTGTAGAATGCTTTTATTTTGATCTTTTGCGATGTCATTTTTTTTCTTTTTAAAATAGATAGTTTTGCGTTGTCATACATGAGTTGTCCCCCTTTTTTTTCTTTTTTTTCTTTTTCTTTAAACATCTCTCTTCTCTTCCACGGTCCTTTTATGATATTGATTTCCCCAAGCAGGAGGTAGAACGGTTTCTGGTGAATATGCAGTCTAGAGCGCGATAAGAAAGTGAACCTTTCAGATTGCGCTGCAGTTTTGGTGTTTGACTAGCAGGAGCAGGATAATCAAAAGCTGGTTCAGAATTTTATTTTGTTTTATTTAATGTATGCGAGACAAGTATTACAGTTTCTTAGTTCATTGCTGACTAACTTGGTTTATGTATACTTGCCTTATAAGTGTATGTTAGTTTCATAATTAAGAATTATATTGGTCCATCATAGCGCACAAGAATGAATCATCAAGAGCTGAATACATGATTTGTTTTTTTTGGAGCATAAGATTACATGATTGATGTTAAACTAATTGTATTTTAAACAACCTAATCAATCACACATTTGTGAGACTAAGTCAAAATTTGAGTTACACGAGGGAGGAGGGAGTAATATATATTGCAACATACTAATAAAATTTATAATTTTCATTGTTCGAACCAAGTCAACTGTAGCAAAACCATGGATGTCAACTTCTATCTTTGTTTTTTTTCCCTCCCCCCCAAAAAAAAAAAAAAAGCGCGAAGGAAATGGAATCTTAACGAAGAGGCGCTACACCTACACGTATCAATATGTTATCGCGAATAATAAGTGTGAAGGTAGCTTTCACGCGCAAATCTAAGTAGTGGTTTGACATTTTGTGCATTACAAACAAGATAACATTTCAAAAAATAAAATAAAAAAACTAACCAAGAAAAAGGGCTTTCTTGAATGATTCTTGATGCTTTTCTCAAATAAAGACATCACTAGAGATTACGTGTTGATTTCAGGTAACACACACACACACTTATGAAAGCATCAAACTTTGATATTCATAGTTCTCTGTTTTGTGGAAGACTGTTTCTTCTCTCTCTTTTCTCTAATGTCTTGTTGGTAGTCCCACTTGAATTCTGATTCCTTTTACCACTTCGAAAATATCAATAAATAGCTGTATAATCTTTGCCTTTATGCTCGAAATTTGTCTTCACAGGCGCTGCTTTCTTATGTGGGGTTTTTTTTAACATGCTTAATGAATGATTTTTTATATTATTTAGTTTTTTTTAGGTGATCGACTGATAATACCAATTTTTTGATTGATTTGGCTTAATTTCTGCTCTGTATAGGTAATGAAATTTTGGAATTTTATGCTATGGGGAAAAGCTGAAATTCTGCTTCTTTCTTGATTTGGCTTAGTTTCTAATTTTCTAGCTTTTTCGTGAATGATATATGTTCGTGGAAATTTAGGTTGCTGGGATGATTGTAAAGTTGTTGGTTGATGAAGATTTGAGAGAAATTAGCTTCAAATCTTCTGATTGAGTTTTTGAAATCTTTCTAGTTAGGCAACAACAAACAATCTTGCTTTATTATAGGTTGCATCTTTCTTGAGAGACTAAAGAAAAATATGAATGATGGGGAGATTGAGGTTTCAAATTCAGATTGTTCTAGTAATTTCCAAGCATCACACCCACTCTCATCAGATTTGTTTCTTGATGATTTGTTGAGAACCTGTAGTCACACTCACACTTGCAATCCTCGTGGCCCGGATGATCTTGCACACACTCACACTTGCTACCACACACACACTCGTGTCATCCCATCGGGTGGGGATAATGCCCTGCCCGATGGAGAAGGCCCGGTGTCTAACCCTCGGAGGCCTTTGGGGAATAGGGAAGCTGTTAGGAAGTATAGGGAGAAGAAGAAGGCGCACACGGCTTATTTGGAGGAGGAAGCTAAGAAACTGAGAGAAATGAACCAGGTTTTGATGGCTAAGTTGCAGAGGCAGACCATTCTTGAAGCAGAAATCTCGAGGCTTAGATGCCTTTTGGTTGGCCTAAGAGGGAGAATTGATGATGAGTTGAGAGAGAGAGAATGTGATTCAATAAATAGTTTCAAGGAAGGAGAATGTGTGAATAACTTAGGCTGCAATTTGGGTGATTCCTATGTTACATCCAATGTTATAGGCAGATGTGGGGAAACAACGGCTCGTTGGGAAAGCAATTGCTCGTTGTGAAAGCTAACACAAACTATCTTGAAAGCGCGGAGAAATGCTTTGTCTCGTCTTCAACTCAAGAGGGTAAGTAGTAAAGTTTAGTTGCAGTATTGCAATGCTGAAAAATCTGGTATAGGTGGAAAGACTAGAGCGTGCATGCGCAGTTTGTATCTTCACGAATGGTGCAACGATCGTGTGTTAGTGTAGAGAAGAACAGCTTGCTTGTAGATATAGACACTCTGGCTTATACATACAACCTCTGTATTGACATGAAATTACATGTGTGATAAAATCTTTTGTTTCAAGTGTTTTGTCTTGCATCAGAGAGATAGATACATCGTGTTTGTGTTGTGTGTGTAGACTTCTATGACCGGAAGGAGTTGTTGAATAAATCATGGATTGATCGCATGATCATTTGTTTGTTGCTGGTGGATGTGTGTTGTGAGTGCTTGTTTTGCTGCATAAAGAAATCGGCCCAAACCGGGGTTGTGGCTCACTGTGATCGTGCTATGGTGTTCTCTACTTTTAGACTTCACGCCTTCACCTTTGTTTTCCTTATAAAAAGAGTTACTAGTGAGTAGCCCGTCGAAATTCGACGGGAAATAATTTTATGTTTTAATTTATATGTATATATTTTAAAAATAATTTTATATCTTATTTAAAAGTTGTGATATTGTTCACGTTAATTATTAATCAAACTTAGAAAATTAATTATTTCACGTATCTAAATTTATAATTAGGAATGATAATGGATCAGGTATACTCATTCATTATGTATTTTTTTAAAAATCTAAATTTGTTTAGATTTTTTTTCTATATGTTCGTTCTAATCTCGGTTAAAATAGTGACTAAACTGTACATACTCGTCTCAAATCCGTTGAGTAATACTCGATAAAAATATGAACACTCCAAGTAAAATTAATTAAAATTAGTAAAAATCATTCTTTCTATGTTATTTGAACCGTCTCGTTGGTAGTGTATGTTAAATTACTCGATAAAAATCTAAACGAAGTTAATATTAATTAAAATTAGTAAAAATCCTTCTTTTTAAGTATATTTGGACCGTCTCGTTAGTTCATGTTAAATCGATATCTCTAATCACATTTGATTCAATGTATATATTTTATAGAAAGCACTAATCGAATTTTTAGAAAAATATGAATAAAAAATAAAAAGGATTTCATATAGACATGTTGATTAAATAGTTAATAGGGTGGAATAGCCACATCACTTAGTGAAACTCAATAGTTGTCAAACAAACTTAGTTTACACAAATTCTAGCAATCTTTTGCCTTTACAGACACTTTTACCCTTACTTTTGACTTTTCCTACCTAACTTTACATTCTCTCTCCTCCTTCATCTTTTACCTTCAACATCTCAAATTCCTACTAGCGTACCGGCGTACCGCCGCCGCCACCACCACCACCGCCACGAGGTACGATTTTAGCATTTTTGTACTAGCGTACCACTGTGCCTCCCATTCCGCCACCGCCGCGGCGGCGAGGTACGATTTTTGTGTTTTCGTATCAGTGTACCACCGTCCGCCTCCAAATTCGCCACCGCCGCCACCACCGCGGCAGCGAGGTACGATTTTTGTGTTTTCGTACCAGCGTACCACTGTACGTCTTCCAATCCACCACCACCGCGGCGGCGAGGTACGATTTTTGTGTTTTCGTACCAGCGTACCATCGTCCGCCTCCCAATCTGCCACCAACACCGCCGCCACCATCGCGGCAGCGAGGTACGATTCGTACCAGCGTACACTGTCCGCCTCCCAATCCGCCACCACCGCGGCGGCGATGTACGATTTTTGTGTTTTCGTACCAGCGTACCACCGTCCGCCTCCCAATTCGCCACCACCACTGTCGTCGCTGCCGCCACCATCGCGACAGCGATGTACAATTTTTGTATTTTCGTACCAGCGTACCACCGTCCGCCTTCCAATCTGCCAACGCCGCCGCCGCCACCATCGCAGCAGCGAGGTACGATTTTTGTGTTTTCGTACCACCGTTCGCCTCCCAATCGGCCACCACCGCGGTGGCGAGGTACGATTTTTGTGTTTTCGTACCCGCGTACCACCGTCCGCCGCTGCTACCATCGCGGCAGCGAGGTACGATTTTTGTGTTTTCGTACCCGCGTACCACTGTCCGCCACCGCCACGGTGATGAGGTACGATTTTTGTGTTTTCGTACTAGCGTATCATGTAGGCGTGGCGCGCTGTATTGGAATGTTGGTACGAATATGGTATATTCGTACCAGCGTACCATGCATGTGCGAGGCGCAAATTTGATACGTCGGTACGAAAACAGAGAGTTCGTACTAGAGTTCATTGGTATAATAGTACGATTATTGTATTTTCATACCAGCATACCAATATGTTACCATGTTAGCAAGGTGTGCTGCATTGATATGACTGGCACGAATTGGTGTAGTTTACCAGTCGTCCCACGTACGTTGGAACGAATGATTTATATTAGTACCATATTCTAATTTTTTTTGTTTTAGTTTTGAAGGTACAATGGACAACTTGTATTTTTAACTTTTATTTTTCTGATATATTCATCGCGGTGGTGGCGGCGGCGGTGGAGGTGGTGGTGACAGATTTGAAGGTGGACGGTGGTATGCTGGTACGAAAACACAAAAATCATACCTCACCGCCGCAGTGGTGGTGGTGGATTGGGAGGCGGACGGTGGTACGCTGATACGAAACACAAAAATCGTACATCACCGCCGCGATGGTGGCGGTGGTGGTGGTGGTGGCAGATTGGGAGGCGAACGGTGGTACGCTGGTACGAAAATACAAAAATCGTACCTCGCCGCCGCGGCTGTGGTGGTGGCGGTGGCGGAATGGGAGGCAGACAATGGTACGAAAATACTAAAAGCGAACGGTGGTACGCTGGTACGAAAACACAAAAATCGTACCTCGCCGCCGCGATGGTGGCGGTGGCGGTGGCGGATTGGGATGCGAACGGTGGAACGCTGGTACGAAAACACAAAAATCGTACCTCGCCGCCGCGGCGATGGTGGTGGCGGCGACGGCGGATTGGGAGGCAGATAGTGGTACGCTGGTACGAAAATACTAAAATCGTACCTCGTAGCGGCAGTGGTGGTGGCGGCGGCGGTGGTACGCTGGTATGAATTTGAGTTAGGTAGGAAAAATCAAAAGTAAGGGTAAAAGGGTCCGAAAAGACAAAAGATTGCTAGAATTTGTGTAAACTAAGTTTGGTGACAACTATTGATTTTTACTAAGTGATTTGGCTTTTCTAGTTTTTGCCTCTTGATTAAATATATTTATTTAGTCTTCATAGGGATTTTCATTTAAAAATTTTCTATAGATTATTATATATGAATTAAAAATGTATAATTGTTCTTTTCTTTAGCTACCTATCCCACATTTGATTTAATGTATATATTTTCTAGAAAGCACTAATCGAAATTTTTAGAAAAATATGAATGAAAAATGAAAAGAGTTCCATGTAGACATGTTGATTAAAAGTATTTATTTAGTCTTCATAGAGAGATTTTCATTTACAAATTTTCTATAAATTATTATATATGAATTAAGAATATATAAAATAAGGATTTATAATTAAGAATGCATTCCGATATTGTTATTATTTTAATATGCATAATAGAAAAAATTAATTAAATAGAGGGTAAGAAAAATATGAGATGCGATTAATTGATAAACATGTGATATTTCAAGAATATGAAATTAATAAAATTTTAATTAATAAAAATAAAAATTAGAATATATATATGAATTAAAATTAGACAAATTACCATAATAAAGAAAAATCTGAACGGAGCACCGTAGATGGAGCAGCTTTATTTTCGTATTAGTAATAGACTAGTAAGTAGCCCGTCGAGACTCGACGGGAAATAACTTTATGTTTTAATTTACGTGTATACATTTAAAAAAAATTATATGTTATTTAAAAGTTGTGATATTGTTTGCGTTAATTATTAATCAAAATTTGAAAATTAATTTTATTTCACGTATCTAAATTTATTATTATGAATGACAATGGATAGGGTATACTCATTCATTATGTATTTTCTAAATCTAAATTCATTAAGAATTTTTTTACATGTTTGTGCTAATCTCGGTTAAAATAGTGACTTTACTGTACATACGCGTCTCAAATCCGTTGAGTAATACTCAATAAAAATATGAACACTCCAAGTAAAATTAATTAAAATTAGTAAAAATCATTATTTCTATGTTATATGAACCGTCTCGTTGGTTTATGCTAAATTACTCGATAAAAATCTAAACAAAGTTAATATTAATTAAATTTTGTAAAAATTCTTCCTTTTAAGTATATTTGAACCATCTCGTTGGTTCATGATGTTGGTCCCAAGACGGATACCTTGGTGTAGAGGGGGGTGAATACACCAAGGTTTAAAAACTTTTCCAAGTTAAAACTCTTTTCAGAAATTTGTTGTGTTCGATCCAGCTGGATGTCAGCTTGATCGACACAGCTGGCTGTGTGTGTGTGCGGAATGTGGTGGATTTGGAAAGTCCGTCTGTTGCTTCAAATATATTGCAAAACTCTGTTTCACTTTTCAGTTAGTCAATTTATGCAGACTGAAATGTATGCTTATGAGGGTTAGTAACATGCATAAAACAAAGCGATAAATAACAGAGCATTTTTAACGTGGTTCGGAGTAACCCCTCCTACGTCCACGACCAGATTCACTGGTAATTCACTACCACTTGGTTTCCAAGTACCAAGCAACTTCACAACTCTAACCCGAGCTGTGTTCCAACAGTTTGCGGGCACTGTCAAGCCTACACCTTCAGTTTCCGGGTACTGAAGAACCTAACCACTCGAATTACACGCTTCGAGCAAGCGTACCTTTACCTAACCTTTCTGAGTTTGGGTTTGGGTATTGTTTTCCAACTATGAACGAGTTCTTACAATGAAGAACAAGGAGTATGATGAACTCATTCAAACTAGGCTTAAGATATTTATTCTGATCTATTCTGCCTATGACTGAATATGTGAACAACTAAGAACACGGTAGTAGTCGGGTGTTCTTGAAAGATTTGGCTTTGAAGATCGTTGTTCATTTTTCTGTTTTCTTCTATTTCTTCAGTCGTCTTGCCAGCCTCTCCTCTTCAATGGTGGAGGAGAGATATATATAGGTGGAGATTCAAACTAGCCGTTGGAAGAGAGCCGTTTGAATCTTACCTACTCTTGTTGACTTCTGCCCTTTACCTACGAAGTAGGTCTGCATCTGCAGAAGCTAGTTCTTCTCTGATCTGACTGCGTCAGATAAGATCTTCTGACATCGGGATCTTGTCTTTGAGAAGGTCTTCGTCTTCGAGCTGCTAAGCGTCTCTGCTGTATCTTCAGCGGCTTGGACTCTGCTGTGTCTTGATTCTGAGCTGTCTTTAGACCTGTGCTGTATCATCAACCTGAGCTGTCTTTAGACCTGTGCTGTATCATCAACCTGAGCTGTGTCTTCAACCTGAGCTGTGTCACTGACCTGAGCTGTGTCATCGACACTAAGCTAGGTCTTTTACACTGAGCTGGGTCTTTGACACTAAGCTGGGTTTCCGTCACTGAGCTGGGTCTTGATACTGCAAGATATTTGACTCTGCTTGGTCTTGCTCTGCTGAGTCTGCTCTGCTGAGTTCTTTAAGGCTTCGCTTAGCCGTGTCTTCTGTCTTCGTGTCTTCGCCGAATCTACTCCGTAAACTAAGAAACTCTATAAGCTCAAACAGGTGAGCTGAAAAACGCTTAGGCTTGTGCGATCATCTACTCGGTTGGGGTCAGCTGGGTTTTGGTATCCAATCAAAACTCTATTAATTTTCCCAACAATTTCCCCCTTTTTGATGATGCCAAAACCTAACTGAGAAAAACAATTTACTTCCCCCTTAACAAGAAAACGGGTTTTCAAAAGTTTAAACATACACAGCAGGTAAATTAAATTCAGAGTTCAGTGCCTGGACAAAGAGTTATTGTCATCAGGATGAGTTTGAGAGCAAAAACGAATTTTTCATTAATAAAAGATAATATTACAATTTTACATTTTACAAAAATTCAAAAGACAAAAATTCCCAGATGACTGGATCTTCAACTCTGCTTCCCCTGCTCATCCATTTGATGGTCAGTCTTGAGACCATATCTGTTGAAGATGAATTCTTCCAAGTTTCTCCATTCATCTTGATTTTTAGACTTGGAGATTCCTCTTTCGCCAGCCCAGTGATGAACTTCTTTGATAATATGGGCTTTGTCAGGAAGATTCGTTCCAGCTATAGTGGGAGGCTTCAATTGCTTGACTTTTGGAGCTTTGAGCTGGATGTCGTTTCTCTTGGCAGCTAGGACTAATGATCTTGCCATCATTGGATCTTCTTCATGAAGTTCGAGCAAGGATTCTTTGAATGCAGTTTCATGATCCATGCCTTTGTATTGATTTAGGTAGTAGAATTCTTTGATGAATTCTGTTTTGCATTGTTCCCAGTTTTCATTGATTTCATCTGGGTTCCTCTTGTTGGATCTTGGAATACTTGAAGCTGCTTGTTTCTTCCTAGCTTGCCTGTAGCTTAGCATTTTCTTCCTCTGCTTTTTCTCAGCAGGCTGGAGCGATTCGGCTTTCTTCTTGATGATTTTGTCCAGCTCTTGCATTTCTCTTCTTTGCTCATTGTGGAAGTTACACAGCCAGTGATAGTCCTTGTATTCTTCTGGCTTATGTCCACAGGCTTTGGCAAGAGCAACCATCTTCTTTCTCCATGTCTCTTTGACTGCTTTGGCTGCTGCAGTTGGCTCTGGCTCTTCCTCATCCAGCTCTTTGGCGAAGTCGTCGATTTCAGATTGAATTGGCTGCACAGGTTTCCCCTGAGCTACAGCTTCCCTCTCCATTATTTTTCCCGCTTTATTCGTATCTTTTCCCTTTTTGGCATTATCAACAAGGGAGGCGGAGAGGTTAATGACTGTTGCGTTGAGCTTGGTGAGAGTGGCTTCAACATCAGCAAGCTTGGCTGAGTTGTCAGCTGTAGCGATGTTCAGCTGAGCATTGTTGTTGCTTCCATCTTTGAACTGAGCATCCAGATCTTTGTACAAGTTGAAGAGTTGGCGGATGTCAGAGCTGTTGGAGAGAGTGGACTTTTTGAGAGCTTCCAGCTGGCTTGAAATATTTGCTATGTCGTCGACCAGTGGAGCTTGATGTCTTGTTACAATCTCAGGAACTCTCTTTTCTAGAAGGTGTGATTGATCAATCCTTTGAGAGACAAGAGATTGCTTGAGATCTAGACTGGTACTTTCTTGTAAATCTTGAGCAAATTTATGGACTTCATCAATTGTCCGTTGTTGCTCTCTAACTTGACAGTCTAGAGCTGTGAATCACATAATGACATCCACTTGAGACTTCAGTCTGTCTTGAAAAAGAATTTCTTCAACCTCTTTAGATATTGCTTCTTTCATGGCGGTTGAAAGCTCGACAGCTGAGTCCGTTTGAGTTGCAAAATCAACATGATTGGGTTTGTTTACCTCGAGCTCGACCAGTGCGCGAGTGTCATCGGCAATTGGACTTGGTGGGGCTGCTGCCTTTCGGTTCAAGCTTGTTGCATCAATTTATTCTTCAATGATCATCACCTCAGCTGTGTCATCTGGTACAACGTCCTTGGTAATCTCAGCTGTGACTTCTTTGGACATAACATCTTCACAAGATGTCTCCCATCCCGCTACTGTTAGAAGCTTGTTGGCTGATTCCCAGACGTCTGCTGGGTGCGGCTTGGGGTATTGCTGAGATACTTCGATAATTCCTCAGATGAGATCATTTTGATGTAAGTAAGCATCTTCCAGACTTCCAAAGCCAAACGTGTGCTGGAGGCATGCTTCATCCGTCTTCAATTTTTCATACGAGAAGGTCTCGATCAGCTGCTCATTCTGGTACCAAGTCGTCATCTTGGTGGCCAGATAGAATTTGAGATCTGCAACTTTGACGAGGGCAATTGGCAGGTGCGCCAAGATGGGATACTGAGTTAGAACACTCTTGATCCCTGCGATGCGTAGCTCCTCGTACATAGCTTCCATGAAGGCTGAGCCAGAAGAGTTGAGTGATGTAGAAGCAGTAGAATCACTCTCTTCTGATTCTGTGGAGATTTGAGCTTTGGGTGATGGTTGTTTTGGGGGTGGGCTGGGATTAGAGAGTTCAGCTTGGTCGTCAGCTGGCTGTGAAGGAGCTTCGGCCAGTTGAATATTTTTCTGTACGTTTACAGGAGATGAATCTCTTGTTGAGAAGCTGTGTGGAGGAGAAGACTGTTTGGGTGGAGAGTTGTGAGGCGGTGAGAGCTGGGGTGAGCTGGGAAGAGTTGTCTGACTCTTTGAAATGTCCAGCTCGTCCTCTGAACTAGATGATGATTCATCATTCAATCCCATATCAGCCAAGATATTTGATTCGAATTGATTGAAGGCTGATACTGGTTGTGGGGAGAGAATCACCATTGCTTGACTAGGAGTTTCTTCAGAGGAAGGTCTTGCCTCAGATGGTGGAATGACAACTGTTTTCTTTTTCTTCTCAGCTGGACCTCAGCTGGTTTGGGGTCAGCTGTCTTCCTTTTTCTCTGATTCTTCTTAGCTGGAACATCTGTCTTTGTTTCTTCCAGCTGCTTCTTGTCTTTGCTCACAGCAGGCTGTTTCTTCAGAAGATCATTGATTTGACTTATTCTCTGGAAGAGAATCTTCGTTTCTGGAAACGGTTCTAAATCAGCCCACTTTACTGTGTGCCCTTTCACAGCTTACTCTATCAAGAATGAAATCTTGGAGCTAAACACAGGGGCTCTGAGGTTGAATACGTCGTCCTGGTGGAGTTGAACTTGATCTTTTCTGACTCCTTGACCAGTCGGTTGAGTAAGAAATCAAACCAGTTGACGTTTGCGCCTTTGATCATGGCAATCATCGGCTTGAGCTTTGGAATACTTATCTCTCCTTGAGATCCAGCTATCCCTAAGATGCATTTTTGCGTGATATCCAAAGACGGCCGTACTTTGGCTTGAGAAGGAGCTTTGACATGCTCGCTCTGTACGGCTCTGAGGTGATAAACATCTCTTGGCTAAGGAATTCATCCACTTCTTCACGGCTGTAATCGTCTGGGATGAATTCTCCTTCTCTGGGTAGGTTGAACACCTTTCGTAGCATCTTGTTGAGTTTGATGTTGACGGTTGCTGATTCAAATTTTCCATCTTCGCCTTCAACAGTCACATCGAATGAAGATGAGTAAAAACCTTCTTCGTCAATGATGTTTAAATAGAATAGAGCGGCTTCTCTCTTTAGCATAAGCTTGGGCATAGAGATTGCCCACAGTAAGAGACCAGAGTCTATGACGAGGTCTACCATCTCTATGAGTTCTGAAACTGGAAGGTTGGCGGTGGAAAGACAACTTTCAAATGACAATTTTGTCATCAGAACTTCGAACTGTTTCATCCCTGCGGTTGATTTCTTGGGTGCCATCTCTGCAATCTGTTGATTTTGATCGAGCGAGGAATTTGCAGAGGATAGATAGATGACTTGAAGATTTGAAATTCGCAGAGATAAAGATGGAAGAATTCTCCGTATCTTTTCCATGTATATCAACTGCCATAATTGATCATCGGTTGGGATTTAGACAGCTGGTATTCTGATCAACGGCTGGGAGAGATTCACTCATCACGTTCTGACGTGTTTACGGCGAGTGTATTACAACCGCGCGTGAGGCAGTTCAAACGCTTGACATTCTGCCTCGATCCTACCGTGCTTCAGTACTCAGCAGTCTTTATAATTAATGCGATGGGAATGGAAACTTATCAAGCAATTTAACTAAGAAATATATGTTCGCTTAACATTGGAATTCAAAATAATTGGACTTAAATAGTATATTCCTTAGAAAAATAAATGCATGAGACACATTCCTGTCAGCTTGGACCAAAAAATCAGTTGATGTCGCGGATGTCTTTTCCTTTGCTTGACTGAGTTTCTCCCTTCAGCTGAGTAAATCTTCTGCTTTGGGATCCAGCTGGGTTTGTTTCCCCTTAGCTGGATGAACTTTCTTCATCCGGATTGAGCTGATACCAATTGTTGGTCATTCTCAGCTGTATGACTCAGTTTGGAATGAGTCATCTTTGTCTTTCTTTCTCTGCTGAAAGACATCATTTGCGAGGTTCCCCCTCAATTGGATAAACCAATTGGGTTTTATCAGCTGGGTTTGATTCCCCCTGACTTGATAAATTCATTTTGAAATCCTTGGGGTTCCTGCTGAGTTATTCCAGCTGTGTCTGATTCCTTCTTGATGACACACGGTGATCCAGCTAAGTATTTCCTGCTGGATGCTCTTCTTGATGATTCTGCTGGACTATGATGAGACCAATTGATGAAATCCAATTGTTGGTGAATCTGCTGAACTGAGTTCCCCCTCAGCTAGATTCTTCTTCTGAATTCTGCGATCCACGTTTGATCCAGCTTTGTTTGATATCCAGAGGATGACATTTGATAGTTCAGCTGGATTTTTCTCTTGATTCTCCACTTGAATCTTCTACTGGATTGACTTTGCCCTCAGCTGATATCACAGCTGTGTCGATCTCCAGCTCGGTGGAGTTCCCCCTGAATTTGATAGTAGGTGGCTGTCTTTTCTCAGCTGCTTCCTACTTCACTTGAGCCAGTGATTTTCTCAACAATTACGTTCATTTGTCAACTTGATCTCTGATCTTGAGAAGACAGTCAGCTGTTCCATGATCAGCTGAGTTCACTGCTGCTTTGCGGGGTAGAGTCTTCGATTTCCTGTTCTTTGCATTGCATTCTTGCGCATTTGAACTCGCCAGGAAAACCGTTATCACAACAATTGGCTGATGGACAACAGATTATGCTAAAGTCCATCAATCATATGAGACATTTGAAATTATTATTATATGTCTTCAAATGAGTCAAATCCTTTGATGTATCCTTTCGAGATATCACCAAAGGTTACCTGGGACCAGTACGCTTGACATATTCTTTGAATAGCTTTGAGGTAAGTCATGAGCTTTGATCACAAGCTGTTTTTTTTTCGCAACACGCTTGATGACATCCTCAATTGCGTCTGTCCCTCCTTGACCTTGATGTCTGTGCTGGTTGACATTGCTATCTTTAATTGATTCCAGTCAGCTGGATTTGTCTGCCGCCTTTGAGCTTTGTGTCCAGCTGAGATCCGCTGCTTCTCTTGGTCTTTGAGTTGCCGATCAGTTTTCTTTTCTGATCGGACTGAGCTTGGAGAGCTGGCTTGATTGAGTACGACCTCTTTGATACCTCGATGGTTAGGTTCCAGCTGTGTAAGCATTGGCTGGAGCCATTCTTTGATCTGATACAGCTTAGGCCATCTTCAAGCTCCCGACCATTCAGTCTTCTGCTTGACTTTCTGAGTTTATAATGATGGGTCCGTTAAAGATAACATCCCACATCATGTCGTGAAGAGCACTCAGAAAGCTGTTGAGTTGGAACTTCCAGATCTGATAATCACGACAGAGAATGTGGGATGTTTCCTGCACAAGGAAGATTCCACGACAGTATGCAAAATAATGATTTAAAAAAAATTGAAGCTTTGAAGGATCTGTTCAGGTGACCACTATCAGCAATGAAATGTTGACTTGACATATACAGTGATCTTTTGAACCACTGCTCTGATACCAATTGTTGGTCCCAAGACGGATACCTTGGTGTAGAGGGGAGGTGAATACACCAAGGTTTAAAAACTTTTCCAAGTTAAAACTCTTTTCAGAGAGCTGGCTGTGTTCGATCCAGCTGGATGGCAGCTTGATCGACACAGCTGGTTGTGTGTGTGTGCGAAATGTGGTGGATTTGGAAAGTCCGTCTGTTGCTACAAATATATTGCAAAGCTCTGTTTCACTTTTCAGTTGGTCAGTTTATGCAGACTGAAATGTATGCTTATGAGGGTTAGTAACATGCATAAAACAAAGCGATAAATAACAGAGTATTTTTAACGTGGTTCGGAGTAACCCCTCCTACGTCCACGACCAGATTCACTGGTAATTCACTACCACTTAGTTTCCAAGTACCAAGCAACTTCACAACTCTAACCCGAGCTGTGTTCCAACAGTTTGCGGGCACTGTCAAGCCTACACCTTCAGTTTCCGGTAACTGAAGAACCTAACCACTCGAATTACACGCTTCGAGCAAGCGTACCTTTACCTAACCTTTCTGGGTTTGGGTTTGGGTATTGTTTTCCAACTATGAACGAGTTCTTACAATGAAGAACAAGGAGTATGATGAACTCGTTCAAACTAGGGTTAAGATATTTATTCTGATCTATTCTGCCTATGACTGAATATGTGAACAACTAAGAACACAGCTGACTGGCTGGGTGTTCTTGAAAGATTTGGCTTTGAAGATCGTTGTTCATTTTTCTGTTTTCTTCTATTTCTTCAGTCGTCTTGCCAGCCTCTCCTCTTCAATGGTGGAGGAGAGATATATATAGGTGGAGATTCAAACTAGCCGTTGGAAGAGAGTCGTTTGAATCTTACCTACTCTTGTTGACTTCTGCCCTTTACCTACGAAGTAGGTCTGCATCTGCAGAAGCTAGTTCTTCTCTGATCTGACTGCATCAGATAAGATCTTCTGACATCGGGATCTTGTCTTTGAGAAGGTCTTCGTCTTCGAGCTGCTAAGCGTCTCTGCTGTATCTTCAGCGGTTTGGACTCTGCTGTGTCTTGATTCTGAGCCGTGCTGTATCATCAACCTGAGCTGTCTTTAGACCCGTGCTGTATCATCAACCTGAGCTGTGTCTTCAACCTGAGCTGTGTCACTGACCTGCGCTGTGTTTTAGACCTGAGCTGTGTCATCGATACTAAGCTGGGTCTTTTACACTGAGCTGGGTCTTTGACACTAAGCTGGGTTTCCGTCACTGAGCTGGGTCTTGATACTGCAAGATCTTTGACTCTGCTTGGTCTTGCTCTGCTGAGTCTGCTCTGCTGAGTTCTTTAAGCTGTCTGCTTAGCTGTGTCTTCTGCTGTCTTCAGCTGTCTTCAGCGAATCTACCTGTAAACTAAGAAACTCTATAAGCTCAAACAGGTGAGCTGAAAAACGCTTAGACTTGTGCGATCATCTACTCGGTTGGGGTCAGCTGGGTTTTGGTATCCAATCAAAACTCTATTAATTTTCCCAACACATGCTAAATCGGTATCTCTAATCTTTGTCAAAATGCGGAAAAAAAATATTTACATCTTCAAAGTAATATTAATTAAAATTAGTAAATTCGACGGGAAATAACTTTTATGTTTTAATTTATATGTATATATTTTAAAAATAAGTTTATATCTTATTTAAAAGTTGTGATATTGTTCGCGTTAATTATTAATCAAACTTAGAAAATTAATTATTTCACGTATCTAAATTTATAATTAGGAATGATAATGGATTGGGTATACTCATTCATTATGTATTTTTTTTTAAATCTAAATTTGTTTAGAATTTTTCTACATGTTCGTTCTAATCTCGGTTAAAATAGTGACTTTACTGTACATACTCGTCTCAAATCCGTTGAGTAATACTCGATAAAAATATGAACACTCCAAGTAAAATTAATTAAAATTAGTGAAAATCATTCTTTCTATGTTATTTGAACCGTCTCGTTGGTTTATGCTAAATTACTCGATAAAAATATAAATAAAGTTAATATTAATTAAAATTTGTAAAAATTCTTCTTTTAAAGTATATTTGATCCATCTCGTTGGTTCATGCTAAATCGATATCTCTAATATTTGCCAAAATCCGGAAAAAAATGTTTACATCTTCAAAGTAATACTTCCTCCGTCCCACTCATCTTGGCCAATTTTCCTTTTTGGGTCGTCCCACTCATCTTGGCATGTTTCCTTTTTTTGGACAAAATTATGGCTCAATTAGTGTAATACCCCGCTTTTTCATAACTAATCTTAGTAAATAATTAAGATAAGTAATTAGAAGATTTAAAATGCGAGAACGTAGTATGAAATTAAGTTTCGGTAGATAAATTAATTCGATAGCCTTAATTTGCCGAATTTTAATAATTTAAGTTTTATTTTTGTTTCGGTTAATCCGAAATGAAATAGTGAAGATGTTATGATTATGTGCTATTATATTTGCATTATTTGAGAAATATGTGCTATATTTGAAGTATTTGATTTTCTCGGAAATTATGAATTTTCTCCGGCAATGTTATTTAATTTTCGGATTTTATTTCCGAAAATTTTTAGAGGAAGCTTATATTAGGGTTTGAGAAACCCTAATAAATTTTTATAGATCGAGAGCTTTTTAAGTAAAGCCTCAATGATTATTTATTTGGTGATTGATTAATTAATTAGTGAATTAATTGATCAATTAAGATGAGATTTGTATGCTTAATATTTGATTAATTAATTAGATGTTTAATTAATTAATTAAGCTAAGTTATTAAGCATAATTTTTCCTAGGAAATAAAGCTTGTATTATAAGCTTAATTAATATTTCCTAATTAAATCTTGTCTAACAATAATTAGTGATTTATTTAATTACTAATATATATTGTTAGTAATTTAATTAGAACATGTGTTAGATGTTAACACTAATAACTTATTTTAATATAGATTAGGGTGACACCTCACCATGTCTCCCAACATCATGATTAAGTGTGTTGGAGGAGTAATTAACAAGGCATCCAAATGCAATGAATTAATGTGTTAGCATATGAGATAAATTCATGCATCTCTTCACTCTCTCAACACACACTCACCCATAACACACACTCATTGACTCACACACACACATTGCAGAACACACACACCTACACACACACACAAATCTCCATTGAAGAAGGAAGAATCAAGCTTAGGTGATCAAAGAAGATAGTGATAAAATCATCTAAAAAGGTGAGATCTATTGTTATTTGAGCTTGAAGCTCAAGTTTAAGGATGAAAACTCCATCCCCTTCTTTTCTAAAAATATCGAAAATCATGCATACAGAGGATGGATTTGATCTTTAAGTATGATGTTAAATAAGTGATTTAGATTACATTTCTATCATTAAATCATTGAGAAAATAATCCTAACCCTACTTTCTATTATTTTTTTTCGAAAATTATGGTATAAATTAGAAAGTTTTTATTCTTTAATCCTATGATCAATTTGATGAATTAAGTGAGCTTCTACGATGAATATAGGCATGAGAAATGATTTAATTGAGCAAGAATAATCAATTTCATTATTTTGGTCAAAATGGCCAAAAGTTGGTCAAAATTGAGATTTTTATAATGTGATCTTCTATGATCAAATTGATGATTTATATGAGCTTATATGATTTTTATAAGCATGTTGGATAGTTGGATTGAGTAAGATTTAATTAATTGCGTATTGATTTCTTAAATAGCCGAAAATAAGGCTTAAAATAGAAATAATGGATTTTGATGTTTTAAGCTTGAATTAATGATCAATGTAGGCTCAATTGATGTTATTGAGCATGGTGATATATGGTTTAATGAGTTGAAATTTCCCTTGCCCTAATTTTATTAATTTCGAAATTTCTAGGGTTTATAATTGGGAATTTTTTATGATGAATTTCTATGATGAAATTGATAATGGATTTGAGTTTAGAATGATGAAATAAGTCTATGATGAATTGATTGGAATTTTTGAAGCTCATTTGAATGAAGTTGGAAAATTAAAGTTTGCTTAAAATTAGGGGTTTTTAATTCAAAGCATAATTTGATTAAGTATTGATGTAACTAATCTCTATAATTATACCTAAGAATATTACAAGTGAAATTGGAGAAAAATAAATCACCTAAACCCTAAAGTTGAAATTTTCGAAGGTTTAAAGAACTAGAATTTCAATTTTCTCCAATTTAATTAAGTAATAATGTTATATTTGAGGTTTATAAATTAAATAAACATGTTTGGAAATGATCAAAATGAAATTGGGCATTTAACCTAATTTCTAGAAGAAGGGCCGAAATATATATATATATATATATATATATATATTAAAAGGCCATGTATATGATTTTAAATTAAGAAAATAATGCTGAAAATTAATTCTACGATAAAAATTAAGCATCGTAGAATTTTTCGGAATTTTAATACGAAGTTTTGAGATTTTTATATTTTCCGGCTACTTTTCTAAGTCGGAGGTTTATACTTATAGAAGATCCAGTTTAATGATATGATTAAGTAATTATGATATATTTTGTATAAAAAGTATAAGGAATTAATTTGAAATTTTTCGGAGCTCGTTTGTCGAGTCGAAAATATTTTTAAGTTAAAGATATGAATAGTAAAGATTAAATATATGTTAAATGATTGATAATGATGATGTTAATCATTAAATAAATGCTAATGATGATTTTAGCTATTAATTATATATGCTGATGGTCATTAGTTACTAATGACGTATTAATGACAAATTTAAATATTAATGATATATCATTAATCAATTGATATGTCATGGACATATTTTTATTAATATAAAGTTAATAATATATGTTAATAAAGAAGCTAAGTATTTTAATGTGCTTAAATAATTAAATGAAAAGCTTCAATGTTAATTAGATACTTATATTATTAAATAAATGTTTATTTGTTAAGGAAATGTTTATGTGATAAGGAAGTTGTTAGTATGATATTAAATGTTTATATGAGTAAATGATATGTTTATTTGCTATGAAATGATAATATGATTGTTGATAAGATTAAATGTTTGATGAAGTGATCGATATGAGTTTAAATATTAATCAAGTGTTTATATATTTAAGAATGAAATGAAATGATGATTTATATGATGTTATGATTTTAAATGTGCCTTAAAGTTGTGATCGATTAATTATCGATTAAAGAATTAAGTAAAGTAGAAAAAAGTAATTAGAAAAGTTAAGTTTCGTTGCCGAGAGAAAAACCCTAGAAAAACCGAGTCAAAGTAGAGAATTCGTAGTATGGCAATAGCATCACTCATTTCTTTGTTTAATTCTTCTCGCTCTTATGTTCGAACCAAATTATTAAATGAAAGAACGAGCGGGACCGAAAAGTGAGGGAAAAGTTGAGAAGTTAAAGTGTAGATAAAGTAGCTTCAGTCCAGGTGGACTTTCTGAACTAAAGAAATGACGAATGTGATATTATTATATATATGATGTTTTTAAAGTGATTGACTTGCCACTGTTTGAAGTTTTTGTATGATACCATCTACCAAAGAAAGATGAATTCGGTCCTACGTAATGTAGGATTTGTGTACACTATGTTGTAATCGGGAGCCTTCCTTTGTGGTGGGACGATTACAAGTGTTTGAGAATGAGGCCTACTTTTCAACACTCAAAAGTTATAGTAGATGTGGTACATACATGATAAGTATTTTGACTGCGCAATCACTTATAATGAAAGGAAAAGGTTTGAGCATGCACATGTTTGTTTATAAAAGTTACTTGTGCTATGCTTTATGGCAAGATTCAATCTATAGCTCTAAGCAGCATTTTTCAATTATTTTGGCATGTGTCCACTGAGTGCGAAAGTACTCAGCCATGTATGTTATTTCTAAAATATGCAGGCTAGCTCGGATGAAGATGAAGTGTGCTGGGCGGACTTTTGTTGTTGATCTCTTGAGACTTTGTTGATGTTGAGCAGGGTTATATGTCTTCATACATATAATCAAAGATATGTCATGTTGTTTTCCGCTGCAACACTCTGAATTTATTCAGTAATTGTTGTCTTATTATGATGTTGAAGCTATGACTTGATAAACCTTGTTTCCATTGCTAAACTCTGATACGAGATGGTGTTGTCTTTTGACAATTCTCGGCTATTTTGATTTTAAACTTAAAGTATAAATTGATATTGAGGTCGTTGATTGATATTTGATTCGACTTGGTTTGACTTGAAAGTATGATTTTATTGTATGATGGGTTTTTGTTGGATAACTGGGTCGTTATCTTGTTCCTTGATTAATCATAAATTGTGTACGTCGTGGGACCCACCGGCTTGGTTATCTTCATTCTAAGTTGGACTGCGACAATTAGTACATTAATTAAGCCCAAAAGTCAATAAAAACACTGCATGATTGAAAAGTCAATAAAAAATACTAAAAGTCAATAAAATAATATATACAAACTACACTAAACATAACTTTTACACTTAATACCTTTCTTCTTAATAGCCGTGCCGAAAAGAACTAGGTCAAGATCAACGGGACGGATGGAGTATTAATTAAAATTAGTAAAAATCATTTTTTCTATGTTATTTGAACCGTCTCGTTGATTTATGCTAAATTACTCGATAAAAATCTAAACAAAGTTAATATTAATTAAAATTAGTAAAAATCCTTCTTTTTAAGTATATTTGAACTGTTTCGTTAGTTCATATTAAATTGATATCTCTAATCTTTGCCAAAATGCGGAAAAAAAATATGTTTACATTTTCAAGTTTTTTTGTTCTTTTCTTTAGCTACATATCCCACATTTGATTCAATGTATATATAATCTAGAAAACACTAATCGAAATTTTTAGAAAAAATATGAATGAAAAATGAAAAGGATTCCATATCGACATGTTGATTAATTATATTTATTTAGTCTTCATAGGATTTTTATTTACAAATTTTCTATAGATTATTATATATGAATTAAGAATGTATAAAATAATAATTTATAAGAATGCATTCTGAAATTGTTATTATTTTAATATGCATAATAGAAGAAATTAATTAAATAGATGGAAAGATAAATATGAGATGTGATTAATAGATAAACATGTGATATTTCAAGAATATGAAATTAATAAACTTTTAATTAATAAAAATAAAAATTAGAATATATACATGAATTAGCACCGTGGAGGGGGCTTTATTTTCATATTAGTAATAGATTGGTGTTTAACGTGAACTTTGGGCCCATTTTGGTATTTTACATAAATTTTTAATTTTTTTGTTAAAATACATCATCTTAAGCTTTTTACAAAAGGGTTATATGATGGCAAACGCCATCATTTCTGCAAATCAACATACAAAAATAGGCGGTGCGGCCGTTGGGCTTAGGCCCAATAATATTAAGTCTACATCAAATTAAATTACCCCCCTTTTTTCATCCAAGCCCAAAAATGATTCCTTAAATTCGCACTATAAAATCAGCTCCAGCCTCCAATAACGTTTCTAAGCTCCAGGGATGAGATTATCTTTTACTAAAGCCAAAAATTTGACTCCATCAATTCTATTAACTTCTGAACCGATAATTTTAGAAAAATATAAATTTCGACATTGGAAAAATTGATTAAAGCGCAAAAAGTGAGGTGTCATCTCCAGCAGAGTGCTCTAATCATTTTCTTCTTAGAGTACGCAATCTGCCTATTCTATTTTAGAGAAATTAACAGCGTTGCTTCATAAGTAGTGCATTACTATTCATGCTCTATAATTTTCTGTTTGGTTTTCAATTCTATTTTCTGATTTTTCTTATTATAAATAATATTATATAGTATAATAATATGTGATAAAATGAACGTTGATAATAAGAAATATTTAAATATAAAATAATAACAATAACACAATTACATAAATTTTTCAAAACTGGACACGGGTACAAAAGCGCATCACTGTTAATTAATGTAATGAATTTATGTTATAATTCTTTATTAATCGAGATTAGTTATATAGTTTAACATGATTAAACAAATAAAAAACAGAATATTTAGGAATATTATTTAATTGTGTAAAAAATAGAACAAATTGTTGAAGATGAATTACTGTTTTACACTATTTTAACACAAAAATTGCTCTATTTGGAGTAAAACCACTGAAGATGCTCTTAGAGCATCTCCAACATTCCTCTAAAATAGCTCTCATATCTATTTTAGATGCCCTTTTCTCTCCAACAATGCTCTATCTCTTCATTCTATAATAGAGATTTGAATAGTATTCCTCTACTAGTAGAGGAACACTATTCATTTCTCTATAATTTTCATTTTGTTTTTCCTTTTTTTATTACATTTAGTTATAGTAGTATATATGACATTTAATTATATTTTAGATATTAAATTATACTATATAGTATATTAAAAATATTTGGAAAAAAGATGATAGATTTCGACGATAGATTTAGATATTTTAGTTATTATATTTCTTGCCACCTCCAGAAGTCGATTTTGTTGCACCGGGAGGTGATAGATTTCAAGATTTTCTCTCTCGATTTAAAGAAATCAAAGATGTCGACGCTCATTTCACACTTCGAAATGCACTAATCGATCATTTGTGGGATCAATATTCTAATTCATAGGAATAGAATATTTTATTATTAGGTAGTATATGTTTGTCGCAATAATATTAGATGAGTACTCTTTTTCCTACTCAATGATTTCAATATGAGAGCTTTTAATGAGGCTCGTACATTGGGTTATATAGAAATATTGAAACTTTTAATTTTAAATAACTAAAAATATTATTTTAATTTTATTTGATTTTGTGCATTTATTTTTTATTAATTTATACCTTATCATTAATATAGTATGTAAAATTAAAGAAATAATATGATTTTTTTGAAAGAGTAGGAAGTAGAGTAATTGTTGGAAATGATGTGTGTTCTCTACTTTCCTCTATTATACCAAAACTCTTGGAGATGCTCTTAGGCCATCTCCAGTGGTTTGCACTAAAATACAGCAATTTCAGCACTAAAATACAGCAAAATCAGTAAGTCATCTCCAGCAGTCTGCTCTATATTTTTACACAAAAACAGAATATTCTACTTTTGGCCACGGTTGATGATCCTGAAACATGTGATTACTTCCGATAAGAGCAACAAGATATTATTCAATAGCGGAAACAAGTCAAAGAAGCCAACACTAGTACTTCTGATATGTTTCAGAATTTATTTTCAAATGGGGTGGGACGTTCCAGAGATAGCCTTTATTAGAAATTAAATGTATCGACTTTGTTTTTATGCTTCTATTATGTAATTGTATTTTTTAAATTTTTTTTAGTTTATCTTGTATTTTATGTAATTGTGTTTTTTAAATAATTTTATATAATTTTAATGTTGGTATAATATGTTTAGAAATATAACTATAATATAATATGTTGGAACAAAATAATTAAAGAACACAAAAAATAATAAATATAACAAGGAAGAATAATTATAACAAGAAAATTAATTGCAAAAAGAGTAGAGCAATGAATAGTGTTCTTTCCGAGTTTGGAAA
Source organism: Agastache rugosa (assembly GCA_031470985.1). NCBI lineage: Eukaryota > Viridiplantae > Streptophyta > Magnoliopsida > Lamiales > Lamiaceae > Agastache > Agastache rugosa. Next base: position 36,333,225 of record CM062602.1, on the reverse strand, counting down.
GACAACGCTATTGAAATCTTGTATAATAGAGCGGGATTTTGATCTTTGAATTTGAAGAAGAATTCTTTCCAAAATTTGAAGATATGTAAAGATATACAGCTGGGTTGGAGATGCTCTTAGGAGCCAAATATACGTACGTGGATTTTTTGGTCATCCAAGTGGAAGAGATTAAAGTTAAAAAATTATGTATACATCAAATAATTTTGGCAATTGGAATTTGATCCGACAACAAAATACTCAAAAAGATTTTTGTGGGGTGAAGCCACGTGCGCATCACGTCCGCATCGGAAATAAAACGGCCAAAAATATCAGCGCAAAAGTGCACCACACACGACACGACTCCCCAGTGCCTCTACAATTTTTATTTTATTTTTTATTCTTTTTTTTTTGTTAATAATTGAATGAACTTTTCTTGTTAAAGTGCATTTGCCTAAATATTTTTGTATAATTTCTTACCCACTTGGCACTACTTTTTCTTTCTCCCCAATCATAGCACAAATGTATACGAGAAAAGAAAGAAGAAAAAGGAAAAAGGAAAAAGGAAAAGGTTGTATATATTGGGCTCTGTGCTGTAAATTCTCATGACTTCTCGGTAGATTAGTGTTGGGGGGTGGGGTTACCTTGAACCCTTTTGCACCTACTATAGAAAGTGAATATCAATTATGATTATACATTTTTTTTGTTTTTCGAACGAGCGTCATATTTTAAAATAAATTTTAATTCTTAATATATATTTTATTTTAAATTTTATAGAAAAATAATACTCTATTCATCTCTTAAATTATGATGCAATTCTTAAAATTTTGAGAATTTTGCTGGAATTGCTCTAATAAGATTTTGAGGGATGGAGAGAGTATTAAACTTCTTATTGCACTTTTATTTTCGATACAATTTTTTTAATTGTTTGATTTTTCATACAATAATTGAGGGTGGAAAGAGTAAATTTACTCACCTCCTTGATATAAGAGTTTTGACTGCATGAAACACTTATTAAAGGATGGATGGGGCATATGTAGGGGTGAGCATTCGGATATTCGGTTCGGTTATTACATAAAAAATAACCAAACTAAAATTTCGGTTTTTTCAAATCCATATCCGAACCGAATCCGAAATTATTTCGGTGACCGAACCGAAATATCCGAAATAACCAAATTGGTATTTCGGTTAATTCGGTTTTTCCACTTTTTTTTAAACAATTTTCCTACATTTTTATATTCATCCAAACCACCAACAACAAATAAAGTTTTAAATCTTCACAAACCACCAAACCACCAAACCACCAACAACAAAATGAAAATAATCCAACAAATAGTTAAATTAAAAATCCAAATACCAACAAAAACTAATACAAAGTTCAATAATCAATAACTTCCAACAAATACTAGAGCACGAGCATGTTAATAGCTTTCAATTTAGAGTAGTATTCAATATTTTAATTTTAAAAAATTAAATATAAATTTAAAAAAATATAAATAGTATATATATAATTCGGATTTCGGATATTTCGGTTTTTTAAACAATATAACCGAACCGAAATCCGAAATCCGAAATATTAAAATTTTGAAATCCGAATTGACCGAAATATCCGAAATAACCGAATCGAAATTAATTTTCGGTTTCGGTTCGGTTCGGTTTTCAGTTTTCGGAACAATTTGCTCACCCCTAGGCATATGCGTGTTGTGGCTTTTTGGTCCATAATTTGGCTAGGGAGCCATTGGTCTTGTGATTGAATGTCTTGACTACTGAGTTTTGATTTCGTTGTATATAATTTAACAATAAAATTTTCTTTTTATGTATTTTGTAAAAACTATATGTTGAGTTCGAAAAATTGATCAATATACGGATTTATAAAGTATGGAAAGAAATTTATTGGAATGTTTAATTGTAGCCACAAAAGGTAACTAATGAAGAGATTATGAGTATGTTTGAGGATTAAAGCAATAAAGATAATGAATTATCATAGCAAAGTTAAGTTAAGATGGTATGTATTTATAAATTTTTTTTTCTAATAGAATTTACAGAGTATTTTGTGATGCAAGAGTAACTTAGATCAATTTGTGAGATCGTGAGTGTTTACAAGAAGAATGTGATGATTCATAAATGTGATGAGGGATGCCTCTATTTATAGACATTTTACAAGGGCAGAACAATGAATTTGTCATGCTAGCTGTCAAGAGCAAAGTCGCCCTTTTACATCGTAATACTTAAATTTTACCTTTTTACATTTGTAATGCATTTTAATTATCATTGATATTTTGCATATTACATATGAGCTACGTCCTCAATCTCAAGATGGCACATTAATTTAGATCAAGCGATGTTCATATTTTATCGACAACCATCCTTTATGTATATCCATAACGCAATACCATATTAATTACCATATTCATAACACAATACCATATTTTTGTATTACAGCTAATGTCCGAATTTCAATTAATACACTCGTTTAATTCCATAAATGAATTTTTGGACAATTTTTACTTTTTTTTTCAACTTATTAATGATCTCCAACAGAAAGTCTAATAATCGAAGATGACATACGACTACCAACGTAGACGAAACGATGTCGTTCCGTGCCTGAGCTGGATTAAATTAAATTTTCACCCTAGTCAGCCATTAATTATGACAAGGGTAATTGACTAGTGACAAGTCAATTTAATCAACTTCAAACGTGAAACGACGTCGTTTAGGTTATGTTGGCTGTTGCATGTCATCTTCGGTTGCCAATTAAACTTTAATTTCAGACGCCAACCATCCCAAAGTCATTTATGGAACTAAATGAGTGAAATATTTCATGAGAATAATAATACTGTTATTATGATTATTGACAAAGCTTCAATCTAACAAGAAACAAGGCATTGTTGGCACATAATATGACTAAGAATAAAGGTGCAAACTGCAAACAGTTAGTTACTTTTATTTTGCTTCAGTTGCAACGCAGGAAGGGAACAAAATATTCTTGATTGAAATGGGCGTTGACTAATTCCCTCTCACCAAGGTTACAATTATTGAATCCTCATAAATCATAATCTCATCAATCCGACCCACAAATAATGTTCTTGTCGCTATCACATGTGTTGTAAATACGTATAATCCAGAGGAACAATATTATTTTTATTTATATAGTATAATTATAAACAAGTCATATTTAAATATTTTCTATTGAGTGAACTTATCTTATTATATTGTTACTAAGCTTACAGTTTTTTTTTTTTTTTTCTCACGTCTTACTTGTTTGGTGCCCTTTCTCGGATATTCAGGTGATGTATTATCTTAGAAAACCAGAGTGTTTTTTTTTTAAAGAAAGGCTATGAAAATATTTTTTACCACTAAATTATGTATCAGATAAAATGTTATCATACTTTGCGAAGGAATAAGTACTTTTTTTTGAAGTAATAAGTACTTTTTCTTTCCGCCGGATCAAATGTAAAGTAATTGCATTTTCCTTTCTTTTTGTACACCAAAAATAAGGCAATTTAGTTAAATAATTGTATCGATTTATCAAAATTAATTAATTCAGAAAAAGCGTAGAAACTTTAAGGTAATGAGTCTCAAGACAGACCTTGAGAATATTGAGGATGCATTTGGACAAGACCATAATAATTTAGGAGGATGTTAGCGATCCATATAAAGTTAATCTCAAATTTATCAAATTAATTCTAGTACAACCATATAGGTGGGACTATTACACCACCAAATAAGATGGAAATATATTACACCGTACGCAGGCGAGACTGAACCCAAGACCTCTTATTAAGGAGAGACTTTTTTGTATAAAATACATACCTTTTAGCCTCATACTCACATACTGCTTACATATTTGTGGAAATGCACTATATAATAAAATCGTATAAGTAATTTTAAATTTATCACAACTGTTGTAAAACAAGTTTAGACTCTTTAATTAGTTAGTTAAAAGAAAAAAAGAGAGAGTGGGTTGACGCACGGGGATGAGTCCGCGCTAAAAGATGCATTATATTACTCGAAAACAAATGAAGTCACAAACGAAAGAAAGTTTTTTTTTTTTACTATGGTTGTATTTTATATGTGGCTCCACTGATAGATACATAATGCAATTCCGTCCGTCCAAACTTGTTCCTAACTACATGAATGTAATATTGTTAGATCCATTTTTTAAATTCTAGCTCCGTTCCTAGATGTAATCAAATCACATGGATTAGTTGAAATCCTGATCATCTTGGTTTGTTTACATTAAATTGATGGAGTTTTATATGAATTTGATTGATTTTAAACATGCTTTATAAATTTATTGAATTATATTTTCTTAAAAGTGTAATATTGTGTTCTCTATGACATGAGTCTGATTATATACTTATATATTTATCAAAAGTTAAGGTATGAAAACTTGGATGTTAAATTAATAATCTATATTTTGAAAATGTACTCATAAGTTTGAGAGTGATCCTGTTCGTTAACTAAATATTGTCTAGTTTTGGATTAGTCGGATTTTCTATTAAATTTAATCGAAGGGGGCTCAAATTAATTTTTATGTTATTAAATTAAATTTAAGTAGTTGACAAATAATTCACATCATTTTAATCATGTATGTATGTATATCTAATATCTAATCTAATATTCCCTCCGTCCCACTAATATTGTCGTGTTACTGTTCGGCATGAAGATTAAGAATAAGGGGTAAAGAGATAGAAAGTGGGTAGGTCCCACACTTTTGAAGGGTTAATTCTTTTCTTATTTGGAATAAGACAATTTGAGTGGGACAACCCAATAAGTAAAGAAAGACAATATCAGCGGGACGGAGGGAGTAGTATATATATAAGGGGGGTATGGTGTGATTTTTAGGGATACACATTAATCCACAAAAAAGAAAAAGATCTTACGAGATGGAGGAGCTTTCCAGAAGAGAGCAGCACTCCAGGTTGATCTTGAAGAACAGATAGAAGTATGCACAGCGGAGTTTTTTTTATTTTTATTTTATTGGGATATATTATATGAACTAGGAAGGAATAACTATATGCTAAAAACTAAGAAGAGGAGAGTTTAGAAACTCATTCTTGATTTAGAATAAAAGGGGGGTTTGCATTTTTCTGGTGTGTTTACAATGAAAGAGCAATGCTCTTTTTATAGCCAAAAATTGGCCGACAATTCCAATCTAACCTATAAATAAAAGTTAAGCTAGCTAGTCTAAAAACCACAAAATCTTACAAGTTATTATCAAAGAAAAGACTAAAAAATAAAAGAAAAGACTAAAAAAAGAAGATAAAGCCGGTAATTGTGGCCAAATAACAATAATCGTGGCCAAAAAATTCAAAAAGTTAAAAAAAAACTTTTTGACAAATGTCAGTGACAATTGATAAATTTTCGTCATTGCATTCGTCATATCCTTTCTAGAAATCCCTGTGAGTCTCTGGAATTTCTTCGTCATTTTCTGTATCACTTTCTTGATGAAGAGCAAACACTTCTTCAGTATTGATGAAAGAAAAGACTAAAAAAGAAAAGAAAAGACTACAAAAAGAAGATAAAGCCGGTAATTGTGGCCAAATAACAATAATCGTGGCCAAAAAATTCAAAAAGTTAAAAAAAACTTTTTGACAAATGTCAGTGACAATTGATAAATTTTCGTCATTGCATTCGTCATATCCTTTATAGAAATCCCTGTGAGTCTCTGGAATTTCTTCGTCATTTTCTGTATCACTTTCTTGATGAAGAGCAAACACTTCTTCAGTATTGATGATGTGTTCGTCGTCTTCTAATTTTTCGCCTTCACCGATGAATGGTAAAAGCATTTTTCAATTTTCTGTCCCAAAGATCTGGGTGAAATGTCCTTCTCCAAGGAGTTTATACTGGTTCCAGAAAATTAGTTCGAAACCCATATTTTCTTGATAGTATTCGTACACCTTGGAATTTTCAATTTCCTTGAAATCAAATGATGTTGAATCATGATTTCTTAATCTATCTTTTTCTTCCATAAAAATCCTCTTTCTGCTTGGCACATAAGAGCCATTTATAACTTGTGGAAGAGATGATATAATTTTACAGAATACCTTGCCTTTTAGGGATTTTGATGCAATATTCCCTCCTATAAGCAAGAATTTTTCTCCCAATTTTTCCAAAATGTCTTCAATTTTTTAGCCTTCTTCTTCAAGACGGAACTCAATAAAATCAACCATGCCATTGTGATAAAATTTTAAAATATTTTCACAATTCATGTCTGTTGAATTTAGGTCAACTTGGAGTTTGAAAAGTCCAGGGACTCCATCTGGAAATTCTTGAGAATCAAAGTAGTATGTTGACTTTTGTACTACTTTTACTCCTTCGAAATGAATTTCTCCAAAAATAATTTTTACCAATTTCTTTTGGAGATTTTCAAAATCCTTTAATATTCCTTCCAAGGCCTTTGTTGAATATTTGTTCCAATTCAGGAACTCTGTCTAAAAGTGGTTTTAAGACCTCTTGGTAAGGGAGATCAAGTACTCTTGCCTTGAAATTTTCGAATTTTCTTTGGGGAATAGAATATTTTTTCATTTCAAAATCTTTGATCTCAGTGTTCAGGGAAAGAAATTTTGAATTAAGGTTTGAGATCCCTTTTTCCATTGTAAAAATTGTTTGGTCCTTGAATTTTAGGGCCTCAACATTCTCTTGAATTTTTGAATTGGCGAGAGAAAGTTGACTTTGTAAATCAAAAATTTATTTTTCTAATTTTTGAATTATCTCAGATTGAGCTGAAATTACCCCACTTGGGTTTTCTTCTACAATTTGTGAAAAACTTTTGACTTCTTCGGGTTCAATGAAAAAGTTTAACCCTAAAGAATCTCTAGCATTATCTAAAGCTTTTTTAAAGGTATAATATCCTTTAAAAATAGGGTTTTGACAAGTAATATATTTTCTAACTGTATCGAAATTATGAAAAAGACTTACTTTTGTACCTCTGTAAATAACATAATGAAAAATTTTTCTTTTTGGGATAATATTCTTTTCTGCCTTTAAACTTGAAAAATAGAAACTAAGGGCATTAAGAATTTGAACTTTGAAAGAGGTGGCGTTTGGAAGAGTTTGAATATGCCACAAATTATCTAACAAACACTGTTGTTGAGGATTAACCTCGATTCCAGTGTATGGTTTGAATTTTTTATTTTGATCTGTGTGAGTAGAAAGCATAACCACTACAACAAAAAAGGGCTATTACTACACCCCTTTAACGACACTAAAACACTTGTGTCTACATAATACCTCTATTGCGGCACTACATATTTTAATATTAATTTATATAAAATTGTAGATCACTTTCACAACATTAAATAGCTTGCGTCGTAATATTGTGTCAATTATGACACGATCAAATGCCTCACCTCAAAAATTGATACACGTTACTTTTCATTTAAAATTAATTGAAGGATCAAATGTTGGCGGTAACTTTCCCACCTCATAGTCTATATAAAAGTTAAAAAAAGAAGAGAGAGCAAAAAAAAAACTCGAACTCCTTAAAAAAAAAAACAGAATTGTTCATCTTCATGCCCTAACCCCAAATTAAACAGACTACTCCAATTTTCTCTGCCTCCCGGATTCTCATCTTTTGATTGAGTTGGTGACGAGACAAACCCAAGGCAGCCTCGGATGGATGCCGGCAACGGCGTGGAATTTATGCTATTGCAGTCAGGCATCTTAATCGTCCTGGCAGTCGATCCCTCCGACCTCACCCCCCTTGCAATCTCTACAGGTAGTTATATCATTTCTCTGCATTTTGTGGTTTAATCGATTGTTTTGAACTTTGTATGAAAGGCAATTAATGTGGTTCCATGACTCAGACTAGACGAAAGACTGTGTCCCTCGACATTATTTCAGCGTCTCTTCTCGTTGTGTACGGAGATCCTAAAGATTGCCCTTCGATTTGTAATTATGCTCTGGTAATCGATTGACCCATGTCGAAATACTCTTATCATCTGGTGCATTTATTTTGAAATTTTCTGTTCGAATAGAATTTAAGTTGCAATTTGAAGTTTAGAATTTGGATATTTTTGTTACATTTTAAGTTTCTAAAATGCTTTGTTGGGTTTAATTAGGCTTGCCGATTTGGATATATTTGATTCCAGATTGAGAAAACTTGTATCTGGATTTGTGTGTGTGCTCCTTGTATGCTCTCTGTTGTCTGTGAAGATATTTATCTATAGAACTCTAGGTGTTTCTTAGTTTATGACACACCATTCATTTCTTGTTTCTCCTTAGTCTATGAGATCTTACTACCATCTTTTTCCACCTCCACCTTCTTAGTATAATATTTGCTGTTATTCTAAACACATTTGTATTGTAGCTTCCAGGTGGAAGGATGCATCATCATCTGGTCAGCATGTTTAGTATTCTCAGAGGCTGGATATATTTAGGTCTGTGAAGTTCACATGATGTAGATTTGTTGCTATATTGGCTTAGTTCAGACGTATAAAGTTATAAACTCTAGTTATCTATCTACAGGGGCACCATAAGGTATGCAAGTCTGCATGCAAGAAGTATGAGGGATGATCTTGAGTCGTTGGCATATACACCCTGATATTTCTCATAAAAGAAAGGTTTCCATGGCAAGGCTATCAGGTGACTGACATCATTACTTAATTTACATTGATGATAATCTTATCAGATTTAGGTGACCCTACCCTTTTATTTTTACTGATAGCAGTTTCTTAACAATTAGATAGCAGTTGACTGATAATTCATTTGATGGAGCCAGATTCATAATTGAAGTTGATACTTTTTGTATATATTATTTACCCAGTAATGGTCTTCTAGATTATGAATAAATAAGGATCCTACCATTTAACTTGTTATATACTATAACTTGAGCATGGATCAAGTTGCGAAACACATATCATTACAGGTGGTTCTTGGGAACAATATGCTTGTCTAGTTTAATCCTACTTAACGACGAAAATTATTATAATTGGATTGTAAATATATATTTATCATAGGGTCATATATATGAGGGATTGAATTCTAGAATTGCTGCATTTGTTGGACATCTTCCTTGCTAGGCCTCACTATTGAAGAATATACACTCTTAAGGTTTGGCCTTTACATCTAGGAATTGGCTCTTTGTATATTGTGTCTATTTTAATGGGAAAAACTCAACATTAATATTTTCTTAGCTAGTTAGCTAACTCATCAATAATCTCTTGCAAATGTATGAACATGTTGGAACTAATCTCCAAATAAATTGCATAACAATCTTCTTGCTTTAATTTTCATTCTAAAGATGTTTCAGCCTTTCAAGATCTCCATAACAGAGTGTTTCTGGACTTACAAAATGGCTTGTAGTTGAATTTTTCATCATTGATATGTTTTTTTATATCTAACCAGGGTTGCCTTTTATATCTATTCATAGATTTGTTGTCTGCTATAAGTTTTTATGCCAACAAGAAAGAAGGTTATTTTACATAAAGGAATCCTTGCCCATTGATCATTCACAGGTTACATCTTTGATCTTACTCAAGTTGGTCATTTGCTAAGTCCACATTGTTCCTGTCTCTCAGTAAAAAAATAAAGAGTTCTTTGGCTATTCATTTCTAACTTCACATGCCTTGGAGGTAACAATCCTCCTTCTAATAAGTGAAGGAGAGGTTCTCTATTATATTTCTCCTCATAGTTATTCACAAAAGTTTATTCCTCATTGCAGGTTCGGCCTTTTTGGGTTAGCTAATTTTTTTTCAACAATAAAGGTAAATTCTTCGAATATGTTGTCTTGGAATCATAAAGCAAGTAATATATCTTAATGTATTTGGTTAAGCCTTGATTACTAACAGAATATTGATGAGTAAGTGGAGAAACATTTATTTAAGTGATTGCTTCTTTGGAAATCATTCGCTCAGTTCGGAGATGTTTTGCGCTGCATGGATTATTTAGTTCTTTCAACTAAAAGAGATTAGCAGAAGAGATCAAGGAAGGCAGCCACTCACAGTTGCAAGAATAACACGACTTGATCCACGCCCCTTAGTGTTTTTGGTAGCATGATAGTTGTATGTCTTGTGATTTAGATATCTTATGAGATGATTGGTTAGGTTAGTGCTAGCTGATAAGATCATGTAGAATTTCTAATTCTTTTTGCCGATCACTTTTTATGTTTTTGTATTTAAATTTTTGTTCACATATGAAATAAATGAAAATATTTCATTTTCATTAGTTGTCTTTTAGTTATTTATTTTCTTTATTCCAATTTACCAAAATAAAAATTCACACTTAAAATTAGAATTTAATGCTTAAAAGGTAAATTGTAATACATCTAAAAATAACTTTTAAAGGCATTTAAAATTATTAAATAATATTATTGACGAATTAAAGAAAATTGATCACACTACAGTATGAAGGCGCTTAAAAATGTCATAATAGCTAACTTTACGAATTTCAAATATTACCTAAAACGACACCCCTTAATGTCCTTATATCCTGAGTGGGTTTTAGCTACACTAGCATGTGCGACATTTAAAATCACCGTGGAGATAGGTCTGATGTTGCCATAGACAGATTATTAAAACACTTTTTAGTGTCTTTAAAAGCTGATTTTGTTGTAGTGAACAGACCAAAACTGAAAGTGTGTTTTCAAATTCTTTTCTCCTTTTGTTGAAATTTTGGAAATAGGAGAAGTTTGAGAGAAAATTTCCCATCTGTAGGAATTTTGAACTGGGAGAAATATGAGAATCACTTCCCATCTGTGTAAATTTTGAACAGGGAGAACTAGTAGAAGTATGTCCCAATTTTAGAAATTTAGGGCTACTTTCTGCACTAGATGTTATCATTGGAGAATTGTCTGTAGAAACTTTTTCTGTAGCAACTTTCTTCTTGCCTTTAGGTCTGATGACTTTTCTGTGATTCATGACCTGTATTTAAATATTTAAAAATATTACGGGAAAGTAAATCAGCGAGATTATTATCTTTTCCTTTTATATGTTCAAAATTTATTATGTAACCTTTTCTTTGAATTAGGTTTTGTAAATTTACCTATCTGGTTCTATTTACTTTTCTACTATTATCATTTTTTAAATATTTTACTATTGCTTCACAGTCTGTTCTTACTGTAAATTCATTATTTAAATAAATTTTGAATTTTTCTAATGAATTTATTAATGCCTGTATTTCAAAATCTAAAGAAGTCCAATTACTTCCAATTTTTCCAAAATTTCCACTGCTATATGCAGCAATTATATATATATATATATATATATATAGTGTGGATCTGGTAGGTACTAGGAACTCATCTTTATATGAGTCCGTATGAACCATGCATTTTTATCACTTGAAAAATGCACAAATTATATTATTTTAATGTACAAATATATGTTAATGAAAAAATTGAATCGTTGATTTTTTTTATGTGTTGTTGAGATTTAATTTATACATTAAATTATTGCAGGTTGTGCATTAAAAATTTATTAAATATTTGTGCATTAATTTACTGCAATTTGCCCTTTGTCATATTTGTGCATTAAAGTACTGTACAAATGAATCGTTGATTTTTTTTATGTATTGTCGAGATTTAATTTATGCATTAAATTATTGCAGGTTGTGCATTAAAAATTTATTAAATATTTGTGCATTAATTTACTGCAATTTGCCCTTTGTCATGTTTTTGCATTAAAGTACTGTACAAATATATGTTAATGAAAAAATTGAATCGTTGATTTTTTTATGTATTGTCGAGATTTAATTTATGCATTAAATTATTGCAGGTTGTGCATTAAAAATTTATTAAATATTTGTGCATTAATTTACTACAATTTGCCTTTTGTCATGTTTGTACATTAAAATACTGTATTTGTGCATTTCCGAAATGATAAAAATGCATGGTTCCTACAACTCATATAAAGATGAGTTTCTATATAAGCTTTTCCATATATATATATATATATAGAGGCGCCAGAAGGGGCATGGCCACGGCATATGTGATTGCAGAATTTGAATATTATAAATTAAATTACGTGTCATCTATGTTAAAATTCCCATACATGTGACACATAAATGATTAATAAATTATAAAAGTATTGCAATACATGAGTTCTACTCATGTGTATATCTATGCATCGGAGGGGGGAGGGGAGAGAGAGAGAGCAGCAGTTGCAGCAAGTTATGATTGAAATTTTTGAGTCCCGACAAACCGTCCCAAGGACCCAAGGACACATCACCTTGCGTTGTGCCTAACTTATGTCGTTTTCCTTTATTCCCTCTTCTTTTGTTTAATTTTATGATAAATATGATATTGTTTAAATAAGTAATTGGATTAATTGTCACTAATATTATGAACGTATTAAGTATGTCGTAGAAAGCAAACATCCATTCGTTAATATTTTTGTAGTTCTTTTCATTTTTTTTCATCTACTAAAAATCCGACCTGAATTCTTCTTTTTCCTCATTGACAAAAGTATTCAGAAAATATTTATCTCGCCGTGTTTAAGATATTACATATCCATTAATTAATTTAAGCTATTGATAATTTTAATTAATTAATATCTTTTCGAAGAGTAGCACAACTCAAACTTTATTATTATATCGGAAATTAATCCACTTACAAGATTTAATATAATAATCATTTTGAACTTCTCAAGGGGACATCATCAACTCGGCACACTGAGACACAATTTTTAGCTATAATAAATAATATTATTACTCAAAATATCGAGAATATTGAATTCCAATAACTCTCACCCATGATGATTCAAAATAACAATAATTATAAATATATAATTAAATATTATACAATTAGAATGAAGAAATAATAATAAATCGATATCTGTAACTATTCATTTAAGTCAATTTAGAATAATTAATCTCACCGTTGATCATGTTCAATGTATACAAAATACATTAGTATAAGCCAATAGTTAAGACTAGTTAATTCAAACATTATACTACAACCTCTCAAATAATTGTCCATTAACTATTTATGAACACTTTTATTATTTTATAAGCAGTGCGATAATATGATCTTCCGTGTGACGCCAACACACCATATTGTCTATAATATAAAGTAATTGGACTTTACTTGCATAACCATAACCATCAAATAAATATGCAAATAATGTGACAATCAATATTATCATAAATATAAAAAAAAAGTAAAATACAAATCACCTACAAAAATATGCTTTTAAGTATATAACCCTCATTTAAGCCATGTCATACAACGCGTGACATAATTCTGTTGACACACTCTTAAGCACATGTATCATGCATCGGTCCAAATAGTCATGTCAATTGTCTACATAAATTTGTCAATTCAAATATAGTGTATAATAATCCTTACACTAACAAGCATTTTCAACTATGAAATATAAATTATTTCCTCAAAAAAAAAAACTATGAAATATAAACTATAAAATATAATATTTTACCTTCCGTACACTATAAGTGTATCACATTGGATTTGACATAGATTTTAACAAATGGTGGGTGAATTGATTTTGATAATAAATTATTGTGAGATTTAAAATAAAGAATGCGTGTGGAATATTATCCCAAAAAAATAATATACTACTTTTTATGGCCGCACACAAAAGGAAAATTGTGATACCTTATTTTGAAGGGAGGGAGTATGGAATATAGATTATTGAGTGGAGCCTGAGGGCGGGCTTCAAAAGAAACCGAAAAGGAGTCCATTTATCATGGGTTTGCAGTTTGCACGGCGTAACCAGCCCATATAAGTTTGATTTTGTTGCCATATTCTCGTTGGAAAAATTGGAGTTGGGGAAGGGAGGAGGATTGCAATTTTCTAAAATAATTTCGTTTGTATTTTTACAATTTTACCCTTTATGATATTATTGAATTTAGACCATTTTGTTTCAATCAACGGCATGAATTGACGTCTAATTACAGACTAGTTGTTGTGTTATTAATTCGTCGATATATAGATAAATGATATACCGTTCCACTTCCGTGAGCACTTTTCGTGAGTACCGATTGTTATTATTCATGTTATTATTATTTTTTTTAATATTTTATATTCTAATACACAGGAAATTAATATTGAGATCATTAATTTTACAAAATACACAAAAATCAAAGTTCGATTTGTTATTTGAGTGGCTTAATATGGAAATGTCATAATTTCAGAATGCTTATTTCAAGATCAGAAAATGAGTATAATTTGTATATTTAAACTAAATTAACCCTTGTTTAAAAAATATATCTTGACTAATGTTTTTTGTCGACGGAACATTGATGTGCAACTGTGACATGGCAAAACGATATTGTTTTTATAAGAATTAATTTAAAACGTCAGGGTTCAGTTCAGTCGATGAAAAATGTTAATTAGCGGGACATTATTTGCATAACAACACAATATTTTGAGCATTTTATTTATCTTATTGAAAATTTAGGACATTCACGAAATAAAACATGGTAAAATTTAGAATTTAATATGATAATTGCCTTTAGGAAAGGCAAAAATTGATAAATGACAAGACAGCATAAGCCGTAGCATTCATGCAATTCCTAAAAGAGATATTTAGCGATTTTAGACCTTTGAACATTGTAAAGATAAATTATGGCATCCCATTTTTAAAAGACAGAAATGAGATTTTAGCATTTTTTAGATTGAAAATACTAATAACAGCACTACTTTTTAAAATATATAAATTCTAGCACTTTTGTACATTTTTACCCCTCCCCTTTCTTTTCTATTTTTTCATTTTTCGTTTTGTTTTTTTTCCTCTCACTCAAATTCACATGAAAAATAATGTGAATTCACGTGAAAAACTCGAATTCACATGAAAAATAATGTGAATTCACGTGGAAAAAATGGAATTCACATGAAAAAAATGGGAATTCAAATAAAAAAGTGAAAAACTCGAATTCACATGAAAAAAATGTGAATTCAGGTGAAAAAAAATGAGAATTCACATAAAAAAACATGTGAAAGCAATTGTTCATCTCTTTCTCCAAAAAAAATGATGCGGAAATCTTGAGAAGGCAAAAAAATCTGACGGCAAAGGCGATTTATATTTCGACGGCGGCGACGATTATGGTGGACAGCGGCATACTCTATAGATTGAAGGCGCCGGCTACGGTTTCGTGGTTTTGGAGTCGATTTTGGGAGAGGAGAAAGATCCGGTATGGATAGAAAAAAACGGACGGCGATCGCGATTAATCTTTGACGGCGGCAGCGACTACTGTTGACGGCGCCTGACTCTATGGCTTCACGGCGGCGGCTAGGGTTTCTTATTTGTGGAGTCGATTTTGGGAGAGGAGAGAGAGGCGGTCAAGATCGAAACTGTTGCTCGACGGCGGCGGCGGCGGAGACCATGGCTTCAAGGTGGAGTTGAGCCAGAGGAGGTGGTGGTGCTGATGCTGTTTGGTTGCGATAGAGAGAGAGAAACGAAAAGAGAAGGAGAGAAAGCAGAAAGAGAGAGAGAGAGAATATATGTTGTTTTAAGAAAAAAAAAGGAGAAAAGAAAAGAATGAGGGGTAAAAAAGTTAAGAAGTGCTATTATTTGTATTTTTAAAAAGTGATGCTATTATTAGTGTTTTTTTTTCCTGAAAGTGCTATAATCATATATTATCTCTTTTTAAAAGATAAATTATGACACTTTTAAAAAAATTTGGACTTATTTGCCCTTAATTCTTATTTGTTTCATTATCATTTTTTATTAATCCAAAATTTACCAAAACCTAATCCTATTCTCAGTGGCAGAGCCAGGATCTCGATCCAAGGGGGTCCAATTATTTTTTCAATAAAAATATCTAATATAATTATAATATCATTTAAATTACATAACAATCAAAGAAACAAAGTATAAACATGATTGCTTCAAGGTAAATAATTTTCTATTACAGATAATGTCACTTCGATTTTATTTATATATTTTGATATGAATAGTAAAAAAATTAATAATATTGAAAATGAAACGACATTATGTTACCGACATGTCTATTTTTTATATGTCATTTGATTAAGCAATATCATTTTTTACACTACATTTCACACATAACAAAATTATTTAAATCTTATTCGTATACATTTAGTTAAGCAATGTTGTTTTGGATTGATAAACATATTAATGAAAAACAAGTTATAAAATGAAATTTGATATAACATGAATAAATTTAACTTAAAAAGTTCTCTATCTTCTATCAAAATTCAAAATTAAAATATAAAAACTAGTATGCATTCTTTTATGAAAAATATCTCTATATTCTGAACAAATAAACATAAAACATATATCTATATAAAGATCTAATCTAAGTTTCATAATTAGTATTTTAGAAAATTTGATAATATAAATTATACATATGTATTTAAAGAATAAAAAAAAATATTGAAAGTCTTGCATAAATTATATTAAAATAAAATAAGTAGTGGAAATTCCCCCCCCCCCCAAAAAAAAGAAAAGATAAAAAGGTAAAATACAACCTCCATATAATGATAATAAATACTCCATATAAAAAGACTAGCTCATAACTTTTAATGGTGATTGGATTTTATGGCCAAACTTATTTTGCCAAAAATTTATTTCAAGCTATTATTGTCCATACAACCTATTTCAAGTTATATACACATAAAGCTCGGCTATATCTGTAAAATCTACTTCTCACCTCTGCTATTTTCTTCTTCTCCAAATAACCTTTAATATACATACATATATATATATAGCTATTTTTTTTAAAAATCCAGGGGGTCCAGTGACCCCACTGCCCCCTCATAGCTCCGCCTATGCCTATTCTTCCCTCCCATATGCGAACGTCTTCTCCCCAGATTCCGGCGACCAGCTTCGTCTCCCTCCGACGGCCACCGACATCCTATGTCCCATTCCCGACGTCCGACCTTATTCCGGTGAAGGCATCCTCAATTTTCCGACGATCTACACTCTCTATCACGGAAGATTTGCACTCTCATCTCCATTTTTCAGATCTTTAATCTTCTTCATCTCAATTTTTTCAAATCTTTAATTTTCTATTTTTTTCTTCTCGTTGGATCTGTAAATTTGAATATGGCTGTGTTCTTCAAATTTGACGAAATTCACAAATTTTATTACGTGAATTCACTATTTTTAATGTGTGATTTCACTAATTTGGTTGTGTGATTTCACAATTTTTTATGTACGATTTCATAATTCACGAATTTTATTATGCGAATTCATGATTTTTAATGTGTGATTTCATGAATTTTGTTGTGTGAATTCAGAATTTTTACGATTTTTGTTGTGTGAATTAACAATCATCAAAATCAAATTTTCCAAATCACGCAATCATTAAAATTAAAATTAGTAGATCGAAAAAAATGCAAAAAGAAAAAAAAAACTCAGTTGTTCGCCCGATTAGTTCCTGTTCTCCAGTGGTTGAGATCTGGGTATGTTTCATGGAGGAGATGAAATATCGAAATCATCACCAGATAAATATGAAGTGCATTCCATTGATTTTCCCTAGTTAATCTACCCGCCAGAGTCGAAAGATGGCACCGGATGAGAAGGATGCAGATGGGCAGGAAGGATGAAATTGTCGGAGAAGCAAGATGTAGCCATCGAAGAAGAAGGATTGAGAAGTTGGAGAAGAAGATCTGTCGTCGCCGTTGCTTTAAAGAGAGAGGATGAAAAATTTTGCAAACGTAAAAATGAAAATGATTAGGGTAGATTTAGGAGTGAGGTTATTTATTTTTTCATTTTTTATTAATAAAACTAATTATTTTATTTTGAAAAATGAAAATCAGAAAAAATAGTAGGAGGGGCAAATAAGTCCAGAAAGGCTATTATTTATCTTTTTTTATCTAGGGTGATATAATTTATTTTTATAATCTCTAAAGGGATATTTTTAAAATTCTCCCTTCCTAAAATATACATATATATAAGGGGTTGGTTCACGTATAAAATATTTTTCCCGTAAAAAATAATAATACCGCATTTTATATATCAAAATAATGTATTTTAGTCTTATTACAATGCACTGTCATAGTAATGCATTTTTAATTTATTACAATGCATTGTTACGATAATGCATTTCATGTTTAATTATATTGCACCAGTCAATGACAATCGTATATCTACAAAGATCAATGATTCAGATCGTTTCTTATTTCTTACGGAAAATAGTTTTACATATGATCTCTTCCATATACACACACACACAAATATATATATATTTGATTTGATCTAAAATGTTACCTATATATTAAAAGTACTAATTTTATGACCACGAAGTGCACCTCAGTTGCTAAGACATTTTCTGTTCAATCTATAGGTCGGACGTTTGAGTTATGTGTATTATGTTATCGTTTGATTCAACAAAATAAGTACTCCTTTCGTCCCAATAGCAAAGTCCCATTTTTTTTAACACGGTTATTAAGAAACAAGAGTAAAAAGATAAAAAGTGGTAGATCCCAAAAATTTTGAAAAATTCATTATTTTCATATTTAGAATGAGACATTACTATTGAGACAGACGAAAAAGGAAAGAGAGACCTTGCTATTAGGACAGATTGGAGTATTAATTTTATTTTTTGGATTATTAATTTACTAAGATTTTATTACTTATAAATATATATAGAGAGAACAGGGTGATAATAAAAAAAATAAAACATCTCATATTAAAAAACCAAACTAAAAAAAAGGAGCTCAATAATTTAAGTTTCATTGGTAAAATAAGTGGGATCAAGATGAGGGTTAGTGGAAGAGTGTCAGAATAATAATCTCAGACACTTCACTCACTCAGACAGCTTTCAACATGCCCCACTTCATCATATATATATATATATGTATGTATGGTATTTCTTTTTCAAAATCTTTTTGAATTTTACCATATAAAAGAAACCTTAATAATTAAAAACAAAAGGTGAAATAGTGGACTGGGCCGGGCTCATGGAAATTTAAGTTGACAGCAATGAAATGAATTAAATGGTCCTGTGTGCCATCTTCTGTTGCTGTCAATCTGCAGCTAAAAATTCTACAGGGCTGGCAGCTGCACTGCATTGCACTGCATAGCATTGCAATTTGCATAGCATAGAAAGAAGGTGCTGCTTTGGCTTTTCTAGTAACTTCCATTGCTAACAAACATATGTTGAGACCTCACACAAAGAGGAAATTAAACCAAATAAGTTCTAGAGAGAGAGAGAGAGAGAGAGAGTTGGTATCATGATATGGGCTCCCTGCTTGATTTCTATTACTATCTTCTTCACTTAATTTCACAGTCAGAGAGAGAAATCAAAGATTGAGAGATCTCTAACTAGTAAGCATTAGTATTTTTGATTCTTTCAAGCTCTCAGCAAAGTTGTTGTATAAAACCGTGAGAGGAAAAAGATTCCATCTTTTTTATGTTTTTAATTTTCTTGAAAGTTGAAATCCTTGTGTTGTGTTTGTGCGCGCGTGTGATTATAAATCTGCATAAATCATCTTTCTTTATACAGAAATTCAACCACCGTGTTTTTAACTTGGCTCATAGGGTACTTTCAACAATCTTTTCCTTTCTCTCTCTCTTTTAGCTTCTCCTCACGGCAAATACTTCTTTTTTCAACACTAATTTTTTTTTTCTATTTTTTTTCTGGGATTTTTGCAGGAACAAGAGTAAAATGAAGTGAGCTACTGCCTCTATTCTATTACAGCTGGGTAGGTGTGGCCGTGGAAACAAGAAAAGGGGGGAGAGAGAGACTCTTTTTTTCTTAAAGGAAATTCCTTTTTGGCTGTTTTTCTCCATTCGCTTTTGTACACTCTTTACTCAAAGAAAAAAAGGAGCACCAAAATTAGTGATAAAACAAGAGAGAGAAGAGAGAGAAGAGAGAGAGAGAGAGAGAGTAGGTTTGAAGAGTTGAAGTGGAATCTTAGTACCAACCCAATCCCCCCAAATCAAACATGGATGCATATGAAGCAACAAAGATTGTTTTCCAAAGGATCCAAAATTTGGACCCTCAAAATGCTTCTAAAATCATGGGATTTCTCTTAATTCAAGATCATGGTGAGAAAGAGATGATTCGTCTGGCCTTCGGTCCTGAATCTTTGGTCCAATCTGTGATTATCCAAGCCAAGAAAGAGCTTAATTTAGCTTCCTCAAACATGCCATCTACTCCTTCAACTCCATCTTCCCCCTCACCTTTCAGCAACCCACTTTCTCTCTCTAGGCAGAATTCTTGCTCCTCAGCTTCCTCAAGAATGATTAGCGGCGTAAATCTTCCTTCTCCGCTCAGTATTGCTAATCATCACTCCTCAACTGCTGCTTCTTCTTGGACCAACTCCAGCAACTTTTCTGATTTTCAGACAACTGACGACTTCAGTCCGAGTACGTATAACGGTAGCTCTCCATCAACTATGAATTCTGCAGCTGCTCCCTTTTATGGCGGCGGCGGCGGTGGTGAAGTTGACTTGATTGATGAACTACAGCTGCAAGATCAGCTCTCTTTCCTCAACGACGGCTCTCCTCCCCTGGGCCCGAAAAGCTCCGATTTTTTCTACCAAGATTTGGCGTCCAGCCCTACCGGAAGCGACCCCTCGGTCTTCCCTTCTTACTCGTGGGGCGGCGCCCACCGCCGGAGCTGCAGCGTCAGTGATATCTGCTTGGGCAGTGATGATTTGAGCGGAGGGTTTGGATGGAAGCCCTGCTTGTTCTACGCGAGAGGCTTCTGCAAGAACGGGACCAGCTGCCGCTTCCTCCACGGCGAGGGCGGCGACGGCGGAGCTGTGGTGGGATCTCCCAATAAGTTTGATATGAATATGATGGAGCAGTGTCAGGAGCTGATGAGATCAAAGTCAACTCAGCACAATTTCCCTTACTCTCCACTGCCTGCTGCTAGCAAATGCATGAATTTTCTTCTGCAGCAGCAGCAGCAGATTTCACCTGACAGCCCAAGGTTTCAACTTTTATAGTAGTAGTAACTAATTGAAGATTGTTGATTCTTGATTTCTGTAACCATGTTTTGATGCTTTAGATCTCTGTTGATGGGCGATGGAATGCAAAAATTCGTTCGCGGGCGAGGCGATTTTGGGATGAACGGGGGCGTGAATCCTGGTTCGAGGCAGATTTACTTGACTTTTCCTGCTGATAGTACATTCAAGGAAGAGGATGTGTCCAATTATTTTAGGTGCATTTTCTTCGATATAGATTTCATATAGTGTTTCCTTGTCTGTAATGTGCAGTAATTAGATAATACTAGTAGCTAATTCGGGTTTAATTTTGCCTTCGAGGTTGAAGTAATTTTGGGCCAGTGCAAGATGTGAGGATCCCTTATCAGCAGAAGAGGATGTTTGGTTTCGTCACCTTCGACTTTCCGGATACCGTCAAGCTCATTCTCGCCAAGGGCAATCCTCATTTCGTCTGCGACGCCCGGGTGCTCGTCAAGCCCTACAAAGAGAAGGGCAAGATCCCGGACAAACATAGGTTAATTAATTAATTGTTATATATATACGAACAAGATTCTTGAGTTACTTGTTTCTCATATGTTGTCCCACGTTGTATGCAGGAAACAACACCAACAGATGGAAAGAGGGGAATTCACCGGCTGCGGCAGCCCCACCGGGCTAGAGTCCAGAGATCCTTACGATCTTCACCTTGGTAAGAGATGCGTGCGTCAAATCCCTGGTAGATTAATAATTATGTTTTGATACATTCATCTCTACAATAGGTGCAAGAATGTTCTACAGTACTCAAGACATGTTATGGAGGAGGAAATTGGAGGAGCAAGCTGATCTGCAGCAGGCAATCGAGCTACAGAACCGGAGGCTTATGGGCCTTCAACTCCTCGACGTTAAGAGGAATAGCCACCACCGCACCCTCTCTAGTGGTGCCGTTATTTTATCACCAACGGCGTTCTCCCCGACGTTCTTCAATCAAAATGTTGCACCGAGCAACCGCAGCAGCCCAGAAGCCAAAGAAGGTCTCTAGCTATTTTCACATTATCATCTTTTCTATCATCTCTTAAGATTGCAATAATATGTTTTGAGTACATAAATTCATCGTGTTGTAGTTGCAGAAAATGGCTCGATCGGGACAACACCAAATCCAGCCTATGCCGTTGCTTCTAATCACGAGGTGCATCCGACTATAAATGCAAAAGATAAAGATGAGCCAAGTACTGGCAAGAACAGTCCCCACAAAGAAAATGATTTACAAGAAAGGTATTTTCTTGATCATATTTATTTGCGGATGATAAAATAATAGAGCATAATATTTTATCATCCGCAACAACAATGAACGAAAATAATTTCTACATCCATTTCATTGTAGTTTGGAGCACAACCTTCCTGATAGTCCCTTTGCTTTTCCGAAGGCAGCCGGAGACTCGGTCACTGCCTTCTCCGACGAGGCGGAGAAGGGCAGTGTAGTATCTGCACCTACTAACAATAATTTGATCACCGGCTCATCATTGTTTCCAGCCTCATCTTCATTAGACATGGCTCCTTTTAAATCATGTTACTTCCAACTTCCTAGGTATAACTTCCATTTATATGCTTATGTCTTAAATTTTTTATTTTTCCTAATAAAAAAAGCATTAATTACAACTCTTAAACACACTGGTACATGCATGCATGATATCAATATAGGTTTGCCTCCGGTCACGAGACCGTCGGAATGTAGGCGTAGATCTCTTGTCGGCCTTCCTAACCACCCTTAATGAAAGGTAAATTGGTCAATTCAGATTCCATCTTAAGCTAATTAGCTCATCTATATTTTTCAGAGTCTATAACTAACTATATTTGTACTTGTTTCTATAATTGAAGTAGTTGCATCCTCATTTATCAAGGTTAGTTGTATACGTTTGTTCCGAAAAGGCCGAAGATCGATACATGTAGTCCACCAGCACCACCACCCCCCATCCACGGCGCCACTAGACGCCGCCATTAATGTCACCAGCAGCAGGATTAGTGTCCAAATACCATACTACTTACTACCATACAAGTTGCATACATAAAAAAGGCAGTAAAGAAGAGTGGGTCAGCCATCCATTTTCTCTCTCAATTGTTGTTGTACTGTTTATCTCCTTTCACATCTGTAGTTGAAATTTGTTGGACCACAGGTTTAAAGAAGTAATTAGTGAATAGTAAAAAAAAAAAATCAAAGAATATCAGTCATCAGGGGCTGTAATTTTCTTTCTTTGCTCACCAAAGATGGCTTGCCCACATTTATAAGAGTAATTTTATTAGGTAACAAAGTGAAAGAAAAGGCAGTAGTGCCATGTGATATCATTGTAATATTGTACTAATACCTTGTATATTATGAGGAAAAGAAAAGAAATGAAATGAACAACTCAAATTAGGAAAATGTCTTGTCTTCTTTCCAACTTTCTTTTTCCTGCAAGTAAAGTGCGGACACTTTTTTTTATGTGTATTATTCCTTTTTTTGTTTGTTATATTTTCTATGTAAGGTATACTAGATGTTCATTGTATGTAGTTGCAATTTTTAAAATTATTGTATTTAAATTTTAAAGTACTATTACTCTCTTTAATTATAGTAAATTTTTTTGTGCAATAACTTGAAAATATTGTTGGTGGGTGCAATAATACATAGCAGAGGATAAATTATACTTGGAAAAATCGTGTGATAAATTTGGCCTATAGAAGCGTATATGGAATTTGAATTTGAAATATTTAATTTCAAGAATATTCACTTTATCATTTAACGATTTGGAGACAATTTTTTTTTGAAATAACTTGAAAATATTGTTGGTGTGGGTTATGAGGAATTTATTTGTGAACGTAGACTAAATTGACCTTTGGTGTTATCCATGGAGTAGTACTCTTTGATGTAACGCAATGAATTCAAAACAAAAATAAGTTAAATCTACATGCATGTACGATGTATAATCTAATGTCTAACAAAATATAAAGATGTACTAAATTGTTTTCAATTATCATTGCATGTGTCAATGTTCTCCATTTATTAGTAGTCCGGTAGTAGTTAGATTATGATCGACTTTACTCAATGGTCAACATAAAATGTCACATTAAATCACCTAGGGGTATATTAGTCAACAAAATAAATCAAATCTTTTGGTGTGTTTTGTTTTGTATTTGTATGATAACAGACATAGATTAATGTCTCTGATTGGTGTCTCTTTCTGGGTTTGATTATAGACTGACAATATGTTTTAGTATTTTAAAAAAAGTAATCGTATGAATTTGTCAGTTAGCTGCAGCTGTTTATTGTATTTATATATATATATAGAGAGAGAGAGAGAGAAAATAGTTGGGGAGGGCCGGGGGGGTGGGGGGTGGGGGAGAGGGGGGGTGGTGGCGCGCGCGGAAGGAGAGTGGGGTCTGTCTTTTTGCTGCCTTTGATGGAGTGGGAAGGGAAAGGGTCACAACAAGCACAGCATCACATGGGGGGCTGACAATGCATGTTGGGCCCACTTAATTATCTACTGTTTGATAGGGTCTGTGGGTCCATACCACCAACGCCCATGTGATTGCTCCCCATTTTGCTTCCTTTATTTACTATGTTTCCAATCTCATACAGTCATACTACCATACTACATTATTTATGGATCATTATCAGGTACGTATTCCCCCAACTAAGAAATAAAAATAAAAATAAAAATAAAAATAAATTCTCCATTTTTTACTGCCTTGTATTGTGGGTTAATAATAAGTTCGCACACAACGACCACGTTCCCTTTATTTCAATACTTTTAAGATGAGACACTTCTGGTCATTATTAATAGTGTATGTGGATAAGTTGTATTGTCATAGTGATATAATAGCTAGTAAACTATTCAGAAAAATATAAATGTACGACACAGGTCTGCATGCATGATTAATTCGACTTAAAAGATTATAACAATAAGTTCATTTATATTTGAGTTATGGCTAAAATCAAGGTAAACATTACTTTTAGAGCTCGTTTGGTAGGTAGGTAGGTTAGGATAGAGTGAGATAGATAAGATCAAGATAAATATAGTGAATAGAGGGTGATTGTTGTGTATCTTTTGTGTTTGGTAGATAAGATAGAGTCAAGATAAATATAGTGAATAACATGTTGGTTGTTTGGTACCCTAGCTTAAATTTAAGATTAGGTGTGAAATGACAATTATATCCCTCATAATTAATTATTTTTTAATTTTGAATTAATTTCCTGGTCCTCTCTCTCCACTCGTCTGCCGCTGCCGCCGCCGCCTCCTCCCACAACCTCCACCATGCCCCTCTCGCTCTCTCTTCTTTCACCATGCCCCTCAACCGCCGCCGCTCGTCTCTCTCTCCATCACCGCCACCTACAACCCGCCACCATCTCTCTCCTCTCGTCTGCCACCACCACCATCCCACCCTTCGACCACCATCCGCCACCACCACCATCCCATCCCTTCCACTACCGTCACCCGCCACCACCACTCTTCTCTCTCTCCCCTCGTCTTTCAACCACCACTATCCGCCGCCGCCGCCACCACCCATCTCCACCACCATGTAAACCGCCAGATCTACTTCCGCCGCCACACCATCCCATCCCTTCCACCACCGTCACCCGCCACCACCACTCTTCTCTCTCTCCCATCGTCTTTCAACCACCACCATCCGCCGCCGCCACCACCACCAATCTCCACCACCATGTAAACCGTCAGATCTACTTCCGCCGCCACTCCATCCCATCCCTTCCACCACCGTCACCCGCCACCACCACTCTTCTCTCTCTCCCCTCGTCTTTCACCCACCACCATCCGCCGCCGCCGCCACCACCCATCTCCACCACCATGTAAACCGCCAGATCTACTTCCGCCGCCACACCCTCGTCTCCTTCCGCCGCCACCACCACCACACCCCTCGTCTCCGACTACCACCGTGTCGTCTCCGTCCAGATAGAGAGATAGAGAGGGCGACGGGAGAGAGGGTGAGAGCACGAGAGAGAGGGCGACGGGAGAGGGTGAGGAGCGCGAGAGAAAGAGAGAGAGAGAGCGCGAGTGAAAGAAAGAGAGAGAGAGAGAATGGCAACTGTTCAACCGATATTCACGGTATCTCACCAATTTGGTGAGATACCTCTTCTAAAGGGAAACAGTGAAATAAACACGGGCCGGGTATAATACCGGGCCGCCCGTGATAGTAATCTTGCCTACCAAACGGCATAATAAGTCTAGATAGCTAAGCAATCTTGCTTAATCTACTCTACCAAACGGCTCCTTAAAGTATAGCAAACATATACACAATTTATCGAATTTTCGCAAGTAGGATGATGCCTATTTTTTTTTTCATCGATTGAAATTATGACATAAATTAACTTTTTTTGACCTGAAAGTATTAGCGCTTCATCAGAGATTGAACGATGTTATCTGCACGTAAAAAAATATCCACATCATAACTGCGACCCGTAAAAAAAAGAAATAATGGTGGTTCCAATCACAAGAAAACCAATAAATTGTGTATCGATAGTTGCATCAGAAACCTAATAGTGAATGAAGAAGGATAAATTTAATACTACTTGTGCGAGTGGCGTCTGCACGAATTAAACAATAATTGTGTATATTCTTTTTAGTTGATCGGAACAATATCATCATATTTGAATGGTAACATAAGAAATGTATGACAAAGTTATTCAAGCAAAAAAACAATTATACAGACAACATTAATTCTCCAATTCGTACGGACTGATCCACCCATGCGGCTAGTGTCAAATTTTCCACAAAGAAAAAGTTAATAAATTTGGAAGATAGATAAATTTCCTTGATGAAGAAAGCACTTACGACAACACTTGAACGAAGGTGAGAAATTCGATTTGCGGTTTTTCTCAAGGAAATATATATCAAAGGCGAAATTCGATTTGCGGTTTATATACGAAGGATCATCAAATTTATAAGTCCATATTAATTTTTCTATATTACATCTATTAATATTAAAGAGCTTATTCTTATAAAATTGAATTTACCTAATATATCTCTATTGTTATATTATTTTATAGGCAATAGCTTAAATTTATATTAAATTTATTATAAAATTAATAATATAATCATACTCTCAACTTAATAAATCATTTAATAATATAGTTATGAGAGCTCAGAATTACTTTATTGCGCTGAATTTTCGGGTACATTTCAAACACTTTCCATCCATCATCATCATCACAACTTCAATCAATTATATATTACAACTTCAAAAGATTTTATTTAGTCTTCAAATATATTAGCTAGGACCACTATTTATAATAAATTAATCATATTAAATAAGAGGTTATATGTGACACACGTATTCTCTGCTAGTATTTATATAAATATTTTTAGGGGTGGTTGGCTAAGCTTATAAGTTAAAAAAAAAAACTTATAAGGTGTTTAAGAATTTATAAGAAAAATAAGCTCCAATAACTAATAAGTCTAAACTAAAAATAAGTTTATTTACTCCATATTAATTATTTTTATTATTATTTCAAGATCTTATAAGCAACCACCAATATACAAAATTACTAATATGGTCTTTTTTTTTTTTGCAACATAATACAATTCTTATTCCATCTCTCTCTCTCTCTCTTAAACGGGGACGTCTACATCATCTTGTTATTTCTTTACATTAATATTGCATCTGTTATCATATCGAACAACAATTAAAAAAAATTGTATCATTGGTAAAAAATAAAAAAATGTATTGGCAATTGTAATACAAAATGTAATACCAACACATGCATAATGCGTCATTTCCTGTTCAATGTTCGCTATTTTATACGATTACTCTCTCCGTGGTCCAGTTTTGGCTGGGTGGATGGATGAATATTGAGAAGAATTGGGTTGTGCGTCGGCGCCTGTGTGTGTGTACGTGTGTGTGTGTGTGTGAGAGAGAGAGAGAGAGAGAGAGAGAGAGAGAGAGAGAGAGTATGCGTCTATTCTATTAAGAAGGTTGTCTTAGTCCAAGTTAGAGAAGAGACAAAAGGAAATAAACTAAGGTAAAGTTCTCTAAGTTTGGATCCAATCGTGACTTAAATAATCAAAGAAATTACGTACTTCTCATGTTACTCGATCCAAATGATGTGTAGCTTTCTTTAGAATTTGTAAACAATGTATATCCATCGAGAATAATTTTTTTAATAGATTTCGATCTAAGCTTATGACAAGGGCAAAAGACATTAAAATAGAGTTCTAAATGAGCTGAAGTACTTGTGAATATTCAGATTTTGATTAAAAAAAAATTATTTCGAATTTGTTCGGTGAAATTCGTTAAATAATTGAATCAAATTAATTGAAATTCGACATTACTTGGCTCATTAATGTCTCACGAGCAATCTCGATAAGTGACTCCCACTCCCTCAACCTCATCCTTGTCTTGATGAGTAATTAACTACATCGTCTCCAACTCCACTTTAATTTGTCTAAACATCCTCTCCAAAACCCGTTCGTCTAGGCTTACATAAAATTTTATAGCAGCATAATTTTTCACTCCATTTTCAAAATTGGCTCCACGTTTACACGCGGGACTCCGAGGAGCCATGTCAAAAATCTGATGCTAGATTTTTGATTCGGTGAATTTAATTCTTGCAAAATATTTTAGATTTTTTTCCCGTATATATCGAAGGCGAGAATATTTCTGCATAGTACACCAAAGTTCAAAATTAAAATTCAATTGATAATAACCCTAATTAAAAAAATTTACAATTACTTTTTTTTATTATCGTGAAACAACTTCTCAGTTTAATTTATTGTATGAATTATTTAATTTATGCATGCAGCAATGATAACAACATTATAAGTATTCTACAATAAATTATACTAATATCATAACAAATGATTTGAGTAGGGAATATTTTGGTTGTTTATTTTCCAAAGTGCATAATGCTCTCCAATGGTATGAGCAGAGAGAGTAGTGATTAAAGGTAAAGAACAGTCTGGCCAAAATGGATGAGAATGAGCCCACATGGATCTTCTAATTGTGAGGGTTTGAAATTTGCGATAGTGGGATCTAATTATTTTGTTGGATTTTCTACTTTATTCAAATATTTTTTTTTCACAATAAAGTTATCAACCATTTAATTAAAATAATTAAAGAGGAATTTTATTTGTT
This sequence comes from Agastache rugosa, assembly GCA_031470985.1. Classification (NCBI taxonomy): domain Eukaryota; kingdom Viridiplantae; phylum Streptophyta; class Magnoliopsida; order Lamiales; family Lamiaceae; genus Agastache; species Agastache rugosa. The sequence continues at coordinate 36,304,334 of CM062602.1, read as the reverse complement.
TAATTAGCACGATGTTGGGGTCTCAAGTCATTTCTCGTTGGATGTGGTTTGAACAAGACCCATTTTATGCCATTTTCCTATATATAGTCTCAAGTCATTTCTCGTTGGATGTGGTTTGAACAAGATCCATTTTATGCCATTTTCCTAAAAATAAGTATCCACTAAAAACTAAGAAGAAGGGAATTTGAAACTCATTCTTGATTTAGAATAAAGGGGAGTTGTATTTCTCTGGTGTACGTGTTTTTACAATGAAAGAGCAATGCTCTTTTTATAGCCAAATTTAGCCGACAAAGAAAATTACTATTCGACAAAGAAAAGCTAAGCTAGTCTAGGCTATGTATATATATATATATAGGGATTAGTTCATATAGAAACTATTTCTAGTGTGGGAAATAGGAACCAATCTGAACCATTGATCTTTGTATGATCTATGGTTGTCATTATTCGAAACATGAATATATATAAATTTAAGCATGATTTTATATAAGCATTATTGTTTATGCAAAAGAGCATGAATCTTATTAAGCATGACTATATATTGATTTAAGCATGAATATATATAGATTTAAGCATGTTTTCAAGTTCTCACGGGGGGAATAATTTCTATTATAACCCATCCCTATATATATATATGGATAAGTTTCAATCTGAGATATATACCAACAAGTATTGAGTAAAATTCATTTGGATGGTATAGTTGGTTCAATGAGTGATCAGCTTGGTGGAATTAAATGTTACCTAGAGTGAAATCGATTGTACCCAACTTGTCTTGAATGGTTTACTTTTGTTACCTAATTAACTAGCTACTGCATATTAACATATATAGTTTAGAGAGTGGTTTACGTTTTACATATATATAGTTTGTACGCTATTACGTACGTATCAATATAGTTTAGCGACTGAGGGTATCAACAATAAGATTCTCCTGATAACGAAAAATATTTATTCGTATGTATTTATGTATTGATTTATAAAATTTCATGTCTTTTTCTCTAGGAAGTAAATTGGATAATCAAAGTACATAAAGGCTAGTCACCGGTATAATTAAGCTATAACCGCATACCTAAATTCACCTGGAAAGCGAACGAAAGGAAGACTATACTAAAGAAAATTTTAGTAACATATAAAAATTAATAAACAGAGAGCATGTGTGTGTGTTTTTTTAAAAATTAATTAGACAAAAAGAAAAGAAATAAGACACTAATCTTGGGACATAGGAAGTAATATTTAATTAATTTTAATTGAAGTTTAATTAACCTTAATTGGGACTTAATAAATCTTAATTAAGGATTAATAAATATTATTTAAGAATCAATAAACTTTAATTGAGATTAATAAATTCTAATTACTCCTTAATTACTCTTAAAGGGATAATTATCTCTTAATTACAACCAACCCTACGGTGAGTTTGGTTAAACCAAATTTTTACCATATAGTATATTTTATCAATCCGGATTCTAATTTAACCAATATTTTAGTTTCTCATTTTATCAAAAATAATAGTATATTTTAGTTTCTCATCACAGAGATCTATCTTACTGTATTCTTCATTCAATGAAGGTTCAATCCTTACTTCTCCGAAGCGCAAAAATAATTAATTTCTCAAAGGATTAATTATCACTTATGGCCCGACCTTTCACTCCGTGGTGATTTAATAGCCTGACCTTTTGAAATATTCAAAAATGGTCCGACCTTTGCTCTATTGTGACACTTATGGCCTGAGACCAAAAATCCGGCGATGGAAAACTGAGTTGGGGGGTCGGATGATGTTGGGAAAATTATAAAGTTTTGATTTAATATCAAAACCCAACTGACTCCAACCTAGTAGATGATCGCATCAACCTAAGTACTGTTTTCCAGCTCGCCTGTTTGAGCTCTAGATTTTCTAAGTTTACAGGTTCAGGAAGCTGAAGACAGCAGAAGCTCAAGACAACAAAAGATCCAGTTGTGTTAACAGCATGAGTCAACTATCAGCTGAGTTTTCCAGCCGAGCTGAGTTCAAGACAGAGCAGGATCAAACTGAAGATTAATTGAGCTGAGTTCAAGACACAGCTGATCCAGCTGTACAGAACAAAGGAATGTTAACTCTGAAAGCATCAGTTCAAGTCAGAGTATCAGATCCAGCTCCAAGATTCTTAAAACAGCTTGAAGATAAAAATCCCGGTGTCAGAAGAGATCAATCTATCTCGACCAATGAGGGATTGCCAAATCAGCATCCTAGACTTCAGAACCTAGGATGTGACACTGATGAAGACAGGTGCAGAAACGCCCAACGGCAGATTGTGAATTTAAGAAGAGTAGGTAAGATTCAAACGGCTCCTCCAACAGCTAGTCTTGACTGTCTACCTATAAATACCCGTCTGCAACCTCAGGATCATACTCGAAAAACTCTTTACAAGCTTTCATTCTCTGAAATTATCAAGCCTTCCAAAGCTCTTTGGCAGTTCTAAATAGTTCAAAGAACACTTTATCTTAAAGTGTTTCTAGTTCATAAACTGCCCAGTTTTTCGTCTGATTCCTAGGCAGAAATCATTGTATATCCTAAGCCTAGATTTTGAACGAGTTTATCTAACTCTAAGTTCTTCATTGTAAGAACTCGTTCACAGTTGAAACCCCAAACCAACCCCCTATTTACCCAGAAAGGTTAGGTCAAGGTTACGCTTGCTTGAAGCGCGAAGTACCCGCAAATTGAAAGGTTTAGGCTTGACAGTGCCCGTAAACTGTTGGAACACAACTCAGGTTCGAGTTGTGAAGTTGCCTGGTACTTGGAAACCAAGTGGTAGTGAATTACCAGTGAATCTGGTCGTGGATGTAGGAGGTGTTACTCCGAACCACATAAAATCTCGTGTTATTTTCTTTCTCGATATTTTCAGTTATTGTACTAACTCCATTGACACATTTTATTTTATCAGGAAGCATACTCAGCTGCTCTCCAAAGACAACCGTGTTTTTCTGAAAATTGCACAACTTGATTAAGCTGAAAATGTAAAGATAATATTTTCAAGCTGAGTTTTTCTAAGCAAACGAGGTAAGTTTTAAAACCACCACTTTCCGTACTGCCAGCTGAATTATAAGTACAGCTGACATCTTCAGCTGGATTCATAACTTAGCTCACGCACTCTGTTTTAAATTTGTGAAAAAGTTTTTAAGTCTATCTTTGGTATATTCACCCCCTCACCAAAGATCCAGCTCAGGGACCATCAATTGGTATCAGAGCAGTAGTTCAAAAGACCGCTGTTTCTGAATCAAGAGATTTGTCTTGAAACTCTGTCAGTGGTCAACTGAACAGATCTTCTTTTGAAAAAAACTCATATTACTTCATACTGTGCATATCTCCATGGATTCTTATCTTAACAGGAATCTTCCCACCTTCTCGGTTGATGACTATGCAATCTGGAAGTTCCGATTGAAAAGCTTTCTTTGTGCGCATCATGACATGATGTGGGACGTCATCACAGACGGACCCATTCTCATTTACAAGCAAGGAAACGAGCTTGTACCTGCTCAAGATGGTAGACAGCCAACGTATCAGTTCATTCCCAAGCAAAAGAATGAATATACCTCAGAAGAGAGGAAGCAAGCTGGATTAGACAGCTTCGCAATGAACACCATATCATCAACTGTCTCCAACGCCTACCTCAGCAAGATCATCAACTGCAACACCGCAAGGGAGATGTGGGAAACCCTAGCTTAGCTATGCGAAGGGTCAGAGGAGATAAAAGAAAATGAATTCACGATTGCCTGCCAGAAGTTTGATAACTTCAAGCAGCTTGTCAATGAATCCATCGAAGGGATGGAGCTCAAATTCTCAAATATCGTGGTAGAGATTGAAACCATCAGAACTGGGAAATACACCCAGCGTGAAAAGAACCTAAAAGTCCTTTCAGCGCTTACAGCTGAATGGAACACATACAAGGTGGTACACCAAAGTCGAAGTGACTTGGGTGATCTTTCAACTGAGAGATTATTCTCCCTGCTCAAAGCCAATGAATACAACTTGAAGATTACCATGAAAGAATCTTCAAGCAATCAAAATGAAGGAGAGCTGACACCTGCGCCAAAGGAGATTGCGTTCAGAGCTAACTCTGAAAAATCCACATACATGCAGTCAGCTAAGTCCTCAAAGAAGGACATGAGCAAGGAAGAGCTACTTGAAGAGATAGCCATGCTGGTCAAAAACTTCAACAGACTCAACACCAGCAAGGGCAAGTACAAGAAGTTCGCAAGAACTTACAGAGACAAGTACGCAGCAGCTGATAAGAAGTCAGCTGACAAATGAACAGACGAAGATTGCTTCAACTACAAGGAACCGGGACACTACAGGATAGAATGTCCCAAGCTATCCAAGAAAGATAAAGACCAACTGAAAGCTAAGGCAGCTGACAAAAAGGAGAGCTTACATCGCCGACGAGGAGTCGGAGTGTAACAAAATAGAGAATGACATGCCATTTTCAGATTCAGAAGAAGAAGCACTGACGGCCCATGATGAACCTGAATGAGGTACATGTTTCATGGGGCAGACAGACGGAATCGATGAGGATGAGGTAATGTCAAGAACTCAAAATCTATCTAACCCCTCACCATTACACGAACACTCTACACAGGTTTCAGAATCAGGGCTACCTGATTGGAGTTTAGTAGAGAAAGTTATGAACGATTTTAAAGAGCTTCAAGAGATCCTTGACATCATGATGAGTGAAAATACCGAGCTGAAAGTGGAACTGGAAAAGAAAAGGGTATCAGAAGCAGCTGATACAACACAGCTCAAAGAGGAGGTTGTTTCACTTAAGGACAAAATAAAGAAACAAAATTAGATAATGGAAGAGTTCTACTATGAGAAGAAACAGCTGTTGGAAGATCTGGAAAAGACCACAACTGAATCAGAAAGAAAGACAGCTGAGATCTTAGTGTTGAGAAAATCTGTAGAGGCGCTAACTATGAAGATGGTGACGCTAATCAAAGCTACCACAACAATGGACGAAATTATAAGTGTTCAGCGTCCAGCAGCACTCAAGACAGGATTGGGTTATACTTAAAGACGTTACAAACATCGCTTCCACAAGTGGAACAAAGGTAATGTTTGTAAAAGCAAAGGAAAACCCAATTCCAGCTGCTCAGCAACAACCATTGAGGACACAACAGGCATAAAAAAGGCCAGCTGTGAGACAACCTCAAGCACAGATCAGACAACAACGTACTCAAACTCAACAAAGACAGCATGCTGGACAGTTCAGATACCAGCAATATCAACAGCACGTCGAGAGATATCAACCAAGATATCAAAGGAGATACCCAGCTGGATATCATTCATATGACCACCAGCTGGAGTACCAGTTCCAGCCGAGATATCACAAGAGACAGCAGAGACAAATGAACGTCTCAGCTGGATACCGAAAAAGACCCGGACATCAACAAAGAAATCAAACTGGGAAAATACAGAGATCAAGACCCCACCAGCAACAACCGAAGAACACAAAGAATGTATACATCGACTCTGCTGGAAGGATCATCAGATCAAATGACCCAATTCGAGTCATCAAGCAGATCTGGGTCGTGAAAGGATCTCTGTCTAACCCACAAGGACCCAATTAAAACTGGGTACCTAAATTTTGATTTTTGTCATAGGTTGCAAGGGAACGATGCATCATTGAGGAGTCGATGAGAACGCTATGGTACTTGGACAGCGGATATTCCAAGCACATGACCCACTTAAAGCATCTACTCCAAGAGTACATCGAGCGTCCAGGCCTACAAGTAACATTTGGTGACAACTCCAAATGTCTAACCAAATGTTATGGTACATTTGAAACTAAAAATGTTATAATCTCTAATGTTTCATATGTACAAGGACTGCAACATAACTTGCTTTCCATTAGCCAATTCTGCGACAACGGTTTTTCTGTCAAGTTTGATGCATAGAGATGCACAGTGAAGCACATGGAAACCAAGCAGATACTACTAAGAGGGAAAAGAGAAGGAAATATGTACTTCGCTGACTGGAACAACAGCCCTCCTAAGACTTGTCTTGTATCCAAAAGCAGCAATGAAGTCAGGTGGCTATGGCACAGACGGCTGAATCATCTCAATTTCAAAACAATCAACAAACTGGCTAGGAACCAGCTCGCTAATGGAATTCCAGATAAAGTATATGACAAAAGTCATATGTGTAGCACATGCCAACAAGGAAAACAAACAAGAATTTCATTCTCACTCAAGTCAGTACAGTCAACTGATCGCGTTCTTCAACACCTTCACATGGATCTCTTTGGTCCTTTTACTCAAGCAAGCTTCAACGGCAGAAAATATACTCTGGTCGTAGTGGATGACTTCTCAAGATTCACATGGGTGTCATTCCTGTACCAGAAGAGCGAAACAAGGACTAAGCTGCCAATCCTGCTGGAAAGACTCTCAACTGAAAAGGAGTGCAAGATAATGTCAATCAGATCAGATCAGGGAACGGAGTTTCTAAATGAAACTATATATGAATACTGCGAGAAGAATGGAGTTCAACATCAAACCTCAGCAGCGCGCACACCCCAGCAGAATGGTGTAGCAGAGAGGAGAAACAGAACACTCAAAGAAGCGGCTACTTCGATGCTTGCCAGCTCTGCCATTCCAAAGAAGTTCTGGGCCGAGGCAATCAACACAGCTTGATTCACTCAGAATCGCTCTCTACTCACATCAAGGTAAGGAAAGACGTCGTATGAGCTATGAAATAATAGAATACCATACATTGGATATCTCAAGGTCCTCGGATCCAAGTGTCATATCCTAAACAATGGAAATACCCAGCTCAAGACGTTCGACGCGAAGACTGACCGAGGAGTATTCCTTGGTTACTCAGTTGTGAGTAAAGCTTACAGAGTCTTCAACAGAAGAACTCAAACGGTCGAAGTAACTCCCCATGTTACCTTTGATGAATCATCATTCGAATACAGAGATTCTATCAAACGAAGAAATGAAGGAGAATCTTCAAGGCAAATTCAGACAAGAGCTCTAGAGAATCGAATCAGGAATCTGACCGAACCATTAATATGGGATGATGAGCTAGATGAGGAACCTCAAATCAATCAAGAAGTTCCACCAGCTGGAAATCAAGAGGAACCTCGAACGCCAAATTAAGGGGGAATGCCATCAGCCGGAAATCCAAACACAGCTGAATCCCCAGCTCTATCTCCAGCAGAGCTCCTACAGAAGTTATCTCAAAACTCAATCCAAGTAGAGTCTCATTCTCAAGACTTAACTCCAAAACAACTCCAAGCCAGACGAAATTTAGCCACTTCTAGCATCAATCAGCTGGAAGAAGAAATTCGTAGAAGGAGAAGATGGATCGAAGATCATCCATCATCAGCAATAATTGGAGAACCATCTGACCGAGTCAGAACCAGAAGCTCAGCTGCTCAAGCTACATCGGATCATCAAGAAGCAGCTGACACAACTCAACTCTCAGTAGAGCTAGAACTGACTGTCTATGATAAAGACACAGCTCTAATGACGTGCTATATAGCTCAAGTTCCAGAGCCTCAAACCATTCTAGAAGCCTTAAACAGCGTACCCTGGACAAACGCCATGCAGGAAGAGCTAAATGAATTCTTCAGAAATTGTGTCTGGGAATTAGTCGACAGACCTAAAGGAGTCAAAGTCATCGGACTCAAATGGATCTTCAAGAACAAGTTGGATACCCTTGGATTCATCATTAGAAACAAAGCTCGACTCGTTGCCAAGGGTTACACACAGCAAGAAGGAATTGACTTCGAAGAATCATTTGCTCCAGTAGCACGATTGAAAGCAATCAGATTATTTCTCGCTTATGCAGCACATCACAAATTCAAAGTCTATCAAATGGATGTGAAGTGTGTATTTTTAAATGGAGAAATCAAGGAAGATGTCTATGTTGAACAACCACTAGAATTTGAAGTAGAAGGAAATAAAGTCTACAAGTTAAAGAAGACGCTTTATGGATTTAAATAAGCCCCTCGACCCTGGTATGATACTCTATCAAATTTCCTTGTATCCAAAGGATTCAAGAAGGGCTCAGTAGACAGAACACTCTTCACCATCAAGTTGGGAGAAGACATCCTGGCTGTTCAAATCTATGTAGACGACATAATCTTCGGATCAAGATCAACATTCTTATGCCAACGATTCGGAGAAATGATGTCAAAACAGTTCCAAATGTCTATGATGGGAGAAATGAATTTCTTCCTAGGACTTCAAGTCAATCAATCACCAGAAGGAATCCTCATAAACCAATCCAAGTACGTAAAGGACTTGATCATGAAGTATGGAGTTCAATCAAACAGAACAACAAAGATACCAATAAACACCAATTGGAAGATTGAACCCGAAACTGAAGGAAAATAAGTTGATTCAAGCAAGTACAGAGGGATAATAGGTTCCCTGCTGTATCTAACAGTCTGTCGTTCAGACATCTCTTTCGTAGTCGGAGTGTGTGTCAGATTTCAAGTTGATCCAAAGGAGGCACACATGCAAGCAACCAAGAACATTCTCAAATATCTCAAAGGAACTCAGAATGTTGGGCTGTGGTACCCAGCTGAAGACAATCTACAGCTGACTGGATATTCAGACTCAGACTTCGCTGGAGATCGGTTGGACAAAAAATCAACTTCAGGAACATGTCAGTTCCTAGGAAGCAAGTTGATCTCGTGGTTTTCAAAGAAGCAAACGTGCGTCGCAAATTCCACAATAGAAGCGGAATATATGGAAGCTGGAAGCTGCTGCTCACAAATTCTCAGGATGAAACATCAGCTGGATGACTACGAAGTGAAAACTGGACAAGTTCCAATTTTCTGTGATAGCTCAAGTGCTATTGCTTCATCAAAAAATCCAGTACATCACACAAGATGCAAACATGTGGACGTGCGCCATCACTTCATCAGAGATCACGTGGAAAAGAAGGATGTGATTGTTGAGAAAATTCACACAGACATATATCATGCTGATATACTCACAAAGCCGCTGGTAGAAGCACGATTCAAGATGCTGTGCGGATTACTTGGATTACTCAACCCAGACGAAGCCACATCCAGCTGAATGGAAGCAGACCTAGCTAGAATTCAGAATCAACCTCAAAGGAGAACCTAGCTGAGAAGAACCAAGCTCAGCCGGACGCCTAAGTTGAAGGGTTATTCAGCTGAGGGGAAACCAACTCAAAATACAGCTGGAAAAATGCCCACTCAACACAGCTATTCATAACTGAGGTATCAGCTGACTACTATGATCAGCTGAGAGGTTTACAACATCAATACATACCTATTCATTCTGTTTTAGACAGACTTCAGTCAAATCATATCACGTCTTATCCAATCAAATTTAATTAAAAGTCTGCAAAGATCTGAAGTATGAGAGTGTCAAGGCAGAAGTTAAAACGCCTCAACCGTCCTCACGCGCACATTAAATCGCAGTTTTTGAACAAGAAACTGACTTGACGCTAGAATCACTGCCAGTCGTAGATCTTCATATCAAACTACCAATCTTGATCGTCCATTCATCAAGAAAGTTGATATATATATGCTAGAAGAGATACGCAAATATTCGTCTTAACCCTAAAATTTTTTGATCCTGCACCCTTTCTTCTTCCTCCCCTACATATATTATTTGTTCTACTAACAAAATTTACAGAAGAAGAACATTGAATCTAGAAAGATATCTCCAGGAGCCGATCAATATGAAGAGTTACTGTCAAAGCTTCACTTTGAGAGTTGGTTAACTATCAGGAACCGCAAGAAGACGGAGTTCCAGGAAATAATGAAGCTCATTGACAGATCCGGTCTAACGCAGTGGGTAACTGCAAAGCCCAAGAACATCATTCACTAGGAAATTACAGAATTCTTCCTGGGAATGTCAAAGGAAAAGGACCGTCTCCGCTATAATGTTTCTCTCAAAACAAAAGAGAGAACATGACACCCAACTCCCTGGGATGCGGAGATCAACGTCAACAGGATCCTGACGAAGGAATTCAACCTTAAGACATACGAGAATCTCTTCCCAGAAAGATATACCAGAGAGGAAGTCCAGTCAGAACTGGACAAAATACTAATAAAGCCGGAGCCTTTTAGAGCAACATGTCAAAACTCTTGCTCCGCCAAAAAGGCAAAGAATAAGATGCAGGAGACAAAGCAGCATGCATCTATTCCCTTCTCACTGGGAAGAGGAAACAACGTGAGGAGACAAAATAAGCTGAAGCACCGTCTTCAAAGAGAAGACTCAAGTTCAAGGTGCCCAGTCAGTCAGCCGAGAAGCCAGCTGACATTGAGAGAAAATTTGTAACTACTCTCCGAGGAGCAGAAGGTCCACAAGCGGTGGTTTCTTATGATGGAGAATAAGTTCATGTACCAGCGTGGACATCATCATCGCCACCACTCCAACGACGTATTCCAACTGATCAACTAAGTTTAGACCCCAATCAACTAAGCTTAAACCTCACAACAGATGGAATACTTCAACAACCTTCTCCTCAATTTCATTCAGCTCGACAGGGACACCAATTTCAAGATCAGCGTATAAAAGTTGGAGCTCAAGCCCTTGCACAAAGCTCAAGTGGAAAAGCACAATCCAGCCGATGATCACTTGCAGCTGGATGATGAAAACAGAGTTGAACCCCTTAACCCCACTTCAGAAGTAGAAGGGGAATACTTAAACTCCCTCAAGAGTTACACGTGACGCCTCCATCTCAAGGTTTGAAGACCTCTTGCTTAAAGGAGTCACAAGCGCATTGCAACAAAATCCGGAGCTAGCTTCGCTCCCAGCAGCATTAGTCGCCATTAGCGACTTCAAGTTCTACGTTGCTACCAAAATGAGCACCTGGTACGCAACTGAAGAGCTGATTCAGACTTTCTCATTCAATCATATGAAGTCCGAAGAAGCCAAATTGCAAGAGATTTTTGAATTTGGAAGCCTACAGGATGCCTTCGTGCATCAAGATGATTTGATTCAAAAATCAAGGAATGAAGTTGTGCCCTACTCATAAGATGTCATCTCTAGAGCCAACTCATACCTCCAAGCACTCAGCTGGACTGCCCCAACTGAATCAGCCAAGGAAGTTGTGCCTGCAATCACAGCTGAGGCTACTGCTATTGAAGAAGAGCCAGCCGATGCAACAGCTGAGCCACCAAGACTCCAGACTCCGCTGGATGAAAATTTTTCAACTCTCACGCCAGCTGGAAGTCATCAATCAAAGGAATCTCTCCTACAACAAGGATATTCACAAGCTGTTTAACCTCTACAAAGATTTGAACATAGTTTAGAGCTGACAGCACAGCCGAATTAAACATCGCAACAACTGACAACACAGCGAAGATCGCTGACGCAATTCAGGAAACTACACCGCTCAATAAGACGATAGTTTGTTTCTCCCGCCTTGTTGATAATGCCAAAAAAGGGAAAGATAATGAGATGAAGAAAAATGTCTTCATTTAGCAAAGGAAAAATTGCTGAGCTAGAGGAACCAGCTGAAGGAGAAACGGAGTCAAAATAAAGAAGCAGCGGATGCAGAAGAGAAGATCCAGCCAGCTGGGATTGAAGATTGAAGATTGAAGAATTAAAGTTTTTTTATTTATCTTTTTAACTACTGTAATTTATTTCATTAATAAAACAAATTTTTTTTGTTGCTCAAAGCTTACCCTGATGTCAATAACCTTTTGTCCAGGCTCTGAATTCTGAACTTTATTAAAACTGCTGATTTTTATTTCCCTCTTTTAAACGTAGGGGGGAGCTTCATAGTTTGTCTCAGTTAGGTTTTGGCATCATCAAAAAGAGGGAAATTATTGGGAAAATTATAAAGTTTTAATTTAATACCAAAACCCAACTGACTCCAACCTAGTAGATGATCGCATCAACCTAAGTAGTGTTTTCCAGCTCGCTTGTTTGAGCTCTATATTTTCTAAGTTTACAGGTTCAGGAAGCTGAAGACAACAGAAGATCCAGCTGTGTTAATAGCAGGAGTCAATTATCAGCTGAGCTGAGTTCAAGACAGAGCAGGATCAAGCTGAAGATTAATCGAGCTGAGTTCAAGACACAGCTGATCCAGCTATACGGAACAAATGAATGTTAACTCTGAAAGCATCAGTTCAAGTCAGAGTATCAGATCCAGCTCCAAGATTCTTAAAACAGCTTGAAGACAAAAATCCCGGTGTCAGAAGAGATCAATCTATCTCGACCAATGAGGGATTGCCAAATCAGCATCCTAGACTTCAGAACATAGGATGTGACACTGATGAAGACAGGTGCAGAAATGCCCAACGGCAGATTGTGAATTTAAGAAGAGTAGGTAAGATTCAAACGGCTCCTCCAACGACTAGTCTTGAATCTCTACCTATAAATACCCGTCTTCAACCTCAGGATCAGACACGAAAAACTCTCTACAAGCTTTCATTCTCTGAAATTATCAAGCCTTCAAAAGCTCTTTGGCAGTTCTAAATAGTTCAAAGAACACTTTATCTTAAAGTGTATCTAGTTCAGAAACTGCCCAGTTTTTCGTCTGATTCCTAGGCAGAAATCATTGTATATCCTAAGCCTAGATTTTGAACGAGTTTATCTAACTCTAAGTTCTTCATTGTAAGAACTCGTTCACAGTTGGAACCCCATACCAAACCCCTCTTTATCCAGAAAGGTTAGGTCAAGGTTACGCTTGCTTGAAGCGCGAAATTCAAGTGGTTGTAAGGTTTTTTCAGTACCCGCAAACTGAAAGGTTTAGACTTGACAGTGCCAGTAAACCGTTGGAACACAACTCAGGTTCGAGTTGTGAAGTTGCTTGGTACTTGAAAACCAAGTGGTAGTGAATTACCGGTGAATCTGGTCGTGGATGTAGGAGGTGTTACTCCGAACCACGTAAAATCTCGTGTTATTTTCTTTCTCGATATTTTCAGTTATTGTACTAATTCCATTGGCACATTTTATTATATCAAATCTGCATACTCAGCTGCTCTCCAAAGACAGCTGTGTTTTTCTGAAAATTGCACAACTTGATTAAGCTGAAAACGTAAAGATAATATTTTCAAGCTGATTTTTTCTAAGCAAACGAGCTAAGTTTTAAAACCACCACTTTCCGCACCGCCAGCTGAGTTATAAGTACAGTTGACCATCTTCAGCTGGATTCATAACTGAGCTCACGCACTCTGTTTTAAACTTGTGAAAAAAATTTTAAGTCTATCTTTGGTGTATTCACCCCCCTCTACACCAAAGACCCAGCTCAGGGACCATCAGATGATGATGTGGATATTCTTTAAAAAACGAGGCAAGAATATCCACACTATCATCCGGCCGCCCCACTCAGTTTTTCGTCGTCAGATTTTCGGCCCCAGGCCATAAGTGTCACAATAGAACAAAGGTCGTGCCATTTTTGAATATTTCGAAAGGTCATACCATAAAATCACCACGGAGTGAAAGGTCGGACCATAAGTGATAATTAACCCTTTTTCGGAAAGGAAAAAGAAGATATTTTTTGGCGGGGTGGGGCCACTAGCTAGCCTGTTCAGACTGCATGAATGTCACTTATATTTATTGTGGTAGTTAACATATACTAATTGAGCTTGTGACACCCACAACCTTGGGCCTAAGTAACTGGATATCTTCAAATTGTGGGACATAAGTAATTAGTAGAATATTAGATATAGGGCGATTCAATTCACAGATCTAATTTTTTTTCTTTTATCCCCTCAAAATAATCAAAATACTAGGCCTCGTCATCACTTATAAAAAGAAGATTTAATTTAACAATTCTGTGTTTGAGGCCCCAAACTCTAGTTTGTTAGCAGTAAACTTTTTTTTTTTTTTTTTTGAGAGAGAGAGATGGTGTTAGCAGTAAACTTGCTACTTCAACTGTTGTCATTGGAAATGAATTTTCTTTCAAGCATGTACCTTCGAAAAGCAGCATTGTTAAAAAAAATTGAGAGAAATTGCTAAATTATATTCATCATAGCAATTCCTAGGAGCATTCTGCAAAAATTAGTTGTATTTTTCCCAATTCTAAGACATTATTGAATTCCTTTGCATAATTTCTTGGAGAATTCTAACGTTGTACAGTTGTGATTTACGTCTCCTTCTACGTTAAATTATCGTCACATTTTAGGTATAATAATAATAATTTAATACATGATTGTAATACATGATAAACAATGAATTATATTATATATAAACTGCAGATATTATAATACATTCAAATAAATTAATATAATATTGATACTATATGTTGGGAAAATTCTAAGTGTATTGATTTGATACCAAAATCTAACTGATCCCAACCAAGTAGATGAATGCATAAACCAAGTTGTTTCCGGCTCGTCTGTTTGAGCTCATAGATTTTATAGGTTTACAGGTGAAGACACTGAAGACAGTAGAAGGTCCAGCTGAGTAAAAGTCAGTAGAGCTGAGAAGACAGCTGAGCAGTTCCAGCTGAGGAAATGAAGCAGAGCTGACTCAAGCATAAAGGTCAGCAGAGCGGATCCAGCCAGTGGATCCAACATAGCCAAGCAAGCAGAGCTGACTCAAGCAATGAGGATCCAGCTGAGTAGATCAAGCGGAGCTGATCCAACGAAGCTTTCAGCTGATCAAGAATCAGACACAGCTTGAAGACCCACTTCAGAGTTGAAGACAACTTCAAGATAAGATCCCAGTGTCAGAGGACAAAATCAAACTTCAATCAATGAGGAATAGACAACTCAACATCCTAGAAAATAAACCTAGGATCTGACATGCTGAAGAAGAATAGGTGATGAAAGCCAGGCTACAAGACGCAATGTCAGAAAGTAGGTGAGATTCAAACGGCTCTTCCAACGGCTAGTTTTGAATCTCCACATATAAATACAAGTTTTCTTCACCAGCATCAAAGAAGAAAACTCCAAGAAAACGCTTTGAAATTCTCAAGCCATTCTATTCACAACAATCTGCAATCTTCTCTCAAGAACACGAAAATCTCCAGAATTTTTACAAGTGTTCTTCAACTGACTGTTGAGTTTTCTTCAATAATCTAGGCATATATTTTTTTCTTTATCTAAAGCCTAGTTTGAACGAGTTCATCAGACTCTTTTGTTCTACGTTGTAAGAACTCGTTCATAGTTGAAAAACCCCAAACCCAAACCCTTCTACCCAGAAAAGGTTAGGTTAAGGTACGCCTGCTCGATGCGTATAATTCGAGTTGTTAGGTTTTACAGTACCCGCAAACTGTAAGTCAGGTTTTGTAGTATCCGGAAACTACATGTCAGGTTTCTTCAGTACCCGTAAATTAAAGGTGAAGACTCTAGTTTGAGCTGAGAAGTTTGCTTGCTACTATATCCAGTATTATCCCAAATTGCCTAGCAAACGTGAAACCACACCAAATCTAGTATTATTAAATTCAAATTTGACTCATTTGTTATTGAACCAAACTCAAGCTTAATTAGACTGAAATCCAAAGCTCATGAGCTTATTCGAGATTAATCGAGCATAAACAAAACTTTATAAATATTTTTTTAATTTACTACATCGTGTCATTTTTAAGGTTTTATAATTCTATTATAAAAACATAATATACATCTATACTGAATTCTGTTATTCTTATAATTAATATAATTATCAAATATAGACACAGACTTGCGTCAGACCGGTCGTACAGTACGACCGAGCCCATGCGCGCGGGCGCGTGTAATATACGCGTCCGCTATAGACCCTTAAATCGGGCGTGTGCATCACTCGCGCCATTCCAGGCGCGTCCACGCGCCGAACTTTTTTTTTTAATAGGTGCGTGTAACACACATGCTTGACTTTTTTTATTATTTTTTTATTATTTTTTTTCTGTTTTTTATTCTTTTTTTCAGTTTTTTAATTCTTGTTTTCAGTTTTTTTATTCTTTTTTTTCAGTTTTTTTTTAATTTTTTTTATTCTTTTTTTTTCAGTTTTTTTTTTTTTAATTCTTTTTTTGTTTAAAGAGTTGAGCGAGGGGAGCCAAAGGTTTCGGAGCGAGCTAAAGAAAATTAATGTTGCCACAATCATTATCTATAAATTAAAATCGGAGCCGAAGGCGGAGAAGAAATTTTTTTTTTTGAAAAAATCGAATTTAAAAAAAAAATAAATAAAAAACTGAAAATCAACCTTTGACCCGGATTAACCCGGTTTGACCGGATCGGGTCAACTGGATCCGGTCTTACCCGTAAGACCGGTTATACAGGAGTCCTCCTCTCATATAAACGTATAAGAAATCAAATAAGTATAAAATTACTAATTTGATATATTCGAACTATCTCATATTGAGCTAATAAAAAGTGAGGAATATCAGGTTTTAAGTTTTATTCGTTTACACAAAGACTTGGGGGCTTGGATTAAAAAGTATAAATTATCTTGAAGAAAAGTGTAATTATCGTTCTATCATTTTAACAAATTAAAATATCAAGTGTCAATTATCGTAAAAAGTAATCATTCTTCTAAATAGAAAGTGAAAGTTCATAATCAAACAGGTCCAACCTCACCCAAGTCCTTCTCATTCATTTATTTTAAAGAGTCTCACCGAATGCAAGTTTAAATTTTTGTAATTTTCTAAACTGAATTTGAGTAGCTCGGCAATTTACAAATCCCACTCAGCATACATTTCCACAAAATTTGATGAAATATACTAGTAATATATAGAAACAATATGCAAAAGTAACCAATTTGAAAAAGTAGTAAAAACAAATTCTAATCATTAATTTTTAAAAGATAGATAATATCCACTCTTCCAATTTTGCCCCTCTATACATGACTCCATAAATGAATCCATACACGACATACACGAATACATGTATGTGTGTGTGTTTTTTTTCCTTCTGCATATGTGTTTCGCCGGAAAAAAACTACCGAAAAAAGTCTTCGTAAATTTTCGCCGGAAAAAGTTGACGAAAATTTTTCGCCGGAAAAAGTCACCGGAAAAAGATTTGATTATCATGTATGTGTTCGTGTATATCGTGTATACTTTCATATATAAGGTAAGATAGTAAAGATGTAAAAATTTTGGTTAGTATTTATCTTTTAAAAATTAATTGTTAGAATTTATTTTTGCTTTTTCAAAATAGTTATTTTAACTTTCCTCCCTAATATATATAGGAGGATTAAACAAACCATATGTCACGTTTAATCATAATCATACAAAACAGTTAGTTATATTGTAGAGCCAGTCTCGCTCAATTTATCCGCCGATTCAGAAGGGAAAGAAAACATTAGTTTGAATCTTTCAATCAACTCCAGCCAGATCAATCCCAACACAAACAAACCCATTATTTTCGTGTCATGAAATTTTTTTTTCGTTATTTCTTCAACTCTAATTTGAATTGATCTTGCACGCATATTGGACCCACACTACGACTGCTGTTGTTATGGATGATTATTTGAAGAAGAATTTTGACGTAGATGCCAAGAGGCCATCCGAAGAAGCTCTGCGGCGATGGCGATCGGCGGTCTGGCTCGTCAAGAACCCTCGCCGCCGCTTCCGTATGGTTGCCGATCTTGCCAAGCGCGCCGAGGCCGAGCGCAAACGCCGCAAGATCCAGGTTCATCTCTCTTTCTCGATATCCTACACATTTAGTGCGACCCCCTTATAAGTAGTGTAAAATACATAATCCAAAAATATATGCGTGGGAGTGCTGAAATTGAAAATTTTCGTTTACGAGAGGTGCTAAAATCATTTTTTTTTCCCCAAGACATACGTAAATTTAAGGTGAAAATTAAAGAAGGCAGCTGTAGCGCCTCCTAGATCTGCCACTGTACATAATGTGTAATTTATTATTTCAAAGTTTATATATGATAATGGATGCTCGTTGATATCGCCCACATATATATCATGTCTAGATTAACAATAGTTCATAATAAATATATGACCTAGCTAGAATGATTTGATTTATTTGGAGAATATATAAATGCAAATTTGTATTCCTATTCTAAGTCTGTTGGTTTAATTATCAGTTTATCTGGAAGAAGTCGATGTTTTTTTCCCATCCACGTTATCTGGCAATTTCATGAAAATTGCATTCAAGTTTAATTTCTGCAAGCACTACTTTTCATGCCACTAATAGTCAAACACGTTAATCAAATAAATGAACTTTGATTCTATGAACATATACAGTATATATACTTAAATACTTAATTCTTATGAAACCACGTAGCTCTAGCCTCTATGCATCTTGTGATGCAGGTTAGCTTTTAGTTGCTTTGTTTATTTCAATATATATGCTGCATGTAATTTTATTTGAACTTTGTTTTGCATGTCAATTGTTTCATTAGTGATTTCCACTATATATTACTCAACAAATTTATAATAGCAAATAAGAAAATTCATAAAATTGTACTAAATCGATTTTATTTTGGATATTACAAAAAATGGTTGGATTCTATTTTAAAACTTTATACTAAATTTAATCTCGGTTTTTTGGTTCGATTTTCATTATAGAAAGTCGATCACTTTAAGTCCTCTACTACTATGGAGGAGTTTATATTTCTAAAATTGGTTTTGCCTATCTTAGCCCTTTAATCTATATACCTATTATAAAAGAGCTTTGTTTACAAAATTTGATTTGCCTATTATATCCTTATTATAGTATTTTATTATTAGTATCTATTATCATATGATTATTTTATGTTTGACATATATATATTATTAAAATCTATCAATATTACGTGCATCGCACGTACCGCTCTACTAGTAATATAAAAGGCGTGGTCCCTGGATTGCGACTTTTTTTTTTCTAGCAATAAAGTAATTAAGCACTCTTCGTTCAAAGTCAAGGCAAAAACTTAGTTATGGTCAATCGCACCTTTATTAGGGAATTTAATTAGAATTTATTTAATTTCAATTAAAATTTATTAAGATTCGATTAGAATTAATTAAACACTAATTCATTAAAATAAATTAAAAAAATACTCTAAAAAGGATGGACCGCACCAACTGTATAATGTATCATATCTCTAAAATCAATTGCTCTACACAAATTTTGTTCCCCTAGCTACTTTTTTCTCAAAGTGATGTTATTGAATTTCAATCCCTAATTTATTATTCTCTTTCTCAGGAGAAGATTCGAATAGCTTTGTACGTGCAAAAGGCAGCACTGTATTTCATCGACGGTACAAAATCAATC
Source organism: Agastache rugosa (assembly GCA_031470985.1). Classification (NCBI taxonomy): domain Eukaryota; kingdom Viridiplantae; phylum Streptophyta; class Magnoliopsida; order Lamiales; family Lamiaceae; genus Agastache; species Agastache rugosa. The sequence continues at coordinate 36,285,240 of CM062602.1, read as the reverse complement.
GACCAACCCTTTGCATGCTTACACTAAACACTAATCATTTCTTGCAACTCATCTTCTGTAATTTAATTAAATTTGATGAATCATTACAGCCGTTGATCGAACAGACAAGCTAAAAATACCCGACGAAGTGAAGCAAGCCGGATTCCACGTCAGCCCCGACGAACTCTCCTCATTAGTCCGTTCCCACGATCTGAAGCGCCTCGAATCCCACGGCGGCGTCGACGGAATCTCCCAAAAACTCTCCGTCTCCCTCGAAAATGGCCTCTCCCCCCACGAAATCCCGACGAGGCAGAAAATATTCGGCGAGAATAAATTCATCGAGAAACCCCCTCGACCACTATGGATGTTCGTCTGGGACGCCATGCAGGACCTCACCCTCATAATGCTGATGGTCTGCGCCGTCATCTCCGTCGGCGTCGGCATCGCCACGGAGGGCTGGCCGAAAGGAATGTACGACGGCATCGGCATCATCCTCTGCATTATTCTAGTGGTAGTAGTGACTGCTGCCAGCGATTACAAACAGTCTCTTCAGTTCAGAGATCTTGATAAGGAGAAGAGGAATGTAACCGTTCAAGTTTGTAGAGATGGGAACAGAAAGAAAGTCTCTATTTACGAACTCGTCGTCGGCGACATCGTTAACTTGTCCATAGGCGATCAAGTTCCGGCGGACGGGCTCTTCGTCTCCGGCTACAGTTTGTATATCGATGAGTCGAGCTTGTCGGGGGAGAGCGAGCCCGTGCATATAGAGAAAGGGAGGCCTTTCCTCTTGTCGGGGACGAAGGTTCAGGAAGGTTCTGGAAAGATGATGGTGGCATCTGTCGGGATGAGGACGGAGTGGGGCCGGTTGATGGTGACTCTGAGTGAAGGCGGCGACGACGAGACGCCGCTGCAGGTGAAGCTCAACGGCGTGGCTACTGTTATTGGGAAGATAGGCTTGGTTTTCGCTGTTCTGACCTTCGTGGTGCTCACTGCTCGATACTTGACCGTGAAGGCCATTGACGGCCAGATGACGGAGTGGTCGATGCAAGATGTTGTTAGTCTTTTGAATTTCTTTGCAGTGGCGGTGACTATACTTGTTGTGGCTGTGCCGGAAGGGCTGCCATTGGCGGTGACTCTGAGCTTAGCTTTTGCGATGAAGAAGCTGATGAATGATCGGGCTCTGATCAGGCATCTCTCCGCGTGTGAGACGATGGGCTCCGCTAGCTGCATCTGCACGGACAAGACGGGGACGCTGACGACGAACCACATGGTGGTGACCAAGATTTGGATGTGTGGAGATGAAAAGAAGCCGGAAAATGTAGTCGCCTCTTCAGTATCTGAGACGGTTAAGAAGGCCTTGATTGATGCTCTGTTTCTCAACACTGCTGCTGATGTAGTGAATGCTAAAGATGCGAAGATGGAGATACTAGGCTCGCCAACGGAGACAGCATTGATAGAATTCGGCTTGCTATTCGAGAAGGACTTCAGAGGACGGAGGCAGCAATCCAAGATTGTAAAAGTGGAGCCCTTCAACTCCGTGAAGAAGAGGATGTCCGTGCTCGTGGAGCTCCCCGGTGGAGGAGGACGAAGAGCGTTCATCAAGGGCGCATCGGAGATTATATTCGGGATGTGCGACAAGATTGTGGGGAAGGACGGGGAATCTGCACCGATTTCAGAAGAACAGAGGAGGGCCGTCACGAGCGTCATCAACAGTTTTGCATGTGAAGCTCTCAGAACACTCTGCCTGGCTTATAAGGACGTGGAGGCATCATCGTCGGATGAGGCTATCCCTGAAGAGGGCTACACACTAATTGCATTAGTGGGGATCAAGGATCCTCTGCGGCCCGGTGTTAAGGAAGCAGTTGAGACGTGTTTGGGAGCTGGGATTTTAGTGAGGATGGTGACGGGAGACAACATTAACACTGCAAAGGCTATTGCGAAAGAATGTGGGATCTTGACTAGTGATGGTGTGGCGATAGAAGGGTCTGAGCTTCGTGACAAAAGTGCAGAGGAAATGAAGGATGTTCTGCCTAAACTGCAGGTTATGGCAAGGTCTTTGCCTTTGGACAAGCATAAATTAGTGTCTATGCTGAGAAAGGAATACCAACAAGTGGTTGCGGTGACGGGTGATGGGACCAACGACGCTCCGGCTCTACACGAGGCGGATATCGGCCTAGCCATGGGTATAGCGGGAACTGAGGTCAGTATATCTATACTAATTATATAATAAGAAAAGACAAATTTAGTTTAGGGATAATAGTGTAATATCACCTCAGGTGGCAAAAGAAAGTGCAGATGTGGTGATAATGGATGACAATTTCACAACCATATTGAATGTTGCAAAATGGGGTCGTTCAGTTTACATCAACATTCAGAAGTTCGTTCAGTTCCAGCTCACTGTCAACATTGTTGCCCTCATGACAAACTTCATTTGTGCCTGCGTCTCAGGTTGCCTCACATAATTCAATATTTTTCACATACATCGAATATAGTAACATTGTTGTGATAGGTTCTGCACCGCTGACGGCCGTGGAGTTGCTGTGGGTGAACATGATCATGGACACGCTGGGTGCGTTGGCCCTGGCGACGGAGCCACCGCACGAGGGGCTGATGAAACAACCACCCGTGGGAAGGAATGCCAACATCATCACTAGGGTTATGTGGAGGAACATAATCGGGCAGAGTATTTTTCAGTTGGTGGTGCTGGGAGTGCTGCAGTTTCAAGGGAAGCAGCTTCTCAACCTCGACGGCCCAGGTTCAGAAGCTACCCTCAAATCCTTGATCTTCAACACCTTCGTCTTCTGCCAGGTACGTACACATCCAAGCGATCAACTTGTCTCTTTAGTTTCTTGATTTAAAGTTGGCTAATATATTAACTAATTAAAATGGAAGGTATTCAACGAAATAAACAGCCGTGACATGGAGCAGATGAACATATTCCGGGGCATATTGAGCAGCTGGATCTTCATAATGATCATAGTGTCGACGGTGGGTTTCCAGGTAATAATGGTGGAATTTTTGTGCAAATTTGCGGGGACAGTGCCGTTGAGCGGGAAGCTGTGGGCGGTGAGCGTCTTGGTCGGAGCGGTAGGATTGGTGGTGGGAGCAGTGCTCAAATGTATCCCAGTTCCCAACATTCAAATTTGCAGCAAGCATCACGATGGCTACGAGCCATTGCCGTCTGGACCCGACCTCGCTTGACCTCGATCTTCTCTCTCTACAGACATATACATATATATCATATCATGCTCTATATTTTCAGACAACATATATTTTTTTTATTAATTTGGTGGTAATAATGTCAGGACAGGGGAAATGAAAAGGTATTGTTCGTTTTCCGTTGAATGAATAATGAATAATGAACAAATGTAGATTAATTTCATGTTTTGCTTATTCATTCATTTATAGAGTTACAGCTCATTGATCTAGCCTATTTCAAATAGAAACGATAAAATATATACGTACAGGCTGTACGGCCATTATTTTAAAATATACAAAAACTAGCCGATGTTATTACAATATTCTTCCATCCATTTAAAATCACCTTACATTAAAAAAAATCAATTTTTTTGAAACCCTCTCCCTCTCCATTTTACATTCGTGTCTGCCGCTTGAAATTTAAAATTTCATAGAATTCACAAAACGCGAGCAAATTGGATACATGATCCAATTAAATACACGAGACGAGTTCGATTTGCTCATGAATTCATGTACGAATACATGAATGCACAAGGACACAAGCAAATTGGCATTGGGATGGTCGTAACACGAAATTATTCGTACATAACACGTAAAACTTACATGATTGACTGAAAAACGCTACTAATTGCATCTAACTAAAAAACTAAGTATAAGACTAATATTCAAATATTTACCAAATTATTTCCATTTTTTCAATTTTATTATTAACTATCGATTTTGATTAATTAATATCTAAATTAGGAAAGACTTATCTATTCCCAGATTAATTTTTTGATACCTAAAAGCTGAGTAGGATAATCCAGAAATGGACATGGCTTGACTTGAAAATACATGTATAAAGATGTACTAAAATTAATATCTATAATTATAGTGTCTTTATGTTTACTTATTAAAAGATTTGATATACTAAAATTATAAGTTTTTTGTCACACTATGGATGCCGTGTTTTTAATTTTTCAAATGATTCGACAATGAAGAATATTGATTTGTTTCATTCCTTTTCTTTAGGAAAAAAATATATTAATGTAATACGTATATTTTTTTTTACTCTCTTTTAATCATGTAATTTGATATTATATAAATTTATAATGCACCCCGTCCGTGCAACGCAAGAGTGTTAATGATGAACAGTCCTCAACAGTTACTGAATATGTTGTGTACAAAGAAGTTTTTCTAAATGTTTGAAATGTAATATGTTGTAATATTTGTTATTGTTATTACCGAAAATATCGTTATTTCTGTACTGAAAATCTAATATATAAATATTATTATTCTCCTTTGCTAAAAGAATAATATATTTTTCTCCTTATTCTTGTAATTTGATAATTTATATATTACATATTATTATAATGTATTCCATCGTGCAACGCACGGGTGCGATACTAGTTACCTAGAATATTGAAGTTAAAAAAAAAAAAAGTACAAGACATGGCAGCCCAAATGAATTAAAAAAAGAAAAGAAAGAATGATAAAGAAATTATCCAGAAAAAGTGACCCTATTCGTTGAGACCTCCTATTCTAGATAGTGCCAAGAAGGAAATTAAAGAAGTTTTCTTCAAAACTTTGTTCCCCAGTTTATTACTAGTATTTTATTTATATCCATTATCTTTAGTTTCCTTTTTAGTAGATGGCAAGTCACTCCGTGACATAATACTTTATCTTTTGCATATCAATCACTCCATTTAAACAGATTTTCAGATCATCTTTTTGTTTCATCCTTAGCATATTCCTAGACACCAAATCCACGGTCCTTATAATTTTAATAAGAATAAATCCATGGTCCCTTTAACCATAGGTATTATAAAACTCTGTATTATTTTATTATTATATTTTTTTAATAAAAAACTCAATATTATTATAAACAAGAGATGAAAAGTGTAATTTCAACAGAGAGATACAAAGAGTGTAATTTCAATTTCGAGGTAGTTGAGAGTAGATATTTAAGTGGAAGTTTATCTGGGGGAAAACTTTGCCCAAATTATTGAAATATATTTGGAAAAGGGGATTTAATGTCTAATCATATTATATACAGTTGATGAAAATGAAATAATGTTTAATTTTGCTATATTCATTTTAAGCTAGCATGTGCATATTTTGGGTTATGGGGCATGATTAGCCCAACTTTAAGAAGGGTAATTGGGCCTGGTTAATTAGGATTAATGTTTTGAGAATCTGCAGACTGCAAAGCCCCAGAAAATTAAACAGTGACCTTAAATATTCGCATATTTTAAGACTATTGCACAAAATAATTGCATGAACTAAAACCAAGGTGTGACAATTTCTAGTGCTGCAACAAAAAAACATACTACAACATTTTCCAGTGAACAGGGCACCTTTTCATATCAGTTAAGTGCAGATCAAAACCAAAAAATGTAATCACATCATTTTCTTTGTCCTCAACATTTTTCTTATATTTTACTCTCTTTCTTTTGCTGTTGCTTCATTATTTTTTAACCTTTATTAGTCACTCTTATTAATGTGGTCTTTCTTGGCACATCTTTTTGGTCATTCAGAAGCTATTTTTCCACTGCTTGCCTTTTATTTTAAGGTAGGCCTGCCCACGGCCCGTGACGGGGAACCGTAACCGACCCACCAACACTATTCCTGGTTTCGGTTCCGGGCCGAGAACCGCCGGTTCCGGGCCGAGAACCGCCGGTTCCGGTTCGGCCCTTCTTCTTTTGATTTTTTTTTACTATTTTTTATACTATTATACTAGTATAAATATAATACTTTGATTACGATAAAGACATTATGTAAATGAAGCATAAAATGAACATTAATTATTAATACAAATGACAAAAATGAATTCATTCTTTGATAATATGAAGAATGAAAATTTTAATAAAGACAAAAGATAAGGTGTCGAGAAATGATTTGAAAGAGATGAATTCTTAAAGGGATATATTTTTAGATAGAAAATAGAAATAAGTGACAATTAACAAATATATATGTAAGTTTTGCTGAAAACCGCCGGTTTAAGGCCTAAAATCGTCGGTTTAAGTCCGAAAACCGGCGGTTTATTACATGTATATATTTATTTTCGCAATATATATAATATTTATTAATTTTTTTTTAATTTTATAAACCGCCGGTTCCGATTACACTTCAGCTTGAACCGTAACCGGCCCTTCTACTGCCGGTTCCGATTACGGTTCGAAATCGTTGACAGGCAGTTCGGTCCCGATTCGAACCGACGGTTCATGAAAAATGGACAGGTCTATTTTAAGGAAACAAAATGAATTACTACAAAAAAAATAAAAATAAAAAAATAGAATAATGTGATACACTTGAGATTGAGAGAGATGGTGTGTGGCCTTTGGGAGTTGGGACTGGGGGAACGGATAAAGTAAAGAATGTTGAGCGTGGGGTTTTACTGTGTGACATACGCTCCACTGTGGGCCACCTGCGCGGCTACTTTTCTGCCGACCATTTTCTCCTCCTTTTTCAAATAAAGGAAATTCGACCCCCCATATTTTAATTTTTCATTACTCACAAAAATATCGCACCACAAAACAAAACTAGAGACTTCCCCCCCTCTAGAAAACCCAAATTTGACCACGCACCTAGTATTTAAGTATTTATTTTATATAAATTTATTTCCCAAAGTATATATGGTGTCCGAAATAATAAATTAAGATAATAGAGTGACGCGTAATCAATTTGTTAACAATATGCAAATAATATTCCCTAAAAAAAACAATATGCAAATATTATTCCCTAAAAAAAACAATAAGCAAATAATAGGTTACATTTTAATTGAGAATAAATAATACAGTAGGTTACATTATGTATTCATTATAATTATATTATTGTTGTAAATATCTTATAGATATACATTATATGAGTGTTGACCAAGTCATCCACCCTAAAATCCTAACTCTGTACCATTATAAATAGAGGCCTTTGGTCCTCATATTGTACACACTTTCGACACACTTTAAATACATCTCAATAGATAGAACTCTTATTCTCTCTACTTTATTCCTTGTTCTCTCTAGTTTATAACACGTTATCAGCACGAGTCTCTAGCCCAGAGTCTCAAACCAATTGATGAATTAGATTGGAGGTATGCCCTAGAAAAGAATCGTGTCTTTCCAACGAGATACAATTTTGATTGGTTTATATCATCTTCGATTGTTAAAAATCGGGTTTTCACGATTTTTTCATAAAAATTAAATCATATTTCTGTCTTTAATCATATACATTGGAATGTTATAATATAATATATTTAATGTGTTCCCATCAATACATTGGTCGTTGGTCGTGGAAAGGTTCGATTTCTCATAACGGGAACAATTGATTGAATTATAAATAGATGTTTATTATTTGAGGAACCTGATACAGACATTAAGTTTATGGTTTTGATTTATATGAATTACTTACTGTGAATATTTTTATTTATCTATTAATAATATGGATTCACATGCTTTGATTCTCATAATAGTTTTGATTCTCATATTACGAGAATTTGATTATTACTTGCATCATACAATTTTTATTTTGTAATATAAGCATGTTGTACATGCTACGTGAGCAATATATGTCTCATATTATATGTTATATTTTAAATCTATGTTATACTGCAAAATATATTGTGATATATTATATCTATAATTCTTATGATATAATAATAGTTGTTTCTAAAGAAACAAGAACTTCGAATAATCTTGAAAGATTATATATTGATGCTATTGAAGTAGCACAATTAATATTCATAAAGAATATTACATGCTTTGAAGAACAAAGAAATTAAATATTTGGGTAATATATGATTATCCCTGATTTTTATGCGTATATATTGCACAAATGATAAATGGCTCCGAAAGAGCTTGTATCATAATGATACTAAATTAAATGCTAGAGAATGCTCACTCTAGTAAGTTCAAAAGGAAACTTACTTAATGATATCCAATAGAAAGGATACCACATTGAGACAATATTAGTTCATATATTGTTGGTCGAGAACATAATGCAAATCCACAACATATAAAAGATGGGTCTCCAACAAAAGGTTGGAATATATGTTGTATTAAATATTCACGCAATGAACTTGAAGTTCTATTACTGCCAAACGAATGATCAAATCTCATATACATATTGTATATGCACCAAAAAGATCTTGAAGTTCCTCGTGAACTAAATAAATTAGATGATGCTCTTTAACGCCATAAGCGTGAGAGATCTATTGGTGTTAAATATAAAGATCCGTGGAATATAAAATTGAATAGAGAAATTATATCACTTCATCAATCTCTTAAAGAGGATCGTCATAAGGACGAAAATCCCAGTGTATATGCACGTGCACCAAATATTAAAACACTGGGATTACGGAATAACCAGTAAAGAAAAATATCATTGAGAAATGATGAAAATCTGGTTGATTGAAAATGCCATGAATTATGTGAATTCAAGAGAAATGAGAAATAGTAAAATATTATAATTATCGACAATACTTTTGCCTCGACAAAATTGCTTATATCATTTTGAAATGATATTCTGGATCTATATCAAAGAAAATAGAAGTGCCAGAGGCACTGAGTAAATTTGAAAGAAGCAATTGAGGCAGAGCTTGACTCGCTAAATAAATAATCTTTTGCTCTGTAGTACACATGTCAAATAATATTGACACAAATGAGTATTTGTACTAAGAGAAAAGAAATTGATGAGATGATGAGAAATAAAGCGATGTAAATAGCTCAAAGATTTAGGCAGAGATCCTAAATTGATTTTTCTTATATATATTCTCCTAATATGGCATTACGTTCCATTATTTAATATCTATCGCAGTAATGAATATCATTGATCCGTATATTTGTTGGGTCATTGGACGTGAATATATATGAAAGTTCCTAATGGACTCAAAATTTCTAAAAAAGAGAAATATAAATTCACAACAATTGTGAATTAACCCTTTTAAAATAAGGATATGTGAATAATGATATATGTACTTGTGTAAATATCAAAAAGTCTTTGAATAACTTTTATATTGATGAAAAAGCCAACTCGTACATAAAGGTAGAGTTTGGGATAGAAGACTTAGTTAAATCTAAGTATTGACTCGATATGAAAATCGAGCATCTCCTAAAGGAGCATATTATTATTACACTTGTCGACCTATTTGAAAAGGTTGTAGAGAGAGATTTGATTTTTATTATAAATCACATCTAGTAAGACCCCAATGATTATCTCTTCACTCGACTTGAAATGAATATAGAATATAACGATTATATTATGGGATCAGAAGTTCCCTATTTTGAGTGTTGAGATCACTATTCTATCAGATCTGATATAACATTTAAAGTAACATTGCTAGCAAGATTTAATGATCTCACAAGGAGACATTGAACTGATATTGAGAATATCATTCGTTATCTTCAAAAGGTTAAAATTATATTAGTCTATTTTATGAAAGAGATCGAGATTCACATTGGTGGCTACTAGGATGTTGGTTATTTATCTCATCCTAATAATGCAATTTCTCAAATTGGTGTAATGATATGAGATATATCCCCCACTATTCTCTATGAGAATAATTCAACTTGTGTTGCACAAATGAGTTCTATATGAACTATGGCCACAAAAGTTTGTTTAGTGAAAAACTTGTGGATTTATTCACTAAATCTCCTCCCAATCTTTATACGAAATTACGTTTATAGTAGGGAAATATGTTAACTTTGAAGATTATTATCTTCAGGGGGAGTGAGAAAGTACTATATATTTATGAAGATTTGGCCATAAAGGTTAATTTTGAGTAATCCTAAAGATTATACTCTAAAGGCCAAATGGTTGACTCGTATTTTTTTTCCTTACTAAGTTCAAGGTTTTTAACGAGACAACTAATGCAACACATGAGTAAGTGTATGTTATGTAATTTTTTCCTCTATCGAGTTTTTTTTCCCACAGGGTTTTTCTGAAGAGGTTTTTAACAAGGCATGCACATCACAATAATATTGTCAAATGTGAAATGTTATACTTGTATCATTGTTTCAACGGAGACTCGCACAAGTGACTATTTGGCGTGCTTATTCACAAAGGTATTGCCCACGTCAACATTAAGAAAGTTGGTACACAAGTCGGCATGCAACGACTCAAAGACTACAATGATCAAGTTCAAGCAGAGCAGTTGTACTCTTTTTCCTTCGATCAGATTTTGTCCTACTTGGTTTTTCTGGCAAGGTTTTAATGAGGCAACATTTGTTTTAGGGATTGGTCACTCAAGGGGAAGTGTTGTAAATATCTTATAGATATACATTATATGAGTATTGACCAAGTCATCCACCCTAAAACCCTAGCTCTGTACCATTATAAATAGAGGCCTTTGGTCCTCATATTGTACACACTTTCGACACACTTTGAATACATCTCAATAGATAGAACTCTTATTCTCTCTACTTTATTCCTTGTTCTCTCTAGTTTATAACAATTACATCATTTTTTTTTGAGAAAAACGAGAACCATATACCAACAAACATAGAAGACATGGAGAAGACCCGTTACAAAAATAAAAACATGTTGGTGTTGATTTATTTGATGAGTTAACAGTATGTAGCAAGATAATAAAATAGCATTTATTTCCATTGGAGTAATTCATAGTTTGTGGCCCCAACTTTGAGTGCTTTTTGATTTATGGTCACAACTTCAATATATTTGAAAAAATACCTCAACTTTGAGAAATATTTGAAATATGGCCCGCATATTATTTTCCGACGACGGCCGCTGACTCAGCTCCTGGAAATATGACACGGATTTAAGCTCATCTCCATCCGTTCAAAACTTCATGTCATATTTTTGGGAACTGAGTCAGCGGCCGGTCGCCGAAAAATAATACTTGAGCCATATTTCAAACATTTCTCAAAGTTTAGGTATTTTTTCAAATAAATTAAAGTTAAGTCCATAAATCAAAAAATGCTCAAAATTGGGCCACAAATTATGAATTACCATTTCCATTGCAAGAAATAGATTGGGGATTGATGTCGTATGTCCAATGAGAGAGATTCTAGGATGTTTCACTTTATGTCCTTTCTCATGTTTTCCACTTTGCTGTTAATGGTAAAATTAATTAAATATGCACTGACTTAGATCGATGAGATCTTCTATTTTGAACTTGAGTCTCATAACCACTATTAATTTCACTATTTTAAAAATATTTATTTAAAAATAAAATTTTAGTAATATATAATGAACCTTAATTAACATTCATTATAAAAAAATTAGAATTTTAAAAAATAATATACCTTAATTTTGAATAATGAATCCTAATCATCAATTAAAAATTTTAAAAATGCATATTAAATATAAATATGAATAATAAATATAAATATTAAATATAAATTATATATATATATATCTAAACCCTATTCAGATGGATGAACTCTAGTTAATAAATGTAAAATTATTTAAAAATATTATAGACCGGAGTTGAAGAAAAAAATGACAGAAAACCTTATAGAATATGGATTATGGGATACGAATTGTCGAATTTTGGGGAAAGAGGATCCCAAGTAAATTTAGATTCGCACATGTTACTAATATTTCATTCTCAATATGTAGAGATAACAAGTAAACAAGAAATTCTCCTTTTATTTGAAAGGAAGAAATTCTCTATTTTAAATATGTAGATTGATTATTGTGATGCATATAAATATACATAAACTTAACATAAATTAGAAATTTAATATTATCGACCATTTTTTTCCTCCCATAAGGTCAAAGGGGAATTTAAAAACTTTTATACTATTAATTTTTTTTAAAAGAAACATGAACAAATTATATATATAGATTTGATGCTAAGTATCACCAACCCGAACCCATATCCAGAGCATGCGGCTTTTAATGACCGCACTAAAATTATATAAGAATTAATTAGGCAATCTCCCCCAAATCATAATAATATAAGAATCATTTTTCAAAATATTACAGCCAAATTTTGTGATTGAAAATTAGAAGTATAAAATCTCAACGGCTACACATTTTTGAACTATCCCGTTTATGGACACCCCAAAAAGAAACAAAAATCACAAAACTGGGACATAAAAGAAGTATGTGATAATTCAAATTAATATTCCATGTTAGTACAAAACCAACAGTTCAATACTATATACTATAAATTATCTATAATTTCTTTAGACACCGTATGCATAACAAAAAGGAAGTATATGTCCCAGTGGGGATGGCCTAGTGGTGGAGTGGTTGCCTGTTGACCAATAGGTCAGCGGTTCGAGTACTCTCGGCCACAAATAAACCCTAGGTGAGTTGTGTGAGTATTAATATTTGTAATGATATTAAAAAAAAAAAGGAAGTATCTGTGTGCGTGTGTTACCCTAGGGATAGAGTGGTTAATGCCCGGGCCAAAGGTCACGGGTTCAAATCCACCGTCCCGCGGTCTTTAAAATTTCTTGTAATGTTTGTAAAAAAAAAAAAGTATCTTTTGACTCCTTTGGAAATGACTTAGATGCTGGAGCAAGTATTCTAGTGATAAAAAAAAATTGCATAGTCTAACTTAGAGGTGTTCACGGGCCGGTTCCGGTTCAGAACCGGCCCGAAACCGCCGGTTCCGGTTCGGGAAAGTTGGAACCGGAACCGGAACCGGCCCGCCACAGCCCACGGTTCCGGGTCGGAACCGGCCCATATTGGACGGTTTCGGTTCCGGGTCGGAATCGCCGGTTTAGGACCCGAACCGTCTAAATTTTTTTTATTTTTTTTTATTTTTGAAAATATAAATTATATTGTCATGCAAACTCATAAATCATTAATGTAATGTATAAAATCGATGTAGAACAAAATATATCTTCATTCATAATAATATATGATCAATTACAAATGAAAATATATAATTATTCAAAAACGGTTCCACGGTTCCGAACCGGAACCGCCGGTTCATGTTCGAACCTTATTATTATTATCACCATTTTTGGCTTTTTTTTCATTCAATTTACCATTGTAATTGTCATTTTTACTTTCTATGTGATATAATTAATATGGATTAACACAAAATATAATTTAAAACTAAAAAAAATAAAAAATTATCGGAACCGCCGGTTCACGGTTCCTAGCTTTTGGAACCGGCCCGTCCCAAGCACGGTTCCGGGTCGGTTGAACACCTCTAGTCTAACTCTCTTGCCATGAGAAATGGAATTTATTAGGGCTGAGCATTCGGATATTCGGTTCGGTTATTACATAAAAAATAACCAAACTAAAATTTCGGTTTTATTAAATCCATATCCGAACCGAATCCGAAATTATTTCGGTGACCGAACCGAAATATCCGAAATAACCAAATTGGTATTTCGGTTAATTCGGTTTTTCCACTTTTTTTTTTTTGAAACAGTTTTCCTACATTTTTTTATATTCATCTAAACCATTGAAAACTAGAGAAATCGAACATGTCAATAAACAACAACAATAAACATGAAAAACAGTCACCACCAACAACAAATAAAGTTTCAAATCTTCACAAAACACTAAACCACCAACAACAAAATGAAAATAATCCAACAAATAGTTAAATTAAAAATCCAAGTACCAACAAAAACTAATACAAAGTTCAATAATCAATATCTTCCAACAAATACTAGAGCACGGGCATGTTAATAGCTTTCAATTTAGAGTAATATTCAATATTTTAGTTTTAATAAATTAAATATAAATTTAAAAAAATATAATTCGGATTTCGGATATTTCGTTTTTTAAATAATATAACCGAACCGAAATCCGAAATATTAAAATTTTGAAATCTGAATTGACCGAAATATCTGAAATAACCGAACCGAAATTAATTTTCGGTTTCGGTTCGGTTTTCGGTTTTCGGAACAATTTGCTCACCCCTAGAATTTATCAAGTACACACTTAAATATTATTCCTTCCATTCCAATAATTTAATCTCAGTTTCTTTATTTAGTTGTCTTAATAAATTAGTCTCGTACGTGAAATATAATATACAGTATTACACAACACCTAACATCCAATATATCATGCAAAAGGACTGATTTATCTCTCATGTTCCTCATGATTTGATTAAAATACACTCCAAAAAATTATTTTTTCTTTTCAATTTTATTATAAATAATTAATTTCTTAATATTCGTGTCGAATTTTTTGAGACTAAATTATTGAGATGGAGGGGAGGGGGTAAGTGTTTTTACTGATGTCATCATAAAAAATAAAAATTAAAGAGCAGGTTTAGGCATGTAAAACTAAATAAACAATCAAGGAATATTATATGGATTATAGAGGTAGCAGACACCAGAGTAGGTTAGTGGAGAGTCGGCATCCAATACTAATCTCAGCCTTATTCAAATTTCATACGCCACATGGAAAACAAGTACGACCCAAAAAGAAAGATGGCCTAGAATCTCCATTCTTTGTTTAAGCATTGCATTTCATTTTCAACAAAGCCACCACCATTCCATTCCATTCCATTTCTCCTCCGCCATAACCATGGTGCAGAGAAAGCTGCAGCTGCCCCCAAATCTTACCCTGCTTCATGCAAAACCTCAAAGCCTTTCGCACCACCACGACCTCAAGAGCCCCAGAGGCGCGGACTTGAAGGCCAAGAAAATGAAGAAATCCGCCTCCATCAAACGCCCGCCCCTGAAGCCGAAGCCGCCGCCGAATTACATGAAGTCCACCACCAGTTCCGATGCAAGGAAGGAGCAATCACAGTCCAAGTCGAGCTTGAAGGTGATTTCATCATCATCATCAGGAAAGAAAGCAACGAAAAGAGTGGCGGCGAGGACGCTGACGAAGAACCCTAGCTTCAAACCAGCAATTAGAGCAAAGTGTAGTCCAGTTGTTAATGTTCTATGTGAGAGTGTTGATTCACAGAGAGCGAGAGCGACGTGTTCCTCTACCTTAAAAAATTCTAAGTTTCCTGCTTTTCTCTCTCTTACTTCGGAGGGCACCTCTGCCATGAAAGTCTGCCCCTATACCTATTGTTCGCTCAACGGTCACCATCATCATCCTCCTCTGCCGCCACTAAAGTCTTTCTTGTCGGCGAGGAGGCGCGCCATCAAAACACAGGCGAGGCGACCTCCGCCTGTTGGACACGATCATTTCAACAGCTGCAGTATCATTAGTCCTCTCACTCAACAGGAAGAAGAGGAGGAGAAGAATGATTTCTTTCTCGAAATCTACACTGCTGGAATTGATCAAACAGCGTCGGAAGATCAAGAGGAACGAGTTTGCGATGACTTTGGGCAGAATCAAGAGGTTTTGATGATTCCGGAGGGAAAAAATGAAGAATTTTTTAGTGAATCAGCAGCGGAGCAAGATCATTCTGATGGTTCTGATATGGAGTGGGAGATAGGTTGTTCCTCACCTCTGCAGTTCGATTATGATTACGAATACGAACACCAACATTCGACTGATCATGGAGCAGATGTAGTCGACATCAAAGTCAGTTCAGACGGCAAAGATTGCTGCTTTGATGAGTATTTCATAAATGAAGTCTCTGCCCCTCAAGAGTCGTGTGATGAAGAGGGATTCAGCTCTAATGCATTCTCTAGCAGCGACGATGGCGATGATCTCCAGATTTTGAGCACTATCAACATTCCACCAACAACTGATTCTCAAACTGGCAATCAAGTCTCATTTGATGATCTAAATCCAAACGAGGACGCAGCAGCAGCAGTGATCGGGGAAGAGTCTGCTGAAGCTGAAGGCGGTATCTTTAGCAAAGCCCAAGGAGAAAATGGTGCAGAGAGGGAAAGAGAAGAAATTTCTCTGCTCCGTTTTACAGCCAACTCGAAGAAGGTGGTGGAGGATGGTGATGAGCTCGGAGGTTTCAATCCACGAGCACCGAATTTCCTGCAGCTGGAGGCTGAGCCTGAAGCAGAGAAAGTTGATCTGAGGCATCAAGATCTGGATGAAAGGAGAAGTTCAGATGAATGGATGGTAGATTATGCACTGAGACAGGTAGTCACAAAACTTGGTCCTGCTCGAAAGAGGAAAGTTGCGCTGCTAGTTGAAGCCTTCGAAAAAGTAATGCCGACAACCAAATTTGATCTCCACTTGAGACATGGCTCACCATTTGATCAGCCAAGACAAATTCAGGCATGCAGCTGATATCTGTTGCAGGTAACACAAACAGAAAACAGCTAGGCTACTATAACTCAATCTTAGGACAAACGAATCTTGAATGATGTTCTTGTTGTTTGTAGTAAGGTGAATCCGAAGAAGCAACTGAGTTGCAGTTGATTTATCCCACCTCGTATAATCAGCTGACACTATCGAGTTCGAGCTCATCTAATGGGATCATATGAGGAACAAACAAGTTGAATGTAATGGTGATGAAACCTATGTTGAACAATCAAGTTCAAGTGTGATGCTGTCTGCCTTGGTTTGTTTTATGTTTTGTTTCCTTTTGTGTTACAGACGGTATCTGTTTTACCTTAAGCTACTTGTGTGTTGTTTATCAGCTAATGTTTGCTGGTTTTAGTGCTTGAGAACTACTAGTGTGTGGGTTGGAAATGCTAAACTAAATGTATGTTTTTGTGGAAATATTAACATATGATTAGTTCATGACATGAAATGGATTAAATCTCAGTTACTAAGTTATAATTGAATATTGATACCTGTCTGAAAAGAGATCATTGGTCGTGCTCTGCTGCTGCTGCTGCTGCTGCATCTGTGAAGTAACAATAAACACTGATGAATGAATAGTTTCAAACAAATATCTATTTCAAGGAATTATTTCAAGGAATCGAGTTAACAAAAGGTAAGTCTTTATCTTCTGCTCAAAGGAAACTATTGAATGTTGTGCCCTTTGCAACAGAAGCATTCGAAAGCGATGCTATGTGAGAATGTCTCACCATTAAAACCTGTACAAGAAAGAACCATCTTCATCTATCAAGTCCAGTACGCTCGAGGATCAAAAGTTACGAGCTTTAACTACGAAAGGGCCATCTTCATCTCTCACTAAGAGCACTAGAAAGAGATGCATAGAGGGTAGCAAATTATGGCTAGTGAAAAAAAGAGAATTGAATGAGAGCTATAATTCTGTCTCAGATGAGTGGACTTGGAAGAAGCTTCATGCTTTTCATAACAAGTATGCATAGAAAGCCATGGCATTCTTTTCCCAGTAACCAATTGAAGCCTTCCACACGTGCTACCCGGTGCGCACCTCAGGTAGCGGCTGCAGGTAACCCTCATCATTAAAAAAAAATAACTTGTCACACATTAGTCACTGCAGAATACACGAGGGATGTCAGATTCTAAGTTGAAAGGGGGAGACTTTGTCTGTAAGCAAAGTTGCACTCATATATCATGTGGCCTTGCTAACTAGTTCTTGCAGAAATTTAGTTGAGATCTGTAAATGCAAGAAAGATTTATATCCAACTTATTCTGTGATTCACATTTCAAACATATATCATGTAAATTCTAAATCATCAGGATACATGCATATAATAATATCTCACAAAAATGCAACTTTCAACTGTCAAATGTTTATTTTCTTGAAATGCTTTTACCTAAAAGCCCACTAAGGTAATGGCTTCTTCCATCATGCTGCTAGTGCTAACATACTATCTTCTTTTTCCAACTTTATTGCTTTCTCATCAAACTTTCTATCATTACTTAGAATCATAACATTGAATAAGCATGCAACAAAACACAAACTGCAAGCAGTGCTTATTTAAGGATCCCTACTCTCCTCCCTTCCACCAACAAACTCACTACTATCCAAAAAATGACCCCCTTCTTCACCTACACTACTCTCTTCGCCTTCTTCCTCGTAGTTCTCTCAACGTTTGTAATAGTAAGTGATGCCAAATTTTCTGAACAGTTCCCTGAGAAGCTAAGTGCTCACCGCGTTGAGAAGGTAAGCCATCTGCACTTCTACTTCCATGATATTGTCAGCGGGAAAAACCCGACTGCTGTCGTAGTTGCAGGGTCAAGAAACAAGTTTGGCATGACTACAATGATAGATGACCCCTTGACAGAAGGGCCTGAGCCCAGATCAAAAGTGGTGGGAAGAGCTCAGGGGATGTATACCTTGTCTTCAAAAGACGGCGCAGCTCTGCTTATGGCGATGACTCTTGTGTTCGAGGAGGGGAAATACAACGGAAGCTCAATCAGCATTCTTGGCAGCAATCAGTTTCTGGAAGTTGTGAGAGAAATGCCAATTGTTGGAGGCAGTGGTGTTTTCCGGTTTGCTCGTGGCTACGCCCTAGCAAAGACGAAGAAGTTCAATGTGGGAACAGGAGATGCTGTCGTTGAATACAATGTCTTTGTAATGCATCATTGAAACTGCATTGTTCACAGATGTTCAAATATCAGAATTTTGTTCAATTACAAATGAACTGTGGTTATATTGGTAACAAATGAAATCAGAGCTTAATTTCAATCTCAAAATTACAGAGAAGATTAAAGATTAAGGAAAAGGCCCTTTTCAACTTTCAATCTCACCTTAAACACATAAGAATCACTCCATGATAATAGGAAAACTCCATCAATGAAAGGATATATACATCAAAACAGTTGAAGAATAACAACAATAACAAGAATTTAAATTATAAGCAGATCATACAATTATGGAGTCTGTTACAAGTGACTTAATAATATCCTCTATACAAAAAAGGAAAGACTGCATCTTCCTCAACTATACCGTCTAAACCTCCACGCCGAAACAGAGAAAAGAGGCTGATCCTGCCAGCAGATTATGAAGCAACCATTTTCCTCTTTAACTTTGTAACCATCATAGTTGTAACTCTGCAAGAGTCTCCTCGCCTGCAGCATAACATGATAGCTTAACGACACCTTACCAAAGCCGGCCAACTCAAGCCTAGGGATCCATTTCTCGAGCTTCTCGTGTCTCTTCTTTCTATCAACACCCTCACACGCTATGATGTTCTTGATCTCTTGACCGTAAAGCATGTTCTCAATCTTTTGACGCTCTATGGCTGATGCCATTGGCGAGCTAGACTCCAAGCAATCAAACAATGCTGCATAAAAGTTTAAAGCTTCCATGATCCTATCCATGAAACTGATCCTATTATGGTTTGATTCATGCTCAGTCACCACCATGAGCTTCGGTGAAAGACCCCAAAGGCCATTTAGAAAACTCGCCATCTTAGAGGAAACGGGCGCAGGCATTGGTGAAGACAATGCAGAATCCGGACTGCTGGTACAAGTATTTATAGCATCCTTCTCAAGGAAGTCACTGAGAGTGTGTGGATTCATATGCAACCCTCTCTTGCTCAATGAGGGTGAGTTTCTCCGAAGCAGCATATCATCATCAAATGCCAAAAGGGAATGTAGCTGAAGCACAGAGCTTATTGCTACAGCTTCTCCCGTCTTGACACGTAAGCTTCCAACATCAAGATCCTCCAAACGGCTAACTATAGGATTGAACTGGAAAGGGATGTCCAACTTTTCAGCTTCTTCATTCAGTCGATGAGCCATTTGATCTAACACCTCCTTCTGCTCGTGAATGCCCGTGATTCTCAAATGAGGCGGCCCTTCAGGCCGGGTGCTTAACGCCTGAATAAGACTAATCCACTGAGCAGGCTCAAAAGAATGCAGATCAATTATGTGAACCACCTTCTCACCCTCCATTGCTTCCAAGATTGCCTGGTTTGTGATCACATACGAAAGCTTTAGAAACGGGCAAAACTCGAAAAACAGCTTCTGAACAAGAATCTCCTCTGCTGCAAAACTGATCTTGGTTGAGTTTAGGGCCTTATGCAATCCGGGCCAACCTTTAAGCATGCGATCAGCAAGAGCTTCTATGAAGTATGCTGCAATCCTCTGCATTGTGTCACCATTAGGAGAGGCAAGATTTGTAATATATTCGAGGCCTATATTAGCATTCTCGACACTTCCAGAAGCAACGTGATTAGCACAGGCAAGAAGAAGATGAATCAGACACAGGCCTCTCTCCTCAGATTTCATCTCCCTCAACCAAGGGTAGGGGGATCCTAAACCAGGTGAGAGAGACATCATTGAGAACATCTGCAGCGGCGACGAACTTACAGAGGAAGATCCCTCCTCTGGCACCATTCCTTCTAACAATAGCACCACCCTCCTAAAATTTGTATGAAGAGTGATCAGAATTGTTGAAAATATAAATCCAAGATCATGTCACTAGTAAATAATTACTGCTTTGCTTAGAATTTTCACCATCATAATCTAATCTAATTTCATAATCCAACCATTGTGGATAAAAAGTTACTAATTTGAGTTTTGGGCATGAAGATGCTTTTTTAAAATTATTGTAGAATTATATCCTTTTCCTTACATATCTGAATAGTTGAAGAAGAAACTCTAATAGTTTCTGCCTTTGTAGATTAAACCAGTTCCTCTGGTAAGTGTAAGTATAAGATTTTTAACCATCAAAAAGCTATTTCTCCCCCAAGATCTGTACCGCTGAACATTCAAGCCTCATTTTAGCACATGAAATGCAGAAAGCTAAAAAGAGTACATTTCATTAGTAATACATTACTATGACCAAAACATAATAAATTTCAAGAACATGCAAAACTGAAACATAACTACAAAACTTCATTCAAGAAATCCATGTGTGAACGAAAAGAAACAGAGAAAAATCAAGAAACTCACCAGTATTGGATGCAAAAAGATGCAAACTGCTTGAATCAACAAGAAAAAAACTGAAATATCAAGATAAAGGGTGTTGTAATTAATAATAATAAAAAAAATCCTACGAAAAAGAAGTCAATACCCCAAATAAGGTTTGGTTGAGAGCCAAATGGAATTAAAGCATTTGGTGCGGTAGAGTTTTCTTTTCCATGGCTGCTTTTTGTGTGCATGTATGACAAATCTAAGGGGGTAGATTTTGTCCTTTTTTGCTTTGTTGTCCCTTGGGAATATCTGAAAATCTAAAATCCTTTTGCTCTCATAAGTATATGAGATGAAATCTCCCCATTAAAATTTGAGATTGTCACTATGCACAATGGATGGGAATAAGAGCTGGCCAAAAATTTGGTGTTATTCCCCAATACAACACAAATCCAAATAGGTAATGTGTGACCAAAACAAAACAAAACAAACACTTGGGGTTGTAGCTTAGTGGGAGATTGCAATGCAATGCTACCAGGAGTGAAGAGTGAAGAGTGAGAGACACTTCTAACCATCATGCAAGATACTACATCTTTTCTACAATATTATAATAGATAAGGAATTTTGTTTAGTAATTATTGAGCCAGGTTTTTCTAATGCGGTCGTACTAGGTTTTCCTAATTGATTACCCTTATCATAAAAAAAAATAGTTTAGTATTTGTTTTTGTTTTTGTTTTTTCTTTTTTAATAGTGCCTATTGAGTTAGTTATGTAGTATATGCAAGGTCAACATTTATTATGTCAAAATGAAGATAGTTATCCAGCTTTGACATATTATTACCTAATAAATTTCTTTTGTTCTTAAATCTAGAACTAGTCGGTTTATCCGGTACCGAAAAGTCTAGTTGGATGGAATCTGAACAAATTTTTGTAGTATATAGCGTGAATACATTTATTAAGAACTAATATATCAAAATCGAAAGTGTATTTTCAATCTAAAATTGACTCAAATTTGGACGCAAAAGTTACTATTATCTTGAAATTTATGACATCCCTGTTAGCCTAGATTATAGGTTCTGAAATGGTAGTCCAAAGCCAACAAAAACACAGTGTAGTTTTGTTTGTATGGTTGTGGAAAGGAATAGACCAGCATCCACTTGTTATTGCCCTCTTGCATTTAAAGACAAAGAGACAAGGCAGTTGTGCTTCTAACCATTTTCACTTTTGGTTTCCAAGATTTGGAATTTTCTCCTTGGATTCTTCATCCAAATTCCATTCCTTCAATTTTTTTATTTTTAAGGAACCCATTAATTTAAAATACTCACTTCTCTTCTCTATTGTTTTTTCAACCTCGTTACCGAAAACTTAATTATGCCAAATTTTAGGAAAGAAAGCCTTGACTATTGACAAGGCCAAATTTACATTTTGTTGCTTAGCCTTGTTAAATAATTACGGGATAAAAACTAAGAAGCATATATCCACTGCATATTCACGGATATAATGAGGTAGTCTGTCTTAAGTTGTTCGAGGTAAGTATACTAAGTGAAATATGCTAAACCAAAGGGTAATGATAATGGGACATAACGTCCTAAACATAATACCCCTCAATTTTAAAAAATCGGTTCAATTAATTCGGTTTTTATGTAATTGATTTTTTGGGCGATGTGTATTGACTAAATAGTCCTTTATTTTTTATATTAGCTTGTCAATTTTTGTGTTTTTGCTATAATTTTAATTTATTTTAACTATAATTATTATAATTAATTATATTATTAATAAAAATAATAGTAATATATAACATTGTGGTTGGATGGTTGAAGTGATCGTTGATAATAAACCACCAAAGATATGATTGGATTGAGAGAAATGTTGAATATGTGGAGAAAAGAAAAATTAATTAAATATTGAAGAGGTTGGGTGATTGAATAGTCCGAATGGTTGCTTATAATGGTGGTCTAATTAAGCACCCCCAATCCAATTATTAGAAATTGAGGTACCATAAGTCTCTTCTTATATAAGAGATCTATGGTTCAAATCTCACTAAGATGTGAGTTCTTTTTTCCACTAAGATGTGGGTTGTCTTCTCATTTTATATGAGTTTGTGTCTAATTTATACTAGTTTGTTGGTATTGTGGTTTATATAAAATTATTTGTAATGTCATGAATTTGTGATTGATAATGTAACTTATACCCATATCTAAAGAGTATGTGTAAAACCACAAGGCCTTAAAAGGAAAAGATATACATAAATTTTACCTGCAAAACTTACAAAAATTCGCTTCTTGTGGCTTCTACACTAAATTTTCACATCAATCCTTACACTGCAGATGCTGAAGAAGCAACCCTCTTTTTTCTTGCATCTTTAGACTTTAAAGCCTTCAAAATACATATACATATTTGTATATATACATAGATTTCAGCCACCCCAAACTAGTTGGAATATATTTTTGCTGGCAGAGCCACTGATCAAGCTGTTGCTCTTCCTTCTGAGCATTTCCTCTTGTGCACTAACATCACCCTCCTACACAGTAAAACAATACCAAAACAAAATCGTCTGAAAAAACAGGCATGCTTATTTTTCAACGAAGTAACGAACTGCATAAAAATGGTAGGTCGTTTCTTCTGAATAAAAACTGCAGATGCATGACGAAGACCATATTTGATCCCTCAAACAATTTGCAAGTTAGGTTCAGCCAATTTCAATGTATTAATCACCATAATGACATTTATATGCATGAACACTTTCATCCTGAAATGATTCTATTGAGGTTCCATACTCCGTGCTAGCCTACTGTGCATCGAAAGCTTAGCCATGCACACGTCCCAACTTTTTGAACGCATTTCCCCCTAATTTCTTATCTCTTGGGGCTAACCACACTTTTATTCTATTGCATTCATTAAGTATTCTCCCTCATCTAGATACTATAGTCCAACTACAATCAACCCATTCTTCCAAGCCTGCTATAAACCCCACATTCAAGAGTTGTGGCATGAGTCCTCAAGATCAAGTAAAGAAATCAATTTGGAGATGACAAATGGGTAGAATCTGCAAAGAGGAAGGAAATGGTTGCAGTGAAAATTCGACAAATCCATTGACATGTAGACAAGCTTTTGGAATGACGTGAGATTCTCCCAGAAAGGCACAGCCATCTGAACTTTTTCAGTTGTGCCATTTGCAACCCTATGTTATCATCTTCTAATTTGTCACTTAAAGTTTTATTTTTATTTTATTTTTTTGTATCTTGTTACTTCAACTTATTTTCCTTTTCTATTGTGCCACCTCACTAGATTTTCCCATTTTTCTATTTTTATTGTCCTTTAAAGCTACAAAATTGCATCTATATTTTGAAATATTTATATAAATTACCAGTTGTTTTCAAAAACTTAAAAGTTCCAAAGTCAACATAAATGAAAAAACTCTATTATAGAAATGATAGCTATTGGTTTCTGAAACGTGGGGGCGGATCAAGAGTTTGGTTTCTAGGGATTTGAATTTCAAAATGTTAAAACTCCTTAGCTTAAGAGTAGTATAACAACTGAAACATAATTTGACCACAGGGTTATAGTACTTTATAAAAGTATAGCATCTTCACTTCTTTCATAAAGTGCCATACTTTCTCCTTTCTGCCTGGGGAGAATATATCATCGCAAGAGATTTACATCTCAACTATGGCCACCTTTGATTGACTAACCTAGAAGTTTACATGACATCAAATATTTTCTTCCCAGATTCTCTTACAACTTAAGGATTTGTAAACAAGGCAGACGCATGAAACATAAGGTTGCCATCCAGGTTTATTTACAATCAATATACTTCAACCAAATAGCTACTCACTCTTTGCTAAATTATAGATCTCAAAAGATAGCTCTTCCAGTAACGAGACTATTGAAGAGTGATGTAGAACCGATGTAAATGGAAAAGCAATTAAGCAGAAATACAAAATAAAATTAGCTTTGGCTGCCATTAATAAACTAGAAACAGACAATTAAAAGGTTACGTTCTAAGCTTGTAAAAAAAAAGGAACATTCTAAAACATTGATTAAGATGAAAAGGTACTAAAGTTAACAAGAGAACTTACAAGAAGAGAATAGGCACAAGCAAGAGACGACAATGTTGGGTATATATCTAAAACAACAAGAGCAATTTCCTCCGTTACTTGTGGAACCTGCATTAATAATTATTCAGAAAGTATCAAACTTTTCTTGATAATGATGAGACAAACAAGATAGTGTCATGCACTCTTTTCTCGCACACTATGATTGATGAAGTTTGTAACTTCTAGCTGACTTAAATTGCAAAGTCAAAAAGTTCCTGTAGATGCTGCCCTAGTCCTAGGAGTACAACTCCTGGTATTCTGGCAACCATGAGTTTCCATCAATACTCGGTTATGTGTGTGAAAATGTAGAGATCCAGTTGTACTCCAGGAGTAGCATGGAATAAACCGTTTAGAAATACCAGAATAGTAGTAATCTTACAAGCAACTATGCAATTTTTAGGACACACTCACAAATAAGTAAAAGTAGGGCAAGTGGGTGTGGTTTTACTATGGTCGCTGCCTGTCAGTATACTATAAAAGAGAAATGCTTCGTGGAAACAATTAAACGCCGACATGCTGGGAATATTGTACAATTATGTCGCCTGCACAATTAGGCTATGATCTATACCTGCATGAGCTGGATACCAAATACATCGCTAACTGTCATTTTATCCAACTCTTCACACCTTTTGATAAATTCGTCAAAAGGAGGGCATCCCCCACTGCACTTTTGCTCGGGATCCAGAGATCTGTAGTATTTGTTGATTGATTGAGTAAGATGACCATACTTTTTAAATGTATCAGCTAATCCATTAGTTCGTTGCACATCAAACCCCTCCAAGATCTCAGTCGTGAAGCAACTGCATCAACAAATTTAATGAGTCCTAAAAACACTGTAAGCAGAATATGATGCATATTCACTTTTAGAAGACCACAAAAGTAGACTTAGTAATCCACACAACAAGATCGTAGTAGAAAACATAAAGTACTATAAAAGTCACAAGCTTTGGTAGCTCGTGGTCTTTTGTCAGTGTTGTTTATATTCTAGTTTTCTTTATCGATAAAAAAAAATAAAAAATAAAAAAAATGAATACATATAGAATGAAAATTTATCCATGCTAACCAAAAGGGTAATATAGTGGCATCATAAAACTAGAGAATATGCAGTACTGCTTACGCCGTTTTGATGCTTTCAGCTGCCTCTGAGGAATTTGGATCACCTTCCACCAGATATATCATCTTCTTAAGCCCACATCGCTTCAAAGATATTAAAATTGTTAAAAAGGAAAAGTAAAATATTATAAACCAAAGGTAAGATCCCTGTAGAGCAGGGGAAGAGAAGAACTTCCAAATATTATTTACTGTATAAAAAAAGTGAATTCACAAAACCAAAGGAATGATCCAACAGAGAGCTAATTATGGAAGTTAAGAAGACTGGAAACATATCTTTCAGAAAGGTGAAAAAGCAATGAAGAAACATGTATCTGCAATGGCAGGGCATGGGGGTGGATACGAAAGACCATTTTTGTGTGTACTGGATATCTAACTAACTAATCAGAGAACAAATAGTTAATACTTTTTTATATAAACATTTTAACTTGTAAGCTCATCAATTTTCATTTTTATAGTTAGTTGCTCTTATAACTTCAAATGTGCTATTTGTAAAATTCAGAAAATAGCTAAATATAGTTTGCCCTAGACTTTTCCATGGAAAAAAAGTTGGCTCACACTCTGTATAAAACGTCAACTAAAAATAAAAGGGAAATAGTTCTATAAGAACCACCATATGACACAATCATGAGAACATTAACACTTGAGATTTGCAAGGAAAACACTACCACAAGCCGCATTTTCTGATCTCGATATCTATTATCCCTTATTGAGTGGCGCAAATCATCAATCTTCTTCCTCTCAACAATAAAGTCGAGAACGTATTCACTTCCGAGGTACTTATTTCGAGCTATCCAAATGCCATCACCCACAGGCAACCTTCTAACCTGAGAACAGTATGTAGGTAAATCATCAGTCATGAGAACTATGTGCAGACATATCTGCCTGTAGTATAAGACCAACAGCCTACAGTTGATACATGAACCACCTCAGTTAAGGTTGACCTGGTTTTTAGATAAAAACAAAAAAATAATGCATAAACTAGTTAACCTGTTGCAAGGTAGGCATTCATGAAACTTTATGAATAAAACCAAATTACAGATAAAATGTACTGAGCAGAATTTAGATAATAGAATCATCTTGTGGACAAAAATCACTAAAATTTGTGCTAACCTCTATCTGAATATGAAACTGAGAGCATATGTTCTCTATAATTTTTCTGGAACGTGATCTGTAGATAGCATGAGCAAGAGCATGAGTACTACAAATCTTCATAAGAGAAACTGCAACAGCTTCTCTAAGTCACAGATTATAGACAATATGACTGAAGAAACAGAGTGAGGACTACCAATACATATGTTAATGTCAAAAGTTTTGCCAGAAGAGATAAACACAAAAAGAATTTATGAATAACAGCTGCCATCCAACCCTTAACCCTGTCCTGCACTTCATCTATAGATTCTTCTTGATTCTAAAAAGCTCTCTTATTCTTTTTAAGACAAATCAACCAACACAATGCTGGAACAGTAACAGCCCATAAAACTTGAAACTTTTTGTTGATAAATCCTCCAAGATTAGACTAAAACAAATTATTGATTGAACATGGAAAAATTCATTGCAGGCCCAATTGCCTCACTTTCTACCATAAATTAATAGAAAACAAGCATGCAATAAAACATGGTTTAGATGTTTTAGTTGCTTCCTACAGAAAAAGAGACCAATTTGGGGAAAGAGGAGCATGTTGAAAATGGCTTTGTAATATACATTACAGGTGAGCAACTTACCCAAAACCAACATAAGTTTAAAATATGGAATAGGAGAGTAGGATTCTCTATGAAATAAGATTTTCAAAAAAGATTTGCAACGAAACATACGTGCCGAGTCCATACCCACCTCATTGTTTTGCCTTCATTCTCATTAATGCTAGCACTTTCTAAAAGCTCCACATAGAATGATTATTAAAATAAAAGAATATACAGAAGATTGTCTGGAACAAAGAAGCACTCACACATACATTGCCACTATAATTCTCATGGAGTCCTTCCACAAATTAGAAAGTAATTTCCATGGATATATCAAAAACCTGGCATACTTTTCCTTGGTAATTTTGGGAAGATGAAACAAAGTGATGCATCATTCAAGATCTAAAGAAATGTATATTGCATATTTCTCTATAATGATAGACAATTTCAAGGTATTAATAATAGTCTAGTGAGAGTATTGTCTCAATCTGCATATCTTCGCTTTACTTTTCCTTTAACAATGAGCTAAACAGCCTAAACTAAATACCAAAAATGGTTTAGAAAAATCAGCATAAGTTAAATGCGTCCAGCTACAGTTGTATATTGCTGCATGTAATAAGAAAACTAACATTTATGCTTAAACAAAGTTCAGCAGACATTCAAAAAAAAGTTACGAAGAAGAATTAAAGGCAGAATTCACCCTTGCATAGCAAATTGCTCCCGGTTGTCTAATATCAGAAGTACTTCATAAACATCCCCAAATTTCTCTCCAAATGCCAAAGGTGGTATTGCCAAAGAGTTGGGTTTAGTTTCTGATCCTTGGATGCCAAGCTGTCTCGTAACTTTTTCTTGAACATTCTGTAGACACATAGTTGAAGGAAAGATTCAAACATCCAAAATTTTCTTGCCATAGACGACACAGGTCTAGTGTAGTTGAATGAAAACAAACTCGATTGATACCATCTAGTCAGTTCTCGTTTATGCTTATATGACCACTAACAATTCCCAAATATCAAATTCTTACACAATGTGGTACATCTTAATAACGAACCAAAAATCAGATAAACTAGGAAACTAAACTTTTATTCACTATACCATTCTGTTTTTCTATAACTCCTAACTATGTGTGCCAGTTGTACATCCTACTTTTCTAATTCTAGTCTATTAAATATATGAAGTCATGCGTGAAGCATTTGGGTGTAATTTTTTTTAATTAAGTGGGGGTAAGGGCAACAAGTGAGGACAGAAATATATATTTGTACTTCGTGACTATCAACTCTTCAAGTTTTTTGGGGTAAGAAAAAGTAATGTCATTTCAATTCAACTTCCCAAATCCTTCTTCTTTCTAGCAAACAATAACAGCCAATTTAACCACCACTATAGCCAATTTGCAATAAACTTACATTGGATGAGCACGGATTCAAAGTACAAGAATTCCTTCCAAAATTATGAAGCAATATATTTTTATTGCTAGAAGCATCATTTGCATGTGTTTGCATTTCACTAGAATTTATCCCTGTTCGACCTGCCATACATACAACTACAAGATGAGGAAATGATGGTAACTTCAGGGTTATCTATCGCTGTTTTTCTTCTAGTAGATAGACAGTATGAGAGAGAGAGAGAGAGAGAGAGAGAGAGTCATTACCATCTGTAAGGTGGAATGTAGGCGGAGCTCTATAATGGTCATCTGTTCTAGATTTAGAAATGGAACTTGAACCATAAATCTCATCTTCTCGACGGCGACAAGGAACAGCTGGCTGAAGCAATGATATGTCATTTCCCTGAGATGTTATTGTAACCTCAGAAAAAGCACGGAAAACTTGTTGATCAGAAAATCCAATACTGATAAACTACCAAAAAAGAACCTGAGTCCAATAAAGGAATAAACTTAATGGAAGACATAAACTACAAATGATGGAAGAAAGTCATAAATGTCTTGAGATATAACTTACAACTTATTGGTGCAAGCATTTTAAGATCCAAAATGTAGGGGTCATGCAAAATAAATCAGTTCAATATCATAACATAAGTCTAATGACGATCCTACTCACAGGCATGAATGAACAACATAACGGACTAATTCTGATAGACAAGAAAAGACAGCAAAACAAGCACCAAAAGAGTGTAATCATATAGCACATGCAAAAACTAAGCAAACTTGCAACATTAAAGAACTCAGAATATACATTCCCAAGATGATCAGGAAAAATATTATAGATACCTTTGTCTTCTTCAAATTACTGGTTGCTGCTTTTTCAACTGAAACACTCATGACGCACTCTAAATCTGGCAAGTCTTCTTGCATATCAACTCCTAATTTGTCTCTTTGGGCCAAATTTGAACATCTTTCCAGCCCATTCAATCCCATATTTGGTCCAACCATTCCAGATCTCAAAAGGCATTCACGCGCTACTTCCTTTCCTTCTTCTGTCAGCATATATCTGCATATTTTATCATCAAAAGGCCACAAAGTCAGCAGCTAGAGCCACATTCGATATGGAGCTGGTGGCATAACTCTTGAATCAACATCAATTTTCACAAGTGGGACTGCGTGCATATCAATTTTCACGAGTAATTTGTTCCCAAAGAAGTAAATTAGGCAAGATATTCAATACTGCTTCTGCATCTTATTCACTATAACATACTAACTGTATTGTTCCCAAAGATAATAAGTGTAATATAAACTGGTCTTTACATGTACTATTCATTAACAATAATCAATAAACTTGGGAACCACACTTCAAAAACATGGAAAATTAAAAGTTGTACAATAATGTTGAATTGTATGATAGAAAATTCTTTACTGAAAACCCATATAGCAGATCCTACTAGTGAAGAATACAAAGTAACAATTCCAGCAGTTTCAATCCAGTGGTAGAAAGGAAAGAAATGAATCTGGGTGAACTAGACATAATCTTTGTTCTTTAATATCAAACAGTTTAATAAACCTGATTTATCCAGTTTGTGGTCCAACGCTGGATCGAGAAAACATACTTAGCTGGGCAGCTAGACTTCACAACAAGGCCTCTAGTTATCAGTGTTTTCATACAGTTCCATCCAGTGTACCAATCCCTCGGCGAGCTTCCAAAATGTCCAGCTTTCCCCTTTGCCTTTTCTGGCCTAGATCCAGAAGAAAGACAGTGGGAACTTGATCAATTTTCAATGGCATAGCCAGAATATCAAGTCCATTATTTACTTATAGTTAAAACATACGCAATTGGTACACGAGACAATCCACTTGTTTCAGCTGCATCAATGAGTTCCTTTTTGTGCATAAACTCATTGCCCTTTTCTATTCCCCTAAACCAAATGAAACAAAAGCAATAGTTGTCATCATGGAGATACTAGTGATGAGAATGAAGATAATACACAAAAATCAGATTCTAACCATTTACCTGAAAAGTGTAATCAGCAAAGCATAAGCAACAGAATTCTTTTGTGGCATGTAACGCTTCGGTCCCTTATTTTTGTTTCCTATAAATGTGCAGTAGTTAAGTACAGAGCCAAGAAAAAGAATCATGTGCTTGAATTAATGAAATGGTCCATATTTACTGGTATGCTTTCATACTAAGGAAATTTACCCTTTCTGGTCAAGTCGTCACTCTCAAAAGGACCAGAATCCGTCTGAAAAAACCCTAGCATCTGCTTCAAAATCCACTTACCCACGCCCCTGAAATCACAAATTCAATTACTACAAAAAATTCAGATCTGCCGTTTTTATATACACACATGTCCATACAGACGCATAAAATGTAGTTATGCATTTTTGCCTTCATTATCAATTATTTGCCCTGCATCAAACAAACTGAACAGATAATAAATACAAATTATTCTGCAAATGCAAAGGGCTTAAAAAGTATGCGTTCATCTTTACTTGATGAGAACACAGAGTAGTAAAAAGTAATCTTTAGATAAGCTATCGTGCAATAAAGACAATCACTAAACACAATTAACAACTGATGTGTACAAGACTCAATGAATGTAGTTCCAAGGACACGCCCACCCTGAAAAAGGGACTCTTGAATTCCTTATTTTCAGAACTAAGCGACATGTATGAATAAATAAAGTAATTAACCCTACTAATAAAATTTGAAGAGCATAATTCCAGTATCATTTTCACTCACTTAATCTGGGCCAAATCTTTAAGGTTCCTAATTGGGTTTTGGTAGTTACAGATGTTCGAATAAGCCTTCGAAAGCGTCATGTCCATATTGTCGGAAATCCCCTTGGAGCTCTGCGCCAATTCGTGCCGCTTGTTCAACAAATACGCCGCCACCTCTTCGTTTTCCGCGCACGCAGTCTTTCTTGCTTTGTCCATTTCCCCAATCTCGATTCTGTGAGGCAGAATTTGGGGGATTTGGATACAATTTCGCTAGGGTTTGCAGTTGGAGATTTATTTTTGTACAAAAATGGCGCCATGATTCAGTGGTTCAAACTTCAGAGTTGTAGGAATGCAGTGCACGGAAATTGTATTTGCTGTTTAAGCCCTCATGGCTGGGCATAATTGCAAAATGAACCATTGCTCCTATGAATACACAATTTTAACCCGAAAATTTCACCACTTGACATTTTTTAGCCGACATTTAATATAATACTACAAATTTTAGGTCCCAACAATCTATTACTATATTAAAGCAGAATAATTGAAATATTTTTTCCCGCTCATTCATATATTTTTCCCTCTCATTCTGCATGTCTCATGCACACCTCTCACTTAGCCCAATAATCTCAATGTCTACACTTAAAAGACCATTCATCTGCTAAAAAAAATGACCATTCATTGATGCCGCCCAAAAATTAATTTTATTAACAACATTTTTCAGTAAAGTAGCTTATTATTTTGACATTATATATACATATATATATATATCTTTGTAATTCTCTCAAGAAAAGTTATTTATTACTATGTTACAATTTTTTTGGTAAAATATATTATTTGATGATACTTTATTTTTTAAATTTGTATGGATGAGTTTCTTAACTTGAAATCTTAAATCTTAATTGTAATAATAATCAAGTAAAAAATAATTGTATTAATAATACTCCCTCCGTCCCATTATTGTTGGCATGTATTCCTTTTTGGGCCGTCCCACGAAAGTTGGCCTGTTTCCTTTTTGGGAAATATCCTTCTCTCACAAAAAGTTGTGGGCTCCACCACTTTCTATCTTTTTACCATTTAAACACTCTTCTCCTTAATACCCGTGTCCAAAAGAAACGTGCCAACAATAATGGGACGGAGGGAGTACTAATGAACGTAATTATATAATTTTGGAGAATCATTTAGAATATAAATATATATTAAAATATGTATTAATTTTTTATACTACTAATTAAAACACCAATTATCACACAGTGCAGCGCAACGCGCGCGGGTAAATCTAGTTTAATTTATGATAATTTTAGCCTTTTAATGATTTGCTCTCACCCTGATAAAAGGAAAAAAAATATCAACTGATCTATATGCTAGTGATATTTACAACAACAAGATCGAATAAACAACTTTTGAAAACGACCAAATTATCTAAAATATCTCAAACTATATACATATCCTTTAAAATATTCTATACTATCAGGCTCGTTTGGTACGAAATATGGGATAATGCTTGATATGTTTGACTGAGATGTCTTATAAATATAAATAATTAATATTTCATTTGGTATGTTGTATTAAATTCTCTGCAACATATAGTAATTTATTGCTATAATTAGTTGCAGTATTATTTATACTACCTCATAGGTAGTATACATAACAACAAAATTAAGTATTATTCATACGGGCCCGAACTTTATAAATGGTCGTATACTTCGTACCAAATAAAATATTAGGGTGTCATAGACATATTATAAACCCTAATCACTCCCAAAACTTTCAAAATTTTATGCTAATATAGCCTCTGTCCATTTTTACTAATGTAATCAATAGGTTTTTTTGTTGACTCAGCAAATTTCTATTAGCGTGGCATCGATTTGGCATCTATGTGGAAGTCACATAATAATATGAATTTATTTTAATATTTTATTAAATTTAAAAATGTAGAACAAACTTCAATAAATTCAAGCTTATTTTTCAAATTTGAGCATATTTTTCAAAAAAACAAAATTAAAATTAATTCAAATTTTCTAATGTCTTCGTTAGTATAAATGGACGGAGGTTAGATTAGCACAACCAGAAATTTTGTAAATCTTTTAAACTTGAGGGGTCAAACTGAAATTAAAAATAAATCTTTAATTTACAACCCCCATTGTGGCTACCACATTACCAGTGTCTACCATGGCTGCAACGATAGCTGCCTGAATTTTGGAAACCTTTTTTCAAAGCTCAATGGCAGCCACTCTCTCTCTCCATCTCAGTCGATTTGCCTCTCACACTCCTCTCTATTCATACTATTCCCCTATCTTCTTCGCCAAGCAGCGCCGTCTGTCGCTCGCTTGTTCAATTAAGCCGCGCTTTCATTATCTCGGCGCTATATTCAGCCCTATTCACCGCACCCCACGTAGGCCTTTGTGTGTTTCAGCCTCTGCTTCTCAAGGTACTGTCGTTTTAATCGTGTTTTTTTTAGTATTTTGAAATTTAGTGATGTACTTTCAAGTTGTTGTGATTTGATGTAACCTCTAAATTCAGGCTAAATTAAACGAAAATTAGTAATATAAAGTGTGCTCAACTGGAGTGCCATGTTTTCATATTACAAATGTCAAAACCAAAATTTAGTTTTAGTTCAATTTCACCCAAGTCAGATTCATGCATTGAATTTCAATAAATTGAAAGTTCATTATGACATATTCAAAAATAAAGATATGACTACATTGCAAAAATGTTAGTGAAATGCTTTGCAATTCACTTAATAAATGAACAGAAGTGATGTAAAGATAGAACTTATTTAATGGCATAAAATAAATTCAACTCATGAACAAGCAGTAAATTCGTTTGCATTATTCTTTGCTGTATTTTATACACTATATTATTTATCAGGATTGATATTGTAACTTGGTGTTGTAGTAGTATCATTCACAAACAAGTTGGATATTTTGATCCTCTTAAACTTGGATGAAAAATTTTGTCGTCTGGATTCAGATGTAGTTGGAGAAATTGCTAAAGAAGTATGATTCTTGGATGCTATTTGCAGATTTGAATAATCGCGGAGATGGATCACTTGAAAGATATGATGTGATTGTAGTTGGTGGTGGGCATGCAGGATGTGAAGCTGCACTTGCAGCTGCTCGTTTAGGAGCAAAAACACTTCTTCTCACACTTAACATTGACCGAATTGCATGGCAGGTTATTAACAAGTCTTGACTTTTTTTTTTTATGTTATTTGCCTGAAGATAGTTTCTTGTTATTTGTTTTGAACTGATTCATTCTAACATGTGCCCTCTGCCATTCATTTTGACTATGTTGACTCAAGTGTTAGCTTTGATATATGTTCCCTTTGAGTTCTTGCCTTCAGTTAGCATTTATTATTTTTCCAGGGAAGAGGATAGAAAGAGGTTACTATTTGATTCTGTTTGGCCTCCTTGAATATCTGTAGAGGAGCAGTTGCTTATAATCTTTAAATCAGTTGGTTACGGTTCAAAACTTTTGTGATTTTTTTGCTTCACTTCCTTGATGTGAGGTGGGATGTCTCTTAGAATAGAGTGTCATATGCTCCAACTAAATTGGATATAGTGCACTATTTTTGTGTAAGATGTTTTTTCTGGGCAATTTATTACAAAAAAGGTACTTCAAAAAAAATCCCACGCTGCATTATTACATGAACAGTCCAATTATTCAATTGTACATATAATTCAATGTTTATATAACAGTCCAATTAGTTATTTCAATTAACTAAACACAAACTCAACCCATCAACCTGATTAGTTTATTGAACTTATTCTAAATGTAGAGCTTGCAAATTTTTAGATATTCTGATATATGAGCATACCACAAATATAAGCATTTATGGGTATTATGTTTTTAATAAATTATGTTGCTTCTCTGGAAAAAAAATTGTGTATCTGCATGTCATATGTGTATGCAGTTCAAATGAGAGGTTCACTACCACTGAGAAGTGGGGGGAGCAAATGGCACTTGGAACGGCTAAGGAAAGGGGGTTAGTAGTAGTTGAGTGAGGTGTACTTTAAAATTGTGGATGGTCACTAGGTCTTATATGGCCAAAGGAATTGAAGAATGAAATGTACACTAGTTCTTTTTCTCTTATGTACTGTTAAATTATTTTATTTATTTTGAAATTAATTTAAATATTTCTTTAAATTATATTTTTAACTATGTATATTTTTTTGTTTCAATCATATCTATTCAAAATCTTACGAACCAAATTATAATAAGGGAGAAGAAATCTATATATTTAAAATATTAATTTAGATTTCTATTTATGATCAGATTTTAAAAAAATAAAAAAGAAAGTGTATTGTTACACAAACTACAAATTATTTGTTAAATATTTAACAATTACATCTCAGAATATGAACAATTCAAAATATTATATGTACACCTGAGGCAACTTTTCGGTCTCAATTCATTTTCAAATGGTCTATAGGGGGCTACTTTTTCTCATTATTTTTGGACAATTTTGTTTGTTTGTTAGATCAAGTAATGGCAGGTGTAGTTTGTGAGGGAAATGCAAACGTCAAATGCGGTATTTGTAATTTTGAAAGAAGATTGGAATTCTGGTACTCAAGATACTGTTTGTAATTAGTTATTGTTAAGACAAGGTGAAACATGGGACATCAAAGATTTTTCATTACTTCTCCTGAAGCTACTGATGAGTAACACCTTTTAGCTGGTAGAAAACCTGAGATATGCAGCTCTAGCAAGACACTGTCAGTGGTATTAATATTAATTAATGGAGGCACATAGAGCATGTACTTCTTAGGCTTCTGGAATGCATTAGCAATGCCCAGTGCAAGTAGCTCTGCTTTATGTTTTATGCCAGTTTAGTTCCTTTAGTCTCTTCTTATAAACATTTCATTGACTAAAATTATTTATGGGTAGGGGAAAAGGGAACAAATTGTTATTTAAGATAAGCAGGTAATAGAGTGCTAGTGGATGCAATGGTAAAATCTCATATATGAGCACAAGGACAAGATGTTTTATGATTTTCTGAAGTCAGTGACTCAGTGGTGGTGCTAAATTATTAAAAAAAAATGTGGTTTATTTTCTAGGGAAAATGATCTTATATTTGCTTGATTCACATTATTTGTTCACTAAGTAGAGTTGAATACAGCCCTGCAATCCAGCTGTTGGTGGACCTGCAAAGTCTCAACTTGTACATGAAGTGGATGCACTTGGTGGTGAAATTGGAAAGGTAGCAGATAGGTAAAACAAGATTGGACTTTTAATATTATTACAGTTTACATTAAATTGACCATGATAATTGCATGTAGACTCCTTTGCTTACGTAATGCTCTTGTTGTACTTGTACCTAAAATGTATGAAGTTCAGGCAGAATATCCAATTTAAAATGCATATCAGTTGACTGTCATGACAGTCTTCCATCCTTTAGCTGTTTTGGTTTGGGAAGGTCAGTGTAAAACGTTTTCTTCTGATTAGTTTGTTAGGGGAGCAATGACTTCCCAATAAATGTTGCCTGTTTCATAATTCTTTGGCATTTAATAATTGCCAAAGCCACTTTGAGGAATCCCATAATTATGTTTTTCAAACACTAAAGTTTCTATGGGACTGAAGTTATAGTCTGTGTTAAAATGTCCCACATTGGTTGGAAATCTTGGCATGAACCTCTTTATAATGGTGAGGTATCCCTCCCCTTAATAAGGCCTTTTTAAGGGGAATTGGGCCCAATATCCAATTTTATTATGGTATCAGAGTCAGCCCAATCCAATGAGGGGCGCCACCCAATATCGTTGTCAACAGATGGCGTTGGTATTGTCCACGCTGCGCGTGAGGGGGCGTGTTAAAATGTCCCACATTGGTTGGAGATCTTGGCATGAACCTCTTTATAATGGTGATGTATCCCTCCCCTTAATATGGCCTTTTTAAGGGGAATTGGGCCCAATATCCAATTCTATTAGTCTGACATTGAATGAGGAACAGAAAAGGTCTACATATGAACTTTCATGATTGAACCATCTTAGCTGTTTCTATTTCATACATGTTGCTGATTGGTTGACAATTTTGCTGTTTTTTACTCCGTCTTGTTTTGACAGTTCGTGAATGAGTAGATATCATGTCCATATTTCAGGTGTTACTTGCAAAAGCGAATTTTAAACCTCTCAAGGGGCCCTGCTGTCAGGGCATTACGTGCTCAAACTGATAAAAGGGAATATGCTTTTGAAATGCAGAAGATTGTGGAAAGGCAAGTTCATTTATCCTTCCGTCAACAGAGTTATAAATGAAATGTTTGCTTATGAGTAAATTTGACTGATTCAATCTACGAATCTCCTGTTGTATAGACAAGTATTTTTGCGTTAGTAGATATTGCTTTATCCGAAGACCATTTTGTTGAAATTTTGGCTGGAGCTTCTCGTTATCTGTTAACATAATATTTGGTTGCAATACAAGGATAGACCTCTGTGTTTAATCTGAGATGTTACTGCTGTGTGCTGCTATCATTGTCTAACTATTGATTCCTATGTTCAGTACACCTCACCTTTCCATTAGAGAAGCAATGGTAACAGATGTTTTGGTGGGAAAGAATGACAGCGTAGAAGGCGTTAAGACATTCTTTGGCATGGAGTTTTATGCACCTTCCGTTGTTCTCACTACCGGCACCTTCATGAGTGGGAAAATCTGGGTTGGCAGAACTTCTATGCCTGCAGGAAGAGCTGGTGAATCAGCATCACATGGCCTCACAGAAAATCTACAGCAGCTTGGATTTGAGACGGACCGGTTAAAAACTGGAACACCTGCACGTGTAGATTGTCGCACTGTGGATTTCTCTGGATTGGAGCCTCAACATGGAGATGAAGAGGTCATCTCACTAAATTTCATATGTAGGTTCAATAGTTCAATGAGACATAGCTTGTATACCCTTACTAAATTTCTCTGGTAAACTGTTTACATTTGATTGACAACTTGATGAGGATTCTTACCTAAACTTGTATACCCTTACATTAGAATGCAGTTGGCTTTAGAAAAGGAAGCAACTGCTACAGACATGAGTTAGGCACTTGGGTTGTTCAAAGATCTTAGTTCGGTCAGATACTGCTAATTCTGGACTAGTATCTAATAGAAATTGAACACTGCTGTCAAGAATTGATAAATCTTCCTAGTGTCCTATTCTCTAGTTTATATTGAAAATGGATTGGTATTCACATGTTGGGTTGTATGTGAGGGCTGAATTACCTTCAATGTATCTAGTTGTACTTTATCCTGATTTGGTATTGTTTACTTGATTTTACTTAATTAACTTAGGTGGCCCCAAGACTTTATGGTTGCACAGCTTAATTCTTATATAGTCAGATCGTAGAAAATTTCCCTTTTTATATTATAATAATGATAACTATATCATGGTGAATATGATAAGTGGTGAGCAGCATGACTCGGCAGTTAAATCCGGAGCAAAATTTTCAGTATAACTCCATAATGTTTGTTATATTCTCTCTGTCTCTGCTGGTTGAGCCTTATCAGCTAAAACTTACTAAATCTGATTTTATAATTATAAATTTATAACTTGGGCGAGTATAAATTTGTCTTAATGAACAACAGGTAAGCTGGTTTAGCTTCGATCCTAATTACCATATTGAGAGAGAACAAATGTGTTGCTATCTCACACGTACTACAAAGAAAACTCATCAATTGATCAAAGAAAATTTGCATGAGACCCCGACCTATGGAGGATGGGTGGAAGCTAAGGGACCTCGATACTGCCCCTCTATTGAGGATAAGGTGAGGATAATGTAGATACCATTTAATGTATCTCTCCCCTCCTTTCTTTGACATTCAGAAATTCTGTGCATGCCACTGAATATCTGTGACATAAAAATTCTGTGCATCCATATTATATATGTTTCTCTAAACTGGTTTATGTTTTTGTTTTCTAGATTGTCAGATTTCAGGATAAGGAGTCACACCAAATATTTCTAGAACCAGAGGGCCGGACAGTTCCTGAACTCTATGTGCAGGTTATTAGCGCTTTACTATTGTCTGTCAACTCTTTGTTTATTTTGTGCTTAAGTAAAATGTTCTTAAAAAATAACTATTTTTCTTTAATACCTGCAAGTTTATGGGCTTCTTAAACTTCTTCAGAACGTATGAGCTGTTCTGGAAGGTATTGATTAAATGCTAACAGAAATGCATGAGAAAATGACAATGTTCCTAGGAATGTGCTACTTTCCACTCTTTTGTCACTCTTGTTTTTGCTATAAACTTTTGTAGAAATCTGTTTCTTAGAACACTTCTCTGACTTATACTATACAATATCGAGGGTGATTGAAGTTATGGTGTTACATTCATATTCTTTATTTGAAATGAATTTGTGATACAGGTTTTTGCTGCCTCGACTCGACAAAAGTCAACATTTTTCAGAAATTTTATTCTTTTAGGATTTCTGTGTGGGTGGGGTGGGGCATGTTGCGAGAGCTATCTAGAATCCTTTAATAAACTCGCATATTAGCATTTTCTGACTTTCTGTAAAAGGGAACTGTAAGATCGCATAGGTATATAGTGAATCTGATGATTCTGATGTAGTGATTTCTGATAAACATCATTTATAAGAACATATTTAAGTTTCTATTTCTTACCGTGCTACTGTTGGTCTTAGCTTCCACAACCAGAAGTTCCTCTGTTGGAGAAAATCATTGTGCTCTGCTTATCTCACAGGGATTTTCTACGGGTTTACCAGAGAGACTTCAGCTGCCACTATTAAGAACTTTACCTGGACTTGAGAACTGTTCAATGCTGAGGCCTGCTTATGCTGTGGAGTATGATTACTTGCCGGCCCATCAATGTTCTAGGTCCCTCATGACCAAAAAAATTGAAGGTCTATTTTTCTCTGGTCAAATAAATGGAACAACTGGCTACGAAGAAGCTGCTGCTCAGGTATAATACAACTAATACCATAATAATGTGCTTGTTTTTCGTCTCCGAAGGATTATATGATTTTCAATATCTCTATCTGACAGGGCATCATTTCTGGAATAAATGCTGCGAGACATTCAGATGGTAAATCTTTAATTGTCCTGGAGAGAGAAAGCAGTTATATAGGAACTTTGATTGATGATTTGGTGACAAAGGACCTCAGGGAGCCTTATCGGGTGTTGACAAGGTAAAGGTGTATATCCTCCACTGTGCATTCTCTGCAGACCACCTCCACACGAGGTTCAAAATTTAGGATCAAGCCCTTGATTCTTTGAGATGGGTAGATACGTAGGAGCTGCCATTTTGTTAAACATGAAATAATTTCTTGATGCCCTATTCTCGTGAAGTCAATACACTCAAAACCCAAACTAGGATGTGCTATAACATAGTTAATTGTTCTTGCTGGCTCATCTTACGATCAGTTCATAGCCTTTCCAATTTTAATGTTTTCATTTGATATATGCTACCACATTTGAGTTTTGAACTCCAATGAACCATAAACCATTTTGAGTGAAAAGAATAAAGGAAGATACACACGCACTAAAAATGTTGAGTAATTACCTCCACGAACTACCCAACAAAGTGCGTTTCAGAACAATCTGAAAAATGCAAGATATGGACATAGAATCGAGTGATCCAGCAAGATAACATGTTATTGAGTATGTTATACTCAATTAATAGAAGGTACATTGCAGTACATAGCGTGTCTTAAAATGGTATGCAAATCCAGCTACATTAACACTGTAACCTTACCCATCACATGCACTGAGCCTCCATACCACACAATGCTCTATGTGGGGTTGTTCCAGATCTGTGAGCATTGCTGTGTGTTACAACAATTAACATGTTTATCTATGTAATGGGCTTCTGAGAAGTGTTTTAAGCTTAATGACATATTGAATATGAAACTTGGACTCTGTTGTTATGGAACACTGGGAAAGATAAAGCCGTATCATTGAAGAGGATGTAATTCTTGGACAAACAAAAGAGGAGATGGGACTTCCTAATCTTAACAGTTGAATAGTAGAATATTTTCAATATATTTCATTAATCTTTTAAACCATTTTCTTATTGTTTTTTGCTACAAAATCTTCAGCCGCTCCGAACATCGCTTGCTGTTGCGATCTGATAATGCCGATAGCCGCCTCACACCCCTGGGACGAGAAATTGGTTTGATAGATGATGTGCGTTGGAAGATTTACCAGGACAAGCAGGCTCGTATTTCGGAAGAGAAAATTCGACTCAAGACAGTCAGGATTTCAGGTTGGTCTTTTGCTTATGTATGATGAATGTAAAGTTGATGCCTAGCTTGTTGAGAAACAGATAAAACAAATTAAAAGCCCTGTATCTCTTGAAAAAACTTGTATATGCACACACTAATATGTAATGTAAATTACAGGTTAATGTAAAAATCTTATCTATTGTTTTCCAAGAGTCCACATTCTCTTTCTATTATTTGTTCATGAGGGATATTTGTTCTGCTGCTTGTTTTGAAATATATTTGCTGAAGCTGTAAACAACTAGCTAGATGCAAAATTAGAGTGCTGACTGTAAACACTGTAACCTCCGTGTGCTTGCAGGAGGAGATCTAGCTGCTGAAGTTTCGGAGGTTTCTTCGCAGCCTGTGAAGGAATCATCTACACTGGAAAGCCTCCTAAAGAAGCCACACGTGGAATACAAAATATTTGACAAGCATGGATTTGGGAATGCTCTTTTATCTAGGATGGAAAAGGACTGCGTAGAAATAGATATTAAGTATGAAGGCTTCATCTTACGTCAAGAAAGCCAACTACGGCAGGTAAAGAACTGAAGCGTGATGTTTGACACTTAAATTGGGAGTTTGGTGCCTTATTCCGTGATACATTTGTACTTCAGCTAACCTTTTCTGTATACATGTTTCCATCTCGTGTCTTTGCTTGCATATATTTTACTTGGGAGATCTTTTTTTAATCACAATAGAAATATATGGTTTGATTTTACTAGAGTCGCAAAATCTTATTTTGTCTCTCGAACACTTTGTAGATGGCTCATCAGCAGCACAAACGACTTCCCGAGGATCTTGACTATTTTGCTATGACAACTTTGTCACATGAAGCACGTGAGAAACTGTCAAAGGTATTTCTGCACTGGATGGCATGTTTCTTCCCTCCAAATAACGAGATTATATGTGGATTAGTTGCTAAGCTTTCAACAGGATTTAACTGAATTTTGACATTTGAAATCCCCATTTGTAATTGTACAGGTGAGGCCACAAACAATTGGGCAGGCAAGTAGAGTAGGTGGAGTAAGCCCTGCTGATATTACCGCACTTCTCATAATCCTAGAGTCAAACAGGAGGAAGGCTCAGGAACGAACGCAACATCAAATGCTCACCTCTACTCTCGCTGGTGACGTGCAACAAGTGTCGGAGGCGAGCAGCACCTGAATTACTCTAAGTAAGAACACTATGAATCTGGTTTGAAGGGATACAAGTAATTCCAGATGAGTTTTTGCAGTATTAATGCTTTTTGATCATCCCTTTCCCTGCGGAGTAGCTGAGCCCACTGCTATCCGTATTTTTGAGGCCATACTATTGTATAGTGGTAAAAAGATTAACACTCTTTTATACGATTTACTGACATTTACTATTAAAATATATATATATATATATATATATATATATATAATTAATTAATTTCCTTTCTTTTTCCCACTGAAGGGATGTATCCGAGTTTTATATTATATTCCTTCCATTTTTGTAAAATATTTGTACTGCAAGAAACTACTTGTATATAGAAATCATCAGATTATATTTTTAATTGTATATCACGAAAAACTATATGTAGATTTTAAGGCAAGTACATCCAAATAGCCTAAACTACACTTGTTTATACTAAAATGACACATGCTATTTGTATTATACGGAAATAACTACGGCCGTAAACGAGTCAATCTACGCGAGCTATTCGGCCTTTGACTCGATAAAAGCTCGTTCGATAATTAATTGAAAAGCTCGTTTAGATAAACAAGCCAAGCTTAAGCATGACGGTACTCGATTCGTTAGCTCATGAGCAAGCTCGTTAAGTGATTTATCTTAAAAATACAAGATTATTAGTTAGATATCTTATATTTTATACAATAATTAGTAATATTTGGATTAATTATCTAGTTAACTTTATTTATTTACACGAAAATAATAAATATATTACATTATTGCGATAAAATAACTTATATTTTTGAAAAAGTAACTAATATTTTAAATGAATGACTAAATTTTAAAAGCTCATTTAGGCTCGACTATGCACTCGACTCAATAAGAGCTCGTTCGATAATTAAATGAGAAGCTCGTTTAGCCAAACGAGTCAATCTTGAGCAAGACACTATTCGGCTCAACTCGGCTCAATTACACCCCTAGAAATAACTCAAACTATCAAATTTTTACACTAATCATCCATTAGATTTTCATGAAAAGAGAACGACGTTATTTAGGTATTAGTAATAAGGTTATAAAAAATGCCACTATTATTCTATGTTGATGAACTTGGACTGAGTTTGTCAATTCTAACGATTTCATCCATGAAGAACTAACATAAATAAGATTACTATGAGTCATTTTTGTGTAAATGGAAATAGTATGTTTTGGATGTATTTGCCTTTAAATTTATGGGATGATAAAGTTCCCCTGTTGAATCAATCTTACAATTCTATGCAGTCACCTTAAAATAAAGAATACTACAAAGTTATTGAACTTCAATTTCAAATCCATCCTCTGGATGTCAAAATAAAAATTCTTGACAAATATCTTGCAAAACTACCATATGATGTGGAATTGCCACATCTATACACAATACCTTTTCAAACTTCCATTATTAGCTATAATTTCCAAACCACCATCTCAGGTAATGATATTTTGCATAAAAATGATGTTTATGGCATCAGTAATTTCTATATTCATCATAACTAACAGGATGGCAAAAAACGAATACTCTAATTTTGCATTTAACTGCAAACTATCTATAGAATGTGCACATAAACAAAAAGCCAGAATCAGTGTTTACACCTCATTTCTCATGTGTAAGATCTGTTACTTGAATAAAGCTCAAATAATATTTTCAACTTACCAGAGAACGAACATGTTACTCATATGATCAAACGACAGGTGAAAGTGAAGGTATTTGCACCAGAAACTCCCGTTTCTCTGAATTAGAACTGCAAAGCATAAATTTCTTGAAAAATATTATATCTTTCACCAATAGCTTAACCCAACTATTTGTCGACTTTATCAGCAGATGGCGGCTTGGGTGTTGATGAACCATATTTTACTGTTCTTGCTGCAACCTCAGCAGAATTAGACGCCTCTGCATG
The DNA here is from genome assembly GCA_031470985.1 of Agastache rugosa. Classification (NCBI taxonomy): domain Eukaryota; kingdom Viridiplantae; phylum Streptophyta; class Magnoliopsida; order Lamiales; family Lamiaceae; genus Agastache; species Agastache rugosa. The sequence goes on along the minus strand of CM062602.1, from coordinate 36,240,281 downwards.
TTGTTTGCGGATTTTCTCTTGAAGACCTCGAACTCTGTCTTCAGTTTTCCGTAGACATCGCCACCTGTAGGTCAACCATAGGCCAAAACCTCCATATACAAGAATATAAGAAGCCCACACATAGGGGTAAGTCTCAGCATGTTCTTTGGTTTTCTTATATTGATCTTCAATTTTCTGTAACCACCCAACAGCCACAGGCTTTGCTTCTCGTTCATTTTCTGTTCCACGCGAATGGTCTTCTGCTTTCGGGTTGGTTGTCATCTTTTGGGCTCCGTCTGCAGCTGATATATCACAAATCATTAGTATTGCATGCATCCTATCACTTTTATTTCCAAAATATCATTGAAAAGGTTCAAATCATATCAGAAATTTACTCATAGGTGAAAAATCAGCAAAGAATAATGAAAACGAATTTACTGCTTGTTCATGAGTTGAATTTATTTTATGCCAGTAAATAAGTTCTATCTTTACATCACTTCTGTTTATTTATTAAGTGAATTGCAAAGCATTTCACTAACATTTTTGCAATGTAGTCATATCTTTATTTTTGAATATGTCATAATGAACTTTCAATTTATTGAAATTCAATGCATGAATCTGACTTGGGTGAAATTGAACTAAAACTAAATTTTGGTTTTGACATTTGTAATATGAAAACATGGCACTCCAGTTGAGCACACTTTATATTACTAATTTTCATTTAATTTAGCCTGAATTTAGAGGTTACATCAAATCACAACAACTTGAAAGTACATCACTAAATTTCAAAATACTAAAAAAAACACGATTAAAACGACAGTACCTTGAGAAGCAGAGGCTGAAACACACAAAGGCCTACGTGGGGTGCGGTGAATAGGGCTGAATATAGCGCCGAGATAATGAAAGCGCGGCTTAATTGAACAAGCGAGCGACAGACGGCGCTGCTTGGCGAAGAAGATAGGAGAATAGTATGAATAGAGAGGAGTGTGAGAGGCAAATCGACTGAGATGGAGAGAGAGAGTGGCGTATATGTCAAAATATAGTTTATCTGAATCAACATATCATTGTTACTGCAAGATATCATCTAACACCATTCACTCGTAATAAAGAGAACACCATTAACTAAACAGTTTTGAGAAACAAGTTGAAGACCATATTAGTAGAATGTAAGCTATGGAGAAAGAAGTTAAGGGGAAAACTCGAAATTCTAATATGTTGCCAAGAGATATGCTGCAAGCCATTTTCTCAATTCTGGTAACAAACAAAACCAATCACAGTCAGCTGGAAACAAAACCTAATACGCAAATCAAGTAACGCGGGACAAAGAGACCCAAGCTGAGCATACCAACAGCACCAAGCATCAATCAGGGGCATTCCCTCGTCATACTTACATTACAAAAGCAGCTTGCAAAATGCAATTAATCTCATCATCTTCCTTAACAAAAATCCCATTCTAAAGCATAAAATTCTAAAAATAAAAATAAAAATGAAGTACAATATTCGACAGAAGTAAATTCAATACGCGTGTTCCGTATCACCATGTCTGACTACCCAAGCAAGCGCAAACATTTCAAGCAGCGAAGCTATTTAGCTGAAATTAACACACACACACACACAAACTCAGGCATCTACGAACGTGAACTGCATAATGGAAAAATTGAGACAATTCGGATCGCGGAATGCATTTAGCACCAATCAAATCTCATCCTATGCGCTAATCATTCATCTTCAAAACGAAGAGGAAAAGAAAAGGTAAAAGGGCGAGGCAGCGAGAGAGAGTGAGATTACCTGAATCAAAATGCTTGCAGCAGAGAAAATGAAATGAAATGAACTGTGTTAAACCCTAAAAAGATGTGGGGTTTTGCGTTCAGGCACTACATTTTCAAATATACTCAAGTTCAACTAACCAATTTCTCCCAATAAGATCCCCTGCTCTGCTGTGGCAAAAACGTTGCCGTTTCCGAGTGACTTTTTTTCATTTTTCCTTTTTATTTAATTCTTTTAATAGATTTGATTATTTCATTACTAAATTATTTTTTATCATTTTTATTAGGGTTGGCTTTTTCCAAAATAGTAGAATTTTTATCGTAAATTATATTCTTTTTTTGTCTTTTTGGAATTTTGAGTTAATCATTTTCAATAGGGTTTGAATTTTTAGTATTGTGGGTATACTACTTATCTTTCATTTTTTTTTTTTCAGTTTTTGTTTTTCTTATTCAATACCCCGAAGCAGCAAAAGCTGTGCATATTACGCCATCAATCACCAGTTTTTGCCTTTCTTAATTAATCATTTTTATTAGTGTTGATTTTTTATAATTAAGGGTTAGCAAACTTAGCATATTTTTTATTTCTAAAGTTTTACTTTTATAGCTAATCATTTCATTTAAGAATTGATTATATCATAATTACTTTTAATTTATAATTAGATTAACTGTTTTTATAATAGAATCATATTGTGTTTTTTAATAATGCGAGAATAAAGCAAAATATAAATAAAAGAAAAAAAATGAGTAACTAATAATTAAAAATTAAGGGTGTCAATAAAGCCTAATTATGAAAAATCAACCCTCATAAAAATAATTAACTAATAAAGTAAATATTAAAAATAAAAAATAATAATATAACCCTATTATGGAAAAAAGCCAGCCCTAATAAAAATGATTATAAACTAAAAACTGAAACAATATAATTTAGTTATGAAATAATCAAATTTATTAAAAATAATTAAATATAAAGGAAAAAATGAAAAGAAAAAAAAAAGTCATACGTAACGGCAGCGTATCATTGCACCGCATTTGAGCATTCCCAGCAGAATTCTCAAAATTATGCTCCTTAAATTTACTCCTAAAGCTTTCCTTATACTATATATTTTCCCTATTTTACAAATGCATACAACATTTCTCCTATTTCCATTAACTATTTTATAAAAATGACGGGTCCAACTCAATTTGTAAGATAAAAGTAAATTTAGGGAGGTATAAATTTGAGGAAATTGAAGGATGTGTAAACATTTTTGTGGAGTCCACTCAATTTAGGAGATCTATTGGGTGGACTTTTTATCTCACTTTTTGTTATTTAAGCATAAATTTAGAGTTAGAAGTGATTATAAGTGAACCTTATGTATTGTGCCTTTCAGCACAGCAGAGGATCTTCATATATATTGTTCATAGAAACAGAACTATATTCTCAGGCAGAACATAATAAATACCCGCTTCTGATCATAAATTACAGTGGCCAGTTCAGTAGCAGATAATTCTACATCATCAAAGAATTTCTAAACTATGAATCTGAAAAAGCAAAAGCAGCAGTCCAACCCTTTGTTCGGACCGCAGTAAATTAGGTCGAGGAGGAACGGAAAGGATGTACAATGTCAATCCGCAGAGCAACAACTTGTTCACTGGAAAGTCTGTCTGAGAAGAAGAAGATTTAATCGAAGCTGGAGGAGAGGCTCCATCTGCAACCCAAGTAGTCCTCCACCGAGACATTCCGCTCAATGCTGCTTGTAGATGCGGTTTCATCTTCCAAATCAAGCAATGCAAGATTTATTAAGGATTGCATGTCTGTTGCAGATTGTTTACCATTCGTAGCAGTAATATCTTCTGCACGTTTAGCCTCCTGTCTCGCCCACTCTATAGCCTCCGAGTCTCCTTGAAGGAGTTTGAGAACCTGTTTTAAGTAGTAAACAGCAAAATGTAATAAATGAATTCATCTCATCACCATTTAACACCACCTCAGGTCGATAAAAGTGCTTACAAGGCTAATATTAGGACGAGATTGAGGTGTATGTCTGATGCAAAGGGATGCAGCTAAGACCGCATTTTCAAATTGATTGTTGTCATAAGCATCAGCCAAACTGGGATCTTGCAGTTCTGAGATTTTTTCTTCCTTCAGAATGTGTTTTGCCTGAAAATATTCCAACAGTTAGGTGGGAATTAAATGAATGGAAAAGCCTTAAATTAAAGGTATGGTATTGAAAAAGAAGTAAAACAGATCTATATTTAGAGAAACATTGGAGACGTGAAAAATTAGATAATTTAGATACTCACCCACATTACCAAGCTTTCCTGGCCTTTTGGTCGTCCATTATCAATAGACTTTCTACCTGACAAGAGCTCGAGGAGTACAACACCGAATGCATAGACATCAATCTTTTCATTCAGTTTCCCATGCATGAAACACTCAGGAGCTAAGTAGCTGCCATAAAAAGAGTGCTTACTTACTATTTTGGCAATGAGTGTGGATACCACGCTGAGATTATAAAACTTACCCAAATGTTCCAGCAACACCAGAGGCACCCATATCATGTGAACAGCTTGATGCCCAGGTGGCAATCCCAAAATCCGATAGCTATAAGGCCAAGTGACAATTGTCAGAACACATAGCACATAGAGATGAAGTTGATCAATAATAAATTACTTAAGTCGAAATAAGTGGAAGTTGCATGGTACATTGGTACCTGTGGCTCAAAATCATCTGTAAGAAGGATATTTGAAGATTTTACATCTCTATGGATGATTGGCTCAGCTGTATTATGTAAAGCGTTCAATGCCTCAGCAACTCCCAAAGCAATCTTATATCTCTCCTCCCAGCCAAATAGATCTCGAGATACCGGATTACCTAACCCAAAGCACAGCGATTGAGCACCACATACTATTAACAGCAATGCTAGTAATTCCATGTAAAAAGTAGAAAATACACACGTACATACCATGGAGATTCTTTTCCAAGCATCCTCTGGATAAAAGATCATACACCAAAAGTAATCGGTCTTCATCATAACAGAAGCCAACTAAAGAGATTATGTTTTTGTGATTGAAAGACGTAAGGATTTCAATTTCTGAAACAAAATGTTCCGATACATAATTTGATGGCTTTAAAATTTTCACAGCTATCTCCCTGCTTCCTGGTAGACAGCCTTTATAGACTAGGCTGCTTCCCCCTTTTCCAATCAAATGTTCTGAAAATATAGTTAGGTGTAACAAATAAAACCTCCAAAATTGAATGAGAAATACAGTAACAAAGAATAGTTCAGAGAACAACCAGGTATGAAATTATTTGTTGCTAATGAGAGCTCTTGGTAGCTGAACAACTGACATTTGATTGAGTATTTCCTTTGAAGATCTCTAAGTTCTTCTAAGAAAATTGTATTGGAGTAAGCATCAGATTTATTATCAGCTGAATACCGTATGACAGAGTCCTTTTCTTCCTCCGAATGTGAACAGCAGTCATGCCTGTTGGATGCACTAAACTGCTTCTGATCAGGATAAATAGCTGCTACAGATTGTCGGCTCGGTAGTTTCAATAGCCATTGCATCACTGATGACTTCTTAGTAAGAGAATCTTCAGATCCTCTGCTTCCATGTAAAAACATCCTGCGAAGTAGCGTCCATCCTGAGCTACGAACGGCCATTTCTTGGGTTTTACAATGTACTAGAGCCATCGAGATGCTACCACTTCCAATACTTGACATTGAGATACTCTCACTCCTACTACTAGATGATGATGGGACTCTCTGGGGTGGTAGACTCAATGGGCTTCTGGCCAAAGTCTTCCTCTTTTTGAATCTTGATTCTGATGCATGAAGGCCTCGAAAGTCCATTTTGATGGAACCAGTTAATTCTCTTGGGAACACAATCTTACCATTGTCAACACATATAACTGATACATGCCTTTGAAGACTCTTGGCACATGACTTGGCAAGGGAGATTTTGGACCGAAGTGTGCGGTGGACATTTGAAGTACCAACTACTAAACTTGTTGCACCACAAGATTTCGCCTCCCTGGACAAAGTTTTCCAAACTGGAGACCCTCTACAGACTCTGAGCTTTAGATCCACCTAACACCATCTTGTACATTATAGCAGGCTGGTTCATCTCGTAAATAACAAGTTTATACGGCTATAATAATGAAATTGTAGTATCCTTATGCTTTGTACTAACAAATTACAGAGGAAGGATAGTAAAAAAATCTAAACTCAACATAAAGGTGGCAATAAAAATTTAGACCTTCCCAGAAAAACTAAGAAACAAGTAAATCATGTCCCACCACCTAAACTCCCCAAAGAACATAATAAATACACGAAGAAAGAATGAACCAAAGACCAAAAGCCCCTCTAAATAATTATGCGTCGACTTTAACGAACTACAAATTTCAAAGAAAATTAAGATCAACTGGAAAGTCCAATCCTTAAATCTCTGAAATTTTATAAGTGGAAGTGGCTTTCTTATCATTCAATGCGCATATTGTATTTCACAAAAATTGGGGGGAAATATAATCCTCATAAGATCAACTGTCCGTTCTGTAACTGAGACGTAAAGATGAAAAGGGAGGCATTCTCTCAAACTCAAACTGAAGAGAACTAATTTAATAAAAAAAATTGTAGCCAAACCACGTTTATAAATCATAAAACTTATCATCTCTAGAATCTAAATTCTTTATCACTAACAATCGATTGAAAAACAATAGAAAGGCCAACACTCTCTCGTGAGAACTATGGGAGAAAACCAGACATACCTGTTTTAGATTACAGAAACCTTCATATGCAGCCAGCACTGAGTCGAAAGTTTTCAACAGAGACATCATACTTGTTTTATCTTCCTCGCGCACAAATTAAAAGCAAATATGAATGAACGCATAATTAGAAACAAGAGTAAGAAAACATTTGCATTCACAGGAGAAGGAAAACATAATTAACTCCGGTTTCACGCTATTCTTAGTAAATTAGCCGTATAATCGAACGAAGTCGAGATATTCAAGCTGAACTACTGGACTGGAAAACTGAAAACCTCGAAAACCTCCAAACTCGACTCAGTCAGTCCTCAAACTAAATTGAACTTAATTTTGCTTACACATCTCTCGCATGGAAAATTCAAGCGCAAACACACAATACAATACTATGCGGAAAATCGCGCAAGGAAGATACAAAAAGACACAGGGCCTGCGTGATTCAGAGTGTGAGGACACTCACCAGCGCTGGGATCGATGATATACAGAGCAATGACGCGATCGCCAGAGTTGGCCACCTTCACCAGCGCCCACGTCAGCAGCTCTTTGCTCCGGGAGTCCAACTTCACTCCGACCACGACCACCGCACCGCCGTCACCGTCGCTGTGGCCGTCACCGGCTACGGCGCCACTACATTCCAGAACTTCCGTACTCCCAGTGACCGGCCTCATTTCCGGCGACGGACACATGGCAGTACGAAACGACGGCGTTCGATTCTTTTCTTATAGTGGAGCCTTAGTTTAGTTCTACTTTCTCTCTCTAGAAGCAGCCTGCTTTGTCCATCAGTAAATATTCTCTGCTTTGTGTCTTTCGCTGCGTCGAAGTTTGGAAGACAAAAGATTGTTCTTTCTTCGGGATTTGGTACATTTAACAGAGAGATATAAAAAGATAAAAATCGGGTCATTTTACCTTATTTATAGCTAGTATTTATTTAGATTTTTTTTAAGGAATATTTATTTAGGTTTAGATTTAGATTTAGATTGCACATATATATTCCCATAATCCCATTACTAAATCTAAGTATTACTTCCAATTATTTGTCTAACTTTAGCACATCCACGGGCCAATATTTTCATTCCGATGTAAAAATATGAAGGTCGGACTTTCTGTCGTAACTTCTTGATATTTGTCATGCCGATTTGGTTAATTAATGGAGTGATTTTCTTCTAAAAAAACATTCAATTTAATTACTACAATAATATTAATTTTGTTATCAGCATAATAATATTAGTTTTACTGTGTGAGCTTTATATTGTAAGAATATGTAAAAGAAATAAAATTCTTTTATTTGTTTCTAATTGATTGTCTAACTTTAGCACATGCATGCATCAATGTTTTTTTTTTTTCATATGCTTTTTTTTTAACAATTATTTAAATAGTTTAGTTTATTTATATTAAACTAGAGTTTGAACTTTCTAATTGTACATTATGAAAATATATAAAGAACTCATACGAGAGAATATTTTAAAATATATACATATATATACTAATACTAATTTTCAAACAATATAAATAGTTTATATCGAACTATATTTCGAGAGGTTTGTTCCTCAGATGTACTATAAAAATATACAAAGGGAATGTATGAGAAAGTATAAAAGGAATTGATATGGCATCACTTTAATTATCTAAGTATGATTTTACGAACAGTTTATACTTTTCAGGAAAAAGTTGAATCCATTGGAGTGAATTTTAGCCAACAGGAGTTCGTTCAACTGTACTCCCTCTGTTTTTTTTAAGTGTCCTATTGAGAAAAATTACAAAAACCAAGGAAGCATGAGATATTACTTTTATACCCATTATTTATTATTTTCAAAGTCTAATAATTACATTTTCCAATAACTTTTTTGAGGGTAAAATAGGAGTTTTGTCATTATTTTAATCTCAAATTCCGCAATAGGACACTTAAAAAGGGACAAGAATTTTTTCTCAATAGGACACTTAAAAAAAACGGAGGGAGTATTATATTAAAGAGAGAGAGAGAGAGATTAATAATATTAAACGTTCTATATGAATTATCAAATTTGTGTAATCCTTTTAATATCTATTAAAATATCTTACATATATAACGTGTAGTAAATGTTGTAATCTAGATAGTAAATAAAAAATGTGGATATATTAGATGTTGTTCGGAGTTCGGACCACGAACGAGTCCAAAATTTTATCCATAGTGGATATTTTTGTGTAAAATAGGTTATCTTTTAAAGGAATTTTTTTTTTTTTTGAAGGAATTTAGAGGAAATTTTTTAAATGAGTATTTCAGTAAGACATTAACCAAACAATGGATTTAAAATTTGCAAGGAAATTATGGCGACCTAATTATGAATTTTAAATTGGCAAGGGAATTATGTACGCTAATTCGCTTCTTGTTTCTTCTGTAATATATATCCGTTATCGATTGGTTAAATCTTAGAAGATGAATTTTCATTTCTCTCCATTTTTATAATTTCGTTATATGTTTTGTTTAAATTTTAAATATATACAATTATAATTATGTATGTATCTCAGACGAGCGATAAAAAAATTAGGAGTGCGTAAATGCCTTTTGACTCTTGATAAATGATGATCAGTAACGATTTTTCTCTAATTATATTAATTAAATTATAATATCATATTAAAGTCATCGAAATCTGTGGGGTATGTTACAAGAGCATTCTATTTACTAAATTAATTAACTAATTAAGTTTTCTGAAATAGCTTTAATAGTACGGCCAACTTAAATAGATTTAACACGGTGTTGACCGTTAATAAATGCATTGCCTAACCTCAATTTTGTGCGTATTCTAATAGTTAGGAATTTAGAATTTTGGGGAAGTTAAAATAGTAAAATTAAAATACCAATTTTTTTAAAAGAAACAAAATTCTTATGCTTAGGGTGTTTACTTTGGGTGATAGGATAGATAGATAAAAATAGTATATGTCAATCCACCGTTTACTTTGATGGATTTATTACTTTTGAGCATGTTTGATCATCTAATCTTTGATATAGTCAATCATATGTTTTATCAATCTATTATATCAAGCAAAGTAAACGCACCCGTGTCCAAATTTATAATTCGTGTACCAAACTAAAAATGGCTCCAAAATTCATGCATTTTATGGTAATCTTTATAATATATAAAAGCAAGCTTGGCTTGCCAATTTTAGTAACTTTCATTTTCAGTTATTTTTTATTCCACTTTTAGAAATAATATATTTAATTATTATTATCTTAATTCTTCATTAATATTTACCGATTAGCTAATTAATGTTAGACGTTGCAAAAGCATAATTATTGGTAAAATTTTAATTAATAATATTAAATTTTCCATTTTTATACTATTTCAAGAAATAATATATAAAAATGGAATAATATAATGAGGCCTGAGTTTATATAACCATTTTTCATAAAAGAACAAGTTATATGGCCATAGTTCATAAAGTAGAAGTTATATAGCCATTTTGGGGTTAAAAGACATTAATACCCTTAATTGATCCACCTCTTTAAATAAAACAGTCAACTAGTAGTCAACTATATTTATGTTGGCAGATTTCATTTCATTAACTTTAATTAAATGTTACCCCACCAAATCCTACCTTCTATTTTGGAGAAAAGACAAAAAAAAATTGGTCCCCACTTTTCTCTCTCTCTCTCCACCTCTCTCTTCGGCTGCCCCCTCCACCCGATCGACTACACGATCGAAAATTTAATTCCGGCGACACCAAATGAATTCCAGCGACAACGAAACCGAGTCCAACAGTGCCTCGAGCGCTGCCGGCGAGGAGGAAGTACCATAACAATAAGAAATACCACAGCCCCCGGTATGAGCCCTAACCCCCCAAATTCGAATTTTTGTTGTTGTTTGCATGTATATTGTTATTGTTGAATTCAATAGATGATGATTATACATGATATATTGTATTGATGGTTATTGTATTGATGTTGGTTTCACATTGTATTTTCTTGGTGTTTAAAAAGTTATTCTATTGATATTTTAGTTCACATTATACAAAATATAATAGGAATGAGGCAGTAGGGACTGTGTAGTTCATAGGTACTCGATTGTAGCGAGGAAGATGATTGACCGAGTCTTCGATCGAGGCCACCATCGAGTAGTTTGATGGTGGCAGTGGTTATCTGTTGACTACTCGATGGGGCCTCGATCGAGTCTTCGATCGAGGCCACCATCGAGTAGTTTGATGGTGGATGTGTGGTGTTGTCCACTCGATGAGGGCCTCGATCGAGTCTTCCATCGAGGCCACCATCGAGTAGTTAACAGATTGTTTATTTGTGTTCTTTTTTATTTATGTTTTGTACAATGGTGCTAAAATCTTTATATTTTGATTTTACAAGCTAATTATGTATGGAAGAGACCAACCCTAATTCATGTTACTCGTGGCCTCAATCTATACATACGAGCCAAAATATTTGATGACATCCTGGCGACGTTGAAGGCCATTGGCGGTAAATCCGCTTTGCAGTGGTTCAGAACCGGGCAAATTGGGCGTTTGATTGATCACCAGAGAAACGGTAGCACAAATAAGGCTCTGCACCACCTCTTGACCCGACAGTTGCAGGGACCAGATATACCTTTGAGAGAGCCGTGGTTTTATATCGGTGGGCGTATAATTCATTTTACATGACCGGATTATGCCCTGATCACCGGACTCCACTTTGGCTACAGTAATTTCGATCCAAATGACAATCATGAGATTCCTACCAATGGTATTTTTCACAAGTATTTTGAATGTCATCCCACAAAAGTTAGCGAACTTCGAGCGAAATTCAAAGCTAAAAATCTGGGCAAGGATGTTGAGAACTATATAAAGGATGGCAATTTGTTGATGTATTACCTGTTTCTCCTTTGTCGGGACGATATAGTGATAGAGAATTGGGCATGGGCTTTAGTCGAGGACTTGGACGAGTGGGATTTGTTTCCGTGGGGAGCTTACACATACCAGACCTTATGTTACTATGTTGATACGGCTGGGACGAAGCTGGATGTGTTAGAGACACCTGCTTACCACTTCTACGGTCTCGTATGGGCTTTGCAGATTTGGTCATATGAGGTGATTCCGTACTTGGGGACTTATTGTGGTATACGAGACCGAAGCCTCAAGCTGCCCCGATGTTTGATGTGGAACACCAGAACATACAATACTGATTTCACACATTTTTTCGATAGAGAGGTACATTTTATTTGAATAATTTAACAACCTCTTTGTATTTTCTCTTCTTTTTTTTTTGGTTCTTGGTTCAATGGTGCTGAATATTTATATTTTATGTGCAGTTGAATGTAGAAGAGCTTGTGCCGTATCCCGAAGAGTTGTGGGAGGTCTACTACATGTCCTTGGAAAACGGGGATTTGTTTCATGTTAAATGCAAGCCTTCCGTACAAATTGCAACGAGGAAAGAGCCGAATGCCGTGAAAAATAAAGGAAAGAATGGACAGACTTCTACGTCTGAGAGGCCTGCTACTTCTGCCCCGAAGCGGTGCAGACAGACTGACGACGGCATGCCGAGCCTCATATGTTGTCAGCACGGAGATCCTTGCTGAGACTCGGGCAAGGATATACATGACTATATTGATCGGAGATTGGCCAAGATGTTGCATGACGAGTCCGATGGAGGCCTCATTGCTCGAGTAACTCGTAGAGTTCTCAGCGGCCTTAAGGAAATCCTCGGTAGTAGACGTTCCAGGAGTCCTCCGGAACACATGCCAATCCCAGAGCCACCTACTGTTGTGTATCAGATGAGAGGTGGCTATAGGGCCTTAGACGAGCACCAGAGGCCCTTAGACATGCCTCACCGGTCTGCCTCTGCACGCTCGGCCCCGAGAGCCTCGGCCCGAGTACCGAGTCCCTTAGACTGCCTCGCCGGTCCGCTCGCCGCCGTGAGCCATAGGAGCTCAGCCAGGCAGAGGGCAGAAGACCAGCCACGTCGGTCTTCCTCTCCTGCTGTCAGCCAGACAGAGGCCCATAGTGCATACAGAGGGCCAGATGGACTTCACGTGCCACGAGCAAGTGGGCCAAGTGATTGCTTTCGGTCCAGGTTATGAGCCGCCTACATCACATGTTCATATTGAATGGTTCTCATCCGAAAACGAGAATGAATTTGATCGTGAACTTGCAAAGGATTCGGATCCGGTAAGTTTGGGCCCTCGTAAGATCAAACCGACTGCTCCTTTAATGGAACCTTTTGTGGCTATGACCTCTCAAAATGTGAGGAGGTTGAGGCACTTGTACAAAAAATTTAGAGCTTCAGGCCCCGATTCGACAGTTACGATATATGAGAACGAACATGTACTCGGACAAGAATTTTTCGAGGAGCTAGAGAATTTTCATAAGGAGTTCACCGCAGAGGTAAGGATTTCGTTTGTTTTCTTCATATAACTTAGTCTATAAATTATTTAGTTTATTTATCATATAATATATTGAAAATGTTTGTTAGGTGATAGATTTGTACATATTGTACATGCGCACCAAAGTCAAATTCGATATAATGACTGGCACAAGAGTCTCTCGAGCGCGCACAATTATAGTAGGCCCGACATTTTTTGTAAGTTTACTGTTCCACGAAGCATTTATTTGATTAATAAGTTTATTGTGATTGTTAATGTTATGATTATCTTTTCATATTTGGATTGCGGTGTACCTTTTATATTATGGGTTGTCTGCTACTCGATGGTGATTTACCATCGAGTGTGCCATCGAGTTTGAATTTATGACACGCTCGATGGTAAACTCGATCGTTCTCGATCGAGTGACCATTATCGAGCCCGACTTTTTGTCTCACTCGATGGTCACCATCGAGTAGTGATCGAGGTCACATTTTTAATAAATATATATTTGAAATCATTGTTTTTTTATAGTATTCTATGAACAAGCAATGACAACTTCTCAATGAAGTTAAAGAGAAGGGAAAAGGAAAGAAGAAAAAGGATGATGCTCCTCATGAATACCTGAACTGGAAAGTGCCGAAGTATCTTCTGGATTTGGTTACTGGGATGGATCACCATACGTCAGTACCTTGGTATAATGCTGCACATGTAAGTTTGTAATTAAAACCATCTTTAGATAATACTATCTTTAAAGTTTTAATTTAATTTTGATTTTTTTATGAACAGATTATAACGGTTTGCCACGTCGGTGAAAATCATTGGGTTACCATACGCATTTGTCTGCATGATTGGACTGTGGAGTTGTATGACTCGTTCATGCACAACCACAGAGACCATAATTTGCGCGACAATCAGTTGAAGCCCATCACGGATCTCTTTCCTCGACTCTTGGCCGTAGCAGGTTATTGGACCCAAAATCAAAGAAGGGACAAGATCAAATCACCGTTTTTGCTAATGAAGATGCCTGAGGAGGAGCAGTTCATCCAGACTGACGGAGTTAGTTGTGGCCCTTACGCGCTTATGTATGTTGATCGACTCATCAATTCGATAGCTTGTCATCGTGATGTATCAATTGATGACAAGTATATTGCGGACTATAGGAAATTTGTAGGGACTAGGATTTATTGGTTAGCGTGTGAGGGTTCGTCATGGACTTGATTAGATAATTTGTGAACTTATGGGGTTATTATTAATGTTATGATTATCTTTTCATATTTGGATTGCGGTGCACCTTTTATATTATTCGAACGAGTTTTTTATAAGAAGAAAATTAATGGGTTGTCTGCCACTCGATGGTGATTTACCATCGAGTGTGCCATCGAGTTTACCATCGAGTTTGAATTTATGACACACTCGATGGGTCACTCGATCGAGGTAACCATCGAGTAGTGATGAATAAATATGGTTTTAATGTCATTATCTTGAGATTTGTTATGATAATAAGGGTTTAATCAGTGGTAAGTGACATATTAATGTTAAAGTTAATGAAAATTAAAAAGATGACAAGTTCACTTAGATCGATGGGTCATTCGATCGAGCTCACTATCGAGTTACCAGCATCGAGCCTGACTTTATGTCTGAAAAGTATTTTTTGAAAGTCTCAACCCGATAAACGTATGCCGCATTCTTGAACTGGGATAATGCATCCTTCCCAATTCGTGTCATATTTTTATGCAGGTGGTGATAACACAAACCATGCGCTGCATTTGGATAGACGAACCTAATGGCATTTTCGATACTCTTGTGCTGGTCTGACACAATTAGTAGATCTTCAGGCGGGTTGTAGCATCTGCGCAGGTTAGAGAGAAACCATTTCCACGAGTCATCGTTCTCTATCGGACCCAACCCAATTGCAAGAGGGAAGATTTGTTCATTCCCGTCCTTCGCGACGGCAACAAATAAAACGCCTTTGTTCCTTCCTTTCAAATGGGTCCCATCCACAGTAATAATCGGACGCAGATGCTGAAATGCACGAATACACTGCCCAAGGGCAACGAACATGTAAAGGAACACGCCTTCATGAGTTGTCTGGTAGTCATATACAGTCTCGGGGTTACGCTCCCTCAACAAGTACAGATACGATGGGATCCTCTGATACGACCTTTCGAAGTCGCCATACATCATGTCTATAGCTAGGTTCCTCGCCCACAGAGTAATGCTGTATGACATTTGAATGCCGTACAATCGATGCATCTCTTCGATCATCTCTTTCGGCTTCAAAGCGACCCCCTCGTCAACCAATTTACGGGAAAAGTAATTAGCTGCAACTAGTGCAGTCACGTGTCTTTCCACCCTTCGATCCAAGTCTGTAAAGTAACTATGAGCCAATGTAACGTTTGTAATCCTCCAAATTGATTCACCCTTTATGGCATGCATCTTAAACGTACAAGTATCGCTATGCTTGCACTTGTAAGCTAAACGCGTCTTGCTGGAACGTACGGTGGTGTATTCAACTCGATTTTCCATGTGATATATTCCAACCATAATTTTCAATTCATTCTTGGTCAGAAATGTGGAACCCTTTACGAGTCGGCCGATGTCTGGTGCAAGTACTTCTTTTCATCCTAATGTTGTAGCATTGTCGAATTCTGGAACCGGAATAATCCAATTGCGTAGTATACGCTGTACATCATCATCTCCGGCGTGCTCCTCTCGACTAGCCTGATGGTCAGATGAGAAGTTTCTTTGCCTTAAAATATTTTCAAGCTGCCCCGGCTGACGAATCCAAGCAATAAACTCAGTAGTCACACTCTCAAGCAAATCAGCACGAGTGTTATATTCTTCATCTTCGTCTGAAACATCGGGCTCATCGTGTAAAGAAGTTGTCTCACATTCATGTGAAGGTGGAGGCATCTTGTTGTGTTTGGGCGCCAAGCTGCTACCTCCCACGTTCACATTAGGAGTACAAAATTGCTCTCGATCGATTACATAAACCACTGGATTCTCCTTTTGCTCGTAAAGCAATCTAAATAAATCGGTATCACTCTGCAAATAAACCTTTAATTTCTCGTCGTCGCTTGTGCCCGTTAAATAAAAAACCGATAAATCAGCGCTCGATGGACGACACATAGCATCTCTAATCTGATGCATAAGGCGATCACGACCGATCTGATCCACTGCCATGAACACAACAACATTATCTCCACCTACGTATTCCGATCCCTCCCAACGACCACTGTGTCGTATAAGAATACGTTGCCACGACGATATCTGTAGATACAAAAAAATCATGTCAGTTATACTATCATATGCATTGTATTGAAATGAGACTGACCTAACATGAAAATTAAATAAAAAACTAGGAGATTTTGAAAGGTCTGCCTGCTACTCGATGGTTGACTCGATCGAGTACTCGGTCGAGTCAACCATCGAGTAGTCATGAACCCAAATCCTAAAACTCTAGTACTAAAAAACCTAACCCTAATCATGCATTTGTCACGTATTTTCATATTTGCATATCCATTAAACCCTAAAATCCTAAATTCATTGAAATTCGAATTTAAATAAAAATCATGTCATATATAAATCATGCAAAATTACGAATTACAAATTCTCATCTTGCACGTGTTCATTAACATGTGACAAATATTCATTTCAAAGAATTATTTTTTAAAAAATCATGCATTTGTAAGAAATCTCGATCGTGTAGCTAACAACTCGATCGAGTTATTGATCGAGTTTTCCATCGAGTCTCATTCATTTATCAAGCCAGTTCGATCGTGTAGCTAAGAACTCGATCGAGTTAACGATCGAGTTTTCCATCGAGTCTTATCCATCAAGCCAGCTCGATCGTGTAGCTAAGAGCTCGATCGAGTTAACGATCGAGTTCACCATCGAGTCGCGAAGAACAACCCAGATTTTTTTTATTTTTGTTTACGAAAGAGATTGTCTACGTACCTTAGTAAGTTACGAAACAAGAACGCGCTACGATGGATCTTTCGCTTCTATTTTCTTCGACTTTGCGTGAATATTTGGGGCACAAACAAGGACACAAATTTTGTATTTTAGTTGTTAGATTGAGTCATTTTGTACTGTTTCATAGCTTTATAAGTTTATGTGGGCAGCCATATTCAATGAAGCTCCAACAACTCTCTTACAAGAAATTGAATTAAAGTACCTTCATTTATGTTGGTGTCCTTTTTTTACCTTAAATTCCTCTTCAATTCAGTACATGCATGTCATCTCAATTTTTATCTGCCAATGTGTGTGTGTGTGTGTGTGTGTGTGTGTGTATATATATATATATATGCGTGTGTGTGTGGGCGGTCGCTGCATGTAAAGAAGAGAGAGAAAAATTGAAAAAATAAAGAAGAGAGAGAAGAGAGCAACAATTGACTTAAAAGGAGTGAGAGAAAGTGATATTTTATTTATTAATAAGAAAATGTCAACATCACCAACTTTCTTTCACATGTGCAATGATATTTATGTCATTTAACCCCAAAATGGCCATAAAACTTCTACTTTATGAACTAGGGACATATAACTTCTAGTTTTATGAAAAATGGTCATATATGAGTATTAAGACTAATATAATTTTACATTAATAGTTTTTAGCCAAAATCTATGCTTAATATCTGTCATTGAAATTAAAGAAATGGCTATGTTCACCATCTAAATCTTGACATTTCATAATCACATCCATGATTTTTCCAATTAATCACCTATTATGCTAATTGGTTGCAAATAGCTAGCCCGAAGCTCAAATTCATTTCTTCATCTCTCTAATTCTCCGTTTCCTTAAAAATCATCTTTAAATTGGTGAAAATTGAGTTAGATAATTTAATCTTTTTCATTTTCCTTTCCATCTTCCACGCTGAGAAAATATGAGATTATGATGTGAATTTTTGGCAAGGGCATCAAAATAATTGTATGTACTTTGATGTCATGATAAGTATACATTCGGATGAAATTATAAAATTTATATCATAACTATTCGTTTTAATTATACATGCAAGAGTGGTGGATGTTGAAGTGAAGCATTCGTCAATAATGGATAAGACGATAGTTGTAAGGGATCGGGTAGCTTATGATGACGGAGAAGACGAGAGTGGAGAAGACGATATGCGATTGTTGATTCTTCTACTTTATTTGGTTTTTTATGTTTAGATTTTTTTTTGCTATTAGTTAAGTTTAGATAGCAATTATATAAAAATGATGTTGTTTTAATCTCCCATGGCATATCAACAAGCCACTTAGAGATCTAATATTTGTGAGCATATGAAAATAAAAATTATTGATCATACAAATTTTATTTTTGAAATTCGTGACATAATTTTTTTATATCTTTTTTATTTTAAATAATTAAGAAATATCTCCTCGATCTATTTACTTTGTTTGAAAGAAATTTAAATATTGATTACGAATACTTTGTATCAGTAATTTTTCTAATCAAGATTTATTTATAAACGTTTGTTATCAATTTTTTATCCACTTAAATTAGATGTATAATTTTACATATTTAGACATAATGTTGGGAAAATAATAAAAGTTTTGATTTGATACCAAAACTCAACTGACTCCAACCAAGTAGATGATTGCACAACATCCTAAGTGTTCTTTCAGCTCGCCTGTTTGAGCTTATAGAGTTTCTAAGACTAACAGGTAAAGTCACAAAAGACAACTGAAGATCCAGCCGAATGAAAATCTCAAACTCAGCTGAACAAGGGTGCACACAACAGAGAAAAGTCAGAGAAGAAAAACCCAGCCGATTAACCAGAAGACTCACCAGGCCAAGCCGAGCGACTGATTCAATGATGTCTAGAAGAAAAAAGATCAAGTTCATCTAAAGACAGCTGCGGAAAAGAAGTAGCTTAAATGACAACTCAACTCAGTGACAAAACCTAGCTCAGAAACATCAACCCAGCTTAAGAGTCACAAACCCAGTTCGATGTTAGAAACCCAGCTCAGTGTCAATGACATAGCTCAGGTCTAAGACACAGCTCAGGTTGAGGTCACAACTCAGGTTGAATCAGCTGAGTTCGAGACACAGCTTAAGATACGTCTTATTTCAGCAGAAGTCAAATAACAACTTGAAATAAAGTTCTGACAGGAATCGTTGATTAGTCAACTGCTAGGCACCTAGATGTCAAGTCTATGACTGCTCTCCGTATGGATTCAGAACGGCTCTTTCCGACGGCTAGTTCTAAACCTTCTCTATAAATATGAGTCTTCCTCACACTTCAAAGGGAGAGTAAAGATGAAAAGAGAGAAAATCAAGAAGAAGAAAGAGCTTTATGAAAGAAGAAAACTATTAGAAATCTCTCTGAAAGATTCATAGAAAAATAAACCTGAACCGATCAATGTTCATCGGTCAGACTACATATTCTATCTCTCATTAGATTATAGGCAGATAATTCTTTCTATTCTTTAAAGCTTAGTTTGAACGAGTTCATTTAACTAAATGTTCTTCATTGTAAGAACTCGTTCATAGTTGAAAACCTCAAACCAAACCCCTCATTACCCAGAAAAGGTTAGGTTATGGTCAGGTTCTTTAGTACCCGTAAACTGAAGGTAAGCTTCAGCTGTGCCCGTAAACAGTCTGATTACTTTTTGATACAGTACGCGTAAACGTGTATCCAGCTCAAGGAACGGAGCTGCAACGCTTGCTGACTGCGCGGAAAGTCAGTGGTATCCTTAGTGAATTACCAGAAGTTTCTGGTCGTGGATGTAGGAGTCATTCTCTGAACCACGTTAAAAATCGTTGATCTTTACTGCATTATTCTTGTTTGTTTTAACTAAGTCTTTAAGCATATTTCTCAAGGTGCTAACTCTGAAGATAAAACAAAGTTTTGAAAATTTAAGTTCAAGACGGTTTTTCAATTCCACCAGCTTCCGCACGTAGACACACACAACTAGCTATGTTTATCCTGCTGTCTCCTAGCTTGGTCAACTACAGCCAGCTCACTCAAAGAATTTTTAATTGAAAAGTTTCTTTACCTTGGTATATTCACCCCCCTCTACACCAAGGTATCCGTCTCGGGACCAACACATAATAAATAAAACAAAAAGCTATTCATATCTTAAATGCAACTGTATTTTTCCATAAAGTTCAACATAATATTAAGATGTATATTTCTATATATTAATGAGTAATTCAACCATACTACTGTTGTGGAACCATGCATGTTGTTATATTTACGTGATAGAGAGCTATTTTTAGTGAGGAATATTCTTGAACATAAGACTGTTATAGAGATGACATAGGTTGGAAGGGAAGAATATAAATTAATTAATGTAGTATGAGTGGTGGTAAAAACGAGGGATGGAGAAGATAATGTATAATTATCAATTCGTCTACTCTACTTTTATTAATTTATGATTTAGGTTTTCTTTGCTTTCAATTAATATATTTGTTGTTTAATTTATACAGATTAAAACGTCGTCGTTTTGATCTCATTTGAAATCCCAACAAGCCACATATAAATTTTGGCACCATAAACTGGAGCTTATGATATTACTGGAAAAAAAATATTAAAATGTGTTCAAACATTAATATGATCCTCATGCATCGCGTGAGTGTAGTACTAGTTAGTCCAAAAAAATTAAACCCCTTTCAATGTGGTAGCAATTTACGATGTTTTGCACGTCCACTTACTGACTTACATAGACATTAAAGACTTTATGGTTCGAAATTGAAATATTATGAATATAATGTTGCCTGACATTCCATTAATTGGAACACGACAATACTGTTAGTACTACGACATCAACATCTATATATATATATTAAAATAAAATAGTGGAATTGAAATCAATTGCAATTCAATTTTGTTAATTATATAAAATTGAAGGTAACAAATTCTACACACTATTTTGTATAAAACATAGCAATTAAAATAGAATTGGGGCAATTTAAAATAGAGTACATTTTTTGAAATAAATCTAAAAATATTTTATAATTTTGAATATGTGTGTTTTGAATTATTATTATTTTGGTTATTATTGTTATTCTCTATAGATTTTTAATCTATAAACTCATTTTATCTTTAAATAAAATATTTTTATTATTCGAATTTATGACATATCTCTTATCCGTGCATTATACGAAAGACAATACTAATATTATTAAGATTGAAATTGCAGAATATATACTGAATCATATTTTGTGACCGATAAATTGAATTAATGACATGACATGAAATAAGATACATACATACAGACGAAACGAAGTATCATTATCCCATTTAATATGAGAAATACACTAGAGAAAATGCCAATTGATCGCATCACATACAAGTGGTCAAATTATTTGGTTAAAATACACGAATTTTACATTATTTTTGGTCTTTTCCACAGCTTTTAAAAGTTATTTATATATATATATTAAATTAACTTTCTTTTGCAAATTATTCACGCGATTCAATTTGGGGGAGATAAAATCTTACTTAGTATCTGGATTTTGCTTGCCCAATTATTTACAGTAATTTTATTTAGAACAACGTCGTTTCTTTTGGCGGTGGAATGTCCATGTCACAAAATTCGATTGCCATGCATTACACGATTTCTCCAAATTGAATTATATGGAAAATTTATTAAAAGAAGAGGTTATTGCCTGTAAATTCACAAATTTTTTTCAAATTCTGAAATTGCACATGAATTTTTTCTTGTGAGTCAATATACATAACCTTTTATTTTTATTTTTATTTTTACAGAGGTCATCGTTTTCTCCCGAATTGAATCACACATGGAGGCCAGAAATGTCACTCTGGACAGCCGGAATGGCCACACGAAACGACGTCGTCCTATTTTATAGGAAATGACGTCGTTTACTCGTTTAGACCAAAATCAAACTCATTTGTCCTCTTTTGCCTCTACGCACAGTTCAATTCTCTCTCTCTTTCTCTCCCTTTCTTGCTCACTTGGTGATGAAAAGATCTAATGTTATAATCGCAGAGACAAAAGAGAGGAAATAATAAGTTTGATTTTGGTCTAAACGACGTCGTTTCCTTTAAAATAGTACGACATCGTTTCGTGTGGCTGTCCCTGCTGTCCAGAGTGGCATTTTCAGCCTCCACGTATAATCCACGCTTAATTCAATTTGGGGAAAAACGATGACCTTTGTAAAATTACAAAGAAATAAAAAGGTTATGTATATCAAAGCACAAAAAAACACACTCATGTACAATTTCATAATTTAAAAAAAGGTTGTGTATTTACAAGTAATAACTCTTGAAAGAAAGTTAAGTTCATGTACATAGAAACATCTTTTGAAGTCTCTAAAAATAAAACCAATAAGTGGATACATTTGGTGTATTTTAACTAATTTAACCCTATAAACATTGATTTTTAAATTTTTATTTATTTCTAACTATAAACCCTTTCCCCGCCTTTTCTGATTTCTGTTCCCCCCTTCACCCTTTCTCTTTTCACTGTAGGTGCTTTCTCCTCCACATTCTCACAGTCCGGCAGGCGGCGCGGCCACTTCCTACTGCTGCCTTTTCAGTTATCTCTCCACTTTCCAGTTCGCGCCGTGGCGAGGGGGCTACTGACCAAATTTTTCGACGAGTCGACTACAGATAGTAGTAAAAAAATCCCTAATTTCGTAGTTACTAAACCTAATAAGAAAATCATCATCTTCTGCATATTCCATCACGCACTCATAGAAATTGAGCTCAAGTTTGTAGATGGCGGCAAAAGTGTTTAGTGGAGCGAATGTATGCATGTCGCGGAGTTTGGTTCCACCGGAGCTCTTCGATGCGCTGCACGACGCGTTGAAGTTCAACGGCGCCCAGATTTTTCTCAGCTGCGATCCCTCGCGTAATGGACCCAACGACTATCACGTCATCGCCTCGCCCGAGCATGTACATAATTTCATCTTCTTACACATTGCGTTAGAATTTAATTGAGTTGTATTTTTTCTGATGTTGGGATAAAATTTTGCAGGAAAAGTTTGAGTATCTTCGATCAAAGGGCTGTAATTTGATCGGTACGTTTGTGAATATCATTTTACAATGTACTCTTATGACAAAATTTTGAATGAGTTTTGGAACTTAGCTAAGTGGAAGACGGCCATTCTTAGGTTTGGATAAAAAAGTAACGACAGGAATATAGCTCTGGTGTCACCTCAATGGAGATTAAGATATATCTGAACAATTTAATTCCATATGTAAAAACAAGATGTTTTGGGGTAATTTTGTATCTTTGAGCTTTGCTTTGATATTATTTATCCTTATTGGACCTCATTCACGTTCTAGGTCTCCTTATCACGGGTAAATTAGCTTTAACTTTAATTGCAAATGAAGGATTCTATTGATTACAGATATGACAACCATTTTGTTGTATTAAGTTAATGACGAACAAAAACAATTAAAAGTAGATTTATCTGAAATTGGAGAACATCTTCCTGTTTTGCTGCACATGTGTAATACCCTAAATAAAACAGTAATCTCTGCCTTCTGAAGCGAAGCCTTTCGCTTAAAAAAATAGAAAATCAGAGTAGGTGTGATACTGCTTTTGATTCTTTTATTTATTTATTTTTCTTTTTTCATTTTTCAATTGAAATTTTTTTAGATAGACGGCATAAAGAAATTTGTTGCCATCTCAACATCTTATTTCAGTAGACGTGTGATCCAAGAGAATATACAAGGTAAAACTTGTTATTATTCATAATGGTTTATTAGTGAATCTTGCGAGGTAGGTTGAAATTTAAACTCAAAATGACTAGTGCTTTCCATCATTTCTAGATGGTTCTCTGAAATTTAATACGTATCCTCTTGAGTAATCTGCAATGTTTTGAGTTTTAGCTGAAACTTGATTATTGCCAGGTCCTCAGTGTGTGTTGTCCTGCACGAAAGAGCGGAGAAAGCTACCTAATCAGGGGTATACTTGTTGCCTTGCACTGGACGGTGTAAATATAGTTGCCTCTGGCTTTGAGATGGATGTAAAGGTACAGTGCCAATTAGCTACTTCCAGTTGCAGTAAAATTAAATAGGGTTAAGAAAATCCCTTCTTTTATTCACGATTAAGTATAATCTACACTCTATGTATGTCAATCTTGTCATCTACAATCAGTTGTATTTTACAAGTTACAACATTGCTTTTGGTGATGGATCCTGATATTTTTATTGTCACGAGACTTAGAATTTAATCTTAAAATAAGACGAAAATGTATAGCACTGAGCTTATGAAGTTAATGTTATTATTAGAAACCTAAAAAAATTTCAATTGTAATGCCTCTCAGGATTATGCTCCCCTTGCGTCCGTACATCTCATTCTTAGCATACCAAACTACAATATCCCTCTAAAAATATCACGTGCTGCAGCTGTTCAGCCATGATAACTTTCTATATTATGTATAATTTTCACATATCTCATAGTTTGATTAACTTTTACAAGCAATTTGCAGAAAAGTTTTGAAATTTCACTCGCATGTGCTGGAAACATTATTTAGGAGTGTGTTCGGCTTGGGAAAAGTAAAGAGTATCGCACCAGTCTTTTCCCATAACTATCGTAAAATTGATTGAAGTCGTAAATGTTACCTATATGAATGCCTTAGTGGACCATGGATATGTATTCGTGCTCGTTTGATAATGTGATGTATGGGCATCTGGAAATAGTAAGAAGCTTTTTTAATTGAGGTCTTTGACATCCATGAATTTAGTAGATCTATTGGTTCTTAACACACAAACACCATGATATCTCTCAGATACTTAACATTTCAATGTGCTCACATTCATCAAGGGTATTTGTAACTTGCCTTCTCAACTTTTGTCCTGCTATATACTTTCTAATTCCGTTTTACATATGCTGCATACAATGATTGCTAGTTTTATCTAAGTGACTTGTAGGCTGGTATTGAAAAGAAGGTTGCTGCTATGGGAGGACAGCTGTCAAAAGCATCATCAGATGTCAGTTTCGTTATTGTCAAGGATGTCTTGGCCCAAAAATACAAGGTTTTGTTTTTATTGTTTATTATTCCAGGCATGGAACTCAATTTTTTAGTAACTTGTGTATGAGGCGTATGAGCGTGGTTGGTTCACATCACAGAAGTGACATTTGCAGTTGCTTTCAGTTTCGGTTTTGCCATTGTCCTAAGAATAGGGAGGAACAAATAAAGAGAGTGAGAGAAAGAAGAAAAAGAAAATAAAAACAGAGTGAAGAAAATATCCACATGATAGTAAAATCCTTTCAGTCTCCTAACTTGTTCTATTTCTTTTTCTCCTTGCAATTTTTTTGCAGTGGGCTCTAAACCAACTGAAAAAACCAATAGTCACAGCAGATTGGCTGGATCAATGTTGGAAAGAGCACCGTGTAGTTCCTCAGGAACCTTACAGGGTTCTTCCTTTTTCTGGAATGACGATATGTGTTAGTGGAATTCCTGCAGGTTGGCAATTTTTTTTTTCTTTTCTTTTGTAACTACAAAAAAAAGGGTGACACTTGTCTTCTAATGTTGAATTTTTTTAGATGAACGTAAGGAAGTCGAGAAGCTTATCATACAAAATGGTGGCAAATATTCTGCTGAGCTGACCAAGAGATGCTCTCATTTGATCTGTGATATATCCTGTCTTTCTGTTTTTGTTCTTTTGGATATCAACTTACCCGCTTGTTTGGTGTTAGCTAGTTCAACATTATCTTGTCTGAGGTCAGAATCGGAGTTTTAGTTATGTCATTATTTTTGTTAATCTCTGGGTTCAACTCTTTCCACTGTGTTCCTTAGGCATTAAATCTCGTTTTTTTTGTAGTTTCTTTCTGAGCGTTTCTATTGTTAGATTAAAATCTTTTTGCATGTGATCTAATGGTCCACAAATTTTCTATCTATAACTATCAAATGCCTTCTCCATTTTTTCTGTAATTTGTTGATGCTTTATTTGTCTCACTCTATAAATATAGGAGTGTTGTGTGATTAATATTAGCTATGCTAGCATGAGACTCTTAACCTTTATGTTTACCTTACACTCAGCATATAATCTTGGATATTGGTGTCCTTAATTTTTCGAAAGCTCCTGAAGGTGACAAGTATAAGGTTGCAAAAAGATGGGGCACCGTATACATAGTTAACAGGAAATGGTTTCATCAGTGTGTTGCCAGAAGAGGTACAATCTCGTATAATATATCTGCAGCATTTATGCTTCAGTTTTCAATGTGTAATCTGTCTACTGGAGTAGTTTTTTGATGGATCCTGACACCGATTTTGTATTTCCCTCATGATTATGGTCACATGGATAAATAGCATGCCTTATTGAAGAGTCCTTCCCCGTTCAACATTCATCTTCTGTGAGTATTTTAACAACAATGGAGCATCATCGTGCTCAAGGCAAAGGCACCAGAAGTTTGCAGTGTACTTCATCATCTGTGCCCACTGCCTCAGAATCGGACATCAATATTTCTTCTCAGGATTTGGAGCCTGATGTTGAAAATCTCCTGCCAAACATCCCTTCCACATCTTCTGAGGTTCCTCTCATATCTAAAGAGGGGAATGATCCACCTGCTGATAGGCAGAAAAATGATTCTGATTTTGCTCGATGCGTTGCTGATGATTCTCAAAGTGAGAATGATGATCTATACTTGTCCGAGTGCAGAATTCTACTCGTAGGCTTTGAGGCTTCTGAGTTACGGAAGCTAGTCAACATGGTTCGCCGGGGTGGGGGCTCTCGTTATATGTCCGTTAGGGAGAAATTGACTCATGTGGTAGTTGGAAATCCATCGGAGAAGTAAGATACTTGAGCATATGAATGAACTGCTTGTTTCAGTATATATATTACTATATCAGTTTTAAGTAAACAAGTTTTCAATCAACTTCAGAGTGAATATTGTTTGCCCTTTTATGTACAACACACTGAAATACCTCATCCTTTTTGTACAAAATAACTACCTATATTTATATATTTTGTTTTTCCAAACTATTTCCTAAAGACTAAAATGTATTTCAAGTTTTCATATATCAAAGTGAAGGAGGAATGTCCTACATTTCAATTCCATTGTCCAATTAAAGTTTTAATGTACAAAACCATATATCCAGAGTAACGTGTTTGCAGAAATCGTTCATTTCTCATCAATATCATACTGACTTCTTTGTGCGAGATGGATGCAAATTTTGCTCAGCATCTTTGTTGTATGCTAGGTGGATGGAAATCTAGATGTGTCTGTAAGCAGATTACATGTCAATCTTGAACATGATGGAAATGTTATATTGACATGGAGCACCATCTCATGAGTTTTGGAAATAGTAAGGTGTTTGCCATTTGATGTAATATCCTTGGTTAGGTGGTCTTTTATAAGATTGCAATATCTACTAAGTACATCACTGCTTGATCTGGACTGCTAATTATCTAGAGCAACTACCTTGTTGTGGTTGACAAACTTGTAATGGTTATCAAGAACGGATATAATGCATGGCCTATTATTCAAGTCAAAGAATGTGCAATCAGTCACTTGGCCACTAATTTTATCATGGTGTTATGCAGCGAAATCAAGGAAATAAGGAGTCTTGCAGCTTTTGGAGTGATTAATATTGTCAAAACGTCATGGCTTGAAGAATGCACCTTTAAAAAGAAAGAGGTCCCTGTGTTTCAGGGTCACATTGCTTATGATTTAGTTCTTCCAAAAGGTCCCATCTGGTTTTGAACTATCAGCTCAGTTATATGATACTCTTCTTCATTTAGCAGTTTTAAAAACCGTCCTTTACCCTATCCACAGATTCTGTAGTCTTTAATGGGACTACTGCAGCTGGCATGGCAAGTTTGAAAGAGGGGAAATCCTCTGGTTCTCAGCTTGTGGATAATGACATCGTGGTGAACAAGAATTCTCAATCAGATTTATTATTTGGTAAGAGTAGATAAAAGCATTCATCACTATAAGCAACCTCTCTGAATATAATGCTTCAAGTTGTTTCATGTTTCTCTAGGTTTGAAAGAAGATGCTAAGCTGAAGGTGCAAAGCAGATTGAACAATGGCATTATACATATAAAATCTTCATCTGTATTTAAGGGGAAGCTCTTCCATTTTTCAAGTACTTTTCCTGAAGAACAAGTAAGCCGATCTGTTCATTGATTTAAAATTATACTAGGGCCTCATAGCTCCTTTTCCCTTTCCCCCATAGTATCACTGTTGACTTTTTGAATTTAAAATCTCACGGTCATGTTTGACTTCAATTCAACATTATTTTAAGTCTGAATTATGAATGTAGTTCATATTCAGATACTCAACCTCTTGTTCCCTAACATATTATTATAAAATATGATGGAGATTTTGCAGTTCATATTCAGATACTCACTCAAATTATTTGGATGGATCAGTTTAAATGAACATTAATTAATTTATTTCTGTAATTTTCAATTATTTGCAATGCATGTAATTCGATATCACTTTGAATACAACCAATTTATGAAGGAGCTTTCTAAGAACTTACCAGTAAGAGCATCAATGTCTGAAAATGAGTCTTATTTAATCTCTGTCCTTGATTAGTTTATCCTACATAGAAACCTAAATATTTAAGGGGGAAATATTGAGTATGGAAGCACAGAAAGGGAGCAGGTCAATATAGCGTGGAAAATCAAACTGATTTTTGTCCACTGAATATAAATAGGAATTATGATATATGTTCACCTGCAAGCTGAGGCAGACAGAAAGCATCCAATTATATTGGTGTGAATAAAGAAGCCTGCTTTATGACCCTATGCTAGACGGAATGCAAAGTATTACTTATAAAGCTTGTTTGTTCACGGGCCTTTGCTGCTATTTGTTATTCTTTATTGGTTTATTCTTTTAGGTTTTAGTAATTGTATCAACCTAAGTTTGTTATTCTTTTTTTGACTTCATGATTTTCCATCCAGAGACCAGAAATAGTGACGTGGGTTAGTAAAGGTGGTGGCGAGGTTGTTTCTGATCAAAACAGGAAAAATGTGCACTTTATTGTTGAGCGCCATGGTGTTTCCTGTCTGAGCCATACATCCTGGACTTATATTACCACTCATTGGATTTATTCTTGTTTAGAGGTACTAATCCTTGCTCTATTTAATTAGCATATTATGGCTTGCAGTTAAATCTTGAGACAGTAGACAGTAACTTGCTTGCTTACTGCAAAATAAAATCTAGTCATATTCGTAAAGACCTTCATGGCCGTGCTGAGTTTATTCATTCTGTTAATTGATATTGCTCCAATTATCTCTCTCATTTTATAGTCCTTTCTCCTGCAGAGAGTGGATAATGATTGATATATTTGCTAAATTATTTATCAAAGAACTGCATTTAGTTCTCCCTAAAAACATATGATAACATGGAGATATCTTTGACTTCTCCTAGTATTAACTGTATGATTTTGTGAATGTTACCGGTATGCTATGAATTTGCCTGGAAGTACTGCTACTAAATCTACATATGCTTCTCACACAGAGTTGTGGTTGTGAAATTTGCTGGTACTCTGTGCTCTCTCAATCGCCCAAAATATTTTTGATAACAGTTGGTCTTCAGAAACTTTATGTGTTCTCTCATGCATTCCTTAACACCATCTCTCAGAAAATAGTATCATACTGGCATTTCTTAATCCATTTGTAAACAGGATGTGGAAAAGCTAATGTATTTGAAACTTTATTATTGAAGGAGCAATCTTTGCTGGATATTAGCAGTCACATTCTCTATTCTCCACTTCCATGCAAAATTCCATTACCTGGATTTGAAGGATATCGCCTCTGTGTTTCGGGGTATGGCATGAAAGAAAAAGAGCTGTTAAGAAATTTGTGCTATGTTATGGGGGTGAAGTACGCTGAGAAACTTACAAAGAAAGTGACTCATCTATTAAGTAAATTTGCGGATGGTCATAAGTATGAGGCTGCTTGTAGATGGGGAATACATGTAGTTACAGCTGATTGGATATATGAATGCGCCAAGCAGGTTGTTGTAGCATCTTTATTTCCCTTTTCCTCAATCTGTTTTCATTCATACATTTTAGTTTCCTAACTCAGTTGCTCTTCATACTGAGACAGAATAAAGTTGTTGATGTGAAAGTGTTTTTCCCCAAAGAGCTTACTTCTCAAGACAGGCAAGAAGGCTCATATTTTATGAGCCAATATCCTACTCACTCTGATAATATTACATCTGGAGATGTCGTCTCTCGATACCTGAGTCAGCCACAGGATCTGAGAAATATGCATACTATTGATTCCTCGGTTGTGGCAAGAGATAATGAAAATTATTCTAGTGGTAATAAGAGGGCAAGATTATTAGGAAATGATAGTATAAAGCATTCTTCTTGTGACTCCACATTCGACAATTTTGTCAGTAGGGCGAATCATGCAGAAAACAATGTAACTGAACATAATAGGCAAAATTCTTCTGTAGATCCTGATGTGGCTGCAGCCATAGAGGATTTGTTGGAGCAAACAAGCAAGGTAAATTTGTGATCTCTCATTTTCTTGTGAAAAGGTTGCATGTTTTCTCTTGTTCTAAATGGCGTTTTTTATTAGATTCAAGATCTGAAGTCCCAGGAGACAAGTGGTTGTCATGAAAATGTATCCTTGTCAATTTTTTCGAATTCAAAGTTATTTAAGTGCAAATTGTTGCCCTGAAATTTATCCTTGATTACGAGCAGTTTCTGTCTTCTAATCCTACAATGCTTAGTCAAAGGCATGCTGCTTCCTCTTCCGAACTAGGACCGTCAAAGCAATGGATAAACAGGTATCTTGCTTTTTCTTTGAGTGGTTTACACTTCTGATCTTGTGGTTCTCATCTCAGTAGATTGCAAATTCAGAGCACCTTTTGTAGCTTCTGATCTCTGTTGACTAACTGCCTTTGCTGCTGAATTGTCTTTCATTATACATTGTGAGGCGCCAAGTGATGGAAGATCAGGGAATTTGGTCATTTTCTTGGTATATTGGTCTTTCACATTTTGTGGATCTTTCCCTCTCTCATATTCTTGAAGTATTCTGAGGAATGGCTTCATAGACTTAGATTAAATTTACATGATAGGATACTTTATTTAGATATATTATTTCCATCAAATGATTTGCGGACTATATGTCCTCAATTAAAAGAATGTGTGCTCTCACTTCCTGGTTTCTGAATGGCTGCAACAATTTTGTCCTCTTAGTATGATCTCCCAACTGCTTACTTCTGTAGTTGGAACTACTAACCTTAGTCACTACTAATGAACTCTGGTTTTATGCTTTGTTCTCTCCCTTTCAGTCTCTCTCAAGCATTCATGTGAAATTCAATTGTAGATTGGAAGATCACATTCACTAAATAAATAAGCTCCTTTTGGGGAAAATTGCACAAAAAGTAACTAATAATAGTCTAATACCTCTTACATTAAATTCACTAACTTTCAATTTGTATCAAAATGGATAATGATTTGTACTTATGTATCAACGGTAATTCCTTTTCATTTTTTCAACCAACTTTATCCCATGTGGCCTACAAGAGGAAAGTGTTTTTATGTTAGAGTAGAAGTACCAAGTATAGAAATTGCTAGAAAATTGAAATAACTATCGATAATACATAAATAAGAGTTCAATATCTCTTTTGATACAAATTAAAGTTTAGTGCGTAATCAAATACAATTATCTCGCTCCTCATGTTATATGTCTTGCTGACTTTAGATTGATTTGTTTCTTGATAAACTGGGATTATAGAGCATCATTTTTTTTTAAATCAAGGACCACTTTTTAATGATAAACTTTAGCACTCAATAATAATATAAAGAGATTTTGTTGGCGCATTTGTTAAGTTCATGAAATTCCAAAATCTGTACCAGGCTTGAGGGCATCTAATTGTGTTTGGTTTTGGTATGGCAATTGTTTTTGCACAGTTCTTGGTTATCCACTAGATCCAATTCAATCTAGGAGTTCATTATTTTGAGGTGAAATGAGGGTCAAAGAATATTGAATAGCACAATGATACTGCAATAGGTGGTTTTGCTGCACCTGTAGCAGCAATGACGCTCGGGTTTGACCTCTTACTTTGAGTGCCATTGACCGGTTTAATCCAGGCAAATAGCTTTGGCCTTGATCCTAATCGAACCATGAATCCTTATGAGGTTTTCGCCCTTGGGGTTTTACACATGAGGGTTTTAATGAGGCCCAGCTTTGAAGTATTGTTGCTGTAATACTCGAAGTTTAGGATCTTTTCTTTTTTCTCTTTAATAATAGAACTTATTTACCTAATCGAACCACGATCCAACTTGACTACTCGAGCACCTAACTCAGTGATTCACTCATTTCCTATATTAGATCCCTATGATAGGAGATATGATTGATTTATGTATTCTTTTTCATTTTTCCCCATACATGTGAACAGTCGAGGTTTGTATACATGTCTAATGATCTTCTTTCAATTAAATTGGCCAGTTCTCTTTGTTCCAATTTAGACGAAAAGGATGCTGATCCCTCTGATGATGGTGCGCCAAGGGGATTTTATGATGGTTTTAGTGAAACGCAGACTGATTCTCAGGTTTCTGCCATATGATCTCTGGTTTTTCATACTAACTGGAATCGATCCTTTATACTCCTAGTACTGTAGTAGTTGGCTTTTACAATCTTAACAATGGAGAGGTTAGGGTTTGTATCGAAGTTTTTTGTATGTGCTGATTGCTGGTTGGTTTGCTTGTATCATATTTACCTGCAGGTTGTTGGTTATGAAGAAGACCTATCGGGTAGGCAAATGCTCATTGATCGAGCGAGAACGAGAGGAGCATGACCTGAGTCATAGTGGTAAATAGTGGAAGTTTAAGCTTTGCTGACGAGCTGCGAGTTGATAGAACCAGCACCAGCACTCACAACAAAAAAAAAAAAAAATGGATGGCATGATTAACCCGAGAGAAAAAGAAACGTTCAGCAAAAAAGTGTGTAAATCTGATCAGAAAATCATAAAAGAAAGCTGAAAATGTCCAAACATTCTCCTATGAGTTGCTGGTAAATGTTCTCTCTTTGCTTTAATATTTTTCAGATTTGCAGCTCTATAGGTGATGTGCTTCAATGTTGTAATTTTGATCGTGTTGTACAATATCATATATTGATCTTGTAATTTTGAACCTTTAGTTGCACACAATGACATTATATTACCTATAAAAGAATCACTATATTCGGATATTATTTTCAAAGAACTGACAGTAATCACAAAGTGAAAATAAAATGGTTGAATAAAAAATAAAATAACTAGAAACAGTAATCACAAAGTGAAAATAAGTAATTCATTTAAGGAAAAATTATAATTTGATGTGGGAATTTTGGGTCTTTTAAAGAAGATGTGATTATTGTAGGGGTGCACAAATTATTCCAAACACCGAAAATTGAATCGAACCATAACCGATTTTTTTGGTTATTTCGATTATTTCAGTCTGTTCGGTTTTAAAAAAATTTAATTTTGGTTTTCGGTTTCCTTTTCGTCTTTCAGAAATTAAAACTGAATAAATCAAAAATCAAATTATGTTTTAATTTTATGCCCAGAGGTCCATTACTTAATTTGTGGCCCATAAGCCCAAAATTCTATACAAGGTTTAAAACATACAAAAAATTTAATTCTTCAATTGAAATCTGATAAAAGATCAATTGAACGAAGCCATGGTCATCATATAATCCGTGCGTACCATTGAACTTGTCATTTTTTTTTTCTAACATGACATTGAGTGGGATGGAAGAAGTAATATTTAATTGTTTATTTATTCTTTTTAGGTTTTTAGCGTTTTGGTGATATCTTGTAAGGTATATATTTTTATTCTTTTTCTAGAAACTTTCAAGATATATCTCTTTATTCTTAAAAGTTGATAGATTAAAAATTATATAATGAAAAAAAACTGATTTTTTCTTTTGGAAAAACCGAAATAATCGTTTGGTTATTTTGATTCGGTTTCGGAAATAAATTTAGTCCGGTTCTCAGAAATTCGGGTTTTCAAGGCTAAAACCGAATTGAAGACCCTTAACTATTTTTACTTTGGTATGTGAACTTATGATCTGAATTTTACATGCTTTTAAGAAAAAGGGTAAATTATCTAAAATTACCCATTTTGCCTACTTATTCTCTAAAATATCCTATTTTTTCAATAATGTCATGAAATTATAACCTCTATCTATTTTTTATTAACATCAGATTATTTCTCTAAAAAATTAAATAGATGTCGGAAGTTTCCCAGCTGCATAAAAAAGCATCTGGCGCCATCTTTCAGCTATAACTTCCTAATGCAAGGATATAAATGTACACATTAAAGCAGATCTACTAGATGACTATCTACAAAAAGTATGGGATAATGCTTGATATGATTAGCTGAGATATTTTAATACGTATAAAGAATTAATATTGTGTTTGGTATGATGTATTAAATTCTCTGCAAAACATATTAATTATGGTAAAATGGTGAAATTATAGTAATTTATTCTTATATTCAGTTGCAGTATTATTTATACCACCTCATAGGTGGTGTTAGATAATAACAACAATAGATATAATTCAACGGGCCCGAATTTTATAAAGGACCTCATACTTTGTACCGAACAAGATATTAGGGTGTAAAATATATATTATACACCCTAATCACCCATAGCAAACAAGCCCTCAAACTATAACCTCTATCTATTTTTTATTAACATAATCGTTAATTTTTTAATTATTATGTACAGATCATCGACATGTCATCCATATAGATAATGATGATATGGAATTGGTATTAAAATTACTAGTAAGTAGCCCGTCGAATCTCGACGGAAAATAACTTATATTTTGATTTACGCATATACATTTTAAAATAATTTTATATTTAGAAGTTGTGATGTTGTTTGCGTATAATTAGGAATTTGATCGGGTACTCATTCATTAAGTATTTTCCAAATTTGAATTTATTTAGAAATTTTCTACATATATCTCGACATATTTTCGTCCTAATCTCAATTAAAATAGTGACTTTACTATATATACTCCTCTAAAACTCATTGGCTAATTCTTGATAAAAATCTGAACATTACAAAGTTAATATTAACTAAAATTAGTAAAAATCCTTCTTTTATATCTATTTGAACCGTCTCGTTAGTTTATGCTAAATTGATATCCCTAATCTTAGCCAAAAGGCCGAGAAAGATATATTTACATCTTCAAATCTTTTTTTCTTCTTCTTCTTTTAATTATCTATCCATACATTTGATTTCATGTGATATACATATTCTAGCAGGCACTAATTGAAAATCTCGTCCTAATATCGATTAAAATAGTGACTTTGCTGTACATACTCGTCTAAAATCCGTTTGGCTAATCTATACCTGTTATAAAAAAGCATTGTTTACAAAATTTGATTTTCCTATTATGCCCTTATTATAATATTTTATTATTAGTATCTAATATCATATGATTATTTTATGTTTGACATATATATATATATATATATATTATTAAAATCTATTAATATTACGTGCATCGCACGTAACACTCTACTAGTACTCAATAAAAATATGAACACTACAGAGTTAATATTAACTAAAATTAGTAAAAATTCTTCTTTTTATGTCTATTTGAACCGTCTCGTTGGTTTATGCTAAATTGATATTCCTAAATCTAAGCTAAAAGGCGGAGAAAGATATATTTATATCTTCAAATCTTTTTTTCTCCTTTTTTTTCAATTGGTTAATGATGTGATTAGTTAGAAATGGAAGATAAAAATATAGAAATTAAATGCACGTGTTTCTATCTATCTATTAATTTTGATATGACAACTCTCACCGGAAATTTCAAGGAATTACAATTACTTAATAAGAAAGAAATTAAGTTGGATGAGCTAAGACACCTCCTAAATTTAATCGGATACTGACGTTAAAATATATGCATCATAATTGAAGTGCAAATAACAAAAACAATTCTTATGTGTCTAGAAGAGCAAAAGTTGCCGTACTATTTGAAACCGTAAAATTAACAAAGTTTCATAACTTTCTAGGTCTTCTTCTCATGGCGAAACACAAAATAATTACAGCTGATGACCATGAAAATTTTATTGAACATTCAGATTTATATATAAGCATAAAAGTAAACATATGCAATTCCATGAATAAATCAATGGGAAAATATAATAAGAAAACATATGCATCGAAAAGAAACATGTCTTTCAATAAAAATAGAAATAGGAATGGGGAAAGAGATTAATTAAAAAATTGAATATATACGAATATGGGATTCCTATGAATGGAAAAAGAGTTTATTAGGTTAATTATAAAATATAATATCTATAAAAATAGGAATTGGAATAGATGTTGATATATCCAATGCAAACTTATAATAAAATAAAAATTATTAGATTAGAATATATGAATATATGAATTAAAATTAGACAAATTATCATAAAAAGGGAAAATTGGAATGGAGAATCGAGGAGGAGCTACGTTTATTAGTGTTTAGTAATAGATTATTTATGAGCTGAAGCTTGTTGTATGACTATTCTTAATTCGAACTAGGAATTTGTGATTTGAAAAATGGCAACCGTTGATTCCAATCCATGA
The DNA here is from genome assembly GCA_031470985.1 of Agastache rugosa. NCBI lineage: Eukaryota > Viridiplantae > Streptophyta > Magnoliopsida > Lamiales > Lamiaceae > Agastache > Agastache rugosa. Next base: position 36,204,016 of record CM062602.1, on the reverse strand, counting down.
AAATGTTGATAAGCAATCCAAGCACACTAATCAGACACTCAAATTGCAAAAGTTATAGCCAACTGGCAACTAGTAAAACATCAAACCCCGACTGCGATCTGACGTGCCGGAGCTCAGAGCTACTGACAAAATATTCCGCATTTGAGTCACCGTAGAAGGCAACTCTACCTGCACACAGTATATCTACTAACATTCCATTTATTTATCATCTAAAAAAATATTCAAACTGAATAACTCAAAAGGTTTATGCATGTTGCAGTCATTTCTCATTGTCAAACCATGTCCATCTACGTCATCTAAACCTTACAAATAAATCTCTCTCTCTCTCTCTCTCTCTCTCTCTCTACACAAGGCCATTCTCAAACTCATGTACTGTATTAAAGCAACACAACTCAAGCTTTTCTCGATAGTAATAATATTATAAAACTCAAACTAAATGAACAACAAAACTTTCTTACATCTTCCGTAGCTGCTGTAGATAAGCAGTGTCGTCTCTCACGCGTGAACATTGGCAGCATATCCGAGGTTCACCCGTTACCCAGCTCTGAACCATCAGACTGATTTAAATGTGTGTTATCTTTAAGCAACCAACTTCTCACGAAATTCTCCAAGTCGGAGTTAGAGCTCCCGTGGCCGTTGCATCTATAATTGCTTGTAGAAGAGAACATAAGCCTGGTCATGCAAAACTTTGCTTGTGCTGATGGTAGTAAGAGACGCATCATCAAACCGCAGCCACTGACCATTCGGGTAACGGACATCAGCAGTATAGTGCCCTTTCGATGCTTCCCTCCCATGATGTGTTACTGTGGCGACGAGTTCATACCTCCGGCCCTGCATAAGTAATTGATATGATAACTCTTGAACTTCTCTTTTTCAAACAGCCTTTTTCTTGTATTTGGTTAAGTATATGTATTACTGATGAAAAATCGCAACGAAAAAAGAAAGGGTTGCATCACCTCCTAAAATAAAATTATGGGAAATTGCAAGTATATATGTTCAACAGTTCAAAGCAAAGATAACAACATGCAGAGGAAATTATATACTATTTAAAGAAAAGTATCGATCTTTACTATTAAGTTTTGCCTTATCGGAATATCACCCCTGCATAAGAATTATGTACAAGACCTCCCTAGAATGTATTTGGTCATGAGTCATGTAGCAGCACTGAAAATAAATCTAGTGTAGCTTAGGCAATAGTGGAAAATAATTGGTATAAGAAGATAAATTCGACGTGTTTATTCAGATTCATTCTTAATACCATGTTCTATTTGTTTAAATTGAAAATGCAAATTGCTCTCCAATCAATCTAAATATTCTATACTTCATGGATGGAAGCCCATATTCAAACATTCAACATTTAGAGAACCAAGCGGCGAGAGCAAAGATCATTACACTTCATTTGTAGGGTACGAGATTACGAGGTGCAATATATCAGAGGCATCATTGCAACATGGAAACTATATTGGCTTCAATTATCATCCTCTCAGGAACCATGAATTCGATTATCAAGATTCAACTCAATGATCACAATTATCATTAACAGGAAGCTCGTGAAGGATTCAGAGAAATAATACCTCCACATTGGATGAACCGAGCAGATCACGGCTCAATACCAGTTCAAGAGGGAAACGTACAGCCTTGTGCAATTTAGTGCTACCATGGCTGCTATAGCCAAAGCGCTTCAGATGTAGGATCATAATCTTCGGAAGTGCGTGTATGTTGACAGACTTCCTGGCAGCAACGACCCCAACCTGAAATTTCATGATATATTGTCACAATTAGTAAATTTTCCCATAACCCCATGAACTAACTGTGTACATAGAGCAAACAGGAAGGCTTTGTTGCTGAAACCAATCACAGCCATAAGCCAAAAAATAACACAAAAGGAAGTAAATAGCATAGTAGGGCTATGTTTGGTAGCCTATATAAGGGCCCGATTGCATACATATTTGGGCTTATACACTTGTTTGGTAGGTCACATTCCTAATCTTGCAAGCCCTTGATTATATTGAGCCCGTTCTTAAAACATTGTTGCTCTTTGGAATACAGAACTGGCCCCTATGGTCCGATACATATCAGCAGTTCAACAGTGCTACCGATTAGAAAGTAAAAAGACGTAATTACCCTTCAACACTTCCAGTATTCATCGTCTCCTCTCTATCCTCCCTCTCTATCCTCCCTCTCTTTCTCTCTTCTATTTGCAAATCATCTTCTCCTCTCTCTTCTCTCTCTCTGTCCTCCCTCTCTATCTCTCTCTATATTTTTTAGTTGAAGAAAGAGATCGAGATCCACAAGACACGATTTGGTATTGATGGAAATCCAGACAAGATCTATGGTATTAATTCGATGGTGAGAGTGAGGGAAAGAACTGTGCCAAAAGGCCAAAAATTGAAGTCTCGTAATGTAAAAATCAAATTGAAATGGAGTGATGGAGTAGAGAGAGAAACAAAAAATGAGAAAAATTTGATCGCACTAGTTTGTTGCCTCTGATTCGGTGCTACCACCTCTGGTTCATCTTTGAAACCTCAAGTAATGATATTTCCCCAGTTTTGAAGAAGTGGGTGAGGATATTTATGTGCGGTTTTTCTTCTCCTCACCGAAGTCTGTTGGTTTGTCAACGAGTTGGTGGTGAATTTCTCCAGAGGCGGCGTAGATAAGACATCGGAAACCAGAGAAATTCGAGGAACTGGGTTTGAGATAGAGATGAGAGGTGATACAACTCAAAGTAAAATGGGGATGTGAATATCATTCTTTCCCACATGTGTTGATTATTAATCAATTCTTGAGACATGTGTCAACAAATTAAAATAGGATGTGTATATTGTACATGGTTCTAGATCTAATCTACCAAAAGAAAAGAGGAAATTTAAATTATTTTATATTTTATTTTTTTAATTATATATTGATGGTGATAGGGTTATAAACGTAAATTACAAATTTAATCTTGACTTTAACTTATTTACCAAACAACTAATTCATGATATCTAACATTCCATATCTTATCTATCAAACACAAAGATACGATACCAATCATACTTTATCTATAATACCTATCTTAATTTAAGCTATCCTGTCATATCTTAACATGCCTACCAAACGAGTCCTAGATGGATAAAAAAGTAATGAATCTCAAATAGTATATATGGTGTAACTCAAAGAATACCTACCCTAACACTATAAAACACAACTTAAAGAAAACATAGTACAGCATAAAGTGCGATAAACATGGAAACCACGTGGAAATTGAATATTTTCATCAAGAACTCTTCAATAGATAAGTGAACACTAAATAAAATCAACCTGGCAGGAACATGTTAGTTCACGAACAAACTCATAAAGTGCAATAAAATAAAATTAAACAATAAATTAATTAATTAGCATATCACCATAATAATATGATATAGCAAGTCAACTTACTTTTCCTGCTGTTGATGCCCGGTACTCATCAAGTGGTTCTGGGGTAGAAAATAAACGAAGAGCCTCTTCAATAGTTCGAGTACCTTCATCAGAGATATCAAGATGGAGTAAAAATAATGGTTGAACAGTGGCAGAATCCCTCTTGCCTGTCCATAACAAACATAATAAATCAGAATAATCAAAACTGTAATCCAAATGGTTATCCAAAGAAGATTACATCTGAGAAGAACTATTGATAGAAAACAAAAGGGATGAGGCCCCACACAAAGAAACTTGGACCATTCATTGAACTATGCAAAACCAAATCAACAGTCACACACAAACACACAAAAAGCATGGACATCCTAGCTTTTGTTATAGGATTAGCTGTGCAATCCTTATGTATTTAATGATTCAATAAAACAGTATGGGGGCAAAAGAAGTAAACTGCTGCATGAAAAGGTACAATGTTCTAGCCATTCAAAGAATAGTGTTTTATTTGTTTAGCAACCTGAGGTCATCAGGCCAATCAAACACTTCAATAAAGACTTTTTTGTAGTCAAAAGTGGCTAGTAACTACTTCAAATAAGAGTCAAATAATATGCATTCCAGTCTGAAGAACTTTCCTAGATGTTATAGATCAGGGTGCTTCAAAGTGAAATTTTTGTTATGAGAAAAACTTTCTTCCTGTGAAGCGATACTAATAACAATGCAGCAAGAGAGGCACTTGCCGTGAATAATCACAACTCAGTTAAATAGCATGGTAATGAGCAGGCCGCAATGAAAGGATGAATAGTTATCATCGTGTAACTTGCCTCTTGCCTTTACAACACTGCGCAGCTCTCCGCCAAAAATTGAACTGAGCTCTGAAGTGACAAAACTCTGTGTTCTTGTCACTGCAGATTTATTCTTAGGGCCAACTGTCTCCCACTCGTCATCTTCTGATGTGGAAACTAGAGTTGGATTCCTACCGTCCAAGTGGGACTTCCCTCTAAGCTTCAGCAGTTCATCATGCATTTGATCCATAATAAAGCTTAAAAACTCTTGTGCATCTTCTTGCCTGAGAAGGATGGTAGGTACATCAGATTATTTCTCTAAAAAATTAAATAGATGTCGGAAGTTTCCCAGCTGCATAAAAAAGCATCTGGCGCCATCTTTCAGCTATAACTTCCTAATGCAAGGATATAAATGTACACATTAAAGCAGATCTACTAGATGACTATCTACAAAAAGTAATCAATTTCATGACCATAAGAAGACTTTGCTATGAAAATTTTACGTGGTAATTTCTTGATACACATACATCACGTAAAAAAAATAAACTGTTTGGAAAATAACAAAGTCATCCGAAAAGGAAACAAAGAAGAATGAGTTAGAGAAACAGACCTAGGCCTGCCTGATGTATTGCACGATACATCAGGGGTAAATTTTCTTAATACCACTTCAAACATTGTAGGGTTAAAAGGCCTGCCAGCTTCAATTTCAACGCTATCTTTCTTCTTTATATTGGTTCCACCAACCACATCAAACTCACTAATGAACTCAGCAAATGCAGTTAATGTTGGATATCCAACCTAAGAACAGAAATTTATACCTTCTCAATGATTGAACTGTTGAAAACATCCACTTGCTAGTGCTATACTAAAAAAAACGATTTGACATGTAAAACAGCAAACCTTTGGAATGTTCTGCTTTCTTAGTCCCAGTAGAAGCTGAACAAATGGAGAGCAGGCTAAAAGAGCTTGCAACGTTGCATTCAGGAAACACAAATTCCCAGAGTTGATCAATCCACGAGGTTTTATATCTTGAGCATCTAAAGCAGGAATATCTGTCTTCAGATGAGCCTCCTTATGATGAGTTTCAACAGCAGAATCATTTAGTGTACCATTCAACTTTATGCCTTCATAATCCCGAAATTCTGGGATAGCTCTTCCATCTATCTCGTCATTATCATCTGATAATTGTAGAACATGAAACTTACTTCCATCAACTACTTCAATTCCATGAGGATAATGAATAGAATTGTGAACATTCCCATTCTCTGACGGAATAGGCAAATTTTCAGTAGCTGATTTCTCAACGGGTTTCTGATCGACCTTCTGGATGCTACGGGGGTGTGTGTCTCCAGGTCCACTAGAAGAAACAACCTGTCTGTCAGGTATATCACTAAAGCTACCAAACATCAATCCCAGATTTGGGATATTGACTGACGATTCTTTCCTTTCTTCAGGTTTATGGGCATTGGAAGGTTTTTGATTCAGCAAAGAACGGGTTTCATCCTCTGAAAATGACCCAAAAAGCAATACCTGCAGAAACCAAGTAGCACATACAGGGTTATTCGGCACAGCCGCACAGAAACAGCCAAAAATAATTAATGTTCTTCAAACTCTAGGCGCAAAGCAAAACAAGCATATATATTAAATATAGAGAACATGGAGTCAAGTCTATGTTCTGAATAAATCTGTTCTACAAATATATATCACAGTGAACATGATACAGATAAATTGAGTGAAGTGAGATATATAGTAAAAGGTTTAGTTATTTTCTTCATACCATTCAAGCTCTAAATTACCAGAAAATCTTTCTCTAGAATCAAATATTATAAGGATTTTTTTTTTTAATTTTCATAACTCTTTTTTACATATCTGAATGACTATAGCAAGATTATAATCTAAATTTAGAAAACCTCTGTCTGAGCTACTTTTTAAATAACCAAAAAACGCCATATACTTTTCGAATACCAACCACCAAGATTCACGGTTTTGCTCCGATATAAGAATGTTTGACATTCCATATGCATTCAAGATATTAGGAAACTTCCTCAGTGACAAGTCCAAAATTTGTAAAGGCATTACTATATTTCCAGTTGGTACAGCCCCTATTATATCAAGATACAAAACGAGGCGAATGCAGCCAAATACTAGATTAATTTCAGAGTAAGCCTCCATCGAACTGAACTAAGTATAGTCTGTGGGTGACAGACTTCACATTTGTAGTCAATTGGGGAAAAGAACAGATCTTTCCGATAACATCCTACTCCATATCCAAAACATTAGAGAACCAACAAATCAAAATTATAATTTTTCATAAAAACACATAATTAAGCAAACTAAATAGCTAAACAGTCAAGAACCACATAATTCACACAGCACTCTGCAAAAAAGTTCGCAGAACCAATCAAAATAACAGCTTGGCTAATCTTGAAGATCCCAAATCAAACCACTCAGAATCATACACAAATTAAAGTAAGTTGAGTCTACAACTCGAAAAAGGCTGAAAAAATCAGACCTTGGAAGGATCACTCATGGTGGGAAGCAGCAATGAATCCAGTAACCTATCAAAACTTATGATAAAAATTCTTGTAATATGAAATAAAGAAGAAAACGTTTGAAATATCTGCTGGAAAGAATTAAGGATTTATGAGGAATTTTGTTTTCAGAGGTGAGAGGGATGAGAGCGAAGATTGAAGAAGACATGAGAGAGAAACAGATGTTTGCACCTCTAGAAGAAGCATCGACCTTGCACAACACAAATTCTATTTGTTTGGGATTGGGAGGGGAGATTGAGGGATTTTGATTTCCTATTGATTGAGCTATTGCTTTCTTTTTATATGCAGTTGAGGTTTAGGTTTTTCATTGACGAGGGGTGCCGAGTGCGTGTATATGTTTTATATGTGTGTGAATATACACGTATATACACAACCAATAGTAACATTTTTATTTTTTATTTTAGAATCACAACTTAAATTAATTAAATAATACTGAAAACAAGAAAATAACATTCTTCTTTTACTTGCTTTATGTTTTACTTATTTATTTTTTGAACAAAAACACTTTATCTCTAGATATTTTCACAAAACTTACATCCATATCAGTGGGTAGAGGTGGCCAAAATAACCGGCACCGTCGAAACAGAACGGAACCGAAATCGGCGGTTCCAGAATCGTAATCGAACTGCTAGTTTCGGTTCGGAATCAAGAACCGCACCGACAGTGGTTCGGTTTCGGTTTCAAAGATGCGGAACCGAAACTGCCGGTTTCAGTTCGATTTCGGTTCCGAACCGCCGGTTCCTCTTAATTTTTTTTATTTTTTACGTTTTTATCTATGTTTATATTGCAATTCATATTTATTTCACCTAAATATTATATTATGATGCATAAAATTACAATTAAACAAGAAACAGTAGCAAAAAAACATACTCCCAAAACATGCGGTTCCGATTTGGAACCGCCAAAACCGCGGAACCGAACCGAAACCGCAGTAATAGGTGGTTCGGTTCCGATTCCGAAACTAAACCGAACCGCGGCCATCTTCATCAGTGGACACTCGAGGCATGGCAGACGAGATAACGCCCTTTGTGCGGGGGCGCTTGTCGTTACCGCCTGTGGGAGGGTGCTGCGGGTGGGCGGAATGCTGCCATTTTGGAAGCTATGGCGGATGGTTGATGAAGATTGATGGTGATGATGTGTCGGTTGTTGATTGGTGGACAACAATATAGAGAAATAAGAAGTACACACCAAAGAGTGTCCACCAAGTTTGGTAGGCACAAATGCAAGGAACAAGGAGTGCTCACTTGACCCCACAAATATTAATTAAATTATGGTGAACACAACCTTTTTGTGTCCACCATTGTGGATGCTTTTAGCGTTTTGGATCATTATAATGTGATGCTAAACCTTTTAGTTTAATCTCACAAAAAAGGAACACGCTAGAAACCTAGATGGAAAATGAAAATTAAAAATAATTGAGTATATATCAAATTAACGTTTTAATTTTCTTCAACTAGTATTATCACGTTGAGCTTCGAGGAGTATCATAAATGAAAACCTTGAAAGAAATTATTATTTTCTTTCGAAATAATAGTATTGCAACAATTTATGAAAAGAAATATCACACTCACATTGTAAATCGAATTATAATAGAAAAATAGACCATGCTTAACGGATTGAGCTCGTATAAAATGTAAATGATCCGGACCCAGCCAACACACCCCAACTGCTTGATGTAGAAGGAGCCTGACATGCACTATCCAATCTTCTAGAACTTCAACTTGTAGGCACAGAGTAGGAACGAATTTGCCCTATACAAAGATGGGAAGCCACTGTCCATGAGGGGTAACATTGAAGAGGATGATCTGTGTTTAAATTGAATTTTGTATTGTGAATGATAGAGCATGAAATGAGGTTTAAATTGAAGATAACTTTTCCATTTTAAATTTTAGGATAAATTGCAAATCAAACGATGCTATATAAACGATCTTAAACGAAGCATTGTTGTGTATGAAAGTTTGGATTGAAGAAGATGTTGATGTGATATGGACCACTATCAAATTACTCTCATTTTTAATATATATATTATTTTATATTTAGTTTATTATTTAAGTTGAATATAATATAATTTTATTATTTTCATTAACTAATTATATTAATTAATGCATTATGTAAAACGATAATTAATTGCTTTGAATCAGCAAGCGTGGAAGGGGCTTTACCTTACTATGGCGCCACCAGCTCCGCCGGCGGGGGTAACTAAACCTCTCAAACCCTATTTTTTCTACGGCCATCGCAAACCCTCCCAGCACCGCCCCACGGTCCGCGGCGGTTTATTCTCCAACCGCCAAACTCTTAACCCGAAGAAGTTCAGCCACCCCTCCGCCGCCGCCGACGAGCCGTTCGACCTCCAGAAGTGGGACCCAGAAGATAAAGCAAATCAAAATTCGCCATATGTGAAAGACCCATCCGAAAGTTTCTTCATTTCAGCGAAGAATTTGTCTCCCATTGCGAGATACATAGTAGATGCGTTCAGAAAGCATAAGAACTGGAGCCCGGAGCTGGTGGCGGAGCTGAATCGGCTGCGCCGCGTCACGCCAAAGCTGGTGACAGAGGTTCTGAAGTTTCCCAATGTTGATCCTAGGCTCTCATCCAAGTTCTTTAGCTGGGCTGGTATGCAAGACACCATTTCTTTTGAGTGATTGATTCGAGTCTTATTTTGTGTGGTTATGCCTTTCAAGTCGGACTTCACTATAATGCATGTTTGAATGCATTTTGATTTATTTCTTTTGCATGTTTTAATTAAGAAAGCATGGTGTTTTCCAACATTTTATCGGATTCTATGATGAATTTGCATTATGGAACAGGCAAGCAGAAGGGCTACAGGCATGATTTTGCCTGTTACAATGCTTTTGCCTACTTTTTGAATCGGGCAAATCACTTTCGCGCCGCTGATCAGGTGCCTGAATTGATGCATATGCAAGGGAAGGCACCTAGTGAAAAACAATTTGAGATCTTGATTCGAATGCATGCTGATGCGAAAAGGGGTCTGAGGGTACACTATGTGTATGAGAAAATGAAGAAATTTGGTGTGAAACCAAGAGTCTTTTTGTATAACAGAATTATGGATGCATTAGTTAAGACTGGATACTTAGATTTAGCCATGTTAGTTTATATTGACTTCAAGGAGGATGGTTTGGTTGAAGAGAATATGACTTATATGATTTTGATTAAGGGCTTATGTAAAGCTGGACGGATGGATGAAGTGTTTAGCCTTCTCGATAAGATGAGGAAGAATCTGTCCAAGCCAGACGTGTTTGCATACACGGCTATGGTAAAGGTGTTGATCTCAGAAGGAAATTTGGATGGCTGTTTAACGGTGTGGGAGGAAATGCTAAAGGATCATATTGATCCGGATGTCATGGCTTATACAACTTTGGTCATGGCGCTTTGTAAGGGTAACCGCGTTGATAAGGGTTATGAATTGTTTAAGGAGATGAAAGAGAGAAATTATTTGATAGACAGGGCAGTTTATGGATCTCTCATTGAAGCATATGTTGTGGATGGGAGGGTGGGTTTTGCTTGTGGATTGCTCAAAGACTTACTGGATTCGGGGTACAGAGCAGATTTGGAAATATATAATTCCCTTATAAAAGGCTTGTGTACTGCAAAAGTGGTTGACAGGGCTTATAAGCTTTTCCACATGACGATTCGAGAAGATCTCCTACCAGACTTTGATACCGTGAATCCTATCTTAGTGTCTTATGCAGAGTCGAAAAGAATGAAAGAATTTTGTAAGTTGCTTGAGCAAATGCAGAAATTGGGGCTTTCTGTCATTGATGATCTAGTCAAATTCTTTTCTGGCTTGGTAGAGAGGAATGACGGTGTAGTTGTGGCTTTGGAAGTGTTTGAGCACTTAAAAATGCTAAAGTATATTAGTGTTCCAGTTTACAATGTACTTATGGAGGCTCTTCTCAAGAATGGTGACAAAAAGAAGGCGTTGGCACTCTTCCATGAACTTAACGAACTTGACTTGGTACCCGACTCATCGACTTATAGTAATGCAATTTTATGTTATGTTGAAGTCGGAGATGTTAAGGAGGCTTGCATTTGGTACAACAAGATCGTAGAAATGTCATTAGTTCCTAGCGTTGCTGCTTATTGTTCTCTCGTTGAAGGCCTCTCTAAAATGGGAGAGGTAGATGCTGCTATGATGCTTATTCGTGACTGCTTGGCCAATGTTGAAAGTGGTCCGTCGGAATTCAAGTACACTCTCACGATTATCCATGTTTGCAAGGCAAATGATGCCACAAGGGTAATTCAAGTTGTGAATGAAATGGTTGAGCAAAGTTGTCCTCCAAATTCTGTTACATGCGCTGCTATTATCTATGGTATGTGCAAGCACGGAACGACTGAAGAGGCGAGGAAAGTCTTCTCGATTATGAGAGATTCTAAATTTCTCAGTGAAGCTGATGTGATAGTATATGATGAGATGCTTACGGATCACATGAAGAAGACAACTGCGGATTTAGTGTTGTCTGGAATAAGATTCTTCGGTCTGGAGTCAAGATTGAAGGCAAGGGGCTGTTCATTCCTCCCCTGTTGAACACATGAAAAGAGGTATTGTTTTATCCGTGTCGACTGCTCTTATACCGACCCAACCAGTCTTGAGAGGACCCCTCTGAGCCAGGACTTGTTCCGGTGGATGATGTCACTTCAGGATGAAGTTTCGGTTGAAGAATACTTGAAATGGCAACGACTGTTTAGCAGTCATCACAAATGCTTGAGTTTAAGGTGAAAGAGCTTCCTCTATATTACTTGGATTACCAAGTTTACATCCGTGACAATGGGCACTCGTTTCTGGCTACATCGGTGCCCCCCGGTACGTCTCTAAGCTTTTACTTTCTCTTTGATTGGCTGATCATCTTGCTTTTGACACAGGTACTGACTTCCTGGCAGGAGCAATTTTTTCTGAACTTGTTTTCTTCCCCAAATAGTGTATATTATCATAGAAATGTTGGCATACAATGTCTAGTTTCCTTATGTATGAATGTAAATAAGCTTTTACTTGTGTTTTGGGCATATTTTCCCAACACATTTCCTCAATTTCTTGGGGACATATTTATGAATGCAAGAGGTAAATGCCTGAGATCATTTTGGTCATTCTTCATTTTGTAAAATTGATATTGTGGGACTGTTGTTCTTGTGTTGGTTTTCATTTGTTAATTATCTTATTGAGCTATTATTTCTAGCACATCACGAAGTTTGTTTCCAAGTTGCTTAGTCAAATTTGTTTCTCTTTATAAAAGCTGCATAATATCATGGAGATATGTGAATTATTTTCTGTAATTTTATCCCTCTCAAGTCTCAACATATCAGACATACATAAATTAAAAGACAACATACAAACAAATAAGATCTATTGCAAGAACAAGCTAGGGCTCACAACAAGAAAACAAAGTATCACATCTCCTCTCACAACCTACTATATAGAGGACCGCTCTACTTGTCGTTTGGGGCGATTGCGCCTGCGAACTGGTATCGCTTCTTCCTCTTCATAAGAGACGGGGACTTCATCTTCATTCTCTTCGTCTTCTTCGGCTTCCAGTATTGCTTGGTTTACTTCAAGCTGGACCATCATCACACAACACACTCAATTTCTCTGAATATGAATATATGGTGATGGCATAACAAGTTTCAACTCAGTAGTCTAAGCATGATGATACTTTGTTACTTGGTTCCACTACTTTTGGCTTAATAACCTTTTTCATGCACTATAGAAAATCTCTTTCACCTCAAAATCTCTCCTGTCCAATGTTTTGTCACAACTCTCTCTCTCTCTCTCTCTCTCTCTCTCTCTAACACACACACACACACACACACACACACATAAAAACCAATCATCTAAGAATCATTGGTGGCAATGAAACATAGAAGATCCGGAGATTGAAAGGAATCATCAAATTACTTTATTTCCTACCTTACTGACCAAAAACATGAAAAAACAACATTTTGTATTTACAAACATCAATCCTTAATTAGAATAAAAAACTTTAGAAAATGGAACAACCAAACCTTTAAAATCAAGAAACACCCACAACGAAAACCCTCAATCAACATCAAACTCACAAAAGAAGTAAAAGTATAATTAATTGGAGAAGGGGTGTGTGTGTGTGTGTGTTGTGATTAGTGAATAGTGATTACCTCTTCGAGAAACTTCTGGTCGAGCTTGTCAGCAATTCTAATAGAAGTGAAAGTAGTGACCACAAGAAGAGATAATGGGAAAATGAAGGCAAATATGTAGGTGCTGGTGCTCGGCGCCCCGCGTGTCACCACCGAAATGCCTCTCCGCCGCCCCACTTTCAAGATTTGCTGAACGCCGGCCGCCGCTGGCGGGTGGTGAGTGGTGGGGATAAGGCGGAGGATAGTGGAAGAAGAAGGGGCCGAGTTGCAAAACATCATGTGATGAGAGCTTTATGTTATCTGTATGTTTTATTTATGACAACAAATGGTTCGCTATTTTATTTTATTTATCTTTCTTTCTTTCTAATGACTAATATTGAGTTTTTGAGGGTGTTCAGTTAGGGATGCCAATGGGTCGGACTTTTACGGTACTCGGCTCTACCAAATTCTAGTGGGACGGATTTGAGAATTATTAAATAGTTTTGGTACGGGTTTGAGTAGAAACATTCAAATCCGTGACGGGTTTGATTAATTACCTAATAGTACCCGCTACCCAAACCCATTTATATATACATGTAAGATGACAATATTATATATATAATTTATAATATAATTATAGATATTAGTATAAATATTAATAATTTTAGGGTTTTATATTATTCTTTTTAACCTGCATACAAAGAATTAATAATTTTAGTAATTAAATATTTATTTTATATATAATTTATATTAGTATAAATATTAGGATTTTATATTATTCTTTTAACCCACATATAATTTAATTTAATGAAATTTTCTATTTATACTTATGTTAAAATTATGTTTATAATATTTTGTTATTTTTACTATTTAATATTGATGTTTATGTTATAGTACATTCGGATTTTTAGCAGGTTTTTAATGGGTATTACCCAACGGGTTTGGGTTGGGTACGAGTTTTAAAATAATTTTTTAATCGGGTTTGGGACGGGTATGGGTTGAGTAAATTTTAATGGGTTTGGGAAATGTCTAATGGGTGGGTACCCGACCCATTGCCATTCCTATGTTCAATAATTAATTTGTTTTTTTAACCCCAACTGAAAATCTTAGTTTGATGCTTTGTATTGTAAAATCGAATTTTTGGTTTAATTTTTATTTAAAAATAAAAAATTGTTATAAAAAAAGGCAAATATAAAAATAGCCATTTTTTTGAAGGCATATTAAAAATAGTAATTTTACTTATTAAAAACTTTATTTTGGCCACTCTTACCAAAATATATTTTCAGATTTGCGTGTTCGCACATTGCCACTCAATTCGTGTCGTCGCGCATTTGCACATCATCATTCACATCATCGCGCATTCGCACCTCGAGCAACAAGCATTGTCGGAAAAATGATGATTTTAAGCAGGAAGCAAAGCCATATTTTATACCGATGCACGAACCCGCAAATATATGAACACGTGGACATACCGATTCGGGTAATAGTATGCTTTACACTAATGCGCAAAGATGCAAACAGGTCTGTTTGCGCGACAATCGCAATTCGCATGATGTAGAACTCAAATTTTATTTTTGATATATTTTTATTATAATTTCATTTAAAATATTGTTGTCTTTTTACCATAAAAGTGGCTAGAATTAGTATTTTTAAAAAAAAAATTATGTCCAAAATTATAGTTTTATTAAGCAAAATATTTATTTTTATTTTTATGAACACTATAAACATCAATCAGTTTGTTCATTCTATGTACCTCAAAATTATAGAGGTTGAGGTATACTCCCTCCATCTCATTATAAGTGACACATTACTCTTGGCACGTCAATTAAAAAGAAGGTATCAACGATAAAAAAAAAAGTAGTAGCACTCATAATTTTTAAAGAATTAATTTTTGTCATTTTTTGAACGAGCCCCTTATGATGAAATGGATAAAAAAGGAATACAAGTTTGTTATCCTATCTAAATAGAGTTTTTGTTCTTTAGAAGATTCGTTAAATGAATTTATGTTATTAGTCCCCCGACTTATTTGTGTCAAAAAGAGTACTAAACAAAAAAATTGTAACCAAACTTGTACTAATCTTTCAAATATGGAGTATTTATTATCTAATTCCTCTCAAAATAATCAAAATGTTATTTTAAATTCACTATGTACTCAAGAAAACACATTTTAAGATATTTAAAATACTCATGATAAAGTGAATAAGCATAAAATATATTGCTATAATATTAAAATATGGGATAAATATATTTATTTGCTACCTATTTTATAATTTTAAATATTTTTTATTGTTATTCAAATATAATATTTGATTGGAAATTTGAATTAGAAATGAGACATTTGTAAGGGTAAAAATGAGATAAATATCATATTCGAAAAAGAAAAATATGAAAGTTTATTAGTTTAGTTCTCATATCGGTACAATTTTTTGTTTAATATTACATGTTTTCATACAAACACAATCACTATATATAATTTTGTACCTTTTTTAACGAATTATTTCGCACTAATTGAGTACTGTGATTTTTTTTGTTATTTAATATTTCTTAATATATTTTTATATTTATGAATATCGTATCTCAATATCTTAATGTAAAAAGAAGTAAAAGGAAAATGAATAAAAAAACAAAACGAAATCAACGCACTTTTCATCATCTCAGTAACTCTTCTCTTCCCTCCTCCAAAACCCAAAATCCCAAATTGAAAGAAAAGAAATTAAAAAAAACCCTTGCTCCCTTAACCGACGTTGCCGCCGCTCGCCGTTTTCTTTGCTCATCCGCACACCGCCGCTGCTGCCGCCATTGCGCCTCAAATCCATTGACAACGCCTAAGGTATATAGATTGGTGGTTCACACCACTTGGTCCATCCGGATTCAGATTTTTGGTTTCTCATGTTCAGTTAACTGAACGATACGTTGGTCACCCCTAAATTCTCTGAACTATGGAATGCTCTCTTTCGCTATAATGAGGAAGAAATCCTCTATCCTCCTTTCCAATCCTTAGTGATTTTTTTAGTTTATAGTTTGTAAATGATATCTATAGTATGTTCAGAATCATGATTTGTGGATGGATTATCAAAATGTTTGTCTTATTAATTCAGGGATATAGTTATAATATAAGTTTCAACTGTGCAATGTGAAGTTGATTTGATCTTCGTGCATTTTGATCACACAGATTGATATTGACACTTCATATTATGAAATGGGTATTGGAGGATGTGGGGTGTGGATATTTTGGAGGTTTTTGCAAACTATATTGTTAAGATCATATATAATTGATTACTCCGGGGTAGGCAAGAGACAACTCTGACCTGTTGTAGTTATGATATTTCACGTAATCAATTCTGTTATATCCTTGCATTTGATATAGTGGTGTGTGTGTGTATTTGGTGGTGGTGTAGGCTTTTAGTTTCGAGTAGGCCCTTTGAGATAGCCAGGGTTTTGTAGCGCCCATTCAAAACTAGACTGATGTAAAGACTACTAACTCTTTCTTTCTCAATCTCATCTTAGCACCATTGCTCGAATTTGTTTTCTTCTTCAACTGCTTATGGTATTTCACTTAATCAAGTCTTTTATATCCTTGCATTTGATATTGGTGGTGTGTGTATTTGGTTGTGGTGTAGGCTTCTTGTTTTGTGTAGGCCCTTTGAGATAGCTGGGGTTTTGTAGCTTCCATTTCACTTAATCAATTCGTTCGCACCCTAGCATTTGATATTGGTGGTGTGTGTGAATTTGGTTGTGTTGTAGGCGCCTTGTTACGTGTAGGCCCTTTGAGATAGCTGGCATTTTGTAGTGCCCATTCAGAACTAGACTGATGAAAAAACTTTCCAACCTTTTCTTTCTCGTCTCAGCCTGAGATTTTGATTGTTGTACAATTTTTGTTCTATTACTGCTTATGATATCTGACTTAATTAACACATATTTCAGTTGTGTTAGGAAATATGATGAGGAAAGTTATTTTACTTGATTGACCTTGTTCAAAATTTTAATTAGAATGATATATTGTGACTACGTTTAATTTTGTGACGAGGAGGAATTCACAACTGGTCTAGTTCCTATTTTTATTCTTGCATGTAAACCTGGTCAAACTATGATGTCTCTTAGATTACGTGCCAAGAATATCACCTGCTACCCTTCGAAAGTGACAATGTCATTTCCCTTGTCCAATCTCCATTGTCTCAATTTTTTATTTTTATTTTTTTTAATCTTGTCTTTGAATACAATCTGAGGTTTTAATTGTCATTTCATGAATTGAAGAGGGTTATGGATTCCACTTCCAGTTGCATGGATTTATTTTTAAGAAGGTTACCCGGCATGGGGGTTTCACTGCTGCTATCAGTTCTGCATGGTGTTTTTATATATTTTACTTGTTTGAATGCATTCTTGCTTTCTGACTGGATCTTTAATAATCTCTTGGAACTTGAGTAATTATTTTGTCAAAAAGATGTATATTATATTTAGGTGTTTGATTAGTTTAGGAATATATTATTTATCGAGCTGGGTGTGTTTTCATCAATATATTTAATTGTGCAGTTGTATTTACTTATGAAATTTCTTAATGGTTCGAAGGTATGAATGTTGACCTTTCAGCTTTTGATGTATATTGTTGCAGTTATGGTGGGGCTCTCGCTAGGAGAGCAAAACTTTATAAAAGGTGGAATTTCTCAGGATCTGCGTACCGATGGTAGGAAACGATTAACCTACCGACCCATTTTTGTTGAAACTGGTATCATTCCTCAGGTATAGTAAGTTGAAATATGATGTGTACTTCAACACATTTAGTAGATTATATGCTTACTGATATATTCTTTAATGTTGAAAAGGCAAATGGCTCAGCAAGAGTGAAGCTGGGGGGAACAGATGTTATTGCAAGTGTGAAGGTATTTTGCTGTCAAACATTCTCTTTGCATCTTGATATCAGATTTGGTTTGTTTTGTTTTTCTTGGTAACAAGGAACTATTTGTTTATGCCATTTTATCTTCGGATTTTCTGACGGACTTGAATTTGGTCCATTCTATTATTTTATATACAGGTTGAGCTTGGAAGGCCGAATCCATCTTATCCCGATAAAGGAAAAGTTTCCATATATGTTGACTGCAGTCCGACCGCTGAGCCAACTTTTGAGGTTAATGAAATTTCTTGTTTTTTCCCACGTGTGGACGTGTTGGTGTACTGGCTTGTTAATGGAATCACAAATACGTACATAACTAAGATTTTTATGGGTAATTGATATATCAGATGAAGATTTGGAGAACTATGGAAAACATGATGGTTTCCAATATCTACTTCTTAGATAATATAACTACTTCAATATAATGACCGGTGACAATTTCTGTTAATCCTTAATAACAGGGCAGAGGGGGTGAGGAATTATCCACAGAGCTCTCTTCAGCACTTCAAAGGTGTTTGTTGGGTGGTAAAAGTGGTGCAGGTACGACTTGCAAGTTGCAAGTACATGATGATTACGTCTGCAATTCATGTTTCTTATGTATACAGCTGTTAAAATTATTGGTGTTGATGAATTTGCTTCAGGTGCTGGAATTGATCTCTCATCTTTGTGCATCGTTCAAGGGAAGGTCTGTTGGGATCTCTATATAGATGGTCTTGTTGTTAGTTCAGATGGTAATGTGCTGGATGCTTTGGGAGCTGCCATTAAGGTCTATCATTTTCTTTTTTAGCTTGCATTAAACACACTACATTACCTTCCTTAGTATTGCTCAGAACATCAAAGTGTGTTTTTTTTTTAGAGAAACGAACAATTCCATAATCTTCCATTTCTCCCATCGGAGTTCTATTCTACATTTCCTGATTTCTTGTTAGTGGATTCTTTCCATAGGCTGCTCTAAGCAATACAGCTATTCCAAAAGTTCAAGTTTCTGCTAACGCGCCTTCTGATGAGCAGCCGGAGGTTGATGTGAGTGATGAGGATTTTCTTCAATTTGATACATCAGGGGTTCCTGTTATAATCACTTTAACTAAGGCAAGACATTCACATTTTCTCCCATCTTCTTTCTTATTGCGGGGGTTTGTATTATGAGACGCAACCATACATGTCGACTTTGTAGGTCGGGAAGCATTATATCGTAGATGCAACTACAGAAGAGGAGTCCCAGATGAGTTCGGCTGTGTCAGTCTCGATTAACAGGCACGGCAGGATATGTGGACTAACAAAAAGAGGGGGTGCTGGCCTCGACCCGAGCATTATACTCGACATGATATCAGTTGCTAAGCATGTAAGCGAGCAGTTGATAAGCAAATTGGATTCGGAAATAGCTGCAGCTGAGGCTTGCGACGAGGACGATGGTATGGAAACTTAGTGCTGCCAATTTCTTTTAATTTTCGTAGTTCTAATATTGTGTGGTTATCTCATGCATTTAGCGCTGACATGTGAAATTGTGGTCTAGTCTTATGTGAACTATAGACTAAATCTAATGTTTAACACATTTATAGAATCTGATTTTATAATTCATTGATTGTCTATGTTTTGATATTTGATTAGGGTTAACTATACTTTCTATACTTTCAAAATTCATATATCAACTCATATTCGAATGTTGTAATTATTACCATCACTGCATCACATGTGGTCTGGTGGTATTTCTCATTCATGTAAGAATGAGATCAGGGTTCATTCCCCATTTCCCTCCCCAAACTTATATTTAAAATATATATATAAAAGAAAATTGTAACTGTTGCGCTTGCAATCGTTTTGGTAAGCTCTGTTTCTTTCTTACTTAGCTGTGCTATTTCTGCAGTTAGTCATGGAACTTTTTTCTGCATTATGCAATTCAGTGTTTAAAAATATGTATAAAATTTCAATATCTGTTTAATAATAAATTAATATATGTTGTAATTATTTCCGATATTAACTGAGTCTTCGTTTATATAGAATCATGCGTTTTGAAATAAAAAGATTATTTGAAATGTCATATGTATATAATACACATTTATCATCTATAGCAGAACCCTTAATTTATTGTATAATGATAATTTCAATACTTTTAGACGATATTATACTTATTTAATAAAAGAGAGAACTTCTAATTGAATCATGAAATGGACCTCATTTTACAATCAAATACACAAACTTTCAGATTTTTTTGCAACTCTCTTTTCAGCACCGGAAAAGCTGGCGTGGCTATGTCAAATTGACAGCATGGCACAAATTTCATCTTATTAAATAACGTAGTCTTAGTTTAGTTATTCAGGGGGCACGATGGCGTTTTATATGTCTTGTAAGAGTCAAATTTATCTCCATTAAACAGAATGTGAGTTTCAATTGCAAGAAATTAGAAGTTTGTGTGTTTAGTGTCAACATGAGTACATGAATGAGCTATAGTGGACAAGCTTGAATAAATTTTGTTGGGCTCATCTAGAACCCTACTTTTATTGTATAATATAATAAACTGTGTATACGGACCCCTAAATGGTCTTGTCGGCACACACTCATATTATCCAGATATTTATCTGTAATCCTAAGCTATAACTTATAAGTAGACGGAAAAATATGTTATATGTTAAAAGACTATTTTTTTATTTTATTTTGCCAACATTTTTAGTAATACCCAAATTATGGTGACAGGCATGCATTTCTCGACGAAATTGAAATGGTTGTCAGTTCGTTACCTTTATAAAGGATATATTCGAAATCAATCGATAGGACATCTTTAGTCAACCACAATAATTGCAAAAACTCTATACATCGAACATGACAAAACACAAGCAATAATATGCATAAATCAAACAAATGACCAAAATTTTCACGTTTATTTTGCCGCTCGTTAAAAGCAAATTACGGTATGCTTTAACTGGGTCATCATGATGGTATATAGTTCAGTTAAGTATTTAAAAAACTGAATTGAGTTCAGGTCGGTTTTGATTTCTAATTGAACTAGTATTACCCCTGTGCTTTGCACAGGCGACATCATTTTTTTTTTAATTTTAGTTTGATAATAAGATTGGGTATTCAATTTTTAATATCGTGCAATTTATCAATTGATAAACTTTTTTTGCCAAATATATCAAAGATATAGTGATAATATATTTTATTACAAAGTATATGTGAATAGACGTAAAAACTTGTAATTAAGGAAATATAAAAGGAAAAGACCCAACAAAACCTTGCATGCATATAAATATTAGATTTTTTAAATAACAATAAAACACCTCAATATCAATATATATGTATATATGTATCATTAAATAGAATATTTTGAATTAAGAGTTTGAATTGAATATACAAAGTAAGAAACGTATGAAGATATAATATAATTATTTTCTCATAAAAATTTGAAATTAAAAAAATATTTTATACCCTATAACTCAATTATCTCTTGCCGTACGAAGGACATATAATACTAATTTTACACCCGCGCATTGTGTTGCACAATATCACTCCATGTTAAATTATAATTTAATAAATTCATATACATCTGTATGTAGTCGTAAAATTGAGGCACGAGTATGACAATTTACTTATATGTATTATTATTGCGTCTGGTGTTGTTTTGGTATACCATAATAATTTAATAGATATAATTAATTTTTTGTTAAACCTTTCATTTTTATATACGACTAACTTTGTGCAATCTGTGTAATCAAATTTTTGGTTATGTGTTCTTTTGAAATTAAATGCTTTTATTCTAAAATAAAAAAGTTTGTGTGTACTACTATATGTATGCGTTTAAGTTAAAAGAAGTAGAGATATAGAGATAGGTAAATAGTTTGATATTTTATGGTAACATCCTTTTTTTTTTAGAACTTGGTAACACGTTAATTCAAGAAAAAAAGGACACGTTAATTTTTTTATTTTATTATGACAATTAAAATGAATTCCAAATTAATTCGTAAATTGTTAGTTTTTAATAATTCCATGAATAAATATTAATATTTGATTATAATTTTATTCATTCAAATAGAACGTTGAAGCTAAAACAAATAAACTCAAAAAAATCTAAAAGAAAGGGAGAAAAGAGAAAGAAACTAAAAATTTGAAAGGACAAGGAGAAAAAAGAACTAAACAATCGAAAAGGATGAAGATGAAAAAAGGAAAAATAAAAGTAGAGAAGTAATGGTCAAACAAAAATATTTGAAATAGAAAATAAAATTAAAAAATTAATTCAAAAATCTGTTTTTATATTAATTTTAAATTTTAAACGATCATTACTTTCATGTTGTTAATCCATTTTTTTCAAATCATATATCAAATTAAAGATCTTTTCACAAATTTTAATATGAGATGCATATTGCATAGTTGATTATGAATCGAATTGCCCAATTTTTTGGAAAAACGAAAGAAAAAAAGCGAAGGAAAAAAAATGAAAAACAAAACTTCTGCCATGAATAGAAGTGCCCATCCACGTGTGTATGACGCGCTGACAAAATGCATGAATTTTGGGCTTGGGCCGAAAAGTGTGTGGAATTTGAGCTGGTAACACAGTGTTTGGCGGGAAAAAAATATGTGGAGAAGTTTCCGTTTTAGTATATTTATATAGATATAGATGAGTTTGGTTTTCGATCTAAGTAATCGAAACTATATTGCATTTTAATTTTTATTTTCATTTTAAAATATATATTTATGGGACATGTAGCATTAATTAGGGCTGACAATTTTTTACACGACACGATAATCCGACACGAACACGCACGAAATTAATGGGTTAGTGTCAAGCCTTATCGGATTCGGGTCGTTATCGTGTAACCCGATATGGACACGAAATTATCAGGTCGGGTTCGTGTCGGGTTCGTGTAACCCGATAAGATTTAATTATTATTTTTTATTTTTTTATTTTCATCATTAATTATTAATTTATTATTTTTCTTAGGGTTTTAAGTTTAATTTTTAATGTTTTTATTGTTTATATAGCTTATAGTGTCGTATAATTTATGTTTTAATCGTGTCGTGTCGTATCGTGTCGTTATCGTATCGTGTCAACACGATAGAAATCGTGTAATTTTCGTGTTCGTGTCGTGTTCGGATTTGAACATTTCGGATCGGATTCGTGTCGTGTCGAGCAAATCCTTAACAGGTCGTGTTCAGATTTGGCCTTAACAGGTCGGGTCGTTAACAGGTCGACACGATAACGATCCGACACGCACGATTTGCCAGACCTAGCATTAATAGGTCATAGGGCGTGGATCTGGTGAGAACTCCTCCTTATGTAAGAAATAGGAACTAATCATAACCACTCAACATCAAAAAATATGTGGCTATAATTAAATTCAAAAATTTGACATGAAGTCAAAATTAAGGATGGAGGGCTATTTTGGGAAAAAAAAATCTAACAGCACTTCTTCATCACTCATCCCTCTGGTTCGATCACTCTTTTCTCCCTCTCTCTTCTCTTTCTCTTTCCACCACCACCACCCTCCATCACAGCTGCCATCACCACCATTGACGGACACTGTTGCCACTGCCACTGCCACCGTCGTCGCCGCTGCTGCACACTGCCATAACCACATCTCTCTCTCTCTCTATTGTATATAGAAGCTTTTATCATACAATTTGTCGGTAAAGAAGAAAAGAGACACCATGAACACCAAAGACATTAATTTTGTGAGATTTCTTTACTTTTATATAGTTTTTTTTTTTGCTGATGATAGTTAGATTGATAGATATGTTCGTGAAGAGTTTACCACTATTGAATTGATAGGAAAAAATTGATAGTTCATTATTGACGAGGGTTTTAATTTGTGTTACATGATGAGATGAATAGTGGAATTCATATATTATTATTGTGTTAAAAATCACTTTTTTGTGATTTTTGTTTATAAAAATGGAGTGTTTTTTCGTTCATTGTTGCATCAATTGTGGAATTCATGACATCTGATTATTTGTTAGTGCAATGGTGTACATGCAGTATATGTTTAGAATAAATGCATTTCATGGAAGTTATTTGTGCATTATTTTAATGGTAATTGTGCATGTTAGTTTATCATTCGTAAATGTCCATTTCATGAGTTATGGAGCCATAACATGTTTACAGTCTAGATGCATTATCACTTCTAAATGTTATATTTACTAATTTCAAAAAGTAAAACATATTAACACTTTTTATCTGATACAATGCACTAACGATATTAATTTCGTAATGCATTATTTATAACTACACAACCCATATATAATCAGTTGCCGGTGCATTTTACTTTGTTTTAATTGGTTTGTGCATCTATTGTAGTGATGGCTCCAGGGAGAAAGAAGAAAGGCCAAGAGAGTGCATCAATTATTAAAAACATATATAATGTAATGTATAAATCTAAATAATGTAATACACAAATATCATATATGTAATGCATTAATTACGATATCACGTTGACACACTATAACATTATTTAACAATGCAAAACAATGTTATAATGAATGATATATACTACACGCAAAAAAAAATATACAATGTTATGCAAAAATCTAAATAATATGATGCACAAAATACTATTTAAGGGTTGTCCTTATTATGTGCATTTACAGTTTTATATTTATGCATCACGTAAATCATTTTAATGCATCATAAAATTATGCACAACCCAGACATCAAGTAACAACTACGAATATGATATATGTAATGCATTAATTGTGATATCATATACGAATACGATTTACGTAATGCATTAATTGTGATATCATATACGAATTCGAATACGATTTACGTAATGCATTAATGGTAAGTACACACTTTATAAATCTAACCATAAATGAGATTTAAAAAATATCTTTGAATTTAATAAATCATAATTAATTTGAATAATTCAAATTGATGTTCAATAAAATCTATTTTATTTTATTTACCCTATTTACGGCATGAAAATTAACAAAATATAAAAACTTGGACATTTTTCGCTTCACATGAATAGAAGAAATTAATTGATGCATCAAATATAGGGCATTGATGCATTCCATTGCACTATTTAATGCATCACTTTACACTATTTTGTGCATATCTTTTTTGCACTATATAAAACAACGAAAATTACGATAGTAACCTTACTTAAGTGAAAAGATGCGGTTTGACCAAAAAAGCGGGTTTGACCTATTAGTTATGAAATTAAATCATATCCATAAATCTTAGATGATAGATGGCTTAAATTGGTTCCTAGTTCTCATATAAATAGAAGTTCCTATTTGATCCTCTCCCATAGGTCATAATATTATTTTTGTATTGTGACTAATAAAGTTAAAAACTATAAAAAACTTGAAAAAGATAAAAATAAAAACAAGTGGACCGCACCAAATTAACTGTGTGGTCCACCGTACAGGAGTGTTCATCTTTTCAAGAATGTCTAGTAATTAGATGTCACAGAACAGCCTCATCGTCAAAAACTCAAAATCCTCTGTGCTTATAAAATATCTTTGGACAAAATAATATGAAAACGACAAAAAAAATGATAAGCGTCTCATATTCTGAGTTCTGTGGCCAGAATAGAATGTCTTCAAATCGAGATATTTCTTGTATGCACATATTGATATCAAGATTGACAACAAAATATCACAATGCAGAAAATTACATTTATGCAACTGTCGGTAGAATAGTCATGTCGGCTGCTAACGTTTGGAAATCGTTAATATTCGTACAAAAGTTTCATGTCAAATGAAATTCCAACTTGCAAAAACTAGGAGGGAAAAAACAAAACTCAGCAATGTACCTTTGGGAGAATAACTCAAGGAATTAAGATTGTTGTCTTTAGGTTCATTGTTTCAAGCACAACTCGTCACAGAAAGCGATCAATTCATCGTATTAGATTTCAGGATTCAGAGTGTAGAAAGAAATGAAGCTGTTACCTGGTATCGAAGAGATCAAGAGTTGAAAAGCTGATGATGGAAGTTGTTGGAAAGGTGTGAACGCAAACGTGTTTGGTCAAACAGTGTAGAGCAATACAAACACGTCGTATTCTGGCAGTTCAATTGTTGGGAGCAAAATCATGCCACCATCAGGTGAAGAGCATGCCGCTGGCCATGGCATGAATCATGAGGACCCAATTACAAACAACACTACTCTCTTCCCAAGAGAAGAAAAAAAAAAACGCCATTTTCTCCGACTTCACGTGTCTGTAGGAACTGTTGTCAGCCACGCCTGTGAAAAAAGAAAACATACCAAGAGAATCCATCAGTAGCCACTATCAAATCTGTTTCGTACATACAATGTTCAACTGTAAGACAAAAAGGATTGACCAAGGAATAGAATCATCACTTCCCAAGTCAAGTTGACGCCACATGTACTGCAGGATTACCACCACAAACATTAGGCACTAGTGAACACATTCTATTAGCAGCAAGGCAATTCATAACAAGGTAAATCTTAGGAGGTGATTGGTGTGGTGGAACGGAGAAGTATGGAATTATCATTCCTATGTTCATTACCATTCATATGATTGGTATGTCTATGAAATGGAATCCCAACTCCTAGAGAGGGAATAACCATTCCCTCCTTACCCATAGATTTAGCCATTCCTACCCAATTCCATTCATTTATACCAATCACCTCCTGAGATGCAAAAGGTGAAAATGTGGGAGCAACCTATGGAAAAGCACAAAGATCTATAAAATTCTGTCATCCTGTGACTTCTTCTCTAACTGGGCGCATATATGATCGTTTACCTTACAAACTTACGGGTGAACATGGGGAAAATAATCAGTTTACTCATTGAAAATGTCTAAAGTCAAAATAGATATAAGTGTTTTGATCAACCCTATTTGGATCTCCAAGTCCAGTCTTACGTGATTTCACCACCACTGATCTTGCCTCTACCTATGATTTAGGCCGGTCGATATAGGACAGATTGTGGAGTCGATCCATAAAAGGATCAAACGATTGGAGAAATTATAAACAAATTCAAGTCAATATCAATTCCCATTATTTACTTTTCAACTACCTCAATTTGACTTAATCAGAAGCTTTTTAAGCTAGAAATCATATTGGAAGGTATAATTGGGCCCGAAAATCAACTTTGATACAACCCTACCTCACCTCTTGAATCTGCATATTCAAACAAAAGACTTCAAAAGGAAGCTACGAAGAGAATCTTTAGAACCATCCATACACGTGGCAGCCTTCATAAAAATTATGAGACTGAAAACAATTTGGAATCTCATCCCAAACCTCTATTTAAATGTCATCAACCCCTTAGCTTTAGCTCTCTCATGTATCTAAATTTTTTCAGATTTAGAGTCTAATAAAACTTACGAACCATATTCTCCTTTTCATCATCTCGAATTTTTGAATCACAAATCCATGAGGCAGCCTTGCATGTCTTTGGTGAAACAAAATAACATCCTCTTCGCAAGAAGCTTCACATTTTTGCTATTGTGCTGCATGACTACCAAGCTGAGCTGCCGTTTCTCTATTGTCCCATCCTCATTAAAGGAGCTGCATGTCCAGGGCCATTTTAGTTTTGATGGAAATGAATTTGCAGCAAACGATTTTGGTAACCAAATTCATTTCTTACCTCTGGCAGTTCTGCACCCCAAGGAAGTATCTGATATAGCTGCAATCACAAAGCATGTTTGGAAAATGGGTCCTGGTTCAGGGCTGAGCGTCGCAGCTAGAGGCCATGGACACTCACTCCATGGTCAGGCACAAGCACCACAAGGAATTGTGATCAACATGGAGTCTCTCATTGGGCAAGAAATGCAGGTTCACAAGGGACAATCCCCTTGTATTGATGTCTCGGCTGGAGAGCTCTGGATCAATATCCTGCATGAGAGCCTGAAATATGGTTTAGCACCAAAATCTTGGACAGATTATCTACATCTAACAGTGGGCGGTACTCTGTCAAATGCCGGGATCAGTGGACAGGCATTTCGACATGGCCCTCAAATCAATAATGTTCACCGGCTGGAGGTTGTCACAGGTTTGATTGATGAAAGACTAAATTGTTAAAAAAGGAACAATAAAATGAGATAATCATATCATGTTGTATTCATTATAAGATTTATAAAAAGACTATGTTGTCAGGATATCAAACATAACACACATTATGCTAAACTTACTAAATAATAGACCAAAATTCATGAGTAAGAGTCCTTCACAGTTATCACTGGTCTTATTGCAGGAAAAGGAGAATTAGTAGTTTGTTCTGAACAGAAAAATGCTGACCTCTTCCATGGTGTCCTGGGTGGACTTGGCCAGTTTGGAATAATATCTCGAGCAAGAATATCTCTAGAGCAAGCACCAAAGATGGTAAAAACTTTCAAACTTATGCTATCCTAATTATAAGCCTTATAATGGATGGCTGAACAGTTTCACAAGCTTGAAGTTGAATTGTCAACAGGTGAAGTGGATTAGAGTGCTGTATTCAGATTTCTCCGTTTTTGCAAGAGATCAGGAGCTCCTAATATCTGCAAAGAACACCTTTGATTACATAGAAGGTATCGTTATCATAAACAAAACCAATCTCATTAATAACTGGAGATCATCCTTCAAACCAGACGATCAAGTGGAAGCAAGTCAATTTATATCTGACGGAAGAACACTTTTCTGCCTTGAAATGACAAAAAATTTCAATCCTGATGAGGTTGCTAAAACAGACCAGGTATGGCATAATAGTAATCCAATAATAAAGCAAAGTTTCGATGATGATATTAATCTTGACTACTTCCCTTATAATCAATCTCTTTTACCTCGGCAGGAAATCAAGTCCATACTATCTCAGTTAAGCTACATACCCTCAACTCTCTTTGTTAAAGAAGCTTCATATGTAGAGTTCTTGGATAGGGTTCACACAGCAGAACTAAATCTACGATCAAAAGGTTTATGGGACCTTCCACACCCATGGCTCAATCTACTAGTACCAAAAAGCAAAATACAAAGATTTTCGGAAGAAGTTTTTCGCAACATTTTAACCGACACAAATAATGGCCCTGTCATTGTCTACCCAGTGAACAAATCAAAGTAATAGTCTTGAAAGATCTAACTCATTCAATAAATTTCAAAGATCTGTAAAGTTTGCTGAATTGATTTGCATGGCTTCTTTTCAGGTGGAACAACAAAACTTCATTTGTAACACCAGACGAAGACATTTTCTACGTGGTGGCATTTCTTCATCATGCAGTTCCCTCATCCAAAGAAAATGATGGCTTGGAATATTTGTTGAGTTTAAACAAAAGAATTTTAGCTTTCTGTGAAGCTGAGGACTTAGGAGTGAAGCAATATTTGCCCCATTATACTACACAGGAAGAGTGGCGGACCCACTTTGGTTTACAATGGGAAGCTTTTGTTCAGAGGAAATCAACTTATGACCCTCTAGCAATACTAGCTGTAGGACAGAGAATTTTTCAGAAAGGAATATCCTCTTTGTGAGAGAGAACTTGGTAGAAGAAATGGTAACACAATCCACAAGCAGATAAAAAACAAAGATTAATTTAGAGTAACCTGAGCAAAAAAGCTGTGTCGTAATGAATGTTCACTGGTAAAAGTTAAAACCATCTGTAATCTAATATTCTTTGCAGCTTCTTAGCAATTTCAGGAGTGAGAAGGACCTGGATACTGGTTAAATGTATTAAGCAGTCATAGTGTGTGCATTAAATATTTGAACAGTACAGTACAATGTAATATTGACTGTTGAGCGACAATGTGGACTATGTTTCTAAAGCACACATTAGTCCAAGAACTAAAAGAAAGGTAGTTTTAGTGACATAAACAGTTCAAAGACAGCTGAGACAGTATGAGGAATTTCAAATAATCACATTAATGAAGATTGATCATTCATGGGATGACTTAAACAGCAAGAGAACAAACAACTAGAGATTTAGTGTGTATGATGCATAAAACAGAATGAGCCTAACTCAACTGCTCTTCTGATCATATACCTTTTTCATGAACGAGTATGTCGGTGTGCACAAAATTATGTACTTGAAAATTTATTGTTACCTTTGAAGAAGATCCTTGTGCCTGTATCAAATTCACCTTCTTGATGGTGCATGTATCAGAAAAATGGAATCTTAAGGACATATTTCAGACTCTTGAAGCCATAAGAATTTAGAATTTCCATTTATCACAACCAAACTGCAAATTCGACAGCGGTAAACAACACAATCCTTTTATAAATAATGCAACATTGCTTATTAAAAGTATACGTTCACAATGAACTGGACTGCTAGCATCAGGAGCAATATGGTCTACAAGAGCAAAAATCTCTTGGCATAAATCTCAATATTCCACAATAATTCATGTTAAGATGGAATTAATCTGAGAAAAGCCATCCCAATTCACAACTGGAACAATTTTCAGTATTTCCCTCTCCATGAAAACCACTTTAGTTTCAACTGGAACCTCAAAGGAGAAACCCCTAATACACCTTGTGCCAGTCTAGGATCAAACACATCAAACTGCACACGACTTAACGAATCCAAGATGACCTGCGCAGGAACAGCAGGCAGTAGCACTGGATGAGCCTCACGAGGCACCGTCTTCGCTAATTCTCGAGCTTTCTGCAAATGAGCATCGGCAACAGATGCCATCTCAAAAACAACATTGCACAGCTCCTCGCGAGAATCAATACGAATTTCACGATTCACCAGCAGCCCATGTTTCTCTGCAATCTTAGCAGGTATATAAGGAAAATGGCGGTTTCGACTGGCGTGATAGGGCAAGGACTTGAGAAGCAACGCGAGGCCACTAGCCTTGCCAATATGCGACGCAGCATGATCCGCTGCGGCGGACTTAATACCGCCTGCTTCGAGCGTCGAGTACAAGATCGTTGACATGGTGTCCTCCGCATATCTCTCCAATTCTTCAACAGTTTGCGGAATATCAGTAAGCTCTCTCTTGGCATCGTTGATCCGAGCTTCGACCGATCGCTTCAACCAGGTCTTGCTAAATTTATGCTGAGATGCCACAGAAGCAAGCGCCTGAGCTACTGGATGCTCAATTAACTTGCCGGAGAAGATCTTGTCGATGGCTTCATGCCACCAAAGCAATCGCATTTGCCCAATTCTGGGATCGGAAGCCACATCCATTGCTCTGGCGGTTTCGACATTGAAAGCTCGGAGCGCGAAGGCGGATTTGCGCATGCTTGGTGGAAGCTCGAGAAGGCATAGGTAGTGGTGATAATCGTAATTTCGCACTTGTTGAACGCAGTAGGAGAGAGCTGCTCGTACGCCATTTGAACTGGAAGCGCTGCTCATCGATATCTGGTAATGTCTGTGATCGAATTCTCATCTGATAGTAAGGAAATTATTGTTGAATTTTAAGAAGCAATATCTCTAATCGACGATCAAAGGCGGCCATCACAGTTCGGCCGTGAAGCTTCTTCAATTTTGGACCCCATCTTAAACCCTAGCTTGAAATATCCTTTTCTTTTCTTTTTTGCAATATTTTAATTCAAATATGATTTGTTAAACATAAACATTTACTCGAATTTGTTTACTAGTATAACCGTTAAGCTGTGAAATTCGACGATAAATAAATTTATGTTTTAATTCATATGTATACATTTTAAAAATAGTTTTATATCTTATTTAGAAGTTGAGATGTTGTTCTAAGTTAATTATGACTCAAACTTGAAAAATTAATTTTATTTCACGTACTCCAAACTTATAATTAGAAATGACAATAGATCCAGTACTTATTCATTAATTATTTTTCAAATTTAAATTTGTTTATAATTTTTTCTACATGTTTTCGTCCTAAATTTGATTAAAATAGTGATTTTGTTGCACATATCCGTCTCAAGCTCGTTGGATAATCAATAAAAATCTGAACACTACAAAGTTAATATAAACTAAACTTAGTAAAAATCCTTCTTTTTATGTCTATTTGAACCGTCTCGTTGGTTTACACTACAAAATTAATATTAACTAAACTTAGTTAATATTGAATATATTTTGATCGAGATTAATAAATTATAATTAAAATTAATAAATACTGATTAAGAATTATAAACTTTAATTATTTTATAATTACATTTAATCCATTCTGTTTAAACAAACCGCCATGCCCAAATTTGTGTGTTTAATTAAACAATAATACTTTTTGAACTTATATGTCCGGACATAAAATGAATATATTAATAATCTTAACTTATAATTTATCAAATAAAATAATGGTGTTGGTTAGTACTATAATGTATTTACTTAATTAATCTAAACCGCCATTTTTAAAGAGAGAAATATGAATACAAAAAATACGAAATTAAACTAATAAAGTTATTTTGTGATTTTTCACTAATCTTTCGGAAATACTATTACTTAATAGATATTTATGCATTCACTTGAATTAGATTACTCACAAAATAATAAATTGAATGAATGTGGAGAAATTATAAAATTAAATAAATAAGTTAAAGGGATCAAATCGATTTATTATCTAAACTAGCTAGATTATGTACGGACATTTATGTCCGAATATCATCACTCATAATTAAATGCTTTTTTTTGGAGCTCCTCTTCGAAACAGCACGTAATTTTAATGAATTAGGCGCGCTCTGAAAAATAAAGCCTATTCTCTCTTCGTTTTTGTTTGGTAGAGTAGAGAAGTGAAAACCCAATCACTCGGAAAAACCCTAATTCGATTCTCCCCCATGTGAAAAAAACCCCCTTCACTTTATTCAATCCAATGGCGAAAGTTTACGGCACCGGAGTCTACGATTACCGGCGGCACCGGGTGGCTGAGTACCCGGTTGCCGCGGAGGCGTCCGCTGTGCCGGAAAAGTCGGCTGAGTCCAGACCACTATCCAATGTGCCCAGCTCTATTACTCTAAGTGAGATTCAGAGAGACCGTCTCACGAGAATTGCAGCCGAAAATTGGACGAAAACCGCGGATTCGGGCCCAACGAAGGCCTTCAGCCCGGACCTTGTCAAAGAAATTTACCACACCGAGTTGACTGTTAAAGGTATTTGGCGATGCTTTTGAACTGTTATCTTACTTCGTTGTTAGCTGTTTATGGGTCGAGGGATTTCTGTTGCTTGGCTTGAGCTTAGTTCTATGTTTTCGGGCTTACTCTTTACATTTTTTATGGGAAATGGTGTATATTGAAGTAAAAGATGTAGGGGCGTCGTGTTTGACTGTATGCGAGCTTGCAGTTTGTTGCCGTTGGTAGTAAATAGTCTTCAAAGAACAAATAAGTGGGCGTCTTCTTGATACTTTGAAGATGTATTCAATGGGGAATGCTTGGTATTTAAAAGGAAAGAGAGTTGGTGGGTTACTCTGAACTCTCAATTTTCACTAGCTTTGGGTTAGGATGGGCAAGTTCTGTCTACTCTTTCTCCCCTGGAAATTTAATTTTCAGGCATTGTGAGTTCAATAAATACTGGTAATGCCATATTATTGGATCTGGACTGGAAATTCTGGTTAGTTTATAAAAATGTGATGCGGATCAGCACATGTAAATGAAATCAGGTTTATCTATTGTTGAATGCTT
Source organism: Agastache rugosa (assembly GCA_031470985.1). Taxonomy (NCBI): domain Eukaryota; kingdom Viridiplantae; phylum Streptophyta; class Magnoliopsida; order Lamiales; family Lamiaceae; genus Agastache; species Agastache rugosa. The sequence goes on along the minus strand of CM062602.1, from coordinate 36,170,841 downwards.
ATTATTAACTCATGTTCTTGCTGCATATAGGGGGGAGAAAGCCAGTGCCGCTGCAGAGGGTAATGATACTAGAAGTGAGCCAATACTTAGAGAATTACCTATTGCCAAACTTTAGTCCAGAGACTGCTTCATTTGAGCATGTGATGTCAATGATACTCATGGTTAATGAGAAGGTACATTGATACATATGTACATACTTTATTATTCCCCCCCCCCCTCCCCCCAATTAACTCCATATGCGAAATAAACTTCTGCATGTAGTATGTTCCATTGATTTCTTTTTGAAGCAAAAATATAAAATTGCTGCCAAAAATGCAGTAGATTAGTGGTTGTTGAGCTCATTCCGTGCTTTTGAGAGGGATGATTTTGCTATTTGCTCATGAATACTTAAACCTTTCACAAATAATGTATAGACAGATAAAGTCTTAGGAACTGAGTTTCGGAAAAAAATGTAAACAAGCACCATGGTGAAAAAGTTGGGGGTTCAATCTGAAACCATCATTTATCTTTGATTGTAAATGATGTCATCACTAGAATTATTAAAGGGTTGGCTAGGTCATTCCCCAGAAATGGATGGCTTTTCCCTATTTGAGAAAGCCTTATGGATAAAAAGAAGTTGCACTAACTCTCGGAAAAGAGGAGAAAACTTGTATAAATATAAGTAATACATGCAATAAAAAAGTGGGCTAGGGTTGTACCGATGTTGACATTTTTTAAACCTAACCTGATTATTTTTATTGGTGTAGACATTTTAAATGGCCCATTTGTAGGACCATGCTAGTACCATGGCTTATCTGAGGAAATATGGCTCCTTTTCTATGTCGTTGCTGTTTTGATGGTTCTATGTCCATTTGGATGTTTGGATTCTGATTTTAGTTGTTAGTAACTGTTGTGTTAAAGATTGATGGCTTCACTGTTTGATGGTATTAGGCCTCCTTTGGATGCTGGTTTCTGATTTTAGTTGTTAGTTCTCATAATAGTTCTGTTGAAGATTGATGATGGATAAAGTAGCTGTTTAGGCACATATATTCAACATCTGTATTAGTGTGAGGCTGATGGTGTAGTTTAGCCTCCCTCATATTTTCTGGCAAGAACCGTTGACAACATAATTATGAAATTGCAGTTTCGGGAGAATGTTGCTGCTTGGATATGCTTTTATGACAGCAAGGATATGTTTAAATCATTTCTTGAGAGGGTACTCCGCCTTAAGGAGGTACTTCGTCGTTTGTACCTTCTAAGTCTTTTTCTTGTTATCTTCATTGAATATTAGGCTAATTATCCTTAAACTTTTCTCTACAATTTCTAAAATGTACGTGCATTTTGGTCCTCATTTATAAACGTATCAAAAGGAGTGCTGTAAATTTATGTTTTCTTTTCGTATTTTGAGCTAATGTTTTTTTCTGCTTCAAACTCAATTGACCCTGGATATAAAGCTTATGATGAGGTTCAATGATTGGATCTTGTAACTATAGTTTAAAGGCTATTTCTTCTGAGTTCACTTCCCTATAAAACATTCTGCAACAGTATACATGATACGTCTGAGTATCTGAAAAATGTTCTATCTATCATAGGCAATAATGTTTTGTATATTTGTATAGGAACAACATTTATTTGCATTTGAATTAAATGGATGCATGTTTATGAGGCTGCTTCTGTCATAGTTGTTCATCTGTAGTTGTTGGTTGTTCTTGTTTCTTGTTTCTTTTGGCTGACAAGTTGTTAGTTTTCTGAATGATGTCACCTTCTTCACGAAGTTGGCTATATTACATCTTTCTAGAGGCACAGTGATTCGAATTCTCATGTATTACTCCCACATGACTTTCTACAACTAAGGAGAACAATCAGCTCAAATCTTTGCTTACTTGCAGGGAAGAAGTCTGACAATTTCAGAAAAGACGAATTATCTACTCTTTATGATCAATGCCTTTCAGGTACTTGTTCATTATGCAATTGTTTCGTACTTTCGTACTTATATACTTGTTTTTACTTCCATCTTCAGTTATGCTGTCAGAATTCCTGTTATCTTCTGAACTGAAGTCTCAACTAATATAACAAGTTCTACGTATGGCAATGATCAATGTTTTAAAAAACGGTCGAGTCGTACAATCTGAGGCGCACCTCAGTTTGAAGCAGTCGGAAACCGCATCTGATGCGGTACCTCAGTTGCGGAATAAGGGACTAGATTATTAGAGCACATGCCATGTACTTTTAAGCTGGCCTCAGCCCCTTGTGTTGGGGACTCGTTTATGAGTTTATCTCCAACAATATAGAGTAATCACTAGTTATTATGTGGGCCTTGTATACATGCATCTCTTCGCAAGCAGTGTTTCTTGAAATTATGGGTTTTTACCTGATTCTAGCTTCAATATGATGGTTGGCTCTCTGTTGACTTTTATAGAGCTTGGAGGATGAGATAGTGAGTGAAAGGATTATGAGACTGGCAAGTCTAGAGTGTTGGCATAGCCTATCATATGGCCGTTTTCAGGTTACATGCTTTTACCTCTTTACTTAGTGAAAAGGATTTTCAGCTTTTCTTTCCCTGTGGTCTAATATTTTCATTATTATTGTTCTCATGGGCCGTAGATGGAACTTTCTCTTAATAAAGATCTGATCAGAAGGTGGAGAAAAATTTCAAAACGAGCAAGGGATGCAACTAAACAAGGGGAAACTTTTGATCCCACTACCATGTTGGAAGCAAACTTTTTAAGAAATCACATTGAGGAATTTTTAGAGGTATGGATTGCAAATTCAGATCTTTTGTTATCTTTTTTTTTTATTCCTACCCTGAGGATGTGAGTATTGTTCTGACTTCTATATCACTAGGTGCTTGATTCCGAGGTTTTCTTTTCCAAATCCAACGAGGATAATGATCATGTTACTCGTGGCTCTGATTATGTGGATGATGCCTGTATCCTTTATTGTGAAAGGTTTATGGAATTCCTTATTGATCTCTTGAGCCAACTGCCAACCAGGAGGTACAGTTATCAACAGTTATATGCCAATTCCATCTTTAGTTCCAGTATATATTAATGTTTGTATATATATGTATTTGTTTTAATAAAGATCTCTCTGGGTTTCATCTATTATTGTGTTCATTGGGAGTAGGTTGAAGCTAATTATACTGATGGTGGTTGTAGTTTTGGACATACATTTATGGAGCTGAGGCTAGATTTTGACCTTTTTAGTGATCTACTGTATTGTCTTTTTGACGCGAAATTTAAGCATATTTATTGCGTACCATGTCCAAAAACAACTTGGTTTTATTTAGGTTTTTTTTCCCTTCGTGTGCTAGGCTGAAAAATGACCCACCCTTATTTTCACTTAAATTGTTTTACTCTTGTTTGTCTTTAGAATCTTGTCTGCCATTAAAGCTTTCCTCAGGTCGTAATATACTCCAAGGGGATCACATTGTCCATCAATTGCTGTTGGGGATTTAGTTATTCACCTCTGTTTATCGCTTTCTTCTGGTTCCTTTTGAGTGATTTCCAGAAAGTTAGTAGTTTATTTTGATATTGTATAGCAATACTGATTATCCTTTAACAATTTTTCGATGCAGATTATTTCGACCTCTTGTTGCTGATGTTGCTGTTGTTGCCAAATGTCACTTAAGTTCTCTGTACAGGCATGAGAAAGGGAAGCTTTTTGGACAATTGGTTGACTTGCTTCAGTTCTATGAAGGTTTTGAGATTGATGATCATAAGGGTAGACAAATGACTGATGATGAGGTGCTGCAAGCTCATTATAGGCGCCTCCAGGCTTTTCAGCTTCTTGCATTTAAAAAGATTCCAAAGGTATGCACAGTATCTAATAGAGTTCTTACATGTGCTATCCACATCAAGCCACATCAAGTGGAACATTTAATGTTTGCTTTTATTATCTTATGTCCTGCGGCTATTGTGTCTTTGTAGTTGCACGAACTTGCATTGGCTAACATTGGTGCAATCAACAAGCGTGCTGACCTGGCCAAAAAACTTGCGGTGCTTTCTGCTGAGGAGTTGAGGGATTTAGTTTGTGCTAAGGTTAGTATAGTTGCTAAACATGTTCTTGAGAAATACACAAGGAAGGAAATGTTGGTCTAGTTTAATTTACGCAGTACATAAGTAATGCAATCTATAAATTTATTCTAAACTACATGATATAATCACCATTTGAGCTAGCATGAAGAGCAAAAGGTAGTCTGTGATAGCACAGTTAGCTTTGGTGTGCAAGCATCATGAATGTCTAGTTATGAAGTGATGATGAGCTTATTCGCTTGCATATTTTGCTTCAAAGGTATACATAACCTTGTGAATAAATATAATTGACTAATGAATCGGGTGTCAGTTACTTGGTTGAGGTTTGCCAACTCTTGTATTCAGTTGGAACTGTCTTGATCTGCAAGTCAGTAAGATGCAAACGTTTGGACAATTTCATTCATTCTCCTTTCTATTTTTCTTTATGGTTCATTTAATTGGACATGTACTTTCTATATATCTATATGTTATTATAAAAATTATGTGCCTTGTGGTGGATAAATATCTAGAGTTTTAATTGAGACTTAATAATGTGTGATAGAGAGCACAAATTAACCTGAGAAATAGTTTTTTTGTTCCTTCTTTTATTTCTCTCCAGAATGGGGCTTAAAATAGGTTTGATTGCATTTCTATGTTAGCTGTTCACTTCTGCACTTAAGTTACTTGGTCTGTTCAAAGGCTTCATGTTGAAATGCAGAACAATTGAATAGTTTATTTTGTATTTTTGTGTGTTTCATTTTGTTCTACATCAATAGGGAACAATGTTTCTATCATTGAAATAGATACAAGCTAGCATATGTGATAAGATATAGGAGGGAATGAGGGAGAATAATGCAACCTGAAATGAAATAAGGGAAGGAAAAGGACTAAAGGAATGAAGAAGGAATTCAAATGTCTGCACCCCACATAACTAACTCTGTAGGTGACAAAAACTCTTTTAAAATTTATGACTATGCTTTTGGTATATGATTGCTTTCAGCTTACTCTCTCAAGGGCCATATCCAAACCCCAATCAAGTTTTAGTATTTTCTTGTATGTGTCCTTTTCCTCTTTCTGTTTTATATAACAAATTATGAAGATAAAAATAAGTAGACACATAACAAGTATGAATTAACTTATTGTAATCACGTTACGCTAAAATCATAGTCTTGGGCCAACATACTGATAGAGCATATGCATCCATTACAAAACAGAACTAACAAAGAAGATTCCATGAATCCAGTTTCTCTTTCCTGCTACTGTCAGATTGTTATCTAATGATATTTCTCTCCAATGAAACTGCAGCTCAAACTGGTATCGAAGGATGATCCATGGTCCGAAAGAGCTGACTTCCTTATAGAAGTTATGGTTTCATTTTTTGAGAAACAACAATCCCAGAAAGAAGCAATCAATGCTCTTCCACTATACCCCAATGAGCAAATAATGTGGGATGAAAGCCTTGTACCAAGTATCAACTACTCTGGTGAAGGGTGTCTGGCACTTCCAAAGCTTAATTTACAGTTTCTAACACTTCATGATTACCTTCTTAGAAATTTCAACCTCTTCCGCCTTGAATCAACATATGAAATTCGAGAGGACATTCAAGAAGCTGTGCCACATCTTCTTGTGTATACGAATAATGAAGGAGAAACTGCTTTTCGTGGTTGGTCAAGAATGGCTGTACCAATTAAAGAATTCAGGATTGCAGATGTGAAACAGCCAAAAATTGGGGAGGTAAAGCCATCTGCGGTGACAGCTGAAGTTACTTTTAGCGTTTCGAGCTATAAAGCACAAATCAGATCTGAATGGAATTCCCTTAAGGAGCACGACGTCCTTTTTTTACTCTCCATCCGCCATTCTTTTGAGCCACTGAGTGCCGAAGAAGCAGATAATGCAACTGTTCCTCAGAAACTTGGTCTTCAATATGTCCGGGGATGTGAGATTATTGAGATACGTGATGAGGAGGGAACTCTGATGAATGATTTCACAGGGAGAATCAAGCGTGATGAGTGGAAGCCTCCCAAAGGAGAACTAAGAACTGTGACTGTTGCACTAGATACAGCACAGTATCATATGGATGTTTCTGACATTGCAGAGAAAGGTGCAGATGATGTCTATAGCACATTCAACATATTGATGAGGCGGAAACCTAAGGAGAACAACTTCAAAGCAATTTTGGAATCCATAAGGGATCTGATGAATGAGACATGTATTGTTCCTGATTGGTTACATGACATATTTTTGGGTTATGGTGATCCCTCTGACGCTCAGTGGATCAATAGGCCAGATCTTCTTGAAAAGGTTGATTTCAAAGACACGTTCCTTGATGCTGCACATGTCAAAGAGAGCTTTCCGAACTATCAGGTTCTTATCAATTTTACATGTTTTTCTTTACCCTATTGTATTATCACAATAATCCTAAAATTTGTATATCTTGCGACCTCCCATTCTTTGTATTCTCGTGCAGGTTCGTTTTAAATATTCAGATGGCACCGACAACATGGACCCATGCCCTCCATTTCGTATTAAGTTCCCCACAAACCTTGAGGGCAGGAAACATTTTCTGCCTGGCAATGAGACATCTACAAGATCTTCAAACAATTCCAATGCTATGGAAGATGATCATTCGGATAAACCGGAGCTTTTAGTTGAGTCTTATGTTCCTCCTGATCCAGGACCATATCCCCAGGATCAACCAAAGCAGAACTCTGTCAAATTTACTCCTACTCAGGTATTTGAAATTTATACGTATTATCCGGATGTTGATTGATTGATTAATCTTAACCACTTGATGTTTTTGCCTGAGTGCAGTTCTTGTGTCTGCTCATGAAAATTCTGCTTAGTGGTCATTGTGCCTAAATGTAAACAACCTCTAAAACTATAAAATTTGTTTTGGTTCTCTGGACTTCTAATATTCTAGATGAGCACAAAATTTCAATTGGTGTACAATAATATTTTTTTTCCATATTTAAATGAACTAATAATTTCTGCATGTATATCCAAATATCTTTCTTTATAAGCTTTATGATTGTACTGTTTCACCCCTGTTTTATTTGTCATGTCTATTTTCTGATTCAAGATGCATAGTCGAAGCATGTGGAAAGAATCTAGAGAGGACGCTTTCCATCCTGTCAAAGTTAGAACTTAGAAAAAGTCCTTGTATTCTGATATGTGAGCTATATGGTTACTCACAGATTTATGGAAAATTTTGTAATTATTTTATTTTAAGTGTAATGAGCTTTACCAGTCCTGATTCTTGATCTCTCCTGGTTTCTAGGGATACTGGTAAACTATACTTCAATTTTTAGCATATTTTCCTCGACATTTGTGCATATTGCTGTAGAATCTCATAACAATAGGCTCATTCTGCGCTCCTCTCTCTCTCTCTCTCTCTCTTTGTTGGGGGGGGGGTGTTCCTGAGTTGAAGACATTTTCTGTATGAATTGCGCTTTTTTGAAATTTCATTTGCTTCATTTTCTGTGTTGTCATGCAGATTGGAGCTATCATTTCAGGCATTCAGCCTGGTTTAACTATGGTGGTCGGTCCACCTGGTACTGGAAAGACAGATACTGCTGTGCAGATTTTGAATGTTCTATACCACAATTGTCCTTCTCAGAGAACTTTGATAATTACTCATTCGAATCAGGCTTTGAATGATCTTTTTGAAAAGATAATGGAGGTAGTAGATTTTTTGATTATGTTCATGTTCCATAGCAATATTAAACTCCAGTTACATTTTTAGATAAACTCCATTCTGACCTCAGATTGTGTTAATGACTTCAGAGGGATGTTCCAGCACGATATCTACTTCGACTTGGTCAAGGTGAGCAGGAATTGGCTACTGACCTTGACTTCAGCCGTCAAGGCCGTGTGAATGCCATGCTTGTTCGTCGGTTGGAACTCCTTAGTGAAGTGGAGCGCCTGGCGAGGTCTCTACAACTGCCAGAGGATGTAGCTTATACTTGTGAAACTGCTGGGTATTTCTGGTTGCTTCATGTGTACTCACGTTGGGAACTATTTTTGGCCGCTTGTGCTGAGAATAAAGATAAACCAACATTTATTCAGGACCGTTTTCCTTTTAAGGAGTTCTTCACTGACACTCCAAATCCAATTTTCTCGGGCCAGTCCTTTGAGAAAGACATGTGTGCAGCTAAGGGTTGCTTCCGCCACCTGAAAACTATGTTTCAGGAGCTTGAAGAGTGTCGGGCATTCGAGTTGCTAAAGTCAACAGCTGATAGATCAAATTATCTTATGACTAAGCAAGCAAAAATAGTAGCTATGACTTGCACCCATGCAGCTCTTAAAAGGAAAGATTTTCTGCATGTGGGCTTTAAATATGATAACTTGTTAATGGAAGAAAGTGCTCAAATTTTGGAAATAGAGACTTTCATCCCAATGTTGCTTCAAAGGCAGGAAGATGGTTATGCTCGGCTTAAACGTTGTATATTGATTGGTGACCATCACCAGCTGCCTCCTGTTGTGAAAAATATGGCTTTTCAGAAGTACAGCCATATGGATCAAAGTCTTTTCACAAGATTCGTCCGTCTGGGAATTCCCTATATTGAACTCAACGCCCAGGGAAGAGCTAGAACTAGTTTAGCTCGACTTTACAATTGGAGATATAAAGATCTTGGAGATCTTCCATCTGTGAGGGAGAATGATATCTACCGCAGGGCAAATGCTGGATTCTCCTTTGACTATCAGTTGGTGGACGTTCCCGATTACCATGGGAGAGGTGAGTCTGCTCCTTCTCCCTGGTTCTATCAAAATGAAGGAGAGGCTGAGTATCTTGTTAGTGTCTATATATACATGCGTTTGCTTGGGTATCCGGCCAACAAGATATCCATACTGACAACATACAATGGTCAGAAACTTTTGATTCGTGATGTGATTAGCCGTAGATGTGTCCCATATGACTTCATCGGTCCACCCCACAAGGTAACTTATGTTGTTGCTTATATAGACTATACTTGCAATTGCATAATATAATTATGTACTGCAATCTGTTGACACTTGTTGTAGGTAAGATGTAAAGGTGCTTCTTGTGCTGCTCTGTTTACACTCGCATTGCTCTGAATGATGTATTTGATGAGTAATAGTGTAGTGAATGCTAGTTTACAAAATAAAATGATATAAAGACGGTTGTTTTGGTTAGCTTTGATGTGGATGCTACAGGTTCAAGTGTTGAAAACTACGTAAATCATTTACATCTTGTTTCTTTGTATTGCACTTCCCTCTATTGCTATTATAACGAAGAATTTTGCTGGTAAATTGATAATAATATATTTCTGAATGAGATCCTGGTTGTTTTTGTGAAATATAGTTCTCATCACTTCTGTTCCTAACCTTCTGGGTTAGCTCCTTCTGGTTACAGTTTCAGGCTTGGACTTCTAAGTAGAAACTGTCAAATTGTAGGAGCTCTCAGTACTGACCACTGCATACTTCTGACCTGATAAACGCTGTTAAACTATAGGATTGGTTCCATTCATTTTATTTAAATCGGAGTTAAGGCCTGTTCTAGAAGATATGTATGAAGAGATGTTGCTTATAGCATGCTAGTCCCCGAGAGGCTTACTGCATAAGAGAATTTCTTGGGAAAGTTTAGTTTATTTGAAGAATGAATCAATGATCCATAATTGTGCTTCTTACCATTTGATTCGTCTCATAGTCCCACTCTTGTTATATGTCACATGTTCATTGCTTACTTTCATGATTCTAACTGTAGGTAACAACTGTTGATAAGTTTCAAGGGCAGCAGAATGATTTTGTCTTACTATCTCTTGTGCGTACTCGCTTTGTGGGCCACCTTCGTGATGTAAGAAGATTGATAGTAGCAATGTCTCGTGCAAGATTGGGACTTTATGTTTTCTGCCGGCGTTCTATTTTTGAGCAATGCTACGAGCTCCAACCGACATTTCAGCTTCTGCTTCAGAGGCCTGACCATCTTGCTCTAAATTTACAAGAGTTTACAGCATCTACAGATCGCCATGTTGAAGATACAGGACCTGTCCAACTTGTTAGTGGACCTGATGAGATGGCTGCCTTAGTAAATTACAGGATGCACGAAGTTTACCAGGTATTCTCATACTCAGCTAGGATCCTATAATCTGGTACCCCCTGTCTTATTTGCTTCTTTTCCATTTTCCACATTGACAACCTTTCTTTAATTATTTTTTATATGCTTTAAAGTGGTTTAAGTTTCTACTCTTTAGGCTACTTATTGGATTTTCAAATATGTTTGGAGCTCACTTGTTACTCAAGACTTCATGCAATGTGCACAAAAAACCAGGATCATTCTCCACATTGGGCCTTTGTTCGGAACTCACATGTTTGCTCTCATCGACTTAATTCTCTTGCTGGAAGGCCTAAAACTATATTTATTGAAATATTACATGTGGCATCATTTCCTGCTCTTCAGTTAAGATGGTCCAGTGAAGGCTGCCTTCTATGAGATGTGCAGCATGTGCTTTCGAATTTCATAATCAACTTCTATAAAAATTGTCATAGTTTGTATGCTGTTGCAATGTGATTGCTTGTTTTTCCTAGGCAGCCATAAAACTCAATCCAACTCAATTGAATTATGTGCTGTATTCATGCTTGACGGCCATGAACACTTCCCCTATTTTTCAGTATGATCGATCTATAGTTGGTTATAGTGCAAATATCAGTGGAATTTCAAAGTTCATAAACTAAGAATTTCAAAGTTCAAAAACTAACTCTTTTTTCTCTTCTCGTTTGCACCAGTCACGGGTCACGAGCTATCATCTGAATGAGTTTTCATCTCATCCTGGACAAATCTCTGTGGAGGATGATAATTCTGTAGAAAATGGCATTGCAAATGCAGAGACCCCTATTGGTACTGAGGATGTTGAAATGCAAGCCTCAGCAAACGGCAATGACGGGGATGTAGAAATGCAGACCTCAGCAAACGGCGATGACAGGGATGTAGAAATGCAGGCCTCAGTGAATGGTGATGTCATGGATACGCCACCTGATGGCAAGCCAAATGAATCAATATGTGCAGATGTTTCTGTGAAAGAGGATGAAGGTCGTGTAATCTCAGAATGACACAAAGGTATAATCTGACATTCATTCGGAGATGAGAAAGCACCATCCGGAACTACAAATGGGATCCAGGTGAAGAGTGAATGAGCGTTTGCGTTTAAGAGCACTCGAAACTCGTTGTGTAAGTGGTTCCAAGTCCTTGTCTGGAGAGAGAACTGTGCTTCAGTGTGAAAGGTCCTCTCTGCTGGTCTTCAGCAGCATCTCATGCTAGCGACTACTTCAGAATCTAGGTTGGTATGGAACTTGTATCGATACCGACTGATTATGCAAATTGGCAAAAGCTGAAAGAGTCGGCAATATTTACTTTTGTACTCAGATTTTGGTGCAACACAAACCATTTTGAGATGTAATTAGCTTCTTGTCAAAGGTTAAAAAATTGTTTGTAGCTGGTTGACTCCAGAGCATGGATGGAGCTAAGACAATGAGGGTTCTGTGCAAGTTTTTGAAATTGGCCCTTTATTGAAGTACTCCCCCCCCTTCCTCAAAAGTATGGTTCATATTTAATTATATGTGAAGTATAAAATATTAGTTGAACCACATTAATCTGGGACGGAGGGAGTAATATATTTATGATGAATTTATGTTTGTTGTTTTATGTTTTCTTTTTGGAAATTGAAGTAGGCAGATGAAAAAATGGAGAAATATAAGCAAGTATTTCTCAGCCAAAAACAAAAGATCTTTTTTTTATTATCACTGACAGTCGTCTCTATTTGTTGCTTGGATTGGCTTGCAGTATATTTATTATTGCAATTTGCTGTATGTATAATTGTATATAACTTTTTTTGTTAAAATTTGAGCAAAATGTATTAAATTTATTTTTTATTTGTGTAACGACTTCTCTTTTAATAGAAGGCACAGGTCAAAAAACAATGCCAACAAACAGCCATGAAACAAGTCAAACAACAGTCCTGAGCACTAACCTTTAGACCCATGCATTTCTCTTCGCTTTAGAGTTTAAACTATTCTACATATACCTTTTCTACATGTGGCAAAATTATTCCATTTCTGACTTCTAGAAAGATATATATTCATTAATTTCATGTGAGATTCCCATTACTTTTGCTTTCTCAAATTTGAACATTGGAACAAGTTATTTTTTAAGTTTTTATTTCTACTTCTATATTACAATTTCAAATGGAGTTATTATATAGGTATAATTATTTTACGAACTGATTGTGTATCACGTGATTATATAAAAAATCTGGCATGAATAAACAAATGTAGGAAAATATCGAGTATTTTAGAAGTGTGTAAACGTTTGCTTGATACAAATTTTATTCTAAAGATCGAAAACAAAATGCATTCTATTTCTTTCTTGTTAAGAAATTATTTTGCCTTTTGTTACTAACTTTAACAGAAAAGTTTGCAAAAAGAAAAGTGAGTGTATAACAAACCAAAACGCGTGGGGCATCAAACTTTTTATTTTTTCAATTTAATCTTATAGTTCACATTAGACAAGTTTATCTATATTGTTTAATCTTGTATATTACTATTGTATAGTTTTCAATAATATAGTATGTTAATTCAAGAACACTAACATATAAAGATTCGACACATATCCCATAAAAAATTAATATTTCAGTTCTTTGAAACCATACTTACATTCAAATAAGAGGTGTCATAGTAGCGGTCCTGCCCGAGTCCATCAAGCTAAATAAACTTGGGTCGGTTCTGCTTGAAAAATCTATCGGACCTAAAAAATAAAAACTTAACTCGAATAAAAAATTATTTTATAATATAAATTTTTCGGATTGAGTGGACCATTTTTGATAACTCTACAATATAGCACTCCAACAATCCATTATTCTTTCAAGAAAACACAATTGTCAAACAAAAATAAACTAAAGATAAACCTTAGATGAGCAATCATTCTAGTCAAATAGTTAATAATTTTTTTGACTTGAGTCAAATAGTTAATAATAATAAGTTAAAATAATTACAAACCATTCTAGTTTAAAAAAAAAAAAAAAACTCAAAACAATACATGAAATTAAAAAGAAACACAAACATTTCCAACTATGTGGCGCTTTTAAATGACTACAAACACATGTTTTCCCATCATCTTCCACTTCCTCCTAATTTGAAAAAGGCAAAAACTCTTGTACATCATGATGTACCATACATGCGGTTCAACCCGACCCGACGACCCGCCCGGTCAACGTTGACCGGTCAATGGTCAATGTTGACCGCATTGACTTTTTAATTTTTTTTCAAGAGTCGAGCGAGGGGAGCCGAAGGCCTCGGAACGAGCTAAAAAATATTAATATTGCCACAATCATTATCTATAAATTAAAAATCGGAGCCGAAGGCAGAAAGGAAAAAAAACGAAAAAATTAACGGTCAGACGTTGACCGTTGACCTGTCAACGCTGACCGGATTGGGCGGGTCGGGTCGGGGCGGGGTGGGTCGGGTCACGGGTCGGATTGAACCGCATGTATGAGTACATCATGATGTACCCAAGTGCAACTCATCGAAAAATGAAGACAAAACACTTGCAACTTTGCAAATAATTTGAATCAACCACGCAATGATACGATATCAAAAAAAAAACAAAAAAAAAAGAAAAAAGAAAAAAACATGCATTTCTTGACATGCACATATATATTCTCAAAAGTAAGTAGACTGAGTTTGCAAAAGCTCAAGCTGTGCCAACACCTTAGCTACCGCCGGCGCAAGCATCGGATCACCATTCTGCGCAATATCAATCAGCACAACCTCCGCAGATTCACCGTACTCTTCTCGATGCGCTTCGACTCGAAAAATTCTCTCCAACATCCAGAGCGCCTTCTCTTGAGCCTTGAAGCTTCCACACGAAGCAACTCTGATGATCGAATGAATCATCCCACATTTCTTCACCAGATGATTGCATCCTCTCTCCCAAATCTCATCCTGCACAAGGCTTGACAGGCAGCTTAATACTGCCTCATCTGCACCCCTCTCTCTCTCCTCAAGAATTTGTACTAATGGAGCAATCGCCCCAGCCTTGATCAAACAGAAGGTGCTCCTTGCAGTGCAGTACCCCTCATGGACTTCACAGAACGAATCTACGGAAGGCGGAGCGCAGAACCACTTCGACTTTCTTGATTTGCTCAAGTTTATTGTGTTGTGTGATAACTGAGCTAAGTTCAATGCAGCCTTGGATTTAGCAGCCTCCGAGCTGCTTGCAAGAAGCTTGAGGAGGAGAGGAAATACGCCGTTATCAACTGCGTAATGCTGCAGCCTTTTGTCGCTTGGATTCGTGAAACGGATCAAGAAACCTGCAATGCTCTCATCTAGGCACATTGTTGATGTTGGAGGGATTGAGATTGAATTCATAGTTGAGGCCAGAAAAGGCAGTAGGTTGGCTTGTTTGAGTATATCAGTGATTCTCCCATCATTTATTGGCAGATTTGCAAGAATTCCGAGGGCGGCCGCCTTCTCACAATCTGATGATGTTGTGGAGACTATGTATGCAATGATATGAACATGTGAGTAGTCTAGGTGTTCTGTGAGCTCTCCGCGTACATCTCCGGACAACGCGTAGACGAGCCTAACCGCGCCTTTCCTAATCCGAGCATCTCTCTCTGTGATGAAGGGCAGGAGGAGCTGGATGGCGCCGTTGTCCTTCATCTTCTTCCTAACTTTGGATGCAGATGAGTGCGAGATGATGTTGTTCAAGGCTTCCAAGAGATGGTTTTGGATGATGGGGCTAGAGAGAGAGAGGAGAGAGAGCATCTGTTGTGCTATATCATGCTTAACTAGTACTATGCTTTCTGACTCTGCTACTTTTGCTAGAATTGCTGATGCTGGCTCCCTCAGAGTCATCAGAACTGAGGTCACTGAGAATAGCAGCTGCAGCAATGCTGCCACGATCCCCGAATCGATCAGACGTTGGATGTTTTCCTTCGAGTTTGATAGACTCTGGAGAGCGTTCAAGGCGGAGAGCTTCGCCTCTAGATTCCCCGTCTTGAACATGCCCACGAGCGGCTCAATCGCCCCATATTCCCCTAGGGAGGATTTGTTTTGATCAGTTAGTTCTAATCTTGATAGCGCAGTTGCCATTAGAACCTTGCTCATTTCTGAACCTGATATCAGAACTCTGAAGTTAAGCGCGTTTGGACCAGAGCAGTACTAGGATGAGTGAGCTATTGCATATGAGAATTAGATCACCACCCCTTAAACGACCTTTTAAGAGAGTGATGACCCAATTCTAATAATGCTGATAAAGAGTATGCATGATGGTTTGGATAGAGGAAAAAGAGTTACCTTCTTTCAAGTATTTGATCAAAGGCTTGAAATAACCGGCTTCGGCCATATGGAGAGCATGTTGAGTATTGCTAGACATGAAATTTAGAAGCATTCTTGCATCATTAGAAGCTTCTAGATCATCTGTATTTGAGATTGCTACCAACATCACAATACAACCTTGTATCCTCCCAATTCTCCTTCTAACTCCGGCATCGTCAGAGAGGCAGAGCACAAGCCCCACAGCGGCCTTCTGCTCTTCCACGTCTCGTGCCAACGACTTCACCAACGACGATAAAAACTCCAAATCCTTCATCTTTTCCTGCACACTTTGAGAGAATGTAGCTCACATTAACGAGCGTAAAAAGCGTTTACTGTAGGTGATGGATTAAATTGACAATACATATGATCTGAGTATTTAAAGGATTTGACGATCAAACAAGCTCAGATCAGAATATGTGATATTTATCTATCTAAGCTATCACCCAAAGTAAACGCCCTTTATCAATACTAATACTACGATCATTTGGCATTTCATCGAAAGTAAGTACCTTGTGCTCTTCATCTTGTTGCGCAAGATACCTCATTATTCGAAGGATGATCAATCTCTCGTTTCCCTTACACGAACTCAATCGACTACATAAGATCCTAACTACATCTTCCTCCGAAATCGTCTCATTCGAAATCGCCCCATCTTTGATGAATCCATCCAACATCAAAAGAGAGTTACTGAATCCCTCTTCTCTACCATATTTAATCTGCAAAATGGCATCATCAACTGTCGTAACCGTCGTTTCCTCCTCCACAATCTCTGTTTCTTCCTCTGTTTCAAACTCCGTCTCCGTCTCTGTCTCCTCCTCGTCCACGTCCACGTCCACGTCCACGTCCTCGTCCTCGTCCTCATTCCAGTCGCGGTCAGAGCTCAAATCGAATCTAACATTCATCATCTCCTTGCAAAGCTCCTCGATCTTGGTCTTGTTAGATAAGGGGGAGTCGTGGCTAGCGAAGAGCGTGAGGCCCAACGACCTTCCAAGATTCTGTACCAGACACTCTATGTGTTTTGCTGGTGATGACTGGAGAATCTGTTGGCTATCCATGGCTGCTCTCGCACGTTTGTAGTCGCTCTCCAACGAGGCCATCGCCTTCTCTAATGCCGGCACCTCTGTTATCTCCATGCTGTCCTTCATTTCACTAAGAATTGGATGCAGTTTCTCGATCAGGATTGAGAATTCTGCAACTGCCTCTGTTTGTATTGACGATGATGATCTTGAGTTTATGGTTGATGACTCGAATTCCCGCCCTGAACCTGATTCCTCCATTTTTTTTCTTCTTCTTGAATTTTGAGGAGTAGAGAAGACAAAAGATTGGTGATTTATGTTTTCCCTTGGAGATGCAGATTTGTAAGAAGACTAAGTGATGAGAGAGACTTAGACTCTTGTATTAATCTGACTGTCTTCTACTTCTTCGTTTCTTTGTAATTTCCACACACCTTGTTGTTGAGAGAGAGAGAGAGTGAGAGAGAATAGGAAGGTAGTGGTTTGTATGTATTGTATGGTTGTGAAGAAAGCATCTTTGATGTCATATTCAGTTCAAATTATGGAGGACTGGTGAAAGTGAAAGATTTTTTTTGTTTTTTGGGAGAAGACGAAGTCAACTTATACGAACGCACACACACACACACATGGAAAACCGTAGAGATGGGGAACTTTTTATATTATAAACGTTTCTTTCAATGGTCAAATATATTATTTCCCCCTCCAATTTAGATGTCAAAAAAAAAAAAAATATCTTGCTTCAGATCCTCTGTTTCAAATATTTTAGTATACCTCATGTGGCTTTCAAAAAAAAAAAAAGTATACCTATCGTGTCCCCTTATTAAACTCATTATATTTTTTTTTATAAATTATTATAATATAATAAATTTTAATTAACATTTAGGGTAAATATCACTTATTATCATAACAGTATATTTCAATTTTTTTACAATAATGTTTAACTAAGCATAGTATTAAATTAGTACCCAACATTTAATTTTTTTTTTTCAATATAAATAGTGTGCCCCAAAGGCCAAAAGCCCTAGCTATGAAAGCTGAAGAAGATGCGTGGAATAAAGGGAGCTTTTGTTTAATGGAGTACTAGGGATATTAATTTTGTGAACGAACGGCGTCGTTCTGAATTTTTAGATTTTTCAGACCTTTTCTATTGTTTTTATTTATTAATAATCCATGTATTTTTTAGATTTTTCAGACCTTTTCTATTGTTTTTATGCTTACGTTGAGTAAACATTAAAAAAAAAAAAAACTTGAAATGTTGGGACAAAGTGATATTTATCCTAACACTTATTACTAAATATTAATTTAAAAAAAATTATATACATTAACTACGAAATATTTAATCCTATAAAAACAGTCTAATCTCGAATTGTAAAATATGCAAGTTCTTGGTGATGTTTGCTACAGGATCTACGTGTGGGATCACATCAAATGGCCACTAATTTCCCAAAATAGGAAAATTAAATATTGCATCAAATGAAATCTTCGACGCGTAAAAAACTCCCGGAAGAATTAGAGATCAACATATTTGTAGTCTCTTAGAATTTTTTGTCAAAATGTTTCATGCAAAGAGTCTAAAGTCTCGTTGTCCAACTATTTTGGAAAGTTATTCTAGCTATTTGGTATACTAGAATGTTTATAGACTTTGAATTTAACAATGAGATGGCTCATTTCTACCATTGGATCATCATTGTGGAGACTAAACAATTAGATTAGTTAGGCAAAAATTTAAATTCATGTGCGGTGGATCCACCGTACGATCTGAGGACCTTCATATTTTTTAAATTTAACTAATTAATATTAAATTAAATATAATTAAAGTTTATTAATTTTATTAAGATTTATTAATTATAATTAATTAATATTTAATTAAATATTAGAACTAGTGACGTCATATTGTCAGGCCAATTATGGTGGGGTGTAGGCTCGCTTGCAAGCCAACGACATAATTTTTTGGCCTGGCCCAACCCGACACAAAATGGGGTCGGTTCGTTGGATCAGGCTAGTTTTGACACCTCTAATTGAGATATTTGGTTGACTAATGAAAATGTATGGCCGCGCTTACTTACGTAACTTGACTAATTAAATTCTTCATAAAAGTTAGTGAATGTTGACGTCATAATTTGCTGGCATATTTGATATGAAAATCTTACCACTTACTGATATAATTAATGAGATTCTGGCTCAAGTTAGCCGATTTCACACGCGACTATAATATAATCAGATGCATTATAATCAGATTTCGTAATAAGTGTTACAAAAGTTAATTTTTCGTTGAGAAAATCAAATTTATGAAAGAAATGCAATCATGAAACTTCAAATGGGCAATGCTTCTATATATACGCCTCACATATATACAAGTTTGCAAGTTATGCATTGTATTTCTAGTATAACATTTTTATCAATAACATTTCACGTATTGCATTAGTCTGTCTCAATATATTTCAAATATTTTTTTACTATAAATTTTTTTACCATAAAAATTTACATATATATATAGGATGGATACAAGTGATTGGAGTTCAAAAGTGAGTGCAAGTTCAATGGTGTTCAACATGAGAAAGAGGATTCATGTGTTACTTGTGGACCATCATGATCCAGTTATAGGCATGTTGGAACACTTCTTTCTCAAAGGTAACTCGTATTGTTGGTTCTTCAAATGTTAACTTATTTATTTAATTAATCTTAGTTATTCTAGTATGTAAGAATATGTGAACAATTTTTGATAGAGGTGAACTTGGGTGAAGTTGGTTTTACTGTGCGGTTGGATGGATTCAAATAACTTTTGTTCAAGATAATTGTCAATTAATTTTCTTCATGATAATTATCACCTAATATTTTAACTAGTTGGAAGTATAAAATTTATTCAGAATAATAATTATTTTTTATCCAACCGCACCAAAACTTGGTGTTTTCAAAAACCAATTAATCGGCCAATGTTATATGTAATTCAATCATTTGGCATCATGAAATCATAATTTGAAGTCGTCGTGTTTTTCAAAATAATAATAATAATAATAATTGAACAAACAAACAACAATAAGCATGTCGATATAGATTATAGTTTATAATGTCATTATTGTCATAGACGATCCCTCTAAAGAAAATTCATAAACGATAAATATATTTCATCCCGTATAGTAATGTCGACGTTGATTAAAATATTTCGTCTCTATCTTGGATTTGAGTTTTCTTTTCTTTCTAGAGCCGTATTTAATTAATATTTAAATAAATTTTAATTGATGAATATATAAATCCTCATTATAATTAATAAATTCTAAATGTAGATTAATATATTCTAATTATGGATTATTGAACACTAATTATAGATTAATAAATTCTAATTATGAATTAATTATTTAATGGATTTGAGTACGCCGCACACGGTGCGGCTGCATCCAAGCCTTTGTCTTCTTTCTATAATTCATTTCCCTTTTTTTTTCATAGATTAATATTTTGTGCACCTAATTAACACGTAGATATATATCAATTTCAGTCTCATTCTACTTACATAGGAATATTGCTAGTTTTCCGATAAAAAAGTCTTTGATAATCACGCAACATTCATTTATGATTTATTATCTATTTTGCTAATTAAGTTTGAATTGGAAAAATATTCGATCGATATTACTATCTATTTTATGTTTTTGAGAGAGAACCCATATATTAATTAATTAACTCGATCCATTATTTGCATGTATGTAAATTTGGTGACATGCATGCAGTAACCACAGTAAAATTTGCGTCGGCTGCTTTAGCTATTCTATCAAAAGGAAAGGCAAATTTTGATCTTCTGTTGTCAAACATTCACTCCCCCGATGCCTGTGGATACAAACTTCTTCAAGAAGCAATTAAAATTGATCTGTCTGTCATCTGTAAGTCTTACTTCTCAAACTATTATTTCATCAATCTAACCCCATATATCTTTAATGTCTTCTTTAAAAATATCAGTCACGACCTTAATTTATATTTTACTTCAATTAATTCTAACATAGGATCACAATCCGGCAACTTAAAAAATGACTCAAACTGCCGGAATCCTACGCTTATTATAATATTCCAAGTAATTTTAATATTTTGATGAAATAATATACCTAGGATTGTGGCGGTCAACCATTATTTCTCAGGAAGCCGGATCTTGATATATTGTTAGATTTGAAATAACAAATAAGTAAGAAAGGTCGGTCGAGTACTGAACAAATATTTTTCAATGATCAGGACATTATTTAAAAAAGTTATTAAAGGTCAAATTAATTAGAAATATTAATTGCAAATTAATAAATAATCGTTGGTGTGTATTTTGCAATTTAGAGATCACCCAATTTTTGAAATATTGTAAATAAATTTTATCCAATATTTATATTTTTTTGTAAATTTGACATGCCCTGTTTTTTCCATCCTTTAGCAAACTGATTTAGTGTGCTTCTTAATTAATGACGTGGACTAGGTATTCCGTATATACTATGCAATCACAATTCTTTCATAGTGGGTGATTTAGTGTGTTTCTTAACAATGTGGACTAGGTTTCTATTCTGTATATACTATGCAGTCACAATTCTTTCATAATGGACCGTTTGGGAAAGGTAGTCGACAGATTATAGGGTCCTTCAATCCTTACAATTTTAAATATTTAGATACAAAACAACACTATTTTTCAAAGATTTATGATGGCGTAATATATATTGAAGGAATTCTAGTCCACATATTGTTAATTAACGCACCAATTTACTTAATTGTTGAAAGTCGGAAAAATAGGGTACATCGAATTTTGCAAAAATTGTAAAAGTTGATATATATTTATTTGCAACATTTCAAATTAAGGTTGAGTCTAAATTGTAAAAGACGCTAAAAGTTGGATATTAATTTACAATTAATCCTAACTATATCCTATACTATATTATAGTATAAGTTGTGTTGTAGTTACTACATTAGTAATAATTTCTTAATTTATATATACCTAAGTGTTGTTCGAGGAAGATGATGTTATGCTAACAAAGATGGCCTTGGAAGTTGGAGCATTATTATGTATCAAAAAGCCAATTACAATGGAAATAGCAAGGTACTTTTGGCAACTTGTGCTGTGGGACAAAAAGCGCTCAAGAAAGAAAATTGAAGATTATAATATGCAAATTGGAGTTGGAGAATTTAATTTTATTAAAGCTAATAATTATATAAGTAGTGAAAATGCTACTTCAGAAGAAAGCCACAGCAATACAAAATTAAAATGTGAAAATAGCAGCAGCTCAGATCATGAAGATATGGTTAGCTTGAGAACCAAGGTTTGGACAGAATGGACTCAAGAACTTCACGATAAATTTATGGTTGCCGTCAGAAAGCTTGGAGAAGGAAGTACGTATTTCTTAGTTACAGTTAATTGCCGGATTTAACACAATCTTTTATCGAATTCACAGTTTCAAATGATTTTTTTCCAGTATGGAACTTCGATCACATGATTGCGGACTTTACGCTGGATGCCATCCATCTGAAAAAAATTGAGGGTGTTACAGTTGCAACAAATTGAAAGATTGTATTGTATTGCAACAGTTGACTGAAAAATCTTTGTTGTAATTTCATATACGCTATGAAATTGTGTTAAATTCAACAATTAATCCTCATAATTATTCAAACTTTATTTATGAGCATATATGTGACATATTTTTGAAACAGGATGCTATCCAAAAGATATTCTTGAGATAATGAATGTACCTGGCCTTACAAGAATGCAAGTAGCAAGCCATCTTCAGGTTTGTATTAACATACGCTTACTCTTTAACGGTACACTCCGGTGCGATCCATTTTGTTTTTATATTTTTTTATCAATTAATATTTAATTAATTCTAGTTGGAGTTTTATAAATTCTAATAGGATCGGATTTTAATAACTTCTAAGTGTTAATACATTATTTACAGTCAAATTAAATTTTATTATAAAAAGAAGGAAGAAAACTTAAACCCAGAAGATTACAAGACAATTCCTCAGAGCCAAAATGTTAAGAATTAATTATAATAATAATAATAAAACAACTTGCTACCCTATTCTTTTTTCGTTAATTAACTTTTTAAAATTGATGCTACCGTGTTATAGCTAGAAAAGCCTAATTAGTTAATTAAATTAATGCAATGGTAGAATGAAATGATGTGGAATTAATTTGCATATGAATTACATGCAGAAATGTCGTAGCGGAAGTTGGTTACCTCCTAATAAGAGAAAACCCAAAACAAGTAGTGCTGTTGCTGCAAAGAGATTATTATTGAATTCAAGCAAATTCGGTTTCATGCCTTCTTCTTCTTCTAATCAAATTCATCATCACATTAATACTCCAAATCATCAATACTCAGAAAATATGGATTATTCTATTCAATTTCCTCATCATCTAACTACTCAATACTTTGATGAGTTTCCAAATATGGATAGCATCATTCAAAGTTTCTGCGCCTCTGAAGAAGAAGTTCCCATCACCTACAATGTGAGTTTCTTTGCCTAATTAATTTAAGCTTAATATCACTTTCTCGACAATAGTCTGCTCGTTCTCTCCAGAAATATACCATACTTTCGATATCAACATAATAGTATCCAATATTTTGATTTTGTTTTCAAATTTCTAGATCTAAAACTAAAAACTGGCGTGGATCTAAAAAACTTCGTGTCATTAATTTTAGTTTGAGTATTAATTTCATGCAAATTTCTGATTGCTAATGCGAATATTTTCTTATATATACCGGAAAATGAAATCAATTTATTAGGTACTGTTATGTTTATATCAAAAGTGAGTTGTGTTTCTAAGAAAAATGGGCAAACTTTTAGTATAGAAGGTGATATTAACCTGTTAATTTATACTGACAGTTCACTATGATAAGTAATAACTGTATATATTTTGCAGGTGCCTGTCATGAACATTGCAAATTATGTGGGAAAATGGGAAAATACTTCACAAATTAGAGATGATGATGATGATGATGATGATGATGATGATGATGGTAAAACTGATCAATTGGTGGTGAAGAAGGAAGAGGAGTAATGTAATGGGCTTATGTATACCTTCATTTTGATGCTTGATTTCAAGAATAAATTTTTATGTCAGTCTGTAAAACAAGATTAATATGTTAATTTAATTAGTATGATATATATATATGCGCACAGTAAATAATGTAAGTGTTATCCGTATACTTACAAAGACATCCTTTAAATCTATTTAATCCTGTGCATATATGTTAGCTAATTTTTATGTTGAGAGAACTCTATATTTTGTGAAAAGTGCTGTAATGGGGCTTGACTGTTCTTAATTATGTATTTGAAACTGAATATTTATATTGTTTTCGCCAATTAGTTTAGCCAATATATATTATAAATAATTCTTAGTAGGGTAATCGTACTTTAATTGATCTATTGCTTATCTCTCATGTTTTCTCACAATTATCGTTGATATATGAGAATAATGAATTTGTAATAAAGAAGTTTGAAAAAAGACACAGGAGAAGAAATTAACAATTGATATACGGGTGCTTTTCTACATGCAATGGTTTGACTACGAATGAATATATTATGCGGCTTTATTTTAATTTTTTGAAGGTTTCATAATACCAAAAATAGTATGCATGGCAAAGAGAAGAAAATCAATACTCCCTCCGTTTTAGCTCATTTTTTTAGCTCTTTTTTTTTAATATCATTACAAATATTAATACTCACACACCCCACCTAGGGTTTTTTTGTGGTCGTGAGTACTCGAACCTCTGACCTATTGGTCAACAGGCAACCACTCCACCACTAGGCCATCCCCACTGGGACTTAGCTCATTTTTTTGTTTCTCAATAAGTGTCATATTTCAAAATTCTAGAGAAAAATAATGTAAAACTTTCCATTATATCCTTGTCATTAATGCAAATTATCAACTTATTTATGTTTCCTATGCTATTAATTAATTAAGGGTAAAGAGAGTAAATTATCAATTTTCTTAATATGTGTGTTTTGAAGGAGTAGGACACTTATTAAAGAACGGAGGGAGGGAGTAGTTGTTTTTTCTTTTTCTATTTTTGAGTTGAAGAAAGAACGATAGTTTGATAATTTTTATTTATTTATTACTATACAAAAAGACTAAGAAAAATTGAGATTCTAAGCACAAACACACACACATAGATAGTTTAAATGACAGTGTGATTAATCCTTTCTCTAGGAGGTAAATAGCTAGTGTGGCCAAATGTACGATGAGCACAAGAAGTTAGATTTAGTTGTAACTGAAAAAAATTAAATAAAAAGACGTATGAACTAATAATACATACACATATATGCAGCTTTTTTCAAAAAAGTTACCCAATTCTATGGCTAATTAATTGCAGTGAAAAGATAAAAATATATGTAACGTAAATAGCAGTAACTGTACTTGCTTTACCTTTGTTCCTTGTAAGACTTTGAACTAGCAAGGCAAAAAGTACACTTAAATTTATGGGGTTGACTATTTGAAACAGTTTTTCAATAATAATAATAATAATAATAATAATAATAATAATAATAATAATAATAAAGAGCCTAATTTTATGCTTTTATCGCTTTCATCTCAAAATAACTCGTTCACACTTGGCTTTTATTTTCTGTCTTGGGGCGTCATACATTCAAGTATAAATAGCAGCATTAATTATAAAAGTTACTAAAATTGCGGGAAAAATAAGTGTTGCATAATGATATATATCCCTCAGTATGAGATATACTGACTAATTACTATTTGACTATTTGGCATTTAACTGCTAACTAATTAATTATGAGCACGAGTTGGTTTCTTAAAAAAAGCCAATTGAAAAGAACTCTAAAGATTACGTGAATTTTAACTAAAAGTTACGAGTTGAATTTGCAGTCCAAAAGTTTGAAAATAGTAAAGAAGTTTTCGTGGGAATGCATAAGATTAGCCATTTTAGATAAGAAAAGTGTTTTTCTAGTCATGATGGAAAAAAAAAATAGCCATGTTGTTCTTTAAAGTCATAAATACTCTTGATTTCGTATGGTTGATTATCAATTAGACCACTATTCGTAAATAAATACAAGTAAAATGAAGTACTATCAGATCCGATAACAAATATAAGCTCATGCAATATATTATTGGACCACGACAACATATATAAATACGTACAATGAAAATTTACCTATTATCATCGGATCAGTGACTACGCATTAATTAAATTCAAAATCCTAATCCGTTATCTTACTACTAAATAATGCTTACCTATTCATTGTGTTTATATATGTTATCATCCTATCATGTTCTAATTTACCTTGTTATTGAGTTATGGTCGTTCCGATAATGCGTAGTGTTTATATTTGTTATCATGTAGTGGTCTACTTGTTAACCTACTCCCGAAGTCCAAGGGCATCACTACAACAAAAGATTTCATTAATGACATTTATAAGTCTTAATTACAATGTTTCAAAACTTATGTCACTAAAATAAAATTATGACATCTTGTGATGATTAACTATAATGTGTATCACAAATATAAAAGCATGTCACGAACTTTAGTGACATTTGAAGGTGTAATTAATTTATTACATTTTTATATGTTGCAAAAACGTATAGATGCATGTATAAATGTCACTAAATTTTATAAATTTTATGAATTATGTTTGTTGTAATGTATATGTGACTTTAAAAAAGTGACTAGAAAAATTATTTCTTAGAATTGGGACTAATGACTACGTTAACATTTTACTCCAATTTTTGTTGTTAATTAAAAAAAATGTAAACATTCAATTTTTGTTGTTAATTAAAAAATATATTTTATCAGATGAAGAAATTCTATATAAACAGCCATTCCATGTAGCCTCGAAAGTCGTCATATCAGTACCGCATTTTCTTATCTGACTTTGACTAGAATTTCTCGTTCTCTCTTCCCATCATTTTCTCTATCTTTCTTCATTTTTTTTTTTTGCAATCTTTTTTGGATTTGTTCTTCTTGCTCGTATTTTCCTTTAAATTTACAAATTATCCTTAATTAAATTGTGAACATCATGAATATCAATCATCACAATTTAGATGCTACCTCTATTTCAACAAATTCGTTCCCAAATCGTAAGATTCATGTTCTCCTGGTTGAGGATGAAAGTAGAGACCATGATAATATCATGAATTTGTTGCGTTATTTCTCTTATAAAGGTATAACAAATTCATTATATATTTGCATGTCAGTTAGATTGAGTTAGAGATCTATGCATATATGTCATCTATAAATACATAACTCAAAATGTTTGCATAATAATTTTGAAATCTAGATATATAGTATGATTTAATCCTTTCATCCCAAAATTGAATTTTAATCATTCAAAACTTCATTTAATTTTCCAAAGTTGATGTTGCGTAGCTCTAAGTAAATTTGTATGTTTTAAAAATTCAAATATCTTTTGTAATTATGATGATGCATGACTACATTTTTTTGTATTTGAATCTCTATTTGGCGCGATTTTTTGTATCAATGATATCTTTTAGTTCTTCCACGTACGTACACAGAAAAAAAAAATATTAGCAAATATCCCTACTCGGATTCAAAAGATTTACCTACACTTATGATTCATATACTATATATATGATATGTTACTTTATGAGTTTGGTAATCATTTGATTAATTTTTCTTTCTTCATGAAGATTTAAACACTTAATTAACCGATTAATTACATTTTTGTAATAATTTTCTATATTTGTAACAGTTACTTCAGTGAAGCTTGTGTCGACGGCCTTATCAATTTTATCGAAAGGAAAGGTTGAATTTGATCTTGTAATGGTGAATATGAATTCACAAGACTCGTTGGGGTTAATCCAACTTCTACATGATGCTACTAAAATGAAGTTGCTTGTGATTTGTAAGTATTATCATAACAGTACTTATTCTCTTTGAAAACATTAATTAATGTATATATATATATATTCAAATTACTCGCTATTAGCCTTTGTAGCTCAATAGTATTCATCATTTTTATAAGGTGTGATTGATCGAGAGTAATCCAAACCTCAACTCCTCCGCGCGCTCCTTCCCGGCCTCATTAAAAAAAAAATCCATACTAATTTCATTGACGATGTTTTATAATATATTAATTTATTTTACTTACTTAATTATTTTCCAATTAATTTTAGTTATGTCAAATGTGGGTGATGATGAAACAAGCATGAGGGCGTTGGAGGAAGGAGCCTTTCTTTGTATAAGAAAGCCTTTATCAATGGCGATAGTAGCAAGTCTTTGGCAGTTGGTGTTGAGCGAGAAAGCAAAAGAGACACACCCTGCATTCACTAACTTGATAGAATATCATAATAATTCACAAAAACAGAAAGTAGAGTTGGAAAAATATAACGTTTTGGAAAGTAACAAAAACACCATTATTAATTTGGAAAAAAAAGTAGAGAAATCAGAAAACTATAGAGGTACGTATAAACGGAAGGCTTGGACGGAGTGGACCCTGGAACTTCACCACAAATTCATGGCTGCAGCCAGATATCTTGGACAAGGAAGTAAGTCTCTCTCTCTCTCTCTCTCTCTCTCTCTCTCATGTTTAATTTGCTTATAATTATAAATTTTATGAAATTATTAGATATTCTAGTATTCTCGTGCGATGCATGGATGCATGTGTACTTTCCTTTCTGGTTTTTCCGAGTTTACGCTTATGTGTGTGTGTGTACGCAGTCTATGCTTTTGTCCGTTTAACATACATTTAATTATTAGTCAAAAAAATTGAATTTAATTACATGCTTGATTTATATGTTGCGTAAAAACAGAATGCTACCCAAAGGATATTCTTGAAATAATGAATGTGCCAGGTCTTACCAGGATGCAAGTGGCAAGTCATCTTCAGGTATCTTTTCAAATATCCAAATGTCACATTAATTCACCTTAACTTTTTTATTTTTTAGGATTCTGGAATTGGTTCAAATATATACATGCATGATATTACAAAAATTCCATACACCAAGGGTAATTTGTCATTTTTGCTATATATGTGTGTGTGTGTGTTTGTTTGTTAAAATCCACAAAATTTAATCTCGATATAAGCTAGGCAAATGAAAAAAATATTCTAGAACGTAACTATTTTGTTGGAAAATTATACTACTTATTACCCTGTATCCTTATCCGTTTCGGTCGGATCCTATATATGTTCCATTATTTTTGATGTTCCACTATTAAATTTATTATTTTGAAAATATTTATTATAGAATTAAAAATTATTATAATATAATGAATCCTAATTAACATCTATTACTAACAATGCAAGCTTAAAAAATTATGGATTATTTGCCTATAAAATTCAAACAAATGCAAAAGTGGTGTATTTACATGTAGCTTTTTATTAGTTAATATTCAGATTCGGAAAAAGATCGACTTTGTATTTACAGGAAAATCATCCAAAAATTATATACCTTAATTAAGGAATAATCAACCCTTATAATCAATAATAAACTTAGAATTATTTAGTGTAATAAACTCTTATAATTACAAAATTGAATCATTCTTTGTTTGAAAGTGGTACAGCAGAAAGTGAGACATAGCTAGGATCTTCTCAAGTGATATGGTTTATGATTTAGGAAGAATTATTAGCATGATTAATCTATGGTTTGATTTTGTGTAGAAATGCCGGAATGCTAATTGGCTGCCTCCAAATGAGAGAAAATCAAAAGCAGGTGCAGGTATTGGAGAGACAATTCCAAAAAAAGTAAAGAAATCTCCAAGGGCAAAAACAATAAGGTTCGGATTAATGCCTTTTTGGGAAGATCAAGATCAGTATTCCGAGTCCCATCAAACCATCCATGAATATCACCATGCTATCAATCATCATGCTGAAAGTTCTAACTCTCGTTATCTCGATCATGGCTTGCACCCCTTTGGTCCAAACAACATTAATAATAATCAATTGATCTTTTTTGGTGATTATCAAAGTCATGATCATGTGGATCAACTCACTAATTTCTTACCTAACCTTATCAACGAGGATCCTTTCATGGATCCGAATATGGTACCGGTTCACGACTTGCCTGATTTTCAGATTGATTTCGATCAAGATTGGGAATCATTCATACTAGATGGAGAGGAACAACATCACCAGGTTAATTAATTATTCTCTTCTTAACTACATTTAATTAAATGATGCATGTAATTTTCGTTGAAATTAAAAGTATGTGTACTTATTAGGGTTTTGCATGCATGTCATATATTTGTAGAGTACAGAGTTTTTTTAGGCCACTAACTTTGGGCGATTTGCGAAAATAGGACAATCTTTTGCGCACTTGCAATTTTAGGACAAAGTTTTAAAAATTAAGCATTCACAGGACAAAAAAAGCCCGATCAGGCTAAATCGCACGTGTTTTGCATGTGACGGTACTTTTTTCGGCCCGTTGATGAGTTGGCTTCCACCTAAGCTAATGAGTCAAACAAAAATGAATAAAAAATAAAGAAAATGAAAAAAAAAATTGAAAAAGCTTTCCTCTCTCCTCTCTTTCTCTCTCCCCACCTGCGTCTCCCCCTCTCTCACCCAACGCCAACCACCACCACCGCCTCCCCACCTCTGCCGGCGACCGCCTCCTACCCCTCATTTTCCCTCTCTCTACGCTATCTTCCTCACCATCACCAACTCCCCACCTACCGTTTTGCCAGTCGGGATTGCGATTTTAATTCCCTCGCACGTACCCTAATTTCCAGCTTCTTCGTTTTGATTTTCCCAATTTTGACCTTCACCTTCGTATCCAGCTGTATCTCAAGAGGCAGATTCCTGCTCTTCACACTAGATTTCAGCGTCGTCGTGTCGGCGACGCCGTCAATCGGAGCGTTCGAGCTCGAGATAGTGTGGATTTAAGCGTTGTCACGTTTCTCTTGGTGTGCGTGAACGCTGGGAACGATCCGTCGCCGATGTCGATGCCGCCGGAGAGAATTCTGACAGAAGTTTGATCATAGAATAACGTGATTTCGTTGTTGCGGTTTCGCGCGATGAGCGTGACGTTGAAGGCGGAGGTGACGGCGGTGTCGGTGAGGTTAAATCTGGAGAGCTGGAGCGAGGTGACGGAGAACGATGGCCGGTGCGGGCGGTAGATAACGTAAAATACACCGCTTGCAACGGCGGCGATGAGGAGGATTAGAAGAGTCATCCAGAGGCAGAGGTGGTGGTGGTGGTTGTCGGAGGTTGCGGCGATTTGGGGGTTAATTGCGTGAGCTATTTTCGTTTTAATTTTATTATTTTTTTTTTGGAGAAAAATGAGATGGCACATGATGTGGCACTTGGTTGGAAGCCAAATCAGCATCGGGCCGAGAAAAGTACGATCACGTGCAAAACACGTGCGATTTAGCCCGATCGGGTTTTTTTTTGCCTGCAGATGCTTAATTTTGGAAACTTTGTCCTAAAATTGCAAGCCCGCAAAAGATTGTCCTAACTTCACAAAACGCCTATACTTACTGGCCTAAAAAAACTTTGTACTCTATATTTGTAGGTTTCTGCTGTGGCTGCTGCAAATAATCAGTTGTTTGATGAAGCATTTAATTCTTCTATGGAGAATGAAGAAACTGAGCAAGGCCAAACGAAGGAGGGTCGTTGAAAGTTTTAAAGTGTGATTCTTAATTTCTAGAATATTCTAATGCATGCATGGAATAAAAATTATATATAGGATATTGATTTACTAGTTTCTCTATTTAACTTAGAGTGAATATATAGAGTGAACATTGTGCACCACCCTAATTAATTAATGGTGTCTAGTAGTGACTCATCTATATATTTTGTTGGATGTCGAACGGATTGATTATATAAAATAAATGTTAATTATATAGTTTAATTTTGTGCTGATGTTCTTTCCTTTTATTTTAATTCATCCGAAACATATATATTTTTTCAACTTATTTTGATTCTATATTTAATCTTCGATAGAGCTCTAGTGATTATTAAACATATTTTGTTTTGATGACTTCTATTTGTTTATATCATAGTTGAAGAGAATTTCATGCATGCATCTATATATATATATTCTATATTTAGTAAAATTATTGTTTCAGGAAATGAAAAAAAAATGTTGCACTAGAAAGTGCTACTAATAGCAATTTCAGCAGAATTCTCAAAATTTTGCTGTTAAATTTACTCTTAAAGTTTCCCCTATACTATTTTATCCCCTATTTTACAAATGCATGCAACAGTTCTTCTATTTTCTACTAATTATTTTATAAAAATTGTGGATCCAACTCAATTTGTGAGATATGATAGATTTAGGGAGGTGTAAATTTGAGAGAAGATTTAGAAAGGTGTAAATATTTTTGTGGGGCCTATCCATTTTGAGAGATGTGTTGGATAACTTTTTATCTCATTTTTTATTATTTTAATCTAAATTTATGATTTTGAGAGAACTGCTGGGAGTGATTTAAAAATCTCAAATTTACATCGCCAAAAATATAAGACGGATATTATAAATGCAGTTGTAGTTGAGACAATAAACTTTTATTAACGCGGATATAGGAATCGACTTCTTTTTCCACTTATGTTGATATGTCATTAAAAGTTTATTTATTTTTGTTCATGCTAGTGACACAACTGCAATAATTACAACTATATAAAAAGAGAGTAAAGAGTTTTTTTTTTTTAATAAAATTTAATTTGTCTATTATATTGTAGTTATATATTTAAGGGATAATAGTATTCAAACACATGGACTCTGATTTTTTTTTTTCCCATTTTTGCATTACAATTTTAAAATCTACTTTTAAATATACAAACTTTTAATTTAATTTTATTTTTCCCACCACAAAATTTGGACGAGAAATTTACATTGATGTTGACAAATGAAATCCTATGTGGCAATTAAAATAACATCATTTGGATCAAATCCACCACAGTATGATTAATAATTCGCTTAAGCCCAATTATGTGCTGGAGGCCCGTAGTTGAGTCAGCCCAGTTGACAAATAGTTTTTTTTTGGCGTATATCATGATGTACCATACATCCGGTTCAACCTGACCCCGACCCGACCCAACCTGCCGGACCAATGCGGTCAACGTTGATCGGTCATTAGTCAACATTGACCGTGTTGACTTTTTAATTTTTTAAATTTTTTTTCAAGAGTCGAGTGAGGGCAGCCAAAGTCCTCAGAGCGAGCTAAAAAATATTAATGTTGCCACAATCATTATCTATAAATTAAAAATCGGAGCCGAAAACGTAGAGGAAAAAAAAAACGTAAAAATCAACGGTCAAACATTGACCGGGTCGGATTGGCGGGTCGGGTCAGATATTTATAGTAATATCCACCACGCTCTCGCGGTGCAGAAATTGAGAAAACTAGTACTAGTATTTTTCTTCTTCCCTAAAAATCCCTAATTTTATAGTTCTAATTTTTTTGTAAAAACTGATTTAGATGGAGGCAGAGCAACCGAAACTGAAGAAATTATCAAAGCGCTGCAAGAATTCTCACAATTGCCATATAAATAACCTTGATGACGGCTGCCTCATGCTAATTTTCAACTTCCTCTGCCCCATTCCAGGTATGGATATCTTGTGCTCACTATTTGTGGTTGAATTACTAGTATTTTTAGTCAATTTTTTTTTTGAACCCGTTTTCTGAATATCTTGCATTGCTGGGTATCTAGAAGAAGATTTGTGGAGAGATTGTGGACGTCAATTTGGTTTATTGTTAGAGTTGTTTGGTGTAACTGTCGAAATATCTGTGCTTTTTTTTATTGGTTTGATGAAAATTTATGAGTTAGCGTGGGTATAATTGTTGAAAATATGTGCTTTTTGTTTACTGATTGACGGCTAATATTTTTATATTCTTAAATTTAATTGTTGTTTTGGGTAACCTAGATGTTTATACCGATTTTAGTCACTGTGAAGACTCTTAATTTGCATCCTTGATTTTTGATGAGGTATCCATTTAAAAAGGTGCAATTTTGTAGGGGTGTAATCGAGCCGAGTCGAGCCGAATAGTGTCTTGCTCAAGATTGACTCGTTTAGCTAAATGAGCTTCTCATTTAATTATCGAACGAGCTCTTATCGAGCCGAGTGTAGAGCCGAGCCTAAACGAGCTTTTAAAATTTAGTCATTCGTTAAAAATATTAGTTACTTTTTCAAAAATATAAGTTATTTTATTCACAATAATGTAATATACTTACTATTTTCTTATAAATAAATAAAGTTAACTAGATAGTTAATTCAAATATTACTAATTATTGTAAAAATATAAGATATCTGACTAATAATCTTGTATTTTTAAGATAAATCACTTATCGAGCTTGCTCATGAGCTACCGAGTCGAGTACCGTCATGCTCAAGCTTGACTCGTTTAACTAAACGAGCTTCTCAATTAATTATCGAACGAGCTTTTATCGAGTCGATCGCCGAGTAGCTCACGAACGGCTTGACTCATTTACAGCCCTACAATTTTGTGTAGATAATCGTTTGGATCATGTGTTCATTAGTTTCTAAAGGCCGTTATTTCCGTGTTCAAGTTGTGAAGTTTTGTTAAATTAACACGTATAAATTCATTTTCCATGATAACTTTCTAGTCAATAAATGGTAGTTCTAAAAAGTTTCTTAAATACTGAATATGAACTCATTGGGGGTAATTTTGCTATTTTGAGTGAGTAGGAATCTCTGCGACATTATCCTTCTTTACACGGTGCCTGTTGGGCTTATGATCTATATATCATCCTAGATGTGCAAACGTTTCAATTATGTTACTATTCTGTCATGATTTTCTGTTGAGATTGCAGATCGGTATAACACCGCCCTCGTTTGCCGCAGATGGCGTTTCCTGGCATGCCACCCTCGGCTGTGGTTACGAGTTGATAGGTCTCTCAAAGATTTGTCCGAACCTGGAGTTTACCCCAATATTGAGACAGCTGTCTCTGCCGCAAGGTCAGTGAATCTTGGTATGTTTATGTTAAGTTTCAGGAAACAAATCTACTCGTGCAAGGATACACTCTTCCGCTTAATTATTTGCAGGCCTGGAGACACTATATTGATTGCAGCTGGTGGGATTCACCGCACATCCAATATTCAGATCAACAAGCCTCTTTGCCTGGTATTTACGGGTCCTCTACCTTAAGTTTGGTGTTTATTCTGAAACATCCTCGTATTTGTCTCATCTTTCTTTCCATTTCTGGTATGTCTGCAAAGGGAGAGCTCGTTTTACATATATCTGTTTGCATGTTGAGCTTTTTAACAGATGTTGTGTCCTGCTGTTAGCTTCACCTCTATGTTCTAGTTCTAGATAAGGAGCAGTGTTCTATAAGATTGTCAGTCATATATCAATATAAAATAAAGAAA
This sequence comes from Agastache rugosa, assembly GCA_031470985.1. Classification (NCBI taxonomy): domain Eukaryota; kingdom Viridiplantae; phylum Streptophyta; class Magnoliopsida; order Lamiales; family Lamiaceae; genus Agastache; species Agastache rugosa. Next base: position 36,136,252 of record CM062602.1, on the reverse strand, counting down.
TGCGGTTGAAGAAAATCACTTGCAGTGCTACCACTAGTTGCAAAAATTTATGCCCTGGTACAGTACCAATTTCTTGCTGGATGTATGATCTTTGGACACAAGTGTGCTGAATATAATTGTTTGAGCTTTAAACTGTGTCGATGTTTGGTTGGTATAGAAAATCAGCCTTGCAGCCAACTTCTTTATTTATTATGACATGCCTAAAAATCAAACTCGGAGTTTTATTTTGAAAGCTCAGCTGCAGAGATGACTTAAAATAAAGTGCTTCCTAATCGTTCTTCACGTTGTTGTTCGATTAAATATAACTGCTGCCTCTTGTTAAGTCCTTGTTATTTTCATTGCTTTGTTATATTTTTCACATTTATATTCCATCAGCTGTTGAATTCCTATTATGTCTATTTAGGTGATCCTCCTTCTCACTGGCATTCTCACTCTTTTTTTCCCCTTACTTTCATATGAGATAATGACACTGGGTGATGTATGAGGGTTTTGATTTCTGGATGTTTTCATTGATTATAGGTCATTTATCTATTTCAATTGGCTCCTTTCATATAATAGAGAAAAGTACCTTACTTCCACATTTATTTATCAGATTGGTGCAGGTGAACTTCCTGATGATACAACACTCATCTGCTCCCGCGGTTCTGAGAGGTTTGCAGCATTTGAACTTTCCTTGCCGAATTGGTGGTCCTGGATAATTTGGTTTTTAAGTAATAAAAGAATTTCCTCTTAAGTGGTCAATATGCCATACACTTGCTTGCTAATCGCATCATTGATGGGTCTGTTTTATATCAAAGGGACTGCTAAAAAATTATGGAGCTCGTCTTTCTGTGTGGTCACAGTTGAGATTCATACTACTAAACCATATAAGATTCTTTGGTGAAATAAATGTGATGATGAGTAAGTAATACTCGGTTATATTATGTTTACTGGTTATATCTTTGTGGTTGTTTAAAAAATCACCAGTTGGTGTTGAATATTCTATTACGGAAATATCGCATATCATACTTTTGTGGGTTAGTATATGAAATGAAACTTCCCAGTATGAACAATTTTAGAAAGTGCAATTTCATTGTGATTCTACAGTGCCCTGGAGTTCTTGTCGACGTGCAAACTGGCGAATTTGACTGTGAGGGCAGAGCTTGGTTGCTGCCTTCTGCATAGGAGTGGGAAGCTCACAATTGATGGCTGTATTCTCCAATGTGAGTCGAACCCTTTGGACCATCTCTCTCATGCCATAGTGACCACCGCAAGTGCTTCTGATGGAGTTGCAACTGTAATAAAGAATACGGGCGATTGTGTTACTGTATTGCGAACAAGGATTGAAGGAGGTGCAAAGGCAGTCTTGACAAGTGGAACACTCTCCCTGCAGCAAGTACGGGTCATATATACTCGCACTTCCCTTTTCTTCTGGTTCGATGTTAAGCACAGTTGACAACAGACTATAATCTGTGTCACCATCCAAGCCGTAGGTTGATTTTTTCTTTTTGATCATTCTTTCTTTCTTTACTTGAAGAGAGGAGAAATAAAAGAATCTTATCTCTTCCTTTCCTTTCCTCCGTCTCTCTCTCTCTCTCTGAACTGGAGTCTTTGTATTATATCTGCATGTTGTATCATCTCAAGTAGTTGTAATTTCTCAAAGTGTAGCTGACATTGTTGTATAACAGTTCCCAGCCACTTGATTTATAGAAATATTGACTATTTATTTGAGGAACGCAGTTGTTGCTGGGCCTTTAATTTGTTGGGGAAATTCAATACAAACTTGAGGTGCAAGTTCACTACTTGGAGTTCTTGCAACATCAAACATAAAAATCCGATGAAACAAAGAGATTAACCTTAAAGAAAGCAGACTAATTACAGAGTTCACGAGCAATTCCAAGTTGAGAATTGACGGTGTCAAACAAAATCCTGAGATTCTGCTGCTGCAAACTGGCTATGACATTGAGCACCGAATTGACGTTGTTTGGTGCTGCAGCCATCGCCAAGCACGCCAACGACCCCGAGCTACTGTGGATCAACACATTCTCCGTTGGCAGCTTCAAATCGAGCCCGGTAAAGTGAAATGTGATAGCTGGTGCTATCTCTTCATTCGTGGCTGCAAAGCAAGTGTCGAACGCTCCCAATGAGCTTATCTGCCCTTTAATTTGCTTCCTAAATTCGTCTCGGATCCCATTGTATATGGGTTGGATGAACCGGGTGATGACCGTACCCGAATCTATGATGGTACCCGACCCGGTGTTGGGGTTGAATGCTAGGAGCTCTGGTTCTATGGGCACGGTGACCCGCCCCACGCTCACTCCGGTCAAGTTCACATAGTATAATGATGGGCGGTGCGGGTTTTTGAGGAGCGGGGTGGTTCGGATATTCTTGGGTTGGCCCACGGGCCCCAATTTGAGCGAGCCCGAGAAGTAGTACGACTTGAAACTAGGAAAACAGTATGAAAACACGCCTGAATAGAGCGGCCCGGTTTGTGAGAGCAACGACATCGCTCCCCGACCCAAACCCAATAACCCTTGGGGCGGGATTGACCCGCCTGAGACAGCGTTGATGCACCCGAAAGTATAGTTGGGAATGGCATCGTTGCCTAGCCCGAGAGTGTCACGGGACAGTGTGGCTGAAAAGGTAGAGTCGCCGCCGTAGGATCGATTAAAGAGGCAAGAACCCGACCCGGCTGTCGGGCACGAGACCCCTTTAACTTGGGTGCATTCGGGTACGGAGCAGTCCAACGACCCGTAGGTGGAGGACGTGTTGGGTGAGAAGACAGTGGACGAACACCCGGTGCAACCGCTGCATGGGATCCATGCAGCGTCGTTGCTAGTGTCCAACACCATGAACAAGAGCTGACCTGGAGTCCCAATCTTGGACCGGACAACGTAGTTACCGATGTTTATAACTTGACCCGGACCGATAGGGGCCGAGGTGGGTTTCGTTGCAACTAGGCTCGACAAGTATGAAACCCTCTTCGGGTCGTTTGAGGCCATGTCGAGGACGGTGTTGACCCATGAAGTGGCGGGTTTGGGCGAGTCGAATGGCGAGCATTTGCCGTAAATATGGATCACGGATAGATCCGATTCCGATTCGGGGGAAGAACATGGGTCAAAAGCAGCATTGCAAGCTGAGGAGAGACAAATGAATAAGAAGATTAATGCAAGAATATTGGAAGAGTGTTCCATTGAGGTTGTTTGATGAGGATAAGAATGATGGTTGTTTCAAGATATTATAAGAGGATTTTATAGATAACAAGAGTAGAGAGATAGTAGCCTAAAAAAAAGTGGTGAAGAATTGAAAATATTCATATAGTACAAGATTGGGCATGCATGTGAAGAACCCTGGCCCTACGTATGACAAGGAAAAGCATGGCTAAATATCATTATATATATTAAATAAAAATCTTACATTATTGAAATTGATAAAAATCTATCATTAAGAATTAATTTTTGCTCAAGCGCTCGAATATCATTACATGATCAAAGCAATAAAAGGAGTAAGTTTGTAAATCAAAGGTTATGTCTTGTTGATTTTTCATAATCTGAATGTTCTATTTCAAATGTTGATATATATTTTATTTTTTTAGTTTCAATGAATGTGAGTTAATTAACAAAATAAATACAAAATAAAATATTAGACGACTCAGCTTAGGATCTTCACTATAATGAATTATTAGAACCTTCCAAATTAGTACTAATAATCTAAAAATGGCCCACTATCGAAACCTATTGGCAGTATATATCTTTTGTTTGGTATAAGAAAAATGAGATACAAGACAAATGTATTATGTATTGTACTGTATTAAATCGATTAATCCTATTTCATCTCTTACCCATCATGTCGACCGTACGTGTTTAACATACAATTCTAAATATATTTGTAGCCAAAATTAATTGCGGGTGTTAAATTATGCCTAGTTGATATTCTCTAAAATCTCTTTTTAGTGAAAGTTGGTTTGATGGAGGTACGTACGTACGTGCATACATTCTACATGATTGTTAGATCAGACGGGATAAAACATCGTATTTTGATTTGAATGTCTAGTGTCATATAAAATATAGATATTATATCCCTTATTGTATTAAATTTTCTGCAATTTTGTATATATAATCTATTTCTTGACGGGACGCGTACTAAACTTCTCTATGAAATTGTAATTCCTAAAATATCATTTGAATTATGAAGTTTTAACTGTGAATTTTTCCTAAAGCTGAATAGATGTTGGGCCTTTGCTTTTCTACAGCGTTTTAATTTTCCAAACAAACAAGATACTATCAAATTGTCAATTTTATTCTAACTTGAATAACTTTATGTAATGAATGCTAACAACCACGCTCTTACAAACAAATTTATTGAGGTAGATTTAACCTTAGAATGTCAGGTCAGCCAAAATGTAATGAAGAATTTTTGTTTTGCAGGACAGCGGAAAATAAATAAATAAATAAAACACTAGAAGGGTTAAGTCTATACGTCAGCCACTTTTTCACCCAAGACGAGTGATTTTGACTTTTAAGCCAAAAATGATTAGAAAACTCATATAATTATCCAAAGTGGCTACCACCTATAATTTACATGTCACATATCATCAAAAAAGTATATATTAAATTCTATAAGAACGATCAGATTCAAAAAGTAGGTAGTGTACAAACTATAATAATGAATAGAAAATTGGAGTTGTTCCTTCCAATACATCCAAGCAGTAATAAATTTTATCTGTGATCGGAAAGGTCTTAAGTTCAATCTCTACCGCTCCTCCTTTTTCAAGTTTAAAAAAAAATAAAAAAATAAAAATTGGAGTTGGATAAATCATAAATGAATGAAAAGGATGAGAAATTGTTGGTAGAGAGTTTAGAAGCAGCAAAAGGTTTTTGTCTCTTCTCTTGTTGGAGTTGGGCACGATCACGAGGTGCGGTCGGTCACGGGCTCGCAGTAATGTAATGCACTCCACTTCACGTGCTAATAATATTAGCAATCATCCCACTTTTCTTCATTTTTTTATTTAAATTTTGGGACAACAATTATTTCTATATTTCTGGACCATCTCCGATCACTTAACCAGATCAATATACCATGATTTGATCGGTTGAATCGTTCTGAAAAAATTAGTTACTGTAATTCGTAACTAATTATTGTGTAGAATTTTTATTAAGGATGATACAACTAATAATATTATAAAAACTAAAAAATTATGTATCCAACTCTGAAAATAAAAAATAATGCTAGCATGGACAAAATGTGAATGATATTCAAAAAAATGCTTACGAAAGAGAAAGAGGAAGAAACATATCATATGTACTCAAATATAATACTTACATGATAATAACTAAATAAATCCAAAGAAATATATGTACCAATACAAAGTAGAAAGAATTGTTCATCCACATTTCTTTCCTCAAATCGCTTATTTTAGCAATGGATTGGATTGATAGGAAATGGAGAAATTTGGAGGCTAGTTTAGCTCGGTTAACCCCGTTGTGAGCATTATGAATTTATGTCGGCTTCAAGGTTAATTTCTGTTATTTTTATTTTAACCGACAAATTTTATGTTAATCGTCTTTTGGCCCCCCAAACTGGAAACTCAGATTTATATGTTATCCTAAATTCCTAACGATAAAAGGAATAAAAGAAACAACATGAAAATATTACCATAACTTTTGCAGCAGTTGTTAGTTTAGCATTATTTGAGTCAATAGCGAATTATGTCAAAATAAGTAATTTATCAAGTCTCAATAACACACTAATATATGTATACGCAAAACATTTTAATTAGCTACTATTTTGACTAAATTAGTAAATTCAACTCCGAGTACCAAAATCTATCTAAAATTTTTGTCACTTTTTTCACGAAAAATATTCTTTCAAAATCGCATAAAATTTCATCAAGTTTTTTAGAAATTATCATCCGACATTTACACAATCAACGATTCAAAGTCCTATTTTCTCAATCAAATAAATAAATAACAATGTTCCCTATCACACAATTCTCCTAATTCAAAAACTTCCTTCCTCCCTCCAAAATTCTCAAACATGCACTCTAATTTTACACAATCTAGCCTTTCAAGTTTCAACCACCTATCGCAGCCGTTAACCATATGAAAATGGCCAAAAATAATCCGTAATTGAAGAGGGGTCAAATGGCCAAGTGGCTGGGTCCATTGGGCCAATGTGATAAATCGGCCGGGCCGGCGTGGAGGTATAAATCCATCCAATTGCAGACTTTTTGGGCTGCCCACGAGCCAAGGCTATAAAATGTCATGCCATCAACGAGCCCATCGAACAAAAGCATGAAATCGGGCCGGCCCGGGCCAGGGTATAGACCCGTCCCAAAAGCAGACTTTTTTGAGCTGCCCACGGGCCAATGGTATAAAATGTCATGCCATCAACCCGAGCCCATTGAGCCAAAGCATGGAATTTTGTTTGGCCAGGCCGAAAATTTTAGGGCCTCCAAAAACATGGCCATCCCATCTGAAAGTCGGGCCGGGCCACATGCGACAGGCTCTGGTTGAAGCTATACATACACTAGAGAGCCATAGCCACCAACCACGGTTAATCAAGCTCTATGCCGACTGAGACTACACAGAACTCCAATCTTGCTTGCATCTTCACATAATCAAGAAAATTCATGAATGGATTCAAACAGGAGCAGTCAAGCCATCTATCTTCATCATAGTAAAGTATTTAGATGGCACCAATGCACCAGCCTTACTGCACAGATCCACAACAGCAGGAGCGTGGCCATAATAATTGCGCCCATGATCAAGAAGTAAAGGTGGATCTTGGCGACGTCTGGACCAAACTGTTTTGGGCGGAACCAAATCATCTACCCGCGCCTTCTTCCAGAAATGAGTCCCGTGCCAACTCTCATACTTGAACACCCCACACGTTCGAGCTTTGTGCCCCGATGGCCCTACATGAACTTCACAACAGTGTTTACAAACTCTTGCTGGGTAGACAAACAATAACTTGTGGACTCCAGATCGAAGGTTCTCCCACGCGTTCAGAGTTTGCCTAGCTATCAATCTCAAGTCATCATCCGATAAAGACTGAGAGGTGCTACAGTTGTCTGCATCAAGAATCACACTTTGATCGATGACATCTACCCCTGCCTGCAGGCAGAGCTCCATAACTGCAGGAATACGCTGATAATCAAATCTTTCATGATGTTTAATTATGCTCTGAAACATTTTCTCCAAGTGAAAAGATTCTACAGGGACTATAATATCATCTATGGTCCCCTTTACCCATTCATGGACCTTTTTCTTCTCATGGCGCCGGTAGCCATGGCAAGTTCGGATTAAATGACCACCTTCACCTATATATGTTTCCGGGCAGTATCTGTCACGAGAAGAAAACAAAATATATAAAAAACTTGAATCTTAAATTGGTGTTATAATCAACTCTATTTTCAGTTCACAGAAGAAGAACATAGTTTGATGCTAACTTAAAGATTTGATCTTCACCAACCAATAAGAGTCCAAAATTTATTCACATGAGATTGCACAACTACTCTCCATCAATTAAAAATCATAATTTCGGGATCAGTTCAAATGAATTCTTAACTTGTAGTAATTTATTCAAAATAAGGGTCTACTCTTTTATATCCCAAATATATATCATATTTGCTATATCACAAATCATCACAAGATACAACAGAAAAAGAAAAAAGAAAGAAAAAAAAAAGTGTGCATAATCACAAAATCAAATTGCTCTGACCTCCAATCTGAAATAGCCAGATCTTACTCCAACATTCACCAGCAATATTCTATCTAAATCAACCAATTTCATCCATTCATCACAATTCCCAAGTCATTACACCGTTGGAGCAGGACTGGACTGACTAAATTTTGAAATGCATTTGCGTTTAATTGAAAATAGAGGAGGTTAGGGCAATTACTTGCAAGCCCAAACGGGAATGTGGTGGATGAGCGATGACACTCCATTGTAGAGGGCTTGTCGGGCGCGTAGGACTTCACGCGCCACCGGAAGCATAGATTTGACGGGATAATCCTTGGCGCGATCCTCAATTCGCTTCAGTATCATGGGCCTAAGCTTCTTCAGATCCACCGCCGACGACGATTTCGTTCTGTAATTTCTGAGCCCTTTTAACATTTCTTCCGGAATTACGGATTTCCTTCGCCACGGATTAAGATTGCCGAATTTCATCCTCATAATTCAAGCACAATAGGCAACAAATAATTGGGTTCTGGCCAAACGCGCTACTTTCAATTCAGTTCTGATATAGAAACTGCATATAATTATAATCAATTTGGGGAAGAAATGAAAGAGGTATGTCTGACCTGATGATGGATCAAATGAGCTGAATCGGCTGATGATATTATGATTTCAAGACTTCCTTTTTATTTCGAAATGTTTTTTTATTGTCTAATTTTATTTTTAGATATTGTCAAAGCAATTTTTGGACACTTTCAAACCGAAAAATCGAACCGACCCGACCGACAAACCGTATTGTAATCGTCCCAAAAATATGGTTAATCGTACCGATGGTCTCGGTTTATTTTCTTGATTTAAAAAAATCGAAGGTACAGATTAAATTTTTATTTTTATGTATGAAAACTGGCGGTTAACCGAGCTGAACCGAAAATCATTAAAAACTACTATAAGTTTACTAATTATATGTTATAAAATTATTATACCGACTAATTATATGTTTCTATAAAATTATAATAATTACTTATTTGTTTTTTTACTTTTGACTTAGATAGTTTAATTTATAATTTATAGTTCTTTAAATTGTATGTTTTGAATATACATTTTAAGATATAGGGATGAGTTAGTATAGAACTATATGAGAACTAAGAATTCATCATAGCCCTTCATTCCAATTATATACGTGGTTGAGATTGAATACTTCTAGTTATTATTTTCATACTTGTATTATGTTAACTAATTAGAATGATATATATGGAATCTTTTTTTTTTAGAATCTTAAAAAAAAACACCGTGAGATATCCGTCCCTCACATTCTTTCTCTGTCTCTCTTTCAAACATATTTCAACTTATATTTAAGAAAAACTTTATTTTTTTACATTTTTTATTTTGAAATATTTTTTCATATTTCTGATTAAGCATGACTATTAGGGAGTGTAAGCATGATTATTAGGGAATGTAAGCATGAAATGTTAATTTTAGAAGCATGTTGCTTTATTGCATTATTTTTTTAGTATTATTTTATTAAGCATGACTATTCCTTCACAAAAAAATAAAATCAAAATTAAGCATGACTATTAGGGAATGTAAGTAGAAGCATGTTGCTTTATTGCATTATTTTTTTTAATACAACGTTGCTTAAGGGAGATATTGAAGTCTAGGACTATATATATATATATATATATATATATATATAGGAAATATAGGAATGATATGCTGCTCACCTTCTGTGAGCACATTTCGTATGCACTAATCACCGTTTATTCATGTTAGCATAATTCTTTTTAATTTTTAATTTTATTTTATATTCTAATACCCTAGAAATTAATATTTGAATCATTAAATATACAGAATACATAAAATCAAAGCTCTATTTGTATTATTATTCATTTCTTTGAAGTTAGAGGGGAAAAGGACAAATAGAACTTTGATTTTTATGTATTTTGTAGATTTAATGATTCAAATATCAATTTATACTCCCTCCGTCCATGAAAAGTGTAGCACTTTCCATTATTTTATATCTCACAACAATTAGAAAATGTGTTACGCTTTTTGCGGACGGAGGGAGTAGGATATAGAATATAAAATAATAAAAAATAATAAAATGAATAATGTTAACATGAACAAACGATGATTGGTGCCCATGAAAGATGCTCACGGAAGGTGAGCGGCATATTATTCCCATATATATATATATAGGGAGTGATTTATGTACAAATAATTCTTATCCTAAGAATACAAAATTAAGCACAGAGATTTGATGCATCTACTAATGCTATACAGTGCAGTGCATCAATTTTGTGCATGTAATGCATCAAGTTTGGACACGTTATGCATCTCATTTTTTGTTTATTTCAAAACACTAAAATCAAATATTTTTCGTCTTTCCTCTTGTTGTCACCACCCACCACCACCACCACCACTCACTCGCCACCATCATCACTGTCACTCACCGCCGCGACCATTGCCACTGCGCGTCACTATTGAGCACGAAAGTTAGAAAAAATAAAAACTATTAACATAAATATTTTGGTGCATCTCAGTGCACTATCTGGTGCATTCCGTTTACATTGTCTGGTGCATCTAATTTTTGAACCATATTAACCCTAATTAAGTTAAAAAAGCGGGTTTGACTAAGAAAAAATTGGATTGACCATAAAATTAAGTCATATCTATTAGATCTTGTAGTATGAATGACTTAGATCTATTCTTATTTCTCACTTTAAAATATATTCTTATATGATTCATCTCCTAATATATATATATATTTGGTTTGGTTTGATTACCAAAGTATCAAACCAAATCAAACCAAACAAATTAAATTTAAAAAGAAATAAAACCAAACAAATTGAACAAATCAAATTGAATTCTATTTTCGGTTTGATTTTCTATTTTCGACAATTTTTGCTCACCCCTAGTTTCGAGTGTCACTATTTTTCAAAATGAGCAACTTTTTTCGCCAACTGGACTTTCTCTCTTTCATCTCCTCAAAAAGAGATAGGAAAAACTCTCTCTTTCCATCATCGACTTTTCTCCAATAATAAAACAACAGAAAAGCACAGTGAGAATAGATATTTATGATTCTCAAAAAAAAAAAAAAAAAAGAATAGATATTTATGGGCCAGTAAAAACAAAATATTCATGGGCCTCTACGTTTGGGTTACCTCTAATATGGGCCGTCGTTTTTTTTAGATACAACACTTATATCCTGTTAATTTATTCTTTTTGTAAATTGAAGTCAACTATCATTAAAAAAACTTTCGTCGCAGTAGGCAGTTGTTTCTTTGTACAGTGCCTACTGCCTAAACGCTCCCCCCCCCACCCCACCCCACCCCTCCCCTCTTCTTTCTCTCTCATCGGCTTTAATTTGAATTGAAGTTTCTCTCTCTACAAGTCTCCTCTCCTCTCCTCTTTTTTCGTTTCTTTTTATGGGTACAAATTTAGAATTTTTTTGCTTACTATCCATACCCTGCTACACTAGGACAAGAGGCTTCTCTCACAGTTCTCTCTCTCTCTCGATATATTCACCAATTTCGTCGAATTCTCTTGAAAACGTTCGTTGGTTCATGGTTGACTTTGCCGGATTATAAGTTAATCCGAATAATTTACACTTGCTAGGGTTTTTTTTTTCATTCTCTTCCTTTTTTTTCTTCACACGGTTTTTTGATTTGCAAACCATTGATTGTTCCAGGTAATTTCATATTGATTTTTGTATTTACATCTTAGTCTTTAGCTTCTTTCATATGGGGTTTGATCTTTTTCTTCTTGCTTTTTTAGTGTGTTATTTTCCTTTTCTTTTTTCCATCTGTGTGGGGTGGGGGTGGGGGGATTCGCCCTTTTTGGCAAAGGGGAGTATGATTGAATGTTCTGAATATGCGATTGTGGATTGCTTTTGTAGTCTGCATGATTTGGTGTTGGATGATTCTTGATTCATCTTTGCATGCTAGTAAGTACAATTTGTAAGATATTGATGTGTTTAAGAAATAAGAACTCCAAGATTATGTTTTTGTTGAATTTACAAAAATTGCGACTGATTTGAAGTCTGTCTTTGAACATTTCTGGCATCATTATTTGTGTGGAACATTTTAAACTGGATATTTAATCTTACTAACTGGTACTATTATGATGTTCTTGCTTACTGGGCTTGGTGGGAAATATGAATTTCAATGTAAAATATTGGAAAAAGCAAGAAATCATTTTTTAATAAAAGAGCAGCAATAACTTATGAAATGGGTTGTGTTAAACCTTAGGATTCCCAATAAAAAATTTTGGTGCTAGTTTTCTGCTTTCAGTGCAAATAGTCAATTTATGTCATCATAAGAGTTATGAATTGGTGTATGTATTATTTTATGATGCCATTTTGCGTTTAGGAACGTGACGACCTACTAGATTTCTACATATAGTTGTATTCTAGAGCTTTCTGGGGGACGTACATTGTTTCTTTGAGCAATATGATATCTAGTACTTTCCTATGGTCATCAGGAATGAGTGTGTCAACCTTAAAAGTTATTGACCTCATTTCTGAATCAGCTATTACCACCCTTTTAGAGAACATGACAGTCACTGAATTTCCTTAAAGAAACTATATGGTTATATCATAAAAAATAATATGATGCATCATTTTATTTGCTGGATGGAGTATGTATGTGTTATTTTGCTTTTCTATTGCATCCGCGACCAACTTTATGAGCTATTAAGATGGCACTACATCTTTTATTCCATCTAAATTTGTTCCATAGTTTCGTTCTTCAAAAACTGCAATTTACGATAATGTTATGTTTGTGCTTAGCCTGTTTATAGTGAGTGATATTAACTGAAGAATATTTTGATCCTGTTGTGTCTGTGGAAAACTGTTCTTGTTGCAAAATGGGCTCGTTGTTGCTCTGAGATTGAACTGCATTCTGTTTTCTCGCTTGCTTGATACCATCGTCTTATGTATTCTGTTCAAAATATTTATATGTTTTGATTAGTTAACTCTAAAAGTCTTATGTGCAGCAGCTCCGCCATACATGCTTACAATGTCAAGTGGAAATTCATATTATGATGACATGAGAACAAATCCTGAGGTCATTGATCCACCTGAAAATGAAGACACATTGGACATTGTTGAACATGTGAATGACACCGCAGAAAGTGACTTAAAACCTAATGTGGCTATCTCAACAAATGTCCGTGACCTGCTGGAGTGTCCAGTTTGCTTGAATGCTATGTACCCTCCAATTAGTCAGGTAATATTTTCTTTCACAAACTACAAGGTTAGGTGGTCTTCCACTTGTTATGCTTATACAATGTAGGAGTATCCTTTTGTTTTGCCCGAATTTGTCCTAGTACATTGATCAGCAGTTTCTGTTTTTGATGTAGAAGCAAGAGCTACATGCTCGTTATTCTTTTTGAGGATGAAGAATATGTGAAGATTAAAAGTCTAATAAAAAAGGGCCTGCACTAGATCTGTGCTTTCAGATTGTTTTTCTCCCTCCAGATCTTGGAGGCTTGACTGTAAAATGTGCTTTCAATTAATTGGGCAAATTTATCTTTTTTTTGCTGCACAAAATATGAATTTAGATTTCGTTGTTGACTGTAACAAAACTTTTATGGGTGTACATGAGTATGAGGAATTGGAGAACTTTTTCTCAAAAAGTAATGCTTTTCTAGATAGGAATTTTCCAGGAAGTATTATCTTATGATGCATGAAGACAGGTTAAAATTTTATTCAGATATCAGTCCCATGTTTTAACTGAAATGAGTTTGTGCATGTGATTTGATGTTACTGTAGTGGTCTATTATAAGAATTATTTTCACTGCAGCGTTTACTTTTTATTGCTACTTTTTCCTTTTTCTGGTTTCTTCGGTTCTTTGATTACTCAAATTTGATTTATTTGTCTTTGTTGCTACAGTGTTCCAATGGTCACACATTGTGTTCTGGCTGTAAACCCAGGGTGCACAACCGATGTCCAACTTGCAGGCATGAACTTGGTAATATCCGTTGTCTGGCATTGGAGAAGGTAGCTGCATCGCTTGAGCTTCCGTGCAAATATCAAAGTTTTGGATGCATAGGCATCTATCCTTACTACAGCAAGCTTAAACATGAATGCCAATGCACTTACAGACCTTACACTTGTCCTTATGCTGGATCAGAGTGCTCGGTCATTGGTGATATTCCATTTCTTGTGAGCCATTTGAAAGATGATCACAAAGTAGACATGCATAGCGGTAGTACTTTCAACCATCGCTATGTGAAATCAAATCCACATGAGGTTGAAAATGCAACATGGATGCTTACGGTAAAATGATTTTCTCTTTCTGCACTTTTCATATCTCAACTTGTGATGGTTCTTTGTTAGCAGACTGCAAAAGCCGGAACATGCTTCCTTTCTTTGCCTTCTTTGGTAGAGATTATGGTATTGCAATTCATGTGTTGCTTTTATTGATCTTTCAGGTCTTCAGTTGCTTTGGGCAGTATTTCTGTCTGCATTTTGAAGCGTTTCAGCTTGGAATGGCGCCAGTTTATATAGCATTCTTGCGGTTCATGGGTGATGATAACGAGGCAAAAAACTATAGCTATAGCCTAGAGGTTGGAGGTAATGGAAGGAAGATGATATGGCAAGGAGTGCCTAGGAGCATCAGGGACAGCCACCGAAAGGTTCGTGATAGTTTTGACGGGCTCATCATCCAACGCAACATGGCACTGTTTTTCTCCGGTGGAGACAGGAAAGAACTGAAGCTGCGGGTTACTGGTAGAATTTGGAAGGAGCAGTAACGCGATGATTGCTTTGCTCGTCACGTGTTGTAGTCTTAGAATTAGGTAGCACGGTGGAATCTTCAAATGTATTTTGAAAGTTTAGGTAGCGAACTCTCCTTGCTGATCCTTGCATCAAATTACATTGTGAAGAATCCTTGTTAGTTATCCACTATTATATTCTCTGTGTTAGGATTTTGATTAGTGATGGTATGAATCTGGTGTTCATGTTGTATCTTTGTGCTTTTGGTAAACATTGCTGCAAGGAAACATGGGCTATTAAGTATCCTGTCTCTTTTTTTTTTCTATGCTTTAAACTATCTTACATCTTTTTGTGCAAGCGCAAAGATGAGATAATACGCCAAACTAATCATTTTCAAAAAACAAAGATAAATTCTAATCACTAATGTTCATTCTCTTTGGTTGCGAATTTATCATAAAAAATTTGTTGGAAACTTAAAGAATCGAAACAAAATTGCTCAGTGCTGACATCGAAAACTATTTTAATTTCTTTTGCCTGCAATAGCTTTCAAAGACAAAAAAAGGTAGTCATTTTTGTTTAAATTGTCCAATTTGCTACAAATCACAAATTGAGATAATTGTTGAAACGTTACAATATTGGATTAAAATTATAAATTTCATCAAATTTTGTGCTAAAATATGCAATTAATATATATATTTGAATTATAATAGAAATGTTTTTAATAATTAGACAAGTGAGTCATACAGTATGATTTACCTTAGATAAGATTCCCTCTTTCATTGGTGTGTAATCTATTACACAGTTAGATTAGTGTCATGTCGCGATCCATAAAAAGTTGGTTACATTGATACCGGATTATATTTTCATTATAGAAAAGAATTAGGGGGTAGCTTGTAGACATAAATGGAATTTAGTCGGAATGGAATGACCTCTGTAATAGAATGAAGGTAGGAAAAGAATGAATTAAGAAATAATATTCCTATGGCGGGTATACATCAGGAATGGAATGATCATTCCTTAACTAATTTTATTCTTACAGCTAATAATAAAATCCGTGTCGCAATTCTTGATACAAACTTTTGGTGGACGAAGGGAGTAATTATTATAATTGGCTTATTATTAATATTAATACTAATACTAATACTAATAATAAATATTATTTTAGTTTTATTGTTTTTATTATACTTACTACAATTAACTTAATAATAATATTTATTATTTATTATGATTTTACTAATTATTATTTTTAATTTAATTATTATAATAATATTAATACTAATAATTATTATAATATTAATTATAATAATTAATAATAATTATTATTTCTTATTATTTTAATATTACTGTTTTTATTATAATTATTTTCATAATAATAATAATAATAATAATAATAATAATAATATTCATTCCTGAAGATGGGGATTAGCTAATATCGGGGGGAGGGAAGGAATGGCTAAACCCATGCTCATGGGATTAGTCATTCCTTAAGGAATGGAGACAGTAATGACCATTCCATTCTCATTCCATTCTAGCATACCAGCCAAGGGAACATAGCCATTTTCGATATTAACGAGTGATAGTAACCCATTATTATTATTATGGTTGATTGCAAAAAAAATCCTGACCTTTACCTAAATTCTAGTTTTTACCCAAATCTTCTCATCAACCGTTGCCGTTGTGGGACGCCGTGGATGAGGAGGGGTTTGGGCTTTAGTCTTTATTTTCAGCAAGAAATGGCAGAAATGGAGGCGAAAGCACAAGATAACAAGCAAAACAACGGCAAAAACTTCACTACATTTCGTGGGTTTGGGCTGGCAGTTGGCGGCGGCAATAGAGATGGCATGGAATTTTGGATATGATCCAGATCCGCTAATTCAGATAAGTTTTTAGGAACTGGGCATCAAAAATTTGGACCCGACTGATCTAAAGTGCAAAGGTCTAAAAAATGGATTTGGATTTGGACTCAAAAGTTTGAGATCCAGATCTGATCAAGATCCAACCTGTGGACCTGATGTATATTATATATAAATATATTTTTTAGTTTAAATATTATATATATAATATATTTTTTAGTTTTATTTTTAAGTATAATAATTTTAGTTTATTTTCTTATTTACGCTAATTTAGATTTTGAAATTCAAAACTATGATGTTATTATTGATCTGGATCTGGACCCGGGATATGCGGATCTCATGGATTTGGATTTGAATTTTATTTTTTTGGACCCAACAAATCTGGACCAAAGGTAAAAAAATCGAATTTGGATTTGGACCAAGCAAAATCCAGTCCAATCTGGCCCATTGCCAGCCCTAGGTGGCAATTTATTGGTGGTGAGAGCTGATGTCAAGAAGGAGTAGAAAAGGGGGAGGGATAATGAGGTGGTACAAAGTTAAGGATGTGTAATTTGGTTTTTATTTTATTTTATTTTTAAATCAAAACGACGTTATTTTGATTGACGAGTCAATTATAATTTGACATGCAAAATTAAATTGTAGCGTAATCCACTTCCAAGAACCTTTTTTTGAAGAATAAATTTAAGCCCGTACCATGTGATACATGTGAATCTTGATAATTTTGTACTCGTCAGTCAGGGATTCCATAAGCAAAAACAGGTGTTGAAGAATCGTTGCTCGCGATAGATTCGATTGGGATCTGACGCCAACGAAATGGGAAGTCCACGGAGTGTTTGCGATGAAGGGTTGTAAACGAACATATATGATATATCCCATTTCATATGGAAAAATAGTTGTTGGAGAATTGCTTCTCACGGTAGATCTAGCCGGGAACTGACACCAACGGATGGAAAGTCTACGAAGTGTTTTAAACGAACAATGAGCCTTTGAATTCAACATCGTAAATAGTTACATGATGCGTTGATCTTAAACTATAATGGGCAGGTGAAAAGCTTTGATTTGTCCATTGGGTTGTCATTAGACACTGGCAAACTGGTTATTTCTTGTCGGAAGTGTACTGTCTAGACTATCATCTCAGCACCGCAGTACTTTTTCGCAAATTCCGGTTGGAAAATCAGATTACTCCATCTTTTGCAGACGGAGGAAAAGTGCATGTGCGATTTGACGAGGAGTTTAGGTAGTATGCTCTCAGTCACATCACGTCTGGTGGGAGCAAGACAAGTTCATCACATCTGCGTCGGCGTGGCTCCATCTTGTTTCTTTGGAGAAATTCTACAGAGAATGGAGTGGAATATTCCATCTTGCTTGAATTGCATTGCATGACGGTGAGTTTATAAATCGATTATGTTGGGTAATAAATAAAATAATTATGTATCGTCGATTTCATTATATTTAAATAGTATCATAGTGTCTAATTTTATATATACCATCGAAAAATAATTAATTTAAGATTACCATGATATAAAAGAACCATTGATGATTTTATAACCATATCCAATTTATCATTGCCAAATAAATTGTCAACTGTCCTCTAATAAGCAATATAATCGATTCTACTATCACAACACATGAGATACTCAATGAACAGATTGGGAGACGTATTTCAAACATCCCCAAACTTGCAGCATTCCCAGCTCACTTTATTATCTCCAATATGGAGCAAATAATCAGGAGAACAATATAATCCAAATGATTCAGATCCATTCAATGATAAGCCCAGTCTGTCGGCCTATTTACCAAGACACTTTGGCGAAGAGAAACGACCCACCACTTTTGATTACTTGTAAGGTTTAAATATAAGAAATGGATATTTTTTTGAGGGACTAACGAATAACCAATAAGATCACAATTTCAAAGGGTCTAGTAAAATAATGGATGAACAACAAAATGATGTTTCACAACTGTGGATGCTCTAACCGTGTCCAAAATTCATCAAATTCCACCCTGACCTCACGCATTGGTAATTCCCAGTTCTCGCTTGATCAACCGCCTTCATCACCATCAATGGAGTCGCTGATTCTGCAGCTCCACGACATCGCCGCTGTCAAATTTGGTGACTTCAAGCTCAAATCCGGCATCTCCTCCCCAATCTACATGGACCTCCGCCTCATTGTCTCCTACCCTTCCCTCCTCCGCCAGCTCTCCCGCGGCCTAGTCGCCACCGTCCCTTCCTCCGCCAGCTACGACGTCGTCTGCGGCGTTCCCTACACAGCCCTCCCCATCGCCACCTGCATTTCCGTCTCGTCTGGCGTTCCGATGGTCATGCGCCGCAAGGAGATCAAGGACTACGGTACCGCCAACGCTATTGAGGGGGCCTTTCAGCGGAATCAAGCTTGTCTCATCGTCGAAGACCTCGTCACCAGCGGCGCATCCGTGCTTGAGACGGCGGCGCCGCTCCGCGCTGCCGGGATGAAAGTCACCGACGCGGTTGTTATGATTGATAGGTGATAAGAGAATTATGCTGCAATTATTCTGCTAGCTACTTCGACTTCTTTTTATTCTTTCATTTTCAATTTTTAAATGAGTAGTCTTTTAAAACAAAAGATCATCTTTCAATGTGCAAACAAGTTTAATATTTACTGCAGAAATACAGTCATACCGATTGAAAAATCTGCCATTTAGTATAATCAGAGCAACATTTTAACTCTAATTTGGGCGCTGCGCCTAATTGCTGTGTGCTTTCATATGCTTTGTGGGTTCGACATCATTGATAATACTAACTTTGAGGCTTATGATGCAATTTTTGTGCAATTAGGTGCATGATTCTTGTAACTATATGAATTCTGTGCCCAACAACCTAACATTATGATGTTATCACATCAGTGGTCTCTGACTGTATAGTATTGACACATATTGTCATACATTAGAGCGCTTGTCCTTGTAATTTCTCGGTGTGGATGAATCTGCTTTTTTCTTGCCCATGTATTTGGCTTGATTATGTGCATACGTACCATTGATATGTGTTAGTAGATGTGCATAACTGGTAATTTATACCCTTTTCTGCATAATGAAAACTTTTCCTTGAAAATCTATTGACTTCGAGACAGGGAACAGGGAGGGAGGGAGAATTTGGCTGAAAAGGGAATCACATTGCACTCCATGGTGACGCTGAGGGAAATGGTCAGGATACTGAAGGATAAGGAGAGAGTTTCAGAGGAGACTCAGAGGATGATTGAAAGATTCTTGGAGGAGAACCAAAAGGTGTCAGTACCAGTGGCTGTGGCAGCAGCATCTGGTGGGGTCAGACGGAGACTTTCATACGAAGAGAGGGCACAATTGATGAAGAACCCAACAGGAAAGAAATTGTTTGAGATAATGTCACAGAAGAAGACTAACTTGTGCTTGGCTGCTGATGTTGCAACTGTGTCCGAGTTGCTCGACTTAGCGGACAAGGTGAGATGAAGACACATATGTTTTCTTTTTTATTCTGCTTATGAGTCTCTCCCGCTTGTACATGTATTACTTTACCAAAAAATATGAGGGTAGCATTAGCATGTAGGCACTTTCTTTTTGATAAAATCTGCTTTCTTCTCAGTTATATTTTTCTCTGGATTAAATCCACAAACAATGAATTCAGAAGTTGTATAGGTTCTGGTAGAAACCCACTTACAGAGCATGTGTGATTACTTAACTTTCTAATATCACTCCATGTGGCTTTCCTGCAGTTTGGTATTATCCACTGTTTAAGATTGGTATATGGCACATGGATATTCCTGCCTAAGATTGCTGACTTTTTCTTCGGATATATTTCTGCAGGTTGGACCTGAGATCTGCATGTTAAAAACCCATGTGGATATATTGCCTGATTTCACCCCAGATTTTGGATCTAAACTCTGCTCGGTATATCCCTATCTTCTGAGCTTCATGACCATCTTACATTACTATGCACATGGGGGAGATGCAATTGTATTTGTAGTTCATGGATGTATGGTGGTGAATCTATTTTCTATTGTGGAGTCCCGTGATGATTCCACCTGGATATGAACTTTCTATTGTTTAACGGCAACCTTCATATATTTCTAACTTATCTACCAAAAGACAGGGAAGAAAGAGAAGAAGTTGATGGCATTACATGTTTCCCCTAAGATTTATAGACATCTCAGTAGTGTACAATTTTTATAAGGTTGCTCTTGAACTTGGTGAATATTCTCCTGCCTTTTGCTTCCCTGCAATTTACTGATGGAGTGTTGTTCCTTCCATATTTTGGGCGGCATCTGGTGCAGGCCTTGTGTATTGGCCTTGGTCTATTATTAGTTGTAGTGTCCTATATTAGGATTTTAAAGACTTCTCCTGTTGTTTGGGATTTCTTTTTCTCACTCATATTTTTACTACATGGTAATTGCACCAATACATGTTACATGTAATTTTGCTATCTATTGAAGGGGAATATGAATATCTTATCTGACAAAGCAACTCCTAAAAATTCTTCTTCTCATTTTATTTGCCCCATTTAATTGCATCATGAGCATATCATACATTATGAAAATTAAAATACATTTATGAGAAAATTTTGAAGTAAATCTTGTAGCGACTAATTCTGTATATCTTTTGAAGATTGCAGAGAAGCATAATTTCTTAATTTTTGAAGACCGCAAGTTTGCCGACATTGGTAACACAGTCAGCATGCAGTATGCTGGGTTAGATGTTATTCTTATGTTGCATTTGGCATCTATATTGTTTAGTCGCTTTCCTTGAGAATTCTTACTTGTTTTATGCAGAGGTATCTTTCATATATTGGAGTGGGCAGATATAATAAATGCTCATGTAATTTCAGGTCCAGGAATTGTGGATGGGCTAAAATCGAAGGTGTGGATTTAATATGCTTTTTGTCTCCGTCTCAGCCATGAGATGGTATCAAATACAACATCTGCTATATTAATTTTGTGCTGTGATAGGGTTTATCACGCGGCAGAGGGTTATTGCTGCTTGCTGAAATGAGTTCTTTTGGTAACCTTGCTACGGGTGACTACACATCTGCAGCTGTAAAAATTGCGGAGGATCATTCAGATTTTGTTATTGGTTTCATATCTGTCAATCCTGCTTCATGGCCTAGTGGACCAGGAAATCAATCCCTTATTCACGCCACCCCTGGTGTTCAAATGATAAAAGGTGGAGATGCATTGGGCCAACAATATAACACTCCAGAGTCTGTAAGTGATGTTTACATGATCTCTTACTTTTCTTCTTTTTTATAATATAAGGATCATATTAAGGTCCTCCATGCAGCTTGTTCTGTCTCGCCTTGTTGTGGGTCGGGCAAGAAGACCTGTTTGACCCTTTATAAAAAAATATTATTGTTATAATAATAATTTTAATTTTATTATATACTACTATACATAACCATATTTAGTGTACAAAAAAACAAATAAAACATATTGGTGTACACTAAGAACATATTCATGAGCCCATTTGCACTATTTTTTGGTGTTTAAACTCAACTTGATCTTGTCTAATATAATATTATCTTTCAGTAATCAGTTATTTACAAAAATAATATTATCATAATATGTATTGTATGTATATATACATATATTTATAATGATGGACGATACATAGGTGTTTTTTTTGCATGCTTGTTTCATAAAGGAGTAGGGAATTATTTTTGCAGAATGCAGGGAGTAATAGTTTGTGGACTTGACTTTTCAAAACTAAAAATGTGCATTTGGTTTGGAAAAATATGTGTTGCTATATTTGACTCTTTTGTTATAAGATATATATAAATATAGATTTATAAGCTCAATAAAACTAGTGTAGAATGTATGGTGTTTTTCAATTCAACAGGATTCACGACTGGCAAACTTTAAGTTCCTTCAGAGTCTTCTGGTCCCCAAGTGTGTTTGATGATAATACAAAACAAGTGTTGCATGCAAAGACATTTGGTTGAAAGAAAAGTTATGATAAATTTCATGTTAGATATTGTTTAGACAGTTGTTATTGATTTTTCCTAGTCTTGTTATGATATATGTTTCAGGTAATCGGAGAGAGAGGCAGCGACATTATTATAGTTGGGCGTGGAATCCTAAAAGCAAAAAATCCTGCAGAGGCAGCTCGAGAATATCGGCTTCAAGGATGGACTGCATATTTAGTTAGCTGCAAGTAAAGAGTTGCTGCATTTGCTTATAGTTTGCCTTGGTAAGACTTCTTCTGCGGTTCTTTATTTGGTTAGAATTTCATGAGCATAATAGCTTAAACATGCCAAAACAGAAAACTAAACTTCACTGTCTTCCCATTTGATTTTTATTGAGCTTGATGGTCATGCAGCAAATTTTACTCAGAATCAAGAAGTAAATATGTAGTTGCAAGAAAATAAATTTAGACATTTGGATGGTCCAGACACTCAAAGTTTTCTTTCATTCAATTCACTGGTAAAATCTGAGATAATAGAAGCCATTGTATTAAACAGCAAGAAATAATTGATTTCCAGATTTTGCAGTGTTAAACAGCAAAAAGCTAACCAGACATTTTGTACTACATAGATGGCTTGATTTCAAGAGATGCAGTGCAGTGGGTTTGAAGATATACTGGATCGTCGAGTCTCTCAAATTCAATTCAATCGACGCCGGCGCGACTTTGTTTAAAGAGTAGCAAGACAGCAACAATAACAGGAGCGAAAATCATGAACAAGGCTTGTGCAAGATTGGGTTGAGTGATTTCTGGAAATATAATGCTTCCATATTTTATCGCCGCTGCACCTGCCATGGAGGCACCTCCTAATTGCACCAAATACTTCACGTCTTCCTGTCCAATTCCAAATATTTATGATCAATTCATCATTATTCTGCAAAAGCAATGTATGTAAATACTACTTATGAACTAAATTACACATTCCGACCTCACTTGTGCTTGTTGACATAATATAAATATATAGCTAGCTAGCTTTTCAACTGGGCAAGTCATTTTAACTTTAAGAACATCTTAATTTTCGACAAGTCCGTAAATACTAAGAATCGGCAATATGAAATGTGTAAATTGTTAAATGTTAGATTATGACCTGAGAAACAAACGCTGTCGCCTTGTCTCTTTCGGGGTCGGACGATGCACGGATGAGCGATAATCTTTTCAACGACATCGTTGTCGGGTGAAGATGAGCTCCACTTCTGGGCACAAAGGCATTGTTTGGCAGGAAATGGAATGATGTTATTGAATACCGATTTCTTGAAATCTGAGTTGCCAAAGATGCTGCTACTGCGCCTGCCATTGATTTTATCTTCAAGCTTATTAAAGCTACAATAAATTTAGTTTAAAGATAAGAGGGAGCTGGGCCGGGCCAACCCGCATCCAGAAAAAATGGGCCTAGTCTGGCCCAATGATGACTAATAAAACCATTTTTTTACTTTCAACTAAAAAAGTCAGTTTGTATAATAAAATAAATAGGGTAAATTGTCTGTAAATTCCTTAACTTTTCTCAAATTTTGGTTTTGTTCCCTACAAAAAAATTCTGCTAGACAATTCCCAAACTTTATATTTTGTCTGATTTTGCATCCAATGTCAGGTTTCCCCAAATTGTGTGCTGACTTGGCAACCTGAAATCCTACGTGTCCTAGTCGACCAACGAGTAAATAATTATCCAAAAAATGAATTGCCTACAAATTCCTGAACTTTTGTGAAATTTTGTTTTTGCTCTCCAAAAAAAATTAATTTGTGCAACAAATTCCCAAACTTTTTAATTTGTCTGATTTTACATCTAAGGTCGGTTTTCTCCAAATTGATGACACAAATTAGAAGCTGCAAAAGAATGCAAAAAATTGCAAAGAAGATGAGTACAAGATGCGACTGTAAAAAGTATTAAAACAAACTTCCATCACTTCCATTCATTACAAAATACTCCATCTTTCCTTTTTCGTCTGTTCCAAGTCTCATTCCAAAAATGGAAATAATTAACTTTTCAAAATACTTGGGACCTACCACTTTTTATCTTTTTACTCTTGTTTGTTAATAACCGTGCCCAAAAGAAATGAGACCTTGCTATTGGGATGGAGGACTACGTTGCAAGGTGCATACACGCATATAGTTTCTGTTCACATCATTAAGCCCAAAGCAAAAATGGCATGCAAAATAGGACTTCGGTTCATGTGTGTTATCCTTCAAACAATTTGTGGGAAACCGACCTTGGATGCAAAATCAGACAAATTAAAAAGTTTGGAAATTTGTTGCACAAATTAATTTTTTTTGGAGAGCAAAAACAGAATTTCACAAAAGTTCATAAATTTATAGGCAATTTGTTGTTTGGATAATTATTTACTCGTTGGCCGACTAGGATACGTAGGATTTTCGGCTGCCAAGTCAGCACACAATTTGGGGAATACCAACCTTGGATACAAAATCAAACAAAATATAAAGTTTGAGAATTGTCACGCTGAATTTTTTTGTGGGGAACATACTAGAATTTGTGAAAAGTTCAGAAATTTACAGTCAATTTACCCAAATAAAAATTTGTCTCGATATGGTATTATTATTTAATAGAATAAAAAACGATAACTAAGAGTGAAAATTTGCATTTGTTTTCCGTGAAATGTCAGTCGATCATAACTGCCAAGATATAATCCATCCCATTCCCTTCCCATCACCGCTAAAAAATTTGTTGTTAATCTTATTATTGTTTCTCAAGAGGAGGAGAAGACGAAGAAAGAAACAAGGTCATCACCTTTGATCTTATTGCTTCACAGCTTAATAAAATTATTCTCAAATTTCCTACAACAATCCCACACTCCTGATTAATTCAAAACTCCAATTATCAGTTACACATACAATTGTCTCGATCGATCCCTCTATTTTCCATTTTTCATGAATTCGTTGATTATTGTAAGTTGGAGTATTTAATCCATGCAACTAATTATGATGAAGCGTTGGCGATGTTCCAATGATTCAATCATCTGAAATTTCAAATTTCCAGCCGCATTTGTAGCCCAGCTTCTGATCATGTAAGACTTGTTTCCCGCTCCTTTTTTCACAAAATACAATCATACTAATTCTTCATTACATTTCGGTGCAAAATGTGTTTTAATTTCTGCAATTGAATAATCTGAATTTCGTTCAGAAAAAAAGGGTGATAATATGGTTTTTCAAAAATCATAGTATCATTGAGGCGAGTGTTTTCTGATCTGGGGCCCGGCCCGAATTTGTAACCCTACAAATGTCTATTCAACAAGACAACGCAGAAACTAATGATGTTCCAGGTACTTTTCATGTGATTAATTCTGGTTACATTTCCTAATTATTGGTGAATATTGACCAAACACAATGAAGAAATTTATCGTAGAATGGGCAAGAGCATATTTACAGGACTTAATATGATATGATGTTAACCCCATTTCATCATCTATTTTGATTAATTATTGAGGTGGCTTCAAGAATTGCATTAGTAATTTTTAATTGTCTGTACGTATGTGTTATTTTCTACTTTCTTGCTTGTTGAGAATGATTTTCCAGCATGAAATTTTTGGCTTTATTACTTGTTGCATAATGTAGGAAAGGGCAATGATTGAACCAGGTTTATTTTCATTAGATATTGTTTTCATTTATGAGTGTAATTCTGAGAAATTGTTGGCTATATTGTTTTATCTCAGCTAGTATATCCACTTCATGAGTTCATGGTAGGGCTTCATCCTTAAATATTGATTATATAGGATAGCTTAATCGAGTTCTTTTAATTTATGATTAGTTTAGTATATGAGATTCGAGGTGAATTTTTGGGAACTAGGCTGTATTATGAAGATGAGTTATTTAATTACTATATGAATCAGGTGCCTGTCTCTATGACCTTCTAAAAATGGAGACCTCTTCAAAGTGGAGTCACTACTCAAAGAAATGGAAGAGTTCCTCTTTAGGTAAGTAAATTCCTATATTTTTTTATTAATTTTTGTCATTGATGCGCGTAGCATGTCCCTTATTTCTGCTCATGGGATTTTGAGAATTTATGGTGAAAGACTGAAATTCTTCCCTTCAATCATGCTTCTTGTTCTGTTATTTCTTTTTTGCACCATTTGCAAAGTAGCCTTTGATAAGTGAGCGACAGAACTTAATAGCTAGTGCTCAAAGTCTCGAATTCACTGCCCATTCCAAAACAAGGTATATTGACTTAGCTAAAAAAAATTTGGACAAACGCAGATATGCATTCTACTGAGAAAGAAAAACTATAGACAAATTGTCATCTTGGTGAGGATTTTTTTGTCATTGACTGTTGCATAATACTAATACTAATACAATCTGCTCATGTATTCTGTGTATAAGGTGCACGAGCTAGGCTGGAGAGTCTATTATCTGAAGCTGGCAATACAACTTGTGCAGATTGTGGATCATCAGATCCAAAATGGGTGTAATTCTCAGACTTATTCTTCTTCTTAGTTCATCTATTTATTTATTGATTCTGCTGCTATATCTGTATCTTTTCATCGGAACATACTTGGAGTTTTTGAGTAGGGAATTGAGTGTTTCCAATTTTCTTAGTCTTATTTCTGGAATCCTGTACGTATGTTCAATTAAAAAATTTGAAGTTTTAATGTTTTATTAATGATTTTTCTGTGCAAATCTTGTTAGTGGCCTTATAGATTTGGTCACTTTACTTTGAAAAATAAAATTCCTTTTTACATTTTTTTTATTGTTGATGACCAGATCTCTTACGACTGGAGCTTTTATCTGCATCAAATGTTCCGGAGTACATAGAAGCCTTGGAGTGCATATATCACAGGTGTGGATGTCTTTATCTGATCAAACACTTTGAACAAGTTCTGTTTATTGAGTCCTAATCGATTAATATTTATTTATAGCTTTTCTGATTTTCCTTTTCTTCACAAGTTGAGCTATAGTCAAAATATACTGAGGAAGATACTCATCCAATTTACATGATGATATCTGCTTAAGCAACTGCACAAGTTAATAGCTCTCATCTAGCAGCTTGTCTATCTATAACGTAGGTGCCTTCAGTATATTGGACTCTTATAACAGTCCACCATTTTAACAAATAGTAAGTATGAATGTGTTCACATTCTGAATTAGACAGCTTTACCGCATTGAAATTTATAGCGTGGGGAATGGTAACAATTGATGGTATTAGTAGTATGTCTGCTGCTTGCTTCTATTAATCGCATGTTGGCTTCTAAGCACGTGGATTTCAACATTTATATATTATTATGTCTCACGCGTTGGTGCTGTAGGTATTCTCTGTGAAGCTTGATGAATGGACACACGAGCAAGTTGATGCGTTAATTGAAATGGGTGGAAATAGTGCTGTGAACTTGAAATATGAAGCTCATATTCCTGACAACTATAAAAAACCAAATCCCAACTCTTCTACGCAGGCGCGCGCTGATTTTATAAGGTACTACCGGGACAACAATTTTCATGGTCAGTATATATACACATATATCTTCTGCATAAGAGATTAAAATTTTGATTCTTAGGAGAAAATACGAGCTCCGACAGTTCTTCAACATACCGCCACCTTGCCCACTTCCATCTTCATCTACTTCCTACGATACTTCTGCAGGAAGTTGTCTTGCATTGCCCACTGAGAAGAAACACCATGAGAAATACACAACGGGTAACCGCATCCAGGATTTTGGCCATGCGTTTGGTAACAACCGAAAAAGATCAGAAAATAAGACTCCGAAGAAAACTAACTCAACGGTAAAATTTTAAGATGTAATTTTAACTAGCCATAAATCATTAATATTTTGAATATCTCACTGCTAGTACATGAAGAGACACTGCTTGAATCCTGCAGCAGTTTCTGATATACAAGTTAAGCACTCCACTTGAAGCAAAATGGATTTGATTATGAACAATATAATGCACCATTATTAGTTGCAGAAAACATGGTGTCTGAAATTATGTGTGTGTGATGTATCTCTTCCATATTTTCATAATATCCTTTCCAACTAGGTGATTTTGATAGACAATAAGAAATTTATTAAATTTTACAAGCCACATTATGTGATGCAAGTTAATGTGGTATAGGCAGGTATGGTCGAATTTGTAGGCCTGATAAAGGTCAATATAATACGAGGCACCAACCTAGTTGTCCGAGATATGGTGAGTAGTGATCCTTATGTTGTCCTCTCACTTGGAAATCAGGTACATACATCTCTTCTGCAAATTTTTATTTATTTTTTCCATGTTCCATTTTATATATGGTGATAGAATAGGACTTGTCTTTTATGAATGCAGTCGATGAAGACTCGTGTTATAAAGAATAATATCAACCCAGTTTGGAATGAATGCCTAATGTTGTCGATTCCAGAAAGTATACCTCCTTTGAAGTTGGTAAGTTTTCCTAATTATGAAAGGACAAAATGCATGCTCAGGCTCCTTGTACTTTAAGATGCATGGTTCCTCTATAAAATAGTAATGCAAAATTATGCATGCCGTTGGGATTGTAAAGTTTGAATAATGTTGTTTGATACATATCATATTTTGGGTGCAGCATGTTTATGACAAGGACACATTCTCGACAGACGATTTTATGGGGGATGCTGAGATCGATATCGAACCACTGCTGTCTGCTGCTAGGGCTACGGAGTCATCATCATCATCCTCAGGTGCTGATCATGCTGGTGCCACTGCCATCACATTCCAACCTGGTAGGGTCAAACAAGTCGTTTGTATCTGTTTGCAGAATGTCGAGCGCGGCGCCGTGGAGGTTGAGCTTGAATGTATGCCTCTCACACAATAGCCGGAAACCAAAAGGGAAAGGATCATCACCAACATTTTCCGATATATATATATTCTACTTTTTCATCACTAAATCCTTCACGTTTTCTCTTGAAAATTTCGCAACTCCTGTTTTATTGTATGTTAAATGACCAATTAAATGTGGAAAACACCTTACATTATATTCTTAATTTCAAAAATTCAAAACTGTATCATCGTACATAAATATTAACTTACTTTTTTTTTTAAAGTAAGACTCGTTTTATTAACTTACTGCTTCCACAGAAATTGATATATGTGGTATCTTATTCTTGCCTCCTCTTCTAGAGAAAAAAACTGAGATTCTAATAATTGCTCCATCTTTTATAGTGACAAATTTAGATTCGACCCACTTCGATGAGCAAAAAAATTTGTTTTTAGCCACCAAAATAATTGCTCATCCCCATCTTACTTTGACTGAACTTTTTTGTGACTAATAAGCATTCAATTTTGAGAGATTAAATGGCATAGAATCGTTCTACGTTGACGATAGTAATATATTTGATCACTTAAAAGTGGGATTATTTATCTTTTTTTAGGGTGAGTTAGCTTTTTATTCCTCTAAATGGAGGGTGTGTTCTTCATTGACGATAGTGATATAGTATTTATTTATAGTTGGTCGGGGTTATTTAATTTTTTTTAAGGGAAAGGAGGGATTATTGGATAATGTGAGATTTATTACATGTACAAAAATCTTATCCCATATTGGTTAATGAACTTTAATTATGATGTGGTCTTGCATTTAAGTAAAGTAATTATCCCACATGGTAAACTAGCATTTAATATGTTTGTAGATAAGTTATTACATGAGTAATCACCAATGTGCACTAGTGAGTAGAGGTGAGCAAAACAAACCGAAAAACCGAACTGATCGACAAACCGTACCGAAATTGTCCCGAAAAAACGGTTAACCGAACCGACGGTTCGGTTTATTTTTCTAATTTTAAAAAACCGAGGATAACGGTTAGGTTTTTATTTTTATATATAAAAACCGACGGTTAACCGAACCGAACCGAAACTCATTTAAAATTGTAATTTTACTAATTATATGTTATAAAATTATTATACCAACTAATTATATGTTATAAATTATAATATTAACTAACTTGATTTTACTACTTTGACTTGATAACATGAGAGTGTTCAATTTATTATTTATACTTCTTTAAATGTATATTTCGTATTCACATTTTAAGATATGAATTTTTGTTTTTCATGCTATGAATTATAAAAAAAATTGAAAGTTTTCTTTCTACATGGTTAACCGTTGAATAACGGTTAACCGAACCGATTTTTAGGTTAACCGTTATAGTGGTTTTTTGTTTTTATTTTCTACATTTTAGCGGTTAACCGAACCGATTAAAACCGTATGGTCGGTTTTTTTTTTGTGGCAAACAGTCGGTTAACCGAACCGTGCTCACCCCTACTAGTGAGTGGGCTTGCAAGCCCTCACCCGCCGCTGTGGGCCTTGGATCTTGGTCATTGAACTGGACTTTGGGCCTTGGCAACTTGGGCTCGTTGTAGGCTCTTTTTGGACCATCAAAATTCAAAAACTCGATACCTCATAAATTAGGTCCGCACATAGACTTAATTATTTTCTTTTTTCCTTTTTTTTATTTTTTTCAATTAGGATTATTAATTAACAATTAGGAATTATTAAATATTGATTAATTAAATATTATTAGTACTATTATGTAAGGTTTCATAAGAGCAAACATTAGACTGTGAGAAGTGATTTAGAATTTCAACAAATAGGTTCAATTTGACACTGTCCACACTTTTCTTGTTATGTCAATTTTTGATCAAATTTCGCTCCACCCCAACGCTGCGCTATTTTTGTAATATGAATAGTATTGCTCCACTATTCACTGCTCTACTTTTTTCTTTATTATACTATTTGTTCTTTTTTGCATTCTTATATTATTTTATCTTAAAATATTTTATGTTAGTTATATTTCTAAACATATTACGCTAACATTAAAATTACATAAATTACTCAAAAAACACAATTACATACTTAATATACAAGACAAACTACAAAGAAATTAAAAAAAACACACAATTATATAATAAAAGCATAAAAACAAAGTCAATACATTCAATTTCTAACAAAGACCATCTCCGGAACCCCCCATCTGAAAATAAATTCCAAAACATATCAAAAGTACTAGTGTTTCCGCTTCCTAATAATATCCCGTTGCTCGTATCGAAAGTAATCACGTGTTTCAAAATTATCAACCGTGGTCAAATTGATCATCAAAATTGAAGGGTTTTTAATGAGGCTCATTAGGTTTGTAATTTTATTCATTTATTAATGAATTTCTGTTATTATTCTTCGTTAATCGACATAAGAAATTTATATTTTTAATTATTAAACAAAAAAATAGAATATTCTATATATATTGTTTTTTTGTTTTGTAAAAATATAGATAAGACTGATAGAGATGATTTGTTGATCTTGCTGATTTTTATGCTGAAACTACTCTATTTTGGTGCAAAGGGTTAGAGATGGCTAAGACGAGAGATCCATTTCAAGAGTGAAAACTCAAAATAGCTCTTTCCTAAATTAAAAGATAAATAATGGTCAAAAAATTTTGTCTCTCAAAAATAATAAAATTACCCCTCTACCCTCTCTTTCTCTCTCCTACTTTCCTCTCTCTCTTTCCCCCAGCCGACACCACTCTCCTACTTTCCTCTCTCTCTCTTTCTCTCTCTCATAACCCAAAAAACTCATATATATATATATATATATATATACGTACGTACGTGTTCGTGTACGTGTGCATGTTCTTCATGTATGTATATATACATGAAAAAACACTTCATGTATGTATGAAAAAAATAATTTTCATGTATGAAAATTTCTGACATGTGCTAAGTTTCTGGCATACATGAAGAACATGCACATATACACGAACACGTACGTGTTGAAATAATAAACTTGATTAAGGAGTTACAAGATTAATAATGTCTAGATGTAGTTGAAGAGTCTAGATGTAGTTGAAGAGTCTAGTTATTCATGAATCTAGTAAATGAATCATTCATGAATTTCTTTAATATTGTGAACTCTAGAAGTCTCATAGAGTAGTATAAATAGTCATGTAATGTGGAGATGAAAAACAAGTCATTTGCAATTCAAGAAATAATATACGAGACTTCCTCTTCCTTTACTATCATTATCTTTGTTCGTTAGTCCATCACCTTCCAACAAAGTGGTATCTAGAGCCCAATGGCATCGAAATCCCTTTCTTTCCAATACCCTCAACTCTCCAAAC
This sequence comes from Agastache rugosa, assembly GCA_031470985.1. Lineage (NCBI taxonomy): Eukaryota > Viridiplantae > Streptophyta > Magnoliopsida > Lamiales > Lamiaceae > Agastache > Agastache rugosa. Next base: position 36,104,002 of record CM062602.1, on the reverse strand, counting down.
TCAACTATGAAAACTGGTCGCTTAGAATGAAGGCGATACTTGGATCTCAAGGATTGTGGGATATTGTTGAAGATGGTTTTGACGAGCCTCAAGATGTGGCAGCTCTTTCACAAAACCAGAAGGAGAATCTGGAGAAGGGAAGAAAGCAAGATCAGCTTGCCCTCACGATCATTCATCAAGGTTTAGATGAAGACATGTTCGAGAAAATAGCCAACGAGACGACGTCGAAGAAAGCGTGGGAGACGCTTCGTAACTCTGTTGTAGGAGTTGACAAGGTGAAGAAGGTTCGACTTCAAACTCTAAGGGGTGAGTTTGAATCGATCTCAATGAAGGAGAATGAATCTATCTCCGAATATTCCACAAGACTCTTGGCTATTGCAAATCAAATGAAGAGGTTAGGAGAATCGTTGCCGGATGCTCGTGTAGTGGAGAAAATACTACGCTCTCTTTCTTCAAAGTTCAACCATGTGGTGGTTGCAATTTTGGAAGCAAAAGATTTGGAGACAATGACCGTTGATGAGCTTAACGGGTCATTGCGAGCACATGAAGAGATGATGAATCGTGGCAAGCAAGAGAAGGAGAAATCTGAAAATTTGTTGCAAACAAAGATTTTCTCAAGAGAAGGTATTTCAAATAGAGGTCGTGGTCGAGGGCAATGACGTGGTCGTGGTCGTGATCGAGGCCAAGGACGTGGAAACAGCCAAGGAAGAGAAGAGCAATCTCCACAAAATGATAGAAGAAATCAAAATGGCACAAGGGGCCGTGGAAGAGGAAGAGGTAACAATTCAAATTACAACAATAAAAAGAATAAGTCACATATTGAATGTTATTCCTGCCACAAGTATGGACACTATGCTTCCGAGTGCTACACTAACATGGAAGATGAAGAGGCAAATTTAGTGGAGAACAAGGAGGAAGACGATGAGCAATCTTTGCTTCTTGCACTAAAGGAGGATTCCATGGAAAGAGGAGACGTTTGGTATCTTGACAATGGAGCAAACAACCACATGACGGGAGATAAAAGCAAATTTGTGGAGCTTGATTTGAGCAAGAAAAATCGGGTGAGTTTTGGTGATAGTTCAAAAATCTCCATTGAAGGCACAGGTACGATTCTCCTCGAAACTAAAAATAATGGTCATAAGATTTTGCGTGATGTTTATTATGTACCAAAATTGACTAGCAACATCTTGAGTCTTGGCCAACTTTTGGAAAGAAATTATAAAATTTACATGGAAGACTGTAAACTTTGGCTTCGTGATCAAGATGATAAACTTATTGCAAAGGTTGCAATGACAAAAAATCGAATGTTCTTGTTGGATTTGAAGAATTGTGCGCCGGTATGTTTGAAAACTTGTAGCCAGGATCCATCATGGATTTGGCATATGAGATTCGGCCACTTGAATTTTGGAGGACTAAAAGCTTTGGACGATCACAAGATGGTGAAGGGGGTTCCAAAAATTGATCACCCTGATCAATTGTGCGAAGCCTGCTTACTCGGTAAGCATCCAAGAAGGAGCTTTCCAAAGAAATCCACTTCAAGAGCAACGAAGCCACTCCAACTTGTTCACGCTGATGTTTGTGGACCAATCGATCCTCAATCATTTGGTAAAAGTTCCTACTTTGTGCTCTTTATTGATGATTTTAGTAGAAAGACGTGGATTTCCTTCTTAAAACAAAAGTCTGAGGCATTTGATGTATTCAAGAAGTTTAAAACTCTTGCTGAAAAGCAGAGTGGATATGCTATTAAAGCATTGCGAACCGATAGGGGTGGCGAATTCATTTCTAATGAATTTAACAATTTTTGTGAGTTGCATGGAATTCGTCGTTTCTTGACAGCTCCAAGATCACCCCAGCAAAACGGAGTCGCCGAGAGAAAGAACAGAACACTGCTCAATATGGCGAGGAGCATGTTGAAAGCTAAAAACATGCCGAGGGAGTTCGGCGTGCCGTTGCTTGTGCAGTATATTTATCAAATCGAAGCCCAACTAAGAGCTTGAAGAATGTGACACCACAAGAAGCTTGGAGTGAAAAGAAACCAAACGTGTCACATCTACGTGTGTTTGGATCACTTGCTTATGCTCATGTGAATAAGCAAGAACGATTCAAGCTCGATGATCGAAGTAAGAAGCTTGTTTTCATTGTCTACGATGAAAATACTAAAGGGTACAAGTTATACGACCCTCACAATGAAAAACTTGTGGTAAGTCGAGATGTGGAGTTCGACGAAGAGGCATCATGGGATTGGAGCTCAAAGGAAGAAAATGAATCTTATGATTTTCTTCCTTATTTTGATGAAGATGAAGAAGAAGCAAGAGTAGAGGAACCTGCTTCTCCGATTCCTCCTCATTCACCAGATTCTCCTGCTCATTCTGGATCATCTTCACAAGAAAAGACTCCAAAATATCGAAATCTTGATGATATTTATAATGAAACTTTTGATATTGGAGAATATAGTCTGTTTTGTTTGTTTGCAGATGTTGAGCCTGCAAGCTTTGAGGAAGCAAGTGAATATGAAAAATGGAGGCGAGCCATGTACGAAGAAATTCGTGCCATTTTGAAGAATGATACTTGGGAGTTGGTATCTCGCCCTGTAGATCAAAAAACTATTGGAGTCAAATGGGTGTTCAAACTAAAGAGAAATGCCGACGGAGAGGTGGAGAGATATAAGGCACGTCTTGTTGCTAAAGGCTACAAGCAACAAGAAGGCATCGATTATGACGAAGTCTTTGCACCAGTAGCCCGCTTGGAAACAATTCGCTTGTTGATCTCAATAGCTGCCCAGAATCATTGGAAAGTCTATCAATTAGACGTCAAGTCTGCTTTTCTAAATGGTTATCTCAAAGAGGACGTGTACATTGAGCAGCCACCTGGCTTTGTTGTCAAAGGCCAAGAAGATAAAGTCTTGAAATTGAAGAAGGCGTTGTACGGGCTCAAGCAAGCGCCGAGAGCCTGGAATGTCCGTCTTGACAAATATTTGCAAGAAAATGGCTTCGTGAGATGTGTCCACGAGTATGCTCTCTACGTGAAGAAAGAAGGTAGAGATTATTTCTATGTTTGTGTTTATGTGGATGATCTAATTTTCACAGGAAGCAATTCGAAGATGTATGAAGAATTCAAGGCTGCTATGGCTCGTGAATTTGAGATGAGTGACATGGGACTTATGTCTTATTACTTGGGCATCCAAGTAAAACAAATGAAAGAAGGAACATTCATCTCTCAAGAAAGATACGCAAGTGAAGTCTTGAAAAAGTTTAATATGCTCAATTGCAAGCCGGTGAACACCCCTATGCAATTTGGAACACAATTGAGGAAAGAAGAAAGAAAGATTGATCCAACTGCATTCCGAAGTCTGATTGGAAGCTTGAGATATTTAACTTGCACGAGACCCGATATTTTATTTGCGGTTGGAGTCGTGAGTCGCTTTATGGAGAATCCATCCGAGTCACACTTGTTAACTGCAAAGAGGATACTTCGCTATATCAAAGGCTCTCTTGATTATGGTATTTTTTACTCTTCCTCTAGCAGCTACATGTTGACAGGTTATTGTGATAGCGATTATGCAGGAGATCTCGATGATAGGAAAAGCACAACTGGTTTCCTATTCTTTATGGGAGATCATGCAGTAGCATGGAGTTCAAAGAAACAAGCCATCGTGACGCTTTCGAGTTGTGAGTCGGAGTATGTGGCTGCAACTTCTTGCGCTTGTCATGCTATTTGGTTAAGAAGACTGTTGAAAGAACTTCATTTGGAGCAAGAAGGTGCAACGAAGGTCATGATTGACAACAAATCTGCTCAAAGTTTGGCAAAGAATCCTGTCTTCCATGAAAGAAGCAAGCATATCGATACGAGATATCATTTCATTCGAGAATGTGTTGCAAAGGAACAAATTGAGCTGGAGTATGTGAAGTCTATGGATCAAGTTGCTGATATATTTACAAAGCCGCTAAAGTTCGATGTTTTTCAAAGATTGCGGTTCATGCTTGGAGTTCGGAAGAATCAAGTTTAAGGGGGAATGTTGAAATAATAAACTTGATTAAGGAGTTACAAGATTAATAATGTCTAGATGTAGTTGAAGAGTCTAGATGTAGTTGAAGAGTCTAGTTATTCATGAATCTAGTAAATGAATCATTCATGAATTTCTTTAATATTGTGAACTCTAGAAGTCTCATAGAGTAGTATAAATAGTCATGTAATGTGGAGATGAAAAAACAAGTCATTTGCAATTCAAGAAATAATATACGAGACTTCCTCTTCCTTTACTATCATTATCTTTGTTCGTTAGTCCATCACCTTCCAACAGTACGCTTCATGTATATACACGAATACAAGAAATTTGTCTACTTATGTATACATACATGAATATTTTATTTCATGTATGTATACATATCTAAAATACCACGTACACACCACGTTTATTTCATGAAAATAAACGAAGAGAGAAGAGAGAAAGAGAGAGGGAGAGAGAGAAGTTGCAGATGGGAGGGATGTCGGCGAGTGGCGGCGAGTGGACGGCGGTGGCGGCGAGGAAGAAGGCGGTGGCATGGAGGAGGAAGAAGGTGGCGGCGGAAGTGAAGAAGAAGGCGGCGGCGGCGAGGAAGAAAAATGCGGCGGCGGCGAGGAAGAAGAAGACAGCGGCGAGAAAGAAGAGAGAGAGAAGAAGGGAGGAAGAAGGCGGCGGCGGCGGCACCGGACCAAGGTGACGGGAGGATAGGGACGGGGGCGGCGGGAGGATGGAGAGATAAAAGAGAGAGAAAAATAAGAAAAAGAAGTTGCAGATGGTGGGGGGCGGGCATGGGGTGGAAAGAGAGAGATAGAAGTTGCAGATGGGGGTGGGGGGTGGGGGGAGGCGGGTACGAGAGATGAGAGAGAGAATATGGTATAAAGATAAGGTATGGTAGAAAGGTAAAAAGGGGACAAAATTTGTTTTTTAAGTTTGATGGGCCATTTTTTATCTTTATGTTTCAAATTAACTCTCCATTTCAAACCCAACAAGCATTCAAAAAAATAATACTAATAACTTCGATCCAGAGACTAAATAAAGAGAAGAGCTGGCAGAATAACAAGAATAGATCAAGATTATCCATGCAAATTGTATATATATATATATATATATATATATATCATTATTTCTCAGATTACAATCCATACCTCACTCACCACAAAAGGCTACCCAGATACATGAACGAACGTGTAAAAAAACCAGCCACAAATCCAGTAAAAAAATACATGAATGTACATAGCTGATTTTTATTTTGATGATTGTTTGAAGAAAAGGTAAGATTATATTAATATTTATGCAAATGTATATAAATGAGAAATTAAGAAGGCGGGCAGATAGAAAAGAAATGATATTGATTGAGGCTAGGAGCTGCAGAGAGGACAACGCATGAGGCCGTTTTCGTTGCAGACGGGGCACCTGTTGATCTGCTCCTTTTCTTCATCAAAAACTTTACGGCTACCTCCACAATTCACACACGCTATGAACCTCATATCATCACACACATCACATGGCTTCAACGATCGCAATGGCAGTCCTTTTATCATCCTCATCAGCTCCCCCACCTCCAGCAAATTCAACACCACTTCTGCTCCGCCAATGTGTTTCCCCTTTATGAACACCTGCGGCAAACTCACGTTCTCTTCCTCCCCAAACAGCTCCTGCAATTCGTTCTTATACGCCACATCCATCGACACATCCCTCTCGTCCAGATTCACTCGAAATCCCCGGAATACCATCCGTACGCTCTGGCAATCGTGGAACGTCCGCCGGATTCCTCTCAGGCTCGTGAAGTAGATCACCACCCTGTCCTCCGTCCCCGGCAGCCTCACCGGGGAGAAATCCCACAGATTGGGGGAATCCGGCGGCGAGAACGACGATTGGTTCGACGTCGGGGAGGGGGACGGCGAAGGAGACGGCGACGACGACGGCGATTCGATGCTGATTGAGGGGCGGTGGTGCCGTGGGGATTCGAAAATCGAGCACATTTTCCTCACTTTGCCCTTGAGTGTGTTGCCGCGCAGGGTTTTGATGGAGCCGTTGCGCTGGAAGGCGAGGGCGTTGCGGAGGTTGTGAGACGACGGCTTGTCCTCCCCCGCCGCCACCGCCGCCGCTGCTGATGGCGCGTACGACGTCATCGAGCGATTGAAAACCGACGAAGAGGTGCTCTTGATAGTAAGGTGGGTCTTCTTCCCCCCATTTCCTTTATTCCTGTAATCAGACATCAGAATTTAATGAATAATATATAATCGAGCTAGCTAGGGTTTTGGAAATTGGGGGACTTTCAATCGGCGACGGCGGTGGCGGAGGTGGTTTGGGTGAGGCGAAATGGAGGGAGGCGCGTGTCTGGAAAAAAGATTTGAAGAGAGAGAAATTAAGAGTGAGAGAGAAGGGAGAAGGGATGAAGGAAAAGTTATTTAAGGAAGAGGGAAAAGAGGAGAATGATCGTTGATGATGATACGTGCAGATGTTAGTTATGTCACCCTTCCACCGCGATAACAACGAACTCTATTTATATGCATGCGGAGATGGCGGGTAATTTTCGAGGTTTGTATATATATATATTTTTAATGTAGAATTCAAATTTTCCTTTTTCACCATTTAATTTGATTTCTCTCTAATGTATAAATTTTTCCATGTTTTATGGATGAGATTACAGTAAAAAGAAAAAAAACATTATGACGAAAATTTTATATATATATATAGGGAAGAGATCATACGTAAAAATCTTTTCCCGTAAGAAATAAGAAGCGATCTGGACCATTGATCTTTGTAGATCTACGGTTGTCATTGACCGATGCATTATATATAATTGAACATAGAAGGATTATCATAACAATGCATTGTAGTAAATCAAAAATGCATTATTATGACAGTGCATTGTAATAATACATAAAATATTTAATTTTAGTTCATAAAATGCCATATTATTATTTTTTAGAGAAAAAATATTTTGTACGTGAATTAATTCCTATATATATATATTTTGTCTTTATATTTCTAATGCATTTTCTCTTACAATGAGAGATCTAAACTCTAAAGGCACAATTCACATTGCTCTACTAACATTTCTAACTTTGTAATAAAACTCTTGCTTACAAGTTATTGTATTTTCATTTTATGTGATTGTTTTAACTTTTAAATGGACCATTATAAACAAGTAACCTTGGATTTGCCTTCAAGTGCCCTTAATATCAGGTAAATTATTGATTGTTTTCATTTTAGCAACTCCTTTTAGTATATCCTTAATATACACATTCATAATATTCCTTTAGTTTTTTTCCCCTTTTTGATCTTCATTTTCATAGCACCCTTAACAATTAAAAAATAGTGCCAAATAATGAATTGATGTTCGCGATACCAAATATAGAAAGGGCCAACCTTCATTAATTGAATAAAACAACGATCTTTACATAACTGTAGCAAAGCAAACAACAATCTAGAGATGTATATAAATATATATACTCAAACTTGTGCTTGCCCAAACTTTCTAGCAAATTCCAGAATGTCTGCACTGCAGGGTAGTAATAAAAGTGCACATTGTGGATCCTGCTATTGGAATGTAGTTATAAGATGCTTTTTATGCATCATTGCAGAAGCTACAAAGGCAAGCTATGACAAGAGTGTAGGTTAACTTCACTTCAAAATTTATCATAATCAATCATTTGCAAATCTGCCTCTGTACAAGGGTTAAAGAAAAAGTTTCAACTCTCAACTCTTGAGTGAAGTTCCTGATAGCCAAGACATGCTTCCTTGAGTTTGACACGGCTGACCTCTTGCAAAGCGACGCATGCTGCTTGTATGCACCAAAACTGTTGCCAAATATTATAAAACGATTCAACCGATCTACCTCCCAATTTGCTTCTAACAGATTGTTATACAAATCTGCCTCACAGTGTGGCATGAAGAACAGGGTAGGTTTAACAGCTTGCCGCCGACCTTGCTCATTTATTCATAGAACAGAACAGCCTAGAGATGTCAAAACCTTGGATTCTGTTTGGATCCAACAATTCTATTTCTCCAATCCAATCAAAGCTCCTCTTCAACAAAATGGCGAGACGAAGTTGCAATCTTGGGGGTTCAAATCATTCGATGCTACCAATCCCATAAATTACTATATGCATCTTTTTCTCTGATCCCAAGACTTTGAGAAACTTATTCAACGTATCGGGATCTTGGATTTGGTTTAATAAGTTTTGGTGGAATTTAGAGCTTTCAAATTTCTGAATACTGATCTGCATCTTTTGCATCAATTTTGATTCTCTCTCTGGATCTGTTTCAAGATCTATTGGTGCCCATGATTGCACTTCTTTTTCTAGTTTTGGAAACACAAACTTGTTGACAGTTCTATTCTTCTTTTCACGCCTCGGCAACACAATAGTCCAGTCTTCTGATAGATCAGACGTCTCTGGGCGTAGATTCGTCTGAAGATAAACCAACAAAGAATGATAAATAAAGGCTCAATTTCATTTTTCAGAACAAATAAATATTATAGATACAAAAAAAGACTTTCTTTACAACAGAGGAACACTAGAGGAACAAAGTCTTATAAGAAACTTTCAAATAATTGCCTCTATTTTCTGTTTGTGAATTTACTACGTTTTTCCATTCATTGGTTTCCAGTTCTGGAAACAAAATCAATGATCTCCAACCAGAGTAACCATAAATCCTAAGTTTCTTCAGTTTATAAGAATCATAATGCATTGGCAATTATCTACAAAATTAACCAAAACTGCTACAGATTAGGGGGAAAATATATGCTACCAGAATACTCTTTTACTGTCACAAATTAACCGTTAGAATTTCTGTTGACTTCAATTTTGTGTGACGAACATAATGTTTATCTATATCAACTAGAAAAATAAAATGTTAACGCATAGATATTTGCTCCAAGTCCTTTTTTTGTTCATACACAATCTGCCACCTCAATCAAAATAGTATAAAAAAATAAAGCAAAAAGTAATAATGCAATTCATTCCCTTCATATAGGGTTAAAAAGTTCAGAGCTGAAACTCAGGAGATTCAGATTCAGATGCCATTTCTCACTCTCAGAAATTGCGATTATTTCTTATAACATCAAAACACTGAATTGGCTGAATAATGTAAACGAATAAAGCACAAAAGAAAATACAAAATATCAGGAACAGTTCTACTTTTCAGACGATGCTATTCAACTCTCGGCAAGGACAACGATCGGTGAGAACGGCTGCAGTGAGGACAGCGACCCGCGAGAACGGCGGCGAGGGGGAGATCTCTGATGTTCAAAAGGCACAGCATATGATATGATGCGATGATACGTCGGCGTTTTCAATGATTTTATTTTTCTTTTTCTTTTTTTATTTAATTATTTAAAAATAAAAAAAGTTAATAGTATTATCTTTCATTTTTAATATTAACCCTTTTGAGTTAATAATTTTTGTTAGTCTTGATTTTTCATAATTGTTTCAGGATTTACTCATCATTTATTTTTACTTTTTGGTTAATCAATTTATTTTTCTTTTTATGTTGCATTATTGAAGAACACAATACTTGATCTATTGTAGAAATAGTAAATCTGATTATAACTTAAACATAATTATGAAACAATCAAATTCTTAAATAAAATGATTAATTACAAAAGTAAAATTTGGAAATAAAAAATATTCATAAACCTTAATTATAGAAATCAACACTAAAAAATGATTAGCTAAAAAAAATTAGAAAAATGAAATTAAGATAATATAGTATACACACATTACTAAAAAAATCCTCTATAGCAGAAGATGTTTATCCCGATGGGATTGTATCGGTACGTGAAATATCATTTCCATTGTATTTGTAAAAAAATAGAATAAAGTTTGTGAAAAAAATGATAAATAAATTCCAAACTAACACGAGTTAAATGACAAAATTGGTTAAGGTTAGAAGGAGCAAAACTGTTTTAAGGTCAGAAGGAGAGCTTCAAAGTGATATTTACTCTTAAAAAATCATTCTCATATTTGAGTAAATATAATAGAAGACTACAAGAGAGCTTTAAATAGAATAAAGATAAAACAATATAACTCATCTACTTTTTGATGCTACATTTAACTCTATTTTTCCCCCAATAATATTGGACTATAGTTCCAAACCATTGTATCTTGGCCTAGTCCTATCTTGTGAGAAGCTGCATTCTTCCATAGGCTTTCTCTTGTTGACCACATTAATGCTTTGTTGATTTCCCAAATTCTCTTGTTTTCCTCTCAGCAAACGTGGCTTTAGTCTATTCACATCAGATTGTTGAACTGGTTTGAGGAAGAACTCTTCAGCTCCTTGCTCCAAACAGCTGTTTATCCTTGATGGAATATTCTCCGACGACATTATCACTACGGGGATATCTCTCAACGAAGACGATTCCTGAAAAAAATAGTAATTTATTTTATTAATTACCTAAATTTATGTAGAGCAGTCAAAAGTGAACAGTCCAACAGGAAGGATTGGTTGGCCCACAAATTATTTTGGTCCGAAAACTTTTCAGACCGGCCCGACTGGTCCGGTTGGAACCTTTTGACAACTCTAGTTGAATATTTTCTAATTCCCTGCATATATGTGGAGTATAAAAATTATAGGAGTATACCTTAATTTTTCTAAGAAGATCGTAGCCGGTCATGCCGGGCATGCAGTAATCAGTGATGATTAAGTTAACTTCCACTTCCTGCAGATAATTATTAAAATAATATTGTCAGATGATATGATCGAATTAAAGGGTTTTAATTTAATAATTATTGCTATCACTACTACTAATATTTTTATTATATAAACAATATTACGATTGAAATAGATAGAAATTTAAAAAACAAAAGTATATATACATGATTATTAGAAGAAAAAGGATCTGTATCGGTGCTTGTATTTTCATCATCTTGCAATCCTAAATACTTGAGAGCCTTGATCCCAGAATCAACAGCAGTAACTGCATAACACCATAAACATAATATTTTAAGAATTGTGAAAAAAAATTGCAAAAATACTTATATGATGAAACGTAAGATATCATAATTTATTAAAAAAAAAAAATCAAAGAGAAAATGTACCTTGATAAGAAGAAGTCTTGAGAAGTCTCTCAATCAATTTTCTATCGATGATGCTATCGTCGACCGCTAGTACATGGAATTGCGTCTCTGTAGCTAGTCCACTCATCGTGTCGTGTTGTTATCGATCCTCAAACAAAAAATCAAATTAATGTGTGCTAAGAAAATATTGAGAATAAGAAGAGATCAATATAATGTAGATATGATTGTTGAGAGGAAGAATGGAACAATGTATATATATGGTGGGTATGAATGATGAAGGGTTCATTGTGTATATATGTATGTATATATATATATATGAATATCAATAATATATATTAGGCTTTTGAATGTGAGAAGGAGATACCAAAAGATTTGGACAGTTTGGAAAGATCAGAAATCCCAGCAGATATTATTGAGAATCTCCAGGATTTCGTTGATTTTTGAATTGAAGAAGAAGCAATGAACTTTCTCATTTTTTTATTTTTCTTGCTTTTCTTGGAATCAATTTTTTAAATTATTGTACTTTGGCTCCAACTATTAAATAAAGAAAGAAATAGATAGTTGAGTTGAGCCCTTTGATAAGGCTAGAGCCACTGTGGTGTGGTGTTTGCCCCTTTGATCCTCTTTATTCATTTATTTATATTTCTGATGTGTATAAATTTGGTAACATGCTTATATATTGCATCTCTCCCCATGCACGTGCGCACTTTCTTTGTGTACAGAAATTTAATTTCACGTAGATATTAGTTTTATCCAAGTTCAAATCAATCTTATAACTAGTGACTTATCTTAGTCCGTGACCAAATATTCAGTAGCTTATTTAAAAAAGGTGTTATTATATTTGAATTTATGCGAAGAACGAATGGTGATAAGACAATTAATCCTCTTCTATATATGATTAGTGAGGCTTTGCGTATATATACAAATCTATTCAATCATAACATAAAAATTTGTGTGAGACTATCTCACCGTTCGTGAGACGAGATTTGACATGGATTTTGGATCACAATCTTGACCTTTCTCACATAAACTTCCTAATCGGATATTCTAATAGACAAAATATGTACCATATGGGTAATTAAGTGTACGTAGGTCTTTAGGACCATTATTAATTTGAGTACAAACTTTTAACATTGGTTATTGTATTCATAAAATATTTCAATATAAAGAAAACACAAGTGATGATCAAGTAATAATATTGCGTATCACTATATGGCATCATTAACGCAAAGGGTTCCTATATTTAACAGGGATATTATTTGGATTAATTTTATATCTTTTCGGAGTATAATATTTCAAAAATCTTTGTTAGGAAAGTAAATAATTGATCTCAACAATATATTCGTTAGGATATATGAACACTGTACCATTTGAACTTTCAAAAGAATTAAGTAATTAAGTAACGAATTAATAGCATCTAATAATATTGTAATTGATCGAGTAGAAAATTAATGTTGCATTTTATAATAACTACCGTCTCTCCATAATATTGGAATGATGCAGACTGTCAATAGTTGGGCTTAACTTCACCTCAAAATCATAATTAAGAGAGAAGAATTGCCCACACTATTTAAACCTCAACAGTCTTGCATATTTTACCGATGTGGGACGTCCTCTTCAAGCTTACTGCAGCCAAGTGGGTCCTCTTCACTTGTCCATGGCTGAATCGATGCCCCTGCATCATGCAATTTTTATCGATCTCTAGATTTGGTTTAAATGATTCATGGCATGATGATTCATTCCATTCATGTGACTGCAAGAATTAACACAATTTCGTGTGTACTTTATTAACTTCTGTATCTCCACATACAGTATTAATTCATATATATTTATTATATATATTCATGTTTATTAATGGAAATAAAAAATTAAAGTAGCGCCAACGAGATCGTCTTTAAATGAAGTTGGTAATAAATCAACTTTAAAATACTATATATTCACTATGCCAACAATACCTAAAATGATACTACGTGACTTACCTATTAAAGAATATGACAACTAATTGTCGGGTAACATGCATATTATGAGTGTTTTATTTTGTTCAGACGTAAAAAATATTTATTTCTTAAAGTATGTCGGACGCAATTTCATCCTGCAAGGACGGAGAAAATTATATAGAGTGAAATATTATAATAGCCACTTAAGTTAATAAAAACAAAATACTAGCCACTAAGTTAATATTATATACATACTGGTCACTCTTACAAAAATACCCCTAGATAGAAACAGAACCGCCGTCTTCGCACAATCTCATTCCTTCTTCGCACCTCCGCCGTCTTCGCATCTCCTCCGCCGCATTCACATCTTCTTTCACCAACACCTTCGCGTCTAGGCTTCTTCGCCGCTCGTGCTACCGTCGCGTCACCCTCTCTGCCGCGCCACCATCTCCGCCGCGCCACCATCTCCCCCGCTCGTGCTACCCGTCGCGCCTCCTTCTATGCCGCGCCACCATCTCCGCCGACGATGTCGAATAGCTCAAACAGAAGTGATTCCGTTGAATCGGAATCCGACGACGATTATGGCGCCGATGTAAGTTTCCTACTACAAATCTATGTGTTAATGGTGTTAATTTGTGATGCAAAACTCCGTTGCGGTGGTGGAAGGAGCGAATAGATCTAGTCGCCCCATGTAGGGTGCGAGTGGATCTACTCGCCCCATGTATTGTGCGAATAGATCTAGGTGCGAGCGGGCGAACGAGGGCCGTTCGCGCGACTCGCGCCTGATGTCTGGGTAAAGTGAGCGGCGCGAGCGGGCGAACGAGGGCCGTTCGCGCGACTCGCGCCTGATGTGTGGGTAAGGTGAGCGGGGCGAACGAGGGCCGTTCGCACGACTCGCGCCTGATGTGTGGGTAAGGTGAGCGGCGTGAGCGGGGCGAACGAGGGCCGTTCGCGCGACTCGGGCCTTGCTCGGGTGTGTGGGTAACATGAGCGGTGCGAGTGGCGCGAACGGGTCGATCGGTGCCCGTGCGTGCCGTTCGCGCCACACTAGTTCGCAAGATGGAGGCGCGAACGGGTCGAATGGGCTGCCGTTCGCCCGTTCGCGTACAGAACGAGGGCCGCTCACCTCACTCGCACCACTCCATGTTCGACACCCGAAGCGTACCGGGCGAACGAATGTGCGACTGGAGCGAGTAGATCTCACTCGGGCCCAATATAGCAACATAACGTACCGTCGGGCCGGGGGCGTCTCCGCCCCCCCGGACCCCCAGGCAAGGGGGCGTCGCCCCCCTTGACCCCCCGACTCGCTGACCGGGCAACGAGACCCCGTTTGCGTGGCGGCAACATTGCAACTTCTAGTTAAAATGGTAGAAATATAAGTTAAAGGGTAAAAAAGTATTTTCAAACAAATAGTGGCTAGTATTTATATAACATTAAGTTTGTGGCTAGTATTTTGTTTTTATTAACTTAAGTGGCTATTTCACATAGTTACTCAAGTATATATATATATATAGATTGGTTCATATAGAAACTATTCCTAGTGTGGGAACTAGGAACCAATCTGAATCATTGATCTTTGTATGATCTATGGTTGTCATTATTCGAAGCATGAATATATATAGATTTAAGCATGATTTTATATAAGCATTATTGTTTATGCAAAAAAGCATGAATCTTATTAAGCATGACTATATATTGATTTAAGCATGAATATATATAGATTTAAACATGTTCTCAAGTTCTCACGGGAGGAATAATTTCTATAATAACCCATCCCTATATATATATATATATATATATATTACTAATACGAAAATAAAGTTGCTCTATCTACGGTGTTCCGTTCAGATTTTCCTTTATTCTGGTAATTTGTCTAATTTTAATTCATATATATTCTAATTTTTATTTTTATTAATTACAATTTTATTAATTTCATATTCTTGAAATATCACATGTTTATCTATTAATCGCATCTCATATTTATCTTTCCCTCTATTTAATTAATTTCTTCTATTATGCATATTAAAATAATAACAATATCGGAATGCATTCTTATAAATCCTTATTTTATACATTCTTAATTCATATATAATAATCTATAGAAAATTTTTAAATGAAAATCCGTATGAAGACTAAATAAATATATCTAATCAACGTGTCTACATGGAATCCTTTTTATTTTTCATTCATGTTTTTCCAAAAACTTCGATTAGTGCTTTCTAGAAAATATATACATTGAATCAAATGTGGGATATGTAGCTAAAGAAAAGAACAATTATACATTCTTAATTCATATATAATAATCTATAGAAAATTTGTAAATGAAAATCCCTATGAAGACTAAATAAATATATTTAATCAACATGTCTATATGAAATCCTTTTTATTTTTCATTCATGTGTTTCTAAAAATTCGATTAGTGCTTTCTATAAAATATATACATTGAATCAAATGTGGGATAGGTAGTTAAAGAAAATAACAAAAAAACTTGAAGACGTAAACATATTTTTTTCTACATTTTGGCAAAGATTAGAGATATCGATTTAACATGAACTAACGAGACGGTTCAAATATACTTAAAAAGAAGGATTTTTACTAATTTTAATTAATATTAACTTTGTTTATATTTTTATCGAGTAATTTAGCATAAACCAACGAGGCGGTTCAAATAACATAGAAAGAAGGATTTTTACTAATATTAATTAATATTATTTTGAAGATGTAAACATTTTTTTTTCGTATTTTGGCAAAGATTAGAGATATTGATTTAGTATAAACCAACGAGATGATTCAAATATATTTAAAAAGAATAATTTTTACAAATTTTAATTAATATTAACTTTGTTTAGTTTTTTATCGAGTAATTTAGCATAAACCAACAAGACGGTTCAAATAATATGGAAAGAATGATTTTTACTAATTTTAATTAATTTTACTTGGGGTGTTCATATTTTTATCAAGTATTACTCAACAGATTTGAGACGAGTATATACAGTAAAGTCACTATTTCAACCGAGATTAGGACGAACATGTAGAAAAAATATTAACAAGTTTAGATTTTTAAAAAAATACACAATGAATGAGTATACTCGATTCATTATCATTCATAATTATAAATTTAGATACGTGAAATAATTAATTTTCTAAGTTTGATTAATAATTAACGCGAACAATATCACAACTTTTAAATAAGATATAAAATTATTTTTAAAATATATACATATAAATTAAAATATAAAGTTATTTTCCGTCGAATTTCGACGTATATATTGAAAACTGCCCAACATTATCGTCTCACGATTTAAAATATCCAAAAGAACTCTTCTGAAAAGAAAAAAAGAAATATCTACTCCGTATAAAATAACGGACACGGATAGCCAAATCAAAATCATTATACCTAAGAGGAATCGGATAATCAGAACAAAAAAAGATTTCTGAAAATATTATAGCCATATGGAAATCGAAGATATAGAATTGGACCGATTTCGAATTGTTACCTTTAAAAAAATATCGGTCAATTTATATTATACTCCCTCTGTCCCAATAGCAAAGTCCTCTTTTTTTTATCGTCTGACGTTCAATAGCAAGTACCCTTTCCAAAAATAAAAATAATTAACTCTTCAAAAACTAACTTTTATTTTTTTACTCTTATTTTTTAATAATCGTGCCCAAAAGAAGGGGACCTTGCTAAAAGGACGGAGAGTGTAATTAGTTAAAGGATAAAAGAAACATAAAAAAGGTAAAATCAAAGAAGAAAATCGATTTGAAATAAGAGGGAGGAGAGAGAGAAAAAGTTGAATTTTGAATTTTAAATTATTATAACTTACTCGTTTGAAATCGAATTTTTATGATTTTATGTCGAATGAAAAATCATGTTGCGATCTTTAATATTAGATGTATATTCAATATATTTTGATGGATTTAGGGTTATTTATAGTTTGTGGCCTCAACTTTCATCACTTTTCTGTTTGTGGCCTGAACTTTAAAATTTTCCCAAAAAACCATGTACTTTATGATTTTATCTAAAAAAGACCCGCCTTTATTTTCCGGCGTTGGAATGATGAATCATCTAACCGACAATCTACTGTAGATATTAAAATGCCAAATGTACCGAAACAACGTCGTTTCAATTTGAGCAAATTTAAAAATTGACAAGGTCGTACGACGTATAGCTTGTACGATGAAACCCTAAATATCTTTCTGTTCTCTCCCTAAACTCTTTTCTTCCCCAAAAGTCGACGTATAGTTTAGGAAAAGAATAGAAAGACATTTAGAGTTCATTCATAAAAGCTATACGTACTATGACTTTATCAATATTTAATTTTGTCCAAATTAAAACGACATCGTTTCAGTACACTTGTCATTTTAATATCCACATCAGATAGACGATCAATTGATTCATCATTCCAATGTCGGAAAATAAATGCGGGTCTTTTTTAGATAAAATCATAAAGTACAGGGTTTTTTTGAAAATTTTTAAAGTTTAGGCCACAAACAGAAAAATGATGAAAATTGGGGCCATAAATTATAAATAACCCATGGATTTATAAGATCTTTTTGCAAAAAAAACTAAAGAATAAGAAAACAAAAATAAATTATAAGTGACACATATTCTATTTTGAATTGTCCCAATACAAGTGGCATATTCCAGAAATAACTTCATCAATTATTGTTTTACTCTTCCCATAAAATCCATAAAAAGGAATATTGTTTACTCTTATAACTTTTTAAATTTTTATTAAAAGTACTCATGTAATTTTTATTTTTTTTTTATATCATTGCTAAGATATGTTTTAACAAAATAATTGAATGTAAACTTTGTAAAAAAATGTGCAAATTGTTGAATCGAAGTAAAACATCCAAAAATGGGATTTGGACTTTTTCATTTAGTAGGTTGGACTTTTATTTTGTAAAATCACACATTTAATTTTTGCCAGATGAATTAAATCGACGTGTAGATAAAAATAAACCCAGATTTGATTTAATGGTAAAAACTAGATAATTTTGCATGTGGTACGGAAGGATAAGAAAATAGTTTTTTTTTTTTTTGAGTTTCAACTAACACGCGCACATGATTCAAACCTCCCATTTTAAATTTTATGATTGGAGAAAAAATGTCCCAGTACTAAGTTGTGGTTCGTTACTGAAGGAATAAGGAAATACTCACTCCGTCCCATGATAAGTGGCTACTTTTTTTTGGGCACGGGTATTTAGGAGAAGAGTGTTTAAAGGATAAAAAGATAAAAAGTGATGGATCCCACATCTTTTGTGTGAGAGAGGGTGTTTCCATATTAGGAAAGTGACAACTTATGATGGGACAGTCCAATAAGGAAATGTGACCACTTATGACGGGACGGAGGGAGTAATAATATCATCATCATCTACAGTTTATAAAATAAAACACATAAAAAACAAAGTTGGAAAAAGTAGCTATCAAGTTGGGCGGCTGGCGTCGTTTAATAACAATTACGACACCATTGACTTGACAGCGAAATCTGATGTCTTTCATTTTCAAATCTGTTAAACCAATCCATCATCACTCCTTCTCTACGTAGCGTAGCTGAGCTTCTTCTCCGACTATCAGAATCAAATTCCGGTTACTGGGAAATCACCTGAAGAATCCGTCATTCAGGTATACCAAAACCTTAATTATCTCTTCGATACTGCTCTGCTGTATTGAGTTTGATATGTTTGTTTTTCTTAATGGAGAATTAATTGATTCCTTTACTTCTGTCAGTTTAGTTTTTTTTTTTTTTAAGCATCTGTCAGTTTAGTTTAGACGCCGGTAACAGACTGTTAAATTTACTTTCAAGTTAGTATTAGGGGTTTAGTCCTATTAACAATATTATTAGGCAATTGTCATCTTTGTTAATCAAGTAATTATTGCTCATTATTTGGCTAAATTTGTGTTTAAACACCGCATTACTCGCCTCCTCTCTCCTTAATTTTTTTTTTGATATACTACTTCCTCTAGTGGTAGTGGAGATAGGGGTGAGCAATCGGTCCAACCCGGACCGACCAGCCCAAACCAAGAACCGAAAATTTTAAAAAATAGGACCGACCCGGCCCGAGTAGCTGAACAAAACCGAGCCAAATCCGAACCGAAACCGAGGTCGGTTTCGGTCCGGGTTCGGTGCAAACCTAACATGAAATGGGCAGTAGCTTTTTACATATTTTGCACTAATTTTCAGCATACATTCATACATTAAATTCAGCAAAAAGATCACAAACCATCATTTGGTCTCTAATATTCTCAATCCACGATAAAAACATAAATTAAAATCAATCCACTACATAATTATCCAACCACAAATTCATACAAACAAATGTAAACACTTCATAACTTCAAGTTCAATCCAAAGTTGTAGTCTCTATTTCCACTTGGCTTAGTTGGCTACTCTTCCCTTGAGTTTGAGTCACACTCTCCTCACTCTTGTCATTGATGGAAAGGTTCTTCAAACCTACATAATAAGCTTAAAATTAATCAAATATTTAATACCACAAGCAATAATATAGATAATGAGAAAATACATTAAAATGTGACCTTCATGCTTTTGTATGTCGTTTATATCTTCTTCAATGGTGATTTTATCTTTTGCTCTCCTTAGCCAATCTTGAGTGCATATGAGCGACTCAACAATTTTAGGAGTTAAAGAACTCCTAAAAGGGTCGAGAACTCTTCCCCCGTGCTAAAAGCGACACGAGGCCACTGTAGAAACCGCGACAGCCAACACATCTCGAGCGAGATGACAAAGAACCGGAAACCGGTGTTGGTTAAGCTTCCACCACATCAATATATCAAAGTTCTCATCATCCGACGATACAACAATCTCGTTGCAATAGACATCCAATTCATCTACTGCAGAGACTGATCCAACTTGAACTTTCTGCCTTTTAAATCTCTCAAGCATGACACGTTTTTTTGTACTTTGAGATGATTCATTTTGCTTTGCAGATTGAGATTGTGTGCTTGTGTTGGTTGCAGGTTGATGAATTTCTTTGTATGCATTATACAATTCATGCAAGCTTCCCAAAACCCCTTTGCCCACTTTTTTCCCACTTCTTCACCCCACTCTTGAACAAGTACATACTCAAGAAATTCATACTTATACCTAGGATCAACAACAACACTCAAGAAGATTATGTGATTCATCTTATTTGGATCTCCCCAATACTTGTCAAACTTTGCCCTCATTTTTGTTCCCATTGACTTCAAATCTTCGTCCTCACTTCCAACCCAATCAGTCAACATGGTACTAACAGAAGTAATCTCATGCAAGAATTTATTACATGTAACATAAAGTGAGCCAGAGATTCTAAGTGTCAAATCAAAAAAAGCAGCAAGAAGATCACACATCCTCCTTCCATTATCCCAATCTATACCCAATGGAACACCATCCTCAAGATCAATCTCAAAGAAGGGATCTTTGGCCCTATAAGCCTCAAATGCCTTCTCAAATTTGCAAGCTACACTCAACATAAGATAAGTCGAGTTCCATCTAGTAGGTACATCTAGGCATAAAAGACTCTTACTCGCGATGTTCTCTTCTTCACAACATTCCCTAAATTTGACCAACCTTAAAGGAGATTGCCTAACAAATCTCACCACATCTCTAATTTTCTTAACTGAAGAGCCTACATCTCTTAACCCATCACCAACTACCAAAGCAATTATATGAGCCACACATCGCATGTGAAGGAATTTACCCTTTGCTAGACAACAACCCCTTGAAGTTAACCGTGTTTTCAAATAAGACAAGCAAGTATCATTAGATGAAGCATTATCAACGGTCACAGCAAATACCCTGGCAATCCCCCACTCACGCAAGCAATTATCAAGCTGCCTACCCAAATCCTCACCCCTATGCCTTTCTATTGTACAAAAATTTATTATTCTCTTGTTCAACTTCCAATCTTTATCAATAAAATGAGCAGTGACACACATGTAATTCAATCGCTGCAAAGAAGTCCAAGTGTCTGTAGTAATACAGACACTTTGACTACTTTCCATGAAAAAGCTTCGGAGTTTAAGTTTTTCATCAAGATATAATTGATAACAATCCCTAGAGATTGTCCACCTAGAGAGAAGTCTAAACTTAGGCTGCAAGGTCCTAACAAATTCCTTAAAGCCTTCACCATCAACAACCCTAAAAGGAAATTCATCCTTAATTATCATCTCAATCAACTTCCTCCTACACAACTCTTGATCAAATTTTCAGCTCACAAGCTCACCCAAAGTCTCACCCCCTCCCTCAGTAATTGGATGCAAAGACAATTGACTTTGTTTAGGACCGACTCCACTAGGAATATGTTTGCATTTGTCAAGGTGCTTCATCATAGCAGACGTACCATTTTTTGCAGTATTTGCACAATATTCCTAGCTGCAGTAGTTGCATTTAGCTTTTTGTGCCCCATCTTCATCCGTAAAGCGGGTGAAGTGCTCCCAAACAACAGAAGTTCTCTTTCCGGGTTTTTTTTGTGTTGCTGATGTTGAAAGATTTTCAGGTAAGAGAGCTTCACCTTCTGCTTCTACTGGTTTATTAGTTGCAGTTGCAGACATCTTTTCACGGCTTGACGGCTACAAACAAAACATGAGAAATTGAGAATCAAACCATCTGACCTAATTAAAAAAATAAACAATCTGACCAAATTAAAAAAAATAAACAATCTGACCTAAATTTGAACCCTAATTCAAGCAATAATACCTTAACTCAAGCAATAATAAACCCCTAAATTCGAACCCTAATCTGACCTAACATACATGCAATAATCTGACCCAAATTTGAACTCTAACTTGACAGAAATTCGAGCAATAATTCGAGAAAAATTCGAGCAATATTTTCAAATAAATTCGAGCCCTAAGTTTGTAAAAAAATTTCTTAATTCAATCTAAGGAGTTAGGCTTACCTTAATTCGAGTGAGGACTGGAGACGACTGGAGAGGAGTGAGGAGTGAGGATTGAGGAGACGGCTTGGCTGGCGCGGTGGTTGTGCTGTTGCTGACTTGCTGTGGTCCGTGGAGTCAGGAGAAGACGCCGACGGGAAGAAGGCAGACAGCAGGGACGGACGGTGAGCGACGGACGGGCGGCACCGGTGCCGCTACGGCTGCTGGATGCAGGCGAGGCGGCGGATGTGTGTGCGAAAGAGGAAGAGTCGAAGACGAAGAGAGTGAGAGTGTGAGTGTGAGCGACTGAGCTTCAGATACTTAGATTTAGGGCTAAATCAGAAATGAAATGTAAATAAATAAATAAATATATATTTATAATATATATATTCGGTTCGGTCCGGGTATGGACGGGTTTGAAAAATCCAAACCGAGACCGAACCGAAAATCTGTCGGTTCTAAAATTACCACCCGACCCGGACCGTTCTTCCTCACAAAACCGAACCGACCCGCCCGAACCCGTCGGTTCGAGTCGGTTCGGCGGGTCTGGGTCGGCCCTGCACACCCCTAAGTGGAGATTATCAATCATACATTTGGAATTGATAATCTAAGAATAATTATTTCATTTCAATCCGTATATCTTGTGTAGCTGTGTATACTCTCTTTTTCATCCCATCGTCATGATTTCATTTTATTTCTAACTTGATTTCATTCATTCATATTAATCAACAAGTTGACTTTTTAATTTATAGAGACTCAAACATATTTCAGTACTAAATTCAACTGAAGCTTATAACTTTTCATCAAATAAACGAGGTTAAGTGCTTGTACGGCCATGGGGCTGTCACCAAGATTTTATTTTTATTCACTTTTAACTAACACCAGTATTACAGGAATAGTATACTTTATGAATTTGTCAAAAAAGTTTTTGAAAGTTGTAAAACAAGAATCCCACAAATAAAAATGCAAAAGTTGAATATAACAAAATTAAAAAATTCAGACACAAAAAGGAATACATTCTGGCATAAATAATTGAATGGTATTATTATGAGAAAGATAGGATTAGGTGTGCTTTTCTTTACTTTTAAAGACAAAAATATCCATATGGCTGGCGAAGTACCCATATTACCCTTGCACTTGCAGAAACATTCATTACAATGATGACCAATCCGATGAGAGTGTTTCCGGAGCATCTATATCTTTCTTCCTTTTTTTGTCTTTGGTGTATTAAATTTGCATGACTCATTGACGCTGCTGTTTCTAACTTGCTCCCTTGTTTTTATGCATTGTATCATATTCTTCTTCTCAGTTGCACAAAATGTTGAGAACTTCATTCAGGTCTCTCTCTCTCTCTCTCTATTTGGAAGCTGCTTCTTGTTAATTTTTGTTCTTGTTTTGGCAGCAAAGTTCTGATTTTTGGGATTGTTGTTTTGTTTTTTCTTATCAAATTTGTGGCTCAGAAAGTGGTCCGGTTCAAGAGTTTTGCTGACTCAAGGCTCTCAGAGATTGTTTTCTACAGACACAACAAGGTTAAAAAAAAATCTAGTTTTTTTTTTTTTCCAATTATTTGTTTAAGCTAATTTATTGTGATGCCTTTAGATTTCTAGATTGTAAAGAAGGCATTTTTTTTGTCTAATATAAGCTCATCAGGAGAGATGGTACTCAATAGTTGAGGTAATTTAAAATTTCAAACCTAATCATGTCCTCCCTATTAAATTACATTGAATAAAAAGGAGAAAAAAAAGGTGAAAATTTTCAGTCCAAAGATTTGATGGTTTTGGTGATGAATAAATTTGCCTTTTGTTCCCATTTTGTTTTGCAAGCAATTTCGCAGTTGTCATTGTGATTTCACGTTGACTTGCAAAATTAAATGGCTGTTTGTTTTTCAGCAAACTGGAAGGCAAGGTAGCTCTTATAACAGGGGCAGCAAGTGGCATAGGTAAAGAAACAGCAATCAAATTCATCAACAATGGTGCCAAAGTAGTGCTAGCCGACATTCAGAATGATCAGGGCCACCACACGGCCCGGGAGCTTGGCCCGAATGCTGCATTCATCGCGTGTGATGTCACCAAAGAATCAGATGTC
This sequence comes from Agastache rugosa, assembly GCA_031470985.1. Taxonomy (NCBI): domain Eukaryota; kingdom Viridiplantae; phylum Streptophyta; class Magnoliopsida; order Lamiales; family Lamiaceae; genus Agastache; species Agastache rugosa. The sequence goes on along the minus strand of CM062602.1, from coordinate 36,080,069 downwards.
TCGGATGCAGTGGATTTCACCGTGTCCAAGTTCGGCCACCTTGACATCATGTACAACAACGCAGGCATTGCATGCCAAACTCCACGGACCATAGCAGACCTCGACTTGGCCTCGTTCGACAGAGTGATGGCGATCAATGTTCGAGGAGTGGTAGCAGGGATGAAGCACGGGGCCCGTGTTATGATCCCAAGGCAAAGAGGGGTTATCCTTTGCACAGCCAGCGTGACGGGGATAATGGGAGGACTAGCACAACACACTTATTCTATATCCAAGAGTAGTGTGATTGGAATTGTGAGATCAGTTGCATCGGAGTTGTGCCACCATGGGGTCCGTGTGAACTGCATATCTCCGATGGCCATCCCGACTCCGTTTGTGCTGGACGAGATAAAGAAATACTACCCGGAGGTCGAGCCGGAGAGGCTAGTGAAGATGGTGCATGATTTCAGTGTGCTGAAAGGAGCTGCTTGTGAGCCTAGTGACATTGCAAATGCTGCTGTGTATCTTGCATCTGATGATGCAAAGTTTGTTAGTGGGCATAATCTTGTTGTGGATGGTGGCTTCACATCATTCAAGAATGTCAATCTCCCTACACCAGATCAGCTCTGATTCATGAAAAAGTATACATACATTTGCTGCTGCCAACTTCTTTTATCTTTTCATTTATTGGCACTTAATTTGCTTTTTTTATGTTAACATGATACCAAATTACCAATCACTATCTCAGAAAAGTCGAGAACGACAGCTAAATTATTTGTGGCCAAAATTTACTATCCTTTGAGAAGAATTATTTTACCATATTTGATCATTCACTACAAAAAAACTCTCTTTTACCGACGGATTTTTCCGTCGGTAAAACAAAGGAATCCGTTGGTAAACAGCTTACCGACGGATTTATGTCGTCCTTAAATACGTCTACGGTAAAGATTTACCGACGGATTTATTTCCGTCGGTAAATTTAATGACGGATTACCGACGGAAATTCCGTCGGTGACGTTCTGTTTTTTGTATTCCGTTGGCTGGAAATAGCGACGAAATACCGACGGATTAGCCGTCGGTAATTACAGACGGATAAATATCCGTCGGTAAGTTTTGAAGAATCGAATCACATATTACCGACGGATTTAGGTCCGTCGATAATGGTTTTAACAATATATATATATATATATATATATATATATATTTTGCAATATTTTTGTCGAATTAAAATTTTCAACAAAAACTCAAACATCAGGCAAAATAATTAATTTGCATTAAAAGCGATTTGTCATATATCAAATAATATCATGTTCGACAAATATAAATGTAAAATGTAAGTAGTTTAAATATTCGAAAATAATAAAAATACTCAATAATTAAAAAAATATCCAACAAACAGGTTAATCATACATCAGGACCAGGGGGTGGAGGTGGACGAAAAAACTGCCCTGACGCCAGCATCTGCTGGAACTCGGCAAACTGCTGCTCCAGACGTGCACGTGTCTCGCGTTCCGCCTGCTGCTCCTGCTCGATGCGGGCACGTGCCTCTCGCTCCTCCTGTAGCTGCTCCTCTAAGCTGCCGATTCGTGTCTGAAATATCTCTTGTGTCAGAGCAGCCGTAGAACCGGAGCTACCACTGGATGCAGTCTGTCTGAGCTGGCTGCTGCCGAAATTTCCAGTGTCGTAGCGCCTCTGCTTCGTGGGCTGTGTGATCTCCAAATAGATCTCGTTCAAATCGGATAGTCCCTCCGCAGCAGCCCGGCGATGAACCTCGGCCTAATTCATAAATATAAATGTGTTAGAAAATATATTATCATCAATTATAACAACTAGAAAAACTTAATTAAATACTTACATCAATTTTTTCATCCCTCGGCGTCAGATAAGTTCCATCGGCGTTCACGTGCAGTCGGCAGAAACTCGCATAATTCAATGCATCCGGTGCGACCCCCTGCTATGCTGCCTATTCATGTATTATTACAAAATATCATATATAAGTTTTAATTATAAATTTAAAAATATAATATATATATATATATATATTGGTTAACAAGTTAATTAAAAATTACGTACCAACGACTGAACGAGGAGACGAGTGGATCTTGATCCTCCCCTAGAGGTGTTCAACCGACCCGGAACCGTGGTCAACGGTTTTCGGCCCGGAACCGAGGTCAACGGGCTGGTTTCGACCCGGAACCGTGCTTGGGACGGGCCGGTTCCGGTTCCAAAAGCTAGGAACCGTGAACCGGCGGTTCCGATAATTTTTTATTTTTTTTAGTTTTAAATTATATTTTGTGTTAATCCATATTAATTATATCACATAGAAAGCAAAAATGACAATTACAATGGTAAATTGAATGAAAAAAAGCCAAAAATGGTGATAATAATAATAAGGTTCGAACATGAACCGACAGTTCCGGTTCGGAACAGTGGAACCGTTTTTGAATAATTATATAATTTCATTTGTAATTGATCATATATTATTATGAATGAAGATATATTTTGTTCTATATCGATTTTATACATTACATTAATGATTTATGAGTTTGCATGATAATATAATTTATATTTTCAAAAATAAAAAAAAAATAAAAATAAAAAAAATTTAGACGGTTCGGGCCCTAAACCAGCGGTTCCGACCCGGAACCGGAACCGGAACCGTCCAATACGGGCCGGTTTCGACCTGGAACCGTGGGTTGTGGCGGGTCGGTTCCGGTTCCAACTATCCCGAACCGGAACCGGCGGTTTCGGGCCGGTTCCGAAGCGGAACCGGCCCGTGAACACCTCTATCCTCCCCTATGCTTGCTAATCCCTGTGCCGGGTCCATCGGGCTCAGCCAACCGATTTGCATGAGCTTTTGCTGATCTAGCAATCACATCTAGATTCGCCCAATATTCTTGCAAACCCGCCCAAAACTCATCAGTCAAGTAAGGGGGTTTTGTGTCAGGGTTTTTGATCCACAGTTTCTTCATATCATTAATTACTTTAATCAAACAAAATTTCGGCAGCATAACCCTACTATCCTAACTACCAAGTGCTCGACTCTACCAACAGCTATAGTAACCATAATGGTTCTAAACGTCTATATCTATCCCTAATGTGAATGTCCTTAATTAAGATGTAATTAATTTCTATCCCAAAGGGAGTACATCCTTAAGAAATTAATTACATCTTTCACCAACAAAGTTCTAAGTTCATCCCCAACTTATAAATCATAAATAACGCGATCTTCAACATAATATATTCACATAAATAAATAATATCACATTGTTGGGAGACGATCCTTAAGATGTAATTAATTTCTATCCCAATGGAAGTAGATCCTTAAGAAATTAATTACATATATCTCAAATTTATACTTACACAATTGCTACAAACTTTAATATATACATCTTAAAACAATCTCATGCTATTAACATCATAGATCAAAGTTACACTTATACAGTTACTATAAAGTTTTATTATAAATAAATCATTTTATACAACTACACTATATATACAATTAAATCATCATCATAAAACAAACTCATGCTATTTACAATAAATTAATTTACACTTATCAATTATACTGCATGTTATACTTATACTTCATCATAAATAAATTTCATGTTATTTATACTTATACTTCAACATCAAACAAACTCATGCTAATTTTTACATCATAAAATAAACTCATGCTATTCAAATCATATTTCATTGGCAAATAATCGAACAAATACACAATTCATGAACTACAATAATTTAACTAGATTCAAATTCTAATTATTTATGAAAACTAACTTGGAAACAACAGGATAGGAAAACTAACTTGGAGGGTTGACTATTGCAGAAGCCGGCGACGATGGCTGCAATTATGACGGGAGTGGCAACTGCAAATCTTGGTCGAAAGAGAGAAACAGAGAAAGAGACAGTGAGAGAGACAAAGACAGTAATTAAGATAGAAATGGAGAGAGAGAGTGCATACCGTGATGGGATAACCCGGAAGGCGGCGGTAGGCAGCAACGGCAGCAAGGCGCCGGTGGCGGCGGCGAGGCAGGGGCGAGATAGGGGCGGGACGGGGCGAGTCGGGACGAGAGAGAGACAGACAAGGCGGAAGCGGGGCGAGGCAGGGGCGGAGAGTGAGAAAGAGAGGCGCGGCGGCGGGTACGATGAGGCGGAGAGTGAGAGAGAGAGAGACGGATGGGACAGGACGGCGGCGAGGCGGTGGGAGACGGGCGGCGGAGGAGAGTGAAAGAGAGAGAGAGGCGGACGGGTGAATGAGGGAGAAATTAGGTTTGCTGGGTATATCGCAGATTTCCCGACGGACAATCTGTCGGTAATTATATATAATTAATCTATTATTTTTTTTCCGGATTATGATTACCGACGGATATATCCGTCGTTAATTACCGACAGACTTTAACCCGTCGGTAATTAACGACAAATAAATCCGTCGGTAAATATATATAATTAATTTATTATTATTTTTTTCCAGGTTATGTTTAATGACAGATATATCCGTCGTTAAGTACCGACGGAAGTTAATCCGCCGGTAATTAACGACAGATAAATCCGTCGTTAATTATTATTTTTGATTAAATATTATTTTTCGCCTGTTTAAAAATACCGACGGATATATCCATCGGAAGTTTATTTTTTTATTTTTAATTAGATAAATTAAATATTACCGACGGATAACTCCGTCGGTAATATTACCGACGGCTAATCCGTCGGTAATCCATCGTTAAGTTCTTAATAGCTGACCCACCTTTTTTCCGTCGGTAATTACCGACGGAATTATATCCGTCGGTAATAACAGTTGGTAAACATGCGTTTTTTTTGTAGTGATGTTCGTCTTGATGATCAGAAGAGACACAATGATAATTATATGTTTATAAAGCTCATTTATGAGATTAAACTTGAATAATCTCAATATGTAGAGTCAAGTTTGAGCTTGACGATATTAAATTTAATTCGACTCAATTGCATTATTAATTTTAGAAAAATGTCACTTTAAATTCCAAACTATTTTCGTCTTATCAAAATATATTAGTACTATGAACTATCAATATATAATTTAACAAATATCGTGGGATGACACATAGAATTTAGAGATAATACATGATTATAGCACTTTCAGGGAAAAAAATATTAATAATAGCACTACTTTTTAAAATATATAAATTCTAGCACTTTTGTACATTTTTACCCCTCTTTCTTTTTCTAAATTATCTTTTATTGTAAATGAATTAAAATACTTTTCATATATATTTTTATTCTTCTGCAGTGCGTCTCCTATATTTGTTTCTCTCTCTCTAATGAAACCTATAGCAGCGCCGCCGCCGCCCTTTATCTTCTCCTACAGCGAGACTTCGCCGGTTGCCGCATTCTCTCCATCGCCGGCGCCTCCTATCTCCATCCCTGTCTCTCATCTTTCTTTCCTTCTTAGTCTCGTTTCTAATTCTCTCTCTATTCGAAGGCAGCAGCAGTAGCACGATCGCTGCCACTGCTTCCATTCTCCGGCGAGACGCATATGCCGGTGGTGCCGCCATCACCTATTCTCCAAATTCCCTCTCAAATCTCAACATCTCTCTCTAACACTCTACTGCGCAGCTACTGCTGCACTCATCCGTCCACCACCACGCTCAGAATCCCGCCGGAAATCCTCGGGTCCTTCCCCAACGACATTTTTACGGCTTCCGCTTCCGCCGCCACCGCCGCTCCTCTTTCTCTCCCCAACTCATCCTTCACCCACTCCCCGAAGCTCTCCGCTATCGCCTAACAGCAGCGGTAATATCGGTTTGGGTGCTTCGGCTAATTGCCAAAATTGGACCACAGCAGCCGCCGTCGCTGCCATTAGCAGCGTGACCGCGCCTCCACCAGTCCGCCCCTCTCATACTCGTGGTCGCCGGCGTCGCCGGAAGATTTCTCCCATTTTTTTGCCTTCTTAACATTTCCGCTTCATTTTTTTTGGAGGTAGAGATGAAAAACTCGAATTCACATGGTTTTTTATGTGAATTCCCATTTTTTCACGTGAATTCACATTATTTTTCATGTGAATTCGAGTTTTTCACTTTTTTCATTTTAATTCCCATGTGAATTCCCATTTTTCTTCATGTGAATTCCCATTTTTTCCACGAAAATTCACATTATTTTTCATGTGAATTCGAGTTTTTCACTTTTTCATTTGAATTCACATGTGAATTCCCATTTTTTTCATGGGAAATCCGGCGAAACCGCCGTCAATACTGTCGTCTTCTTCGTTTCCGGTGAGACTTCGTCCGCCGGTCTCACGCCGGCGACCGGCGTAGTCTCGCCAGAGGAGAAGATGAAGGGCGGTGGTGCTGTTGTTGTTTGGTTTCGATAGAGAGAGAAACGTAGAGAGGAGGAGAGTGGAGGAGAGTGAGAGAGGAAAAAAACGAAAAATGAAAAAATAATAAAATAGAAAAGAAAGAGGAAGGGTAAAAATGCACAAAAGTGCTAGAATTTGTATATTTTAAAAAGTAGTGCTAGGATTATGATTTTCAATCTAAAAAGTGCTAAAATCCCATTTCTCCCTAGAATTTATGTGGAGTTTTCACTCATTAAAAAGAATAAAATAAAAAAAAATCCATTCTTTAATTTATCAGGTATGCTTGAGTTAGATAGATTTATTTAAAGGCAAAAACTCCTGTATATCATGATGTACCATACATTCGGTTCAATCTGACCCGCGACCCAACCCGACCCGCCCGGTCAACGTTGACCGGTCAATGGTCAACATTGACCGCATTAACTTTTTATTTTTATTTTTTTTAAATTTTTTTTTCAAGAGTCGAGCGAGGGGAGACGAAGGCCTCGGAGCGAGCTAAAAAACATTAATGTTGCCACAATCATTATCTATAAATTAAAATCGGAGCTGAAGACGGAGAGAAAAAAAAAACAAAAAAGTTAACGGTTAGACGTTGACCGTTGACTGGTTAACGCTGACCGGGTCGGGCGGATCGAGTCGCGGGTCGCGGATCGGATTGAACCGGATGTATGAGTACATCATGATGTACCCAAGTGCAACTCTTATTTAAATTTTCAGATTTTGCACAAGAAAAAGTGAAGAATCGGAATTTCACCTTTCGGCCTATAGCTTTACAAAGAAAGATTCACCTAGGCCAGCTTTACGTGAAAACTGCAACATTTAAGAGAGAGAGAGAGGGGGAAAAAAAGAAGAAGGCAGAACTGCAACTTTTAAAAACTGCTTGTTGCGCGGGGATTCACAACAACAGCATATCGCACACGGTCGAGCGTGTTTGTGCGTGAAAATGGCGGTTGCGGGATTCTATAGGCGTTCCCTTCCTTCTCCTCCCGCCGTTGATTTCTCTTCTCCCCAAGGCAAGGTATACTATTCGCATCTCCTTCCTCATAGGAAATGTAATGAAATTTCTTTTACCAGAAAATAAATGCAAATGGAATGTAATTTATTGTATCCGTTAAAATGAGTTATGAATAAGCTAATCTACTGTTGTTCGGCATAATCATCTCAAAATCGATTTGTCTTGAGCCGGACGTCTGTCGTTTTTGCGAATCGAGCGTCGGATGTTTGATTCGTTAGTGTTATAAGTTCGAAAAAACTTGCTATTTTTTTCTTTCTACTGAAAATCTACATTTGTGAAGTTAAATGAATGTTTGATCCTAGCTTGTTTAGATTGCTTAGTTAGTAATGTACATTCACTACTTGCTTGCTCGCTCTCAGCATTAATGGCCTTAGGGTTGAGAGCATGCTTGAATTATTTTGTATAAATACCGATGGATTGTTGCATCTGAATTTCAAGAAAATGAAATACTCCGCAAGTTATGTTTTGCTTCTTTCAAGTTATGTTTTCAAGCTTTATTTTTACTTCTCATTCAGCCTTCAGTTGCAGAATGGAGAACCTAAACATTCTGTGCTTTCAAGTGATAGAAATTTTTTTCTTTACCCCTGCAGAAACTATTCACAGAGGCCCTTCACAATGGAAATATGGAAGGGTTTTTCAATTTGATCACTCATTTTCAGACACAATCGGAGCCTGCTTATTGTGGTTTAGCGACCCTTGCAATGGTCTTGAATGCACTTGCTATTGATCCATGTAGAAAATGGAAAGGTAATTGTTTTCATGTTTCAAATTTGGAGTTCTAGCACGTCTCGTGCTATTACCGCCACTCATTGATTGTATTGATGTTTTTAAGTGACAGCATCAAGGTTTTGCACTTCTGCTTTTCTTAATCTGCTGCATAATTATTCAAATATTACCTCTACTTCACTTTCTTGCAAATTCTCAAATTATAGTCCTTGAATGTAATTGATCTCTCTACAAGAGTTTAAAAACGAAAATGGCAACTCACAAACTTGTTATATTGTTGTGAATAGTCAGAGATATGTCGTGGATAATGATACCATGATCTCCATAATTTGCCATTTCTTTTCTCATGTAAATTATAGGCCTTGCCAAAGCTCTTCTGTTGCTTTTACTGGATCTTCTTGTGTTGAGAACTTCAGAGGATTATCACATTATTTGCTTCCTCGTATGTTTGTTGTCATTCCTGCACTCTTGCTCTGAATAGGAGGAGGTGGGAGCCAAGTACAGATGGTTGGGGCATCATGTGAAATAGACAATACATTAATATCGAAAATTTCACTGATTAGGATTCTTGAATGTTTTCATGTTTGGTTGCAAATGATTTCCTTAATGATGGAAACTTCTTTTATTGGTTAAAATATTATTAGTTGTGAGCTAATTGGAACTCCACTAGCAGGACCTTGGAGGTGGTTTGATGAAACCATGCTGGATTGCTGCGAGCCACTAGACAAGGTTAAGGCTAAGGGCATATCATTTGGGAAAGTTATATGCTTGGGACATTGTGCAGGTGCTAAAGTCGAATCTTTTCGCACAAATCAGAGCTCTATTGATGAATTCCGGAAGTATGTGGTGGAATGCTCTATATCAGAGGATTGCCACATTATTGCATCATATAATAGAAGAGCTTTTAAACAGGTAGATAGCAATTGACTCTTTCTCTGTTTTAGTTTCTACTTTATTGTCCCAAATATAAATATACTGCTTTCTAAAGGTCATATCTCTAACATAAATCTACTGTGGTGTAATAAACCGTGAATGCTTTCATCCTTCTTCTTTGGACAACATAGCTAATTAGAAGTTTGAAAAAGGATGATATTAATATCTTTAGTTTGTGGAGACTCACATTTAGCATTTTGATGATTACCTAAATTATTTAGGCAGACCTTGCAATACTATTCTTTCTGGCTCCAATTTTGACTTGTGGCTAATTGAAAGACGTCTGCAGACTGGAACAGGTCATTTTTCACCCATTGGTGGATATCATGCTGATAAGGATATGGTACTGATTCTAGATGTTGCAAGGTTTAAATATCCTCCACATTGGGTTCCGCTCTCACTTCTTTGGGAAGCGATGAACTCCATTGATGAAGCCACTGGACTGCACAGAGGGTATTTGTTACTGCATTCTAAGATTACTTATTTCCTATATTTCATGAAGCCATGCATGCACACCATTGATGAAGCCACTACTTGCATACTTAATTAACTTATTTGCTGTCTCAATCTTGTCGTAACCTCTACCTATGTATCTCCAAGTTTCCATCTTCATCTTCTAGCCATCTTCTGCTGTGTAAAATGGAAGCATCATGATCTGAATGCACCCATGATTATGTTTCTATAGTTTTCCTTCCCGTTGTGTTTCTGAAATCTAATTGTGTTCATCCCTTTTGTCATTGTATATAGCGATCTAGCGGAGGTAATGCATGGTGAAGCAAATGTTTGTATACTTATTTGGTTAAGCAAATGGCAATGTTTCTCTTTATTTCTCTGTTACTTCCTCTCAGGTTCATGCTTGTGTCTAGGCGCCAGAGAGAACCCGCTTTTCTCCATGCCCTGGTATTATACTTAATTACCAACCATGGCAACTCTTAAATTGCAACAGATAAGACGTCATATGAATATAGTTCATGTGTATTTCTTGTCTAGTTGGAAACTCTTAAATTAAAACATGGAAATTGGTAGGTTAAATTCTGTCCTGTTAATGGTTTCCAAAAATCTGTTACTTCTTCTATATGCAATACCCTGAATGGTGTTAGGCTACTTGTTACTAATGTTCTCGCACAGATCGTGTTCTATAAGCGTATATGGAGAACTTGGAGTCCGTTCTTTTCCATCTATAAACTCTTCAGCGTTGATGGTTTTATGCGACTTTTTCTCTCTATATAGAGTATTTAAGTTGCTGTGAGTACAATCTGTTCTCATATATATTTTTGTGGTGTAGGTGAATTCATTTATTTAAAAAGATTCTTTTTCTGAGAAGCTTCGTTGAGTTAAACACCTTTGTTTTGTTCGGCAGAGCTGCAAACATGACTGTTGGATCAGAACTGCCAAGTACTTGACTGATGATGTCCCATTGCTGTTAAGTTCCCATGACATTAAGGACGTAAAAGATGTCATTTCCACTGTTTCCTCTTCTCTACCTTCAGATTTCACAGAAGTCATTAAGTGGGTGGCAGAGTTTCTCCTTAAAAAGGATGGTGCACCTCTAACCAATGCAGAGAAAGTAAGACTTGAATATAAGGTAATTGAACAAAAAATATAAATTGAAGCACCTAAATGCTGCAAGTCGTTGAAATCTTATCTAGTGTCATTTTTATTGTCAAAATGATATTTATACTGACTTGATGTACCCTTCCAACTTTTCAGCAAAAAGTATTGAAATTAGTGCATGATACTAGCCTCTACAAGCATGTGACAGAAGCATTGTCTTCAGAGAAGTATTTTTGCCACAGAGATGGTTTGCCAAATATTTCTTCAAGTTGTTGTTGCAACAATGCAAGGGATGAAAATAATGACTCTGCAAATAGCATAGGAGAGGTGGGAGTTGATAAAATACGAGTCTCTTCGTGTCAAAAAGAGCATAGTTTTTGTAGTTCCGAATCATGTTGTTACTTTTGCATGCACCCTGCAAGCAACGATGTATTGACAGCGCTGCTCCTTGCATTGCCGTTGGAGACATGGTGTGGTATTAAAGATGAAAAAGTGTTGGAGGAAATATCTGGTTTAGTTTCGATTCAGAGTCTTCCTCCATTGCTTCAAGATGAGGTATATATATATATTGGCATAGTTATATATATGCAACCTCTCCCTCTGGTGTTGTAACTGATAAATGATAATTAAGTGGATATTATTATATTGCAGGTTTTGCAGTTGAGAGGTCAGCTGTTTGTTCTGAAGAGATGCAATAATGACAGCATAGAACAAGATATAGATGCTCTCCTCATTTAGATTTAATTCCTTCCATACTTATACATGTTTAGGTATTGGAATCATTTATGTATTTTCAGTTTAAAATTATTCAACTGACGACTCCAGAGCTAAGGTAATTGAGCACAAGTACAATTTTTCTACTGTTCTTTTCTCAATTATGACGGATGAAAAACAGTTATGTCTTTTCTCAATTTATAGCTTCTTTCCATTACAAAACAGTTATATAAGTTACCTCCATAAAAACATAATTTTTTTAGCCATTTTAAGTTGTTATGTCTAAAATAGTCTTGTTTTTCAAAGAAAAGAAAAATTTCTTTGAAAAATTCAAATATACTTTTGTTTTATAAATTTAGAGTTAAATATTATGAAATAACCAAAATATTCTATATTGATATTCTTGCTGAGCTAAACTTAGTTAACACCTCCTAGTATGTATGTAAGTTAAGTAACAGGGAAAAAAGAGAAAAATAAAAACGTTACAAAAACATTACGATCAAAATAATCTTCTTGAGTAGTTGATGTTATTCAACTACTAGCTATATATAGTTGGGATGAGAGACTGAGTAGTTGATGTGTATTAATATCTTAGGAGAATTAGGATAGAATGCTGTCAAACTATATCTAGCTTAATTTTTATGTTTTTTTGGGGATTCAATTAAGAAGATCAAATGAGTTGTAATTATTTCCTAATCTGTATGCAGTAAGTATAAAAATGTTGAGGAATTTTTCATAAGCATGCAAAAAATGATAAAAGTATGTGCTCTTTTAGAAGTTAGAAGAAACTGAAGCAAAGACGAATAATCCTAATTCGAATTAATATATCATAATTATAATTATACCTAATTATCTTACACCCTCTTAATTGCCTTTAATTACAACCAATGCACGCTATTGTTGTAGTGGGCAAAATCCGTCTGCTTAGCCCATGCCCAATAAATACCTCTAGTCGGTTCAACTAGCCAGACGGAATTAACCATCTAGCCTAACCGGTCGAAAACTGACATTGACCGATTAGGCAAAATCCACCTACACGGCCTAAACCCAACACGTACATCTAGTCTGCCCAATTAGCTAGACGGATTTGATCGTCTAGCCGATAAGCTAACGGACCGATCTTGACCGACTACTAGACCGGATAGTTCTACGCTCAAGCCCAAGGATTTAACAAATAGTCAGACGGCTTGACTAAGTCAATGACGGCTTATCCCATCCGTAACAAACAGATCGTATCAGCCGTCAACAACCCACGTACTGAATAACCGACTTGGACGGATGGAGGCGGAAACTAAAACCCTAAGCGGTCACTAGTCGTCTATATATATCAAACGACTAGGTCTCATTCAGGGGGGGAACATATATTGAACTCTCTACTACCTATTATCTTTTGACAGCCGGCTACGCATATACGCTTACCTCTACATCCGCTTATAATCGATTACGGATACTTCTACATATCCTTGCCCCTACATACGCTTACATCTACATCCGATTACCTTTACATTCGCTTATTTCTATTTCTCGCTACTGCCTACCTACGCTACACATTGATATCGGTCTATCCGATCCGGCTACGGCCTCCATCCGGTTATTGTCTATCCGATCCGGCTACGGCCTCCATCCGGTTACGGTCTATCCGATCCGGCTACGGTCTTCATCCGGCTACTACTTCCATCTAGCTACGTCGGTTTACAACCGCCATCAACCTAGGATCTATCATTCGGCTACATCCGACTAAGGTCTACCTCCCTACGTTTGGATACATCCACTTACGATCTATCTTCCTATATTTGACTACGACCTACGTCTACCGGTATCCGGCTACGTCGGCCCACATCCGGTCTTGACCACTTATATTCGTGCACCACGTGAACCACCACGCCATAGCCGTTGGTATCGCCATCGCAACCGCCGTTCTCTATTAACCGTTTGGTTATTGTTGTCCATCTAGTTATTTCTATTTACATACGGTTATTTCCATTCGATTACATCTATCGTCTACTTACTTGAGCGTCGGAGGTCCTTCGGCCAACACCCCCACCGGTGCTCACCGAAGGGCTCTAACGTGTCTGTTGATTACAGGTTGCCGCAGTGCCGTCTGGACGTACTTGACGTCATTATTAATTGTATCCAAATCTACAATTTGGCGTACCGTGGGGCCCTAGCAATCAAGCAAATTAACACATTTTCCGTATAACTTTTTAAGCGCTAATAATGTTTGACGGATGTGACGAATCGGAACATGCCGTCCTGACTGACATGAATGTTCAGTCGGACTTGGCGGCACAGATAGTCACTCTCACCGAACAATTGAATCAAGAGCAAGAACGATGCAAGAAATTGGAAAATGAGAATGCCAAATTGTATGACCGCCAGAGGCTTTGGAGCCGCCGAGACCATTGACTTCACCGCTCGGTTCGAGTGAATCCAATACAACAATTGGATGGCATCCCAATCACTATAACGATGGATGCGGCCGCCACGTGATGGATCCGTCATCTTCGGAAAGAAATCGTAGAATCATTAATAATCCAACCGATCCTAGTTACCCTCTTTTCAATGCGTAGTACCATTTCATCTAGCTATACTAGAGCAAACAAATGCACATGGACAAATCACTGATGCCGCAGCCGGACGGATCACCCGGTTCAGACGGAACAACCACGACGCAATATGGCAAAACCGTATTGATGACCCACGGTATCGCGATGAGTAATGTCGTCATCGGAAGGCCTCAATCTACCATACCAGTAGCCAACCAGACGATCCCAACGGCTAATGCTAACCATCAGAGGATCGGAACGATCGGAGAGATCACTCAAGACCAATTGTTTGCCAACAAACTTGACCACCCGATCAACATCGGCAACTATGCATTCAAAGAAGACTTGGCACGAAAGTTGGCCGAAATGGAGGCCTTAATCCAGCGAATTCCTGGTGTGCCGGCACCAATCCACAAGAGTTCGGAGAACTGCTATGCCGACTCACCATTCGTAGACGAAATTGCCCGGTCGAGATGCCGTCAAGTTCAAACCTTTCCCAACATGCAAATATTCGATGGCACAGCAGATCCGAATGATCACGTCGCTCGCACAAACAAAGAATGTTCACTATAGCTATCACTTTCGCGAGTTGAGCGAGGCTGCATGTGTAAGGGGTCTTGGCTCTAGCTCGATAGGACCGCCCTCCAAGGTATACAAATCTTTCTAACAATTCAATATCTTCATTCGCACAATTAACTCGATATATTTGTGCAAAGCAATATGCAAGTAGCGTGAAAATTAGAAAAAATCTCCGAAGATTTGTACGTGATTATCCAGAAGCACGGAGAGCCGCTTAGAGATTATATCAATCGCTTCAATAAACAAAAAGTATCCATCACTAACTCGCAATCAACACCGCCATCATGTTTCTGGAAGGACTCTTGCCCGACTCGACCTATACAAGGAGTTAACTAAGTATCCGTGCAAGACAATTCGAAGACGTTTTAGCAAAGGCATGGGCACAAATCAAATGGGAGGAAGACGAATTCAACTACCGACTAGAACGATGTATCATGATTAACTCTTATTTGTCATTATTTCCATTTAGTCTATTATTTTTCCCATACTATCTGCTGATTTTTATCCACAGCCAATTCGGAACTACATCGGACTTGATCCCATCAAAGCGGTATGTAGGCAACTCTACCCGAGCATGGCTCTACGGATATGATCCACGCCAAGAACTACATTTGGCTTGATCTCCGAGAAGGGGTATGTAGGCAACTCTACGTAGTGCAGCACCAATCATGCGGCAATGGCCCCTGCCTAGGAAGAAGAACAAAATGAAGCAGATGTAGACAATCATCAAAGATAACAAAGGGCAAGCCCAAGACAAGCCCAATACAATCGGAGTGCAATAATATAATACCGTCGTTTACTCGAACAACTTGAAAAAGTTATGACTTACATAAAGACGATAGTCAACATGTAGACGATTGGATTAACCGGACATTATCTCATCCCAAACGGCTCTAATTAGACTCAATAGGTTGTGGTCAGACAAAGACAATGCTTCAACTTAAACAAGTTGTAGACATGACATTCATTCAATTGAATAGAACCAAATATCTTCTTTATAAGCTCCAATTTGTCAATTGGGCTATCTAAGTAATCCATATCGGATCACGGTTACAATACGAGCCCAATCATGGTGCTTTCTGGTCTACGGACCTCGTCAAACAGTAACTTGAGTATGGGGATTTGCCTCAACAAATGTATTCACAATCTCAATCGATTATATTAATATACTCTTCAATTAGAAAATTCTAATTGTAGAGCGGGCAACCGTAGTGGGCAAAATCCGTCTCCGCTTAGCCCATGCCCAATAAATACCTCTAGTCGGTTGACTAGCCGACGGAATTAACCATCTAGCCTAACCGGCCGAAAACCGACATTGACCGATTAGGCAAAATCCACCTACACGGCCTAAACCCAACACGTACATCTAGGTTCGCCCAATTAGCTAGACGGATTTGGTACTGCCTAGCCCAATAAGCTAACGGACCGATCTTGACCGACTACTAAACCGGATAGTTCTACGCTCAAGCCTAAAGATTTAACAAATAGTCGGACGGCTTGACTAAGTCAATGACGGCTTATCCCATCCGTAACAAACGAGATCGTATCACCCGTCAACAACCCACGTACCGAATAGCAACCGACTTGGACGGATGGAGGCGGAAACTAAAACCCTAGCCGGTCACTAGTCGTCTATATATATCAAACGACTAGGTCTCATTCGGGGGGAACATATATTGAACTCTCTACTACCTATTATCTTTCGACAAATGCTACGCATATACGCTTACCTCTACATCCGCTTATAATCGATTACGGATACTTCTACATATCCTTGCCCCTACATACGCTTACATCTACATCCGATTACCTTTACATTCGCTTATTTCTATTTCGCTTACGTCTACCTACGCTACACATTGATATCGGTCTATCCGATCCGGCTACGGCCTCCATCCGGTTACGGTCATCCGATCCGCCACGGCCTCCATCCGGTTACGGACTATCCGATCCGACTACGGTCCTCCATCCTACTACTTCCATCTAGCTACGTCGGTTTACAACCGCCATCAACCTAGATCTATCATTCGGCTACATCCGACTAAGGTCTACCTCCCTACATTTGGATACATCCACTTACGATCTATCTTCCTATATTTGACTACGACCTACGTCTCTTAGGTATCCCGGCTACGTCAGCCTACATCTGGTCTTGACCACTTATATTCGTGCACCACGTGAACCACCACGCCATAGCCGTTGGTATCGCCATTGCAACTAGCGTTCTCTATTAACCGTTTGGTTATTGTTGTCCATCTAGTTATTTCTATTTACATACGGTTATTTCCATTCGATTACATCTATCGTCTACTTACTTGAGCGTCGGAGGTCCTTCGGCCAACACCCCCACCGGTGTTCACCGAAGGGTTCTAACGTGTCTGTTGATTACAGGTTGCTAGTGCCCGATCTACCCGGACGTACTTGACGTCATTATTAATTGTAGATCCAGCCTCTACAATTGTGAAATTGGCTGTAAACAAGTTTTTGCCAACTCAAGAAAGAAAATAGAAAAAGAGAGGACGCGTGTGGAGTTTCGCTGAAGAAGAGAGTACTGATATTCCCTTCCCACGATAGATTCCCTCATTCTCATTTTTATCCAAGAATCTGCGCTTCTCCGATGGATAATTTGCCGTTCTCACTCTCCTCCACGGTGGCAGCTGCGGTGGTTCTCCTCGCCGTTGGCTCTTCCATATACCACCCCTACTTCTTGTACCGTAAGTACAACCAATCTCATCTCTCTCAAGCATCACCTTTCAAAGTACAACAGCAGAAAAATAGCCATCTTCCAGGCTCCACCACCGCACCGCCAACTTACGTTTAGTGCAACAAAATTAGGACAAGCCCATTACAATATTTTGCTAAAAGAACTCATTTTTTTTGCATTTGTTTCGTCAATGGTTGTGATTCTTGATACTATAAAAGAAATGTGAAGCATGCGTAGTTTTCAATGGCAGAGCCATGGTTGCACGGCGGAGAAGCGGCGGATTTGGTTGTGATGAATGGGACTATATACACCAGCGACGCAGCTTTCCCTTTTGCTGATTCAATGGCCATCCTCCGAGGTCGGATTCTCCGAGTTGGCAACTATTCCTCTGTGCAGGTCCATTACTAATTTACCAATATATCCCCAATTTTTCTTGTGCTTCTTCTTATCGATTTTGATTTTTCTCTTGTTTTTTTGTCAAGTATCTTCGGATTCAAATGAACTGTAGATATATGCTAAGAGCGAGTATGTTACTATACAATAATGAAAGTTTGGTTAAAATCTCCTTTATCCTATCGCGACACATAATGAAGGAGTATTTTCGCTTTGATTTTCCTTTTTCGTTGATCCCTCGTCCATCAATTTGTTCGCGTAGAACTTGTACAGCAAGAATCATTAGGTTCACTTGCTTCTTTAGTCTCGGCAAGAAGAGTAAGTTTCTCCCCTGTTCTCCCTGCCCCCCAATGGCAACCATCATTAGAATGCCCAATGCACTTCTTTCATTAGATCACCATTGTAAGAATTAGTCCTGTTTAAGCTTCACTTATTGAATGACAACTTTTATGATTAGTTTACTCTTGTCTGTTCGCAGTGAGTTTGTTATATTTCAGGTTTACATGCACTAAAGCAATAAATAACATGTGCATTATCATGTGAATTTATTATGTGATGCGGATGAATGCAGAATTTGGTTGGGTCCAAGACTACAATGAAGAATTTAAAGGGGAAAGTGGTTGTTCCTGGCTTCATCGACTCACATGTGCACTTCATTTTTGGAGGATTACAGGTCCTGTATATGCATATATTAGCATTCGTTACTCTTTACTTTGTGTGAAAGATACTCGTGGTTAATAAGCTTTAGCAAAGATATCCATCTCTTTTAATTGTATCCTCTTTAGAGAAGAAGCACCCACTTCTCTTTGTTTTTTTTGCTTACTCATTTTGCCATTATGCATTAAGTAACATAAATTAACTTCTTCAGCATATCTCTGGGCTTTTATAATTCCAGTAGGGGTTCAATATATATGAAAAATATGTGAATATTTGTATTTGATTAGGTAACACTTATACCTGGCTTGTGGGCATCAAAATTCATGACCTGGTAGATGCAAATCTTAAATGGGGATAGACCTACATTTTAATCTAGCTCATTAGAGAAAAAGCATTTCGAAAACTCTACCGGTACATCTGATGTTGGCAACAGCTTTCACAGGCCTGCTCTAAAATTCATCAATTAGTAGATGCATGGGTGAGTATTTGGTTAGGAAACTGAATTGGACTGGGTTGGGTCACGTTACATGAAAGATATGGAACTTGACCTGTTTTGAGAATTTGTCTTGTGCATGGGGAATTTGGCAAAAAAATGTTAAATCACTGTCAATATTGATGGAACTTTTGGGGATTTTAATACTTATTCTCTGATATGGTTGGGAGGTAGACAAGTTGTATATGTGTGACAGTGTGAGCCTTAAACCTTGAAAAGTTGTAGTAAATGACAGTAGTAGTAGACTGCAATATGATATATCTTAACCGTTCTTCAGATGATGGATTTGAGTTAGTAATTGAAACAGATGGGTCAAGTTCAACTCCATGGTGTCAGCCAAAAAGACCACTTTGTGGAGAAGGTCAAAGAGGCAGTATCAAGTAAGTCCTATCTTAATCGTGCATATGGTGAACACTTTTCCTTACTTTGGTGGATTCTCTTCGTTGAATGCTGATTGCACTATTATGTCCCTATTATTGATGACATATCACTTTGATATTTATTTAGTTATTCTTTTAATGCTTTTCCTTTGTTGCGTTTATTTGGTATGAGATGTGCACATCCTTGTCCTGATTAGGAGGAAACTACTGTGAAAGTTTATTTTGTTTTTCCACCCTCCTTTTTTTATATGCCTTTTATTTTATTTTATTTGCATATTAAATTAGGGGTACTTTTCTAATCTTTGGTTCAAATTTTCCCTAGATAGGCCACCTGGAACTTGGTTGCTGGGTGGAGGTTGGAACAATGATCTGTGGGGAGGAGAGCTGCCGTTAGCATCGTGGATTGATGATATTACTCCTCAAATTCCTGTAAATGTGGTTAACATTCTTTGGGATTTAAATTAAATAACATGTAACTGATTCTAGGCACCTTAATGTATAGGTCTGGCTGTCAAGAATGGATGGTCACATGGGCTTGGCTAACTCTCTAGCGCTAAAAATTGCTGGAATATCTAATAACACAATGGATCCAAATGGTGGAGCTGTCATGAGAAACGGTGTAGGAGGTATTCTACTTTTATACTGTTTCCATATCTGTTTCTATAATCAAGTTTGCACTTTGCTGAACCTGCAGTAAATAAAACTATCCTTTTTTTAGCTGGAAGCAATTACCATCTATTTTAAAATGCATGATTGCTCTATCTAGGAGAATATTTTTTTTTTTATGTAGATTGCCTTCTGGCTTTGTCATTGCATGCAGAACCTACTGGTCTATTGATTGATTCTGCCATGAAGCTCGTCTTTTCCTGCATCCCTGAGGTCTTAGTGGAGGAGAGGAGGGAAGCTCTTTCAAGAGCTAGTGATCATGCCTTACGCAGAGGTGTCACAGCAGTTGTTGATCTGGGCCGATACTTTCCTGGTGCATCACCAGAGCTCTCTTGGGAAGATTTTTCAGGTTCCACTTAGAATTACTTAAGGATTTAAGTGTAGTGGTTTTGCTTTGCCTTTTATATAGAATTAGCATTTATGTTAGACTACCAAAAACAAGCCGTAAATGATGCTTTTAGTCTCTCTCCTCAATTCTTCAAGTGTTCAAACAAGATCTTACAGACGGCGTTGCAACAATTCAAGTATATTAGTTGATGCCAAGAATTTATGGATGCATAAATGCCTTCTTATTTAGATCATGTTCTCTGGTACTTGCAGATGTCTACAGATGGGCTGACTTATCGGGAAAGATGAAGATTAGGGTTTGCTTGTTTTTTCCAATGGAAACATGGGCGCGGTTACATGTAATCAAGTTTCATCAATACCTTCTTCTTCATTCATACCTTCTTGCCTGCAAATTTGACAGTGTTAGGATACAGTTTTATTAGAAGATCAGACCTCTGCCATGTGCATGGTTATTTTTTAGTTCGAATACGGAACTTTAAAGATATCATCAAAGAGACATAGGATTTTGTCCTATTTCAAATATTACTACTTTCTTAGGGTCAGGAGTTAATGAATCTAGCTTGCAATTGTAATTGCCTTGTTCTTTTACCATAACAAATATCCGGATCTCTAAGAAGTGAGGTTTTTTCATGTAAACTTATGTTTATTATTGTCAAGCTCTAACTCCACTTTTCATTGGCCCAAACCAAATATATCCTAATTGGAAATGTTTCCTTTTATGTATCATCTTTGATTAGAAACTGAAACATCTTAGTAATTATCCTTCCATATGTTCTTTTCTCCCAGTACAGGAACTTATAAATCAAGCAGGTCGTAAATTGAGCGAATGGCTTTACTTGGGTGGCGTGAAATCTTTTGCAGATGGATCATTGGGTTCTAAGAGTGCACTATTCCATGAGGTGAGAACAAACTGTTTTTTTTGTTGTAAGATAACTCTTAACTAGCTGTTTCTTTGGCCCATGGTTTCTCGTATAATGTGCAGATCTAGTTTTAGCATTCCAAATCTGGAAGCTTGCATCAGTTAATAGTATTGAGAATTTTTGTGTTTATGCAGCCGTATGTAACAGTACCACTCAATCATGGCCTGCAAGTGGCAGATAAAGATGAGCTCTATAATTTAACTGTATCTTCTGATAAGGCCGGTCTTCAGGTGCTTTTGCATTTTCTACACAATTGTTTCTGTAACATCAAGGCATCCGTGCGTACTGCAGCATTTTTAGTTTGTTTCAGGTTGCCATTCATGCTATTGGCGACAGATCCAATGACATGATCTTGGACTTGTACAAATCGGTGGCTACTGAGAATGGAATTAGAGACCGAAGATTCAGGGTAAGTTCAGCTGTTGTGTTAAGTTGTTTCGACGGTTTAATCTTCACTTTCCTTTCTATTTGTTGCTTTGCTGTTAGTATGTTGTAGAACTAGTAGTTCCAAGTGTTGCTTAAAACGGTTTGCAGATTGAGCATGCTCAGCATTTGGCTCCTGGAACAGCAGCCAGATTTGGTGAACAAGAAGTTTTTGCTTCAGTGCAGGTTTTTTTTTTTGTGTGAGAATAAATTTTTCTTAATTACCTAATACGTACGTTTGAATGTTGAAAGTTGGATATATATATATATATATATATATATATATATATATATTTTGAAAAGTTGAAAATTGGAAGTTAGCAAGTAATGGAGGTGAAAAACATTGATCTGAATCCACTGAAATGAATTCTGAAACTCGAGATAGCAAGTAATGTGTTCTCTATGCTCCAAACTCATACTTGGAGCATCCATGCGCTCATGGAAGATCAAAAGAGAACCAACATGCAAATATATAATTTTAATCATAAACTACTTACTGTCCTTTGAACATCTGCAGCACTGCATTGTTCAAGAAAGAATCAAGAAATAACATGCTTTTGAACTTTTTTTATTTATAGCAGATAAATGCAAGGCAAATTTGAAACACTTAACATCCTGATTAATGTAGCCATTTAAAATCAATGTCCTCTGATCACCTAAACGTCTTATTTTCCATTGTTCATTGTTTGCTTACTGGCATATAATTCTTCTATTCAAGTTCTGAAATTACCTTCTAATTTTGATTCATGACAGCCTGATCACTTATTAGATGATGCTGATTCTGCCATAAGCAAACTTGGGGTTGAAAGAGCAAATGGAGGGTCATATTTATTTAATTCACTCCTTGCTGCAAATGCGCAGTTGGCTCTCGGCTCTGACTGGCCAGTAAGAATTTTTTTTTTTTGTTATCTGCCGTATTCTCTAGAATTTCAAATTTCATTCTACTTGTTTTAACGTCGCTCATTCATCGACTACAGGTAGCAGATATCAATCCTCTGAGAAGCATGAAGTCATCAATAAGAAGAGTGCCTCATGGTTGGAGCAATGCTTGGATTTCGTCTGAATGCATTAATCTAAACGATGCATTGGACGGGTATGCACGAACACCTCATCTACTTATTTGCCCAGAGATCTCATACAAGTTTCAAGTGTCACTTTGTTTGTGTTATAAGAATTATTATAGGTCAATTAACCAGCTCAATTTCATTTAGAGTTCCTACAGTAGTCTATGCTTCTTTGTCTTGCCAACAAGTAGTCTTGACTGTATAATAAGTTTCATTAATTATCAAAATTCGGCAGGTATACCATTTCTGCTGCTCGAGCGTGCTTTCTTGATGAGGACATTGGGTCTCTATCTCCTGGTAAAATGGCTGACTTTGTGGTTCTGTCCGTGGATTCATGGGATGATCTCGCTGCAGAAGTTTCTGCTTCGGTTGAGGCAACATATGTCAGTGGATTAGAAGCATATGCCAGGGACCTCAAGGAATATTCGTAGTAGGACATGATGATCAAAACCAGAAAGCTATTGAAGAGCATGTGTTTTCCCGGATACTACGAAGCTAAGCTAGGTCACGGAAGTTTCACCATAACCGGTAAGTCTAAGAAACAAGAAACTGGTTACTGTCCCGTGATGGACGATGTTATTTGCTTATTATCCTGACTTTGATAGCAGTTGCTTTAGAACCATCGCATATATGCATATATGAGAGGTTTATTATTGTGTGTCGTCAATGTTTATACCTGGGCTGATATGGCAACTAGCTAGTCTTGCGGTTGTTTGCAGCAGCAATTTTTATTGTGTTAATATGTCAAAATAGCCACTCTTCATAATTAAAGATGTTTTTAGCCACCTACATAAAAAATCTCAATTCAATGGTCTCAAAGGCACCGGCACAGATCATTAAGGGCTAGCCATTAGGGTTGAGCCCTTATGGATTCTATAAATAAGCGATGCACTTGGAGGTTGAGAGCTCATCGAAATTGCTCTCTTCCTCTCTACATTCTCGCATTTCGTATAGTTGCATATTAGAGTTCAAAGGTCCGATTCTCGAATTCTGTCAAGTTCGTCGGAGCAGCTCTTTGTTTGGTGTTGATATGGAGCAGACGTTTTATCTTTGAAGATGATACATCTTATCTTGAGCACTAGTCAGCTAGTTGGGGTGTATCTCGTCTTGCGGATAAGTTTTGCTTTTTGTTCAATTTTATTATTCCAAAGTACATGTAATTTCCTACTGTTGTAACCAACAGATTCTGAATCTTTTAACGTGTGAACCATAAATTTACACTAGAATTAATGGTTTTAAATATAATTACATGAGCGTAGAAATCCAATTTACCTTCAAAAGTCTTCTGATTAAAAAACAAAAGTTCATTTAATAATTTGAAATTCTTTGTATAACTTTTTGCCTTTATAAAAGAAAGAGGAAAGAATATTATTGAAAGGAGTTGGTGCTCAAAGTTGCCATCTTTATCAAGGGTTAGGTCGAGATAGGCTTCGTGAGAAACGTGTCAATTTCAACCACATTTTTCTTTAATTTTTAAGAATGCTAATTTCATAATCACACATTTTTTATTCTTCCGATGCCATTTTTTTTTGTATGTTCAAAATATATATACGTATATATATATAGGTAATTTAAATACTTTTAGGTAATTTTAGTTTTATGTTTAAAATTTGTGATCGTCAGTTGTGCTTTATACTATATTTAATAATGGCCACAAATTAAGATATTTGTGCGAATTTTCTAGTTTAATAAAATCTTAATATTAAATAATTATTAAATTAGCAATATTTTAACAACTGGTATAATTTTAAATAGATTTGTAAATCAATCGACATGAGATTATTTAAACGTTACTTTTTTGAAAGCTACTTGACAAGCTTTCATGTGAGCAAAAGTTTAACTTTATTGAAACTTAATAGAAACTCGATAATTATGCTAGGTTACTTGCATATTAAGACTTGAAAAGTCATTTAATTTTAACTAAATTCACATATTAATTGAAAATGCAAGTAACTGTTCTAAATGACCTGACAACTTTAGTAAGTGCATGTTTGCAATAGCTCGTTGAAGCTGGAAAAATATATTACTACAAGCTATTTTGATTTATAGATTTGAATTCGAGGGCAAATTTGACATTTATATCAAAAATGTTGATCCAAACTAATTGTTTCCAAATATTATTTTTTTTTTTAATCAATGTTTCAAAACACTATCTGCTTTTGATACTAAACTATATTATCTATAAGTTTAATCACTTCTTAAGAATCACACTTTTTTTTTTCCCCCAATTATTGTATCTACTCACTCATGAGCTTCGCTACTGGGTAGGAGCTAGACCATTCGCAATTATATTTTTTTTTAGAATTACAAAGTATATATATATATAATCAAATTAAGCACTACACCACCATATAGGCGGGACCTCTACACCACCTAAAGGTGGACCACTACACCACCACGCAAGGTGGGACAACTACACCACCAAACAAGGTGGGAAATATAATAACACCCGCACGCAGGCGGGGTTGAATTAAAACGTTTCATACTATTTAAAAGAAAAGGTATGTAATATGTATTCCTAATCAGATAAAATATGAGACATATACCTATTATAGTAAAACCTGATTAAAATATGGTCACATAAAAAATGAAGTAAATACACGCTTCAAACAGTTAATCGAATTCTTAATTAATTCGTTTCGCTTTTCGTGTTGAGCTTAATGGTCAATCATATTACTAATATATACTATAAAAAAGAAATATAAATAATTACAATTTATATTATATTCTGCGACTAAAAGTAAAATATTTAGTATAGTGTTTGATTTGATTATATATAGAGTTAATTGGGTCATATAGCTACTTCACTTAGTAAAAATCAATAGTTGTCAATGAACTTAATTTGTACAAATTATAGCAATATTTTGCCTTTTAGGACGAAATTGCCCTTACTTTTAAGCAAACCCACTTACTTTTCCTTCTTTATTTTTCTCTCTCCTTCCTCTATTCTCTTTCTTCTTCCTGCGTAACTTTTTCTACATCTTCTCACTTTCTTTCTCCTTCCATTCTCTGGTATCTCTTTGCCTGCCCCACCGTCGACACCGATACCATATCTTCTTCTCCGTCATGCTGCTCCATCCACCATGCCGCCCCATTCTTCGAGCTGCTCATCCACCGTACCATCTCATCCATGATTTTCCACCAGTCGTAAGCTTCTCGTTTACATCCATGGCGGCTTCATGCTACAGATCTACAAATAGATCCATAGATCTTGGTAATTTCTCCTTCCAATTCTCGCAATTCATGTTGATTTAGTTTTTTTTGAACTTTTGTTGTATTTTTCTGATTTTTTTATTGATTTAGGACTTTTCGTGTTTATTTTTCAATGATTTATGAGGTTTTCATATTTTTTTCATGATTTTTTAAGTATTTGAATTGATTTCTGGGTAATTTGGATTTATTTTTGTTGATTTCTGGTTTGTTCGCTCGTTATCATGAGATTACTGTTTGCTGTCAAAACTCGTCGATACGAAATGAGTGTATTCGTATCAGTAGTAACTCATATCAGTAGCGCGTAACCTATTGTTGACTTGTTGGAACGAATATGATTTATCCGTATCAGCGTTCCATGCATTGGTACGATTTTCTTGATTTATGTTGTGGTTATTTTCGTGCTTGATTTGTAGTTCGTACCATCGTACCTACAATTCATAGTATGAAACATAGGTATGAGTACCATTCGCACATCATAATCAGTACGAATATTATAAATCGTATCATTGTGCATCGGAACAACTGACACGAATTAAATAAATTCGTACCATTCGTGACACCAAATAAAAATACGTCGATACGTAATTCATCATCGTCATCAACATCGTACTCATTCTCATTTTGCACATTCCGAGCAGTCAAGAAATTGATCAATATATCGCATTCTCATTCTCATTTAACTGACACTACCGATAATTTCAGATCATGATGGTAACTTTACCAAATTACAACATGGTAACCTTATACGAAATTGTCATTTCGTACCGGATACCATTTCAAATAGTTGCCACCGGATATGCTCCAATACGAAATTATCATTTCGTAGCGTGATACCATATTATGAAGTGGTAACTTGGTATAAATAATCATTTTGTACGGAGTACTAGGTTATAAACCACTGTTATGGTACAAATATTGATATTTCGTACCAAGGTATCCTGTTTTGAAGATGTACCCGATATGAATATAATATTGATACCACTCGTACTGTGTTTGATTGTGTCAAATATAATACTGATTTGTTTTTTATTTGTTTTATGGAAGGTTGTCTGGACATACAATAAGAAGAGCTTGATTAATGTACACGACAAGGTGATGCTACCCAGATATGAGTCCATCGTTGGTGACATCTGCTGCGTGTTGGATACATTTGGTCGTGCTGGTTTTATGTTAAATTGTTGAATGTTAGTATTTATTGAGAATAATTTATGTATATACGTGTTGGTAACTGATTTTGAAACAATTATGTATGTTAGGGCTGGATTATTACCATTTAATTTTAAATTGTGATGTGTTATTATGTGTTGTGACTACTAAAAAAAGATATGAATGGTACGATATTTATAGTTCATACCATCGTACCTACAATTCATGGTATGAATTATAGGTATGAGTACCATTCGCATATCACAACGGAACATCGGTACGAATATTATAAATCCTATCGTTGTGCATCGGAACGACTGACATGAATTAAATAAATTCGTACCATTCGTGACACCAAATAAAAATACGTCGATACGTAATTCATCATCGTCATCAACATCGTACTCATTCTCATTTTGTACATTCCGAGCAGTCAAGAAATTGATCAATATATTGCATTCTCATTCTTATATACCTCGTCGCCGCCTCGTAGTAGTGGCGGTGGCGGAATGGGAGGCGAACGTGGCACGCTGGTACGAATATGCATATTCGTACCAAGTATATCACTCCACCGTGGCGGTGGTGGTGGTGGCAGTAGAATGAGAGAGACGGACGGTGGTAAGCTGGTACGAATATTCATATTCGTACCAAGCGTATCACGCAGCTGTGGCGGCGGTAGAATGAGAGAGACGGACGGTGGTACGCTGGTACGAATATGCATATTCGTACCAAGCGTATCACGCCACCGTGGCGGTGGTAGTGGCAGTGGCGGTTGTAGAATGAGAGAGACGGACGGTGGTACGCTGGTACGAATATGAATATTCGTACCAAGCGTAACTCGCCGCCATGGCGGCGGTGACGGTAGTAGTGGTGGTGGTGGAATGGGAGGCGGACGTGCTACGATGGTACGAATATGCATATTCGTACCAAGCGTATCTCGCCACCGTGGAGGTGGTGGTAGAATGAGAGAAACGGACGGTGGTACGCTGGTACGAATGATACAAATATGCATATTCATACCAAGCGTATCTCGCCACCATGGCGGTGGCGATGGTAGTAGTGGCGGTGGCGGAATGAGAGGCGGACATGGTACGCCGATACGAATATTCATATTCGTAGCAAGAGTACCTCGCCGCCGTGGCGGCGGCGACGGTAGTAGTGGTATGGGCGGAATGGAAGGCGGACGTGCTATGCTGGTACGAATTTGCATATTCGTACCAAACGTATCTCGCCACCGTGGAGATGGTGGTGGTGGTGGTAGAATGAAATAAACGGATGGTGGTACGCTGGTACGAATGATACGAATATGCATATTCGTACCAAGCATATCTCGCCACCGTGGCGGTGGCGGTGGTAGTAGTGGCGGTGGCAGAATGGGAGGTGGACGTGGTACGCCGATACGAATATTCATATTCGTAGCAAGCGTACCTCGCCGCCGTGGCGGCGGCGGCGGTAGTAGTGGCTTGGGCGGAATGGGAGGCGGACGTGGTACGCCGATACGAATATTCATATTCGTATCATGCGTATCTCGCCACTGTGAGAAAAGACAAAAGTAAGGGCAAAAGGTTCCGAAATGACAAAATATTGCTATAATTTGTACAAACTAAGTTTCTTGACAACTATTGATTTTTACTAAGCTATTTGCCTATTCTATGTCTCCTCTCTTTTATATATATATATATATATATATATATATATATATATATATAGGATTTGGTTTATATAAAAACTAGTCCTCATGTAAAAACTACAAACTAATCTCAACCGTTGATCATTGTATGATCTACAGTTGTTAATAATCAAAACATGAAAATAGTATGTACAAAGCATGATTTTATATAAGCATCATTTTTTATACAGAAAGCATGAATCGAAAAAAGCACTATTAAGCATCATTGTACATATTAAAAAACATGATTATATATTGAAAAAAACATGGTTTGTAATTTGTACGGGAGGACCGGTTTTTATACTAACCCATCCCTATATATATATACCTTATAATTCTCTCAAAATAAAAACAATTCGGGTAAGGCATAGCAAAATTATAATCAAATCGATGTGTATATTTTTATTGATAACAAAACATATTAGGATCCCATGATTATTGTGCTCGTTTTTTTCAATAAGTATTTCAAACTTCAAAATTCCCAATTCTATGAAAAAAGGTGGTGATATGATTAATTATATTTTATAATTTATAATTTTAAGTGATGAAGAAAACAAGTCTAAAAACTTTTTAAAACAATATATTATAGTAACTTATGAAAGTAGCCAATACTTCCACTAATCAGAGTGCTGCTGATCGAATTCCAGAACTTGCAAACAATAAATACATGACTAATAAATAAATAATATGTCACAATCAAGTGTTTTGTGCAAAATTAGCAATCAGATACTCTATAACAACTCATGTTTTACTTATTTTATTTCTTTATTTTATAATTCATTAATAGCCACTGGCTATATAATTCACATAGTATATATCAACCTAAAAATGTTAGTGAAAATTCAAATCGCAATAAACATATGGAGTATAAAAATTAGAAATGGAAAAAGATATTTGAACTCCTAACCCCATTCCAGCATGAGGGGCAAGTAACACAATTTGTGTGCTTTATTATTATACAAATATCTGGTTGCAGTTGACCGTACGGTGCGATCAGATAAAAAATATCAATTATTTAAAAAAAAAGTGATAATTATTTTCAAAAAAGTGATACTTACTAGTATAATTTAACCTTATAATTAGTTAAAATACCTAGTTATAATTATTTTGAAGCAAAGTAACAAATTCAATCTAGCCACACGGTAAAGTCATCCTCACGTAAGTCCACCTCTTTTTATTATTGTTTTATTTCTATAGTTCTAACAATTTATATGATGTGGAGTCGATTGTTTTGATAGATGTATTATAAGTATTCTCCATGAAATTAACATTTCCTTTCAATCTACCAAATTAATGTATTACTTATTAGAGTTTAATTAATATGATAAACGTATTTACATTTTAATATTTTAAAGATCGGTAATAAGAAAATTTATTTCTATTAATATAAGTAAATTTCTAATGCATCTACAGATTTGTTGTTAGATTTTAATTTTCGTAACAGTTGATAATATAATAAAATCAATATTTTTCAACTAATGTTCTATAGTTAATTTCTTAAAAGATAAAATATTTAATCCTGCTTTGCTGAACAATATACTCATGAAGATCTTTATTACATAGTGCGTTACATATACATGATACACTGTTAACTTTTATTTTAGCAAGTTTGTTTACATTTAACCTTTTATTTTATTTTAATTAGTTCACTCACTTACAACTTTAGGGAATTTATAATTTTGTAACCCTGAATTTACATTTTTTCATAATTATATAATAACGTATGAAAATATTATAATAATATTCTAACATATACAATTTTTATTTTCAGATATACCATACGATTCAATTTCCGATGGCTAAGTGTTAATTAAGTACACTGAAATTATATGTGGATAATGATATAAAAAATGAGGTAGAGTTTGTTCGAATGTTTTCTGACCTGTTGACACTCAGTCGAATCGTAGGATATATTTGAAAACAAATTGTATACATTAGGATATAATTGTAATTTTTTATACTTTAGGATACAATTAGAAAAAATTGTAAACGTTGAGGGTACAAAATGATATTTGCACTTATTTTTATTTCAATGAATTATTTCCGGTGTCAATTTTAACCATGTAGCAGGTTTGTGAAAACAATATGGTACTTGCCACTTGCCAGAGCACGCAAACCATTTGAAAACCCATTACATGGTTAATTGTTGTACATAACACAATTTTTATTTTTATCCAAATTTATGATTTTTTACTTGATTTTTAAAATATTATAATTCTAGCACCACTTTTATAATTTTTGTAATTACATTGGCCTCTTAATTTTTTCAAGAATAAAAGTATGCTTTCTCATTTGGGATACATTGGATTGGATAAACTATTACTAATTTATAATCTCATTCTCATCGCTAAATCTTCATCTACTATATATGTTTGTATTATTATGTACGGTCTAATATATGTAATCTCAATCTGTAAATGAAATAAAAATCTGAAATCTAGGCAAAGCTATTAATTAAGGTAAAACAAATATCCAGGAGAAAAAAAAAAGGGTAAAAGATAATAATTAGAAAAAAGAGAGAGAAGAAGAGTATTGTAAAAAAGACAAGAAACCAGTCTTTGTGTTCTGCTCGTTTCTCCATCCTTTTTTTCCTCCAAACCACCCCCACCCACCACCGATCTCCGCCGGCCGCCGCCGCCGCCGCCGTCGGGGGAAATCTCTGACCTTTCTCTTAAACAACGAGGCAAGTATTTTTGGCACCCCACACCGGTTCAACTGGTATTTATATATGTGAACAGTATTTTGCGCTTATGCTCCATTTTTGGGCATTTTATTGCAATTACGTGTTATTTTGTTTCTGGGTTTTTGTTGTGGGGCTTGATCGGATTATTCTGGGTATGGATTGGGCTAAATTCAGTTTCAAATTTTAATTGCGGGTGTATTTCATTGTTGAGTTATGCGTAGAAGTTCAATGTCAAATGCGTTTTGGGTTTCTCTGACTGGTTGACTAGCTTCTGTTTTTTCAGTGATCCAAGTATAATTTTTGGACACTGGTAATATGAACAGGCTCCTCGGTTGCTACGAACTGCTGAAATTATCAATCTTGTAATCAGCTAGGAAAAAGGCGCTGTCTTTTTTGCTGTAGTGGAATCAGCTCCAATGTTGGCTCCTTTTTTTTTCCTTCTTCTTTTCTCTTCGCTGTCTTTGCTGCAGAGGTTTTAAGTGTATTTTCTTTTGTTTCTAAGTTGCTTAGAAAGTCAGAATTTTCAATTTCTCTACGACGTTATAGTGTTGATCAAATTGTGTAGCTGGATGAGGAATTTGGTGACTCTAGGAAAATATTACTCTGAGTTTATTACAAGTTACTACTAATTGATGCATGTACTTACAAGTACAAGAAGAGCTCGAGCTGTCTTAGTGTGCTGTGAAACTGCAGATTTGAACAACCGGTTTTTATTGTTTGGCTGTTTGTTTTCCCTGTAGTACCTGGTTGTGAGACCTAGTTTGCCCTCTATTGGAGCTCGGGTTCTTAAGCTGTCATGTCCAAGTGAGACTTTTGATCAGATTGTCATTTATCAACCAGGGCTGTTTCGTTAATACTATTATTTTTCCTAAATCATCATTAAATTTTCAGACTATATTTCTCCTAGTAAATTTTGTGTTGTTTATTGCTTACTATTGGATTCTCTGCATCTGTATGAGAAGCTTTTCCTCAAAGACTTCCCTTTCTGAAGTTTTCTACCTTTTTGAAGAATATACTACTATTTGATACCTCTCTTG
The DNA here is from genome assembly GCA_031470985.1 of Agastache rugosa. NCBI lineage: Eukaryota > Viridiplantae > Streptophyta > Magnoliopsida > Lamiales > Lamiaceae > Agastache > Agastache rugosa. The sequence goes on along the minus strand of CM062602.1, from coordinate 36,047,899 downwards.
AACTTATCTGGTGCATTTTAAGCTTGTAAATTCCATAGCACCTTTTTCCCTTGGTCAATACATTGAACTACCCTGTTATTATATTCGTAATATCTTGTTCCGGAACTGGCCTGAAGTATCGTATTATAGCTCTATACTGTGATGTTCTTTAAGAAATAGCCCATCTTTATTTATATTGAACTTCTATTGTTTCTTTTGTACTGGCTTGCTTGCCATACTTTTTGGTCTTCTCTTAGTACGAGGAAAATGAAGAAACAAAGTAGTTTTAATCCTTAGTAACTTATCTTTTCACAGTTTAACATTGTTTTGTGGTTGCTAATGTGTTGTGTATGCAGAACAGTTACTCAAGTAATTTGTAAGACTAGGTACATATCTATGCTTGATTAATTAAGAATTGTTTACTGTCACTAATAATTTAATTATATGGATTTATTGAATTTAATACGCGAATTCCTTGATTTTTATTTATTTAAATGATAATGAAAGATTTTTTATTGAACAATGCAGGCTGAGTTATTTCGGTGAATCCCTAATCGGACCCTGGATTATATGCTATTGGGATCCTGGAGCTTCTGTATTAGTAGATGTCCCTTTTCTTTTATTGTCCATTAGTTTGTGCTTGAGAGTCGATATGCAGAAGAGTGGGAGTCTGTCCAAGCATACTTCTTTGCGACTCACGACTCAGCAGTCACTTCGTCGTCTGGGTCTTTGTTCTCAAGTTTCAACGGCACAACAAACATCACCTGTTGTTTTTCCAGAAAAACGTAGCAGCAGAGGAAAGGCCACGAAAGGTGGTGAACTCAGTGTCAAGAATGATGATCCAAATGGGGCTAAGAGGACAGAACACAGGATTGATGTTGGAGATGAGCAATCTGACTTGCTAGGGTATGAAGTGTTTACGGGAAAACTTTCCCTGGACAAAACAAAATCTGCTAAGGACTCTGAGGTACAAACTTCTGAGAATCCCAACTTGGATGCAGTTGATGCTAAACTGACAAGCAAGGCATTGATTTGGAGTTCTAAGATGTTGCGTCTGGATGATGTGATTTCGGTAAATTCCTTTGTATCCTTCGCTATTTCTTTCCTGGTTTTATGTTATTTTAATCTCTTGGTCCCCATTTCTTCTTTCGTTTGGCAGTTGTCCTTCTGTGTTGGTCTCAGACATTTTACCGTGCATGCATATCCATTAAAAAAGGGTTCGTGCCTTTTAATGAAAAGTGGGAGAAGTCGGAAGGACTTCCGGTTTTTTGCTTGCACCCCAGAAGATGCAATCCAGTGGGTCAATGCCTTTGCAGATCAGAAGTGCTATGTGAATTGCCTGCCTCACCCTATGGCTTCTAAGAAGCAGAGTTTGGATTCAGTTTTCAATGAGTTTCCTCCAGAGTCATATATAAGATGTAAAACTCCTCCCAAAATGCTTGTCATTTTAAACCCTCGTTCTGGACGTGGCCGTTCGAGCAAAGTTTTCCATGGATCGGTAGAACCTATATTTAAAGTAAGTTTATATCTTATTTTGTTTTTCTTGTACTTTGACAATAGCTTGTAGGATTGTAAATGAGGCAACTTACTTGCGAGCAACTTAGAGCTTTGATTCAACAAAAGTTGATTTGAGATCGTTTAGCGAGACTCCATTAAACAAACTAATCAAGCACAAGCTTGGGAATATTTGGCTTGTTGGCTCGTGGGTTTCATAGACTATAGATATATTCATGTGATATTTAAGACTTGCACTTATGATAGATACACAAGTATCTAATTACATATATTTAGTTTATAATACACATTTTTAATGCTTTTTTAAGCTCGTAAGGCTTGAGCATGTTGTAAATTAAGCTCGAGTTGAACTTGATAATAAATGAACCAAGCTCAATCTTTGAGATATATAGATTGGCTCTGCTCGTTTACACCCCTAGCTTTAGGTCACACTGTCGCAGGCATTGTTGTTAAAGGTGCATCTAGCAGCAGGTTGCTGAGTTCCAAAACAAGATATGATTAGCTTGCAGCACATTTCAAACAAGTCCTATGGTCAATCAAGGCTCATTAGGGGCACACCCAAATAATATAAATTGACTCTTGAGACTTTTCTTCTTCCCCAGTTTCCTGTTTAGTTTTCTTCACTTTCCTGTGTTTCATGCTCCGTACACTAAGATTTTACTTTCCTTGTAATCTTGATTCTTGAGAAGTTTTTTTTCGTAAATGTGCTGATAGGTTTTTCATGGAAAAGAAATAGATAGCATTTTTTTGGAAGTTTAACTCTGCCAATGAGTGAAATTAGCAGAGCATAAGGAATTTTTTCTTTTCAACTTTTGAAGACATTTTTTGTAAAATTGGCTATTTGGTTGACCTTTTTTATGGTGTGAGTTTAGTGTAATAACTTATTTCTCAAACCGGCTACATAGTTGTGGTTTGGTCTATTAGGTGATGAAATTAAAATAAATAAATATTGAAGGTACTTATCTGTAAAGTTGTTGGACCCCCTTTCTGTAATCTATAACAGAACGTATATTTATGGTACTCAGACATGCATCTGTCAGAATGGGTATGAATGCCATAGTGTTCAAGTCCCATTTTACCACCTCAGGCATTTTAAGACAACTGGAGTAGAGGTTCCAAGAAAACACTGTTTTACAAAACTGTATGGAGATGAGTTTTACAGTTAAATATGTTGTGTGCTTAACTGCTTAATAAATTCGGAATATGCATGCAGTACATATTTAGGTCCCTACTCCTAAATGAATGGCCCAAATTAATATGATTTCGTACTTCATTAGTATGCTTTGCTATTAGCTTCCTGGCTAGCTGCCATATCTTCATTGTTGTCATAGGATCTATAACTTTTTCCCTTTAATGTGCTATATTGCAGCTTGCAGGATTTGAATTAGAAGTTGTCAAAACAACATCTGCAGGCCATGCTAGGAAGCTTGCAGCCAGTGTTGATTTCACTACATGTCCTGATGGTAAATCTTGGTTTTTGTATTCTTTAACAATTAAGTACTGCAATTATACTCTCTTGACTATTGTCTCCTTGATTTTCACTCCTTACAGGTATTATATGCGTAGGAGGAGACGGAATCATAAATGAGGTTTAGACAGTGACTTTCTTCTCGTCCATCCGTATTCCTAGGACAAGGATGACTAGCTTATCAAGTTATCATGATGTATCATTACATTAAAATATTTTTGATCGGGTGTTGTTTGCATATGGGATTGATGTCACTGGTGCACTGGTGAAATGAATGCTTGCTTCCTTGACATAACTACAAACAAAAATAGCTAAGAAGAAATTTTCAAGTTGAGACAAAAATTGGAGCATGCAGTTTTCTAGTGATATTTGAAATTGATCTCAGGACTGCTAGAACTCGATCATGTATCAGTGGTTTCGAAGTGCTGTGGTATTTGTGCATTTCTGTTGGTGTTTCAGCACTTATGAGTGTGTTCTCGTACATTTGTTTTACATATTTCAAATTCATTAGCTCTGTGTTTGACCATTGATTTACTTGTGTGGTTTTAAGAGATATTATGTCAAGTGGTCCTATGGGACTACTGACTAATTATCCTTTCATGTACATTCTGGAGTTTGGGTAATATATGTTGGTCTGTAGTTCATTTCTTTATATCATTTGGTAATTGACATCTCCGTACTGCAGGTTTTGAACGGATTACTTAGCAGAGAGAACCAGAAAGAAGCAATTTCAATCCCAATTGGAATCATACCGGCTGGTTCTGATAATTCTTTGGTCTGGACTGTTCTTGGAGTTAGAGATCCAGTATCTGCAGCAATTGCAATTGTTAAGGTAGTTGTTTTGTTTTAGACTCTTTACATTATTTTGGTTTTTTTTTTAAAGTATGTTGAGTTACTGAATATCGAGTGTTCTGAGGTTGATTGTGTTGGTGGAGCTAAAGAATGCAGAACAGCATAGTAGGGAGAAAATTCATTTCATTATATTCATTGCAATGGAAGTGCTATTTTTTCATGTATCGGTTTAGTTGTTAGACAAATTTCCTTAGGTCCAAATTTATTTTGATGTTCTTTTGAGGTGTTAAGTGAGTATCCTGAAATATGAAAACAACTTACCCAATTGGTAAATGGCGATTTTGGAAACCTCATATGCAACAATTTGTATTTTGTACGGCAGAGGTTATGACCCTTTTGAGTTAATTTGAAAATGATGTTTCTCAATGGGTTTGTTGTTCTCATATCTATCCATTATAGAATGGAAAAGAAAAACACTCCAATAGTGTCTGATACTACAGTATTAGCTTAACCATCCTATCACAAAAAAAAATTAAGTCCTTTTAACAGTTTTGAAGGATACTTCTAGTACTTTTAAAATATTCTTCCCTAATGTTTTGACTTAATTGTATGATTTAGTGCACGAAGAGTACAATTTTTATAGACAAATTCAGCCAATAAAAGGTCCTGGAAAAAAAGATCCACTATGTGGCACATGAGATCTCATAAGATTACTACATTACAGTGTCAAGATATGATTTCTGCATTAGTGGGTCAAGATTACTATTTTGTTGATGTTAGATTATAGAGAAGGGAGAAATTAAAAGCTACATATAACTCGGAAGGGTCAAAACCTCTTTGGTCCACCTATAAAAATACACTATGTTGCATCAGTGTGAGAACGAATGTCTGTCGCGTAGAATTGTTGTTCCTTGAAATTTCTTCTTGCTAGTCATCCAAATTTGAGTGGCTGGAAATGTTCTTTTCATTGTATACCTAGCAAAATTGAAATCACTAGTTTTATATGAGAAACTTTTAATGCTGATTTCATATGAATGTCCTTGTACTACTCTGTAGCTGGCTAGGTTCACATCTGATAGTTTTTCTGGTTGATTTCAGGGAGGTCTTACAGCCACTGATGTTTTTGCTGTGGAGTGGATCCATACTGGAGCTATTCACTTTGGGATGACTGTTACATACTTTGGCTTTATTAGTGATGGTAATTGATTAGCATTTTATGTTAGTTCAACCTCGTTTTATGAATTTCCAGGATTTCTCCAATTATGAATGTTTTTAGCCCCTCTTCTATTTGGATCTTTATATGAAACATTTAGCAACAGTTAAATCCATTTTGTTAAAGATAATGGTCGAAGTTTATCTCTGATTCGGTTGAGTCTGATGTTCTCTTACCTAGTTTTCAGTGCTTGATCTAGGATATGCAGAACTCTAGTGGAAACTTTCTACTGAATGACGCTCCCTGTGGATCCCAAATATCATTTTCCAGTCAATTTCATGAAGTTGTATTGTATATAACTTGTTATTTCCTTATCCTACAGAACTGTTTCTACTTTAACACTGCTTTAAAGTCAAGGACAATGCTAAAATACAATCACACTTTCTTTCTATCACTGAGAGCATCATCTTCCTAAAAAGAAACATGATTTGGAGCTTTCAACTTAGATAATCTTAGAGGATGTGAAAGTATATTAAGTCTGGAATTTTTTGTTGCTGGTCTCCTGATCATAATGTGCATTGTTCTTTGTTCATTGGAATATTGATGCTTTTGTCATTGGATATTGATGTGCTTTGTAATTGAACTCGAGATTATATTTGATTGCTGTGGGTTTTAATTGATAGTATGGCAAGGAAAGAATAGACAAGTGCTTTGTAATTGAACTCGAGATTATCTAGCTAGTCTCATTTGTTAATCACATAGTAAGGTTTGGAATAGTTCTTCTTAACTTCAGCCTGTATAACCTCAAGTTAAATTGTTGCTCTGGAACTACAATTATTATTATTTCAATGAGAACTGATGGAAAGGCGCATTTGACAGCTTTTCGACAGGCTTTCTTGCCTCATCATATCTCAAGTAAATTTTAATGTTCTTATTCCTTCCTAAGCGAAACTTGAGTAAATATTATTGTTTGTATCCCCTATCATTAATTCCTCCTAAAGTTTTTGCTTCAATGATAGTCCTATCCTATGAAGCCTTGTTTTCAGTGTTCTAATGATGAATTCCAGAGTGCATGAACTATCCAAGTTGTTCCTCCCCTTGAACAAATTTGCTAATTTCTTTGGTTTGGCCTATTTATGTGACTCTATTTCTCTCTTGAATTGTCTGATGATTTCTTACGTCTCTTTTTTGCTTATATTATTTCCATGCCTTTTCCTGATTTTGTTTATTTATTTAGTGCCTCTTTTTTGTAAATATTTATATAGTCGGACTGACTTTTGATGACGTTAAAGCATGTTATATTTTCTTTTACCCTGTTCTTTACTTTATCCCCCTAATTTTTTAGTCATATCTTTTCTATATTTGCTGCAGTATTGGAGCTTTCTGAGAAATTTCAGAAGCGGTTTGGCCCTTTGCGATATTTTGTTGCTGGTTTTCTCAAATTTTTCTGTTTGCCCAAGTACAATTATGAAGTGGAATATCTTCCAGCACAAATTGGATCTGGAGATGGCAAAGCTTCAGCCGGTCATGAAATTGTAGACATGTCAGAGCTCTATACTGATATCATGCGTAGGTCAAGCAAGGAAGGCCTTCCTCGGGCCTCCAGCTTATCAAGTATAGATTCAATAATGACCCCAAGTCGAATGTCTGGGGCTGATTTTGATACTACATGTAGTAGCACTGAACCATCAGAGTACGTTCGGGCCATAGATCCAAAGTCAAAACGACTGTCAGCTGGTAGAAGCATTGTGACAGCTGAACCAGAAGTCATCCATCCTCAGCCACCACATTCAGTTACTCCAAACTGGCCCAGGACTCGATCCAAGTCAAGGACGGATAAAGGGTGGACTGGTACGATCACCACAAATGATCCTACTAGATGTTCCTGGGGCAATACAACAACTTATGATAAAGAAGATATCTCTTCAACATTGTCAGACCCGGGTCCGATTTGGGATGCTGAGCCTCGATGGGACTCTGAGCCTACCTGGGATGAAAATCCTATCGAATTGCCCGGGCCACCAGAGGACACTGAAGCTGGTGACAAAAAGGAAATTGCCCCAATATCAGAAGAGAATTGGGTGGTTGCTAAAGGTCAATATCTTGGTGTCCTTGTGTGCAATCATTCGTGTAAAACCGTCCAGAGTCTGAGCTCTCAGGTGGTGGCCCCCAAGGCAGAGCACGATGACAACACCTTGGACCTTTTACTCGTTCGTGGAAGTGGACGATTTAAGCTGTTGAGATTCTTCTTGCGTCTACAGATGGGTACTCACCTTTCCTTGCCATACGTCGAATATATCAAGGTAAAAAAGCATCTCACTTATCCCTGCTCCCTCCATCTACGTGAAAGATGAAATGAATAAAAACTGGGAAAAACGACTTAACATTATAAAAGTAAGAAAGATAGACAAGTATTTCTCTTGCATCTATCTAGTTCTCTTTATTGAATCAAGCTATTTGTTGTCAAGCTTCATTCTGGTAATTGCATATAGTGATTTACATGTTAATAAAGGTTATGATCCATCTATATGCAGGTTAAGTCCGTTAAGATTAAACCTGGAAAGCACACACATAATGGATGTGGCATTGATGGCGAGCTTTTCCCAGTGAACGGGCAGGTGATCTGTTCACTACTTCCAGAACAGTGCAGACTTATTGGCAATTCTCCATCGTGTAGCAAGTGATGGCTCTCCTTGGTGGTGCACAAGTAAAGAGACGAGCGATACTTGAGAGACTTCCGGTGATTCCTTGTTTTTCATTTGACAGAGTTTGAGGTCCTTGTACATTTTTGTCGCTTCATTCTTTCTAAATTATCTCTCACTCTATCGCCTCATCGTCATCCACATGCTAATATGTCCTAACTGCCTTGCCTCTCTCTCTCTCTCTCTCTGTCTGTCTCTCTATGGAATGTAGCCTTCAAATTGGTTCAGATTTCAGAGTTGATCTTGTTTGTATTTTTCCTTTTCATTTTCTTGAATGCCTTATGTTGTATAGATGTGTTGAGGAACTGCGATGTTTGTATTATATTATATTGATATTGATTATATCTCCATTTTGATGAACTGGCAAATCTACTCTTTGATTCCACATTACTGTATTACTGTATGTAAATTTCAATGCTTCCGCTTTCACCAATAATTTTTTAAGTGTCCGTAGTTTCTACTCAACTTGGGATAACTATTTCCGAAAAAATGAGAATGAATGTCAAATGGTTGCTAGCAGAGCATATTATGTCGCCGTAGTATTATTAGCCCTCACACCATTGATGTATCATAAGTAAATTCAGCGTACTTAGTGAGGGTATGGCCAAAAATACTTGATTATCTTTTTCTTTTCTTTTTTTGTTTTGGTGGGGGAAGGGGTGGCGGAAATAGGATAACAGCAACGTCAAAATCATCTGGAAATGAAGATGAAGATATTGGACATTAAAAAGTAAGGAATGGAGTAGGAGATTAAAGTAGAGTTGAATTTTCTCGGCACCTTTTCTGCTCAGAGGCAAAAGTCAACAAAGTGCTACGGCCTTTGACTATTTATAAATTCTAATCATTAAATTAAAATCACCCAATTAATTAATACTAGACTAATACATCAAAATCTAATTAAACGTGTCACGGAGAGAGAGGTGAGATATATATATAAACTTACTGCTAATTTCGGAATTTAAAAACAAAGGATGAATTTTTCTATAAAAAAAAAATTAATTTTTAGTTCTAGAATATTAGTAATATTAACGAGCTCAAGTTTGACTAATTTATTATAGGTCAACTTTTAGCATATTTTATTGAATGAGTTAAAATAAACTTTTATCAAGTCAAAATCTTGGTAGCTCGCAAATATCTCGGTCATTTATAACCTTAATACTTTGAGAGATGTAGCATTTTCCCCTTAAATAGTTGTTAAATAACCTACTCCCTCCGTTCTTTAATAAGTGTCATACTCCTTCAAAACACACATATTAATAAAATTGATAATTTACTCTTTTTACCCTTAATTAATAGCATAGGAAACATAAACAATTTGATAATCTGCATTAATGACAAGGATATAATGGGAAGTTTTACATTATTTTTCTCTAAAATTTTGAAATAGGACACTTATTGAGAAACAAAAAAATGAGCTAAAAATGACACTTATTAAAAAACGGAGGGAGTATATTTTTGGCCTTTTTTTTTGGTATTTACATATTGCAATTAATACAAAATTCAACTACATGCACATAAAACTTGGGTGTTGTGGATTACGTCATTTGTAAAGAAAAGAGTATGAAAATATTATTTATAAGTTATTTTGCAACCACAAGAACATGAAATAAAAAGTTAACAGACAAACACCATCAAACGATAATAAATTATTAATCCAGTTTTTTCTTATATGAACACTTCATTTTTTAAAATACAAAACTATCAATTGTTTAAACTTCACGCTAAGATATTCATGTGTATTCCAAGTTCCCATTTCTTCTGCCAACTCAAATGTATTAGTCATCAACCTACCCATTATCATTTTCTTTTCCTTCCTACACTCAACTACTTTCTTAAGCAACTCAACTTTATAAAAAATTGTAGCTAAATCACACAACATTAACAAGGGTTTTTGTTGTTTATTAGAAAAATACCATATTTTATCACAATGTTTTATCTTTTTTTCAATAACGTCACATTTTTTTAATGTTCGACAAATCAGTATGTCACGAGGCCCAAAATCTAGCACTGAAAAATTCACGTAGCACACCGGATCTAATATGGAAATACACATGCAATATAAAAATTTACTTGAATTTTTTTCATACATCAGATCAGACGTGCCATATGAATTTTACTAAAATTTTTTCTTCACTTTATCGAGAGGCCAAACTTGACACAATATAAAATGTTTGGAAATGTGACTAACCCTAATGAAATAATATAGATCATCACATTGACATTTTATGCAATAGTTAGAGATCAAATTGCCAGCATACCTATTTTTCTAATTAAAAATATCTCGCCAAGTTTTTTCCTACTATCATGAATTTTAATGAATAACTTGTTTACTTAATGAATTTTATAATGGATTGAAAGATTACCTACCCAAAAAAGAAAAAAGAAAAAAGAAAAAAACTTCACACCATCAATCTAGACTATCTAACCAAACTACTACCAATTATAATTAAATTAGGAAATTTTAGAAAATAGTAAAAAAAAATTCTTGCAAAGTACAGTAACTTTTATTTTGACTAGTAGAACAAAGTAAAACATGGTTTGCAATAGACAAATGACACTAGAGAAAAAGGTTTTACCTATAATGAAGAAGAAGAAGCTGTAGAATGTCGTGTATGAGAAAGAAAAAAGAAAAGAAAAAAAAGAAAGAAAAAAAAGAAAAAAAAGAGAGAGTGTCAACCCCAGCGAAAAAAACCTCAATTGTCTGCGAAAAACGACGGCAAAACCCCTCTCTCAAGCTTTCTCATTTCTCTGCTGGTGCTCACCTTCCCATTTCCCCCTTCTCTCTCTAAAACCTTTTTATGGATCTACGCTTCTCTCTCTAAAACCAGTTGCTAGCCGACGGATTTTCATCTCAATTTGGCTACTCACTGTTGCGATTCTACCGGCGCCGAAGTAGAAACACACGACTAAATTGACTGGGAAAGAAGAAGAAGAAGAAAAATATATGAGGGTGCCGTGTTGTTCGGTGTGCCAGAACAAGTACAACGAGGAGGACCGGTGCCCTCTCCTCCTCCAATGCGGCCATGGCTTCTGCCGCGAGTGCCTCTCCAAGATGTTCTCCGCCTCACCAGATTCATCCCTTTCCTGCCCCCGCTGCCGCCACGTCTCCACCGTGGGGAACTCTGTCGCCGCCTTAAAGAAGAATTACGCGGTCCTATCCGTGATCCAGGGCGGCGAAGACGATGACGAGGATGATGAGGACGACGACGATGAGGGTAATGAGGCAGGAAATGAAAATAGGACTTTTATAAATAACGCTTGTTGTGGGAATAGTAGTAATGTAAATAGTAGTAGTGGCGGTGGCTGTGTTTATAGCAACGGGGGTAGAAGGGTGGGGGATGGTTCTAGAGGTGGGAAGATAGATTTGGGGGCGCACAAGGAGGTGAAGATGGTTAGGAGGATCGGAGAAGGGAGTAGTCGGAGGGCGGGAGTTGAGATGTGGGCCGCAGTTGTGTCAGGTAGAGGATGTAAGCACAAGGTGGCGGTGAAGAAGGTAGTCATTGGGGAGGAGACTGATGCGGTGTGGATGCAGGGACAGATTGAAGAGCTAAGGAGGAAATCCATGTGGTGCCGGAATGTTTGCACTTTTCATGGAGCCACTAGGATGGAGAGTAGCCTTTGTTTGGTGATGGATAGGTGTCATGGGTCTGTACAGACAGCAATGCAGCTAAATGAAGGGCGCCTCACGCTAGAGCAGATACTCAGGTTTCCCTTTTCACCATTGTCATTTTAATGAATTCAACAGCACAGAAAAATTTCTCCTCTTTTACACTGGTGCCGAATTGGTGATTTAGTTTCTCCCTCTTAGTGGGTTTTGTTTTTGTTATGAATTAAGATCATTTAAAATGAAGATGGGATAAGCGATTAGGTTGTACATTTTAGCTATTGGTCATTTATTTTAAGCAGGATATGGTATCATAATGAAACTAAAGGTTTGAATGCTCTGCATCTCTCATATTAGAAGATTGTAATTTTGTAGTTACTATCTTAGATATTAGTGCATTGAGATATGGACATGGCAAGTGAAAAAGGACACATTATTGTTTTCATCAATTTTATGGGTCATCACTAGCTTTCTCCTCAATCTGATGCCTTGGAATTAAGTATTTGCTGAGTCTCATTTGGCAAGGACAAACCCTTTTCTGGTGAACTGGACATCTCCGGAAATTAAGTGCGAGAATTAATAGTGGTCCATTTGCTCTTCTTGTAGCGGCTTGCTTATGTTCAGTGATTGTGTGACAAATTTGCACTTTCTGTAATATGTGTCAACGACCTCTTGAGAATTATGGGCCTATATCTTTTTGCTAGATGACAGAACACGTGGAGTCCCAAAAATCCTTTCTGGAGTCTTAAAAGACTTTTCGTTGCCCTTTTCTTATACAAAGGAAAATAATAAATTGTGTCAAGGAGACTTTGGTTCTTGATTACCTCACCATGATATGTAACTTCTACGCTAATCTCGCCAGGTCATCATCTTTAATGTATTTGTGGGTTTGTCAATTATTAGCGAAAATCTTCAGTAAGTTGCTAAATTGGTAGGGATTTTCTTTCCAGGTGGATTTTTACAAAACTAATTAATGCCTTCGTCATTCTCAGCTTAGTAACGTAGTTTAATGGCAAATCATAATTCTGCGGTTTAATCTGTAAGCCATTAGACTAATATGTGAAAGCGGGGATCTTTCTTTATTGAACTTCTTTCTACGAACTAACCTACAATCTTCATGGACGAGAGTGAGACACTGCATTTATTGCTCTTTCAGGGCCATCATTCATTGCACTCTATATTATACAACTTTACAACAAATCGAATTGCGCCCTTTTTAATTAATTTACTTGAAAGTTATACCTATTCGTGAAACTAGGGCAGATAAATTAAATATAATCAAATTCTAATGACATTTGTTATGATGAATTTTAATGAATCTGCTGATACTTTGTTATATATTTATATAAATAATGGATTATCCTACCTATCTCTTGTATAAATGGACGAGCACTCCGTTCTCGATGAAGGGTTTACATTATTTTCCTAATTACCAAAACCTTTAGATATAGTTTATTAGGGAATATCTGCTCCAATAGGAAATGCAAGTTCAATAGTACTGGCAACAGTCTGGAGAATATTGGTTGAGACTGAGTGAATGATAAACTATCTAAGAGGTGTATGTAATCTGGTGTTTTTCTGAGCCCAAATAATCGTGCACCAAATCTATAAGTCTCTGAAGGAACATTTCAATTTAGAGCACATGGAGTGTTGTAGTATTTTCTGGTCCAATAAAATTGCATTGCTCTGGCCAGGAAAGTGTTTGTGCTGTTTTAGTACGTAAAATTTTCTGCTCAAGTCAAATGGATAATTTCTGTTGCAATCGAATTCACTATTAAGTTATTATTCTGCACAGTACCAAAGGTTGCTTGATGCCTAGTTTCTTATTTTTTATTCTTAACCCATATTATTGCAAGTTGTGATCACTTATAATTTACCTATCACTATCTTTTGGCATAGATATGGAGCAGATATTGCTCGTGGGGTTGCTGAACTTCATGCAGCAGGTGTTGTTTGTATGAATATTAAACCATCCAACATTCTCCTGGATGAGAATGGTCATGCCTTGGTGTCTGATTATGGGCTCCCAGCAATCTTAAAGAAGCCTGATTGCAGAAAATCTGAAAAAGAATGCGAATCCACAAAAATTCATTCATGCATGGATTGCACAATGCTGAGCCCAAACTATACCGCCCCTGAAGCATGGGAACCTGTAAAGAAGTCATTGCATCTTTTCTGGGACGATGCTATTGGCATATCACCTGAATCTGATGCATGGAGCTTTGGTTGCACATTGGTAGAAATGTGCACAGGATCTATCCCGTACGTTGAGACATTCTATTATATTGCCCTGGATAACCTGTTAATTTGGGCCTCATTTTATTTTTTGAGAATGAATGGGAAAAACAAGTAGGTTTCTTTTGATACAGGTGGGCTGGCCTAAGTGCTGAAGAAATCTATCAATCTGTTGTCAAATCCAAACGACAGCCTCCTCAATATAGTGTAGTTGGCGTTGGAATACCAAGGGAATTGTGGAAGATGGTTGGTGACTGCCTGCAGTTCAAGGCTGCAAAAAGACCAACTTTTCATTCGATGTTGGCAATATTTCTTCGACATTTGCAAGGGATTCCTAGGAGTCCACCAGCAAGCCCAGATAAGTAAGAAACTAGATTGAAATTGGAAGGTTATCTTGCATGGTTTTCGTGTGCAAAAAATACGAATGAATAGAATGATTGCTACAGATTTCTTTGTAGTATCATGTTCCTTGGTATCTTTAGCTGTTAATTTTATGGATAACCCTGTATTTAGTACTTCGTTACATGTTTGATGAATTCGATGTCCAACTTTGCTCCATCTTGATCAGTGACTTGCCTATTAGCCCTGTGATAAATGGGATTCCTCCATTCCCATCAACTGAGGTGGAGGGTCCGTTAGCAAATCCCAGTCTTCTACATCGACTTGTCTCTGAAGGAAATTTTACTGGAGTTCGGTGAGGCCTATTTCCTTAATACATGATTCTAACAGCAGATATAATATCTTCTTTAAGATTTATATTTCATTGCCTATTCCATGCAGAGAGTTGCTTGCAAAGACTGCTGTGACACATGGTCGCAATATTCTACACTCACTTCTAGAAGCACAAAATGCGGATGGCCAAACTGCTCTCCATCTGGGTTGTAGGCGGGGCAGTGTTGAACTGGTTGAAGCCATTTTGGAGTATGAAGAGGCAAATGTTGATGTCCTCGACAAAGATGGTGACCCACCTCTTGTTTTTGCGCTAGCAGCTGGATCACCTGAATGCGTCCGAGCACTCATTAAGCGCGATGCAAATGTGAGGTCCAGGTTGAGGGAGGGCCTTGGTCCATCAGTTGCTCATGTTTGTGCCTACCATGGCCAACCAGATTGCATGCGAGTATGTATCTCGACCACTTTAATGTATTTTCTTTGACTGAATTCAGAGAAGATCTAGAAATGTAAATCACATCTAATTCAATTACATAAAACATAACTCCATTTCTGATATTTATCATTTCTTACTCTTAAATGCCAATAGGAGTTATTATCGGCGGGTGCTGATCCAAATGCTGTTGATGATGAAGGTGAATCTGTGCTTCATAGAGCTGTTGCGAAGAAATACACGGATTGTGCTATTGTTATATTAGAACATGGAGGATGTAGATCGATGAGTATCTTGAACTCGAAGCATCTGACGTAAGTGTGAATTTATCTTGAAGTAAAATAGATAGGATTTTTCGGTCAGTCATATAACACTAGGATAGAGCCCACTTTCCAGTTAACTTTATTAAGACTTTAATGAAGGAAAAACATGTCATATGTTATATTTCTAACTCACTGACAATAGGTTCATTTGTCTTAGGTTTCAAAGAATCGAAATAAGTTTGAGATTAATTGCTTATAACAAGATCCACATAAAAATTTAATTTGGAAACAATACTGAACAGAATTCTCGCCACAAAATTGTGGCGAGGTAAAAGCCTGTGCCATTTCTATGTTGTTACAAGCAGGCTATGGAGAGATAGATCATCTTTGAAAATGCACCATATGATAGAGGCAAAATCTGTTCAGCAGGCAACAATTCATCCATCTAATGGTATTCCTATGTTGTTCCTAGTAAGCCTGCAATAGCATGGCCTGTTGTGGAATGACTTTGAAAGTTACCTCTCTAGTTTGTATGAGATTGAGTCTAGGTTTTTAGTCTTGTGGTCCAGTTTGGTAGTCTCTTTAATTATTTTGGTCGGATCTCGTCTAATGGCTGATTTACCATATGACATATTTATTTCTGATAAAAAAGATATAGATAAAATGGCCAATTAAAAGGACATTTCATGTATACTTGTTCAGAGGTACTTCCTTTTTGACATTCTAATGGCTACAAAATTGGCACTTAATATCGGGTTTATAAGGCACAAAGCACCCTTTTCTTTTATTGTTTATGGTAGTCTTCCCATGCACTGGTGCATGTTATAAGGCCATCTTATTTTGCAGGCCACTGCACTTGTCTGTAATGACCTGGAATGTAGCTGTCGTCAAAAGATGGGTAGAGCTTGCGTTAATGGATGAGATTGCTGAAGCAATAGATATTCAGAGCCCTGTAGGAACAGCTTTGTGCATGGCAGCTGCCTCAAAGAAAGATCATGAATATGGTATAAGTTGGAGTATTTATTTCAGGCTTGTTTAATTTATGGTTCTAATAGGTTTTTGAGAAATGTTTTTTAATTTTTATCATGTGGAAGTTCACTTTCTGGTGTTTATCTTGTCAATTTGTGTAATTCTTTTAGAGAGTAGAGAACTGGTAAAGATACTGTTAGCTGCCGGAGCAGATCCAACAGCTCAAGATACCCAACATGCCCAGACTGCGCTGCACACTGCTGCTATGGCTAATGATGTTGAGTTAGTCAGGGTAGGCTAAGCATCTACTTTATTTCTACCCAGTTCTATTTTCTGTTGTTTAAGCTACATTGCTATTTCATTTAAGGCCAATGCTAGAGCTTTAAATGTTGAAATATTATTATTGGACAAGATGTTGCAAGGCATAAATATTTTGTTAAAAAATTAACCTTTGCAGATCATATTGGAAGCTGGCGTTAATGTGAACATAAGGAATGTGCAGAATACCATACCTCTCCATGTAGCACTGGCTAGAGGTGCAAAATCTTGTGTTGGATTGCTTCTATCAGCTGGAGCAAATTGCAACATGCAGGTATGATGACTTTGGGTCTTTGGTCTGAATTTTTGGTATAAGTGCTAGTCTGGGGAAAGCATATTATGAAAGACTGAGATGATTCTAGTGATATATTCTTCATTGTGGCAAAAGACATGACACTTATGAGATTTTTATATCATATTGACATGTTTAAGGTGATCTAATAAGCTCTAGACAGTACTGTTAATAGCTCAGTTTAGCTATAGCATGCTCCACTTTGAGACCATAGTACTCTACAAACCGGATGTTCGGATCTCGACTTGAGTGGAATGTTAACCAATATAATCATATACCGTTAAAGTTTTAGAGATTCTGAAGTTGGCTGAACTTGGTTTACAGGTTAAATTACCTGGCCAACAATCTTACAGAGTTTCCTGAATGTAATTTCTTTCCTCATCTATGCAAAAGCTGTTACAAATTAGGAATCATATTAACAAGAACAAGAAGATCCAACTGAGATACATGACTGTGGAAATGAAAAATGAGCTAATTTTACGTATGGGATCCTAACTGTTGTGCCCGGAACTTTTACTGAGATGTTGAGAATACTTTTTAGCTTTTAAGAAACTGGGACTTGCTGGTCCTTTTCAGTGAAGATTAAATTAACACAATTTTTTCTATTGCCTGTCCTGCAACCTCTTCAAATTTCAATTGATCATCACTGAAATAACTTAAAAGTCCTAATCTTACGTATCTTCAGGATGATGATGGTGACAATGCATTTCATATTGCTGCTGATACGGCAAAGATGATACGTGAAAATTTGGAATGGATCATTGTTATGCTTAGATATCCTGATGCTGCAGTTGATGTTCGGAATCACAGGCTAGTTTCTGATAACTGGAGCACTATCTTTTTTATTAAAACCATTTAAATTAGTTTGCTATGTAAGTGTTGTGCATGTTTGATAAATATATGTCAGATGCTTTACAGTGGCAAGACATTACGGGACTTCTTGGAGGCTCTTCCTCGAGAATGGATTTCTGAAGATTTGATGGAGGCACTGGTGGAGAAAGGGGTCAATATATCTCCTACAGTGTGCGTAGACAACAAATATCGTTACTTTTGTTGTTTCAATGTTTATCTTATAATTTATTTGACGTCATTGGTACATAAATAAGGAATGAGCATTTTCATGTTGTCAAACATTTATGCAGATATCAGATTGGTGACTGGGTGAAATACAAGCGGAGCATTAAGGAACCATCTTATGGGTGGCAAGGTGCAACATACAAGAGTGTAGGTTTTGTACAAAGTGTCCCGGATAGTGAAAACCTCATTGTGTCATTCTGTTCTGGAGAAGCTCAAGTTCTAGCAAACAAAGTACTGGCAAATGATGTCATAAAAGTGATTCCACTAGACAGAGGGCAGCATGTTAAACTTAAATCTGATGTCCTAGAGCCAAGGTACTTTGACATTACTTCCAGTATGTTTATTTTCATTATGAAGGTATGCTTGTCAATTGATAAATACTGCTTCAGCCATTTGTGCCATTTTTATTGTCACGTGTTCCTGGAATCCTAGATTCTTTCACATCTTTAGGTCCTTGTGCTGCAGCATAGTTCTGTCTCGTGGTTATTAGTTATTTTCTTTCTCTGTTCTATCTCATCTCAGATTTGTTTTGTATTATCAGTTACTCATAGACTGGATAATAATGCATTAATCTAACTGTTGCTTGCTCAATCAATGATTTTCAGTTATGTTAATTATGAAATCTAAGATAAGACATAATACTTAATTATAAAATAATGTTTACTTGTTCTATATAGGTTTTGAAAGCATTGTCATCTACTCGCCTACATTAGTTCTATCAGATTCATGCTTCTAAATTTCTACACATCATCAGGAAAACAACTTGGGATTAAATTTTGTTCTTACTAGGTAAACAGAATGAGCAGTCATTGGTCAGTCTTAGCTTTTGAAATCCTCATTTTACTCTCCTTTTATCTATCAAAATATGCCATGAACATTCCAATTTTTCTATGCCAAAGAGTACCACCTATTGGAAGATATATCACACTACCTTGGTTGTCCTAAATAATCACTAACAAAGTTAGAGTATAGGCCAAACTGCTTATGAATGTCCTTAATATCCACCAACCTTGCAGTAACTCTTTCTGTTAATGCAGATTTGGTTGGCGTGGTCAGTCGCGTGATAGCATTGGAACAGTTTTGTGTGTTGATGATGATGGAATCTTGCGTGTTGGATTCCCTGGAGCATCTAGAGGATGGAAAGCAGATCCTGCAGAAATGGAAAGAGTTGAAGAATTCAAGGTTGGGGACTGGGTTCGTATACGCCCCACACTGACTACTGCTAAACATGGATTGGGAGCTGTGACTCCAGGAAGCGTAGGTGTTGTTTATTGTATTAGACCAGATAACAGTCTTTTATTGGAACTAAGCTATCTTCCTGCTCCGTGGCATTGTGAACCTGAAGAAGTTGAACATGTGGAACCATTTAGGGTAAGGGCATTTTATTGGATTATATGAATTTAGTTTCCTTGTTTTTCCAGTTCTTTTCCTCGTCTTAGTTCCAGGTCTTCTTTTCATCAGATTGGTGACCGGGTTTGTGTGAAGCGTTCTGTTGCTGAGCCTAGATATGCATGGGGTGGTGAGACACATCATAGTGTTGGAAGAATTAGTGAGATCGAAAATGATGGTCTTCTGATAATTGAAATCCCCAATCGGCCCATTCCATGGCAGGCTGATCCTTCTGACATGGAAAAGGTGGAAGATTTCAAGGTAAACATGTCTTAGTTATTGGTCTGTCTGACGATATGAATGTCTGTTTTTATTCACCGTCTGATTATGCCACTTGCGCAGGTAGGGGACTGGGTTAGAGTAAAAGCTTCTGTTCCCTCCCCAATATATGGATGGGAAGACGTTACAAGGAACAGTGTAGGCATCATCCATAGTTTGGAGGAGGATGGTGAAATGGGAGTTGCTTTTTGCTTCCGTAGCAAGCTTTTCCGCTGTTCGGTTACAGATGTGGAGAAGGTACCTCCTTTTGAACTGGGTCAAGAGATTCATGTGATTGCATCTGTTACTCAGCCTCGGCTTGGATGGTCAAATGAGACACATGCTACTGTTGGGAAAGTAGTGAGGATTGACATGGATGGTGCCCTGAATGTAAGCTTTTGTTCTGATCTTTTCTATTTATCTTGGATTGATACCTCTGACATTTCTTAACAATGAGACTCTGCAAAGATTGTGTCCAACTCTAGTGGTGGAATAAGTTGGTTACTGATTGAAAAAAGTGTTTCTTCTACATGGATTATTCCTCTCTCTATGTCCTATACAGCCTCCTGGATCAACTGAAGATAAAATGGAATATCCACAAAAACACCTTGTGGAATAGGAAAGACTGATTTCTTTTGCTTTCTCCCCTCTATAGTGATTTCTGGCGTCGCTCTTCTCCAAGCATTTCTGTCTTGTCTGTTTCTTGAGTTCTGCCTACTGATACGTCTTCCTAATTATCAATTTCTAGGTGAAAGTTACTGGACGGCATAGTTTATGGAAAGTTTCTCCTGGTGATGCAGAAAGGCTTCCCGGTATTGAAGTAGGTGACTGGGTGCGTTCAAAACAAAGCCTGGGTGTCAGACCTAGTTATGATTGGAATACAATAGGTAAAGAAGGTTTAGCAATTGTGCATAGTGTACAGGATACTGGTTATCTAGAGCTAGCTTGCTGTTTCCGCAAGGGAAAGTCGAGTACTCATTATTCTGATGTTGAAAAGGTCCCGGCTTTTAAAGTTGGCCAACATATAAAATTCAGAACTGGTCGGGTTGAGCCAAGATGGGGTTGGAGAGGTGCTCAGCCTGATTCTCGGGGTGTTATTGTTAGTGTCAATGGCGATGGTGAGGTGAGAGTGGCGTTCTACGGTCTACCGGGTTTATGGAGGGGGGATCCTGCCGATCTAGAAGTCGAGAAAATGTATGAGGTGGGAGAGTGGGTTAGATTGAGAGAGAATGCTACTAGTTGGAAATCTGTCGGGCCTGGTAGTGTTGGTGTTGTACAAGGGATTCATTGTGACAAAAATGAATGGGATGGAAGCATTTTGGTTGCATTCTGTGGAGAGCACGAGTTGTGGGTTGGGAATACAAATGAGCTTACAGAAGTCGACAAACTAGTGGTAGGGCAGCGCGTTAAAGTTAAGAAGTTGGTGAAGCAACCGAGGTTTGGTTGGTCAGGACACAACCATGCAAGTGTAGGGACTATTTCAGCTATTGATGCAGATGGAAAACTGAGAATATATACACCTGCGGGCTCCAAATCTTGGGTGCTGGATCCTTCCGAGGTTGAAATTGTCGAGGAAAGGGAACTTCACATCAGAGACTGGGTAAGGGTGAAGCCAAACGTGTCTGTTCCTACTCATCAGTGGGGAGATGTAACCCATTCGAGCCTTGGAGTCGTGCACCGTATGGAAGATGAAGATGTTTGGGTGGCGTTCTGCTTTATGGATAGGCTGTGGCTCTGTAAAACACATGAGATGGAAAGAGTAAGACCATTCAGAAACGGAGACAAGGTGAGGATCAAAGACGGATTGGTGACTCCTCGGTGGGGATGGGGAATGGAGACTCATGCAAGTAAAGGTGAGGTAGTAGGAGTCGATGCCAACGGGAAGTTGAGGATCAAGTTTAGGTGGCGTGAAGGGAGGCCATGGATCGGTGATCCTGCTGACATCGTGCTCGATGAGACTTGAATATGCCTGCTTAACATGTTATTCTAACCATGCTCAAATCTTTGGCGTTGAACGCCGGAGTTGCACATCGATCATATTGCCGATGATAAACATATAGCAGAAAGGAATTGGGCAGATGTGATGGTGCTCAACCCACCTCAGCTCGGCTCACCTTAAAATTACTGAGCTGATAATTTATATGAGAAGCTATTTGAGCTGTAGACTACATACAAATAAAGGTATAGTTTGTTTATTCGTTTGTATATTCGAATGACAGAACGGTTTCCTCGTATCATTTCCAATTATTTTTTTGAGGTTTTAGCTCAGCTGGATGTCATCTTAATCAACAAGCGCTTCATGTATAGTGTTACCCAAAAAAGAAAAAGAGAGAGAGAGAGAAATAAGAGCTCAACCTCACTTCAGTTAAAACAAAAAACGACTATTAACCAAAAACCAACTTGGAGAATAAGATTTATATTTGCTCTAAAACCATAAAAGTCTTTGTAATATTCAGTCAACAAAAAA
This sequence comes from Agastache rugosa, assembly GCA_031470985.1. Taxonomy (NCBI): domain Eukaryota; kingdom Viridiplantae; phylum Streptophyta; class Magnoliopsida; order Lamiales; family Lamiaceae; genus Agastache; species Agastache rugosa. The sequence goes on along the minus strand of CM062602.1, from coordinate 36,026,316 downwards.
GTGAGGAAAAAAGAAGAAGCATGACTGGAGATTTTATTAGTAAATTGCAAGAAGTATTCCTTGTAGATGGTCTACCAGTGGAGTGAATATTATTTTGATCAAAATGTTTTAAGCTCAAATTTTATGAACACATTATAAATCGAGCATGTCTAGTGTGGTTTACCTCATCTGTTTAGTTTGAAAGTTCTTGCACAAGCAATAATTTTATTTAACACGCATCTCGAACAATGATTGTGGTTACTCTTAAAAAATAGAATAAATATAAAACTTATATTTAGTAACATCATGGTTGTGATTCGGCGTGACATGGAGTTGCACCAAATGGTCAAAATTTAGATGGTCTATCCTTGAATAAGACATCAACTATGGTAATAACTTTTGTGTATTATGCTTATGTTGTCTTAATCAAATGCTCTTAACTCTTAGTATTACAAAATGTGAAAAATAAATGTTGGATTAGATAGAAGTAGACACGATAATTTTAGCAGCTGCATTTGTGGGAGATAGAGCCAAGGCCATGAGAAGGGCCATTATCCCCACCGGAAACAACATCATCACCATTGGCGGCGGCGGCAACGGCGGCAATATTAGCGGCAGAAGTAGCAGCGACGCCGTAAACACCGCCAGCCACCAACCATTGAAGCTCCTTGACCTTGTCACCATTTTCGCTCTACAACTGCTCGTATTGTTCTTTGGCACGTCACCATACAATTTTTTAATGTTGAGAAGTGTATTGTTTTTTGCCCACGGTGAGAACGAAGCTGAAAAAGTATCGACTTAGTTTGATAACATAAATATATATAGTATATGTGTGTGTGTGTGTGAGAGAGAGAGAGAGAGAGAGAGTGACGAATGTGAATAATGTAGAAAATCCTGTTATTAATAAGATAATAGGTGAGAGAATCTGACAGAATCAGGATTTGCCAAATCCCAATAATTCCGAGATTAGTCGAGACAACTGAAAATTTTTGCTTCAAAAAAAAAAAAAATGAAACACAATGTTAGTATTTTATATTTTTGAAGTTTACCAAGTTATATAGCAATTTGAACGTCAATAATTGAAATTATTAATCGCAATCTCATTTTTTAGCAGTACTTCTGTTCCGTGCGGCACCACACACAAGATTTTTTATTACATTTTACTATTATTTTATCATTATTATTATTATTATTATTTAATTAATTAATAACTAATTATGAATTAATAAACTCTAATTGTGATAATTAAAATCTAATTATCCCTTAATTATTCTCTAATGACTCTTAATCCTTTTAATTACCCTTTAATCATTACCAATCCTACCGTAGGGTTGGTTGTACCCAAGTTTTTGCCCTTTTTCATTTTAATTTGTTTAAATGAGTTTATGTTTAATAATGTAACTATTTAATTGAGAACATCTAAAACCATTAACAAAAATAATTAATTAATTAAAGAAAAAAAAGAATGAAACTTAGATATTTAGATACTAGAATAATAATTTCCTCTCTCATCGTGTTTCGTTTCATAAATAATTTAGGCGGATAAAGATCTTGTATTAAAAGGAAGGAAAAAGAGTAAAAAAGAGAAGAAGACCAGACAATTTCGAGAATGATAATTTAGGAACTCAATGAGAATGATAATTTCATTTTCATTGTCTTTTTTTGTGTTTCGTTTTATACTTAATTTAGAAATTTAATGAGAATATTAATCTCCTTTCATTGTATTTTTGTGTTTCATTTCATACTTAAATCTTACTTATTTTTATTTTTATTAAATTTATTAAAATAACCTAAGAAAAAGAAAGAAAATTGAATTGTAGGAGAACTGCCTAAGCGACGGTTCCAAACCCTATTGGCCCAATGGTTTTAGGCCCGAATTTTAACTATTTAAAAGTTTGACGCGGATCAGTTACAGTTCAACCATAACAGACAGTTCATGCTCAGAACTGGTAGTCATGTAACTGCTAACACCTCTACCCATAGTCACGTCTGTTTTATACTTTTATTAGCCAAAATAGAATATACCCATAGTCACATATGTTTCACTTTAATTAACCAAAATAGAATGGACCATCTAGTAGCATTCATTCCAAAAAATTAAATATTATTGTTTTGTTCACGGCCAATTTTTTGTTAGGACCGGTTGTGTATATATTTTTATAAATATTATATTTTTTTTGTAATTGTATAAATATTATATTTAGTCAACTTTATTAGGTGTAATTACGTGACCAAATCATGAACAAGTCAAGACGAAACTTGTTTAAAATCAAACTTGTAATGAAAAAGGACCAAACATCTAAAATAGCCCTAAAAGCTTTGAAGATGGAAATCTCCTTTGAATTGGTAACCGCTCAATCCAAAAATACCGAAAATATCAAACTATATATATATGTAGGGTGTTGGGAAAAGCAAAGATAGACTAGTGGGGAAGAGGATGAGATGAGGTTCATATGCAAATGCAATGAATCTTAGCTGAAATAAAGGATGCAAAAAAAAAGGCTGTTATATAGTAACTTATATTTCAACCAACTTGCTTCATAAATTATTCTCTTCTATTTCTCCATACCCACAATGCAATCACAATATATAGTACTATACATGCATCGTTTCTAAAAAAGAGAAATAAAAAAATCACAATACTTTATATCAATTACTATCATTTATCAGTTGGCTGAATCTATAGATGTACATAAAAACAAATTAAAATTAAAATGTCATTATTATTTTGAAATGAAAAAATAGGATTGACGTTATCAATTATTTAGAGTCTTTGATCCACTTTTGTCCTAGCATATATACCTTCCAGTTTTTCTTTTCTTTTGAACTTACATATGCTTCTGCGTGCACTGAATTGGGACATCCAATCGCAATTAATATATCTATCTAACCATGGTTTTTCATGATTGTGCCCTAGCATTCTTGGAAATTTAAACCTAAGAATCTTTCCTTTTAAAATACTATTCCTTCAAGGCACCTACCACAAGCAAGAGATCCTTTTCAGGTTTAATTGAATTCCTACAAGTTACATTAATAATTAAATATTAAAGGGAGTCATTTAAATAACGACTTATATATGTTCCTATTTGTAATTTTGACATTACCTTAAAATGTTTCAAACAAGTACATAATCTTATAATTCTTTTTTTGTAATTTAACTCACCCACATTTTCCAATGACCCATACTTACAAATTTCTGTCATTCGAGCCATTGATTCGAGAAATCAAAGGTTAGACTTGTTGGTGTAGACGAGTTTCGTCAGAGCAGTTGTCGCTAGATCGGACCTCGAATTTGACAAAGTCATCAAGTAATGAACATCAACTTATATGTCAAAATGTTCCTCTTTTTGAACTTGTTAAAATTCAGTCTTTGATTTCTCGAATCAAGTACTTCAACGATGGAAATTTAAAATTTTGGAAAGCCAGAAAATTTTAGGAGTTTTAATTAATTATAAAAAATTCAAAGGTTGTTTATAATATCACGATTTTATTGACAATTACTCCAAATTGAACCACCAATTGCATGTTTTAAAATGTCAATAGTTAGGGACGATTGCATAAAAGAATCTCTTAATTATGATGAATTTTTCTGAAACCAGAAACAAAAGAGAAAATAAAATGTCTTCTAACAGATAAAAAAAAAGTTACATTATATTAAAAAACTAAGGTTAATAAGGTCTAATTGAAACAATCAGAGTTTCAAGAAAAGACAAACTCAAAAAAAAAAAAAAAAAAAATCCTCTGGTCTGATCTTTTTCCCTTGGGAAAGAAATAAAATATTATTGGGCCTACAATTAGTTGATGTCCCTTTTGTAAAGCCCAAATTACAAAGCCAAACGGGAGTCTGGATTAGCCCAATGCAATTTGGCCCACTTGATGAGCCATATAACATCTTGTAATCAAATTATTATTATTATTATTATTATTATTATTATTATTATTATTATTATTATTTTGAGGGGATCTTGTAATCAAATTATATGTTAAATATTCTCCTTAATGTTACAAGTTCGGAAATAAAATGTTCATGGAGTGGAGTCCAACATCGGCTATAACAATAATATATATTTCGATCGAATTATGAAAATTGATCGACTACTGCGCGTACTACCACTCATCATTTCATTTCCATTTGCAATTTCAATAAATTAAGGTTCTCATGTCTCCATAATTTTTCTTTGGATCGTCACAATCCAATAACTCCATAAACATACAACATTAATAAGTCCAAATTACACATAACTCAAAATTAAAGAGCAAAATTAAGCTATATAATAAGTGAGCTAGCTATACATAAATATATCTAGCTGCATGTCTCACGGGCAACGCCGAGCTTAGAGTTGGGAACATCGATGAGAATGCGGAGGTTCTGCTGCTGGAAGGAGGCGATGACGTTAAGAACGGAATTAACGCCGGTGTCGGGGGCGGCCGCCATGGCCAGGCAGGAGGTCGTGCCGGAGCTGCTGCGGATGAGGAAGTTGTCCGGAGGGAGGCTCATGTTTAGCCCGGGGAACATGAATGTTATCGAGGGAACCGTCACCGGAACGTTGTAGCAGGTGTCAAAGCCGCCGAGCGACGACACGGTGGCGCTGCCCATCTGCCGCCGCACCTCGTCCCTCACGGCCGTGTAAGCGGCCTTCACAAGTACGGTAAACACCGTGCCTGCATGCATGGTCAAGAAATATAATTAATTTTTCATGCATGTAAAAGGTAAGGTTATATATATACACTCCTCAAAAACATGCACTCTATTAATTAATTAAAAGTTTAGAAATTAAAATAACCTGAATCAATGACGGTTCCAGCTCCAGTAGAGGGATCAAACGCAAAAGCAGTAGAAGGGATGTTGACACCTCTCCTTCCAACCTTAATTCCCGTGAGAGTGACGTAATAAAATGATGATCTTCTGGGATTTTTAAGCAAGGGAGTGGTTCGGATCTTTTTGGGCTGGCTGTTGGGCCCCAATCTCAACGATCCAGTGAAGTTAAGGGACTTGTAGCCCGGCAGGCAGTATGAGAATGTGGACTGGTATAGGCTTGATGTTTGGCCCAATAGCGATAATGGGCCACGCCCCAACCCCAGTAGTCCTTGCGATGGGAACGACGTCCCCGTCGCCTTCGTCATACACCCGAAGGTGTAGCCGGCCACGGACTCCGTCGCCAGGGTCATGTTGTCCTGCCCCAGGGTGGCGCTGATGGCGGACCCGCCGTAGCTCATATTAAAGCCACAGGTCGTGCCGCCGCAGCTTGGATTTGGTACCTTAATTGATTTGCTACCAAAATTATTGATGTAATTCAAGATTGATTAAATATATTAAACGTGTGACCTTAGTTACGCGTTTCGTAGCATATATATGAAAGGTTTTATTATTTTCTTAAAGCAAGGTTAGGGGCCGGATCTAGACGTACACATCGGCATCCATCCTGATAAGGGTGGTTTTATTTTCTTATTTTTTATTTCTAAATAAGGATATTTTCTTTATGATAATGGATATCCAAGTACAGAGATGTGATGTGATGTGACACTATAATATTAAGAGTAACTATGTGAAATAGCCACTTAGGTTAATAAAAACAAAATACTAGCCATAAACTTAATGTTATATAAATACTAGCCACTATTTGTTTGAAAATACTTTTTTACCCTTTAACTTATATTTCTACCATTTTTAACTAGAAGTTGCAATGTTGCCGCCACGCAAACGGGGGTCTCGCTCTAGTCGCACTTTCGTTCGCCCGGTACGCTTCAGGTGTCGAACATGGAGTGGTGCGAGTGAGGCGAGCGGCCCTCGTTCTGTACGCGAACGGGCGAACGACAGCCCATTCGACCCGTTCGCGCCTCCATCTCGCGAACTAGTGTGGCGCGAACGGCGCGCACGGGCACCGATCGACCCGTTCGCGCCACTCGCACCGCTCATGTTACCCACACACCCGAGCAAGGCGCGAGTCGTGCGAACGGCCCTCGTTCTCCCCGCTCGCGCCGCTCACCTTACCCACACATCAGGCGCGAGTCGCGCGAACGGCCCTCGTTCGCCCGCTCGCGCCGCTCACCTTACCCAGACATCAGGCGCGAGTCGCGTGAACGGCCCTCATTCGCCCGCTCGCACCGCTCACTTTACCCAGACATCAGGCGCGAGTCGCGCGAACGGCCCTCGTTCGCCCGCTCGTACCTAGATCTATTCGCACAATACATGGGGCGAGTAGATCCACTCGCACCCTACATGGGGCGACTAGATCTATTCGCTCCTTCCACCACCGCAACGGAGTTTTGCATCACAAATTAACACCATTAACACATAGATTTGTTGTAGGAAACTTACATCGGCGCCATAATCGTCGTCGGATTCCGATTCAACGGAATCACTTCTGTTTGAGCTATTCGACATCGTCGGCGGAGATGGTGGCGCGGCATAGAGGGAGGCGCGACGGGTAGCACGAGCGGGGGAGATGGTGGCGCGGCAGAGAGGGTGACGCGACGGTAGCACGAGCGGCGAAGATTAGGCGCGAAGAAGCCTAGACGCGAAGGTGTTGGTGAAAGAAGATGCGAATGCGGCGGCGGAGGAGATGCGAAGACGGCGGAGGTGCGAAGAAGGAATGAGATTGTGCGAAGACGGCGGTTCTGTTTCTATCTAGGGGTATTTTTGTAAGAGTGACCAGTATTTATATAATATTAACTTAGTGACTAGTATTTTGTTTTTATTAACTTAAGTGGCTATTATAATATTTCACTCTAATATTAATATACCCAAAGTAAGTTATTATGTTGAAATTTAAAATCAAAGTAGATCCGTGAAAATTGAGTACGCATTCGTACTACCAAATACGTAATTGCGATGTTATTTTGATATGAGATTTTCAACATCTTTAATTTTATCTTATATTTATATTTCATTACGTCTAATCAATAATATTATAAATGTAATATGCCATGAAATGATCGACTAATGTTATTACTTATTTGTCATATGCAACACATACTCTGCATAAAAAATAAATTAAATAAGATTTAAAATAGAGAATTAATGGAGCAAGGATAAAGAATAATATAATATTATACAGTATAATTAAATCCACCTATCAGTCGTATTCTTTGCACTTGTACTATTGAAACCATGCTGTGTGATTTATGATGAATGAATGCATTTTGGTTCACGGGTGATACTGCAGCTCCACAAATGGACAAAGCACACCAAAACAGAGAAGAATCACAAAAGGACAGTAGCGGTGGGGTGGGGCGCGTATGAGAGAGAGAGAGGGGCGCCCCAAACCAAACAGTAAATAAATCACGTGCATGCATCAACAAGTTGTACGGGAAAAAACCTGATTGCACTGTGCGGCGCCGCAGGTCACGGGTTTGAAAGAGGCGGAGGTGGAGGGGTTGAAAGTGGTGGAGGAGCAGCCGACGCAGCCGCTGCATGGAATCCATGCGGCGTCGTTGCTGGTGTCGACGGCCATAAGCAGTGTCTGCGCCGGAGTGCCGATCTTGGCGCGGAGAATGTAGGTTGGGTTCTGAGTGGCAGCTCGGCCGGAGGCTATGGGGGCGATTCTGCGGCCGTTGCTGGCGGCGAGGAGGCTGGAGAGGAACTGGAGGCGGCCGCGGTCGTTGGACTGCATTTGGAGGACGGAATCTTGCCATGAGAGAGGTGTTTTAGATCGGAATGGGGAGCAGGGGCTGTTTACGTGGATGAGTTGGAGGGTGGAGCCTTGATCGGAGGCATAGCAGTTACTGTTAGGAGTGGTGTGGAGGGCTTGAGCTAGAGAGAGAGAGAGAAAGAGGGTGGCTAGTGTGAAGAGGCAGAGAGTACTGGCCATTTTGATTGGGCCGGGGATGGATGGAGATAGTGTAGTGAGAGATGATTGGGTGGGGATATTTATAGTTGCAACTTGCAAGATTCTTTATCTATTATGTGACGTTTGGTTTGGTGGATGAGATAAATAAGATTGATAATATAGGATAGAATTATAAGAGTGATTAATAATCCACCCAACCTTGGGGTGATAAATTATCATCCATTTCTCGTGAATTAACCTAAAAACCATGCTTATTTGTACACATAATATTGCTTATTTATATAATAATGCTTAAATTATAATATTTCTTTAATTTATATACATTGTTCAAGGATTTAATATCTAAATCTAAATATAACTTTAGTTACCAGTTACTACTAATATGTAGTGCGGTTAGTATATATTCTTTTCCTTTGTAAGGTTGAGAGGCTCTGATACGAGTCTCACAATCCATCATCGCTCAACTTAAAAATATAATTTTAGTTGATTTAAACATGCTAGCTAAATAAGTACGTGTACGTTATCTCTTACAAAAGCAAGTAATAAGATTCAAGTGCCGGATTGTTGCAAGTTTAGATCGTACACTACTGTTTTCCAGTTGGATGCGGCGGTGATAATTAAACTAAGAAATTAATTCGTGATGGTTTATGAGCAGAGCTATCGATAGATCTCAACAAGAAGTTCCTAGTCGAAGAATATATAATTAATGCTGTTTCTTTCACAAATAAATGGAGTGCTATTTATTACAAATTGTCACTATACGATTATATGTATGTCATGATCAAACAAAACACATAATACCAATTTTTCTGTCGGTCACTCATGTATTTCATACAGTTCAGATACCAACTTTATCTCACTTTCTGATTTCACACATGCGTATCTCAATTTTTTTTTTTTTTTAAGTTTTTGCTCTTATTTTCTTAAATGTGAATTTATTGTGTTTTAGTTGTTTTACAATTATTACTTAGAATTCATAATTATATCCAACTATAGTTTATAATTAGTTTATATTATTTAATCAATAAATTTAGAATTAATATTGATTGCTATGGTTGATCATGCACAAGTCAATTCTTAGTAATAAATATTAATCATGATTCATTTCATTATAATAAATTTTTTATAATAAAAATTATTAAAATAAAGTGTTTAATAGTTTAGGGAAGAAAAGAATAAACAAGCAAATGATGAATTCCGATCGAAGCTCCATTTTGTTGATTTTTGGGTAGATTTTTCATGATATATAGTTGTAGGGTAAAATACGTAAAAATTCATTTTGATTAAAAAAACAATTGTACGTAACTCTTGTGAAAAGGGGAAAAGAAATTAAAGAAAATGAAATGGTGGAGATTTTTTTTTATATAGGGGGATTTGACACAATTCTTTTAACATGATGGAAAAGTGTATAAGACATTACAAAATATGCAAAAGAAATTAAAATAGTCAAATTAATATCAGAATATTAAATTTTTAGTCTTTCTCTCATTTTTTCGTACACTTGTAATTTCTTATTTTTAGTTAAAATTTTAATTATTAATTAGAATTGATTATACTCAATCAGGTTAAATGATTATTTTTTTAGCATTTAATTTGAACTTGTTAGTTGAAAAATGATTATTAATGTTGAATATCACATAATTAGGATATACTATAATTTTTTTTAAGCTTCAATTTTTTTTAGTTATAAGTGTTAGTTTTTTATTTATGTACTAAATATTATTAAGTTAATCAATTAAATTATGAGACACGAGAGATACAGAAATATCTGAAGCACCATGTGACTCCGTCCTTTGTATGTAACCCATTATAAGTTTATAATATATGGAGTATAACGCAATGTTTTCATCATTATGACGATAACGTTATAGGGTATACGAAAGATTTTCTGGATCGCACATGTAATTGGCCATACAGAACTCAAAACTATTGGTATGGAGTTCGATTATTTGATACCAGACAGTCTGTATTCCATTTTGTTTTTTTGTATAATATGATATGATATGATGGCGTTTTAGTGGTTTGTGGCAAGTGCCCTTCCTGCATTTGCTCCAAATTAATCTAGAGAGAGAGAGAGAGACAGAGAGTGGTGTGATCGATCACTTTGTTATACTTTGCCTTTTATTTATTTAATTTATTGAACAGCTATTCGCGCGTTGTCCATGTTCTGTTTTCTTGCTCGTGTTAGTGCGACGCAGAGAATGTGGATTTGGAATTTTGGGATATAGACATATACTAATAAAGTTATTTAAAGGAGCAGGGTACAAAAAGATTATAGAGTAAGTCCAACGGGAACATACATATTTGCAAGTGGGATAAAATTTAATGGTCATAATTAGAATACACCAATGAACTTCCAAAATGGGAAACATGATCACAGATATTTAATTAGGTACTACATATGCAGAACTGAATTGAAGGGTGATACTTGTGAGGATACTCTTTTTTTAATTTTTCTTCCTCCACATGATATTTGTACCAATATAGGAGTGAGATTTCAATACAACGCTTTAATTAATAAATAGCGATTACAATAGATCATCATTACTAATTTATCCAGAATTAATTATTGTTTCATTTTATACAAGATAACAAATATTATAGGATTAAATATACTTTATAGTCCGAACTTGGGTTGTCTTAAAAAATGACCCGACCTTTAGTTTATTTTCTAAAAAATCCGGTCTTTCAATTTATGAATCTACATTTTACCCTAAAAAAATCCGACCTTTCCAATTTTTTAAATTTTAACCTATATTTGAGATTTCAGTCCAAAATAGCATAATCAGAATCAGCTTGATGGCATCTCGTGTGAAATATACAATAAATGAAGTGGTAATTAAAATAAAATTTTCAACTAATTTATTGTCTCACGTGACGATCCGGCGCGACAAGAGCATTCACAATGCTAACTTTTAAGGGTGATGTGGCCTTAAGAGCCGCGACTTATGTTTTGACCAATTGTGGGTAGAGGGGGACTAGGAATGCACTCCTTAAGAGCACCCACAATGGGAGACCTACCTTTGGGTAGGTCTCCCAATATTTTAGAATACTTTATGTACTTTTTGTGGGACCTCAATGATTGAGAGACCAGTCTCTAAATCGGCCACAATGGGGTAGGTCTCTCACCCCGGTCTCTGACCTAGGTCTTTCATTATTTTAATTATATTTTAATATTATTTTTATGTTTTATATTTATTTCGAATAATAAAAATAATTATAATTAAATATTACGAAATAATTAAGAAATAACTAAATTGTATTTGAAACATTGGAAAATTACAATACAATTTGGAATTTAAAAACGAAAAATTAAATACTACGAAATATCCTACTGACCAAAACCCCATTTCTTCTCGAGCATCATGCAAACTTTGCGGTGATTTTCCAATACATTCGGGTCCATATCTTTCGTTGGCCTTGTGTAGATATCGTAGGCGGTCCCTAATTCAGATGAGCGTTTGATCTCTCTAATTTCTTGAGTGATGCGCTCGAGTTTGTCGTCTTGGACGTCCACGGCCTTGCCCTTTCCCTTTCCTTTTTTGGCCGACTTCTGTCCCAGTGGTCGGGAAATCCTCGAAGACTCCTCGGTTGCAGATTCAGCGTTGCTCGGATTGCTCGAATGGCTTGTGTAGCTCTCGTCCTCTCGATTCTTCGTTCTTTTCGCCAGTTGTGTCGGGACGTCTGGATTGATGAAGTTGGGCAGATCTTTCACTACCGCCCACGGCTTATGTTTATTGAAATTCTTCTTCGTTTCCCTGTAGAAGCCATCCTCAGCCAAGTGGATGAGATCGAGGTCGCTTTGCCCGCTTCCATGCGCCCTCGGTGCTTTTACGTATTCGGCATTGAATATTAAAATTTCCTTCTTTGCGCGTTTCCACGCCTGCCGAAGATGTTCGGAATCCCTCGCCGGTGTGCCTTCAGGCCGTATGTCGTTGTAGCGCCTTCCAATTCGCCGCCAAAATTCACCTAGCTTCTGATTATTGGAGACGATGGGGTCAAGACCGATGTCCACGTAGCACCGGGCGAGGCACTCCAATTCGTCGTTGGAATAATTGTCATATTTCCCTCTCGTTGTACCGGAGGTTGTTGTCGCCTTCTTTTTCCCCTTTTCCTTCCCCTTTGTTGGAGGCGGCGACGGTGGAGGAGAATTTTGCTCCTCTTCCTCTTCTTCTTGCTCATCATCGTCGTCGTCGTCGTCGTTCAAGTTGAAAGATTGAAACTGACGATATGCACCGGGCGGCGTGGAGAAAGATTGAAAGCCGCCCGGTACCGGGCGAGGAGGAGAAAGGTTGAAAACCGCCACCGGGCGAGGAGGAGAAAGGTTGAAAACCGCTACCAGGCGAGGGCGATGAGGAGAATAGTTGACGTTGCGGGATAGAATTGGGGGATGGCTCGTTGGATTGCGGAGAATTTTGCATATACGGGAACCTGCTCGGTTGTTGATACCCAAACCAATTGTTGAATTGAGCATCTTTATCACCCATTTTTTGATTAAGAAATGATAATTTGTGAAATAAAATGGAGGAAGATGGAAATGGAAGAAGATAGAGATTGTAGGTAGAAAATGTGTGATTTGAAGTGTAATAAGATGTGGTATTTATAGGTAGAAAATGTGGAAAAAAAAAGTAGCCGTTTTTAGCCGTTGCATTATAATAATTTTTTTTTAATTGCAACAGAAAAAAAAAATTAATAAAATAATACGTCCCAGGTCGCAACCTCGGGCGCAAGCCCGACCTGGGGTGCGACCGACCAGGTCGCTACAACGGGTGCGACCGGAGGGGGAGGCGGTCGATAGGGGCGGTCGCAGGGCCAGCGACCGGGCCATTCGACCGCCGTTGCAAATGCTCTATGTATCACTCCTTAGCTTGGATGTGGGTCCCCCGCAACTTTTGTTGATTTCTATTTTGTTTTCCTTTTTCTTTATTCTTTTTCCCCCTTTATTTTCATTTTCTTTTCTCATTCTCTGTTTTAATAGTTTCTTTTTCTAATTTTTTAACTTGGCCGACCTATAACTATATATATCGAATTTTTCCCCTTATTTTCCCATATACATAGTGACTATTTGGAATGATAAACTCAAAAATTGAACATGCAATATTACAAGGATAAAAAGGCTAGAATAGACATTCAAGCAGTAATAAATCTTGTCTGTGAACAGAAAAGTCTTGAGTTCAAGCTCTACTAATCTCCCTTTCCCATGTCAAAAAAAATCACTAGAATAGCATAATGCAACGGCTAATCCATTGCTCAATCCTACCGCGGCCACGACGCCTTTTTCCTAGCTCCCTTCGCCCGTGTCTCCAAAATGGCGGAAATGCACCATCCAACGGTTCCGTCAGTGCTTATAAAACCGGAATGGGTGAAAACCCACGGGTTATATAATATTGCCGAAACTTTTAAATGTTGGGGTGGAGAATTGAACCCATGACCTCTAGGTTAAGCATAGAGGCCTTGGCCACTCCACCAACAAGCAATTTGTTACTAGTTTGACTATTTTTATTATTATACTTACCTCTAAACACTATAAAAGCATGTTCCAAACTCCAATATTAGTGATCTCTCTCTTCGATTCTTAATTATTTGTGTATTATATAATATTAATACATAATAAATATATATAAAAATAAATAAATATATTCTTAATATATATTATAATTATGAATTTTAATGTGTATTTATGATGAATTTTTATTTTATTGGTTACAAAATGTGGATATTTTTATATTTAGCATGTATAGAATTAATATTTTTATTTATTTATTGAACAATTCGATTAAACGGTTCAACTACGGTTGAACCGGTTGAACCATGACCCGAAGACATCGCCGGTTCGATCTCCGGTTCGGTTTTTAAAACATTGGCGCCGCTGCGGGTACTCTAAGAAAATTAATCTACGGATGAGAATACAAACCGGACGAGCTCATGGATAGTGATTCCCATATTATAAGTAGGAGGAAACTTCTTGCTGAATTCCTTATTTACTAGATTCATATAGTCAAATTCATCTTTTGCCTTGAGCAAAATAAAGGAAAAATCAACCTTTTTTTAACTCTAAAGCAAAATCATTAGAACCCCCACATATAATGCAGATAATAAGTGGAGTATTTGTTACTCTTCTTATTATTATTTTTATTTTTTTGAGAATATATTTGTTACTCTTATTAGGTAAAGAAGTATATTACCGTCTTGAGTCTTGACAAGATCTTCTGTGGTTGGAACGGCATTTGGGTGAAACAGATTTTTCCAAATAGACACCTTAGCTAATATTCTCCGAAATGTAATCTACCAAAAAAGAAAAAACTAGGAACAGAAAAGCACGTTGCAGCAATACAGAAGACAAGCAGAAGAGTTTAGATAGATAAGACAGAAAGAGCATAATAAATCAGAAACAACGAAAACTTTATATTGTGTTTATGACTAATTTTCTGCCAATAGACAATGGAAGGATGGTGATTTAACTTGCTGCTCTTAAGTAGTAGAAAATATTATTGTAAGGAAAACTCAGTAGCTAGCTAGACATAGAATATTAACAGTACTATTCACAATGAATGCAAAAATGATGACTACGGAGGAAGAAGCAACAACAGCAGAGCTAACAACTTTGCCCAAATTGGCCTCCTCTTACTTTATAATTACAGTTATCAGGTCGACCACCAAGTATAACCTTGTCACCATATTTCAATGCTTTCCTCATGCGCCACACGAAACTCTTTACTCAATACCGTGTCGTGTCGACTGTTATTTTATTAAAATGCCAGATTACTACGGATGAGTATGATTTTGCAAAATTTATCTGAAATTTGTTGGAGCATCCAAAAAGATGTTTCTCTAGTAAGTCAGAATAAATGAAAAATAAAATATATATGCAAAAAAGATGTTTATTTTTCTTCTCAACTCGATTTTCTAACTTCTCTCACCTTACTCGAAGGCTCGAAGCTCGGATGGGATCCCACACAAACACATGTACACAGTACATCTTCAAGAAACCAAAAAAGAGTAGGCTCTACAGCTACCATTTCATGATTATTTCCGACTAATTACTAATGCGCACTAGATTCAATTAATTCTATAGAAACTGAAAACAAATAGTACAAAATACAACGCGTAAGAATATTGAAGCTACCATACCTGTTGAATTAAGTGATTCCAAACTTCACAGGTTTGTATCTGAATGCATGAAAGTAATTAGCTTTGGGGTTAAGTTGCAAATACAAGAAGATCAAAGAAGTTAGTTGCAAGATGGATGTATATTCTTCCCATGGGCTGATCTGAGCCGTTCATCTTCGACGGCTAGGATTTAGATCTGTTTGTGTGTTGTAGCTGGTATAAAGCCATTAGTTCATTCTTTTAGTAGCAGAGTCTTGATTTGTTACAGAGAAGAGAGATAGAGATCGAGAGAGAGAAGAGAAAGCGAGCTGAGAGTTGTGAGCTGTGAGTTTCTTCTTGTTGTATATTCTTGATTGGAATCTGTCTCCGGCGTTTTCTCCGGTTGACTGAGATAGCAATAATAAAGAGCTGCTAACCTCCCGTGGACGTAGATCGAAAGATCGAACCACGTAAAATCTTTGAGTCGTTTTTCTCGTTCGTGTGTGTGTATACGTTTCTAGAATTTTGGTTGTTCGTTGCTGAGATTCTTAACAATTGGCGCCGTCCGAAGGAATGGAACTCACAGCGGCGAGCGAAGAAAGCGGAACAGATCTGATCGCCGGAGAAAGGAAAATAGGTTGAAGATCGCGGTGGTAGAGGAGCGGCGAAGAGGAGAATCTGAGCAGCAAAAATACATCGGAGACAGTATTGCGGCAGAAAATCATCGGGGAGGAGGGGGAGAAATTGCTGCGGAAGTTTTTTTTGCGGTGGAATATTAGGGCCTTGATTACGGCGAAAGAGTCTGCGGCAAAGGAGATTCGATCGGCGGCAAGGATCGGTGACTGAATCGCGATACAAGGAAGCGATTTCTTTGATTGGAAAAGGATCTTGCGGCGAGGCTCGGTAGGAAAGATCGGTCAGAAGAAATAGATCTCACAGATCGGTTCAGAGATTCTTTAATCGAAGAAGAAATCTGCATCGCGGCATATTTTGGTTCAAATCGGCGCAGTTATGACGACGACAAAGTTCGACGTCGAGAAATTCACTGGTAGGAATGATTTTGGATTGTAGCGGATAAAAATGAAGGCTATACTGACACAACAAGGTCTAGCAGATGCTCTGAAGCTAGAGAAGACAGCCGTTGAAGGTAGCAGTGAAGGCGACGGAGGCAAGAAAGTCGACGGAGTCACAAATGAGGATAGAACGGAAATGTTCGAGAAGGCTCACTCTGTGATAATCTTAGGCCTTGGAGATAAGGTATTAAGAGAGGTCGCGAAGGAGACAACTGCAGCTGCAGTGTGGGCGAAACTCGAATCTCTTTATATGATCAAGTCGCTTACAAATCGGTTGTACACTAAGCAGCGCATGTATTCGTTCAAGATCTTGGAAGAGACGATGATTTCAGAGCAGCTTGAAGACTTCAATAAAATTGTAGATGATTTGGAAAATATTGGAGTAAAGTTAGAGGATGAGGATAAGATGATTATCCTGCTGAATGCTCTTCCAAGATTGTACGAACAGCTTAGAGATGCGATGTTATTTGGTCGAGAGGGTTCTATCTCCATGGAAGAAGTGCAGTCTGCTCTTAGAGCTAAGGAATTGCAGAAATCGAATGAAGGACGAAGTGAATCATCCACTGGCAAAGGACTGAATATCAAGAAATTCAGTAAGAACAAGTTCAAGAGAGGAACTGAGTTCAAGAAGGGTGGAAAAGATTTCAAGAAATCTGATTCTGGAAGTGAGGGTGATGAGTCAGATGTAGAGAAAACTAGGAAATGTTTTCACTGCCATAAAGTTGGGCACATCAAGAAAAACTGTGATGAGTGGAAAAGAAAGCAAGGGAGGAAAAACAAGAATCCTGGAGCTGCAGAAATGGTAGAGCATTTTGAGGATGCAGAGGTGTTAAATGTGGTGGAGAATCACATTGGAGATGGGTGGATTCTTGACTCGGGCTCTTCATTCCACATTTGTTCCAACAAGGAGTGGTTTACAGAGCTTAGGGGTGTTGAGACAAGTTATGTGTTGCTGGGAAATGACCAAGCATGCAAGGTTGAGGGCATATGATGTATCAAATTACAGATGAGTGATGAATCATTCAAGATTCTGCAGGAAGTCAGGTACATTACTAAACTACACAGAAATCTTATTTCACTTGGCTTGTTAGAATCTAGGAATTATGAGTTTAAATCAGAAAATGGTTGCTTATATGTGTTTAAAGATTCTAAGATAGTCATGGTAGGAAATATGAGAAATAATGTGTATTATCTTGATGCTTGTGTTGTGGTTAATAATGCTGAAATTAATGCTTCAAGTCATTCTGATATTGAACATGTGAATTTAAATGCATGTGAAACTGAAAGAGATAAGACATGTGCATGTTTTGGAACTAACCATGGCCTGGAGATTTCTTCAGAGCAGTCTAAAAGTTTTTGCATGTATAAAGTGGTTGAAGAGCATGTGTTGGGAAAATTAATAGAGTTTTGATTTGATACCAAAACCCAGCTGACCCCAACCGAGTAGATGATTGCTCAAGCCTAAGCGTTTTTCAGTTCACCTGTTTGAGATTATAGAGTTTCTTAGTTTACAGGTAGCAGTTGAAGACAGCAGAAGACATTGCAGAAGATACAATGAAGCGGACACAGCTAAACAGACAGCTTTAAAGAATTCAGCAGAGCAGACTCAGTTAAGCAGACCAAGCAGAGTCAAAAGATCCTGAAGTATCAAGACCCAGCTCAGTGACGGATACCCAGCTCAGTGTCAAAGACCCAGTTCAGTGTAAAAGACCCAGCTTTGTGTCAATGACACAGCTCAGGTCTAAGACACAGCTCAGGTCAGTGACACAGCTCAGGTTGAAGACACAGCTCAGGACGATGATACATCACAGGTCTAAAACACAGCTTAGAGTCAAGACGCAGCAGAGTCCAAGCAGCTGAAGACACAGTAGAGAAGCTTAGCAGCTCGAAGACGAAGACCTTCTCCAAGACAAGATTCCGATGTCAGAAGATCTTATCTGACGCAATCAATTCAGAGAAGAACTAGCCTCTACAGATGCAGACCTACTTCGTAGGTTAAAGGCCAGAAGTCAATGAGAGTAGGTAAGATTCAAACGGCTCTCTTCCAACGGCTAGTTTGAATCTCCACCTATATATATCTCCTCACCATTAAAGGTTAAAAAAATATGAGAGAGACTAGAGAGACGACTGAAGAAATAAAAGAGCAAACAGAAAAATGAACAACGATCTTCAAAGCCAAATCTTTCAAAAACACTCAGCCAGTCAGCTGTGTTCTTAGTTGTTCACATATTCAGTCTTAGGCAGAATAGATCATAATAGAAATATCTTAAGCCTAGTTTGAACGAGTTCATCTTACTCCTTGTTCTTCATTGTAAGAACTAGTTCATAGTTGGAAAACCTATACCCAAACCTAAACCCAGAAAGGTTAGGTAAAAGGTACGCTTGCTCGAAGCGTGTAATTCGAGTGGTTAGGTTCTTCAGTACCCGGAAACTGAAGGTGTAGGCTTGACAGTGCCCGCAAACTGTTGGAACACAGCTCGGGTTAGAGTTGTGAAGTTGCTTGGTACTTGGAAACCAAGTGGTAGTGAATTACCAGTGAACCTGGTCGTGGACGTAGGAGGTGTTACTCCGAACCACGTTAAAATTGCTTTGTTCTTTATCGCTTTGTTTTATGCATGTTATTAACCCCTCATGAGCATACATTTCAAGCTGCATAAACTGAGTAACCGAAAAGTGAAACAGAGCTTTGCAATATAATTTAAAGCAACAGACGAACTTACCAAACCCACCAACTTCCGCACACACTCTCACAGCCAGCTGTGTCACTCAAGCTGTCATCCAGCTGAGTCGAACACAGCAGGCTCTCTCAAAAGAGTTTTAACTTGGAAAAGTTTTGAAACCTTGGTGTATTCACCCCCCTCTACACCAAGGTATCCGTCTTGGGACCAACAATTGGTATCAGAGCAGTGGTTCAAAAGATCACTGTATCTGTGTCAAGTCAGCATTTCATTGCTGATAGTGGTAACCTGAACAGATCCTTCAAAGTTTCAAAATCTTTTTAAAATCATTATATTGCATACTGTCTTGAAATCTCCCTTGTGCAGGAATCTTCCGACATTCTCTGTCGATGACTATTAGATATGGAAGATCCAAATCAACAGCTTTCTGAACGCGCGTCACTACATGATGTGGGATGTTATCACTAACGGACCCATCATCATAAATTCAAAAAGCCAAGCAGAAGACTGAATCATCAGGAACTTGAAGATGGCCAAAGCTGTATTAGATCAAAGAATGGATCCAGCCAATGCAAACCCAGCTGGAATCTAGCCAACGATATATCAAAGAGGTCTTACATAATCAAGCCAGCTCTCCAAGTTCAGTCCAATCAGAGAAGAAAATCTGCGCAGCAACTCTCAGCCGATCACAGAGCTCCAAGGCAATAGATAAATCCAGCTGACTGGAATCAAAATCAAAGACAGAATGTCATCCAGCACAGACATCAAGGTTAACTAAAAAGACAGCTGAGAAGGATCGCAGCTGGTTATAACGCTGAATATCAACCGAGCTTCACACCAAGATTCCAGCAGACGGGATATCAAGCTAGAGATCAAGCTGACAAACTCCAGCTATGAAATGAACCTCATCAAAGAAAAAGGAGTCAACAAGGTTGTTGGTCCCAAGACGGATACCTTGGTGTAGGGGGGTGAATACACCAAGATTTAAAAACTTTTCCAAGTTAAAACTCTTTTCAGAGAGCTGGCTGTGTTCGATCCAGCTGGATGGCAGCTTGATCGACACATCTGGCTGTGTGTGTGTGTGCGGAATGTGGTGGATTTGGAAAGTCCGTCTATTGCTTCAAATATATTGCAAAGCTCTGTTTCACTTTTCAGTTAGTCAGTTTATGCAGATTGAAATGTATGTTCATGAAGGTTAGTAACATGCATAAAACAAAACGATAAATAACAGAGCATTTTTAACGTGGTTCGGAGTAACCCCTCCTACGTCCACGACCAGATTCACTGGTAATTTACTACCACTTGGTTTCCAAGTACCAAGCAACTTCACAACTCTAACCGGAGCTGTGTTCCAACAGTTTGCGGGCACTGTCAAGCCTACACCTTCAGTTTCCGGGTACTGAAGAACCTAACCACTCGAATTACACGCTTCGAGCAAGCGTACCTTTACCTAACCTTTCTGGGTTTGGGTTTGGGTATGGTTTTCCAACTATGAACGAGTTCTTACAATGAAGAACAATGAGTATGATGAACTCGTTCAAACTAGGCTTAAGATATTTATTCTGGTCTATTCTGCCTATGACTGAATATGTGAACAACTAAGAACACAGCTGACTGGCTGGGTGTTCTTGAAAGATTTGGCTTTGAAGATCGTTGTTCATTGTTCTGTTTTCTTCTATTTCTTCAGTCGTCTTGCCAGCATCTTCTTCGATGGTGGAGGAGAGATATATATAGGTGGAGATTCAAACTAGCCGTTGGAAGAGAGCCGTTTGAATCTTACCTACTCTTGTTGACTTCTGTTCTTTACCTATGAAGTAGGTCTGCATCTGCAGAAGCTAGTTCTTCTCTGATCTGACCGCGTCAGATAAGATCTTCTGACATCGGGATCTTGTTTTTGAGAAGGTCTTCGTCTTTGAGCTGCTAAGCGTCTCTGCTGTATCTTCAGCGGCTTGGACTCTGCTGTGTCTTGACTTCTAAGCTGTGTCTTAGACCTGTGCTGTATCATCAACCTGAGCTGTATCTTCAACCTGAGCTGTGTCACTGACCTGAGCTGTATTTTTAGACCTGAGCTGTGTTAACGACACTAAGCTGGGTCTTTTACACTGAGCTGGGTCTTTGACACTAAGCTGGGTTTCCGTCACTGAGCTGGGTCTTGATACTGCAAGATCTTTGACTCTGCTTGGTTTTGCTCTGCTGAGTCTGCTCTGCTGAGTTCTTAAGTTGTCTGCTTAGCTGTGTCTTCTGCTGTCTTCAGCGAATCTACCTGTAAACTAAGAAACTCTATAAGCTCAAACAGGTGAGCTGAAAAACGCTTAGGCTTGTGCGATCATCTACTCGGTTGGGGTCAGCTGGGTTTTGGTATCCAATCAAAACTCTATTAATTTTCCCAACAATTTCCGCCTTTTTGATGATGCCAAAACCTAACTGAGAAAAACAATTTACTTCCCCCTTAACAAGAAAACGGGTTTTGAAAAGTTTAAACGTACACAGCAGGTATATTAAATTCAGAGTTCAGTGCCTGGACAAAGAGTTATTGTCATCAGGATGAGCTTGAGAGCAAAAAGGAATTTTTCATTAATAAGAGATAATATTACAATTTTCTAATTTTACAAAAATTCAAACGACAAAAATTCCCAGATGACTGGGTCTTCAACTCTGCTGCTTCATTTGTTCATCAATCTGATGGTCAGTCTTGAGACCATATCTGTTGAAGATGAACTCTTCCAGCTCCTTCCATTCAGCTTGATTTTTCGATTTTGAAATTTCTCTTTCTCCAGCCCAGTGATTAATTTCTTTGATGATTTGGGCCTTGTCAGGAAGGTTCGTTCCAGCTAGAGATGGAGGCTTTAACTGTTTGACTTTTGGAGCCTTCAGCTGGATGTTGTTACTCTTGGCATATAGGGCAATTGATCTTGCCATCATTGGATCTGTCTCATGAAGTTCGAGGAAATAATCCTGGAAAGCAGTTTCTGGATCCATGCCTTTGAATTGATTCAAGTAGTAGAATTCTTTGATGAATTCTGATTTGCAACTTTCCCAGTTTTCATTGAAATCGTCTGGGTTCTTCTTGTCGGCTGAGGCTGGTTGGATTTGTTTCTTCTTAGCTTGCCTGTAGCTCTGTCTTTTCTTCTTCTGCTTTTTCTCAGCAGGCTTGAGCGACTCAGCTTTCCTCTTGATAATTTTATCCAGCTCTTGCATTTCTTTTCTTTGCTCGTTGTGGAAGTTACACAGCCAGTGATAGTCTTTGTATTCTTCAGGCTTGTGTCCACAGGCTTTGGCAAGAGCAACCATCTTCTCTCTCCATGTCTCTTTGACTGCTTTGGCTGGTGCAGATGGCTCTGTCTCTTCTTCATCCAGCTCTTTGGCAAAATCGTCGATTTCCCTCTAAATTTGCTGCACAGGTCCCCCCTTAGCTGCAGCTTCCCTCTCCATTGTTTTTCCAGCTTCACTCTTATCTTCCCCCTTTTTGGCATTATCAACAAGGGAGGCAGAGAGGTTGGCAACTGTTGCGCTGAGCTTGGAAAGAATACCTTCAACATCAGCGATCTTGGCTGAGTTGTCAGCTGTGACGAGGTTCAGCTGGGCATTGCTGCTGCTTCCAGCTCTGAACTGAGCATCCAGATCTTTGTACAAATTGAAGAGTTGGTGGATGTCAGCGCTGTTGGAGAGAGTGGTCTTTTTGAGAGCTTCCAGTTGGCTTGAAAGATTTGCGATGTCGTCGACCAGTGGAGCTTGAAGTCTTGTCACTATCTCAGGAGCTCTCTTCTCTAGATGGTTTGATTGATCAATTCGTTGTGAAACGAGAGACTGTCTGAGATCTTGACTGGTGCTTTCTTGAAGATTTTGTGCAAAATTATGGACTTCATCGATTGTCCGCTGTTGTTCTCGAACTTGACAGTCGAGAGCTGAGAATCACATGATGACGTCGACTTGATACTTCAGTCTGTCCTGAAAGAGAATTTCTTCAACCTCTTTGGATATTGCTTCTTTCATGGCGGTTGAGAGCTCGACAGCTGAGTCCGTTTAAGTTGCAAAATCAACATGACTGGGTTTGTCTGCCTCGAACTCGACCAGTGAGCGAGTGTCATCGGCAATTGGACTTTGTGGGGCAGCTTCGGTAGGCTCAACTGTTGCATTAGTTGGCTCTTCTTCAATTATCATTGCCTCAGCTGTGTCGGCAGGGATAGCTTCCTTGGCAAGTTCAGCTGCAACTTCTTTGGATTTGACAGCTCCAGAAGATGTCTCCCATCCTGCTGCTATAAGAAGCTTATTGGCAGATTCCCAGATTTCAGCTGGGTGCGGCTTGGGGTACAGCTGAGATACTTCAATTATACCTCTGATGAGATCATTTTGATGTAAGTAAGCATCTTCCAGACTTCCAAAGCCAAACGTGTGCTGGAGGCATGCTTCATCCGTCTTCAATTTCTCATACGAGAAGGTCTCGATCAGCTGCTCATTCTGGTACCATGTCGCCATCTTGGTGGCCAGATAGAATTTGAGATCTGCAACTTTGACGAGGGCAATTGGTAGGTGCGTCAAGATAGGATACTGAGTTAGAACACTCTTGATCCCTGCGATGCGTAGCTCCTTGTACATAGCTTCCATGAAGGCTGAGCCAGAAGAGTTGAATGATGTAGAAGCAGTAGAATCACTCTCTTCTGATTCTGTGGAGATTTGATCTTTGGGTGAGGGTTGTTTTGGGGTTGAGCTGGGATTAGAGGGTTCAGCTTGGGTGTCAGCTGGCTGTGAAGAAGCTTCAGCCAGTTGAGTATCTGCCTGCTCTTTTACAGGAGATGGCTCTTTGGATGGAGAGCTGTGAGGCGGTGACAGCTGGGGTGAGCTGGGAAGAGTTGTCTGACTCTTTGAAATGTCCAGCTCGTCCTCTGAACTAGATGATGAATTATCATTCAATCCCATATCAGCCAAGACATTTGATCCGTATTGATTGAAGGCCGACACTGGCTGTGGAGAGAGAATCACCATTGTTTGATTTGGAGTTTCTTCAGAGGAAGGTTTTGCCTTTGTTGGTGGAATGACAGCTGTCTTCTTTTTCTTCTCAGCTGGACCTCCAGCTGGTTTGCGGTCAGCTGTCTTCCTTTTTCTCTGAATCTTCTTAGCTGGGACATCTGTCTTTGTTTCTTCCAGCTGCTTCCTGCCTTTGCTCACAGCAGGCTGTTTCTTCAGAAGATCGTTGATTTGACTTATTCTCTGGAAGAGAATCTTTGTTTCTGGAAACGGTTCTGAATCGGCCCACTTTACTGTGTGCCCTTTCACAGCTTGCTCTATCAAGAAAGAAATCTTAGAACATAGATACAGTGGCTCTGAAGTTGAATACGTCGTCCTGGTGGAGTTGAACTTTATCTTCTCTGACTCCTTGACCAGTCGGTTGAGTAAGAAATGAAACCAGTTGACGTTTGCGCCTTTGATCATGGCAATCATCGGCTTGAGCTTTGGAATACTTATCTCTCCTTGAGATCCAGCTATCCCTAAGATGCATTTTTGCGTGATATCCAGCAGCAGCCTGTACTTTGTCTTGAGAAGGAGCTTTGACATGCTCGCTCTGTACGGCTCTGGGGTGATAAGCATCTCTCGGCTAAGGAATTCATCCACTTCTTCATGGCTGTAATCGTCTGGGATGAATTCTCCTTCTCTGGGTAGGTTGAACACCTTTCGTAGCATCTTGTTGAGCTTGATATTGACGGTTGCTGTATCAAACTTTCCGTCTTCGCCTTTGACGATCATGTCAAATGAAGATGAGTAGAAGCCGTCTTCATCAATGATGTTGAGGTAGAAAAGTGCGGCATCTCTCTTTAGCAAGAGCTTGGGCATGGAGGTTGCCCACAGCAAGAGACCGGAGTCTGCAACTAGATCCACCATCTCTTTTAACTCTGAAACTGGAAGGTTGGCGATGGAAAGACAACTTTCAAATGATAATTTTGTCATCAGAACTTCGAACTGGTTCATCCCTGCGGTTGATTTCTTGAGAGCCATCTCTGCAATCTATTGATTTTGATCGAGCGAGGAATTTGCAGAGGATAGATAGATGACTTGAAGATTTGAAATTCGCAGAGATAAAGATGGAAGAATTCTCCGTATCTTTTCCATGTATATCAACTACCATAATTGATCATCGGATGAGATTTAGACAGCTGGTATTCTGATCAACGGCTGGGAGAGATTCACTCATAACATTCTGACGTGTTTACGGCGAGTGTATTACAACCGCGTGTGAGGTAGTTCAAACGCTTGACATTCTGCCTCGATTCTGCTGTGCTTCAGTACTCAGCAGTCTTTATAATTAATGCGATAGGAATGGAAACTTATCAAGCAATTTAACTAAGGAACATATGTCCGCTTAACATTGAAATTCAAAATAATTGGACTTAAATAGTATATTCCTTAGAAAAATAAATGCATGATACATTCCTGTCAGCTTGGACCAAAAAGTCAGCTGATGTCGCGGATGTCTTTTCTTTTGCTTGACTGAGTTTCTTCCTTCAGCTGAGTAAATCTTCTGCTTTGGGATCCAGCTGGGTTTGATTCCCCCTGACTTGATAAATTTATCTTGAAATCCTTGGGGTTCCTGCTGAGTTAGTCCAGCTGTGTCTGATTTCTTCTTGATGACACACGGGGATCCAGCTGAGTATTTCCTACTGGATGCTTTTCTTGATGATTCTGCTGGACTTATGATGAGACCAATTGATGAAATCCAATTGTTGGTGAATCTGCTGAACTGAGTTCTCCCTCAGTTAGATTCTTCTTCTGGATTCTGCGATCTACGTTTGATCCAGCTTTGTTTGATATCCAGAGGATGACATTTGATAGTTCAGCTGGATTTTTCTCTTGATTCTCCACTTGAATCTTCTACTGGATTGACTTAGCCCTCAGCTGATATCACAGCTGTGTCGATTTCCAGCTCGGTGGAGTTCCCCCTGAATTTGATAGTAGGTGGCTGTCTTTTCTCAGCTGATTCCTACTTCACTTGAGCCAGTGATTTTCTCAACAATTACGTTCATCTGTCAACTTGATCTCCGATCTTGAGAAGACAGTCAGCTGTTCTATGATCAGCTGAGTTCACTGCTGCTTTGCGGAGTAGAGTCTTCGATTTCCTGTTCTTTGCATTGCATTCCTGTGCATTGAACTTATCAGGAAAACCGTTGTCACAACAATTGGCTGGGACCAGTACGCTTGACACAATCTTTGATGAGCTTTGAGGTGAGTCATGAGCTTTGATCATCAGCTGTCCTTCTTTCTTAGTACGCTTGATGACATCCTCAATTGCGTCTGTCCCCCCTTGACCTGTTATCACTCCTTCGGCACCCAGTTGTGATTGGGTCCGGCTTTGTTGCTGAGGGTTCCATTGAAAACCCAGAATTGTCCTTATCTTTTGTGAGTGATACTTCTGATTGGTCCTTGAAAGGGTCCATTCTTCTTTGGACCTTGTTGACTCCATTTTGATTAGGTCCAATTTATAGCTGGAGTCTGTCAGCTTGATACCTAGCTTGATATCCCGTCTACTGGAATCTTGATGTGAAGCTCGGTTGATTTTTCAGTTTTATAACCAGCTGAGATCCTTCTCAGCTGTCTTTTAGTTGACCTTGATATCTGTGTTGGATGACATTCTGTCTTTAACTGATTCCAGTCAGCTGGATTTGTCTGCCGCTTTTGAGCTTTGTGTCCAGCTGAGATCCGCTGCTTCTCTTGGTCTTTGAGTTGCCGATCAGTTTTATTTTCTGATTCGGACTGAGTTTGGAGAGCTGGCTTGATTGAGTACGACCTCTTTGATACCTCGATGGTTAGGTTCCAGCTGTGTAAGCATTGCCTGGAGCCATTCTTTGATTTGATACAGCTTAGGCCATCTTCAAGCTCCTGACCATTCAGTCTTCTGCTTGACTTTATGAGTTTATGATGATGGATCCGTTAAAGATAACATCCCACATCATATCGTGAAGAGCACTCAGAAAGCTGTTGAGTTGGAACTTCCAGATCTGATAATCATCGACATAGAATGTCGGATGTTTCCTGCACAAGGAAGATTCCACGATAGTATGCAATATAATGATTTTAAAAAAATGAAGCTTTGAAGGATCTGTTCAGGTGACCATTATCAGCAATGAAATGCTGACTTGACAGATACAGTGATCTTTTGAACCACTGCTCTGATACCAATTGTTGGTCCCAAGACGGATACCTTGGTGTAGAGAGGGGGGTGAATACACCAAGGTTTAAAAACTTTTCCAAGTTAAAACTCTTTTCAGAGAGCTGGCTGTGTTCGATCCAGCTGGATAGCAGCTTGATCGACACAGCTGACTGTGTGTGTGTGCGCGGAATGTGGTGGATTTGGAAAGTCCGTCTGTTGCTTCAAATATATTGCAAAGCTCTGTTTCACTTTTCAGTTAGTCAGTTTATGCAGATTGAAATGTATGTTCATGAAGGTTAGTAACATGCATAAAACAAAGCGATAAATAACAGAGCATTTTTAACGTGGTTCGGAGTAACCCCTCCTACGTCCACGACCAGATTCACTGGTAATTTACTACCACTTGGTTTTCAAGTACCAAGCAACTTCACAACTCTAACCTGAGCTGTGTTCCAACAGTTTGCGGGTACTGTCAAGCCTACACCTTCAGTTTCCGGCACCGAAGAACCTAACCACTCGAATTACACGCTTCGAGCAAGCGTACCTTTACCTAACCTTTCTGGGTTTGGGTTTGGGTATGGTTTTCCAACTATGAACGAGTTCTTACAATGAAGAACAATGAGTATGATGAACTCGTTCAAACTAGGCTTAAGATATTTATTCTGGTCTATTCTGCCTATGACTGAATATGTGAACAACTAAGAACACAGCTGACTGGCTGGGTGTTCTTGAAAGATTTGGCTTTGAAGATCGTTGTTCATTGTTCTGTTTTCTTCTATTTCTTCAGTCGTCTTGCCAGCATCTTCTTCGATGGTGGAGGAGAGATATATATAGGTGGAGATTCAAACTAGCCGTTGGAAGAGAGCCGTTTGAATCTTACCTACTCTTGTTGACTTCTGTTCTTTACCTATGAAGTAGGTCTGCATCTGCAGAAGCTAGTTCTTCTCTGATCTGACCGCGTCAGATAAGATCTTCTGACATCGGGATCTTGTTTTTGAGAAGGTCTTCGTCTTTGAGCTGCTAAGCGTCTCTGCTGTATCTTCAGCGGCTTGGACTCTGCTGTGTCTTGACTTCTAAGCTGTGTCTTAGACCTGTGCTGTATCATCAACCTGAGCTGTATCTTCAACCTGAGCTGTGTCACTGACCTGAGCTGTATTTTTAGACCTGAGCTGTGTTAACGACACTAAGCTGGGTCTTTGACACTAAGCTGGGTTTCCGTCACTGAGCTGGGTCTTGATACTGCAAGATCTTTGACTCTGCTTGGTCTTGCTCTGTTGAGTCTGCTCTGCTGAGTTCTTAAGCTGTCTGCTTAGCTGTGTCTTCAGCGAATCTACCTGTAAACTAAGAAACTCTATAAGCTCAAACAGGTGAGCTGAAAAATGCTTAGGCTTGTGCGATTATCTACTCGGTTGGGGTCAGCTGGATTTTGGTATCCAATCAAAACTCTATTAATTTTCCCAACAAAGGTCCAAAGAAGGAATGGATACATTCAAGGACCAACTAGAAGTATCACTCACAATCGATAAAGACAAATCTGGGTTTTCAACGGAACCCTCAGCAACAAAGCCGGACCCAATCACAACTGGGTTCCGAAGGAGTGATAACAGGTCGAGGGACAGACGCAACTAAGGATGTCACCAAGCTTGCTGTAAAGACAGCGGATGATCAAAGCTCATAATTCACCTCAAAGCTCTTCAAAGATTATGTCAAGCGTATTGGTCCCAGCCAATTGTTGTGAACGGTTTTTCTGGTGAGATCAACGAGTATGGATGCAATGCAAAGAACATGAAATCGAATATCATTACCCGCAAAGCAGCGGTGAACTCAGCTGGTCATAGAACAGCTGACATCATCAAAGAAATGAACCAGTAATGAAATTCCGATCAACTCAAGTAAGAAGCAGCTAAGAAAAGACAGCCACCTTCTATCTAAGGCAGAAAGGGAACTCAGCTGAAGAAGAATAAAGATAATCTCCAGAAACTCAGCTGAGAAGATATTTCAATCAAGCAAAAGAGAAGACCACCGTGATATCAGCTGGATACTTTGTCCAAGTTGACCGGTTTGTGTCTCATGCATTTATTTCTCTAAGGAATATACTATTTAAGTCCAATTATTCTGAATTCCTATTTTAAGCGGACATATGTTCCTTAGTTAAATTGCTTGATAAGTTTCCTTTCCCATCGCATTAATTATAAAGACTGCTGAGTACTGAAGTACGGTAGGATCGAGGCAGAATGTCAAGCGTTTGAACTGCCTCACGAGCGGTTGTAATACACTCGCCGTAAACACGTTAGAACGTGATGAGTGAATCTCTCCCAGCCGTTGAACAGAATACCAGCTGTCTCAATCTCAACAGATGATCCTTTATGGCAGTTGATATACATGGAAAAGATACGGAGGATTCTTCCATCTTTATCTCTGGGAATTTCAAATCTTCAAATCATCTGTCAATTTTCTGCAAATTCCTCGCTCGATCAAAATCAACAGTCTACAGTAATGGTACCCAAGAAATCAACTGCATGGATGAACCAGTTCGAAGTTCTTATGACAAAGTTGTCATTTGAAAGTTGTCTTTCCACCGCTAACCTTCAAGTTTCTGAACTCAAAGAGATGGTAGATCTCGTAATAGACACCGGTCTCTTACTGTGGGCAACCTCCATGCCCAAGCTCATGCTGAAGAGAGATGCCGCTCTATTCCATCTCAACATCATTGACGAAGAAGGTTTTTACTCATCTTCATTCGATGTGACTGTCAAGGGCGATGACGGAAAATTTGACTCAGCAACCGTCAACATCAAACTTAACAAGATGCTACGAAAGGTGTTCAACCTACCCAGAGAAGGAGGATTCATCCCAGACGATTACAGCCGTGAAGAAGTGGATGAATTCCTCAGTAAAGAGATGCTTATCTCCCCAGAGCCGTACAGTGCAACCATGTCAAAGCTCCTACTTAAGCCAAAGTACAGGTTGCTGCTGGATATCACGCAAAAGTGCATTTTAGGGATAGCTGGATCTCAAGGAAAGATCAGTATTCTAAAGCTCAAGCCGATGATTTCCATGATCAAAGGCGCAAACGTCAACTGGTTTGATTTCTTACTCAACAGATTAGTCAATGAGTCAGAGAAGATCAAGTTTGACTCCACCAGAACGATGTACTCAACCTCAGAGCCCCTGTATCTATGCTCCAAGATTTCGTTCTTAATAGAACAAGCTGTGAAAGGATACACAGTAAAGTGGACTGAATCAGATCCGTTTCCAGAAACGAAGATTCTCTTCCAGAGAATGAGTCAAATCAATGATCTCCTAAGGAAACAGCCTGCTGTGAGCAAAGGCAAGAAGCAGCTGGAAGAATCAGAGGCAGATATTCCAGCAGAGAAAAAGAAAGGCAGCTGACCCCAAACCAGCTGAAGGTCCAGCTGAGAATAAAAAGAAAACGGATGTCATTCCACCATCTGAGGCGAGACATTCTTCTGAAGAAACTCCTAGTCGAGCAATAGTGATTCTCTCCCCACAGCCAGTATCAGCCTTCAATCAATTCGGATCAAACATCTTGGCTGATATGGGATTGAATGATGAATCATCATCCAGTTCAGAGGACAAGCTGGACAATCCAAAGAGTCAGACAACTCTTCCCAGCTCACCCCAGCCCTCACCGCTTCACAACTCTCCGTCCAAACAGCCTTCTCCTCCACCCATCTCTCCAACAAAAGATTTATCTCCTGTAAATGTACATGAAGAGATTCAACTGGCTGAAGCTCCTTCACAGCCAGCTGATAACCAAACTGAACCCTCTTCTACCAATCAAATCTCCACAGAATAAGAGGAAAGTGACTCTACTGCTTATCCATCACTCAACTCCTCTGGCTCAGCCTTCATGGAAGTTATGTACGAGGAGCTACGCATCGCAGGGATCAAGAGTGTTCTAACTCAGTATCCCATCTTGGCGTACCTGCCAATCGCCCTCGTCAAAGTTGGAGTCCTCAAATTCTATCTGGCCACCAAGATGGCAACGTGGTACCAGAATGAGCAGCTGATCGAGACCTTCTCCTACGAGAAATTGAAAACGGATGAAGCACGCCTCCAGTACACTTTTGGCTTTGGAAGTCTGGAAGATGCTTACTTACATCAAGATGATCTCATCAGAGGTATTATTGAAGTATCTCAGCAATACCCCAAGCCGCACCCAGTTGAATTCTGGGAATCAGCCAACACAATTCTAACAGCAGCGGGATGGGAGACATCTTCTGGAACTGTCATATCCAAAGAAGTCGCAGCTGAAATTACCAAGGAAGCTGTACCAGATAACACAGCTGAGGTAATAATCATTGAAGAACCTGCTGATGAAACAGCTGAACCAGAGACAGCAGCCCCACCAAGTCCAAAGGCCTATGACACTCGCTCGCTGGTCGAGTTCGAGGCAAACAAACCCAGTCATGTTGATTCTGCAACTCAAACAGACTCAGCTGTCGAGCTTTCAACCGCCATGAAGGAAGCAATATCTAAAGAGGTTGAAGAAATTTTTTTTCAGGACAGGTTGAAGTCTCAAGTAGATGTCATTACGCGATTCACAGCTCTAGACTGTCAAGTTAGAGAGCAACAGCGGACAATTGATGAAGTCCATAAATTTGCTCAAGATTTACAAGAAAGTACAAGTCTAGATCTCAAGCGATTGTCTCTCAAAGCATTGATCAATCACACCTTCTAGAAAAGAGACATCAAGCTCCACTGGTCGACGACATAGCAAATATTTCAAGCCAGCTGAAAGCTCTCAAAAAGTCCACTCTCTCCAACAGCTCTGACATCCGCCAACTCTTCAACTTATATAAAGATCTGGATGCTCAGTTCAGAACTGGAAACAACAGCACTGCTCAGCTGAACTTTGCCACAGCTGACAACTCAACCAAGATCGCTGATGTTGAAGCCGCTCTCGCCAAGCTCAAAGCAACAGTCACTAACCTCTCTGTCTCCCTTGTTGATAATGCCAAAAATGGGGAAGATAAGAATGAAGCTGGAAAAACAATGGAGAGGGAAGCTGCAGCTAAGGGGGAACCTGTGCAGCCTTTTTAATCGGAAATCGACGATTTCGCCAAAGAGCGGGATGACGAAGAGCCAGAGCCAACTACAGCAGCCAGACCAGTCAAAGAGACGTGGAGAGAGAAGATGATTGCTCTTGCCAAAGCCTGTGAACATAAGCCAAAAGAATACAAGGACTATCACTGGCTGTGTAACTTCCACAATGAGCAAAGAAGAGAAATGCAAGAGCTGAATAAGATTATCAAGAAGAAAGCTGATTCGCTCAAGCCTGCTGAGAAAAAGCAAAAGAAGAAAAGGCAGAGCTACAGGCAAGCTAGGAAGAATCAAGTCCAAGCAGCCTCAACTGACAAGAAGAACCCAGATGATATCAATAAAAACTGGGAACGATGCAAATCAGAATTCATCAAAGAATTCTACTACTTGAATTAGTACAAAGGCATGGATCCAGAAACTGCGTTCCAAGATTATCTCCTCGAACTTCATGAGACATATCCAATGATGGCAAGATCAATTGCCCTATATGTCAAGAGAAACAACATCCAGCTAAAGGCTCCAAAAGTCAAACAATTGAAGCCTCCATCTCTAGCTGGAACGAACCTTCCCGACAAGGCCCAGATTATCAAAGAAGTTCTTCACTGGGCTGGCGAAAGAGGAATTTCCAAATCAAAGAATCAAGCAGAATGGAAGGAACTGGAAGAGTTAATCTTCAACAGATATGGTCTCAAGACTGACCATCAAATTGATGAGCAAAGGAAGCAGCTCAGTTGAAGACCCAGCCATCTGGGAATTTTGTCTTTTGAATTTCTGTAATTGAAAAATTGTAAAATATCCTTTATTAATGAAAAGCTCGTTTTTATCTCAAGCTCACCCTGATGACAATAACTCTTTGTCCAGGCACTGAACTCTGAATTTGATTTTCCTGCTGTGAATGTTTAAACTTTTGAAAACCCGTTTTTTGTTAAGGGAAAGTAAATTGTTTTTCTCAATTAGGTTTTGGCATCATCAAAAAGGGAGAAATTATTGGGAAAATTAATAGAGTTTTGATTTGATACCAAAACCCAGCTGACCCCAACCGAGTAGATGATTGCTCAAGCCTAAGCGTTTTTCAGCTCACCTGTTTGAGATTATAGAGTTTCTTAGTTTACAGGTAGCAGTTGAAGATAGCAGAAGACATTGCAGAAGATACAATGAAGCGGACACAACTAAGCAGACAACTTTAAAGAATTCAGCAGAGCAGACTCAGTTAAGCAGACCAAGCAGAGTCAAAAGATCCTGAAGTATCAAGACCCAGCTCAGTGACGGATACCCAGCTCAGTGTAAAAGACCCAGCTTTGTGTCAATGACACAGCTCAGGTCTAAGACACAGCTCAGGTCAGTGATACAGCTCAGGTTGAAGACACAGCTCAGGACGATGATACAGCACAGGTCTAAAACACAGCTCAGAGTCAAGACGCAGCAGAGTCCAAGCCGCTGAAGACACAGCAGAGAAGCTTAGCAGCTCGAAGACGAAGACCTTCTCCAAGACAAGATCCCGATGTCAGAAGATCTTATCTGACGCATTCAATTCAAAGAAGAACTAGCCTCTGCGGATGCAGACCTACTTCGTAGGTTAAAGGCCAGAAGTCAATGAGAGTAGGTCAGATTCAAACGGCTCTCTTCCAACGGCTAGTTTGAATCTCCACCTATATATATCTCCTCACCATTAAAGGTTAAAAAAAAGGGGGTGAGACTAGAGAGACGACTGAAGAAATAAAAGAGCAAACAGAAAAATGAACAACGATCTTCCAAGCCAAATCTTTCAAGAACACCCAGCCAGTCAGCTGTGTTCTTAGTTGTTCACATATTCAGTCTTAGGCAGAATAGATCAGAATAGAAATATCTTAAGCCTAGTTTGAACGAGTTCATCTTACTCCTTGTTCTTCATTGTAAGAACTCGTTCATAGTTGGAAAACCCATACCCAAACCCAAACCCAGAAAGGTTAGGTAAAAGGTACGCTTGCTCGAAGCGTGTAATTCGAGTGGTTAGGTTCTTCAGTACCCGGAAACTGAAGGTGTAGGCTTGACGATTGCCCATGGCTGTTGGAACACAGCTCGGGTTAGAGTTGTGAAGTTGCTTGGTACTTGGAAACCAAGTGGTAGTGAATTACCAATGAATCTGATCGTGGACGTAGGAGATGTTACTCCGAACCACGTTAAAATTGCTTTGTTCTTTATCGCTTTATTTTATGCATGTTATTAACCCCTCATGAGCATACATTTCAAGCTGCATAAACTGAGTAACCGAAAAGTGAAACAGAGCTTTGCAATATAATTTGAAGCAACAGACGGACTTACCAAACCCACCAACTTCCGCACACACTCTCACAGCCAGCTGTGTCACTCAAGCTGTCATCCAGCTGAGTCGAACACAGCAGGCTCTCTCAAAAGAGTTTTAACTTGGAAAAGTTTTGAAACCTTGGTGTATTCACCCCCCCTCTACACCAAAGTATCCGTCTTGGAACCAACAGCATGGTTCAGTGCAGAGAAACTCTGATATGTATGAAAGTAGTGCAAGGTTTAAGGTGGAGTCTTGTGACCAACTGGATCAGATTTTAGGAGGTGATCATGTAGGGGATTATGATCTAAATTCTGGAAAGAAGTCTGAGTTGAGAGAGTTGGTTCATAGCAGAGATGTTATGTCAGTTTTGGGCATGGAGAAGAAGTCTCATGGTGCTATAGATTCTAGCCTTGATGCTACTGGATGCAAGATGGAGTTTGGATGTTTACAAATTTTAAATTTGATGGATTTGGAGCAGCAACAGTGGTATGTAGCTGTGAAGAAAGAGATTGAGTCTCTTGAAGAGGCTGGAGTTTGGTCATTGATATCTCATCCTCAGGCTGATAATCTTGTGAGAAGCAGGTGGAGCTACAAGAACAAAGTTGAGGAATGAAAATGGCAGCATGTTAGTTGCAAAATAAGGCTAAGAGCTCACGGTTTAATGCAGGAGAAAGGTGAGGTTTCTTCTGGGAGTGAGAATCATGTTGCAGGAGATGAAATGATGGGTGCTAGCAAGAGTTTTGCTTATGTGCAAAGGCAACTCGAGCTAGTGCATGAGTTGTCTTAAGTAATCGAGGCATTAAAGCCCTGTGATGGGGCTGAGGTGGAGGAATGTTTTTCTGGTTTTATTTGCTATTTCAGTTTGTCATCAAGGTGGAGATTGTTGAATTAAGTGATTCCAAACTTCACAGGTTTGTATCTGAATGCATGAAGGTAATTAGCTTTGGGGTTAAGTTGCAAATACAAGAAGATCAAAGGAGTTAGTTGCAAGATGCATGTATATTCTTCTCATGGGCTGATCTGAGCCGTTCATCTTCGACGGCTAGGATTTAGATCTGTTTGTGTGTTGTAGCTGGTATAAAGCAATTAGTTCATTCTTTTTTTTTAATATCATTACAAATGTTAATACTCACACACCCCACCTAGGGTTTTTTTTTGTGGCCGAGAGTACTCGAACCTCTGACCTATTGGTCAACAGGCAACCACTCCACCACTAAGCCATCCCCACTGGGACCAGTTCATTCTTTTAGTAGCAGTTTTCAGTCTTGATTTGTTACAGAGAAGAGAGATAGAGATCGAGAGAGAGAAGAGAAAGCGAGCTGAGAGTTGTGAGCTGTGAGTTTCTTCTTGTTGTATATTTTTTATTGGAATCTGTCTCCGGCGTTTTCTCCGGTTGACTGAGATAGCAATAATAAAGAGCTGCTAACCTCCCGTGGACGTAGATCGAAAGATCGAACCACGTAAAATCTTTGAGTCGTTTTTCTCGTTCGTGTGTGTATACGTTTCTGGAATTTTGGTTGTTCGTTGCTGAGATTCTTAACAATACCACATCTCCAATCTGTAGGAGATACGTATAGTAATTAAGCATATCATTGCTATCTATATTAGAGAGTGTAAAAGGAAAGGACAAGGAAGATAAGAGGAGTAATATATAGCATAAAAGATCAAATAAAAGTAGAGTTAAATATATGAGTACTAGCTATTTCAGGACACTTATATTTGGGGACAGAGGGAGTAAAAGTTAATTCCCATCGGAAGTCGGAACGATGCAACAAGCATTAATACACTTAAAGGAAATGAGTTGCTTCAAATTTACTTGAGTATATTAGTACAATCATCAACAGATAATACCAAATTAGCCTACACAGGTGATTATTTCCAACCAAATAAACATCGGAAATACGTACCGCCTTCAGCAGCTGACTCGAGCGGAGCTCTGGCGGCATCACTTTCCTCTTATAAGTGTGTGTGTGTATGTGTGTTTTTTTTTTTTTCAGAAATTTTGCTCTCTTGCTTAAGTGTTGAAACTATCACAAATCGCGCAATCGTTGTAGTCTTTTCCGCAAATCTTACCCCCTTGCCGACGTACACGAAATTATCGATCTCCGCCGTGGGAGACGGAGGGTGCACCATGCGGCGGCGGCAAGGGGAGTGGGTGACTATTTCGACGGTTTTATTGGGTATTACAATTTTGAATTGAAAGTGTCATTGAACTAGGGGTGTAATCGAGAGTCGAATAGTGTCTTGCTCAAGATTGACTCGTTTGGCTAAACGAGCTTCTCATTTAATTATCGAACGGGCTTTTGTCAAGTCGAGCCTAAACGAGTTTTTAAAATTTAGTCTTTCATTTAAAATATTAGTTACTTTTTCATAAATATAAGTTATTTTATTCACAATAATATAATATATTTACTATTTTCTTGTAAATAAATAAATTAAATAGATAATTAATCCAAATATTACTAATTATTGTATAAAATATAAGATAGCTAACTAATAATCTTGTATTTTTAAGATAAATCACTTAACGAGCTTGCTCATGAGCTAACGAGCCGAGTACCGTCATGCTCAAGCTTGACTCGTTTATCTAAATAAGCTTCTCAATTAATTATCGAACGAACTTTTATCGAGTCGAAAGCCGAATAGCTCGCGAGTAGCTTGACTCGTTTATCTAAACGAGCTTCTCAATTAATTATCGAACGAGCTTTTATCGAGTCGAACACGGAATAGCTCGTGAATAGCTTGACTTGTCTACATTGAACCAAATAAACGGATATGATGCTGTCAGATTTGAATTATTTTCTTAGGATAATCCTATCTTAATTGTCATTTGGTATTTTAAGAACTAATTCAAAAATCCTTTCAAAAAAAAGTTAAAAGAATACTGAATAATTTTTTATTTTAGAAAAATTGTCATTTTTCTTCTATATAATTGTTACTTTTTATCAAACCATACTGTAAGGCCAACCGTACTTAATCTTTGTGAAAAGTCGATTGTGCAAAAATTATTGCTTTTACCAATAGAAAATTATATATTTAATTACTTTCATTTAAACAATTATAATTTTTATGTCAGCGTTGATATCTAATTTGAAATAATAGTCACAAGTTAAAATAGCAAGTTCACCTGCAAGGATCTTGATAATGGACATTGGTCAAGCGAACATGGACAAGTTTTTTCAATAATATTGATTGATATTAACATATATAGGCGAATACAATCTCAATTTGATTTCTTACTATAATAGACAATTTATCACGAACACATTGTGCAAATCATGTACATCCAATATAAAAATTTGCTATCTATTCTTCTCATACACTCATAAATCATAACGTTACTAATCCCTGCTACTTAACAGAGAAAAAAAGAGAGAGAAACGTTACTTTCTTATTTTCTTATTTCTTCACATTTGAAGAAAAGAGTAAGGCCATTGATACATTAATTATATGAAATTTTTTATTCTTCTGTGAGTGGCTAACCACCAACCTGTGGCAAATTTAGAAATTCGTGTGAAATTGGAGTTTCAGTATTTTATGACATAATTTAAATTCTTGCGGAGAAGAATTTGATTGTCCTATTCTATGTTTCTTCTTTTAATGGACATTATGAATTTGCATCACTAATCATATTCCATGATTTGACTTTATTTTCTACACAGTAAAAATGCCAAGAAAAATTATGTTGGATGTATGTATCTTTTATATTTAATTACATGCTACATTTGTTTGGTCATTTGATTGATTTGATCAGAAATCTTAATCTATTTTTCTTTTAATTTCGGAAATCTATAGCAATTTCAGTGTATCTAATAGTCATTTTTTTTTTGCAGACACCTCTATATCGTATGCTGTATACTAGATTTTGCAGGCACCTCTAATGTATGTTGTATATTAAACATTCCTAGTTAGTTTGTTGGTGACTTTTGTTTTTTTATGAGGAGGGTAACTGTTTTAGAAAAAAAGATGAGGCGAGCATTACAAGTATCATTACTAGTGTTATCGGCTGTAGTTTGGTACAACATCACAATGAAAGTGATGCATAATCAAAACACGAGTCTAAGAAAATGGAGTACATCTCCATCACATGATGGTGGTCAGATCGATCCTGTGATGGGGATGCCGGAGAGAAGAAAGAAAGCGAAGAATGTGGTAAGGGTAGCTTTCCATGTGGCGATGACAGCTGAAGACTCACCTTACAGCAAATGGCAGAGTCGAATTATGTATTATTGGTATAAGAAGAAGAAGGATCTGCCCGGATCGGAGATGGGAAAATTCACCAGAATTCTGCATTCAGGAAATCCCGACAACCTCATGGATGAGATTCCTACATTCTTGGTGGATCCTCTTCCCAAAGGTCTCGATCGGGTTAGAACATTGTACCTTCTTGCTGCATTTGAGACTTTGCTTTAGCTCACCTGACTTACTAACTAATTTTGAGATGCTGCATTTAGGGATATATTGTTTTGAATAGGCCTTGGGCGATCGTGCAGTGGTTGGACAAGGCAACCATTCAAGAAGAGTGAGCTTACTTTCTCTCCACGCCAAATTAAGGACTATTTTTTAGATTCTCTATCTCTTTCACCATTTCCATTTTTTTTTACTTGTTTATCATTTTTTTTACTTAAAATTTAATAACTTTTTTGTAATAAAGATTATTAAATCGATGAATTTAATAACGAGACACGTTACATAAAAAATGTAGGGTAGAGCATGCGAAGTGTCTTTGAGCATGACTTTCTTTCAATTTTGTTATATATGCTGCAGATACGTAATGATGGCAGAACCTGATCACATTTTCTTAAATCCTCTGCCAAACTTAGTGTACCTAGAATACCCCGCAGCATTCTCATTTTTCTATATCCAACCTCTCAAACATGAGAATATCATAAGGAGATTTTTCCCGGAGAAATTTGGTCCAGTCACAAACGTTGACCCCATTGGCAACTCCCCAGTTATAATTAAGAAGGTAAATTTATTGACTTTACCAATTGTTTTTTACGCCCCTTTTATTTAGGAAATTTTCTTTTTTTTTAACAAATATTACAAGACGGTGGATTTGAACCTTGATGTCATCTATCCCATTTTTTTTATTTTATTAGTTATTCTTTTTACATTTTAGTTCAATATTTAATTTTGTAATTATTAATTACATTCATTATATCCAATAAGGGTATATAATTGTTTTTAACATTTAATTTTATTTTTAGTTAAAAATTAATTATTAGAGTTGATTTAAGCTTCAAATTTTAATATAAATAAAACAATGTAGTTACTAGTGGGACATAAAAATATTGGGACAATTAAATGAACCGAGCTAGTTTTTACAGGTATGATGTTTCTTTTCTCAATTCTAGCTAAGATGTATGCTAAACAATAATGTAATAGAATTTCCTACATATTCCAAGCTAGCTATGTTTAATTTCTTGCATGTATTTGAACCGAAATTTAGGATTTGCTGGAAAAGATTGCGCCTACATGGATGAATGTGTCGCTAAAGATGAAATACGATGCCGAGACCGATAACGTGTTTGGATGGGTGCTGGAAATGTAAGCATATATATATAGGGGTTGGTTCACATATAAAATATTTTTTCATAAAAAATAATAATAATGCATTTTATGTATTATTATAATGCACTATCATAATAATACATTTTTTATTTACTACAATGTATTGTTACCATAATGCATTGTTCCTCTACGGCTACCTTGTTACGACTTCACCCCAGTCGAAGACCCCACCGTGGTATGCGCCCCATGTTCAATTACAATGCACCAGTCAATGACAACCGTAGATCTACAAAGATCAATGGTCCAGATCGCTTCTTATTTCTTATGGAAAAAAGGCTTTTACATATGATTTTTTCCATATGAAACTTAACCATATATAATACTTAATTTAATGTCATTTAAAGAATTTGTTATCATACTCATAGGTATGCATACGCTGTGGCCTCTGCTCTTCATGGAGTGCAGCATATCCTCTGGAAAGACTTTATGCTGCAGGTTAGTTTCACATCACATTTTCTCGTTGGCTTGTTTGAATCTAATATATATATTTAACAAATTTTCAGCCTCCATGGGACCATGAAACTGGAAACAAGATTATTCTTCATTATACTTACGCTTGCGACTACACGATGAAGGTAATTAAGTGTAAATTTCTATATATTCTCATCTCCTGATGCTGCTGATATATATCGATCAGAACTGTTGATTTTTGTATGATCAGGGTGAGTTAACTTACGGAAAAATTGGAGAGTGGCATTTCGATAAAAGAACATACCTCGATTTTCCTCCACCTCGAAATCTATCCTTGCCCCCTCCGGGTGTTCCTGAGAGTGTGGTATGTCTGCATGCACATCTCTTATTTTGAAGATTCGATACTATCCGTGGGTTGGATTATATTGTTTGTGTTATAATTTGTTAAGACAATATTTTATACATTTCTTGAGTAACTGTTTAAATATAACGATATCGTTCAAATCAAATTAAAATTGAAAAAAAAAGACACAATATATTGTTCAATTTGCACGACTGCGCCCACCCGTAGGGGTAGCACCGAATCTTCCCTCTTATTTTTGCCTTGTGAGTTTCTCTATGTCAGAATTAATTCGGTCAATAAATCCCAGTTAAATGTTATTGTCTGCAGGTAACTCTGATAAAATTGATCAATGAAGCTACTGCAAACATTCCGAATTGGGACTCTTTAGGATAAGTTAATAACTAGAACTAGGATCTGATTAGAGCTAGCTGAGAGAATATCAAAATCTTTTATAAATTTCACATGGTATGTACCTGTTATTTTGCTGACAGGTACTGTTTATTTACATTGGATGTTAATTGTATTAAGTTACTGTTCTCTAAGAAAGAGCAAGACCTTAATTTGAGATATGTGGCAAAAATGTTGGGAGTAAAGATGTTTCAATAAGATCCAGTTGAGACCATAAACAATGTTAGAAAATTTTGGCATATGCCCGAGATATCTTATTGCAGTTTGTTTACCGTGCGGACTTCTCTCATTATTCACTACAAGAAAAATTGTTGGAGCTAGCTGATTTGATTGATGTCAGTTTTGATGATATTTTAAAATTCATGATAATTAATTTCTATTAGAGTTTATTAATTATAAATAGAATTTATTAATTAGAATTATAGTTTATCAATTCTAACTCAAGTTTTTTAATCCCAACTAAATTTATTAAAATCTAATTAGAATGTAATTATATGTTATTTAAATTATTTAATTGAATTAAAAACCAAAAAAAAATAATAAATAAATACAAGTAATTCACTAGGGTGGGCGACCTTATGTGCGTTATGCTGCCGCACCCTAGTGTGGCTCAAAGTTGGTAGTTATGAGCTAGCTCATATTCACAAGCAAGTTCTTCACAAGCATATATATGATATATCATAATGTTAATTAATATTTAACATCAAATTTTTATATTCTTATCTGTGCTTAATACGAACAAGTATATAATATATTTTAGCAAATAGATTAACCTCAAGCTTTGAATATATTCAACTTGGTTCAATCTTAAAGTTGGATATGTTACTCCAATACATTGATTTGTTTTTTGAGGGGTCCAATACATTGTTTAAATATGAAATTAATCACTTATAAAAAATAAATTTTACTTAAGCAACATTGTATATGGTACTAAGTAACACGTGGTTAGATCGACAAACTAGCACATTCATCACATGTAGGTTGTGACTTCTTATTGTCCCAAATTATAGTTTTTTTTTGTGTCCTCGTAAAATTATAGTCACTTTAATTGTTAAATTATAGTGTATTTTTCTTTAATATACCCTATTCAGTAATTTTGAAAAATAATTTAGTTTAGGTGAATAGGTCAGGTATAGTATATATTTGATGTGTCTATTATAATAATTAAGACAAAACATATAGATAAATTATGCAAGAGCAACACTTGTGTGCAATGCGGATTTATTTTAATTGATTACATTTTTTAATTAATTTTAATTAGGTTTAATTATTTTAATTTTAATTAGGTTTAATTATTTTAATCGAGGCTAAATTAATCCTAATAGGTATTTAATAAATCTTAATTGAGATTAATAAATTTTAATTGAAATTAATAAGTTTTAATTAAATATTAATAATTTGAATTGAAATTAATAAACTCTAATTGAAGATTATTAAAATCTGATTGAAATTAGCCATAATTATCCATAATTGCTCTAATCTCCTTAATTACTCCATAATTCCCTTAATCAATCCTAAGTGCAACCAATTCCACCATATAGATCGGTTGTAACCAATTTTTTATTATGGACAATATCAATTTTAAAAGGCAATAATCTCGACTTTATGTAACTTTTTCTTCCTACCCTAGACATATACAGACTGTAGTATTACCCAATCTAAATTTTATTAATTCCATTAAAGGGGCCCGATCTAAATTATTGCACTTGCCTTTTTAGCTTTTCCATCCCTCGTAATGCCGTAATGGCAGAGTCGCAACAAAGTCGTTTCCTTTCTCTTTATTTACTCATTACGGGATTGACTATTTGCCTCACTGAGAACACATACCATCAATGGCGGCTGCACTTACACCTTCGCCAGTTATCAAAGTTGCCGCTCTCTGCGGTTCCCTCCGCAAAGGTTCCTACAATCGCGGCCTCCTCCGTGCCGGTATTCGCTCTGTATTTCTCTCTCTTCTTCTTTTGTTCTTTTTTTTTTCTTTTGTTCTTCTGCGCTGATTGTTCTACATATTTTCTCTTTTGACCGCGATTTCGAGCGATCAAGTTGTTGATTTGATTAACTGTGCTGCATTTTAGTGTAGTAATAATGTTAATTTCTGGTTCGTCTAGGACATCAGATTGATTTTTGGATTTCGTTTTGTGAGTTATATTCGGTGTTGAAGTAATTGAGGATCATATTAGGATTTTGGAGGACTAATGTATATATTTTGGATTGGTGATTACTGATTAGCGATCGATGTATCGAAGAAATTAAA
Organism: Agastache rugosa; assembly: GCA_031470985.1. Lineage (NCBI taxonomy): Eukaryota > Viridiplantae > Streptophyta > Magnoliopsida > Lamiales > Lamiaceae > Agastache > Agastache rugosa. The sequence goes on along the minus strand of CM062602.1, from coordinate 35,983,226 downwards.
CGGTTTGGAGGTAGAGTATGTGGATATATCAGAGTTGCCATTCATGAACACGGATCTTGAGGTGAATGGAACATATCCGCCTGCTGTGGAGGCTTTCAGGCAGAAGATTTCTGCTGCTGATAGTGTACTCTTTGCTTCACCTGAGTACAACTACTCCGTCACTGGTATTCTTCATCCCATATTATCTATTTAAGTAATCAAGATTTAAGGGTTAATTAGTTTGTGTTATATTTTTTATTTGGATTTGTATTATTGTGCTAGGACTCTTGAGTTTGCTGTGAACTAATGTAGCATTTCAATTGAAGTCGTGCTGTTTTCTTTCTTTGCTAATGATGCAAGGTTCTTGTAATTTGGCATGATTTGATTTCCTCTTTTTTCAAAATAATTAGTGCAAGGTCCTGATGAGTTCTGATTCATGTCTTTTATATAACTTTTGAAGTTGGCGATGCATGAAATCTTATTTGTTGAAGAACATATTAGTATGATGCATCTAGTGAATTTTTGTGCATGTCAGCGGCTCTTCTGAGTGCTTTGTAGAACGATGTGGGGAATATGACTTCCAGGGAAAAAAATAGAAAAGGGACAGTGGAAAAGGATATGAATCTGTCTTACATCAGAAAATGACATCTGCTTTTTATGTGGTCTGTTCGCTGAGCTAATTCGGTCTTGCTCGAGTTCTATGGGTTTATTGTAAATTTTAGTCCCTGATTCTTCATCCTTGTTACTATCCTAATTCATGATATTGAAAAATGGAAGATAATAGAGTTAGTTTTGTAAAACTCAGTGCAACCGCACACCACTCAGTTGCAAACCATTGGTTTTTGAATTCATATACACTGTCTACTTTTACAGAAATTGAATTTAGCTTACATCTTTCCTTAATTTATAGTTTGAACTAATTGGCAATAGATTCTTATATGGTGTAGCTGCCAGTAGTAGAAAATTAAAGATAGAAGATGTAACAAATGGTGGCTATGATCCTAACTTAAAGGTTCCAATATGAAATTTTATGATGTTTTTTAGGTGCTATGGTTCCATGAGGAAGAATGCCTTATAATGTCTTTATATGGTAAAATGTTTTGATATCATTGCTTAATACTATGTGTGTTTTTAATATTGAATTTGCAATGCTTCAATTCAGCATTCGAAAACATCAGTGTGCAGAATAAAATTGCCATTTTTGTTTTTGATTGGTGTAGGACCTCTGAAAAACGCTATTGATTGGGCATCTCGGCCCCCAAATGTGTGGGCTGATAAAGCTGCTGCAATCGTGAGTGCTGGAGGCGGTTTTGGTGGAGGGCGGTCTCAATACCATCTTCGTCAGATAGGCGTTTACATAGATCTTCATTTCATAAACAAACCAGAGTTTTTCCTCAATGCGTTTCTGTCTCCTGCTCCATTTGATAGTGATGGCAATTTGATTAATGATTCAGCCAAGGAGAACTTGAAAGCAGTTCTCTTATCCTTATACGCCTTCACACTCCGTCTCCAAGGTATGTCTGCATAGACTACTATACCTTCCTATATTTGATTTCATAAGCCTGTACCTGTTGGTGTGCATCTCAAAGACTTCAATGAACATCATTCATTTTCCTTTAAATTGTTATTCAAGTATATTCTACACCAGCGAGTGTTATTCCTTAATGGCGACATTCAATGAAAAACGTGGTCATTTATTATGATTTGTGTATGAGGCTATAATCGAGCTTTGATTTTTATGCATATTGATTACTATGCTGTATCAGATTCAGATTGTTTGGCATTATTTGTCTGCAAATCTGGTTCACCGTACTACTGATGTTAGTGTGGATGTCTTGATCAATATAATTTTGTCAAGGAATTAATGTTAGAAATGAAAATGTTTGATCTATATTTGAAAAATGAATCGGACTCGTTAAATTTATTGGTTTTACAGCTCTATTGTCTTTACATTCTGCTATACCCTTATATCCTCTAATTTTATAATTTGCTATCAAATCTAAGCAACTAGCAACACTTATATCACTTTTAAGTTAATGGATATACTTGTTCATGTACATTGGTGAGACAATTTATATTCAATTAGATAATAATAAAAATGCTATTTTACCTTGATTAATATGTGATTGTATAATAGGATGGTTTCTCTAGTTTTGATCATTTAAAAATAACCTCCTTTTAGTCAAATCTTTAGAAATAACATCAACGCAATTGTTCAAATGATGCAAGGTTAATTATCGATATATGTAATTTCTAAACGTTGAGATATTTTGGTTAAAAACACGTTCACATAATTATAATTCTGTACCTTATCTTTCTTGAATTTTATTGAGGCGCTCTTCCGCGCGCTTGATTAGGTTTATCCCTAATTAATTCAGTTAATATTAATTAATTTTAATTAGAGATTACTAAATTCTAATTTTTAATTAAGAGTCCATCTTAATTGAAGATTATTAAATTTTAATTGAAACTAGATTTACCCGTGCGCGTTGCGCTGCACCATTCGATTGTATTTCAATTTTTACATTTTTAAATGTCAATAATATCTATATAATTTAATTAAATCTTTCAAATTAATAAAATTTATCTTTGTGAATCTTCTTATACAAAATAATACATTTAGCAAACACCAAAAATTAATTAACGTGACAAACAATAAAATAATTACTACTACCAAGCTTAATATTTGAATTTGAGAATTTGAAATGCAACATACACATCATTATATAGTGACTAAATTTGTTAGGCTTCAAAGCTTAATGTTTGAATTTGAAAAATTGAAATGGTATGAGAAAATATACAGTCATTAATTTTCATTGGAAAGTGTACAATTATTTTCATTGGAAAGTGTACAATTATTTGCATGTGGCATGCAAAATGGACGGAAAAATGCATTGCAAATTATTTTGCTTTAATATAGTAATAGATTATTTATCATTAATTACTTCTTAATTATCCTTAATCCCTTAGTTAGCCCCCTATTTATGCGTTAACACTGCACGCACGGTTTTGTATTTAAAAATTATTACTAAACATTGACATTTAAGATTTTTTTTAAGACACTCTCTGATACGACTGACTGTCTCGTGCGATTGGTCATTGCGTTGACTTTGACTTTGATTTTTTATGAATTAATATAAACTCTAATTTAGATTAATAAATTCTAATTGGAGTAAATTATAATTGAGATTAATAAATTTAATGAGACTAATAAACCCTGAATGAAATTAATAAATTATAATTAAAAATTAATAAATCCTAATTGAGGATTAATAAATGAGTTAATCATGTTGACTAGTCAATATAGTTAGTGAAAATTAATAGTTGGCCACCAACTTTTTTTGTAGAAATTCTGGCCAATTTTGAGGATTTTGGACAAAATTACCCCTAATAATCTTGACAAATATGATACAGACGAATTTCTCTTTCAGATTAAAAAATTTTCTCTTTCATCTCCATCATTCTTCTCCCTTCCGTCGAGCCGTCTACAACTTCCGGCGCCGTCTGCTTCTTCCGTCGTCGTCTTCCTTACAAAGTGGCGTCGTCTACAACTTTCGGATGCCGTCTCGTCGGATCTCCTTCTCGGATCTACGGATCTAACCGTCATTTTGAAATTCAGATCTACAGATCTACACAGCTTCTGTCATTTTGAAATTCAGATCTACAGCTTCTGTCATCTGAAAATTTGTTCTTTGATGGTGTATTGTAGGTTGTTGGTTTTATGGTTGTAATGTAGTTTTGATCGTAATTAGGTCTGTCAAATTAGCGGGCCGGCCCGAGCCCGTCGGGCTTTTTGGGATAATCGGGGCGGGGCGGGCCGGGCCAAAAAAATTTGCAAGAAAAGTCGGGCCGGGCCGGCCCGGAAATTTTTCGGGCCTGAAAATGTGCGGCCCAGCCCGACCCGAAAATACATTTATAGTGCAATTTGTTCGGGCCGGCCCGGGCCCAGCGGGCTTTTACCCATTTCGGGCCTAACATTGTGTGGCCCGGCCCTGCCCGAAAATGCTTCGGGCTTGAAAATTGGCTGCCCAGCCCGATTTCGGGCCGGGCCGGACCAATTTTGACACCCCTAATCGTAATAATGTATATTGTATTTTGGAATTTGGCTTGTTTGATGGTTGTATTGTAGGTTGATGGTTTTTAATCTAAGATATCAGTTTTGAATTTAGTATATTAATTTTAATTGAGTTTTCTAGATCTAGTATGTCATGTTCTTGTCGTATTTTCCAGATATTGATGTCCTCTTCGTGCATATGTGTTCATTCTGCATTTTTCACGTCACTGCACATCGCGACTTGGCACACCTAGTACGAATGCAACATATTCGTACCAGGTGTGCCAAGGCATACCGCGCCTAGACTTGGAACACCTGGTACGAATGGTGTATTCGTACCAGGTGTTCCAAGTCTAGGCGAGGTATGCCTTGGCACACCTGGTACGAATGCAACGTATTCGTACCAGGTGTGCCAGGGCATACCGCACTTAGACTTGGCACACCTGGTACGAATGTTGCATTCGTACCAGGTGTGCCAAGGCATACTGGGATGCGGTTGACCAAAGACGAACATCATCTATGACATTAGATCTGGAATGTGACTTCATGGATTCCGAATAGAAAGCTGTCAATATGGCCGGATCTGGTGCGGCGGCAGATCTGGAATATGGCCGGCATAATGTGAAAGTTCAAGGCGGCGTGGGGACTGGACTAGAAGTACGAAGGAGGTGCGGCGGAAGGGAATGGAAGTACGACGACGCGGCGGAATGAAAGTACGACGACGGCGACGACAAAATGAAAGTACGACGGCGGCGACGGAGAAATGGAGAAAAATAGGATTTCTAGAGAGAGAATATTTTGCAGAAATAGAGAATATGAAATTTGAAAAATAAAAAATGAAATGAGTAGATGGATGGTTAATAGTGGTTCTACGGGCAAATTGGTCCAAATTTCCAAAAATTGGCCTGAATTTTTACAAATAAAGTTGGTGGCCAACTATTAATTTCCACTATCTATATTGGTTATCCCAAATTTTGACTCTTAATAAATCCTAATGAAAAGGAAATAAAGAAAAGCAAAAATTAAAAAAATTAAAAAAAACAAAAAAATAAATAAATAAAAAGTTGAGCATTTTTGGTGTGTGTCATGCATGTGCCAGAATTGCTCAAGCGCTCGGTGTGAGAGTGGACATTTGCAGCCAATTGTACGGTACGGTTGACTGTTCATGAGTTTTTGTCTCTTTTTTTTTTTAAGGGATGTTTAAGATAATTAATCCTATTAAAACTAATACGTTTCTGTCTTTTTTGTGATAACTAATCTTATCTTTATTTTAACCCAAAACATAAAATCGAGACCTGATGGCCGTAAGCACTAAACTGGTTTTGTATAATCATAATCCAATCGTCAAAGTTAAATGTAATTGACTTACGAGGTTATTGTTTCTAGAATTTCTTCCAGATTCAGTCTACATTCATTACTCCTAAAAAAATGGTCTACATTTATTTTTAAAATTATCTACGTTACAGCTGGCAACTCTTTTTTTTTTTTTTTTTTTTTGAAAGATATAGCTGGCAACTCTTTGTTGCTCATAAGTCACGATTTTGCCCATTTTCCGTACGTTATATTTCAATTTTCCTCATGCTTCACATTGAAAAAAATATTATAGGTCATCATAGCAAATATGATAACTATTTTATATTATCATGCGTAATATTTAAATAAACAATTCAAATAGGCTGACATCGTTTCCCGTCCCTGAAATTGACCACGGTATCAGACATATATAACAGTATTTTTCCAACAGACTACAAATTATTAAATAGTTCTCGTTATGCAAAAGGATCGTAGATAATCTTATTTCCAATTGCAGTAAATCCATATTTTGTTTAAAAAATAAACTAAAATAAATCCATTTGTAAGGAAAACTTAAATCCAGTTTTCTACATATTCAGTGATTATATTTTTTTCTCTATTTTCTCATAAGCCCTGTTTCCAAATTTTGTTGATATATACATCCACGGCCTCATATCGACTCTCATACAATTATAAATCAAGTCACAATTGTCCCCTTAAAATGGTAGAGTGAGTATTCTAGTGACTAAATTTTCCGAATCTCACCAATACTCTATAAATCGAACATGTTGAACTAAGTTTTTCTAGCACAGTTAATTATCTCTCATGTGCAAACTATTATATATGAGTAATGATTTACCTAATATATATATACCTCAAATAGCGACTACCAATTACTCGTGCCATACCAACTAAAATAAACCAAGTCGTAGATGACAACATAAAAGAAGAGCTTCTTTGAAGTCCAATCCATATAAGAATACTCAGATTTATTTAATATAATAAAAAAGATCAATATATATAGTTTGTGCGTATTGGTGTGATAGGGGGGGCGGCTGCTTTGGTCACACGCAGCCTCACCACACTTGCTTTCGGTTGCAGACAAAACTGGCAGCAATGACATAAAAATGTTGATTTTTAATTTGGTAATTAGATACTATTTGATACCATTCATATATCTCAATATACAATAACACCTAATTCCAGCTACCGTATCACTATACTTATTACTAACCAATATTACCCTACAAGAGCGTATAAACATATGATACATCATACATAGATGGAAAAAGTTATACTAGCAAAAAATTCACAGCAATTCATCGAAGCTTCCTAGAACATCCATCTGGGAAGGGTCGTAGAAGGAATTTGACGAAAATATCCCTGCAAATTGGTCTCTCATTTCAGATGTGAAGGCACTATCCATGGGCCCCACCAAGGAGTCCGAACTAGTAGTGGTGGTATCGTCTGCGGATATTGATGAATAGGTCGTCTCCTTGGCTAACGATTGTTGGTCACAATCAATCTCGTGATAAAAATCTTTGCTTTCGTAGTTGATACTGTCGTCCATATACTGTGATATGTCGGAATTCTTACCGGTTAGTTGTTGCACGAGTGACCTAAATCTCGAGGCACTAGTCTTTACCTTCATCGGACTAGAAATGTACACTACTTTCAGCGACTCGTTCCTCTTTTTCTTCCCTTTCTTCACCAATCTTGCTATGCTTCGATCACCACTATTCATTTTTTTCTAGATATATTGTTTTGCAGCTTTAGATGATGATGGGGACAAAGATTTTGTTTCAGATTTTAATTATGTGGGTGTGGATGGTATATATATAGGTACCTAACTGTGTGTGGACATAAATAGGTAATCCACAAAAGGGGTGTTTCTTGGAAGGTGATGAAGATTGAATAAATGAAGAAATTGGAAAAAAAAAAAAATATTCGGAGTGATTAGGAGATAGGAAGGTTGGACGAAAAAGGGCATAAATAGAAGTTTCTGTGAAGATGCTTGGATGACCCGCAAGCTCATAGTTTTCTATGCTACCATGTAATTATATTTATTTGTTTTATTTTATTTTATAATATTCGATTAATGATAGCGTTTGACATGGATAGGGTAAAATTGACTTGCTGCTTACATTACTTGGAGGAGATTGATGATAATTGATAAAGATAATCCACACGTGCGCAGCCTTGGGAGACTGGGGAAATTAAATTAATGGATTTATTGTATACACGTACGGTGATGTTATTGGTAGGATTATAGATTTATTTGTGAAGCATTTGGAATGTGTATAATAAATACGTGGTATCTGGAGAAAGTTGATGAATCTTATCTTTTTCTATTAGTAAATTCTCAATAAAAATTGAACATGTAGGGAAAATTGTCGTTTCTTAATATTATTAGGCGGACAATTTCGACGGCTGTTGGCGGGTTCTTTCTTCCAAATTAAGATATTTGTTTCACGATTATTGCTTTTTAAAAATGATTTTGAACTTTATTTCAAAAAAAAAAAAAAGATTTTGAACTTCATATACATTGAACCGCTATGAAATTTACAATATTTAGTGGTTTTTATTTCATTTATCTTAAAGTTATTTTTAATATTCTCATTAAGTATTTGTACATTACGTATTATTTGATCCTGGGAAAATGCCAGGGGACATTACTTTAACCAAAAATATAAACTCCCTCCCTCTAGCCGAATTCGTCCTGTTTTCATCTTTGGGCCGTCTCATCCAATTTGTCCTATTTCCTAAAAAGGAAATAATTAACACATAATAAGGGTACCATTAGTAATATATTAAGGCATAATTAAAATTACACTAAACCTAATCTAACTACCCGTATTTATTCCCACCCACCCCAATTAATTCACCAATAAGGGAAATAATCCCTCTCTTCCCGTTTCTAGAATCTGCATCTCTCTCTCTCAGACGCCTTTCCCTCTACCAAGAACCCTAAATCTGCATCTCTCAATTCGGTCGTCGTCTCTCTCTGTCTCTATGAGCCTCAACAATCCGTCACCGGATTCATCCCCCTCACGTTGGGTGACCACCCGCCGTCCCCCACTGCAATGATGAATGAGGGCAAAAGCCCGTCACCGATTCAGAGTCCCTGTACAATCCGCCGCCCCTCCTCTTCCACGGCTGAGGGGATCAAAAGCCCATCGCCGGAGAGTAGTCCGGATTGATGGGTTAATGTCCGAAGATCTTCAACCGGCACAACAAATCTGAGCAGAGGGCTCGCAGGTGGCGGGTGGTGGTCCGATGATGGGCTTCCTCATTCTTCACCGCCTCCGAAGCGCTCGCCGATCTCAATTAACCCCTGGAGATACGGGAATCTCCGAAATCCGTTGCTCTCTTTGCCGAAATCCATCGGCAGCCCATCTCCGAGTGCTCCGATGCCATAATTACCGGCTGATCCGATGCCCTCTTTGCCGAGCCCGTCTCCGAGTGCTCCTCCGGCGAGCCCTCATTCACCAGTGAGCAGGGTCGTCCCTAAAAATTGGCCGGAGAACCTCTCATGGGGCCTTCCCTTCTACAGAAGAGTGGGCTCAGGCGGAGAGGGAGACGAAGATGGAAATGAAAAAACTCGGAATGGAGGTGTCTTCCTCATCTGAGGAAGACTGAATATATCCTTATGTTGCCTTCATTGTTGTCCCTTGCAATTTTCTCTTATGAAAGGTTATATGGATTAGTTGCCTTGTTGTTTTATGCCATGATGGATATTTATGATTCATATCTCTCTGTTTATGATTAGCTGCCTTGGTGTGTTGGTTGATTAGCTGCCTTGGTGTGTTGGTTAGTGCTCAATTTGCTGCCTTGTTGTGTTGGTTAGTGCTCAATTTGCTGCCTTGTTGTGTTGGTCTCTCTGTGGTTTCCATAAGTTGTGTCTCTTTGCATGCACATTTGTAACTTAACACTACTGAGTCTAAACAAACCACAAACCATACAACATGTCCAAAATATGATGAGAGATACATAAACATTGCACTTTCAAGTTTAAAAGTAAAAGCATTCTAATGCTTTTGACAAAAAAAAGTGCATACATAGTGGCCCTGAATGTATCTGATGTGTTTATTGAGATTCATACAATCCCAGTTAACTGCTGAATGCCTAGCCTATGCACCAATGCTTCAATGCCATTTATCTGCCCTTCTTGAATGAGATCATCAATGCAATCTCTAGCCAACTACAATGAGACTTCTAGGTTTTCTGGTAGTGCATCTGCTCTAATCAAAGCATCATTCCCCATATGTGGCTGTTTGTAATTATTGTGACCTTTCACTTTAAGAATTTCAACAAGAACCTGTTGCAATGATAAGAAAACCTTGTTTAGAGTAGAAGGTTGCAACTCATAGAATGCTTCCACAACTGCAGCAACTAGCTCATCCACTATTTTGCATGTTCTCTGTTGCTGCAGAGCCTGTATTGCCCTGAAAAAACCTAAATCATTCACATTTGTGTCAGGGCTGTTTGGAGGTTGTTGTACTAATCTTATGTTCCATCCATCTGCATTTGCACAGGCCCTGAATTCTGGGTCTGCATATGTGATATGTAGCTTTGCATTGTCTTGTTGAATGATTATATTCCTTCTTGCTCCTTCAGGCCACTTTGCTTTGATTGCTGGAATGACCTACATTGAATGTAAATAAATGGATGGTAAAATGAACAAGATCAATGATGAAAATCAGATTTCTGAGATAAAAAAAACTTAAAAAATCTACCTTGTTGATTAGTGTTTTTTTCATGACCTTTCTTGTGACTGAATTCATGGCTTTAGTCTCTAATGTGCCCCTATCTCTGTTTCTGGATCTTCTTTTAGCCTCAACTTGATGAGTAAATAGAAATATTCCAGTCTTACCATCAAACAAAACAGTGTCATCCTCATTGAGAATGGGTCTTGAAACAGCACACAAGAACATAATTTTTCCAATAAATTTCTTGCTCTTACAAGCCCTATATGGTTCTTCCTCATCAGGGGTCAAGTAGTATCTATTTGAACCCTTGGTGATGTAGAACCATTTCTCATCAATGTGCACAACATTGTGCATGTTGTTGAATCTCAGCCTCTTCAAGATTCTATCAAGTTCTAAAGATTCCAGTGAGAATTTGATTCTCAGAAATTTATTATCGGCTGTGAGATAGAGTTTGATTGCATTAGTATGGGATAAAAGAAACCTCTTTTGATGCCATCTACACAAAGTGCTTCTACTAATTTGAAGTGGGTTTTCCATTTCCTTTAAACCTGTTTCCATCTTCCTCAAGGTGGTTCTGAAACTTAAATCCAAACTCTTAATCTTCTCGAAATCAGGTTGATGCTTAACCCATTTCTTTCTATTTTTGTGACCACTTAAACTATGTAAGGGCTTACCTTCTTCTCTCTGTTTTTTTGCAGCAGCCCATAGTCGAGAAACCGTTTTTGTGGACACCTTCCATTCCATGGCAGATTCAGCAATGGCACCTCTCCTTGGCTTGCCATTGTTTGAAGTAGATAGTAGGAACTGGATGATCAAGTTCCTGCTGTTCGTGGACAGATTCTTGGACGGCCTACTCATCTCTTCCTCCTTCTCTTCTTGAACTGGCGATGAATGAGTATAGGGGAGGGAATGGATGTGTTTAAAGGGTTGTGTAGATGATTTCCCTCTTTAATTACTTTTTGAATATTGGTGGGAAAGTAGTTCCAGCTCAATTTTTAGGCCTACTGTATAGTTGTAAGGTTAATTGACATTGTTTTTAATGAAGTTAAATTGTATTTTTTCATTGCTTTGCTTTCAGGATTTAATTGCTTTGCTTGAACAAACTTTCCACTTGATTGATTAAAATAATTAATTAATCCATAAATTAAATAATGGCTAACTTCATAAACCATTGATTTACTTTTCTAATCAAACACCTTAAATGCCTTTAACCTTCCCTTCTTAAGTTCCGTGCCAAAAAGAAACATGACAAATTCGGCGAGACGGAGGGAGTATCATAAACTTGAATGCTATAATTTTATAAAGTTTAATCTAATATGAATGCCGATTTCTTTCAAAATGGATGGGAATCCAAAATCAAATCCAAAGAGCGCAGCTTTTTTTCCCCACGGAATTTGATTATTTAATTGTGTACTGGGGATGTAAGAGGTCTCAAATAAATTACTCGTACACGACCACATACCAAATTAAGTAATGTCAAATGTGTCAGTGTGTGTGTGTATACGCGCGTATTTAAATTTATATTGATTTGTATCATTGTTTATTTGTTTATGTTAAAAGAAAACCGTTAGGGATATAATAATATTGTGATACGTTATGTTTTTTTCCTAGTATTTGTGATAGGAAGAAATCAAATGTCGCTATTTGTGAAGTTCATTTGGATAAATCTTTTCGATACGTGGCACTTCGCATGTAAATTAATCATACCAAGTAAGCAATGATAAATCTTAATCATATGTGATGGATCGCAAACCATACAAGATATGTATGTAAATAAATCATACTCCCTTCATCCACGAAGAATGTGTTCGTCTTTCCTTTTTCGTTCATTTATAAAGAGTGTATTTTTTTCACTTTAGGACATGACCTCACCCACTATATTCATTTCTCCACTCACACACGTACGTGGGTCCCTTTCCTCCACTCAATTAACATATACCAAACTTTTATTAATACTTATGCAACAATCTAATGGACACACTCTTTATAGACAGAGGGAGTATTAATTAAGTTAGGAATGATAATTTTTAATCATATGTCATAGCTCGAAACTACAAATATATATAAATCGTATTAAGTAAGCAATGTGCGTGTGATGAGCTCGATCTGAGGAGTCTTCAAATACAAACAAAGTTATGATGTCACCTTTGTGTTTGCAAACGAAGCCGTATCATCTTTGTATTTGCGTTGTACCCGTGTCATGTCCGTATTTGTACAAACTGTATCTGATTTTGTTCAAATTGCAACATTGTATATACCAGTGTAGATTATCCCTCTCAATAACTCATATTGTTTTCATTCTTCCTCGTGTGAACATATTTATGAACAACCACTTGTTCAAACAAATTTCGTAAAAAGAATAAAAAATAAACAGAAAATACGGCGAGTTCATTTATGACATGCAGATCTGACGTAAGATTTTAAATTATTTTTTCCGTTATTATGTACTCCACATACTAGTATAAGCGAAATTAATTTCTATTATTGCTATATTTCAATTTCCATTAAATCTGATGTAATTATTTGATAGTTGATAATTTTGAGGATTAATAAATCATAATTGGGGACTAATAAATCTTAAATGAGGTTAATAAACCCTAATCAAAATTGATAAATACTTCATCCGTCCACAATAAATGTGGTCTTATTTTTTTTTCGTCCATCCACAATAAATATGATCCTTCATTTTATAGAAATGACTCCACTCACAATAAATATGGGTCTCACTCCCCACTCACAATACATCTAACCTACCCTTCACTCTTAAAACCCGTGCTACTCCCTCCGAACCACACTTATTGTGGACGGAGGGAATACTAATTGAGATTACTAAATCTTAATTAAACTATATTAATAATCTTAATTCTCTTAAATCCTTATATGGGGGTAAACATCCTAATTAGGGTGAGATATAATTGTTAACTGAACGATAAAAAAAGATGTGAATTTGGGTGAGATCGACTTTACAGTGCGATTGGATTTGAATTGCCATCTAGTATTTTAATCAGTTAGTGGATAAAAATAGAATAATATTCTTTTTCATGATAATTGTCACTAATTTTCAAAATAATTTATACCCTCTCTCTGTCCCACTGATAATGTCTCTTAATTTTTGGACACAATTATTAAGGAGTGAGGATAAAAAAAAATAGAAAATAATATGTCTCATCACTTTTAAAGAGTTAATTTTTTTATTTTTGAAAAGAGAACATTATCAATGGTTGGACGGAAGAGAAAAAAAAAAGAACATTATCAATAGGACGGAGAGAGTACTCTTTATCCAATCTCATCCAAATCTTTGTGCTGAAAAAAAAAAAATCATAGCCCCATGGAAGAAATACTGAAATACAAATATGTAAAGGATTGTGAAGCCAAACAATCAATTAATTTATCTAGATACAACGTTCCCGTGGCTTTAATTCTTTGGAGTAGTCAATTGTTTGAAATCAATGAGAGAACTATAAAGTCAAATAATAATGAGGTAAGACATGACGCAGTTTTAACTTTTAATCCGATGTCATCTCTGCTTTCCAGTTCTAGATAACGAAACTTCCGCTAAAATACATTATAATATTGTATTCTTTCCATTAATTATCCATTTACCACATTTTGTCCTTTTGATCCGCACGAATTTTATAATTTTGATTTGTCTTAGTTAGTAGAATGTATTATTAGTAAAGTAACACATCGTTTGGTACGTATGTTAGGATAAAGTAAGATAGATAATATCAAGATAAATATAGTGAATAAAGGGGTGATTATTAGTGTATCTTTGTGTTTGGTAGATAAGATATATAATCTAGATATGATAAATTCGTTGTTTGGTACCCTAGTTTAAATTCAAGATTAACTTTGAAACTTCCAAATATGCCCCTATCATATTTTAAAAATTACAAATAGACCCAACCTATATATTACCCTTTCTTCACCTTCATTACTCGCAGGGTTTACAAAAATTCGACGGCGAAATTGGAAACTGCCATTGAAAGCAAATTTATCTTCAAGAAATGAGTTCGACACAACAAGGTTAGTGAGAGGTGGTTTATCTTTTATATCTTTGGGAATTTCTGGAAGTTTGCATCTTGATTACGGTTTATAGTTTAGTTCTTATGGTTTTATACAAATTTGAAGACAAATGGCTGATTACGTATTACCAAAAAAAATGGTTGATTAGTTCTTATGTACTGGCACCTTTATACAAAGGTTGTTTACTTCACCCCTATTGTTATTACATGGGTCGAAGTTTCTGTCTCTTTTAGTTATAAATCCGAAACATCTTATCCAACTAAGAAGCGCTCCAACTGTTCGATGCAATGTCTAGCAGAATCTGATTTTCTGAAAATTCATACAAATCTTTAATATTTCGCATAATAATTTATGACTCTATGGTCCTTGTTTATGTTTGATTTTTTTCTCTTTTCTATCAACTCAAAAGTGAGATGATCCTTGTTGGTTATATATCCATGTTGGTTAAAATAAAAATTAAATATTTTGTGGAAGTTTTGTCATCTGAATTTTGGGTGTTTCCTATTGATGGTGAAGAAGTTTATTTTGCCATATGACAGGCTTTAATAAACTCTATAAAAAGGTTGTTCCATGTCTCTCTTGTTAATGACTAAAAGCATGATGCTTGCTGCTTTTGTATCCTACGGAAGAAAATAATTAGTGGGTATTAGTGGGCTGATCAGAAATATTAATTTTTGTCTCATTTCTCTATCTATTATGATTATCCTCATGTATATATTATGCAATGTCAAATATCTAATGTGCGGTCTTATTGGAAGGTATGGAATCATGTAGCAGCGACTTGGGGCGTGGTAAGGTTAAAAAGACTGATAAGCCCACAAGACGTACTTGGTCGCTCAAAGAGGAAGCAATCCTTCTTGCATCTTTGAAGGAAATTGTAGCAAATGGGTGGAGATCTGATAATGGTTTCAGAAGGGGCTACCTCAATAAGTTAGAAGATGCCATGAAAAAGGAATTTCCCGAAACGGATCTAAAGGGAATACCCCATATCAACTCAAAGATTCAAATTTAAAAGAAGAATTATTATTCGCTTACTGCAATGTTGTCTCGAAGTGGCGTTGGCTTTAATGTCAATGGAGGTCACATGATTGATTGTAACACGGAGCAATGGGAACAAATTCTTAAGGTAATTATGGATGTTACGAAGTTTATGTTATCATTTCTATGTACAAGTAAGTATAACATGTGTTTGGTCCATTTACAACCTTTAGATCAGTTCCTTCTAAGTACATATGGGCAGATCTGGAAAAATATTTTTTATATCAGTAGATTTTATGGTTTTTAAAACACATATCCTTTTTTTGTCAGAGTGATGCTAATGCCAAATCCATGCGTTATAAATCATGGCCTATGTTGGACGATTGGAAAGAAATATTCGGCAAGGATAGAGCGACTGGAGATAATGTTGAGGACATTATGGATGCGGTTAATGAGTTGTTGCACCAAGACAACCGAGCACATGAGGAAATTAATGGTGATTACCATGTCAACCTAGACCAAGTTTCTCAAAATGATGCGGGGGAAAACAGTGTATGCGGAAGTGAAAAGGAGGAAGCTGTTAACAAGAGCTCGGGGAAGAAACGTAAAGTTATTGATAATATGGAAAGTGTGGCTGATGTACTTCGTGAAATTAGCCACAATACAAATGCAAGACTAGACAATATTGCTAGTCGTATCGGCTATGAGTTTGATCTTGATGAAGCAAAGAAGAATGCATTCACACTATTGGATAACATACCCGGGCTATCTCTTGACGAGAAATTTGATATTTGTGAGATATTCGCGGACAAAACCGAACGTCTTTTGATAATCAAGGGCCTCTCCGAATCAGCTAGACCACAATATGTCCAACGTCTTCTCAAATCTAAGCCTATTTAGTTTGCTTTTGTGTTGCAAGTGATAGAAAAAACCTGTTGTTTGATTGCATTTTATTGCAACCGTTTTGGAACATTATTGTTATTATGTCAGAACCTAATCTATCCCTAGACGGATATTATGGTATAAATTTTAGACTCTGCTTTTAAAGATTCAGATCGTCTTTTGAAGGTTTTACAGATGCTATATATGGCCATGTTCACTCAGATGCTTCAACATATATATGTGTATTTGTGTGTTTATAATTCTCTGTACTTCAATAGTATCATTTTGTGGAAATTCAATGCTCTCATTCTTAACCTTGTAAAAAAATTGATTTGTTATTGTGTTTTGCCTCTAACATTACGAATTCAATGGCTGATCACTTATGGAAAAATGGCTATAACTATGACAATCTTTCTTAAAATCAATAATAACTACGAAATTATAAGATGACTCATTTTAGATCACCAAATTCACTATCTCAACTCTGGAAAAAGATACATCAAAGAGTTGAAATAACTTACATAGAATTAGAAATAAACATTACAATAAGCAGAAATAGCCTTGCATCAAAAGCTATAGGTTTTTAGTTGACAAAGTTCAAGTGATTGCGATCACCACACGGCTAATAAACATAAATAAAGCCTGCAACACTTCTTTAAGCCGTATGATTTCCATATTTTTCAAAGACAACTTACATGAATGGATTCTTCCACCATTTGCTTGGACTTGACGATGCACAAGAGCCCGAGGTAGTTGTGTTTGAAGATAAATGTATCTCATTAGGCTTTGGTGGAAAAGCATTTCTCAATGGAAATTTGTTAATGTCATCGACGATGTAGTAAGGCCCTTTGTTGTTGCTCGACTCGCAATCCACCACATGAGAATCACCATTGAATAACGAGCGGCGGAGTTTTGCCCCGTCATTTACTATTGGAGACGTCACTTCTTCAGAATCAGAAATGACTAAAGTGACATGCCCCGGTGATTGATTGTGAGTAGTAGAATCACTTATGTTGATCACATTGTGGTCAATCTCATCCTTGATTGCTGCGAGGCCAAATACAATGGCCAACTTATTAAACTCAGGGTCCCCATGATAGTGGTACGCTTTCGCGAAGATGTTTTTCTGCATCAAAGATAAGGTCATACTTACATAGACTCGATGCACATATCTTGAATGATTTTCATAAATGCAAAAGTTACATTGAATGTTGGCTGGAATTACTCTTTATGTGATATATGAAACCACAACCACTAATATACAAAAATAATCTCAAAATAAAAGTCTCCAGAACCTTGCAAACGTCAATTTAAACTTAAGTTTTATGAAAACTTTTAACTCACATACCTTGAATATTTTCTTCCAGACTTTATCATCGGCAATGATGCAGTTTTGGTCACGATCCCAATAAGTCTCTGGAGCGTTGAGAATCTGTCTAAACGTGTCATAACGAGACTCAAAGATTTTAATTCGCTCGTTCACATCGTTCCAACACATGCAGCTTCCGAACTCTTCATTTACAACGCCTTGGGCAGTAAGCAATGCACCGAATGATTGATTGGCACTTCTCCACTTCCCCTCATTTTTCTGTTCAACGATTGTACTTAAGAACCTTGCATCCATCTCTGCCGTCCATTTAGAATCGTCAAAGAAGTGGTATTGCGGTGGAATTTTTCTCAATGACATTGTGCGATAGGAAAATGCAAATAAAAAGATGTACAAAGAAAGAAAAATGCAGATGGTTTGTGTTTGATCTCTAGAGATACCCTTGAAAGTAATTTATAGATGATACAGGAGATTCTATAAATGAAAAGGATATGAGTTGGTAAGCCTATTTATTTCAATATTTGACTCCTGTTATTCTACTCAATAGAGTTAGCTGCTGAGTGCGTATACTATTTTCATGTTGCAGACATTTATTTCTCACCACAACCATTTCGTACACAAAAAACTTTAATTTATCTTTTTGACTCTTGACTCTTGTGTTACTGCATCTCTTTTTAACTCTTGTTAGAGTGACACTTCTTGTCACAAAATGTTTATTGCAAATATTAATGGGATATTGTTTCTCATTTACTTCTCATAACATGGGATATTCGACATCATATATTAGAGGAACTAATCAAGAAAAAAAAACAAACGATCAAGATCAAAGCAGATCAAACCATTTAAAAAAATAACAAACATAATCCCCACACATTTCCATCTCCACCGTTCTCTCACTAAAAATGCAACGCACGAAATATTTTGTACATTCGCCGGATAATATGTAGTACTCCTAAATATTCCCCATTGCAAATATAGAGATAAGATAATGTCTAATTAAAGTCTTCAAAGTTTACATCCTCTAAAATAGTTTACCAATAATAACTCCAAATAAAATAAAACATTAATGTGATTCTACTCATGCCAACCACATTGCTCGTGTTATTTCATCCCTCTTTCCATTCCATTCAGTAGACGATTCAATTGCATCAACAAACTCCACATCTTCATGTTGTTCCTTATTCTCATTTACCATAGCATCAAAAAACAATTCGATTGGATCAACAACCATCTCAGAGCGAATAAAGTTATGTATCAAAAAATAAGCCATTATAAGCCTATTTTGTACCTTCACCGGATAATATGTAGTACTCCTAAATATTCCCCATCGCATCTTCATGATGCCAAATGCACGCTCAATGACATTACGGGATTTAGTGTGTCTCATGTTAAATATTGCCTTAGCATTTTGAGGTCTTGCAGCTGCAGGACCCCATTCTTTCAAGTGGTACCTGACACCTTTATATGGTGATAAAAAACCATCACTGTTTGAGTATCCATTGTCACACAAATAGTAATTCCCTAAATTTTTTTGAGAAATAGAACAAACATAAGTCAGTAAATCATAAATAATGTTAAAACAAAATAGGAAATGATGCCAAATCAAAGTAACAAATCAATTGTACCCTTTGGGACTTTCAACCCGTTTTCCCTATTCATTGCATCTCGTAATATCCTAGAATCAGCAGCTGATCATTCCCATCCAGGTAGAACATAAACAAACTTCAAATTGCAATCACAAATCGCCAAATTATTGGTAGATATTTGTCCTTTTCTTGTCCTATACCTGGGCTTATCGACATTGGGCACCGTGACATTAATGTAAGTGCCATATCTAAAGCTCCTAGACAGCCCTAACCACAACAGTAAAAAAAATCAGAACCCACATGATTAATTAATGTTCAGCCACACTTTTTGATTTATGGAAAATTCTCTATCAAGTATCTGTTGGTATATTTGAGAAAAGGTTTAAGGGGGTTGTTGAACCATTTCCATCGTGGATCAGTGCAATCATCTATTACAGGCTCTGGTTTAACCAAAAGAATTCCGTGGAGCTTTAAAATAGCTTTCAACACCACATGGACATAGTGGGAAATGGTGTGGCCTGACCTCCAATAGTCAAATCTAACAATTCTATTCTTTTTATGATGGGCTAGAATCCCAAAAAACATTGCAACTTGCTCTTCTACACTAACATATTTACCATCACTCAAACATTCTAGATGTCGTAACAAAAGACATAGTCTACTGAAAGTGTTGCGGTCCATTCGAAGATTTACTATGCAATCTGAATCACTTACTCCGATAATTCTATGCAAGTGCTTGATTTGATTAGCTAGGCATCCTTTCGATCATAGAATAAGGCTCAACTATTTCACTTCGCTTTCTTTTCTTTTTTGTTATCCTAACTATGAAGTCAATTATTATAAATATTTGGAGCATGTGTTGCTGTAAAATCTCCTCCATTAATAAATAAATGGATGCATAATGAGAAGAATTACGCGCCATCTTTTTGTTTTCAGCACTAACCTACATAGTGGTCAGCATATGAAGTAATTAAGTCCACAAATTGATTGAATAATAAAAGATAACGAAGCATGTTCAATGAATGTCTACATAAAACTGCTATATCACTCTTTACAAAAAAATAAATGAAACCTCAAATTCAACACCATATCCTTGTTCATTTCCTAACACCATTTTAACACCCAATGCAATAGAGGATATCACACAATGTGGTAATAGAGGATCCAACTTGAATAAATAATCCCCACCACACACACACACATGCTAAAATCAGTAATTTCAACAATTAATCACACCTCACAAACACCATAACCCACGCCACAAAACCAAGAATTACAAAACTTAGCAATTAACAAACATTTTGTTATCCTAACCCAGTTCAATTATATGCAAGTAATTTTAGTTCTTATAGGTATGATGGGTCACATTCATCCCCTTACCCACTTTAATTACACAGCACACAACTAAAAATTCAACTGAAATTTGTTAAATAAAAAATAATCTTGTGTTGGGAAAATTATAAGGTTTCGATTTGATACCAAAACCCAACTGATTCTCCAACCGAATAGATGATCGCGTCAACCTAAATAGTGTTTTCCAGCTCACCTGTTTGAGCTTTAGATTTTCTAGGTTTACAGGTTAAGGAAGCGGAAGACAGCAGTCGACCCAGCTGTGTCTACAGTAGGAGTCAGCTAGCGAAAGACAGCAGGCGTCAACCTTCAGCTGAGTCCTCCAGCAGAGCATGATCAAGCTGAAGAGAATTCGAGCTGAGTTCAAAACACAGCCGGTCCAGCTGTACAGAACAAAGGGAACTAACTCTGAAGACTTCACTTCAAGTCAGTCCAGCTCTGAATTCAAAAGCCAGCTCCAAAGGCAGAAGATCCCGGCGTCAGAGGAAGTCAACATGCCTCGACCAATGAGGGATTGCCAAATCAGCATCCTAGACTTCAGGACCTATGATGTGACACAAATGAAGACAGGTACAGATTCGCCCAACGGAAGATCTTGAATTTAAGAAGAGTAGGTAAGATTCAAACGGCTCCTCCAACGGCTAGTCTTGAATCTCTACCTATATAAACCCGTCTTCAACCTCATGATCAAACACGAAAAACTCTCTACAAGCTTTCATTCTCTGAAATCATCAATCTTTCAAAAGCTCTCAAGCAGTTCTACATAGTTCAAAGAACACTTTATCTTAAAGTGTTTCTAGTTCAGAAACTGCTTAGTTTTTCGTCTGATCCCTAGGCCAAAATCTTTATATATCTTAAGCCTAGATTTCGAACGAGTTCATCTACTCTAAAGTTCTTAATTGTAAGAACTCGTTCACAGTTGGAACCCCAAACCAAACCCCTCTTACCCAGAAAGGTTAGGTCAAGGTTACGCTTGCTTAAAGCGGGAAATTCAAATGTGTAAGGTTTTTTCAGTACCCGTAAACTAAAAGGTTAGGCTTGATAGTGCCCGCAAACTGTTGGAACACAGCTCGGGTTAGAGTTGTGAAGTTGCTTGGTACTTGGAAACCAAGTGGTAGTGGATTACCAGTGAACCTGGTTGTGGACGTAGGAGGTGTTACTCCGAACCATGTAAAAACTCGCGTGCACTTTACTTTCTCTTTATATTCAGTTTTGTACTAACTCTTTCATATCATTGCATATTTGATCAAAACTGCATACGCAGCTGCTCTCCAAAGACAGCTGTGTCTCTCAGAAAGTTGCACAACTTGACTAAGCTGAAAACATAAAGTTAATCTTTTCAAGCTGAGTTTTTCTAAGTAACCGAGCTAAGTTTTCAAACCACCACTTTCCGCACCGCCAGCTGAGTTATTTACCCAGTTGACCCTCCCCAGCTGGATCAATAACTGAGCTCACCAACTCTGTGATTTAACTTGAAAAATTTCTAGAAATCTATTTGGTGTATTCACACCCCCTCTACACCAAATACCTAGCTCAGGGACCATCAATTGGTATCAGAGCAGTGGTTCAACAGACCACCGTTTCTGTATCAAGAGATCTCTCTTGACAATCTGTCAGTGGTCATCTGAACAGATCCTCTTTGTGAAAAACTCATATTATTACATACTGCATATTTCTATGGATTCTTATCTTAACAGGAATCTTTCCACCTTCTCGGTAGACGATTATGCAATATGGAAGTTCAGACTGAAGAGCTTTCTCTGTGTGCATTCCCGATATGATGTGGGACGTCATCACAGACGGACCCATCATCATCTACAAATCAGGGAACGAGCTTGTCCCAACTCAAGATGGCGAACAACCAAGATATCAGCTCATTCCCAAGCCCAAGAATGAGCACACCTCAGAAGAAAGGAAACAAGCTGGACTAGACAGCTTCGCGAGGAACACCATATCTTCAACGGTCTCCAATGCCTACCTCAGCAAAATCATCAACTGCGAAACCGCAAAAGAGATGTGGGAAACCCTAGCAAAGCTATGCGAAGGGTCGGAGGAGATAAAGGAGAATAAATTCACGATTACATGCCAGAAGTTTGATAACTTCAAGCAGCTGGTCAACGAGTCCATCGAAGGGATGGAACTCAGATTCTCCAATATTGTGGTGGAAATAGAAACCATCAGAACTGGGAAATACACACAGCGAGAAAAGAATCTAAAAGTTCTTTCAGCTCATACTGAATGGAACACCTATAAGGTGGTACACCAAAGTCGAAGTGACTTAGGTGATCTTTCAACTGAAAGATTATACTCCCTGCTCAAAGCCAACGAGTACAACTTGAAGATTACAATGAAAGAATCTTCAAACAATCAGAATGATGGAGAGCTGACACCTGCAACAAAGGAGATTGCGTTCAGAGCCAACTCTGACAAATCCGCATACATGCAGTCAGCTGAGTCATCGAAGAAGGATAAGAAGGACATGAGCAAGGAAGAGCTACTTGAAGAAATAGCCATGCTGGTCAAAAACTACAACAGACTCAACACTAGCAAGGGCAAATACAAGAAGTTCGCAAGAACTTATAGAGACAAGTACGCAGCAGCTGATGAGAAGTCAGCTGACAAACGAACAGAAGAAGGTTGCTTCAACTGCAAGGAACCAGGACACTACCGGCTAGATTGTCCAAAGCTGTCCAAGAAAGACAAAGACCAACTGAAAGCTAAGGCAGCTGACAGAAGGAGAGCTTATATCGCCGATGAAGAATCAGAGTGCAACAAAATGGATGACATGCCATTTTCAGACTCGGAAGAAGAAGCCCTGATGGCCTATGATGAACCTGATTGGGATACATGCTTCATGAGACAAACAGACAGCATCGATGAAGATGAGGTAATGTCTCGAACTCAAAATCTATCTAACCTCTCACCATCACACGAACACTCTACACAGTCTCAGAATCTGGACTACCTGATTGGAGTCTAGTAGAGAAAGTAATGAACGATTCCAAGGAGCTTCAAGAGATCCTTGACGTCATTATGTGTGAGAATGCCGAGCTGAAGGCAGAACTGGAAAAGACAAAGGTATCAGACGCAGCTGATACAACACAGCTCCAACAGGAAGTTGTTTCACTAAAAGACAAAATAGTGAAACAAGATCAGCTGATGAAGGAATTCTACTATGAGAAGAAACAGCTGATGGAAGATGTGGAAAATGTCACAGCTGAATCGGAAAAGAAGTCAGCTGAGATCATTAAGCTGAAAAGTACCGAAGAGGTACTATCTAAGAAGATAGTAGCTCTCATCAAAGCCACGTCAACAATGGACGAGATCATTAGTGCTCAACGTCTAGCAGCACTCAAAGCGGGACTGGGATACAACGAATCAAAGGATGCCTCAAACATTGCCTCCACAAGTGGAACAAAGGTAATGTTTGTACGTGCAAACGAACCTCCAATCCCAAAGAACTCAAAGCATCAACGAGTTGAAGACACGGCGAAGGCGAGAAGACCACCGTGAAACATCCTTAAGCTCCGTCGAGGACACAGCAGGCATCAAGAAGGTCAGCTGTGCGACAACCTCAAGCCCAACTCAGACAGCAACTTGCTCAACCTCAACGAAGACAATAGGCTGGATTTTACAGATACCAAGAATAAAGAATACACGTTGAACGATATCAACCGAGATATCAGAGATACCCAGCTGGATATCACTCATATGAGTACCAGCTGGATAATCATTTCCAGCCACAGCATCACATAAGATAGCAGAGACAAAGGAACGTCTCAGCTAGGCACACAGCTGGAAACCAAAAGAAATCAAGACATCAAAACGGGAAGACACTGGGATCAAGACCCCGCCAGCAACAACCGAAGAACACAAAGAATGTGTATATCGACTCAGCTGGGAGAATTATCAGATCAAATGACCCAATTCGAGTCATCAAGCAGATCTGGGTCGTCAAAGGATCTCTGTCTAACCCACAAGGACCCAATTAAAACTGGGTACCTGAATTTTAATTTTTTATATAGGTTGCAAGGAATCGACGCATCTGCGAGAGTCGATGAGAACGCTATGGTACTTGGACAGTGGATGTTCCAAGCACATGACGCACCTAAAGCATCTACTCCAGGAGTATATCGAGCGTACAGGTCCACAAGTAACATTTGGTGACAACTCCAAAGGCCTAACCAAAGGTTATGGTACATTTAAAACTAGAAATGTTATAATCCCAAATGTTTCTTATGTACAAGGATTGCAACACAACTTGCTTTCCATTAGCCAATTCTGCGACAACGGTTTTTCTGTCAAGTTTGATGCACAGGGATGCACAGTGAAGCACATGGAAACCAAGCAGATACTCCTAAGAGGGAAAAGAGAAGGAAATATGTATTTTGCCGCGGAACAAAGAAGCCCGGAGACTTGTCTTGTATCGAAAAGAAGAATGAAGTCGGTGGCTGTGGGTACGTACGGCTGAATCATCTCAACTTCAAGACAATCAACAAACTGGCTAGGAACCAGCTCGCTAATGGAATTCCAGATCAAGTATATGACAAAAGTCATATGTGCAGCGCGTGTCAACAAGGAAAGCAGATAAGAATTTCATTCTCTCTCAAGCCAGTTCAGTCAACTGATCGAGTACTTCAACTCCTTCACATGGATATTTTTGGTCCAGTTACTCCAGCAAGCTTCAATGGCAGAAAATATACTCTGGTCGTAGTGGATGATTTCTCAAGATTCACATGGGTATCATTCTTATACCAGAAGAGTGAAACCAGGACTAAGCTGCCTATCCTGCTGGAAAGATTATCAATACAGAAGGAGTGCAAGATAATGTCAATAAGATCATATCGTGGAACGGAGTTTCTGAATGAAACTATTTATGATTACTGCGAGAAGAACGGAGTTCAACATCAAACATCTGCAGCACGCACACCTCAGCAGAATGGTGTAGCAGAAAGAAGAAACAGAACTCTCAAGGAAGCAGCTACCTCAATGCTAGCTAGCTCTGCCATTCCAAAGAAGTTCTGGGCTGAAGCAATCAACACAGCTTGCTTCACTCAGAATCGCTCCCTACTCACATCAAGGCAAGGAAAGACACCGTATGAGCTATGGAACAACAGAATACCATACATAGGGTATTTCAAGGTATTCGGATCCAAATGTCACATCCTCAACAATGGGAAGACACAGCTCAAGACATTCGACGTGAAGACAGACCGAGGAGTATTCCTTGGTTACTCCGCTGTGAGTAAAGCATACAGAGTCTTCAACAGAAGAACTCAAATAGTCGAGGTAACTCCACATGTTACCTTTGACGAATCCTCCTTCGAATATAGAGAGTCTATCAAACGAAGAAATGAAGGAGAATCTTCAAGACCGATTCAGACAAGAGCTCAAGAAAATAGAATCAGGTATCTGGCCGAACTATTAATTTGGGACGATGAGCCAGAGGAGGAACTTCAAATCAACCAAGAAGCTCCACCAGCTGGAAATCGAGAAGAACCTTCAACGCCAAATCAAGGGGGAACATCATCAGCTGGAAATCCAAACACAGCTGAATCCCCAGCTCCATCTCCAGCTGAGCTTCTACAGAAGTCTCCTCAAAATCTAAATCAAAGAGAACCAATCTCTCAAGACTTAACTCCTGAGCAACTCCAAGTCAGACGAAATTTAGCCACGTCAAGCATCAATCAATTGGAAGAAGAAATTCGTAAGAGGAGAAGATGGATTGAAGATCATCCATCATCAACAATCATTGGAGAACCATCTGACCAAGTCAAAACCAGAAGCTCAGCTGCTCAAGCCTCATCGGATCATCAAGAAGCAGCTGACACAGCTCAACTCTCAGTAGAGCTAGAACTGACGGTCTATGATGAAGACACAGCTCTAATGGCGTGTTACGTAGCTCAAGTGCCAGAGCCTCAATCAATTCTCGAAGCTTTGAAGAGTGTGCCTTGGACTAACGCCATGCAAGAAGAGCTGAACAAATTCCTCAGAAATTGTGTATGGGAATTGGTCGACAGACCTCAAGAAGTCAAAGTCATAGGACTCAAATGAATATTCAAGAACAAATTGGATACCCTGGGAGTCGTCATCAGACACAAAGCTCGACTGGTTGCCAAGGGCTACACTCAGCAGGAAGGAATTGACTTCGAAGAATCATTTGCTCCAGTAGCACGATTGGAAGCAATCAGACTCTTTCTCGCCTATGCAGCACATCACAAATTCAAGGTTTATCAAATGGATGTGAAGTGTGCATTCTTAAATGGAGAAATCAAAGAAGATGTCTACGTTGAACAACCTCCAGGATTTGAAGTAGAAGGAAATAAAGTCTACAAGCTAAAGAATGCTCTTTATGGATTGAAGCAAGCACCTCGAGCTTGGTATGACACTCTGTCAAATTTTCTTGTATCCAAAGGATTCAAAAAGAGCTCAGTAGACAGAACTCTCTTCACCATCAAGTCAGGAGAAGATATTCTGGTTGTTCAAATCTATGTAGACGACATCATCTTTGGATCAAGATCAAGCTTCTTATGCCAAAGATTTGGAGAGATGATGTCAGAGAAGTTCCAAATGTCCATGATGGGAGAAATGAGTTTCTTTCTAGGACTTCAAGTCAAGCAATCATCAGAACTGATTTTCATAAATCAATCCAAATACGTGAAAGACTTGATCGCCAAGTATGGAGTTCAATCCAGCAGAACTGTAAAGATTTCAATGAACACCAACTGGAAGATTGAACCAGGAACTGAAGGGAAGTCAGTTGATTCCAGCAAATACAGAGGGATAATAGGATCCCTGCTGTATCTAACAGCAAGTCGTCCAGACATCTCTTTCGCAGTCGGAGTGTGTGCCAGATTTCAAGTTGATCCAAAGAAAGCACACATGCAAGCAGCCAAGAACATTCTCAAATATCTCAAAGGAACTCAAAATGTTGGGCTGTGGTACCCAGCTGAAGACAATCTACAGCTGACTGGATACTCAGACTCAGACTTCGCTGGAGATCGGTTGGACAGAAAATCAACTTCAGGAACTTGTCAGTTCTTAGGAAGTAAGTTGATTTCATGATTTTCAAAGAAGCAAACGTGCGTAGCAACTTCTACAACAGACCTCCTCCGCCCCACTGTTTCTCTCAACATAAAAGAGAGAACGGGACATACAACTCCCTGGGATGCAAAAAAAAAATCAACGTCAACAGACTTGGACCAGATGTTGATAAAGCCGGAGTATTCAAGAGCAGTCATGACAAAGTTCTTGCTCCACCACAGGAGGCACAGAAAAATATGTAGGAGACAAAGCAGCATGCATATTTCTCCGTCCCAGCTGGGAATCGGAGACAACTTGAGGAGACAAAACATGCTGAAGCACCGTCTTCAAACAGAAGACTCAAGTCAAAGGTGCTCAGTCAGTCAGCCGAGAAGCCAGCTGACATTATGAGAGAATTCGTAATTACTCTCCAAGGAGCAGAAGGCCCACAAGCGGTCGTTTCTTACGGTGGAGGAGAAGTTCATGCGCCTGCGTGAACATCATCATCATCAACACCGCAACGGAGTATTCCAGCTGATCAACCAAGCTTGAACCCCAAGACAGATGGAATACTTCAACCGCATTCTCCTCAGTTTTCTTCAGCTCCACAGGGACACCAGCTTCGAGATCTTCCGATGAAAGATGCTCAAGCCCCTGCACCAAGCTCAAATGAGAAACATCACCCAGCCAATGATCACGCAATTTGGATGATGATGATATGAGCTGAACACAAGTCCCTCAAGTGCTGAATCAGACTTTCTCATTCAATCTAAGAAGTCTGAAGAAGCAAAATTTGCAAGGAATGAAGTTGTGCCCGACTCAGAAGATGCTATCTCCCGTGCCAACTCATCCCTCCAAGCACTCAGCTGACCGCCCAAATCGAAAAGAAGGACGCTGTGTCTGCAATCACAGCTAAGGCTAATGCTACTGAAGAAGAGCCAGCTAATACAACAGCTGAGCCACTTAGACTCCAAACCTCGCTGCTCAGAGCTGAAGACCACAGTTTCGCCAAACTAAAACATCGCAACAGCCGATGGTGTATCTCTCCCACCCTGTTTGATCATGCCAAAAAGGGGGAAGTAAGGGAGAAGAGACAAGTCAAAGAAGAGGCAAACTGTTGAGCTAGAGGAACCAGCTGAATCAGAATCAGCTGAAGAAGACGAGTCAAAAGAAAGAAGCAACGGATGCAGAAGAGAAGACCCAGCCAACTGGGATTGAAGACTGAAGGATTGAAGACTGAAGATTTGAAGATTTTTTTTCCTTCTTTCTTTTTCCTGTGTTATAATGTATATTCTTACATTAATAAAACACAAGTTTTTCTGCGTCATAAGTTGTCTCAGTTAGGTTTTGGCATCATCAAAAAGGAGGAAATTGTTGGGAAAATTATAAGGTTTCGATTTGATACCAAAACCCAACTGATTCTCCAACCGAATAGGTGATCGCGTCAACTTAAATAGTGTTTTCCAGCTCGCCTGTTTGAGTTTTAGATTTTCTAGGTTTACAGGTTAAGGAAGACAAGGACGGTCGTGTCTACGGCGGAGTCGGCTAGCGGAAGACGGCCGATCGACCGTGTCTACAGCAGGAGTCAGCTAGCAAAATACAGCATGCGTCAACCTTCAGCTGAGTCCTCCAGCAGAGCATGATCAAGCTGAAGAGAATTCGAGCTGAGTTCAAAATACAGCCGGTCCAGCTGTACAGAACAAAGGGAACTAACTGAAGACATCACTTCAAGTCAGTCCAGCTCTGAATTCAAAAGCCAGCTCCAAAGGCAGAAGATCCCGGCGTAAGAGGAAGTCAACATGCCTCGACTAATGAGGGATTGCCAAATCAGCATCCTAGACTTCAGGACCTAGGATGTGACACAAATGAAGACAGGTGCAGATTCGCTCAACGACAGATCTTGAATTTAAGAAGAGTAGGTAAGATTCAAACGGCTCCTCCAACGGCTAGTCTTGAATCTCTACCTATATAAACCCGTCTTCAATCTCAGGATCAGATACGAAAAACTCTCTACAAGCTTTCATTCTCTGAAGTCATCAATCATTCAAAAGCTCTCAAGCAGTTTTACATAGCTCAAAGAACACTTTATCTTAAAGTGTTCCTAGTTCAGAAACTGCTTAGTTTTTCGTCTGTTCCCTAGGCCAAACTCTTTGTATATCTAAAGCCTAGATTTCGAACGAGTTCATCATACTCTAAAGTTCTTAATTGTAAGAACTCATTCACAGTTGGAACCCCAAACCAAACCCCTCTTACCCAGAAAGGTTAGGTCAAGGTTACGCTTGCTTGAAGTGGGAAATTCAAGTGTGTAAGGTTTTTTCAGTACCCGTAAACTGAAAGGTTAGGCTTGACAGTGCCCGCAAACTATTGGAACACAGCTCGGGTCAGAGTTGTGAAGTTGCTTGGTACTTGGAAACTAAGTGGTAGTGGATTACCAGTGAACCTGGTCGTGGACGTAGGAGATGTTACTCCGAACCACGTAAAAATTTGCGTGCACTTTACTTTCTCTTTATATTCAGTTTTGTACTAACTCTTTCATAACTTTGCATATTTGATCAAAATTGCATACACAGCTGCTCTCCAAAGACAGCTGTGTCTCTCAGAAAGTTGCACAACTTGACTAAGCTGAAAACATAAAGTTAATCTTTTCAAACTGAGTTTTTCTAAGTAACCGAACTAAGTTTTCAAACCACCACTTTCCGCACCGCCAGCTGAGTTATTTACCCAGCTGACCCCTCCCCAGCTGGATCGATAACTGAGCTCACCAACTCTGTGATTTAACTTGAAAAAGTTTCTAGAAATCTATTTGGTGTATTCATCCCCCCCCTCTACGCCAAATACCTAGCTCAGGGACCATCAAGCTTCTTAGTCAATCAATATTTAAAAATATATATAGAGAGAAAGAAGTGACAACATAAACTAAAGATTTTCTAAATAAAAAAATAAAATATAATTAATTTCAAAATATGGTATTTTAAGAGAAAAATATTTTATTATAATTAATTTATTTTCAATAAAAGATAGAAGATTATAATTTTGAGACATAAAATTGGAAACAAACGGAATATACAAAAAATATGTGTTGGATTTTATATTTAATTACTTATTTATTAAAATTTCAATAAGGTTCATTTACAATTTCCATTTTTTAAAAACCTAAAATAACAAGGAACTTCACATTGATTTTTTTGTAGATTTCACTGATTGCATAATACAACTGGATTATTTTCCGTCTCATATAAGGTGACACATTAATTTTGGACACGTGTATTAAAGAGAAATGTATAAAGTGGTTAAAGTGGTAAGGTTCACAACTTTTTATGAGATATTAATTATTTTCATTTTGGGTATGTGTCATCTTATATGGGACACTCCAAAATGGAAAACGTGTCACCTTATATGGGACGGAGGAGAGAGTATTAGAATAACGACAAATGCAATATCAAATTAAATGGGTGACCGTATTAATCAAAATTCTTACGTAGATTTTTCTTCATTTTTCTATTCTTATTTTTTCTAAAATCTAAAATAAAAGTAATTTCACATTGATTTTTTAGAATACTTTACCAATGGGAGAATACAATTGAAATTATTATTATGCACTAAAATAAATTTATATAACATCTGAGATGATTTCAAATTAAACGGGTGGTCATATATATGTTTGCGTGAATTTTTCTCATTTTCTACTCATATTTTTTTTCTTCTAAAAACTCAAATAAAAGGAATTTCATATTGATTTCTTAAAAGATTTCATCAAATGGAACCTAATTAATAAAATGAATCATATTTTTTTCCAATATTCTATTAATCCTATTTTTCTTAAATGTTTGATACATGAACAAGAGAAAATTACTATTTAATTGAGTTCATGATGTGTTGGGAAAATTATAAAGTTTTGATTTAATACCAAAACCCAACTATTCTCCAACAGAGTAGATGATCGCATCAACCTAAGTTGTGTTTTCCAGCTCGCCTGTTTGAGCTCTAGATTTTCTAAGTTTACAGGTTCAGGAAGCGGAAGACAGCAGAAGCTCAAGACAGCAGAAGATCCAGCTGTGTTATACAGCAGTGGATAACAGAGCAGAAGACAGCAGAAGTTCCAGCTGTGTTTTCAGCAGGAGTCAACTATCAGTTGAGTTTTCCAGCTGAGCTGAGTTCAAAACGGAGCAGGATCAAGCTGAAGATAAATCGAGCTGAGTTCAAGACACAGCTGGTCCAGCTGTACAGAACAAAGGGAACTAACTCTGAAGACGTCACTTCAAGTCAGTTTACCCAATCCAGCTCTGAATTCAAAAGGCAGCTCCAAAGGCAGAGATCCCGGTGTCAGAGGAAGTCAATATACCTCGACCAATGAGGGATTGCCAATTCAGCATCCTAGACTTCAGAACCTAGGAAGTGACACTAATGAAGATAGGTGCAGAAACACCCAACGGCAAATATCGAATTTAAGAAGCGTAGGTAAGATTCAAACGGCTCCTCCAACGGCTAGTCTTGAATGTCTACCTATATAAACTCGTCTTCAACCTCAGGATCAGACACGAAAAACTCTCTACAAGCTTTCATTCTCTGAAATTATCAAGTCTTCAAAAGCTTACAAGCAGTTCTAAATAGTTCAAAGAACACTTTATCTTAAAGTGTCTCTAGTCCAGAAACTGCCCAGTTTTTCGTCTGATTCCTAGGCAGAAATCATTGTATATCTTAAGCCTAGATTTCGAACGAGTTCATCTAACTCTAAGTTCTTCATTGTAAGAACTCGTTCATAGTTGGAACCCCAAACCAAACCCCTCTTTACCCAGAAAGGTTAGGTCAAGGTTACGCTTGCTTGAAGCGCGAAATTCAAGTGGTTGTAAGGTTTTTTCAGTACCCGTAAACTGAATGGTTAGGCTTGACAGTGCCCGTAAATTGTTGGAACACAGCTCGGGTTAGAGTTGTGAAGTTACTTGGTACTTGGAAACTAAGTGGTAGTGAATTACAAGTGAAGCTGGTCGTGGACGTAGGAGGTGTTACTCCGAGTAAAATCTTGTGTTCTTTACTTTCTCGTTATTTTCAGATATTGTACTAATTCCATTTGTATATTGCATCTTTATCAAATCTGCATACTCAGCTGCTCCCCAAAGACAGCTGTGTTTTGTCTATAAACTTGCATAACTTGACTAAGTCAAAAACGTAAAGAATATTTTCAAGCTGAGTTTTTCTAAGCAATCGAGCTAAGTTTTCAAACCACCACTTTCCGCACCGCCAGCTGAGTTATTAGCCCAGCTGACCTTCCTCAGCTGGATTCATAACTGAGCTCACAAACTCTGTTTTTAATCTTGAAAAAGTTTTCAGAAATCTATCTTTGGTGTATTCACCCCCCCTCTACACCAAAGACCCAGCTCAGGGACCATCAATTGGTATCAGAGCAGTGGTTCAAAAGACCGTTGTTTCTGAATCGAGAGATTTGTCTTGACAATCTGTCAGTGGTCAACTGAACAGATTCTTTTTCTGGAAAAACTCATATTATTTCATACTGTGCATATCTCCATAGATTTTTATCTTAATAGGAACCTTCCCATCTTCTCGGTCGACGATTATGCAATTTGGAAGTTCAGATTAAAAAGCTTTCTTTGTGCGCATCATGACATGATGTGGGACGTCATCACAGACGAACTCATCATCATCTACAAACAAGGAAACGAGCTTGTTCCAGCTCATGATGGTGGACAACCAACATATCAGCTCATTCCCAAGCCAAAGAATGAGCATACCTCAGAAGAAAGGAATCAAGCTGGATTAGACAGCTTCGCGAGGAACACCATCTCGTCAACAGTCTCCAACGTCTACCTCAGCAAGATCATCAACTGCAACACCACAAAGGAGATGTGGGAAACCCTAGCCAAGCTATGCAAAGGGTCGGAGGAGATAAAAGAAAATAAATTCACAATCGTCTGCCAGAAGTTTGATAACTTCAAGCAGCTTGTCAATGAGTCCATCGAATGGATGGAACTCAGATTCTCAAATATCGTGGTAGAAATTGAAACTATCAGAACTGAGAAATACACCCAGCGAGAAAATATCCTAAAAGTCCTTTCAGCGCTCACAGCTGAATGGAACACATACAAGGTGGTGCACCAAAGTCGAAGTGACTTGGGTGATCTTTCAACTGAAAGATTATTCTCCCTGCTCAAAGCCAACGAATACAACTTGAAGATTACCATGAAAGAATTTTCAAACAATCAGAATGATGGAGAGCTAACACCTGCGCCAAAGGAGATTGCGTTCAGAGCCAACTCTGAAAAATCCACATACATGCAGTCAGCTGAGTCATCAAAGAAGGACAAGAAGGACATGAGCAAAGAAGAACTACTTGAAGAGTTAGCCATGCTGGTCAAAAACTACAACAGACTCAACACCAGCAAGGGCAAGTACAAGAAGTTCGCAAGAACTTACAGAGACAAGTACGCAGCAGCTGATGAGAAGTCAGCTGACAAATGAATAGATGAAGGATGCTTCAACT
The DNA here is from genome assembly GCA_031470985.1 of Agastache rugosa. NCBI lineage: Eukaryota > Viridiplantae > Streptophyta > Magnoliopsida > Lamiales > Lamiaceae > Agastache > Agastache rugosa. The sequence continues at coordinate 35,949,523 of CM062602.1, read as the reverse complement.
GCAAGGAACCGGGACACTACAGGCTAGACTGTCCGAAGCTATCCAAGAAAGATAAAGACCAACTGAAAGCTAAGGCAGCTGATAGAAGGAGAGCCTACATCGCCGACGAGGAGTCGGAGTGCAACAAAATGGATGATAACATGCCATTTTCAGACTCAGAAGAAGAAGCACTGATGGCTCATGATGAACCTGAATGAGATACATGCTTCAGGGACAGACAGACGGATTCGATGAAGATGAGGTAATGTCAAGAACTCAAAATCTATCTAATCCCTCACCATCACACGAACACTCTACACAGGTTTCAGAATCAGGGCTACCTGATTGGAGTTTAGTAGAGAAGGTTATGAACGATTCTAAGGAGCTTCAAGAGATCCTTGATGTCATAATGTGTGAGAATGTCGAGCTGAAGGTGGAACTGGAAAAGAAAAAGGTATCAGAAGCAGCTGATACAACACAGCTCTAGGAGGAAGTTATTTCACTAAAAGACAAAATAGTGAAACAAGATCAGCTGATGAAAGACTTCTACTATGAAAAGAAACAGCTGATGGAAGAATTGGAAAAGGCCACAGCTGAATCAGAAAAGAAGTCAGCTGAGATTGTAGAGCTGAAAAGTTCCGAAGATGTACTATCTAAGAAGATGGTAGCTCTCATCAAAGCTACAACAACAATGGACGAAATCATAAGTGCACAACGTCCAGCAGCACTCAAAGCAGGACTGGGTTACAATGGATCAAAGGATGACACAAACATTGCTTCCACAAGGGGAACAAAGGTAATGTTTGTAAGAGCAAAAGAAAACCCAATTCCAGCTGCTCAGCAACGACCGTTGAGGACACATCAGGCATAAAAAAGGTCAGCTGTGAGACAACCTCAAGCACAGATCAGACAGCAACGTGCTCAAACTCAACAAAGACAGCAGGCTGGACATTTTAGATACCAGCAACCGCAACAGCACGTCGAAAGATATCAACCGAGATATCAAAGGAGATACCCAGCTGGATATCACTCATATGATCACCAGCTGGAGCACCATTTCCAGCAGAGATATCATAAGAGAAAGCAGAGACAAAGGAACGTCTCAGCTGGATACCGAAAAAGATCAGGACATCAACAAAGACATCAAGCTGGGAAGATACTGAGATCAAGACCCCACCAACAACAACCGAAGAACACAAAGAATGTGTATATCGACTCAGCTGGAAGGATCATCAGATCAAATGACCCAATTCGAGTCATCAAGCAGATCTGGGTCGTAAAAGGATCTCTGTTTAACCCACAAGGACCCAATTAAAACTGGGTATCTAAATTTTGATCTTTTTTATAGATTGCAAGGGAACGCAGCATCATTGAGGAGTCGATGAGAACGATATGGTACTTGGACAGTGGATGTTCCAAGTACATGACGCACTTAAAGCATCTACTCTAGAAGTATATCGAGCGTCCAGGCCCACAAGTAACATTTGGTGACAACTCCAAAGGTCTAACCAAAGGTTATGGTACATTTAAAACTAAAAATGTTATAATCCCAAATATTTCTTATGTACAAGGACTGCAACATAACTTGTTTTCCATTAGCCAATTCTGCGATAACGGTTTTTCTGTCAAGTTTGATGCACAGGGATGCACAGTGAAGCACATGGAAACCAAGCAGATACTACTAAGAGGGAAAAGAAAAGGAAATATGTATTTCGCTGACTGGAACAAAGCGGCCCTCCGAGACTTGTCTTGTATCGAAAAGCGAATGAAGTCGGTAGGCATCAGCACGTACGGGCTGAATCATCTCAACTTCAATACAATCAACAAACTGGTTAGAAACCAGCTCGATAATGGAATTCCATATCAAGTATATGACAAAAGTCATATGTACAGCGCGTGTCAACAAGGAAAACAAACAAGAATTTCATTCTCTCACAAGCCAGTTCAGTCAACTGATCGAGTTCTTCAACTCCTTCACATGGATCTTTTTGGTCCAGTTATACCAGCGAGTTTCAACGGCAGAAAATATACTCTGGTCGTAGTGGATGACTTCTCAAGATTCACATGGGTGTCATTCCTGTACCAGAAGAGCGAAACAAGGACTAAGCTGCCAATCCTGCTGGAAATGTTGTCAACTCAGAAGGAGTGCAAGATAATGTCAATCAGATCAAATCGAGGAACGGAGTTTCTAAATGAAACTATTTATGAATACTGCGAGAAGAATGGAGTTCAACATCAAACCTCAGCAGCACGCACACCTCAGCAGAATGATGTAACAGAGAGAAGAAACAGAACACTCAAAGAAGCAATTACCTCAATGCTAGCCAGCTCTGCCATTCCAAAGAAGTTCTGGGCTGAGGCAATCAACACAGCATGCTTCACTCAGAATCGCTCTCTACTCACATCAAGGCAAGGAAAGACGCCGTATGAGCTATGAAATAACAGAATACCATACATTGGATATTTCAAGGTCTTCGGATCCAAATATCATATCCTAAACAATGGAAAAACACAGCTCAAGACGTTCGACGCGAAGACTGACCGAGGAGTATTCCTTGGTTACTCTGCTGTGAGTAAAGCATATAGAGTCTTCAACAGAAGAACTCAAACGGTCAAAGTAACTCTACATGTTACCTTTGACGAATCATCATTCGAATATAAAGATTCTATCAAACGAAGAAATGATGGAAAATCTTCAAGGCAGATTCAGACAAGAGCTCAAGAAAATCGAATCAGGAATCTGGCCGAACCATTAATATGGGATGATGAGCCAGAGGAAGAACCTCAAATCAATCGGGAAGCTCCACCAGCTGGAAATCAAGAAGAACCTCCAACGCCAAATCAAGGGGGAATGCCATCAGCTGGAAAATCCAGACACAGCTGAATCCCCAGCACTATCTCCAGCAGAGCTTCTACAAAAGTCACCTCAAAACTCAATCCAAGGAGAGTCTCTTTCTCAAGACTTAACTCCATAGCAACTCCAAGCCAGACGAAATCTAGCCACTTCTAGCATCAATCAGCTGGAAGAAGAAATTCGTAAAAGAAGAAGATGGATTGAAGATCATCCATCATCAGCAATCATTGGAGAACCATCTGACCAAGTCAAAACCAGAAGCTCAGCTGCTCAAGCTACATCGGATCATCAAGAAGTAGCTGACACAGCTCAACTCTTAATAGAGCTAGAACTGACGGTCTATGATGAAGACACAACTCTAATGGCGTGTTATGTAGCTCAAGTTCCAGAGCCTCAAACAATTCTAGAAGCCTTAAAAAGTGTACCCTGGACAAACGCCATGCAGGAAGAGCTAAATGAATTCCTCAGAAATTGCGTCTGGGAATTGGTCGACAGACCTGAAGGAGTCAAAGTCATAGAACTCAAATGGATCTTCAAGAACAAGCTGGATACCCTTGGAGTCATCATCAGAAACAAAGCTCGACTAGTTGCCAAGGGCTACACACAGCAAGAAGGAATTGACTTCGAAGAATCATTTGCTCCAGTAGCACGATTGGAAACAATCAGACTTTTTCTCGCGTATGCAGCACATCACAAATTCAAGGTCTATCAAATGGATATAAAGTGTGTATTTCTAAATAGAGAAATCAAAGAAGATGTCTATGTTGAACAACCTCCAGGATTTGAAGTAGAAGGAAATAAAGTCTACAAGCTAAAGAAGACGCTTTATGGATTGAAACAAGCACCTCGAGCTTGGTATGATACTCTATCAAATTTCCTTGTATCCAAAGGATTCAAGAAGGGCTCAGTAGACAGAATACTTTTCACCATTAAGTTGGGAGAAGACATCCTGGTTGTTCAAATCTATGTAGACGACATCATCTTCGGATCAAGATCAACATTCTTATGCCAAAGATTTGGAGAGATAATGTCAACACAGTTCCAAATGTCTATGATGGGAGAAATGAGCTTCTTCCTAGGACTTCAAGTCAAGCAATCAGCAGAAGGGATTTTTATAAATCAATCCAAGTACGTGAAAGACTTGATCGTCAAGTATGGAGTTCAATCCAGCAGAACAGTAAAGATTCCGATGAACACCAACTGGAAGATTGAACCTGGAACTGAAGGGAAGTCAGTTGATTCCAAAGAAATACAGAGGGATAATAGGTTCCCTGCTGTATCTAACAGCTAGTCGTTCAGACATCTCTTTCGCAGTCGGAGTGTGTGCCAGATTTCAAGTTGATCCAAAGGAAGCACACATGCTAGCAGCCAAGAACATTCTCAAATATCTCAAAGGAACTCAGAATGTTGGGCTGTGGTACCCAGCTGAAGACAATCTACAGCTGACTGGATATTCAGACTCAGACTTCGCTGGAGATCGGTTGAACAGAAAATCAACTTCAGGAACATGTCAGTTTCTAGGAAGCAAGTTGATCTCGTGGTTTTCAAAGAAGCAAACGTGCGTCGCAACCTCCACAACAGAAGCAGAATATATGGCAGCTGGAAGATGCTGCTCACAAATTCTCTGGCTGAAACATCAGCTGGATGACTATGAAGTGAAAACTGGACAAGTTTCAATTTTCTGTGATAGCTCAAGTGCGATTGCTATATCAGAAAATCCAGTACATCACACAAGATGCAAACATGTGGACGTGCGCCATCACTTCATCAGAGATCACGTGGAAAAGAAGGATGTGATTGTTGAGAAAATTCACACAGACATACAGCGGGCTGATATACTCACAAAGCCGCTGATAGAAGCAAGATTCAAGATGCTGTGCGGATTACTTGGATTACTCAACCCAGACGAAGCTACATCCAGCTAAATGGAAGCAGACCCAGCTGGACTTCTGAACCAACCTCAAAGAACCTAGCTGAGAAAGAATCAAGCTCAGCCAGACGCCTAAGTTGAAGGATTATTCAGCTGAGGGGGAACCAGCTGGAAAAACGATCACTCAACACAGCTATTCATAACCGAGGTATCAACTGACTACGATGATCAGCTGAGAGGTTTGCAACATCATTACATACAACTACTCATTCTGTTTTAGACAGACTTCAGTCAAATCATATCTTGTCATATCTAGTCAAATTTAAGTAAAAGTCTGCAAAGAACTGAAACATGGGAGTTTCGAGGCAAAAGTCAAAACGCCTCAACCGCCCTCTCTCTCGCATTAACTCGCATTTTCTAAACAAGAAACTGACATGACGCGAGAATCACTCCCAATCGTAGATCTTCTTATCAAACTATAAATCTTGATCGTCCATTCATCAAGAAAATTGATATAAATATGCTAGAAGAGATACGCAAATATTTGCATTAACCCTAAAAAGTTTTGTTTTCGGCACTCTTTCTTCTTCAATCAATTGGTATTATTTGTTCTACTAACAAAAGTTGCAGAAGAAGAACATGGAATCTAGAAAGATATCTCCAGAAGCCGATCAACATGAAGAGTCTGTCAGAGCTTCACTATAAGAGTTGCTTAACTCTCAGGAACCACAAGAAGACGGAGTTCCAGGAGAAAATGAAGCTCATCGACAGATCCGGTCTAACGCAGTGGGTGACTGCAAAGCTCAAGAACATTCACCAGGAAGTTGCAGAATTCTTCCTAGGAATGTCAAAGGAAAAAGATCTCATCCGCCCCACTGTTTCTCTCAAAATTAAAGAGAAAACGGGACACACAACTCCCTATGATCAAGCTGAAGATAAATCGAGCTGAGTTCAAGACACAGCTGGTCCAGCTGTACAGAACAAAGGGAACTAACTCTGAAGACGTCACTTCAAGTCAGTTTATCCAATCCAGCTCTGAATTCAAAAGGCAGCTCCAAAGGCAGAGATCCCGGTGTCAGAGGAAGTCAATATACCTCGACCAATGAGGGATTGCCAAATCAGCATCCTAGACTTCAGAACCTAGGAAGTGACACTAATGAAGACAGGTGCAGAAACACCCAACGGCAAATATCGAATTTAAGAAGCGTAGGTAAGATTCAAACGGCTCCTCCAACGGCTAGTCTTGAATGTCTACCTATATAAACCCGTCTTCAACCTCAGGATCAGACACGAAAAACTCTCTACAAGCTTTCATTCTCTGAAATTATCAAGTCTTCAAAAGCTTACAAGCAGTTCTAAATAGTTCAAAGAACACTTTATCTTAAAGTGTCTCTAGTCCAGAAACTGCCCAGTTTTTCATCTGATTCCTAGGCAGAAATCATTGTATATCTTAAGCCTAGATTTCGAACGAGTTCATCTAACTCTAAGTTCTTCATTGTAAGAACTCGTTCATAGTTGGAACCCAAACTAAATCCCTCTTTACCCAGAAAGGTTAGGTCAAGGTTACGCTTGCTTGAAGCGCGAAATTCAAGTGGTTGTAAGGTTTTTTCAGTACCCATAAACTGAAAGGTTAGGCTTGACAGTGCCCGTAAACTGTTGGAACACAGCTCGGGTTAGAGTTGTGAAGTTACTTGGTACTTGGAAACCAAGTGGTAGTGAATTACAAGTGAATCTGGTCGTGGACTAGGAGGTGTTACTCCGAACCACGTAAAATCTTGTGTTCTTTACTTTCTCGTTATTTTCAGATATTATACTAATTCCATTTGCATATTGCATCTTTATCAAATCTGCATACTCAGCTGCTCCCCAAAGACAGCTGTGTTTTGTCTATAAATTTGCATAACTTGACTAAGTCGAAAACGTAAAGAATATTTTCAAGCTGAGTTTTTCTAAGCAATCGAGCTAAGTTTTCAAACCACCATTTTCCGCACCGCCAGCTGAGTTATTAGCCCAGCTGACCTTCCTCAGCTGGATTCATAACTGAGCTCACAAACTCTGTTTTTAATCTTGAAAAAGTTTTCAGAAATCTATCTTTGGTGTATTCACCCCCCCTACACCAAAGACCCAGCTCATGGACCATCATGACGAGTAAATATATTAATTTAAATTAAATGGATTTCATATATTGTATGATTTCGGTACATCTATATAATCTTAAATTCATAATTAAACGAGTTCCATAAATTGTATGAACTTTAAATTGATACTTCAATTTTTTTAATCTTTTATTATTTATATTATTCATTATTAATATTTACTTTATTGTGTTCGAATTTTAATTGAGACAAATAACCTATTATTTATAGTTTATTATTTTGATATTTTATAATTAAACATGTTCGATTAATTACGAATATTATTGTAGGGGACGGAACGCGTAGAATAATTACTTATTAATCGGACTTAAAATATGCACGATTATATATTTTAAACTGGTCTGGGTAGCTGAATCCTAGCTTCATCATCTTGGTTCATCGATATCCTCTACCACAACCAACGACTTAGACTGATTGGATGCTACTTTCGGTTAAATAACAAAAAAAACAACAATTTTCTTGAATTTAATTAGAAACTAAATATATTGACCATTTCTATAATTGTCAATCATATTGCATCTAATAATTTAGTTAAATAATAAATTCCCGTCGATTTTCGACGGCTACACGCTAGTTTACTAAAAAATGGAGTACAAAGGATGAAGTATAATTCCATTGCTTCAAAGAAGGCGCATAAGGTTTGTTTAATAGATGGATAGTAGTGCGCGAATTTTGGATGCGATGATGATAAAATTAATAAGTATTATTATTATATGTATTTTAATTATATGTTTGGTTTGAATGATTTGATATGTAATGGATAATTTGGCTCGTATTTCTATCTAACAATTGAGTGATAATTTATTTCAAATTTAAATTGATTATTAATCAAATCAAACCTAACGCCCCTTTATAGGAACAAATGAATACATTATGAGTGTGTTCGGCTGACTGGATTAGACAGGATTAGATTGAACTTAGTCTGATGATATGTTGTTCAGTTTGATAGATATGACCCGATACTTAGTCTTGAGACATAGGATTCGTCATGGATAATGAGTGTTCACTTCCATGAAAAAAATAATCTCATCTAATTTAGGGTAAATTTAATCTCATTTAATTTAGGGCCAATTTAATCTTGATAACTGAATACCCTATTGGGGTGTTTAGTTTGATAGATGTAATAGATAATGTTTGATATGATAGTGTAGGATGTGATTATTTAGATTATTAGTCTTGTGTTTGGATTGCTTGATTGTGGTGTAGGATAATTGAAGGACTATGTAAGTGTGTGTGCTACATTGTGCTGTGTGTGTGCTACTGTGTGCAGTGTGTGTGTGTGTTTTGTGTGTGTGTGTGTTTATGTGTGGTTATTTTGGAATTTTGCATCATGGATTAGGCAATGATTAATAATCAACCCAAATTTTGGATGATAAGTTATCATCCATTTGAATGATTGGAGCACGGACCTAGTTATTTATCACGAGTTTCGTCATTCAAACCAAACGTTTGATTAGGTGGGATTATATTATCAATAACTCTTTATCAAACAAACCAAAACGCCACCTATGTATGTATTCACTTCTATAAAGTGTAAATACAAATCTGGCGGGCCGGCCCGACCTGACTTATTATTTATTGTTAGTAAAATTTTCAAATGGGCTCAAACCGGTCAGCTCCAAAGCCCAAACCTATTTAATCCTCCTCACTCCTCAGAACACGAACCAAACCTGAAATCAGATTAGGGTTTAGGGTTTTAACAAATCCTGAACCTTGAAAAATTTCTACCACTCTCCTGAGCAATTGTCGATGGCGACGCACCAGGCAGAAGAAAATGGTAAACAAAACGAAGAGCAACTGAACGCAAAACGGCACTACACCGACTCCGAAGATGAAGAAGAGATGGAGGATGAGACTTGGGACGATTGGCATGACGAAGACGACGCAGCAGACGAGGATTGTTCAAGCACCCAGATGCTCTGTCTCTTCTGCGACTCTTCCTACAGTTCGTGCAGTTCACTCTTCGAGCACTGCGCATCGGCACACATGTTTGATTTTTACGAAATGAAGAAAGCTTATGACTTGGATTTCTACAAGTGTCTTAAGCTCATCAATTACGTTAGGTCTCAGGTAGATACATACACACACACACACACACCAACACACACACACACACATATATATATAGATATATATTTATATACTGAGTCTTTTTGTGCTTTAATTCAAGGAAATTATGATTATCAGATTATGAGCTATTTGACTTGTTTGGGTCTTTAATTTGTGAGTGGTTTTTGGGGGTACTATTTTAGATTAGGCTCGAAATAATTAGCTCTTAGTATCTACATTCAATGACAATGCATTACCTTTAATTGAATGTGTTGATTAATATTCTCATGAACATTAGCTACAATTTAGATTGTCTTATATGCATTTTGGTTAAGATTGATGGTTGAATAAGTTGGCAACATCTCTATACTTAAATCAATTCTTTCATGCTTCTTATCAGGTAGCAGTAAACAAATGTTGGAGTTGTGGGATGGCATGTTTGTCCAAGGGAGAGTTGCAGAAACATTTACACAAGGTAGTTAATTTTGATGGAAACAAGTTTCCATGGGATGATGATAGGTATCTCAATCCATTTCTACAAGATGATTCCTTGTTATACAGTTTCGAGGATGATGTAGATGAGGAGTGTGATAACATGTTTGCTGACAAAAATGAAATGGAGTCGTATTTATCTCAATTTGAGCACATTGATATTAATGATGAGAGTTCTTCTGATAGAGGTGCACCTGAGCTTATAGCTCCATGTGATAATGGGGGAAAAGATGTTGAATCATCTTCTTATAAAGATATGACTACTGCAAAGCCTTTTGAAAGCCTAATGGTGGATGACACCAACAAGGCAGCGAGTAGCATCTTGTCCAACGGAAATGGGAAAAACAAGATGGACACTTTTCCTTCAACAAAGATTGTGGCAAAAGAGATCACAAATGTCAATAAAAGTTATTTTGGCTCATACAGTTCATTTGGCATCCATAAGGAAATGATTAGTGACAAGGTACCACCAAGTCTGAAGTTTGGAAAGTAAACTTTGGATTTGATTTCATTCTGGAATAAGCATATTCATTTATTTTAGTCTTGATTATTTTGTTAAGATTTAAAGGATTTGTGCAGGTAAGAACTGATGCTTATAGACAAGCTCTATTGGAAAATCCTTCTCTTCTTAAAGATGCAGTTGTTATGGATGTTGGTTGTGGGACAGGCATTCTGAGGTTTGAATATTATGCTTCATCTTATATCTGATTTACCTAAATTCTTTGTTATATGATTATATATTGGAAACCTGGACTTCTCTGAGGTTCAAGGTTTCCCTGACATCAGATGCATATAAATATGCAACATACATCTTCTTTCATACTGCATGGTTCAAAGCTTTCCCAGTCAGATAAAAATGAAGCCCACGAACGAAATAAAGATAAATAAATTTAACAATGCAATCTGATTTCTCAGCCTATTCTTCCCCACTACTGTTGAAAAAGAAAAGGGGGACTGCCTCTATTACAGCCAATGTTAAAGTTGCTTTTCTTCTGAATCTTGCAATTCTGGTAAAATTAGTAATAATTTGGCATATGACCTGTCACCTGTCTGAGAAAAATTATTAGTTCAATCTATTGACTGCGTGACTCAAAATTTATGTGTTTGAGACACTTTTAGTTTTGTTATCCATTACTTGATATATTTGTATCAAAAGATTTATTATGCTTGTCATTCATTCATCACAAGGTGTCTTATATTTCCTTCAATTCCTATTCTGTGCATATTTTCTGCTGTCGTGTATAGTTTTATGCATCTGAGTTTTTCTTCTTCATTCTTTGTTTCCCTACACTTTATTTATCTCTTTTACAGCCTTTTTGCAGCTCAAGCAGGAGCTTCAAGGGTTATTGCAGTTGAAGCTAGTGAGAAGATGGCTGCAGTGGCTTCCCAGGTTAATTTTTCTTTGATCTATTTTGAACTTCCTTTGAGATTTGGGATAATACATCCAAATAATCTAAAGCTGTACCTGCTTACATGAAAATAACCCATAATATTAATACTACATAAGAATAACTCAAACTATCAAATTTTTACTCTAATCTGTCATCTGTTAGTTTTTCATGAAATGAGAACTACATTGCTTAGATATTAGTAATAAGGTTTAATTAAAAGAAATGTCGCGCTTGTTATTCCACATCGACGAGCCTTGGTTGAGTAAGCCGAATCTAACTGTTTCGTCCATGACAAACTAATGAATGTCTGATGAGTGTAAAAATTTTATAGTTTGAGTTGTTTCTGTGTTATACAGATAGCATGGGTCAAATTCATGTAAACGGGTATAGTTTTTGGATGTACTTGCCCTTAAGTGAATAGTTTGCATCTGATAGCGGGTTGTTTTTATGTTCCTTATAATGTAAGTTGGTGCAGATTGCAGGAGATAACAATCTTTTGTCAAATGGAATATCTAGTGAAGGCGGTAAACAAAATGGATGTATTGAAGTGGTTCAAGGCATGGTTGAAGAGCTTGTCAATGTCGAGCACATCCCATCTCAAAGTGTTGATGTGTTAGTGAGTGAATGGATGGGCTATTGCCTACTTTATGAGTCGATGCTCGTCTCTGTACTCTTTGCACGAGATAAGTGGTTAAAGCCTGGAGGTGCTATCCTTCCCGACACAGCTACTATGGTGGGTTAGCTTTCCCCACTTCTCTACTTAGTCCTCATCCTCAACTTTGGCTGCTTCTATACTTAAATGTTATCCTTTCACTCTAGAGCTGATGACGGTTTTCCCCACCTTTATCCATTCAGTTTTTAGCTGGGTTTGGAAAAGAAGCTACTAGTCTCCCGTTCTGGGAGAATGTATATGGATTCAATATGTCTAGTATTGGCCGGGAGGTTATTGAAGATGCTGCCCGCTTACCCATTGTTGATGTCATTGACAGTTCTCATATTGTTACAAACACAAAAATACTTCAGGTTTGTGTTCAATGCCTTCATTTATCACTTATGAACTATCGAAGCAAAACTGTCATTATTTTTCCCTTCAAAGATTAAATTGTGAAGCTTTGGTCCTTACTAAGTTCCAAGATGTTCATCTTTTTTCTCATGTTAAAATATATCTTTCCGCGTTATAGTTCTACATTAAATGATGCTGCTCCAATGATTAGATGGAGGAGTGGTTTGTATAACCTTGCTATGCATCTATTAGGCTCCATATGCATTTATTTTTAGCCAGATACTCACAATGAAAGTTTCAAGATCCAAAAATAATTTTATTCTTTCATTTCTGTCTCCTACCAATTTAAAGGTGTGTATCAATACTATGTTAGACCCTTTTCATATTCATGTAAAGCGGCTCCAATTTTTGTAGTCATATAATGTTTCTTGGTTCCACAGCATTCATGCAATTATGTATAAAGAAATTGATTCGAGAATTTTAAATTTTCTTAACATCATTGAAACCAACTCTGATTTCTATGAAGCATGAACTGGAAACTCCAAGGGAACTTGCTGAGAGTAGAAAGCTTTATATGTGATATTATTTCAATTCTGAAATAGGATTTCTCATCCAAACTAAAATTATTTTTACAATTAATTACTTGAAACCCCTTTCATCACTCTGTTCCACCTAAACTTTGCTGGGTATGGCCAGAATCTGTGCGGAACTCCTATCACCTTCCACAAATGCTTTCATCATTTGAAGTGAACCACGTGTCAAATAATGCATGGGTTACGATCCCTAACTCTGATGTCCCCTGTTCACTGTATCAAAAGTATAAATCAATTTGTAGGAATTCTTGAAGAAATTTCCCATTGATCCTCTGGAGGAATTCAATTTTACAAATAAATAGGCAAATTTTAAAAGCAATAACTAAACTGGGAGTTTGAATAATTCATTAACCCAGACTTTTAAAAATATAGTTTGAAATATGCATAAACATATTGTTGTTTTCATAGGGGTGTTTGAGAAGGTTAACAAAACTGTGTCCTCCCCTTGCCCTCAATCCCATATGAAATTTTAAGTGAAAATAGCAACCCCAATAGTGTAACATATGTGCAAGCACTTTGTTTGTATCTATATTTGACATTTCAGCTCTTTATTTAGCCTATCATGCAGTTTCTTAGGATTGAATTTGCAATTCCTTCCACCCCTGCTACATGTTCACCCCCATCTTTCCTCCTTCGGTGAGCATAAACTTGGATGCTCTATCCGTATCAGATTCCTGTTGTGGTTATTTGTAGTAAAATCTTATAGAACTACTGAAAAGACTTTGTTTTCACTTGTTTATCTTTACACCCTTTTTCAAACCTGATTGGTTTTCAAATAAAGTTAAGATCTCGCACTGATGAAATTAAAATTAGTTGCTTTGTTTATGGTTTTTGAAACTTGGTCATATTTCAGTCATTTTTTTTTGCTATGCTTACTATTTTTGCAGTCTGATCTAAAAAATGTCTTTACTTTCAGACATTTGACCTGGTGACAATGCAACTAAAGCACATGGATTTTACAGCCATAGTTGAACTGGAGCCACAGTTCGTGTCTCAATCGAACAACCCCGTAGGTTCTAAATCAGATATCACTTGGTGTTATGGAGTTTTATTGTGGTTCGACACCGGGTTTTCCGAGAGGTTTTGTCACGAGAAGCCTGTGGTATTGTCGACATCACCCTATGGTCCAAGCACCCATTGGTCACAGACTATCCTCACCTTTCGAGAACCAATTGCAATGGCCTCAAACATTTTTGGTGAGAAAGAGGCAGCTGTTGGTACTGATGAGTGTCCTGCTGCAAGAATACGAGCTCGCGTCAGTGTTGTCCGATCTTTTAAACATCGCAGCATCGACATTTCCATGGAACTCACTGGAATTGACCCTGATGGTAGAAAACGTAACTGGCCTGCGCAGATTTTCCATATCAACTAATTTATGCCTGTTTTGTCTTATGATCGTTAAATTCTTCTTAATATGAGAATCGGTTATTTCATTTGTGCGATTAAATTAAAGCTTCGATCTCTTTCTATAAACTGAAGGCGGTTAACTGTTTAGGGAAGCTTTTTCACTGCAGTTATTGCATTACTTATCTGATCGAAGATAGATTTATGTGAATTGGCTCTTATGATAACTTATTACAAAGTAGATTCAATGGATTAGTCGCTGACATATAAGTTTTTGCAATTATTGGAATCGCAAGAGTTGACTTAGTTGAATTCTGATTAAATAAATTTGAATATTTTTTTGGGCCTTTTCAGATATCCAAATTTGAATGAGCACTTGGTAATTTTAGATAAGAAGCATATAATACAAATGTTTTTGCATTGTAATTATATAATTTTGTTTATGTATTATTAGCCAGCTTCTTCTTCTGTTTTTTTTAGTTTGTGTTGTGTGTGTGGGGGTAATTGTAATATTAAATTTTAAAGATCGTGTTATGGTAGACTCAAACTTGAGAACTTTGTTTCAAGCATTAACCACATTATCCTCTAACGTATTAGCCAACTTCTATATGTTTATACAAATCAAATAGTTTCTTTTAAGTTTGGATGGAATTTGATGTCATTTATGTGATTCATTACAATAACAAAATTTAATTATGGTTTCTAATAGGCCACTGATGATCACCAATGCGGGTAACTCATTAGATTTTACTTTTTATGAATATTTGCTGGCATGTATTTGCTTTGATAGAATTACCATTTTATCAATTTTAGCTTTTTGAAAGAGGTGTCAGGTGTGCTTGTTATACACTTTTTTCTTTTTTTTTTCTCTCTCTCTTTATTTCTTTGCGTATTATTTTTTCTATTAAACTTGATTGTGTTGCAATTTAGACCAACATGTATTAATTGATACTTCATCTGTTCCACAATAAGTATATTCCTTTTTATATTGAATTGTCTCACAATATGCGTCTTATTATATGGAAAACATCTTTTCTTACAAAAAAGTATGAGTTCCACCACTTTCTATCTTTTTAACCATTCTCCTTAATACACTATCTGAAAACAAACCAGACACTTATTGTGGGACGGAGGAAGTATAATGTTTTTTAATATGTAGTTTTATTATATTTTACTTATTGCAATTTGATACTATGATTTAGAGAGCTTCCATTGTTGGATATTAGTAACTATTTGTAATTTTACATATGTAGAATGTATATTAAATAAATTTTAGAATGATAGTATAATTTTCAGACAATTAATTTTATTCCTAATTTTTATTTGTATGTACATTTTATCTGATTATGTAATCAAATTATAGTCTTAATTAAATAGAATGTTTAGTTAGATTTAACAAAAGGATTTGATGGCAGTTACTCGTTTCAATGTCAAACAATGGGTTCAAGATTTTAATATCTAATGATGATGATGCAGTGCGTTTCTACTGTAAATATTGCATAGGAAGAATGTATCGTAATTTATGATATATATTGTTGTTCTTATTTTTTCGAAGATAATTATTAAGTTTTGATAATTTCAATACTATATTATTAATTTGTTGTGTAGATTATGACACTTAGCCTTAGTGAAATAATTAATTATTCATGCGAATTTTCTTAAAATTAAAAGAAAAGTATCCAAAAAAAAAAAAACGCAAGGTATCTCCAGAAGCCTTTGGAAAAGGCGGCCTCCTGCGGAGACTTTAGTCAAAGAAAATTAATAGTAATTCGGAAACTGGAAAACAAAGGAGAAAAAAGAAACGGAAAAAAAAAAAAAAAGTCACCAATCATCTCAGATTTGGAGCTCAATCTCATTTTCTCTCACAATTGAGGTATGTAATTGATAGCTCT
Organism: Agastache rugosa; assembly: GCA_031470985.1. Taxonomy (NCBI): domain Eukaryota; kingdom Viridiplantae; phylum Streptophyta; class Magnoliopsida; order Lamiales; family Lamiaceae; genus Agastache; species Agastache rugosa. The sequence goes on along the minus strand of CM062602.1, from coordinate 35,933,900 downwards.
GTCGTCAAAAACAAAATCCGTAGTTAAACAGTTCCTAAATCAACGATGGTTATTGTTATGCTGTTACTATAACCTTTTTTTTTTCTTTTTTTTTTCAAAATTTTGTGCTCTGTTATGGTAGTTACAGTTTGGTTGACTGCTCTAGGAAATTAATTTGTGAACTGGTACGGCACCGGTATGTTATGCTGATAGTATTTCTTTAGGCTAAATATTTTAGGAAATTGTGTTTGTTTGGCTTATATGATGTTTCTATGCGTTTATCGGTGTTCATTTGTTGATTAGGCTGTGATGGTGATGGATTGAGAGCTCCAATTGCTCGATCTTGTTGGGAAAGGGCTGAATTTGGATAGTGAGTGATAATTTTGATTGGATTTTGTGAATAGCAATGGCCTGGTTTAGAGTGGGTTCTAGCGTAGCAAAGCAAGCCATTAAGAGAAGTTTATCGCAGAGTTGTTCGTATGCAACGCGGACAAGTACTCTATCTGCTGGAAACCGATATTTTCATTCTACAGTTTTTAGGTCAAAGGCGCAATCTGCACCTGTTCCTCGACCAGTTCCACTCTCCAGGTTGACTGACAGCTTCTTGGATGGGACAAGCAGTGTTTATCTGGAAGAGCTCCAGAGGGCTTGGGAGCAGGACCCTAGTAGCGTTGATGAATCATGGGACAATTTCTTCAGGAACTTTGTTGGGCAGGCAGCCACCTCACCAGGGATTTCAGGGCAAACTATTCAAGAGAGTATGCGGCTGTTGTTGCTCGTGAGAGCCTACCAGGTTTATGGTCACCTGAAAGCCAACTTGGATCCATTAAATTTGGATGAGAGACCTGTTACCGACGATCTTGATCCAGCCCTATACGGTTTTTCAGAAGCTGATCTTGATAGAGAGTTCTTCATTGGTGTTTGGAGAATGCATGGATTCTTGTCTGAGAACCGCCCGGTGCAAACCCTGAGGGCCATATTGAAAAGACTCGAACAGGCTTATTGTGGAAACATAGGCTACGAGTACATGCACATAGCTGATCGAGAAAAATGTAATTGGCTGAGAGACAAGATTGAGACTCCAACACCGACTCAGTACAGTAGCCAGCGGCGTGAGGTGATCCTTGACCGGCTTATTTGGAGTACCCAATTTGAGAACTTCTTAGCTGCCAAGTGGACTGCAGCCAAGAGGTTTGGGCTTGAAGGTTGTGAGACGTTGATTCCTGGCATGAAGGAAATGTTTGATAGGTCGGCAGATCTTGGAGTGGAGAGCATAGTCATTGGGATGTCACACAGAGGAAGATTGAATGTTCTGGGTAACGTTGTGCGGAAACCTCTTCGACAGATCTTCAGTGAGTTTAGTGGTGGTACGAAACCTGTGGATGAGGTTGGCCTTTACACTGGAACTGGTGATGTTAAATATCATTTGGGAACTTCGTATGACCGGCCAACAAGGGGAGGCAAGAGAATTCACTTGTCACTGGTTGCAAATCCTAGCCACTTGGAAGCTGTGGATCCCGTTGTGGTTGGAAAAACTAGGGCTAAGCAGTATTACTCTAATGATGTTGATAGAACAAAAAACATGGGCATTTTGATACACGGTGATGGTAGTTTTGCTGGACAGGGTGTTGTCTATGAAACTTTGCATCTTAGTGCTCTTCCAAACTACACTACTGGCGGTACCATTCATATTGTCGTGAACAATCAAGTGGCATTCACTACTGACCCAAAAGCAGGAAGATCTTCCCAGTATTGTACAGATGTTGCGAAAGCTCTGAGTGCTCCAATTTTCCATGTCAACGGTGATGATGTAGAAGCAGTTGTCCATGTCTGTGAACTTGCGGCAGAGTGGCGTCAAACATTCCATACGGATGTTGTTGTTGACATTGTGTGCTATCGTCGATTTGGCCACAATGAAATTGATGAACCATCATTCACTCAACCGAAGATGTATAAGGTCTGTGCTGTTAATTTTGTTTTTCTACTTCTCTGTGATATCAAGCTCTGACTGTATCTTTTCAACTTGCTCTGAAGCTTTTTTTTATCTTTCATTCTTGCTGCCCAGTATTCAGTTTTTCCATTCATTCATAGTAGAAGCATCTGAATGTTACACTTTTATGATTTTTATAGATTATCCGGAATCATCCTTCCGCACTTCATATTTACCAAAACAAACTTCTAGAATCTGGTCAGGCTACAAAAGAGGACATTGATAAAATAAACAGCAAAGTCCTTTCAATTCTCAACGAAGAATTTCTTGCCAGCAAAGACCACGTGCCACAGAAAAGGGACTGGCTTTCAGCTTACTGGGGTGGTTTCAAGTCTCCAGAACAGCTCTCTCGCATTCGCAATACTGGGTAAATTTACGTCAAATAGTTCTTCTGATGACATTTTTTGTTGCTTATTTCAATCTGGGTTGCTAAAACCTTTTTATATGCAGAGTTAAACCTGAGATTTTGAAAAATGTTGGCAAGGCCGTCACAACTTTGCCAGAAACTTTTAAACCTCACAGAGCAGTGAAGAGGATCTTTGAAGAACGTGCAAAGATGATTGAAACAGGTGAGGGCATTGACTGGGCAATGGGAGAAGCACTTGCGTTTGCAACGTTGTTGGTCGAGGGGAATCATGTGAGGTTGAGTGGGCAGGATGTTGAGCGAGGTACTTTCAGCCATAGGCATTCTGTCTTACACGATCAAGAAACAGGGGACAAATACTGCCCCTTAGATCATGTTATGATCAACCAAAATGAAGAGACGTTTACTGTTAGCAACAGGTATTTTATGTTCCTATGTCTGCAATACACACACACATGCTAACAATATATTTTCCTTGTATGATCTGGTTATATTTGGTTGGATTTTTTCATAAGAATAATTTTCTGATGTCAATCTTGGAACCGATGTAAGCTGAACTTCAAAGATTTAGTGGGACATTTATCTTTCCATGGAGGTGACTAGGATCAAACTACTTTTCTGTTAAAAACTTTTAATGCAAGGATGTGCCTGTTTGAATTTCTCTCTGCACTCTATAACTATTGCATCGGATCCACCTCATCTAAAAAATTCTTGTTCTGTTTCATACACTATCTGAAAAGTTTTCTCCATAATTTATATGCAAAGAGAGCGCCCTACGTACTTCCTGTACCGTCTGTCAAATAAGTTGGTCCTTCTAGTGCTTTCATGATTCTTAGGATATTGTTTATGAGCTGACAAAATTCTAATAACTACTATTCGCACTTGCCTATTTACAGCTCTCTTTCGGAGTTTGGAGTTCTGGGTTTTGAATTAGGTTATTCAATGGAAAATCCCAATTCGCTGGTAATCTGGGAAGCCCAATTTGGTGACTTTTCCAATGGGGCTCAGGTGATATTTGACCAATTTATTAGCAGTGGGGAGGCCAAATGGTTGCGTCAAACTGGATTAGTTGTCCTACTACCTCATGGATATGATGGTCAAGGTCCTGAACACTCAAGTGCTCGTTTGGAGCGTTTCCTTCAGGTATTGCTTTGTGATCCTTCTTCTCTCTGTCATTTTTTCTTGTGTTACTTGTCTTTGTAATTTTATCTACTTTTCTTGTTGGCTGTCTGGCTGAATGACATTTATTTGTTGTGACCTTAAGACATCCTGTAAAAGTACATACATAAAGTCTGATAAAGTTAGCTTAGAACAGAAATGTATTCCATTGCACAAAGGTCAATGGCGGTTCTCCTGGGAAAAAACTGAGAACCTATTATTTCCTTCTAGCTACTCAAAAAGTGCAATATTTCTGAGGTATATTCTCGGGCTTCCAGAGTTAGGACCTTTTTCTGAGTTCAGTTGTGGCATTCTGTATTTGATGGGTGATGTTCATAAAATGCTCCACTTTGATTATGGTGAAGTATATTTATTTGACCGCCTTAAATTTGTTTGAGAGAATATCTTTCATGGTTTGTGCTTTTATACAGCTATCGTTTTATTTTGGTACTGCTTTGCATTTTTGTATTCTGGCACTCATTGGGGCTGGACTGGATTGGCCTTAACAAATCATATATTTTATTCCACACTAGAGAAAATAAATTTAAGTTCATATTGGTTTGTACTTACCAAAACATCAAGTTTCTAACGCTTGCCTGCTCCAACAGTTTCTAACATAAATTAAATTGAAATGCTGAAAGAATAGAGAAGAATTTCTACTTTCCCAACAATTGGGTGTTTTTGCATTGAAAGTAATACCGTTTCCATGCTTTTCTTACCGCTTAAGATACATTGGTTAAAATAAGTACTTCTATGATATTTTATTCGCATGTGGTGTTACTGCAACCTGACTTCTAGAGTGTCTGGCTAAGGTTATTTAAAGAGCATATAAGCTTCTGCTATTTATAGCATGTTCCTAGAACTTACAAATGTTAGATCTTATTTTTGTTGGATGGATTGTTTTGATAATTGAGCTTATAAGATGTTTTGAATGACAGTTGTTTTTGCAATGACCAAAAAATAAAGGTTTTTCAAAATGAGCCTTTTTCCAGAAAAAGTTAAGGTCCTTGCCTTTTTAAAAGAGCTATAAGTTATTTTAAGAGCTAATACGATCTATTATAAAGGAGCTTATAAGCTTTAAACCATCTTATAAGTTATTTTGAAGAGCTTTTAAGCTTAGCCAAACACTCTTTTAGCCTCTTCTTCCGAGACTACTCTGTATCTGGTAATTTCTTCTTTTGTTCAATTTACATTTTGTTTAGAAGTTTATAGTTATGGTTAATTTCATTCAGGAACAGAAAAGCTTAGTTTTCCTGTTATAATACAGATGAGTGATGAGCATCCCTATGTTATCCCTGAGATGGACAGTACCCTTAGGACACAGATTCAGGAATGCAATTGGCAGGTGGTTAATGTTACTACTCCTGCAAATTATTTCCATGTCTTGCGGCGCCAAGTAAGTGTTTTTATATCACTAGGTCTCTAAGAATTTGCAGCTGTGTCTAGTTTCTCACGCTGTGCATTTTTGTTTCAGATTCATAGAGAATTCCGTAAACCTCTCATTGCAATGGCCCCAAAGAATTTACTCCGTCACAAGGACTGCAAATCAAATTTATCTGAGTTTGATGATGTTCAAGGGCACCCAGGTTTCGACAAGCAAGGAACAAGATTCAAACGTCTCATAAAGGACCAAAATGACCACTCAGATCTTGAGGAGGGTATTAGACGTTTGGTTCTTTGCTCTGGAAAGGTATCAAATACTTTTCTCTCCTAATTCTCGCACTATCTTCTTCCCCCCCCCGTCAATTGAATTTTACAGCAGTGGTTTTTCTTCAACTCTTGGATAGAGGCTGCATTTTGTCAGTGCTATGGTTCCTCATTTTCGCTATTTCTTTTCAGATTTATTATGAGCTTGACGATGAGAGGAAAAAAGTACAGGGAAAAGATGTCGCAATTTGTAGGGTCGAGCAACTCTGTCCCTTCCCTTATGATCTTATCCAGCGTGAACTCAAGAGATACCCAAGTATGTCTTCAAAACTTGCATATATACAATAAATGCTGATTAATCGAATACCTGGACACGACGTATTGCCTTCCCATTCTAACAGGAGGCTAACTAACATCTTATAATTAAGCCTTATTTAAGAATTTTCGAAATGGCTTGTTATGTCTGAATATATAGATCATCATAGTAGAATGATACTGGGTTTCATTGTTTCAGATGCGGAAATCGTGTGGTGTCAGGAAGAGCCCATGAACATGGGAGCATACAGCCACATTCTACCACGTCTTTCAACTGCGATGAAAGCTCTCAATAGAGGTACCATAGAAGACGTCAAGTATGTTGGTCGTGGTCCATCGGCAGCTACAGCTACCGGCTTCTACCAAGTTCACGTTAAGGAGCAAACTGAACTTGTCCACAAAGCCTTGCAGCCTCATCCAATTACTTGAAGTACAAATCAATTTGTTCGTGCTCGAACAGATTCGTACTTGCGTCATTTTTTGTTCACGGAACTGTGAGACAGTCATGATTTAGCTGTTGCCATATTTGTGAATAAAATTTCTCGCTGAACTCAATGAAGCGTCAAAAATTACATTGTTTGGGTGTTGCCCAAATGGAATTATGGATCGTTTGGTTATATAATTGCTTATTTCAGGACATTCTCGATCGTCTCAGATTCTATTTTTTATTTTTCCTTTTTCGTTCGTACAACTTCAATGTATCAGACATTCTGCGTTTTAATTATGTCAAATTTATTCACATGCACAAACGATTTATATATGGTTTTTGCAATGGTTTACTATTGCAATTGTTTGCTTGGGGTGATTACTGATTAGGGTGTATAATATATATTATACACCCTAATATCTTGTTTGATATAAAGTATGAGGCCCTTTATAAAATTCGGCCCGTATGAATTATATCCATTGTTGTTATTATCTAATACCATCTATGAGGTGGTATAAATAATATTGTAACTAAATATAATAATAAATTACTATAATTTCACTCTCTTACCATAATTAATATATTTTGCAGAGAATTTAATACATTATACCAAACACAATATTAATTCTTTATACTTATTAAAATATCTCAGTTACATATCAAGCCTTATTCTATACTTCGTAGCAAACGAGCCATAACGTATTACTAATGCTATGTGAGCAAAAAAATCTTATAGTTTATAAATATTAAGATATATTTTATAGTTTATAATTTAAATAAATTTAAAATATACTCTGTAAATTTAATTCAACCATCCTTGTTCATATTTATTACTTCTTTTTTAAATGCATAAATTACGATATAGGTGATGCACATTCAGTTGTTTAATATATTTAAATACCTCAGCGTTGTGAATACATAAGATATAGTAGTTAAATGTTTTTATATAATTAGATAAAATTTTTTTTAGAGAATTACAAAGGTATATTTTGAGAGATTAAAATTCATGTATTTGAAAGCAGAATTTTAAAAATTGTATAAAAAATTAAAAACGACCCAGAATGTGTATATTTTATTTGATTATCGATATATGTACCTCCCCAACCCCCGCCGCCTAATATTGTATAGAAATCTAAGCTTGTGTGTGTCTAAATTAATTAATCTAATAAAAGATGAATCCTGAAAGTGTATTAGAATAAGATAGATAGATATATTAGGATAAATGCCAAAAACATAGTAATACATAATCCTTTTAATTGCGTCGATGCCAGCCAGCAGCAAACCAAACGCTCTCTTCGCAAATCGCAGCGCCAACAAGGTTGGTAATGGTATCCATCCCTCTTTATGTAGGCACATTATATAATATTGCAGTGATCTATGTATGTATACTATGATTTGTATTTCTCACGCATTTTGTTTTTCTAGTGCAATTACAGAGTGAGATTTGATGTGCTTTCTTCCGGATCTTCCTAACTTTCGTATGCATGATGATTTCTTTGGATAATAAAGGTATCTTCTATCTCTTATATTTCTGCTTGCCTTACCAATTGTTAATTGGTTCGTGCAATTTTTCCTTTGAATTTTTTGATGATTTTGTTATGGGAATTTAGAAAAACTTCAACTGTCATAAGAAATTTAGGGATGATCGTTGTTATTTATTTTCTCGATTTGTTTTGTTTTGTCTTTTGGGGTCGTTAGATTTTGTGGGAGTGGAATTATGTATCGTTGTTCAACTTTTTCTGGAGGGCTTCAAATATTTAGGATCCATGTTTCTCTTCAAGTAGTATATAAAAATATAATGCATGTGTGAGAAAGTGATTAGATCATGTTTAACTTGGTAGCGGCAATAATTCCATAGAAATCGACAGTTGTTGGTCGAGTGGCTATATTATTACATAGTAATGTTGATGTAAGAGGTGTCTGTTTCTGTGTTGGTTGATGTATGTTATGCTTTTGTTTTCTTGTAGCATGTTTTTATAATCCAATTAGTTTTTGTATATCTATGGTGTAGTCATAGCTGTGTTGGAGCTTTTCCCTCCTTCATAATATAGTTAAGGATTGGACATAAATTTGTCAAGAGAAAACTTAACAAGTAAGAGAAGGTTTGAAGGATAGAAGTGCAAAAAACTAGGAGGAAATAAATTGGAAGCAAATTGTTTAAATATATAGCTTCCCAAGTTCCAATGTGCTTTTTGTTTATGGAATGTGCATGTCAAGAGGACAAATAGTTAGTTTAGGTATAGATATCATGCTTATTTTCATCAAGATTTGTTAAGTGAAGATGATAAAATCCGAAGTAATTAGGGAGAGACATGGATGTTTCTGTCTGATAGAGCATTACAAATCCCTTGGCCCTTTCGATCTCCTAGTGTTTCTAGACAGACTAATATGTAGTTGGACCGACTATGACATAGATGCTGAAAATGTGTCAAGTTCCAGCAAAGTAGAGGACACCCAACAGTTGAAGTTATCTATATCATGCGTCTATCTATGAATTTTGATGTATGAGGTGGAACTTTTGTCTTTAACTATTTGGTTAACTCTTTGTTTCAGATTACTTACTCATTTGGTGCTGTCTCATTTTCTTTTCGTTTTGTGATGTCAAATGACTTGGAGAATTAGCTAGTGTAGTCTCTGCTTAGCTTGTAGATTTTGGACCCCGTTATGAATTCCATAGTAGTGTTGAACTAAGGGCATCATCGCTTAATTCTCTGAAATGCAGATGCTATGCAGAGTAACCGCGAGACATCAATAAAAAATCTTCAAAATAAAGGTTACTTCTGCTCTCCACCACATAAAGCCGCCCAGTTTGAAGGCTTTCCGGAGTTGCAAGATGACATTCATGCTCAATCAGGTGCAGGTGCTGTAGATCAAGATTGCCCCTTAAGCAGTGAGCCTGTAGAAGCTTCGGAAGAATCTACAAAGAGGCCCATGTATTATCACGACTTTGGCAAATGGTCTAGGAATCCTGGCTGTAACAACGCTCTTATGTGCCAACTGAATGTCTTTCACGCCCATTTTCACCCTTTTGCAATGAATTACAGATTTCAGCTTGCCCCAGTGCACATGATGGCTCAAAGTTTCCTACATGATAAACAATTCCAAGATTTTCAATATTTTGTCGTCATCGATTTTGAGGCCACATGTGACAAAGAAAGAGTTCCTTATCCACAAGAGATAATTGAGTTTCCGTCTGTATTAGTCAGCAGCATTACTGGACAGCTAGAAGACAGCTTTCAGACATATGTTCGGCCAACTTGCAACCAACACCTCACTGATTTCTGCAAAGATCTGACTGGCATACAGCAAAACCAGGTTTATAAACACATTTAGCCTTCTCCAAAGCATATACTTGTGTTTTCTTTTTCTTTTTTTAATAATGTGTGAACTATCTTCAGTACATTGTCAGGGTTTATGCCGTAGAAATGTGTGATTCTCTCTTCATGATCTGCAGACCAAACTTCTCGTTCTTGTTTAGATGGATAAACTACTAGTGGCATAATCTATCTCCAGTGCACTTTGCTTTTGTGGAATTGATTTGAGTAGCTGCAGAAATATTGAACCTAGGTCATAGGAAAGGACTTTCTAATGCCTGTGAAGAAATTTGTGATTGTCTGATTGATAATAAGGATATACGTTGCAGTTTATGAAAGCAGTTACCATACTATATGATGAATTATCGCGGGACTTAGATGGCCAAGTGAATCTGGTAGAGCTTGATGCTTGTCTGCATCTTGTACTTGTGTTCTTGTTCATCTAGTTATTCAAGGTTTCTAGTTCCTGATGTGTATATATCTTGCGGCCGTCTTTAGGTTGACCGGGGAGTTTCGCTAAGTGAAGCTCTTCTTAGCCATGACAAATGGCTTGAAAACAAAGGAATAAAGAACACCAACTTTGCTGTAGTAACGTGGTCCGATTGGGATTGCCAGGTGATGTTAGAATCAGAATGCCGCTTCAAACGAATTAGAAAGCCCCCTTATTTCAACAGGTCTGTAATATATATAGCGCTATTTGATTGTACCGTACGAATACCTATAACCATATCACTTGAGATGAAAGGTTTTTTTTGTAAATAGACATTTACATGATTCTTTACTGTCTCTGGCTAGATGGATAAATTTGAGAGTCCCTTTCCGTGAGGTGTTCGGTGGGGGAAGATGCAACCTGAAAGAGGCAGTCGAGAAGGCTGGCCTATCGTGGCAAGGTCGTGCTCACTGTGGTCTAGACGACGCTAGAAACACTGCCTGCCTTCTGGCTTTGCTTATGCACAGAGGCTTCAAATTCTCCATTACCAACTCACTCAGTTGTGCTGACGAATCCTTGGCGTCGAACCAGTCAACGGAGAAGCCGGTGTTTGTTGCACCACGGTCCCAAAGACAGCACCAGCTTCCGTTTTGTTATTGTGGGGTGAAAAGCAGCAAAGGGATAGTGAGGAAACCTGGTCCTAAGCAGGGGAGCATCTTCTTTGGATGTGGAAACTGGACTGCTGCAAGAGGCGCACTTTGCCAATACTTCCAATGGGCTTCTTTGTGACCAATAAATAAGTTAACACCTCCTACCTTACAGATTATTTCTATACTATAATATTATTTAACGAATAATAATACCATTATTTTCTTTAAATAATTTCATCTTCATTTTGTGTAGTTAACTTGATGAAAAAGACTTCTTAATTTAGTCAGTAAAACTGAGGAGTGCTATCGGATTAATTTTTCTATAAATGTAGGTCATGAGTTTGAACAATCTGGATTACGAGAACATGTTAATAGAGGGGGAAAAAGAGTAACCATATCCACCTAAGGTGAGGAAAATATACTACATATATACATACCAACTCTTCATGATGTTCTTATAAATAGTTAATTACACTTTTACACTCAGTTTGCCACAATTTCAAAAGTATTACACTTTCGATTTAGACATAGTAGTACTCAATAAATGTAGTTTATTATTTAATTTAGACTACCGGAAAGTTGCATTGGCAGTTAGGAATCACTTGCTAGTAGCTTTAATAATTCAATCAAAGAAATTTGGTATGGATTTTCTAACCGCCAATACGAAAAAGCCAACCTTGCTAGATTTGAAAACCATATTACATGTGTAATAATATAGCAAAGTCAAAAGTATCTTGAATTTCTGAAAATTGCGGCAAACATTCGAGTGTAACTGTATGGTATATAACTATATATGAATCATCCTTGAGTTGTAGAGATGAAATGAAGCTTGATCTTTTTTAAGGTTGTTGAGACATCCTTGATTTTGATCCTATCCTTTGGAGATTCAACAGTGCAAGCCAAGGCCAAAGTGAAAATGGAGGAAACACATTGCATCTTTTCAGTAAAATGCTGCTGCTGATTTTGGTGTTGGTCTACTTGTTGTGTGATTAAGGTTGAATCCACAATCTGAGATAGTGAATTAGGAAGAAGCTGCATAGAGTTAATAACCCAACTCCTCAAGCTCAATTCTCCACCAAACATTTGGTCACACGGCCGCTTTCTTGTAAATGTTTCCATTAATACAATACCATAGCTATACACATCACATGCACTCGACACCATTCCTTCAATCCCATATTCTGAACAACAAACAAGAAAAAATTAAACCATGCAGGCACAATGCTTCAAATATATATACTTGTTTCGTGATTGTATATATGTACTTTCTTTATCTTTAGGAGTACGTACATACAATCACAAAACAATGTACTATATATTTATAGCTAGGTAATTAATAGATAAGGAAGTAAAGTTTGTTACCTGGTGCCATATAACCCAGTGTAGCCAAAGTTTGAGTATGCACACTACTGTCTTCCTCTCCTAGCAGCTTCGTAATCCCAAAATCAGTCACATGCCCTACCATATCTCTATCCAGCAAGATGTTGCTCGGCTTCACATCACAATGAATCACAGGCTTCACGTACCCATGGTGCAAATACTCCAAAGCCGACGCCACGTCGATCATTACATCCATCCTTTGCAGAATATCCAAAAAGTACCCATCTCCATACAACCAATCCTCAAGGCTCCCATTCTGCATATACTCAAGAAGCAGAGCTTTAAAATCAAGATTGGAGCAAGCACTTATCACTTTTGTGAGGTTCCGGTGCCTTAATTTGCTCAGCATTTCACACTCCGTTTCGAAACTTTTGGATGCATATTCTCGTTGAAGATCAAACACTTTGACAGCAAAGATCATCCCATTCTGAAAATCTGCAAGGTAAACTGAGCCGAAGCTCCCACTTCCGAGCAGTTTGCCATGGCTGAAGTCATCAGTAGCTTGTTTAAGCTGTTGGTATGAAAACCTCTCCATTTTTTTATCATATGAATCATCATCAGTTTCAGGGATGGCTGCTTTTCTTCTGCGCCTCATTGTCCAAGAAAGGACTAACAAGGCCGTAAGGATGAAAGACCCGATTATAACTGATATGATCACGATCATCAATGTTCTTCTCCTCCTCTTGCCATGTGAAGAACTATCGTGACAACGAGGGACGTGTAGTTGAGGAGCACCACATAAGGCTTCATTTGATGCAAACAACAAATAGTTGAAATTCTTGAAAGGTCCTCCACTAGGAATCTCACCACTTAGTTTGTTGAACGATACATTGAAATAGGTTAGAAATTTGAGCCCTTCTAACTCCTTAGGTATCTCCCCTGAAAGAGCGTTGTTCGACAAGTCTAGTGAAACCAAACTTATCATTTTTCCGAAAGATTTTGGTATGGACCCCTGCAATTTGTTGCTTGCCAAAGAAAAGTTGCTCAAGCTCTGCATGCTTCTATATGCATCTTGAATAACACCGGTGAATCCGTTTCTTGAGAGATTGATATAAGTCGCCACCTTCAAGTTTTGAATTCCATGAGGAAGATTACCAATTAAAGAATTTGAAGATAGGTCAAGCTCCGAGAGATCTTTGAGGTTCCATAGGCTCAAAGGTATAGTTGAATTCAATCTATTCAAACCTAAATCAATCTTTCTTAAAGAAGAGACATTCCCTATGCACTCGGGAATGGGACCCGAAATCCGGTTCTGTCTCAGCATCAAGTGGCTCAATTCCGACATTCCGCACAGATTATCCGGCAACGATCCTTGTATCTTGTTATCACCAAGGAACAACCCTTGCAAACGACGTAAACCTATAATGGTGGACGGAACAGATCCAGACAAGTCATTATTTTCAATGTTCAGATTGTTTAGATGGCTAAGGTTTCCTATTTCATCTGGAATCTTCCCCATGATCATGCAAGAAGACAAGTAGATCCTTACAAGGGAAGTGGAAAGATTGCCGATAGAAGGAGGGAGGAAGCCGCGTAGAGGGTTACCAGTTACCGATAGATCTTGTAGCTTGGGACAGTTTGTCAAGGCAGTTAAGAAGCTCAACTCTTGATCAGGTGCATCATTTGTGAGTTGGTTTCCGTACAAGTGCAGACAATCCAGAAGCTTCAGGTCTCCTAAGGAATTTGGTATGGGGCCTGTGAGCTTGTTGAGTTGAAGAGTTATTCGTATGAGTTTGGATGAGTTGGAGATGGAATCTGGTATTTTTCCAATGAGATGGTTTTCTTCCAGAGTAAGATACTCAAGTTTGAGAAGGCTATGGCCTATGCTAGATGGTAGGCTTCCAGAAAGATTGTTTGTGACCATAGAGATGATTCGGAGTGTGGAAATGTTGAACATTCCTATAGGTATAGATCCACTCAAACTGTTGTTACTCACCCCAATCTCTTGCAAATTATAAAGATTGCTTATTTCTTCAGGTATGGGACCTGTCAAGTTATGAAAAATATAGCATCAACACTTTTGCCTAAGATCTGCACGCGCCCCAATCTTTTTTAATTTTTTTATTTTATTTTTATGGCAGGTGCGTGTAATATTAATGAATTAATTAATTAAAATTGAAAAAATTCATAAAGTCAACTATGTTGACCGGTCGCACGGTGCGAGCAACCCGTCCCTCCTAATTTTTATTCCTACTAATATAGATTAACAATTTTACATATATCCATTCCACCATTCCACATTAGTTTTTGTCACTGAAAATTTGCTCTCATGGTAGGGGGTCAAAGTTCAAATCATGTTTAGTAATATACTCCCTCCGTCCCAATAGCAAGGTCTACCTTTCTTTTTGGGGTGTCCCAATAGCAAGGTCTCATTTCCAAAAATGAAAATAATTAACCCTTCAAAAAGCTTGGGACCTACCACCTTTTATCTATTTACTCTTGTTTCTTAATATCCGTGCCAAAAAAAAATAAGAACTTGCTATTGAGATGTAGAGAGTATTTTTTAAGATATGACGTAAGAATTCATGATTCAACGGCTACCTACAGTATTTTTTTTAAAGTATGACGTAAGAATTCATGATTCGACGGGTACCTAATACTTGGACTTTGTCAAGCTGACCTGTGATAGATGCGACTTAAGAACAAATGTTGTATATAATATAAATTAAATTAAGCTTTTAGTAATTAAGAAAGCTTACTATAATTAGTTTTAGACTGAAATCTCTATCAAACCAATGCTTCAATTAATAAATGCTTAAATTAACCTTACAAATTTTTCATCAGTGTTTATATACGATTTACAGATGGTGATCGCATTAACTTATTCCACTAAATGAGTATTTTTTTATTTTCACTTAAAAATAAAATGTCTTAATTATTCTTGTAACAAAGAAAAAGATATCTCATTATATATCAACGTATAGTATATGCTTCGTCGTATTTGTTTGTACCTATAGAAAAACCTTAAATATATTCAGTCATGTACACTACAGTAAAATTTATATAAATTAAAAATAACCTTGAAAGCATGAGATTTTATTAATTTTAGAGAGACATTAGTATATCGATAAATAAATAATCTATTAATTTAAAGAGTTTTTTTTTTAGTTTAGTAAATACAGTATAATTTTAGATAAAAAGTTCATACATACATATAAATTGTGAATAACATTTCAATATATCAAAATTAAATAGATTTCTGTATGTAATGATATGAGATAAATTGCAATTTGGCTAAGTTATCGTGAAATTTGAATACACTCGTAAAAACTTGTTTTGTCTTGGAAATAACCAAATTAACAACAAGAAAGCTGGAAATACCTAAACCATCGCAATAGCAAACAAATTCCTATCGGGATTTTTTTTAACTGGCTGAAATATTTCACAAAATTATATCATTCCTTCATTTTGTTGGGGCAAAAATTTGTGTGCAACATCTCTACGGTACATTCGGATCAGATTTGACCCGACCCGACCCGACGCATGATCCGATCCGGTCAACATTGACCGTTGACTTTTTGATTTTTTTGATTTTTTTAATTTTTTTTCAAGAGTCGAGCGAGGGGAGCCGAAGGCCTCGGAGTAAGCTAAAAAATCATTAATGTTGCCACAATTATTATCTATAAATTAAAATCGAAGCCGAAGACAGAGACAAAAATAAAATAAAAAAAACTGAAATTCGAAAAAGTCAACAATCAAACGTTGACCAGATCTGACATGGGTCGGGTCGGGTCGGATCTTGGTTCTGGATCTAGTTGTATATACATCCGTATGCACAAGAGTGCAACTCTTTTGTTGGAGGTGCTTAAGATTGAGTTACTTATTTACTATGGAAAGAAGAAAACTAAATAAACCATGTCCAAATTTCACCATATTCCACGACCAATTTGTAATTAACAAAAAAAAAAGAAAACAGAATAGAGGGTTTAATCAATTAATTATTATATACGTACCATGAAGCATGTTGTTTCCGAGATGGAGATACTGAAGCATCCTTAAGTTTCCAATCCCAGTTGGTATACCTCCACTTAGCATATTTCTTGCTCCATAAAAGTCCTTTAGATTACTCAGGTTTCCAATTTGTTGAGGAATATTTCCTCGCAGCTGATTAGACGATATAATCAAAGTCTGAAGCTCCGATATGTTGGAGAAGGAAGAAGGAATAAATCCAGTAAACATGTTGTTACGCAAGTTAATGGCTCTCAATCTGGGTAAGGATGACAGATCGTGAGGCAGTTCGCCGTAGAAATAATTATTGCTGAAATCGAGAGAAACAAGGAAAGAGAGATTTCCTAATAAGGAAGAAGGAATGGTGCCCTTCAGTTCCATGTTGGAGATATTTAATGCACTCACTCTGTCTCTGTGGTCCACAGAATTACAAGTAATTCCAATCCAATTGCAAATGGAGGTGGTTTTGGACCATTTTTGGGGTAACAAATGATCAGGGTTTGCAGTAATTATGTGATTCTTTAGGGCAACAAGAGTGGATTCATCGGTGGTGATGTTGGAGCTGCTGGCAAAGGATATGGAGGAGGAAGACATGCATATGGTTAGAGAGAGAGAGACAATGAGAAACCAACAAACTATTGCCATTACAATACAATATCCTTTATTTCACTCTACGTTTGAGAAGACTTGATGGGATGAGGTGAGAATAAAATAAGGTTATATAGCTATCATATTTGACAATTGTGCTGTGGATTGAAAATAGTTAACATATATTAATCTGATAATTAAAAAGTCAATAGGTAATACAAATTAAAGATATATAAATTAAATGTTGTGATGATTCTGAATTTCTATTATAATTGGGTCACACCACGAAATAATAATTAAAGTGTGTGTATATATATATATATATATATTTCAATATATAAAATTAAAGTTTATACTCGTGAGAGCTAATTACATATTTTCTCCGTTCACGAAAAAACATGCGTTTTTTTCCTTTTTCGTCCATCCACGAAAAATATGTATTTTTCTTTTTTAAATACTATCCCACAATATATATTAGGGCGGACCCACACTCATTACCCTTACTTTTATGTGAGATCAATTCTTCACTCAACAAATACTTCACAATATTTTATTAAAATACGTGACGTTACTAGTTAGGCATATTTTTCATAAATGGAGGAGCAGTATCTACTTTTTGTTTGACACAAATATTGAAAATCGAGCTAGGGAGCAACAGTACAATTAACGACGCCTTTGAAGACAAATTCAATTCACAAGTCAAAAGTCGTCGGCTATATTTCTTCCATAAGCCATTTAATTTTCAAATACTATACTGCGAAACATATTGTCGTGTTAAGCATCACTATTGGGAACTGACCTGCCATATAAAAAATTAGGCAAATTGCCTCTAAATTTTTCTACTTTTTCTATTTTTTTGATTTTGCACTCCAGCGAAAGATTTGTATTAGAATATCCGATGTCTTACTTGTATATGATTTTGCAACTATAGTTGCCTTCCGATGAAATTTGATTGGGAATTTTCAAACGTGGCAAATTAATAAGCAAAATGGCATAAAATGACATCGTTTCGAACAAAACGACGTTGCTTTAATGATGTGTAAATTAAAAAAATATATATAAACTAAAATTTCATGACATCATCCCCAAACCTCTCCCATCTCTCTCCTCCCTCTTTTCTCTATGCCGTAGCAATCACCGCCATTAACATCTCCATCTTCAATTCCTCTAACATCATCCTCCCTTTCCACCGCCATTAATATCCTACACCACCGCCGCTGCCCAGATATGGAAAGAGTTGAGAATGGCGGCGACCACATCTCCAGAAAATCACCTCAATGTCTCTCAAAACTCGTGTAGAAAATCCCCTTTCGCATTCGAATTTTTTGTGCTCGTTTCAGCGATTTCTCAGGGTACCATCCAATCAACGAAGTCGATTTTTTATTGGAAAGCATTGGGTTGAATTGTGACGAAAAATGGAACTGTGCCTGATATCTTCCCTAAAACTACGTTCTTTATTTCTGATTGGGAACGTTTTAATTTTCAGTTTTTCACCGGTTTTTCGGTAAATCGAAACTGAAACAGGCCGGTTTTCGATTTATCAAAAAATCGGTTCTAAAGTTCGGTTACGGTAAACTGCGGTCAACCGAAATCCAACCCCTACTTAATAGTCAATTAAAATTTTTAAAATGCAAATTAAATAAAAAAATATAAATTTGGATGGATAAACCCTAGTTAGTAATTATAAAATTATTCTAAAACATTATAAATCAAAATTTAAAAAAAAAATGATAAAAAAAATCTAATTATATAGATTATGGGATACAGTGAGATACCATATTTTGGGGACACAGGATTTCAAGTGTTTTTAACATTTCAGGCAGTATATTCACCCCTATTTTTACGAGCTGCGCTCTTTTTTTAATCTATATTTAGTAGCACACTTAATTTTTATTTATTAATTACATTTCCACTGTTGACTTTTCTTGGTGTAAAATTTCTACTAAATTACTTCCTCCGTCCCATTAGTAATGTCCCATTACTTTTGGGCACGGAGATTAAAAAAAATGTAGTTAGAGTATAAAGTTAGGTGGTTTAGGTACTTAAGGTTTATTTTAAATTACACTAATTAGCTAACCAATATAATGGAGATTTCCTTTGAAATTAAATTTTGTAATGAAACTTAAATTTTTTTATTCTTAATTTTGGATTCTTAATTTTTTTAATCCTTAATTTTTCAATGCATAAATTTAAAAACAGTAAATATGCGGAAGGAAAAAAAAGGAAGAAACACCATATTCATTCATTCACAGTTTGGAGCCAAATTTTGGGAAGTGAAAATTTCATATTCCCTCCACATTAAACTCAAAAATTTGAAATCCTAGAAATGCTGCCTCCGGCGAGACTCCGTCCTTCTCCTCCAATTTCTCCAGCACCGAATGCATCTCCAGCCCGATCAACGTCGACTCAACACTAATAACAGCCTTGACTTTCTCCATGTGAGCTAATATACGGATGCTTTGCATCCTTGCAAGATGCAAGATTCGCTGGGTCTCAGATTCTTGGGTGGTAGAATCATCACAGACCTCGACTTTAGGGCTAAGAAGGGGCGTAATAGAGATGAGGGTTGGAGGAATTGAGTCGGCGGGCTCTGATTTCATCAGGCCGACGATATTCAGAGAAGAAAGAAGGAGATTTCTCGAGTTGCAGATGGAGAGAGCGAGATAGAGAGTGAGAGAGTTGCAGATGAAGAAGATGAAGCAGCGGCACCAATGTTAAAAGGGGGAAATGATTTAGGCTTTAATTAGTGGGTTGGGCGCCCACTAATTAGTGGGTTGGGAGCCCACTCATTTAAACAGATTAAAGCCTTAATTTTTACCATTTTGGGTATGAGACATTACTAATGGGACATCCCAATATGGTAAGTGGGACATTACTAATGAGACGGAGGGAGTAACACTTTGTCAATATGTTATACTCCCTCCGTCCACGATAAATTTTGCCACAATTTCCTTTTTGATCCGTCTACAAAAAAATTGCAACATTTATTTATAGTAATAGACCTCATACACCTCACTTACTTTTCCACTCACAACAAAATTTAAAACTATATAAAAGTGGAAACCTTATTCCACTCACAATACAATCAACCAATAAATTATTAAAATTCGTGTCATCCACAATGTTGCAAATTTATTATGAACGGAGGTAGAACTCACCAATCAGTAATAATTAATGGCGTTCCGCCATATCATGTCAGTTTATAGACACAATTAAGCACGATATTCAGAACTTTGAAATTGAGGCATAAGAAATTCATGTATTTATCTTTGAAAGTTCTCAGGACAATTAAGTTTTTGTCATTATATATATTTCTATGTCTATCTAAGTTTCGTCAATGTTGAATTAATGATGTATAATCCCTCCATTTTTTTTAAGTGTCCCATTTAGCTCAATTTTTTGTTTTCAAATAAGTGTCTTATTTCAAAATTTGAGGGTAAAATAGTGACTTTCTTCCTATTTTATCCTTATTTAATGTTTCTTGTAATTTGTTAATTAGTTGTATGTATACATTAATGATGATAATTAATAAGGTTACATAGGTAAATTTCTTTATTTACTTGGTATGTGTAATTTGATGGTGAAGACACTTATAAAATAACGGAGGAAGTAATAGAGAGAAGTGATTATACTTTGGGCACAAATTAGGAAACTGTCCAAATCAATCTCTGGAACAAGTGGTGTAGAATATTAGTCCAAATCATCTTCTTTTTTGGAGAAGATTGGTCCAAATCTTCTATGAGGTGGGGTCTCTCAGTGTCTGGTCAGGCAGTCGCACTCGCACTAGTTCAACTTTTCTTTTTCTTTTTCTTAATTATTTTTTCTTTCCTTTTCTTATTTGTTTTTCTTAATTATTTTTTATTTCTTTTTCTTATTTTTTTTCTTTCATTTTTTTTTCATAATTATTTTTGCTTTCTTTTTATTAATTGTTTTTTTCTTAATTAGTAGGAAGTGTCACTTATATTATTTAATAATAGGAAAAATATTACTTCTATTTCAAAAAAATTATTACTTTTTGTAATTAATTAGGTGAATTATTAATTGGGAGTGTCACTTTTATCAATAAAGAGTGTCACTATTATTAACAAAGCGTGTCACTTTTATACATAAGGAGTGTCACTTTTTACTAATAAAGAGTGTCACTTTTCTACATTAGAGTTGTTACTTTTATTTATAAGAAATTGTCACTTTTATAGATAAGGAGTAGGGGTGTCAAAATTGGCCCGGCCCGAAACCGGGCTGGGCTGCCAATTTTCAGGCCAGAAGCATTTTCGGGCCGGGCCAGGCCACCCAATGTTAGGCCCGGCCCGAAATGGGTAAAAGCCCGCTGGGTCCGGCCCGGCCTGGACAAATTGAACTACAAATGTATTTTTGGGCCGGACATTTTCAGGCCCGAAAAATTTCCGGGCCGGCCCGGCTTTTCTTGCAAATTTTTTTGGCCCGACCCGATTATCCCAAAAAGCCCGACGGGCTCGGGCCGGGCGAGTGTCACTTTTATCAATAAAGAGTGTTACCTTTATACATTAGAAGTGTCACTTTTTTTATAATCAAATGTCACTTTTATTCATATAAAGTGTTACTTTTATATTATAAGTGTCACTTTATTAATGAGTAGTATCACTTAATTTAATTCATAATTGTCACTTTATCAATGAATAGTGTCATTAATAATGAGTGTCATTTTTATTAATGAAAAGTGTCACTTTTATTCATAAGGAGTGTCCCTTTTATCACGAAAAGTGTCACTTTTATTAATTACCATTATCATTTTTATTAATAAGAAAAATATAAAATATAATGACAAACACTTTGATTCATGAAGACCGACACTTTAATTGATTACAACTATTACTTTGATTCGTAACAACTATCACTTTCATCTATTAAGACTGACACTTTGATTCATTAAGATTAATACTTTTATTGATTGTTGTATCACTTTTGTTGGGAAAATTATAAGGTTTCGATTTGATACCAAAACCCAACTGATTCTCCAACCGAATAGATGATCGCGCCAACCTAAATAGTGTTGTCCAGCTCGCCTGTTTGAGCCTTAGATGTTCTAGGATTACAGGTTAAGGAAGCGGAAGACGAATGACCCATCCGACAGAGTCGGCTAGCGGAAGACAACGGTCGACCTACCGTGTTCACAATGAGTCACTAGCAAAAGACAAAGAAAGGCGTAACCTTCACTGAGTGATCCAAAGAGCTCGATCAAGCCGAAGAGAATTCGAGCCGAGTTCAAAACACACTGGTCCACTCGTACGTAACAAAGGAACTATCTCCGAAGACTCCACGTCGAGACAAGCCCACTTCCGAATTCAAAAGCCGGCTCTTAAGGCGAAGATCCCGGAATCGAGGAAGTCAACCTACCTCGACCAATGAGGGATTGCCGGATCGACATCCTAGACTTCGAACCTAGGATGTGACACAAATGAAGACAGGTGCAGATACGCCCAACGGCAGATCTTGTATTTAAGAAGAGTAGGTAAGATTCAAACGGCTCCTCCAACGGCTAGTCTTGAATCTCTACCTATATAAACCCGTCTTCAACCTCATGATCAGATACGAAAAACTCTCTACAAGCTTTCATTATCTGAAATCTTTATTCTTTCAAAAGCTCCCAAGCAGTTCTACATAGATCAAAGAACATTTTATCTTAAAGTGTTTCTAGTTAAGAAACTGCTTAGTTTTTCGTCTGTTCCCTAGGCCAAACTCATTGTATATCTTAAGCCTAGATTTCGAACGAGTTCATCATACTCTGAAGTTCTTAATTGTAAGAACTCGTTCATAGTTGGAACCCCATACCCAAACCCAAACCCAGAAAGGTTAGGTAAAGGTACGCTTGCTCGAAGCGCGTAATTCGAGTGGTTAGGTTCTTCAGTACCCGTAAACTGAAGGTGTATAGGCTTGACAGTGCCCGCAAACTGTTGGAACACAGCTCGGGTTAGAGTTGTGAAGTTGCTTGGTACTTGGAAACCAAGTGGTAGTGGATTACCAGTGAACCTGGTCGTGGACGTAGGAGGCGTTACTCCGAACCACGTAAAATCTCGCGTGCTTCTATCTCTCTCTCTTTACTTTTGCTTTATATTCAGCTGTATACTAACGCCTTCATATCATTGCATACTTGTTCAAAACTGCACACACAGCTGCTCTCCAAAGACAGCTGTGTCTCTCGAAAAGTTGCACAACCTGACTAAGCTGAAAACGATAAGTTAATATTTTCAAACTGAGTTTTTCTAAGTAACTGAGCTAAGTTTTCAAACCACCACTTTCCGCACCGCCAGCTGAGTTGTTTACCCAGCTGACCCTCCCCAGCTGGATCAATAACTGAGCTCTCACTCAACTCCATTTTAACTTGATAAAAGTTTCGAAAAATCTACTTGGTGTATTCACCCCCCCTCTACACCAAGTACCCAGCTCAGGGACCATCAATTGGTATCAGAGCAGTGGTTCAAAAGACCACCGTTTCTGTATCAAGAGATCTCTCTTGACGCTCTGTGTCAGTGGTCAACTGAACAGATCCGTTTCTCAGAAAAACTCATCTTATTACATACTACACATGTCTATGGATTCTTATCTTAACAGGAATCTCCCCACCTTCTCGGTAGACGACTATGCAATCTGGAAATTCAGATTGAAAAGCTTCCTTTGTGCACATCACGACATGATGTGGGACGTCATTTCAGACGGACCCATCCTTATATATAAACAAGGAATCGAACTCGTACTCGCTCATGATGGAGGCCAACCGAATACCGGCCAATTCTCAAGCCAAAGAAGGAATATTCTTCCGAAGAGCGAAAGCAAGTCGGTCCGGATGCTCTTCGCAAGGAACATCATCTCTTCAACAGTCTCAAACGCCTACCTGAGTAAAATCATCAAGTGCGAGACAGCCAAAGAGATGTGGGAAACACTCGCCAAGCTATGTGAAGGATCAGAAGAGATCAAAGAAAACAAATTCACAATAGCATGCCAAAAATTCGACAACTTCAAGCAGCTAGCCAACGAGTCCATCGAAGCGATGGAGCTAAGGTTCTCAAACATAGTCATTGAGATAGAGACAATCAGAACTGGGAAATATACCCAGCGGGAAAAGAATCTAAAGGTTCTTTCAAATTTTCAGCTGAATGGAACACTTACAAGGTAGTTCACCAAAGTCGAAGTGACTTGGGTGATCTATCCACAGAAAGGTTGTTCTCACTCTTAAAAGCCAACGAGTACAACTTGAAGATCACTCAAGAAGAATCTTCAAGCAGACAGAATGACGGAGAACTCACCCTGCCTCCAAAAGAAATAGCTTTCGAGCCAACTCGAAAAGTCGGCTCATGTCAAGTCACCGAGTCCTCCAAGATGAAGAAGGACAAAGGATATGAGCAAAGAGTGAGCTACTCGAAGAAATTGCCATGATGGTGAAAAGTTATAATGTACTCAACACCAAAGAAGGGCAAATACAAGAAGTTCTTTAGGACTTACAGAGATAAGTACGCAGCAGCTGATGAGAAGTCAGCTGACAAACGAACTGAAGAAGGTTGCTTCAACTGCAAGGAACCAGGACACTACCGACAAGATTGTCCAAAGCTGTCCAAGAAAGATAAAGACCAATTAAAAGCTAAGGCAGCTGACCGAAGGAGAGCTTATATCGCTGATGAAGAATCAGAGTGCAATAAAATGGATGACATGCCATTTTCAGACTCGGAAGAAGAAGCCCTGATGGCCAATCATGAACCTGATTGGGATACTTGCTTCATGGGACAAACAGACGGCATCGATGAAGATGAGGTAACGTCTCGAACTCTAAATCTATCTAACACCTCACCATCACACGAACACTCTACACAGGACTCAGAATCTGGACTACCTGATTGGAGTCTAGTAGAGAAAGTAATGAACGATTCCAAGGAGCTTCAAGAAATCCTTGACGTCATTATGTGTGAGAATGCCGAGCTGAAGGCGGAACTGGAAAAGACAAAAGTATCAGACACAGCTGATACAACTCAGCTCCAACAGGAAGTCGTTTCACTAAAAGACAAAATAGTGAAACAAGATCAGCTGATGAAGGAATTCTACAATGAGAAGAAACAGCTGATAGAAGATGTTGAAAAGGTCACAGCTGAATCGGAAAGGAAGTCAGCTGAGATCATTGAGCTGAAAATCACCGAAGAGGTACTATCTAAGAAGATAGTAGCTCTCATCAAAGCCACGTCAACAATGGACGAGATCATTAGTGCTCAGCGTCCAAAGAAGACTCAAAGCGGGACTGGGATACAACGAATCAAAGGATGCCTCAAACATTGCCTCCACAAGTGGAACAAAGGTTATGTTTGTACGAGCAAATGAACCTTCAACCCCAGCAGCTCAGCATCAACAATCGAGGACACAGCAGGCGTCGGGAAGAACAGCTGTGAAACATTCTCAAGCTCCGTTGAGGACACAGCAGACGTCAAAAAGAACAGCTGTGAAACAGTCTCAAACTCCGTCGAGAACATAGCAGACTTCAAGAAGGTCAGCTGTGCGACAACCTCAAGCTCAGCTCAGACAACAACGTGCTCAACCTCAACGAAGACCACAAGCTGAATTTTACAGATACCAACACAAGACTAAAGACGTTGATCGATATCAACCAAGATATCGTAGATACCCAAAGTGGATACCACTCATACGAGTATCGGTGGATAATCATTTCCACCACAAAGATCGAGGACAAGCAGAGACAAAGGAACGTCTCGGCTAGGCACACACTGAAATCAAACAAAATACGTACAACAAAACAAGAAGACACGAAGATCAAGACCACGCCAAAGAACAAAAGAAGAACACAATGAATGTGTATATCGACTCAGCTGGAAGAATTATCAGATCAAATGACCCAATTCGAGTCATCAAGCAGATCTGGGTCGTCAAAGGATCTCTGTCTAACCCACAAGGACCCAATTAAAACTGGGTACCTGAATTTTAACTTTTTGTTTAGGTTGCAAGGAATCAACGCATCTCTGAGGAGTCGATGAGAACGCTTTGGTACTTGGACAGTGGATGTTCCAAGCACATGACGCACCTAAAGCATCTACTCCGTGAGTATATTGAGCGTACAGGTCCACAAGTAACATTTGGTGACAACTCCAAAGGCCTAACCAAAGGTTATGGTACATTTAAAACTAGAAATGTTATAATCCCAAATGTTTCTTATGTACAAGGATTGCAACATAACTTGCTTTCCATTAGCCAATTCTGCGACAACGGTTTTTCTGTCAAGTTTGATGCACAGGGATGCACAGTGAAGCACAGGGAAACCAAGCAGATACTCCTAAGAGGGAAAAGAGAAGGAAATATGTACTTCGCTGACTGGAACAGCAGCCCTCAAGAGACTTGTCTTGTATCAAAAAGCAGCAATGAAGTCAGCTGGCTATGGCACAGACGGCTGAATCATCTCAACTTCAAGACAATCAACAAACTGGCTAGGAACCAGCTCGCTAATGGAATTCCAGATCAAATATATGACAAAAGTCATATGTGCAGCGCGTGTCAACAAGGAAAACAAACAAGAATTTCATTCTCTCTCAAGCCAGTTCAGTCAACTGATCGAGTTCTTCAACTTCTTCACATGGATCTTTTTGGTCCAGTTACTCCAAAGAAGCTTCAATGGCAGGAAAATATACTGCGGTCGTTGTGGATGATTTCTCAAGATTCACTTGGGTATCATTCTTGTACCGTAAGAGCGAAACGAGAACTAAGCCGCCTATCCCGCCGGAAAGATTATCAACACGAATGAGTGCAAGATAATGGCAATAAGATCGGATATCGTGGAACGGAGTTTCTAAATGAAACTATTTATGATTTTTGCGAGAAGAACGGAGTTCAACACCAAACATCTGCAGCTCGCACACCTCGACAGAATGGTGTAGCGAGAAGAAGAAACGAGAACTCTCAAGGAAGCAGCTACCTCAATGCTAGCTAGCTCGCCATTCCAAAGAAGTTACGGGGCCGAAGCAATCAACACGGCTTGCTTCACTCGAATCGCTCCCTACTCACATCAAGACAAGGAAAGACACCGTATGAGCTATGGAACAACGAGAATACCATACATTGGATATTTCAAGGTATTCGGATCCAAATGTCACATTCTCAATAATGGGAAGACATACTCAAGACGTTCGACGAAAAGAACCGAGGAGTATTCCTTGGTTACTCCGCCGTGAGTAAAGCATACGAGTTTTCAACGTAAGAACTCAAATAGTCGAAGTAACTCCACATGTTACCTTTGACGAATCCTCCTTCGAATATAGAGATTCTATCAAACGAAGAAGCGAAGGAGAATCTTCAAGATTGATTCGACAAGGGCTCAAGAGAATAGAATCAGGAATCTGGCCGAACCATTAATTTGGGACAATGAGCCAGAGGAGAAAATTCAAATCAACCAAGAAGCTCCACCAGCTGGAAATCGAGAAGAAGCTTCAACGCCAAATCAAGGGGGAACATCATCAGCTGGAAATCCAAACACAAATTGAATCCCTACCTCCATCTCCACCGAACCTCTTCGAAGTCACCTCAAAATTCAAATCAAGGAGAATCAATCTCTCAAGACTTAACTCCAGAGCAACTCCAAAACAGACGAAATTTAGCCACTTCAAGCATCAATCAACTGGAAGAAGAAATTCGTAAGAGGAGAAGATGGATTGAAGATCATCCATCATCAGCAATCATTGGAGACCATCTGACCAAGTCAAAACCGAAGCTCGCTCAAGCTTCATCGGATCATCAAGAGGCGGTGACACGGCTACCAACTCTCGGTAGAGCTAGAATCGACGGTCTATGATGAAGACACGGCTCTAATGGCGTGTTACATAGCTCAAGTGCCGAGCCTCAATCAATTCTCGAAGCTTTGCAGAGTGTGCCTTGGACAAATGCCATGCAAGAAGAGCTGAACGAATTCCTCAGAAATTGTGTCTGGGAATTAGTCGACAGACCTCAAGAAGTCAAAGTCATAGGACTCAAATGGATATTCAAGAACAAGATGGATACCCTGGGAGTCGTCATCAGAAACAAAGCTCGACTCGTTGCCAAGGGCTACACTCAGCAGGAAGGAATTGACTTCGAAGAATCTTTTGCTCCAGTAGCACGATTGGAAGCAATCAGACTATTTCTCGCCTTTGCAGCACATCACAAATTTAAGGTCTATCAAATGGATGTGAAGTGTGCATTCCTAAATGGAGAAATCAAAGAAGATGTCTACGTTGAACAACCTCCAGGATTCGAAGTAGAAGGAAATAAAGTCTACAAACTAAAGAAGGCTCTTTATGGATTAAAACAAGCACCTCGAGCTTGGTATGACACTCTGTCAAATTTTCTCATATCCAAAGGATTCAAGAAAGGCTCAGTAGACAGAACTCTCTTCACCATCAAGTCAGGAGAAGATATCCTGGTTGTTCAAATCTATGTAGACGACATCATCTTTGGATCAAGATCAAGCTTCTTATGCCAAAGATTTGGAGAGATGATGTCAGATAAGTTCCAAATGTCCATGATGGGAGAAATGAGTTTCTTCCTAGGACTTCAAGTCAAGCAATCTTCAGAAGGGATCTTCATAAATCAATCCAAATACGTGAAAGATTTGATCGCCAAGTATGGAGTTCAATCAAGCGAATCGTAAAGATTCCAATGAACACCAACCGGAAGATTGAACCAGAACTCGAAGGAAGTCGATTGATTCCAAAGAAATACGGAGGATAATAGGATCCCCGCCGTATCTAACAAAGAAGTCGTCCGGACATCTCTTTCGCGATCGGTGTGTGTGCCGGATTTCAAGTTGATCCAAAGGAAGCACACATGCAAAGCCAAGAACATTCTCAAATACCTCAAAGGAACTCGAATGTTGCCGTGGTACCCAACAAGACAATCTGGTGATCGGATACTCGTATTCGTACTTCGCCGGAGATCGATTGGACGTAAAATCAACTTCGTGAACTTGTCGGTTCTTAGGAAGTAAGGTGATCTCATGGTTTTCAAAGAAACAAACGTGCGTCGCAACTTCCACGACGAAGAATATATGGCCGCCGGAAGCCGCCGCTCGCAAATTCTCCGTCGAAACATCACCGGATGACTATGAAGTAAAAGCCGGGCAGTTCCAATTTTCTGTGATAGCTCAAGTGCAATTGCCATTTCAGAGAATCCAGTACTTCACACAAGATGCAAGCATGTAGACGTACGACATCATTTCATCAGAGATCACGTAGAAAAGAAGGATGTGATTGTTGAGAAAATTCACACGTACATACAAATGGGCCGATATTCTCACAAAACCGCCGATAGAAGCAAGATTCAAAATGCCGTGCGGATTACTTGGACTTCTCAACCCGTACGATGCTTCACCCAAATTGAATGGAAGCAGAGACCCGAACGAGACAATGGAAGACCACCGAACGGAAGCAACTGAATGGAAGAGACAAACGAACCACTGAATCCAAGCAGAACCAAATGAAACGAACTAAGCCGAATACAAGCAGTCAACTGAAAATCAGAATCAATGTCACTGATATCAGCTGAGAAAGAATTCAGCTAAACCAGATGCTGAAAGGAAAGGATTATTCAGCTGAGGGAGAACCAGCTGGAACCACGATGACCCAGCACACCCACTCAACCGAGGTATCAGCTGACTACAATGATCAGCTGAGAGGTTTGAAATAACTTTAATTACACCTACTCAATCTGTTTTCTGTCAATTCACATCTTGTCATTACTAATCAATATTAATTAAAAGTCTGCAAAGAATTGAATAATGGGAGTTTCGAGGCAAAAGTCAAAGCGCCTCAACCGTTCTCTCTCGAGCATTAAATTGACATGACGCGAGAATCACTCCCAGTCGTAGATCTTCTTATCAACAGACAAATCTTGTTCGTCCATTCTTCAAGAAATCTCTTTAAATATGCTAGAAGATATACGCATCAAACGTAGAAAGTTTTTTTTTTTTGGCATTCTTTCTTATTTCCATCAATTGGTATTGTTTGTTTCTACTAACAAAAGATGCAGAAAAAGAACATGGAATCCAGAAAGATGTCTCCCGAAGCCAATCAAACCTGAAGAATCTGTCAAAGCTTCAAAATAAGAGTTGCTTAACTCTCAGGAACCTCAAAGAAGACGGAAGTCCAGAAGAAGGTGAAGCCCATCGACAGAACCAGGCCAGCGCAATAGGAGACTGCAAAGCTCAAGAACGTCATCCACCAGGAAGGTGCAGAAAACTTTCTGGGAATGACAAAGGAAAAAGACCTCCTCAGCCCCACTGTTTCTTTCAACATAAAAGAGAGAACGGGACACACAACTCCCTGGGATGCAAAAATCAACGTCAACAGACCTGGACCAGATGTTGATGAAACCGGAGTATTCCAGAGCAGTCATTTCAAAGCTCTTGCTCCGCCACAGGAGGCACAGAAAAAGATGCAGGAGACAAAGCAGCATGCATCTAACTCCGTCCCAGCTGGGAATCGGAGACAACTTGAGGAGACAAAATATACTGAAGCACTGTCTTCAAACCGAAGACTCAAGTCAAAGGTGCTCAGTCAGTCAGCAGAGAAGCCAGCTGACATTATGAGAGAATTCGTAATCACTCTCCGAGGAGCAGAAGGCCCACAAGCGGTCGTTTCGTACGGTGGAAGAGAAGTTCACGTCCCTGCTTGAACATAATCATCACCAACACCGCAATGGAGTATTCCAGCTGAACAACCAAGCTTAAACCCCAAGACAGATGGGATACTTCAACCGCCTTCTCTTCGCTTCTTCAGCTCCACAGGGACACCTTCTTCGAGATCTTTCAATAAAAGATGCTCAAGTCCCTGCACCAAGCTCAAATGAGAAACTTCACCCAGCAAACGATCACCTGCAGCTGGATGATGATGATATGAGCTGAATACGACTCCCTCAAGTGCTGAATCAGACTTTCTCACTCAATCTAAGAAGTCTGAAGAAGCAAAATTGCAAGGAATGAAGTTATGCCCGACTCAGAAGATGCTATCTCCCGTGCTAACTCATCCCTCCAAGCACTCAGCTGGACTGCCCCAGCTGAATCAGGCCAAGGACGCTGTGTCTGCAATCACAGCTGAGGCTAATGCAACTGAAGAAGAGCCAGCTAATACAACAGCTGAACCACTAAGACTCTAAACCTCGCTGCTCAGAGCTGAAAACCACAGTTTCGCCAAACTAAAACATCGCATCAGCCGATGGTGTATATCTCCCACCCTGTTTTGATCATGCCAAAAAGGTTTTAAGTAAGGAGAAGAGAGACAAGTCAATGAAGAGGCAAACTGTTGAGCTAGAGGAACCAGCTGAATCAGAATCAGCTGAAGAAGAGACGAGTCAAAAGAAAGAAGCAACGGATGCAAGAAAGACCCACTGATCAAGGATCAAGATCAAGGTAAGCAGAAGACACCGATCAAGGACTGAAGACTGAAGATTTTTTTTTCCTTCTTTCTGTTTCCTGTGTTATAATGTATTTTATTACATTAATGAAACACAAGTTTCTCTGCATCATAAGTTGTCTCAGTTAGGTTTTGGCATCATCAAAAAGGGGGAAATTGTTGGGAAAATTATAAGGTTTCGATTTGATACCAAAACCCAACTGATTCTCCAACCGAATAGATGATCGCGCCAACCTAAATAGTGTTGTCCAGCTCGCCTGTTTGAGCCTTAGATGTTCTAGGATTACAGGTTAAGGAAGCGGAAGACAGCAGTCGACCCAGCAGGAGTCAGCTAGCGGAAGACAGCAGTCGACCCAGCTGTGTTCACAGCTGGAGTCAGCTAGCAAAAGACAACGGCGGCCAACCTTCAGTGAGTGATCCAACAGAGCTCGATCAAGCCGAAGAGAATTCGAGCCGAGTTCAAAACACGGTGGTCCAGTACGGAAACAAAGGAACTATCTCCGAAGACTCCACGTCGAGACAAGCCACTACGAATTCAAAAGCCAGCTCTTAAGGCAGAAGATCCCGGAATCAGAGGAAGTCAACCTACCTCGACCAATGAGGGATTGCCAGATCAGCATCCTAGACTTCAGAACCTAGGATGTGACACAAATGAAGACAGGTGCAGATACGCCCAACGGCAGATCTTGTATTTAAGAAGAGTAGGTAAGATTCAAACGGCTCCTCCAACGGCTAGTCTTGAATCTCTACCTATATAAACCCGTCTTCAACCTCAGGATCAGATACGAAAAACTCTCTACAAGCTTTCATTATACGAAATCTTTATTCTTTCAAAAGCTCCTGCCAGCTTCTACATAGATCAAAGAACACTTTATCTTAAAGTGTTTCTAGTTAAGAAACTGCTTAGTTTTTCGTCTGTTCCCTAGGCCAAACTCATTGTATATCTTAAGCCTAGATTTCGAACGAGTTCATCATACTCTGAAGTTCTTAATTGTAAGAACTCGTTCATAGTTGGAACCCCATACCCAAACCCAAACCCAGAAAGGTTAGGTAAAGGTACGCTTGCTCGAAGCGCGTAATTCGAGTGGTTAGGTTCTTCGCACCCGTAACCGAAGGTGTATAGGCTTGACAGTGCCCGCAAACTGTTGGAACACAGCTCGGGTTAGAGTTGTGAAGTTGCTTGGTACTTGGAAACCAAGTGGTAGTGGATTACCAGTGAACCTGGTCGTGGACGTAGGAGGCGTTACTCCGAACCACGTAAAAACTCGCGTGCTTCTATCTCTCTCTCTTTACTTTTGCTTTATATTCAGCTGTATACTAACGCCTTCATATCATTGCATACTTATTCAAAACTGCACACACAGCTGCTCTCCAAAGACAGCTGTGTCTCTCGAAAAGTTGCACAACCTG
The DNA here is from genome assembly GCA_031470985.1 of Agastache rugosa. Classification (NCBI taxonomy): domain Eukaryota; kingdom Viridiplantae; phylum Streptophyta; class Magnoliopsida; order Lamiales; family Lamiaceae; genus Agastache; species Agastache rugosa. The sequence goes on along the minus strand of CM062602.1, from coordinate 35,901,895 downwards.
ACTAAGCTGAAAACGATAAGTTAATATTTTCAAACTGAGTTTTTCTAAGTAACTGAGCTAAGTTTTCAAACCACCACTTTCCGCACCGCCAGCTGAGTTGTTTACCCAGCTGACCCTCCCCAGCTGGATCAATAACTGAGCTCTCACTCAACTCCATTTTAACTTGATAAAAGTTTCGAAAAATCTACTTGGTGTATTCACCCCCCCTCTACACCAAGTACCCAGCTCAGGGACCATCAACTTTGACTCATAACAAGTGTCACTTTAATTCATTAAAACATACATTTTTTCATAAAAAAATGTCACCTTTATTAATGAGAAGTGTCACTTTTACTTATAACGATCATCACTTTTTTTATTATTATAAAACGAGTATCACTTTCATCAATGAAAAATGTTACTTTTATTTATAAAGAGTGTCACTTTTATTTATGGGAAGTATAACTTTTATCTATAAAGAGTGTCATTTTTATTCATTAAAAGTGTTACTTTTATTCATAAGAAGTGTCACTTTTATTATTAAGATTGACACTTTGATTCATTAGGACTACACTTTCAATGATTACAACTATCACTTTAATTCATAACAACTGTCACTTTTATTTAAAATATATTATCACTTTTATTAAAAAAGAAAAAAGAAAAAATAATTAAGAAAAAGAAAGAAAGAGAAAAATAAAAGAAAGAGAGAAAAAAAGAAAAATAAAAAATAAGGGATTAATACATTATAATTGTGAATTTATAAATTCTAATTAAAAATAATTAAGAAAAATGAAGGAAAAAAGAAAAATAAAATAATGAATTAATAAAAAGAAAGGAAAAAAATATTTCAAAATAGATTATCACTTTTATTGAAAAGAAAGAAAAAACAATTAAGAAAAAGAAAGAGAAAAAGGAAAGAAAGAGAGAACAAAAGAAAAAAAAGAGAGAGTAATAAATCCTAATTATGAATTTATAAATTCTAATTGGAAATAATTAAGAAAAGGGAAGGAAAAAAAGAAAAATAATAAAATTAATGAATTAAGAAAAAAGAAAGGAAACTTTTATTTAAAATATATTATCACTTTTATTGAAGAAAAAAAAGAAAAAGCAATTAAGAAAAAAAAAAGAAAAATTAATTAATTAAAAGAAAGAGAGAGAGAAAAAAAAGAAAAATAAAAAAATAAGGGATCAATACATATAATTGTGAATTTATAAATTTTAATTAAAAATGATTAAGAAAAATGAAGGAAAAAAGAAAAATAAAACAATGAATTAATAAAAAGAAAGAAAAAAATGTTTCAAAATATATTATCGATCACTTTTATTGAAAAAAAGGAAGGAAAAACAATTAAGAAAAAGAAAGAAAAAAACAATTAAGAAAAAGAAAAGAAAGAGAGAACAAAAGAAAAACAAAAAAAAAGAGATTAATAAATCCTAATTATGAATTTATAAATTCTGATTGTAAGTAATTAAGAAAAGGAAAGGGAAAAAAAAGAAAAAGAAAATAATAAAATTAATGAAGTAAGAAAAAAGAAAGAAAAACAAAGAGAAAAAGAAAAGAAAGAGAGAACAAAAAAAAAAAGAGATTAATAAATTCTAATTATGTTGTAGCTACGCTTCATGGGAATCAAACCCTCCTCATCTCCCCTTCAAATAGTTATAGGCTGATCTGTTAACAACTGGGCCAACTTATTCTTTTAGTTATTACTCCAGTTTATTTTATATAACATTATTTATTCGGGTTCTGGGTCAAAAATACCGGGTCGTACACAAGTTATTGATATCTTCTATTGTAACTTATGTTTACTATTGTGCACCTTTGTAAACTAGTTACTTAATTACTAGTATTAGATAAATATTCTTTTGCATGCCTCAATCCATAAAAGTAAAGTATAATGTCAATGTACCCTTGGGGATGGCCTAGTGATAGAGTGGACTGCCTGAGACTGAAAAGTCTCAGGTTCAAATCTCACTAATGTCTTTTTAGGTCGAGCTTGTCACATTTGTACTCAAAAAGTGTGGTTTACCTGCATTGTGTGGTTTAGGAAAAAAAATATTATTCATATACATATAATTAATTAATTCAAACTCTAACAAAGAAGATACTGAGCTCAGGCCCACTAGTTCCATCCGGATTCATCATATAATACGTCTCAGAATCTTTGGATCCGGCAACCCTCTCAAAGTGAGCCCGCATGTAGGTGAGCTCCCCCTCCACCGCGGCGGCGCCGCCCTGAACCGGCAGTACGCCGGCTCCCATCGACGCGGCGTGCAGCATTTGCATGACCTTCAAGTCATCTTCCGTGGGTTCTCTCTTCACGGCGTACCCCACTTTCTTCCCATTGCAGTACATTGTCCATATCGGCTCGTCGATCAGCTTCATCTTCTCCGACGGATTCTTTTCGCTCTCGAGCGCGATTCTGACGAGCCCCAGCCCCATGTCCTGCAGTAGCTTCCCTGTCTGGATTGAGAGCTCCAGCACCAGCAATGGCAGACACCTGGGGTTCTCTTGAATGGCTAGGTTTACACGGGATTTCCGGTGCCCGAATAGGGTTCCGGTCATCTGCTTGCCGCCGTGGATGTGGCCGTCGTGCATGCGGCCCGTGTGGATGGGGACCGGCATCTTGCATGGCGGATTGATCACCGGAAATGACCGGAAAACGGACTTGACCCGCCGGAAGAGTTTGTTGGATTTTGATGGGTTCTTCTTGTTGGAGGGTTGTTCGAGGGAGACATGGGGCCTGGTTGGGGATTGGTCCGGTGCCACCGCGTTGGCGGCCGGCGGCGGAGGCGGAGGCGGACGCTTGGGTGTACGGGGTTTGTGTTTGGGTGTTGGCATTATGGTGAAGATGGAGATGGAAGGCGAGGTCTCTAATATATGTGGTAATTGATGAAGGTGGGCAAAGGGCAATGGAATGAATTAATATTAGCATTTGTGGTGGAAGTGTAAACGAAGACATCAAGTCATGGAAAGCACGATCTTTTAATTTGCTAAGGTGTAGTTATTAAATTAATTTAGTAGAGTTAGGTTGGTTGGTATATGTATAATTAATTCTAGTGCTATGTACGGTTTAACTTAATTGGGTGATATCGAATGATAGTATTATTTTTAGAGTGATGCTATTCGGACATAAATGTTCGGACATAATCTAGCTAGTTTAGGTAAATGAATCGGTTCGATCCGTTTAACTTATTTATTTAATTTTGTAATTTCTCCACATTCATTCAATTTATTATTTTGTGAGTAATCTAATTCAAGTGAATGCATAAATATCTATTAAGTAATAGTATTTCCGAAAAATTAGTGAAAATAAAAAAATAACTTTATTAGTTTAATTTCGTATTTTTTGTATTCATATTTCTCTCTTTAAAAATGGCGGTTTAGATTAATTAAGTAAATACATTATAGTACTAACCAACACCATTATTTTATTTGATAAATTATAAGTTAAGATTATTAATATATTCATTTTATGTCCGGACATATATGTCCAAAAAGTATTATTGTTATTTTTAAGGGTAGTGATAATGAGACATAAAGTCCTAGATATAATGGGGGTATATTAGTAAACTTGTAATTTCGAATTAATTAATTGATTTAATAGCATTTTTGTAATTACTCCATTGTCCTTAGCTCTAATTAAGGGATATATTACATGATTGATTTCAAATTTGAAAAATCAAATCATATCTATATATTCTATAATTAATTTCAAACATATCCATAATAATTTCGTAAAATCATACTACAATTAAGCAACTAAATCGAAATAAAATCATTTATATTAATCTTGATGCAATTTTGATTTTTTTATGTATTATTCGAATTAATAAAATAAAAAATAAAAAAATAGGAAACCAACTACAATGAAATAACCTTAAAAAGATTGATATTCTTTATTAAAAAAATCGAAAGAAAGTATGAAAAAATATACAGTAAAAAATTGCACACTAAAAACTAACAAATGATTAAAAAAAATATTAATCTTGATGCAATTTCGCATTTTATGTATTATTCGAATTAATTACTTATTTTATATCTAAAAAATAAAAAAATAGGAAACCAACTACAATGAAATAACCTTAAAAATATTGATATTCTTTAATTAAAAAATCGACAGAAAGTATGAAAAATCGAAAGAAAAAAATACACACTAAAACTAACAAATGATAAAAAAAAATATATCGTTACAAAACTACTATAATTATTCTCAAAAATTATAAGTATAAAACATATAAATAATAAAATAATAAATAAAAATGACATGACATAATTCTCAATTGTTTCTTGTATGTAATGATTATACTTAGTGTTCTCATGCAATATTCTCCAAATGCATTGTCAATGCACGGCGTCAGGACCCCGTGCGTCCCATGACGCACGGCGCCACAACGCCACAACACACGGTGCCTCGGCCACGTGCGTCCCTATCCCGTGCGCGCCAAGGCACACAACGCCCCATCCCCGTTGATAGATCTAGGGTTTGCGAAAGTAGCTAAAAGAAATAATAACACGATGACACAGTAATTTACGTGGTTCGATCGATGTGATCTACGTCCACGGGAGAGAATGCAGAGAGCTTTTATTATATTTGAGAGTACAATAAGTATTGAAAAAATGTCCCCTACACCTCTAATCTTGCATCTATTTATAAGCATTGGGTTAAGCCCTAATCCTTCTAGAGATCGGACTCCTTATACATATCTGGTTGCTTGATACATGTATATCCGATTCCCATTCGTAGTAGAATTCTATCTTCTTCCAAAGTAGGGTTTCGTTACTTGGTCTTCAAGGCAGATGTGGACTTTGTTTGGGCCGAACTCTGTGGGCCGAGCTTTAATATATAGGCCCAAATAGCCTTAGGTCGGGCCCAAGATGAGGCCGGTACTATCACATCCCCCCCCAAAAAAGAGGAAAGAAGACATGTAGACGCAGACTACGAGGTCTAATTGCCGAGGTGATTGATCGCGCAAATCACTTGAACGAACTGAATTACCGAACTTATAATCCGAGCTGAAGCAGCAGGCATAAATATTTGAGCGATCTGAGTATCAGGGGCTTGTTATGTGCTTTTAGGTCGGTCAACAGGCACGGCCCATATAAATTTGAAAGGGCGGGGAAAGCAATGGGCCGTTTGAATTTTGTGGAGGGACGGTTCATGTTTCGAGAAAGGCGGGCCCCCGTCACACGTGTGTCAGACGCAACGGTGGGATTCAAATGTATATCCACAGAAGTTGAAACGTTTCTGCCCATATCACACTATTTCACATCCGCCGTCGTTAGCAGAAAAAAAACGCTTGCGCAGAAAAGTTCATTCTTCCCCCAAAATCTTCAATTTGCTGCTTCCCGTACCGCCCTGCTCACGCCGTTGGTCCCTCGGTTCACAGTTGCAAATCCCCTGCCGGAGCATTTATCTTCTGTTTAACAAGTAAGTATGGCTTCCCATTCTCAATCTACAAGGGTTAGTGGGTCTTCATTGGCGAGTGCCGTAGATAGCAGTGTAGAGTTTAGGATTTTCTCCCTTGGATCCTCCATTTCTGTTGAAACTTTGATAGTGCCCCGGTGTGTAGAGGGGAAAGTGGCCGATTACCCCTCAGTTTTAAACGAGTGTAGGATAAAATGCCTCGCCCGATCGTATAATTTCCCTTCTGATGTGGTCTTGATAGAACCTCGTTCGGAGGATAGGGCATGTTCGCCCCCGATGGGGTTCGTTACCGTTTACGAGGACAGTCTGCATTCCGGTCTTCGTCTACCCCTCCCTGAGCCATTTGCCCAGCTCCAGAAGAAACTCGGTTTAGCGTTGGGGCAGATAATGCCTAATTCTTTTAGGCAATTTACTGATTTGGGTGTGGTAGCGATCCGTGAGGGTTACCAATTATCACCCGAGCTCATTCACGAGCTCTTTGTCTTCAAAAAATCAGCGGACTGGTACTATGCCGCTGCCCGTACTGAGTTCAAGGGTCGAACTCAGAATAAAGTAGAAAAATGGCACTCGAGATACTTTTTCTGTCGTCATGAAAGTTTAGTCGAGCATATGTGGAGGGTAGGTAAGCCTTTTACGTGGGTGGGAGGCGAGGTGGATAAGGATCTGGAGGCTGCTGTTAGAGCAATGAGGAATTGTGGCCCCTTCAAGGGGAACTATGGCGAAGATTCCTTAGCTGAGGCGGGGTTGAGCCCGTTTGAGCCCCAGAGGATGGTGGATCCTGCAACGGGTGAGACCTCGCTAGTGCTATTAGGATTGTAATGCTTTTGTTTATTAATCATCCTAACTCTCGTCACTCTTTGTATCGCAGTGAAGTTCGGGAAGGTGAGGGGAGTCGATGCCAAGGCCGCAGCTCGAGGGAGTAAGAGGCCGAGGTCGTCAGGCCGATCTGCTTCCTCGTCTGACCTGGTTCAGCGGGCTGAGGTAACAGAGCCTACCACGACAGATGCTCGCTCTCCTTCCGCCAGTCCTCACAAAAAATCCAAAGTCCAGGATATCATCGAGGTCTCGGGTGGTGATAGGAGCCCGGTGGCCCCTTCAATGAGGCTGGAGGATCTTCCTTTTCCTGAGGTAAAGATTTATTGCCTTCGGTTATTCTCTTTCGGTATTTCTGCCCTATGCTTTTCTTTTGTTTAACTCCGCTTTTTCTTGTAGAGCCTCGGTAGGGTGATGAGATGGCTAGAAGATGGCGTCGGGCAGATGTCGGCTCGTCATGAGGACGAGAAGAGTCAGTATTCCGATAGGCTGACTTCGACCAAGGCTAAGCTGAAGAAGGCGGAGGGGGACCTGGTCAAGGCCAGAGAGGAGGTGAAGACTCTCAAGTCCGAGTTGGCCGTTCAGCTTGCGAAGGCCGAGGTGGAGGCTGAGAAAGCCCAGAAAAGATTTGAGGCCGAGCTGAGTGCAGCTAAAGACAGGGAGACCCAGCTGGCAGCTGGTCAAGGCGAGGTCTTACGGGCATTTACAAAGAGGCTTCTATTGTCGGAGAGCTTCTCCGGCCTGGCCAATGAGTTGGCTGGGCTTATCAATGGAAACTACGCTTTGGATGCTCTGGAGGAGGCCGCTAGAGAATTTCCCGGCTTGGATGCTTCCAAGTATGGCTACGAGCGCCTAGAGGATGCGGCTCTCCTTTCTCGGTACGCCAGCGTGATCCGAGATCACCTCAACCGCCCACTCCGTCCTGGACGACCTTGCCAACTCGTCTGTTCTGCTATCCGCCGAGCAGATTGCCGCCTGCCCGACAGATCGGGACTCCACCCTGGACGCGGTCTTCGATGCTCTTCCTGATGAAGCCGAAGAAGGAGGCGAAACCCACGAAGAGGAAGTGGAGGAGGAACGGGAGGCCGGGACTGGTGAAAATCTGACCTCCAACAAGGACGTGGAGGACCCCCCCTCCGAGCAGCCACCTTCTCAAAATAAGGAGGTCGGCGATGTTTAGTGTAGTTTTTTTTTTTTTTGTATATCTGTACTGAACATCTTCGAATCAATGAATTTGTTTTCTTCTTCTTGAGTGTAGAGCTTGGATTCTGTCGATATTTGTACTTTGCGTATACAAATAGCTCTCCTTTCTCAAGATGTGGTTGACCAACGGTCCATGGCTCAGCAATGGAGGGAGAAATGCCGCCGAGCTGAGGAGCTTTTCAGCCAAAAGTGTATTTTGCTGAAATCCCAAGAAGCCGAGCTGACGGGATGGCAGATGAGGTTTGAGGCACTTTGTGAGGAGGTCGAAGTCAAGCGGCTCGCTTTCCAAGAGAGTACCGACTTGCTTCAAGCCAAGCTTCTTCAGGCTGAGGAGGAGTTGGAAGTCGCCCGAGGTCGAGCCGGCCGCATTCCGAAAGATTACGAGATGATCGTCGAGGAGCATACCGAGTATGAAGATATTATCCGTCGCGGCGGTGGTATCACCATCTCCGAGGCGGAATTAAAGGCAAAAGAGGACTTGGAACAATATATCGCGCTAAAGGAAGCACTCGGGTCCGAGTCTTTTGGGCTTCAGGGTGCTTTTGAGATGCTGAAGGAGAGTGCGGGCCGGTATAAGTGTATTTTGGACCGCCGACCTAAGTTACGGGCGCTTTTGGCACGTGGTCCGGGGGCAGACCTTTCTTCTTCTGTTCGGACGATGCCTGCTCGCGAGGTGAAAACGGCTTCGCGGGGACATCAGGTCGGTCCGAGCCAGGGTAGGCGAGCTGCTTGTCGCGGTTCGGCTACCCCGCGAGGTCGAAGTTCTCCTGCTGGAAGAAGTCGAGGTCGGGGGCGAGGTCGAATCTCAATTGATGATCTCCTAGGGCCCTCCTCCTTTGAGGAAGATTGGCTTAGCTTCAGCAAGAAACATCCTTCCCCCTAGATTAGCTCGCTTCTGCCTGTAATTTATGTACACACAAACTGTTCCAAATAGTTAGAAGTAAATATATATATTGAGTTTTTGAACTTTCCTGTTCTTCGTGAAGATTACTTCCTTGGTTTTGTTGCATGTTGCATCTTTTGGGGGAGTTGGACTCAGACCTCTTTGTGTTGACAAGGGAACCATGGTTCGGACCTTGTATTTTATTCTCCCGGGGGAACTTGGTTTCGACCCCAGTTGAGAACTAATTATCCTTCGGAGGGAGTTTGACTCGGACCTCGTGGGATCTTCCTTTTTGGAGGGAGACGAGCTCGGACCTCGGAAAGGGTTTCCTTTGCGCATTATAGGAATTTGTTACCCCATGTCGGGTCATTACTGACCACGCAAGGGAACCGTAGTTCGACCTTATGAGGGGATTTTGATATGATGGATACTTCGTATAAGCAAATCAAAAGACACGAGATGCAAGACAAAAAGGAAATTTTTTAAAAAATGACCAAAAACAAAGTAAAAAGAGTTTTGACGAGCTCGTTAAAAACAAAACATTAAGGACAAAAAAGACAAAAAAGAAAACCTAAGACTCTATATGCAAGATTTTGTCACTTATACGAAGAATCTCTTTAGATGGGCGATGTGCCATGTTCTGGGTATTAGTTCGCCCGAAAGATAGGCGATTTTGTAAGCTCCTTTGCCGAGGACTTCGTGTACTCTGTAGGGCCCTTCCCACGTAGCTTCGAGCTTGCCGAGCTTCTCTGAGAGGCTGATCTCATTGTTTCGAAGCACAAGATCACCGACCTGGAACTGTTGGGGTTTGACCCTTTGGTTGTAATACCGAGCCATCTGCTGTTTGTACCGAGCTTCTTTTATGCTGGCTAGTTCCCTTTTTTCCTCTAATAAGTCTAGGTCGGTTCGGCGCTGCTCTTCATTAGCTTCGGCGGAGAAGTTGATAGTTCGGGGACTGGGTGCTCCGATCTCGACAGGTATGACTGCTTCAGACCCGTATACTAAACGGTACGGGGTTTCTCCCGTTGGAGTTCGGGGCGTAGTTCGGTACGACCACAGGACATTTTGGAGATTGTGGATCCACTCTGTTTTCTCCTTCTCTAGGCGGGTCTTGAGTCCGTTCACTATCGTCCTGTTGGTGACTTCAGTCTGGCCATTAGTTTGAGGTCGGTTGACCGAGGTGAACTTTCTGCCGGATATCGAGTCCTTCGCGAATTCTCTGAATCCCCTGCTCGTGAATTGCGTTCCATTATCCGAGATGAGTGCTCTTGGTACCCCGAACCGGCACACGATGTTTTTCCAGACGAAGTCAACGGCTTTATCACTTGTGACTTTTGTGGAAGGTTCAGCTTCTACCCACTTGGTGAAGTAGTCAACGGCGACTATTAGAAACCGTTTTTGCTTAGGTGCCGGGTAGAAAGGCCCTACGATGTCAATGCCCCACTCCATAAATGGCCACGGACTTTGAATAGTAGAGAGGTCGGTTTGGGGTAGTCTCGTCACTCTGGCATGCAGCTGGCATTTTAGGCACTTCTTCACGAAATCTTCCGCATCTTTTGCCATTGTTGGCCAATAGTACCCCCACCGCATGATTTTCTGAGCTAGCACCCGAGCTCCAATGTGGCTTCCGCACGATCCCGTGTGCACTTCATTTAATATGTAGTCCGCTTCCTTTGGTCCAACATATCTGAGCAGAGGCTGTAAGTAAGACTTTCGATAGAGGACCCCTCCCTCGAGGGCATACTGCGTGGATTTAGCTAGAATTTTTCTAGCCTCCATCTTGTCTTCGGGCACTTCCCCGTTTCCCAAACATTTGATTAGGGGGGTCATCCAATTTGGGTCGTCCTCTATGATTGCATTGACTTCCGCCTCTTCTATACTCCTGTTGCGGACTTCTTCCACTAGCGTCGAGCTGGATGGGGAGGTCGCCAGCTTACTTAGCTCATCAGCTCGGGTATTTTGGCTTCTGGGAATGCGGACTATTTTGAAGAATTGGAAAGACTGTCCAAGGAGCTTGACCTTCTCTAGGTACTTCTTCAGCTTCTCACTTTTCACTTCGTATTTCCCTAACACATGGTTGACCACGACTTGGGAATCACAATGGGCTTGGACAGCTCGTACCTGTAGGGTTTGGGCGAGGCGCAGTCCAGCAATGAGAGCTTCATATTCCGCCTCGTTATTCGTAGTGGAGAACTCGAATCGCAGCGAATATGTTAGTTCCTTCTTTTCTGGGCTGATGAGGAGTATGCCGGCTCCACTTCCTTTCTTTCCTGAAGCTCCATCCACGTACATCTCCCAGCAGTCCGGGGGTGTCTTCTCTGGGACTTCTTGGAGCCTGGTTTTGGCTTTGATTTCTTTTGGCTCCACGAGGTCCTTATACATAGCTTCTACAAGGAAGTCTGCCAGAGCCTGTCCTTTTATAGCTCGACGGGGACCGTACGATATAGAATGTTCTCCTAGCTCGATCGCCCATTTCGCGATTCTTCCTGAAGCTTCTGGCTTAGTGAGAACTTGTCGAAGTGGTAGATCGGTCAGAACTTGTATCGGGTGAGCTTGGAAGTAGGGCTTTAGGCGCCGAGCTGCGTTTATGAGGGCTAGAGCGACCTTCTCGAGAGGCTGATACCTCGTCTCTGGGTCTTTTAGAACTCGGCTGACAAAGTACACCGGTAGCTGCCGATCTCCTTCGTCTCGGACCAACACTGCACTTATTGCCTCCTCAGATGTTGCGAGGTATAGAGAGAGAGGTTCTTCCTTCTGGGGGACTGACAAGGTTGGTAAGTCCTCGAGGTGGTGCTTGAGCTCCTCGAAAGCTAGCTCGTGCTCTTGTCCCCATCCAAATTCCGGGGTCTTCTTGAGAATTTTGAAGAATGGGAGCTGCCTCTCGGTAGCCTTGGAGAGGAAACGACTTAGCGCGGTTATGCACCCTGTCAACCTATGCACGTCGCGGATAGTCCGAGGTACCTTCATCTCCTGCACGGCTCTAATCTTCAGTGGATTGGCTTTGAGACCTTCTGGCGAGATCCAGCACCCTAAGAATTTTCCAGATCGCACGTTGAATGTGCACTTTTTCGGGTTCAGCTTGAGGTTCGCCTGCCTTAGTATGTGGAGCGTGGTTCGCAGGTCGCTCACCGCCGAGGCCTCTTCTTTACTCTTGACGACAATGTCGTCTACGTATACTTCGACAATCTTGCCGATGTGATCTCGGAAGAGGAAATCGACCATTCGCTGGTAGGTCGCTCCGGCATTCTTTAACCCGAAAGGCATATACTTGAATGCAAAGATCCCGAAGCTTGTTGCGAAAGCTGTCATGATTGCATCCCCCTCATCCATTAGAACCTGATAGTATCCTTTGTAGAGATCGAGAAAGCAGAATACTTCGTGTCCCACCAAGGATTCGATCTTTTCATCGATGTTGGGGAGAGGATAGCAGTCCTTCGGGCAAGCTTTGTTGAGGTCGGTGTAATCTACACACATCCTCCACTCTCCTTCTTCTTTCTTTACCACTACCGGATTAGATAGCCAAATCGGGTACCTGACTTCAAACAGAAGCCCGGCTTTCAACCATTGCTGCACCTCATTGTAGATAACTTGATTTCGTTCGGTAGCAAATGATCGCCGTTTCTGCTTGACCGGGGTCGAGTTCGGGTTAATGTTAAGCTTGTGCGTAATGATTTCCGACGACACCCCCGTCATGTCCGTTGGAGACCAGGCGAAGACGTCTAGATACTCCCTTAGGAGCTGGATTACTTGCATGCGTGTTTGAGGTCCCCCGGCAAAGCCGACCTTGACAACCTTCGCTGGATCTGCTTCGGACAGGGTAACCTGTTCCGCCGGGGTGTCTGGGATTGACGTCATTTCATCCGGCTCCTTGGGATACTTTGATTGCTATGCTTGGGATTGACCTCGTAGAGCAACCTGCATGCACTCCTTGGCCTTTATCTGGTCACCTCGGACCGTAAGGGTTCCAGCCGAGGTCGGTATCTTCAACAGCAGGTGGTAGGGCGAAATGATGGCCCTGACTGCATTCAGCCAATCCCGACCTAGTATGATGTTGTAGGGGGAGTTCGCTTTAACCACATAGAACTGAACGAGCTTATTGACGCTGGTCGGCGGGCTGCCAATCGCAACGTCGAGCGCGATGGTCCCTTCAGGTCGCGTCTCTTGCTGCGTAAAGCTCTTGAGAGGCAGGGGTGTGGAATTCACCCGAGCTGGGTCGAGGCCCATCCTATCCAAGCAGTGTTGGAAGATGATGCTCACGCTGGCCCCACCATCGATGAATACGCGATGGACCATCTTGTTGGCCACTCCGACCTGTATAACCAGGGCGTCGTTGTGTGGTGTAGCGGTAGGCACAGGGTCATCCTCGGAGAATGTGACGGTTTTCCCCTTCTTGAATCTCTTTTTCGTTTGCTCCTCACCCGATGGGACCGGTGGTCTGCGAGCTTCTGCCTTCAACCTGGTTTTTGTCTTGTCTGGGGGTAGCCCGGTGATGGTGGAGACCACTCCGTCGTACTGTGGTGCGTCGTACGGAGGGTCGTCATCCTCCTCGTCGTGATCGACCTTAGCTCGCTTATTGTGGGGAGCACAGCGACCTTGTCATCCTTTCCGTTTTCCTTTCGTGTTTTTCTTCCCCCTGGCTTCGTATCTCTTCAGAGCTCCCTCTTGGGCTAACCTCTCTATCTGTTCCGCGAGGTCGCGGCAATCCTCCGTGTGGTGCCCATGGTCATCATGGAAGGAGCAGTGCTTGTTTTGGTCCCGAGGTTTAGATTTTGACATGGGACGTGGTTTAGCGAACCAGTCCTCGTGGAGTGCGAAGATCTCGGCATTCGTCTTCATAAAAGGAGGTCGTTGGGACGGCTCTGGTCCCACCCGAGGTCCAAGCCGGGACTGGATTGGTCCGGATCCGAGCCGGGACTGGATAGGTCCTCTTTGGAGGCACTCGTGGGCACTTCTCCGATCACAATCGCTCCGACCTCGATCCCCTTCAGTTCTCTTCTTCTCGGTCTCCTCCCGCTTCAGTCGGTCCGCATCCTGGCCATCGGCGAACTGGTATACAATCTTCCACATCTTCTGGGCTGTCTCAGGCTTCTGCTTAGCGAGCTCTTGGTTCAGGGACCCGGGGGCAACTCCATTTCGGAAGGCCGAGATGAGGAAGACGTCGTCGATTTTATCGACCTTCAAGCTTTCCTGCATGAACCTGGAAGCGTACTCCCTTATAGATTCTTTGTCCTTTTGCTTCACCGATAGGAGGTATGCTGTGTCTCGGCGAGCCTGAACCTTCGTATGGAATCTTTGCTTGAATATTTTTTCCAAATAGGTCCAGGACCCCACGCTGCCAGTTGGAAGGCTGTCAAACCAAGCTCGGGCATAATCGATCAGCATCTCGGGGAGTAGCTTGCACATGTGTTCCTCCCTGAGACCCTGGTTGTGCATGCTGTACCGGAAACGCGTTAGGAAGTTAAGGGGGTCGTCCAGCCCATTGTAGGCCGGTATGTTTGGCAATTTGTACACCGTGGGGAGTTTGGTGTCAAGCAGCTCGTCGGTGAACGGGCTGATCAGCCGAGCTGGTTCCTTTTCATGTCGGTGTCGATTCCTCGTGGGACTGCGACTCTCGCTATAGCTCGGGCTTCGATACCTTCTGGGGCTCCGAGGTCGCCTTTGGGTATGATGTCGCCTGGGGCTACTCTGCGAGCTTGGACTCCGACGTCGATCCGAACCCCGCCGGGGCTCGCGCCTCTCCTTTAGCTCCGGTCCCGGTCTCTCGGTGTAGTGAGGAGCTTTAGGCAGAGATTTTTGCGTGGAACTCTCCCTGGCTTCAAGTATGGGAGACATCCGGGTTGTCGCAAGAAAGCGTTTGAAACGCTCCTTGTTTGCTTTAGCGAATTCGGCCGCGGCGTAGGTGGTGGCAAGATCAAAGTCTCTGGAGAGATCATCCTCCTTCAACTCGGATCCCTTCGGCTCCGACTCGTCGTTGATCTCTAGCGCGGGCATCCTTTCGGAGGGATTTCCTTCTATTGGGTCCCTGGCGTGCCTCTCCTTTGGGACCGAACTGCCTTTCTGGCGATTCTCTTGGCTTATGGGGCAGCTTTCTGCTTCGTTAGGATTCCCTCGTTGGCTTTGGGCCTCCCGCATGCTTTGTGATCGCGTTACCATCGTAAATCAGCTACGTAAGAACCGTTGATGAGGTTCCCACAGACGGCGCCAATGATAGATCTAGGGTTTGCGAAAGTAGCTAAAAGAAATAATAACACGATGACACAGTAATTTACGTGGTTCGATCGATGTGATCTACGTCCACGGGAGAGAATGCAGAGAGCTTTTATTATATTTGAGAGTACAATGAGTATTGAAAAAATGTCCCCTACACCTCTAATCTTGCATCTATTTATAAGCATTGGGTTAAGCCCTAATCCTTCTAGAGATCGGACTCCTTATACATATCTGGTTGCTTGATACATGTATATCCGATTCCCATTCGTAGTAGAATTCTATCTTCTTCCAAAGTAGGGTTTCGTTACTTGGTCTTCAAGGCAGATGTGGACTTTGTTTGGGCCGAACTCTGTGGGCCGAGCTTTAATATATAGGCCCAAATAGCCTTAGGTCGGGCCCAAGATGAGGCCGGTACTATCACCCGTGCACGCCACCACACATGGCGCCCCAGCCCCCTATCTCCAACACGACACATGGCGCCCTGGCCCCCCGTCTCTACCGATTAACTTTATTATAACACTACAAAAAAATGCGCTTCTAACGACGGAAAATTCCGTCGCTAAAGAGGCCTAACGACGGAATACGGTCGACGCGAAATCCCTCGTCGCTAAGACAACTAACGACGGAATTTCAACTCCGTCGCTAATGTTACGACGGAATAGTCGTCGTTGACCCTGCGTCACAGATTTCGTCGTCGACGGACTTAGCGACGGAATTTCCGTCGCTAATAGCGACGGAAGTAATTCCGTCGCGAAGTTTGGTTTTTTTTTGAAACGGATTGCGACGGAATTTCTGTCGCTAATAGCGACGGAATCCATTCCGTCGTTAATTCTGGATTTGTCGTGACGGAATTTCCGTCGCTATTCCGTCGTTAAGTCTGGGACAGTGGGCAGTGTAATGCTCTGTTTTTCTATTCCCTTAAATAACAAACAAACACCAATTTCAAATCCAACAAATCACATAAATATGAACCTGAAACACAATATTAAAACTTAATCAAACACTAATTCATTGTTAAATTTCAACATTGAACATTTACATAACAGTTATGTCTAAATAAAAAAACATCTAATGTCAACAACTATAGAGTTTTGAAGCAAGCAGTGGTTGACCATCGTATTGTATTATCAAACATCGTCGTCCTCTTTGTCAATGTCTTCTTTATCGTCGGCTTCATCATCATCATTGTCTTCGATGCCAACCCAACGAGTAAAAGCAAAAAGAAATTCCTTGAAGTTTACCATTCCATTCTTGTCCCAGTCCATCTCCTCTGCAAATTCAAAACAAATTGCAACTTAAATTCAAAACAAATTGCAGCTTAGCTGCCGGATCTATAAGACATGATTACTAAACTAGTGACGGAGTAGCAAACAGAATTCAAGCAAGAAACAGTCGTCTAACTCCAAGCGTATTTGTCCAAATGGCTGCATAAATTTTGGAATGCTATCGAAACAAAATGCATCGACATAGTTATTTTCCTGGTGAAGTAACACTATTATAGCAAATACAATGAAGAGGAAAACTGCATGTCCATTAACATCAAATCAACCAATAATTTGACACAAAATATACATGCTGCGAGGTAACAAATAGGCAAAGTCCCCGTGTTCACGAAATAAGAAGATAAACACTAAATCCTTTTCCACATAAAAGTGCAGGTGTAAGAACATTTCCATTCAATCAAGTTGAATTAACAATCAAAACCATAAACAAAATTAAATTCAATACATCTGCACAAGTCAGTTTTCCTAATAAATCATTCATTCAGAGAATCAATGGACTAACCGAGAAGAAAGTCAAACACAAATTCGTGAGATTGAACTAGGGCTCTGAAAATACGAAAGCGGCTGATGGAAGATCGAGAAGAGCAGCTGGTGAGAGAGACAACACGACAGCAACAGAGCGACGCCGAGGAAGGACGACGGCGGCCGGAGCGGATGAGAGAGTGTCAGAGAGAGAATGAGAGATGGAGTCTGTGAGAGATTTATAATGAAAGAGAGAGATAGAGAGAGAGTGACTAACCGTGGCCGGAGCGGAGACGGGGGGCCGGAGGCTGCGACGACGGACTGAGCGGCGCTAGCGGGCAGGAGGAGCAACACACAATGGCGAAATGGCGGCGACGATAGCAAGACGGTAGCTGGAACGGCGACTGTGAAAAAGACACCGGAAAGACACAGTGGACGGCAGGCCGGAGCTACAACGGGTCGAAACGACGGCGGCGAACAACGTCTGGCCGGAGCGACGACGGTCGGGTGAGAGGCCAAGGACGAGATCGATTTGGGGATTTCCATGGTTAGGGATTCTAAACTGAAGCGGAAAGGAGATCTGAAATATAATCAAACTTAACGACGGAATTATTCCGTCACAATTCCGTCGTTAACCGATAAATTCAAATTTTATGAAAAAAATATCTTAATTAACGTAACGACGGAATAATTCCGTCGTTAAGAAATAAATTAAAATTAAAAAATATTCGTAATACTCTAACGACGGAATATTTCCGTCGTTAACAAATAAATTAAAATTTAAAATATTCGTAATATCTTAACGACGGAATATTTCCGTCGTTAATAAGTAAATTATATTAAATAATTCGTAATTTAATACATAACGACGGAATAGTTCCGTCGTTAATAAATAAATTAAAATTTAAAATATTCGTAATACTCTAACGACGGAATATTTCCGTCGTTAGTCTTGACGACGGCATTTCCGTCGCTATTTCCGTCGTTAAGCCCTTTCGACATGTTCCGTCAATAAATCGTCGTAATTCCGTCGTTAAATAGTGACGGAATACGTTCCGTCGTTAGTTTCCGTCGTTATTTTTACTTTTTTTTGTAGTGTAATTAAGTTGAAAAAATTATATATGAAACGGTAACCGATTAACCACACAACTACTTTATAATTATTTTATTTTTTCTAAATGTTTATTTATAATATATTAGTTCAAATTATTTATAATAAAGTTAATACTATCTTAATACTATCTATATCAATTCTAACCATTTAAATTCTCATCGATTAACCTTCTGATAAGTTAATTGATCATACACTACAACAAATTCTCATTGATTAAGTGGATCCATAAAATTCTCACTGATTAACTAACTACTATATTACAAGTGAATTGAGCTTATACTAGAGCAACTTCTCACTGATAAACTATATTGTTAGTGAAATGATCAAATTTTCACCGATTAACATTCTGATGAGTTAATTGATCATATACTACATCAAATTCTCATTGATTAATAATATTATTAGTGGATCCATCAAATTTTCACCGATTAACTATATTACAAGTGAATTGAGCTTATACTAGAGCAACTTCTCACCGATAAACTATATTATTAGTGAAATGATCAAATTTTTACTAATTAACCTTATGATAAGTTAATTGATCATATACTACAACAAATTTTCACCACTTCAATATAAAATAAGTGAATTTAATCTATTATTTAAATTTAAAAGGAATTGATTTTTCTAAGTGAATTTTATCTATTAGTTTACTTTTATAATTTTTTAATTATATCGTCACTCAATCCTATATTTAAGTACAATTACTTGTCAACATATTTCGCGGGCTTCCACTTACCTTAGTGGCAAAGTACTTTATAATATGATTTGATGTCTCGAGTTCGAACCTAGTTAGTAATAATATATTAAAATTTCTTATAAATTCCATTTTTTATTTTTTTAATTTATTATGTTATTTTTTCAGATTTTTTTATTTATTTTTATTATTTTAGTATGTTTATTATGTATATGATACCATATTTATATGATACACTGTCATATATATCTAAACAAGATCAATTCGAAGATATTCTCAAAATTTTTGGATATTCACAAAGATTTTTATGTAATATATTATACAATAATTTCCATATTAAATTCCTACAATCTCGAAATATGTTTTTTCCAAGCTCAAAATATAATAATCATATTAAAGCACAATATTATTGAATAAAATATATGTATAGGCTAATTAAATATATTGGCTTTATAGTGTCATTTACAAAAAATATAGTGTATTATATTGAATTATAATTTTTTTCGTTTAAAAAAATTATGTATTTATATCGAAAAAATATAGATAAACATAAGGAGGAAAAAAGATAAAGAATAAGAAAAAAAATGAAAAATAACTCGAAAAATTCAATAAATCGTAGAAAAAAAAGGAAACAAGATTACGTCAATTTTTGGAGCTTATTTGGTTACCTAATTTTAAGGGATCAAATTATATATACCTAATTAAGATTATGATGATAATTAAAAAATTCCAAAATTACATAAGGGTAAATTAGTGAAATGTGTAAACCAGAAAACCGGAAATGAAGGAAACGGTTTTAGGAAAACCGATTTTTAAAATATATGGCCAAAATAAACCAATTTATATCTAGGTCTAGGATATTATGTCAAATTATCATTTCCCTATTATTAAATGTGGAGTGACATGAGTTGACCTTAGATATTTGGGTAGGATCCTTTGTCCCAAAATTTTCTAGTACTATATCTTATTTGTATCTCGCTAGTAAATTTATTATTTTAATAATATTTATTATTATAAAAATAAATTTTATTGTCATTTAATGAAACATAATAAACACTTATTACTAGAAATTAAAGTGAAAAAATTAATTATATATCATAATCATTGATTTATCAACCATAATGATCGATTAGTAACTAACAATATTTAAGTACAAATTTATCCGTTCAAACATATCTTAAGACAGTAATTTAATTGTTGTCTATGAGCGTCCCCTACAACACAAGCTACGACAATTCCGAAAATTTGGCTACAATAATGATTTAAAACCGGTTGTTTCTGAGCGAAATTCTTGAAGTGTGAAATGTACATAAAGTGTGTTGATGATGTGTAAATTATCGAAAAGAAATTCTTGATATCTAATGTGTGAGTCAATACTACTTGATGGTATGTATTTTGACTATATTAATTTAATATCTATCATTATATTACAATTAATTGCACTAGTGACATGTATTGATAATATAACGATACATCGGTGCCAAAGGAAACATTATCTTCACCTTTATCATCACTACTCGGGTATTTCTCGTGTCCTCAGAAACCTCACTTTATTGATGATGAAGTTTCCCGACAGAGAAGAGGGCTGGAATTGAAGGATTGGTTTTCGGTGGAACATCATAAACGGAGGTTAGGATAAAAAGTCCAAACTACGTGTATTATTGAAATATTATTGATAATTAATATTGGATATTTGTAGGAGCTACTGGACTTGGGTGCGGTTGGATATATTTAAACTATCACTTTAGATGATTATCATATTTGTTCATGATAATTAGTTAGATAGTGAAAAAATAATTTAATTTTCTTTATGACAATTATCTCCTTTTATCTTACTACATGATCAAGTCTCAGTGTTTAGAATGTAAGTTGACAGTTTGAGATATTTTTTGCCTTTTATTTTGTACCCCTTCCGTCTCAGGTTAATGTGGTTCAACTAATATTTTATATCTCACATATAATCAAATATGAACCATACTTTTGGGAGACGGATCTTAAATTTAGAGAGAGAGAAAAAAAAATCTATTTTCAACCACACCAAACAAATTATATCCACCCATCTCTATCTCTATGAAACATTATTCTCACTTTTGTCATTTAAGTTTTAAATTAGTGTGTGTCCCGCGCCACATGTTGCGAGTATTTTATATCTTTTTCTTTCGACAAAATATAAATTCCTATCACAAAGACTATACTTTAAAATTTAATGAAATTCATATAATAATAACCAAAATATAATAAACGGGTAAAATTATAGTAATAAAAAAAAACATAAATGCGTAGTAAAAAATTAAATAAGAATTGAGAAAATTAGAATGTATCCTACATAAAGTCAAATACATAACAAACAAAATCATGGCATTTTCTTACTAAAATATAGAGGCCCAAAAGAGAAGCTCGTTGTTCATTTCAATTGCAAGCCCAAATATTTTATTCAATAGCCCAAAGAAATTAATTTCAACAAAGAAACGCATTTTTCAGTCTTCTTCATTTGTGGGGAGTAGTGAATGACCGTAGAGAAAAAATATAGTCTACTTTAGGGATGAATAGGAATTGAATCGAAGCGAATATTATTGTATTTGATTTAATTCAAAAAAATAATTTTATATTCGATTTAGTATTCGATTCGATTTCGAATCTTATTTTTTATTTGTGTTCGATTCGAACTGTTATTCACGAATACTCAAAACTATTCGAATATTCGATTTGACTTTTTTAAGTGTATTATAAACAATACAATTCGAATATTCGATTCAAATTTTCTTATTTTTTAGACTATTCAATTCGCAATTTTTAAGGAAAAATTTCTAAAACAATATTTGAAATGAAATTTGCTTCTTTTGTTTATTTTATTTTTTTTAGTTTAGTTTTAAATTCGAAAAATGAATCGAATATCATGATTTTGAATTTGTATTTGATAACTAATCGAATAAAAAAAATATTTGTATTTATATTCCAATCATAAATTTTTGAATTCGAATCGAATACAAAATCGAACCAAAATTATTTGATTCGTATAACCACTCATACCTTTTCTTTTCTTTTCTCTCTTAAAAGCCCTACTCAAATATGTACGAGATTTCTTTTTTCAATTTTCATATCACATTAAATAATACACATTGAATACAATATGTTTACATGCACATATGATAATTAGCATATTCATGACTTTAGAGAAATATATACAACATGAATAATTCAAGTAGCTAGTAGTAAAAGTGTACAACTCGTGAGCCCCCGGTTTGTATTTAAGAAAAGCTATGAAAGTCCAAACAATAATGCGATATCATTATTTTTGGCATTTCAATTTTCAACATCACAAATGCAGAAGTGAAATGACGAAAACGCCCTTTACCAACTCCGCCCAACCAAAACGATAAGTGAAGTTCCCTCGTCGATCAACGTCCCTCCAACTCTTACCAACTCCACCCAACTGCTATAAGTAAACTAAATCTTCCCTCCAACCACTGCTATCCCTCCCATGGCCGCTCTCCTCCTCCTCCTTCTCCTCCCCCTCCCCGCCATCTTCCTCCTCCACCATCTCTACTACCGCTTCCGCTTCCGCCTCCCTCCGGGCCCCCGCCCCCTTCCGATCGTCGGCAACCTCTACGACATCAAGCCCGTCCGTTTCCGCTGCTACGCCGAGTGGGCCCAGTCGTATGGACCCATCATATCCGTGTGGTTCGGCTCCACCCTAAATGTCGTCGTTTCCAACACTGAGTTGGCCAAAGAAGTCCTCAAAGAGAAGGATCAGCAGCTGGCCGACCGTCACCGCAGCCGCTCCGCCGCCAAGTTCAGCCGAGACGGCCAGGATCTGATTTGGGCCGATTATGGGCCGCACTACGTCAAGGTCAGAAAAGTGTGTACGTTGGAGCTGTTTTCCCCCAAGCGCCTTGAAGGTTTGAGGCCAATTAGGGAGGATGAAGTCTCCGCCATGGTTGAGTCCATCTACAACGATTGCACTGCTACTGGTATGTATAAGCGCTTATCAACCTTTTTGGGTCACATGAATTTATCTGTCTGTTCTTGGTGTTAGTGTTGATGGTTGATTTGTCAATTAGGTTGTTAATTTTAGTTTATGAATTCTAGAATACATGGAATGTTAATTCTGGTTCTCGAAGATGTGTTGATGCTTGAAATTAGGGCATTTCCGTACAGTATTGAAATTTTAGAAAGATGGTTCTTACGTTACTATGCAATCATTTCATGAAGAAGGGGATGGAATTATACTTGTGAGTATGCAATCTAAAATGTACAATTATATAAGTTTCTCTTGCCAAGCTGAAATAGTCCGGTAGGTGGGTGGAGAAAGAAAATGACTGCAAAGATAATATGTTTCCTAACCTTTTCTTGAATGAGTCAAAACTTGATTGTTTTTCTTTAAGACTATGTCAATGAGGCAGAGAAGAATTGCAAATCCACTGATATTTGGGGCTTCATGTCTTAGATTGAAACTCCGTAGCTTGTTTCCGGGTCACCTAATTGCCTTTCAGAATTATACAATATATTCATTGATTATTTTTGTTTGCCGAGTGTCTCAAGCTGGCCTTACAAGTGTCCAAATAATCAAGAGGCGAGCTTGAAGAGGGAAATTGGACATGTTTCTCTAATCCTTTCATATTAAGACTAACAGCTATTAATAATTTGCTTTTTGATCCTGTAATAACAGGAGTTTTCAACATTAGATATTCGTATTAAACTAGGGAAGAATGCCTTGAAAACTGAAGTTTCATTTGGCATCTTGAAAGATTCAAATGTCAACTTTCTGAATTAGTAACTTGTGCTTTAATAAAAATTCTTTGAAATTATACAGATAACTTAGGGAAGAGCTTGCTAGTTAAGAAGTATCTTGGAGCTGTGGCATTCAACAACATTACTAGACTTGCATTTGGGAAACGATTTGTGAATTCTGAAGGGATAATAGACAAACAAGGACAGGAATTCAAGGCCATTGTTTCTAACGGATTAAAGCTTGGTGCATCCCTAGCTATGGCCGAGCATATTGAATGGCTGCGTTGGATGTTCCCATTGGATGAAGATGCATTTGCCAAACATGGAGCACGTAGGGACCAACTTACTCGTGAGATTATGGAAGAGCACACACTTGCTCGCCAAAAAAGTGGAGGAGCCAAGGAACACTTTTTTGATGCTTTGCTGACACTAAAAGATAAATATGATCTGAGTGAGGATACCATTATTGGCCTTCTCTGGGTGAGTCTGCGTTCAATCTTATGCAATTTCTCAAGATTTATTCTCATTTATGAAGTTTGTTAGCATATTTTTTAAAAATTTGACGAATTAATAGGTGCCAAAACTTTTTCATTAATCTGATGATTATCATGTATTTGCACTTTATCATTTTTTTGATCTTTTTTCCTTTTGAACGTGACTTCTGAAAACTCTTGTCTTGTCTTGTACTTGTGTGTTATGTTTACTAAATATCAAGACAAGACGAGGGTCCTCTCTTAATTGGCATGAGAGCATCGTTCTAAATTGTTTGGGAAAACTGCAGGACATGATCACTGCAGGTATGGACACAACTGCAATATCTGTTGAATGGGCCATGGCCGAGTTGATCAAGAATCCAAGGGTCCAACAAAAGGCTCAGGAGGAGCTGGACCGCGTAATTGGTTATGAACGCGTGATAACTGAACTGGACTTCCCAAACCTTCCGTATCTGCAATGCATAGCCAAGGAAGCGCTCAGGTTACATCCTCCAACCCCTCTCATGCTCCCTCACCGTGCCAATTCCAACGTGAAGGTTGGTGGATACGACATCCCCAAGGGATCAAATGTGCATGTCAATGTATGGGCAGTAGCGCGTGATCCTGCTGTATGGAAGAACCCCTCAGAATTCAGGCCAGAAAGGTTCCTTGAGGAGGATGTTGATATGAAGGGACACGATTATCGTCTTCTTCCCTTTGGTGCTGGAAGAAGAGTATGTCCAGGTGCCCAACTGGGTATCAATTTGGTCACATCTATGATAGGCCATCTCTTGCACCACTTCAACTGGGCTCCTCCAAACGGGATGAGTACGGAAGAGATCGACATGGGAGAGAATCCTGGTCTCGTAACCTACATGCGGACTCCGTTGGAGGCGGTACCTACTCCGAGATTACCCGCGATCCTGTACAAGCGTATCGCTGTGGACATGTGAAATTGTTGGTTTTGCGTAAATACCTTTATCAGTTGAGATCTGGGATTGAATCAGAGGTTCTTCGTTATGTTTTGTGCTAGAAATATCTCCCAGTTTTTCGGATGGACTTGATACAATTGTTGCGTACAATTTGATGTCTAAAAAAATTTGTGTTGGTAGCCAATAACAAGCTTATTACTCTTATTGATTTTATTGACTGAGGATTTTATTGATTTCTTACAGCAATATACTATGATCAGATTTTATCCAGGGAAATGAAGGGGGTCATAATGCTAAGAGCAGAAACATCAGTGGCCGGGCGGGGGGTGGGCGATCGGGCGGCGCCAATGGTGCCCAGGGGAGGGCGGGTGGGGTGGGCGGCCTGGTGCCCGGGCGGGCCTGTTGGGCGGGAGGGTTGGAGGGCCACGTGGCGGCACCTTATTGGGCAACGGTTTTTTTAAAATAGGGAAAATGTGCAAATACCCCCCCATATTGGCAGCGCCGGACAAATACCCCCTGAACTTTGTGTAGGTGCAAATCCACCTTTCCCTAAAGTTTTCGGGTGCAATTACCCCCTCGCCGTGACGGAAACTACACTTTCGTTGTAAAAAAAAATATTTTTGATTCATTTTTATTCTTGTGGACCCTTACAATTTTCAACGGTTATATACTACATAATTGGTGCTAAAAGCTCAAAGGAAAAAAATTATTTCGAACCCTAGCTCACAACTATCAAAATTCAGAAGAGGTTCTCCAATAATTTGCACGAAAAAGGATGACGGACCACTTGAAGAATATGAGATCATCAATATCAACAGCAAATAGTTGGCTTGGATTGCAAATTATTAGAGAGCTTCGCCTGAGTTTTGATAGTTGTGAACTAGGGTTCGAAACAAATTTTATCCTAATTTGAGTTTTTAGCACCAATTAATTCTTGGAAATTGTAAGGGTTCACAAGAATAAAAATGAATCAAAAATATTTTTTTTGCCAACGAAAATGTAGTTTCTGTCACGGCGAGGTGGTAATTGCACCCGAAAACTTTAGGGAATGGTGAATTTGCACCTAAACAAAGTTCAAGGGGTATTTGCCCGGCGCTGCCAACATGAGGGGGGTATTTGCACCTTTTTCCTTTAAAATAATAGATGTGCCCACCACCATTTATGCCCATCAATGTGGACAAAAATTTTATGCCCACCCTACCCTACAAATACTAATTAAATATTGGTGGACAATGTGAGTGCTCTAAGCCAAATTTTGTTTGCTACTTTGAGAACTTGTTCAACCCAACGTATGATTCAATGATAAGAGAGTAGCTAGTTTGTCACTCGTGTGCGATGCATCAATATAATATTAAAATTTTAATCATAATTAAGTCCAAATGTATAATTTAATTAGAAACAACTAATAATCTAAATGTCATAATTAGGGATGACAATGGGTCGGATTTTATGGGTATCCGACTCTACCAAACTTTAATGGGACATGTTTGGAAATTATTAAATGGTTTTGGGACGGGTTTGGGTAGAAACATTTAAACTCGTGACGGGTTTGTGTCGGGTTTGGGAAATTACCTACTGGTACCCGCTACCCAAACCCATTTATATAGATGTAAGATAACAAAATATTATATATATATAATTTATATTATAATTATAGATATTAGTATAAATATTATTAATTTTAGGATTTTATATTATTCTTTTTAACCCGCATACAAAGAATTAATAATAATTTTAGTAATTAAATATTTGTTTTATATATAATTTATATTAGTATAAATATTAATAATTTTAGAATTTTATACTCCCTCTATCCCCAAAAGTGTGGTGCATATTTGATTTGTTGTGAGGTATAAAATATTAGTTGAACACACTAACCTGAGACGGAGTGAGTATTATTATATTAACCCACTTATAATTTAATTTAATGAAATTTATTATTTATACTTATGTTAAAATTATGTTTATAATATTTGTTATTTCTACTATTTAATATTGATGTTTATGTTCTAGTACATTCGGATTTTTAGTGGGTATTATCCAACGGGTTTGGGTCGGGTACGGGTTTTAAAATAATTTTTTAATCGGGTTTGAGACGGGTATGGATTGAGAAAATTTTAATGGGTTTGAGTTTGAGAAATGCTTAATGGGTGGGTACCCAACCCATTACCATTCCTTGTCATAATCGTAAAATAAAAATAGTACTCTACTTATGTATATAATGACATTAAAAATAAAGGAAAACGGGAAATTTTGTATTTTGTCCAAGAATTTAGAGGTAAAATGTAATTTTTTTTTGTTATATATTTTTTCAACATTGTGTATAAAATATTATAGTGCTATTTATTTGAAGCATTTAATCATTTTAAATATATATATATATATTTATTTATTTATATACACTAACAAAGATAAATGTTCATTCGCACGTAATTAGAAGAATGAATCTAATAAATAATTTTCTTTATTGCCTTTTAAGTTTCATTTTATTTTTTTTATAGTAATATTTATCATTTTATTATATTTTTGAATAAATTGTTGGGGAATGTCTCAAAAAATTACTATATATTATCATTAATAACTAGTTGCAAAGGAGTACAATAGTTTACTCACTACTCCTACACCTCCAGACCTAATTACGAAGGGTCTTAATTTTACACCGAAAGGTGAAAAGAGTGAAAGGGACCTAGTTCGTAAGAGATGTCAGGGAAATAGTGAGAGTAATGGAAACGGTTCAATCAGAGGCTCAAATGTTTTCAAGTGCAACAGATTTGGACATTAGAAGACTGATTGTCTTATGATGAGGAAGGCTAAGTATATTTAGTTTTAGTTTTGAGAGATGTTTTATATGTGCCGAGTTTTTCGAAGAAACCTTGTTTCAGTTTCGAAATTGTTTTGTGATAAATATTCTATTATTTTTTATAGTCGTGTGATTATCATGAGAAATAATAAGATTATTTACTTGGGTACATTGGATAACTCCTTCTATACTATTATATGTTTGCATGATTCCTCTTCATATGTTAATTCTTCAATTTCAAACCAAACACTACTTTGGCATCTAAGATTGGGTCAAATCAATCTAAAAAGGATCCAAAGACTGGTTTCAGATGGTATCTTGGAGTCACTCCAAGTAGAACCAATCCCAGTCTGCGAATCCTGTTTGGAAGGAAAGATGACGACTATGTCATTCAAAGCCAAGGGGTATAGATCCAAAGATGTGTAAGAATTGGTTCACTCTGACTTGTGTGGACCTATGTCCACTTAAGATAGGTCCACACAAGCTCGGTGAGGGTATGAGTATTTCGTCACTTTCATTGACACTTACTCGAGATACGGATACATTTACTTGTTGCGTCACAAGTCTGAATGTTTTTGACAAGTTCAAGACATTAAGGCAGAGGTGAAGGAGCGACATGGTAAAGGTATCAAGTCATTGCGGTCTGATCGCGATGGCGAATACCTCAGTAACGAGTTTAAAGGCTACTTGTCAGATTCTGAGATTACATCTCAGTTGACTGCACCTGGCAAACCCCAACAGAATGGTGTAGTAGAGAGAAGAAATCAAACTCCTTTTGAGATGGTTTGATGTATGATGAGCTACGCATCTTTATCTATTTTGTTATGGGGCTATGCCTTAGAGACAACGGCTTATATACTCAATCTAGTTCATTCTAAGTCGGTTGCAAAGACCCCGTCAGAGCTTGTGGTCCGGGCGCAAGCCTAGTCTTTACCACATCTGGATTTGGGGCAGTCCAACACGTGTGCTGAGCAAGGATGCCGATAAGTTAGGTACTAGAACAGAGATAAGGTTGTTTATAGGATATCCTAGATGAACGAAAAGATGGTTACTTCTATGATCCTAAGGATCAGAAACTCGTTATTAGCTCTAATTCGAGATTCTTAGAAGATGACTGTGTGAGTAACTATTAGTCAAGGAATGAGATCGTACTTCAATAAATTGAAAGAGATGGTACAGCCAGTAAATATATTCAGCCCAGTGTGCAAGAAGAAGTATCACTAGATACTGCACAAGCTGTTGATACTACATCTGCTATATAGAGCCTCGTCGTAGTGGGAGGGTTATAAATAAACCCAGTTGTTATTCATTGTATGGTAAATCTTTTATTTACTGGACAATGAAGAGGTGGAAGAAAGACGACCTCTAGATTTACTCAGAGGCATTAGCAGATCCAAATGTTCTCGATTAGCAGTTGTGTATGGAATCAGAATTCGATTCTATTACTACCATGGATGTATACAAGAAGTGCTTGCTACCTTCTGGTTGCAAGTGTGTATACAGGAGAAAGAAAGGACCAGACAGAAGGTCATAATCTTCAAAGCGAGACTAGTGGCGAAGGGCTACACTCAGAAAGAGGGTATCGATTATGATGAAACTTTTTCGCCAGTAGCCATGCTAAAGGTCTGTTTTGAGCTTTCTTATCCATTTTTTTATGAACCTATAAATTTGGCAAATAGATGTCAGGACCACATTCATGAATGGGTATCTGGAGAAAGATAGACATCTGTATGCAGCAAACTAAAAGTTTCATAAAGAAATACGAGAAGCATCTGATATTGAAGTTTAAGAAGTCTATTTATGGGCTTAAGTAAGTTTCTAGGTCACGGAACAGGTGTTTTGGCGAGATTGTACAATCCTTTAGGTTTGAACAATGTCTGAACAAGAGTTACGTGTACCGGA
The DNA here is from genome assembly GCA_031470985.1 of Agastache rugosa. Lineage (NCBI taxonomy): Eukaryota > Viridiplantae > Streptophyta > Magnoliopsida > Lamiales > Lamiaceae > Agastache > Agastache rugosa. Next base: position 35,872,984 of record CM062602.1, on the reverse strand, counting down.
TATGTATCGACGGAAGCGTGGTATTTCTTGTACTATACGTAGACGATATACTTCTCATTGGCAACAATGTGAATGTATTATCAGGCGTAATGAAATGGTTATTCAAACAATTTTTTCATGAGGATCTTAGAGCTGATTACATTCTTAGAATAAAGGTCGGCTGTGATTGACCAAAAAAAATGTTGAGCCTGTTTCAAATATCCTAGAATTGATATTGTCTAGTGAATATTTTAATCTCAATGAATAGTGGGAGTTTTACGTATAAACGTTCACACTATCGTGGCTTATATGTATTAATTCTTACAGATTATTACAAGAGAGATTAAAATAAGACAATATTGTATACCAAGTTTGATAGTTTCTTTGTTGTTTGAATGGTGGCAAGATATCAGTCCAACTCGGGACAACGTCTTTAGACGACGGAAAACATATTCTCAAGTACCTTAACCGGTCTAGAGATTATAATCTTGTTTACCGGTCTGATAAACTGGTCCCAATATATGGTATATAGAATTTGGATTTCCAGGCTGATAAAGATGAGAGATAGTCTATCTCAATCTATGTGTTTATGTTGGGAGGTGGAGCCATTATTTGGAGGAGAGTAAAGCAGAAATGCATTACTGTCTCCACAAGCCGAATATTTGGTGGCTTGTAAAGCTACTAAAGAGGTTATATGGCTCAAGAGCTTCCTAATGGAATTTGATGTGATTCCAAGTTTGTCCAAGTGTATCACAATTTATTGTGATAATGTTAGTGCAGTGACAAACAACAAGAAATGTGTCACAATGCAAGCAAACACATAGAGAGAAAGTCTATCTAGATTGACAAATTGTCTAAAGAGGTGACATTGAAGTAAAGAAAATCGCAAGAGTGGAGAATGTGGTTATTCTATTTACAAAGAGTATACTAGCCAAGGTCTTTGACAAGCATGTTGAAGGAAGGAGCTATGCGACCTCCCACACTAAAAACTTTCAGTATAAGTGGGAGAATTGTAATAGATGGAAACTATGTAGATATTAGTCTCATGGTATACTAAAAGTTCGCTTTAGTATAAGTGGGAGAATTGAAGGGTTGTATACTGAAAGCAAACTTTTTGCTTGTATACATTGTTCTTAATATCCACTATAATTCTTCTATCTGAATTTATATTATTGCATAATTATATTAATGTCCATTTATCTCAATATTATAGATTATATGGTGTGTTGTAGATCACAGAAGATCATATAATCGGAATCTTATGAGATATAAACTAATTTCATAGTCGAGACAACTTTCGACAAGTTGTTGGTATAGACTATAGCATAATTGATTAAATAGTTTGTCTTGACTATTTATTTATGCTAGTACGTTTATCGTATTGAAAGGATCACAGTGAGATGTATTATTTATTTTGACTTATAAATGATCAAGATCTCGGTGACTTAAATAGTCTTAATCTTAATTACATTAATCGGTGTAAATAAGTATTTGTCTATTATTTTGATTTATCATGGGTGAGGACTTTGGCATATAAAGTCCAATATGCTCGATATCTTGGATAATAACAATTCTTATTTGATGCGCGATTAACTGGTATTTAAGAGATCGTGTCCTGCTAATAACAGGTTGATAATATCCTCTTGAGAAACTTAATAAGTTTATCATACTAAACCCTGCCGGTGGAATTTAGTTCCGGTATGATAATAAGTTTAAGTGGTAGCACTCAAGATATTAATTATTATTAATTAATTGATTAATTAATTAAAAGGCTATCAGAAGCAATTAATTAATTAATTGATATTTGTAATCTTAAACACGAGGATTAATTATGTCTAATACTAGCCCCGACTCACTCAATAAATAAGGTGGTAATTCAGTATTAATTTTTTAGTAGAGTAAATTAATACTAATGGACTGATTTATATTCTGGGCTGAATAAAAGAAATCAGACACTGGGAGGCCTACACCTTATTTAAGCTAGTAGATCCCTGAACTGGCCCACTAGGCTAGCCTCTAAAAGTGGTGGCTCATTCTCTCTTCTAGCCCATTTGAGCTTGGCTTGATTTAATTAGATGGGCTCTGATAATTAGGTATTATATACCAGTTATATATATCAGAGTTTACATCAGAATTATATGATTCTACGTAAAAATTAAAAGCAGAAAACTTAGAGAGAAAAGTGGGAGCAGCCGCCACTTTTGTGAGAGGAAGAGATTGAAGCTCGTTGCCATCCAACGTCGATCCTTGGCTCGGGAACAGTTCAGAAGATCAACTCTGGAGTCTCTAATCACATAGTTCGCAGGTATATTGAATAAACACCCTATGATTGTTATTTAATTCATAGGAGCATGCATAGGTTGGATTTACAAGTATTTGTTAGATAACCAAAATAGATCCGTGGGCGATTATGAGCCGGCCTATCAATTGGCGGTTCCTACAGTTACACCATCAAATGTCACTAATTTTTGTGACACACATAATGACTATCAAGCTTCATGTCACTAGTGGAAACTTTTGTTGTAGTGTTAACCTTTTTATTTTATTTTATTAGAGGAGAACTGGAAGATCTAACTTGATCGATATGATGCAGTTTAAAATATATTTCTGTGATTGATTTAAAGATGGATGAATAATATTATCCTCCCTTTTGGAATGCGGATATATAACTGACTTGTTTGATGACGTGTTTGGAAGCGTAAAGGTGTTTGATCTGGAGTTAGGATTGTAAGCTATTCGGATTTTGGTTCGATAAAAATTATTTAAAATTGCAGTCAAGTTAGCTAAACGAGTCAAGCTTCGTCTCGACGGTAGTCAGCTTGTTAGCCCATGAGCAAGCACATGTTAAGTTATTTGATTTGAAAATATTAAATCACTAATTACAAGATTTAACTTATAAATCTACCCTCTAATTAGTATAATAATTATACGGCTAAATATATAGTCAAATATATTCCCAAATATCACCATTTTTTCAATTATATCCTTAACTTTGACCAATCAATATCAAACTATGAGAAATTACGTATATTTATCTCTGGATAAATTCTCCTGACTTGGTTTGATGTGTAAATACATGTGCAAAATTAATTTTTTAATGCCGTACATGAGCTCGAATCAATTTTGTTTTAAGACTGAAACTCAAAATAATTGAAATATCATATACATCTATACACATGTATTACCACGTCAAATTTCTCGACAACCATACTCAGCTTTTGTGGATTGAAAAATTTGTCTAGGATAGATTGCATAATTTCTATTAGTTTAGATATTAATTGATCAAAATCGACAGTTAATACTAGAATTAAAAAAATGGTGATAGTTTATCATATATTTGACTATCTAGCCTCATTGTATTAAATTTCTAACTAACTTTAATGAATTTTAGTAAATATATTATATTATTGTGATGAAAATAATTGATATTTTGAAATTAAATCTATATTTAGAAAGGTCGATTAATCTTTTGAGCATGGAAATATTTTGTAAATAAAGATAGAGGTGGACTCAATAATAAATGAAGTAAGGTTGAGCAAGCATGAGAGTTACATCCCTCTATGTAGCTTATTACATGAATTGTTTTGAAAATGTACAGGTAGGTCAGGGAAGAGTTTGGTAGTAAGGAAGTATGTTGGATGTGTGGCATTCAACAACATTACTAGACTTACATATGATGAATTCTCAAGGGGAGGAACTGAAGGCCATCTTTGGCGATGGTATGAAGCTGGGTGCTTCCCTGGTCAGGTTGGAGCATTTTCCATGGCTCCATTGGATGTTCCCACTCAATAAAGAAGCATCTGCCAAACACGAAGCTCGCAGAGACAAATTCACTCGCGATATCATCGAGCAGCACACACTTGGAGCCCAACAGCAGCAGCATGACTTTTGTGATGCTCTCATCTCGCTCAAACAAAAATACGTGAGTGGTCCTTCTGTTGGAGGGAAGGATGCGATTGCAATATCCGTGGAATGGTGCATGGAGGGTCCTCCAAAAGGCTCAGGAAGAGCTTGACAGGGTGATCGGGTGGATTTGTCCAACCTTCCCTAAGGAAGCACTGAGGTTGCTCCCTCACCTTGCCAATCACCACGTCACCATTGGTGGCTACGACATCCCTAAAGGAACGGTTTTGGCGTGATCCTCTGGTATATATTGTGTGACCTAGCTAGCTAGGTGTTTTGTTTTATACTCTAGCTCCTTATTTACATATATATGATCTCAGGTATGGGAGAATCCGTTGGAGTTTAGGCCGGAGAGGTTTTTGGTGGAGGATGTTGATATCAAGGGGCACGATTATCGTCTTCTCCCGTTTGGTGCGGGGAGAAGAGTATGTCCAGGAGCGCAGCTGGGTATAAATTTGGTGACATCTATGATAGGCCATCTTTTGCACCACTTCAACTGGGCAACTGGTATGGAGATCACGTATATGAGCACTCCCTTGGAGGCGATACCTACGCCCAGATTACCCCCCAATCTGATATTGCATTGCTTCTTTTGCTGTCATGCACGCATCTCCTTTCTAGTTTTATTTACGGCTTCATGTCACTTTTTTGCTTCACATATCACAATCTTATGTTTAGACTTCTTTCCTTTCTTCTCTAGCTTTTCTGTCTTTCTTTTCCAGAAATGTTCAATCAATTAGCGTTTTGAGCAGCTATGCAGACACAGATTACAGTTTGGGGTATTCCCTTCCTACTCTTGGATTATATGATACAACATCCATGGCCATGGGAGATTAAGAAGTTACTAGGTATTCCTTTCCTAGTCTTTTGTGTGATATCACGGCTATATGGTCAGTAAACTCATGGGGTTTACAGCAAGTAATGACAACTGCAACAGAGAAGAAACTAGTCACGACAAACCAAATAAAAATTCCTACCGGCGTCTCATCTTCATCTATGTTTACAATCAACTATCCTAAACCCAATAAGATTACAACTTCCTTCATTTTCTATCTACTCTAACCTTCTTCGTCGTAATCTTCCTCTTCTTCGTCCAGCCTCGAACCAAGATGTGCGAGGTGAACAGGATCAATCACCATCCTGTCAACTTCAGAAATCCCCGGATACTCTTCGCCTTTTGCATCGGATGTAGAGGCTGCTACCACTGCAGCAGCTGTAGAAGCCATTTTATCTGAACCTTCATCAACTCCCGCATTCAGATCGAAATTCCTCGACTCTGAACCACCCTCAACAACTTTGACATCTTCTTTCAAGGGTTCACTCGATTTGGAATTACTACTATCCATTGGCCTCCCTGGGCTTGATATTTGTTTAAGGCTTTGCTGAGAAACAGTTGAGCTAGACTCAATCTCTTGTCGAGGGGTTTCTCTCTCTGCAGCTTTGCTGGCGCGTCCACGTCCTCTTCCTCTACCTCTTCCTCTTCCCCTGCCAGAGCTACTTGTATGCGTAGCTTCTTGCGGCTGTCCATTGGGAAGTTTCAGAGCAAAGAATTATTCAGAAATAAGAAATGATGTGTATGAAGATGCATCAAGAATCATGAAGTTTCTTGCTACTAGGGAATATGTTTTGACAGGAAACGGGTTGCATAAATCAGAATTAGCAACATCTTAAGGTATTAAGCACATCATACCATATTGTTCCTTTTAGCTTCTTCATCACTCTCATTTAATTCATTTGCAGCAACTTTCCTGGAAACAAAGTCAAAACATTTAATAAATATTTGTTGACTAAAATAGGATACAACCAAGAACCAGAAAGACTCACACCTTCGTTTTGATGTATCAGCAGCAGCAGCATCAGAACCACCATAATCGGGAACCTTGCTGACAACTTCCCTCAAGAAATCAAACACATTATAACTGTGTACACAGTGCTTTCTGCATAGGTAGAGACAAATTCAAAATCACTTAGGTTTTTTGTTCTGATTCAAAATTAAAATGGAAAACATTCTGCTAAGTGCTAAACAATAAGTTTCCTCCAACCATGTCTAAAGTTAACACAAATAGAATAAGCTGAATACAAAGAATCTGTTCCTAAACCCATACTTTCCTTTCTAATGTCTTAAAACAGATAGAAAGAGCATGTCTTTGGATAAATAAGCTTTGAACGGTCCATTTATAATCACCAACTGAGAAAGCATAGCCTTTTAAAACATTAACAGCATAAAACAAGATATCATGTGAAGAGAAACAAAGAAAACCTTTAGAGTCCTTTAAAGTTAATACTTGTAGCATCAGCTCAACCAGACTGACCAGCTATAATAAAAGGTAATGATCAGCGTAAGCAAAATTGCTTTAACACACTATCAGCCTACTAATGTAACTCTTTCATCAAACAACCTTCTTGCACAAAGAAATACATTCCAAATCCATTTAGTAATCTGACGTGCTAGCAGACTGGTTTTGAAGTGTCAGAAGTGGAACCGAGTAAGAAGCTTTGTAGGTACACCTAACATGGCCAGATACTGAAACAACCTTAAACAACCACATGCATAAAAAATGGAGCACAAAATGATTACGTGCAGGCAACCCAATTTACACCAAAGATCAATTCCAAGTAGAAACTTGCCCCAACCAACAGTTAGAAAGCACTCAAATATTTCTCTGAATTGCACAGTAAACAGCTCTTTAATTCCTAGAACTATAACGGCATGCAAGGTTGACATAGGGCTAGAGTGAGCAATCGAGGAATGAAGTAAAATAGGTGATACTGAGAAATAATAAAAAATTCACTCACAAATGCAATGAACTAACAGTCTTTGCCCCTCTCTGCACAGTTATGTCATATGTACGGTCACAAAGATCTTGCAGAAATAACTCCAAAGCTTTGGCTGCAATTATTCAACATGAGCACATAAGTTAGGGTTCATAACATATTGTGTAAGGTGATAGTCCAACAATAAATTAATACGTACATACTAAAACAGGCACAGCCATTGCAATCTTCCCAACATCCTCATCAGCTTGCATGATCTTTTTAATACGAGCCTGGCAAACACAATTTTCAATTATACAAGGACAACTTTGGAGATGTTAAATTTATCATATATGCGATTAAATTACCGACTCAAAGTCAAGCAACTTTTGAGATTTTTTAACACCAGATATAGCACAATAGAGAGCAAATTCTATTTCATGCTGGCCTGTTTCTCTAATTGAGATTATTTTCTAAGGCAACCACCATTGAGAATGATTGTGTAAGATCAATTATGAGAAGTGAGAACCGACAGGATAATGGATGTAACACAAAATTCACAGTGTACAAGAGAATACAATACCATAAAAATGGTAAAGCGACATGAATAGGCTGAAGAACCAAAAAATTATTTTCAAGCTATGGGTCATCGCAAGTTTTTTTTATTTTTGGCCAATTTCAGAGACCTGCGCATGAACAGTACATCCTAGAAAATACAAGATATGAACTTAATAACCACCAAGCCAACTAGTTCTCAAACTTCCAAAGTCAACCAGGCATGGTAGCAAGAAGTTCTTAGAATCTAACTTATGGGTCTTAGCCTCCAAAAGCGATAATATATTAAAAAGCTGGATACAAGCTCATCCATCAACTAATTAAGATTTATGTTGTTTACATCCATTCAGCTCTAGCTAATTCAAAAATTTGAGATTTCTCTCTCTTTTAATTCATATATTTTGTCCTAGGCAATTGCTCATTAATCTGTTGGTTAAAGTTCTAGAACTCTCAAAACTATTAATAGGTCGACTTGCAAGTCATATCCCATCAATCATTTGTGCCAGGTTAGAGTGTATTGATTAAAAACTAAAAACTGTTAATATATACATGGGCTTCAGGAAACTGATCATGTTTATGCTCCCATCCAAGAATTTTTTTTATCCTAGGCAGCGGTTTTGATTTGCGGTTAAAGAAAGTAGCATGGCATTTCTTCAATAAATTCTGTATATGGGCCACTATAATTTTAGGCAACAGAAGCAATATTAGCAATCATCTTCGATAATTGATTTATTAAGGCCTGTCCTTTAAGGCGCAAAACGCAGCATTACTAATTCAACTTCACTTGATGGAGCATAAGTTAGTTGGTCCGTTTGGAATCAAGATGGTAACAGAAAACAAATTGTCATCCCATGATAGACCTAGAAGCCTCGACACTCCAAAGGATAGACATTTAATTAGAAATACAACTCTATCATCAGTTCCTAATTATGACCTGAATAATCAAGACAAAAGACTGTTAATTTGAACAAAGCTAAAAGCATTTCTCTCTAATATGAAGGTTATCAGAACATAGCAAGGCTCTGACTGGGTAAATAGGAAATAGTGGATATAAAAAAATTACAATATTACAGTAAGAGACATGACAACGAAAGATAAAAGGATGTACATGAAACTCGAACAAGTAAAATAGCTGCATGTAGTAACACTCCAAACCATAGGGCAAATTGTCTGAACTGAAATTGACCTCTTTATTGTCATATGTATACCAAAAATACTTAAATACCTATGGCCTAAAATACACACACGGACAGTGAATTTAGTGCAAAAATTACCAAGTAAAAGAAGAAATTCTTTGAAAGGTGAAACTTTAAAATATAATAACAAGAAATAAGAGATTGCACGAATCACAATTACACAAACAGTTTACAACATTGCACCAATCAAGAACAATTGCAACTCTAAAAAAAACAAAGAAAGAAAGACAGAAACTGCAAAGGGAAAGAGAATTAATGGAAAAGAGAGGAACTTACAGCGGGGAAACGAGTATCCAGCTTCTTCCTCATGACGCAATCAGATTTCTTCCGCCATAAACAAAATAATAAAAATAAAAATAACTCAAACTACGACACTACAGAATAATACACCATAAATCCCTAACGTAATCGACCAATTCAGTATTTTGGGATCCGAAATACTTCACAACGAGTTATTAAAAACACCGAAATTAAGAGGAAAAAAAAGAATAAAAAAAATAAAAGTAATGATATATCCAATGATTGGACGGTTCAGATCCGGAAATCAGATACTCCTATATTCCAATTTCTCGAGAATGCGTGCTCACAGTGGTCGTGCTTCGACAAAATAATTTTATATAGGAGTGAAAAGAAAAATCTTTTTGAGGAGGGGATGTACAACTGATAAAGCACTGCGTACTAAGGAAATGACTGTAGTGTATTTCTTGACCTTTATTGAGTTTATCTTTTTCTTTTATCTTATAATTTTCTTTTATCGTTAAAGGGAGGTTCTTGATTTTTTTTTTGTTAAAAATATTGACATGGAAATTAAATTAAATCAAATCAAATGAAAACAATGTGAAATTAGAAGAAAAGTACGTGAGGAAAATAGTTGACTTTTTGTATGATTAGTTTATGTATATAACTCGGATATATTAATCCGTTATAGCCAATTAGAAGTATCATAATTCAACAAATTAAGACCTCAAACATGCGTAGTTATCATATCATTAATTCACTCGGAATCGGAGATATGAGATATTCAACATCATCGGAGCTCATGTTAGAGAGATTCAACATCCCGGTGAAACACATAATCCCATCAAACTACACAAATTCAAGAATAATAAAATTTCAAAAAGATTAACAATAAATGAGTGTTCGGTTGGATGGATTAGACTGGATTTAGTGTCGTGAATATTGTTCGGTTGGATCCAAATAGAAATAGAGTTTAAGTATGTTAGATAGAAAAGACTACTAATTTTTGTTACTCCATAAACTACAAAATATATATGGTTATTAAAAAAAGGATAATTCTAAACATATCATCTGATTTACTCTTTGTAGCCTCCATTTAAAAAATATTAATAAATATACTATTCTGTTCCTATAGCCATCAAATTAATTCCTAAAAACTAATATAGCCCTTGAAAATCTAAATATGTATTTGAAGTAAAAATTTTGAAGGCATCACCACGGTAGAAGATTGGATTGAAGGCAGCCCCAGAACCCTCATTCCTACGCTGCAATTGAGTGAGTTTAATTGATTGTCAACTGATCTACTATGCCTTGGTTGAAAAAAGTTGGTGAATTGTTTCAAAAATTAAAAAAAGTGGTTCAAGTCGATGAATTGATTGAAGAAATTGATTATTTGACTGAATTGAGAGGGTTGTTTTATACCTTGTTATGGGAGTGAACGACAAATGTTTGGAAAATTAACATTGAACATTTATCTGAAAAAACTACAAAACTACGGCCAAAGTTTGTTCCTTGTATTTGGCAAAAAATCAATTCATCTACGTTACCTCAATTCATTTTGTCGCTACATATATAATTCCTTTACCCAATGGCCAATTCTGTATGAGTCGATCTATCTTTGTGATTTTTGTTAAATTTGCTCAATTGTAAAGGCGGAATGGTTGGACGAATGAGTTCAGTATGTTGCAAAAGAGTTTTTTTCTTTAATTTTAATGAAATTAGTATTTATCAAAAATTTAATTTGGAGGCTATAGGAACAAAATAGTATTTTTATTATTAATAATATTATTTTTTAAAATAAGAGGCTATGAAAAGAAAATTGAGGGCTATATTTAGAATTACTCTTAAAAAACACTAATATTTTTTAGACATATCCGGACATAAAATGAATATATTAATAATCTTAACTCGATTAATCGGAGCCGAAAATACACCAAAGCTATAGGATTGGGCCGAAATGACATCCGCGTCAGTAAGATAAAGAACAGGCTAAAGAAGAAAAAGAAGAAGAGCTCACGGTCTTCACCATGGCGGATAGAAGTCACCAGCCCTACAAACCTAAAAGAAACAATCTTTCTTCATCATATTCGTCAAACTCCGATTCCACCAAATCCAATTTTCCAAAATCTTCTAACCCAATTTCCAACAGCTCCAGGATCAGCTACTCCAAGAAAACCACCACCTCCAGTTCGAAAACTGATGATTTTAGCAGCAGGGCTGACAATAATTATAATTATAATGATGATGGTAATCAAGATTTTTCAAACCTAATTGGGACTTGCCCTTTCATGTGCCCAGGTATTCCTATCACTCCCTTCTTCATTTTCTTTCAGTTGGGAATTTTTTTATACTGCCAATTGAATTGGTGAACTCATGTTTGTTGCAGTGGAGGAGAGAGAAAGGCGCGAGAGGCTGCGGGATTTGGCTGTGTTTGAGAGGCTCCATGGCAATCCTGCTAAAACTTCACCTACTCTTGCTGTGAAAAAGGTGCTAGAAATGATTAATTATGTACCTTAATAATGAAGCAAAAAGTTATGATGATGTATCCGATCGAATGGAATGGTTTCATATGTAAAGGTTGGATTTTGTCTTGATTATGATTGTGATTATCACATCGATGAAAGAAGTCTAGGTCAATTAGTGATAATGAGATCGAAGGGAGGACGATTCTTTAACAATGAAATAAAAACAAGCAAATCGAATAACCTCCTTGATATTGGCATAAATTTTGCTAATGGCAGCATGCTTAGTATTTAGTAACATACCACTATGTGAAGAGAGTGAAATAGAAGATGAGAGTGGCCGTCAACACAAGTAATGGCAATACCGAAAGATTTTATTAGAAGGAATAAACAGAACAAGAGTATCACTACTTAATTTTTCAACAGTTGGAAAGAAATCAGAAATTATATGTTCTCTTACAGTAAATCTTCTTACGCAATTAATCACAAAAATTTTACATTAAATGTTGATATTAACACTCATAAAACGAAGGCTGCTTTGTTAAATATGATCAATATTTTGACCTTCCTTGTTTGGGTTAGTTCTGCAGAACTATAAGCTCAAAAGACACGGAAGCTTCTGATGTGCGGCCCGTCCCGGTGTTGGAGGACACTGTAAATTATCTTCTCAACTTGTTGCATTCTAGTGATCGTCCTTTTGATGTGGTCCATGACTTCATTTTTGATAGGACAAGGTCCATCAGGCAAGATCTTAGCATGCAGAACATTGTCACTGACCGAGTGATATGCATGTATGAGAGAATGGTATGCCAATTAATCAAATGTATGTGATAACTGTTGCTGTTAATCTCACGCAGCAATATAATATTTGGTTCATTTTCAATAGCATATATTTTCAATTATGTTGCATGTTTGCTTTATAATTTGTTTAACTCATGCAAATGATGGATATGATTCCATCAGTTCTTCTTTATAATATTATAGGATCTACTTATAGAAAAGTAATCACTCAATACATGGAAGAAAGACCGGAAGTCGTGAGATGTACAGTTTGTTAAATAATTCTTTGATACACACTTGTCTGATGATTTGCCGTACTAGAGTCTTCTCAATAGCATCTGGCCATGTTTTGAGTTCTTTTTGTTGGTGCTTATGCTAAAGAGCCTTTCATGCATTAGTTTTCTAATTCTTCAAAAATAATTTTGGTTCATGATTGATGAACCACCATTTTATGTTAGCTCCAATTTTTTTTGTCGTTTATCTTTTTGATGATTGTTTTATTAATCAAAAGTGATAGTCTTGCTTTTTATTCTTTCAATCTTATTTTCTTTGTGTTCTTTCACTCATGAATCATTTATCATTTGAGTAGTCCTGTTTGGTTTCTGAATTATTATATGGTATTTGGATCAAAGTCTCTCAATAGTGATTTCCCTTTTGAATAATCATGATTGCACCTAACAGACTGGGATGAGTTTCACAGACGAAAACATTATAGGAGAGAGAGCATGGTCTTTATTGGTTGTGATGGTATTGAATTGGTTTGTTGGACTTTATTTATGGAAGAAATTTCTTCAACCGGGATGCCTATGCTTTTTGTTGACTGGTGTGAGTTATTGGTTCTGTCAATCATGCAGCCTGAGTCCTTCAAGCTGAAAGATTCATAATACTGTTAAAAATTTCTTTTTCACTTAACTGCGATGTTTAATGGTTTTTTTTATGGATGGGCCCATATCAAGTTTGAAATAACAGCTATCCAGGAAACTAGTTGAGTGTTGAACTGTTGAAAAGAAAAATGATAGCTCAACTAATGTTAGTAATTATTCCTCGGATTTTGATACGCTTTAGATTTTGTACCTTTGCATGTTGGAGGAACTTTCAATAAAAAAAGTCTGAATAGCATACTTGATAAATCTTGTATGTAGGAACTGCTAGTGGAAAAAAAACAAAGGTATTTTAAAATCCTCTTACCAATATCTAGTAGCATATGCATGCATCTACTTTAATAAGTTCAGCTTTCTTCTCGTAAAATGTTGACATTGAGGTGAGGGCCTATGTCTTTTTGTTACTTTCAACTTCTCTAGGGTTAGCATCCTGTAAATTTTGGGATTTCTGACCAGTTAGAGTAGGGTTGTGAAAATGAATTGATGAATTTTTACGTACTGAATATCCCTTTCTCTCAACGAATTTGAAATTCGACTCGTTCTTTCTTGGTGATTCTTCCTTGAGTTTTCTCCCATGGTCTTCATTGAACTGTACCATGTCATTTTAGTTGGATGTTATGTTTCTTATGTGCAGGTCAAGTTTCACATTATATCATATCATCATTTTCATAGATCTTCTAGGACTCCAAATACTGCTTCTATGTCACACCTCAACCTGGAGCAGCTTATGAAAGCTCTGACGACTTTGTTTAGCTTGTACGAAGTAATTCGAGCTTCACATTCCATGTCTCAGAGTGAAGCTGAGTTTTTTTCATTATATCTTCTGCTCCATCTGGGTCCTGAAAACCAAGTAATGTTTAGTCTTCTAGTTACTATTCTGTTAACATTTGTCTTTTAACTTGCAGGCTATTACTGGCTAACGAATTTTTACAGTTGCTTGTTCTCCTATTTGCAGGTTGAACCTTTATCCCTGTGGTTTCGCCGCATTCCTTCTACAGTAATGAAGTCGAGAGAGATGTGTTTTGCCCGGAGAATATTAAGGTAATTAGGAGCCTGTGGTTCTTTATCAATTATTTCGTTGAAGTTGCCAGTGAATCATGTATCCTGTATCTTCTTTATAGGCTTTATTTCTAAATTCGTTTTATGCTTCTTGCAGATATTATCGACTAGGGAATTACAAACGATTCATTTGTACTACAGAAGAGGAGGCATCCTATCTGCAATATTGCATTATCGAACCTTACATCAGTGAGGTTATCTCATCTATCCTTATTTTTCCCCATAGAACTGTGTACCTCTTGTATTATCTCTGTAGCTCATTTTTTCTGACCGTAATAGTTCTGATGGCTTATAATTACTCCCTCCGTCCACCATATTTGTGCATCAACTTTATTGGCACGAGTTTTAATAATTTTAGTTTAATGTATGGTGAGTGGAGGAAGGGTGTCACATGTTGTGAGTGAGAGTAATGGCCAAAAATGGAAAATGCACGTTTTTAGTGGATGTCCCAAAACGGAATTAAATGCACAAATATAGTGGATGGAGGGAGTATTTAATTCTTACTTTATGGTCTGAACTTTGGAGCAATCATAAAAAATGACCCGACCTTCAGTTTATTTTTATAAAACTCAACCTTTTGCGAAAGTTTCAAATATGGACTTTTGAAAGTTTACTTGATGCTTGAGTGGAAAAAATAAAAATAAGAAAAATTTATTATTCATCTTATTCCCTGATCCATGTCTCTACCATCTTGACCTCATCCTAATCATATTCCATATTTTTATTAGAGCTGATTCTGTGTTTTTCAATTAAAATTGACTACAAAAAGGTACGGATGTTGGCATTGTCCTGTATCAGTCATGGAGGATACAAGCTGCAACCATACCCACTGGAGCACTTATCAAAGCTTCTGGCGATGAAGGTAGATTGTTGCGCTTCTTTTTTTGTTTGAAGAAGATGAGACTTCATTTTGCAGCACTTTTTAGCTGATAGTTGTAAGAAAGTATAGCATGTTTTCAATTATCTTATCAGAACTAGTGTTTCAGGAATCAGATGTTGAAGCCCTTTGTGTTGATTGTGCCCTTGAAACATCTGATGATGGAACTGGAAAAGGACTCGTTTCCTCTAAGCAAGCAGTCATAAATAAACCCTCAAAAGAGTACCAGAAGTACTATCAATTAGATTCGTCAAGAATAGAAAGGTAATTTTTCCAGGCTATGTTCCAGAAAATATTTTATGAAACTAAATGCAGGTTTTGAAAAATGATCAAACTAGCTGAAATTGAAAAGGTCAAGACTACTGCTTCTTG
This sequence comes from Agastache rugosa, assembly GCA_031470985.1. NCBI lineage: Eukaryota > Viridiplantae > Streptophyta > Magnoliopsida > Lamiales > Lamiaceae > Agastache > Agastache rugosa. The sequence continues at coordinate 35,857,929 of CM062602.1, read as the reverse complement.
AAAGCCATATTAGCGTGAGCTCTTTATCATTTTATGTTATGCTGTTTGTGACTCATAGGATTAGAGTCCACAAGCATCATTATTGTTTTCTTTCTGTAAATTGTCTTTGTTTTATGATTTTGGCCCATCAAAAAGAGGTTAAGGGGAAGGTTCTTCTGGAAGTTAAATCTTTAAATTTTATATCATTCAGTTATTTTCTAGCCAAAATTTATAGACGAGTTTTCATATTGTCAGTTCTCTCTACTACATTTTTGGTTGAATGAGCTCCAGATATGTCGTGGGGGATAAAATAATGTTTGGATTAATCATCTCAGTGTCATACTTCCTCTTAAGAACTGCCAAGGCCCGGGGATGGTTTACATTTAACGTCTTACGCTCTATTTGTTTTGGGCCATTTTGGGATCGATTTCTTAATCCATTGAATCATGATGGTAGACGGTTTTGTAAATGAAATCAAACTCTTGGAAAGGTTGCAATTTTGCAGCAAATATGTGAAGTTGCCTTACTATAAACTATACAGATAAGACAGAAGCAGGTTTTATATTTAATTCTTCTAAGAATGGGCTTTGAACAAATCAAAGAAAATAAGTATTTTTTAGTGTGTTTGTGTGTTACCTTATCCAATCCCAATTTTGCAACTTGTTGCATGATATAAGACTCGAGTATTATGCTTATTTCTTTATTTCATGTTGTGTGTTGGGTCAATGAACTGGGTTGCTGTTGGGGTATATGAAGGCCAATACATGCTGAATATGAGATGGGATGGAGGAATCTTATTATCTTTAAATCATGATGACTGTTGAACTAACGGTGCCTACACTTCACAATGTGATGATTGTAAAAGGGGATTTATATAGTCAATTCAATCACCAGGTCATTGTGAATCCAGTTAATGAAGTCCTGTTTTGTTGTTAGGCTATGTGCAGAGCTGCCTGTGCTGTAGTAATTGCAAGTATAATTGTCTTCCTCAGTTGGATTCTTTCGAGGAAGGGCGCCATGTAAGAACTCACTTAGTTGGAGATGAGTGAAGCTCTTGGGTCTTCTGAGTTTGAAGAGGAACAATAACTCATTCAGTCATCCAGATTGCATTTAACTAGCCATTTGCTCGTAAAAGATGGATAAAAATCCTCAATTTATAGGTCCAAGTTTACGGATGTAGCAGTGTTACGAACTAAGCATTTTGTACAGTCCGATATGAAGATTTGGATCTCCGGGAGGCTGGCGGTCTTTCTAGTTTCTGCATCATGCAAACCCCCTGCAAGAATAGCCAGCCGTTGCCTGGAGAATGCTTTCTGCAGTCTTGATTGTGTGTTGTCACTTGTATTCGGCTGATTGTACCCTATTGGCAGTGGTGGGGATGAGATAAAGTTGTTTTTTCCCCTTATTTTATACTTGTTGCTGTGCTGTGTATGTGTATGCATATTCATTTTTGAGATTATTTGCTACCTATGTGAGTTGTTGATCTCCCAAGTTGGATTGTGACACAGTCAGCCAATAGTTCCTTCTATGTTCAACACTGAACTCACAACCTATTTAGTGAAATACATTCTTCAGAAAATGAAAATAAGGCAGAATATATGATCAAATTTGGTTATCAGTTAATTCACAATGGCAATATGTAGCAACTGTGTGTCACCAATGGAATTTACATACAATAGAGTTCTTGTGATAATGGGTTGGTTGTTCATACAAATGCCAACAAACAGTGTTATAAATTGAGAAGCTCAGGTAGTTCATGGAATGTCGGAGATTTGGCAGACAGGCGGCATGTTATTCCATGAGCAGGAAGTAAAGCCCCAGGTTGAAGCAGAAGCGTTCTTCGACTCATAGTTGTCACCCAGAAGAGCCGCAATAGAATCAGTTGTCGAGCCCTTTTGCTTCGAACCTGGACCACTCTGCTCAACCCAGCATGATCCGAGTACAGCATCGGGTCTGGAGTAGTCCATTTTGCTTTCACCATCCAGGATCCAACTTGGATCAAACACTTCTGATTTCACATGGTGCACTATACAAAAAGTAATAAAACAATGTGATGCCTTTCCACAAAAATAATCATGTATCAGAGTAATATGTACATAAGTACAAACCAACTTTCGACATGTTTGTTTCCAACAAGTGCAAGCAATAGCATCAGGTTGCATCATGAAATTAACTGGAAAGGCGGCATATGAGAACAAGTCTAAAAGAGCAGAACCCAAAAGAATAACATTCAAAAAAACTTCAAGTGTCAAGTTAAGTCATCAAAACTTTTAGTTTCAAGGCCAGCCATTTGACAAATTACGAGTTAAATCCCATGCCGGATAGGGATTAGAAGAAGTCAAGTTAGAAGAGCATAAATTTGTATATTCTATAGCTAATATCTACTAGTTTGACTGTTTCAACTGCTAATGCATCTAAGTTTTCCAGAAATCATCAATCGTCAGTTACTTCTATAAAGATATAGTGCAAGTACTTACTAGTCATGTCGCCTTCAAATAATCTTCCAGTGGTAGGAGTGTACCTGTTGAAAAGGGACCCCATTGTGTTACCTGATGGAGAATTGGGTTCCATATAGCCTTTGAACTCCGTGGAGCATGTTCTCAAGGCAGAACCATCAGTATCTCCATGACTGACATTGGATGAAGCGGCCCAAGCAGAAGACTGATTCTCTGACTTTCCCAGAGCATTGGCTTCATAAATTAAATCTTCTAAAAGGCCACTGCTTCCCGGAGAAGGACAATGTGACGGGAGCGGACCTGATAGAGGAGACTGGACCAAAGAATCGAATGATTCAGGTGGAGGGTCCCAGACACCTAATCCAGTCTCTTGATATTGGAGTGAAGGGAGCTCCAACTTCTGAGCATCTGCAAAATGCTCTGAAGCAGAGAAAATGACATTTGTCATAAAAGGAGTGTCCTGATCGACACCAGAAGACAATAGTTTCTTGGTCTGGTCAGGCTCATAAGGGAAACACAGGCCAAAGGACTGAAACGATTTGTTCACACAACTATCAGTTCGACTCCTGTTAAACGTAAGAGCCTCATTAACAGCACCACTTCCATAGTCTGACATAGGCTCATCTGGTTCTTGAGCCCGTTCAGGCACTCCTATAGTTTGAGGGACAAAACCATAAGATTGAGGAGAAGCAAAACCATTACCCATCGATATGCTGCCAGGAATACCTGGAACTTCTGGTGAGAATGTTATAATGTTAAAACTATCAAACATGATATCAGGTGCTCGGTAACCGTTACTTTGCAAGATATCATGACATGCTTTATCTCCACCATATATCCTAGGTGAACTAAGTTGTTGATTCTCTGGCAGTGAGTGTAGGCATAAATCAGGAGGATAAAGGGGTAAACCGGCGCGTTGACGTCTTTTTATCCGAGTGTTCCAATAGTTCTTTATCTCATTGTCTGTCCTCCCAGGCAACTGAAATTAGAGGGGAAAAAAGTAAAGATCCCAGATAAGAATAAATAATAGCAGAATAAAAAATTTACTTAAAATCTCAAACTAGATTATATCTAAACGTGCAATGATCTATTAAATAAAAATTATAATCAGAAGATAATTTGGCAATTCCTTGAGAAGATTTACTTGAGCTACCAATTCTTGAGATTCTTTCTCTTTTCGTTTTGTATTACTCTTTTCACCATGAAGACTATCTCTGTGCAGCACTTCTATGGATGTGACGCATCGCTACACAAATTCCATGATCAGAACACCCTAGCTTTACCATCTTGGTACCTGTCTATGGTCCTTATTTAATTCAAGATACTTGGAAAAATTCATCAGGCAATGATTACTATCAACGAGAGTTATGAAAATAAATATTTGATGGCCTTCCCCAAAAACACATGCTAAGGGGAACTAACCTACCAGAGTCGCATACAATAGCTCCTGATGTTTTAGTTCTTAGACTCTTTGAAAGGCTTACAGCAAATACGATCTTACAATATATATGTGTGTTTTTACATGCTAGGAGTGGCTAAGAACAGAATATATGTACTATCTGTTTGATGCAACCATCAAATAAGAACTACCAACTAGAATTGTACAATCTTCAAATACGTTATAAGTCGTGAATAATTAATGGCAGAAAGATCAATGAACTAATTAAAGTGAATCTTGGAACTTACATGTGCTGCCATTCGCGCCCATTTGTTTCCCATCTTGGCATGAAGTTCAATAATAAGCCGCTCTTCTTCTGATGTAAATGCTCCTTTTTTCAGGTTTGGCCTCAAGTGATTAGCCCATCGCAACCGGCAGCTTTTCCCACACCGTGCCAGCCCGGTATGTTTCTGAACTGCATTCCAGTTGCCTTCTCCATGCTTTTTCACATACTCCACTAAAATTGCGTCCTCGGCCGACGTCCACGGACCTTTCTTCAGAACAACGCCCCCATTACGAATTCCGCCAAAATTATCGCCATCATTACTCAGAGGTGAATCAGCAGAGAGCACTCCGTCTTCACTCTCAGCAGTACTGCTGCGGCCCATTTGCTCAATAACATCTAACAAACCTTATAATCCACAAAACAACTGCAAAATCGAAGAAAATATCGAATCAAATTATTGATACATTATGCAGAAATGGCTTAGCTATACTTTCAAGAAGCTACGGAAGCTTGTGTAATTCACATTTATACACATGAAAAGGAAAAATAAATAAATAAATAAAGATAAAACAACATAAAGAGCTGCATATGACAGATTCTTATCGCCGCCCAGAAACGCAAAACACCTAAAATGAAAACCAAATGAATCAACTACGTCAACAAATCTGGAAATCTAACTGCTATAACCCATAGAACTATATTACCAAAAATAATCAATAATTTTTAATGTGAGATCAACACTCAATTAATGAACACACAAACTTCTAATCGCAAATAATCACAAATTCCATAAAAAAAAACTCCCAACTTAAATTAACAACAATTACGACTATCTGCTAATCAACAATTACTATCAACGCAACACAATTTACCAAATATAGAAACAACCACGACTATCTGCAGTTCATTTATTGAAGCTAATAAATGCATGCAAAATTAACATATAAAAAATATACTCCGCATTCCGCAATAAATGTAGGGTTGACCACATATAATTGCAAACATTTCAATTTCACAATTCCCGCTAATTCTCAGCTTCGGATTCCTGATTCTAGTGTATAATAAAATTGAATTACGCAGATCAAGATAGACAATTGAGGGATAACAATTACTTGATTGAGGAAGAATCGAATGAAATTGAAGAAGTGGAGCTGAGAAAGGAAAGAAAAGGGGGAAATTTGGGATTGAGAGAAGTGCAAAGGGAAATGGAAATGGAGGAAAAAGTGGAAATGGTATGCGGAAGGTCGAGCTATATATAGACGTGTATGTATAGGTGTATGTATAGGTGCGTACACATAGTATATGTGAATGTGTGATAAAAAAATACTTTGCCGAATTATCTGAAAATGGTAGCATGAGTACAGCTCGCAATCTTCTTTTCCGGGAGTCGTACTTTCCCCTCCAAATGCCCAAATTAGGAAATGGTCAATTTCACTTTACCTATATTACTTTTCTCGAAAATAGTAGTATATTTTTCTTTCTCTTTTTTTTTTTATCGAATTCCTAGTCCTACAAATATTCAAAACAATATTTTACATATGGTCTTCTAAAAATAAAATAATACTCTTACAAAAGTCACGTGAGATGAAATTCCTTTAATATAGTAACATGCATTATTTATAAAAATCTACACGAACAAACAAATTGTATTGTTTAATTCCTTGCATTTAGGCGTACACATTATGAGGGTGAAATTGGAATTTGTGTGTATTTTTGTTCTCATAATTTCATAACGAATCTAATCATGTTTTCATTTTGGGTTCAGATATATATATATATATATTAATTTTATATGTCTAAAGGATACGAGATACATGGCATTATCTCTCTTTTGTTAATCAATGTATATTCATTGAAAATATTCCTCATTAAAATCTTTTTTTTTTATTAAAGTCAACAGTCATGAGACTAGTGTGAGTAATCGGAAAAAAAATGTAGAAGCTGTGTGAAATGGATTGTTTGAATTAGAAATGCAGATGATGTAAGAGTAGGACTGATCAATACTCCTAATTACTTTCCAATATTTAATGGATATATAATTCGGTGTTCAATATTTGATGGGACTGATAAATAAAGCATTCGCTTCCGAAATTTTTTTTTTACATTCTTTAGTCATTTTTATGATTTAAACATATTTGTTTTATCTTGAATTATCATTAATGAATGTTTAATTTGTCAAAGGCAGGACCCCAATCTAGCAAAATTAAACTGATAATGGTAGAATTAGACTTCGAAATCTAAAATGCGGTAGTTAGGATGTTGTACTATCTTATTAAAAACTAAAAAGAGTTCGAATTAACTTCGATTTAATTTTTGTAGATGCGAGGAGTTTTAAATCAAATTGCAACAAATTAATAGTTAATTGGTTTAATTTTTTAAATTATAACGTTATGATATATTATCATTAAAAAAGAATACAATGTATTTATTAAAGTTTCTTTTTTACTAGAAGCAATAAGCCTTTCCGATTGAGGTATGAAGCTAAAATTTACCAAGTTTTGTCTATAAAAAAATTTATAATCTAGCATACCCATGTATTTTCTGAATAACAAAAATATCATCAATAATAAAATTAAATGTTCAGGTCTCAAACTACTCTATCTTTTCGCGATTTCCTTTCACCGTTATTATTGAAAGATGATTTTTTTTTTCTGATTTGATAATTTATTATATCCATTTATGTGCAAACCATGAAAAAGAGAGAAGATAGAAATTGAATGAAAAGCGAAGGATTTTGCGTTTTCCTTTTCCTTTGTCAAATTTCTTGGATATTACTTAAAGAGTCAGTTGATTACTTGCTCCAACAGAAGATGCGTCATGACTGTTTATGTGCAGGATATGGCCTAATATACAAGGGTTGATATTATCCATATTTTTTAATTATCTTAGACTTTCCTCATAATCGAACATTAAATTTAAAGATTGTGTCACAGTGAACTCGAATCTGATATTTTTTAGCCTCAGACATTAACCATACTACCGCTAGACCAACACACATCAGACTTTCCTTACAATAGAATATTGCAGAAAACATATATACTACAAATACATATATTCATAATTTCTTCTTGTGTGATATCATAATCAATATAAGCCTTAAATTCAAAATGTATATAATTTATCATGAATATATCTTGTCTCGTCCTCGAACATATATATTATTTTCATTCATACAACTTAATCTCAAGAATTTAACATGCATGTTTGGTTTTGATTTCTTTATATATATATATATATATATATATATATATATATAATCAACTTCCACGGATATAGAGGAAATGGTTCGTATAAAAACATATATTATTGTAGGAATCAGGAATTAATCTGCATCATTGATCTTTGTATGATCTATGATTGTCATGGAAAAAAATATCGTTGTAATATATCAAAAGTATAATGAAAAACACATCATTGTAATATAAAAAAATATATTTATTAAAATTAAAAAAAAAAAAAAACATGACCATAAGACTTAGTCAAATCAAATCACCACATATAACTCGTTTTGCAATTGAAACATCACTTTTCAAATGTATCAAACTTATACACAAGTACTTATTCAATTTTGGCAAAATGAGACCACGCCTGATTTTTTCGGTGATCGGAATTATGACGTGGACTTTTTTTTTAATTTACGAGGTTAACTTTTTTTAATCCACACTGTTAACTTTTTTTAACGTGGAAAAATTGGCGTTACATAAGAAATAGAACGATGTCATATGCTTTAAAATATTTCCCAATTACAAACACTGAAAAATATGAGTGTGATCCCAATTGCAATTGAATATATATGTTGTACATAGAGTATTTGATAAATTTTGAAAGTGGTGTTGGAATTGTAAATCAAGATATAAGTGGTGATTTGAATAGTCCGAAACAAAAGGAATGATTGTATATTTGCAAAAAAATTGTGTTCCTACGTTCCTACACTATAAGATCTATTTATTAAAAAAAAATTATATATAGTAAACTGAAAATTGGTTTCTTGACGCAATTTTTATATTGAGACGACACATAAACAAATTATCGGAGTTTTAGCTATATTTAACGGACCATACCCCAAGTTGTAAATAGCATGATGCAAGCTAAGTCAGATATCCATTATCCACTATGTTTATTTTGGTTTATGTGACAACAAAAGGGTCATAACACTTGCGCATGCATGAAATTTTTTTTCCTTTATGGCAAATTCATGAACAAGCTAGCTAGGTCATTAATTATTGCGGTATGCTGCCAAATATTCATTTCTATATTTGGTAAATAAACAAAAAAATATTATTTATATAGGATTTTGTTAAAATAACTCCTAACCAAAAAATATATAGATGAATTTACAGTCATTAAGTGAATGTGATTTTGGAATAATTGAAACAAAAACATTTTTTTAACATAATTAAAATATTTTTTTGGGATGCATGGTATGTTGGCGGAGTGGGTGTACTTGTGACCAGAGAGAACTCATGTTTGAATACATCAACAGTTTATAGGTCGAGATTGTCGATCGCATCAAGTTTTCCTAATGTGATTCTTTTACAGGAGCACAATTTATCCAATGCGCATCTCGGATAACGGATGTAGATTATCCTCGTCATAAGAAAAATAAAATAGGAGAAAGTAAAAAAAAAAACAAAACAAAACAAAATAAAAACAAAACAAAAAACTCTATGATCTAGTACAAATTCCTTAATCTGATAATTTTTTTGCCCCTTTTGTCTACACAATGAATTTTGTGCTCATTGCTGATAATGAATGAAATTACATTATTCTTTAATAGAAAAAAGACAATATCTGAAGCATTAATGGTAACTATATATACTTTTTATTTAAGTGTATATACTTTTTTTTTAGATAATTATAAGGTATATATATATATATATAATCAAATCAAACACTACACCACCATATAGACGGAACCTATACACCACATAAAGGTGGGATCACTACACCACCATATAGGGTGGGACAACAGTGTATATACTTTTTACTATTTATTTAAGTGTGAGATACGTACGGAATGGATATTCATAAAATAAAATGCGGTAATATAATGAAATACTAGTATAAGTTATTTCCCAAGAGTTAATTTGAGGAGGTATATGGTATGGCGACAACGGGCAATTAGGAGAAATGCAGAAAGAAATATAATAGGAATTGAAGTTAGCATGGCCCAACCCAAACCCAATGGCTAATTTTTAGCCAACCCGAGCCCACAGACCAAAAGAATTACTCCATCTGTCTCTGAAAAATGTGTCTAATCTACTATTTTGGGTCAATCCTTATAAGTGTGGTGTTTTCATAAATGAAAATGACCTCACGAACTTCCTAATATTTTATACTTCACAACAAATCAAATATGTGGGCCCTTTCTCCACTCAACAAACATTTACTTACTTTTTCTTAAAACACGTGCCACACTATCCGTACCACACTAATCCGGGATGAAAGGAGTACTATATTTTTTGACCTAATCTATTGATATCAATTTAAAAATAGTTTGATAAGTATTATAATTGGAATTAAAGACTAAAATATAGTATGAAAAACAAAATTTTCAATAGACCCGAAATTAAGAAGGCACAAATCGAATATTTTAGAAAAATAAGAATAATCTCAAAAAAAGAAAAAGAAAAATAAAAATAGAAAATGTAGAAAATTTCACGTAAACATACCTATTAACGTGGTGCGAGCCAATGATTCACATATTATTAAACTTATAAGAGCATATGTAGTGGTAATATATATATATATATATATATATATATATATATATATAATGGCGAAACCTGTTGTCTACGCGCTTTCTGGGCGCGCCCATTACACATCCCCACTGTGAATGTTCAAGGACGCATGAGATGCGTCCGGTCAAATTAAAAAAGAAAATAAGAATCGGCTTCTTATCTTGTCCCTACTCCCCTAATGATGTCAAAATTAAGTAACTACTCCTTATTTTGCAACAATATCTGATAATCCCAATTGAAGATACTCTAAGGGGCGTTTACTTTGGGTGATAGGATAGATAGATAAAAATAGTATAGGTTAATCCGCCGTTTACTTTGATGGATTGATTATTTTTTAGCTTGTTTGATCATCTAATCCTTCATATAGTCAATCCTATGTTTTATCAATATATCATATCACGCAAAGTAAACGCCCCTTAGAGATCGATATTAAGATTTGAAATATGATAATTAATTCGTGGGAAAACATGGCTTTCGTTCCTCATATATACGAAAAGGGAAATGATATTTTGCCATAATGGCTTAGCCATAATGCCCTTGGACCGGGTTTAGAGAACCGATTTTTTGAAATTTTCGGTTTTCTACAATTAATTAATTTTCATGGTGACTAATTTGTCCCTAATCTATTTTTAGTTGTATAGGTAATTCCAAATCAATTTGTTCCTATAATCAAGGATTTAAATATGAAATTTATTTTAATTTATTCAAAGAATAGATATTAACAATTAATTGAAACAACAATGCCGTGAATTTCATGCTATAGCCATATATATGCCGTGAATTAATTTATTCATGAATTTATTTTAATTTATTCAAAGAATAGATATTAAAATTTCATGAAACAACAATTAATTTCATCCATATATTTTAATAATTTATGAGATGTTTTTCATTTGTGTTGATGGCCAGGATATAATATTTTTCTTTTCTTAATAAATTATCCAATTTTTTGATCTTACATGCTAAGGTAAATATATTATTTTATAAAACTAAGCAACTGGAGTAAAATATATTCATACTGATATCAAAATTTTATATTCTGTAGCTATAGTAGATTGCTCCAGAAGTTGTTATCAACCTGTAATGAAAGAAAATGATTAACGCTGAGGGTTAAAAAAAAACAGCACCGAAAAAAGGGTTAAGGCTAAGTATACAAAACAAAAATTGTTCTCTAGGAGGATTAAATGATTAAGGCTAAGGATAAAAAAAAAACAAAACAAAAAACTACGTCGAAAAAAAAGGGTAAAGGCTAAGGAGACAAAAAAACGGATCTCTAAGCGTTAAGTGTTTCGGAGTCAAGACCCGGTCCCATGCGTCCTAAGCATTTCAGAGTCAAGACCCCGTGCATGCCACGACACACGGCACCCCAACCCCGTGCCTCTACGACACTCGGCGCCCCGGCCCTGTACACCCTACGACACACGGCGCCCCACAACACACAATGCCCCGACCCCAGGCACCTCACGACACACGGCGCCCGACCCCGTGCGTCCCATGATACACGGCGCCCCGACCCTATACGCTTTACGACCGGGCGCCCCACAACACACAACACCCCGACCCTAGGCACCTCACGACACACGCCGTCCGACCCAATGCGCGTCACGCCACACGACGCCTTGATACCATGCGCCCCACGACAAACAATATGATATTGTTACCAATTAACTATATAAAAATTGAAATCGGGAAATGCTCATTCAATCTATCACTGATTAACTATATTATAAGTACACGTACTCATTCAATTTTTCATCGATTAACTATATTAAAATTGAATTCAAGAAATACTCATTTAAATTTATCACCGATTAACCATATTAAAATTAAATTCAAGAAATAATCATTCAAATTTATCACCGATTAACCATATTAAAATTTGAATTCAACACATACTCATTCAATTTTTTAATTGATTAACTATATTAAAATAAATTCAAGAAATACTCATTCAAATTTGTCACTGATTATCTATATTAAATTTGAATTCAAGAAATACTAATTCAATTTATTAATACTAATTTAATTTATCACCAATTAACGATATTAAATTTGAATTCAAGAAATACTCATTCAAATTTGTCACCAATTAACTATATTAAAATTGAATTCAAGAAATACAAAAAAATTGGCTAATAAAAATCGAACCTCACATCATAGTGTTACAAATATATATATTAAAATTGAATTAAAGAAATACAAAAAATTGGCTAATAAGAATCGAACCTCACATCATAGTTTTACATAAAAGAAAAAATTAAATTTGAATTCAAGAAATACTCATTCAAATTTGTCACCGATTAACTATATTAAAATTGAATTCAAGAAATACAAAAAAATTGGCTAATAAAAATCGAACCTCACATCATAGTATTACAAATATATATATTAAAATTGAATTAAAGAAATACAAAAAATTGGCTAATAAGAATCGAACCTCACATCATAGTTTTACATAAAAGAAAAAATTAAATTTGAATTCAAGAAATACTCATTCAAATTTGTCACCGATTAACTATATTAAAATTGAATTCAAGAAATACAAAAAAATTGGCTAATAAAAATCGAACCTCACATCATAGTGTTATAAATATATATATATATATATATATATATATATATATATATATATTAAAATTGAATTAAAGAAATACAAAAAATTGGCTAATAAGAATCGAACCTCACATCATAGTGTTACATAAAAGAAAAAGAAAAAAATGTGGCTAAGGAGGATAGAACCTTAGGCATCTAGATTATTTTGAATGTAATTTGCCACTAAGGTAATATAAATCTTAATTATTTATATAATTGATATGATTAGAGATTTAAATTTTGAAGACAAATCTTATCCTAATCTTTCTCTTAAAATTGTGTGAGGTTAAATATCGAAATTATTTTATTTATATGAATAGAATATCCTGCCATATCAATTGTGTAATTTATATTGTAGAAGGCTGATTATATAGATATTTTTTTTGTAATTGACAGTCTATCAATTGGCAGAAACAATTAAATTGTATACGGAAACAATTTATTAAGTCTCTATTAAATATAGAGACTTTTTTAAAATTTTGAGAATTAATATATATTACAGAGACTCCTTCAGGGAACTAAGAAAACAATATCATGGCCGACGATTTGAACTTTCTTTATGATGAACTATTTGGATTTGGCCATGATTTATCGACGAATGAGCATGAAAATTCAAACCATGAAGATGGAGAGAATAGTAATGAAGGTTCGAACCATGAAGATGAAGATGGAGGTCATGGTATGGGCGAAGGAGATGATAATGGCATCGGTAATGAAACTGCCAATGGCATCGATGATCATAATGACACTCCGTGTCCTATGCCGGGAATGGTGTACGAATCACAATTATCTCTATTTGCAGCCTACCACGATTATGCAAAGGTACAAGGATTTTCCGTTTCTTTTCGTAATACTTCGTCTAAGTGTTGTTGCATGCTCGAAAGGGCAAAGTCTAAAGCTAAGTATCGCACAAAACAAACTAAATGTCATGCACGTGTTAATTCTAAAAAACAAGATGATGTTAATTGGAGGGTCACGTGTGTGACCCTGGAGCACAATCATACTCTTGAGCCGCAATTGTCTATGATGATGTCAAGTAATCGAATTGTTGAAAACGTGAGGACTGTAGAAGTGATGGTTGGAGGTCCTCGGAGTTTAGGCGTCACGGAACGAGATTGCAAGAATTTCATTGATCAAAGAATGAGGTTGAGGCTTGGAGAAGGAGATGCTGAAGCCATACATCGACTTTTCACGAGGATGCAGTTACAAGATAGGAAGTTTTTCCACACTATGGATGTCGATGACGAAGAAATACTGCGTAATGTGATGTGGGTGTATCCTCGTGGTAGAGCCGCATATGAAGATTTTCACGATGCAATCACACATTTGATATAACCTATCTCGTGAACAGATATCATATGCCACTAGTGACCGTTGTTGGAGTTAATCAACATCACCAGTCCATATTATTGGGGTGTGGTTTGTTGACTCATGATGATGCTGAATCCTTCAAATGGTTCTTCAGTAATTGGCTACAAGCAATGAGAGGTGTTCACCCGACGGTAATGCTCACAGATCAATGTGAGAGTATTAGGAATGCCGTGAAGAAATTTTTTCCCTACACTATACATCGATTTTGTTTGTGGTACATTGCGTATAAAATGCCATCGAAGTTCAAAGGTGTTTGCTGACTATCAAAGTTGTTCGGCAGATTTCTACTCGACAGTATATGACAGTCTCAGTATTACAGAATTTGAGACAAGATGGACGGATTTTGTAGCTAAGCACGGTCTTGAAAATAATAATTGGGTGAAATATTTATTTGATGAGAGGGAAAATTGGGCCCCAATTTATTTGAATCATATGTTTTGGGCTGGTATGGTGTCGACTCAACGTACTGAGTCGATGCATGCATTCTTTGATGGTTATATCAACTCGAGGAGCATGTTGAAAAGTTTTGTGGAGCAATACGAGATTGTCATTCATAGCAAACTTCAAAAGGAGATGGAAGCTGATTACAAGTCAAAGTGTGTGTCTTTGCAATATCAGTCAAATTTTCTATGGGAGAGGCAATTCTTGTGTGTCTACACTCACAATGTGAGCCTTTTGTTGCACAATGAAATGAAGAAAATTCAAAATTGCAACGTGGAAGATGTAGTTGCAAGTGTGAATGGCTTAGAGAAATTCAAGATATTGGAGATGCGGTTGGTGCAGAATACTTTTCACAAACAGTATACCCACACTGTGGAGTACCGACCGATTGGAGAGTACATTAGTTGCAGCTGTCGTAAGTTTGAATTTAAAGGGTTATTGTGTGTCCATATCTTGAAAGTTTTGGTGTACAAAGATATTAATAATGTACACGAGCGTTACATACTAAGAAGTGTTAGGAAATAAACACACAATCACGAAATTAAAAACACAAGAATTGTTTACCCAGTTCGATACGATGTGTATCTACGTCTGGGGGTGATACCAAGCCAGAGATTTTCACTATATTTTCGGATACAAATTACAATGAGAGAACAACTATATATATAGCAAACAATTGAGCCATAATCCTAGTAAAACTAGGAAACCGCTTAGAGCCCAAAATACACTTGTACGACAACCCAAAATTGCCGGAATTATGGTATGATTCACTTCTTTTCAGGCTCCATACTCCAACAATCTCTCACTTGGAGACTGACACTCCCAAGTAAACATATCTTCTTCTTCTACTCCCTGTATCCGCTTAGCATCGCCTAGCCTTCTCTTCAAGTTCCAAGGCTAATTGAAGCTATGTATAGCTTCAATTTCTCTAAGGTCACCACCTTAGTAAACATGTCGGCTGGATTAGCACTTCCAAGTATCTTCTCAAGTTGCAAGATCTTCTTCTCTAATAGGTGTCGAATGTAGTGATACTTCAACTCCACGTGCTTTGTCCTTGAATGAAACGCCGGATTCTTTGCCAAGATTATAGCACTTTGACTATCACTATAGAGAGTGTTATTCTTGTTCTCCTTCCCAAGTTCACCCAAGAAATTCTGCAACCACACCATCTCCTTGCTTGCTTCCGTCACGGCTACATACTCAGCCTCCGTAGTAGACAAAGCAACGACCTTCTGCAACTTAGAAGTCCAAGAAATAGCAGTACCACCATAAGTAAACACATACATGATTGTACTTCTTCTCCCATCAAGATCATTGGAAGCCAAATCTGCATCAACATAACTAGCCAGCTCAACACTCTTGCCATCGAAACATAAGGCCTTCTCCGTGGTACCTCTCAAGTATCGAAGAATCCACTTGACTGCTTTTCAATGTTGCTTGCCCGGATCACCCATGAACCGGCTCACTACTCCCACTGCATGTGCAATATCCGGCCTCGTACACACTATGGCATACATTATGCTGCCAATTGTTGAAGCATAGGGAACTTTCTTCATTTCGGCACGTTCCTCCTGTGTACTCGGCAACTCTTTCTTCGACAGCTTAAAGTGACTACCCAAAGGTACACTCACCGGCTTCGAATCATCCATATTGAATCTTTCCAAGACCTTCTGAATGTAAGTGGCCTGCGAAAGATACAATTTTCTTGCCGCCTTGTCTCGCTCGATTCTCATGCCCAAAATCTGATTGGCCTCTCCACGATCTTTCATGGAGAATCGTTCGGACAATTACTTTTTCAACTTATCCATCTCTTTTGCATCAGCTCCTGCAATCAACATATCATCAACGTATAACAATAGGATAAGATAGCTTTTGTCGAACCTCTTGTAATAGCAACAATGGTTAGCGTGGCATCTCTCATATCCAATTTCCAACATGAAACTGTCAAACTTCTTGTACCACTGCTTTGGAGCTTGCTTCAAGCCATACAAGCTCTTCTTCAACTTGCACACAAGATTTTCCTTTCCTTTCACTACGAATCCCTCAGGTTGTGTCATGTACAAGTCCTCCTCCAAATCACCATGAAGGAACGCCGTCTTTACATCCATCTGATGCAACAACAAGTTTTCTGCAACTACCATACTCAACACCAAACGAATAGTGGTCAGTTTCACAACAGGAGTAAACACATCAGTATAATCAATACCGTATCGTTGCTCAAACCCTTTGACAACCAGCCTAGCCTTGTAGCGATTGCTACCATCAGCTTAACCTTGATTCGATAGACCCACTTGCAGTGCAATGCCTTCTTACCTTTTGGGAGCTCCACAAGTTCCCAAGTGCCATTTAGGAGAAGAGGTGCTAGCTCATCATCCATAGCAACTCTCCACCTTCATCTATTACTACCCGTTCCTGCCTCTGCATAGCATTCAGGTTCACCACCATCAGTAAGTAACAAGTAAAAGTTAGAGGGCGAGTACCTATCTGGTGCACGTCGCTCTCTAACCGGTCTTGGCAGCGGATTGTTCGGTGGTGGGGTGCTTGGCTCTTCTTCAAGCATCTCTTCAACATTCTGACTCTGTTTGCTCCCACTCGAGTTTGAGATATCTAACTCGACCACTTGGGGCTCAGAATTGTCAGAGCTCGAAGCCTTCACTCTGTTCTTGTACAAAACCTGTTCATTGAAAACCACATCTCTACTACGAATAACCTTTCGGTTCTGCTCATCCCAGAGCCTATAACCGAACTCATCACCTCCATAACCAATGAACATACACTTAACAGATTTAGCATCCAACTTACTTCTATCAACAGAATTAACATGAGCATAAGCAACACATCCAAAGATGCACAGAAAAGATAGGTTTACCTCTTTTCCCGTCCATTCTTCCTCAGGTATCCGAAACTCCAACGGAACTGATGGACCTCTGTTGATTAGGAATGCAGCTGTGTTGACTGCATCCGTCCAAAATGTCTTCGGTAACCCACTTTTCAACCTCATGCATCTTGCCCGCTCATTCAACGTCTTGTTCATGCATTCTGTAACGCCATTCTGCTGTGGAGTTCCTTTCACGGTCTTCTCCATGCGAATCCCATTCTCAACACAATAATTCTTGAACTTCGTAAGTTTATACTCTCCTCCATTATCGGACCGTAGACACTTCACCTTCAGCCCCGTTTCAGTTTCTACAAGGGCTTTCCACTTCCTAAAAGTATCAAACGCATCAGATTTATTCTTAAGAAAATAAACCCATACCTTTCGAGTGGAATCGTCGATGAAGGTCATATAGAACTCCGAGCCTCCTAGGGACTTCACAGGCGCTGGTCTCCATAGATCACTATGGACCAACTCCAACTTCTGCGTCTTCAAGGTTCTGCCACCTCTTGAGAAACTCACCATTTTCTGTTTCCCGAACACGTAATCCTCGCACAAGCCAACTTCAACAGTTTTCAGGCCGGGCAGCTTACCCTTCGAACACATCACACTCATCACTTTCTCGCTCATGTGGCCAAGCCGACAGTGCTACAAATCTGCATTGTTTGCTTCACCTGCAAGATCAATGCAATCCTTGGAGTTAGTTGTCATATACAACGTACCCTCCTTCTTTTCTCAAGCTACTACCATAGCTCATTTGGTTATCTTCCAATTGTTGCAGCCAAACGTCACTGTGTAGCCTTCTACATCAAGCTGCCCAATCGAAAGTAAGTTTCTCTTCAGTTCGGGAATGTGTTTGACTTCATTCAGCTTTAGCACGGATCCATTGGATGTCATTACTTGCACGTCTCCCTTTTTCACGATTTTCAAAGGCTCATCATCAGCAAGATGTACCTTTCCAAAATCACCAGAGACATGGTTCTCCATTATACCAACATTACTGCATGAATGGAACGACACTCCAGAATCCAGCACCCATGACTCCATCGGACTGGTCACACTCAAGACTAACGCCTCACCATCATCTTCAGACGTGGTAGCATTCGCTGTCTTCTTATATTTCTGATCCTTATTCTTGTTCTTCTTTGGTGGTACTTCACACTGATTTTTAAAGTGACCGTACTCGTCACAGTTCCAGCACTGAATTGAACTCTTATCCTTCCTGGATTGGCTCTTTCCTCTGGACTTTGATCTTTCCCGATTCTGTCTTCCCTTCGATCTGCCCATAGTTTCCGTATTCAGTGCTTACCCCGAAGTAGAAGATCCTGATTCTCTCCGACGAATTTCTTCGCCAATCATCAGATCCCTTACTTTGTCAAACATCAGTTTTGCCTCTGCGGTGCTAACTGCTGTCACTGTGCCGGCCCAACTTTCTGGCAGTGAAGATAGTAAAATTAGGGCACGAAGTTCGTCATCGAATTTGATCTCAACCGAGTTCAACTGCACGATAATCATGTTGAACTCGTTCAGATATTGTTACACCGGTGTACCCTCTTCAGATTGAATAAACGCCTTATCAGATGTACCTTGTTTGCTATTGATGGCTTCTGATACATCTTCTCCAGGATCTTCATCATCTCCATGGTCGATTTTGCTGCAGCCGTGTGATAAGCCACGTCCTTGGACAACGACAAATGAATAGCGCTCATCGCCTTTCTGTCCAGCAGCTCTCACTCCTCCGGATCCATCTTCTCCGGTTTGGGTTTGAGGGGCTGATATAGATCTTTACCATAGAGATAATCCTCGATCTGCATCTTCCAGAAACCGAAATCAGATCCATCAAACTTCTCGACTGCAATCTTCTCGTCGCTCATCGTGATTGCTCCCACCAAACCCGGAGCTCTTGATACCAGTTGTTAAGAAATAAACACACAATCACGAAATCAAAAACACAAGAATTGTTTACCTAGTTCGATACGATGTGTATCTACGTCTGGGGGCGATGCCAAGCCAGAGATTTTCACTATATTTTCGGATACAAATTATAATGAGAAAACAACTATATATATAGCAAACAATTGAGCCCTAATCCTAGTATAACTAGGAAACCGCGTAGAGCCCAAAATATACTTGTACGGCATCCCAAAATCGCCGAAATTATGATTTGATTCACTTCCTTTCAGGCTCCATACTCCAACAAGAAGATGGAGAAAGGATGTGTATAGACCGCATTCTAGTGTTATTTTTGCAGGTGGTTATCCTCAAATGACCGAGGAGTACAAATTGTATCATGAAATGGAAAAAGGTTTCGTAGAATGCGTGGATGTAGCTATATATCACCCCGAGACAATGACGATGGTGAAAGAAGCGCACAAGAAGTTGTTGGATGACCTCAAGAATTTCGTTCCTCCTTTAAGGTCAGGTGCAAGTCGTAATGCCGAGAATGGTGATGGTTCTGGAAGTGGGACTCGTATAGGAGATCCTATTATTTTGCGTCGTCGAGGACGGCCTAGGAATGCAACAAGAATTCAAAGTGGTCGTGAAAGGAACGAAAATCGTACAAGTCGTGGTAGAGGACAAAATCGTTCAAGTGGTGGTCGCGGTCGTGGTCGAGGAAGCAATGTGGCAACATAATATTTTTTATCATTTTGAGTTTGAATTGTTTTAGTTATTTCGTTAATCTTTATATTTATGTTTATTTTGAATTTAGTACGTGTATCTTAATTTTATGAGATGTTTCTCATTTGTATTGATGTCAGTCAAATTGTTCAGCTGCACTCCAATTGGAATAATGTAATTTTGCGTAGCATTCATCTATTATCATTGCAAAATTTGGCTTGCTTTCTACGTGTGTCCCTGCCTTTGGCAAGTTCTCTACATAGTTTTCAGAAGTAGGAAAAAATGGTATAGGAACTGCTGATATTTCTTTTGCTCTATTGATGGTATGCTAAAATAAATGCTTAAGTATTTTGGCCAAGTTCTGACTGTTTGTGTTTTATGTTTTGGTTCTTTTACAAGCACCATCATGCCAAGGCCTTGCTTTTTATGGTTGATCTGGAGATTTATTGTCTTATCATGCACTTTTTATGTATCTAGTCTTTCCTTGTCTTTAGTCTATTTATCTATAACTTGCATTTTGTTATCTTTAGGAGGTCAAGTCACCAGGCATCAGCTGTGTCAGGTTCATTAGTGCACGAGCAAGTGCTCCTGCTAAAACACAACAATCGGTATGGTATTTTTTTAAAGATTTTGGTTTTGCTAGTTGTGTGCTTTCTGTTAGGTTGGATAGGAGAGTGAGTTATATTTGTTCAGTGTACAGTAAGTGAAAGAAAATCTGCAAGAAATGATCTTGCATGCATGGGTGTTTATTTGAAACGGGTGATGAGAATTTGAGTTTAAGACAGTAGCTTTGTAAATTGTGAAGTTGGGATTTTGGTTTCTGAGTTTGCACAGAGAGGAAAAAAAAAATTCTATGAAACTAATTTTAAATCATCGACGAGGTGGAAGAGTTATTTGGCCGTTTAACCTCATTCAGTGCGGGTCAACATCTTCTCAACCATTGTCTCACAGATGGTTAACCCCAGCCTAAGCTGTATGGGATATTTTTAGATAATAAATCTAATTTAATGTTGAACGCAGATGACGTCCCGAATCATAATCCAGGCGTTGAATTTGTTGAGATTAGCGATGATGATGATGATGATGATGATGATGATGAGGATGAGGTTTGAGACATTGGATGGAATCCGGAGTAACCCAGATCGTTATTTGTTTAGTTTCTAAGTTATTATTTCCTTGTTTTTTTTGTTGAGTCATGTAAAATTCGATTTAGTAAATCGAATTTTTATCTATTCTCATTTTAATTATTTATAAATAAATCAGTCTACTAGCAATTTCCTATCCGAAAATCATTTCCCCTTGTTATAAATTGAATCAGATTCTCATATATACGGAGTTTATCGAATAAGGTGTCGAATTTGAACAAATAAGGTGTTTATAGAATATAATTTTTCGGATTAAACACTAATTCACTTTACCAAATAAGGTGTAAAAAATCATTAACATCAAATATGAATTCGCATATAATTAAAAATTTAGATACTTTAATACTAAAAAAAGTGCAACCAATTTTTTTAATAATTATAAAATTATACATTGATTTTTATAATGACGCCGAGGAGATGCCGATGCTAGTGACAGCATATATAAATGATATTCTTGCCCATGTAACTTAGCATTTTCTCATGCATCAACTTGTTTCTTTTTTAAATCTCATAATTCTTTAATATATTTATTAGGATGTTCTTGCAACCATTTCACTTTCTCACATGTTGTTCGAAGCAATCATAAGGCGCTCTAATAAATTTTCAAATTGGGATATGTCTTTCGTGTGCTGTGTTTCTGAATTTCTAGAAATTATAAAATTATACATTCAATTTATACATTCGGCGCTGAGGTGAGACTTGACGGCCGTCGACACGAGTTGGTGCCCGGGAGTGGGGCATGACATGGCGCCCATGAAGTGGGGCTTCACGGGCGCCGACACAGGTTGGCTCCCGGGAGTGGGACTTGGGGGGCGCGATGACGCCTAAACCCCTCAACGACACCCAGAAGTTGGAAAAGATTATGGACTAAGTAGAATCAATTCTCACATCACAGTGTTACAAAAAAAAAAACTTGTTGACAAGGAAGATCGAACTAATTAATTAATTGTTCTTATTTTCATGTTTCACTAATACATTTTTCATCTATATAAATACTAGAGAGACGCATGTTTAATTTCAATCAAAATTCTTGTTTTCAATTTTCTCTAATACTAGAGACACATACATTTTAGACCATATATTTAGACAAAATTTTTGTATAAAAGTGACATTTCTTGTGAATAAACTCAAGCAATTGAAATTCATTAAACCTCACATCATAGTGTTACTAAAAAAGAAAAATAGACCATATATTTAGACAAAATTTTTGTATAAAAGTGACATTTCTTGTGAATAAACTCAAGCAATTGAAATTCATTAAACCTCACATCATAGTGTTACTAAAAAAGAAAAAAAAAATTGTGGCCAAGGAAGATTGAACCTTAGGCATCTAGATTATTTTGAATGTAATTTGCCACTGAGGTAAGTGGCAGCCCGCAAAATATTTTGAGGTAAAAATTTATTTAACTATATTTCTTGTCACAAAATATTCTACACAAAAATATACTCTACTGCCAAGATTTACACATTAAGTGACAAAAACTAATTTCTTGAAACAACAACATCTTCCTTGAAACATACAGGTTTCGATAAATCAATATGAATTTATTTAAACAAGTAAAGAGAAAAAAAAAACTAATTAAATCCCTCCAATATATTGAAACAGCAGCATCTTCCTAATTAAATTTTTCCTTACTGACAATGAGGCCTATCAAAATTTAAATCCTTCGTGTATAAATCCTATCGTATAAATTATATAAATTATAAATATATTTGAACCGATTTGTATGCTTAATTATAGGGCATGATTAGTATGGATAATTTATGGTAATATAAATCTCAATTATTTATAGAATTGATATGATTAGATATTTGAATTTTGAAATCAAATATTTTCCTAATCTTTCTCCTAAAATTGTGTGAGGGTAAATATGTAAAAACATAATTAAGGAAAAATTTATTATTTTAATTGATGGTCCCAAGACGGATACCTTGGTGTAGAGGGGGGGTGAATACACCAAGGTTTAAAAACTTTTCCAATTAAAACTCTTTTGAGTGAGCTGGTTGTGTTCGATCCAGCTGAAAGGCAGCTTGATCGACACAGCTGGCTGTGTGCGGAATGTGGTGGGATTTTGGAAAGTCCGTCTATTGCTTCAAATATATTGCAAAGCTTTGTTTCTCTTTTCAGTTAATCAGTTTATGCAGCTTTAAATAATGCTTATGAATAGTTAGCAGGATGCATAAATAAACATGAAAGAACAAAGCAACTTAACGTGGTTCGGAGAATCTACTCCTACGTCCACGACCAGAAACCTCTGGTAATCCACTAAGGATACCACTGACTTTTCGCGCAGTCAGCAAGCGTTGCAGCTTAGTTCCTCAAGCTGGATACAAGTTTACGCGTACTGTATCGAAACGTAACCAGACTGTTTACGGGCACAGCTGAAGCCTAACCTGTAGTTTACGGGTACTACAGAACCAACACTCGAATTTCGCGCTTCGAGCAGGCGTACCTTTACCTAACCTTTTCTGGGTTTGGGTTTGGGGGTTTTCCAACTATGAACGAGTTCTTACAATGAAGAACTTTGAGTATGATGAACTCGTTCAAACTAGGCTTAAGATGGGAAGGATTATATGCCTAGATACTAGTGGGAGAGAGCTTCAGCAGCCTGAGGATAAATAAGAACTCATAAGGATATAGACTGCTGGATCTTGAAGCTTTTCTGAGATATCTTGGTCTTTTGTTAGACTTCTTTCTCTGTTGATCTTTCTTGTGTATATTCTCTCTCTCTCCTCCTTTCTGATGATGAAGAAGACTTCTATTTATAGGGAGAGATTAGAACTAGCCGTTGGAAAGAGCCGTTCTGAATCTCTACCTAACTTCTGACAGGATTGACTTGTCTTCTTCCTTGATTTCCTCGTAAAGCAATCCTAGGTTTGACTTCTAGGTGCTGAGGTGTCGAGTTCCTGATGGTCCAGATCAGATCTGACTTTATCTCAAGTTCACTTCGACTCTGCTGTGCTGGTGACTCTGAGTTGTCTTGAACTCTGCTGGATCATTGACGCTGAGCTGAGTTGTCATACGAGCTGGGTCTTTCCTACAGCTGTGTCTGGAAGAACTTGATCATCTTGAATCTGGATAACGTTACTTATCACTCGACTTGGCTTACCCTGCTGTGTACTCAGCTGGGTCTTCTGCTGTCTTCAGTGATTCCACCTGAACTTAGAAACTCTATAAGCTCAAACAGGTGAGCTGGAAAAACGCTTGGGTTTGAGCAAACATCTACTCGGTTGGGGTCAGCTGGGTTTTGGTATCACTTCAAAACTCTATTAATTTTCCCAACAATTTCCCCCTTTTTGATGATGCCAAAACCCCAAGTTGGAAAAACAAAAAAAATTGCTTCCCCCTTAACAGGAAACGGGGTTTCAACGAATTAAACAATCACAGCAGGTAAACATATTCAGAGCCTGGACAAAGAGAGATTGTCTTCAGGTTGATTTTGATAAAATGAACTTTTCATTAATAGGAAGAATTTTTACAATTATCTAAATGCAAAAGTTCAAAAATAAAATTCCCAGTTGGCTGGGTCTTCAGCTTTGCTGCTTCCTTTGTTCATCAATCTGATGGTCAGTCTTTAGACCATATCTATTGAAGATGAACTCTTCCAGCTCCTTCCATTCAGCTTGATTCTTTGATTTTGAAATTCCTCTTTCATCAGCCCAGTGATTAATTTCTTTGATGATTTGGGCCTTGTCAGGAAGGTTCGTTCCAGCTAGAAATGGAGGCTTTAGTTGTTTGACTTTTGGAGCCTTCGGTGGATGTTGTTACTCTTGGCATAGAGAGCAATTGACCTTGCCATCATTGGATCCGTCTCATGAAGTTCGAGGAAATAGTCCCGAAAGGCTTCGGATCCATGCCTTTGAACAGATTCAAGTAGTAGAATTCTTTGATGAATTCGATTTGCATCTTTCCTGGTTTTCATTGATATCATCTCGGGTTCTTCTTGTCACTGAGGCCGTTGGATTTGTTTCTTCTTGGCTTGCTCGTAGCTCGCCTTTTCTTCTTCTCGCTTTTCTCGTTGGCTTGAGCGATTCGGCTTTTCTTCTTAATGATCTTATCCAAATTTCTTGCATTTCTTTTCTTTGCTCGTTGTGGAAGTTACACGAAGGTGATAGTCTTTGTATTCTTCAGGCTTGTGTCCACATGCTTTGGCAAGAGCAACCATTTTCTCTCTCCATGTCTCTTTGACTGCTTTGGCTGGAGCAGTTGGCTCTGTCTCTTCTTCATCCAGCTCTTTGGCAAAATCGTCGATTTCCCTCTGAATTTGCTGCACAGGTCCCCCCTTGGCTGCAGCTTCCCTGTCACTTGATTTTCCAGCTTCAATCTGATCTTCCCCCTTTTTGGCATTATCAACAAGGGAGGCAGAGAGGTTGGCAACTGTTGCGCTGAGCTTGGAGAGAATACCTTCAACATCAGCGATCTTGACTGAGTTGTCAGCTGTGACGAGATTCACTCGGGCATTGCCGTCGTCTAGCTTCCGAACTGAGCATCCAGATCTTTATATAAGTTAAAGAGTTGGCGGATGTCAGCGCTGTTGGAGAGAGTGGTATTTTTGAGAGCTTCTAGCTGGCTTGAAAGATTTGCAATGTCGTCAACCAGTGGAGCTTGAAGGTTTGAGATGATCTCAGGGACTCTCTTCTCTAGATGAATTGACTGATCAATTTGTTGAGAAACAAGAGATTGCCTGAGATCTTGACTGGTGCTTTCCTGTAGATTCAGAGCGAATCTGTGAACGTCGTCAATGGACAGTCCATTGCTATGGACTTGCGACTCTATAGCTGTGATGCGCAGAAGAGTATCAACATTTGATTTGAGTCTATCCTGAAAAAGGATTTCCTTGACTTGTTTGGCAATCTCGTCCTTCATTGCATCAGAGAGCTCAACAGGATCCGTCTGGGTTCCGGATTCGGCTTGGCTGGGTTTTACTGCCTCGATCTCGACCAGTCAGCGAGTGTCATCGGCAATTGGACTCTGTGGGGCAGCTTCCTCTGGTTCAGTTGATGCAACAGCTGGTTCTTCAATGATCATTACCTCAGCTGTTTCATCAGGTACAGCTTCCTTGGTACTCTCAGCTGAGACTTCTTTAGAATTGTCAGCTCTAGAATGTGTCTCCCATCCCGCTGCTATAAGAAGCTTGTTGGCAGATTCCCAGACTTCAGCTGGGTGCGGCTTGGGGTATTGCTGAGACACTTCTATAATTCATCTGTTGAGATCATTCTGGTGTAAGTATGCATCCTCCAGGCTTCCAAAACCAAAAGTGTGCTGGAGGCGTGCTTCATCGGTCTTCAATTTCTCAAAGGAGAAAGTTTCTATCAGCTGCTCATTCTGGTACCAAGTTGCCATCTTGGTAGCCAGATAGAACTTGAGATCTCCAACTTTGACGAGGGCAATGGGCAGGTGCGCCAGAATCGGATGCTGAGTTAGAACACTCTTGATCCCTGCAATGCGCAAGTCCTCGTACATGGCTTCCATAAAGGCTGAGCCAGTAGAGTTGAGAGAAGGAGAGGTAGAAGAATCACTCTCCTCTGATTCTGTGGAGATTTGAGGAGCAGGTTCAAAAGGGTTCACAATTGGCTGTGAAGAAGTATCAGCCAACTGCGTGGGAATTTGAGCTTTGGTGATGGTTGTTTTGGGGGTGAGCTGGGATTCGTGGAAAAGGGTTCAGCATGGGTGTCAGCTGGCTGTGAAGGAGCTTCAGCCAGTTGAGTATCTTCCTGCTCTCTTTCAGGAGATGGCTCTTTGGTTGGAGAGCTGGGTGGAGAGGAAGGCTGTTTCGGTGGAAAGCTGTGAGGAAGTGAGGGCTGGGGTGAGCTTCTTGGATTATCCAGCTCGTCCTCTGAGCTGGATGACAATCCATCATTCAATCCCATCTCGGCCAGGATGTTTGATCCGTATTGATCGAAGGCCGACACTGGCTGTGGGGAGAGAATCACCATAGCTTGACTTGGAATGACAACTGTTTTCTTTTTCTTCTCAGCTGGACCTCCAGCTGGTTTAGGGTCAGCTGTCTTCCTCTTTCTTTGTTTCTTCTCAGCTGGAACTTCTGCCTCTGTTCCTTCCAGCTGCTTCTTGCTTTTACTCACAGCAGGCTGCTTCTTCAGAAGATCATTGACTTGATTTATTCTTTGGAAAAGAATCTTCGTTTCTGGAAACGGTTCTGAATCAGCCCACTTTACAGTGTGCCCTTTCACTGCTTGCTCTATTAAGAAAGAAATTTTGGAGCAGAGATACAGTGGCTCTGAAGCTGAAAACGTCGTCCTGGTGGAGTTGAACTTTATCTTCTCTGACTCCTTGACCAGTCGGTTGAGTAGGAAATCAAACCAGTTGACGTTTGCGCCTTTGATCATGGCAATCATCGGCTTGAGTTTTGGAATGCTGATCTCTCCTTGAGATCCAGCTATCCCTAAGATGCATTTTTGTGTAATATCCAGCAGCAGCCTGTACTTTGGCTTGAGCATGAGCTTTGACATGCTTGCTCTGTACGGCTCTGGGGAGATAAGCATCTCTCTGCTGAGGAATTCATCTACTTCTTCACGGCTGTAATCATCTGGGATGAATTCTCCTTCTCTGGGAAGGTTGAACACCTTTCGTAGCATCTTATTGAGTTTGATGGTGACGGTTGTTGTATCAAACTTTCCGTCTTCGCCTTTGACGCTCATGTCAAATGAAGATGAGTAGAAGCCGTCTTCGTCAATAATGTTGAGGTAGAAAAGTGCGGCATCTCTCTTCAGCAAAAGCTTGGGCATGGAGGTTGCCCACAGCAGGAGTCCGGAGTCTGCAACTAGATCCACCATCTCTTTTAACTCTGAAATATGGAGGTTTGAGGTTGACAGAATACTCTCAAATGATAGCTTTGTCATTAGAGCTTCAAACTGGTTCATCCCTGCGGTTGATTTCTTGGGCGCCATTTCTGCAACTTGGTGAATTTGATTGTGCGAAGAAATTGCAGAGAATAGATGAAGATTTTGAATCTTTGAAGTTTGCAGAGATAAAGATGAAGGAAGAAAGAATTCGCGTATCTTTTCCATATATATCAACTGCCATATAGGGTCAACGGTTGAGATTGAATCAGTTGATATTCTGATCAACGGCTGGGAGAGATTCACTCATCACGTTTTGCTGACGTGCTCTCGGCGAGTGTATTACAACCGCGCGTGAGGCATTTCAAACGTTTGACGTTCTGCCTCGATCCTGCCGTGCTACAGTACTATGCAGACTTTATAATTAATGCGATGGGAAAGGAAACTTATCAAACAATTTAACTAAGGAATGTCTGTCCGCTTAACATATGAATTCCAAATAATTGGACTTTATATAGCATATTCCTCAGAGCAATTATTGCATGAGACGCAAACCGGTCAGCTTGGACACAGTATCCAGCTGATATCACAGCGGTCTTCTCCTTTGCTTGATTGACAGTTCTCCTCAGCTGAGTATTTGAAAATTTTGCTTGAATTTTAGTCAGCTGTGTTCCCTTTAGCTCTTTGACTAATGTCCAGCTGAGTTTGTTCCCCCTCAGCTGGATGGTTTTTCTTCACCCGGATTGAGCAGACCAAATAATTCACACATCATCTTGACTTGGATTTCAGCAGTTTGTGCTTTTGTGTGAATTTTCCCAACAATGGATTCCTTCATATGTTGAGAAGTCTCTTGGATGCTTTCTAAGTTGTCAGCTGGATTAGAGAATTATCTTGATTTTACCACTGGATCAGGTTTCTCTTCGGCTGAAGACTCCATCTGAATCTTCTTGATGAGTGCATCCTGCTGGGTATTCTACTTGAATTTGCACTCTTTTCAGCTACGTAGAGTTCCCCCTTGATTTGATAGTAGGTGGCTTTTTCTTCAGCTGCATCCTACAACAGTTCTTTTCTTTGATGAGATCTCAGTTTGTATAGCAAGTATACAGCTGTCCCAAATTCAGCTGATTCAAATGCTGCTTCTCTAATCATCTCTTGAGACCAATGTACTCAGTTGTATGACATGCTGAATCTTCAGTTTTGTATCCATCTATCTTTATTTCACAGCTGGTCCCAGTCAGCTAGCTGGGTTTCTTTATTTTCTTCATCGGTTGATTCAATAAGATGTTTCAGACATCTTAATCAGAGCAATCATCCTCATCTGAGTCGGAGAAGGAGATTTGATCATCATCCATTTCGCACGATTCGATCCTTTTATCCTCTCTCCGGGAGGATGACTCAGCTGGGTTGCTCTTTGGGTAGAGTTGCTTGTCGTGATGAACCTTCACGATATTCTTGTACTTTTCCTTGCTTTGTTCCAGCTGATTAATGCTTCGTACAAGCAGGGCAACTTCTTCGTTCAAATCTTCTTTGCTCATAAATCTGAGCTCTTTGTTGGTCCTTCCAAGCTGAGCTGATTGAGCTTCTTTTCTCGGCTTGATCCTCAGCTCTGCTTCATTCATTTGGCTGGATGAATCTCTGCTTGTGATCCCCAGATCAAATTCGTTGGCCTTCAAGATGGAGAACAATTTTTCCGTCTCCATGCTGCCAAGATCAGTTCTGCTTTGGTGAACCACTTTGTGTGTACACCATTCTGAGGAGAGAGCTGAAAGAACTTTCAAGTTCTTGTCTCGAACTGTATATTTTCCAGTTCGGATCGTCTCGATCTCGATGACGAGGTTGGAGAATCTGAGCTCCATTTGATCGATGGACTCATAGGGGAGTTTGCTTGAAATTGTCGAATTTCTGGCATGCAACTGAGAATTTGTTCTCTTGAATTTCCTCTGAGCCTTCACACAGCTTGGCTAGAGTGTCCCACATCCCCTTAGTTGTCTCGCAGTTGATGATCTTGCTGAGATAAGCATTCGTCACCGTTGAGGAGATGACGTTGCGAGCGTAGCTGTCCAAACCAGCTTGTCTTCTTTCTTCTGGAGAGTACTCCCGTTGGGGCTTCACAACTTGCCGGAGTACTGGTTCAGCTCCAGGTAAGGTATCTGCTTGTCTTTCTGATTTCATGATGATGATGGGTCCGTCAGTGATAACATCCCACATCATGTCGTGATGCGCACTCAGAAAGCTTTTGAGTCGGAACTTCCAGATCTGATAATCATCGACAGAGAATGTCGGAAGATTCCTGTACAGGGAAGATTCCATGACAGTATGCAATATAATGATTTAAAAAAATGAAACTTTGAAGGATCTGTTCAGGTGACCACTATCAGCAAAGAGGCTGACTTGACACAGAAAAAGTGATCTTTTGAACCACTGCTCTGATACCAATTGATGGTCCCAAGACGGATACCTTGGTGTAGAGGGGGGGTGAATACACCAAGGTTTAAAAACTTTTCCAATTAAAACTCTTTTGAGTGAGTTGGCTGTGTTCGATCCAGCTGAAAGGCAGCTTGATCGACACAGCTGGCTGTGTGCGGAATGTGGTGGGATTTTGGAAAGTCCGTCTATTACTTCAAATATATTGCAAAGCTTTGTTTCTCTTTTCAGTTAATCAGTTTATGCAGCTTTAAATAATGCTTATGAATAGTTAGCAGGATGCATAAATAAACATGAAAGAACAAAGCAACTTAACGTGGTTCGGAGAATCTACTCCTACGTCCACGACCAGAAACCTCTGGTAATCCACTAAGGATACCACTGACTTTTCGCGCAGTCAGCAAGCGTTGCAGCTTAGTTCCTCAAGCTGGATACAAGTTTACGCGTACTGTATCGAAACGTAACCATACTGTTTACGGGCACAGCTGAAGCCTAACCTGTAGTTTACGGGTACTACAGAACCAACACTCGAATTTCGCGCTTCGAGCAGGCGTACCTTTACCTAACCTTTTCTGGGTTTGGGTTTGGGGGTTTTCCAACTATGAACGAGTTCTTACAATGAAGAACTTTGAGTATGATGAACTCGTTCAAACTAGGCTTAAGATGGGAAGGATTATATGCCTAGATACTAGTGGGAGAGAGCTTCAGCAGCCTGAGGATAAATAAGAACTCATAAGGATATAGACTGCTGGATCTTGAAGCTTTTCTGAGATATCTTGGTCTTTTGTTAGACTTCTTTCTCTGTTGATCTTTCTTGTGTATATTCTCTCTCTCTCCTCCTTTCTGATGATGAAGAAGACTTCTATTTATAGGGAGAGATTAGAACTAGCCGTTGGAAAGAGCCGTTCTGAATCTCTACCTAACTTCTGACAGGATTGACTTGTCTTCTTCCTTGATTTCCTCGTAAAGCAATCCTAGGTTTGACTTCTAGGTGCTGAGGTGTCGAGTTCCTGATGGTCCAGATCAGATCTGACTTTATCTCAAGTTCACTTCGACTCTGCTGTGCTGGTGACTCTGAGCTGTCTTGAACTCTGCTGGATCATTGACGCTGAGCTGAGTTGTCATACGAGCTGGGTCTTTCCTACAGCTGTGTCTGGAAGAACTTGATCATCTTGAATCTGGATAACGTTACTTATCACTCGACTTGGCTTACCCTGCTGTGTACTCAGCTGGGTCTTCTGCTGTCTTCAGCGATTCCACCTGAACTTAGAAACTCTATAAGCTCAAACAGGTGAGCTGGAAAAACGCTTGGGTTTGAGCAAACATCTACTCGGTTGGGGTCAGCTGGGTTTTGGTATCACTTCAAAACTCTATTAATTTTCCCAACATTAATTAAAATTAAAAATGGCCCAATTTTACTAAATTAGCCCCATTATGGCTTATTATCACGACTCATAGGAAAATTTGGTACCCGACACATGGAAGTGCCAAAACCCATGCTCGTTGCCTTCTTTAACCACAATCATTTAATTTTACTCATATATATACACAACCCATATTCCAAATTTCAAAACACTCCCACACCTTTTAACATTTCATTGTCATTAACATTTGTGGTCCTGCCTGTAACTAGCGACGCATTGTTTTTTTTTTAAAGGACTAGCGACGCATTGTTAGCTAGCTCTTCCAATTATTTACACTAGTGACACCAAATATCCAAGGGAAAAACTTGGGTGTAGCCGGTTGCACCGTACATCAGGTCTGACCCAATACGCGACCCGACCCGTTTGATCCGCCCGGTCAACGTTGACCGGTCAATGGTCAACATTTACCACGTTGACTTTTTATTTTTTATTTTTTAATTTTTTTTTAAAATTTTTTTTCAAGAGTCGAGCGAGGGAAGCCGAAGGCCTCGGAGCGAGCTAAAAAACATTAATGTTACCGCAATCATTATCTATAAATTAAAATCGGAGCTGAAGGCAAGGAGGAAAAAAAAGAAGTCAACGGTCAGACGTTGACCGTTGACCGGTCAACGCTGACCGGATCGGGTGGGCCGGGTCGGGTCAGCCGGTTGTACCCAAGTGCAGCTCAATATCCAAATCATATGAACTTCTTAATAAGGGTACGTGCGCGCGCACGCACACACACATACATATATATATATATATATATATATATATATATATGTGTGTGTGTGTGAGGATTTGTTCATATAGAAACTATTCCTAGAGTGTGGGAACTAGGAACCAATCTGAACCATTGATCTTTGTATGATCTATGGTTGTCATTATTCGAAGCATGAATATATATAGATTAAGCATGATTTTATATAAGCGTTATTGTTTATGCAAAAAAGCATGAATCTTATTAAGCATGACTATATATTGATTTAAGAATGAATATATATAGATTTAAGCATGTTCTCAAGTTCTCACGGGAGGAATAATTTCTATAGGGATGGGTTACTATAGAAATTATTCTTCCCGTGAGAACTTGAGAATATGCTTAAATCTATATATATTCATGCTTAAATCAATATATAGTCGTGCTTAATATATATATATATATATATATATATATATATATAGGTTGGATCAAATAGAACCATACTCTATGTAGAATCTAGAAACCAATATGGACCTTAGATGTAATTTAATTAATGGACGAGATTTCATCCATACCTTTTTGCTGAATTACTGTACACGTGTAAGGGAGGGTCTTATTTGTCTTTTGTTTTAATTTTGTAACTGCTAAATCCTAAATTAATGCATCCATTATCATTATAGATTGGTTAATCACGCCTGTTACGTTTAGAGGATATACTAGGTGAATATTTATTTTTTTAGAAAAGCTTCACATACATATCAGTTTATTCTGCAACATTCAGAAAAGTGTTAATCTGATAAGGTCGACAAACGACGAACGAATAATGGAGGGAATATATCAGGTTTTCAACGGAGTTTACGTCGATGAATTCACCGGGTTCTTCACCTTCATCTTCTTTTCTCCATTTATCTTCATCTTTGCAGAAAACATTATGCTATGATTTTCGTTGGTTATGCTGCGAATTTTTTTTTCTAGCTATGTAGGGGAATATTACAAATATTTTAGAATGCATCGATTAATTTGTTTCTTATTAAAATTTGTTGTTATTGCTTTCGACGACAATAATTAGATTTTAGCTACAAGAATCCTCACACATAGTTTTACTAGCAAATCAGATAATTGATAGATTATAATATATTCATATGTCACCAAAAGTAGTTTCTAGTTTCTACGTAGGGGATGGTGATGGTCCCTGAGCTAGGTATTTGGTGTAGAAGGGGGGTGAATACACCAAATAGATTTCTAGAAACTTTTTCAAGTTAAATCACAGAGTTGGTGAGCTCAGTTATTGATCCAGCTGGGAAGGGTCAGCTCGGTAAATAACTCAGCTGTCGGTGCAGAAAGTGGTGGTTTGAAAACTTAACTCGGTTACTTAGAAAAACTCAGCTTGAAAAGATTAACTTTATGTTTTCAGCTTAGTCAAGTTGTGCAACTTTCTGAGAGACACAGCTGTCTTTGGAGAGCAGCTGCGTATGCAGTTTTGATCAAATATGCAATGATATGAAAGAGTTAGTACAAAACTGAATATAAAGAGAAAGTAAAGTGCACGCGAGATTTTACGTGGTTCGGAGTAACACCTCCTACGTCCACGACCAGGTTCACTGGTAATCCACTACCACTTGGTTTCCAAGTACCAAGCATCTTCACAACTCTAACCCGAGCTGTGTTCCAACAGTTTGCGGGCACTGTCAAGCCTAACCTTTCAGTTTACGGGTACTGAAAAAACCTTACACACTTGAATTTCCCGCTTCAAGCAAGCGTAACCTTGACCTAACCTTTCTGGGTAAGAGGGGTTTGGTTTGGGGTTCTAACTGTGAACGAGTTCTTACAATTAAGAACTTTAGAGTATGATGAACTCGTTCGAAATCTAGGCTTAAGATATACAAAGATTTTGGCCTAGGGATCAGACGAAAAACTAAGCAGTTTCTGAACTAGAAACACTTTAAGATAAAGTGTTCTTTGAACTATGTAGAACTGCTTGAGAGCTTTTGAAAGATTGATGATTTCAGAGAATGAAAGCTTGTATAGAGTTTTTCGTGTTTGATCCTGAGGTTGAAGACGGGTTTATATAGGTAGAGATTCAAGACTTGCCATTGGAGGAGCCGTTTGAATCTTACTTACTCTTCTTAAATTCAAGATCTGCCGTTGGGCGAATCTGCACCTGTCTTCATTTGTGTCACATCCTAGATCCTGAAGTCTATGATGCTGATTTGGCAATCCCTCATTGGTCGAGGCATGTTGACTTTCTCTGACGCCGGGATCTTCTGCCTTTGGAGCTTGCTTTTGAATTCAGAGCTAGACTGACTTGAAGTGAAGTCTTCAGAGTTAGTTCCCTTTGTTCTATACAGCTGGACCGGCTGTGTTTTGAACTCAGCTCGAATTCTCTTCAGCTTGATCATGCTCTGCTGGAGGATTCAGCTGAAGGTTGACGCCTGCTGTCTTTCGCTAGCTGACTCCTGCTGTAGACACAGCTGGGTCAACTGCTGTCTTCCGCTAGCTGACTTCTGCTGTAGACACAGCTGGGTCGACTGCTGTCTTCCGCTTCCTTAACCTGTAAACCTAGAAAATCTAAAGCTCAAACAGGCGAGCTGGAAAACACTATTTAGGTTGACGCGATCATCTATTCGGTTGGAGAATCAGTTGGGTTTTGGTATCAAATCGAAACCTTATAATTTTTCCAACAATTTCCCCGTTTTTGATGATGCCAAAACCTAACTGAGACAATTTATGACGCAGAAAAACTTGTGTTTTATTAATGTAAGAATATACATTATAACACAGGAAAAAGAAAGAAGGAAAAAAAATCTTCAAATCTTTAGTCTTCAATCCTTCAGTCTTCAATCCCAGTTGGCTGGGTCTTCTCTTCTGCATCTGTTGCTTCTTTCTTTTGACTCGTCTCTTCTTCAGCTAATTCTGATTCAGCTGGTTCCTCTAGCTCAACTGTTTGCCTCTTCTTTGACTTGTCTTTTCTCCCTTACTTCCCCCTTTTTGGCATGATCAAACAGGGTGGGAGAGATACACCATCGGCTGTTGCGATGTTTTAGTTTGGCGAAACTGTGGTTTTCAGCTCTGAGCAGCAAGGTTTGGAGTCTAGGTGGCTCAGTTGTTGTATTAGCTGACTCTTCTTCAGTAGCATTAGCCTCGTACCGTGATTGCGGACACGGCGTCCTATTCGATTCAGCTGGGGCGGTCCAGCTGAGTGCTTGGAGGGATGAGTTGGCACGGGAGATAGCCTCTTCAGAGTCGGGCACAACTTCATTCCTTGCAAATTTTGCTTCTTCAGACTTCTTAGATTGAATGAGATAGTCTGATTCAGCACTTGAGGGACTTGGGTTCAGCTCATATCATCATCATCCAGCTGCAGGTGATCATTGGCTGGGTGATGTTTCTCATTTGAGCTTGGTGCAGGGGCTTGAGCATCTTTCATTGGAAGATCTCGAAGCTGGTGTCCCTGTGGAGCTGAAGGAAACTGAGGAGAATGCGGTTGAAGTATTCCATCTGTCTTAGGGTTTAAGTTTGGTTGATCAGCTGCAATACTCCGTTGCAGTGTTGATGACGATGATGTTCACGCAGGCGCATGAACTTCTCCTCCATCGTAAGAAACGACCGCTTGTGGGCCTTCTGCTCATCGGAGAGTAATTACGAATTCTCTCATAATGTCAGCTGGCTTCTCGGCTGACTGACTGAGCACCTTTGACTTGAGTCTTCTGTTTGAAGACGGTGCTTCAACATGTTTTGTCTCCTCAAGTTGCCTCCAATTCCCAGCTAGGACGGAGATAGATGCATGCTGCTTTGTCTCCTGCATCTTTTTCTGTGCCTCCTGTGGTGGAGCAAGAGCTTTGACATGACTGCTCTTGAAGACTCCGGCTTTATCAACATCTGGTCCAGGTCTGTTGACGTTGATTTTTGCATCCCAGGGAGTTGTATGTCCCGTTCTCTCTTTTATGTTGAGAGAAACAGTGGGGGCCGAGGTCTTTTTCCTTTGACATTCCCAGGAAGTTTTCTGCACCTTCCTGGTGAATGACGTTCTTGAGCTTTGCAGTCTCTCACTGTATTGGACTGGATCTGTCGATGGGCTTTACCTTCTTCTGGACTTCCGTCTTCTTTGAGGTTCCTGAGAGTTAAGCAACTCTTATCTTTAAGCTTTGACAGATTCTTCAAGTTTGATCGGCTTCGGAAGATATCTTTCTGGATTCCATGTACTTCTTCTGCAACTTTTGTTAGTAGAAACAAATAATACCAATTGATGGAAATAAGAAAGAATGTCGAAAAACTTTTTAGGGTTGATGCAATGCTTTACGTATATCTTCTAGCATATTTAAAGAGCTTTCTTGATGAATGGACGATCAAGATTTATCTATTGATAAGAAGATTTAAGACTAGGAGTGATTCTCGCGTCATGTCAATTTCTTGATTAGAAGATGCGAGTTAATGCGCGAGAGAGGACGGTTGAGGCATTTTGACTTTTGCCTCGAAAACTCCCATGATTCAATTCTTTGCAGACTTTTAATTAAATTTGATTAGATATGACAAGATATGAGTTGACTGAAAACAGATTGAGTATGTGTAGTTAATGTTGTTGCAAACCTCTCAGCTGATCATTGTAGTCAGCTGATACCTCGGTTGAGTGGGTGTGCTGGGTGATCGTGGTTCCAGCTGGTTCCCCCTCAGCTGAATAATCCTTCAATTTCAAGCATCCGGTTTAGCCGGATTCTTTCTCACTGATATCGTTGACGTTGATTCGAATTACCGTCTACTTGCATTCACTGGTCCGTCTTCCATTCAATTCAGGTGAAGCATCGTCTAGGTTGAGTAGTCCAAGTAATCCGCACAAAGATTTTGAATCTTGCTTCTATCGGGTTTTGTGAGAATATCAGCTCGCTGTATGTCTGTGTGAATTTTCTCAACAATCACATCCCTATTTTCTACGTGATCTCTGATGAAATGATGTCGTACGTCTACATGCTTGCATCTTGTGTGAAGTACTGGATTCTCTGAAATGGCAATCGCACTTGAGCTATCACAGAAAATTGGAACCTGTCCAGTTTTCACTTCATAGTCATCCAGCTGATGTTTCAGCCAGAGAATTTGTGAGCAGTAGCTTTCAGCGGCCATATATTCTGCTTCTGTCGTGGAAGTTGCGACGCACGTTTGCTTCTTTGAAAACCATGAAATCAACTTACTTCCTAAAAACTGACAAGTTCCTGAAGTTGATTTTCTGTCCAACCGATCTCCAGCGAAGTCTAAGTCTGAGTATCCAGTCAGCTGTAGATTGTCTTCAGCTGGGTACCACAGCCCAACATTCTGAGTTCCTTTGAGATATTTGAGAATGTTCTTGGCTGCTTGCATGTGTGCTTCCTTTGGATCAACTTAAAATCTGGCACACACTCCGACTGCGAAAGAGATGTTTGGACGACTTGCTGTTAGATACGACGCAGGATCCTATTATCCCTCTGTATTTGCTGGAATCAACTGACTTCCCTTCAGTTCCTGGTTCAATCTTCCAGTTGGTGTTCATTGGAATCTTTACAGTTCTGTTGGATTGAACTCCATACTTGGCGATCAAGTCTTTCATGTATTTGGATTGATTTATGAAAATCCCTTCTGATGATTGCTTGACTTGAAGTCCTAGGAAGAAACTCATTTCTCCCATCATGGACATTTGGAACTTCTCTGACATCATCTCTCCAAATCTTTGGCATAAGAAGCTTGATCTTGATCCAAAGATGATGTCGTCTACATAGATTTGAACAACCAGGATATCTTCTCCTGACTTGATGGTGAAGAGAGTTCTGTCTACTGATCCCTTCTTGAATCCTTTGGATACAAGAAAATTTGACAGAGTGTCATACCAAGCTCGAGGTGCTTGCTTCAATCCATAAAGAGCCTTCTTTAGCTTGTCGACTTTATTTTCTTCTACTTCAAATCCTGGAGGTTGTTCAACGTAGACATCTTCTTTGATTTCTCCATTTAAGAATGCACACTTCACATCCATTTGATAGACCTTGAATTTGTGATGTGCTGCATAGGCGAGAAAGAGGCTGATTGCTTCCAATCGTGCTACTGGAGCAAATGATTCTTCGAAGTCAATTCCTTCCTGCTGAGTGTAGCCCTTGGCAACCAGTCAAGCTTTGTTTCTGATGACGACTCCCAGGGTATCCAATTTGTTCTTGAATATCCATTTGAGTCCTATGACTTTGACTTCTTGAGGTCTGTCGACCAATTCCCAGATACAATTTCTGAGGAATTCGTTCAGCTCTTCTTGCATGGCGTTAGTCCAAGGCACGCTCTTCAAAGCTTCGAGAATTGATTGAGGCTCTGGCACTTGAGCTACGTAACACGCCATTAGAGCTGTGTCTTCATCATAGACTGTCAGTTCTAGCTCCACTGAGAGTTGAGCTGTGTCAGCTGCTTCTTGATGATCCGATGAGGCTTGAGCAGCTGAGCTTCTGGTTTTGACTTGGTCAGATGGTTCTCCAATGATTGCTGATGATGGATGATCTTCAATCCATCTTCTCCTCTTACGAATTTCTTCTTCCAATTGATTGATGCTTGACGTGGCTAAATTTCGTTTGTCTTGGAGTTGCTCAGGAGTTAAGTCTTGAGAGATTGGTTCTCTTTGATTTAGATTTTGAGGAGACTTCTGTAGATGCTCAGCTGGAGATGGAGCTGGGGATTCAGCTATGTCTGGATTTCCAGCTGATGATGTTCCCCCTTGATTTGGCGTTGAAGGTTCTTCTCGATTTCCAGCTGGTGGAGCTTCCTGGTTGATTTGAAGTTCCTCCTCTGGCTCATCGTCCCAAATTAATGGTTCGACCAGATTTCTGATTCTATTTTCTTGAGTTCTTGTCTGAATCGGTCTTGAAGATTCTCCTTCATTTCTTCGTTTGATAGAATCTCTATATTCGAATGAGGATTCGTCAAAGGTAACATGTGGAGTTACTTCGACTATTTGAGTTCTTCTGTTGAAGACTCTGTATGCTTTACTCACAGCGGAGTAACCAAGGAATACTCCTCGGTCTGTCTTTACGTCGAACGTCTTGAGCTGTGTCTTCCCATTATTAAGGATGTGACATTTGGATCCGAATACCTTGAAATATCCTATGTATGGTATTTTGTTGTTCCATAGCTCATACGGTGTCTTTCCTTGCCTTGATGTGAGTAGGGAGCGATTCTGAGTGAAGCAAGCTGTGTTGATTGCTTCAGCCCAGAACTTCTTTGGAATGGCAGAGCTAGCTAGCATTGAGGTAGCTGCTTCCTTGATAGTTCTGTTTCTTCTTTCTGCTACACCATTCTGCTAAGGTGTGCGTGCTGCAGATGTTTGGTGTTGAACTCCGTTCTTCTCGCAGTAATCATAAATAGTTTCATTCAGAAACTCCGTTCCACGATCTGATCTTATTGACATTATCTTGCACTCCTTCTGTGTTGATAATCTTTCCAGCAGGATAGGCAGCTTAGTCCTGGTTTCGCTCTTCTGGTACAAGAATGACACCCATGTGAATCTTGAGAAATCATCCACTACGACCAGAGTATATTTTCTGCCATTGAAGCTTGCTGGAGTAACTGGACCAAAACGATCCATGTGAAGGAGTTGAAGTACTCGATCAGTTGACTGAACTGGCTTGAGAGAGAATGAAATTCTTGTCTGCTTTCCTTGTTGACACGCGCTGCACATATGACTTTTGTCATATACTTGATCTGGAATTCCATTAGCGAGCTGGTTCCTAGCCAGTTTGTTGATTGTCTTGAAGTTGAGATGATTCAGCCGTTCGTGCCACGCCAGTGACTTCATTCTTCGCTTTTCGATACAAGACAAGTCTCCGGAGGCTTGTTCCGATCAAGAAAATACATATTTCCTTCTCTTTTCCCTCTTAGGAGTATCTGCTTGGTTTCCCTGTGCTTCACTGTGCATCCCTGTGCATCAAACTTGACAGAAAAACCGTTGTCGCAGAATTGGCTAATGGAAAACAAGTTGTGTTGCAATCCTTGTACATAAGAAACATTTGGGATTATAACATTTATAGTTTTAAATGTACCATAACCTTTGGTTAGGCCTTTGGAGTTGTCACCAAATGTTACTTGTGGACCTGTACGCTCGATATACTCCTGGAGTAGATGCTTTAGGTGCGTCATGTACTTGGAACATCCATTGTCCAAGTACCATAGTGTTCTCATCGACTCCTCAGAGATGCGTCGATTCCTTGCAACCTATATAAAAAATTAAAATTCAGGTACCCAGTTTTAATTGGGTCCTTGTGGGTTAGACAGAGATCCTTTGACGACCCAGATCTGCTTGATGACTCGAATTGGGTCATTTGATCTGATAATTCTCCCAGCTGAGTCGATATAAACATTCTTTGTGTTCTTCGGTTGTTGCTGGCGGGGTCTTGATCTCAGTGTCTTCTCATTTTAATGTCTTAATTTCTTTTGGTTTCCAGCTGTGTGCCTAGCTGAGACGTTCCTTTGTCTCTGCTGTCTTATGTGATGCTGTGGCTGGAAATGATTATCCAGCTGGTACTCATATGAGTGATATCCAGCTGGGTATCTCTGATATCTCGGTTGATATCGTTCAACGTGTTGTTGCTGTTGCTGGTATCTGTAAAATCCCGCATGTTGTCTTCGTTGAGGTTGAGTACGTTGCTGTCTGAGTTGGGCTTGAGGTTGTCGCACAGCTGACCTTCTTGATGCCTGCTGTGTCCTCGACGGAGCTTGAGGATGTTTCACAGCTGGTCTTCCTGATACCTGCTGTGTCCTCAACTGTTGATGCTGAGTTGCTGGGATTGGAGGTTCGTTTGCACGTACAAACATTACCTTTGTTCCACTTGTGGAGGCAATGTTTGAGGCATCCTTTGATTCGTTGTATCCCAGTCCCACTTTGAGTGCTGCTGGACATTGAGCACTAATGATCTCGTCCATTGTTGACGTGGCTTTGATGAGAGCTACTATCTTCTTAGATAGTACCTCTTCGGTGCTTTTCAGCTCAATGATATCAGCTGACTTCTTTTCCGATTCAGCTGTGACCTTTTTCACATCTTCCATCAGCTGTTTCTTCTCATAGTAGAATTCCTTCATCAGCTGATCTTGTTTCACTATTTTGTCTTTTAGTGAAACAACTTCCTGTTGGAGCTGTGTTGTATCAGCTGCGTCTGATACCTTTGTCTTTTCCAGTTCCGCCTTCAGCTCGGCATTCTCACACATAATGGCGTCAAGGATCTCTTGAAGCTCCTTGGAATCGTTCATTACTTTCTCTACTAGACTCCAATCAGGTAGTCCAGATTCTGAGACCTGTGTAGAGTGTTCGTGTGATGGTGAGAGGTTAGATAGATTTTGAGTTCGAGACATTACCTCATCTTCATCGATGCCGTCTGTTTGTCCCATGAAGCATGTATCCCAATCAGGTTCATCATGGGCTATCAGGGCTTCTTCTTCCGAGTCTGAAAATGGCATGTCATCCATTTTGTTGCACTCTGATTCTTCATCGGTGATATAAGCTCTCCTTCTGTCAGCTGCCTTAGCTTTCAGTTGGTCTTTGTCTTTCTTGGACAGCTTTGGACAATCTAGCCGGTAGTGTCCTGGTTCCTTGCAGTTGAAGCAACCTTCTTCTGTTCGTTTGTCGACCGACTTCTCATCACCGTCGCGTACTTGTCTCTGTAAGTTCTTGCGAACTTCTTGTATTTGCCCTTGCTGGTGTTGAGTTTGTTGTAGTTTTTGACCAACATGGCTATTTCTTCAAGTAGCTCTTCCTTTCTCATGTCCGTCTTATCCTTCTTCGATGACTCAGCTGACTGCATGTATGCGGATTTGTCAGAGTTGGC
The DNA here is from genome assembly GCA_031470985.1 of Agastache rugosa. Taxonomy (NCBI): domain Eukaryota; kingdom Viridiplantae; phylum Streptophyta; class Magnoliopsida; order Lamiales; family Lamiaceae; genus Agastache; species Agastache rugosa. The sequence goes on along the minus strand of CM062602.1, from coordinate 35,815,900 downwards.
TCTGAACGCAATCTCCTTTGTTGCAGGTGTCAGCTCTCCATCATTCTGATTGTTTGAAGATTCTTTCATTGTAATCTTCAAGTTGTACTCGTTGGCTTTGAGCAGGGAGTATAATCTTTCAGTTGAAAGATTACCTAAGTCACTTCGACTTTGGTGTACCACCTTATAGGTGTTCCACTCAGCTGTGAGCGCTGAAAGAACTTTTAGATTCTTTTCTTGCTGGGTGTATTTCCCAGTTCTGATGGTTTCTATTTCCACCACAATATTGGAGAATCTGAGTTCCATCCCTTCGATGGACTCGTTGACCAGCTGCTTAAAGTTATCAAACTTCTGGCATGCAATTGTGAATTTATTCTCCTTTATCTCCTCCGACCCTTCGCATAGCTTTGCTAGGATTTCCCACATCTCCTTTGCGGTTTCGTAGTTGATGATTTTGCTGAGATAGACATTGGAGACCGTTGAAGATATGGTGTTCCTCGCGAAGCTGTCTAGTCCAGTCTGCTTCCTTTCTTCTGAGGTGTGCTCACTCTTGGGCTTGAGAATGAGCTGATATCTTGGTTGTTCTCCATCTTGAGTTGGGACAAGCTCGTTTCCTGATTTGTAGATGATGATGGGTCCGTCTGTGATGACGTCCCACATCATATCGTGATGCGCACAGAGAAAGCTCTTCAGTCTGAACTTCTATATTGCATAATCGTCTACCGAGAAGGTGGGAAGATTCCTGTTAAGATAAGAATCCATAGAAATATGCAGTATGTACTAATATGAGTTTTTCACAAAGAGGATCTGTTCAGATGACCACTGACAGATTGTCAAGAGAGATCTCTTGATACAGAAACGGTGGTCTGTTGAACCACTGCTCTGATACCAATTGATGGTCCCTGAGCTAGGTATTTGGTGTAGAAGGGGGGGTGAATACACCAAATAAATTTCTAGAAACTTTTTCAAGTTAAATCACAGAGTTGGTGAGCTCAGTTATTGATCCAGCTGGGGAGGGTCAGCTCGGTAAATAACTCAGCTGGCGGTGCAGAAAGTGATGGTTTGAAAACTTAGCTCGGTTACTTAGAAAAACTCAGCTTGAAAAGATTAACTTTATGTTTTCAGCTTAGTCAAGTTGTGCAACTTTCTGAGAGACACAGCTGTCTTTGGAGAGCAGCTGCGTATGCAGTTTTGATCAAATATGCAATGATATGAAAGAGTTAGTACAAAACTGAATATAAAGAGAAAGTAAAGTGCACGCGAGATTTTACGTGGTTCGGAGTAACACCTCCTACGTCCACGACCAGGTTCACTGGTAATCCACTACCACTTGGTTTCCAAGTACCAAGCAACTTCACAACTCTAACCCGAGCTGTGTTCCAACAAGCCATGGGCAATCGTCAAGCCTAATCTTTCAGTTTACGGGTACTGAAAAAACCTTACACACTTGAATTTCCCGCTTCAAGCAAGCGTAACCTTGACCTAACCTTTCTGGGTAAGAGGGGTTTGGTTTGGGGTTCCAACTGTGAACGAGTTCTTACAATCAAGAACTTTAGAGTATGATGAACTCGTTCGAAATCTAGGCTTAAGATATACAAAGATTTTGGCCTAGGGATCAGACGAAAAACTAAGCAGTTTCTGAACTAGAAACACTTTAAGATAAAGTGTTCTTTGAACTATGTAGAACTGCTTGAGAGCTTTTGAAAGATTGATGATTTCAGAGAATGAAAGCTTGTATAGAGTTTTTCGTGTTTGATCCTGAGGTTGAAGACGGGTTTATATAGGTAGAGATTCAAGACTTGCCGTTGGAGGAGCCGTTTGAATCTTACCTACTCTTCTTAAATTCAAGATCTGCCGTTGGGCGAATCTGCACCTGTCTTCATTTGTGTCACATCCTAGATCCTGAAGTCTAGGATGCTGATTTGGCAATCCCTCATTGGTCGAGGCATGTTGACTTCCTCTGACGCCGGGATCTTCTGCCTTTGGAGCTGGCTTTTGAATTCAGAGCTAGACTGACTTGAAGTGAAGTCTTCAGAGTTAGTTCCCTTTGTTCTGTACAGCTGGACCGGCTGTGTTTTGAACTCAGCTCGAATTCTCTTCAGCTTGATCATGCTCTGCTGGAGGATTCAGCTGAAGGTTGACGCCTGCTGTCTTTCGCTAGCTGACTCCTGCTGTAGACACAGCTGGGTCGACTGCTGTCTTCCGCTTCCTTAACCTAGAAAATCTAAAGCTCAAACAGGCGAGCTGGAAAACACTATTTAGGTTGACGCGATCATCTATTCGGTTGGAGAATCAGTTGGGTTTTGGTATCATATCGAAACTTTATAATTTTCCCAAGAGAGGGTTTTCACCAAACCCCATCACTATATATATCGGTGTCTCTTTCTTGACTTTTTTTTCTTCCTTTTTCTCGTTCTTAAATTTGAGTCTTCGAAATTTAATTTGGTTACTTAAACATTTTTGTAATTTTTTAAGATATAGTATGATTTTAGAGAAAAACAAAAAGTTAAATGATTAAAGTTTTAGAATGTAGAGGTAATTGTATTGATGAGCACTAACAACATGATTTTCAGCTCAATGTCAAATAAATGGATTCGATGTAGTATCTTTTATTTGTACACACGCTCATATTACATGCATGCATGTTTTATCTACATATTGATGTTGTACTAACTGTATAATCTCAAAATCATTAAAAATACTCAACACATGATGAGCAACACTGGTGAACGGTACACCGCACCGTATAATATATCCTTTTTTATTTTATTATATGTTTTCATTAATTAATATTTAATTAAATATAATTGGAAGTTAATTAATTTTAATTAAAACTTAATAAATCCTAATTAGATATTAATAAACCTTAATTGAATATAATAAATTCGAATTGAAGATTAATAAATATTTATAATTGAGGTTTAAGAAACCTTAATTAGGAATTAATAAACCTTAATTAGAGATTAATAAATTCCTATTGCAATCAATGAACTCTAATTACTCCGTAATTATCTTAACTACCCCATAATCTCCCGAATTATTCCTAATTATAACCAATCCTACGGTATAGTTGATTACACCTAAGATTTTGCCAAACGTCAAAACTAAAGTGACTAGTTAAACTCTGAAGTATACTAGTAGTATCAATATTTCAAAATATGTACTCCCTCCGTTCCACAATAAGTGTCTTCATTTTCATATTAGGTTGTTATACAATAAGGGCTCGTTTGGTAGGTATGTTAGGATAAAGCAAGATAGATAAGGTCAAGATAAATATAGTGAATAAGGGGTGATTGTTAGTGTATCTTTTGTGTTTGGTAGATAAGATAGCGTCAAGATAAATATAGTGAATAACATGTTGGTTGTTTGGTACCCTAGTTTAAATTCAAGATTAAGTGGGAAATGACAATTCTACCCCCAACTATAATTAATTACTATTATTTATAATATCATCTCTCTTTCTCACACTATTTCTCTCTCTCTCCCCACCCAACCCTCTACCGCCTCTCTTTTTCTCTCTCTCACTTTATCTCTCTCTCTGTTTCTCACTTTTATTTCTCACTCTCTCTCCACCATAACAGCACCACCACCACCACATCCATCCTTCCCCCACAGTCGACACCACCATCCCTTCCCCCACCACCTCCATCCCTTCCGCCACCATCTCTTCCACCACACACATCGCCACCATCCCTTCCGCCACCATCCCTTCACCACATCCGACCACACCACCACAACCACCACTGCAACCCACAACCATCTCTCTCTCCCTCAAGAACCTCGACTTCCTCTACTTCTCCTCCATCATGCTTCTCCTTCCTTCTCCTCCGGCTTCGGCGAAAATGACGGGAATTACTGACAGCGGATCCCTTCTTCCGCCGCATTCTTCTTCCGCCGCCACCCCCTTCTTTCTCACTCTTTTTCTCTCTCTCTCTCTACCACAGCCGCCGCCTCCTCCTTCCGCCACCGCCTCCTTCTTCCGCCGCCGCCGCCTCCTCCTTCCGCCACCTTCTTCCGCCGCCGCCGCCTCCTTCTTCGGAGATAGAAAATGAAGTTTGGAGGGATAATATTGACATTTTGTATCTAATCTTGGTTACTGTATAGGCATAGCATACATATCCCACCAAATTGGTGGGATACCATTTCTAAAGAGTAACAGTAAATTAGTGACGGGCCGGGATTAATAACGGGCTTCATAGATTGTGCAACAAGGCTACCAAACACAAGTTTAAATGAGATATGTAAGTTATCTAAGCCTTATCTAGGCTACCAAACGGCTCCTAAGTGTTTTATAACTAATAACACTTTTTCTCACAAAAAGGTGTGAATTTCACCACTTTATATTTTTTTAACCCTTTTTTAATATGTGTGCCAAAAAGAAACTAGATATTACTTATTATAGAACGGAAGTACATTTTATTTGAGAAAAGGAAACCCAAAACTGAAAGACAATATATGCTCGATAATTTTTTTTAATCATTTTAATCTAGTTTCGCCACCACTATGTATCATAAAAAACGGTTGATGCATCAAATGACTCAAAAATCATAAAATTAAATAAGTCAGTGCAAAAAAAGAAAACGTAAATTTTTTTCATTAGAAAAGATATAAAGATGAATAGGATATTCTTGACCTACCTACCAAAAGGTGAAATTCCAAAATAGGAAAAGGGACAGGAAATTGCGGAAAAGGACAAAAGATTTAAGTGTTGGAGGCAAGCAAGTTAGGTGAAATTGGCGGAGGAGCAAGGGTAAAGAGGGAAACACAAATTATTTAAACTGACAACAAAAGGCACCATTATATTGCAGACGGCAACAGCCCGCAGGAACTACTACGTCATTTAACAGCAATGAGTCCGGACTTCAAACTGTTTTAGAGAAAAAAAAAATTTGTTTCAAACTAATGTAATTATCGTGAGGTATCTTAATGTTGTTTCCAGCGCAAATCTGCAAAAACATGATGCATGCTGTCAGTTTTCTTATTTTCTTGGATGTTTTTTTCAATTTAATTTTTTCATATATTGTAACTAAAAACTGGTGATCTATCTCTTGCAAAAATCGGGAATCTAATTAGAGTGCTTTAAACAATTTCTGAGAACGATGTCATTCTGGCGCGAGGTGATTAATTAATTAAAAACAGAAACGCTAGCTGCATTAAATTTTGCTCGTGGAACGACGTAGTATAAGTTCACAGCACCCTCCCTTGCTGTGTATCCCCACAGCAGATGATCCGCTCCCATTAATCATCTGCTGCTACCGTTGTAGTTGTTTTTTTACCTATTAAACATCGTATAGGGGGTTTTTTTTTTTTTTCTATCTTTTACGGTAATTTGCTATCACATACTCCATCCGGTTTTAAATATAAGACGTTTTTGACCATTTTTTTTATAAGGTATTTTCATTTACCAAGATTATTCTCTCTCTCTCCCTTCTATCAATTTTATATAGTACTTTCCAACTCATTATTAATGATGTACTAGCTTTCCAATTAATCTTTTGAGTTTTTTTTATTAACTTTGACAATATATTACCCTATTGCATTTGACAAAATAAATTAATTATGGCATTTAAGTTTAGAGAGAATGAGAGTAATGAGTTGATAAACTTTGTGTTAATTAGTGTGCGTGTGTTAGCCTAGTTATAGAGTGGTTAATGCCCGGACCAAAGGTCACGGGTTCAAGTTCACCATCACGCGGCCTTTAAAATTTCTTGTAATGTTTGTTAAAAAAAAAAAACTTTGTGTTAATTAATGTTTCTTAATTTTAGTGCAAAATGCCAAACGGTCTTTTATTTGAAATCGGAGGGAGTAATTTTTTTAGTTATTAAAAGAGTTAGTTTGAGAGAATAGAAAATAAAACGTTGTATTTAATAATTTGATCTTTTTATAAAAATATATGTTAATATGTTGAATTTGAAAGTGATATTTATATACTCCTTTTTTGTCATCTTTCCTTTATGTATCATTCCTAGAACTTAGAAAAACTCAATTCCAATTTTTTTTTTCAATAAGAATCTCAATTTCAAAATTATTGCTTTTTGTTACGCTAGTTTTATTTGATATATTTATTTACCATCTTGATAATTGTAATATTATATTATTAAAAATGTTTAGTTATTTAGAATTTGATCATTGAAAGCATAAGGAAGACGAGTTTAGTTATACTTTTATTTTTAATTACAAAAGTTATTAGGATATCATGACATTGATAGTTGATTACAAAATTATTTGTAGTTCTTCCATAATTGCTAGTGAAATTATTTTGCAAACCTTTAAAAACATGAAAATAGAAGAAAAATGTTAGGAGGTAATCATTTTTAATTTCTGGTTTTTTTAAAAGTTGTTATATAATATAAACAATATTATATACTCCCTCCGTCCCACTGAATTTGTCCCTTTACTGTTCGGCACGAAGATTAAGGAAAAATGTAAAAAGAGGGAAAATGGGTAGGTCTCATTATTTTTGAAGGGTTGATTATTTCTTTTTTGGGAAATAGGATAATTTCAGTGGGACAACCCAATAAGGAAAGGAGGACAATTTCAGTGGGACGGAGGAAGTACTATATATATTCTAAATTTTTATTAACTTCTTATTTAATTTTATATTATATTTATAACTTTTTGAATTTACGTTTAGTTGGTCTTAATTGTCAAAGAGAAAAAGTTGTGGCTCTCCTCCAAAGAAAAAAAGAGGAAAAAAAAAGAAAAAAAAAAGACTACAGAAGTAGGAAAGTGCAAATAGAACGCGAAAAAAATTTCATGGGAAAGATGAAGAGGAAATATTCTTCACATACCAAAGTTCAAATTCCAAAATAGGAAAAGGGACAGGAAATTGCGGAAAAGGACAAAAGATTCAAGTGTTGGAGGCAAGCAAGTAAGGTGAAATTGGCGGAGGAGCAAGGGTAAAGAGGGAAACACAAATATAAAAACTGACACATCGCAGACTGCAACACCAGTCCGCTAATTATCATCTGCTGCTGCCGTCGTAGTTGTTTCACGTAAACTGTTTTGGAAGAGATTAACAATACATGAAATTACTTACAGTAATTGACTTTGGTCGAGACGCGGAATTTTCATCATATTTATTTATGTTTATTTTGATGTAACGAAAAATGGGTAAAAAGAAAATTATTTCCCTTTAAATCCCTTATTTTTTATTTTTATTAATTTTAATCTATAAAAAAGGAGAAATAAAAAATAAGGGATTTAATGAGAGAAATCTCTTTTTCCTCATCTATTACTAATACGAAAATAAAGCTGCCCCCTCCACGGTGCTCCGTTCAGATTTTCCTTTATTCTGGTAATTTGTCTAATTTTAATTCATATATATTCTAATTTTTATTTTTATTAATTTCATATTCTTGAAATATCACATGTTTATCTATTAATCACATCTCATATTTATTTTTTCCTCTATTTAATTAATATCTTCTATTACGCATTAAAATAATGACAATTTCGGAATGCATTCTTATAAATCCTTATTTTATACATTCTTACTTAACATGAACCAACGAGACGGTTCAAATATATTTAAAAACGAATGATTTTTACTAATTTTAATTAATATTAACTTTGTTTAGATTTTTATCGAGTAATTTTGTATAAAACAACGAGACGGTTCAAATAACACTAGAAAGAAGAATTTTTACTATTTTTAATTAATATTAACTTTTTTCAAATTTTTGTCGGGTAATTTTGCATAAAACAACGAGACGGTTCAGATAACACTAGAAAGAATGGTTTTTATCATACATTTTATATATGTATTAACTAAATTAATATAAATTCTTTTTTCTCCTTGTTTCACGCCCATTCCGACGACTGCTTCTCACCCTTGTTTTCTCATCTTTCACTAGCCAAAATAAAATGTCTTCCAAATTAAAGATGATCTTCCGCCCGAGGTATAAATAAAATAAAATATTCATACTAATGTGGTTGGAAGACTAAAAGTATTGAAGCTCTTACACAAAAGAAGGTAGAGACGAAAAAACATGAGGTATATCCATTGATTTATTTGCTTATAACACTTGCTCTAATTCTTTCGGTTGTCACTGATACAGTTGAAAGGGTCTGCACCAATTAAGATGTTCTATGTGCCTTATTATTTTATTGACGATTTATGTATTTTTCGTAACATTGTTGGAAAGAGATACAGTACAAAATTTGAAACGGATTTAATGATTGACATGGAAATATGGAAAGGAATAAATAGTTTTAGGGTTATTTTTACTATTTTTTTGGTAATTTGCTATTAAAAGAGTTAGTTTGAGAGAATAGAAAATAATAATCTCAATATCGCCAATTATAAATAAATATTCCTTTTGTCCATTATTAATACTTTATCATGGAGCGATAGTTAAGAGATAAAAATAATACAGACTAATTCATCATAGACTTGAATGGATTGAACAATTGAGATTGTTTGATCATGTAATATAATTCTTCACATACTCAAAAATTGTTGTACAAATATTTAATATCTTATTTATTTTATTGACGTAATATTATCTTATACTCCTCTCGTCCCTAAAAATTGTATCATGTCCCTGAAAATTGTATCATGTCCATTTTTTGCCATGACCATACACAACTTCTTACAAAGATTTACCACACAATTCTTAAAATGGTGGGTCCCTTTTCCACTCAACAAACATCTATCAAATACTTCTTAAAACTCGTGTTGCACATATTGTGATACACTTTTCATGTATAGGGGGATTATATTTGATAGTTCCTATGTTCCAATAACAAGATTCATCTTTTCTTTTTTTTTCTGTTCCAATAGCAAGGTCTCTATAAAAAAATGAAAATAATTAACTCTTTAAAAGGTTTGAGATCTACCACCTTTTATCTTTTACTCATGTTTTTTAATAACCGTGCTCAAAAGAAGAGAGTCTTTGCTATTGCGACGGAAGGAGTATATGATATTATTGTTTTTCAGGAGACATGAACTTATTAATTTATTATTATTACTAATGCACATATATACCAGGCAATGACAAACAACCCATGCTATTTCATGTAAATTAACATATAAACGTATACACTAATTTATAGGAGTTAATTAATTGGTTGTAATTTTTCCAAAGGTCTCAAAGTTTATTTGAAAGTCTTGCTTTCAACGGAGTTGATATAAGTTTCACAATCAAGGTTAATGTGGATATATTTCAATTTTATTAAGGTTGATGTGGATATATTTCAGAATGACCTCTACATTGATGATATTTTAAACAAAATATTAAGGAAAATTAAATAAACCGTTCGAGTTCAACTCTAAAGAAAAGACCCAAAAAAAAAAAAGCTTTCAAGTTAAAGGACAAAGATGCCCTTAACGTATACTGCTTAATCTTAGTCATAATCTTAATTAGGTAAAAGTTGCAGGCATATAGAAGATCGGCCATCAGAAGATTTTCATGAAAGAGCGATACCCCTACGAAGACAGAAGAGAGAGAATATAGGTAGAATCTCTCTCTCTCTCTCTCTCTCTCTCCCCTCACACACACAAGGCAGGCGACGTTCAAGGTCTTTTACTCTATATAAAAACTGTTCATATCTTTCGCCTTGCTCTTACTTTCCAGCGCATCTCTTATAGCTCCGCCTTCGTCCATATTCTCACGTAGTGTTTTTTTTAAGGTGCTTCCACTTTTCATGCGTTCTTCGTTTCATGATTTTTACTCGGTTGGATTTTTACACTTTTTTTTCACGGGTTTATTTCGGAATGGTTCTTCTTCAGTACGCTGTGTATATCTTTTTTGCCGTTTCTACCTCCAGTGAACATGAGAGAAATTTTCGCCCTTTCTTTTTAGATGTAATTGTTTTTTATGGTTTAATACGTCGTGTCTTGGGGTCCTTCCTTCTTTTCTTTGCGTTCTTAAGTTTTGGTTTTTGTCTCTGTAGTTTAATCGGTTTTATTTTTGTTATTATTGAGACGGAGTTTGATATGTTTTACTCTATTCAGTTTCTGAATGTGTATGCCATGAGTTTCCCGTTGTGGTTGTTTCTTCCAGCTTTTGTTGTTTCTTAGACTGTATACTTTTTTTTTTTTTGAAGTGTTTGACTGTATACTTTTTATTATCTTCGGAGTAATGAAAGGCAACGTACGATTATTTCAAACTGGCTTCTAAGTTCTAACTTGTTCAAGTTGAAAGATATTTTTTATTGCGTGGGTTTTGGAGTGTTTGAAGACAAGGCTGTAATATATTTTCCTCTAGTTTATTTCGAGTTTCTTGAACAAACTTCTTATGTTAGCACCTAGATCGTACAAATTTTCACGGGAGTTCATTATAATTTGTTGTTAAAATAAAATCGGTTCGACTTTTAGCTTGCATGAAATGTACATAATTTCTTGTTAAAATTTTCACGAGTGATATGTGTTTATTTTTTTGTTTTTGATCTGCTGTGATATGGGTGCATTATTGAACAGATCTTGTAGTTTATTGGTTGAGAATAAGGTTTAGGTCTTCCATAAATAAAACTTCAAAAAAATTTTACGGCCTTCTCGTTTGTTTTTTTGGGTTTTTGAGCTGTCTGATTCAACTTTTAATTTAATTGGCTGATTTCATTTAGCTCTGTTATGAAATTTGTTTACCTTATTGCTTGCGATGAGTATGTGTTTATATATGTACCTTCGTGTTGTTTGTTTTATTTCAGATTTTGTCTGATGTGCTTTTTCTTTTTTATGAATAACAACAACAATCCGAATAACGTTCCATGCCTCATTTATTTAATTTTTGCATTTGAATGTTCTTCGTTCTTAGCTATAAAAGGTAGAGAGTTCAACGGAGTATTTTTGGTTGGCTCTGAAACGAATTTGCCTTTGCTTGCATATGTGTATTCAACCTTCGTGTCCTTTGCTTTATTTCAGATTTTAGCTCTGATATGCTTTCGTTATTATAAATTGCAACTTTTAACGTTTGAGAAAATGGTTGTTGCCTATTGTTATCATCTAAAGATTTTTAGTGTGCCCTTTTGATTTCTGTTTTTTTTCTTTGATCAGCATAACAGAAAAATGGAAAATCGGAAGGGCGATGGCAACTCCGATTTGCGGCTACCTCCACCTCCTCCTGTGGTACCACCGAACTTTGTACCACAGAAAGTAGCTACAGGCAACCGGGTTCCCATGGCTAGGCTTGGAGTTGGAACTAGAGGACAGAGTATCCAACTCTTGGTTAACCATTTCAAAGTTACTGTGGCAAAAACCGATGCCTTTTTCTACCACTACAGTGTAAGTAAATTTATAAACTCATTTTTCCCTATGTCATTATGATACAAACATTAAATGTATAATCATTCTTGTTGCAGGTTTCAATCAAATATGAAGACGGTAGCCCTGTTGATGCGAAAGGCATCGGAAGAAGGATACTAGACAGAGTGCATGAAACCTATGCTGTTGAGCTGGATGGTAAAAAGTTCGCATACGATGGTGAAAAGAGTCTGTTCACCGTTGGTCCCCTGCCTCAGAACAAGCTGGACTTCACTGTGATTCTGGATGAGGTCTCCTCAAATAGGTAGCTTTATTATTCTGCAAATGTGCTTCATTTTTCGATTCTTTTACTTAAGTTTTTAGGGTAAATCTACAGGAACCCTGGGAATGGGAGTCCAGGAGGTGATGGTAGCCCTGATGGCATTGATCGCAAGCGTATGCGCAGACAGCCTCGTTCGAAGACTTACATTGTTGCAATAAGCTATGCTGCGAAAATACCAATGCAAGCCATTGCCAATGCACTCCGCGGCCAGGATTCTGAGCACTTTCAAGAAGCTGTGAGAGTACTAGATATCATCTTGAGACAGAGTGCTGCTCAACAGTGGGTATTCTGATTATCTGTTCCTGTTTTTGGGTTTGTGATTCAAGTTACTAAGACTTGTTTATATTGTGCAGGGGGTGCCTTCTAGTGCGTCAGTCCTTTTTCCATAACGATGATAGAAACTTTGTGGACTTGGGAGGTGGCGTCTTTGGTTGTCGGGGTTTCCATTCGAGTTTTAGAGCCACACAGGGAGGTCTTTCATTGAATATGGGTAAGTACTTAGAATTATTATTTCCTGGTATATGTAAGAGTTTCCACTTCTTGAAATGTCAAGGCATTGTTCCATTGCAGATGTATCAACCACAATGATTGTTAGGCCTGGACCAGTGATTGACTTTCTTCAGTTTAATCAAAAAGTTGATAATCCTGGACATATTGATTGGATTAAGGTATAAATTGTTTTTCCGATTTGGCGACTGCTTAATGATGCTATTGATCTGTTCATTCTTTTAAACTGCTCACCTATTGAAAACAGGCCAAGAAGACATTAAAGAATCTTAGGATCAAGGCAACTAATTCCAACAGGGAGTACAAGATTAGTGGGTTGAGTGACTTAAGATGCAAGGACCAAACGTGAGTTTCTTTATCTTCTTACATCCTTTGATATCTAAGCTGGAATGTGACAATAATTCTCTAATTTTCTTGTTTAGGTTCTCATTCAAACAGAGAAGTGGAGGCAGTGAAGCACCAGAAATCGAAATAACGGTCTATGATTATTTTGTTCTTCACCGCAAGATCCAGCTGAAGCATTCAGGGGACATGCCATGTCTGAATGTTGGGAAACCAAAGCGGCCCACTTACATTCCTGTTGAGGTCTATACTTTGTGCAGATTATGTCTTGCATTTATTATATTCTTGGGGTCAAAAGTAATGATCCAAATTTCCTTCTCTTCCTATAGCTATGCTCCTTGGTACCCCTGCAACGTTATACCAAAGCATTGTCCAATCTTCAAAGAGCTGCACTTGTAGAGAAATCTAGAGAAAAGCCTCCGGGGAGGATGAATTCCTTGAAAAATGTTAGAATTGAGATTTTCAATAAATTTTCTCTTAGTGAAGTTTTCCTTTATATTTTATGGTTTGGCATTGTAACAATTGTTGAGCTGCATCTTTTAGGGCCTGAGTAAAAGCAACTATGCTGCTGACCCTCTTCTTAAATCTTCTGGAGTTACAATCAGCGCTGAGTTCACTCGCGTTCAGGGACGTGTTCTTGCAGCGCCTAAGGTATTTAATGCTACATTTTAAATTGCATTTTCCTGTTTCACACAAGCATATTTTGCTGCCTGTAGTGTAATATTTGCAAGATTGGTACAACATTAGTAAATCTAGTCCTTTTGTTCAGTCAGACTTGAGAGTTTAGATCTCACTTTCTTGTATGTATGTTTTTCCTTGTGAAGCATGATTGGCTAGATGCAACGATTGTTAATCTAGCTTATTTTTTTCTCTCACAGCTGAGAGTTGGCAATGGTGAGGATTTTGCACCACGTAATGGGAGGTGGAACTTTAACCAGAAGGTATGGTTCTTCTAAAATGTCTCACAAAATTGTAGTAGAGATAACTTTTCTGACTCAGTTTTATTTTGCAGAAATTGGTTGAGCCTGTGAGGATTCAAAATTGGGCTGTTGTAAACTTCTCTGCTCGTTGCAACTTGCAATCTTTGTGTAGGGACTTGATTAGATGTGGCAATATTAAAGGAATAGTGAGTATTGAGTTGGTAAAATTATGGAGGCTTGATAATTTTTCTCCCCACCCCCTTCTTAACATTACTCTTGATGTTGTAGTCCATGGCTGATCCTTATGACATGATCGAGGAGAAACCACAGTCAAGACGCAGTCCTGCTCTTATCAGGGTAGATGAGATGATTGGCATGGTCAAGTCGAGACTTCCAGGGGCACCTCAGTTTCTCCTCTGCGTTCTGCCGGAGAGGAAAAACTCTGATCTCTATGGTTGAGTTGAAACATTCTTATTCAGTTTAGGTATATTTGGTATTGTTGCAGAAAGCATATACTGAGATTCTTTTTCATTCAATCACGTTGAAGGCCCATGGAAGAAGAGGAATCTTTCTGAACTTGGAATAGTGACTCAATGCATTGCGCCTGGGCGCATCAACGACCAGTACTTGACAAATGTGCTGCTGAAGATCAATGCCAAGGAAAGTCTTGTTTTACTTTTCCATTTTCTCTCCATATTTATTCTTTATTCTACTGTTTAAACTCTCTTCTCTTTTGACATGTCCTATCCTACAACAGCTTGGTGGTCTGAATTCACTCTTGACTACAGAACAAGCCCCTCCAAAACCACTACCCCTGGTTTATAGTAAACCCACCCTTATTGTAGGAATGGATGTGTCCCATGGTTCACCCGGTCGAGATGTTCCCTCTGTTGCTGCGGTAATTTTCCTTGTAATTTCAAATCAAAATAAGACTTGGTTATATTACATATCTGGTATTTATTTCCTTGCCTATTATCCTACTGGAAAAACTAGGTTGTAAGTTCAAGGCAGTGGCCTTTGATTTCGAAATACAGAGCTGCAGTCCGTTCTCAATCGCCACGAGCTGAAATGATAGATGGTCTGTTCAAGCCAGTTTCTGACACACAGGATGTAGGCATATTCCGGTAGTTGGAACTCTATTTCTATCACCCAGTTTTGCAAAATCTTGCTGACTTATAGTTGCATTCAGTACAATAGTAGTTAATTCTAAGGCAAAAGTTTTGCAAATTACTTATTTGCTTTACCATTTTGTGTTTGCCAGGGAGTTACTGCTAGATTTTTTCACAAGCTCTGGACGTAGGAAACCTGATCAGATTATAATTTTCAGGTAATGTAATAATATCAAGTACTAATCAATCACCTACTATGTCTATCTAATAAAATGCATTTATAGATGTGTGTATATATATATATATATATATATATATCCTTGATATATTTCATTTATCAAGGTATTTGAATTTTGCTATGCTATATGCAGGGATGGAGTGAGTGAGTCTCAATTCAACCAAGTGTTGAATATTGAGCTTGAGCAGATCATCCAGGTCTCTTATTTACCTTTGCTTCCGATTTAGTTTTGGTTTTAACTTGTGTTTGCTTTGGATAATCTAATCAAAGGCTGAAGATATATGTTATCCAGGCCTGTAAATTTCTGGAGGAGACTTGGAATCCAAAGTTTCTGCTGGTAGTGGCTCAAAAGAACCACCATACAAAGATTTTCCAAGCCAACAACTCTCAGGACAATGTCCCTCCAGGTATAATATCACATTCCCCGGGGCCTCAACATTGCATAAACACTGAATTAAAATTAAAAGAAGTTTGCTTATATACTTAATAATATATATTGTCTCTATCCATCAGGAACTGTGCTGGACAATGGAATCTGTCATCCAAAGAACAACGACTTCTATATGTGTGCCCATGCTGGCATGATTGTGAGTTGCTGTCTATCTGTTTTTTCATAGTTTAGAGACTTAAGAAATAGCTAGCTAGCATGTTATTGATCAAGTTTGTTGATCACTGATATATGTACTTACTACAGGGAACAACACGGCCTACACACTATCATATTCTATATGATGAGCTCGGCTACTCTCCTGATGATTTTCAAGAGTTTGTGCTCTCTTTATCATATGTGTAAGAACATATATATTTCAAGTCTTACAAAACCTACATATATATATAGTATGATTCTTCTGCTTTTGTTTTAATTATAATCTGAATTTTGCAGGTACCAGAGAAGCACTACTGCCATCTCTGTAGGTAATAAATCAAATTCACCCTTGATCTTATTCTACTCCAATCTTTTCACTTTGCTTTGCCTCGTATCATATATATATAAATACATATATTGTTGTTTGATCATCTCATCATATCTAATTCCATTTGGTGCAGTTGCTCCTATATGCTATGCACATCTTGCCGCTGCTCAGGTATCACAGTTCCTCAAGTTTGATGAGTTCTCGGAGCGATCATCGAGCCACAGTGGAGGGACGACACCGGCTGTGCCCGAGCTTCCTGTCCTGTGTGAGAAAGTCCGCAGCTCCATGTTCTTCTGCTGAGTCAGCAGCAGCAGCAGCAGATGAATGAAAATTAATATATCTGATTTTGCATAAATAGATACTTAATTTTGGCCCTTACTCTTGATCGACAGTAATATTGCTTCTACCAGCTCCTGCGTTTCACACGACTAAGACTGCTGTTTTAAGACATTTGATTTCATTTCATTTGCTGCATAATTTTGGTGGAATCATTTGTATTTGCTCGTCTGACATTGGAATTGACAGACCATCTATCTAGCAAGACAGAGTGCTTATAAAGTGTAAGTTTTGATGATTATTATATGACTAAATCTTGCTGCAGCTCGGAGAAAATTTAGCTAGCTTCAGTGTTATGTTGATGGGATTTTTTTATAGATTTTTACTTGATTGTCATTAGGATGATTATATACATAGCATGCATGGCCCCATGTTTTTCACCCTAACCCTCTTTAAGAAATGTATATTAAGAATATTAATGAGTATACTGTTATACAGCTCTTAAGAATTGATTACTATCCAGATTGTTATTTTCACCAATAACAATTAGTTGGATATCAGGATGAAGGCAATGAACATCTTGTTAGCTAGATCTTTTTCTTTTCTTTTTTTCGTGGAAAACAACCAGAAATTAGGGTTTTTTTTTTCTTTCTAAAAATTGGTGTCAATTCATGATTATCCTTTACCGGATGCTATTTTCATGCTGCAATTTAAGCAGTAAGTTATAAACACAAGCGATCGATATTTTTCCTATGTTTGGCATAAGCTTTTAACACTTAGGGCATGGCTGGTATATTTTTCTGGTCGGAATCATCCACCTTCCCATGGTATTAGCTATTCCAAAATATCAGGATTACAAAATCTTTTCCATCTATCATCAAAATCACCCATATTTATCCTAATTAAACCAAATAAAATAACCTAATTCATTCATAAAATTTTACCGTCTATTTAAAAAAAAAAAAACATCTCTGTTCATCACCTTCTTTGTCTTCTGAATACTCTTTTTTCTGGTGAAGTTCTTGACGTCATCTACATCGTCTTCAAGGTTAGTTCTCGGACTTCATAAAATATATTGATTACTCTTTCCACTTCGACCTCTAAGATCTTTAATTGGGATGAAATTGTTTTTTCTATATTTAATTGAGATGATAGGATAGTGGGTTCACTGGGTTGTTTAAGCTCTGTGATTTAATTTCCTATATTGTTATCAAATGTATGTCTCAATTGTTCGAAGTATCCTTGGGTATGTATTCACATATCTATTCACATCAATTTATGAGAATTGAAGTGCTTTTCTGGTGAATATATATATATATATAGATATATATATATATATATTTATATATTCATGGTGGTGTTCGATGCTTATAGGTGCCCCAAGTGCATAGAGCTAAAGCTTCCGCGTGAAGGTGCCGTTTGTGATTTTTTTTTTTTTGGTGTTTTTGGAATGCAAGGCACTGAGCTTGAGATTTTTACTATCTTCTAGTTGTGTGTCCATTGAAGCTTGATTAAATTTAGAAATAGTTTCTAGTTAAATATAAATTATATAATTGAGTACAGTAGGTAAGACGATTAAGAGTCTATATTCTGGTTGAAGCTAGCTGATTTGTAGAGTCATAGATCCATTCCCTGGTTCTAAGCATCGAATTAGCCTCCATCTCACCTTGTTCTGTATGAGACAATACTGTTACTTGGGCTTTCAATCCATGTGGAATTGGTTGCAGTATTGAGGTTAATTCCTATTCACATCAATTTATGAGAATTGAATGCTTTTCTGGTGAACATATATATATATAATTGAGCATTCCCTAACAATATATTGTCATATATGCTTGTGTATTTGAATTTCAGTGAATCATTTTAACTGATATATATGTTATAAACAATATTTGCAGTTATGGCAAGATTATGTTTAGCTACGAGAAAACTATAAAAACGAATTTTGGACGTTCTAGGGAAACAATTGGGAGGTATTTTAGAAAAGTAATTAACGGGATAGTTACACTTCAAGACCAATTACTAAAGAAACCAGAGCCCGTACCAGACGATTCTACAGATGAAAGATGGAAATGGTTTAAGGTATGATACTTAATTTGATTTCTACTTACTTATCTTGAAGTGTAACTATCCCATTAATTACTTTTCTAAAATGCCTCCCAATTGTTTCCCTAGAACGTCCAAAATTCGTTTTTATAGTTCTTTGCTTCTAGTAGTGCGCTAAAATATGTACAGTGATTGCTACTTGTTCATCCACTAACATATTTTTATTTGATGATACTATACCGGTTGCCTCAAGCATAGAGCACAAACGAACAAAAGTTTGCCTATTCATCCTAGTAGTGTTTATGCATACGGAATCACTAGCATAAATTGCTTTTTGAATATATTTCCTCATATCGAAGAAATCATATTCATATGTTGATTTTATGCGTATCAACTTAACATGGCGGTCTATAAGTATAGCAACAATAAGCCAAAACCAATTAACCAAATGCATTATGTTTAACCGGAATGAAAACAACACAATGAATTTCTTCCTTCTTGCTAGTTTTCTCGTAGCTAAACATAATCTTGCCATAACTGCAAATATTGTTTATAACATATATATCAGTTAAAATGATTCACTGAAATTCAAATACACAAGCATATATGACAATATATTGTTAGGGAATGCTCAATTATATATATATATATATGTTCACCAGAAAAGCATTCAATTCTCATAAATTGATGTGAATAGGAATTAACCTCAATACTGCAACCAATTCCACATGGATTGAAAGCCCAAGTAACAGTATTGTTTCATACAGAACAAGGTGAGATGGAGGCTAATTCGATGCTTAGAACCAGGGAATGGATCTATGACTCTACAAATCAGCTAGCTTCGACCAGAATATAGACTCTTAATCGTCTTACCTACTGTACTCAATTATATAATTTATATTTAACTAGAAACTATTTCTAAATTTAATCAAGCTTCAATGGACACACAACTAGAAGATAGTAAAAATCTCAAGCTCAGTGCCTTGCATTCCAAAAACACCAAAAAAAAAAATCACAAACGGCACCTTCACGCGGAAGCTTTAGCTCTATGCACTTGGGGCACCTATAAGCAGCAAACACCACCATGAATATATATATATATATATATATAGGGATAGGATTAGGTGAAAACCAATCCTTATGTAGAAACTAGAAACCACTCTATACCATTGATTTAGTGTGATCTATGGTCCAAATAATACTTTCTTTTTAAATAATTCTTCTTTTAAATATTAGATTAATATTCAGCTGGGGGTATATTTGGGCTAGAAAATCTCCTAATTATATATCCTCCATGATTCACGCCTACCATATTTATTTCTATATTGTTTGAATTAATTAAAAAAATCATATTTATCAAACACAATGTCATTTCTCATCCTCCCCACACGGTAAACCCAAAAATCCCCAAAACCCTTCCTCACCAAAATCTACAAATCAAACATTAATTACTATTCTTTGAAAAATTAATTAATTTTGATGTATCAATTCGTGCATTATATTACAGATACAACAACATTATGTTTTATTCATGAAAACATTATTTGTTAAATAAAATAACTCTATTGTAGTTACAGATTTGTATGGTATGAAAGTAAAAGCATTGTGATTTACACTTAAGAACATTAGTTTTACAGTAAAAAAGATGTAATTTTCAGTTATACTTTATTGAGATCGTTCAAATATAAGCATTATGCTTTAATATTTTCTTAATGTTATTTAATGTTTGTCAGCCTGTTATATAATGCTGTCTGTGTATAGTTATAATGCTTCGAAATTATTTTTGTAATACATTATACATACACCATATGAAATTGATTCAGAATACGAACCATTTAACAACACACACATTTTCATACATTAATTCAAATAAAAACGACTAACCTATTATTTAAGTATTAACCTACAAATGTGTATCATTCAAAAATCCTACTAAAAAAATGAAAAACAATAAATGTCAGCAGTAAAATTTGCCATACAAATAAAAATGAAAAAAAGTAAATTATTAAATCATAGTATGAACTTGTGAAATCTCATGTAACCGTCCCCAATATTCTCAAATATACCAAACAAACCGCCAACTTGATATTATAAAGCCCACCAATTAAGGTAAAATCAGTTACTAAATAAATAAAAGGACTTAAAAATCCCTAAGCATGTACTCGTTTGAATGAATCAACAAAATGAGAAAATCAAATCTCAACCATTAACTAGATTAAATCAAAGGTCCATAATGGTTTTTAGTTTCTACATAAAAACTGGTTTCTATTTGATCCATCCTCTATATATATATATATATATATATATATATATATATATATATATATATAAGCACTTCAATTCTCATAAATTGATGTGAATAGATATGTGAATACACACCCAAGGATACTTCGAACAATTGAGACATACATTTGATAACAATATAGGAAATTAAATCACAGAGCTTAAACAAGCCAGTGAACCCACTATCCTATCATCTCAATTAAATATAGAAAAAATAATTTCATCCCAATTAAAGATCGTAGAGGTCGAAGTGGAAAGAGTAATCAATATATTTTATGAAGTCCGAGAACTAACCTTGAAGACGATGTAGATGACGTCAAGAACTTCACCAGAAAAAAGAGTATTCAGAAGAAGAAGAAGGTGATGAACAGAGATGTTTTTTTTTTAAATAGACGGTAAAATTTTATGAATGAATTAGGTTATTTTATTTGGTTTAACTAGGATAAATATGGGTGATTTTGATGATAGATGGAAAAGATTTTGTAATCCTATCTTTTGGAATAGCTAATACCATGGGAGGTGGATGAATGGCTAATCCCATCTATATGAGGTTAGTGTTTCCCATAGGAATGATGATTCCGACTAGAAAAATATACCAGCCATGAGATTGGTAATGGACAAAGGAATGATGATTCCATTCTCATTTCATTCCTGCATATCAGCCATGCCCTTAATTAATTAACGAAATCCAAATGGAACAAAGTGTGAGGTGTAAGACGTGAATTCCAATATACTAGTATAATTTAGTGAATAAATTGGGCCGAAGATTAGCAGAAATTAAAAGAATATCATGTCAAGTTGAGATAATAGAATATTTGTTATTTGACCTAGTCTTGAATTTGTCCCTTTATCCTCGGCTATTTTCCACTTTGTACGTTTTCCTTGTAGACATTTGCTTGCATACCCTTGCACAAAAAAAATACAAGTGCTAATTCATATAGTGGTGATGTAAATCCGTGTCCAAACACCTAATCTTCCTATTATTAAAATAAATTAATCCTAAACTAAACTGATCATTACATTATAGCCTTCATTAATTGTTGACTTCTGAACAAACTACAAAATCATCCCTTCCAAGATTATTAACTGCTACTCCTCCTCAATCAATCATCACATCATTTTCTCTCACCAACCATTCCATTGTTGACTTGTGAAAATTTTATCAAATCCCTTCAAGATTCTCGTTGGAGATTGATGGGACATGAAACTAGAAAATCTCTTTCTGATGAATATGAGATCAGTGAGGTTTTGGGGAGAGGAGGATTCTCAGTTGTTAGAAGAGGCATAGACAAGTCTACAACTAGTAATGGTGACAAGAAGAAGAAACAAGTAGCAGTGAAGACACTGAGAAGATTAGGCCCTTTCACCCCTTCAAACTCAGTGGCAAGGACAAAACAGTCCCTTATATCAGATGCATTGCTCACAAATGAGCTCCTGGTCATGAGGAAAATAGTCGAGGACGTCTCCCCTCATCCCAACGTCATCCATCTCTACGATGTATGTGAAGACACTGCTGGTATTCATCTCATCCTTGAGCTCTGCTCCGGGGGCGAGCTTTTCGACAGGATTGTCGCACAGGCAAGGTACAATGAAGCTGAGGCTGCTGCTGTCGTAAGGCAGATTGCAGCCGGCCTGGCTGCCCTGCACCGCGCCAATATTGTGCATCGAGACTTGAAACCAGAGAACTGCCTCTTCTTGAGTAAAGACCAGAATTCTCCTTTGAAGATCATGGATTTTGGGCTGAGTTCTGTCGAGGATTTCACTGATCCTGTCATCGGATTGTTCGGCTCCATAGATTATGTCTCACCGGAGGCGCTTTCTCGTGATAAGATTACTCCCAAGAGCGATATCTGGTCACTTGGTGTCATCCTCTACATTCTCCTTTCAGGGTGCGTGAGCTTGCTTTTCTAGGAAATCATATGCTAAAAATACTATTTACTCACTTTCCAAATTATTGAGACAAGCATGATACTATTATGCCTTGGTAATCAGAAGAATCAAGATTTCCTTAATGGAAATTTCATATCTTTGTTGTTATCAGGTATCCACCTTTCATCGCGCAAACAAACCGAGAGAAACAACAGATGATTCTAAGTGTAAATTCTTGTGTCAATCGCTCTTCTATTCTTCAGAATTCAGTTTCTATTTGTTTTGTTTCAATGTTGTGTGTGTGATTCAGGGAGAGTTCAGCTTCTACGAGAAAACATGGAAGAACATTTCATCATCGGTTAAACAACTGATTACCAGTCTTCTCAAAGTCGATCCCAACTCGAGACCGAGTGCTCAAGAGGTGTGTGTCCTAACAAGCTCAGTCATTATACATGTCTAGCATTGCCAGATAATCTATCACACACTTCACATAAGGCCGATTTTATACATGTCGTTGCAATCAAATGAAGAAAAGCAACAAGACTAGCATAATAAACCCTCTCTGTAATAATGCAGATTCTTCAGCATCCTTGGGTCACTGGTGATCTGGCTAAGCAAGACCAGATGGATGCTGAGATCGTCTCACGCTTGCAAAGTTTCAACGCGAGGCGCAAGTTTCGTGCAGCTGCAATGGCCAGCATTCTAAGCAGCAGCTTCTCCTTGAGAACAAAAAAGCTCAAGAGTTTGGTGGGGTCTTATGATCTTAAGCCAGAGGAACTCGAGAATCTCAGAGAAAAATTCAAGAAAGTGTGAGTAACACAAAACCAGTTTGGCCTATCACATCGTTCCACCGTTCTTCACTCAATCTTGTGCTGACATTCATTCTATCTGGCTAAATGCAGATGCAAAAGTGATAACGCGACATTGCCTGAATTCGAGGAGGTGTTGAAAGCAATGGAGATGATGTCGCTTGTCCCTCTAGCTCCGCGTATCTTCGATTTGTTCGATAACAACAGGGATGGGACTGTTGACATGAGAGAAATCATTGCCGGCTTCTCAACTCTCAAATATTCACAAGGCGACGATGCACTTCGACTATGTTTTCAGGTGCCCCTCTCTCTCTCTCTCTCTCTCTAGCAAGACAAGCTTATGCTGCTTAATGTAATAATAGAGATGAACTTGTTCGACAGAACAAGTTGTTGGTTTCTTGAGCTATACAAGTGTATTACAACTATCTATAACTGACGATTTACAAGTAAAATGCAAACCTAATCATGAATCATTGCTATTATCTTGTGATGGTCAGATGTACGATACGGATCGTTCAGGTTGCATCAGCAAGGAAGAGCTAGCCTCTCTGCTAATGGTAACTTGAACTATCAATCCTCTTGCTAAAGTTGAGCTATATATGCGTACATACTCATATGTATCATCTCATCTTATTCTTGCTATGCCTGCAGGCTTTGCCGGACGACTACCTTCCTGTTGATATCGCAGAGCCCGGGAAGCTAGATGAGATTTTCGATCTAATGGACGCCAATAGCGACGGAAAGGTTACGTTCCAAGAGTTTAAGGCTGCAATGCAGAGAGACAGCTCCCTTCAAGATGTACTTCTCTCCTCTCTCCGACCCACTTAGTACTCTTCCACATGCATTGTAACATTTATTTTTCTATACAATGCTTTCAAGACTCCCTATTTCTTCTTATATTATATATTGCGTTATGCTGGCCCTTGCTTTGTATTTTATGAAGGAAATGCTTTCAACCTGATGGCCGCAAGTTTGCTGATGGGTTTCTTGTTGCTCAATCCAACCAGCCTGACAAAGAGACATTCATCAGGCTGGTTAGACTGCGGAACAACAAACCCATCATGTGCATTATTCCGCGCTCAGTATTTATTGGTATGACCATATCGTAGCTGAACATACTTGCAATCACGTTTCGCCATCTGATTGAACGCATTTCCATCATAAAATACAGAACCAGGGACACCATCAACTTCACCTTTGAATATTTTAGCCTAAAATCGTGTTGGAACGACTATATTTACTTTCATTAGGTTGACAACAAATTGATATTTTCTACACCAATCAGAGTTATAATTTCTGAAGAAATGCATGCATGATAAATTCACTTTAGATTTAATTAAGAAATACTAGCGAATACCACATAATGTGAATGACGTACGAGTTCTCATTTCAACATCAAAAGAACTCAGACAATACGTATCAAAAATGATACATGAAGCAAAAACTAGCATTGAAATGAGAACTCATGTAGTATCCTCATCAACATAGGCTTATAAAGGTGCTCACGGCTAGGTGCATAAGATAATATTCATCAAAGTTAAATAACATTATCTCCTGCACACAAAATCACAAATTCACTAAGCTCGACATCCCAATATATACAGCAATAGCATTCATCAATTTCATTTTTTAACAATAGAAGCGAAGAATACTTTAAAAAAGTTGAAAGCAACCACTACATTATAGATTTGCTGCAACAAATGAAATATTTAATAAATAATGAAATTATTTCATAACATGTTCACTATATTCGTTCTACAATTTGTGTTAGAGTGTCGAGCTTAAGAATAGCAATTGTGTGATCTCGCTAATATCTACAAACAAATGAGGCTGAACTAGCAGTTTCTGCCTAGCTTATACAAGAATGAGTCACGTCACGTACAGTAGTAATTCAAAGTGATCCATATGTTTCACAAGTTGCATGTAAAGCTATTCCTTAGATACTGCTTATGAGGAGGACGCAAAGTGCTCTACAGATCATGTTAGAGAAGAACCGAAAAAAGCAATAGAGGTAACTAGAGTAAATAGCTGTCATCCAACAACAATGTTTGGAGAAGGTCATCAAGATGAATGAACAAACCTCTGTTGGCTGCTACATGTACAATTATACGTTCTAACTTAGACAAGTTCCTGCCAAAGACCATTATGATTGCTGCATGCTGTACGATACAAAATTCACTCAATCAAATTATGACAGAGTAGTTCCTCACAAAATGTGTCTAAAGTAAATTGAAGGTTCAACATCAACTAAGATCAAGGAAACATGTAATGGTTGCATGAGTCCCTTTATCTGATAATATCACCCTCAGTCAACAGAACAGACTATCAGTATACCCTTTTGAAATATGTGGGTTGCAGGTATACAATATGACCTTAGAAATATATTTGAATATATATATATATATATATATATATATATATATGTGGACTATTTGTCTTAAGTATCACAACCTTTACCTTAATTTGCAATTACAACACAACTTTTAAACGCAACAATTACAGCACAGCTTTAAGATGAATAATTACAACTACACTTTTTAAGTTTTTGCTATTACTACTTCTCCAATTTTTCTTGCGAACCTTCTCCGATGTATACAGCTAAAACAACCTTGTTACGCTGAAAAAACTAGAGATGTTATAATTGCAAAAAATTAAAAATGGTGTTGTAATTGTTACATTTTAAAAGTTTTGCTATAATTGCAAATTGAGCCATAGCAATGTACATGGACCTATGAACTGATTGAACCAAATTGAAACCTAGAGTATGGTTAAAACCGAGCAGAAGTGCAGTAAAATGAAGTTGATAAACAATCACCAATCCCCACCTTTATAGTTTAGGGTGTTTGATGAGGAATAGAACAATATTAGTTTTATTTATCATTATATGAGAGGAACGGTTCAACTCTAGCTCAGCATGCTCTAAAACAAGGTGTGTAAATTGAATGTGTCAAGGGGTGTATGGCTGTCCATTTGGATGCACTGTCCGTGTGCCCATATATGCATGCATTTGAGAGAGAGAGAGAGGCTTACTTATCATAGTTGCTCTCTGATATAAGCCATTGATCTTAACATTGAACCCAGGGTATCTTTTGAAACTTGAAATTTGACCTCTGTTTCTCCGGTTGCGGAGGCGTCCTGGAGCTGTAAGGCAAAAAACAAAAAAGCAAAAAAAAAAAAAAAAGCATTTAGTTAGGATCAAAATATTATCGTAGCTGAAGTCACAATGTGCAATCATAATGCATTCTATTGATTAGTTTTGAGTGTTACGGGGGTGAGGTGGGGGGAAGGAAAAGGGGGATTCCCGTTCTTGCTTAAGGGGAGGATGGAGATATAAATTCCAATTTATAAAGAAAATATAACTCTCCTGTTTGTGGTATCACAAAGAGTAAAAAGGTGGGGGAGTAGGTACATCTCTGGTTTACACCTCCCTTATCTAACTTCACCATGTTTAAAGAGATAAATACATTGTTGTTGCTTGCCCACTTTCCCATTCCTCTCCATCTAGCCTTCATAAAAACCAGAATGCAGTGACAACCCTACTCTAACTTGTCTACATTATCAAACGCTCAATTCATCATGGTTATACTTCTTCCAATTTCTAAATAATCACCAAGATTGTCTACAACTCAGGCCAATCAAACTTAAAGTCTCTTGGTCCTGGATGCAAACTCTCAAATATAGTTAATCGGACTGCATAACTATCCTACACTAATTTCTGTATACAACCAACTGAAAGTATAATGACACAGTTGACAGAAGTTATATGTTAAACCTTGATGACTTATTTACAGCAGTCATTTTTAGCAAGACTTTGAATGAAATGGAACAGAACCTAGTACACATTTCCTCCAGTCAGTTTATGGTAAAATAAGGATCTGCAAGTCCATCATGATTCATGACTGAGAATTTCTCAAATAAATGGACTTAAAACCATAATACCGTTAGCTGGCTCTGAGTTAATCAATGCTTTCGGAGAAACTCCTACTCAAGGGGGAAACTCCAAAAAGTCAATTTGTATGCAATGAAGACCGCTTTCATATATAAAGCCTGATGAGGGACAGAGTATGTTTCTGAAGTGGCTGGAAAGTACTTGAATGAAGATAAAAATTGCAATAAGTTATGACAGAGTCACAGAGCTACCAAAGCAAAACAGTTTGATCCCCTAGATATCTATATACCTATTATAAAAATGTCTTGTTTACAAAATTTGATTTGCCTATTATGTCCCTATTATAAATAAGGTTTATATATTTGATATAAGATAAGAATCCTCTTATATTTAAATTTCTCCAAAATTATAATATGATCTATCTATTTTTTATATATCAGTATTTCTTATTTAAATCTTTTGTAATATGATTATTCTAAAATCAACAAGATTTTACGTGCGTCGCACGTACCATTCTCCTAGTTATATCAAATCTATCAGAACGTTAACCCATTCTCAGTTTCCACAAATCAGACACGAGAAGATTAATTTAAAAACACGATAACATGTGTTCCCCAGCATAGTGGCAGCCACTTACAAGAAACTGATGCCAAAAGGCCCCTAAATAAATGGTAGTTTTCTTAAAAGAATACCAAGGATACTGTCACCTTCAATTAGAAATTTGGATGGATTAGTGCATTAATCAGCATTTAATATTCAAATTTTAAAGATTAATTATAAATTATTGATAAGCATTTGTCTCATAAATCCTTCCCCTCCATCTACCGAAAAGCACATATGTGAAATAATGACTCTTCACTTCCATATTTGTAGGTCAAAATTCATGGTAAAGTAGACCTCAAGCTAATGAAACTGTCTAGCAAGCTGTGCGCTACTAGTACATCTGAAGCTCGTTATTCCCCAATCAGTGCAAACCCTTATTCAAGTTCAAATTTTCAGGGACTTTCACTTAATAGATCTTAGCTGACCCACAAATTCAGAAATAGCGATCAGCAGAAAATCAATCTTCAACGAAGCAGGCCAGACTTTCCATGACGCATTTCTGATATTAGATATCAAACAGTACTGCTTTTGTGAATATTTAGATTTAGCTTGTCATCTATGCAACCTGAGCTTATACATTCATACCAACCATAATCACAGTCAATGAACAAGCAACAGCCACATTATCATGAATGACTCGCAGAAGGAAAACTCAAGTGTAAAACAAAATGGATTAAGCCAGATCAATGAGATTTGGAAAGGATCAGAGAAATAAAGCCCTTGTTTCATATAATACTTCCAATAGAAGTAAGTCTCATGGACAAAAGAAAATACCTTTAGATTGATGACAGCAACCTTGTTAGCTGGTGCTGACAGCTGTTGACTTATGTAAGCCATGGATTTTAACATTGGCTCCAGCGTGGTTCTTGTAAGTCTAAATTGCACCTCAGTTTCTCCTGAGGGAGCCTTGCCATAATCTTGGAGCTGCCTTGGACAAACAAACGGTAGATTTAAGAGAAATGCACTTGATAGAGTTGTTATAAGGTATTGTGAGATGGAAAAACAAAAAGAAACGGAAAAAAAAAATGAGAAAAAAAGAAGAAGAGAAGAAAATCTGCATTACCATGAGCTAGCTGAAAGCTCATGACTAGTCATGATGGATTTTCATTTACAACACCACCAACATGAAAAACAAAGAAACAGTGCAATATAATTATATTTAATAAAGCAATGCACACCTTCAAATTGATAAGAGCCACTTTACTTTCTGGGTTTTTATTCTCGATGACCCATGTCATGGACTTAAAACAAGTGAGAACCACCTACAAAGAAACAATACCAAGAAAAACACATAATTATTCAGTGTACAGCCAGCTAAAAATGACAAATATACATATCAAATAATATTTCGTACTGTATTATCAGCAAGCACACCATCACGGTTTATAGCCAAAGGGGCCAAAGTTGGCTGGCTCAAATCAGCAACCGGGACTCCAGCATCATTAAGATTAAAGCGATTAGGCAAAGCATCTTGCCAGGGCCATAATGATGGGATCATATCAGGAGTTGTTATGGAAGCTTTTCTGCAACCAGTATCCTGAAAATTTCCACTGCTCTGACATGTAGCAGGCTTGTTTTTTCCTACAACTTTTTTCACCAGAGCAATCTTCCTCACACCTTCTCGTAAAGCATCAACAGCTGCACTGTAAGTGTCTGCAGCAATGGCTCCTTCCTCTGCAAATTTTAGAGCTTCTCGACAAAGATTATTGAAACGAACTGTGAGAGACTCCACACAGACACCTGTATCTTGCTCATCCAACAAGCCAGCTCTAGCATTCTTTGTCCACCTCTTCAATATGTACTGAGATGGAATCATGAGAACATTTGTGACAGTAAAGACGGTGAATATGTGTCTACATAGAACCCCTGAGTACTCAAACATCTGGCAACTGCAACTTGCATTCATTTCCGAAACATCTAATATGACACTGTAAGCCTTGTGATCGTGCTCATACTTAGCCACCCTAAATGTACTTATTGCACCATCACCATCAATCTTATTCGCAGTGTGTACAAAAGTTTCAACCAGTTCTTCTTGAAACTTTTCAAAGACCTTTTTTGTATATAAATTAGCTGCCTGTTGCTCCATTGGAGATGGAGTCTTCAGTACAGGAGTTGTATTAATTGTGTAGTAATCTGCTTCTATTTCCCTTTCTAAAGAATTCTCCAAAGCCCGTTCATACTGCTTAAAGAACATGGGTATTGTCGTCTGCTGGTTCACATAACCATCAAAGAAGGAGCTTACTCCATGGTTTGATGAAAGTGCAGCAAAGAAGGTGTCACGAAAATAAACAGGAGCCCACTGCTTCCTAGCATTATATACAGCTTGAAGCCACTCATTTTTCAGGATATCATACTTGTCAAGTATAGAACTCCATGATAATTCAAAATCCTCAATTGTCTCAGAGAAGTTGATGCAGCTATAAAGCTCTCCATAAAAAGAAGGATGAGCAAGGTATATGTGCGCCAATCTTTCTTGGCCTTCTCTTAAGATGTGCCACTTGCAAATGCAGTGACGAGTTTGCGGGAACACCTGATTAACTGCTACCTTTATGGCCCTATCTTGGTCAGTTGTTATGGAAACAGGAGGCTGGTTATTCATAGCAGACAGCCAAGTCTTGAACACCCAAGCAAAGGAAAGCTCTGATTCATCCAAAAGAAGTGCACACCCAAACAAAACCATTTGTCCATGATTGTTTACTCCAGTGAAGGGAGCAAATGGAACCTGAAACTGGTTTGGTCTATACATTGTGTCAAAAGTAACTGCATCACCAAAGTGACTATAAGCTGACCTTGATCTTGCATCAGCCCAGAAAACATTGCTCAAGCGATTGTCATCATCAAGCTGTATAGCATAATAGAATCCAGGGTTTTCAACCTGCATTTTCCTGAAGTAAGTGAGAAGGCTATGAGCATCTCTTCCTAGAGTTCTTCTTCGACTAGAAGGTTGAATATACTGCAGTGGCATCACCGGAACAGAACTCATGGTGGCACGATTTGTTTCCATGCAAGATGCAGTCAGACCAACAGAATTTGTTTCTGAATGAGACATATTCTTCGCAACAGGATTTGCCTCTATGGGTGATGTGTTTCTCATGACATGATTGGAATCATAAAATACATGGTTTCCGTCCACAGAAACCATAATATCGTTTTGATCATCAGCTGTCTCAGGTAGGGCATTCTTCGTTGCTCCAGCAAAATGCCTGCGCGGTCTAAGAAAATGCACCTTGCTGGGGCTTACAATAGAATGATTGTGATCCTCAACAAACTTTGTCACAACCCAAGTGTCAGGATCTTTTTTCTCTATCTGAAGCATGGCATTGCAGCTCTCAACATTCTTTCTCTTAAAAACCTCTCTGGAGCAGAAAAATTCCCAAGAAACAATTGGACCATCAGGCTTATCACGGGTATATTGACCAACACGAGTGCTGAAACCCACTTGCCTGGCATACAAATCATACAAATCCTTGGCAGCTTCTTGAGATTCAAACTCCATACCAATATATGGTTTGTTATTCTCAGCATCAGCTTGACTGGTAGAAATTCCACTTAAATTTTCAGCCCCATCATCTCCATGTTGGGTTGGAACTTCCCTTCTCTTTTTCCTTTTCTCCGTATCTACCTCTACAACTTCATCATCCATCTCATCAATCAAATAAAACCAGGGAAAGGTTCTGCAATTTGTTGGATTATCTGGTAAGCTAGGTGCTCATAAAAAAGCACTAATCCAGTTTAATAAAGAAGGATAGCAGAAACTACTGCAAAATTGACATTAAAGATTATGACAGGTTCCAGACACACTTTACGATCATTATCACCTATTTGAAGAATGCTAGTGACAACAAAATTATACACAGTATTTTAAACTTTAGCTCATTTTTTTAGTCAAGCAAGATTCACCCTTCAGTTCAAATAGGCATGCTCAACAAAGTTTCCACATATAAAATTGGCTATATATACACTGGATTTTCGATTAATTGCCTGAATATCCTAACAGATTAGTAATAGTAATAAAGAGACCATTAATTTTCTATTGGTACAAAATATTCACGACGACTCTGCCAGCACAGAATTAGCTTTTTCTTGACAGATTAGTTAACCCTCAACCACCGAAAATGTGCTTTAATTTCTCCTTCTTTCGAATGGGAAGCGCAAATTTCTACAGGATAAAGATGAAAGGTATTTTCTTTGAGCATTCAATGAATGTGTGTTGAAGCACAAAAAACTCTTACAAAATTTCTCACCTGAATTTTCCACTCTGAGAATTGCAACGCCTCAATCATCCATCACCGAGTCAATTAGCTCTCTCCCCCTCTCACACACGCTTCGTTGAGTGTCTGGGGATGGGCGGGTTAGTGCAATTTTGGGAAAAGATTTCTTCAATTGCTTAAAACTAATTCTATGGAGTCGGGAGACTGCCCCACATACAAAACACACTCTCCAAAACTAACCCATTTTTCCTCTGGCTTTTCTTCTTATTACAATTAGTTCTACACCCGTGCGATGGGGGTAAGTTAAATTTTAATATTTTTTTATAAAATAATATAAGTATGAGTAAATAAAATATTAATAACTGCAATATATTGTATTGTTAATGGATTATGTACGTTATAAATATAGCTAACAGTCATGAAGTGGCACGACACTTTCATGGGAAGTCTCTCAGCTGGTCTGAAAGATTATGTCGGAAAGAAAAAAAAATAGAATAAAAAATTTTGAACGATGTTAGACTACCGTTAGAATGGAGGAGTAATTCGCACTACTTTTATATGTTCGGGTGGTGGCAACCCCATACGTTTTCATGGAGTTTTAATTGAGATAAAGGTATGTACACTGATAGAAAATTCTATTAGGGGTGTATATGTAGTGCACTCAACTCTCACATAACAATATTTTATTAATATATATTAATATAATATTATCATGTGAGTGGAGTATGATATTAATAAAATATTATTATTTTTGCTACTTTTCTCTTTAATATTTTTTCAATGTCACGAGCTTCAATTTCTGGTGTCGAAAATTATATGTAGCTTGTTGGAAAGGAATTTGAAATGTGATCAAAATAACAAATATCTAAATTTAATTGAAAGCAAGAAAAATCTAAAAAATAAAAAATAGAATTTAGTAATGTACTATCATACATCATCTTATACATCTTGTCTTCACCACCATCATTGGCTACCCCTCACAGTTGTCGCCTTCTCCATCAACGACTGCTCCGACATCCGCCGCTCTAAACACATTAACTTATTAACATTCTTCCATTCCAACCCATGTCATCTATATCAAAGTCTTCTGCTCAATAATATTATTTACCAGAAACAGCTCTCCATAGCGTAACTCATTTTGGAAATGACCTCACTCACTACCCTTATTTTAAATCTCGCAACTATTCATTATGGTAGATCCCTTTTTTCACTAAAAACTAATCTACCAATCATTTCTTAGAATCTGTACCGAACCCAAAGTGTTACATTTATGGTGGACGGAGACAGTATTATTATTTAAATCTTGATTAAAAAATTACCCTTACAAAATATTCGTAATCAATATTCAAAATTTTATCCAAAAAAGTAAATAAATGAGAGATATTTTTTAATTATTAAAAATAAAAATATATAAAAAAATTATGTCACTATTTCAAAAATAAAAGCTTTGTATGATTAATAATTTGTATTTTCATATGCTCACAATATTAAATTCCAAATAAACTAAATAATATTTTACAAACTCAAAATAAATATTGGGCTTTCATTGTAATTTGTATTACAAAATTTTGAAGTAAAATTATGTAGTAAATAAATTTATCATAGCAAAGTGATTAATTATGGATACAACACAACAATAAAAATATACATTATTAATGATTTTAAACAAATAATTTTGTTATTATATTATTTATTTATTAGCATAGTAAAAATGATTAAAAAATTATTGCATTAAAATTAAATATGAAATAAATAAGATAAATTTATATAAATTTGACAATAAGACAATTTGATAAATGTGATACAACAATTAAAATGATCACATCGCGTGGGTGTTATATAGATATGTATGTGGCTCGTCGAAATTAACTTTTTAAGGGATATGGTCGTCAAGTCAAGTAGGAGAGAGAAAACATACTCATGTGGCATAATATGTAATTTATGAGTTAAGTTGAGAGTGTTGTAATATTAGTGGGATATCAAACTTTCTATTTATAGAACAAACCAATTGAAACGGGACAAACAAATAACCAACCATACCAATTGAAATGAGACGAAGAAAGTACTATGATATCACACAAAAGTTTGGATGACTTTCAAAAATTTTACTATTATTAGTTACACATAAAAAAATGCAAGTTTATATTTAGTTTATTTTTAATACATCAATAATTATTAGTATTAATTAGTAATTATGTATATGTATTCTTGTATACAACAAATCAACCAATATATATTTCTACTGATAAATCCTTATTTATTTACTCTAAGTACTTACACTTCAACTACATATAAATAGATTAGTTAAATATTGATCCAACCAGTCGATCAACATCGTTTACTCAATTAGCTCCCATTAGTGAAATTAATTTATGCAAAATAAAATGATCAAGTACATTAAATGTATAGCTCCAAATAGGTATATGGTTCAAATTCCACCATCTCTCTTACTCAACTCAAAACAAAGACTATTAAATGTGTATATACAAACACGTATATTAAATTGTGAGTATGTTATATATATATATATATAAGTTAAATATTCAGTTACTCAAATACAATTTATTAGTTATTTAGCATCAAATTTAATTTAATTTATTTTTTATGAATAAATTAATTTATTAATGACTATTTATATATATATAATATATTGTTTATAGTCAAATATTAATTCAATTAGTCAATTAGCAACAATGAATCAATATAGCTAATTTATGAGTAATGTAATTACTTAATAAATTTTAATATATGTATTCAATTCACATTTCAATTGGCAACATGATTGAATCAAACTTAATTGTAAATAGAACACTCATTAAGAAATTAATAGATTTTGTACAACTTAATGAGTGCAAATAAAATAAATGGGTGAAATAATAGTAATCTTCATTATAACATAATTAATTATTAAAAAATTATCCTCCCATGCGACAATAAATTATTTGTTGTTGTCCACATATTAATAACAAATAATTTTGAGTAAAAGTAAATAAAATAATAATAAAAAGTTAAGTCTTGGCCATTGTTATTCGAGAGAAGTATATTCTTCTCTCCTTTTGACCATGGTTCTTCCTTAATTCCTTTTACCCAATGAGTCTCTTAAATATATCTTTTCAATAATTATAATTAATTAAAGACAAATTTACGACAAAATAATAAATTAAAAATAATAAATAATATAGATTGGATGTACGTAAAAATAAATTGAATGAAAAAAAAAGAATGTATATACTGAATTAGTATTCTATAAATATAGATCGGTTGTACGTAATTCGAGATTACGTGTATAATTATAGGTTGATACTTTTTTTAACCATTATAGAAATATATACAATCTCATTATAAATTGAGAAAATAAAATTTATATTTTTGCTGCTTGTTTTTTCATAAAATAAAAATACTAACTAAAAGATTGTAAGCACCAAATCATTGAGTACGATAATATATTATGGAATTTGTCGATATATACATATAATACATATATATAGAATAAATTTTTTACACTATAGTTGTTGAGGACGATGAAAATATTTGCAGAAATACAATAAAGTTATTCATACTATAATCGCAATGCAACATCTAATCGGAAAATCAACCAGATATTAATAGTGGATGTATTCTCAGATGAGATCATAATACAGGTAATATATTGTTTGTGCTTGTGCATTTGAGAGATGTTGTGGATCACCACATGAACCTCTCCATCAACATTCTTATGTTTTCCTCCGAATATGCTAGCATCTTGTACTTATGATCAATACATTAGGTTCTCTGACTCTTACTCGGATATCGTACTTCTCCGTCCAATTAATGATCCAATTTGAAAAACCTTTACGTGACTCTTTTGCTCTTGGTATAGTAACCTCTTTCTTATTTTCTTTAGTTGGAATGAAGGAGCACAAAAAGTGTGTAGTGTGGATTAAATTGGTTGCACAAATCTAGAATTTATAGGTAGAAGAATATTATTAAAACATTATTGAAATTAATATTTGTCACAAATTAGGAAATAAATTAATTTGTTGCTATTAATTTTGATTTTGTAACAGTCTTTTTATTAATTGTATGATTGTAAATTATTATTGAAGGATTGTGATATGCCATTTTTATTTATGATTTCCAGAATCGGAAACTGAATAATTGAAAAAAAAACTGAAAATTTAACTTTTTAAAAACGGAAATCCGGCCTTGTTTTTATATATTATAAAGATTTCTTAATATTATTACTGATATTAGAGCAGTTTTATCATCTCACTCAAAATAATTTTTAACTCTAAATTTATGCTTAAATAATTAAGAGCGAGATAAAAATTCATTCAAGAGATTTTTCAAATTGAATTGACCAGAAAAATATTTACATATTCTTAAATCTCCTCTCAAATTTATTACTCCCTAAATTTACTATCATCTTCCAAATTAAATTGGGCCTACAAAAATATTATTTTTATAAAATAATTAATGAAAAATAAGAAAACTAGCGTATACATGTAACATTTGTAAAAATAGTATAGCAAAAGCTTTATGAGCAAATTTAGGAACAAAATTTTGAGAATTCTGCTGGAATTGCTCTTAATAGTATACACCATACAATGTTTTATTGAGATTTTATTATATATTAATGATATAGTCTTAAAATTTATGATGTTATTAATAATTAAAAAACAATTATCTTGATATTTATTTAATATGTATAATACTGGCTTGTTAAGGTACGTAATGTACAAAACTCATATTTTTTGAAGTTTTTAATTTGACCATGATTATAAAAAAGTTTTTCATAACATTTATATAAATGCATATAAGTTATAGATCCATTCTCCATAGACCTTTAATATATGCTGAAATATAAATTAAGAAGTGATTTAATTGTGAACATATCTAGCTCGAGAACAATTTAATCATTTTAAATGCAATAGAATGAGGGATAACAACATATAGAAATGTGCATAAATGCACCCTATCACACTTACACTTTTCGATGCCAGAAAATGGTTCTCAGACTATATTTGATATTCCCTCCATCCCGCTCATATTGTCTTTCTTTTTTTATTGGATTGTCCCACTCAAATTATCTTGTACCAAATAAGGAAAGAATTAACTTTTTAAAAGTGATGGGACCTACCAATTTTCTATCTTTTTATCCTTATTCTTAGTCTTCGTGCCAAACAGTAACATGACAATATGAGCGGAGCTGAGGAAGTATATTCAAAACTCATAGTTCATGATTAGAATGTGTATTATTGATAGTCACATTATTTTTTATAAAGTGCGAAATACTTTAGGATTTAAATGGTAATTTATCCTAAAATTAGTATACTACTATACTTACTAATTTATTTTTACTATTTTGACTTGAAAGCATGAAAGAGTTCGATTTGTGAGTTATACTTTTTAAAATTGTATGTTTTCAATCTATATTTCAAGATATAATTTTTTTCATGCTATGAATTATAAAAAAAATCAAAATTTCTTTCTTTTTGGTTAATCGTTGAACAATTGGTTAACCAATTTGATTTTTAGGTTAATCGTTATAGCAGTTTTTAATTTATATTTTCTACATTTTTGCGATTAACCGAACCGATTAAAATCATATGATAAGTTTTTTATGTGGCAAATGATTGATTAACCGAACCGTGCTCACTTCTAATAAGTATAGATTATAGTAATATCTATAACACTTATGAAGAGTAAACATAAAGAGTGTCAAGAAAGCCATCGATAAAAAGATTACAAGAAAAATCGCAAACTTAACAAGTAAATTACGCATGCAGCTAGCATAATATCTCCAACTTAACTCAGAAATTGAATTGAAGGAGTGCATTAATTGTCCCTTACATCAAATTAATCAACATACTCCACAAATTATGGAGGTAGGAGGAGATTACAAATAGTATGTATATCTACGAAAAATTACTCTGTATATGTGTGTGTGTGTCAATGCCATTAATTAAATTGAGTTAGTTGATCTGTATATTTCACTAAATATTATACGTAAAATAATAATTGCATAATGCATGTATATGAAGAGATGGTAAGTAGATTGAGGATCGTAAAATTAAGGGTCTCTCAAACTTGGGCGAGTTGAAGAGAATGCATACAACGCTACAACTTGTATAATTGATTAAATTCAGTTGCATTGTTCTGCTTCATATAGATTGGGGCAATAATAAGCAGGAGTGGCATGCAACAAATAAACATTTCAGGTAGTTTATTAATTAAATTTAATTTGGTTTTCTCAGTCCCAAAAATAATTTATTAAATTAGAAGAAGAGAGGGAGATGAAGAACAATTACAAGCGAGCAGAAATGCTAATTAATTAAAATATTGTAGTATATGCATGCATGTTACATTGCTGGATGTGGATCTTGGTCCAAACTGCAGATCGATATATCGAATTTCAGCTGCTACCAATTATATCACTGTATGTGCATTTGATTTTCTCAATCAATGCTTCCCTGAAATTTTCCATATATAAGTCCAAATTAATTAAATTAAAGCACACATGCGTTTAGACTAAAACTAAAACTCGTCGATCTGTTTAATTTTAATTAGCTGAATAGTATATATGAGAGAAGAAATAAGACCTGCTTGGTTTGGATAAAAGATTTCTGTATGCAAAATACTGCAGCAAAGGAATTAAAGATGAATTAATTAATAGATGCTGGAAATATTATAGCTAGCTAGCTAGGGAGTATTAATTATAATTAGATAAATTAACTCACGCCGGTATATCCAATTCCTACGAGCTCGAGAACTCCAGGTATGAGTGGAAGCTTGTCAATAGCCTTGGAACATGCAAATCAAGAAAATATATAAAATTAAGAGATTAATTAATGAGGTGAGGTAATTAAGTTGGGATGGATTAATTACGTACGGAGATGACTCCGGCACAGGCAACGAGTCCAACTCCTCCAGCCACCGCCAGAGAAGTAACTGCATACTTATCTTCAAGTTTATCCCACTGCAATGCAAATTAATTCAATTCAATTCAATGCATATATATACTCCTACATCTGTTGTAATTAATTAATTAATTAGTACTATCATAGAAATATATCTAAGACTAATTAAGTTATAGTAGTATATGATTAATTTAATAAAATTAATTAATCTTACAGCTTGTTGAAGTTTTGTAACAATTTCTGGGGTTTCAGTGGTGCCAACATTAACCACTTCAGCCGACGCCTCTCCAGTAGCCATGGCCGCCACATTCCGGCCAATCTTCCTACCTGCAGGGCACGTAATAGGTAATAGGTAATAGGTAATAGGTGATAGGTAATGTATGTATAATTAATCAATTTATGGTAGTACTGACAGCTGTAGGCCGCCGGGGTCTTGGCGGTGGAAGGCAGTGGAAGAGGGGACGTCGGTACTGTGACGCATTGTGCGGAGGCGGCTGGTTGAAGACGAGGAGCCTTTGATGAAGAAGAGAGAGAGAGAGGGGTGAGGGTGGACGTTGTTGAGGCCATAGCTCTTCTAAACTAAATTATAACCACCCTCGCTCAAGATTAACTACAAATAATATATGTGATCTATGGTGCTGCAGTTAAGCTGCGCCTCCTTTTGGTTTATGCTCTCTCTCTCTCTCTCTCTCTCTCTGCTTTTCTTTCTCTGCCTTTTTTTTTTTTGGGAAATGGAAAATATAGAGAAATTAGATTGGAGTTAGGAAAACCACTCGTAGCAATATTGTGGATAATGTAGTTTGATAGCGTGGCAGTTGGATAGCCATTTTATGGTGTTGTACTGGATAAAATATTTCAGGTCCCTGTTTTCAATTCTTCAGATATGATATGATTACCTTTACACCAGTTTCACATATATATCTCTACTACTACTTCAACTCATCATGCATGCTAAAACAAGTACTCCATATAACTTCTTCTTTTTGGTTAATTAAGGTAGGTGTGCGTGCATCAATGTTCTTGAAACAAAACAGAAACTAAATAAACTTTTCTTAATTATATATGTTATCTTTATTGTCTCTTTAGTTCAATCTCACTTTAACTGATTCAATGTAAATTGGCCAAATTTTTTGTTATATCATAGACATAAATTAGTACTAGTGCAAGATACTAATTGGTATATGCTGATGAATTTTAAAGTTAAAATATACAACTACAAAAAATGTGTTAAAATTGGATATCAAGCTCATTTCTCCAACCAATATAGAACATTTTAAATTTTTAGCACGCTCTTCTTGTACATCGTAGACTATGCCAATTGCCATCTTGGGATATTTGGCTCAGTTCCCCTCATAAAACCAATTTGTAAAGGAAGTGATACATCATCAATATAAAGTGGCTCGTGCCACTTTATCCAACCAATGTTAAACATTTTAATAAAATGTATTTTAACAAACTTGAATATTGAAATAACCACACATGTACATGGATGTGCTCAACTAAGACAATGTATATGTTCAATATTTGAGATGACAAGATAAAAAAGAAAAAAGAAAAAAGAACAATTAAATAAAGTTTGATATTGCAAAAGGGGAACATGTAGAAAATTATCAGACCAATAAATATTACCCAAATGTAGGATAATTCGCAGGCAGCTCGACTTATAAGATGTTAGTGGAATATAAAGAATAAGTTAGCACTTTGTTTTGTATGAGTAAGAAGATTTGTTTTTATTAAGAAAACAATACAAATGTAAAATGAGTTAAGTTGTTAACTTTCATAATTATACTATTGCATCGCTAAAACAAAATAATACTCTTTATGAGAGATATAAAATTAGTAAGCAACCCGAAATTCAAAATAATTGTACCGTATTGACTACTTTATCATAAGTTTGAGAAATTTGAGATACAAAAAGAATTATTATCGTCAATTAAATAGATAACATATGTAGACACACGCACAAAAGTAAGAATATAACATGTATATCAAATTTTGTAATAATATACACTTTTATAATAACTAGCAGAGAAATTACGTGCGTTGCACGTATAACCTCTTGTTTAAGATAATTAATTTATTACAAATAATAATATATTTCAAAACAAAAAAAGAAAAGTCGTAATGTTATTAATTTTGACTATTAACTTCAACAAATTATTAATTAGCAAGTAAGTGTAAAGAGTAGACCTTAAAAGAATCAAATCAATTTATAATTTAAATCTATTTTATGTACAATTTTAAAAATTATATGACAATGGTAAAGATGATATATTATACTGTAATTAATTTAATTATCTACCTTAGAACTTAAAAAAAAAACTAAATGAACATTATGGTATATCAATATAAGGTAGAAAAATTGCTCTCATTTGCATATCAATTTTTTTTCTCTCATCTTGAGCTAGCAAAATATTTGAATATTGAAATTAGAATAATATTTTGAAATAAATTTTTTTCAATCTCTTTGATGTTTCTCGTATATATATAGTTAAATAATTTATTTAATAGATAATGATAAGGAGTATAATAATTACTAAGTATCCCAAGCATCACGTTATAATTTCTTACACTTTTTCTTTTATCTCTATTTATTTTTCCAAATTTAGAATATTTTTTTTATTTTACTTTATATTTAAATATAATTGGGATTATTTAAAATTAAACTTTAATTTAGTTCATTATATTATAATTATTAGATGAAAAATATATGTTAGTAAATCAATTATCGTGTATTATTTCAATTTAATTTAGATAAGATTGTAGTTATCAATAATAAATTTAATTACACCAAAAATTACATCTTTTACACCAAATTATAACTTAATTTTATCGTCTTTTATGAGATGTTTTCAAAGCAATGAAATTAATTTATCAATCACTACTTATATACTACCTTCATAAATCATTACTACTGACCTACAAATACTTCATAATCAATTATGATAATAAAAAAATAATACTCCCTCCTATTCTTTTTGTTTGTCTTCCTAAGCTCAAACACACTAATTAATGAAAAAAAATTATACCCAATATAACCTTATTTAATGTTAATCTAGTATTAATAACACAAGACTTATTTGGTGGATAACAAAAGTAGCACTCTTCATCTTCTATATCAAGTCACTGCAAAAGATAGAGGAAATAGGAAGAGTCATTTTTGAGTAATTAATAAAAGATAAATTAAATAAGGGTAAGTTTGAGAAAATTCTCAAAACGTCAATGAAAAGTAAACAATCGGAAATTCTAAAACGTCAATCAAAAAGGATAGGAGGGAGTAATAATTAAATTTATATAAAAGAAAAGAGTTCCATTTAGGATAATATATTTATCAAAGACTAATATGTCAATGATCATTTGTGAGTATCGTTGACGGTTAAGCCACATCAACGCCTTTTTTTTAATACTTGAAAAATTATAGACAAAAAAATAAAATATGTGGCCATTTATGGCAGGACGGAGGAAGTAATAAGGATTGTCAATTTTACAAATTATGCAAAATCTAACCTTATTTTTGAAGTATAATGCCACCAATCATGTCATTTAGATTGTTTGTTGTTATTGCCATTTGTTTAGCCTTTTCCCCAAGTTGGTCGTAAGTGGAAAAAAAATAATTAGCATACAAGTCTAAATTTCTCATTGTCCACTCGTTTTCATGTTAATTTGTAACTTCTTCATATTGAATCTTCTGAGTGTTTGGTCAATTTAATTGGACTATACTTAGTCTCATGAAGGCTATTGGGTTAGATATATTCACCCTGATATTTAATCTCATGAATCATGATATTGCTATGTAAGTCTATTAGTCTTGTCTGTATGAGTCTTGGTATCTTCCCATATGAAAATTAATTCCGGATCAACAATTATTTATTCTATACTAGTACTATACACTCGTGCGATGTACGGGGTAAATTAAATTTTATTATTTATGTAAAATTATATAAACATGAGCAAGGAAGTATAAGAAATGAAAGTATTAATCAATATAAGTTAAATTGTCATTCAAAATCCATAAATTTATAAATTCCGAAAAACTTCTTAATAAATAATGTTTGTTGTACTTGCACTGTTATTATTTATTTTTATCACATATCAATATCTTTCAAATCACTTCATCTCCATACTCTAGTTGTCCATGAGAGTATTGATTTCTTAAGAAAAAGCATCACTTATGATAGAGACTGTCTTAACTTCTCTTGATTTTCATGGCATGCAAAATATTTAAAGGGATTTGTCTTCGTTCAACGTGGATGTGATGAAGTTAGTGACATTATCGGAATCAATATCTTATGTTGTGAGTTACTTTTGTTAATATCTTGACATCAAGAAAATGATTTATGAACTAAACGCGTGCCATTGCACAATTTGGGAAAATAATTGATATTCCTTAACAATATAGGTGGCATGCTAACATTCATATTCAACTTGTGGTTAGACATTCAAAACTCTTCAATCTATTAAAAAAATTCAAATGTGCAGACATCGTTTAGTACATTAATAATTTCATTTGAGCTTTATGTATGTATAGATGAACACAATCAG
This sequence comes from Agastache rugosa, assembly GCA_031470985.1. NCBI lineage: Eukaryota > Viridiplantae > Streptophyta > Magnoliopsida > Lamiales > Lamiaceae > Agastache > Agastache rugosa. The sequence continues at coordinate 35,772,936 of CM062602.1, read as the reverse complement.
AAAATGTTAGCATCCTACAACATCACTCGATCCTCTTTAATTTCATAATTTTAAGTCGAAAATAAAAAATAAAACTAAAATTCTTCCTAGATTACACGTTAGAAGCCTCTGTATAATATCTAAAATAATATCATTAAAATGCAAAAAGTATTTTTATTTTATTTTATCTAAACATAATGTAGTTAAAGAGCTCATCTCATCACTATCATCCATCTCTACAATATAACATGCAATTATATTGTTATTGTAATTTATACTTTTATAACGTTTGATATTAATTATTTTATTATTATTTTTATAATGTAGAATTGTGATTTACCATTATTATATTTGATTTCAATAAGAGGTATATTGAAAAAAATAGAAAATTAAAGTTACTAAAAACTTCAACTATTTGTAATTGCTATGAGATATTTTAAAAAACGGAATATTGAAAATAAACTGATAATAAAAGTTTCAAAAAACGGCAATTCGGAGCTCCTATTATATATTATCAAAATATAGATATAGAATATATTTATATATAAATCTGCATAATTCAAGCAATCAACATAATTGTTAATGAATATCATCTAAAAAAACATAATTGTTAATGGGTAGCAAATTAAGCACAAAAATTTATGTTAATTAAATTATTTAGATATTAATTTATGTGATATCAGACTTTTATGTATATTCTAGCTATACCTTGATTAATAAAGGTAAATATGTATCAACTAAAAAAAGGTAAATATATGTTATGTTATATAATTATGTTCATGTATAAGCCACAATCATGTAATTAATCACATTATCTAATTACCTACTCCAGCTAGGAACCATAATCTCATCTAGAGGTGTTCACAAAAATCAAAACTGTCGGTTTCGGCCCGGAACCAGAACCATGTTCAACTGTTTTTGAACCGAAACAGCGGTCAACAAGCCAATTTAGACCTGAAACCGTGTGTAAGACAGGTTGATTTCGATTCCAAATATTTAGAATCGTGAACCAGGGGTTTCGACATAATTTTTTTTAATGTTTAACTCATGTAGGTGATTTAGGGTGACATCCATTCTATAACAATCTTCAAAATTATTTTTAATCTTTAAATCAATGTGGGACAAAGAGAATTTTGGCTATCAAAAAAATCAACCTCTATTTTTATAGATAATCTTCACATCTATCTTTCTTCTTAAAATCGATGTGGGACAATCCCATTCAGAGCCAAATATGCTTTTGTTCCACATTGATTTTGATATGAAAGAGAGCTTTGAAAATTATCAATAAAAATGGAGATGGATCCCTTTGAGAGCCAAATATTCGTTTGTCCCACGTTGATTTTGAGAAGAAAATTAGCTTCCAAATCTCCTTATAAAAGTGAAAGTGAGGAGTCTTCTGTAATAGAGTAATAGTTGGGTAGTTTGGATAATATTCATAACCAACCCAATTAATCGAAATTGTTTTCGAATCACCTGAGTACTTGCTTGATTTGAATTATTGTTGAATTTAAAAAAAAATGAAATTAACACACAGTTCAAATTGTGAATCGGCGGTTCCGATATTGAACCGGAACCGCCAAACACGGCCGATTTAAGTCCGAAATTGTGACCCTCGACAGGTCGGTTTCGATTTCAAATTTTTCGAACTGGAATCAGGCCCGTGAACACCTCTAATCTCATCCCCAATTTCAAAATTAATGGCTAGTTCATGACACATTCTAATAATTGCAGCATAAATATTAGCATATCGTTTACCACTATTAATTGTTTATAATTTTCTTTAATTAAGCTTGTTCATTACATTGAATAATATTTTTATTATTAATTATATGTTTTGAACAATTATTAATCATATGTTATTGCATGGTGTAACAAATTGATATTAGTAAACACTTTTCATAATCGGTTATTAATCTTTTCTTTTAAAAATTATTCTCTCTTTACCTTATCTCTCATTCTCTTTCACGTCTCCAAAACCAAAAAATAAGGGTTTTATAGACTTCGGCTGCCGACCAATAGGCAAAATTGGGAAAGAAATCGAGGACAATTTGCCCAACTTTGGACATTTGCCCTGGTAAATCAAGTCAAATTATTGTTTCCTACTCTTGTTCCGTCGAAAATCAATTTGATTTTTAGGTATTGTCTTGATGTACATTTTCTTAATTTCTTTCTAGTTCAATATAATTAGGCTAGATTAAGATTTTGTTTTATCTCAACGTCAATGAAATATTGGATTAATTTGTTGATTACAAATTCTCCTTTTTCTTTCCCATATATTTTGGATGAAGTTAATGTTCTTCAAAAATTTGTTAATTGTTACATGTTGTTTTGCTTTAGAGGTACTTTTTGTTCAAATTTTATTACTTGTACGTACGATTATTCGTCAAGCATCAAAAAATTAATCTTGATCTTATAGCTTTAAAATTTGATGTCGTCTTGGGCATGATGTTGGATTTAGAGGCAAAATAATGGAAATGAATGAAAGATTATTAACATAATTTGAAATCAGGGACATAATAGTTACATACAATGTGAACGAATTGAATAACAAAAGTCATAATTAAATTAAATGAATAGATAAAATCTAAATTTTCAAATTTCATGAGCATGTCTACTTATCTATTTGCTAAACCAAGTACTCATTTTCTAAGATGCTAGCCTCTTCTTGTCTAAGAGTTGTTGCACAATCAAGTTTTAAGTAATTTGTGTTGATCAATATTACATCATATTCTCAATCCCTTGCTCAAATATCTTATTTATCTACCGCAATAATTTTTTTATCCAAATCGAAAAATCTTGAAGCCAGTACTACCTCCTTCGTATCAACTGTGCATAGAGGGAAAATGCGAAATGAAGAAAACACAATATAATTGAAATGTGTGTATGTTTTCGATTGCTTAAATCTAAAATATATAGCCACACAAAATTACAAAAATAGGAAAGAACTTAATTGTTGTCGTAATTTATGCTTTGTAACATCCAAAATAAATTAGTTGTTTGAAAATTAATAATATACAATTATGATATACCAATTATATATCATTTCCAGAAACAGAATATTAAAAAGAAAAAAAAAACTGAAAATTAGAAGAATCTATTTTCGATCATCCGGCCTTGCTATTATAATATAAAGATAAAGATAAATAGCTCTTTTTGCGGTAATCTCTTCCTTATCATACTTTTTCTAATCGGAAAAGTTGGAATGAAAGAAAGAAGAATATGAATTGTAAATGAAATTGTTTGCAAAATTCTAGAATTTATAGATAGAAAATAGTACAAAAATGAAAATTTTATTGTTATAATTAAGTTTTTTTCCACAAATTATGTCTTTGTAACGTCCAACATTAATTAGTTGATTGGTAAATATTAATGAACAATTAAGATAAAAATAATTAAATATATTGTTTCCAAAAATGGAATAAAAATAATTGAAAATGAAAGTTACTATAAACGGCAGTTAGACTTGCTTTTATATATTATAAAGATTTTATCTAGTTGAGCCAATTAAATACAAATTTTCAAGAAACTATCACTAAATTAGTTTCTTAAATTGCATTAATAATTAGGGAGATGTGGGTGATAAGCATTAGTCAAAATAGTATTTCAAATAAACATTCATTCGTAAATTTTATTTTGGTTAAACCTTTGTCTTCTTTTGATAATTTTTTTAAATTTCATTTTATTTTTGATACCTTTAAGTCTCGTTAATTCAAATAATTGAAAATGATTATAGCTATTGACATTTTAATTTACAACTATGGATGCCCAATACAGAAAAATATCATGCTAGATATCATATAGGAATCTATGGTTTTAAATATATGATAAAATTATTCTAGAATATTATACAGGAAGCTGTGTAATATAATACATATAATAATATAATATTAATTGATTTCATGAGCTCGTTACTCCGAAAATAGAATTTAATAAATTAAAAAATAAAATACAAAATTCTGGCACAATAAAGTAATGTGAAGCTATCAAAATTTATGATGTCTTTTCTCTTTCTCTTTTGAGTAATAGAACATGTAGGAGTGTAGGACTAATTAATTTATTATGTTGAGTTATAGTAGGAGTAAGACTTTATTATTTTGATTATGTTTATAATAAATTTAATATTGATTTACACTATTGTCCTTAAAATAAATATAATAATATGGATATATTAGGCAAACCCAATTTTGTAAGAATCCACTCTTTTATAATAGGTATAGATATATAATACTAGATATTATAAATATGTGTGATATATGGTAATACTATATCACAAAAACTCATGTACGATCAACTCCACGTTATGATTGGCTTTTCAATGCGTGCGTGTATCTCAAACGCCCCATCGACAGTCGAGATGGATGTGTGCATTACACACGCTCTTTCATGCGCGTTTAGCGAGTGCATCATTTTTTTCTTAATTCTCTCATTTAGGAGTTATTAATCTCCAATTAAGATTTATTAATCTACAATTAAAATTGATTATATATTAATTTTTTTTTAAAAGCAACCGCACAATTAGTCATAAAGGAATTTTTCTTCATATAATATTTATAACCTCTTTTTTTTTTTTACAAAAATAAATTATCCATGTTATGTAATAATAGCAAATCTAATCAGAAGAATTTTTAATTCGAAGAAGAAGAAGAAGAAGAAGAAGAAAACAGTGAAATTGTTTATTAGAGGGTCCGGAGTGAGAAAGATGGCGAGTGTGGCTCTAATGGCGGCGACACCGCGAAGCGAAGCAGACGGCGACGGTGCCTCGGGCAATTCTTCTTCTTCTCTGCAATTCGGCACGGCGGAGGCTCTTGAACACGTCCGCAAACTCACCGACGTCGGCGCTATGACCCGTTTCCTCCATGAATGCATAGCTTACCAACGTGCCCTAGATCTCGAGCTCGAAAGCTTGCTTTCCCAGCGCTCCGACTTAGATCGCCAACTCTCCAACCTCCACAAATCCGCCGATGTTCTGGAGATCGTCAAGGGCGACTCTTCCTATATGCTCTCTAACATCTCCTCTACCTCCGCCCTCGCCGATCAGGTCTCAGCCAAGGTCCGCCACCTCGATCTCGCCCAATCGCGCGTTCAGGACACCCTCCTCCGCATTGACGCCATCGTCGACCGATCCAACTGCCTCGACGGCGTTCACAAATCTCTCCAAGCCGAGGATTTCGAGTCCGGTGCATCCTACATTCAGACCTTCCTCCAGATTGATTCCAAATTCAAGGACTCCTCCGCCGCCGATCAGCGCCAGCGGCTCCTTTCCTACAAGAAGCAGTTGGAAGGCATTGTTAAGAAAAGGCTATCGGCAGCTGTGGATCAGCGCGATCATCCCACCATTCTCCGCTTCATCAAGCTCTTCAAGCCTCTTGGCCTTGAAGAAGAAGGCTTACAGGTCTATGTAAGTTACCTCAAAAAAGTCATTTCCTCCAGATCAAAGGAGGAATTCGAGCAGTTACTGGAACAGATTGAGCAATCTAATACCAATAGTCAGGTGAGTTTCGTGCCCTGTTTGACAAATTTATTTAAAGACATTGTCTTGGCTATTGAGGAAAATGATGAGATTTTGAGGAATTTATGTGGTGAGGATGGCATTGTTTATGCCATTTGCGAGCTTCAGGAAGAATGTGATTCACGGGGTTCTAATATCTTGAAAAAATTTATGGAGTATAGAAAATTGGCAAAATTGACATCTGAGATTAATTCATACAAAAGCAACTTGCTATCTGTTCGGGCGGAGGGCCCTGACCCTAGAGAAATTGAGGTTTATCTAGAGGAGATACTCTCTTTGACTCAGTTGGGAGAGGATTACACAGAGTATATGGTTTCCAAAATAAGGAGCTTGACCTCCGTGGATCCAGAGCTAGGGCCCCAAGCTACCAAGGCTTTTAGGAGTGGGAATTTTAGCAAAGTTTCTCAGGACACTACTGGTTATTACGTCATTTTGGAGGGGTTCTTTATGGTGGAGAATGTGAGGAAAGCCATCCAGATTGATGAGCACGTGCCCGACAGTCTCACCACATCCATGGTGGATGATGTGTTTTATGTGCTGCAGAGTTGCTGCTGTAGGGCAATTTCTACCTCCAACATTAGCTCAGTTATTGCAGTGCTCAGCAGTGCTGTGAGTTTATTGGGGGGTGAATATAGTGAAGCTTTGCAGCAGAAGATGAGGGAGCCTAATCTCGGAGCAAAGCTGTTTTTGGGTGGTGTTGGAGTGCACAAGACTGGAACAGAGATCGCCACGACCTTGAACAACTTGGATGTCAGCAGTGAGTATGCCTTGAAACTTCGCCATGAGATTGAAGAGCAATGTCTAGAGGTTTGTGTTAAAATAGCAGCACTTTAATCTTTTTATTAAATTTCTGCCTTTAGAATTATAACCTGTGAGATTATGGTAAGAATTTGAGTTTGGAAAAGTGTTATGCTTGAGCTTAAGTTCTTTAAAATGATGAAAGTAGCAATTGCCAATTGGAGATAATATAACTGTATTTTGAGTGGATTCTAATTGCTAATTGATTGCAACAATGTAGTGATGACTTTATATTACTATGTTCGAGTTTATAAAAGCATCCCCAGGATTTTCTACTTGCCTAAATATGACCTTGATGCTCTGATTGAGACTTTTTGGAGTGAAAGAGAACGAACAATAACCCAATAGGAATCCAATTGAAAATTTATTTATGCTTACTGTGTGTGTCACCAAAAACCGGAGGTTTTCCTCAGGAAGGCAAAAGGCTTGCTGTCTGTTGTCTTATCCTCTATCTTATGCTTCTTCGCTTATTACTGACATTAGTTCATAAATCGGACTTAATCTTCTTTGGTCACTTCAGGCATTCCCAACGCCAGCTGATAGAGAGAGAGTCAAATCTTGCTTATCTGAATTGAATGAAATGAGCAATAGTTTTAAGAAGGCTTTGAATGTTGGAATGGAGCAGCTTGTGGCCACTGTGACCCCTCGAATCCGGCCAGTCTTAGATAGTGTGGCAACCATCAGCTATGAGCTTTCTGAAGCAGAATATGCAGACAATGAAGTGAATGATCCCTGGGTGCAAAGGCTCCTTCATGCTGTAGAGATCAATGTGGCATGGCTTCAGCCACTGATGACAGCCACGAACTACGACACATTTGTGCATCTAGTTATTGACTTCATTGTGAAAAGGCTTGAAGTTATCATGATGCAAAAGCGTTTCAGTCAACTTGGTGGCCTTCAGCTTGATAGAGATGCCCGGACACTGGTAAGTCATTTCTCCAGTATGACACAGAGGACTGTTAGAGACAAATTCTCCCGTATAACGCAGATGGCTACTATTCTAAACTTGGAGAAAGTCTCCGAGATTTTGGATTTCTGGGGAGAGAACTCGGGGCCCATGACTTGGAGATTAACTCCTGCTGAGGTGAGAAGAGTATTGGGTCTCAGAGTGGATTTTAAACCTGAAGCTATAGCTGCTCTTAAATTGTAGCCTCCCTACTTTTTTTGTTTATTGTTTGTCGTTGATCTCTTTTTTTGCTGTCGCTGCATTTCTTCTAGTTTGCTTCTCTTTTTCCAACGAGATGAGAAATCAAATTGCAACAGATGTATCCTTTTTTTGAGATTATTTGGTCTTTTCATCCGAAACTTTGTAGTAAATAAACATCAGAGAGTTATTCTGGCGTGTCTCCTCTTAACATGATGAACTAGTTGTTATATGATTGTAGCCTTTAGCCGGTAACATTTGATGGTTGCTCCCAAACCAAAGAATTAATTGGCCTTTTTGTTTGGTTAGGGAGCAGTTACAAGATGTGCATAGTGAATTTTGCATGCCAACATGTTTGCAGATAAAATCATCATACATCTGTAGAGTAAGCTGTACAATGGAACTTCGCTACAACCATTTGCCAATGGAAAATTAAATTCTAGATCGACAGTTGAGAATCTACAACTCTACTTACATTATTCATCACTTGACATAATACTAAAATTATAGACATGACAAAATCTGTACCAATTTACAGTTAACGAGACGAGACAACCATAAAAATCAATCCTCTTCTCCACAAATGTCTCATCAGTCCGCTAGTTTCATTGGGAGCAGCAGAACGAAGACACCCATCCATGTATATTAGTATTTACAAGCTCCTTTGTTGCATTAGCATATAATCAGCCGCGAGAATGATTTGAATCACCTCCTACTTATCTTTTCCTTGCCTTCAAAATGAAAGAAGTCCAATTATACATCCAATCTTTGATTAGTCTAATAAACCACAAGCTAGTTTCAGGTAAACTCTGCAACACCTTACCGAATATAATATTAGATTTCAGGGGGAATCGCACTGATGATCCTTTCACTTTCACATCCCTGAGTTGCTTACTCCTTGGCTTTTCTGTCGTAGAAACATGGCTTGTGCTACCATTCTTTGAGATATCAAGTACTACTTTTTTTACCTTTTCATGGTAAAGAGCTGGCGGTGCAAGTTTCAATTGAGGCATGTTCTCTATTTGGATCAATTTCTGATCTTTTTCAAGATTATGCAAGAGCTCAAACTGTTGCAACCATGTATAGAAACAGCAAGAACATTACGGAAAGAGGCCTAAAATAGTAAATAATACTAAAAAATAACTTGGATGATAACATACCCTTGGTGGATGGGAACCCAAGGAATTATCTGCCCATTCGTGATCATGAGGATGCAAAACTGGTGTGCTACATGGTTGCTGCATATTTGATCGGGAGCTACATACCAATCCATTCTCTGCAAGTGTATATATGCCACTCGACCTTTCCGCTTTCTTTCCTGGAATACAAATGGGACATCCTACTAAGGTGCCACCAGATGAGGCCCTATTTTCCTGACGTTGGCAATGGAGATGTGTTGCATGACCACAACTAAATACTTGAATGCTAGAGTCAAGCGAATTTTTAGCAAGGAGAGAGCCACAGAGACAACAAACATGGCTCCGGGGGGCATAACCATGAGAAGCTCCTTTCCTGAGTAAACTCATCGTATAATATGTATCATCCTCAATCAAACTTTTTGCAGTATCCTACAAATGAAAAACATTACAGTGAGGAATGTCTTACCTATTGAAACCAAAGTGAAAAGATTGTGACGCCACTATGTATATTTATATTGTAACTGGGATTGTGGTTGCACCCACAGAGAAGCATAATTAAGCTAATTAAAATCATTTGGATATATTTAGTGGTGTTACAAACTTACATTCAAATAGTGGTATATAAGTATTCAAAGATTGGACCGGTTTCTTGGGCTAGGAACAGTTAACTTGCTTTGCACCCTATGGAAAATCAGTTTGTAATAATTCCAACTGCATCCAATGTTCACTTTTCTTGAGTAGCCCAAGTGGGATGAACCAGGCCCTAATATTTTCAATTTCTAGGATTGATTGCATGATTTTGGGTCCTAGCCTTGGAGGTGTTATAAAAGTCTATCCTGAGATGGGTAAAAGTCAAAGACAACTCTATATATTCTCAACTGACAAAGTTGAAATGACACCAGTTGCCCTCCACTATACTAAATACTTTAGGTCCAGACCAGAAGAGAAACGCTTGCCTAAAGCTCATACTCTTCAACGTATTCTCATCACAATCAGGGGGGTTTTACCATGTGCCGCAGCCAAAGCCACCACCCCAACAGGTGCACAAAATGATGACTCCTGTTTTTCGTTCACTTTTGTCGTACTTATTAACGACAGAGCATTGAATCTTAAGATCCTAACCCATATCATAACAACTACAAATTAACTGGGGAGAGTGGTTGGAAGCAGCAGCTCATGTAGGCAAGAAGTGGTTGAAGGCAATCACTTGTGATTCTAGGGAAGAAAATTATTTCAACCTAATTCAAAAAAGAGGGTATTCGAGTAAAATTATTCAAAGGTACATGAATCACAATAACTGAAAGTGATTTTATCCTCATAAATATCACCCTTTTGTTAAATTGATCCGTATCCAATATTTATTTAAGCAATTGTCAATCCAAAAGACGTGTCCTAAATATGGTAGAAGATATAGAAGACGCACCAGAATTCTTCTTTCAAAATCATATCTCCCAAGTATCCCTAGTATTGTAAGCTTAAAGTCACCGAATTCTTGATTGCCATTATCAGAAAGAAGTTTCAACATGATTTGCGGGAGCCGAACATAACCAATCATTCCCTCAACAATTTCTTTAATGAAAATGGAGAACAGTTTCCTCGTCATGTGAGCACATTTACCATACTCAGAAATTTTCCATTTTAATGTCCGCGCCTCTTCATCTGGACTTAATGATCCAGCAAGCGAGTCCTTAAGTGATTCCCTTTCAGAATATACCCTAGCATTTCCGGAATCCATCAATGGCTCACAAAACCTATGAAAAGAAAACATGCAATAGTAATTAAAGCATTTTTTCCCTTGAAGAGAACATACAGAGTTACCAAAAAGTTACAAAACATGATGGACTGAAAGGAGGACAAATGAATTAACTCATATTTCAGAAAAAATTGACTCACGAATCAAGCAACTGAAACCAGAGGCACTCAGACTCTTCAGGCTGCAGACGAGGACTATTTCTCTGACATAACCCAATACAAGCACGGACAATATCAAGTATTTCAGCTACCTGGAACAGTACTAGAAGCATTAATAATACTGAGAGATGAGACCAGATGGGGAGAAACTAAATCACAAGGGCATAGGATAAAGTGAAGCAGGTCTGGAGATACCACTTTATTCTTCAGAAGTGCATTTAGATTATCCACGACCGTACAAGAAAATGCTTTCTGGATTTCAGCATCAAGCAAGACAAATTTCTCGCTGAGATTAGAAAGAATTAGAAGAAGGGCACTTCCAACCTCTCCAACCCTTTCTAACAAGAATGAAGCAGCATCATTTATCTCATATTCCTGGCATAAACGTAAACAGTGTTCCACTCTATAGCTTTCAGAAGTTTCCAAGAACTTGAGAACTGATTTGCGATCAAAACGGCATAAGAGCTGCAGGAGTTAAATAACAAAACTTAATCCTGGCCGCTCTTCAGTTAATAAAAGATAACTAAAATACAAATTGACATGCATTACTATTCCAAAGCCTGTCATCAGCCTTATGTAAAAGTATCGCTTATATGATTCAGAAAGTTTCACCTCAAAATACAGCTCCATCAATTCATCGGTCACACTAACTCGATTGTTATGGACAAGTTTCAGGGAAGTAGATATTCCTTCCAGATAAGCTTGGACACCATTTGACTGCAGCCGAGCTTTTCTTTGAGAAGGTAAATCTAGAGTACCGACATTTTGTAGACAAGAGATGTCAAGGGTCCCAGTTGTCTGGACCTCAATAACTGTCTTTAGATAAAGGAAAAGGCTTTCTGGGTGAGACCGAAGCTCAGACAAAATATAAGAAGTTCTCCCAGAAAAATGGTCAGTAACTAGAAAGTAAGTCCCTTCTCTGCAAAGAACAAAGAGAATTGGTCATCAGTAAAGAGAATAAAATTTACTGTATTGTAACTGAATACCAAATATAACGAGTTTACAATGATGGAGTAAAAACATAACCTGCTCAGTTTGAAAAGACCTGGAATGCGAGAAACAACAGCTGATTCAAAAGCATCAGATTCTTCATTACAAAGCAGCCTTAACATATCATAGATAAAAGAGAATGCATATACAGGCTCATGTGTTGCTTTTATGTAACTGTCCATAGCAGCAACATATTGATGACCGATGGCATGTATGTAGCCACAGACCTGCACAAGGAAATAAGATATCCATTACCAGACTGCAATGTTTTTCACCTCAAGAAACATTTAGGTTCCATCATGTGGTCTTTGGTAAAGCAGCAAACTTAAAAAGCAAACACGAGAAAGAATCAATTGGATAGAAATGACTTTATCATGGCACACTTTCCCAGCACACTTTCCCAGCACCATCAAAACTTTGAATCATTTCAATTCCTTACCTCCAATGTCATATTATTTTCAAGAGAAAACTGGAATACAACCATGAAGTTTACTACATTACACTGTACACAAGTTTTAAATCTTCTCCCTTTCACTATGCAACACGCAGATGAATAATTGCCAACCAGTATCCAATACGCAAGAAATAATACCTGGTGAAACTGAGACTTCTCAGACAAATGCAGCAAATAAGGAGCATCCCACTGAGTTTCAGGCACCACTTGTATCAGGGAAAGCAGTTGTTTCTCTCTCCTTCTGAAGATATCAGTCGTCTTCTCTGATAGAATATCTGAGATATTGACCTCTGAAGTCAAGTATTGCAAGATTTGACTCAAAATATCTTTAGATACAGTAGCTTGTCCATATGCCACATAGTAAGCTATAAAATCATACATGTGGCCTACATCTTTTTTTGAAGGCCAAACTTCTACCAAATTTATATCAGTGCCACAGACAGGACTGTCCGACCTGAAGTAACCAGCATCAAGAACACTAGCAAGAATATCCACCACTCTCTGGACCAACTTTTCACTTTCAGCTGACTCCATGTTGATATTAGTTGATTCCTCAGGAGGGTGGCCTGATTTAAGAAGTTCAATATCTGCAAAAGCCAATTTTAAAACCTGTAGAGTGGCTTCAGTATCCAATTCTAAAAGATGAAGCACGTTCGCATAGGCTCCGGTTGAAGATAAACTTGTAACAGCCCACGAATTTGGAGCACTAGAATCCTCCAATAGAAAATCTAGAAGTTCGTTCCTAAGAGAGGTCACACGCAGAGGAGACAGACTTCCATGTCCTGCAATATAGTGATAGCTCAATACACAGTTCTTAGTAAAAAACTTCTAACTTTTCAAACGACAACATCTAGCTAGAACTGAGCTTTATACTCTAGCCCACACTCTATTATTCTCTTTGATCCAGTGTGTAGTCACACTACACATTCTTTTAACTCATTAATTGATTTATGTAGTCACACTACATATTCTTAAACCTCCAAATCTTAAAGCGTGTCCTCTTCAATACTTGCAAATAAACTAACTCAATTATTCATGATTGCATTTAGAAAACAAATGAGTTTTTCCATTAGAGATCGTATGATAATTGAACCAGACAGAAAGAAAAATAAAGAGGCAGAGATGTTTTAATGAACTAATTGAGAATCATAAGACTAGTTCTACATCAAAGACTTGCAAGTCAGGCGACCCCCCCCCCCCGGCTTCCAGAGTCCAGATTATGGGTGGGAAAAGAAAAACAAAAATGATTACCTTATTCCCCTGCTACAAAATCAGAAGTTTATTACATCTCCGAGCTACTCAAAAGTACAAAACCATCAAGTTAAAAGCGAACCTGGAGGAAAAGCAAGACCCTGGAAGCAATACTTCAGGTAGACAAGCACCCTGTACCTGCTTCCAAGGGCAACAATTTACTTTCTTGAAATGGTAAATAAAGGGAAAGAAAGAGAAAGAACACATCAAACGATTTTAAGAATGATCTTGCTTATCTATCAATAGGACAATTTCTTAAAGATAGCAGACAAAGAAGTTGCCAGAGGCCCTTAGATACTCAAATCAGATGCTATTTTATGAATCATATCAAATTACCCGAGGGAAGTTGCATTTTCTCTTGTGCTATCTCGTAATACTAGCAAGAGCTCCTCAAGAGGTGTCCTAAAATCATCTAAACCTTTGTTAAACAAATATATCAGCGCACAATCCAACCTGTGTTCCCTGCATAAGCGGACAACCTACCACACAATTATCAGACAATACCAGTTCCGTAATTAAAAAAAGATCCATAACTAGGAAGAGAAGGCAAAATATAGCTTCCATAGAAGAATTACAGATGAGTGCCGAACCTGATTAAAATCCAAGGACAAAATATCCATGTGCAGGACACACTGTTCAATTCGCTGCAACCAGCCTCTCTTGCTATAGTGCTCCACTAATGCTTGCATGATCTTCAAAATATAACAATTAATAAACATAGGAATTACTTACTGGAAAATAAATATACAAAAAAAGAAAGCTGTAACATCTAATATTAGAGATACCCCAGGTGGAAGGGATCCCAGCATATCTTTCAAAATGTATGGCTCCAAGAGTTCCAAGAATGTCTCTACAAGAAGAAAACAAAGCATAACTAAATTATATACACGTCATTGCCTTTTTAATAGTTAGCCCTAACTAAATTCAAAAGAGGAGGGGGAGAAATCACCTTTTTGGTGAGCCTCATCAAATTTACTCATGATATCATCAAACAGGATGTCAGTTCTCATGATGTGCACACAAAATTCAACAGCAACACCACCAACACGGATGTATTGCTCCTTAATTTCATTGGACTGGTACACCTTTGTGTTTTGGTTGTAACAAGCAACAGATAAGTAAGAAAATACTTCACTAACATATGCCTGAAGTAATTCCACAAGATAAGGCATAATAATTCTTCGCAAGTCATCCAAGTTTTTGGGAAGATCTACAAGACCATGTGATTGGCCATCATAAAGTGCCATCGCCATATTTAAAGCACCAATCCAATCACCTGCTTTTCGCAGAACTTCAATTCGTTCCTTCCATGAAAGAAGGCGGGAAACAATGAGATGCTCCTGTCCAAGTATGTATATAGTAGCACCCCTAACAGCAATACTGTTGTGATAGGCCTTCTCAGGGTTTCCAAAAGAATTAGCAAAATATATATGATGAGAAATCAGGTTATCCCCTCGAAATCCATCCACAGAAAAGCTAGTCTGGTGGATCAAATTTCCATCTTTTGCATACAAATAGAGGTGTGCTGTCAATGTGAGAATGGCCAACATCTGGACATATATAAAAAAATGTTCAAGATTTTTCCTTGTACAATTATCTATCATAAATTAGGCTATAGGCAAGTGAGAATGATAGTTTTTATGACAAACGATAATAGATGCAGTAAAATTACCTGATCTCCCAACCATGCCAGGCCAACAGCTGCACTTTCAAGAGTCCACTTCTCTATCACTTTTAACTTTGATTTCAATAGCCTAGCAACCTGAACTTTCCGGTCCCAAGCAATGGCAAGCAATGAAGCTTTGTCTGACGCCTCAACAAGAGCATTTTTAGAATAAAAAAAAAATAAGACTTAAAACATTTGCAGAAAACAGCAATAGCTGGAAATTATCAAGCTTCATTCACGCATACCGGAAGATGAATCGAGCGACTGTGACATAAATCTCCATGCAGCATACGGCATGGAGCCCTCCCTGACGCCATCAGGTTTGGGAATTTGAGCATATACTTCCACATCAGGGATGACTTTTGCCTTCAGAGAAATATGAAACCCGCAAGTTCAGATAGGCAAAAATTGCAAGCATGCAATCAAAAGTAACATAAGGAACAATGAATCAGAGATAGATGCAGCCTCCCAAAGAACATTACCACAAGAGCAGACTGATGTGTGATAAATATGACAACGCCTTCATCAACCAAGCCACCCGTGATGCTACTAATACTAGTAGTAGAAACTGCATTGCTGCTCTGTGAAGACAGCATTGCACCTCCATGTCCTTCATTGTAGAGCAACGGAGAAGCACATACTACTCTACTAGTAGTTTCATCTAAAAGTTTCTGAAATTTAAATAAATCACTTCTAGGAAAGTTGATATTGCTAATAAAAAAATTTATCATCTATTGATTGATCTTTACCTTAGATTTTGCATAAGATATCCTATTGAGCCATGGAACCACGGAGAAATGAATCAACTTGAACACACCCTTGCTGTCACCACTAACCACATCGAACTGACGAGTAACTTGAGTATCTTGGCTCAGATATAGCATGTGAACTACTGGAGCTCTATGTTCACTGACAACCTTAAGTGCTGAGGCCTTCTGCACATCCCAAACAGTGTAATGGCCATCACCATATCCTGCAAAGAGTATATCTCCTTGCTGATTGAAGCACATGGAAGTTACAGGGACATGAGATCTATCCCCTTGCAAACCAAGGAGCGTCATCTGAAAGTGCATTCATTTAAATTTAGTAGGCAGTATAATTATACACAACAATATGTCATCTGATCTCTATGAGCAACTACAGCGAATTATACTCATGCGGCACTATTAAGCATCAATTGGAGGAAGGCTATGTTATTCTGAAAACTGTCAATTTTAGCAAATCAATTAGTGATTTTTGTCATTTATCCCTGAAATATGCATCAAAACCATTAATTATATCAGCAATAGACATAAGTATAAAAACAGACCTTTGTATCCATGTTATCCACATGATGCGCAGTATACTTGCTGGGCACAACAAAAATTGATCCTTTCGACATTCCCACCGCAATGTAGTTCAAATGTACTGCTAGAACTTGAGGGGATCCATGATCTCGCGGAAAGGCTTGTGATGAGATGGTCTGGGTAATAATGTTGTCAGAACGAACATCAAAGTAGCCTAACACAGTAGAGGCCCTTTTAACACCCTCAAGCCTCATCGGCTGTGCAGCTGCACCCTCTTCGTAGTGCAAACCTGTAAATGCTTGTTTCTTCTCAATTTCTTCAGCCAAGTCAAGTGGCTTTAACGAAGAACCAGATTTCTGCTGCAAATTTGTGTAGTCATCCTCACCTTCACCTCGCGAAACCAAGTCTTCAAGTGATTCTGCGGCATCATTATGTGCACTAGTAGCCCCAAAATCACTTGCTTCTTCTCCTCCAGTTATATCTTCGTTATGATCAACTTCACTGGAAGCTGCGGTGGGTGAAATCATCTTTTGATTCTCATCAGATTCATCAGCAGCACTGGTTTCAGGATATTGCTCATTCTTTTCACTGAACGAAGGAGACGAAACTTGCTCAATTTCATAAATGTGATCCTTTTCACTTTGAACATTTGAAGCATTATGAGTTTCAACTCTTGAGATTTGATCCTCATAAAATGCCTCGAGAGTCACATCCTCATCAGACTTGTGCTGATGCCTATCTTCAGGAGAATATACCCCGTGAGTGCGATTACCACCACCATCATCATCATCATTTGTGGAGCCTAAATGGATATTTCCCAGAAGAAGTTGACCTGTTTCTTCTTCTTGAGACTGGCCGAGATGAACGTTGGAAGTCACCGGTGATGATGAGGAATCTGCACTATCATTAATTACCGCAGTTTCAGAAAGCGACCTCTGAACAGCGGGAACGGCCGTGCTTGCCCTTCTCAACTTGATGGCGGTGGCGTGGGGGGTGGGAATTGAACGAGAGGCGGCGGCAGCGGCGGCCAGTGCAGCCCCAGGTTTGGCATTAGATCTGACGGCACCATTACCAAATAACGGCGGCAAAACCCTGCCCATGTAGTTAAGTCTACTGCTATTGGTAGCTGAATTGTATTTATTGTTATGGGACTCAGCCAAGGGAATCGAGTGTGAATGCGATAATCTGTAGTCTCTCGAACTAGCGGAGACAGTGTACTCATCGTCACCGTCACCATCACCGTTGAGAGGGAGAGAGGGGGAAGAAGGAGGAGAAGGAGAGGAGGAAGAATGGTTGAGAAGGATTTCGTCGACGGTGCGCCGGTGACGATCTTCTTCGTCGGAGTCGGTTTCGCCGCCGTGCGATTGGAGAAGCGAATCGAGATCCACATCCACTGCTAATGAACTCTCCATCAGCAGTATTTTCTTCGTTTTTGCCTCTTCTACTTTCTAGTTTCTAGTATATAAAAAAAAAAAAATCTGGGATGAGATTGTCGTCATCGTCGTCTTCCACTGGAAATTCCGGTAGGATTTTATTTGGACAATTTTTTTTTAGAAAAATTATTTTGACAATTTTATACAATGAATTTGGATTATTTAAGCCCATGACCAATACTGGGCTGTACCCTAAACCTAACTTGGCCCATAGTTCCACTATCCGGCCCATGAATTTGACAGCAAATTTCTTGTCTTCGTGATGTAGACATCATGTGGTGTTGGTCCTCCCACTAAAATCTTTTTAAAAAACACATATTTGTTTTTATGTGTATTTTGGTCCTCCCACTGAAATCTTTTAATGCTTTTTTTTAATGATTATTGACTTATTGTGTTATATAGATTTGGAGTTTCAGAAAAAAGAAATACACATAAAATATTATAATTGGATCAAAATTTAATGTTTTTTAAACTTTAAACTAATGTTGTAATCTTCTAAGATTAACGCTTGAAATAATATTTTTTTTCTTCTAATATAATGTTTTTTAGAGAGTTACAAAATAATCTTTTACAATCATATATCCACACACGATGTATTTTTATTTTATTTATTCAAGTTTTGTATTGCAAAATTATTGAGATATATATGATCAGTTATTTTTATAATATTCTTGTAGTCAATGTTCTTACGTATTTTCATTATATTTTCATAACTTTCATTATATTTCAAAGTATTAAATTTAATTAATTTTCACATAAGCATTATCGTTATTGTTTTTGGGCATTAGAGAATAGAATTTTAAGTTATAATGTTTTTATTTAAATGATATTTATTATTCTATAAATTATAATTATTTTATTGTATCATATAATGTTTTAAATCGTTAAGCATAATGTTTTAGTTGTCATACAATAATTTTGATACATCTTGCGGTTAATCTGATTCTTTCTAGCCAAATAAGCATTTTGAGTAATTTTTTTACCTTATAACATAATGCTCTTTAGCGCCTAACATAATATTTGTGTTGTTATACTATAATGCTTTGATACATATTAGAAGTATAGTTCGAAAGATGCAATTGAGTTTTTTTTTTCTTTTTTTTCTCTATCTCGGAGCCATTGATTTCTTCTGCCGAATTTTAATGTTTCTGCCGAATTCTACTACACTAGGAATTTTCTGGATTTTGTTTATTTTTTGCAGCACTAAATTAGGAGGTAATGGAACTATAGCCGTAATAATTGGAGAATGGAGGAGAGAGGAGAGAGATTGAGATTAAGAAACTTACATACTTACCCTTTTCGTATTTTAGGTATTAATTAATTAAAAAAGAAAAGTATGATACATGTACTTTTAATCTTGGCCATTAAGTAGAACATTATCTATGGTTAACATTAGTTTTTAGTTATATATATTATATATATAGGGATGAGTTCCCATGTAAAGTTTTTTAGTGTAAGAAATAAGAAATAATCTAGATCCTTGATTAGTCCATAGTAGATGGCCCAAATTTGAAATAAAATCCACAAATTTTATTGTGGTCACTGACTTATTATCCAACTAAGGGTAAAATTGAAAAAAAAAAAAAAAGTTATACTCCTTCCGTCCTAAGTTAGTGTGGTTCAACTAATATTTTATACCTCACATATAATTAAATATGAACCACACTTTTAGGGAACAAATGAAGTATTTGTCTTCCACTGCACCATAAAATTAGCTGCTAATGGAAGTTATATAGCAAAGAGATCAGATATAAAACAATCTTCCCATAAGAAATAAGAAATGATCTGATGCATTCGTTTTTAAGATCTACAGTTAATAAATACTTTTGCATTTTAATTTAAATATTTCCGTGTATGACGGTTGAAGGATATTTTTGTATTTTACACATTGAGAGTTGGCGCGGTTTTTCAATCAAGGGAACATTTGATTTTTATTTTGAAAGATTCACGACATATTTTCCTTTTGAGTTTTGAAGTACCAATATAGTTAATATTTTCTTTTTGTTAATTTTGTCCATTTCTTTGTTCATTTTGTCATTTTTTTTCTAAGTTTTCTCCCGGATAATTCCTAAAGTTATGAGATTCTTTCTAATTGTTATGGTATTATTTTAGATTGTCGTCTGATCCACAATGATAAATTATACTTTATTTATTATTCACAATAAAAATAATAAATTATCATTAATTATACTGTATTTGATTGTAAAAAAAAAGTATTGATCAGTCAAATTACGCATATCATTCACATACATGTAATGCATTATTCATATATGCCTGTAATGCATTGTGTATTAAACTTTAATATTTTATTATCTTCATTTTTTAATGCATTACAAAAGATAAAATAATGCATTATACTCCCTCCGTCCCATTATTCTTGTCTTGTATTCCTTTTTGGGCTGTCCCGTTATTCTTGTCCTGTTTCCATAAAAGGAAATATGCTTCTCTCACAAAAAGTTATGGGTTCCACCACTTTCTATCTTTTTACCCTTTAAACACCCTTCTCCTTAATACCCGTGCCCAAAAGAAATGAGACAAGAATAATGGGATGGAGGTAGTATTACATATCTCAATGCATTAAATCTTTTTGTGAAGATGACAATGTATCAAACACATAAGTTTCTCTAATGCACTACAGATTCGCAGTAATGCATTATAAAGCAAAATGCATCATAAAAATTATTTTTTGAAAAAAAAATCAAATAATGACAAATTTACCTTTTTTTTCTAATTTTGATTTTTAATATTTGTTTTGATTTTTTTAATAGACTATAATTAGAAAAATCCCATGAACTTTCATATATAGTTTGTGTTGCTTTGGAATTTGCTTTTTCATGTCATTTTTCAATTTTCTAATTCCCGAAATTGAAAGATAACTTCCATTAGCAGTTGATTTTATGGTGGAGTGGAAGACAAGTATATTTTTTTTTTTCAATTTTACCCTTAGTCGGATAATAAGTCAGCCACCACAATAAAATTTGTGGATTTTATTTTAAATCTGGACCATCGTCGTTGCCACCAAATATTGTGTCCCCTGGCAAACAAGTATTAAAAAAATTAATATGTGCTTTATTGGAACAATCTATGTATTTGATTTTTTTTTTCATCGAAACGCCACCATTAATTATTTTGCTATTCACAAACAAACGTACAAATAATTTATTCAGGTGATTTGCGCCGAAAGGATGACTTCCGCTAACAGCTTCTTAAAACAAAGATGTGATTATTCTCAAAATAAAATACAAAGATGTAATTATGTATGCATATATAACAAATCGATCAACAACATTGAACCACAACAAATCCGTTTCATAGTATTTGTTTTTCTTGGGCAGCGGCTTATAACCTCCAAATTAAATTGCATACACAAATACATCTCCAGCCGTCTCTCGCCTCGCCTCGCCTGCCGCCGCAGATGTCACTTGAATAAATCTGTTGTCGCCGCTGAAGACCATCTTTGTGTATGGTGGATTACTGACCGATCCAAAAGCCTAGGCCACCGATCGATCATGTTGCTTAATTTCAATATTGTTTGTTTCTAGCAGTTGAGTTAAACTTAAATATATGTATTTCATGTTGAAAATTACCCAAACTTACTGTTAGTTGAATTAGTCTAAGCTGTTTCTTTTCCATTTATCTAAATTGGGAAATTCTATTAGGGATGTATATGTATTATATCCACCTCTCACATGATAATATTTTGATAATATATTATCATGTGAGAGGTGTGTTTGGTACATGTACATGTAGAATAGAATTTCTCCATTTATCTAGGAGTTTGTTTTATATTAATAAGTTAGTGATCTTTTATCTAGGAAAATTAGCTCAAATCAAATTTGTAGCTCAAACCAAATTTGTGTTGGTTGAGATATTTTAGGATTTCTTTGAGTATCTAATTACCTTGTAATCTGCTAGTTTAATTCACCTTCCATTTCTTCAGTAGCAATAATATTGCAGTCATATTTTCCGCATATTATTTTACGTCTATTATTTTGCTTCCTATATTTGTTACATTTCAGTTGTGGGGAAAGGAATTAGACATTTGTCGTATTGTTCAAAAATCAATTAAGCTTAAGCCTATTTTCATTGGAATTGGACAATTCGACTATCAATTGAATGGGGAATCATTATTTTTAAAGAAACTGGAGAATCGCAAAACTTTTTATTTTTTATTTTTCAAAAGGGTGAAAAAGTGTGTTTTTTTTTTTTTACGTAAGACTGCAATATATATACATAGTGGCATTTGGAGGCAGCCTGCCCACCCCATATTGCACTATATGAGTGCGAGCGCGATACTTATTCATATTAGCCGGATCAACACTTAGATTCTAGTGTTAATCCATAAAAATACACTTTCACTTTACACAAATGAAAAATACACACCTCCTCCAAAAGAAATGAATTTTACACACTTTTCGTTTGAAGAGCCAACATGACCCTTGATTGTGATTTATTTTAATCAAAAAGTGACTAATGATTGTTAATCACTTATACATTGTAAGAAAAGTGTACTTGTGTCTTGCATGAAAGTTTGATAAAGTAGTTAATCATTGGTTATTAATATTCTTTTATATATATTATTAATATTAATAAATACCTGCTGCATATTTAAATGAAGGCGAAAAATATAGAAATCATACCATAAAAGACAATAACCCCATGAAGAGCCAAAAAATGAAGATCCCACTCGACAAAATGAATATCCCGCTCGAAAAATGTAATATCCCGCCCGAGCGGGATATTCAATTCCCTGAGCGGGATCTTCATTTTGTCGAGCGGGATATCTATATACTCGAGCGGGATTTTCAGTTTTGTCGAGTGGGATCTTCAATTCTCGAGAGGGATCTTCAATTTTTTGTCTGTGCACCGCGTGAATTACTTGCACAATGCAGGCACGCCACACCTATTCTTTTTGGACTGTAGTATAGCTGTAAATTAAATTGTACATTTTATGTACAATTTTCACGTGAATCCATACCAATTTCACTTTTCACTTCTATATATTTCTTACAGTGAAGCGAAGATCAAAACACATCTACGAAGAATTAGAAAATTCAATACAAATATCTACGAAAAAAATTAGAGAATTGACTTACAAATTCACTCATCTTCGGAGGTTGTTGATTGAGGTAATTTTTTACAGCATTATAGTTCATTTAATTTCTAATGTTCATCTTTTATTAATCTATTTAGTAATTATACAAAATAAATCGGGATTCGTTACTAGATCAATCTATAATTATCGAAAATTACATTTTAAGATATAAATTATGCAACGCATTAAATGGAACTATTTCCCTCTCGCATAACTCATTTCCCGTTCGGTACATCATAATCCCGCTCGAGCGGGAAATAGGTATACCGAGAGGGATTTTGGTGTTTTGTATTCTAATTCTGTTTATTAATCATTTTTCGTTTTTAATTTTATATAGATGGATGAATGGAAGTACTTCACTATCAAATACGGCGGACAATGGCACGATTGTACGTACGTGGGCGGATTTGAACAGGTTATTCAACTTATGGCGGCCTCTCAATCTCTCATATATTTGAGATACAACATCGATATTATGTTGAACGGAAATTCGATTAGTACACAGTACGAGCTGTATTATTTATCGCGGTCTCGTACAAGACGCACTATGAAAGCCCTCTTTTGCACCGATCACCAATTTGATCAGTTGTGCATGATGGAATCTTTCCCAACTGTATACGTGATTCACAACAATACGGACGTATATATTCCTTCTTTTGAAGAAGCGCGCTCTTCATCCTTTGGATACGACTTCGGCGGAACATATTTGGATGAAATGGATCATATCCAAAGACAAATGGTTTCCTCAAATTGGTTTGATAATCCATATTCCGCTGGAGGTAATTACAGATCGACATCCACACCTGAATATTCCTCTATCCCCCAAATACCTGTTCCAGAGACCTATTTCCCAAGGAGAGCAACTTCTCGCAATGATGAAGAAGAAAGCAACGATGATGAAGATACAAATGAAGGAGATGATGAAAGTTATATTCTAGAATCTGAACCCGAATCCGATAGTGAAGCGTCGGAGGATAACATGACAGAATCCACGATTGCGGAGCATGCAGCATGGATTCGTAGGGATGAAGGAGTGAATTCTGAGGATCTCGCCAGTTGATTGGTCTCGGTGATTCCGCTCGATGCTACGATTTCACTCGTTGCACGAGAAAATGACCCGACAGATGATGTTGAGTTAAAGGTTGGTTCTATTTTTGAAAGCAAAGATGATATAAACATTGCAGCCGGCTTGTGGCACATGGAGATTGGAGCTGAATACAAAGTTGTATCATCTGATACGAAGCGTCTCAGATGGATTTGCAGGCACTTGCAAAATTGCCCTTTCGAGTTGCAAGCATCATCCAGAAAAACTCTGATGCTTGGATAGTCCGCCAATTTAATGGCGATCATGCATGCACCCGTCATCTTGGACGTGTGGCGCCCAAAAAAGTCCACATGAATGTTATTGCAGCCTACGTTGCCAGAAAAATACGGAGGGAGTGTGAAATCATGAAGCCGAAAGCCATTGTGGAGGAGGTGTTCCGCGAGTTCGGTATCACAATCCAATATGATTTGGCCCTGAGAGCACGGCACACTGCGATACAGATGATATACGGAGGGTATGTTGAGTCCTTCCAAATATTGCCTGGCTATCTTCACATGCTTAAGAAATCTAATCCTGGCACGGTTACTGATCTGGCAGTTGGAAATGATGGAAAGTTCCAGCATCTATTTGTGGCTCTCGGCGCTTGCAGACTTGCTTATCCACTCAACATGATACTTGTGATCGCAATTGATGGCACTCATCTCAAGGGCAGAAATAGAGGTATCTTGTTTGTCGTTGTGACGAAGGATGCCAATGAGCAGGTATTCCCATTGGCGATAGGTGTTGGACCAATCGAAAATGATATCTCTTGGAAGTGGTTCCTCGAGCATTTTAGAGTTGCATATGGGGAACTGACGGATACAGTCATTGTCTCTGATGCTCATGTCTCGATAGACAACGCTATTAGTGAAGTGTTTCCTGATGCAGTTCACGGTCTGTGCTACTATCACTTACTCAATAAGTTGAAGCGGTTCGGAAAAGTGGTTACTACCTTGTATGAACAAGATGCAT
The DNA here is from genome assembly GCA_031470985.1 of Agastache rugosa. Taxonomy (NCBI): domain Eukaryota; kingdom Viridiplantae; phylum Streptophyta; class Magnoliopsida; order Lamiales; family Lamiaceae; genus Agastache; species Agastache rugosa. The sequence goes on along the minus strand of CM062602.1, from coordinate 35,748,225 downwards.
ATGCATATCGCTATTCAGTTTATGAAAATGCAATGAACAAAATCCGTCGAGAGAGCGAAGCTGCATACCAGAAATTAATGAGTGTTGGACCGGAGAAATGGGCTCGGAGCTGTTGTCTAGTTCCACGTTACAGCCAACTGACATCAAATGCAGCAGAGTCGTGGAATGGCAGATTGTTGTGGGCTCGACGGCTTCCTATATGCTCAATGATTGATGCAATCAGACATGTCATCGAGAAATGGTTTGATGAGAGACGTGAAGAGACGAATGACGATGACGACATATTAACTGTTGAAGCATCTAAAAAACTGACGCAACAGATGAATAAAGCATTGAGGTACAATGCAGCTCGTGCACCGGGCTTGACCTTCAACGTGCATGATGGTAAGAGATATTTCAAAGTAGATCTCCATATGAAGACATGCACCTGCTGTGAATTTCAACTGGATGTAATGCCTTGTTCTCATGATATTGCTGCAATACTGTAAGTTTATCACATTGATTTTGATAATTTTATCACTTAAAACCTCTAATTGTGTGATTGGTTGAAATTGCAGCAAAAATAGAAAGACGATATATGATTACGTGCAATTGTACTACAAAAGAGAAGCTTGGATAGACGCATACAAATATCCTATACTTCGTGTTCCACACAAAGAAGATTGGACTCTTCCAATTGAAGTAGACAATACATTGGTCTTGCCTCCAGCTATCACTTCTCTTCCCGGACGTCCGAGAGTTAACCGGCGACGCGCTGTTACGGAGAGTCAAGCTCGTAAGAGATGTAGTATATGTCATGAATATGGCCATACTCGCCGAAGTCATGTATCACATAATTGAATGCGTCAGATATAATTTAATGAATAAATAAAGAAGTTATTGCATGGAAATAATTAAAAAAACTTACGAAGATCGCATGAAAATAATTAATAGTCTGCATGAAAAACATGAAAATAATTAACATCACAAAATGTAAAGATCCCTCTCGTATATATACAGATCCCGCTCGAGAATGTGAAAATCCCGCTCGAAAATGTGAAGATCCCTCTCGAGAGGGATCTTCACATTTTCGAGCGGGATCTTTCTGTTTGCGGTCGGTTTTAGTCAGTTTTGAATTTCTCTTAATATTTATAATAGTGGCGATGAAAATTGTTATAGAAAACAAATTGGAAATAAGAAATGAATATTAGTTAGAAAATACAAAACATAAAACTTACGAAGACATCACAATCCAAGAGTACAGTGTTTCTAGCCGTGACATTCTCCAGCACGTTGTCACGGTGAGCAATCCGTTTCCTCAACCATAGCAGGTACAGGTCTAAAACCTACAAACACAAATACAATTCATATATTATTCAACAAATATAACCAAAATAAATAAATAGACTAAACAAGTGAAGTAAATATAATAATTATATTTACTTACCCCAACGATTATGTCAGTGTGTGGATTTTCTAACACCCTCCACCACTGATGCGGAAGATAACCTCCACTCGCAGTCACAACCATAAATTGGTCAGGTGGGCCACTTAGAAACAACTCGTACGCCTAAACCAACTGGATATCAAGCTCTGTTGGTGCCCTACTGGCAATCATGGGTGTACGGACTGCGGCTGCATGTTTCTTCTTCCTATTTCCTATTCGAGGTACCCAGAACGGCTCATCATCTTCATCCACCGAAGCACCCACATGAGAAATAGGCACTGCATCGATGGGCGTTCTCATCACAGCTTCTTGTCCAGCATATGATGCCTGGACGTTCTCAAATGCTTTTCCAATTAACTAAATTTATACGGAAAATTAAATTAGTACAAGTGCTAAATTAAATGATAAAGAATTGAAAAATACGTGCTTATTATATAAAATGCTTACCTGCCCAAGACTCTGCCGCAAGGCTTCATCACGACCACTGGGGATTTCCATCGAATGACGATATGGATCGTGCAGAAAACTACCATACTGCTCAATCGGGGCAAACGAAGATCCAAGCTCAGGCAATGAATGACGGGCAGGAACCTCCGGCTGTACAAAGTGTGTCTCATGAACAGACGGCTGATGTGGACCAACAGGTTCATGAACAGACGGCTCTCGTGGAGGAACTTGTTCATGAACAGACGGCTGACGTCGAGCAGTGTCGTGTGCAGGTTCATGAACAGACGGCCGGCGTGATGCAGTAGTAGACATTCCACGAAAAGTGGGCTCGTATACGGGGCTGCGACGCCGTGAAGATCCACATCGTATATTCTCAAACAAATCTTCAAACCACTTTTGAAATCGAGGCAACCATCTCTTATCTATTTTCTCAAGCAAACGATCTTCAGATTTCTCCAACTTCTGTCTCATCCACCGACGGTCACTGTATCGATGGTGGTGATCTCATCCGCTGCTCGAAGATGATGATCCCTTCTGACGAGTACGCTTCCCCTTATCTTGAGTAGGAGGTTGACGTTCCTCCTCAGAATGATCTTCATGCTCAACATAATCAGGCGCCTCTCTCTGTGCTCCTCTCCTTCGAGAGACATGCTCCACTGCCTCATCAACCTCCTCAGCAGCCTCCTGAAACTGCCTTGCCTGATGCTCATGACGGAGGAACTGTTCCCCGTACCGTAACGGATTGTGCGGCACCACCAAGTCCACTGCAAGGGCATTTGGGTACAAAGTGGACTGCATGTACAAATTCTGTGCCTCGTCGCCATATGGTTCCAACAGAGTGACACGAGGGACCTACAATAAATACAAAATAAATATTAAATACAGAATAAATGCCCATATAAATTTAATTAATTAAATAATTAAATACCTGTAGAGAAAATATAGGCTCAAGCTTCATTCCAGTTCTGCTCTTAAATTTCCATCTAAGGCATCTGGTCGTGCATTCGGCAAAGCAAGACTCCCTACAGCGGTAGCTAAATCTGGAAGTACTTCTAGGGACCAAACGTGGAAAGCTCACACTGAACCTTAGAAGTGGTACTTCGGAGAGCTCTGTATGTTTTGAACGTAGTGCTTCAGATTCAGATAAGTGTAGGATCCCCAAGAAAATCTGTGAAACGCCTCTAAATCGTCCACCAATTTCCACACCCACGCAGCAACAGACCTCTTCGGATCGTAAGCAAGTAATAACAGATATAATACTAACACGTGAGCCACCTGGAGATACAGTTCACCAGTTTCATCTCTAACCAGTTCCCGCGTGTTGGTGAACCGATCCAGTAGGGCTGCGACACTAATCGACATCCCATTACAAAAACACCGATACACCTCCACCCTTCGTACGTCATGGTTGTCCGAAGGTCTAAAGTCGGACGAGCCGAAGACCAAGCCAGTAATAAGGGCATACTCTGGATAGGAAAAACGGATGTTTGCCCCATTTATATGAAACCACATGTCGTACTCCTGAGCGCCCAGATAATTAATCTCACGTGACAACACGTGATGCACGGCCATACTGCACTTCTGCCCCGGCTTCCAATAAATAAAGTAGCCAAAGCACCCTGCTATAAACCTATCCAGTAGCTCCTGCCCACCAACGAACAACAATGTCTTACGAACATCTTCTAAAACCTTGGTCTTGTAGTACGTGCTAATCGTCGACTGACGATTAATCGTATACGCCCTCTTGAACGTAATATGAATCAACAGAAAATCAATCAAATTTACGAACATCAGTAATTATTTACTTCCTCCGTCCTCTAAAATGATGCACACTTCAAAATGGCACGGGTTTTAATAAAACTGGTGGAGTGTGTTGTGAGTGGAGTAAGGGTCCCACTTATTGTGTAGGTTTAATGAGTATTAACATCCTTAATCCTTTATTGAAATTAGAGTTGTATGGCTATTCATAATGTTAGTATGCCTTGTATCTGTATTGTATGCTATGTTGCCTTTGTGATTAAATAATGTTAGAAAAAAAAAATTAAAGAGTTGGGAACTAAGTAAAAAACCCGCTGCATTAAAAAAAGGCACTGCTGCATTAAAAAAAAGGCTCCAAAATTGCCTTAAATTTCAGTTTACAATTCACCGATGTGATCAAAATAGAAGAGGGAAATTTAAACTAACAAAACTCACTCATTTTTTGCTTTAAATACACCTCTCAGCTCCAATAAACCTAACAAAATCCATTAACCAAACACTACATTTATTACACCAAAATCGCCATAAGTAGAGTAAAGAAGATAACATGGCAGATCCAAGGAAAAGACCAAATCTGACTCAGCTTCAAAGGAACACGGTGGCACAGTGGCTTCTTCAAAAACATCAACAACAAGCAACTTAAGCGTGGAGCAATTACAGAGGCAGCAGAGAGGTTTTGCATATGCAGAAGGACTGTTCAAAATATTTGGAAGATAGCAAATCAGCAGCTGGCTTCAGGAGGACCTGTCATGTTGGTTTTCAAAAAAAAAAGGAACATGTGATAGAGATAAGATGGTGTTGGATGTGAACAAGGTCAGGTCACTTTCAGTCCTAGAAAGATCTTCAATCAGAAAACTTTACTAAGCTAAATGTGAGCAAAACTTTGGTGGGAACATGGATAAAACAGAAGCAGATAAGGCCACATACCTCAGCAATTAAACCAACATTTACAGAGCAGAATAAGCTTACTAGGTTGCAATGGAGTCTTCGGCAGTTGGATTCAAAATTTGCAGAAGGAAAAATCAAGTACCAGAGTATGTACAACACAGTACATATTGATGAGAAATGGTTCAATCTAACAAAGACTTCTGATAAGTATTACCTGCTGAAAGATGAGGAAGACCCATACAGGTCATGCAAGTCTAAGAGATTCATCACCAAAATCATGTTTATGTGTGCTGTGAGAAGACCACAGTATTCAAGTGATGGTACTGTTATCTTTGATGGAAAATTTGGGATATTTCTATTTACTACATTAGAGGCAGCACAGAGGAATTCCAAAACCAGAGTGAAGGGCACACTAGAGACCAAACCCGTTCAATCAATCACGAAGGCAGTCATCAAGGAATGTATAATCAAACAGGTAAGTAGTTTATTTTTCTGTTCAACTATCAGAATGTGTTCAAATTCATTCATCATTTAGTTATTTTATAGATTATTCCTGCCATTAAAGAAAAATGGCCACCTACTGCAAGCAAACACATCATAATTCAACAAGACAATGCCAAACCCCATATCAAGCATACTGATCCAGAGTTCATAGAGGCTGCAAATTCAGATGGGTTCAATATCCAACTAATATGTCAACCACCAAATTCACCAGACACAAATGTAAATGATCTTGGATTCTTTAGAGCAATTCAAACACTCAAAGATGAGAAGTTGGCAAAAGGGGTGGATGACTTATTAAGGAATGTGACTGCTGCATTTGAAGAAATGGAACCAGATAAATTAAACAATGTATTCCTCACTCTTCAAGGCTGCTATACTGAAATTATGAAGGTCAGGGGAGGCAATAACTACAAGATTCCACACATGAATAAGGAAAGGTTGATTAGAGAGGGGACTCTTCCAGAATGTCTTGAAGTGGAGGAGCAGCTTGTACAGGACTGCCTAGAACATCTAAGCTTCCATGGAAATGTAGATGGGACTAGCTACAACATTTCACCTCTGGTGGATGCTTTTGATGAGATGGAAATTTAGAGATTATCATCAAAGGGTCAGTTTTTTTTTCTATGTTTACAGTATAAGCAACTTACTTAGTCTTTCAAAGTTGTTGTTTAGAATGTAAACCATCAATTGGTATCATATTTTGGCATGTAATGTCTCAGCAATTAAGTTTCTTTAAATTTGCATCATTGACTAATATTTGGGACAAATTCTACAGGCATCAAATTGACCAAACAATGGCAATTTAACACACTATCTCCCCTAACTCAACCTCCAAACTAGGAATTTTGGTACCTAGTGGTGGCATCAATAGGGCAGAGGCATTTAAAGCCATTAACATCAGAAAAAAAAATTCATCATTTGTTTCAATAATAGACCACAGAAGCACATAAATCAAGTGCAATAACATAATCTCATCACAGAGGCATCAAAGAGGCCAACACTTGCAATTTAACACACTTGGTGCCCTAACTCAAGGCCATAAAACTAGGGCAGAGGCATTAACATCATAAAAGAAGCAAGATAGATCAAGTGCAGTATCATAATCTCATCACAGAGGCATCAGAATAACCTCATTCGAGGAGCAACAAGACACTAGGGAACCAAATTGCTAATAATTACAGGTACCGCAATTTCATCTCAGCGGTCCACTCACGAATCTGAGGTAGTGGGGGTTGCTCCTCGGCATCGAAGCCATCCAACACAAATTCAGGCTGTGAGGGTTGCTCATTTGCATCGAAGCCGTCCACCCACATCTCAGGCGGTGATTCTGGCACCACCGTTCCAGATCCAGATAGATATGAACAAAATGAAAGAGATTCATTCAGTGAGGGTTGCTCGTCTGCATCAAAGCCGTCCACCCACATCTCAGGCGGCGATTCTGGCACCACCGTTTCATCTTTAGTAGTTGCAAACAGATCACAACTGATAAATGAAAAGAATTCAGTTGATGTCGTCGTCTTTACAGATAACTTTGCATAATCGGTGGTGGAATCCATCCAATCTTCAGGAAAATGGGTTGATTCAGATTCACCCTTATCGACCCACATCTCTGAAGATGTTTCTGACATCGTCGTTCCAGATCGAGAGGGAGATGAACGAAAACTCAGAGGTTCAGCCATTACAGATCGAGATGGACGAAACGAAATGGACGGCTTGGATGGAGATGACAATGAAGGAGAATTGAAGAATAATTAGTGTAATGGGCGGCTAGGGTGAGTGACATTTATGGGGTTATGTAATGGGTAAGTTAGAGTAATTAGTGTTAGTGATAATGAGCTAGATTAATTGTTAAGTGTGTTGAATTAAATTATTTTTGGTGGGCCCATCAATGGCAAAAGAGTGAATAATTGATAAAGTGGAGGGTTAAAGTTAAGTGAAATATTACCAAAAATGGAATGTGCATCTTTTTCGTGGACGGACCAAAATGGAAAAACATGCATCTTTTTCGTGGACGGAGGGAGTATTTAAAATTTAGAAAATGAAATTCACGAAATTCACGTGAAATTAACTGCACAATTTCGCCAAATTCAAACTAAAATTCACGAAAATAATACTAAAAAATGACTGAATTAATAGCATGCATTTAAGACAATTTCCCGCTCGAGAATAATATCCCGCTCGAGCGGGAAATAGGTTCTGTTGAGCGGGAAATAGTACATTTCGAGCGGAAAATAGTTCTATCTACATGAATCATGATATTCACTATTGAATTCTAAAAATCACGCAACACAAAATAATTATACCTATTTTAACGAAATAATACTAAAAATCACGAAACAATTATGCACGTAGTTTAAATTCACCTAATTAATTCGGAAAATTCCACGAAAATAATACTAAGAATGAGTATCATGCATTTAAGCCTATTTCTCTCTCGACAAACCTATATCCCGCTCGACTACGTAATATCCCGCTGGAGCGGAAAATAAGTAAAATCAAGCGGCAAATAGTTAACTAAATAATTCAAAATTAACCTAATCAGTAACAAAATTCAAGAAATTAACATAACCTATACCCCGCTCGACCATACTATATCCCGCTCGAGCGGGAATTGTGTGTTCTCAAGCGGGAAATTATTGTATCCGAGAGGGAAATAAAATTAATATAGATCCCGCTAACCTGTTGTCCCAACATGATTTTGTATCCACCAAACTTTGAAGATACCTCTCGGTGCTCTTCAAGATCCCTTTCTGTGCAATTTGGGACCACCGGCGTCGGGTTTTTTGGGGTGAAAGAGGGACCGACATGAGTTAGGGGTCGGGAAATTGGGAATTGGGTGGGGAGAGAGAGATGGTGGCTGTCGGGATTTGAAGGGGTGGGTAGGGTTCAAAATACTGATGACCGAATCTTGGTCGTTTTTTTCTTCTTCTCCTTCTGTCGCGCACAGTGTTTTTTTTCCTTTCCCAAGGCATGGGCCTTGTTTTTTGTGGAATGAAGTGATGTTTTGTGGGCCATTGTAGGGTTACTTTTGTAGGGTTACTTTTGTAGGGTTGTGTATTTTTCATTTGTTTATAATGAGGTGTGTATTTTTCATTTGTGTAAAGTGGAAGTGTGTAAAATAAATTTCCGCCCTAGATTCTATATGTTGCCACCTTCTTATCCACAATAATAATATAAGACATAATTAGCAACATATAATATACGTTCTGCAGTGCTAAACTTCAAAACGGAACTATTGTAGCTGGTTATATCTATATATATGTGATAACTCAAGTTTACCAACACAGAGTATGGTAGGAGTGGTTACTTGCAACCACTGAATCCATCCCTTTCTTGAAATTAAAAATATTGCACATAGAAAGAGATGAGATGAAGAGTAATTTGTTGGTAATTGTAATGATGAATACTAGTAGTGTGGTGAAGTGCAGGGGTCCGGAAGATCCAATAGAGTGCAGGGGAGCGGTGAAGAACTCAAATTGCAGCATCACAAACTCATACGGGGCGTTCCCAGATAGAAGCATCTGCCGCGCAGCAAAAGCCGTCTACCCGACTTCAGAAGCTGAGCTCATAGCGGCCGTAGCAGAGGCAACCGTGTCCAACACCAAAATCAAAGTGGCCACGCGCTACTCCCACAGTATTCCCAAGCTGGTGTGCCCCGATGGGGAGGATGGACTGCTCATAAGCACCAAGTTCCGACACTCAACATCAACACCACCGCCATGACCATCACGGTGGAGAGCGGTGTCACTCTGAGGCAGCTCATCACAGACGCTGCTGGAGCCAATATGGCGCTGCCTTACGCTCCCTGCTGGTGGGGGCTGACGGGAACGGGTGCGCACGACAGCTCCTTGTGGGGTTTGGGTACTCAGGTTCACGACTACGTCACGCGCCTCACCATCGTCTCACCTGATCAACCCCATCTCCGTCTTCTCCAAACTGGGGATCCGGACCTCGATGCAGCCAAACTCTCGCTTGGAGTTCTTGGTGTAATCTCACAGGTATTTAATTTCTCATGCATGCATAATATAAATAATGTATTGTGTAGGTTAGCAAAACATTAATGTAAAACTTAAAAATGATCAGGTGACACTGAAATTGGAAGCATTGTTCAAACGGTCAGTAACATACACAACAAAGAACGACTCTGATTTGGGAGAAGAAGCTGTAGGATTTGGGCGGCAACATGAGTTTGCAGACTTGACGTGGTTCCCCAGTCAGAAACGCCTTAAATATCGAATCGACGACAGAGTGTCGATCAACGCATCTGGAAATGGGCTGAATAACTTCCCAGGATTTCGGTCCACTTCCACGCTCACTCTTGCAACTCTCAGAACTACCGGCAAGCTACCTCTAGCTAGCTAGTCGTCGTCGTCATCATCATATATATATATGATTAGTTGATTGATCAGTTTCAAATTAAGTGATATATAAATAAATGAATGAATGCAGAGGAGACGCAAGAATCCCTTGGCGACGCAAATGGAAAATGCATAAATGGGAGAAGCACGACATCTATCTTGAGAGCTACGGGGTACGGACTGACAAATGATGGTATTGTGTTTAAAGGGTATCCAGTAGTGGGATATCAGAATCGCATTCAAGCTTCAGGAACGTGCCTGGATAGCCTCGACGATGCAAGGATTACAGCATGCCCCTGGGATTCTGGCGTGAAGGGCCTTTTCTACCACCAAACCAGTTTCAGCATTAGCTTGTCTAGAGTGAAGAGTTTGGATCGATTCTGATGAGATACGTAACGGCTTCCAGTGCCTACCTGGGAAAACAAGAAGACGGTCTCGACTTCGACATGAAGCAAGGACCCTCTCAAACCAAGGCTCTACCAGGAGGAGGTGGAACAGATTGCTCTGCCGCATTGGGGGAAGAATCGCAACGTGGCTTTTCTCGGGGCCATCCACAAGTACAAAAATATGATCCTGTGGGGCTGTTTTCTAGTGAATGGACGGATCAGATTATGGGGGTGGGAGATGGATCAGTGAGTGTGATGAGGGAAGGATTATGTATCTGCTCTCAAGATATTCATTGCGCACCCACCAAGGGATATATACCTGTGTGCGGGGCAAAATTTACGACAAAGCAAGAGTTTGTGCTAAACTTACAAACAATTAGGGCATGCACAAAACCTTTATTAATACTTAATCGCTCCAGAGTACTCCACTCAGTTAATAAATAAAACAAACTACATTTGGTTTCAAATAAATAGCAACGTTTGTGCTTGTTATTTTCGCACTTATATATATTCCAACTTCATGTCTTTAGAGAGAGTAAAATAAGCACACAAATTCTCTATTATAGTGGTTAATTGAACTAATCATTAATTAAATTAAAATAAATTAAACAATTGTGCAGTAGTTATTTTTCCTGCAAAATCCAAATTCGGTTTCGGGGAATACATAATAAGTTCCCCTATTACCATGTTGTTGTGTTATTTCACAAAAATGGTGAGATATAGAACATTCATTTCTATGCTTGAATTTATGAAATAAACATATATATATATATTTCTTAAGCATCCTATGAAGGGAGCCATGGGCAATGGCAATGGCAATGGTTTTACATGATGGTGGAATTGGGTATGTTTTGTAAGTTAACGAGGAAAAGGAAATGTTTGTATCATATCATTGAAACCAACACCAACTTATGTATCATATTGCAGCAGGCTGGGCGGCTGTGAGACGACAAACATAAGATGGAGGGGCCATTCAAATAGTAACCGGCCGGCCCTAATAGAAGACGGAACAGGCCTTACTAGCTAATTAGATTAGCTTATTTGCTGTAGCAGATTATTAACATAATCCTGACTCCTGAGCCCAGCTACCTAGCTAGCTACTCTTTTCTTTTGGTAGTAGACTAGTAGACTAGTAGACTAGTAGTAGTACCATCACATCATATCAACTCAGTCCCTCACTCCCTCTCCTTCAATAAGGCCATCTCCAGTGGTTCGCACTAAAATACAGCAATTTCAGCACTAAAATATAGCAAAATTAGTAAGTCATCTCCAGCAGTTTGCTCTATATTTTTACACAAAAACATAATATTCTACTTTTGGCCACGGTTGATGATCCAAAAACATGTGATTACTTCCGATCAGAGCAACAAGATATTATTCAATAGCGAAAACAAGTCAAAGAAGCCAACACTAGTACTTCTGATATGTTTCAGAATTTATTTTCAAATGGGGTGGGACGTTCCAGAAATAGCCGTTATTAGAAATTAAATGTATCGACTTTGTTTTTATGCTTCTATTATGTAATTGTATTTTTTAATTTTTTTTTAGTTTATCTTGTATTTTATGTAATTGTGTTTTTTAAATAATTTTATATAATTTTAATGTTAGTATAATATATTTAGAAATATAACTATAATATAATATGTTGGAACAAAATAATTAAAGAACACAAAAAATAATAAATATAACAAGGAAGAATAATTATAACAAGAAAATTAATTGCAAAAAGAGTAGAGCAATGAATAGTATTGCTCCAAATTTGGAGCAACACTATTCAAATCTGTATAATAGAGCAGGATTTTGGTGCTGGGCTGGAGAAGAAATTGTTCCAGATTTGAAGATATACAGCTGCGTTGGAGATGCTCTAATGCACTAACGTTGGTTTCTTCATTACATAAGATCGACTTTCTTCTTTTCGCAACAAAATTAGATCAGAGTTTTTCCACATCTTAATTACGAAATTGAATGAGTATCTTCATTCAACTTTTATCGTTTTTAATTTACTAATATGCACAAATTACTCGATGAACATTGCAAAATAATTTCTATATACATATGATGTAAAATATAAGATAAGGTGCTCAAATATAAAACACTACTCCAGTAAGTAATTGTTGTAAACAGTACAATTTTTGATTTAAGGTATGTGAGTGAGTGGAGCTGCTAACCTCTGGGAATGAGGGAGAGTACAAGTACAAGTGTACGAGGTGAGGTGAGTCATATGTGAGGGAGTTGGTGAAGTCTGGTCTCCAGTTGGTGCAATTGATGAGCCCATTGAGGATTGATACACAGGGGCTTCACAATAACAGAAGATGATGATCCTCTCGCTCTAACAGCAGCTGCTGCTGCTGCATCATCATTAATAATAATATCGTTTCTAGTTGCTTTCTCCTTATATAATTTCTTCTTCTCTGCGGCTCTCTCAAGTGCCATCAATACATCCGAACCGCTCAGCTGCCGCTGCTTTGCTAATTGCTTTTGCGCTGATGATGACGCCTCGCTACCTTCGCCCATATCTGTTTCACGTCTGCCCACGCCCACCAAATCACGCCTTGGGCCGCCGCCGCCGGAGATGGCGCCCAGGGCTACGGGTAGGGGTGCCGCTCTCCACATGCTTCTCTTAAACAGTTCAACTTGTGGCTTGGCTGCCACAATTATTATTATTATTATTATTATTATTATTCATTTGGAATTGGTCCCTCTTAATGGGCTTAGCCCAACCACACCACTCCTATTGGGTTTTATTCTTGTTGGGCGTCACTCGTAGTAAACGGGTTGGTTGAGAGTTATACATGGAGTTGGAGTTGGAGTTGGAGTTAGAATATTACTTTAACTAGTCACGTGCCTCTCATGGCAAAAAGAAAAATTAGTATTTACGGGCTTGAGTTTTAGAAGTTACCTCATCGCCGTCGAGTCTGTCTGTCTATTCCATGAAGCAAGCATCACAATCTTGATCATCACGGGCCATGAGTGTATCTTCCTCTGAGTCTGAGAAAGGCATGTCATCATCTATTTTGTTGCACTCGGACTCTTCATCTGCTATATACGCTCTTCTTCTGTCAGCTGCCTTAGCTTTCAGAAGATCTTTTTATTTCTTGGACAGTTTGGGACGATCCCGTTGTAGTGTCCATTTCCTTTACAATTGAAGCAGCCTTCATCTGTCCGTTTTGAGGTGTCAGCTGACTTTTCATCAGCTGCAGCAAACTTGTCTCTGTACATCTTGGCGAATTTCTTGTACTTGCTTTTGCTGGTGTTGAGTCTGTTGTAATTTTTGACCAACATGATAATTTATTCGAGTAGCTCCTCTTTGCTCATATCTTTTTTGTCCTTCTTCTTCTTGGAGGACTCAGCTGTCTTGACATGAGCTGCTTTTTCAGAGTTGGCTCTGAAAGCTATTTCTTTTGGAGCTGGGGTCAGTTCTCCTTCATTCTGTTTGCTTGAAGATTCTTTTGGATAATCTTCAAGTTGTATTCGTAAGCTTTTAGAAGTGAGAACAGCCTCTCTGTAGATAGATCACCCAAGTCACTTCAACTTTGGTGAACTACTTTGTAAGTGTTCCTTTCAGCTGAAAGGGCTGAAAGAACCTTCAAATTCTTTTCCCGCTGGGTATACTTCTCAGTTCTGATTGTTTCTATTTCGACGACTATGTTTGAAAACATGAGCTCCATCGCTTCGATGGACTCGTTGACTAGCTGCTTGAAGTTGTCGAACTTCTGGCAAGCTATTGTGAATTTGTTTTCTTTGATCTCTTCTGACCCTTCGCATAGCTTGGCCAGGGTTTCCCACATGTCTTCGGCGGTCTCGCACTTGATAATCTTGCTGAGGTAGGCGTTGGAGACTGTTGATGAGATGATGTTCCTTGCAAAGCTGTCTAATCCAGCTTACTTTCGCTCTTCTGAAGAATATTCATTCTTTGGCTTGAGAACTGGCTGTCCTCCATCTTGAGCTGGTACAAGCTCATTTCCTTACTTATAGATAAGGATGAGTCCGTCTGTGATGACGTTCCACAACATGCCATGATGCGCACACAAGAAGCTTTTTAATATGAATTTCCAGATTGCATAATCATCACCGAGAAGGTGAGAAGATTCCAGATAAGAATCCATGGAGAAATGTACGTACAGTATGCACTAGGATGAGTTTTTCTGAAAACGGATATGTTCAGTTGACCACTGACAGAGAGTTTCAAGACAGATCTCTTGATTCAGAAACAACGGTCTTTTGAACCACTACTCTGATAGCAATTGATGGTCCCGGAACGAGGTCTTCGGTGTAGAGGGGGTGAATACACCGAAGAGGGATTTTTGAAAACTTTTGTAGATTAAAACTGAGTTGAGTGAGCTCAGTTATGAATCCCTCTGACTTCTAAGGAAGATAGTCAGCTGGACTGATAACTCAGCTGGCGGTGAGGAATGTGGTGGTTTGAAAAATTTAGCTCGTTCCCTTTACAAAAATTCAGAAAAACTTAGTTTCAGTTTTCAGTTAAGTAGTTTTAAAAATATGCAGCTGGCTGGGTCACTCAACCAGAGAACTGTGAGCTTGAAAACTTGTGCTGTGTAAATGCAGTTAGTTCTTTAAGGAGATAAAGAACTCGAAATTTAACGTGGTTTGGAGAGTCCACGACCAGATTTAACTGGTAAATCCACTAAAGATTTCCACTTGGTTTACGAGTACCAAGTAACTTCGCAGCTCGAACTTGAGCTGTGTTCTAACAATTTACGGGCACTGTAGAAGCCTGTATCATTTCAGTTTTCAGGTACTGAAAAACCTTTAACACTCGAATTTCGTGCTTCGAGACGGCGTAACCTTAACCTAACCTTTTCTAGGTAAAGAAGGGTTTGGGTTTGGGTTTCCAACTTTGAACGAGTTCTTACAATGAATAACTTTAGGAGATGAACTCGTTCAGAACTAGGCTTTGGATTTACTATGATTTCTGCCTAGGGATCAGACGAAAAACAAAAGCAGTTTCTGGAAAGGAAACACTTGAAGATTAAGTGTTCTTTGAAGGATTTGAGAACTGCTTGAGAGCTTTTTAATGTATGAGAGATTCAGAGATGTTGAAAGCTTGCAAAGAGTTTTTCGTATTTGATTCAAAGGTTGAAGACTGGTATTTATAGGTAGAGATTCAAAAATAGCCGTTGGAAGAGCCATTTGAATCTCACCTACTCTCTGATCTGTCGATCTGCCGTTGAGCATATCTTCACATGTCTTCATCATTGTGTCAGATCCTAGGTTCGCCTTTCTAGGATGCTGAGATGTCGATCCCTCATTGGCGAGGTATATTGACTTCTTCTGACACCGGGATCTCTGCCTTTGGAGCTGGTTTTTGAATTCCGAGCTGGATTGGATAAACTGACTTGAAGTGATATCTTCAGAGTTAATTCCCCTTTTGTTTGCTCAGCTGAAACTCACAGCTGAATCTCTTAGACTTGAGTCAGCTCGATTTACTCTACTCCGTTGGATCTCCTTGGCTGGATCCAATCTTCTTTGTTTGATAGAGTCAGCTTGATTGATATTAATTCTGACTCGGCTTAGTCTTGAACTCTGTTCAGCTGGAAAACCTTTCAGCTGACTTTGGGTCCAGCTGGGTCTTCTGCTGTCTTCAGCTTCCTTATCTGTAAAGTTAGAAAATCTAAAGCTCAAACAGGCGAGCTGGAAAACATAACTTAGGTTTGCGCATACATCTACTAGGTTAGAGATCAGTTGGGTTTTGGTATCAAATCAAAACTTAGAATTTTCCCAACAATCTTTCTTTTAGTTTTGTGTTTATGTCTATATGTTTGTTCTCCTTGTTTATACTTTTTCTTTGTTTGCTTAAGGGCAAGCAAATCTTAAGTGTGAGGAGGTTGTCTATGTGTGTTTACGTTAGTTCATTTGTTATATACTCCCTCCGTCCCGTAATATGGCATGTTTTTCTTTTTGGACCGTCCCATTTAGTATGACATGTTTGCTTTTATGGAAAGAATTAGAGCTTATTTTAAGCTAAAAAGTTACTTTATTAACTAAAAAACACTTTATTGACTAGAAAGTTATTTTATTAACACTTTATTAAACTTAATTCTCTTTTTTTTAGTCTCCGTGCCGAAAAGAACTAGGCTATATTGAACGGGACGGAGGGAGTATATATATATATATATTAGTCGAGTTTTTTGTGTCAAGTAAAGCCAAGTATTGCCGGATTTGTTGATGTTTGTGGATATACTCTGCTCGTTGGAGTCTTGTGATTAACGTGGTGATTCAATATGCTCTTAAATGGTGAAATATGATTTAATTTTTCCTATTGAATTATAATTGGGATGATGAAAAAGGGCAATAATTGAATTTTGTAACCCACACTTATATATGATTTGAGCCTTAAGATAGTAGAGCACTCTCTACTTGATTTATTTCTTAGAGAATTTTTATTCACAAGGTTGCAATATCGAGTGTGTCATTTTGTAATGCATGATAGAAGGCATTAGGGTGAACCACTTTTGGCCGGCCTGAGTTTCATTGTCTAACCTTTACATTAACCCCTAGTGAGCTATTTTGAAGCCTTGACTATTTCTTTCATTTAAGTCACTAAAAATTAGCCAAGGCATGTTTTGACTTTCTTTTGGCCCTATTATGCATGTTTCAAATTCAGAAAATTCATCCATGTGAGATTTAAGAGAAAAAGACAATTCTTATACATTCAGTCTGTCTAGACAAAACCCTGTGATGAAGTTTCTGTTATGAAAAAGTGATATTTGGTTTTGTTTGGCCAAATGAAAATAACTGTTGTAACTCTTATTTTGTGTTGCTTATCATTGGAATGTATTATTAAGTTGTAAATTGTATGTTTGTTCGAAATTTGAGAAAGAAGGGTGTTGAAAAAAAAAACAAAAAAAAAGAAAAGGAAAGAAAAGAAAAGAAAAGAAAAATTGCACCTAGTTTGAGTTGAGCATACAGTTTGATATATGATGGTTAGTTTGTTTAGCCTAGATGAGTTAGTTTGTTCTTCTTGTGATGCCTATTATTCATCGATGATGATTCGGTTTGGACATGTATGATAATCTATTTTTATTTTCTGAAGCCTATGAATCCTGTTAGATCTTTCCAAAATTTTGAATGGTCTCTAGCCCCATTACGCCCAATGAGAAAGACTTTCTTGAGTTACATGTTGGCCACTATATATTGCAACTACGTGAAATGAGTTTATGAGTACCTGTCCTGGAGTAGTGTAGGGAGTGAATGAGTGAAATATGTGAGCTATATTCGATTTTTGCCAGATTTTGACTAAGTTGATGATAATGATGCATTTTTTAGATTACATTTCTTTCATTTGATGGTTGAGAATTACTTTGTGAGTTGCTTGATTCCTACTTGGTAGTGGAAAGTTTGCATGCATAAACAGTTTGATATTTACTTGGCTATTGTGTGTTGAGTCAATTGCGTCTTATTTCTTTTTCTTCCATATTCTTTTATTTTTATTGAGTCGTCCATGTCGAGTCTTAGGAGAATTAATGTATATGAACAACCATATTTGGTGATTGAGTTTTATCTTCACTTCATACTTGAGGGCAAGCCTGATTCAAGTGTGAGCAGATTTGATGTGTGTATTTTGATTGTTCATAATATTAATTTTTCTATGACTTTATTTGGGTATTTGCACTTTTTATATGTTTTTGTGCAGGAAGTGAAGAGTTCGTAAGCATCGGAATTTAGATGAGAGAAATTGAGAAGAAAGAATTTCTATGCCATTTTAGAAGAAATCGAAGATGGAAGAAAATTTGATGGGCCGGGCCTTAGTATATGGGGGTGTTTACTTTGAGTGATAGTATAGATAGATAAAAATAGTATAAGTTAATCCACCATTTACTTTGATGGATTGATTACTTTTGAGCTTGTTTGATCATCTAATTATTCATATAGTCAATCCTATGTTTTATCAATCTATCCTATCACGCAAAGTAAACGCCCCCTTAATCTATTAATTAATACTAGTAAGTAGCCCGTCGAAATTCGACGGGAAATAACTTTATGTTTTAATTTATGTGTATACATTTTAAAAATAATTTTATATTTTATTTAGAAGTTGTGATATTGTTCGCGTTAATTATTAATCAAACTTAACAAATTAATTTTATTTCACGTATCTAAATTTATAATTAGGAATGACAATGAATTGAGTATACTCATTTATTATGTATTTTCTAAATCTAAATTTGTTTAGAATTTTTCTACATATTCGTCCTAATCTCGGTTAAAATAGTGACTTTACTGTACATACTCGTCTCAAATCCATTGAGTAATACTCGATAAAAATATGAACACTCGAAGTAATATTAATTAAAATTAGTAAAAATCCTTCTTTCTATGTTATTTGAACCGTCTCGTTGGTTTATTCTAAAATACTCGATAAAAATATAAACAAAGTTAATATTAATTAAAATTAGTAAAAATCCTTCCTTTTTAAGTATATTTGAACTGTCTCGTTGGTTCATGTTAAATCGATATCTCTAATCTTTGCCAAAATGCGAAAAAAAATGTTTACATCTTCAAAGTAATATTAATTAAAATTAGTAAAAATCCTTCTTTCTATGTTATTTGAATCGTCTCGTTGGTTTATGTTAAATTATTCAATAAAAATCTAAACAAAGTTAATATTAATTAAAATTAATAGAAATTCTTCTTTTTAAGTATATTTGAACCGTCTCGTTGGTTCATGCTAATTAAATCGATATCTCTAATCTTTGCCAATTTTATAATATTAAATATATATATATATATATATTATATATGAATTAAGAATGTATAAAATAAGAATTTATAAGAATGCATTCCGAAATTGTTATTATTTTAATATGTGTAATAGAATAAATTAATTAAATAGAGGGAAAGATAAATATGAGATGTGATTAATAGATAAACATGTGATATTTCAAGAATATGAAATTAATAAAAATTAGAATATATTTGAATTAAAATTAGACAAATTACCAGAATAAAGGAAAATCTGAACGGAGCACCGTGGATGAAACAACTTTATTTTTGGATGTGATTAATAGATAAACATGTGATATTTCAAGAATATGAAATTAATAAAAATTAGAATATATTTGAATTAAAATTAGACAAATTACCAGAATAAAGGAAAATCTGAACGGAGCACCGTGGATGAAACAACTTTATTTTCGTATTAGTAATAGATTGTTGGAAACTATATAGAGGTTTTATTATTTATTTATTAATTAGCTAGGTTATTTTAATAAAGTAATTGGCGGCTAATTAGATATCTCTTATTCCTTCAATATTTCTTAGACTTTAGCCGCAAGGAGGTAGACCTGCCCACGGGCCCTGAACCGGCGGTTCCGGGCCCGAGCCCGCCGGTTACGGTTTCACCGGAGAGTGAATCGTAACCGGCCCGTGTACACTGTACATGGTTACGGGCCGGGCTTTTTAACCGGCGGTTCCGGGCCCGTGTAAAACCCGCCGGTTCCGGTTAAAAACCGGCCCGGTTTTTAATTTTTTTTTCTTATATATATATATATATAACATTGAAAATTAAGAAAATGAAACATAAATGAAAATGAACTAGTTTTTCATTAATACTTGAAAATTAAAATAAACATGACTAAATAGAAATTACAAGTACTTGAAAATTAAATTAAATATTGTTTTTGTATTTTTGGAGCACTTTTTTCAACTTTTGTAATTTTTTTTTTGTAATTAATTGTTGTATATATATATCTTAAGAAAATATAAGCAAAAAAAATTAAATTTTACTTAGTAGTCATTGAATAAAAATATTAAATCATTTCTCATTAATATTGTTGAAATTACAACACTTGAAAGTTGAAATGAAAAAAAGGGAAAAAAAAGACTTGAGCTCAATTTTAATATTAAAATTGAGTTGCCTACGTATCCTCATAGAGGAATCAAAGTCCACGTAGTTCGATTACATTACATTACTCCCTACTCCCTAGTAGTTCTCGTCCACCGATCGATCACTCTCGGTGAACTCTTCGTTTGGGCTCTCGTCGCGATCATCCCAATCGAGCTCTTGAGCTCTAAGGTCGGCCCTCGACCAATCATCAAGCAACATTGTGGCTTCAATGTTTCTTGGTTTCATCGTTGATCTTCTTTGGTCCAACATGAGTCCGCCAATGCTAAAAGCTTGTTCGACCGAGACGGTGGATGCGGGGACGGCAAACAACTCTTTCGCCATGATAGAGAGTACGGGATACTCCGTTCTCTTTGACCACCACTTCATCACGTCGATTTGTGGAGCACTATCTTCAACACCAAAAACAAAACGACAACCCAAATACATATCTAATTCACTATTACCTTGGCCCCTAGGGAGTTCATAAGATCTATCTTGGTACATGCTACTTAATTGTTGAACTAAGGGATCTAAGGAGTTTAAATCAAGTGGTATAAATGAAGAGGTAGAAGTAGAAGAAATAGGTGCATTCATGTCAAGATCAATACCATGAGTCATCCTATATTCGGCAAAAAGAGATCTTAAAGTTCTTTCTAAATCATCTTTTATTTGAGTAACATTAGGAACATCAAAGAAAATTATTTCTCCATCAATTAGTACATTTAAAAAGTCCATTTGCTTAAAAGCATTATAATAAATATCTAACATTTGACAAACACCATCATATTTCCATTTAGGATCTAAGCACTTAGCTACTAGAAAAACATCCGGAATATTTCTAAAATATTTTAGCCATTTTTGAACCATAAAATAAATCACACCTTGCAAATTGGGTTTACTAAAACAATTTTTAAAGCTAAGTGCAATATACATGCAATGTTCCAACACACGAACGGAAGTACAATAATAAACACCCGATAATTGAACGGTGGCATTATTAAAAACCTTTAACAATTGATATAAATCCATGCATTGGTCCCAATAAGAAAGTAATAAAGTCAATTGAACCGTCGCAAATTCTTTTCTAAAAAATTCGCATAAATAATCTTTATACTCTAAAGTAGAATTAAGCATTTCATAAGTGGAATTCCAACGATGTGATACATCTCTAACAAAACTCCTATGTTGAATATTCTTATGACGACAATATTTTTGCCATTTTTTACCTAAAGTTATATTTGTATGCAAAAGGGCAACGACTTTTCTAATTGGCATAACCGATTCATTAAAAATTTCAAGTCCATCTTGAACACATAAATTCAAAATATGACAAATGCATCTACTATGAAAATATTTTCCTTGGAAAAATGGATTACATGCTTCAATGAGTTCGGAAATACTAGCGGTGTTGGCGGATGCATTATCAAAACCAACCGAAAATACTTTATTAATCAATTGGTATTCATTTAAAACGGTTATAATTATTAAAGCAATATTAGTGGCCGTGTGTGGATCATCGAACTCCCTAAATGCAATTAAACGTTTTTGTAGTATCCATTTATCATCAACCCAATGACATGTTATTCCCATGTAATTATTTTGATGAAAACAATCCGTCCAAATATCGGCACAAATAGAAACTTTATGGTCTAAGTTTATCAAATATTTCATTAATTCCATTTTTTTTTATCAAAAGCTTGTCTTCTAATTCGTCTAAGCATATTACTTCTACTAATTTTTTTAGCGGCGGGACAATATGCATCTTTTATACTTTCTTGATAGGTTATTTTATCGGCAAATGTAAAAGGTTGTTTTTCCATAGCACAATATCTAGCCATAACATCTTCGGCATGTGGATGATCATATTTAAATAAAGGGTGAGAAGACGTACCCGTCGCCGAGAAAGCGGTGCCACGAATTTGAGTTTGTGTTGATGCAATCCCGTATTCTCCCGGATGACACGTCTCCATGTGTCGCCTTAGTGTGCCATAGCCTCCTCCATGCGTCCATTTGTAGACGTTATTGCAATAGTTGCAATAGGCGTTGTATTTTGGAGGATCTCCGGGCTTGTCGCTAGGTGCCGGGGCTCTAGGTATTTTTTTAAAATGCTTAGTAAAGATATCCGACACAAGAGGTCGACCCGTCGGTTTGTTTGGCGGCGCTTCGACTTCTTCTTCTTCTTCTTCGTTGGATTGTTCTTGAGATTGCCGAAGCATCTCCTCCTCTTGACGATGAACTTGCTCGGCAAACTCTCGATCCTCTTGTTGTTGAAGTTGTTCCGCATACGCCCTTGATATTTCTTCGGCGGCCATTGCTCGAGCTTGCCGAGCCGATCTTCCTCCTCTTTTGGATCGAGGAGGAGCATCGTCTTGATTTTCGGCAACGCCTTTGTCCTTATCGACACGAGAGGAGGTCGACATTATGGAATATTGTTATGGATGGATTGGTGAAGTGTGTGGTGAGAGAAGTTGAGAACTTGAGCACAAAATTAACACAAAAATGAAGAATTTGAGCAACAAATAATAGATTGAATGCTTGAAATTAAATTGAGAGATATGAGAATTGGTGTGATTATTTGAGAGATTATAGTGTGGTATTTATAGGGTAAAATGGGGGGGAAGGGAGTGGGGAGAGGGCAGCAGCAACGGCTATTTTTCTAGCCGTTGAGCTGCTGCCATTGATACAGCTGCTGTGCTGCTGTGCTTGCTGTCTTCTTCCCGTTGGAACCGGCAGTTCCGGTTCCGCCGGTTAACCGGCGGTTCCAACGGTTAACCGCCGATTTTGACCGTTCGAACCGGCGCCACGTCACATTTTTTTTTTTTTTTTTTTTTTTATAATTCCGGTTAACCGCCGGTTTTAACCGACGGTCACGGTTTGAACGAAGGCAGGCCCGGAACCGGCCCTTGAGCTCACGGTTCTGGTTACGGTTCCGGCCCGTTGACTGCCGGACCGGTTAAAAAACCGTTGACCGGCGGACCGGTTCCGATTAGGCCCGCCGGGCCCTCCAGTTTGGGCAGGTCTACAAGGAGGAGGACTACTTTTTATTCCATAGTTTATTTTACCTTTTAGCCGCCAAACACATGAGAGAGCAGACAACTTTAATTTGGAGAGTTTTCAATTTTATTTTCTTAGTTTTAAGGTTTTTGTTTGGATCGTTCGTAAACTTCTGGTGACAATTTCTTGTTTTTTTTTTAATTCAATATATTAGTATTATTATTTCTTTCTATATTCGATTGCGTTTAATTTTATTATGAGTAGCTAATTTTTTATTCGGCGAGAATATTGAAGTACTAGCCTAATAATCTGTGAGATCTAATTATCCGTATTATTAATTTTATAGGGTTTCGATTCATTCCTTGTGTTTAAAGTTAATTCCGATTTTATTTAAGTCCGATCAACTTAGATTTAATTGGATTACAGTCAATTAGTTCCCCCGATCCGTAATTGTTGGAAAATGGCTAATTAGTGATAAATCTACCATGTTCATAGTAGGAATAAATTGGTAGACGGGTTATTACTTGCGTTCTTGGGTAATTCATCTAATGGGTTCCTTCAAATCTAAAAGCTATTAGAGCATTAAATTTAGGTCTGACGTCTCCAGCTAGGTTGTGTTCTAATAAGAGAAATAGTTAGTTTAATCTTGCTTACTATCGATAAAGTACGTAGAAATTGGGGTATATCCGCTGCATTCTACCCTATAACCGATTGGTCCATAGAAATTAATTTATCTTTACGTCGATGATCAGAGCCCTTGACTAGTGTGGATTTATTCGAAGCCGGATTACTTTTCTCTTGATTAATATTTGTTTACTATTTTAGTTAATTTCTTTGTTTTCTTATTTGATAATTAAATTCTCTCAATTTAAGGCGCGGTGGCTACACCAAAACCGATCTTTAGGAAAATAGGTGATTTTCCCGTTCTCTGTGGTTCGACCTTGCTTGTTGCTATACTAATTTGATTTTCAGCAGGTTGCAGGAATTCTTTGGTGGTAAACGGCGTCCACCATCCATATAGGCAAGTCGATTAATTTGGCCACCCATTTAATATCATATCACATATGTCATTATTTAAATATGCGTGGACCGACATGTTGACTAATGCGGTCACCCGTTTAATATGATATCACTTATGTCGTTATCTAAATATATGTTTGTAGATACTAATAATCTAGTTGTATTCTCCAATTGGTGAAGGATTTCTAAGAATTCAATATGTATCTTTATTTAAAATTTTAGAAAAATATGAAAATTTACTTAGAAAAATGTCACGAATTGATATTTGATCAAAATATTTTGATGTGTTTATATTTAATTGCTTTCTTTATATAAAAATAAAACTATGTCAACTTAATAATTGGCCAAATTACATTGTGGGATAGAAAAATATACATTTGTTCTAAGTATTTATTTAGATTTTTCAATGAATGACTCTCACTGAAAAACGATGTGAGATAAGAGATTTTTGCTAAATAAGAATCGATAAATTAGAAATGACACGTAGGAGAGATAATTAAGACGGTGCTCCAAATCCGTAATGCCATATAGATTTTTAGATTTAAATTAGGTAAAATACATATTGATTATAAGTATTTTTATTTAGTTTTTCTAATTGGTAGAGTCCGATTAGAATGCGACGTGGAAAGAAGATTTTAGAAAAATAGGAAATTAAGAAATTATACGCGAAAATCATCAAGATTTTATATAATACTAGTAAGTAGCCCGTCGAGATTCGACGGGAAATAACTTATGTTTTGATTTACGTATATACATTTTAAAAAAAATTATATTTTATTTAGAAGTTGTGATGTTGTTCGCATATAATTAGGAATTGGAATGCATATTCATTCATTAAGTATTTTTCAAATTTAAATTTGTTTAGAAATTTTCTACATATTGTCTTTCTAATCTCAATTAAAACAGTAACTTTATTGTATATACCCGTCTCAAATCCGTTGGCTAATACTCGATAAAAATCTGAACACTATAATGTTAATATTAACTAAAATTAATAAAAAAACTTCTTTTTATGTCTATTTGAACCGTCTCGTTGGTTTATGCTAAATTGATATCCCTAATCTTAGCAAAAAGGCCAAAAAAATAAAATATATAAATTAATATTGCACAAAATACAGAATTTAAGATAAATAGAAATAGCGAACCGTGGACGTTATCTGTTAATGATGCATGTCTCTATTATACTTCCTCTCTTGACCTCTGATGTACACAAACCTGGTGCGCTGAGGGTGTTGTCACATTTAATACTCGATAAAAATATAAACACTACAAGTAATATTAATTAAAAATAGTAAAAATCCTTCTTTCTAGTGTTAATTGAACCGTCTCGTTGTTTTATGCAAAATTACTTGATAAAAATCTAAACAAAGTTAGTACTAATTAAAATTAGTAAAAATCCTTCTTTCTAGTGTTATTTGAACCGTCTCGTTGTTTTATGCAAAATTACTCGATAAAAATCTGAACAAATTTAATATTAATTAAAATTAGTAAAAAATCCTTTTTTTAAATATATTTGAACCGTCTCGTTGGTTCATGCTAAATTATATATCTAATCTTTGCCAAAATGCCGAAAAAAAATATGTTTACATCTCCAAATTTTTTTATTCTTTTTTTAACTATCTTTCCCACATTTTATGTATATTTTTTCTAGCAAACACTAATCGAAGTTTTTAGAAAAACATGAATGAAAATTGAAGAGGATTCCATGTAGACATGTTGATAAAATATATATAATTAGTCTTCAGAGGGAATTCATTTACAAATTTTACATTGCGCTCTTAAAATGCTAATTTGCTTTTTTAAAATTTGTCAGTTTCTAATTTAATTATTAGCGCTACTTAGAGACTAACTTAAAAAATAATTTTATTTCTAATATCTAAACATAATTCAAAATGACAATTCTTCTAATATATAATATAGTGTCATAATATGACACATAAAAGTCTATAAGAATTCAACAACAACATGGATAGACCAATACTACAATGTTTAATAGTTTATTAGAAGTTAAGGACATTACACACAGAAAGATAAATACAAATAGATTACAAATATTAATTAAATACATGCTAATGAATATAATAATAATCATAATGATATATTCGAATTAGAATATATATATATATATATATAAATAAATAAATTAAATTGATTGACTAATACTTTTCGAGCACTTACAATTCTATGCATAATCTAATTGACGATATAATTTTATAATTGTATAATATAATAAAGGAAACTTTAATGAATATACTACCACATAAGTCAAGATAGAAATGTAAAAATTTCTATAATATTACATATATATGTATATATATATATATATATATATTATATGAATTAAGAATGTACTATAAAATAAGGGTTTATAAGAATGTATTCCGAAATTATTATTATTTTAATATGCATAATAGAAAAAATTAATTAAATAGAGGAAAAGATAAATATGAGATGTGATTAATAGATAAACATGTGATATTTCAAGAATATGAAATTAATAAAATTTTAATTAATAAAAATTATAGAATATATATGAATTAAAATTAGACAAATTACCAGAATAAAGGAAATTCTGAACGGAGCACCGTGGATGGGGCAGCTTTATTTTCGTATTAGTAATAGATTGATTTTTTAGATCAGGAAAAAAGGATTTATAAAAGAATTAATTATTTCACCTTCATTAATCAATTTAATTTCTTATTGCACCTTTTCTTTACAAATAGATCGCTATTGAGTATTCAAACTGTCAGGAGGAGGTTTACATAATTGCAACACTATTTTAAGTGGAGGCAAAATTTGGGATAACCAATATAGATAGTGGAAACTAATAGTTGGCCATCAATTTTATTTGTAGAAATTCTGGCCAATTTTTGGAAATTTGGACCAATTTGCCCTTGGAACCACTATTAACCATCCATCTACTCATTTCATTTTTTATTTTTCAAATTTCATATTTTTTGTTTCTGCAAAATATTATCTCTCTAGAAATCCTATTTTTCTCCATTTCTCCCTCGCCGCCGTTGTACTTTCATTTTGCCGTCGCCGCCGTCGTACTTTCATTCCGCCGCCGCGTCGTCGTACTTCCATTCCCTTCCGCCGCACCGCCTTCGTACTTCCAGTCCAGTCCGCCGCGCCGACTTGAACTTTCACATTCTGCCGGCCATATTCCAGATCTGCCGCCGCACTAGATCCGGTCAGATTCACAGCTTTCTCTCCGGAATCCATGGCGTCATATTCCAGATCTAATGTCATGGATGATGTTCGTCTTTGGTCAACTGCATCCCGGTATGCCTTGGCACACCTGGTACGAATGCAACGTATTCGTACCAGGTGTGCCAAGGCATACCTCGCTTAGACTTGGCACACATGGTACGAATGGTGTATTCGTATACCTGGTGTGCCAAGTCTAAGCGCGGTATGCCAAGGCATACCGCGCTTAGACTTGGCACACCTAGTACGAATGTTGTGTATTCGTACTAGGTGTTTCAAGTCTAGGCGCGGTATGCCTTGGCACACCTGGTACGAATATGTTACATTCGTACCAGGTATGCCAAGTCGCGACGCACAGTGACGTGGAAAATGCAGAAAGAACACATATGCACGAAGTGGACAACAAGATCTAGAAAATACGACAAGAACATGACAGACTAGATCTAAAAAATTCAATAAAATTAATACACTAAAATTCAAAGCTGATATCTTAGATTAAAAACCATCAACCTACAATACAACCATCAAACAAGCCAAATTCCAAAATACAATATACATTATTACAATAAAAGCTACATTACAGCCATAAAATCAACAACCTACAATACACCATCAAAGAACAAATTTTCAGGTGACAGAAGCTGTAGATCTGTAGATTTGAATTCCAAAATGACAGAAGTTGTAGATCTGAAAGGGTGAGACGAAGCAGATCCGAAAGTTGTAGACGGCGCCACTTTGTAAGAAAGACGACGACGGAAGATGCAGACGGCGCCGAAAGTTGTAAACGGCTCGACGGAAGGGAGAAGAAGAAGGGAGATGAAAGAGAGAATTTTTTAATCTGGAAAATGAATTCTGAAAGAGAGAATCCGTCTGTAGCATATTTGTCAAGATTATTAGGGGTAATTTTGTCCAAAATCCTCAAAGTTGGCCAGAATTTCTACAAATAAAGTTGGTGGTCAACTATTAATTTCCACTATCTATATTGACTAGTCAAATGATTAACTCTTTTAAGTGTTTGCACTCTTAAAACTCAAAGTAAAGAAAAGAAAAATTCTCCATTATTAAAATTAAATTATTTATTTGAGAAATTTAATTATTAATTAAACTTAATATTAGCCAATTAAATTTCCCATGAAAACATTTTTAACTATTTATTTGACTAACCGATTAATTAGCTAAATTAAATTAAATTGTTTGCACAAAACAATTGTTGAATGAAAAAATACACATTGATTACATGTATTTATATAGGTTTTCCAATGGATGGAGTATGATAGAAAGCGATGCGGGATTGTAGAATTTATGAAAATAGAAATGGAGAGATTATACGATGTCACAATGAAAGAGATTAAGCGGATCTGTTTTCATATTATATATTTATATATATATATATATATAACAAAAATTTAAAACTATTTTTGATGTTCTAAAAATAAAGATTATTTATTAAACATATTTAGATTAAAACTATTGAAAACTGATACAAAAACTAAAAGTTATATATCCAAATCCTACAAAAATAATTATATACTCCCCCCGTCCCCCAAAAGTATGGTCCAAATTTGATTATATCATGAAGTATAATTAATTGGACCACACTTTTGGGGGACGGAGGGAGTACTTTATTTGCCATGAAAAATAAAAATATTTGAATAATAATGCACAAAATAAGGATTTAAAATAAATATTAATAGATGATAGATATTAAATATTTAAAATTGAAATATATAAATTAATAATACACAAAATATGAATTTAAGATAAACAAATAATAGAGGGCACGCCACGTAATATCTCGAATTATGAGGATACAAGAAAAAAAACATCGTTACTAATAAAATATACCGTAACAAATACCAACACTCAACTGTCATCTCACTACAAGAAAAACACATATAGGCAACGGGTTTAGTAAACATGTTTTTGGCTCACCAAACCTAGCTCATCAATGCCACCAACTCTCCAACTAAATTAACTTTAATTCTTTTTTGGTTTTATTTAACCATATTTATCTGCATGCATATGCAGACACCGGTAGTAGATTAATGCCTTTTTAGTCGAACTTATGACAGAAACTGGTCAATATATAGTCAATACATATTATATTTATTGTTTGCATTACGAGTTGACGTACAAGAACGAGATTTGCTTAAAATACAACCATGAATAGCACATGTGCGTGGATAAGTAGAAAAAAAACAAAAAACGAAAAGGAAAAAAGTATAACATGGAAATTAATGAGTGATGAACAAAAAGTCTTTGTTTTCTGTGGACTAAATTGGTATACATATGTTAAGAGGGACAGCAGAATAGAGATACAGTTGAACAATTTGTGGAAGAAGAGAGCTTTGCTTTTCTTTTTCTTTAATCATCATTAATGGGGGGATGGATGACATTTGTAAATCCTATATACATACATATACATGCTATAGATCGAGGATATCCTCGTATATATATAGTGCAAAAGAAGATTTTGTAACAGGCAAGGCATGAGATGACATAACATAGAACGAGGATGGTGCATCTTTGACCATAATATAATATAAAATATATATTATAATATGAGGTAGGGAGAGATTAAATTATAGTTTATGGTGTGTCATGCAGTGGGAAGGGCGACAGGGTACTTGTGAATACAATCGAACCAGGGATTATTAGGGTGACATTCTTTGGCAGGGATTTCCCGCAAGGCCCTCCAAACAGCACTATTGCATTTGAAACCGGAGCCGAAAGCAATCTGCCAGAGGCGATCCCCTCTGGAAACCCGAGCCTTAGCCTCGGTGTAAGCGAGTTCGTACCAGAGGGAACTGCTGGATGTGTTGCCGAACCTGTGGAGCGTCATCCTGGAGGGCTCCATGTGCCACTCCGTCAGCTGCAGATTCTTCTCCATGGCGTCCAGCACCGCCCTCCCCCCTGCGTGTATGCACAGGTGCTCGAACGCCAGCTTGAAGTCCGGTATGTAGGGCCTCACCCTCGCTCCCACCACCCTCCTCTTCATCAACGTCACCAGAAACATCAGCTGCTCCGACAGCGGCAGAACCAGAGGCCCCAGCGTCGTGATGTTCGTCTTCAGAGCGTCCCCGGCCACCCCCATCAGTTCCCGCGCCAGCGATACTCCCACCACCCCCTTCTCGTCCTCCCGCTGGTACACGCACTTGTAGCTGCTGTCGTCCGCTCCTTTGTGGGTCCGCACCGTGTGCACCAGCTCGTACTTGGACCGCCGCCTGTCCCGCCCCTTGTTGGACAGCAGGATCGCCGCCCCTCCCATGCGGAAGATGCAGTTGCACAGCAGCATCGACCGGTCGTTGCCGAAGTACCAATTCTGGGTTATGTTCTCCGTGCTCACCACCACGGCGTAGGTGTCGGGGTTGGCCTGCAGCAGGTGCTTCGCCAGGTCCACCGATATGAGGCCGGCGCTGCAGCCCATCCCCCCGAGGTTGAAGCTCTTGATGTCGGTGCGGAGCTTGTAGTGGTTGACGATCATGGATGAGAGGGATGGGGTGGGGTTGAACAGGCTGCAGTTCACGATCAGAATCCCGATTTGGTCGGGGCTGATGCCGGTGGTGCTGAAGAGGGAGTCGAGCGCGCCGAACATGACGGCTTCCGCCTCCAGGCGGGCCTCCTCCATGGAGAGGTTGGGCGGGTTGGAGGTGATGCCCCTGGGGAAGTAGGTATCGTCGCCCAGCCCCGAACGATGCGAGATTTTGTTCTGGAAGTTGATAGACTCCTCCTGGAAAGCTCCATTTTCGGCCGTCATCTTCAGGAACGAATCAACCGACATTTTCCTCTCGTCTTGGGGCTTGTAGCAGGCGAAGTCCACCAAGTAGATGCGCCGCGGCCGCTTCGCCCAATAGATGCCCAGCAACAAGGTAAACGCCGCGGCGGAGGCGATGAGGACGGCGGCCGTGTCCAGGAGGAGCGTCTGGGTCTGGGTCATCCATATATCCGAGAAGAGGCTGAAAGCCAGGCCGGCGAGCTGGGCGGCGGTGGCCGCAAACAGAGGCACCACGGCCAGGAGGAGGAGCAGAGTGGCCGGGTTGCAGGAATAACCGTACCCTAATTTCACATATTTGAGCTTCACGGAGTGCAGAAAATCGGGCAGCTTCTTGCGGATTTTGATGACGACGGAAGAAGAGTCCTTGAAGGCCACCTCCGCAAGCAGCCTCTCATCATTCATCTCTATGCTCTCCATTTCTAGAGTAATTAATTCAATTAATTAACCCCTAGCTAATTAAAGAATTGAGATCGATATATATTGGAAAGAAGAAGAAGAAGAAGATAGCAAGTGTGTGTGTGAGTGCAAGAAATGTAGAGCAATTGGGGTATGTATAGATGATAGATGATAGGGAGATCGAAATGAAATGGAGTATTGAGAGAGGAAGATAGTTCACCAACCAGCTGAAATGAAACAGAGGGATATAGGTATTAGTTGTACAAGAAACAGAGCAAAACCAATTCTTCTACAAATTATAGGTAACGTTGTTCATCCATGTTGATGTAGGGGTTATATATTGACCAAGTGGCCATGTGAGAAAGCGACATCCCATTAATCTTTTTTATTTTATAGCATTATATATTTATGACATGACTATGCATACATATTATTCATCCCCATTTCACTTCATTTACTTATACGTACCACTCAATTTCCACATTCGGAGCCCCACTCAATTAATACTAGTACCTTTTTCTTAATATTAAATGGAGTATATTTCACTGGGATCTTTATTAATTAAATAAAATATTAATACAGCCAATTACGAGTATATATACACGTTTCCGTCCAGTTTGGCAAAGAGTTGTAGTATTAAAGAAGGGCGGAAACAGGCGGCTGGCCTCAACAAACAAAATAAATGTGAAGCGCCAAGTTTTTACTTAGATAACATTAGTTACTGCTTATTGCCTAACCTCAATACTGTATTTTACCGCCTCTCTCTCTCTCTCTCTCACAGTTGGTAGAGTGCACCATTTATATGATATATCTGAAATGATGAACGACTAGTAATGTACTTCGTCCTTGCGTACCTGGGATTGATCTTCATCTCATGATCACTACTTTTACTACCACTTTCAATCTTGTTGAGGTATATCCAATAATGGTGAATAATTAATTTCAATTTTATTAGTTAATAATCGATTATTCATAATAAGATTATATGTATTTTTAAAGCTTTAAATTTTAATAATAAATACTATTAATTGGAGTATAATTCATTATATTCCAATAGTTTCTTATTTTTATAATAAATAGGAGTATTAAAATAATAAATTTAATAGTAGAAGATAAAGGATCACAAAAAATATTGGGGCAAAAGATACGCAGTGGGTTGACCGAGGGCAGTGGGTAAATGCATTGCCTGCCGTGATTAAATGCTAATTATGTAGGTTAGGAATATGCATTGCATGCTACTGCTAGCAGCTGCTAGCTGCCGTCTTAAATCTTAATAATATTAGCATCAATGATTCCACATTTTGCATTTAAGCCCCAACTTCTAACATCCATCCATCATCCATCATCCATCACAAAATCATAATACCCCAATCCTCACTGCACGTCTGGACCTAACTGAGCGTTAAAACAACATCATCATCATCATTATTATTATTATTATTATGAAATTGTAAACATACATTTTGAAGCTAATTAAAATTCTACACAAGTAGCAGCAAGATTATGCTTATAATTATGACTACTCTTCTACGAATTGAGTATTTTTAGGCAAAATACTCATTTCAAACGTGAAAACTTGCTCGTGCAGTCCATATCAACCCCCTCCAGATATTGCCTAATTAAGTCTTCTTTCCTCTTATTTTTTTTCCTGTTTGTATTTTATGATTCTTAATTTTATTTTCTTTATGCGGTGGAAGAAATCGACTTTGATGCATAAATTATGTAGTTGGAGATTCAATCGTACAAGAAACCATCCACTGTTGGCCAGAGACATCTTAAGAGACCTACATTTTACAAAATTTCTTTGAGAGGTTTACGTTTATCTTAAGAAACAAGTTGTTGAAAACTGGCTAATTATATTAATATTTTACTGATTAACATTGCTAATTAAGGACTTCAGATACATCATTGGAATCAAACTCTGGCATGTTGTGGTTTCTCATATAGGAAAGAAGGATTATTCAATTGAATTTCTATCAAATTTGATACTCCTATTTTGTCCCTTTCATATCTACGATATCGTAATTAACGTCATATGGTTAACTTTATGTTTTTTTTCGTGTTGAGAGGATTTGCTAAATAATTAATTAAGTTCATTCTGCTGATTAATTGGATATTCTTTTAGGATCTTGAGTATGTGAAAAATTAAAATTGGCGCCTCAAATCGTGACGCGAAAAGTTACGGGAATTCAGGCGTCAATATGAGAGTATATATATGAGATAAGTTTTCAATTTGTACTTAATTAACTTATTCAATTATCACAGGGTATATAATGGAGACTAATGCCCGAGCCAAAGATCACGGGTTCAAGTCCACCGTCACGCAACCTTTAAAATTTCTTGTAATATTTGTTAAAAAAAAAAAACTTAAAATGATTCAAAAAATAAAAAGTCAACTACTTAAAATATACTATATTAATCGAAGCATTAATATGGAGTTATATTTGATTTGATACTAAAGTTTATTCTTCAATAGGAGGGGGAAAAACATTCACTTAATTACCCTCGTGAACCACACATGATAACTTTTAGGAATTGGGACTCATCGGTAGGACCAATTTGACAATCAGACTCCATTAATTTCAAATAGAAAAACAGATTCATATATATTACTATTCAATTAAGGCAAAATCTTGTGTACGGCCAAACACACCATGTGGTTGGCCTTATATAGGGGTAACTAATTACTAAAAAGATAACGAATATTTAAGAAATAATTAGAAAATAATTAGGAGATAATTAAAGATAATTGATCTAAATTAAGATTTATTAATCTCAATTAAGATTTATATTCCAATTAGAATTTATTAATTCAAAATAAGTGTTAATTAG
The DNA here is from genome assembly GCA_031470985.1 of Agastache rugosa. Taxonomy (NCBI): domain Eukaryota; kingdom Viridiplantae; phylum Streptophyta; class Magnoliopsida; order Lamiales; family Lamiaceae; genus Agastache; species Agastache rugosa. The sequence continues at coordinate 35,714,384 of CM062602.1, read as the reverse complement.
ATATTAATTAATTACAAATAATAAAGAAAAGGTTAATAGTATCAAACATACGATGTAGTCCACTGCACAAGAGGCCATCTCATTCTTGAATAGTTCAATTACATCAGAGTTGCCGGTGCATATATATCTTTTTTTATACGGAAATTTGTATGAAATAACTTCTTTTTTTGAGGGAAAGTTGGACAACCTTTCTTTAAAAATCACACAGGCATGGAACACCGAAAAGACCCTCCATATAAGTTCATCCCAAAGATATGTAGAAGAAAATGAAAATAACTTTTGGAAAATTGTAGTTTGTCATCTGAAATATAACGACCTGTCGACCTTTCATCTATTTTTCTGCTATTTAAATGTCATCCAAACGCACCGCTAATAAAATATTCCAATTTTCTTGCAAGTTAGGTAGAGACGTAGAGTTCTTGTAAGTTGGAAATGAAATGGATTTTCTCTTTCCTTTTTGAGAAATGAGATGGATTTTAGATGGTTGACTGAGAACCAAAGTTTTTTTTTGGGTTACTGACACGAATATGTTGATTTAAAGAATGTCGTGCATCAATTGAGACAGAGAAAAAAAAAATTTGTAGAAAAAGATAATAATTCATGTCAATTCCCCTAAAAATTATTCCAAACAGTCATAAATACCACAAGTTGGCAAATCATTAAAGACTCGTAAGCAATCTAGAGTTGTAGTACGAACAAGAAGTCAAATCTAAACAAAAACTAATTTATAAAGATACGTAAATGTTAGAAACAAAAACTAATTTATAAAGATACGTAAATGTTCGAAAAAAAAAACTAAATAAATGACGTCCAAACTTATCAACAAAAGAAATAAAAATAGTTGGTCGCCAATATAGGTTACTATTGAAGTGCATGTAAATTAGAACATTTTTTTGTGACGATATATATTGGTTGTTTCTCGGCTTTTTTACTTCTGCTGCTTTCGAAGCATATATACACTGAAATCATCTTTTTTGTCACCTATATCATGAGGCATGGGTAATATTAATTAGAGGATGCTTATGTAAAAATGAAAAAATTATACGAATGTAGTAGTAGTATTATGATTTGACATGTAGCACAATACAAGAATATTGATTATTGATGGTTGGTTGAAGTTTGTAATAATACGAGTAAAGCATTTGAAGAATAAATCAGGGCATCAAGTTATATTTTAAAAAAAATCGTAAAGTGAAAAGTGGTGTAAATGGAGTATAGAGATATATATATATATATATATATATATTTAACCTGGTATGATCATGGTGATGTTCATCATTTGAGCCGGTAGTCCAGACGATGTCTTTTAACCCAGACGACGACGAGAAGTTCTTGTAAAACTGGAATAATACGGTATAAGGTAGTATAGTAGGGTTGGGTAAGCGTAAAAAAATGCAAGAATGGAAGAATATACAAATATACCTTGTGGAACTCGAGGGTGTCGCCACCAGTTTTACGAAGCTCAACCATGTGCACTGAAGGAGCCACCTCAAATACCTCTGTAACCACAGCAAGTTGCCCCTTTCTTCCCGTCTTATCACCTTGCAATTTCATCTGTGTCCCCACACACAATAATATTAATAAGTAGCATCAAATTGAACACCAATAATATAACATGTAATAATAATAATACCTTATAGTTTCTTTTGTTTACATTGAAACCCATAGGTTTAGCAGCTTCCTCTATTTTTGACATTATCTCATTTGCAGGAAATTTTGATGTAAAGCAAGTTTCCCTCTTTACTAGCCCCTGAAAACACACATCCATCATTTTCATCTTTAACACACACACACACGCACGCACGCACTAATCTTGATGATGCAATGCAATGTAATGCTCTATTGCCTCCCATATATATCACTAATTTCATTTCACATTTCATAATTCTAATCTTCAGAAGAAGATCGAATAGCACATGCAACTAATATACCATCCATACCGTCTGCTTATTGAACAGATTCTCAAGACTGAAACCTTCAGACCGAGAAATAAGCTCAAATGCATTCATGGATACTGGTTTCTCTATCCTTTCTGTAACAAGATGTTCCTGCACGTCACATTAATCAATATAAACATTAATTTTTAATAGTGAAACACGATCACTTAATTTGTGTGTGCGTGTGCGTGTGTATATATATATATATGTTAGTATAACTTAATTACCTGATTGTTACTGAAAACAGCATCAACGTCCTCAAGGTTTACATCCTCATCCTGTTCAAAATGAGGTGGCTTGTAATTTTCTCTGAACCACTGGTTTCCTAGAATTTCAGGAATACTCATTCTCTGCAACATGAGACATGATTTCAGAAACACACAAGAAAAAGGTGGCAGGTCATAACTGATCGAATGGGAGTGATTATATATGATAAGACAAGTATTAATTTGAGAGCTCACAGTTAGTGGATCTGGATCCAGGATACGATGGATCAGTTTCTTTGCACCGGATGAGAACCATGAAGGGAAGGAGAACTCCGCCCTTTGAATCTGGAAAAAGAACATTATGATCACAACAAATTCATTCATTCAACAATCATGCACAAAGCAATAGAAACTCACTCACTTTCCTATACAAAGCCATGAGGTTGGGCTCATCAAAAGGCAAGTATCCAGCCATCAAAACAAAAAGAATAACCCCACAAGACCACACATCTGCTGAAGTACCATCATAGCCTTTATCGGTCAGCACCTGAATTGAAGGGAAAAACATATCTCAGGCGCTTTCAACTGAAAAGCAAACTTGAGTCCTCTTAAACTATGATCCAAGTACCTCAGGTGCTACATAATTTGGCGTGCCACAAGCTGTGTGAAGCAGTCCATCTTCCTATACAAAAATCATCATGAGATTCTAGACATGAGATACCAAAAAACAGCAAGTTAAAATAAGATTACAAGTGTTCCTTCAAGAAGAGACTTGAGCAAAACCAAAGGCAATCAGACACCAAATTCTACTAATAGATATTGATGCCAAGGTGGACCAGCTTTTTGTGGCGCAAACAAGGACGCCGACACAATAAAATCAAAGTAAAATTATACATGGGATCCAACATAACAAAACCAGACAAAATAAAAGACACATTGAAGAAAGGTTGTCCTGTTGAAGGATAAACTGAAATAGAAATACGCATAGACTCCAACTTGAAGATAGGCAGAAACATTTTCAGCAGCCAGACCATATAAGATAAATCTTCAGGGAAGGTAAATTTCGGCACTCAAAATGTCCGTGTTGGACAGATTCAAATAACATAAGATACAAAAAACCTACCCCGGCTTGTTTTGATAATGCACTCAATCCAAAATCTGAAACTTTAAGAGTACCATAGGAATCCAGCAACAGATTCTCTGGCTGCAAAGTTTGAAATGAGACATGCAAAATATCTTACTAAACTACATGGAAGAAAATGAAATTTCTTATCAAAGCAAAATGCATAAATATATAAGTGATAGACAGAACCTTGAGATCTCTATGGTATACACCTCTACTGTGGCAGTAGTCCACAGCATTAATGAGCTGTTGAAAGTATCTTCTAGCAGCATCTTCTTTAAGTTTTCCATATTTAGCCTATATAAAAATGGGAAGGAATGACACGATCATTTCTGTGAGTTGCTAGTCTTTGCATGGCTTGAAATGCAAAAGGCATGACATAACATCCCCAAATTCAAAACAGTGACAACTTACGATTTTGTCAAAGAGTTCGCCTCCGTTAACATATTCAAGAACAATGTAGATCTTAGTTTTGCTAGCCATGACCTGTTAAAGTCCCAGGCAGAACTCAATTATATATATGAGATCATGAAAAAAGTAGGTTAATGTAGAGTTTGGACTAACCTAAATAAAAAAGGCCAGGACCTTTATGATATAACAAGATGGTAAAAGAGTACATAAGCCAACGAAATTTGCATTTTCTCTTGCAGAAACAGCATCTTAATTTGCCCAAGTGTTCAAATGAGTTGAAGTAAATAATGATATCATGGTGCAATCTCTATCTCCATTATAGGCATGGCATAAACTTAAAATTACTTACACCCAAGTCAGTTGGACTTGGGTTGTGAGATTATTAGACACTACCTCCTCATTCCTCAAACATAAAGAAAATTAGTTAAACAAGGATACACTACAAGAAACAACGCGAAAAGGGGAATGAAACACCACCTCAACCAAATTTACGACATTGGGATGTTTGATCATCTTCATCGTCGAAATTTCTCTTTTAATCTGCAACACCAACACATCCATAAAGGAACCAGACTTCATTGGTGTATGCAAGTGCACATATTACGTGTCAATATGTGTGTGTGCATACATATATATTAATATATATATATATATAGAGAGAGAGAGAGAGGGAGAGAGAGAGAGAGGGATAGGGGGCCGGAGACCTGCTCGACCATCTTGTGATGGAGGACTTGCTGACGTTGGATAATTTTAATGGCGACGCGATCACCAGTTTGTGTGTCAGTAGCAAACTTGACCTTGGCGAAGGAGCCTTGTCCCAGGGTCCTCCCCAATTGATACTTACCCACGCGCGTTCTTGCCCCGCCCGCTGCCGCTGCCGTTGATGTTGATGTTGATGCGCTGCTCATTTTGCCTGGATTCTATTATTAACTTCCTTTTGTTTCTATCAAAATTCAATCTTCCTCTTTCCTTGATTCATATAAGGCCAATTTTTCCAGAAAACTTACAAACAAATTCGATTCGGTACAATGTAGGAAACATACACATGAAGACGAAGGCGTAGGCGATGACGCGGCATCGCTATTTACCACTTAATTTCTTTTCCTATCCGCTCCGTCTCATTCATTCCTTTCCTAACTTCCCAATCCCAATATTCCTTGTCGTATTAACCATTATTTGGATTGGATAACAAAAAACCAAGCCATTTAAGTTATTTATTCTTTCCTAAAATAATCCAAACTTTAAATATAGAATGGGATATTACTCTCCCACCCAATATTTCTCGCTTATCTTAAATGGATGACTCACTTAATATTTTATCCCTTAAAAAAGAATTAATCCTTAAAAACTAATGGGACTTATCCTTTTTACTCTTCTTATTAATTTTCGTGCCGAAGAATAATGAGACATAACATAGTGAGTATATTATTAAAATTAATCTGTTTAGCCAGCCATAACATACTGTCCATTTTATTTAGACAAATAGGTTCGAAAATTATGGGTGTTCATAAGGCTGAGTCCATCGGATTAATTAACATGTTGTTGACTGTTATGCCTCTCTCATAAATAGTTGTAGAATTAGAGAGATTAGTGAGATTTATGATTTTTTTAAGTTTTTTTTTTGTTAATATGTCTTACATTGGTTGGAGAAAGTAACATGAACTACTTTATATTGGTGAGGTATCTTTCTCCCTTACAATGCCTTTTAAAGGAGGAATTGAGCCTAATATTCATTTATAACATTGTATTAGAGTCAGCCCAATTCAACCATGGGTGCCACCTAATATCATTATCAATAGACATTGGTATTGTCCACCCATAAAGGGAGGGATTGAGCCCAAAATTCATTTCTAATAATTTTCGTTTTCTTTATTTTTATTCGAAGCTTAATTAAGGTGACAAATTATTTACCCAAAATCCTTAAATAATTTTTGGTCTGTTGTGGTCTGCACATTTGTTCGACGAAATAACTAAGTGAAAATAATTACTATTAAATTCTCGATTTGGTTTATGACGATCCATTAACATATTACGATTCAACTAATTTTTATCTCTCGAAAAAATCGTAACAAATTTAGAATGTATAAAGGGTAATTTGCATCAATTTTAATGGTGCAGTATTCAACCAAAGTTTTTCAAAATATTCAACATTAGTTTTGCATAATTTACCACAATTAAAGTATTCAATTTACCCAAACTTTCAAACAAATTAGAGCATCTGCAGGATATCTAAGCAGTAATAGGTTTCGAATTTAAATTCTACTGCTCTTCCTTTCCCATGTAAAAAAAAAGCGTTGACGGCAATAGTGATGGAGGGTTCATGACGACTTATTGTTGGGGAAGAAGATGAAAAAATTAAAAGAAGTATAAATCTAAATCTGTAGCTAAAGAATCCCATTCCCATCTAAAATGATCAAATGATTTATAAAATATAGTAGTAGTAATTATTATGAGAGTTGGAGACTTGGAGTCGTCCAGGTATGGGGAGGAGAGGATACGACTATGATTCATGAGCTGAATAATTGATACGGATAAGGTGTGTGTAATCGTCTCATCCATCCCTATCTGTATCTGTTCTCTTTTGCTTACTTTATTTATTTATACATTATTATGAATACATGCATATTTCTGTAATAATTAATTAAAGTTAAAAAAAAAGACGTATTACATATATATGCAGATTTCAGGTATTGGGTTCACATTATATTTAAATATTATAGGCTGGCCGAGTCAACACTCATATCACTGCCATATTCGGCAATACCTAGACAATTTATAAAGAGAGAATAGCAAAAAAAAAAAAAAAAAAAAAAAAAAAAGAGTAGAAATTATAGGTAGAGAGAGAAACGGTTGAGAGGTGCCACAAAGTTAGAACAAATGAACCTCCCAAGATAAAATCGGCCTCAGCCACTCACTAGTTAGTAGTCACTACTACATATCTGATCCGTAAGTTGACTTTGGCTCTCTCCTTTTCTTTTCTTTTTTACATAAAATTATTTCGCAACTATTATTCACAAAAACTATAGATGCAGGTATTTCATACTTCGATATAAGCATGTGTTCAATTTCAGTGTTAATGAACACTAATAAATATATCCAAAGTCAACTCTAAACTCTCAAGTTAGGCAATCTGATTTTATTTTAATCCTCCAAACGTTCATAATTGGCACCATCCTACGTGATTTGCTCAAGAAATTTAGCAAATGTTATATTTTGATATACCAGTTTGTTGCCCGTCGAACATCGACGGGATTATCATACTTTATATATTATTTGTAGAGAAATTAGTTATACAATTATTCAATTTGTTTTAAAACCCTTATAATAATAAATACCCATTAATTAATCGAACATGTTAATTTCTATACATATACTCGTTCATATCCAAATAAAAAAAATTAACTTATCTACATCTTAAGCTTGTATAGTAATACATGCTATAAACCTGAATATTAATAATGTATTGTATAAATACCCGTTACCCGTCTCAAATCCGATTAAAAATAATTTTACATCTTGTTATCGTCCCAAACTCACATAGTAATGCACGATAAAGCCTTGTAAATTACAAAGGAAATATTAACAAAATACTAAAATAAGTTTCAATTATAAATTTGAAAATTATACAATTTATGGAACTCATCTCAAGCCCGATTAAGAAGTAATATATTTTAATACTCAAGTTCCCGCCAAAACATGTATAGTAATGTCCGTTAATAACTTGAACCTGTTTATTTATATACACGTACCCGTTACTTTCTGATTAAAAAAATTTACAAAAAGTAATTTTACTATTTGTTCTCGTCCTAAACTACTCCATTCATTTCTCAAACTCGTATAGCAATACCAACTAATTACATGAACTCGTTTATTTATATTTTAAAATTAATTTTATAGCTTGTTTTTGTCTCAACTTGTATAACAATACTCGTTAAAAACTTGAATATTACGAATAATACATTAACAAAAGATTTGAAAATATGTTTTAATAATACGAAAATGGGGGAATTTAGTTAAATAATATTTAAGAGATTGGATGCATGTCATGTGGAAGAGATAATAAGGGGGATTCGTTTTCATTTATATAATAATTATTTGTTTTAATCCACCACATCAAATGAATCCACTCTCGAATCCGCTTTGTAGTAATTAGGGGTGAGCAGACCCGTCCCGAACTCGTGAAACCGGCCCGAACCGACGGATTCGGGACGGGTCGATCTGGTTTCAAATGCCTTTCGGGCCGGTTCGGGTATAAAAATAGGAACCAAGATTTTTACGGGTCGGTTCCGGGTTGGATTTTCCAAACCCGCCCAAACCCGGACCAACCCGTATATATATATTTCACCCCCTAATTCTACAGCCACCCCACCCAGACTCTCTCTCTTTGTCTCCCGCTCTCTCTCATTTCCTCACCCTCTCACCACCTCATCAGTCATCACTCACCACTCGCAGCCGCCGCTGCCGCCGCCGCCCCGGCCGTCCGTCGCTCGCCTCCCGACCTCAACGCGCCTAAGAGATCCTGCCTATTGTTCTCATCGCACTCGCTCATCTCACATTCCCCGTCCCCGCCTTCACAGTCCTCCGCCCTAATCTTTCCGCTCGCCAGCACGTTGGCCGTCGCCCGCCCGCTCCGTCTGACTCCAACCGCTCCTACCAACCCGCCTCCACCATCGATTAAGGCTCAAATTGGTAACCCTAAGTCCCTAAATCGAATTATGTTTGATTTTTTAACAGATTTAGGGCTCGATTTGGCTAGAATTAGGGCTCGATTTGGCTCGAATTTGGGTGTTCGAATTTGGGTCAAATTATTGCTCGAATTTGGGTCAGATTAGGGTTTGATTTGGGTCAGATTATTGCTCGAAATCTACTGCCCAAAGATGGCCATTTTTTTCGGTTTGGACCCGAAACCGACGTCGGTTTTGGTCCGGTTTCGGCCCGGTTTGTAGCCTTTGTTTGTAGCTCAATGCTAGTGTGCACCAAACCATACACAAGTTTTTTTTAATTAATTTTAATTGGAACTTAATAAATCCTAATTAGATATTACTCTGAATTGAGATTAATAAATTAATTGAGAGTAATAAACTTTAATTGAGATTAATAAATTCAAATTGAAATTAATAAATCCGAATTACCCCTTAATTACTTTCTAATTACCACCAATCCCCTTAATTATTCCTTAATCTCCTTAGTTACCCTCTAACTAACAACCAACACTACCATAGGATCATTAGGGGTGGCAATTTTTGATATGATACGAATACGTACGAAATTAATGCGTTAATGTTAAACCTTATCGTGTTCGTGTTATTAACGTATCGACACGATAAGATGCGAAATTATCGTACGTACCGGGCCGTGTTCGTGTCAGATACATGTCGGATTCGTGTACCCCGATAAGAAATATTTTTATTTTTTGGTATTATTTTTTGCTACTAATTTTTTTTTATTTCCCAAGGATAAAATCATATTTTAATCATATCGTATCGTTATCGTGTCAACACAAAAGATATCGTGTTCGTGTCGTGTTCATGCTGTGTTCGTGTTTATACATTTCGTGTCATGTTCATGTTCAGATCGAACAGATCCTTAACAGATCGTGTTTGTATTTGACCTTAACAAATCATGTCGTTATCAGGTCGACACGACAACTACCTGATACGCACGATTTGTCAGCTCTAAATTAGGATAATTGTATCCAAAAAATTTCCATAGTAATTATCCATCCCAATCTACAACTAGCAGCTATATGCAACTACGGGCCACTTGTCAGCTCAAACTATATATAATACTTGCATAGAAACTCAACCATATAAATCCACCCCAGATAGCTAATGTATAAAAGAACCAAGACGCAACGCCATCATGCTGCAGTTAGCTTCCACTTTGATGTAAAGGCACTCTGATGGTAGCAGCTATATAGTTTCCATTCTGAGATTAATTACTAAAATAAGTTTATTATATCTATATTCTCTTTCTCCATATACCATATATACCTTCATCGCCCATTTTTCAACTCCAAAAGCTCCTCTCTCTCTCTCTCTCTCTCTCTCTCTGGGAGGAGGATGATGAGCAGCCCCGGGCATTTGATGGCATCATGCGGAGATGTGGAAGAAAGAAGAGTTACTAAGAAGACAAGGGTTGGTTATTTGGGATGGTTGACGTTGAGCTTGGCAGGCGGGGTGCTGTTGAGTTGGTGGGAGTTGTGCTTCCATCCCACCAACCATCAACAATGGATGGTGCCCTTGGGCCTTATTCTCTTTGTCACGCCACTCTTAGTTTGCTTCTCTCTCTTCATCTCGGATTACCATATCACCACGGATTACCATATCACTACGGATTACCATATCCCCACGCAAAAACCCATTTTCTTATCACCATGTTGATTACAATAAAAACCATATCATATTTCTAACATGTATTGTAATTTTCAATGTAGAAACATAGTATTATATTTGCTAGGTATCAGGTAAGTTAAGTTACTGTGTACCTTTCATCTTTTGATGGCAACACCAACATCGGAAGGCTTTGCTGGATGTATCAGAAAAGATGACACCACCGTGGCTCTATGTTATATGTCCAAATTGCAGGAACAAGACCATAAATTCATTCGAAAGCTTAAAAGAGGGAATACTGAGCATTGCATACTTCCATTAAGAAGATGATGCCTAGCTTGTTTAATTTTCAAACAATAGTAGAGATTAGGACATATTCACAGTTAGATATGATGTTTATGATACGAGTGTTTTCAGAGTTTCTAGTGTTGGGCTTTTGCTTCAACTTCAGCCTACTTCTTTCAGAGTAAGAAATTGCAAGAGGATATATTTCACAAATCATTCCCCAGCACAGGGTTTACAAGGTTTTCAGAAACTTTCAGTTGATAGCAAGCCATTAAGCCCATTTCCACATATATTTTGTTCTTTCTATGTTACAAGGAAAATGGAAACATGAACATCATAACCCTATGTCCATATAACATCTCAAGAAAGAAATTCGCCAGGGAGTTGTAGGTCACGCAACTAAAATACCTCATACGGTAATATCTGAGCGTGTTGGAAAATCTAGACCATCGAGTGCAGGTACCCTCTCCAAGTCTTCTTTTGAGAATACTGGAACGAACCAAAATGCCTTTCTAGTGCCAAATACCTACATGAAGAAATTATACAAGATTAGGCAGTTCTGTAGAAGACTGAATTGCAGAAAAGACACAGGAAAATAGGACCTGTGCTATTTATTCAACACAAATTAATATGAGCTTTAATAATGATAATCGCCAGATGTCATAGAATTATTAATTGGCAATACTTCCTTGTCAATACCTAATTATCATGAAATAATTACAATATGGAATTCAAATACCCTTGATGGAGTACTTTTCTGGTAATTTAACCATGAAAACATAAAAAAGGCTTTGAAACAATTGGGATATGCTCATTTTTCACTCAGATTTTGTCAATGAAGGATATAATAAACTTCAAAGATAAATTACGAGATATAAACTGTGTTTGACCTGCTCAATGTTCTTTCTCCACCCTAAGTCATACTTCCATGGCATTCCTTTTTTCTTCTCGTGAACCTGAAACCGAAACTGACAATCAACAGAACTGTGCAATTGGGATGCAGACTTGAGCATGCTATATAAAGAGCATTAATGGAAGCATGACATTTTGAATAACAAAACCCTGCAGTTCTGATATAATTTGACAGAAGTTACTGTAATAAATTTGTACTTCCTTAGTCATTGACTCATTAGTATATATTAAGTAAAATTGCAGATGCAGACGAATAATTTTTTTTACCTCTACTGACGTTGTATTGCTTAACAGCAGGGATACATGCATGACAACGAAACATAGAAGGCTCAGCACAAAAGCTAGATTTAGAACTGCATTAAGGGATGGAATCTGTAAGAAATATCAGAGGAATGAGAATGCAGCAATAGAATGGGGAAGTGGAGATGCAATGATGATAATTGAAACGAAATTTACCAAAGGCCAGAAAGGTGATAGCCAATTTTCCTGGTGAGCTGGAATGATGCTCGGATTGTTGAAAAAATCTTATGAAACCAGGAAGCAGCACAAGAGTATCCAGCATCGTTTCCAGAAAAGTGTAAAGCTACACAACATTTTATAGGACAATGATATATAAGAAAGATATACAACGGAAGTAAGATCTTCATGTACTGTCACCATTTCAAAATCTCATACAGAAATGTCAAGCACCAAGAAAAAGTACCGTCTCAGGTATTGAGACATAGTAAAGTAGTCGTCCGTCTATCACTAGAGAAGTGAAAACTAGATGCAAAAGAATTCTATTTTGTATCCAGCTTACCAATGCTTAATAAAGAAAAAAAGTTTGGAAGAGACAAGGGCGCAAATATAAAGCACTATGTCATTATAAAGCAAGAGCTCGGATTGCATTTTCTGCACTCATGATAGGATTAGGTAATAAACCTCAAAATGACACAAAAACATAATTTATTCTCACCAAAAATAGGAGGAAAAATTTGTAGTTGCGAGCCCCAACACAGTTCACAACCCATATGCAGTGGTGATCCATCTTGAGAACACAACGTTCACCTGGATTAACATGAATAAGCTTATAATTTAGCAAATACAAACATCTTCAAATTAAAGCAGGTAATGAGTATAATTTATGGGATGTTTCAAAATGTTGAACATCTGATGGAGTCTAAATGCGTTATTGTAGGATTAGAAGGTTACTAGAGGTAATGAAGATAAATAATAGAGCAAGGGATAGCAAACAAAGACATTTAAATCGTAATTCTAGTCAAAACAGTCAATTAGGTCGGACAAAGATGTGCAATTACCAGAGTAGCAAACTAATTTGGTTTTAGACTAAGAGCTTACAAACAGAGCAATGATGACAGCGTGGGGGCTTCCCGTTTTGGCAACGATTGCAAAATTGTGAAGCAGGAGGAATTGTATCCAATTCTTCCTGTGAAGATGATGATGGCATGGCTGAATTATCAGCTGGTCCTAGAGAATTACATGACATGAAATCCCCCTCCTGTTCTGGTAACAGTTTCCAGTTTGGAGGGACAGCACCAGGATCCCGAAAGACAGCCATTAAATAGCTCCAACTCAACAATACAAGCTGCCAGTCAACAGCACTCTCATCAGAGAGAGAGAGAGAGAGAGAGAGAGAGATCAAAGAAAAGTGTAGCTCGTCGTTTGAAAACCTAGGCTTGCAACTAATCATGAAGAACATAATATTCTAAAACCGACAATTGCAATTGAGCAGCAGAGAAGATTGGAATAGCTTTACAACACAAACAAGTAAAAATACCAGGATATGGAAAAGAGCGAGGAGAAGGAAAGACAAGAAGGAGTGGCCATGGAGGAGGTGGGGCCCCAAGGTGAGGACGACGACGGCGCAGTAGGAGACTGCAATTAAACCCAAAACCAGCACCAACATAAAGTAGCCCAGGAACTTGAGCCCGGAGCACAACCTGAACGGGTTAAGATCCATCGTCAAACGGGCCGATCTTCGGCCCTTGCGCCCTCCCAATCCCAATACCCGTTTTAGTATGTGTGAAGAAGCCAGATTTACACAATTAATCCTAACACAACAACTCTAGTAAATGAGTAATGTATTTTCCTTTTTCTGCTTTATGTTTCCCTCATGTCCCAGTCCCTCCATTAATTAATCATATTGTTAGAAAAAATTATACGGTATGACCTTTTATTTAAGAAAAGTACTACTATTGGTCTATTACAATAAGATTTACCTACGTTCGTTTACTTTGCATGATAGGATAAATTGATAAAACATAGCATTGACTATATGAAGGATTAGATAATCAAACAAGCTCAAAAGTAATCAATCAATCAAAGTAAAAGACGGATAAACTTATACTATTTTTATCTATCTATCGTATCACCTAAAGTAAACACCCCCTTAGATTTAGCTAGTTTTCGCACGGATTATGTATATAAATAAATAATAAGATGAATAAAATGAGTTTTCATAAACTTTATGATTATTGTCTTTTTTCTCGTAAAAATCGGCTCATCGCTCCCTTCTTCTTGGGTTGAACCCGCACGCAGTCGGCCGGCGCTCCTCTTTGGCCTTATCTTATCAGTTATCACTATTCTCAAAAGCATTTTTAGATAACGACACGCTTTTAAATTATAAATAAATTCGCTATGACTACGCGTGATTCGTGTCCTAGAAATACTTTCCTTGTGGATTTCAAAAATAAAAATACTCTACAATTGTCTCGAAATTTCCGTTTTAACATTTCATCGCAATTCCATTACACTAACGTATTGGTACTATATTAATTTACTATTAATTTACATTACATGACGTGTCAAACGCATTTATCCCAGGATGATAAATTACAAGAAAATGACTCTTCTCACGTGTGTACTGAATGATCATCTTACGAATTAAACCGTCAACAATATCCAGACACCGTCGTAGACTCGTACGAGAAAGCTTGCTAATTAAATACTCCCTCCGTTCTTTTTTAAATGTCCTATTTAGCTTAATTTTTTGTTTTCATATAAGTGTCTTATTTCAAAATTTGAGAGTAAATTAATGACATTTTTCCAATTTTATCCTTATTTAATGCTTCTAGTAATTTGTTAATTAGTTGTATGTATATATTAATGATAGTAATTAATAAGGTTACATAGGTAAATTTCTTTATTTTATTGGTATGTGTAATTTGACGGTGGGGGACACTTATAAAAGAACGGAGGGAGTAACTGCTATAGTTTTTTTTGAAATGTAAATAACTGCTATAGTTAGTTCATGGAGTTGGCGTTTTCTCTACTTTTATTTTATTTTTATTTTTATGTTCTCTTTTTAATTTGTCGCACGCGGCCAATACATTACAGCTGTCATGTAACTATGTAAGGTACAATCCTTACATAAGAATAATAGTTAAAATAAAATAAATTAAAATAAAAACTAACATTGTACAGATCTGAAGCATAATTTCAATATAATTTTACAATCGTGTCTTTATCAATATAACTCTTGTCTTATATTTCTCTTATATATAGCGAGAGCATTCCGATTATGTCTCTCTTATATTTCGATTTTACATCTTTTATTGCACAGCATTATGATTAATATTATCTAGTATAATAATATGAAATTATTTAAATATTTTTGTACCGGATCACTCATAGACCATAGTGCATCCGAAAGAAAGGCTACTGGCTACACATGCACGATGCAAAATAAATTGCTAGTTGGAGCGATGCAATCGGTTGATAATCATAAACAATAAACAACAACTATCCATGTTGATTGAACATGTGTTATATGTCAGGTGTAATTAGAATTTATAAGATAAACAATAATTATCTATACCTATTATAAAAGAGCGGATTCTTACAAAATTGAGTTTGCCTATTATATCCTTATTATTATATTTATTTAAAGGGCAATAGTGTTAATATATAATAAATTTATTACAAACATAGTAAATTAATAATATAGTCCTACTCCAAATATAATTCAATTTAATAAATTAATTAATAATATAGTCCTACATATTCTATTACTCAAAAGTGAAAGAGAAAAGACAACATAAGTTTGACAGCTCAATATTATTTTATTGTGTCGAAATTTGGTATTTTTGTGTAATTTGTTTTTTTTTAATTTAGAGTTATTATTTTATTTAATTATGAAGTATTTTTATGTGTCATGTTTATTATGAAATGAGTTGAGAAATTAGTGATTGATAAATTAATTCTATAGCTTTAAAGCATAATATCACATTAGATGATAAATTTGAATGGAATCGAGCATGATTGGTGTCATTATGCTTCAAAAAACGGACTTTGATCTTGCATAATTTGTAAAATTGACAATTCTCATTATATTTTTCAAGTATTAAAATAAAAATAATATTAAAAATTAAAAAGAAAAGTTGATGTGGACTAAGCATCAACGGTGCTCACAAATGATCACTGACATATTAGTCTTTGTCTATTTGATAAATATATTATCTTAAATGGAACTCTTTTCTTTTTTTAAATCTAAAATCTAATTATCACTCTCTCCGTCCCACAATAAGTATCTTCAGTTTCATAATGGGTTGTAACACAATAAGTGTCTTATACCTAATATGGAAAACACTTTCTCTAAAAAAAAATGTGTGGGCTCCACTACTTTCTATCTTTTTAACCATTCTCCTTAATACTCGTGCCGAACAGAAACAAGACACTTATTGTGGGACAGAGATAATATAATTTTTTCTTACCGAAATCAATTATGAATATATTTAGGACTGTAATCATGGTTTATGAAGTAAGTATATAAACTAGTGATTGATAAATTAATTTCATAGCTTTTAAAGCATTTCATAGAAGACGATAAAAATGATTTTACAATTTAGTGTAAAAGATGTGATTTTTGGTGTAATTAAAATTATACATAAAATAGAATATATATTTAAATTATAAATAGATTTGCTTATTCTAAGGTCTACTCTTTACACCTATTGGCAAATAATTTGTTTAAGTTAATAATTAAAATTAATAATATTACAACTTTATTTTTTTCAAATATATTAATAAATTAATTATTTTAAACAAGAGATTATACGTGCAACGCACGTAATCTCCCTACTAGTACATATTAAATATACGAATTTTACTCATCATTAATGAGTTTGGGCCCAAGAAATTCGGCTCGTTTAGTTGCCAATCAAACTCAAATATGATCTGCTAAATGGAGTGGATGATGATACTAAGTGGTGTTCAGCTAGCCCAACTAAATATAATATAGTATAGATTGAGATTGACCCGATTAATTAGCATGAGATTAAATTTCTAATAGAGGGAGATCAACTCAAAAAGACAAGACTAATTTTACGCGGGAATACCATGAAACTAAGTATCACGCCGAGTTCATCATACCAAACACATCCCACGAGACTAAGTACTATATAGTTGTAACAACCAAATAAAGTATCCTATTCATTTCTATTATTCATAAATGTGTTAGTATAAATTCTAGAACAGATTTTGATGAATACCAATATTTCCAGCCAAGCCAACACTTGAAACTTAACTATTAAGTATTGCGAATAGTCGAGAATAGATAGGACCAAGTCAACTTGCTGATCAGCTGATACTTAATTAGTTTCACTACAACAAATAAAAGAAAATTCAATTGATTGTTACTAATATATTTCATAGAATAGGACATAAATTTTGGGTATTTGCTCTTGTACAATTGAGGAGACGATAATTCACATATGGGAACAAATCAAAGTCGGCTGCTCACAAGAGAAGTGAGGTTTCGGCATCTTCAAGGGAGGTGGTGATCTGTCTGTCCCTCATATATTATTATAGGGAAAAGGTGCAAATACCCCCCTAATGTTGGCAGCGCCGGGCAAATACCCTTCAGAACTTTGTTTAGGTGCAAATTTACCATTCCCTAAAGTTTTCAGGTGCAATTACCCCCTCGTCGTGACGGAAACTACACTTTCGTTGACAAAAAAAATATTTTTGATTCATTTTTATTCTTGTGGACCCTTACAATTTCCAACGGTTATATACTACATAATTGGTGCTAAAAGCTCAAATTAGGAAAAAAATTATTTCGAACCCTAGCTCACAACTATCAAAATTCAGGTGAGGTTCTCCAATAATTTGCACGAAAAGGATGACGGACCATTTGAAGAATATGAGATCATCAATGTCAACAACAAATAGTTGGCTTGGATTGCAAATTATTAGAGAGCTTCGTCTGAGTTTTGATAGTTGTGAGCTAGGGTTCGAAACAAATTTTATCCTAATTTGAGTTTTTAACACCAATTAATTATTGGAAATTGTAAGGGTCCACAAGAATAAAAATGAATCAAAAATATTTTTTTTGCCAACGAAAGTGTACTTTCCGTCACGGCAAGGGGGTAATTGCACCCGAAAACTTTAGGGAAGGGTGAATTTGCACCTAAACAAAGTTCAGGGGGGTATTTGCCCGGCGCTGCCAACATGAGGGGGGTATTTGCACCTTTTCCCTATTATTATATGAGTAAAAATGTTAAATAGCCATTATGGATAGTCAAAATTAATAATTGTCAAAAACTTAATTTATAATAAATTTTATCAGATTTTGGGATTTTTTGACAAATTTGCCCTTACCTTCTCTCTCTTCTCTCTCTTCGAAAATCATAGCAGATACTCCTCCTACCGCCGTCGACCCATCAACCGCGCCTTCTACCGTCGTCGATCCATCCATCCACCGAATATCAGTCTAAAAACCATAGATCTAACCCCGATTCAGACATTGATGAGCATAGATCCGTTGAACAGTTTGTTTTGAATTCTGAATGTCAGGGACTAATGATACGAATGGATTCATTCGTAACAATCGTACCAACTAATTGTGCTCCATAACTTGGTACGAATGGGATGAACGAAGTTCATTCGTATCAGTCGTGCCAAATTATGGAGCACAACTAGTTGGTACGAATGGGACAAATGAGTTCATTCGTACCATTCGTACAAAGATATGAAGTATAACTAATTGGTACGAACGATACAAATGGGACGAACGACACAAATGGGATGAACGAGACGAATGGGACGAACATGAGACCAAACCCAGATACATATACAGAGAGAGAGAGTGTGTGACAGAGAGAGAGATAGGGGGAAAATTAGGAATTATAGATCAGTAGTATAGCCTCTGCCATTAGTGGCTGCTAGTCTCTAAGGTCGAGCTCTCCGCCGCCGCTGCATCACACGACTCCAATAATGGAGTTACAGATCCGTTCGTCAATGAAGATGATGAGAGTTTGTTTCCACTAAAAAGCTCAAAACAAAATTCACTCGAACTTTTTCCATTTTATCAAATTTGATGTAGTCTCTTATCTGAAAACAGCACGAGAGAGAGAGAGAGAGATCTACGGCGGTGGCGGCGGCAAAGAGATAGTTTCAGCAGGAGAAGTTTATCTCACCTTAAGAATATTTTCGGCAAGAGAAGTTCTCCAGAAGCAATATCAGCAGCGGTGGTTGAGATCGGCGGCGGTTGAGCATTGAGGAAGAGGATGATAGAGAAAGGGAAAAGTGAGAGACGATAGATGAGAAAGAGAAATATAAGAGAGAGAAAAATTGTAATTTAATGTAAATCTGTCAAGAGTATTGTTGTCTCATCACATTAGAATCTGCTAAAATTTATATTAAATTAAGTTTTTGACAACTTTTATTTTCCACTATCCATAATGGTTATTTCACATGATAAACTCTTATTATATACTAACTTATCCAATAATTGGTCGTCTATAATAAAAGGGGAAAGGTGCATAAAGAAGTAAATAACTCTTTATTGTTATTATTATTTTTTTATTAGAATTACGATCTAAATGTCTGTTTGCAATCCTCCCTTGCTCTATTATTTATCTTCCATGAAAAAAAAAAATCTTGCATTTTGTTTATTTTAATTAACTCCAAATAAATTTCTTATAAATAAATGTATATTTGCCTATTTTTCAAATAATTAATTTTTGAATAAATTGGTAAAAACATGTATTATTGCATTTCATTTAACAATTTAATTATTCAATTTATCGCACGGATGCCATTTGTTGGTTCCTCATTTTATTGATCAGTCATGTATTGTAATTAATTATCAAATAAAAATTGGGAAAATCACACGACTTGATTCACAGAAAAGGGAGAAACTAGTCTTTCATGACATGATTATTGCCATGCAAGATTCTCAATTTCATTTTTATCTGATTATTTTCGAATAAATTGTAAATAAAAAATGTACAATATTTTTTCAAGTTTATGATGAATATGGTTTTATAATGAATATGGTATATATCGTTTTCAATTGTTTGTAATATTAAAAAAAAAAGCCTATTATTACGACTTAAATATTAGCATTATTATATTACAAAAGTGAAGACGATAATTATCTTTTTAGTTATTTAACATGTATATACTAAATATTTTCTTTTGTTATACTTAGTTTATCATGTTATATTAAATGCATATTTATATCCAAATGAATATTAAATAGATCTGAGTATAAAGTATTGATAGTTCAAGAGCATCTTGAATAATTCGAAAAAAAAAGCTTTATGAATAATTCGAAAAAAAGTGCATCTTGAATAATTCGAAAAACAATAGCCTCTTGATAATTTGAAGAAAAAAAATATATTATAAACGTGATCATAAAAAGAAATAGATTATTTATTACCTAATTTTTAGACTTGAAATAAATATATACTTAAAAAAGATTTTGGTAGTATTTTATTTCTCTTCAAACACGATAAGGGCGAATTAGTCACGACACTAAATTATTTAATTGTCAAAAACTGAAACGGAATGATTAAATTGGTTTTTAAATTTTCAAAGGTTGTTATGGCTGGGACATTATGTTCATAAATCATTACCTTTAATTTAATTTAAATAGAAATGAATGTGCAAAGTGCAATTTGTTTTTAAAGGGAATTTTGAATGTCCAAAGTGCATTTAATTACTCAAAATCAATTTAGTTAATTGAAACTTAATTGCAAAAAATAAGCTACTTGAATCGTTGATACTGCGAAGGTAGAAAGTGTCATCCCATCCCAATAAACAAAATAATCTACTATACTTTATAAATGAATTCATTATCGTTGGCAGTGAAAGCAACATTGAGGTGTGGTATGGTCTCTTGAGTTCAGAGTGTATTTTAGCAGTATTCTGGCTAATTTTGTAGTTTGTCCGTTTGTCGTATATAACACTAGGGGCGTTTACTTTGCGTGATATGATAGATTGATAAAATATATGATTAATTATATGAAGGATTAGATGATCAAACAAGCTAAAAAATAATCAATCCATTAAAGTAAACGGTCAATTAACCTATATTATTTTTATCTATCTATCCTATCACTCAAAGTAAACGCCCTATAGCAGTTCGCCACTCCATTCGGCATTCGCCCAAGAAACCTTAAAATTATCACAATTAATAATACGTTGACGCTAGAGGTAAATGCGATAGCAATTATGGTCAAGCATGTCTATTTTATTTCCATTTCTAGGCACGACAGATTTTTTTTTGTGAAAATGAGGGACATGCAATCGTATAAATTTATTTCAGTAAAATAAGTAGTAATTAATAAAATCTGCAACATCACCCCAATAATACAAATGAATAGAAATTTAAAAAAAAAGAAAGGAAAAAAAATGATAACATAAGAATAGAGAAGGGAAGAGAGGGGAGTGGTGTTAAGGTGGAATAAGTCAACAGATCCATCCGTCTATAAAATAGAAAGAAAAGAGAGCAACTAGGAATAGGAAAATGGATTCAATTCAACAGGCTGTCCAATATCCACGCTCCCAGCCCTGCTTTCTCATCCATACGTAGTCGAGTGTAACACCAACATTTCTCATCAAAATTCAGATCCCTCTCTCTCTCTCTCCTCCTCTCCGCGAAGCGAACCAAAACAAACAAGAGGAAAAAGGAAAATTAAATTGAATTGAATTAGGATGAACATGGAAGATCGAGAACAGCAATCAGCGGCAGCGGCAGGGCACCACCACCTCCGCCGGCGGAACCAGTACCTGAAACGACTGGAGACGACGGTGTCGAAGCCAAGGGCATACGTCATCCTGCTAATCCTAGCCTTCATCCTGGGGTACCTCTCCCACTCGCACCCCCTGCTGTCCCAAACGGCGAGCGATGTATTCGAACACAACAGCTTCCCGGAGCAGTGCCAGGAGCCGGTGGCGGCGGGGGAGGTGCGGCGGACGATAATCGGACGGGTGTTCAACGGTAGCTCGCCGTGGCTGAGGTTCCCGCCGGCGCACGTGAAGCCGCTGCTGTTGGAGGAGTGGAACAAAGGGTGGGGGTCGAACACGCCGGTGTTCGAGCATCTAATCGAGCAGGTGCGGCCGAGGACAATCATAGAAGTTGGGACGTTTCTGGGGGCGTCGGCGACGCACATGGTGGGGCTGACGAAGAAATTAGGGCTGGAGACTCAGATCGTGTGCATCGACGACTTCAGGGGGTGGCCTGGCTACTATGACGAGGAGAAGAGCCTGAAGATGGTGAACGGGGACAGCCTGCTCCTATACCAGTTCATGCAGAATGTGGTGAGGGCCAACGCCAGCGACAGCATAATAATGCTGCCCTTCTCCGCGGGGACGGCGCTCGGGGGACTCTGCAATTGGGGGGTGTACGGAGACCTGGTCGAGGTGGACGCCGCCCATGATTTCCACTCCGCCTGGGTCGACATCAACAACGCCTTCAAGGTCGTCAGGCCCGGCGGCGTTCTCTTCGGCCACGACTGGGCCTGGGACGGAGTGCGCAAGGCCGTCCAAATTTTTGCCAGACTCCACGGTTTCCAAATCCGGATTGACGGCGAGCACTGGGTTCTCTATTAATTCACTTTTCTTTTTATTACTATTATTATTCCAATTCCAATTCTCTCTCTCTTGTGTTATGTCTCTCTCATTCAATTACTGAAATGTAGAATGTGACGTGATGATACAACAACATTTACTCAGAAATCCAAATCTCTCATAGGATTAGGAGCGTTAACTTTTTTCCTAAAATTTTGGACCTAGCCAAGCCTACTTCATTCCCCCTTTTGGAATTTCTCCAGTGCTAATAAATAAATTCCTTTTATTTACTGTCTCTGGTTAGTGGAGGAATTGAAAGCCTGCGTAGCCCCACACTCCAACTGGTTGATCGAGTTTAATTAAGGCCGATTTTGGTCAATGGCTGTTTTTCTTCTTTATTTTTACTAGTATTTTTTTTTTCTCGCTCTAATTGTTTTGTTGGGAGCGATGGAGACTTGGGGCTCGTTTGGTACAAAGTATGAGATAAGGCCTGATATGTTTGACTGAGATGTCTTATAAAAATAAAGAATTAATATTCCGTTTGGTATGATGTATTAAATTCTCTGCAACACATAGTAATTATTGTAATTTATTGCTATAATTAGTTGCAGTATTATTTATACCACCTCATAGGTAGTATACATAACAACAAAAATAAGTATTATTCATACGGGCCCGAACTTTATAAAGGGCCGTATACTTCATACCAAACAAGATATTAGAGTGTCATAGACATATTATACACCCTAATCACCCCTACCAAACGAGCCCTTGGAGTACGAATTATATCTACATGACTGTTTGTTGGGTCGGACCAATAGGACCACATACATCACTAGGCTGAAGCTGGACTGTATTTTGATGAACCATTGCTAAGGGGCCCAATGGATTAATATTAATCTCTCTTCACACTTTTTTCCTTTTATTTTCAGTTGCTTTATTTCAATATAAAAGGAAAAATGGTCTAAACCTTTCCTTTGTGTATCTTAGTTGCACATTACAAACCGTATATATAAATATATATGAATCATGTGTATGAGAAGAAGGAAAAGAACCCCAAGGATAGTAAATTACAATATGAATGGCATAATTGTGGCACAGACCGACGGCATCATATAATCTCGCTCTTATTGTGGCAGGCTTAACATCATGAATCGATGATATCCTTGATTTATTAACAAGTGGAATGCATTGAAAATTATTAGGAGGAGAGTGTGGTAAGTACTATTATCCAACTAAGCCCACAAGATAGGACTGGCTTTGTTGCTCCGGATTAAACTACTATCTTAGGCCCAGTGTAAAACATAGGCTCGGCCCGATTTCAGCGTAAATCGTAAATAGATTGAATATCATATAATGTGGACGATTGAGAATTTGGGCCTTTGGGGTGGGGCCATCTTGTCACTCATTTTCACAACTCAACTTTCACGTGGGAAATCAATTAGCCAAAGTTGATTTTACAACTCCCACTAATCCCCTCCGGTCTTTTTTTTCCCCTTACAATATATGAATATGACAGGTCAAAATCTTGTTTTCCACTTATAACACATGAATATTATGGATATTCAAAGTGCTTCACAATAATGTACAGTATATGGTTTCTTGACTCTTCAATTCAGTGGCATAGACAAGCTAAACTGTCCGTACTTAACTGTACATCTGTACCGATTAAAATAGAAATAGTTAATGGATCTTGAGCTGAAATATATTGAGCTTAAATCAAAAACTAGGTATGTACATCACCAAATGTAATTTCTTCTCATGACTTAATTACACATAATTAAGCCCATCATCATAATTAGGCAAGCTACTTGGGCTATTCTAGGCCTTAGGCACTCATCTTGACTTTTCATTTCATTTCTTCTAAGCTGATTATTACGGTTGTTGATTTTGATCACAAATGACAATACTAGTATATGATAATGTCAACTTAAGACTCTCCGTGGGAACGTAATACAAATAAATGCTTTGTACCCAAAAAGTTCAAAAATTTATAGCCAATTCTTTTAGATCGAATTGTGATTTTAATTAGCAATTAAATTGTAGACTAGTCATTTTGCTAATCTCATCAAAATTATAGATGACACGTAAACCTTATTTTTGCTAGCTACACGTGAAATCTAATAAAAACATGTGGATCACCATTGAGAAAGGTATATTAGATTTTAAATATGAGTTATTGAGATTTGAGACTCAATACTATCCTGACAAATTAATTAAAAATCAATGAAAATAATAAAATCATGGCTAAATTAGTCATTTAAAAAAAATATACTGAAATAAACACGCACATAATGCTTGAAACCATATACTCCCTCCGTCCCAATCATATAGGTTGATTGGAATTTTGTACTAGGATTAAGAAATTATTGGAAATACAAATTACACAAGTAAACTTTCTAATATACCCCGATTTATTGTTTGATTATGAATTAATGCTAAAGTTAAAGAAATACATAAATTTAAGTATGTGTTCAACAATCATCTTTTTGAATTCAACAATCATCAAGTTTGTGTTGTTCGAATGATTTGAATGAAACAACCTTGGAGGCAAAGCCTATTGTTTCTGTGGACTGTGACGAAAGATGTTATTCGATCCTTTGTGGTAAAAAAGTTGTTGCCTTCAATCAAGGAAAAATGGCCAAGTTCAGGTACCATAAATGTAAAGTTTGGAATGTAAAAAAAAAAATGTGTATATAAACAACAACGTAAGAAGCAAATATATAATTAGAATTTCTAATCAACATTAAATGAGTCAAATCTCATAAGGATTAACACTAAATTTTAAGATGACTCTACATTTTTCTATGAGTCAATTCAAGAATTGAATAAGGGTACATTTGTAAATGAGTTAAAAAAAACATTACTTTTTATAGAAACATGCCTATATATTTGGGACATTCGAAAAAGAAAAACAGGCATGCCTATATAAATGGGACGGAGGGAGTATCTGACACTACAAAATAATAATAATAATAATAATAATAATAATAATAATAATAATAATAATAAAACAGGAATATCCACCCACACATTGTTGCAGCACCGGGGACGGTACCTCTATCATGATCGAACATTATTTGAAGCGAGATTTTGCAAGTTTCTGATTTGGATCGAGTATAATCAATTTGTTAAAGAGAAACGAATATTAATTGTAAAGATGGCTATTTCTTAATTTTTGGGTAACATTCATTTGCAATACTCACATTTAAAAACACGGTCTGTTTGTTACAGTTGATTGAATTGATGGATAGAGATATATAGTTTGAATAAGAGCAGCATATACAGGCCTGGTAATTAATTAATGAGTATTATTTATGTATATCCAGTATGGTGATAGTGTATACCCCTCATAACCAGTTTTGAGTGCATGTATAACACATAACCACTTTGACTTTTGACTTTCCTAATTATATCTATTGTGACACTTTCTAAAAATGTGTCTTATTTGTGTAGAAATGGGGAAAAATTGACTAGTTAATCAAAATCATATAAAATCATGTATTTACCCTCCTATTTTAGCTATCCAAAAGATAGTCACGTATTTCTTTATTACATATTTTGCTAATCGATCCTACGCTTCTCAAAATGGTATCAGAGCCTTAGGTTTATCTGGGAATTATATTTTATTTATTACTTTAAGTATTATCCTAACGGAGGAGACATCAAGAAAATATGGATCCGGACAATTGTCCGAGATCCGAAGGTTACAGGAATTATCTCCATGATTTGGAGATACAGAAAACAAGAACCCAGACTGCACTAGCAATCTGGAAAAGAGAATTCCACTCGTTAAAGACCGAGAGTGGATTGTGAATCTATTATCTCTTGCCACCAAGAGATGAGAAAAAGAGAAAACTTCCTCGAGGAGTTGAAGTATCTACATCTAAGGACGGAGTACGTGATGAAAGAAAACCATCAGAACCATACTGACTGATGGACCTAGAAGGATGTCCAAGGTGTGGACATTTCCAGGAACGTCTCCAAATCTTGGAGAAAAGAAGGACAAGATACCAGAGTGTGCTAACACATCGGGAAGAAGCGATTGGATATCCTAATCCAACAAAACCAGGAGAAAGAATTAATTGATTCCTGCCTCCAAGGAATCAAAAGAAAAGAAGATCTTCTCCATAGTTGTATCCTCCTTGAATGGGAGATAGAACATGCCATGAGAAGAGACCATTTGGCGATTTCTCCAGACTCATCCAAGATATCGGAGGATCTGAGAGAAATACAGAAGACAGTACAACATTATGGCGATAGCCTGTATGGTGTACCACGCGATCTTTACAAGATTGCTATGAAACAGGATGAAATTTACAACATCCTGAAGGAGATCCAATCACGGATCGAAAAACTGGAGCAACAACCTCGTTCCAGCCAAGGAAGAAATCCTTTTGGTAATGAACCCACTTATCCATTTCCAGTGGGAGAAACCAAAAAGGATCCCAACATAGAGGCCTTGAAAATAATGATTCGAGAAAGAAAAAGATGAATAATCTTGAAAGAATCAAGCTTGACGACCTCCAGGAGTTAGCAGAATCTTTTGCTAACATGACGATAGTTGATTTAAAAATGAACCAGAATGTGGTCCAAAATCCACAGCCGGTGAATCAACTTCCACCAGGAGCCATTATTGAAAATCAACAAGATTTTCAAAATGTACCCGGAGCCATTAATGTAGCCCAGGATTTTCAGACTAGAGCAAGGTATGATCAACATACCCCAAATGATGCATACATGGCAGCAAGAAGGACAAGGGCAAGAAGACCACATCCAAAGGTGCAAGATACACCTTATGGAAAGGCAACCCTGGATCCTATCCATCCTTACGAAGTAATGCTCGACCTTGATGAAATAAATTTCAGAGATCGAGAATCCGTTATTGATGAGTGGATGTCAGCCCTGAGAATTGTAGTAGCAACTCTCGATTTAAACAAGGAAGGATTCGTAAGAATTCTCGAAATGAGTCTTGCAGGAATTGTCAAGATAGCATGGGAATTCTTTCATGTGGACATCAAGAATTCATGTTTTGAGAGTGACAACTACACAAAACATGTCCAGAATATGGCAATGCTTTTTAAAAACCATTTTCTGGGAGAAGGATATTTCGAAGGATTCGATCAAGAAAAGAGGAAGAAATACTTGATGGCATTGTATAATCTAAGACTTGCAGTCTTGGACCAACAATCGCTCAACAAGTTTCTACAGATCTTTACTCTCTATCAACATCAATCTAAAGTTGATGATAGAGTTGCACTGGAAATTTTCTTTCTGAAATTTCCAAGCCCATGGAAAGAGATGCTGATTTGGGATTATGAACCAGGAGATCATGAGAATGTCGCAAGAAGGATGTCATTTGTACATCGGAAGCTCTCAGAGTGGTGTCAACAAGCAACAGCTCTGAGGAACATGAAGAAACTGAGGAGAATTAACAAATTCGCTCCTCTAAACTGTGATGACAATGATCTGCCAACGATCATTGGAGGAGAACCACCGAGGCTGAAGAAAAGCAAGAAAAATAGGTTTCAGCCTTATTATAAAGGTGGAGATCCAAAAAGAAATTCTTGGAAACCAAGAACCAGATGGTCAAGACAGAAGGCCAGATCTTACAAATCAGGCCAAAGAAGTGGACCATCAAGGAATAGGTATCCTTTCTGAGGAGATAATAAATCCCAAGGAAGGACACCCGCCAAGAAAACTTTCAGAAGAACTCACACTAGAGTTAATGAAAGTTTCAAGGATTGCAACTGCTGGACGTACGGTGCGAAGGGGCATATTTCCACAAATTGCCCAGACAACGAGAGAAGAGGTATCAACAACTTCGAATCCACTCCGGATATCGAAGATGCCATCTACTACCAAGAACTGATACAAGTATATCAGTTCGAAGATATACCCTCGGATGAGAGTATATATGAACAAGAAGAAGTCTTCAGCGAAGAAGATTCAGAATGGTCTGATGAAACTAGATCGGAGTCAGACTGATCCAGAGATTGTTCATCAGGAGAAAGAGGACAGGACGGGATTCTCCAGTCACACAATTCTCTCTCAAAGTCTGATTGACAAAATCATGAAGAATAGTCTGAATATACAAAAGTATCAAGGCTTTTCAGCAAACAACATAGATCAAGTTCTAAGGAACTTTAATCTAAGGAGCAGAAAACAACAAATCGTCTATGAAATTTCTAGACGAGAAATGTCGCTTCCTATAGAGCTTACAGAGAATCAAGTGGAGATGCAGTTGATTCCAGCTAGTGACATCAGGGAAGATCTATCAAAGATGAAGCCTGAAGTCGCTGAAAAGATGAACTGGATCCATATTGGAGCAATCCAGTTGATGTTAAAATCGGCTCTCTTTACCGGAGTTCACACGCCGATCGATATCGCTATATGCGATAAAAGAGTTAGAAATCTGAAAGATTCCGTATTGGGAACAATTGCGGGAGATCTTTGTGCAGGACAAGTAGTAGGAATCATCTATCCAAAGATTGCTTACAATCTTAATGATACCCATTTCAGCAAAGCCCTGACGCTTTATCAGGACTTTAAACGCAAGGATTTATTGGAGGACGGAAATAGGCCTTACTCCATTACTTATCAGGCATCATATGCTCTTTCCAACTCACATCACACTGAGTTATTTCTGGGAAAGAAGTTCATTGAGATACCAGATATATTCAACAAGGTGACAACGGCGGTTTGTCCCGATAGAGTGGAAATTGCTCGGTTAAGGAATGTGAATATTCAAATCCGAGATAGAGAAGTCATGAGACACGACCAAAGTCTCAGGATAACTTCAGGGAGATTATCTTTCCAAGGAGACAGAATCATGTCTTTGCCATATGGGAGGAGTCGGAGTCTCATTCGAGAAGCACACCCTCAAACATCTCAGAGTAATAAAGTTCCAGTGAATCTGAAATGTCCCGAGGGATGAAGAGAAGTGATAGTAAAATTTGACACTACAAGGTGGGAAACCAACTTCCCTTGTAATGTTCTTTACTATCTACGACGTAGGAGATCAATCATTATAAAGGGACCCTGGAAATTGGGGGACAAGTGATGGAGATCAAGGGTAGAGCTAGAAGAGAAGCAGTTTTGCTTTTGGGTTTGGATTTTCTCGAGGATCACAAACCTTGGGGAAATAAAGAAGAAGGAATGGAAATCACGATTAGTGGGAGAAAACTATTGATCGAATGACGAGTCCATTCTCTATATACATCTCTATAGGGATGTTATATGAAAAATATAAAGCAGAATATTTTGCTGCTTATATTGATTCAGGTGCAGGAATTTGTACTGCAAAACGATGAGTCTTCCCAGCAGAGGTAGAAGATGATCTACCCCGAATTGCAGGAAGAGATTTCTCAAAGAAAATTTTGCTCTTGGCTAAAGGAGTAAAAGAAACGGAAATTCTGATTGGCGGAGCCAGAGGTACACCTTAGTATAAGGTTAAAACTCCACCAATTTATTTCCATGATACAGGTGCAGATATTCTGTTGGGAAACAATTTCCTACAGATGTTCAAAAGATACATGCAGGATAATGAAAAGAGGCAATTGGTGTTTACAACCATTTGCGATCACAAAATCATTGTCCAGAGGCTCAAAGGGGCTTTTAATCGCCAGACACCATTGAGTTTTCGCAGCAAGCGTGGTGATGAAGGAAAACTTCGACACCCAAAAATGAAGGATCAAAGGAGATTCAGCGAAGCAGTGCTAAGCTGTATTAGGGATGAGGATCTCAATGATGAAGAGGTCCAGATCCTCAAAGCATCTTTAATATCTCATCAAGATATTAAAGAAGAGATACAGGTGTCCCTAGAAGATGTCAAAAGAAAGATTAAAAGGAATTACAATGAGAATCCTTTGGCATGGTGGGACAAAAACAAGCTCAAAGCTACCTTGAAGGTGAAGCCAGAAAAGGAGTATGAGTTTGTTAGATACAGACCAATCCTGATGAACCTCAAAGATCAACAGGATATGAAGGAGATAATCAAGGAACACCTTGATTTAAAGTTGATCGAACCAGGGAACTCGCCTTACAGCAGTCCTGGATTTCTGGTAAGGAATCATGGTGAGATCAAACGAGGTAAACCCAGATTAGTTATTAATTACAAAGGAATTAATGATATTCTGGAGTTTGATTGATATTTTATCCCTAGTAGGGAACACATTATTAACTGCATTAGAAATGCTAAGGTATTCTCTAAGTTTGATTGCAAGTCAGGTTTCTATCAGATTCGCATGAAGGAAGGGAGTAAGAAGTTTACAGCTTTCTCTACTCCACAAGGGCATTATGTTTGGAAAGTAATGCCAATGGGGTTAGCTAATGTGCCTCAAATATTTCAGAGAAAGATGGATAATCTATTTAAAGATTATTTTTCTTTTATGTTCGTCTATATTGATGATATTTTAATAGCATCAAAAAATATGGAAGAACATATCAAACATCTTGAGATCTTTGCAGATGTTTGTTATAAAGAAGGTTTAGTACTGTCTGAAAAGAAGGCAGTCGTGGCAACTCGGAAAATGGAATTTCTGGGTATCGAGATTGATGAAGCAGGAATTATTCTGCAGGACCATATTGTTCAGAAGGTCCAGAATTTTCCTGAAGATCTAAAGGAAAAGAAACAACTTCAGAGTTTCTTGGGAGTTGTTAATTTCGCGGGACCATTTATCAAAGATCTCGCAAAACATAGAAAAGTTTTCAGTACATTACTGAAAAAGGATGTTCCGTTCATCTGGACAGAAGAACATCGACAGGGTATGAAGGAGTTAAAAGAGGTTTGCAGAAATCTCCCAAAACTCTCGATACCACAGGACGAAGATGACTTGGTCCTGTACACAGATGCAAGTGATTATTGGTGGGCAGCAGTCTTAACCAAGATCACTCATAATGGAGAAGAACCCTGCAGATACTGTAGTGGTTTATTCTCAGATGATGAGGCCGTGCGATGGCACATCAACGAAAAAGAATTATTTGCAGTCCGAAAGGCTTTTAAAAAATGGCCTTTATTTTTATTAGCAAAGAAATTTACTTTGAAAGTCGATAACACACAGGTTAAGGCTTTCTTAAGAAACAAGATTGAATCTAAGCCTGAAAAGGCTAGATTAATTAGATGGCAAGCTGAATGCCAATATTATATTTATGATATTGTCGTTTTGAAATCTCACGAAAATGTTCTTGCAGATTTCCTAACAAGAGATGGAGCAAACTGATTTGAATTCCATTCTACTGGCCCATAGACATCTCAGAGAAAATCTGGAGATATTAACGGGAGAGTGGGACGAGTGTATTCTGAATGCTGAACAAGCAGGAAGATTGCAGACTCTCGACAAGACGAAAGTCACCGAGAGAATACGAGCTTGCATATGGTTTCAGAGGCAACTATGGGCTGCATGCCAAACACCAATCCTTCACGTGGCCAAAGATCCTTTGGTAAAAGAAGAGTTTCGAGTACAGAGCTCTAAACATGTAGCAGAGGATTCAAATACCTCTTGCCCGAGTTCTAAGGTGGTGGTATCTTTGGAACCATTGCCCCAAGAAAAGATGATACTCAGGGGTCACACTCTGAACTATTATGTCAACCCAGCATCTCGGGGAAAAAATAGGGAGAGATTAATCTTAGGCCGATGACTGGCATTTCTAAGATTAATACTGATAAAATTGAAGTTTCTTCTTCGTGGCAGATATATCAAGCAAGCTGGAAGAAGCTCAATACGAGGACTGGAATCAACCTAGAAAAAATAAGGGTTGATGTCTCGGGGAAATATCCTCGGGTGTGAATGATGCCAAATTCAGATCCACACGAAGTCAAAAGATGGTATGAATTCGGAGCACTTGCTTCAGTTTATACCACATCTCCATCATTCGCCGAAATCAAGAATCTACCCAAGTGGATTCAAGAAGCGGTGTATGACACCTGGGCTAACAATCCACAACTCAGCCGAGGTGACATTTTGGAGCTGTATTTTATTAGTGCAGCCCCAGAACCAGCAGGGAAAAGAAACCATGATGCCTTCCACTATATTAGGCTTCGAAGACCAGATGCACGCGCCCTTGAAAAGATTAAAGCGTCTGCAGAGAAAGAGACTACTCTAGTCTCTACATTGCCAGAAGACCTCATCTCTACCAGAAGAGCATGAGGATTATGGGTCTGTCTCACTGAGATGGACAAAGTCAAGTTCCCGTTCAAATTCTTTCAGAATTCAGTGAACGGATCATTCCTATTAAACACTATGACAGGAAAATCGACTAGATTCACAGAGGAAGCTTTCGAAAGAAAGAGAACCTTGCTCTGGGAAAATAAGATTGCGACGAGTAAAGACACTCATCGCAAATACTGCAACATGGCTCATTTTGGAAACTGGTCTGAGCGCGTTTGTTCGGATTGTCAGAACCAAAAGGAACCAGAGTTCGGGAAGGGGTTCATGCCCAGAAAGGGAAAAGAGAAGGCTCGGTCCAACGAGCATCTTGAACAGAAGGCGCTGCCAAAAGCAAGGACGCCCAGGACCCCGGGAAAAAAGTAGATTCCCGACACAGGTTGGTGGAGTCATGTGACTCTAAGCTGGAGCACCCACTAAAAAGAAAACGACAGTAGTGGGTGGAGGGAAAAGCAATTACCCACTAAACAACAAATGGGTAAAAGCACAGAAGGAGCATTATCAACCAAAGATATTGCGGTCTGATAAAGAAAGTAGCACCGAAAGTTTGGCGTCCTTATTCAATAATGGACGACAACAGTGGTCCTACGCTGAGTCAGATACAGGCTGGCCGCGGAACAAGGGTATCCGAGGCAATAATGAAGGAAGGAGGTTGCGAATTGAAACCTCTATATAAACCAAGAGGCTGGAGAGCAGAAGGGCATCGAAAATCCATCAGAAATCCTCTACACCATCTTCTCTGCTCTCTCCAAAATAAAATTGTTATAGTATAGTTCCTAGTATAGTATAGTTTATGTATTTCAATTCCGCTACCATAGGTAGCTAAACAAGTCTGTCTCCTCCCTAAAGGAGATATACTTATGTTGTAATAAATATTATATAATTCCTAAATAAAAGTTTGGGCTTTTGTTCATCCCTTCCAGTATATTATTTTCTTTGTGTACCGACCAAAAACCCTACGCCCCGAGTAGGAAATGAACGAGGGTTGTGCTGTGTGCTGCTGAAGGAGTCTGCGTCTGGAAACCATCGGTTGCGATCGTTTGGTTGGACGAGGTCCCTAAAACTTCCGGCGGAAATACCCGGCAGCATTCCGGTCAAAAAGGTATGAAGTTGGTATACTTTGATTTTAGTTATACGGAAGTGTGATGGGTCTGATAGTATTACATGATTTATCTCCAAATTGAAAAGTGAATTGATAAATCAGAGTTTGTAATGAAGAAATTCAGTAGAAGGGTAAAAGAATTTACGAATATTGTATGATTATAAGGTTGACTAGAATATATCAATATTTTCCCTTATTTTATACACAAAAAATGGATATAATAATCTTATTAGTGGGTCAGTGGGTACTGCTTATACACACCAACAAAAGTGGTCGTAGGAGGTACACACTATCTCTATACTGGTTAGAATGAATTTCCTCTCTTAATTAATTGTTTAAAGTTGTGGTTGCATAATAATATATGAGAGGAAATTTATTCTAACCAGTATAGAGATAGTGTGTACCTCCTACGACCACTTTTGATAGCGGGTATAAGCAGTACCCACTGACCCACCAATAAGATTATTATATCTAATTTTGTGTATAAAATATTGTATAAAATAAGGGAAAATATTGATATAACCTAGTGAACCTTATAATCATACAATATGCGTAGAATTCTTTTTACCATTCTACTGAATTTCTTCATTACATACTCTGATTTATCAATTCATTTCTTCAATATGGAGATAAATCATGAACATCATCAGGCCCATCACACTTCCGTATAACTAAAATCAAAGCATACCAACTTCATACCTTTTTGACCGGAATGCTGCCGGGTATTTCCGCCGGAAGTTTTAGGGACCTCGTCCAACCACACGATCGCAACCGATGGTTTCCAGACGCAGACTCCTTCAGCAGCACACAGCACAGCCCTCGTTCGTTTCCTACTCGGGGTGTAGGGTTTTCGGTCGGTACACAAAGAAAATAATATACTGGAAGGGATGAACAAAAGCCCAAACTTTTATTTAGGAATTATATAATATTTATTACAACATAAGTATATCTCCTTTAGGGAGGAGACAAACTTGTTTAGCTACCTATGGTAGCGGAATTGAAATACATAAACTATACTATACTAGGAACTATACAATCACTATTTTATTTTGGAGAGAGCAGAGGAGATGGTGTAGAAGATTTCTGATGGATTTTCGATGATCCTCTGCTTTCTTCAATCCTTGTTTATATAGAGGTTCGGATGTCCTCTATTCATGCATTATTGCCTTGGATACCTTCCTCAACTAGCCTGTTTCCCATGTAAAGCTTGGTACACCATTGTCGTCTATTATTGAGTGCAGCCAAATAGACTTTCGGTGCAGCCTCAATCATGCCGCATTATCTTTAATAATGCTCTTCCTGTGCTTTTACCCGTTTGGATTTTTATGGGTAATTTCTTTTCCCTCCACCCACTACTGTCGTTTTCTTTTTAGTGGGTGCTCTAGCTCAGAGTCACATGACTCCACCAACCTGTGTCGGGAATCTACTTTTTTCCCGGGGCCCTAGGCGTCCTTGCTTTAGGCAACGCCTTTTGCTCGAGATGCTCGTTGGACCGAGCCTTCTCTTTTCCTCTTCTGGGCATGAACCCCTTCCCGAACTCTGGTTCTTTCTGGTTCTGACAATCCGAACAAACTCGCTCAGACCAGTTTCCAAAATGAGCCATGTTGCAATATTTTCGATGAGTGTCTTTACTCGTCGAAATCTTGTTTTTCCAGAGCAAGGTTATCTTTCTTTCGAAAGCTTCCTCTGCGAATCTTGTAGATTTTCCTGTCATAGTGTTTAACAGGAATGATCCGTTTATTGAACTCTGAAAGAATTTGAACGGGAACTTGACTTTGTCCATCTCAGTAAGACAGACCCATAATCCCCATGCTCTTCTGGTAGAGATGAGGTCTTCTGGTAATGTAGAGACTAGAGTAGTCTCTTTCTCTGCAGGCGCTTTAATCTTTTCAAGGGCGCGTGCATCTGATCTTCGAAGCCTAATATAGTGAAAGGCTTCATGGTTTCCTTTCCTTGCTGGTTGTGGAACTGCACTGATGAAATACAGCTCCAAAACGTCACCTCGGCTAAGCTGCGGATTGTTAGCCCAGGTATCATACACCGCTTCTTGAATCCACTTGGGTAGATTCTTGATTTCGGCGAATGATGGAGATGTGGTATACACTGAAGCAAGTGCTCCGAATTCATACCATCTTTTGATTTCGTGTGGATCTGAATTTGGCATCATCCACACCCGAGGATATTTCCCCGAGACATCAACCCTTATTTTTTCTGGGTTGATTCCAGTCCTTGTGTTGAGCTTCTCCCAATTGGCTTGATAAACCTGTCACGAAGAAGAAACTTCAATCTTATCAGTATTAATCTTAGATGTGAAAGTCATTGGCCTAAGATTAATCTCTCCCTCTTTTTCCCCAGAGGTGCTGGGTTGACATGATGGTTCAGAGTGTGACCCCTAAATATCATCTTTTTCTTGGGGCAATGGTTCCGAAGATACCACCACCTTAGAACTTGGGCAAGAGGTATTTGAATCCTCTGCTACAGGTTTAGAGCCCTGTACTCGAAACTCTTCTTTTACCAAAGGATCTTTGGCCACCCGAAGGATTGGTGTTTGACATGCAGCCCAGAGTTGACCCTGAGACCGTATGCAAGCTCGTATTCTCTCGGTGACTTTCGTCTTATCGAGAGTTTGCAATCTTCCTGCTTGCTCAGCATTCAGAATGCACTCGTCCCACTCTCCCGTTAACATCTCCAGATTCTCTCAGAGATGTCTATGGGCCAGTAGAATGGAGTTCACATCAGTTTGCTCCATCTCTTGTTAGGAAATATGCAAGAACATTTTCGTGAGATTTCAAAACGACAATATCATAAATATAATATTGGCATTCAGCTTGCCATCTAATTAATCTAGCCTTTTCAGGTTTAGATTCAATCTTGTTTCTTAAGAAAGCCTTAACCTGTGTGTTATCGACTTTCAAAGTAAATTTCTTTGCTAATAAAAATAAAGGCCATTTTTTAAAAGCCTTCCAGACTGCAAAGAATTCTTTTTCGTTGATGTGCCATCGCACGGCTTCATCATCTGAGAATAAACCACTACAGTATCTGCAAGGTTCTTCTCCATTAGGAGTGATCTTGGTTAATACTGCTGCCCACCAATAATCACTTGCGTCTGTGTACAGGACCAAGTTATCTTCGTCCTGTGGTATCGAGAGTTTTGGGAGATTTCTGCAAACGTCTTTTAACTCTTTCATACCCTGTCGATGTTCTTTTGTCCATATGAACGGAACATCATTTTTCAGTAATGCACTGAAAACTTTTCTATGTTTTGCGAGATCTTTGATAAATGGTCCCGCGAAATTAACAACTCCCAAGAAACTCTGAAGTTGTTTCTTTTCCTTTAGATCTTCAGGAAAATTCTGGACCTTCTAAACAATATGGTCCTGCAGAATAATTCCTGCTTCATCAATCTCGATACCCAGAAATTCCATTTTCCGAGTTGCCACGACTGCCTTCTTTTCAGACAGTACTAAACCTTCTTTATAACAAACATCTGCAAAGATCTCAAGATGTTTGATATGTTCTTCCATATTTTTTGATGCTATTAAAATATCATCAATATAGACGAACATAAAAGAAAAATAATCTTTAAATAGATTATCCATCTTTCTCTGAAATATTTGAGGCGCATTAGCTAACCCCATTGGCATTATTTTCCAAACATAATGCCCTTGTGGAGTAGAGAAAGCTGTAAACTTCTTACTCCCTTCTTCCATGCGAATCTGGTAGAAACCTGACTTGCAATCAAACTTAGAGAATACCTTAGCATTTCTAATGCAGTTAATAAGGTGTTCCCTACTAGGGATAAAATATCCATCAAACTCCAGAATATCATTAATTCATTTGTAATTAATAACTAGTCTGGATTTACCTCGTTTGATCTCCCCATGATTCCTTACCAGAAATCCGGGACTGCTGTAAGGCGAGTTCCCTGGTTCGATCAATTTTAAATCAAGGTGTTCCTTGATTATCTCCTTCATATCCTGTTGATCTTTGAGGTTCATCAGGATTGGTCTGTATCTAACAAACTCATACTCCTTTTCTGGCTTTACCTTCAAGGTAGCTTTGAGCTTGTTTCTGTCCCACCATGCCAAAGGATTCTCATTGTAATTCCTTTTAATCTTTCTTTTGACATCTTCTAGGGACACCTGCATCTCTTCTTTAACATCGTGATGAGATATTAAAGATGCTTTGAGAATCTGGACCTCTTCATCATTGAGATCCTCATCCCTAATACAGCTTAGCACTGCTTCGCTGAATCTCCTTTGATCCTTCATTTTTGGGTGTCGAAGTTTTCCTTCATCACCACGCTTGCTGCGAAAACTCAATGGTATCTGGCGATTAAAAGCCCCTTTGAGCCTCTGGACAATGATTTTGTGATCGCAAATGGTTGTAAACACCAATTGTCTCTTTTCATTATCCTGCATGTATCTTTTGAACATCTGTAGGAAATTGTTTCCTAACAGAATATCTGCACCTGTATCATGGAAATAAATTGGTGGAGTTTTAACCTTGTACCAAGGTGTACCTCTGGCTCCGCCAATCAGAATTTCCGTCTCTTTTACTCCTTTAGCAAGGAGCAAAATCTTTTTTGAGAAATCTCTTCCTGCAATTCGGGGTAGATCATCTTCTACCTCTGCTGGGAAGACTCCTCGTTTTGCAGTACAAATTCCTGCACCTGAATCAATATAAGCAGCAAAATATTCTGTTTTATATTTTTCATATAACATCCCTATAGAGATGTATATGGAGAATGGACTCGTCATTCGATCAATAGTTTTCTCCCACTAATCGTGATTTCCATTTCTTCTTCTTTATTTCCCCAAGGTTTGTGATCCTCGAGAAAATCCAAACCCAAAAGCAAAACTGCTTATCTTCCAGCTCTACCCTTGATCTCCATCACTTGTCCCCCAATTTCCAGGGTTCCTTTGTAATGATTGATCTCCGGCTGCTGTAGATAGTAAAGAACATTACAAGGGAAGTTGGTTTCCCACCTTGTAGTGTCAAATTTTACTATCACTTCTCTCCATCCCTCGGGACATTTCAGATTCACTGGAACTTTGTTACTCTGAGATGTTTGAGGGTGTGCTTCTCGAATGAGACTCCGACTCCTCCCATATGGCAAAGACATGATTCTGTCTCCTTGGAAAGATAATCTCCCTGAAGTTATCCTGAGACTTTGGTCGTGTCTCATGACTTCTCTATCTCGGATTTGAATATCCACATTCCTTAACCGAGCAATTTCCACTCTATCGGGACAAACCGCCGTTGTCACCTTGTTGAATATATCTGGTATCTCAATGAACTTCTTTCCCAGAAATAACTCAGTGTGATGTGAGTTGGAAAGAGCATATGATACCTGATAAGTAATGGAGTAAGGCCTATTTCCTTCCTCCAATAAATCCTTGCGTTTAAAGTCCTGATAAAGCGTCAGGGCTTTGCTGAAATGGGTATCATTAAGATTGTAAGCAATCTTTGGATAGATGATTCCCACTACTTGTCCTGCACAAAGATCTCCCGCAATTGTTCCCAATACGGAATCTTTCAGATTTCTAACTCTTTTATCGCATATAGCGATATCGATCGGCGTGTGAACTCCGGTAAAGAGAGCCGATTTTAACATCAACTGGATTGCTCCAATATGGATCCAGTTCATCTTTTCAGCGACTTCAGGCTTCATCTTTGATAGATCTTCCCTGATGTCACTAGCTGGAATCAACTGCATCTCCACTTGATTCCCTATAAGCTCTATAGGAAGCGACATTTCTCGTCTAGAAATTCTATTGACGATTTGTTGTTTCCTGCTCCTTAGATTAAAGTTCCTTAGAACTTGATCTATGTTGTTTGCTGAAAAGCCTTGATACTTTTGTATATTCAGACTCTTCTTCATGATTTTGTCAATCAAACTTTGAGAGAGAGTTGTGTGACTGGAGAATCCCGTCCTGTCCTCTTTCTGCGATGAACAATCTGCGGATCGATCGACTCCGATCTAGTTCCATCAGACCATTCTGAATCTTCTTCGCTGAAGATTTCTTCTTATTCATATATACTCTCATCCGAGGGTATATCTTCGAACTGATATACTTGTATCAGTTCTTGGTAGTAAACGGCATCTTCGATATCCGGAGTGGATTCGAATTTGTTGATACCTCTTCTCTCTTTGTCAGGGTAATTTATGGAGATATGCCATTTTGCACCGCACGTCCAGCAGTTGCAATCTTTGAAACTTTCATTAACTCTAGTGTGAGTTCTTCTGAAAGTTTTCTTAGCAGGTGTCCTTCCTTGGGATTTATTATCTCCTCGGAAATGATACCTATTCCTTGATGGTCCACTTCTTTGGCCTGATTTGTAAGATCTGGCCTTCTGTCTTGACCATCTAGTTCTTGGTTTCCAAGAATTTCTTTTTGGATCTCCACCTTTAAAATAGGGCTGAAACCTATTTTTCTTGCTTTTCTTCAGCCTCGGTGGTTCTCCTCCAATGATCGTTGGCAGATCATTGTCATCGCAGTTTAGATGAGCATATTTGTTGATTCTCCTCAATTTTTTCATGTTTCTCAGAGCTGTTGCTTGTTGACACCACTCTGAGAGCTTTCGATGTACATATGACATCCTCCTTGCAACGTTTTCAGGATCACCTGGTTCGTAATCCCGAATCAGCATCTCTTTCCATGTGCTTGGAAATTTTAGAAAGAAAATTTCCAATGCAACTCTATCATCAAATTTTGATTGATGTTGATAAAGAGCAAAGAGTTGTAGAAACTTATTAAGCGATTGTTGATCCAAGACAGCCAGTCTTAGATTATACAATGCCATCAAGTATTTCTTTCTTTTCTCTTGATCAAATCCCTCGAAATATCCTTCTCCCAGAAAATGGTTTTTAAAAAGTATTGCCATATTCTGGACATGTTCTGTATAGTTTTCACTCTCAAAACATGAATTCTTGATATCCACAGGAAAGAATTCCCATGCAATCTTGACGATTCCCGCAAGACTCATTTCGAGAATTCTTACGAATCCTTCCTTGTTCAAATCGAGAGTTGCTGCTGCAATTCTCAGGGCTGACGTCCACTCGTCAATTACGGATTCTCGATCTTTGAAATTTACTTCATCGAGGTCGAGCATCACTCCGTAGGGATGGATAGGATCCAGGGTTGCCTTTCCATAAGGTGTGTCTTGTACCTTTGGATGCGGCCTTCTTGCCTTTGTCCTTCTTGCTGCCATGTATGCATCATTTGGGGTATGTTGATCATACCTTGCTCCAGTCTGAAAATCCTGGACTGCATTAATGGCTCCGGGTGCATTTTGAAAATCTTGTTGATTTCCAATGATGGCTCCTGGTGGAAGTTGATTCACCGGCTGTGGGTTTTGGACCACATTCTGGTTCATTTTTAAATCAACCATCGTCATGTTAGCAAAGGATTCTGTTAACTCCTAGAGGCCGTCAAGCTTGATTCTTTCGAGATTACTCATCTTTTTCTTTCTCGAATCATTCTTTTCAAGGCCTCCATGTTGGGATCCTTTTTGGTTTCTCCCACTGGAAATGGATAAGTGGGTTCATTACCAAAATGATTTCTCCCTTGACTGGAACGAGGTTGTTGCTCCAGCTTTTCGATCCTTGATTGGATCTCCTTCAGGATATTATAAATTTCATCCTGTTTCATAGCAATCTTGTAAAGATCGCGGGGTACACCATATAGGCTGTCGCCATAATGTTGTACTGTCTTCTGTATTTCTCTCAGATCCTCTGATATTTTGGATGAGTCTGGAGAAATCTCCTGGTATAAAAGAGTAGATGATACTCCTTTATCTTTCTTTGAATCCATCAGAGCGATTCAGCTTAGAGCTGATTCCAATTTACTCCCATATGGATCCAATGGTCTCTTCTTATGGCATGTTCAATCTCCCATTCAAGGAGGATACAACCATGTAAAAGATCTTCTTTTCTTTTAATTCCTTGGAGACATGAATCAATTAATTCTTTCTCCTGGTTTTGTTGGATTAGGATATCCAACTGCCTTCTCCAGTGTGTTAGCACACTCTGGTATCTTGTCCTTCTTTTCTCCAAGATTTGGAGACGTTCCTGGAAATGTCCACACCTTGGACATCCTTCTAGGTCCATCAGTCAGTATGATTCTGATGGTTTTCTTTCATCACGTACTCCGTCCTTAGATGGAGATACTTCAACTCCTCGAGGAAGTTTTCTCTTTTTCTCATCTCTTGGTGGCAAGAGATAATAGATTCACAATCCACTCTCAGTGCTGCAGAGTGGAATTCTCTTTTCCAGATTGCTAGTGCAGTCTGGGTTCTTATTTTCTGTACCTCCAAATCATGGAGATAATTCCTGTAACCTTCGCATCTCGGACAATTGTCCGGATCCATGTTTTTCTTGATGTCTCCTCCGTTAGGATAATACTTAAAGCAATAAATCAAATATAATTCCCAGATAAACCTAAGGCTCTGATACCATTTTAGAAGCGTAGGATCGATTAGCAAAATATGTAATAAAGAAATACGTAGCTATCATTTTAATAGCTAAAATAGGAGGGTAAATACATGATTTTATATGATTTTGGTTAACTAGTCCAATTTTTCCCCAAATTTCACACAAAATGACACTTTTTAGAAAATGTCTCAATAGATATAATTAGAAAAGTCAAAAAGTCTTGGTGGTTATGTGTTATACATGTCTTCAAAACTGGTTATGAGGGTACACACTATCACCATACTGGATATATATAAATAATACTCATAATATATTATACTGTTGTACAAAAAATAAATAAATATTGTTGGTGAATGGTGACCACCACCCGGGACCCACACACATGACCCACCAGAAGATGCCTTGTTTTATTTGTCGTACTACTTTTATCTTGATGAGCATCAGCATACAGCAATGAGCGTAGGCCATATGGACAAAAATCATTTTGTATGACTTCACTCATAAATAATTTGTCCCTTTCTTCGTAGCCAACTCACCCATATTAATTAAAACATTTTAAATTTGTGTACAGTAATGCCTCGTGATTCATATGATATCTCAGCCAAATTAGTCAAATATTGCACTCACACTCACGTTCACGTCACTTTCTCTATTTCCCCTCCCTCCCTCTTCTCTTCTCATAAACATTAACACAAATATTCTCGCCACTCAATCATGATATTCTGATGCACGTTAATTTTATTTATTAAATTCCAGAAAGACTACAAAATATAAGAAAACGAGGGCAATTCACTAATTTATGGGTTGAAACTCGTGAATTCATGATACTTTTTGTAGAACCGTCAATTTCAATAAATAAATTATTTTTATTGGCTATAAATTATGAAGCATACCATATACCATTGGAAAGTTAAAGGAAACTAGTTTCCAACAAAAAAAATCGCACGTATAAATATTAAGTGTGGAGAAAGTTATCACACTCTGAATGGGAACTGCCAGATAATTCAAGAATTCACGAGTTGGAGAGTCGTCGTAAATTCGTGGAGTCAAGTACAAATAAGATTATAAGAGCATTGCCAATGCAATCTTTTTAAACTGTTGGCAGATTCTATTGTTTTAAGGCATGTTTCATCTATTACACGCTTAATTTACAGTCCACCAAGGTAAATTAAGT
This sequence comes from Agastache rugosa, assembly GCA_031470985.1. Taxonomy (NCBI): domain Eukaryota; kingdom Viridiplantae; phylum Streptophyta; class Magnoliopsida; order Lamiales; family Lamiaceae; genus Agastache; species Agastache rugosa. Next base: position 35,671,502 of record CM062602.1, on the reverse strand, counting down.
CTTGATATTTTATATTTAGTGTTGTTTTCCCTCATGAAGTGGGTTAATTAATTTGTGGTCGAAAGGCATCCCAAACACTCATAAGGAGAGACTGAATTTTAAGTCATAAATATAGAGTGCTGTTCAGTGCACCAAAATTGTATGGTGGAAAAGCCCCCAATTACATATATGCTGTGGATTGATTGGGAAAATAAATTAGGTAGGTAAGGAAATATGTTATAGCTAGGTGTCGCCCACATAAACAATGCAGTGCAAGAAGCATGGGAAAGAATATAGCACTGAGGAGGAGGGAGGTGACATTACCAGAGTAAGGAAGACAAGAGTAGAGTTGCCACGAACAAACAAACAAACAAACAAATATATATGTTCTCTAAACAGTAAAACTTATATATTACATTTACAAAAAACATGAATCCAAATATTTAATATACATATATGTTTTAATATTTGGATTGTAATTCAATGTAATCTACAATACAAGTAAATGTAATAGTACATATATATAGATGTGCCCGGTAGAGCAACATGCAGGTCTACAAAAATAATTGAGAAAGGAGAGAAGGAGAGTGTTGGTTGGTGGTAGGCCAGGATGTATTATCTATATATTACGTGCAGTGCCGCAGTGGTCCCTTCAATTTCCTAATTTCAACCACAGATTAAAGTGAAGTGATACAAAACATAAGAAACATTGATAGATATTTTGACGTCAAGAAATCGACACTTCCCCTTCCCTCCTTCCAGCCCAGCAGCATATGCATTATTAGTTATTACCAGGAGGAAAGGAATGTCTACATGTCTAATCTCTTCTTCTCTCTCACCAATCAACATGTCATGCTATATCCACATCTATCATCATTTGAAGAAGTAGCGCAATTATCGATGCCACTCCTCAAAGATCCATTTTCCATTTTAAGCCTAGCTAAGGGTGCAGACACAATTTGTAACAAAATTTATCCATATATGCCCGCCTGCCTGCATGTTAATCGGATGAGAATGCAAGTGCGACTGCTGTAGATGGAGTGGATTAATTAATGACTAAAGCTAATTAAACAGAGTAGGAGTACATGGTTATTCCTTCATACTTGATACTTGATACTTGATACATACAGACTACAATCATATATATAGGCAGCATATCACTGCTCTAATCTTCTAAGAAGAGCGTTTTTCAAAGCAATCTCGCATCTCAATCCCTCGGGAACCCTAATGACCACGTCCTGGAGCATCAAATCGTTGACGCACGACATGCTGGCGTGGTGCAGCGGCAGTTCCAGCTCCCGTATGGCGTTCATCAGCCTCGTCGCTGGATAATTCGACTTGTCCGACTGCACCCTGATCATCCCGTCGCTCCCCACCATCTTCACCTCCACATCCACCATCGCATTGCCATTGCCGTTCGCCGCCCCGACCTGATTTACGCTCGTCGTCGTGCTCTGGTTGTCGCCAGATTCGGTCTTCACTACTTTCCTGCTGCTTTCGTGCGCCTCCAGCTCCTCCACTCTGGATTTCAGCTCCTTGATGTAGGACACGGCGTCCGACAGCAGGGAGGCCTTGTCCATCCGAGATACGTTCGGCACCACCGACCGTAGGGCGTAGAACCGGTGGTTCAGCTTCTCCCGCCGCTGCCTCTCCGCCTCCACGTGGTTCAGCGGCGCGTCCCGCCCCAGGTTGGGCTTCCTGCCCCTCTTCTTCGGAGCCCTCTTGGTCTCCACCGCCTCCACGAAGAACTGGCAGTCGGAATCCGAGTGCTCCGACTCCAGATACGAGAAGATGTCGGATTTCTGCAGCAAGTTGTTGTTATTGGTGGGTTGAAAGTTGTTGTTGAGGGGTTCGGCTGCGGCTGGTAATTCTGATGAGGAAGAATTAGGATCGAAGAGAGATTTGACCTGCTGCACCAAATTCCAGTTCTCGGTGATGATAAGATCAGATCCGAGCTCGAGAACGCCGTTGAAAGTGGGGATACAGACCATGGTGTGCATCCCGTGGATCTGGGCTTCTTTGGCGCGGTGGCAGTTGTAGAACCTCAGCTGATTGCCGCCGCTCAGCCACACCAGAGATCCGGAGTTGAAGGCCTTGCCGACGACGCCGTCGCCCAGGGAGATGGACTGGGCCAGGGACATCACGTAGAACCACTCGGCGTCGGTGACGTCGCCGTCCAGCGGGGCGATGGGGTCGGGGGCCTCGCCGATTAGGGCTTGGATTCCTCTCATCACCTTCTTCCTCTCCGGCTGGAGCCCCGACACCTGCATATTATTAGTCTTCTGCTTCGTGCCCTGGAAATGGCCGTCGGCCCAGGTGAGGACGATGCGCCCGGACTCGTCTTTGCCGGTCTGCCATAGAATGGCGTAGGCCCACCACTCCGGCTGCGTCTGCAGGATGTGGTGGAGCTTCTTCTGGATGAGGGGCGACGCCGGTGCCTGAGAAACCGAAGACACCAGAGAAGCAGCGGCAGTGGAAGTGGTAGTGGAAGAAGAAGAAGAAGCAGAAGCAGAAAGGATTAAGTCATGATCCATGTCCATGGCCGGTGGTGGTGTATATGAATTATTGAATGAGAGAGAGGGGGAGAGAGAGAGAGGGAGCGAGGTTTTTGAAGGAGAGAAAGGTGTGGTTGAATTTCAATTATAATAAAGACTAGTGACTAGTGAGTGATCTAGTGAAGAAATGGAGTCATAAATTAGTTACTAGTACTTGTTAAAAAGCAGTTGGATACTTGGATGTGGAGGCCTTCCCTTCCCTATGCTATCTATTTGCACCACACGACATACTCCTTTCCTGCATTTTACTAGACAAACAGAAGCACCTCTACCACATCGATCGCATACGGATACTATATCTAATCTTACTGCATAATAATAGGGTATGCATCACTAATTACTATTACTATTATTATTATTATTATTATTACCAGTATTATTGTGGACCATATTGTTCCAAGTTTAGTTAGCCCAAGATGGCAGGACCAATTAATAGCTAGCTGCTGCAATTTTAATGCCTCCAGAGAAAAAGAGTTTCTTAGATATTGGTCCAATTACAACCCTTTACTCACTCAATATTTTGGGATTTTTTTTAAGTATCATTATTACAAATTACATATATTTACTAAAATGATGTTATTTCATACATATTAATACAATGTGGCAGAATACAGAGCATCTCATGTATTTCGTTCACCTTTAATTAATTTTTTTATGTCTGTCTAATTAAGAGTGGTGTTTGAATTAAATTTTTTATTTTATATCTCGATAAACTATTATTATATATGAGGTTATCCGCAATAGAACTAAAACCAATTAAGTGAATTCCAATTAAGTTTGGATCACTGTTAAAAAGTCAGTGATTTGTGGTGGAGAATTGGTTTCGTGGTGTGTTAATTAATAATTTGAAATTAGTTTCGAGTAGTAGTGTAGTTAGAGGGAGGACGTCTGCGTATAGGGAAGTTAGGGGGGACCGTACTAGAACAAAGGACGATACTAATTAAGTTTATGCACACATTTCCTTATGGTAAAGGACTTCTAATTTTATATTTGAATATATATCTTCTAGTGTTACATTTCAGTATTATTATTACTACACATCATAAAGTGTATAAAATAATGCTTTTCTATGAACGTATTTATTTTGTTGATTGTGATATAAAAAGACAAAATATCTTGAATTTATTCGATTTGCTATAGAGAATTTTCTAACTAATATATATATATATATGATGGAAAAAATATCATACTCCCTCCGTCCTCCAAAAGTGTGGTCCAATTAATATTTTATACCTCACATATAATCAAATTTGGACCACAATTTTGGGTGACGGAGGGAGTACTTTCTTAGCATCTGGCGTCAATAAGGCCTAGCTTAAGTGGCAAAGTTGAGGCATGACAAGTCTTTCCTTAGTGAGAGGTCTACTGTTTGGCACATATATTAATGAGAATGTACTATATTTTTCATATTGTTTGGTGGTGTAGTTGTCACACCCTGCGTGATGATGTAGTGGTTCGGCACAGATATTAATGAGAAGGTACTATATTTCCCATATTATTTGATGGTGTAGTTGTCCCACCCTGCATGATGATGTAGTGGTTCCACCTTTGTGTGGTGTAAAAATTTTGCCTATAGAATGGTGTAACGTTCGATTTGATAATATAAATTTCTTGTAACTCTCTCATAAAACTTCATTAACATCCGACACATAATTTTTCTTTTAATTATTTTCTTTTGCTTTTACATTGATTGACAGAGATTTCTATTCCATCAATAGTATATACTACATTCGAATTTCTTGGAGACTAACTAACTTATTGGAGGAGATCATGTAGAATGTTCTTGTTTGGGTGAACAAAATGTATCTCGATATCATGAATCGAAATCCTTCTTCGTTGTCGTGCATTGATTTTTGTAATTACCAAATTCATCACAATTCTAAAACTTGATTGAACCCTTGTCGGTCTTCCGTTGGCTTCTGCTTTTCGATTATGACCTCTTTCAATTCGATATTGATTTAGAATTGATATTGTTCTTTTTTTTCCATCCAAAATTGATCCTGCAATAATAGGTGTGTATTTCTACATTGACGATCACATTTCTCTAACTCTGTCAAACTTTATCTTCTCATTCAACCCACTAACAACAATAAATGTTCAACTCCAACTTTTGTGTAAGCAACACAACATTATACTTCATTCATCCCTTAGAAACATGTTTAAGCAAATATGACACAAATTTTAATAAAATCTAGCTAAATGTGTTGCGAGTGGATAAAAATTTCCATATTATTTATAGTATTAATTAATTGAGATAGTAATGAGCTATATATAATATATTGTGTACATAAGTTGAGATACTACGCATAATTTAATGTATTTAGAAGACGGACAAAAAAAATATATATTTTGCATGGAACGAGGGAATCACTTAAGAAGAAAAAGAAAAAAAAGCACATAACCCCATAAAGGTAGGTAAAGTGTCAGTGAGACTGATCTGGATGGTACAATAGTTTTATTTTTTTTAATTGTGAAAAGAAAGTTGAACATATCTCACGCACGCATCGGCTGTAATTTTTTATTATTTTTAAGGACACGCATCGGCTGTAATAAACAACTAATTTCCACAACGTGATTCACGTGTTTAAAGCTTCGAGAATAGATATTCACAAAATTGCGACAATAATATGAGGCGGACACTCATACAACCGGTCTTACATGAGACCGGATTCGGGTTGACCCAACCTGATCAAACCGAGTCAATTTGGCACAGTTGACTTTCTCCATTTTTTCTCTTATTCAATTTTTAATTTTTTTTTCTTTTCCGTATTCGGCTCCAAATTTCATTTATAGATAATTATTGTGGCAACATTAATATTTTTTAGCTCGCTTCGAGGCCTTTGGCTCTCCTCACTCGACTCTTTAAAAAAAATAATAAAAAAATGAAAAAAAGAATAAAAAATAATAATAAATAAAAAAAATAAAAAGTCAGGCGCGTGTCATACAACTTCAAGTCAGTTTCATCTCAATAGTCAACAGACACTATTTATTTTTTATTTTTATTTTTTGGTGCATGCATATTCTTGGTATCAAGATATTTCTCATGAAAAAGTATACATTCACCTTGATTTTACAGTGTTTCACAAAAATGTCACATTTTTTTAAAAAATTGTAAAGTATTTGGACCTATCAATTTTTTTTCTTTTCACAAATCTTAACACCATAGCTATCCTTGGTATCAGGATAACGCGTCACAATAAAACAAGGACATGTGTCAGAAATAAGAAAATACAATGTTTTGATGTCTCCAAGAAATGATGTTGTTTTATGTAAAAGATTTAGAAATATAGGCCTTGCCTTTTCTCTTGTATTCCAAAGTATATATAGCTACAAAGAGATAACTTTACAAGTATACAATAAGGAAACAAATCACGTAAGAGATATACATAATCCAAACTAAAATTAGACTATGAGCTAGTGTTCTGATCTTCCTACGATATATATTTTTTTTAAACTTTCTCTCTCTGTGGCCATAACAATAGGGAAAAGGAAGAGCATTTTGTGCTGGAGGTGATGTAGCGGCAGTTGTTCATGATATTAATCGAGGTAAATGTCTTTTTTCTCCAAAACTAGTTACACCTCATGAACTCCTTTAGTCTAACAAACAGCAACCCTAGGTTGCATTTAGGGTTGGGCTGCTGCTGCAGCATCGATTGTTCCCGGCTGCCACTGGTGCATCGACCGTGGCCCGTTGCTGCTTCATCGAGTCCTTCTCTTCGTTCCCTTGCTGAAATTTGCTGCTATAAGATTAGTATAATGTATGTATGTATTAGTAAATTTGTTAGTATATGTATGTTAGAAGATGTTATTAAGTTGTTAAGGTTGAATTTGTTGTTAGTATTTGAGCAAGTAGATGTTAGTAATTTGCTGCCATAAGGGTGAAGTTCTGCTTAAGGCTGTTCTTGATATGTTGATTGAGCATGTAGATGTTAGTAATTGAAAGGATGGTTGGTGCATTGCCTAATCAACTTATTCTTTTGCCATGTAACGTGGGGTACGTGAAAACTATATATTTAAGTAAAATGTTTGTGCATTGTAGTAGATGTCTTATTAATTACATGTCTATCTTGTTTGTTACCATTGGATTCTTATGGTGATTGATCCACATAAAGAGATTGTATATGTGTTGGATCCATTGAGATATGAAGAGCATGTTGAGGAATGGAAGAGCATCTTGATAATGTAAGTATTAAAGTAGTTGTGACAATTATGTGTAGGGCAGATTTTTGGAATTTAAGTAAGTTTTTTTTTAGGGCTCATAGACAATTCAATATGAGCATCGGCGGCTCCCTTGTGGGAAGTGATCAAGGTATGAAACTATTATTAAGAGTAATTATATGATTGTAAGTATTGTTGGTCACGTTATGTCATTTGGTGTAGTGTCAACAACAACCCGATGGAGAGCAATGTGGATTCTATGTACTGCGCTACATGAAAGATATCATTGAAAATGAAGCATCTAGCTCCCCTATCCCAATGTCATCACTTGTAAGTTCATTTTTATTTCAAGATTCAATTTTATTTATGATCTAATTTTGTTTTTTATTTTTATTTGTTTCTAGTTTAGCGAAGGATATTATTCAAGAAATGAAATTGATGAAGTGCGTATGGAGTGGGCTGATTTACGGAATGATGATGGTAAGTTTCTTCACCTTTTTTTCATCGTTTATGAAATTTTGAGATATCAAATGAAGTAGTGGTTTTTATTTAGTTCATGTAGATTGAAGCCACTTGGATGCATGGATGGATAGGCTTGGTTGAGTTTTGATTATGGTAATGGAATGTTGAAGACATTGTTATTGTTTTGGAGTGTAAGACAATGTAGTATTTGTATTTATGTATTTTAAGACTAGTTAATTGTAGAATATGAAACAAAAGTGAAATGTTTGATTGTATGATTTTGATTTTATAATGAAATGAAGCTTTTTGATGTTTATGATTTGTAATTTTTATGATATTATGATTTGATTGAAAAAAAAGCATAAATATAAATATTGCGAATAGACAACAGGAAATAGACAACGGAAAAAAAAATTGTTAACCATATATATTATAGACGACGGGGAAAATCTGTTGTCTATATGAGAAAAAACTGTCGTGTATGATACAAACAACAGATATTGTAATTACAGACCACGAGGTTTTCCCGTTGCCTATTAGCTATATAAACCACGGTGAATCCCCGTGGTCTATAACCGCCCCTAATAGACAACAAGGCTGTAGACCACGGGGATTTTTGTCATAGACCACACGAAATCACCGTTGTCTATAACCGTTTTTCTTGTAGTGTAAATAGTAACTCAAATGGTGACTTTCCTTGTAGCACAGTAGAAGGCAAACGATTGATTGTATAGACGGCTGTGGCGAAAGCTTCAACCCAAATAGAAGAAGGAGCCTGAGCATTGAAAAGCATAGTTAAACCAGTCTCAGTAACATGACGGTGTTTACGCTCCGCCCGTCCATTTTGCTGAGGCGTGTAAGGGCATGAAAGATTATGATGAACTCCCTTATCACGAAAGAAACGTTTCACCATTTTATTTGTAAATTCAGTACCACCATCACTGTGAAAAACTTTGACTTGTCGACTGAACTGATTTTCCACAAAAGCAAAAAATTGCAGCAAGTTCACGTAAAAATCAGATTTCTCCTTTAACGGGTATAACCATGAGAAACGAGAGAAATCATCGATAAATATAGCATAATAACGAAAACCACTTGTAGAAGTAACAGGCGCCGGCCTCCATAAATCACAATGAACTAAATCCAACACATGAGACGCACGTTTAACATCAAGAGTAAAAGATAATCGTTTACTCTTCGCAAGTTGACAAGGAGAACAAAGCGAAGGCTTGGGTAATAAAGAAGTAACATGTAAATGTCCTAATTTATTCAATAACGAAATAACATCAAAATTGACATGTCCAAGACGAGCATGCCATAATTCAAAAGAGGCGCGCAAGCCTTTATTTCTCAAAGTGGCAGCCAAAGCATGGTGTGCGCGATCCAAAACATAAAGCCCATTTTCAAGTCAACCCTTGGCTATGAGATCCTTGTTGACGCGGTTCTGAATAACAAAAGAGTTATCAGTAAACAAAACATCCACCGGAAAATCAGAAGTGAGCTTGCTAATTGACAACAAGTTTTTCGTAATATGCGGAACCACTAAAACATCCAACAGTTTAACCTTAGAGAATAAATCAAGATTGTCAGTATGAAAAATAGAGAGACGAGCACCATTACCAACAACGACACTGTGATTACCAGAATAAGACTGAGAATCTGTTAATGAAGCAGAAGAAGGGGTCATGTGGGCAGAAGCCCCAGTGTCGAGATACCAATCAGAGACAGAAGCCGGAGAAACTGAACAACCGGCCTGAAAAGCCTCAACCAAATTTGTTGCATTAGATGATGTCGTGTTGATATAACGTTGAGAGCAAGCATCAGCATAATGACCTTCAACACGGCAAATCTGACAACGCGGTGGACGTCGTGAGAGTCCCCCACGATTCTTGCCATTTTGCTGGTGTCCACGATGCTGGTTTCCACGGTACTGGGGTCCACGGGAGGCAAAAGATTTATTGGAGGGTAAAGACTCATGACGACCTCGCTGAGAGAATGACACACCACTGTGATTCTTGTGGCGAGTTTGAGCAACAAAAGCTGCATTTGAAACACCAGTAGACTCCAATAATGACTCTTGAAAAAGCGAGAAACTTTCTGCTTTAGAGAGAAGATCACGAAAGGTGGGGAGAGGGGTGAGTTCCATTTGAGCCGCAGAAAAACTTGAGAAGGAAGAACCGAGTCCACGAAGAAACCAATGAGATTTATCTGTGTCATCAATGGGACGTCCAATGGCTGCTAATTGATCGCAGAGAGATTTAAATTGACGCCCGTATTCAGAAACAGAGTGTGACCCCTTTTTTCATGAGTTGGAGATCATCCTTCAAACGTAACTCACGAGACTTAGAACTATGGCTAAAAGCTGATTCAAGTGCAAGCCAGACTGCACGAGAAGAAGTACATCCGAGTACCTCCGCCATTGATTCTTCTGTGAGAAAGGAGAGCAGGAGACTAAGAAGCCTCTGATCCTGAAGCCGCCAAGTATCATAAGCAGGATTCGGCTCGGAGTTGCCGTTGGAATCAAGAGTGGTGGCAGAAGGCGGTGGGTTCGACCCATCCACAAACCCGAGCAGATTTTGACAAGCGAGAATGGGGGTAAGCTGATTTTTCCAGAGAAGATAATTAGTAGATGTGAGTTTGATGGTGACCATGTGAATCAAGGTTGCAAAAGGGAGGGAATCGGCTGTCGCAGCCATGGAGATTGACGGCAGAAAAAGAGAGAAGACGGTAATGTTAGGGTTTAGGTGAATTCGGCTGATACCATGTAAAAGATTTAGAAATATAGGCCTTGCCTTTTCTCTTGTATTCCAAAGTATATATAGCTACAAAGAGATAACTTTACAAGTATACAATAAGGAAACAAATCACGTAAGAGATATACATAATCCAAACTAAAATTAGACTATGAGCTGGGTGTATCTCCAATATCTCTAATATTTTATATGTAACAATTAAAACGATACCTACGGGAAAAAAAAAACAATAATTTGAAGTCATATACCCAATTCAATTTTAATTTATACTTAATTATTCATGAATCCAAAATCAATAGACAAACTAGTAGCACCATATAAATAATATAATATTCCATGTTCGACCCGTCATTATCATTATCTTCCCGTCGACATGAATTGTAGTAGTATATATGTGAACTGAATATTAAGAAAAAGTTGAGAAAATAAATAAATAAATACTACAATGCACCTTAAGGGGAGGACTGGGCCCACTATAGCGACTTGATAATTGTATCTATAATAGATTAACACTGTAAAAATAGCGAGTGCAGTAAAACGAACCAATCAAACGATAATTGAAATCAAAATAAACAAGAGATTCTTAATAATTGAAAAGGACAAAAAAAGAGAGTTGAATGTTAGGAGATAAACACGCACACACAATCACGAAAGTGAAAAAGACACAAAAATTGTTTACCCAGTTTGATACAATATGTATTTACGTCTGGGGGCGATGCCAAACCAGAGATTTCACTATATTTGTCGGATACAATTTACATTAATGAGAGAACAGTTATATATATAGCAAACAATTGAGCTCTAATCCTAGTAAAACTAGAAAACCGTGTAGGATCCAAAAAATACTTATACGGCAGCCCAAAAAATTTGAATCGCTGAAATTATGAAATGATTCATTTTCTTTCGCCTCAATACTCCAACATTGAAAAGAGGGATGACATGCACAGTTGCATCACATGTCACAACATAAATTATTAATTATATTCACTTTTTCTCTTTTCAATCCGACTTTTTTCCTCTCTCGATTCTTGAATTGAATACAAAATTGTTTTCCCACGTGTTGGTATATTGTAAATGTAGAATATTTTATGCAGATTACGGTATAGCTAAATTGTCTTTGTTGGTGTTTGAAAAAAAAAATGGAGCTTAAGATTATGTTCGGTTGAAGTTTTAGAACGAATTATTTTATTTTTTGGGGGCGCACTCATGTGTAATCAATCAATTAATTAACGTTTAAATAAATTAAATATAAATCCTAATTATGAATTAAATTGTTATTAAAATCTAATTATCTCTAATTAATTAAGTGTTTATAGTTAATTAACCCTGATGCTGGTTGACTGCACGAGCGTTTTTGTCAATTTATTTTTTTTTTGTTATTTCAAAGTAGACCTCCTTATTTCTTACACCTGGGGTTGTAATTGTGTCATTTTTGGGACTGAAAAAGGACCGAGATTCCTTTAAAAAAAAAACAACCGAGTTTCAGAGAAATGAAGTAGAAGATTTTAGTTATGTTGGTTCAGAGTTGTATTGGAATTAATGAAATGTTTAGGCCTTTTGGAATGGCCGAAAGAATAACTATGACGCAAAGCCCAATAATAAAATGGGCCGAATTGAAAAGAAAAAATTGGGCCTGATGCACACAAAGCCTTTCCCAGTAAGGGCCCAACTTCACTTGAAAATGAATGGAGTGGTCTTCATTACCATGAAAATGGTTGATAGGTAAAGCAATAAGAGTACATTATAACTTACAAGTGAGTTTGGTGATTAAGTTATAATTATGGGGCTTGACTTGAATCTTGATGAGTGAGTTAGCTACCCTCCCTAGTCCCTACATACATATGTTATTATTCAACATACTTATAATAATGATATAAATATAAACATAACAATGAATTCAGCAATAGCAACTGATTCACAGCGCCAAGCTCTTCTTGGTGAGCTGGAATACTGGATGCCGGCATAGCTTTTGCATGCCTTTCCTCAGACTCAGCCGATTCAGAATTCCCTCCTCCTCTGCTTCCTCCATGTTCTCATATTCATCTTTGAAACTACTTCCTAATGTTCGCCTTTTGCGCGTCCCTCTTCTCTCTCCAACATCGCTCTTACTCCTACTATTGCTATTACTATTACTATTACTATTACTCCTCTCCAAACATTCATCAACTGTCCCACACTCATCACTGCATTCTGTCAATATGGCAGTGGCACCCGATTCTTGTCTTTCACCTAGTGTTTTCCCGATCAAGGTCTTGAGAAAATTCATGACTTGAACGGCGTGGATCAATGCAGTCAGAGGATCAGCCATCTGCATGCATGCATTAGTTAATAGATTAGAGATCAACACGACACAAGTCTACTTCAATTCATTGATCATTTGAATGGAATGAGCGGTATATAATAGTTAGATCGAGATAGCACCTGAGTCATGTTGGGTGCAAACACCATGGCAATGTTCCTTGCATTCATCTTGTTATGGTGTTGGTGCTGCACCACATCAGCCATCAAATTGATCGCCCAGTCAAGTAACGCGGCTTCAGTAGGAGGAAGCAGCTTTACAAGCTGGCTGCACTCTTCTTCTGTGTTGCAATGCATTACCTGTTCTGCCGTTAAACAATCCAGTACTCCTGAAGGAAGCTCTCTAAACCAAGCCTGCACATTCATCATTACTACTTCATTACACCATCCAAAACATGATCAAACACCTTAATTAATTCACTATCTTATGATTATATACTATGATGCAAACAAAAAACATCAACTGCATCTGCATGGAGCCTAGTGTCGTTCCACAATTACAAGCACTTAACTATGTACTGTCATATATATATATATAGTTCTTGGAATGAAGAGCATCATACAAGTTGGGCGCACACAGCAGAATGACCAACTTGTAAAATGCCAAAACAAGAATAATGTAAGGAGCTAGCTGCAACTAATTTCTCAACATACCTTTATCAAACCAGATAAGCAGTGGACATCAATTCCATGTGGCACTACTCCTTTGTTCAGCTGCTTCCTAACATTTTCTTCTTGACTATTCTCAGCATTAATCCGGAATATTCCTTCTGCCTTCAAGTTTAATAACACACAAAACATATATATATATATATATATATATAATCAGCAGATGCTTAATTAATTAATGTACTAGTTAAAACAGATTAATGTCAAGTTAATTACCTCACTTTTTTTGTATATTAGTTAAAAGAAACCAAAAAAAAAAAAAAACACAGGCAGAGGCAGAGGCATATATACCTGGAGGCCGCCTTCTGAATAGAGGCGGCTTTGCATCCTTAGAAGAATTGTTGGTACGCTGTTTCCTCTTTGGTCAAAGGCACACTGCATTGACTGAGCAGAAACGCCAAAAACACTGGCGCTGCACACATGAATATCATAGAGAGAAGAACATCGATGAGAGCAGTATCACATGTATACTACATTTTTTCAATGAGAAGAAACAATTTCACAGTATATGTAATTATTCAGACTTCAACTCAACCGAAAACAAATTAACTGAAATAAATTCTCAACCACTAACTACTACTGCACATGAATGGACATAATGCAACACAAGAGCGCACACACACAGGACCGGACGGTGCAATGTGTACACTAGTCCATCACTGCAATCAGCAAGATCCAAGAATAATATTGATAAATTAAGTCGGTTACTATTACTTGGATTAGCCCAGATTCCCGCTGATTGCAGTCTAGATCTGAATAAACACACACTAAAACTAAAAGCAACATCTTTTCCAATTAATTTGTACCCATATCGGCAGCACTCAAACCTCCAAATTTGAACACATAATCCGGAATTAAGTTACATGTCAACTAGGACTAGGAAAGTGTTTTCCCACATTTTGAGCTAATCACAGAGAAATCATAAATTAGCCATTAAAGTCCAACAATTATAACCAAAATTGGTCACACAAAGTGATAAGAACATCTATCTGCATGCATGTTTCTGTAGTCCACAAAATTAGGCAACAACTTTTTCAAGTAAAAGCTAGGCAAGACAAAGAAGGGCAAGGAGAAAGGAAAAGGTTGGAGAATTGAATTGAACCTGGCGCTGGGGGGTTTACGAGGGACATCCGGCTGGAGCTCGACTGGTAGGCCAAGGAATCCATTAAATCGGTCAAAGGTGACGTGGGAGACGTGGCGTACGTCGGTCGGCCAGCCGATGTCCACGTCAGATGCGACGTCGTCGGTGTCGACGGAGCACGTGACGAGCGACTTCCTCAGCGCCGCCGCCACCACCCCTAGAACAGAAACCTGCGCCTGATTGCGAGCATTTCCAGCTGGGCTCAAAAATGGTGTGGTGGCCGGATTCTCGGAACCATCTTCGTCATCGTCTTCGTCTTCAGTGTTGAAGTCCCCGAAATAGCCGTCGTCCTCGTCGTCTTCGTAGAGAGGCGGCGGCATTGAGTTGAGGGAGGGGAGAGAGCAGGACTTGGATCGGAAGAGGCGGGCCATTTTGAATGAGAAATCAGAGGTGAAGAAGAAGAAGAAGAAGAAGAAGAAGAAGAAGAAGAAGAAGAGGCATTGAAATAGTAAGTGGGAATTATTAATGCATGAGTAATGGTATAATAGTTGTGCTGGAGAGATGGGGAGAGGTAGCAATAGCAAATGCAAATGTATGATTGAGAATGAGAGACGCACGCTGTTTTCAGATATGGGGGCCGATACCTGCACCTAAAATTCAGACTCATATTCGGAAATCGAAATAAGTTTAAATCTTTTTTTCTTTTCTTTTCCTTTATTTTTTTCTTCTTTTGAGTAGCGTGCATGTGTGGTGTGGGGTGATATTTAATTGATTTATTGAATGATGACAACTAGCTAGACCTGCCCAAACTGGAGGGTCCGGCAGGCCTAACCGGAACCGGCCCGGCAGTCAACTGTTTTTTAACCGGCCCGGCAGTCAACGGACCGGAACCGTGAGCTCAAGGGCCGGTTCCGGGCCTGCCTTCGTTCAAACCGTGACCTCCGGTTAACCGGAATTAAAAAAATATATATATATGACGTGCCCGGTTCGAACGGTCAAAACCGGTGGTTAACCGTTGGAACCGCCGGTTTCAACGGGAAAAAGGCAGTGTTGCAGCAGCAGCATCAATGGCAGCAAACGGCTAGAAAAATAGTCGTTGCTGCTGCCTCCCCCTTCCCCCCATTTTACCCTGTAAATACCACACAATAATCTCTCAAATAATCACACCAATTCTCATCTCTCTCTATTTAATTTCAAGCATTCAACCTATTATTTGTTGCTCAAATTCTTCATTTTTTGTGTTAATTTTTTGCTCAAGTTCTCAACTTCTCTCACCACACACTTCACCAATCCATCCATAACCATATTCCATAATGTCGACCTCCTCTCGTGTCGATAAGGGCAAGGACGTTGCCGAAAATCAAGACGATGCTCCTCCTCGATCCAAAAGAGGAGGAAGATCGGCTCGGCAAGCTCGAGCAATGGCCGCCGAAAAAATATCAAGGGCGTATGCGGAATAACTTCAACAACAAGAGGATCGAGAGTTTGCCGAGCAAGTTCATCGTCAAGAGAAGGAGATGCTTCGGCAATCTCAAGAACAATCCAACGAAGAAGAAGAAGTCGAAGCACCGCCAAACAAACCGACGGGTCGACCTCTTGTGTCGGATATCTTTACTAAGCATTTTAAAAAAATGCCTAGAGCCCCGGCACCTAGCGACAAGCCCGGAGATCTTCCAAAATACAACGCCTATTGCAACTATTGCAATAACGTCTACAAATGGACGCATGGAGGAGACTATGGCACACTAAGGCGACACATGGAGACGTGTCATCCGGGAGAATACGGGATTGCATCAACACAAACTCAAATTCGCGGCACCGCTTTCTCGGCGACGGGTACGTCTTCTCACCCTTTATTTAAATATGATCATCCACATGCCGAAGATGTTATGGCTAGATATTGTGCTATGGAAAAACAACCTTTTACATTTACCGATAAAATAACCTATCAAGAAAGTATAAAAGATGCATATTGTCCCGCCGCTAAAAAAATTAGTAGAAGTAATATGCTTAGACGAATTAGAAGACAAGCTTTTGATAAAAAAAATGGAATTAATGAAATATTTGATGAACTTAGACCATAAAGTTTCTATTTGTGCCGATATTTGGACGGATTGTTTTCATCAAAATAATTACATGGGAATAACATGTCATTAGGTTGATGATAAATGGATACTACAAAAACGTTTAATTGCATTTAGGGAGTTCGATGATCCACACACGGCCACTAATATTGCTTTAATAATTATAACCGTTTTAAATGAATACCAATTGATTAATAAAGTATTTTCGGTTGGTTTTGATAATGCATCCGCCAACACCGCTAGTATTCCCGAACTCATTGAAGCATGTAATCCATCTTTCCAAGAAAAATATTTTCATAGTAGATGCATTTGTCATATTTTGAATTTATGTGTTCAAGATGGACTTGAAATTTTTAATGAATCGGTTATGCCAATTAGAAAAGCCGTTGCCCTTTTGCATAAAAATATAACTTTAGGTAAAAAATGGCAAAAATATTGTCGTCATAAGAATATTCAACATAGGAGTTTTGTTAGAGATGTATCACATCGTTGGAATTCCACTTATGAAATGCTTAATTCTACTTTAGAGTATAAAGATTATTTATGCGAATTTTTTAGAAAAGAATTTGCGACGGTTCAATTGACTTTATTACCTTCTTATTGGGACCAATGCATGGATTTATATCAATTGTTAAAGGTTTTTAATAATGCCACCGTTCAATTATCGGGTGTTTATTATTGTACTTCCGTTCGTGTGTTGGAACATTGCATGTATATTGCAGTTAGCTTTAAAAATTGTTTTAGTAAACCCAATTTGCAAGGTGTGATTTATTTTATGGTTCAAAAATGGCTAAAATATTTTAGAAATATTCCGGATATTTTTTTAGTAGCTAAGTGATTAGATCCTAAATGGAAATATGATGGTGTTTGTCAAATGTTATATATTTATTATAATGCTTTTAAGCAAATGGACTTTTTAAATGTAAAAAATTGATGGAGAAATAATTTTCTTTGATATTCCTAATGTTAGTCAAATAAAAGATGATTTAGAAAGAACTTTAAGATCTCTTTTTGCCGAATATAAGATGACTCATGGATATGATCTTGACATAAATGCACCTATTTCTTCTACTTCTACCTCTTTATTTATACCACTTGATTTAAACTCCTTAGATCCTTTAGTTCAACAATTAAGTAGCACGTACCAAGATAGATCTTATGAACTCCCTAGGGGCCAAGGTAATAGTGAATTAGATATGTATTTGGGTTGTCGTTTTGTTTTTGGTGTTGAAGATAGTGCTCCACAAATCGACGTGATGAAATGGTGGTCAAAGAGAACGGAGTATCCCGTACTCTCTATCATGGCGAAAGAGTTGTTTGTCGTCCCCGCATCCACCGTCTCGGTCGAACAAGCTTTTAGCATTGGCGGACTCATGTTGGACCAAAGAAGATCAACGATGAAACCAAGAAACATTGAAGCCACAATGTTGCTTGATGATTGGTCGAGGGCCGACCTTAGAGCTCGATTGGGATGATCGCGACGAGAGCCCAAACGAAGAGTTCACCGAGAGTGATCGATCGGTGGACGAGAACTACTAGGGAGTAATATAATGTAATCGAACTACGTGGACTTTGATTCCTCTATGAGGATACGTAGGCAACTCAATTTAATATTAAAATTGAGCTCAAGTCCTTTTTTTTCCTTTTTTTTCATTTCAACTTTCAAGTGTTGTAATTTCAACAATATTAATGAGAAATGATTTAATATTTTTATTCAATGACTACTAAGTAAAATTTAAATTTTTTTGCTTATATTGTCTTAAGATATATATACACAACATTTAATTACAAAAAAACAAAAAAAAAAGAAAATTACAAAAGTTGAAAAAAGTGCTCCAAAAATACAAAAACAATCTGTAATTAACCGCCGGTTTTCGGCCCTGAACCGGCGGTTCGGCAGAAACCGGCGGTTTTTAATTATTATTATTATTTTTTTTTTCAAAACCCTAAATTTTATCTATAAATACCCCCAACCCTTTTCTCACTCACTCCCTTAGCCGTCTTCACCTTAATGATCTATCATCCTATCTTCCTCATCTCTTCACCTTATCTATCTTCTTCATTTTTTCTTCTCTTTTAATTTTCTCTCTCAAGACTCAAGTTTCAACTTCAATTCTACAAAATACAAACAACAATGCCTCCTAGATCTAGTATTAAGGTTGATATTTTCAACAAGCACTACACCCGTAGTGCTCCATTGCCCGACTATTCTAATCCAACCTATGAAGTTCATTGCAATTATTGCAACAAAGTTTTCAAGTGGACTCAAAATGATGGCTATGCTTCCCTTGTTCGTCACATTCAAAAAGCACATCCGACCGAAGCTATGGGAAATTGAGTATGTAATGTTACTAATGTAATCTCTATTTTGTAGTTGAAAATTGAAATATGTATTTTGTAATGTTTAATTTAATTTTCAAGTACTTGTAATATCTATTTAGTAATGTTTATTTTAATTTTCAAGTATTAATGAAAAACTAGTTCATTTTCATTTATGTTTCATTTTCTTAATTTTCAATGTTATATATATATATATATATATATATATATATATATATATTAGGAAAAAAATTAAAAAGCGGGCCGGTTTTAACCGGAACCGGCGGATTTTAACCGGGCCCGGAACCGCCGGTTAAAAAGCCCGGCCCGTAACCGTGTACAGTGTACACGGGCCGGTTACGGTTCACTCTCCGGTGAAACCGTAACCGGCGGGCTCGGGCCCGGAAGCGCCGGTTCGGGGCCCGTGAGCAGGTCTACAACTAGCATAGCAAGTTAATTAGTGAAGTATAGTTGTCATTATTTACAATGCGCCCACCTCTGCTTCTCCTCCGCCAGGTCACGGGGGCGAAGCCGGCCAGGAGGATCAGGATAATAAAATGGGATCATTTTGGAAGTTTCTTGTGTTTGCTGCTGCTGTTGCTGTTCACGCGCCTCAACACACCTTAATTTCCTACCTTTATTTATGTTTGCAGTTAATATTTCATCTCTTCTACGCGACCAAAAATTTTTTTTGTTGTTTTTTTTTTTTTAAATTTCCAATAAATTTTCCACATATCAATAAGTCTTTCAAACTACTACTATAACATCTTATTTTTGAATCGAATCAAATGCACTTTATATTTCTTTTTCCCAAAAAAACATCTTATTTAAAATTAAAAAAAAAACAAGAAACAATTGTATCAGAAGTCACAATATATATATAAAATATTTATCCGCGCGCATTAGTCCTCTCTCTCTCTCTCTCATTCTCTCTCTTTCTCATATATATATCCAACTCCTTTTAATGCGATTGTGCCTATTATTTATGAGTTTACCATTTGTATGTTGGATTGAAAAAAATGGTCCTCATCTAGTCATGGAATTAGATAGCTTAATTAGCTACAAGTAAAGTAGCTAGGTAGAAGACGCCAAAATGAATTAAGATTATATTTGAAAAGATATGCTCCTATATATGCGTGTGTTTCTGTGAAAGCTAGCAGCGTTGTGAAGTCATTTTCGTCCTATTATATGTGTGTAGTGGCAGATAGTGATGATTCCTGCTTCTTAATTTGGGAAAAAAGAAAGTTAATTAATTATATATGCCTTGCTTCCCCACAATGAATTGAGAGATTCCTGCCTCTTCACTAAGTCCCAACTGTTTCTACTTCTCTTTTTATTTTCTTTTTGTTTACTACAGTAACTACTTTTCACGCATATAGTATTCCATTAAGACGAGAGAGAGAGAGAAAGAGAGAGAGAGAGAGAGAGAGAGAATTCATCTGACATATTTTAGTGCAAAAGTTTATTGGCATTGTTTGAGTAGGATGGAACATATTTAAAATCATATATATGTATTAGAAGGCTTAAAGAACAGAGGTTAATTATTGTACAATAAGATGGTTTGATGTGTGTGTCCACAATTGAAGATAAAAGGAGGGGACTCTATTGTCGAATAAAGGATGTGCAGCTGCAGGTTGATTTAGAAGTGCAAAAATTAATCTGGTATCTGGTATCTGGTATCTGGTACGGTGGCATGATATGACTGATGATGCATATAATTAATTAATAAATTTGGAGAAAGACAAAGACAAATAGACATAATACTTCATGTGTCTCTGACTCTTTTAACTATTTATAATAATATATAGGTATAAGGATGTACACTCGTGATTGAAATGACCATCAATACAAATATACGATACCATGCACGCCATTAATTATACATACACACATACGCGTGTGATTCCATCTCTGTATCTATCTATCTATATATCATTGTACTACTAATTACAGCTAATTCATAACAATTTTTTATTTTTTATTTATTTTTGACAAATTCAAAAAACCTAGCATTTCATCTTCAGTACTCGTAGTTTTATTTTGATAGTGCGAAGGGGTGGTTGGGCCTTGAATAATTGTAGCCCTATCTCAAGTCTCAACCTCGTCACATTGATATGTATATATATATATAGAGTTGGGACAAATGATGAGGCCCGGCCGTATATTTAATAGCAGATGCACCAAATTAAAAGCAAGCGCAGTAATTATCTACAGTACTGATATATATATATATATATATATATGTACGTAGCAGCTCAGCTGTATACTGATATATAAAATGAGATCGACCGAGTAATCACAAAAAATGAAATAAAAGTAGGTCGAGTTGTTAATGAATGGAGGGTCTGAATTCATTTCACCTTTCTCTCTATTTATTTTTGTTTGGATCTTGTTTGCTCTCGTTTAATAATACAACTGAGGTAAATATGCATATCTCTATATAAACTATATTTTGCAGTACTTTATACTCTAAAATTCAGTTCTTTATACTTTATTTCAGAAATGTTCTCCAACCATATACTCTATATATCTTCATTTGAATTTTTTTTATCATTTTTAATAATTACCCTATCGCAAATATTGAATAATTAATAAAAAAAATATTTCAAATTATTATATAATTATTTTAACTTTTAATTGAAAAGAATAAATAAAATAATAAAATTTTAAAATATCAACATCTTGAACTAAATTAAATGATATATTAATCATCTTAAAACAATATTAATTATTTAATTTTTTAAATACAAATGCACACATTATATTAAAAACATATTTCAATATATGCAATATATTTTTCTCTGTGCTCAAGTGGTATGAATCTAATACTCCCTCCGTCCACAATAAATTTGCCACATTGTGGATGGCACGAGTTTTAATAATTTGTTGGTTGATTGTATTGTGAGTGGAATAAGGGTCCCACTTTTATATAGTTTTAAATTGTGTTGTGAGTGGAAAAGTAAGTGAGGTGTGTGGGGTCTATTACTATAAATGGATGTGGCAAATTTTTTGTGGACGGACCAAAAAGGAAATTGTGGCAAATTTATCGTGGACGGAGGGAGTATATAATATAATGTTATATTTATTATATTTTTATTGATATGAATTAAATACAAAAAATTGAATAAAAATGTAAAATAACTATTAAATAAAATAAAATAGTACGACAAACAAAAATCAAAATTTAATCATTTATAATAATATAATTATAATTATGTTATTGATTAATTGAATATTCATAATTTAATATTATTCAAACAGTAAAAATAAACTATAGAATATTGAATAGTAAACTCTATATATAAAATAATACTCCCTCCGTTCCATAAAAGTTTTAAGAAAGTGTTGTTTGTTGTGAGATTTTAAAATATATATTAGTTGTATTTTGAGTAGGTAAGAGATCTACCTATTTAACTTGTCGTGAAGTTTAAAATATTAGAATGTTAGTAGAGTCATGTCCAAAAATGGCGAACTATACTTTTGAGTAGGGGTGTAAATACGGGTTTCCGGGTAATCCGAACCAATTCCGTAATTTTTCGGGTATTGGGTATCCATTACCCGAATTTTTCGGGTTCATGATGGGTTACGGGATAGATAATTGAAGTTGTTCCGAGTAACGGGTTATCCGTCCCGTCCCGTAAATTCGATCAACTATCTGGTCAAACTTTATATATATATATTCTTATATATATATATATATTCTTATTTACTTTATAAATATTTTACAAAATACAAAATAGTGTAACAAGTCACCACCACACCTACGGACAGCGTGACTGAATCTCTCTCTCACACTCCGATTCATAACCCACTCATTTCTCATCTCCCTCTCTCTCTCATACCAAGTCGCCGTCGTTTCACTACCACCCGACCCATCCCTCTCGAAAAAATAGGAAGAAAGTAGGTGGGAAAATATCCAAAAACAAGCTTGATATTTTGTTTTTTTAAAGAAAAATGTACATGTGGGTACCCGATCCCGACCCGAATAAATCCGGCTTGGGTATTGGGTACCCGTTTTTATAAAACGGGACGGATTCGAGTAAATTTTTTTGAGAAATTTAGATACGAGTACCCTCAAATTCCCGATAGGATACTCGATCCGTCCCGAATTTACACCCCTACTTTTGAGGGACACTCTTAATTGACAAATTAACCATAGTTATGAGGGACGGAGGACTACCGCTCCAGTACTCTATTTTGGAGTATGGTTGGAAATGTTACAAGCTAGCTAGAGTGGCAACGTACAGTGGTATCCTATTGACTCTTTCTGACAAGTTTAGATCGATAAACTTTTACTATAATACTAATATTTTTCACATGGAACTAACTCCGCAGCTGCAGGTGCATCTCTCCATCATACAGGTAAATATTTTATCACTGCACAGGGTATGTATTTTTCTCAATTTGTAAGGAGCAGCCAATATAATGGTCTATAAGGAGAAAGATGATGCTTAATAATTACTCCCTCCGTTTATTAAGAGTGTGATTTTTGGTGAATGACACGTGTTTTAAGAAAAGTAAGGTGGATGTTATTTGAGTAGAGATTGGGACCACCATTTTAAAATCTGTGTGAGATTTAAAATATAAAGAGAGTGTGTGAGATCATTTCCTTAAATGAAAAAAAAACCACACTCTTGGTGGACGACGAAAAAGAAAATATGACCACACTCTTTATGGACGGATGGAGTATTTACAAACTCAGTACAAGCAAATAAGCCAATGGAGTAAAAACACTACTCCATCCTTCCACGATATAAAGTTTCATTGTGTACTGGACATGGAGATTAAAAAAGTTATTGGAGTTGTTGTGAGTGGAATAAAGTACAATTTGAAAGAGTAGTGTTAAAGGTGCAATTTATGGAATAAAAGTACAATTTGTAAGAATAAAAGTACAATAAGTACAATTTGTAGAAATAAAGGTATAATTTGTAGGGATCCATCAATATCAAAATTAGGTAAATATATGAGATAATGGAAGGTGTGATAGTATAAAAAGTGAAGTATGACTTTTTCCTGTAGACAAATATAAATGGGTAAGTAGGACTTTATATTGTGGACGGAGTAAGTATAAATTAATTACAATAAAGTTATTTGGCCGCACCGTAAGAAAAGGAAAGTTAACTGTAAAAATAGAAATAATCACATTTTTCCCTTAGGGTTTATGATTCCCCAATTAGGGTATATTTCCTTTTTTAAAATCTATATTATTTTTTTTTAGCTTGTGTGGCTAGCCACAGTGTATCCAAATAACACTATCTAATTAATTAATGGTATACTCCTTATATATATGTATGTATGTATAAATATGGTAGCAGTTAGCAGCAGGCACATCCACATTCCACATCCAGCATCGTGGTCACATGATGGCACATGGGATGTTCTTTACAGCTTCTCCATCTCTTCACTCCACACACCATCCACTTCCACACCTTTCTTTCATTCATTAATTTTATTAATTAATTAGCTACGTGTCACCATTAATATTATTCTCTCTTACTTACTAAGAAGTTATATGAATATGACTTTATAATTAATCACCCATTCAATAATAATATTATTCCTTTCGTCTAATTTATATGAGCTTGTTTTCCTTTTTCGAATATTCTAATATATAGACTTGTTTTAATGCATAATTCTTTGATTGACTTATGAAAAAATACATAGTCAAAGAATAAATATGAGCATATTAGGAAGTTTAATATATTATTTTACTTTTCTAATAATTTTTTTGATCTTTGTAAAAAAATTTTAATCAGCATATATAAATGGAACGGAGGGAGTATTATCGTGATGATCATTCAGAACAGCCTCTCTCATATTTATTTGGTCAGTTGTTTTTTTAGATGATGTATATTAATAATTAATATTATAACCATCCAGTTATTTCGATGTCCACGATTTAATTGGACTATAACATTGGATTTGGCCCATTCTTACTCGTACAAGTGTGGCAAACTGCATGCACAACCAAATATTGCCTATTAATTTCTTATTAAACATTGGAGTTTGCTCCCAATATTATAATATACGCAAACTTTTAGAAACATCATACCGGCAAACACATTTTGGAGTTGCTATCGAGAATTACAGAATTATTTATTGTATGCTACTACATAATAAATGGAGAAGGTTGCTCTGTATGAAATATGAATGCCTCAAGTATAAAAGTTTGTTTGGCGCGGAAGGAAGAATGCATCATCTTTTTTATTTATAGATTAATTAATTTGGTTTCAAAATTTTTATATATTAATTTGCTTTGAAGCTACTCCAAGAATCATTCCTGATCCTGAGCAGTGATCCCTATAACACTAACACGTACGCATTGGCATATGGCCCAGTAGTATAATAAACTGAGGAAAAGCCCAACTATTTAATTCCAACCCAATTCTTACATGTCTCATCAATTAAAGGAAACCCCAACTTAATTGTATTTTACTATTTTGTAAGTTTATATTTAATTAGACGTTATGTTCGCTATTTTCTTTCACACTGCAAGTGTACGGGTGTAATTGAGCATATGGAAGCAAGGTCGTATCAACAGAGATTGATTTAAGTCTAATAAGTACCACTTTTAATTGTTATCCTACTATCTAGACTCTTGAAAAGATGAGATTGATTTTGTTGGGAAAATTAATAGAGTTTTGATTTGATACCAAAACCCAGCTGACCCCAACCGAGTAGATGATTGCTCAAGCCTAAGCGTTTTTCTTCAGCTCACCTGTTTGAGTTTATAGAGTTTCTTAGTTTATAGGTAGCAGTTGAAGACAGCAGAAGACATTGCAGAAGATACAACGAAGCGGACACAGCTTTAAAGAATTCAGCAGAGCAGACTCAGTTAAGCAGACCAAGCAGAGTCAAAGATCCTGAAGTATCAAGACCCAGCTCAGTGTCAAAGACCCAGCTCAGTGTAAAAGACCCAGCTTAGTGTCGATGACACAGCTCAGGTTATTGACACAACTCAGGTTGAAGCCATAGCTCAGGTTAATGATACAGCACAGAGTCAAGACGCAGCAGAGTCCAAGCCGCTGAAGACACAGCAGAGAAGCTTAGCAACTCAAAGACGAAGACCTTCTCCAAGACAAGATCCCGATGTCAGAAGATCTTATCTGACGCAGTCAATTCAGAGAAGAACTAGCCTCTGCAGATGCAGACCTACTTCGTAGGTTAAAGGCCAGAAGTCAATGAGAGTATGTAAGATTCAAACGGCTCTCTTCCAACGGCTAGTTTGAATCTCCACCTATATATATGCCTCCTCCACCATTGAAGAAGGGGGGACTGTCAAGATGATTGAAGAAATAAAAGAGCAAACAAAAAGATGAACAACAATCTTCAAAGCCATATCTTTCAAGAACACCCAGCCAGTCAGCTGTGTTCTTAGTTGTTCATACATTCAGTCTTAGGCAGAATAGATCAGAATAAATATCTTAAGCCTAGTTTGAACGATCGAGTTCATCTTACTCCTTGTTCTTCATTGTAAGAACTCGTTCATAGTTGGAAATCTCATACCCAAACCCAAACCCAAACCCAGAAAGGTTAGGTAAAAGGTACGCTTGCTCGAAGCGTGTAATTCAAGTGGTTAGGTTCTTCAGTACCCGGAAACTGAAGGTGTAGGCTTGACAGTGCCCGCAAACTGTTGGAACACAGCTCGTGTTAGAGTTGTGAAGTTGCTTGGTACTTGGAAACTAAGTGGTAGTGAATACCAGTGAACCTGGTCGTGGACGTAGGAGGTGTTACTCCGAACCACGTTAAAATTGCTTTGTTCTTTATCGCTTTGTTTTATGCATGTTACTAACCTCTCATGAGCATACATTTCAAGCTGCATAAACTGATTAACCGAAAAGTGAAACAGAGCTTTGCAATATGATTTAAAGCAACAAAAAGACTTTCCAAACCCACCAACTTTCGCACACACTCTCACAGCCAGCTGTGTCACTCAAGCTGTCATCCAGCTGAGTCGTACACAGCAGGCTCTCTCAAACGAGTTTTAACTTGGAAAAGTTTTTAAACCTTGGTGTATTCACCCCCCTCTACACCAAGGTATCCGTCTTGGGACCATCAATTGGTATCAGAGCAGTGGTTCAAATGATCACTGTATCTGTGTCAAGTCAGCATTTCAGTGCTGATAGTGGTCACCTGAACAGATCCTTCAAAGTTTCAAAATCTTTTTTAAAATCATTATATTGCATACTGTCTTGAAATCTCCCTTGTACAGGAATCTCTCAATAAAGGAGCTCTTGAGAAATCATGAATCCAGACATTTCTCCAAGATGCGAATGTTATAAGAATTATCTCCATGACTTGGGGGTACGTAGAACAAGATATCAAAGTATCTTGGAGCAATGGAGAGAGGAATTTCACTCAGCAGCAACCCGGATGGACTGTGATGCAATCGTCTCAAACCACCAGGAGATGAGAAGAACAGAATGACTGATTGATGAGTTGGAACATCTCATACTCAAAATATATGACACCATGAGAGACAACCACCAAAGTCATCACAATATCTGATGAATGCTCAGAAGAATGTCCAAGAGCTGCAATCAACAAAATTGATCTGGGGGTCACAAGAAAGAAGATAAATCAGCTCAACCGGGAAGGACCAACAAGGAGCGCTGAACAATGAGCAAAGAAAATGAAGAAATCCAGCTAGCTGACTGGGACCAGCTGTGAAATTAAGACAGCTGGATGCATAACTGAAGATGCAGCCAGTCATACATCTGAGCACAATGGTCTCGAGAGAAGAATAAAGAAGCAACATATGAATCAGCTGAATTTGAGACAGCTGACTACCTGCTATATAAACTGAGACCTCATCCAAGAAATGAGCCGATGGTGAGAAAGTCCGCTCGTTAAAAGGAAGTAGGATGCAGCTGAAGAAAAAGCCACCTACTATCAAATCAAGGGGGAACTCTACATAGCTGGAAAAGAATCAGCGAAAGCAAGTAGAATACCCAGCAGGATGCACTCACCAAAATAGACTCAGCTGGAGTCACCAACTGGAGGGAAACCTGATCCAGCAGAGAAATCAAGATGATTTGCTAAACCAGCTGACATCATCCAAGAGGCTTCTCATCATCTGAAGGACTTCATTGTTGGAAAAATTCACAGATGCTCAGAATGCAGAAATCCAAATCAAGAGTATGTGTGAATTGCTTGGACTGATCATTCCGGATGAAGAATCAACCAGCTGAGGGGGAATCAAGATCAGCTGGATATTTTAACTGAAGAAAAGCTCATACAACATAAAGAAACACAGACGTGGTATCAGCTGACTACAATGATCAGCTGACGGGTTTGCAGATTTGTTTTTATTTTTGAAATATGCTATGTAAGGATAAAATTATTTGAATTTAATTCAAACATCCAAACATTCCTTAAATGGATTATTCTGCAAGCTATCCATCCCATCGCATTTAATGAAAAACATGCAGAATACTGTAGCTCGAGAGAACTGAGTCAGAAGTTAGAACGTTTCGACTACCTCACGCGCGCGTGACCTACACTCAATATTCACACGTCATGGGACGTGTTGCGCAAATCTCTCTCAACCGCAGATCTTCAATACAATTGCCAAGATCTCAACCATTAATCAAAATGGGCAATTGATATATACATAAAAAATTTGTGCATATCTTCGCCATATTTTATATCGCTTATACTTATCTGAAATTCATATCTCAGACTCTTAATTATCTTTTTGCTAATACGCTCCCAAGCATCTTCGTATCTCTAAACCTCTTGCAACAGAAGAAAATCATGGCACCAAAGAAGACGACACCAGGAGCAAGCCAAACTGAGAACTTGATGTCAAAACTTCATTTTGAGAGTTGCCTAACTCTCAAGAACTACCAGAACTCAGAGTTCCAGGAAGTTCTGGATCTCATCGAAAATGTCGAACTTTTGCAGTGGGCGACTGCAAGACCGAAGAACATCTTCCGTCTAAGTTGGCCGAGTTCTTCTTAGAGATGTCTAACCGTGATGACCGACTCGTTCCAACGTCTCTCCGCAAATCAAGGAAAAGATCGGACAAACAACACCGCGGGACGTTGACATCAATATCAACCGGACGTTGAACAAGCCGTTCGGCTCGAAGAAGACGGGACCGGCTCCCAGGATAATTACACCGAGAGAAGAAATCCAGATCGAACTGGATAAGATGCTATTCAAGCGTAACCATACGTGGCGAGCATGTCCAAGCTCGC
Source organism: Agastache rugosa (assembly GCA_031470985.1). Taxonomy (NCBI): domain Eukaryota; kingdom Viridiplantae; phylum Streptophyta; class Magnoliopsida; order Lamiales; family Lamiaceae; genus Agastache; species Agastache rugosa. Next base: position 35,642,942 of record CM062602.1, on the reverse strand, counting down.
ACTCAAGCCATAGATGCACTTCCTGATGTCACCGGAAGGCATCCCGGTATCGCCGGATCTCGCGATGAGATCAACATACCCAGCCGAAACCGATGATAGCCATCCTCGAAATGACCATGGGATTGGTTCTCATACTTCAAGGAAAAATTGGAAAAGAATCTAAAAAGATTCATTTTGAAAATGACTTCACCCGTCTGTTGTAGGGAGACAATCTATCTATGCACCAAAGTAGCAATGCGTAAATAGAAAGCCTACTTTCTACTCGAAGGCAAATCCGTTTCGCATGACGTTAAGAATTTTCTACGTGTCCGGAATATCGTGTTCGAGAAGCCAAGTCGCCTCACCGACTTGTTGAAGGGCAGCCCCCGGAAGGAAAGAAGAGAAAGAGGCGACCGGACTCCCCTCTCAAGCAAGAAAAATGCAAGAATCGAGGAGACACACCGGTGGATCTCCACTCGCCAAGAAGAAGCCGAAATTCAAGATAGCCAACAAACCAAGCCATGAGGCAGAGAGAAACCAGATTGTTAAGCCAACCCAGGATCGGAATCCACCCCACAGCCTCCCCCGTTCAAAAGAAGAAAACCGAGTGATACCACCGAGAGACAGCTCGGCGGATCCTCCTCCAGCCTCGACAAATGAAAGGGAGCTCGTGATTACATCACGAGAACGAAGAATCCGCGTATAGTGGTTCATGACCTAGACCCAGAAGATGTTATTCCCCTTCTCCAAATTCTTCAAGCATCCTCACAACCCGCTCCAATTGATTTTACATCAGCTGGAATCCTCAGTACACACATCTCGGTTTCCTTTCAATTCTTCGCACAGAAACCTACTCCTGCTCACTCACACCAATTTAATTCAGCACCCACTTTCCTCCCAAAGAACCATCTCCTATAAGAGAATGATAATGACAGATATTCACTGGCCGAAACTTCTTCACAACCACTCGACTCCCAAGCTAAACTCTCTTCTTTTTCCCAGACCTCACCATTTAAAGACCTTCTGTCTACCGACGCTCCTTCGCACTCGGATAATGAAAACCAAGCTGAATCTTCAAGCTCCACTTGCTTCCGAAGTTGAAATCCTCGGTCCTGCACGTTGCACGCGTCGATTCAAAATCTTATCATGAGGTTCGATGACCTCGGACTTTAAGGATTAAAAGTCGCAACTGCACACACCCATCTCTAGTTTCACTCCCCGCCGCACTACCGCCGTCGCCGATCAAATTTACCTTGCTACCAAGATGACTACTTGGTACGCAAACGAGGAACTGATGAGAGTTCTACCTTTCGCCAAGCTCAAAACCGCAAGTTGCCCGGCAAGATCTTTGATTCTCGGGAAGTCTTCGGGATACATTCACGCATCAAGACGAACCGATTCAAAATCCTATTCAGAAGCGAGACTCAAGACGAAGTTGACCTCTTCCATCCGAGGAGAGGTAATCGCGAGAGCCAACTCCTACCTCCACACTCTTGACGGATTGTTCACAAACCCCGAGATCGCTGGGGAAGTATACATGCCGATACAAATCGAGGCAATGGTGATTGAAAACGAGTCAACTTCTGCAACAGTTGAGCCCGCAGAAACTGCCCCACCTAGTCCAATTGCCAATGACACTCGCTCTCTGATCGAGATCGAGACAGTCAAACCCAGCCAAGTTGAATACGGGACTCAAACGGATTTCGATATCGTGCTTTCTGATGCAATGAAGGAAGAAATAGCCAAACAACTTGAGGAAATCCTATACCAGGATAGACTCAAATCAAATGTTGACACTCTTCTGCGCATCACGTATGGAATTGCGGAAGTCTTGTAACGGACAGTCCATTGATGAAGTTCACATATTTGCCCAGAATCTACAGGAAAGTACCAGTCAAGATCTCAAACAATCTTTCGCTTCTCAATGCATTGATCAGACAACTCATCTAGAAAAGAGAGTCCCTGAGATCATTTCAGAACTTCAAGCTTCAAATTTGAAGAAGGCCGACTTTCGACGTCAAGACCTATCCAGATGCCAGATGACAACCTTTCAAAATAAACGCTCGCCAACAGAATCGACATATAAACGCCTGTTCAACCTCTACAAGGAAGTTGGACACTCAATTCAAAGTCAAGTAATCGCTCAACACCAATCTAGTCACAACAGCAACACAACCAAGCTTCTTGCCGAAGTTGACAAAGCCTGCCCAACTTAAATAAGACAATCGTCAACCTATCCTCTACCCTTGTTGATAATGCCAAAAGGAAAGAAAGATAAGGAAATGACAAAAGAAAAACATCAAGGGCATGCATAGAAAAGCCGTAGATGAAGGATGAAATCTTCAAGCTGCAATGGGAGATTGATGAAGTTGTTTGGCAACGATAAGAAAAAGTGGACGAAGAGGAAAATTGAGCAAAATGATCATCCCTTTTGCCAAAGCTTTAATGAGCTGCGAAGAAATGAATGATACTCAACGGCTCGCAACTTTGTAAATAAACAAAAGCAAGAGATGAGGAACTTTCAAGATCCAGGAAGAAGAAGGAAAGCTTGCTCAAGAAAGGTTAGTTAAGAAGAAGAAACATCGAGTATCGAAGAAAAGACTCAGATGCCAATGAACCAGAAGAATAGATGAATGGATCCCGGAAGAATTAAACGACGACCGGAAACATCAAAATTCGAGTTCATTGAAGATTACTACTATTCGAAGACCTACCCAAATACGCTCCGGATGTTGCTTTCAAGACGATCTAATGAGACTCTTTCATCAAGATAGGATTTCGACCGGAAAGCATTCTTCAATGCGCGCAGATCGAAAGATCCCGAAGTATCAAGACCCGGCTCGGTGTCGAAAGACCCAAATTTCGGTTGTAAAAGACCAGTGTCGATGACACGGCTCGGGTTATTGACACGGCTCGAGCTGAAGCCACTCAGTTAATGATACAACAGTGTTCTAAGACATACTCGAGAGTCAAGACGCAACAGAGTCCAAGCCGCCGAAGACACGGCGAGCTTAGCGGCTCCAAAGACGAAGACCTTCTCCAAGACAAGATCCCGATGTCGGAAGATCTTATCTCGACGCGATAATCGTGAGAAGAACTAGCCTTCCGTACGCACCTATTTCGTAGGTTAAAGGCCAGAAGTGAATGAGAGTAGGTAAGATTCAAACGGCTCTCTTCTAACGGCTAGTTTGAATCTCCACCTATATATATCCCTCTTCCACCATTGAAGAAGGGGGGACTGGCAAGATGACTAAAGAAATAAAAGAGCAAAACAAAAAGTTGAACAACAATCTTCAAAGCCATATCTTTCAAGAACACCCAGCCAGTCAGCTGTGTTCTTAGTTGTTCATACATTCAGTCTTAGGCAGAATAGATCAGAATAAATATCTTAAGCCTAGTTTGAACGAGTTCATCTTACTCCTTGTTCTTCATTGTAAGAACTCGTTCATAGTTGGAAATCTCATACCCAAACCCAAACCCAAACCTAGAAAGGTTAGGTAAAAGGTACGTTTGCTTGAAGCGTGTAATTCGAGTGGTTAGGTTCTTCGCACCCGAAACCGAAGGCGTACTTGATGCTGCCCGCAACCGTTTGGAACACAAACCCTCGGGTTAGAGTTGTGAAGTTACTTGGTACTTGGAAACCAAGTGGTAGTGAATTACCAGTGAACCTGGTCGTGGACGTAGGAGGTGTTACTCCGAACCACGTTAAAATTGCTTTGTTCTTTATCGCTTTGTTTTATGCATGTTACTAACCTCTCATGAGCATACATTTCAAGCTGCATAAACTGATTTACCGAAAAGTGAAACAGAGCTTTGCAATATGATTTAAAGCAACAAACGGACTTTCCAAACCCACCAACTTCCGCACACACTCTCACAGCCAGCTGTGTCACTCAAGCTGTCATCCAGCTGAGTCGTATACAGCATGCTCTCTCAAAAGAGTTTTAACTTGGAAAAGTTTTTAAACCTTGGTGTATTCACCCCCCTCTACACCAAGGTATCCGTCTTGGGACCATCAGATTTTAATTTTAAAATAAAGAAATAAATAAAGAACAAATAAAGGAAGCAATTGGATTTCCAAATAAGAGAATGGATATCCCATCAATCAATCAATTAACACAAAGACTCGACTCTTCCTAAAACAATCACAGATTTAGTTCAAACCCACTTCCGTGGCGAATAAACCGTTGATCACATGCAAGGGTCATCGTTCCCGACTAACATCATATGCATGCAACTCCAAAAAGATTGATTAGATTAAATGTTCTCACCCTAGACTCAAGACATTCCGGCTATATTGTAAAACATGTCTTATGTTCTAGATCACGTGCTAATTATCTTCTTCCGATCTCAAATTAACACATCAAATCATGCAAAATTGGTAGCTAAGCAATTAAGCAAACCAAGAACATAAGAAAGAAGAGAAGGTCGTAATTGATCAATTAATTAAGATTCAAATTCAATCATCAATATACTCTCTAACCCTAGGATATAAGAAAACTAGCCACTCATAGTCATGGCAAACAACAAATCAAAACAAAAGAAATTCATAATTGAAAATAAAGAAAAACAGTAGAAGAAATCTAAAGTCTTGATTACTCCAATCTTTAACTCTTGAATCTCGTATTCAAATCTTCAAAAGCTCAAAAGAAAATAAAACAATGTTAAAAAATAAAAGAGAATAAAAGATGATGAAAAGATAGATGAAAGATGATGAAAGATTAAAGATGTATTTTGGAGGACATATATATAGGTGGGGGTAGGGATGTAAATGAATCAAATCGAATCGAATATCATTGTAAACGAATCGAATTCATGAAACCTGATGGTCCCTGAGCTGGGTATTTGGTGTAGAGGGGGGGTGAATACACCAAATAGATTTTTCGAAACTTTTTCAAGTTAAATCACAGAGTTGGTGAGCTCAGTTATCGATCCACGCAGGGTCACTGGGTAAATAACTCACCGCGCGCGGAAAGCAGTGGTTTGAAAACTTAGTTGCCACTTAGAAAACTCGCTTGAAAATATTAACTTAACGTTTTCGGCTTAGTCGTCATTGCAACTTTTAGAGAGACACGAATTTGTCTTTGGAGAGCAAACAGTGTGTGCGATTTTGAACAAATATGCAAAGGATATGAAGCAGAAGTACACGAATATAAAGCGAAAGTAAAGAGAGAGAGAGAAACACGCGAGTTTTTACGTGGTTCGAGTAACACCTCCTACGTCCACGACTCGTGTTCACTAGTAATCCACTACCACTTGGTTTCAAGTACCAAGCAACTTCACAACTCTAATCCGAGCTGTGTTCCAACAAGCTGCGGGCACCGTCAAGCCTACACCTTCGCCGGGGTACCGAACCTATCCACTCGAATTACGCGCTTCGAGCAAAGCGTACATTTACCTAACCTTTTCGGGTTTGGGCTCGGGTATGGGGTTCCAATCGTGAACAAGTTCTTACAATTAAGAACTTTAGAGTATGATGAACTCGTTCGAAATCTAGGCTAAAGATATACAAAGAGTTTGGCCTAGGGAATCAGACGAAAAACTAAGCGATCTCTTAACTAGAAACACTTTAAGATAAAGTGTTCTTTGATCTATTTAGAATCGCTCGAGAGCTTTGTAAAGAATGAAGATTTCGTATAATGAAAGCTTGTAGAGAGTTTTTCGTATTTGAACCCGAGGTTGAAGACGGGTTTATATAGGTAGAGATTCAAGACTAGCGCTTCGGAGGAGCCGTTTGAATCTTACGTACTCTTCTTAAACGCAAGATCCGCCGTCGAGCGTATCTACACCGTCTTCATTTGTGTCACATCCTAGGTTCCGAAATCTAGGATGCCGATTTGGCAATCCTCGTTGGTCGAGGTAGGTTGACTTCCTCCGATTCCGGATCTTCGCCTTTAGAGCCGGCTTTTGAATCGAGCCGGATCGTCTTGAAGTGAAGTCTTCGAGAGATAGTTCTCTTTGTTCTCGCATACCTCGAATTTGGACTGTTTTTGAACTCGCTCGAATTCTTTCACTTGATCGGGCTCTGTGGAACGCTCACCGAAGGTTGAGCCTGTCTTTTCTGCTAGCCGACTGCGTAAACACAACACTGGGTCGATCATCTCTTCCGCTTCCTTAACCTCGTAAGCCTAGAAAATCTAAAGTTCTCAAACAGTAGCCGGAAATTTGGAACACTATTTAGGTTGATGCAATCATGCAATGGCCGATTGAGAATCGGTTGGGTTTTGGTATCAAATCGAAACCTTATAATTTTCCCAACAATTTCCCTTTTTGACGATGATGCCAAAACCTAATCGAGACAACTTATGACGCGAAAAAACTTGTGTTTTATTAATGTAAGAAAATACATTATAACACAAGAAGAAGAAGAAAGAAAAATCTTCGCCTTTAATTCCTTGGGTCTTCTCGTCGGGTCTTCTTTCTTCGCATCCGTCGCTTCTTTCTTTTGACTCGTCCTCTTCTTCACTGATTCGATTCGTTCGGTTCCTCTAGCTCAACCATTCTTTTTGACTTGTCTCTCTTCTTCCACTTTTGGCATGATCAAAACAGGTGGGAGAGATACACCATCGGCCGTTGCGATGTTTTAGTTTGGCGAACCGTGGTTTTCGAGTACGAGGATTGGAGTCTAAGTGGCTCAAATTTGTCGTAGCTGCTCTTCTTCACAGATTGATTACCGCGAAGGCGTACATTATTATTCCTGGCTCGATTCAACAGTCAAATTCGAGTGCTTGGAGGGATGAGTTGGCACGGGAGATAGCATCTTCTGAGTCGGGCACAACTTCATTCCTTGCAACTTTTGCTTCTTCAGACTTCTTAGATTGAATGAGAAAGTCTGATTTAGCACTTGAGGGACTTGAATTCAGCTCATATCATCATCATCCAGCTGCAGGTGATCATTGGCTGGGTGATGTTTCTCATTTAAGCTTGGTGCAGGGACTTGAGCATCGTTCATCGGAAGATCTCGAAGCTGGTGTCCCTGTGGAGCTGAAGGAAACTGAGGAGAAGGCGGTTGAAGTATTCCATCTGTCTTGGGGTTTAAGCTTGGTTGTTCAGCTGGAATACTCCGTTGCGGTGTTGGTGATGATTATGTTCATGCAAGGACGTGAACTTCTCTTCCACCGTAAGAAACGACCGCTTGAGGGCCTTCTGCTCCTCGGAGAGTGATTATGAATTCTCTCATAATGTCAGCTGGCTTCTCTGCTGACTGACTGAGCACCTTTGACTTGAGTCTTCGGTTTGAAGACAGTGCTTCATTATATTTTGTCTCCTCAAGTTGTCTCCGATTCCCAGCTGGAATGGAGTTAGATGCATTCTGATTTTTCTCCTGCATCTTTTTCTGTACCTCCTGTGGTGGAGCAAGAGCTTTGTCATGACTGCTCTTGAATACTCCGGCTTTATCAACATCTGGTCCAGGTCTGTTGACGTTGATTTTTGCATCTCAGGGAGTTGTATGTCCCGTTCTCTCTTTTATGATGAGAGAAACAGTGGGGTTGAGGAGGTCTTTTTCCTTTGACATTCTCAGAAAGTTTTCTGCACCTTCCTGGTGAATGACGTTCTTGAGCTTTGCAGTCTACTGCGCTGGTCTGGTTCTGTCGATGGGCTTCACCTTCTTCTGGACTTCCGTCTTCTTTGAGAGTTAAGCAACTCTTATCTTGAAGCTTTGACAGATTCTTCAAGTTTGATCGGCTTCGGGAGATATCTTTCTGGATTCCATGTTCTTCTTCTGCATCTTTTGTTAGTAGAAACGAATAATACCAATTGATGGAAATAAGAAAGAATGCCGAAAAACTTTCTAGGGTTGATGCGTATGTCTTCTAGCATATTTAAAGAGTTTTCTTGATGAATGAACGATCAAGATTTGTCTATTGATAAGAAGATCTACGGCTGGGAGTAATTCTCTCTGCATATTAATTTCTTGATTAGAATATGTGAGTTAATGCGCGAGAGAGAACGGTTGAGGCGTTTTGACTTTTGCCTCGAAACTCCCATTATTCAATTCTTTGCAAACTTTTAATTAATATTGATTAGAAATGACAAGATGTGAGTTGACAGAAAACAGATTGAGTAGGTGTAATTAATGTTGTTGCAAACCTCTCAGCTGATCATTGTAGTCAGCTGATACCTCGGTTGAGTGGGTGTGCTGGGTCATCGTGGTTCCACTTTCTCACTGAATAATCCTTTTCTTTCAAAGATTCGGTTTAGCTGAATTCTTTCTCAGCTGATATCAGTGACGTTGATTCTGAATTTCAGTTGTTTGCTTGCATTCAGCTGGGTCTGCTTCCGTTCTGGTCTTCCGTCACTGGTTCGTCTAATCTGGTCCAATGGGTTTGCTTCCGTTCGGTCTTAATCGTGGGTCCGCTTCCGTTCAGCTAGGTGAGCTTCCGTTCGGGTCTAATCAGTGGTGCTTCGTTCGGGTGAAGCAACGTCTGGGTTGAGAAGTCCAAGTAATCCGCACAGCATTTTGAACCATGCTTCTATCAGCGGTTTTGTGAGAATATCAACCCGCTGTATGTCTGTGTGAATTTTCTCAACAATCACATCCTTCTTTTCTACGTGATCTCTGATGAAATGATGTCGTACGTCTACATGCTTGCATCTTGTGTGAAGTACTGGATTCTCTGAAATGGCAATCGCACTTGAGCTATCACAGAAAATTGGAACCTGTCCAGTTTTTACTTCATAGTCATCCAACTGATGTTTCCCAGAATTTGCGAGCAAGAGCCTTCCGCCGGCCATATATTCTCGCTTCGTCGTGGAAGTTGCGACGCACGTTTGTTTCTTTGAAAACCACGAAATCAACTTACTTCCTAAGAACCGACAAGTTCCCGAAGTTGATTTTGTCCAACCGATCTCCGAAGTCCGAGTCCGAGTATCCAAATTGTAGATTGTCTTCACTGGGTACCATGTACAACATTCTGAGTTCCTTTGAGATATTTGAGAATGTTCTTGGATGCTTGCATGTGTGCTTTCTTTGGATCAACTTGAAATCTGGCACACACTCCGACTGCGAAAGAGATGTCTGGACGACTTGCTGTTAGATACAGCAGGGATCCTATTATCCCTCTGTATTTGCTGGAATCAACTGATTTCCTTCGATTCGGTTCAATCTTCCAGTTGGTGTTCATTGGAATTTTTACAGTTCTGCTGGATTGAACTCCATACTTGGCGATCAAGTCTTTCACGTATTTGGATTGATTTATAAAAATCCCTTCTGATGATTGCTTGACTTGAAGTCCTAGGAAGAAACTCATTTCTCCCATCATGGACATTTGGAACTTCTCTGACATCATCTCTCCAAATCTTTGACATAAGAAGCTTGATCTTGATCCAAAGATGATGTCGTCTACGTAGATTTGAACAACCAGGATGTCTTCTCCTGACTTGATGGTAAAGAGAGTTCTGTCTACTGAGCCCTTCTTGAATCCTTTGGATACGAGAAAACTTGAAAGAGTGTCATACCAAGCTCGAGGTGCTTGCTTCAATCCATAAAGCGCCTTTTTTAGCTTGTAGACTTTATTTCCTTCTACTTCAAATCCTGGAGGTTGTTCAACGTAGACATCTTCTTTGATTTCTCCATTTAAGAATGCACTCTTCACATCCATTTGATAGACCTTGAATTTGTGATGTGCTGCATAGGCGAGAAATAGTCTGATTGCTTCCAATCGTGCTACTGGAGCAAATGATTCTTCGAAGTCAATTCCTTCCTGCTGAGTGTAGCCCTTGGCAACCAGTCGAGCTTTGTTTCTGATGACGACTCCCAGGGTATCCATTTTGTTCTTGAATATCCATTTGAGTCCTATGACTTTGACTTCTTGAGGTCTGTCGACTAATTCCCAGACACAATTTCTGAGGAATTCGTTTAGCTCTTCTTGCATGGCGTTGGTCCAAGGCACGCTCTTCAAAGCTTCGAGAATTGATTGAGGCTCTGGCACTTGAGCTACGTAACACGCCATTAGAGCTGTGTCTTCATCATAGACCGTCAGTTCTAGCTCTACTGAGAGTTGAGCTGTGTCAGCTGCTTCTTGATGATCCGATGAAGCTTGAGCAGCTGAGCTTCTGGTTTTGACTTGGTCAGATGGTTCTCCGATAATAGCTGATGATGGATGATCTTCAATCCATCTTCTCCTCTTGCGAATTTCTTCTTCAAATTGATTGATGCTTGACGTGGCTAAATTTCGTCTGACTTGGAGTTGCTCAGGAGTTAAATCTTGAGAGTTTGTCTCTCTTTGATTTATATTTTGAGGAGACTTCTGTAGAGGCTCAGCTGGAGATGGAGCTGGGGACTCAGCTGTGTTTGGATTTCCAGCTGATGATGTTCCCCCTTGATTTGGCGTTGAAGCTTCTTCTCGATTTCCAGCTTGTGGAGCTTCTTGATTGTTTTGAATTTCCTCCTCTGGCTCATTGTCCCAAATTAATGGTTCGGCCAGATTCCTGATTCTATTCTCTTGAGCCCTTGTTTGAATCAATCTTGAAGATTCTCCTTCGCTTCTTCGTTTGATAGAATCTCTATATTCGAAGGAAGATTGGTCAAAGGTAACATGTGGAGTTACTTCGACTATTTGAGTTCTTCTGTTGAAGACTCTGTATGTTTTACTCACAGCGGAGTAACCAAGAAATACTCCTCGGTCTGTCTTTTCGTCGAACGTCTTGAGCTATGTCTTCCCATTGTTGAGGATGTGACATTTGGATCCGAATACCTTGAAATATCCAATGTATGGTATTCTGTTGTTCCATAGCTCATACGGTGTCTTGCCTTGCCTTGATGTGAGTAGGGAGCGATTTTGAGTGAAGCAAGCTGTGTTGATTGCTTCAGCCCAGAACTTCTTTGGAATAACAGACCTAGCTAGCATTGAGGTAGCTGCTTCCTTGAGAGTTCTGTTTCTTCTTTCTGCTACACCATTCTGCTGAGGTGTGCGAGCTGCAGATGTTTGGTGTTGAACTCTGTTCTTTTCGTAAAAATCATAAATAGTTTCATTTAGAAACTCCGTTCCACGATCTGATCTTATTGCCATTATCTTGCACTCCTTCTGTGTTGATAATCTTTCCAGCAAGATAGGCAGCTTAGTTCTGGTTTCGCTCTTCTGGTATAAGAATGATACCCATGTGAATCTTGAGAAATCATCCACAACGACCAGAGTATATTTTCTGCCATTGAAGCTTGCTGGTGTAACTGGACCAAAAAGATCCATGTGAAGAAGTTGAAGAAGTTGAAGAACTCGATCAGTTGACTGAGCTGGCTTGAGAGAGAATGAAATTCTTGTCTGCTTTCCTTGTTGACACGCGCTGCACATATGACTTTTGTCATATACTTGATCAGGAATTCCATTAGCGAGCTGGTTCCTAGCCAGTTTGTTGATTGTCTTGAAGTTGAGATGATTCAGCCGTCTGTGCCACAACCAGCTGACTTCATTGCTGCTTTTTGATACAAGACAAGTCTCCGGAGGGCTGCTGTTCCAGTCAGCAAAGTACATATTTCCTTCTCTTTTCCCTCTTAGGAGTATCTGCTTGGTTTCCCTATGCTTCACTGTGCATCCCTGTGCATCAAACTTGACAGAAAAACCATTGTCGCAGAATTGGCTAATGGAAAGCAAGTTATGTTGCAATCCTTGTACATAAGAAACATTTGGGATTATAACATTTCTGGTTTTAAATGTACCATAACCTTTGGTTAGGCCTTTGGAGTTGTCACCAAATGTTACTTGTGGACCTGTACGCTCAATATACTACTGGAGTAGATGCTTTAGGTGCGTCATGTGCTTGGAACATCCACTGTCCAAGTACCATAGCGTTCTCATCGACTCCTCAGAGATGCGTCGATTCCTTGCAACCTAAACAAAAAATTAAAATTCAGGTACCCAGTTTTAATTGGGTCCTTGTGGGTTAGACAGAGATCCTTTGACGACCCAGATCTGCTTGATGACTCGAATTAGGTCATTTGATTCGATAATTCTCCCACCGAGTCGATATACACATTCTTTGTGTTCTTTGTTTATTCTTGGCGGGGTATTGATCTCCGTATCTTCTTGTTTTGTTGGATGGATTTCTTTTGGTTTCCAGCTGTGTGCCTAGCTGAGACGTTCCTTTGTCTCTGCTGTCTCATGTGATGCTGTGGCTGGAAATGATCATCCAGCTGATACTCGTTTGAGTGGTATCCAGCTGGGTATCTCTGATAACTCGGTTGATATCGATCAACGCGCCGGTCGTGGTCGGTATCTGTAAAATCCAGCCTGTGGTCTTCGTTGAGGTTGAGCACGTTGCTGTCTGAGTTGGGCTTGAGGTTGTCGCACAGCTGACCTTCTTGATGTCTGCTGTGTTCTCGACGGAGTTTGAAACTGTTTCACAGCTGTTCTTCTTGACGTCTGCTGTGTTATCGATGGAGCTTGAGAATGTTTCACAGCTGTTCTTCTTGACGTCTGCTGTGTTCTCGACGGAGCTTGAGAATATTTCACAGCTGGTCTTCCCGACGCCTGTTGTGTCCTCAACTGTTGATGCTGACTTGCTGGGATTGGAGGTTCGTTTGCACGTACAAACATTACTTTTGTTCCACTTGTGGAGGCAATGTTTGAGGCATCCTTTGATTCGTTGTATCCCAGTCCCGCTTTGAGTGCTGCTGGACGTTGAGCACTAATGATCTCGTCCATTGTCGAAGTGGCTTTGATGAGAGCTACTATCTTCTTAGATAGTACCTCTTCGGTGCTTTTCAGCTCAATGATCTCAGCTGACTTCCTTTCCGATTCAGCTGTGACCTTTTCCACATCTTCTATCAGCTGTTTCTTCTCATTGTTGAATTCCTTCATCAGCTGATCTTGTTTCACTATTTTGTCTCTTAATGAAATGATTTCCTGTTGGAGCTGAGTTGTATCAGCCGCGTCTGATACCTTTGTCTTTTCCAGTTCCACCTTCAGCTCGGCATTCTCACACATAATGACGTCAAGGATCTCTTGAAGCTCATTGGAATCGTTCATTACTTTCTCTACTAGACTCCAATCAGGTAGACCAGATTCTGAGTCCTGTGTAGAGTGTTCGTGTGATGGTGAGATGTTAGACAGATTTAGAGTTCGAGACGTTACCTCATCTTCATCGATGCCGTCTGTTTGTCCCATGAAGCATGTATCCCAATCAGGTTCATCATGGGCCATCAGGGCTTCTTCTTTCGAGTCTGAAAATGGCATGTCATCCATTTTATTGCACTCTGATTCTTCATCAGCGATATAAGCTCTCCTTCTGTCAGCTGCCTTAGCTTTTAATTGGTCTTTGTCTTTCTTGGACAGCTTTGGACAATCTTGTCGGTAGTGTCCTGGTTCCTTGCAGTTGAAGCAACCTTCTTCTGTTCGTTTATCAGCTGACTTCTCATCAGCTGCTGCGTACTTATCTCTGTAAGTCCTTGCGAACTTCTTGTATTTGCCCTTGCTGGTGTTGAGTCTGTTATAATTTTTCACCATCATGGCAATTTCTTCGAGTAGCTCCTCTTTGCTCATTTTCTTTTTGTCCTTCTTCATCTTGGAGGACTCAGCTGACTTGACATGAGCTGACATTTCAGAGTTGGCTCTGAAGGCAATTTCTTTTGGAGCTGGGGTGAGTTCTCCGTCATTCTGTCTGCTTGAAGATTCTTCTTGAGTGATCTTCAAGTTGTATTCGTTGGCTTTTAAGAGTGAGAACAACCTTTCTGTAGATAGATCACCCAAGTCACTTCGACTTTGGTGAACTACCTTGTAAGTGTTCCATTCAGTGAAAATTTGAAAGAACCTTTAGATTCTTTTCCCACTGGGTATACTTCCCAGTTCTGATTGTCTCTATCTCGATGATTATGTTTGAGAACCTTAGCTCCATCGCTTCGATAGACTCGTTAGCTAGCTGCTTGAAGTTGTCGAATTTTTGGCAAGCTATTGTGAATTTGTTTTCTTTGATTTCTTCAGATCCTTCACATAGCTTGGCAAGTATTTCCCACATCTCTTTGGCTGTCTCGCACTTGATGATCTTACTCAGGTAGGCGTTTGAGACTGTTGATGAGATGGTGTTTCTTGCGAAGCTGTTCAGTCCAGCTTGCTTTCGTTCTTCTGACGAGTAATCCTTCTTTGGCTTGAGAATTGGTCGGTATTCTGGTTGTCCTCCATCATGGGCAGGTACGAGTTTATTTCCTTGTTTATAAATAAGGATGGGTTCGTCTGTGATGACGTCCCACATCATGTCGTGATGTGCACAAAGGAAGCTTTTCAATCTGAATTTCCAGATTGCATAGTCGTCTACCGAGAAGGTGGGGAGATTCCTGTTAAGATAAGAATCCATAGACATGTGCAGTATGTAATAATATGAGTTTTTCTGAAAAACGGATCTGTTCAGTTGACCACTGACATAGAGTGTCAAGAGAGATCTCTTGATACAGAAACGGTGGTCTTTTTGAACCACTGCTCTGATACCAATTGATGGTCCCTGAGCTGGGTATTTGGTGTAGAGGGGGGGGTGAATACACCAAATAGATTTTTCGAAACTTTTTCAAGTTAAATCACAGAGTTGGTGAGCTCAGTTATCGATCCAGCTGGGGAGGGTCAGCTGGGTAAATAACTCAGCTGGCGGTGCGGAAAGTGGTGGTTTGAAAACTTAGCTCGGTTACTTAGAAAAACTCAGTTTGAAAATATTAACTTAACGTTTTCAGCTTAGTCAGGTTGTGCAACTTTTAGAGAGACACAGCTGTCTTTGGAGAGCAGCTGTGTGTGCAGTTTTGAACAAATATGCAGTGATATGAAGCAGTAAGTACACAGCTGAATATAAAGCGAAAGTAAAGAGAGAGAGAGAAACACGCGAGTTTTTACGTGGTTCGGAGTAACACCTCCTACGTCCACGACCAGGTTCACTGGTAATCCACTACCACTTGGTTTCCAAGTACCAAGCAACTTCACAACTCTAACCCGAGCTGTGTTCCAACAGTTTGCGGGCACTGTCAAGCCTACACCTTCAGTTTCCGGGTACTGAAGAACCTATCCACTCGAATTACGCGCTTCGAGCAAGCGTACCTTTACCTAACCTTTCTGGGTTTGGGTTTGGGTTTGGGTATGGGGTTCCAACTGTGAACGAGTTCTTACAATTAAGAACTTTAGAGTATGATGAACTCGTTCGAAATCTAGGCTAAAGATATACAAAGAGTTTGGCCTAGGGAACAGACGAAAAACTAAGCAGTCTCTTAACTAGAAACACTTTAAGATAAAGTGTTCTTTGATCTATTTAGAACTGCTTGAGAGCTTTGTAAAGAATGAAGATTTCAGATAATGAAAGCTTGTAGAGAGTTTTTCGTATTTGATCCTGAGGTTGAAGACGGGTTTATATAGGTAGAGATTCAAGACTAGCCGTTGGAGGAGCCGTTTGAATCTTACCTACTCTTCTTAAATGCAAGATCTGCCGTTGAGCGTATCTGCACCTGTCTTCATTTGTGTCACATCCTAGGTTCTGAAATCTAGGATGCTGATTTGGCAATCCCTCATTGGTCGAGGTAGGTTGACTTCCTCTGATTCCGGGATCTTCTGCCTTTAGAGCTGGCTTTTGAATTCAGAGCTGGACTGTCTTGAAGTGAAGTCTTCAGAGATAGTTCCCTTTGTTCTGTACAGCTGGACCAGCTGTGTTTTGAACTCAGCTCGAATTCTCTTCAGCTTGATCGGGCTCTGCTGGAACGCTCAGCTGAAGGTTGAAGCCTGCTGTCTTTTGCTAGCTGACTCCAGCTGTAAACACAGCTGGGTCGACTACTGTCTTCCGCTTCCTTAACCTGTAAGCCTAGAAAATCTAAAGCTCAAACAGGCGAGCTGGAAAACACTATTTAGGTTGACGCAATCATCTATTCAGTTGGAGAATCAGATGGGTTTTGGTATCAAATCGAAACCTTATTATTTTCCCAACAAAACCATTTACGAATTCGAATTCGAATCATATTCGAATATTAAATTTGATTTGAATTCGAATATTCGAATAATTTCACAAATTCGAATCGAATATCGAATCTATATAGAAAGGAGATGAAGAACGAATTTCCATATATCTGTAAAGGAATGCGATGAAAAACGATAATAAGAATGATGGTAGATGCGAGACAATGTAAAATAGTTAGATGAGAGAGAAAGACTGTGACTTACATCCACACCAATGAAGAGATTATAGTTAATGTAGTACATATCCCTTAAAGAAAATTTTGACTTTATTTTAAAATGGACTTAACGATGGGTCAAACAACACATTTTAATGTGTATATATATCTATATAAATATGTATTTGTGAATATTAAATATATATGTATATAATCGAATATTTAATCGAATATTTTCGAATATCGAATCGAATATCATGATTTTGAATTTGTATTTGATAACTAATCGAATAGAAAAAAAAATATTTGATAACTAATTCGAATCATAAATTTTCGAATTCGAATATCAAAATTCGAATCGAATACCGAACCGAACCAAAATTATTCGATTCGTATACAACCCTAGGTGGGGGTACAAGTTTGCATCCTAGTAGGGTTATAATACTACCAAAAATAAAAAGAGTTGCAAAATAAGGGAAAATTCAACTATTTTGGATCCGTTTGAACCTACGAACTCCTATCGAGCTGAACTTCAAGCTTGTTATGCTCATTCCTCTCGATTATCACTCATTTTTCCTGCCAATTCATCAAAACATGCATAGGAGTATCAAATTTCATAAAATAACAAAACCTAAGTGCAAACTCATTCAAACTATGATTTTCTAGCATGAAATCAATATCAAATAAAGAAACTTTAAAAGTGTAGAAAAATCATGTGTGTCACGCTACATTAAAACTGTATTATTGAATTGAAAATAACACGAGATAAGTTTTAATTTTCCTCATATGAGTCTTGTTCTTAATTCTAAAGCCTCATTTTGTTCGATATTTCATTTACAATTATTAAATTTTATATATTTTATGTCTCTTCGGAAACATCCGGACATTCAAGTGATAATAGATGTTGTCTGTGAACAAAGAGGTCTCGGGTTCAAACTTTAGAGTTTTTCCTTTCCATGTCCAAAAAAATTATATATTTTATAAAATCTGTTTGTACAATTATTCATAAAAATACTTGCTTAATCATTTTATTCTTTAAAATGGATAAAGAAAAGAAAACAATACTCATTTCTCAAAGGACCGACTGCTTCGCCTTAGAATAATACAATTTTTCGGAATTCAAGGTTGGTAGTTGGTGTTTCTCGTATCAGTCTGACAAAACAATGATTCTATAAAAAACGAACACAGTCCATTAAGGATCTACTCAACACAAATACAAACAAAATATGATTTGTGAAACACGGACACAATACGAGCATAACACTAATATGAAGGTGGCACGGTTTCGTTCTTGTTGACACGGTACGATAATGGCGATAATGGCACACATGATACGAAATTATCGTGCCCTATTATTGCGTCAACACGATAAAACTAGACACTAACTCATTAATTTTGTCGTGTTTGTATTGTGCCAAAATTATCGTATCCAACACAATAAAATTAGATACTAACTCATTAATTTCTTGTATATTCGTACAGTGTCTATAATTGTCAGTCTTTATCGTCAAAGATGTTCAGTTTAGATTATTAATGGTAAGGACAGCAGCCAATGCGAAAACGGGCTGTTGGATCGTTTCTTCACCAAATCATATTATTGTAGTCAGTAGAGTGGGGATAAAATGGTAAATACAATTATCAACTACACATGATAGATAGGCTGCGGAAGGACTTACCCTGTAATGAATATGATGATGAAATATCACAATCACATTCACATTCACATTCACATTCACATTCCAAGGGCAGAAAACTATTAAACGCAATAAATAAATACTCTTATAGAATTTAAGCCATTGCGTTGAAATTATATTAAGTCATATGATTATTGAGCACAAATAATAATAATAGTAATCGCGCAAACACAATACAATATAGGCCCAAACGAAGAGATATGGAGCCCAATCAACATGGGCCTCCATTGAACATGTATACGTAATGTACTAATTTAAAAAAAAAAAAAAGAGTTAGTCAAGTTTTTGATTTCTTGGTTAGCTGCTCTGCTCCCAGCAGTCAACATCACAATTAGACATACATACCAAGTTGACTTCTTGTTAACCTATATAACTTAACTCTGTGTCTAATGTAGGATGACGATCTAAAAATTAAATTAAGAGATGGTGAGTTTGAATTCAATTAATATTTTATTTTATAATAACTACAGAAAAGTGGCGACATTAGATGTGATCATGTGAAATAGAACAAATTTTTTTTTTAAAGAATAGAACAAATTGATAATCAACTGCAAAATGCGCAATGGAAAACACTGTACAGTTTGCATTTATTGTTAGCATAATTGAGTTCTGGATAATAATAATAATAATAATAACAATAATAATAATACATGAGTATTGAGTACTATATTATATAGTCTGATTTAAGATCTGCTGAGATCTAGGTTCTGTATAGGTGGCTTGTAATTTCCCATTATTGACATTATTGTTCACTTAATTAGGTCAGTTTTCTAACTTACCTTATTTTCTTGAAATTTCTTATCCAAACACATTGAGCTCAAGATTCCATTCCTATTTAATTTATGACGAGTATTATTGCACGCTCGATTTAATCCATTCATATTTAATTTTATCAATTATGAGTATATCTTTAAACAAAACCACAAATGATTGATATGGAATAAACAATAATCTTGATAAAAGATGGTATATGATTCTGTCAGGAATTGAGACATTGTATAATTGAGCATGAAAATTAAAACCATCAACACTTTATAATAAAAAGGAAAATAAAAATTAAATCTAATCGTATCTAATAAATAATTTAAACCTTGGAACCTAGAACATTTAATCGTTGCAGTAATATCTTTTTATTTTTTTAAATGTGAAGAATCCGTACTTTAGAATTTACAATTCCCATATTACGTTATTAGTTAATCTAGTCGTTCCTTTTTCATCTCTCGTCTTAGTTCAATTCCGTTCAAACCTTGTGATAATTTGGACAATTATCAAGAGCGAGCGCATCCCCTTTCCTCTTAATTTCCTACTATTTCCACATGTATTTGTGTGTAGTAAATCTTACTGGGTTTTTCATTTTCTATTTTAATTCTCTTATTTTATCGTTTCTCGCCCCGGATCCCTCTCTCTCTCTCTAAAAAAAGATTGATTTAATTGTAGTAGTGTGTGTGTTTTTTCGTCTCTTTGTCCAATTAAGTTGTTCTGACCCAGTTTGTCACTATTGAACTTTGTTATGTTACTGTAATTTTTATTACATAATAATATGTACACGCACGCTATAATACAAGTACAGTTGCAATACCGACAAAGAAACGTATATACTTTTTTATCCAAGTATAGGTAACCTCCGGCAGAGAGAGAGAGAGAGAGAGACGGAGACTTTTCGAGTTGACACACGCTGCTGATGGGGCAATGTTACGGTAAGACGATCCCCACCGGAGACAACGATGGATACCCCACCACCACAATCACCACCACCGCCGCCGCCGATCTCCCTTCCCAGACGCCACTTCCCAACGGTACTCCATCCGGGAAGAATACTCCGGCGAGATCCTCCGCCGCAAACAGCCCATGGCCAAGTCCCTATCCCTTCGGAACCGGCAGCGCAACTCCGGTTGGGGTGTCTCCTTCTCCGGCTAGGTCGACGCCCATGAGATTCTTCAAGAAGCCATTTCCTCCGCCGTCACCGGCCAAGCATATTAGGGCGTCGCTGAGGAAGTTGGGGCAGAAGAAGAAGTCGCCTCGGGAGGGACCCATTCCGGAGGATGCGGCGGCGGCGGTGGAAGATACGGAGCAGCAGCAACAGCAGCAGCAGCACGCGCTGGACAAGAATTTTGGGTATAATAAGAATTTCGGGGCAAAGTATGAGCTTGGGAAGGAGGTGGGGAGAGGGCATTTTGGTCATACCTGCTATGCCAAAGGGCGAAAGGGGGAGCTCAAGGACCTGCCTCTTGCTGTCAAAATCATCTCCAAAGCCAAGGTTCATTCATCTCTATAATTGTGTTTCTCCAAAATCTGAAAATTTGTTTCATATATGATGTGCTTGTTTTATTGCTTAATACCATACCTTAGTGCCCTTTATGATGGTCGATAAAGAAAAGAGAAGCAAATATGTAAATGTGGTACAGAATTAGAAACCATTATCAAGTCGATTCTTAAGGGATCAAGATGGAGAGATATATAATGCAAAAACGAGGTATTGGGAGAAGTAAATTCATAAGCTTGAGAATTCAAGTTATCCACATCCACAACACGTTATTTATGTAACTTCTGCAAAATAGTATTGTTTCTTCCATGATTCTAGTTTAGTCTTTAGATAGCTAAGTGCTTCTTAGCTTAGCTAACAGTGGAATATATGATTGATCAAAGATGGAAATCTGTTGGTCTCAAATATCTTCTGAAGGTCTGAAGGGGGATGTCTAGGCTTGGCTGGCGAACTTTAAAAGAGGTGTCTTTTTTTAGCACCCATTAGATGATCAGCAATGTATTTCTGGTTTAGATAGATTGGTGAATATCTAACACAAATGCAAATCTGAGAACAGTTCAGGATTATCGATACAAAAGCCTTTGATGCCTATTGGTTAGATTTCTTCTGAGGCCCAAGTTGCAGATTGTTGCAGATTTAGTTTTTTAACTGATTCAATTCTACATTAGTAACATTCAGGATTCAATTCCGTGATGTATGGGGCTATAGGAATATAAAGATCTTAAGTTTGGAATGGGACAACTGTTGAGGTGAAAGGAGGGACGGATTTCAGTTAAAAAGTAAAAAAGATCTTTCTTTTCCCGTGCACAGTAATTGTTACAGCATCTAATATTGGGTTGTCATATTGGTTGTGACCAATAGCATTTTGGTTCACTATTTCATTTTCTGATGATGTCTTTGCAGTGTATATTATGAGGTCCCTTCAATCCTTTTATATATGTTTAGGTTGGTATTAGTCTTAATATGACTGCTGAAGAGCCCATTATAATATGTCTTCTGCTTTCCCTTCAAAATGACTGTTGGATAAGCTGAATGAGCTATAACAAATTTACCTTCGGCCTCAGAACATAATGACTGAGTCTTGATTGTCTGCCAAAGTTGGACACTTTCCGATAACCTTGCTGATCCTATTTTATTCCATATGAACTATCTATGCACCAATTACTGACTTTTATTAATATTTTTGTTCCTCAAGATTGACTTGACGTTCGAAGAATTTTATGGAAATATGATGGAATTCAGTTTTTCGAGGTCCTTTAATTGATACAAGTCAATAGATTATGGACATTCAAAACAAAATATAAACGAACCATATCATGTCCTTATTGATACATTATTTCATGGAGATGATAGAAGTTCATAATGAGCATACCACTTTCAATATCTTTAGTGGTGGAAGAAGTAAACTTTTGGATTAGAGTCATATTAAGGAAAGTGTAAAGGGTTCTTGGAAATATTCCATTCTTGTTTAAGCAGTGAATTTAGTTCTGACATTGGTAAAGATTCCATCTATAGGAGGGTAAAACGAAATGGAAAGAACTGTACACATCAGATATATTTTCTTTGTAAATTCTAACTCACAATTTTCTTTACACTTCTGATGGCTCTTTATTCCTTCCTTTTCTATCTGAATGTATATTTTATGAAACTTGATTTATAGCTAAACAAGCTTTTTGGCAGATGACGACTGCAATATCAATTGAAGATGTTCGCAGAGAAGTGAAAATTTTGAAAGCTCTCTCAGGTCATAGACATCTAGTTAGATTTTATGATGCTTGTGAGGATGCCAATAATGTGTACATAATAATGGAGTACGTTTCTCTCGTTCCCCTATGCTTCTCATAGCACTCGTTTGTGTACGTAATTGAATCATTGTCCAATGAAGCATGCAATATTTCCTGATGGTCTCTTTCCTTGTGGGACCTTCTGTCCTTGATATCTGCCAGAAAACAATGTAGTTTCTTAGCTAAAAAAATATATTGTTACAATATTCCTAGATCAATTCTTTTAATAGATTCTTAATCTAGAAAACTGTAGTTAATGCTTGCTAAGGCGTGCTATAATTTTCTGTAATGCCCCCTTCTTTAATAATTTTTATCATTTTCATGTGGTTCCCCTCTAGCATCTCACTTACATAACTTTCAACAATTCTCTTGTAAAAGTGACTCAAGGATTGGTTTGTGATACAGAGACTTTACCTAATATTTTTACTTTTCTTAGAGTGAGAGTTCTGGTTATAAATATGATAGCTTTTAAACTAAAAGTGTTATTTTCGTCCTATCTTGGATTCTGGTTATTTTTGGCCTATGCGATGGTTTCATACAAGTTTTTGCCTATAACAACTGCTAATAGGTTATATATAACTTTTCCATCCAGTGTGAATGATCTGACTGGATTCGTATGTAAAAAATCTCACATTTTTTTAATGAACATACTTTACATTTTTATTCCAAAATTACTTCTTCTAATTGCAAAATATCTAGGTAAAAGAATAGATACCATTGAAATCATTTTGTAACATGTGTAGGGAAATATCTGAGTTCTGAAATTGAGATGAGCAGGTGTTTCAAAAAGTTTGTACTTTGAGTCTTCGAACCAATAAAGTATGTGATACTGATATTAGCTCTCTCTTTCCTTTCTTGCAGGTTGTGTGAAGGTGGAGAACTGCTGGACAGAATACTGGCAAAGTGAGTGAGAGAATAATTCTCCTTTCATAGTCCTACATTCTATTGGAGAGGAGAGAGACAGCAAAGCTGATATTGGTTTACGTTCTAATTTTAAGCCATCTTTCTGATGGGTTCAGCAAAACTCATAATAATAATTTATTCATTTCAGAGGTGGTAGATATACTGAAGAAGAAGCAAAACTAATTATTGTTCAGATTCTTAGTGTTGTGGCATTTTGTCATCTTCAAGGTGTTGTCCACCGCGACTTGAAACCTGAGGTATATGGAAAGTTCCTCTTTTTTCTATCAGTTTTCTTTTGCTCTTGATAGAAGACTTTTAACTTTCCATCCTGACATTGATGCTAATCCCAATCCTCAGAATTTTCTATTTACCTCCAGAAGTGAAGATGCCGATATGAAGCTTATTGATTTTGGTCTTTCTGACTTCATCAGGACAGGTACTAATCCATTTTATCCGATGCATTCCGATTTTTTAAAACTGCTATCTTTCGTTCTTGCTGTAAAACCTCAGAGATTTTCAATCATTAAATGAACGTATGACTGTGTTGTCAAAAAATTGTTATCAACAAAGTGTAACATCTTTCACTGGTGTTCCTTTGCACATCTATTCCTGCTGAGTACCGAGCATTCATTGCATTAAGTGGATATCCCAGTTTTCTAATTTTTGCTGCACATTTGACTTGGCAGATGAAAGACTAAATGATATTGTTGGAAGTGCTTATTATGTAGCACCTGAGGTTCTCCATAGATCTTACAGTGTGGAGGGTGATATATGGAGTATCGGTGTCATTACCTATATTTTGCTCTGTGGAAGTAGACCATTCTGGGCAAGGACAGAATCCGGAATATTTCGTTCTGTTTTGAGAGCTGACCCAAACTTTGATGACATGCCTTGGCCATCTGTCTCTTCACATGCCAAGGACTTCGTAAAGCGACTTTTGAACAAGGATTACCGGAAAAGAATGACAGCTGCTCAAGCTTTGAGTTAGTACTGCCCCATGAGTTGCTATTTGATGCCTAGTTAAAATTGCCAATATATTGCTAAGTTATGCTGCTAATGATGACGTTTCACCTTTTAAAAGTTTTTCTCGGGTATTGGTTGTCCTTTTACTTTCTCATTGGACTGTTGTTACTTGAACTGACTATGGCTAGTATTACATGTGGGACAACACACTTGGAGGATAGATTTCTAATCCATTTCTGGCATCGACGTAGTTAATATAGTTGCACTAACTTCACTTTTCAAGGATTATAGACTTACATATATCTTTGCATGTGCAGCTCATCCTTGGTTGCGAAGTGAGAGCCATCCTGTTCCATTAGACATATTGGTCTACAAGTTAGTGAAGTCGTATCTACATGCTACGCCTTTTAAACGTGCAGCACTAAAGGTATGTTTGCTTATTTTGATCCCCTTCTCCTGGGTGGGTCCATGGGGAATGAGGTGTGTGTTTTGCGGGGTAATTTTGCTCAAACTATATATATGTACTTTTGTAACCAAAAAGTTGTTTTATAGAATGGTTTTTATGTTTTTTAGAAAGTAATTTGTTTTTATATAGTTTTCATCCTTAAATACTTGGTTACTAATTTACTATGGGAGTTTGAGGTCTATATGCATATGATGATTATCCTTTTCTCGAGTCCTATTATCATATGATGATGATCCTTTCTCGAGCCCTATTATTAGCATGTTATATGGTTATATTCTTTTGAATATTCTTGATACTCGTTATCCGTTTGTGATATAAGTTTGTGCACCTTGCTTCTTATATACGAGAAACCGGTCTCATTTTTCCATGGGAAAGTGAAATTTGATGAGCTAAAATGCAAGCATGCATGTGTTGGTTACACCTTTCATTGAAGCATGTTTCGCACCCATGTGAAGATCATCAGACTGTGGCCATATAATATTATTCTTCTTCCATACTTATAGGCTCTTTCAAAAGCTTTGAGTGAGGAGGAGTTGGTCTATCTTAGAGCACAATTCATGCTTTTGGAACCTAGCGAGGATGGACGAGTCTCGTTAGAAAACTTCAAAAAGGTTGTCAGGCTCATATCTTTTAATGGGCTTTACACCTCCCCTTGACTAGTTTGCATATAATTAATGCACCTTGATTTGCAGGCTCTTGCACGTAATGCTACTGATGCCATGAAGGCATCTAGGGTCCCAGATATCCTTCATGCGGTTAGCTTATCAACACCTCGCTCTAAAAATAGAATTTCATGCATATTTCTGAGACTTTGAGTTGAGTTTAATTTTGTTTTTTCTGTTAATTCAGATGGCACCGTTATCTTATAGAAAGATGGAGTTTGAAGAGTTCTGCGCAGCTGCTATCAGCACATACCAACTAGAGGCTCTAGAAAAATGGGAGCAGATTGCTTCCACAGCTTTCGAGCATTTTGAAGAGGAGGGTAACCGCGTCATATCAGTAGAGGAATTAGCTCGGGTATATCAATTATTTGTTTATATAACTGACTATTATCGTTTCTGCTAATCCATCCTTATAGAGAAGGTACATAGTGATTTTGGTATTGGATGGATGCAGGAGCTGAACGTGGGGCCTAGCGCGTATTCTATGCTGAGAGATTGGTTGAAGAGCAATGGGAAACTGAGTTTGCTGGGGTATACTAAATTTTTGCATGGCCTCACGCTTCGCAGCTCAAATATGAGACATCATTAGTTAATTAATTAGGTTCTCTTCTTTGCACTCTTTTCTTTCTTTCTTTTTCTTTTTTTTTTCTCATGCATAATTTCTTCAGCTATAGGAATCTGGAAAAGAAATTATTACTGTTGGACGGACTTTTTGCGTATAAATTGACAACGATTTGATGTACAAATGTAGTAGTGGAGTTGAGTTTAAGATATTTTCCGGGGCGGGGGCTGGGCCCCCTCATTAGATAACTGATACTTTTATTTTTAATTTTTAATTTTTAATTATCTTACTCTTCTTGATAATGAATGGAATTTATGTTGAGGTTTTGTTGTTATTTTTAAATAAATATAGAGCAATGGGGTAATCCTATTATACCATTGATTATTCAGTTTAAAGATTTTGTGAGAAGCCCGAATGGAATGAATTAGAGCAAATTTCTTCAACTTAAACACGTTAATCATGAAATGCACCCAAGTATGTTTGCAGTGTACACTTGTCAATGAACAAGTTTTTGTACTAATTATATTTATGCTGTTAGAAATAGTGAGTGGGGGTAATTACAATAATATTTTTATTCGATTAGTAAGAAGAAAGTGAATGTTTTCTGATGGAAGGAATAAATAAAAATATCGTTAAAAAATTAAAAATAAAAATTGTAGCAGTAATGACTAATGAGCAATGTATCATATTCCCTCCATTTCCCAAAAGTGTGGTGCATATATGATTATATGTGAGGAACCACACTAATCTCAGAAAAGTGTGGTGCATATTTGATTATATATGAGGTATAAAATATTAGTTGAACCACACTAATGTGGGACGGATGGAGTAATAGGAATACATTAGGGCTCGTTTGCTACGAAGTAAGGCTTAATATGTTTGACTGAGATATCTTATAAATATAAAAGATTAATATTCTGTTTGGTATGATGTATTAACATTCTCTGCAATATTTAATCCATTGTTTGGTAAGATGTACATATTATAATCATTATTAAAATTTCAATTCCTAAAACATCCTTATAATTCAATTTTTGATTCATTACGTTAAAAGTTGAGTAATCATTATTTGATGCTTACAATTCGTAGCAAGCCACTTTGATGTTCTCAATTGATTACAGCTAATACACGAAAGTTAATTAGTTTGATGTTTATCATTCTCATGTTTACTAACTCAAATAAACTAATGGCTTTTATGCTGGCTTACGTTGGAGGATAGCAAATTCCATGAATTTTATCTTGCCAAAATTCTCGATGGTTTCGTTCTTTTTTACATAATTTATACCATCTAACTTAATTTCCATCAATCAAGACCAAGAAATAAAAAATAAAAAGAAAATAATAGCCTCTTGGAATATTTCGATCAAAACTCATGGCATAAATTTACAACATAAAAAAAAGTAGTAAAACAAAAAGGTTTCACTGCTATTATAATTTTCGCAACATAATTTCATTCTTTCACAATCAAACAAAAGATTGAAAAGAGATTTTATGATTATATTAATTAGAGAATCAAGAACTATGATAAATATATGAAAAAAAAAAAATCAACCTCAAAGATAGTGAGCGAGAGAATACAGTCGGGAGGGTTGGAGAACCAGAGAAGAAAACGGCGGGAGTGATAATAGAACACACGGCAGTGGAAGAGAAGAATATAACTTTTTTAGGTTTTAATTGAAAAGGGGGTTGCATAGTAAAAAATTAAATTAATATATATTTGTATTGGGTATACCACCTAAGAGATGGTATGCAGAACAACAAAAATAAAGATGATGTACATGGGCCCGAATTTTATAAAGGGCCCTATCATTTCTACCAAATAATATATTAGGGTGTCATACATATATTATACATCCTAATCATCCCTACCAAACGAGCCTAACAAGATTTATTATTTCTGAAGTACTCCAAATAGTCTCCAATTACCACTCGCCAGCAAACACTCCTATACATGATCAATTCACCAACAATATTAATCTCACAAAATTAGCCAAAAAAACCGTAGGGTGAATTTTATTTTAATTCAATCACGCACCTATTAAAAAAATGAGAAGAAAACTGGAGACTTCATTTTTAGACAAGTATGTTGTTTTGGCGCATGAATTAGAAATTTTAAGAAAATTATGGATGTAGACCATCTAATTCACAATATATTGGTCGAATAATAATTATTATTATATTAGAAAAAAAAACAAAAGTTGTGTGAAAAAATAATTTAGACTGTGTAAAATTAAGTATCAAGTTCTGATTATTTTTGGTTTGGTGTTAAAAAATACAAGTAGGGCTAGTTTCATAAATGACAAGAAAATGAAAAAGAAATAGAGAGAAGCGGCGTGAAAACCTTCATTTCCCCCATAAGAAGTAGAGGTGTATATAACTATATATGGTCTTTTAGAAGTCTTGTTTGCAGCCTCAAATGTGAAATTAATCAGATGGAACCTGCATGCACCTCTTGTATTGTAAATTGAAGGAGTAACTTTATTCTCTCTCTCTCTCGTGTCCACGTACACATGCAGTGATTAATTAAACAAAATAAACTGTTTTCCCTAAATTTTCCATAATGAAATGTAAGAAAAGGACATAAATTTAAGAGTTTATCGTGTCAAATAGCCACTATGGATAGTGCAAAATAAAAGTTTGTCAAAAACTTAATTTGTTATAAATTTTAGCAGATTTTGAAGTGATATACCCTTAATACTCTACCCTCACTTTTCTCTCTCATATACTCCCTCTCCACCGTGAATTCTCAGATTTCTGTAGTCTCTATCTCTCTCTCTTACTCTTCCATCGCACCAGAGATCTTCTTTGCTGCTTTTTGCCACCACCGCAACCATCGCCGTCACGGCTACACCGCCGCCGCCTTCGCCATCCTCCCTGCCGTCTTCGCCACTTCCCAAATTGTTCGCCACTCAATTAAATACTAATGGTTTCTTAGTTTTCTATTTGTTCTATTTATAATGAATTTGCTTCTTTTTACTATTATAATATCTCAATTATAAGCAGTTTTTTTTTCATTCTAAAAATCCTCCTCTGTTTGCATCCTCTATGAATGAATTTCTCTGGTTCAGAAAAAAGATCGAAGAGAAAATATGGTTGGATGCCAAATTAATCGGTGCTTATGGACACGCATCTCCAATTTTCACAGTGGTTTCTGCGTTTTCTCGCTAAGTTCCACATTGTCTTACGCAATTTGTTTGTATTAATTTCGTTTTAGATTTATTATTTTTTTTTTTGGATTTTGAGGATTTGCTCGATGATGATTCATTTGCTTTAACCACACCGAAGAGAGACTGGTTGGTCTGCACATTCCAATTTGATTTTAGGTCGAAGGAAGTTTCTGCCGTTCCACTTTGGATCTGATCGGCAGCGGCTTTATGAATCTTTTATCATTTGATTTAAGATGAAGGCTCTGTTGATCTGTACAAAGTGTAATGGCAGATTAGTTGTTATATTTCTTCATTTGGGTTAAAGTCTTTGATGAATTACCAGTCAGTTTCTGATGTGGAAAATATATGGCCTTTGTCTGAGAGCTAAACCTCGTCTTATTTTTCATGCTTGTTTTCTGTTCGAGTTTTGCAGTAATGTTATTTATTGCTATTCATTGAATTGCGGAGCCCAGAGATTTCTTATTGTTGATTTTTTTTATGTATCGAAACATGAAATTATAGTTTTCGTACTATTATTTTTTTTTAAATTTATGGATTTATTTTAATTTTGATGAATCGCCTTGGATGTTTGTATGAACTTCTTCGCTTTATTAATGGCAGTTTCCCCAAGTTGATTTCGTTTTTTAACAGTATTACTGACATTGGTACGAATGATACGATCGTACTATTCGTACCATATTTTGTAGTCTTACGATTCGTACGCAAACTCTTCTTCGTACAATATTTGGGCATACTTTAAAGTATATTTCTCTCTTACTCTCGCTCTCTCTCTCTCTCCCTCTCTCTCTCTCTCTCTCTCTCTTTCATGGTGGTAAGTGGAATGACCACGACGAAGTGCCATAATTTGGTACGACTGGTACAAATGAATTCATTCGTACCAACTACTTGTGCTCCGTAACTTGGTACGACTGGTACGAATGAAACCATTACCAACGAGTTGTGCTCCGTAACTTGGTACGGCTGGTACGAATGAAACCATTCGTCCAATTCGTACCAAGAATAAGAGCAAATCTGTCCAGAAATCCGAAAGTTAGACAAAATTTATGAGAAATTAAGTTTTGGAAAACTATTAATTTTCACTATCCATAGTGGCTATTTGACATTTTTACTCTAAATTTAAAGGCATGAAACTGGAGAAGGATTAGTCAAGCAAGTAGCAGTGGGCTATGAAAACATATCAGATTGAGTACATGATGGGGTGTTCGATTGGATATGACTCTGTCCGGTACTTAGGGAGTCTTCAACGGTGGGTTCCAAAATTTGGAACCCACCAAATACACCATTGTCCAAAATTTGAAACCCACCAAATACACCATTGATCAAAACTGAAACTGGCTTCAGCAGCCGAAAAATTTGACTTTTTTTTTTTCTGTTTTTTTGCCTTTTTCATTTCGAGTTTTTTTTAATAGTTTTTCATAAATACGGACCTATTAGCTCGTCTAAAATATATCGAACATATATCTTATATTAAAGATCACGACGAGAGCATTTATTCGACATAAAAATCGTAAAAATCCGATTTGAAACGAGCAAATGATGATATTTTAAAGTTCAAAGCTAATGTAGTGTGTATTATAGTGGGACCCTATAAATAGTAGAAATTGGTTTCATTATTGGAGAAGGTGTTAGATAAAAAAGTAGGTAGGTTCCAAAAACTGACGTGACGCTGATGTGACGGTTTGGAAGCTGAAACTGATTTCCAACCATTGGAGGCACCCTCAGCCTGGAGACGGTGCCACGTAGGTTAGTCTTACATTATGAGTGACTTGTATATTTAATTTTTTTTGTTACGCCAGAGCAGAACACCATCATCTGATGCTACCTACCTAGCTAGGGTTTACTTAATTTATATATATATATATATATATATATATAATTTTTTTAGGATTATATATATATAGAGAGGTATAGAGGTAAATATTTTGGGATAATTTCAATTTGCAGGGAAAATAATTGAGCTGAGGGAGGGCACTTAATTAGTCACAACAACTATATATTGGAATTAATATACTGTATTCAATAGAGAAGGATGAAATTAAGCCCTAGACTTGTACTGATACGAAGAAGACTATTACTGTACACATGCCGATCAAGATTAGTACTAATATTAATATATATGCTCTCTCTCTCTCTCTCTCTCTCTCTAAGCCGGCCCTAATTAGCAGCAGATCTGAATGTATATGTGTGTGTATATATGGTGAATTGAATGGTGAGTCCCAAGAAAAGGAAAAACTAGTACTGACAGAAAACAGCATCATGATAATTAACCTGTAAGGAAAACAGAAATGTAAAGAATGTAATGATGAAATATATATATATATATACACAACAAATTAAAATTCAAAGGCAAAGTCAATACACAACAAATTAAAATTCAAAGGCAAAGTCAAGATCCCCTATATAATCATTACACCAATCAAACAAGTAAAGTAAAACTAAAACCTTCCTCCGATCCTTACCCACGTACGTCTCGTCTGGTCTCCTCTCCCAAACATAATTGATACGAAACCAAATTAATAATCTGACCTTGAGATCTAAATGGCGATCCAAATTAAAGAGCAGATCGAAATTGGGGGGAATGAAGCCTGGTCCGACGACGACTGATCATATAGATCCGTCTATATTTTCTTCAATAAAATTAATCATTAATAAAATATACATACATATATATATATGTGATAATCGATCGGTCAGTCCTCGAGCCAGACAACGTTCCCCTCAAAACGTAAGCTCCCCGGCCGCCTTTCTTCGTTCAATTCATTATCTCCTACCTGCTAGCTGCACCTCTTATCAATTACTATATGTCATTCATAACATAACATGTATCTCTCTCTCTCTCTCTCTCTCTCTCTCTCTCTGTGTGTGTACTAGTCCCTATCTCGCTTTCTTTCTGGCCTCTCAACCTCCCCTAATTTATCCCCCAAAACTTTCGCCTTCTTTCAAGGGATCAGAGAGAGAGAGAGTGAGAGGGAGAGAACTAGAGAGATGAATTAATGAAGAAATTAATTGATTTATTTAGAGAGAGAGAGAGAGAGAGAGGAGGGGGCCGGGGCTCGTAACAAAGGGTGGAAAAGGGGGTTGAAAAAAAGACAAAACCCTGACCCTACTTGCTGGAGTTCCAGAAATGACCACCAACCATGCATACACACACACACATGTACACTACTCTGTGTACTTTAACACATACACACAGTACTCTCTCTCTCTCACATACATATATGTGTGTGTGTAAATACGTAAAGCAGGTAACGTTAATATTGTTGTATAAATGGCATCATTGGTTATGACCTGGCAAGTGGCAAGGCAAGCACAACAATTCGAAACACCAAGGTTTTGGCAATGAGAGAAACAAAGCACAGCTAGCAATAGCATGAGTGATGAAATAGCATCACTCATAACCAATTAATCATTAAATAGATACATATATACTATTCCGCTATCTAATTCAGGGTATTTTATCATCCTAAAGTATAATTAGTTAATTAATTAATTACTCCACTATATATGCATGAGCAGTGAGCACAGTACACACTGCAGCACACTAGGCTAGCTAGCTAGTATACTAGTGTAATTAATGAGTGGTTATATTAGGCATTAAATCATGGGACCATTGATTGTGTAATGATCAGCGATTACTAAATTCTGGTGGGGTTGGGGGATGAAATATGGAAATCTTTAAAGCTTGCACCAGAGGAGTAGTTGAGTTATTCATCTGCCTAATTAGGGAAACATCAACATTTACTGTTACCATTATTAATTACTCCACTTACTGTTGTTGCTGAATGATTAATTGAATACTAGTACTATTTTTAATTTGGAGAGAAGAAATGAGAAATCAATACTACTACTGATCGACAGCCTCGCTTTTCGAACTAAACTTTGTGTCTCATCATTTAGAGTATAATTTATTTGCGGACTATTGTATTGAATAAGGCTGCAGGGTGAGATTCATGCGCCCAGTCATTGCTTTGCCCACATCATATATATATATATTGAAAGTTTTAAACCAAACACTTTATGCATCTAAAGTACGAATCTGTCACAATAAAATTTAGCACGGAATATAACACATAATATAATAACTGAGCTAAGTAAATGACACACAGAATGGTAACCCAGTTCGATTAATCAACCTACATCTGGGGGGACACGCCCAAGAGGGAACCAATCCACTATCAGAAGTTGTAGTTACAGAGTACGCATACAAGTCTTCTACTTTATGCTATCCTTTCGCTCACACCCTTCCCGATCTACGTGAATTGATGATTGCAAGTGCACCACTTACAATCTAAGCTCGAGTCGCAACTCGACACCCAACCCCCTTACAAAAGTACATATGAAAATAAACACTCTCAAGATACAATGAAATATACTCTCACGAAATAGTATAAGCTATGAATAATAACAATAGCAGCAGCAACAACCATTTTCAATGTATCTTGGTGTAGATACATATAGGTCTTGTTCTCCACCTCCTTAATTTGCCCTAGTTTCCTTATGCACGGAAACTTCCTTTGAAGATATGCCTTGTGGAACAAATATGTATATCACCAATATAACATCTTTTCCGCGTCAAACAAGGATAAGGAAAAGATCTCCGCAAAATCCGCATAAATATGGAAAGAATCTTTCAAATCTGTTCCACAATGAACTAGTTCAGACTGAAGCTCAGAAATCAGTTTATGTCCTCGCACAACTCAGAAACACTTCAGTCAATTTTACTTCTACATAAACTCATAGATATAATAAAGATAATACAAAGATTTTTGTCGAAAAAATAGGAAAGAAATATATTTACACTAATCATAATAGAATTTAAGCCAAAAATATAAACACTAACATAAAATATATAATCATATTTTTTATATGAATCAAATATCTAACAAAATTTGTCTATTTTCACTTAATCGACCAAATTCTGGCTAGCCATATTATAACTGAATAGCATCACTCTAAGTTTTGTTATATATGTGTATTTGTCCGCCCATATTTAACGGTGTCGTATATATACACGATGAGCTCTACGTATATATACCCAGCTAGTTTTATCACAATATAATGATCTATATCTAACTAACATTACGCATGTCGCTAGGTAGCTATATATAGCTAGGAATTAATACTTCTTACTGATTAGTTTCTGAAAAGAAAAGCAAATAATGGAGATTCAAATCATAATAAATCGCACGTTTGAGTTCCCCATGCCCGAGGGTAAGTGCCAAAGCGTGTTGTGCAGTGGGCCAAATTAATGAAAGTGATATCACACTGCTACAATTCAATAAATCTTCAACTCAAATTATTTTTCTGATCAATTAATTCCCCATTTAATATGTAGATTAACCATGATTTATAAATAAAGAAAATTTTATCTCCTTGAGAATGGCCTTTGTCATTGTGGAGTTGTTTGAGAATAAAGGTTTCAAGTTTGAATTTTGTTATCATCTTATAGATCAAGCCACTTACACCAAATTTTATTAGTATCGTTTAGCTCTTCTGTATGGATTACAGACTATTGTACATCAACAAAGCCTACCCAATTCGTACAATGACCAAATTAGTAGCGAGATGTTATTAGTATAATTTTCTTGTGTTTTTTAATTTAGTGTGCATGTCATTCAAATTTTGTTTGATAAGTGTTAGTGAGATTGATGGCTCTTGCAAATATCAATGCAACACGCCATAGGAAAACACACAGAGACCCACATGGGTGTGTGTGCATGAGGACGACACCGGCTCCCATTTTCAACGCCCAACAAAGCATAGAAACTTGTGCGTTGATATATTACTGTATCATTTCAATGAAAATTCTATTAAGGGTGTACATATAGTACATTCATCTCTCATATGAAAATATTTTAATAATATAATTTATAATATTAAAATATTTTCATGTGATATTATTAAAATATTTTCATGTGAAAAATGAGTGTAGTATATATACATGTAGGATAGAATTTCTCCATTTCAAGCATACAAATTCAAAACAAAGTTTAGCCAGCGGGGCTACGGTACTCGGGAGTATTTTTAGGTCATAATTAATTATGTACTACTTCAACACCTACTGCTATTATTCTTCAAGATTTCAGTTAACTTGATATTTCTGATTATATATACTCCCTCCGTCCCATAATAAGTGGCTACTTTCTTTTGGGCACGGGTATTTAGGAGAAGAGTGTTTAAAGAGTAAAAAGATAAAAAGTGGTGGAGCCCACATCTTT
The DNA here is from genome assembly GCA_031470985.1 of Agastache rugosa. Taxonomy (NCBI): domain Eukaryota; kingdom Viridiplantae; phylum Streptophyta; class Magnoliopsida; order Lamiales; family Lamiaceae; genus Agastache; species Agastache rugosa. Next base: position 35,608,212 of record CM062602.1, on the reverse strand, counting down.
TGTGTGAAAGAGGGTGTTTCCATATTAGGAAAGTTACCACTTATGATGGGACATCCCAATAAGAAAATGTGACCACTTATGACGGGACGGAGGGAGTAAATGTCAAGTACTCTCTAGTATCTTTATAATTGCATAGATTTTTCAATTAAAAATAAATCGAACGACATTTTACGTGATATCCGATTTAAGATATACGTGTGGATGGCAGTTGAGGGATGGCACATCAGAATGGAAACTTGTGACGATTTACGTACAAAACATTTAGAGGAAAAAGGTGGCATCGATTGATTACATAATGGTAGAATAAAGTAAAGAAAAATGTAAAATAAAAGCACAACTTTGTGACAAGACTTTTAGGGGTCAATTGTATCTGTTAAATATGTCGCGTCTAAAGAAAAATATAGAAAAGATAATTTCTGACAAATGTGTGTGGGTGGGGTTGAGCTTTAGAATTGAATTCACATTTACCCTAATTATTTGTAGAAATTACTCTATTTCGGATACCCAAACGGTAATAATTCGTGTTTATAAATAGAAAGGTCTCAAATTCAAGCTCTATCGCTCGCACTTTTCTCCGTCAAAAAAATTATTGTGGAAATTAATTTTCTAGCATAAATAATACATTGACCCTCATCCTTACTATCTAATAAGCGGCAGGCCCTAGGGATGGAAAAAATTACCAAAACTGTCGTATACCGTACTTATCGTATCGAAAAAATACCGAAAGTTTCGGTATATCGAAATTTTCGGTATGGTATGATACCGTACCGACTATTTTTGATACAATAACAATATGAATTTTCTTATACCGGCGGTATACCGTACCGTACCGAAGACTCGGTATATACCGTAAATTCGGTATGTATCGAGATTCAGTATGTATCAAATTTACGGTATATACCGAATTACCGTACCATATATCTTATATATTAAATTAATTATAATTATTATAATTTTTAAATTTGACATTAAATTAATATTTTGGTTCGGTAGGATATATATTATTCGGTATACCGTGAAAGTCCGGTATACCGAAGAAACGGTACGGTAACGGTATAATACATGGTCGATACCGAAAGAACGGTATAAAATTTTTCATGCCGAAATTTTCGGTACGGTATATTGTATGGCGAAAAAATTTCGGTATACCGTACCGAACCACCCCTAACAAGCCAACTTGGAAACCCAAAATATTCCGGAAGCAGCTCCCTAAGCTACTACATTTTTGTTTTGTTTTTTTCCTCGACAACCCAAAATTCAATTATAATTTAGAAAAAATAATATTATTCTCTTTTTAGTAATTAAATGAACAAGATAATAAATTCTACTAGAACGATACCCAACGGATACTAAAATCGAGTTGATTTACAAACTATTAATTAGATTCTGATACGAAAATGGAATATATATATATATATATATATATATATATACTCCCTCCATCCCCAAAAATATAGTTTCCCTCCATAAGTATGTATTTTAGGACATGATATCACTAACTTTCTAATATTTTAAACCTCCCAACAAATTAAATAGGTGAATCTCTTATTCCACTGAAAATATATCTATCCGACACATTTTAACAATCGTGCCGCCAGTGGCGGAGCCAGGATTTCGATTCAGGAGGCCCAATTTTTTTTTTCAATAAAAATATCTAATATAATTATAATATCATTTAAATTACATAACAAATCAAAGAAACAAAGTATAAACATGACTGCTTCAAGGTAAACAATTTTCTATTACAGATAATGTCCCTTCGATTTTATTTATATATTTTGATATAAATAGTAAAAAAATTAATAATATTGAAAATGAAACGACATTATGTTACCGACATGTCTATTTTTTTATATGTCATTTGATTAAGCAATATCGTTTTTTACACTATATTTCACACCTAACAAAATAATTTAAATCTCATTCGGTATACATTTAATTAAGCAATGTGGTTTTGGATTAATAAACATATTAATGAAAAACAAGTTATAAAAGAAAATTTGATATAACATGAATAAATTTAACTTAAAAAGTTCTCTATTTTCTATCAAAATTTAAAATTAAAATATAAAAACTAGTATGCATTCTTTTATGAGAAATATCTCTATATTCTGAACAAATAAATATAAAACCTATCTCTATATAAAGATCTAGTCTAAGTTTCATAATTAGTATTTCAGAAAATTTGATAATATAAATTATACATATGCATTCAAAGAATAAAAAAAAATATTGAAAGTCTTGCATAAATTATATTAAAATAAAAGAAGTAGTGAAAACCCCCCAAGAAAAGAAAAGAAAAGATGAAAAGGTAAAATACAACCTTCATATAACGATAATAAATACTCCATATAAAAATACTAGCTCATAACTTTTAATGGTGATTGGAATTTTTTATGGCCAAACTTATTTTGCCCAAAACTTCAGTCCAAGTTGCATTTTCAAGCTATTATTGTCTATACAACCTATTTCAAATTATAAACACATGAAGTTCGGCTCCATCCGTAAAATCTACTTCTCACCTCTACTCCCTTCTTCTTCTCCAAATGACATAATGCCTATTATATATATATATATATATAGCTAATTTTTTTGCAAAAGTCAGGGGGTCCAGTGACCCCACTGTCCCCTGGCTCCGCCAGTGCGTGCCGCCCTCCCCACAACATATTTTGAGGGAACGGACGGAATAATATTTAACTATTTAAGGGGCAATTAAAAAGTAGGAAGATATTATCTCAAAAAAAAAGAAAAGAAAAGGAGGATGATATTTTCTTGGAAGAAATTGAATCTGGCAAGTGGCGTCCACCACTATACTCTATTCTATTGACCCTCGTCCAACACTTTTCACGCCACGTGGATTCAAGTTTTTCATCACAAGTGCTATTAGAGTTGTTAAGTTGGGTGTGCCGGCTCAGGCTCGGTCCGGTTCAAAAATAATATGGGCTTGGGCTCGGCCTCAACCTTAAAGTGAGTTCCAGTTGGAACTATTTTGCAGCCGAGGCCATTCCGAGCTTTGCACTAATTGTGCCTCGAGTGGGCCTATTTTCATGTAAAAGCTCGGCTCAAACCCGACTCATCTTCATTCGTGGGATGGTTGAGTTGGGTCGGGTTGGCCCAACTCAGTTGACAAGTATAAGTGGTATCGTAACATTATTCTATATATAGAGAGAAGAAAAGGAGTATTGTAATTATGTGTTGTTGTAAACAAATGTACTTGAATTATGTATTGTTACTAAATATATAAGATTGATTAGAATCACTTCCCTATCCATCGCAGACCAAATTAATGTATCCACCGTTGATATAGTGATGTCACGTGGATAGGAGAGTTAACTCCTTAAGTCATTGTTTTTAACTATCATTCAATTAATTATTCCCTTCATCTCATTCGAAATGATCCATTTCTTTTAAGCACGAGTATTTAGGAGAAATGTGATTAAATAATAAAGAGATAAAAGTAATTTATTCAAATGGAATAGAAACATTTGAAATGGGACAACAAAAAAAAGTGAGTCATTTTGAGTGGTGCGGAGAGAGTATTTCGTAAGTCTATTACCTTAAATAAAAGTTGTCTTCAGATAATCTTACCTTCTTATTCCATAATTATGCAAAATCGAATTATGTCTTCATCGACATAACTAAAGCTTGATCCATTCCTATCCTCAAAAAAATAAATAAATAAAAATTGCTTGATCTATTCTTTATTTATTTCGAAATTCGAATTCTAATAATAATAATAATAGAGAGGAAAATAAAACTATCCAGTTAGAAGATAGTGTGTACAACTCATACCCAGTTTTGGAGGCACGTATAAGCCATACCCACTGACATATTTTTTGCACTTTTCAGAGATTAAAAAAAATAAAAAACCTGATTTGACTGCCTTGAATTTAGCAAAAAAAAAAAAATTTACTGCCTTGAATTCACTCAACCACCGCCTCTGCCATCCCACTCATGCGAAAGGAATTTTTTTTTGTCTAAAACAAACAAAAAAGACAAAACCTAAAACCTAACCTAGCGGTACACTATGCGATATAATTGAACCATAAAACCTAGCGGTACATGTCCATACCGATGCCATAAATTTTTTTTTCACATTCCAAAGGCAGCGAAAAATTTAAGAATTCACCCCCATATTCTTCTTCTCATCAATCTATGGCGTCATCAAGTTCAAGACATCAATCTGAGGATGAATGGCAACGTGAAAATCAACGACGTCTAGAAGAGGTTAGTACTTCGTATCGATTTGAGTAGGGACGAAAGAAAAAACTGTACCGACCGCATAATATTGTACCGATAGGTTTTTAACCTGTCGATACTATTTTTCGACTGGTCGGTACATATTTTTCAGAATGCCGGTACAGTTTTCAAAACATATTATTGATATTGTGTTAAAAATATGATGGTTAATTAGGATAATTTCGTGCTAATTATGTTAATTTCGTAGTAATTATGTTAATTTCGTGGTAATTAGGATATTTTCGGTGGCTATGCTTATGTGCTAATTATGTTAATTTGCGTGCTAATTAGGATAATTACGATGATGTCTTATATGTTTCATAAAATACGTACCGATCGTTTAGAATATTGTACCGATAAATAATAACATAAAGCCCGTCGGTACACTTTTTATGCCTAGCGGTACACTTTTTTTTTAATACAGTGTGTTTCTGTTCTTATTCTGAACGTTTTGTTATGTTTTTTATATTTTTTTAGGCACGCTTAATAGTTAATGTAAGAAATAAGATCATTTGGTGTTACGTTTTCAATTATATATAACTCATTTATAAATTTAAAAAGCATGATCAATTGACATATATTACGACGATGTGTGAAAATTTTGATAATAATGTACCGATCGGTTTTAATTCTGTACCGCTCGCAGTAAAATTATGAGTTGATTTTACTGCGAGCGGTACAATATTTTCCTTTTTCGGTACAATTTGTTTTTTAGTGTGTTTGTGTTCTTATTTTTGAATCGTATTGTGTTTGTATCAGTTTGGTTGGATCTGGATCCGTGAAGATGCGCAACGCTATTCTCCGAGGATTAACACGTACTACAAAGTTCGATCATAACAGATATGAGGCAGAGACTTCTTGATGTTGGGGTTCAAGCACTGTTGGATAGATTCATGGTCGGCTGTTTCGGGCATCTTATTAGATGGCCATTGGGCAAAGCGTGCGACAAAGACCGGTGTTCGGTGAATTGCCGTACGATACATGGTATCGTATCGGTGATAAAAATATCCGATTCTCGGCTCAGGAGTACGCCCTAATTTCGGGATTGTGTTTTGGAGCTTCTTCATTTGATCCACATGCGGATCAAACACCGGATAATGTGGAGACTTATCAGAGATTTTGTGACGGAAAGCCAATAACTGCCAAAAAACTGCGAGACCGGTTTGTGCAAGGGTATGTGAGAGTTGATCCTGAAGGCGAGCTCCACCTTCGGGCAGCAAATGTTATCATCGCTTATTATTTTGGGTTAGGTGGCGATGATCGGAGAAATGTGGTGCCTGGCTTTGGGTATTGGTGGATGATCTCGACGCGTGGAACAGATTTCCTTGGGGCGGGTATACATTTCAGGTCTTGAGGAACTACACCAAGAATCTGAAAACGAAGAGGTCGAAAATGTTACCCATGTACCATTATTACGGCCTTGTGTGGGTACTACAGTGTTGGATGTTCGAGGCTATTCATGTTTAGCTCGTTTGGTTGCTACCTCCGTATCAGACACTGCCATTCCTCGCTGTTTGAGATGGATAATGGCAGCAGCAGGTAGATCTTGATGATCAGTTTCGTGCAGGAGTCGTCTGTTTTGACTCCATTGAGCCAGAGGCAGCAGAGGATGAGACACATTACTGGAGGTCCCTACTGATGGACGACGTGCTCGGAGTGCATTACGTGAGGCCTATCAACCCAATAAAAGAAGGAATACCAGTTGCACGTCGTCCTCAGTTCAGAGGCCTAGCAGTCCCCCCCACGTGTCAGAGCCATGCACCGATCGCGACACGTACGACTTGAGAGACCGGGCCCCGTCGAAATATACTTCCAAAAGCAAGAGAAATCATGCTCGGAGAAACATTCCGTCGTCGTCATCGAGCAGCGGTACCGACACTAGTGGACGATCTCGTGATAGGCGGTTTATGAAAGAGCTGCAGGATATGACAGCAGCAACTGTGAAGAGAGAGATAACTTCACAATGGAGAAATATATTTTTTCCGGAGATCAAGGCCTTCTTCACATACCTTTTTAGTAAGAGTTCTCGCCGTTCCACACCGCGTCGAGATACACCTCCACCACTGCGTCGTGACACACCACCACCCGTGCATTCCCCACACATCAGTCCAAGAGAGGAGACTGGAGGTACATGCGCCGATCCTGAATTCATCCCAGCACGCCATTCCACCCTCGCTTTTGTTACACCCGAGTGGGTGAGCATGGGCGGTCCTGAGCATGCATACGACCCTCCTCGGCATTCTGAGCATGCATACGACCCTCCTCGGCATTCTGTGCCAAATCCCGAGATATATCGTCAGCCACCTCAGGTAAATAATAAGTTAGTAATTTATTAATTTTTTTAATTTTAAATTTAATTGACTTTAATTAATTTATCTATGTGTAGTATATAGGGTTGTATACGAATCGAATCAAATCGAATATCGCTATATTCGATTCATATTCGAAAAATAGCTTTATATTCGATTCGATATTCGATTCGATTTCGAATAGTTTTTTGATTCGTATTCGATTCGAAATGATATTCGCGAATATTCAAAACTATTCGAATATTCGATTCGATTTTTTTATATATAAATAATACAATTCGTCAGAAAGAGAGATGTAACTGGAGAGGCTGGGGCTGGACGGGTGCGAACGGCGGCGGAGGAGGCGGTCGGCTCGGCGGTCCGGCAGACACCAGCGGGAGGCGGAAGCGGAGGTGCAGAGGAAGGCGCCACGACGGGAGGGATTCCCGATGGGCGGCGCCGCGACGGAGTGGACGAGGGCTGGGGGAAAGACAGAGGAGGTGATGACGATTCGATGAAGGCGGCGGAAGACGAGGGCGATGAATGGGGGAAAGGCAGAGGAGGTGACGGCGATTCGATTGAGGCGGCGGAAGATGAGGGATGGGGGAAAGGAGGTGACAATGGCGGCGGAGGAATGTTGCTGCTTCTCTTAGAGCTTCAGAAAAGGAATTTGTCATTTGAGAGTTGGACTTGGAGTTTTTGTTGGGGGTCGTGTTGTTAATGCAAGAATTAAAATAGGGCAGCTTAGTGGGAAATGGGCCAAGGCTTAGTGGAAAATGGGCCAAGATTTAATTTTGTTTTTTAGTTTAGTTTATTTATTTATAATATCAAATATACAAATAATATATATATATATATATATATATATAATCACATATTTTCGAATATCGAATCGAATATCATGATTTTGAATTCGTATTTGATAACTACTTGAATCGAACAAAGTATTTGATAATTAATTCGAATCGTAAATTTTCGAATCCGAATATCAAAAATTTGAATCGAATATCGAACCGAACCAAAATTATTCGATTCGTATACAACCCTAGTAGTATATTGATGCTCATCCCATTACTGTTGTCCCTTCTGACCTTGACTACGGCTCCATTTTGCACAATCATGAGATGTACAACTTATACTCGAGGCAGAGACTTGAATATTTAAATGACAACCGAGCAGACCAGCAGGAAGGACAACAGTCGGCTATACAAGTTAAGCCAGAAGAAGAAATTCCACAGCCTATTGGTTCGTTGCCTCCTGCCGATTACGCCGATGAGGAGAAATGGCGTCGCTATGCAGCCTTTATGTCAGTAGATGATGCTTGCGTAATCATCGGTGGCTCCACCGTCTATCCTCCGTACTTCCACACAATTGAGAACACAGAGATTGACCTTGATTATTCTGTAAATAATCTCTCAAATATATTCTTAAGTATACTCTCATTTTTATACTTATTTCTTCTTCTAATTGTCCAATTTATTGTGTGCCATCGCAGCCATATTCTCGACGCAAATATGCCCTAATTGACTTCGGTTTAGTGATTTCACCTTCATTGATCATTCTACCCGCAAAATGAGTTGCAATTACCTTAGCACTGACCTTCCTGACAGCTGAACGGTCCATATTAAGATTGCATGTATGTGTCCCAATGAACTTGTGAATATACCAATAGTCGCCCTGTTTCCGAGCACGCAAATCAAAAGAACAGTTACTTCCGTACTTGCATTTGAAGTGAACCCGTTCAGTATCTGAACGTGGAACACTAAACTCAGCTCGTTGTTCCATGTGCCACAATACAACAGCTACTTTCAAATCGTCTTTCCTGTAAAATATCTCGCCCTTATTCAATGGACTGTCTGGCGGCCTGTCAAGATCACTAACAACGAGCGAAGTAGTAGCAGCTAGTGGAATCATTGGAACTAACCAATTCCGCAGTGCCTCCGCTTCAGTGGCGTAGTCTGTGTCTTCAACAAGGGGCATACGACTACTCTGCATCAGCCTTGACAAGAGCTTGTTCACGCCGCCTTGAGTATGCACCCACGTAATGAAGTCTGCAAAAGTACCAATGGTCAAATGCATAGACTGTGACAGTTCGTCATCCACATCAGACTCTGATTCCTCCTCATCATCTTCGTCGGAATCGGCGGTAAATTCAGCCTTCTCGGGTACCTGCGACTGTCGTTCCCCCTGCATAGGAATGTTTGTGCCACTACTAGCACCCCATTTAGTATCACCACTAGCACTCCATTGAGTATCGCCAAGCCAATCAGATGAAGCCAAATGTGCGAGCGACTCATCGTACTGCGAGTACTGATGGATTTGATCGTCAGAGACATACGGAAAAGATTCATTCAAATCAAATGACGGTCTATACACAACATCAATATGCATGACATACAATGTAGGCTCAGGCTCGGTAACATACAACCGACGAAGTTGTTCATCGTTACTCAAACTATGTTTAACACTTCGGCCAGTTCTAGACGTCAATAAATAGAATATTTCATATTCAAGACTTAACGATTTCGACATCATTATGAAATCAATATATTCATTAATGCTAGAGAAACTTATCGTATCCACCGAAAGGTAGAAAGTTCGTTCTTCCCCACCATTATACACACAATCGTCCCATGTTCCGTTGTATTTAACGATGAATCTCCTACAATCCATCTGCATAAATACAATATTATTAAAAAAAATAAGATTATTAAAAAAAAATTGTACCGCTCGATAAAAATATTGTACCGAAAGAGTATTTGAGAGAATTTGTCTGTACCGATCGGTACAAATATAGTACCAATCGGTACAGTTTTTTCTCGTGCCGGTACTCATTTAAAATTTTATTTCAACTGACCTATTCAATCTTCGAATGAAAATTCCTTCTATATTTCGATTAACCCAAGTGAAAATGTCGGTACGTGTGTGACTTTGTTACTACAAAACAACGATGTGATGGTTAAAAAAAAGCATAATGAAAGAGAGTTGAATGAAATAATGTGTGTGGAGAAAAAAAAATTGTACCGATGTATATTTTAGTTGTACCGATAGGTGATGTGTACGGTCGGTACAATAAAAATATGATCGGTACAATATTTTTCTCTTCGATATCATCATTTAAAATAAAATTCAACTCACCTATAATAACTTTGAAAAATAAATGTCTTCTGCTATGTGATTTCTCTAGCAAAAGTGAGTGATATTTACTTGTTTTTATGGTATTGTGATTCTATCTCTTTCATTTTTTTTTCTGAAGTGTAATTTCATGTGCTTATGTGTGTGATATATAGACAGAAGAATCAATGAAACTAAATAGATGTACCGATAAGATTTTACGCGTGCGTTGACGCTATTTAATTTCGTACATTGGCATGCATGACAAGCTTTATATTAAAGTCTTGACGTGAATGATGCATGAAAATATTCAGAACGTGAATCTGTACATTGTACATTGGGGAATCATTTTTGTCTTCATTCATAAAGCAAGTCAACAATTATTTGAACAATGATCGGACACGGAAATTAATGCATGAATTTGACAATTAAGCTATTTTAAAACAGCCGAAAAGTATAAAAAGAATCCAAAAAAGTTGTCAGTGGTTATGGCTTATACATGCCACCAAAAGTGGGTATGGGTGGTTCACACTATCTTCATACTGGATAGTTATGTGTATTAAGACATAATAATAATAATAATAATAATAATAATAATAATAATAATAATAATAATAATAATAATAATAATAATAATAATAATAATAATAATAATAATAATAATATATTGATGCTATGTTTGGTAAGCAAGATAAGGCCAAGATTGAATACACATCTTGGGTTAACTACTTGTTTGGTAGGTTAGATTCTTAATCTAGAGAGCCCTTTATTAACACAAACACGCTGTTAATCTCCTGTTCCTTTTCAGTGTAGGCATTTCTCCCATACCCTGAGATACAATTTCATTGCTCAACAGAGTCACCGATTAAACTTAAGGAAGACAAAATTACCCCCTTCTTCATCTTCTCCTCTCTCTTATCTCTCACGTCTACAAATCCATAAACTCAACGCCTTTGTTTCTCTTCCGACGACTCTCATCGCCTTATTCAATGTAACATTTGTTTTCTTCATCATCTTCTTCTTCACTGATGGAGGTCGCCATGGATGAGCTGAGAACGGAGGTCGAGAATTAAGATGCCCACCGTAAATTATGGAGTGGAGATCAGAAGTTGGGGTTAGAGGGAGTGGAGAATTTGAAGGGCTGTTTTGGAAGATTGAGGATAATTTTGGGGAGCCTGATTATTTCTATAAATAATATTGTTGAAGGGAGGAAGAAGCTCTTGGTTTTCCGCAGCCATATGTAGAGATAATTGATAGTAGTTTTTTGTTGACGGTGGTGGTCGGCGGTGGATGTTGAGATTGAGAGAGCGAGAGAAGAAATAAAGATACCACAGAGGGGAGAGAAAGAGGAAATCTTATTTTATTATCATTTTTTATTTTTTGAATTATACATTAAAAAATAAGGTACAAAAATTCTATGTAATTATCATCAAAGTTAGAAATTTTAGTTTTGAATTCTCACCAAGTTAAATTCCTTACTTTTTAATTATTTTTAAGTTGTGTTAGGGTTAAAATTGAAAGTTCTAAATTTAATATTGATTTAAAGCAAGCATACCAAACACTTAACTTTTGATATCTATCTTTTATATTTACTTTCCTACCAAACGAGCCTTGAAGGTAATAAAAGAAGAAGGCTTGAATTTTGAATTGAAAGTAATAAAAGAAAAGGAATTATTATGTGAATGCTAAATATCATAGGATTATTTCTTAATATATATATATATATAGGGGTTGGTTCACGTACAAAATATTTTCCCGTAAAAAAATAATAATAATGCATTTTATGTACTAAAATAATGTATTTTATGTCTTATTACAATGCACTGTTATAATAATGCATTTTTAATTTATTGCAATGCATTGTTACGATAATGCATTTCATGTTTAATTATAATGCACCGGTCAATGACAATCGTAGATCTACAAAGATTAATGGTCCAAATCGGTTCTTATTTCTTACGAAAAAATAATTTTACATATGATCTTTTCCATATATATATATATATATAGGGGATGGTTATAATAGAAAAATATGTTCATGTGTTAACTAGAATTGAATATAGACCATAGATTTGAAAGATTTGGAGGGTGGTGATAAATTCAAAATTAATATTTAATTACCGTGTATAATATTAAAAGGGTTTAATGGTAACAAGACCCATATATATATTTACAAGATTTCCGAGAAATATCAATAATTATCCTTACAAGATTTGAGGAGGAATATTATATCAATAATTAAATTGTTTAAATAAATATTTGAACACGGATACATATTAAACTACTGGTTTGGCACACATTTAATTAATTTCACCGTGGGATTTTTTCAATAATTATTAATTTATATTATTGCTTTCTAGGTAATGTAATAATGCATATGATTTATTGTTTTTAATGCTTATTATCTTATTGTTTTCTTTACTTAATCTTATTGTATTTTTTGGTATTAACTATTGCATTTTAATTGATATGTTGATGCATATTACGTGTATTATTTCAATAATTATTTATTTATATCATTGCTTTCTAGTTAATGTTTTAATGCATATTATTTATTGCTATCTTATTGTTTTCTTTACTTGATCTTATTGTTTTTTTTTGGTATTAACTATTGTATTTTAATTGATATATTGATGCATATTATTATTTCAATAATTATTTATTTATTGTGATTGGTATTAACTTCTTTTCCTGCTCTGAAAATGCAAAAAAAAAAAAAACCATACAAAATTGATATAAGAAAAACTGAAAGGAATATGTCTTGAGGGTGGATTATAAAAAATCGTGTGAACATATATGAGTAAAACCGTGCATTCATATCCCACAAATTAAGGAACTAATTATTTACAGATTATGGTTAAAATACATATTTAACCTTGATATATTAATTTAAGTAAAAATAATACTAAAAATCATCCCATTAATCTAGTCCATTGATATAACAAAACCAACGTCTGAGATTTATTTCTAGTTAACACACATGAATTTATTGCGGTTGGTCAGAATTTAATTTATGAAGAGGAATAATATTCTCTCGTCACAATCCAACCCAGGAAAGAAGAAAGAAAAACATCCTTTAGTAACAGCAATACTTTACTACACTAGTTTTTTATTACCTACGCCACACCATCACACCACACAAAGGGTGGAAAAAAAAAATTAGTGTGATACATAGACATAATAAATGAAGAGGGTCCCAATCCCAAATGTAGCTCCCCCCAAAAATGGGCACCGCCACCGCAACTGCCGGAGCCCCATTCCGGCGGCGGCGGTATACGTTCTTTTAGCCCTCTTCTTAATAGGACTGTGCGTCTCTACGTTCTTCCTTGTTGTAGTTCACAACGCTCTCTTCTTGGTGCTCCTCCTCTGCATCTCAACTCTCATCGTTGCTTTTTTGCTCTGGAATTCAAGAAACGCTGCCGTTTCTTTCTTACTTCATTCTTTTCCCGATGCTGATCTCCATTCCGCCGCTCACGGCCAGCTCCTCAAGATTACTGGGGTATGTATGTATGCACTGTCTGTTTGTGTCAACATCGGTAAAGTTGAAATCTTTTCTCTTGAGGACCATGTTTTCCCCTTTTCTTGGTTTTGGCTGATTAAAGCTTGAATATTAATTCTTCTACTATGTGTATGTGTATGTGTAACCCCTTTTTTTTTTTTACAAATATTTGAATGGAAATTGTTTCTGTTAAAACTATTGTCTCCTTGTGGTTTTGGAAGTAGCTTTTGAAACAATTACAAATTTACAATGGGAATTCGGTGTTGTCAACTTATATTTTGCCTCGCTCATTGTAAATATATTGCCTAGACAGAAAGAATGGTTTGGGGAGATTGGTTAATTAAATATTTATAGCAATATGTTTCAATTTCTTCATACAAAACAATCTTCTTCATACTGTAATGCCATTATCGTTAGGTCATTTATTTATGTTGATACAGCTTTCTGTCCTATCTAAATGCTTTAATTGAGTTCGAGCTAATCTAGCTGGATGTAAGGTGAACTTGTTTTGTTTTAGCTCGATTTTTAAAAATATATACCATAGCATAGCACATTAATTGTATAACATTTCATAAGTAACTTACATTAGTTGGTATAAATTGAAATTCAGGTGGTCTCTTGCGGAAATGTGTCGTTGGAGTCCTCATATGAAAAAGTTTCACCATGTGTCTACACGTCTACTATGTTGTATGAGTATGGGGAGATTTGTTTAAATGTAACAGACATATGTTCACTGCAGAGGCTGGCATATTGTGAGGTATGTATGTACACATTGATTGGATCTTCTCTCATTTTCCTTCCGTTTTCAGTATCCGTGCAATGCTTTTATGTAATTCTAGATAACACAACACTTGTTTGTCTTCGCCACTATTAGGATTTTAATTGTATCTTTGTTCTGGCTTGCATTGCCCCTTGTGTTAATGCCAATTAAGATTGCTTGAATTACCTTTGCACATGCTTGACCATCATAACAGAATAGAAGCGCCTTATGGATCGGATCCTGGTTCGTTTCGCACATCTCCTATCCTCTAGACTTCTCCACTCAGAATTCTACGTCATGCAAAAAATACGAACTAACATTATCTGATCAATCATAGCAAACCATCTCATCAGATAAACTTAATTTTGATTTTGATGGTCTGATCTAATAAGCCATGATCTTTATTGCTTGTCTGATGATATTACGAGAAGAATAGATGATTAAGGATTTGGGCGTTGTAAAATTAAGCTTCTCTTTGAGCACTAGTGTCCATTAGAAGGGTCTAGACGGCGTGATTGTAATGAAAACATAAATAATAAGTTTGTTATATTTGGGATTATTAACAAATGTATTCAACCTGTGTTGTGTTGTCGCAGAGGCAGTCGACTGACTTCTACATAAGTGACTTCAAATCCGGCATGAGAGTTCTTGTGAAAGCTGGTCCTGATTGTAAAGTTATACCCTTCATCATTGAGCCTAGATTAATTAAAACATCAAAAAGATGCAGAGATTTGTCATCCGACTTGAGAAAATGGTTAACAGAGAGAGAAATTTCAGCTGAAGCTCGTTCGTTATGGCTACGGGAAGGGTAATCTCCTCCTGCAACCCCCAATTTCTATGATGCTTTCTGCGTATCTGACTTACTACTCGACTACATTTTACAGATACATTAGAGAAGGCAGCTGTGTTAGTGTGGTTGGAGTTTTACAGAAAGTGAATGATATGCTGATGATTGTTGAGCCGAATGAAATGATTTCCACAGGGTGCCTCTGGTCTAAACTGCTCCTCCCCACGGATTTTCAAGGACTCATAATCGGACTCCCGAAGACAGCCGTCTCCGACGCCAACACAGTTGCTGTACGTTGCCCTCAAATTCAGATAACTTAAGCACTAAAGTAGATATACTAGTCTTATTTTCTGATTTAGCTTTGGATTTTTCATGGTTCCAAAAGGTTGGTTACCATGATTTTACTTAATTAACAACAGATTTGTGCTTGATTTTACTATACTCTGCAAATAGTGAAGGATTTGTGAAGGATTTTTCCTTGGTACCAGAAAAAACATAATAGTGCTATTGCAAAAGCCAAAACGTGCGTTCAAAATTCATGCATTCATCAAATTATCTGTTACTTCAGATGAAAACGACACAAGTTTTGAACTTCTCAAAACAATAGGATTTAATTATCAACTCGTTAAGTTATAGAAATATACCAAACCAAATATGAATATAGAATTTTAATTTTGGAGTCGCTTTAGTTCCTGAAGATGAACACAGCAAGAAGGAAGAATGAAAAAGTAGAAAACGAAATTGGCAGCTTTGATTTGATTTCAGTTTCATCCGAAATTAAACTCAATGCAATAATTAGTATCCGTAACATCTTAAAATAATATTCTGACATCACCACGGCAAAAAACCAATAAAAGCAGATAAATGGGAAAACAATTCAGGGAAGCAGGTAGGATGCAGCAACGATAAGCTGTTGACAACTTGCAAAACGATGCATGTCTACTTGATCTTCTTCTTGGGCCTCAACTGCAAAAGAAAAATAGATTTCAACGGATCAATCTAACCTACACATAAACAGATTAGCTAGCTAGATGAGAATATAGGATCAACAATCACCTGATTACTGTGCCCACACTTCTTCTTTCTACAGTTAACAGCACGGGGATGCAGGCGAGCATAACATCTGAAATAAAGTCACCACATTAGTCTTAACCAAGTTTTCAGGCCAAAAACCGACAGCTTGAACCCAACAATAGACAATTTTAAAATGTCTCTCACTCACTTTAAATACAAATACAAGAGGGTGCCAAATGATTTTGAGAAGTGAGGTACATAAAACTAAAAGAATTGATCTTTGTGGGGGAAGCATCATCAACCATATTATATGCATCACATAGTAGTTTGAAAGTTCATTCTCAATAATTTTGCAAGTCCCAATTCCTTTTGAATGCAATCTAGTATAAATTTAGCACATAATACCTTGATTCTGTGAATTGATAGCAGAAATTTCCACTTGCAGAATAAAATTTACAGAATGGATAGTTTTATCCCAACCCTCAAACACACTAACAGAGAATAGTACTGAGAGTTCATTCTTTGAATGAACTGCATAACATGGTGACTTCAGTATGAAGCTCAAAAGTTCAAAATTATAATTATTCGTGAAATCATAAGTGTGGACTGCCTATTTAGTGGACGGATACCATATTCTCTAATATCTGTCTTTATCTTTTCATAAATTCATGCTAGAAAAAACTAGACATTTGGTCTTTTACCTCTCAAATCTTTTCAAGTTTTCATTTCTAAGAAAATGTGTGCTTGCCACAGAAGACTACAACAAGTTATTCTGTACAATTTACAACTTCACAACAAGAAGTCAAGAAAAGCTTGTGTTTTAGCTCAATTCCTAAGAAAATTTACAATGTTAGAACAAGAAAATTTAAAAAGAAAATGGAACTCTTGTAGACCTCATAAATATATATATATATGCAATAGATCAAATTGCATAGGGCAGGCTACCAGTTTATGAAATTACACTAGAAACAACATCAATCCGAAGCTAACAATGTTAGAACAAGAAAATTTAATAAATGTTACAAGTCAAAAAAAAAATTTTAGAAGTTGATAATTACTGAAATTACGTTTCAGCCGAGTAAATGGGACAAGGTATATACTCAAACTATGTACTTTAGATGTACTAAGATAGAACTTTTGGGTTAAAGACATATAAGAACAGGGAAAACATTTCAAGCTATGGATTTTATACATCACACGCACCTCAAACATAAAAAAATTCCGACCAACAATAACTCTAAATATAATGATTTTACATCTCAATTACCGAACAAATACATACATATATATATACACACACACACACAACAAAAAAAAAATTACAATAAACTTTACGCAATCCATGGAGTAAAACCGGTTGAGAAAGAAAATAATAGGCTTACTTGCGGCAGATCATTTTGTCCTGGTTGTACTTCCTAGCCAGAGCCATCAAGGAAGGCTCGATAATTCCTCCACGAAGCCTCAAAACCAGATGCAACGTCGATTCTACAAAACAAATCAAATTATCTTAATGAAAGTACAACAACACAAGCGTAGACTTAACAGCTCCAATAATTCGTCACCTTTCTGAATATTGTAATCGGCGAGCGTGCGGCCATCTTCAAGCTGCTTTCCAGCAAAAATCAGACGCTGCTGGTCCGGCGGGATTCCTAAGAATTAACCAAAATCATGTAAACATGCATCATAATTATTTTTGAGAAAAAAAAACCGGTTGGAGCAATTTCCACACCTTCTTTGTCTTGGATTTTGGCCTTGACATTGTCGATCGTGTCGCTCGATTCGACCTCAAGAGTAATTGTTTTCCCCGTTAGGGTTTTCACGAAGATTTGCATTTTTTTCCAAATTCTGCGGTCGCCGCTAATCAAAATGCTGTTTGATTATTATGTAGTTGCTGCCTCTTCAAGAATTAGGGTTTTCGAAATTGGGTTGGGCTTTAAGAGCCGTCTGCTGGGCTTCATCCCAAAATTTCTTGAGAAAAAACTGAAACTTAATTGGGCCTTTTTTGGGTTGTTATATTTTCATGTTATGTTCCATACTTGATTTAATTAGCTAATTAAAGTCATGCCTAGTTTTGAAATCAACAATTATAGTGATCTTCAATGCCATGTTGGTCTTATGATATATGATATTTCATATTTAGTCACGATTTGATCTTTTTCAAATTTACCGACCTGAAAAGAATTATAAGCTAGGTTCGAAGCAATAACTTCTCAATCATTTAGTTTTATTAGTATATATCTTTCCCAACAAAAATTTTGGTGCTTTCATAAATAATTTTCTTGCAATATTATGTTTAATATGATGTACGTGTGTGAACTGTGAAGAATCCTCTTCTCTTATGCAAGAGTCAAGATTGAAACGAAGAGGAATGAGGAGGGTCAAAGGCGAATAAAATCATTTTCAAACGTCGTTATCATATCAATCTTCAAAACGATAATCCATTATCGAGAGTAATGGAGGAAGATAAGAGAATTTTATTTAATTTTGCCCGACCAAGATACCTGTTGTAACTGATTTTAAGATCTGTTGCGAGTTTTATTGCATGACAGGGCATAATTTTGTGGCCCCTACTTACTAAGATTAACCAATTGACTTGTTCCAAATGATCAACTTTCAACTTCACCTCACTATTTCATTCATATTTAAAACCCACTTGGACTTACAACTGTACTACGTATTTTAATTGTAAACATCAACTAATTGATTAACTTAATTCTCGCTTTTAAAAATTATTTTTATTTATTTAGTTTGAAGATGCCGTTGCCGATTACCTACCCATGAGACAAAACGTTGGCACCAACTTTCCACTAATCAAGGCTTATAATATGATTAAGTGGGGTGTTATATAGTTGACCACATGATTTTGAGTCAATTGGGATTAAATCTTGCTGCTCATTTCCCTTTTCAATTAATCAACAAAACATTATTAATTCGGTTCTATGATGTTTCTGTACCCGAATTTTCTATTTCAGGATATTTAAGTGTTTTCCCACAGATACATTGGCCAATCTACAATTTTATTTTTAATTTCTTTTTTAATCATGCTAAAATTGCAAATTCACATTGCAATTGGCTAGTATTTATAATAAAACGCAAACACACACACATACATATATTAACAAGTTGCAAAATCAACTAGAGTGACTTAATTAAGTTACAAGTCAAAAGGAAAAGCAAACATGTGATGTGATATTAGATCCCAAAAAAAAAAAGAAAGATGTTTTGCCCTTAGTTTATTAACTTTAATCAGTACATTTTGATCTGAAGCAGCTCGAATAAAATCTCTTTAGGGTGCCTCCAATGGTTAGCACCCAGTTTGAACTTCCAAGCCGTCACATCAGCGCCACATCAGCTTTTGAAACTCACCTACTTTTTTATTTAACATCTACTCCAATAATGAAACCAGTTTCTATATTTTAGAGGTCCCACCATAATGCACACTACCTTTATATATTTATACACATGTTTCTCCAATTAATTTTATTTGCATTATTATTTATATATTATTTACATAGTTTGATTATATATTTAATTTAAAATTCTATATTTAATATAATAAAATAAAACGGTTTTATTATAAATAATAATAAATAAAATTACACTACTAAAATCAATTTTTTACGATTTTTATATCGAATAAAAGATCTCATCGTGATCTTTAATATAAGATATATGTTCGATATGTTTTAGACGAGTTTAAAGGACCATATTTGTGAAAATACCTTACAAAAACAAAATAGAAAAAGAACTAAAAAAAACGGAAGAAAAAAAAAATTAAAAAGAACAGAAAAAACGCAACAAAGAAAGAAAGAAAAACATAAAGAGAAGAGATAGAAAGAAAGGAAGGAAGGAAACAAAAACATAAAAAGAAAAGGTAAAAACGGGAAAAAAATAAAGCTGTCAGCCACCCCACACACGTGTGGATTGCACGCGCCAACCAGCACACGCGTGCCCCACACTCGCTGTGGGTGACGCGCTGACGGACGACACTTTTACAGATGGAAATTGATTTTATTTTGGGAACTAGTTTTTTGGTTCTCATTTTGGAAGCTAGTTTCCATTCTCATGGTTGGTTTTGGGTTTAAAATTTGAGAAACCAATCATTGGAGGCACCCTTACAACACAAGGAATATGAAGTCATAGATATACTTTTCATATTTTGTTCTTGTTATGATTGCGATGATTCAATAGAGATTAGGCACTCATGCTTTAATTCATTATTTTAGAGGCCTAAATTAATGTAGATTTATTTTAATTAGCAATAAGCAGGCTTTAAATTTCATATATGGAGTATATAATATTTATAATGAATTACAGGACAGAATATATTTATAGGTATATCAAGTAGTACTTCATTATGATGAACTCTAATTAAATAGGTGAGCACGTAATCCTAAATATTTATATAAACACAAGAGCTAGGTATGACATGATGATAAGCTATAAGTAGATGAGAAAAAATGATGTGCGATCAATCGCACGGTACAATTGGTTGCACAGCTCCATTCTCACACAGAACAAGCTAGCTAGATCAAGCGCACACGTGACAAAAATCACGTCACATAAATCCGTGAGATTCATGTGTCCGCTTTTTTTTTTTTCGCAGGCGAGTGCATCACGAGCGTCCGTCTTTTATCTGTATTTATTTTTTGAATTTTTCGGTTTTTTTATTTATTTTTTTAGTTTTGTTTTTCTTTGATTATTCCCCATCAGGGTTTATTAATCCTCAATTAGAATTTATTAAACTCCAATTAAGGTTTATTAATTTTAATTAAAGTTTACTAATTTCAATTAGATTTATTAATCCCCAAAGCGTTGACTGATCGCAATTAGATTTATTAATCCCCAAAGCGTTGATTGATCACACGGTACGGTCGGTCGTACCAGAGAGTGCCTCAATAATTTAATTAGGAGGCACACTCCTGTGCAACCAGTTTTACGGGTAAGACCATATCCGGATTGACCCGATCCGGTCAAAACGTTGACTTTCAGTTTCTTTTTTTCAATTTTTTCAAAAAATATATTCTTCTCCGCCTTCGGCTCCGATTTTAATTTATAGATAATGATTGTGGCAATATTAATGTTTTTAGCTCGCTCCGAGGCCTTCGGCTCCCCTCGCTCGACTCTTTAAATAAAAAATTAATAAAAAAAACTGAAAAAAAAAAGAATTAAAAAAACTGAATAAAAAAAGGAATAAAACATCTGAAAAAAAAGAATAAAAAAATGGAAATAAAAGAATAAAAAATCAGAAAAAAATTTAAAAAGTCAGGCGCGTGTGTAACACGCGCCTGTTAAAAAAAATTGTTAGGCGCGTGGACGCGCCTGGTATGGCACGTGTGATGCACGCACCCGACTTAAGAGCTGATATGTGGCGCGTGTGATGCACGTGCCCGACGCGTGGGCTCGGTCGTATGTACGACCGGTCGTATGGAAGTCTTTGTCTTTAATTAGATATGCTAGTCTGTGATTATATCACTATTAGTATTGACGTTTATGCACCAATCTATATTCTTTACTAACTAGCACATATATACTACTCCCTTCGTCCAATAGCAATGTCTCACTTGTTGTGGGCACGGTTATTAAGAAATAAGAGTAAAAAAATAAAAGCGGTAGGTCCTACAGCTTTTGAAGAGTTAATTGTTTTCATTTTTAGAATGAGACTATTTTAATGGAACAGACGAAAAAGAAAAGATGAACATTGCTATTGGGACGGAGGGAGTACTAATTAGAGAAGTTCCTCGTAAGTAAAGAACCATATATAATCTGAACATTTCCCAAAGAAGGAAAGATTTAAAGTTGATCAAGTTGAGGCTAATTAATTAATGAAAATAATTTAAAATATCTAAATTAACGACTATTTAAGTCAAAGAATAAGTGGCCAAAAAGGGGTCCATCCAATATAAACATTTGCATGTCCAAAAAGAGCTCAAGTTGCATGCACAGAACCTGAACATATTCTTCTTCAAAGATTCAAACTTTGGTAAAGAAAAATTATATGAATCGAGAATCTTTACACCTTCCCCACCCAAAAAGATCAACCGAAGATAGAATTTTTTTTCTCTGATCATATGGCATCGAATCAGATCATCCTTATTTTATTTTATTTAATTTTATAATTTGACGATTGAGAATGAGTGGGTTATAGGTCACTGCTTTGCCCACTTAAACATCTGAATTTGATCGATAATGTTCCATGAGAAATTTAATTGATGAGATTAAGGTAATCCTATTCTGATTCCTATTAGTAATTTAATTTAAGGTTTATTTGTTTGTTTGGTCAGAAACATAGAGAGCTCGGAGTACAGGTGTTTTTTGAACCTGTACTTGATATAATTTTAGTTAAAAAGTAAGCTTAAGCATGCACGCGTGCAAAGTTTGAGGCTTAATTAAATAATTTATCTAATCCACAAATCAAGAATTAAATGAAAATTGTGTGATATGATGATACTTAAAAATTTACTTGCTAAACTCGCCAATATTTATCAAGTCAACTTCTGGTAGGATTTGGTGGAAATTGGACATTGGAGGTCGTACTCAAGATTTTCTAGCGACATCCACTATTATAAAAATCAATCCATCATTCAAGGGTTAAAATATGTATTTTTAATCAGTTTGAAATTAACAACTCTCTAACAATTACCAAAATAACTAATCAAACTCGAAAGATATGCCTGGGAAGCGAAGAACGTGTCCAAATATCAAATACCACCAAAATTTGTATCTATCATTGCATACACCATGACTTTTATGGGTAGACGTATTCTTTAGGAGTATTGTCATGCCAACACCTTTTAGGTTAAGGTATTCATAATAAAATTATGAATAACTAATAGAGGTAGATAATAATAATAATAATAATAATAATAATAATAATAATAATAATAATAATAATAATAATAATAATAATAATAATAATAATGTCGTTCGAGTAAGCTTAAAATTTAAAAATCCAAGTCGGATCGTCTATTATATAATTGTACAACATCACATAAATATATATACATATATAATAAATTAACTAAAATCATGTGTGTTGAGATTAAGAAATTCACGTCATTGCAATCGACTAAAGGTTTTGCTGATTTCAATTTATGGTATATACTAGTGTATTATTTTCGATCGGACCACTTAATTGTCATGTTTTAGAGTCTAATTGAACTGTGGCCCATAAAGCTTGCTTTTCTTACAAGTCGCCTACATAAGCAAATGGGGTCTGATTGGCTGATAATTACACCTTAATTAATTCTTACTAATTAATCTAATAAATAATATTATATCGATCAAGCTCGAATATTATTAGTCTTTGATAGTACGGATGATTGGCTACTTTATGTGATTTAAGTTCAACGATTGGAGAACTCATCCGAGCATGATTTAAACACAACACATCATAATTAATTTTGAGTATTATGTGTTACATCAATACATTTTGGACATATATGTCCGGACATAAAAAGGTATATTAATAATTTTAACTTAAGATTTATCTAATAAAATCATTTTAATCAATCATTTTATCTAATATTTTCATAAATACCTTTTATCATCAATCATTTTACATTATTGCCGCTTCATTTTCTACTCAAAAGTATGCAACTTTTTACCTTATTTTACGATTAATCTTTTTTAATATTATTAATTTATTACCGCTGACAAAATTCTCTAATATGCATCTACTCAATTTTCTTTTTCATATTACTTATTATTATTTTCTTTTTCATATTTTCTTTTAATTACAAAATTTATGTCCATACATTTATGTCCGAATAGCATCACTCTATGTGTTATCAAAATAAAACCTGCACTAGTCACATGGAAACCTAACCTTATATTTTCCAATTTCGTAAACATTCATTTACTCCTAATACATGTTCAGACAACGTCTGCCGATTTTATCTCGTCATGAAAAGGAAAATAATAATTTATACTATTATTCTTTGGTTTATGAATCATATATTATCGGAATATATATATATATATATATATATATATATATATATATATATATTGAGAACCATTATCGGAAGATATATTAAGACGGATAGTACATAATATAGAGGCTAAACAAGTATAAATATAGCGATTATGTTAATTATACTGTTAAGTGCTGCGGAATTTAGACCATAATACTATTACATCAGTATAGATTACATGATTAAGAAAGGAATCAAATCTATGAGGAAAAGAAGGTGCAACTGCCACTTGTTCCTAATCTTTATTTTTGCCTCTTAAATAAAGTTTTGTTATCGGAATTTTTTGTGATCTCACAGCCGCATCTAAATAGGGGGTCAAACAATATTCTTCTAATTGACATTGTAATAATCAAATTTGTGGATATTTAATTTGATCATTATTACCACATAATACTACATATCTCAATCATCATCGATCAGTGATCTCTCTCAGCAATTGACTTTATACACCAAGTCTTTTTTCCTCTTAACACTATAGCAGAATCACCTTGACGACCACATTGTATAAATTTATTAAAAATTAATTAGACATTATTATAATTACAAGTATTGTTAGAGTTACACCTATGTAATGTGCAAATACAATAATATTTAAGACGATAGTAGAGTTCAATTTATCGATTATTAATTCCATCCCGTTTTGTTGTGGAGTATTAAGTTGTATTAATTCTGCGTGCGTGGAGCAAATTAATGGAAAGTTGTTTCACAAGCTTGGATTTGGTGGTTACATTCTTATAAGAGAATGATGGCGGTGGCAGCGGCGGCAGCGCCGTGGCGTGCAGGGGCACCGACATCAATGCGGGTGGAGAAGGAAGAAACACAAAAAAACCTTTGATACTAATTAGTAATATACATATATACTTTAATTTTTAATGTTAATTACCGTTTAACATATTTTAAATCCACAATGCATGTGTAGCATTTATTTCAGAATTTAGATTTTACATCTAATTCCGACAGCTTAAAAGAGTTTCATAATTAATTTAGGTTAATTCTGAAAAAAATGAATTTAGGTTTTGTATATATTATAAATTGCAATAATTAGCATTATTCTGAATTCTGATATTGGGAAGACAAGAAAATCCGTATGATAGTATATTTAATTTAGGAAAAAGTAGTAGTGGAGTGGAAAAAGACGGGGGAGAATTGGGTTACTTAACTTTGTAGAAATTAAAAGGGTGCAAAATATTCCACAAGATCCTCATGTTTGTTTGTTTGAGACATCAACGGCCGGGGAATTATTCCGACCCCTACCACATAATCACAGCCGTCCACTGCCACATTTTTGGGTGTAAAAAATCAGCTTGCACTTGACGCCATTCCGGGCCGGTCCTCTAATTACATATCTGCCCTCCCTCCAAACAATAAATTATATCCAGATCTAAAGTAAACAAATATAATTCTTAATAATTCATATTACGCCTATATATTAATTGTATTTTATTTGGATTTAGATTTTACACATATCGTGCAGGGATGGACCCAAAAAAATTCTTGGAGAGGCTTCACTGTTGTGATGGTTCGATGGAGCGACGGATCTTTTTTATTAACACGTAATGTCATACTTGTAATTCGTTTTTATAAAAATATTTCTCCATATTCTAATTGTTACGGGTCCGTAGTGGAGATTTCCTACAAATGATGCTTTTGTGAGGTGGATTAATCCATATTTCGCCCCCTGTAGCGTGGTATTGATGCCGCGTGGGCTTGGGGGTGGGGGTGGAATCCGGGTCCGGGTCCCATTTTATTTTTGGTGGATTTGAGGAAGGTGTAATGTATCATGTATGGGATGGGCAGCACGTGAAATCTGAGCCTCAACCCCGACACCATCACGCAGCTGCAATGCGCCACTTATCGCTTCCCAATTCACTTAATTTCCTTTTGTAAAAAATATAAAAAAAAAAAAAATCACTTCATTTCCTCAACATTAATTCAATCCTACTATTTTACATCACCTTAATTAATTACTGCCCCATTATTATTATCTAACTTAAAAAAAAATTGCCATTTCGAAATCAAGCAGTAATTAATTTTGTATGCGATGAGAGATGTCTCGAGTTTAATCTCCACCGTTCCCTTTTTCTTAAAATCTTAAAAAAAAATAAAAATGGAAACTTATTCATCATCAAATTAATTACAGTTCATCCGTGGCTAATCCAGGTACGGTACTATTTTGTTTGTATGTTAACATCAATTTTTCGGACAACCTTAAATTCTCCATAACATCACCATCATTATAATTAGTCATTAGAAAATATTGAAATTTCCTTCAAATTAATACTGTATTTCAATTTGATTTTCCTTGTAATAAAATATCCTTTACAGGACAGGTAACAGACGCAGAAAGTTCCGGCTAACTTCCATCTTCCATTTCTACATTGCGATTACTGATCCTAAAATATTTCCACTATCTTCGGGAAATAAACTAAGAACAAAATATAGATTATTTATAAGCAAGTGGGATTAATCTTCCATTGACTTCCACTGACTTAATTTTCTAATCCTATATACACAAAAATCCAGTTAAGAATTGTTTGCAAGCTTATAAGTTCTTTTAAATATCTTAAAAATTCTGAAAATTTATGAGATGTACGTTAACTATTAGAAGAGCGAGCTTGCTATTTATTACTCTCTCCATCCTATTTCAATTATCTTAGAGGTTCGGGCATGCAAATTAAGAAAATGAGTTATTTGTAATAAAGTAGAAAATAAAATGTAACTTTTTGAAGGGTATTATTGTCAAATCAAGTATGAGAAAAAATGAGTAGCTTTTTGGTGGCATAAATTATAATTTATGAGTTAAGTTGAGGGTGTTCATTATGTATTCATGGTATTAAAGTTTCTATTTTAAGTATAGGAGTATAGGACCATTGAAATGGACAAACTAATAAAATAACCAGAACCATTAAAATGAGACAAAGGTATTGCTATTTGTTTCTTATGAATTCATTAGTTTTAAATTAAATTGTTAATAACATATTATAAAACCAGCTTATTTAAATTTTTCATAAAATGAAAAAACTTTCACCTTGCCTAAAACTTCTAAGAACCGTATATAATAATTTAATTCTTTTCGATTTGATAATTAATAAACAGTTCATGACAAACTACAGACTTTTTATTTACATAAATTGCAGAAATATATCCATACATCCAATGGTCTTTAATTTTCAAAGCTAGGATTAACAGATAGACCGCTTCCTTTAGTTAAAATATTAAATTAGAGAGGAAATATATATATATATAGGGATGGGTTACTATAGAAACTATTCATCCCGTGAGAACTTGAGAACATGCTTAAATCTATATATATTCATGCTTAAATCTATATGTAGTTATGCTTAATGAGATTCATGCTTTTTTGTATAAATAATTGTGCTTATATAAAATCATACTTAAATTTATATATATTCATGCTTCGAATAATGACAACCATAGATCATACAAAGATCAACAGTCCAGATTAGTTCCTAGTTCCCACACTAGGAATAGTTTTTATATGAACCAATCCATATATATATATATATATATATATATATATTCAACATACCGTACTCCTAAAATTTTAAAGTAATAACTAATAAATAACAGAAACATTTTATGTTTGTTTCTGTCTAACCACCATAATATGGCTAAAGGTCGATATTAATAAAGTCGAAAAGAGGTACAATTTAATTAGTACCAATGACAAACATATTTTGACCATCTCAATATTAAGAATTGGAGTGGGATCCAAGATATTAACCAATAATACAAGGTAAAATCAAGCTTAAATTCTTCTTAATTATGACGTTCTTGTTTTACTTATTTTCTAATAGACGTAATAATAGAAGTTGCAAAATGAAATGCGATAAAAATTACAGTGCACATCATATAATAGCAGATAGGGTTATCATCGTTATGATTAGTCAGTATTTTTTTTTTCTTTTCCAATCTGTATATGTACTTGAGTTATTATTAAAAGGATTAACTATAGTTTTAGGTATTATCAAATTAGCGCGGTATAAGTATAATTAGCACGCAATTAATTGCCATTGGAGGGGGCTGTGATCTATATCTCGTGATGTGATATAATGTCTTGAGCAACATGTCTTCTCTTGTTTGCTTAGTTTGCAATCCTGGCGGCACTAATCATTTTAATTACCAGTAAATTTTCAGTCACTCATTCTTTTTATATATATATGAGATCATATGTAAAAGTCTTTTCCCGGTAAGAAATAAGAGGCGATCTGAACCATTGATCTTTATAGATCTACGGTTGTCAATTATTGGTGCATTATAATTGAACATGGAATACATTATTGTAACAATGCATTATAGTAAATCAAAAATACATTATTATGACAGTGCATTGTAATAATACATAAAACATATTATTTTAGTACATAAAATGCATTATTATTATTTTTTACGGGAAAAGTGTTTTGTATATTAACCAACCCATATATATATATATATATATATAGCACAAACTATAGCGGCTTTGGTGCAAACACGTCTTATATGAGAACGTGAGAACAATGTATTAATTTTATTACATCGGAAATACATAAAATGCATAAATATTTTAATGCATAAACTACAATAACTTAATGCATTAACATTTAAATGCATAAATTACAGTTTCTAAATACATGATTAAATCTGGACAGTAGATCAACAAAGATCAAAGGTACAGATTTATTCTTATTTCTCAACTAAAAAAGTGTTCTTACTCAATCCGTTATATATATATATATATATATATATATATATATATATTATATACACAAAGACTCGGTACAAGTAGCTAACATGACTACATAAGTCCCTATTTAGAATTCCTTTTTCTTTGTGGGTGCGTTGTCAGGAGAGGTATCCGTAATCAGATTAATAATTATCCATTAATTAGACTAAATGATGATATCAAATTCGGAAATATATATATATATATATTCTAGGAAGTGGCGCCCGCCAAAATAAACTAAACATACATACTTCATACTAGGGACTATTAGTTAATTTGGGTTTGAATCTATTCTACTAGTTTCATGTTGCACTACATATTCCTATGTTTAGATGTGCAAAGAATGAAAGAGATGATATATATTCACTAAAAATTTTCTGACAATACTCCTCTTATATATTACGTCCACGAAAATTGTGGTATTACTTTTGTGGCACGGATTTTAAAGAAAAAATTTTAGTAGATATTTATTGAGTGTAGAAAGAGAGATTCACCTAGTTTAATTTGTTATGAGGTTTAAAATATCATTAATACTTTTTAGACATATATGTCCAGACATAAAATGAATATATTAATAATCTTAACTTATAATTTATCAAATAAAATAATGGTGTTGGTTAGTACTCTAATGTATTTATTTAAGAGTGATGCTATTCGGACATAAATGTCCGGACATAATCCAGCCTATTTAAGAAAATAGAGCAGTTGAATCCGTTTTATTTATTTATTTAATTTTGTAATTAAAAGAAAATATGCTGAATTATCATTTTAAAAATGGAAATTAAGAGTAATTAAGTAAATTATATTATTTTATTTAATAAATCAAAGTAAAATTATTAATATATTCTTTTATGTCCAGACATATATGTCCAAAAAGTATTATTGTTTATTTAATTAATCTAAACCGCCATTTTTAAATAGAGAAATATGAATATACGAAATTAAACTAATAAAGTTATTTTGCGATTTTCACTAATATTTTGGAAATACTATTACTTAATAGATATGTATGCATTCACTTGAATTAGATTACTCAAAAAATAATAAATTGAATGAATATGGAGAAATTACAAAATTAAATAAATAAGTTAAACGGATCGAACCGATTTATTTACCTAAACTAGCTAGATTATGTCCGGATATTTATGTCCGAATAGCATCACTCTTAAAATATAATGAATTGAGTGAGATAGTGTAAAAAAAAGAAAAATCACAATTTTCATGAATGACCCAATATAATAATAAGACCATAATTTTCGTGAAGGGGGAAGAATGCATTATTTAAATAAGAATAATTAGCAGTCTCTACTTACTCTATGTCTCTATAAAATATTACACAAGCCGCAAAGAAGACGATAGTATACATGTCACTAAAATTTGTCTGACAATACTCCCTCTTACATCTTACTCTTGCAATAGCAGCCCCAATGTACACTACTCTCTCCGTCGACGAAAACTGAATCACATTTTTTGTGATACGGTTTTTAGAAAATATTTGATAGATATTTTTTGAGTGGAAAAAGTAATCCATCACTTTTGAAATGTTGTAACTTATAAAATATAAGAAAGTGAATGGGATCCTGATAAAAATGGACATGATACAATTTTTATGGACAAATGAAAATGACTTTAATAATATAATTTTGTAAGGGGAGGGAGTATAATTTATATATGAGAAAATTACTATCAACTTTAGGTGCAATTAATGGAAATTTCTGATTCTTGAGTTCTCTTATAGTATATATTTGTTTAGAATTTTCCGGAGACTTGAAAGTTTGAATAGGGACAAAACAGGGGTCCATATTCAGAGGCTAAGTTTATAAATTTCAAAGAATTACTTACTTACACTATGTTGATCCAACTGTATTTAACATTCTCTGCTACACCAAGCTTATTATGGTAAAAGAATAATAAGATACTTTTTTTTTAACAAACGTTAGTCGAATATGCGTTGATGATATCATCAATACATACAGCATAACTATACCGATGAAAAAAAAAACACTTAAAATTAGGGAGTCCTAATTAGTGGAAACAGTAAATCTGATTTATAAAGAATTGTTGACTACTTTTTACTGTGTTGCTCACTATATAAACAAGCGTATGCCCTCCTCGATCGTTTCAAGCTCTCAAAAAGGAACAAACCTTTCCTCTGCTTCTTCTTCTTCTTCTTCTTCTTCTTCTTCTCAAAATGATCACAACACACGTCGAGAGCCTCTGGATCTTCGCTGTAGCTTCGAAATGCCAATCTCTCTCTCTCTTCAACACCATCGCCTTGGCATTTCTCTTTCTACTTTCATGTATAATCCTCAATCTCATCTTCTGGTCTCACACTGGCGGCCCTGCTTGGGGCACCTACAACTACAAATGGCGTAAATCCATATCCTCAAATTCTGTTCCGATTCCGGGCCCCAAGGGGTTCCCGATCATCGGCAGCATGGACCTCATGGTCGGTTTAGCCCACCACAAAATCGCCGCCGCCGCCGCCGCCTGGGGAGCCAAACGCCTCATGGCCTTCTCCGTCGGGCAGACACGTGTCGTCGTTACTAGCAACCCCGACGTCGCCCGGGATATTCTCAACAGCGCAACCTTCTCCGACCGTCCTGTTAATGAATCCGCCTACAGCCTCATGTTCAACCGCTCCGTCGGCTTCGCGCCGTACGGCGTTTACTGGACGGCGCTGAGGAAGATCGCCGCCGCGCATCTCTTCTGCCCCAAGCAAGTCCGTGCATCCGAGAAGCAGCGCCTCCAGATAGCCAATCAGATGGTGGCGCTGCTCGCCGCCAACCAAGGCGGCCGCGTCAGAGACGTACTGAAGCTCGCATCGCTCAACAACATGATGTGCTCGGTGTTCGGGCGCGAATACGACGTCGGTTCGGTGAGCGCGGAGGCGCAGGAGTTGCAGGATTTGGTGGAGCAGGGGTACCATCTCCTTGGCCTGCTCAACTGGTCCGACCACCTTTCCTTCTTAGCCGATTTCGACTTCCAGAGAGTCCGCCTCAGGTGCTCCCGCCTTGTGCCGCGGGTCAATCGCTTTGTCGGCCGGATCATCGCCGAGCGGAGGGCGGAGACCCGCAGCGGCGGCGGCGGCGGCGATTTTCTGGATGTTCTGCTGTCGCTGCCGGGGCCTAATAGACTGTCGGATTCGGACATGATCGCCGTTCTCTGGGTAAGAATATCCGAAAACTCTAATTTAATATTTTCAGTTTTAGTCATCATTCATTACTTCTGTGTGGCGTTATCGCATCAGTCACTTTCACTAATTCAAACCTTAATTATTTTTAGCTCGTGTCCCTTTTTTGTATGACGAGAATATTTCTCATGGCAAATTAGCCGTAGAAATGGCATTTTCATCTCTAATCTATTATCTATATATAATATATGCGTCACCTTCGCTCGATCGCGACCTCACCTAATTTCTAAAGTAGCATTATTTCTAAGATTTTGCATAATGAATAATGGATTATTTGTTGCTAAAAATAATTCAAACGGAAATAAAGATAGTCGTAATAATATAGACCGTGACTGGCAATTCGTGAAACACGGACTCGATTTGAGAATATTTTTTTATGATGAAATCGAATTTTCATGCGTGCGTGACAAAATTGTGTGGCCAATTTTTAAAGAGAAGAGTCCTTCATATTCTCTTGTTAAATGAAATGAGACATAAAAAGAAAAAAAAAAGCATATATTAAGAAATGGCCTATTAAAGCATGCACATTAAAGGTTCCTGCATTATATTATATGGTTTAATATAATATTGGTGGAAATTTCATTACAGGAAATGATATTTAGGGGTACGGACACTATAGCTGTTCTAATGGAATGGATATTGGCGAGACTGGTGTTGCACCCTGATGTCCAGTCAAAGGTCCACGATGAGCTGGACAAGGTTGTCGGGAGGTCACGTGCGGTAAACGAATCGGATCTAACGGAGCTAGTCTACTTAACGGCGGTTGTCAAGGAGGTGTTAAGGTTGCATCCTCCGGGCCCCCTTCTGTCTTGGTCCCGTCTCTCCATCAGGGATTCCGTCGTCGACGGCTACCACGTGCCTGCGGGGACCACAGCCATGGTCAATATGTGGGCCATCATGAGGGATCCGGAGGTTTGGGACGACCCTCTGACGTTCAACCCGGACCGCTTCTTGGGCCCAAATTCGAATGACGACTTTTCCGTATTCGGGTCGGACCTTAGGATAGCACCCTTCGGGTCGGGCCGGAGGTCATGCCCCGGCAAGACTTTGGGGATGAGCACGGTCAACTTTTGGGTGGCTACACTTTTGCAGGAATTTCAATTCGAGTCTCTTGGTCAAAGCGTTGACTTGTCCGAGCTGCTAAGGCTCTCTTGTGAAATGGCTAATCCTCTCATGGTCAAGGCCCAACCCAGGCGCGCGCTGTCGGTCGGGTTCCAAGTGTTAGATTGAAATATAAATAATA
The DNA here is from genome assembly GCA_031470985.1 of Agastache rugosa. Lineage (NCBI taxonomy): Eukaryota > Viridiplantae > Streptophyta > Magnoliopsida > Lamiales > Lamiaceae > Agastache > Agastache rugosa. The sequence continues at coordinate 35,575,373 of CM062602.1, read as the reverse complement.
TTAATATTAATTATATAATATATATCGTTACTTAAAAAAAGAAGAAAGTTTAAGAGTTTTCAAAATATTATGTATATGCAGTACTTCATATGTGAATCTATTGCAAATCTTTACATTTTAAGTTCAGTTATTTTACACCCGAGCAGGATATATTCTCACTGTATTCGTTTCTCTACATGTATATAATGGGAAATTACACTAGTTTCACTCATATTACATTTTTTATATTATATTTTTGCATCATATTTTATATTTCAGTGTTATACACATTACATTAAAAATATACACCTAACTCGTAATAATCATCAATATATTCAACTGTATCACAGAAACCTTCAATGTTAATTTGTTCATACTAAAAATCAGCCAGGAAAGATATTTTGTTTATATAAGTCCATTTTTTGCAGGAACAAGTAGTGTCATATCAATATCATTGCATAAAAAAGATGTTAGTGATATCAGGTAGATGAAAAGTATTTTACGTACAAATTGGGATGTGTGATATTTTGATTTGTTAGAGTATGCTTCGTGGAAAAACAATAACAATCGCAATGATTTTAGAGCTGCGGTGTATCTTCATATAATATACTAATTCATTAACTTGTACTAATAAGTAGTACTCCTATATGATTAATTTGGGGGCTGCTCATTGATTCGCCAAAACATTTTTAATCAATGTGCGCCCCCACACACGTGTTGGAAGCAGAGGATATCAATCTGGAATTTCGACAACAAAAATTATGATTTTACAAGTACAAAATAATATTATCAATATATTTTGAGCTGCACGTAACATTTAGCTTTTATTTATTATATTAATTAGGAAAGAAGTCACCCGTATAACGATTTCAGCACCCAATCAAAATTTGTCACAGATAAACAATCCCTAAATCAAAGATTGACGTACTTGGGGTAAGTCATGTACAGTAGCCAATTCTTTCCAAAGTATTATATTTAATGATTTTAAAAATGTGGGAAGTTTATTACTCCCTCCATCCCGTTATTCTTGTCTTGTATTTCTTTTTGGACTGTCCCATTATTCTTGTCTTGTTTCCATATAAGGAGATATGATTCTCTCACAGAAAGTTGTGGACTCCACTACTTTATATCTTTTTACCCTTTAAACACTCTTATCCTTAATACTCGTGCCCAAAAGAAATGAGATAAGAGTAACGGGACGGAGGGAGTATAATGTTTTAATATATCAATTTCCACGCAATAAGGAATTGGGAGTGTAACTCATGCGTAACCAATAATCAGAGGTTCCAACCTTTTGGGGTTACAATTAAACATGAGAACTGAGAGGGACTTAATTCATAGTATTATATATGTAGCCATTAATAATTAAGTTGAATTTCATATATATATATATAGATATATATATATATATATATATATAGTTAATCAACGGTTGTTGTCTTAGCCAGGGATAGAAGCGTGGAACAATGATTGGTATTTTAAATTAATATATTTTAATTATCTTTGGATTAGATATGATTACACTGAACAATGACATTGTCTACAGAGCCACATGACTTCCATCATATTAGTAGAGTTTTAAATTTAGTTAGGGATGCCAATGGGTTGGGTTTTTACGGGTACCCGGCTCCAGGACTGAGCCCGTCGGGCATTTTGGGATAATCGGGCCGGGTCGACCCAAAAAAATTGTAAGAAAAGTCGGGCCGGGCTGGGCCGGCCCGGAAAATTTTCGAGCCTGAAAATGTGCGGCCCAGCCCGGCCCGAAAATACCTTTGTAGTGCAATTTGTCCGGGCCGGGCTGGGCCGACCCGAGCCCAACGGGCTTTTACCCATTTCGGGCCAGGCCGGGCCGAAATTTTTTTTTTGGCCTAACATTGTGATGACCGGCCTGGCCCGAAAATGCTTCGGGCCTGAAAATTGGCAGCCCAACTCGGTTTCGGGCCGGGTCGGGCCAATTTTGACACCCCAACCCTGCTCTACCAAATCCTAATGGGACGGGTTTAGAAATTATTAAATGGTTTTGGGACGGGTTTGGGTAAAAACATTCAAACCCGTGACGGGTTTGGAAAATTACCTACGGGTACCCGCTACCCAAACCCATTTATATATATGTAAGATGACAAAATATTATATATATATATATATATATTTTATAATATAATTATATATATTAGTATAAATATTAATAATTTTAGGATTTTATATTATTCTTTTTAATCCGTATACAAAGAATTAATAATTTTAGTAATTAAATATTTATTTTATATATAATTTATATTAGTATAAGTATTAGGATTTTAATATTATTCTTTTAACCCACATATAATTTAATTTAATGAAAATTTCTATTTATACTTATGACAAAATTATGTTTATAATATTTTGTTATTTCTACTATTTAATATTGATGTTTATGTTCTAGTACGTACATTCGGATTTTTAATGGGTTTTACCTAAAGGGTTTGGGTCGGGTATGAGTTTTAAAATAATTTTTTAATCGGATTTGGGACGGGTATGTGTTAAGGAAATTTTAATGGGTTTGGGTTTGAAAAATGCCAAATAGGTGGGTACCCGACCCATTGCCATTCTTAGATTTAGTCATTCACTAATCATAAATATTAAAAATGAAATGCACTAATCAACATTTATGAGTACATCGTGATTCATTCCAATGTGATCCCTTTACTTAATACTCCCTCCGTCCCGTCATAAGTGGCCACATTTCCTTATTGGGTTGTCCCATCATAAGTGGCCACTTTCCTAATATGGAAATACCCACTCTCACACAAAAGATGTGGGCTCCACCACTTTTTATCTTTTTACCCTTTAAACACTCTTCTCCTAAATACCCGTGCCCAAAAAAAAGTAGCCACTTATCATGGGACGGAGGTAGTATTTATTAATTAATAATTAGTTGATTTTGTGTGCGACAACAATTGAGACAGGCTTTGTAGGCGTCATTGCTGATGAAGTTTGATACAATTAAGGCATCTTCATTGTCTCTCTTTATTCTTATGTATTCAATGACTTTCGCTTTCAACATCCTCTTTGCTAATATACAATTTACTACCCCCTCCGTCCCGTCCCACAAAATTAGTTACTTATTCCCTTTTGAAATGTCCCAATACATAGTCCACTTTTCTAATTAAAATTTGATTAAAATATTCTTTTACTAAAATAACTTTATTTTAAAAAAATGTAAAAATGGTGTATGAAATATTAAATAAGGGTAACATAAAACAATTACATATAGATCATGATTTTCAAAGCATATTAAATGCATCTTCTTAAGTTGTGTGAAATTTGGAGGGGGACTAAATTTGTTGGACGTAGGGAGTATCTCTCAATGGTTTTGACCTAGAAATGAAATTGTTCCATTAGTTAATAATGATGAAATGAAATAATCAATCTTTTAATTAGACCACTGATTTATATATTTCCTAAATCTTTCATTGTCATCTATAACCACCTCATCAATTTTGCCATTAATAAATTAAGGTCATACTTTTATTTTGAATACATGACCATTTACTATTAGCTTGTGAATCTTACCGATAAAGGCTCTATACAAATGATCATTATCGATCTAAATATTATGTTGGTGATATTTAAAATTCATCACGATTTACGTTGTTTCAATCACAAATTCTTCCGGCCACTACATCACGCACCCAGAATGGCTCAATGACCAAGGGAAAGTTAGTTAAGAGACATGTACACTAAATAGAATCTGACAATGATAAAGACCTACCACCTGCAAGAGGATGAACACACACAAACACACAGTAGATGTGCCTATTTCCGGAACTTGGTGGAGGCAGATTGCGACCGGAACACAAGATTCAAACCTAAAGAAACAAAAATAAACAATTTCCCCATGTTGGGATAAGGCTCTTAAGAAATTAGATATATGGATTTAGATTTCAATGTCAGTTTCAGTCTCGTTCATGGATTTGGCAGTTTTCGAGGGGATTAATGAAATCATTAATCCAACAAGTGCGCAATATAATCACAATTTTCTATGCAATATTGCATCATTATAATTAGATGGTACGAATTGAAGGGGATTGGATTGGAGAATTGATCAATTGTTGCAAGATGCATGCAGATGCCCATTTGTAATTAACATATACAAATTAATTAAAACCACTTAATTAGTTATCCGGGACAGAGATTGTAGCTTAGTGATTGTGCGTTTGTGATATTTCGTATTCAAGACTAGATTAAGTTAATTTGATGTGGAGATTAATTTTGTCTAAGGGAGAAGAACTTAGGCACTTTCTTTCATTATATATAACTGATAGATTAATTGTGAGGTTAGGAATTCCACCGAAATTTAAATTTAGAACTTGATGATGGATGATGAGATTTTATGTATGTGTTGCAATTGGCAATTATGTCTTGTGTTGTCTTATCATGCGCATTAGCTGCATGTAATGACGCCGTCTTGATTAAATTGGATAACTGATCGTGGCTTTTAATTTTTCTTCAATATTCCTACTACTTCTCATTGTAAAGAAAGAGAAAAAAAAATGTTATATTAATTTATTAAACGGCAGTTGGTTTTTTCATATTATATATGATTTTGTATTCTCAACCGTTAAGGAAGCGTTAAAAAGAACAAATATGTATAATCTCCGTTCTCCAAAAAAATTGTTTGGTCCACTGTGCTATGAGATATCTAACATAATAGCATCTTCAATCAACTATACTCTAAAATGAAGTAAAACTCTACTTTGGAGTAAGGAGTGCATTCTAATCGTACTCTATTTTGCAGTTAGAGTATGAAATATTGAACATGAATACTCTATATATAGAGTTTTACTATTCAATACTATATGCTCTATTTTCACTGTTTGAACAATATTAAATTAATCAATAACTTAATTATAATTATAATTTGATTTTTATTTTGTCGTAATATTTTATTTTATTTAACAGTTATTTCACATTTTTATTTAATTTTACGTATTTAATTTATATCAACAAAAATATAATAAATATTATAAAAATAATATTATATTATATATTATAAGATTCATATCACTTAAGCACAAAGAAGAATATGTTGCATATTTTGATATGAATACATATGACCCTAAAAAAAGATGAATATGAAATTGAAATCCTAACTGGTTGTACATATGATTTATAATAGTAATCAGTGTTTACGTGCACGAATGTTTATACCTAAAGTCTGCTCTTTATTGTTACTTTGTTGGCGATTCAATTTAAATCAATTAAGTTAAGTCAAATTACGAAAAAAAAATTAAGCTCCAGATAATTAAGTTATAATTGTCGTGATTAAATCAAATATTGTAGCGGAAAATTTCAAAGTGGAACAGAACAATGCAGGCAGCATATGCCCTGAAATTGGCGGATGGTAATGCATAGCATTAGCAGGAAATTGACTGACTTGTCATTTGTACCTTTGAAATACCGACATTCAAATTCTGTGGATAAACCGAAGGAATATTAGGAGATATTCTCTATTATTATTTTATTAACAAAAAAGATGTGAAAATATAAAATCGATGTGGTGGCTCTTCAACTCGTCTATGGGTCACATTAATTTACAACTTGGGTTTGGGAATTGCCCCCCTCAAAATGACATATACTTTATTTTAAAAAATAATCTTCCTTGTAAATGTTTGATTACTTTTTAGCGCAAAATATACTTGCATACTTAGGGACTATCTTTTTAGATTAAATTTGGCTACTTAATTCATCAAACTAATTCACATAAAAAACCTAAAGATAATAATAATGTTTAATTACTGTCCCTAGAGTATATATTTGAGAGACATAATGTAGAAGTTTAGTTCCTTCAACTGAGATGAATTATGCAATTTACAACTTCCTCCATCAAAGTCTAGAGTTGGAACAGTGGAGATATGATGAAACTTATCCCCTATTACCAAAATAAAGAAATAAGCCAAGTTGACCAATATTATTTTGGCTTCATGTGGACAAGTGGAAATCCCGAAAAATACCTTTTCGTATTTTGTTTCTTATTTTCATAAGAAAAACACATTTAATATATGTTAATTAATTTTATACTTAATTTATTATACAATGTACAAATGAGATGGTCAGTCCAACCACTAGATTATACTCCATATACTATGATTTACGTTGATTGTACAAAAATAGATGATGACGAAATGTCAAACAGGGACTATTCGATCGCAACTTTCCTTCCAGAATCGGTCCTTTTTTCCTTCATCTTGTGACAATTAAGAGACCATTCTTCACAAATCCATTTTTGTAATCATGTACATATATAGTGTTTAGGAAAATAATCGACTAATCTCTACAGAGTTTATTAGGTTATTTAAAAGGGAGAAATGAGATAATAGCACTATTAGATTGAAAATACTAATAATAGCACCATTTTTTAAAATATATAAATTATAGCACTTTTGTACATATTTACCCCTCCTTTTTCATATCATTTATCAGATTTATTTTTAATAAAAAAATGCTTAAAATTTTATTTTTAAACCCTCTCCAAGGCCGTCAAGCCATGGTCGCCACCGCCGAGCCATAGTTGCTGCCGCCGTCAAGCCATAGTCATCGCCACCGTTAGATTATCTCGATCTAGACCGACTATTTCTCCTCTCCCAAAAACGCCCGCCAAAACCAGAAAACCCTCGCCGCCGCCGTCAAGCCATAGTCGTCTCCCAACTTCTAAACCCAACTTCCGCTGCTGCAATTCACATGAAAAATAATGTGAATTCACATTATAAGTTGTGTGATTTCATATATAATCCGTGAACTCATATGAAAAATAATGTGAAATCACATAAAAAATAATGTGAAATCACATTATAATCTGTGTGAAATCACATGAAGAATAATGTGAAATAAGATGTAGACGTGGGTGGTTGCAGAGAGAAAACCAGACTTACACGGTGGAGGTAGAGGCGAGGTGAGGCGTCAGCTCTTCGAACAGTTGACGGGGCCAGTGGCGATGGAGGCGGCGGATGAGACCAAAGATGGCTCTGCCGGAATAGAAGTGGCGCGAGAAAGAGATGCGGTAGCACGACAACGTTGCTGGAGGACGACCACGGTGGCGGCGACGGCGACCCCTGCCCTCACAACCGCTGCAGCCGCAACAACAACAAGTCCACCTAAAACCTAATTTCTTTCCAAACCCCAATCTATTCCTCCTCCAGCAGAAAACCCTAGCAGTTTCCCCCAAAAGCAGCGAGTGAACGACTGCCATCACAGCTGCAGCTCAATTTAATCACTTTCACCAAAACCCTAGCAGTTTCCCCCAAGTTCAACAAACAGTTTACGAACATTAATATACATTTATTAAAAATTAAAAAAGTATATATTTTAATTCATTTACAATAAAAGATATTTTAGAAAAAGAGTGAGGGTAAAAAAGTCAAAAAGTGCTATTATTTGTATTTTTAAAAAGTGATGCTATTATTAATGTTTTTTTTTCCCTAAAAGTGCTATAATCATACATTATCTCATTTTAAAATGTCAGTCAACAAAACATTTTTCTCAACTTATTTTCTGGGAGTTAAATTTTTTTCATTAATTAGCTCTGTGACCGGTAGAGACGTCAAAAGGGCCAGCCCAATTTTGAGTCGGGTTGGGCCATGCTTTTTAGACCGAGCCCAAGAAAGCCAACCATTGCCATTCCATCTACTACTGTTTTGAGGAGAGGAGATTGTGGATGGGACTGAAACTCAAGATCTATTATTTATGGCTTGTTTCTCAATCAAATCCATGAGAACAACACAGAAATGGACCGGTTTGAATAAGTTGATCGAAATGATTGATTATATAAACATAATTAAGTATGCATGTCAAACATGATCTCTCAATTTCACATTTGACACGATGTTGTCTGTTTGGATGTAAGGATATATATATATGAGGTTGAAAGGAACAAAATTAATACATAGTAGCATGCAGCAAGATCTTACTAGTAAAGTACCATAAGGTTTATGTTTGCATATATATGAAGGATGGATTTACGTACTAATCACGATTAGTGGAAAAAACATTGTACTACACAAGGTACATCAAACCACAAATACACCAAGATGGATATGATACATCAAACACAACGCGATGTTCTGATATCAATCACCTCTGCACACTTAATTACGGATTAACACTAGCTTTTATCCCTTCGTTTAGAAAAAAGATAAGAGAACAGAACAGAACAATATATATATATAGTTTCATCACAAAGATTATCGGAAATAGACTTGAATTCTCCGCAACTCAGATGATTGCATCTGCAACGAAAACAAGCATATATTCATGAGAAATTATCGACTTTATATCAGATTAAAGCCAGATCATACAATTAAATTATCGCTCTATCTGATTATGACTAGTAGGTAGGACCCTAGTATGAATGTGGAGAGAGAGTGAGAAGTGAGAAAGCAGGGATAATAAGGCCAACCAGAGTGACACGAAAGAGGTAGCTAATTATTTCATATGAGAATGAGATGCAGCAAACTTGGGGGAATAGTACCTATGATTTTGACATGATCATAATAATGCAAGTCTAGTACCTAGTTTAATTTAGAGCAAAAAATCTTCAATCTTCCAAGTAATTTAATATATATATATATATATATATATATATGATGTACCAAATTCATACAGTTTTCTGTCTGGCATGTGCAAGTGTACATTACCATTTACCAAGATGGTGTGATTTTGAAGAAGAAAAACTAGTGCATTTAATTTTATCTGATTTATTTTTGGGGTGTTCATAATTGGAATTAAAATATTTGCTTTTCCTTTTATCTTTATATTATCATATAATTGATATTGTAATTAAGTAAAGATTACAGAAAACATAATATGTTATAAAATCAAGCATTCATGTGCATTATTAAATCAATTATTAAGAAATTTATTGGGTAGATATATCACCACTTATAATTTGTTTGTTTTGCTAAGAAAATATATTTTTTAATCTTAAAACAAGATGTGATATATTTTATTCCAAAGTAAATCCTATATATTCTATCTGAGTGAGAAAGCGCATGCACCTCGAGAAGGAAGAAGTGAAGCAGTTTCAGTGGTAATATTGTCTCCAATTTCGGTTGAGTTCAGCCCCTCATCCGGATGGATCTTTCTTTTCAACATCATCCTCATCATCTGCACACACACACACATACATTATTAAATGCATATATATGCAAAACAAGAAAATATATAGTAATTAATATCCTTTTTTCAATCAAATTGGTTTATGTCCAAACTATAATTAATACTATTGTTTTCACACTCAACGTTCCATGGGATTGCTATTATCAGATCCGAGAATGATAATCGCGGAGGGAGGCGCATTTTAAATTAAATTTTACAATTGTGTAATTGATATGACCAACAAGAAATAAATATAAATGGATTAGAATAGATATATATATATATATATATATATATATAGGGATGGGTTACTATAAAAATTATTCCTCCCGTGAGAACTTGAGAACATGCTTAAATCTATATATATTCATGCTTAAATCAATATATAGTCATGCTTAATGAGATTCATGCTTTTTTGTATAAATAATTGTGCTTATATAAAATCATGTTTAAATCTATATATATTCATGCTTCGAATAATGACAACTATAGATCATACAAAGATCAACGGTTCAGATTGGTTCCTAGTTCCCACGCTAAGAATAGTTTCTATATGAACCAATCCCTATATATATATATATATATAATTAATCTGGATCGTGGGGTTTAATTGCATATGCATGCATGGTTGAAATTATATGGAGTAGTAATATAAATGAGTAAATTAAGATAAAAGGGAAAAATGAGAAATTACTCGATGCAGTTTGTGAATGGGGCGAGCATCTTTGTCTGGTGCAGTAAGCTTCTTGCTGTTGTTGTTGTTGTTGGCACTAGTAGTCTTATAATTGGATGAGTAGTTATGAGTATAATCTTCCTTCATCAGTACTTGACCTTTTTCATCAATGGCCGCCATGGCCTGTTTTCTCATCTCTGTATCAGCAGAGAAGAGCTCCGCCAGAGTGATTCTCTCCTTCTTTATCATAGCATCAAACTCAAACTCCTCACCATTAATCTCATTCTCATTTCCAATATCCCTTTTCATTTCCAGATCATATTTCTCGCAATCGTTTGCATAAACCAGTGGGTTCGTTTCTTCTTCTTCAGAATCACTGCAGATTAATTCTGTGTCACTCTCATTTTTCTCCTCCGCTTCATCTGCTGCGTCAAAACACTCATCTTTTTGCTTCAACGGATCGTATCCCAACGTTCCTATCGTTAAAATCCCTTGCTTCCAACCATCAAACACCTTCAGTCCATTATTGTCGCCCACATAACTAGTTTCACCATCACCATCAATCACACAACTTTTCTTCCCGCTTTCAGCTGTCAATCCCTCTGCCCCCATTCATTCATTTAATTAACATCAATTATCATCATACACACAGAGAGAGAGAGAGAGAGGTGCATTACCTTTATTCGCAAACCTGCGATGAACCCAATCGAAGATCTATAACAAAAAAGTAAATTAAAAACATGATTCAGTTAAAGAATATGTTGTTAATGATCTCAATTAATTAAAAATACATCGCCATGCAAAAAATATTGTATATATTCAAATAATAAAAAATAATAGTACAAATGTAAGCTTGCCTTCATTTTTTGAGCAGATTTCTGATTAAAGTTTGAAATGTAGTAATCAAGACGACGAAAACAGCCTGCAGCGTTGTGGCCAATGGCAAGTGGTGGATAATAGGTAGAGGAAGGCGAGAGGGGCAATTTTGGTAGGAGGCTAGAATATCTAGCCACGTGGCGCCTAGTGTAGGCCCCTCTTAGTTTTGGTTCCTCTTATTGGAAAGTTCGATTCAGTCCAAACCATGTGGAATGACTTATCCGTCCTCGCCTCCGTCTTACTAGTACTTTTTCGCCACACTTAAAATTAATTGGATGCTATTTTACCCTCTCGACTATCATCAAATATAATCTACCATCTTAATTTTATCGATCGTTTATATTTCAATCTTTGTACACTCAAATATTAGATTGATATATTAAATAACACAATCAAAATTGGGAGCAAACCAGATAAAAGCGGATAAGATCTTCTATTGCCTATTGTGTGACATCTTCTATTGCATTTGTTAGATTAATGATGTGTCAATTTGGAGATAATTATATATCATAGGGTGGAATAAACCCTACTTACCAATCTTAAATTTAAAGATTGTCATATGTCGTTAATCCAACATAAGCAATAGATAACGTTACACTAATTGGCAATAGAGGATCCGTATGAGATAAAAGTCATTGTTTGAATGTTTTAGTTGACCTTGCCTTTTGAAGACATGCATGTATAGTATATGAATATGAATTATAATAGAAATAAGAATAGTAGTAGCTTAGACATTTAGTGAGATGTCAAGTTGCTGAAAAGTTTGAATGCTAAAACCAACGAGAAGAGGGTGAGGAATATTATTATACAGTAATTTCTATGTGAGTAGGTACCTTCATTTGGACTCTTACGCGCATATCAGATGGTATGTTCCATTGATTTCATGTGGTCTCATTTACACCTACAACTTTTAGATTCTCCACAACATAATAAGAAATTTTGGATATTATATTTTAAATTAAATCATGAATACATATATCACATCATCCACAGAACCACTTTTTTTTTTTTTTATAATTAAACCATATTTATTCCATAGTCTAAATATAGAAACTGTGTTAAAATGTCCCACATTGATTGGAAAAAGTGGCATGAACCACTTTATATTGATGATGTATCCTTCTCCTTCAGTTTTGTGAGAGGAATTGGACCCAATATCCAATTCTAACATGGTATCAAACACTGGCTGATGCACACAGCCAAGGGGAGGCAATTAACCCCCCTTGTGTTTTAATATGAAATACCTAAATACCCCTAATTGTTATATCCACATATATGTGTTATAGGAAATTCACATATACCCTTAATAATATAGAGAGATGGCATAAAAAATAAAATTGACAACATAAAAATTGCTTTTCAAAATTTTTCAATCTCTTACGAGTTAATTACTCCCTCCGTCCCATTCATAACGTCTCATTTCTTTTGGGCACGGTTATTAATGAGAAGGGTAAAAAGATGGAAAAGTAGTTGGCCCCACCACTTTTGAAGAGTTAATTATTTCCTTATTTGGAAATGGGACATTATCAATGGGACAGACGAAAAAGGAAAATGGGACGTTATGAATGGGACGGAGGGAGTACGATACTTCCGCAACAAACTGTCTTCTCTCGTCTCTAATTGCAACTCTCCTTTTCTATCGTATATGATTGCAGAGTGCACTTAAAATGTTAAACCCTTGAATTCTGATGCACCTAATTGGAATAATTTGTAACAATTTGATATAAGAATATGGAAAGAAGTAGATGAATGATCTAGAGAGACTTACAGAAAAAGAACGTTTTTTGAGTCATTTTCTGCTTACTTTTCAGTTTTTATTACTTGTCCATCAACCTAAGTAATGTTATTATTCAATTTGTTCGTAATGATACTATTGTGCATGAATTTCAGAATATGTCAAAATAGTCAAAGCCAAATATAGATAAGAGTTCTATGAATTATTTGTATCATTATATGATATATTTTGTTATATAATTTTAGAGATAATAATTTTACTTGTTATAATTTTTGACCCCCCTTATATAAAATCCTGCGTCCGCCACTGGTATCAAAGTCAACACAATCCAATAATAGGCCCCTCAATTGACAAAATTTATGTTGCGCATGAAGAGGTGTGTTAAAATGTCCCATACTGGTCGGAGTAAGTGGCATGAGCCACTTAATTTATGTCGATGAGAGATATGCCTCCCTCTACAAGCCCGATTTTGTGACTTACAAGCTCGAAATTGGGCCCAATATCCAATTCTAAGAAGTTGGATAAAGGAAATACGAACACAACACAATAAAAATGAGCTTACATGTGTGCATGTGTTGGCCTAGCGGTAGAGTAGTTAATGACCGAAGCCAAAGATTTCGGGTTCGAGTCCACCGTGGTACGGTTTTTAAATTTATTTGCTAATTTATTTTAAAAAAATGAGCTTACATTATTACGAACGCAAATTCTTTCCCCTTTACGCAATATTAATTAGTACTATAATGCATATATTAGTACATGATAAGATAAAGCATTACAGATTAATATGTAATCTTTTAATTTTGTTCATACCATCGCAAATACAATATGTGCAAACTTAGAAAGAAATATTCTAATACGATTTACTTAAACACCAACCCATGCCACTATTTTGCCACTATTTTCATATTGCATGGTTAGAAAACAATTTAATCCCCTCTCTCCTACACATGCATGACTTGAATACGGTTTCTACGTGGACGATTCTTGCTCATCACGCCCAGAACTCGACCTTTTCTACTTCAATATTTAATTGCAACCCAAAAATAATTATGCTTGGGCCATGTATATGTAGCCGAAACACTTTGGAGTTTGGACCGATTGAGCCTTATCATAAAGTATTAATTAATTTCAATGCGATATATGTTAAACAAGGCCCATGATTTAATTGTTTTAGCTTCAATATTTAAACAATATATAGTAATTATTGGTTAGTTATTACTCCCTCTGTTTTGTTTTAAGTGTCCTATTAAGAAAAATTACAAAAATCAAGGAAGCATGAGATATTACTTTTATACCCATATTTATTATTTTCAAAGTCTAATAATTACATTTTCCAATAAATATTGTGAGGGTAAAATAGGAGTTTTGCTATTATTTTAACCTCAAATTCCACAATAGGACACTTAAAAGGGAACAAAATTTTTTTCTCAATAGGACACTTATAAAAAAACGGAGGGAGTACTTACTATTATTCAAAAAGTATAATTTTAATATAAAAGGTCAATAGTTTATAAAACTTGAAAAATATATATATACTGCATTTGGTTAGTAAAAGTTAAACAACTACATTAAGCTAACAAAGTAAAATATTTTAATAATAAAATAACATAGTGAAAAACAATCTGACCTGTCAAACAGGATCAAATAGATACGAATTATTGAATGACAAAGAATGAATATCGGGCTATTCAACTGTGAATTCAATTATTAAGTTTGCAATTTTATTCACTCGTCATTAATGTCACTACATCTCTTATTCCACAAATGTGAAGTAGCTATAGATAGAGAAAAGTGTAAGATGATTGAAGTTGCATCAAAATCATGTCTGCCATTTTCATGGCCTACTTGTCCAAAAGTAACACAAATTAATTTTATTGAATCACAGAACAATAGGAGCATATATATCTCAGATGCACTCCACAATAAACTGGATTACAGACATATTTGTTTTTCTTCAAGAACATGATATCAAATTTATTATCCATATAACCTAACACTGCAAGTTTAGTGCATGACAAATTAACATATATAATAAAGAGTATATATTGCAGTAAAAAATTGTTCATCCATGGCGGCTGGCATTGGCATTGGCATTGGCATTGGCATTGAGGTTTGTAACGATAGAGAGATGGATCCCGGGGTTGTTGTGGTGACAGCTGCTGTTAAAGACGATGGAGTTGTTGACTCCTTGAACGTTGCTGTTCAAGAATGTGGCCATAGGCTGCCACTCATTCTGGTCCTTGTCGTCGTGGTCGGATTTTCCTTGTTCGCTGCTCTTGTTTCCAAGGGTGTAGCCTCTTGCTCTTGCTCTTGCTCTGCCGGGTGGATTGGTTTTGTTGTTGGAAGAGGTTATTTCCATTAGTGCTCCTCTGTTATCACCTGCAATGGTGATGACCCTCATACCCAAATCTTCTGATTCAGAGACTACTTTCTTGATGGTATTGGCTTTGGTGCCCTTATCCTTATTTTTGGTTGGACTTGGAGGAGGAGGAGCTTCCCTGTTCCCTTTATGGATATGAACATTGTTGGTTTCGGTGGGTGGTTTCTCCACGTTTTCTTGCACGAGCACGCTTTTCTGCTCGCCTTCCTCGTCCGGCCTAATTCTAATTTGTGGGGGAGGTAGTTGTAGAGGAGATGATATGGGCGTGGCTTGCTTCACGTTATTGTTGGCAGCTGCAGTTGATTTGGATTGAGTTGTAGTCTTCATTTGAGGGGACGTGGAGACAGAAGAAGGTGATTGTTGTTGGATGTTTGTTAAGGCGGCTGCTTTTGTGAGGGGTGGTGCTGCAGCTGGGGTCCTTGGTGGAGACGGCTGCGGAGCTGGTGGCGCAACTGGCGACTGTGGTGGGAAGTTGGTGGTTTTGACAGGGGAAGTTGGTTTGGATGGCGGGGCAGTGGGAGCTTGAGGTGGTGAAGAGGGGGTGGCGGTTGGCTTGGGAGGCGATGGTGGGGCAGTGGGAGATGGCGGAGGAGAAGGAGACCTAATTGGCCGCACTGCGGCTGGTGGGCGTGGCGGGGCGGGTGCCGGGGTAGGGGCAGGGGCAGGGGCAGGGGCAGGGGGGCGCATAGTTGGCAATCGGAACCATGGGGGACGTTGGGTGGCCATTTAATGAAGTTATGAGAATGATATACCGAAAATGTGATGAAAGGTGAAATATATATATATATATAGATAGATAGATAGGGAAAATGCATGAAACATGCATGGGTAGTAAAGAATTGAAGAAACGTATCGGATTCAATTCAGGTGCATGCAGCAAAAGAAGAGAGTTGGTTAAGGATGGAATGAGGCTTCATTTGTAATTTCTCTGAAAAGATGCAAGCCAGCGTCATAATCATATAATATTAATGCATCTCGCTCTGCACACATGCAAATTGCAATGAATTCCTATTAAATTTCAGCAACTTATTATTCAGATTCTGTTCCAATTTATGTTCATATTACTGCTTCAATTGAAATCAACGGCCATGGAAGTGTGAGTGATCAGTGTAATGCAGCAGGCAGGTAGAGATTCGAATTTGAGGAGGTTGCTTTTGCTTTGCTTTGCTTTGCTTTGCTTGTTGAGAGTCGAGACGTTGATTCTATGTGTGTGCTTTACAATTAGTACCTCTTTCTTTAACATTAATTTTAAAGCAGCAGCAGCAGCAGCAGGTAGCAGGCCCAATTCAGGATTTCTTTCTTGTGTTTAAAGCAGGCCCACCCATTCAGACCACATGTACAAATGATAATGAATATTCAATATTGAATATTGTCATACTGTATAGTGTTAATATATATATAGGAATTAGGACTGGTTGTGGTGGAGAATACCCAGTCCCACCCTTGATTTTAAATAAACAACCATAAAATTAACGTCTATGAATGGTCAACTTCGTGCCTGGAGAAAGGATGCTACAACCCCAAGCATTGCATCACATGCCGTAATCTGCCGACACGTAGCAAAGGCTAAAGTAATGCTACAAAATAATTCTAAATGAAAATAAATTAATGTAAACCAAACTATAGTTTGGCTCAAATCACTGTACCTGGCACCTGTTTTTTTTTTAATATTACAATACATCATTTTATTTTATTATTTTAAATCTTTATATATTTGTTTTTAATATTTATATTCATTAAAATCAAGAAATTTCTGACGGAGGTGAAACCAGAAACCCAGATCTCTCTCTTTTCTCTCTCAGTAAATCAAGAATCTGGTTTATTTTGTAGATGTCTCTTTCTCACTGTCACACACACAGATTGGGGTTGTATGGGGAATGAAGATGTTGTCTTCCGTTGATGTATTGTAAATGCTCTGTCGACGCGTAAAGGACGATGGTGTCTTCCATTGATGTTTTGTAATGAAAATGTTTTTGGATTTTGTAGCGTAATAATGTATGCTAAAGTTTATATCAAATTTGTGGAATTTTTTATGGGCAAGATTTGCCCAGATTTTTGTTGGATTTTGTGATGGCTCAAATTTTTTAGGTTTATTGGTGACAAAATTGAGGTGAAGGGACAAAGCTTCATCAGTGGAGAAGTATGAGTTAATTCAGATCTGATCCCATTTAAGGGTTCCGAAAAAAGTCTCTTCTATTGGGTAATAAAGCTATAGGCGAAGACACAGATACAAATCTCTCACTTGTTCTTGCGGGTGCTCCTTCGTTGAACGCGATGAAGATGAAAATTAAGAAGAAACTGCAGATGAATTGCAAACACAGGGGAGGGGGAGAGATAGATTAGTAGGGAGGAAGAGATGATGTGGATTTTTATTTTATTTTGTTTTTATTTTTAAATTATATATTATTAAAATGACATTATTTTATTCTAAATTAAGCCGTTTAAAATATCATTACAATTTTTAATTTACTACATAGTTGACAATTTAAAGTTAATTTGGATGGAGCACTTCATTGGATGTCAAATCAGAATTTGATCAAAATTCAATAATTACAAGCTATTTAGCCATTTCAGGCAATTCGGATTTGGAAAAGTGGGAACATAACTGCTTTGTCGATGTTCACGGTTTCAGGTCAGAACCGATCTGTGTTGGACGGTTCACAAGTTCGAACTGTGTATGTTTATTTATTTATTTATTTTTGAAAATATAATTTATTGGAATTCAAAGACATAATATAATGTACAGAATAGATATAGAACAAAATATATCTTCATTTAAAGTAATGTGATGATTAATTACAAATGAAAATATATAATTATTGAAAATTTGAAATCCTAAAACCCTTTCTAAATATATCTATCCTAAAACCCATGTATTTTTCTATTTATTATTATTATTTTTTATTTACTCTTTCACTTATTTTATCACTATAATTATATTTTTTTTACTTCCTAAAGAATATAATTAACAAGGATATAAAACAAAATACAATTTTAAACCAAAATAGAAATAAACAAAAAATACAGATGAACCGTCGATTTTTGGTTCCAAACGTTGGGAACGGGAACAGACCCGTTATACTCCAAATTAAGTTTCGGGTCGGAATCGGTCCGTCTTACTCCACGCTTCCAAGTCGAAACCAGCCCATTGACCACGGTTCCAGTCCAAAAATTGTTGACCTCTGTTCGCCTTTTTCTTTTCAAGCAAATAAAACCTGCAAGTGTACGAGGCTATTGTAATATTCGGCAAGCAATGTCGTATTCTACGAGGACTAGTTCGAAAGTCTTATGAATACTACTAATAAGCTATTTTAATCTATTTAGACTCATGAATAAATTGGGAAGATTAAACTACATTAAAGAAAACAAATAAACTCTAAATAACAATAATTAAACTAATAAACGGGAGGAGAATATGGAAACAAAGCTATCCTAGGGACTAGATTTCGATGGACAAGCAATTAGAAATCACTCTACTAATCAATTATCAATAGAATCCTAGTTATGCCGTCTCCGGTCACTAAGCTAGCCTATAACTCCTCACGGCTCCTTGGATCAAATGCCCTCACAAAACCACTCACCCTCTCGGACTATTACAATATTGTGCCTCGTGTTTGGTTCTAGTATCGATTCCTCCTCTCTCGAGCCTCAAATCGACACAACAAAAACATTCAAATGGTAGCTAAGCATTTAAATATTCAACCAAATCAACAAACATAAAGAAATAATAGAACTCATCGATAATTAATTAAAATAAAGATCAATCCATCACAAACCCATCTAATCCAATACCTAGAATAGGGAAATTTAGCTAATCATAATGAAAAGTAAATATCCACCAACAAAGACAAACAAGAAAGAAAAATAAAAAAACAAGAGATTCATAGACAAATCCTTGGTGATCTTGAGCTCCAATCTTGAGATCCTTGTTGTCTTCTTTCCAATTCTCCCCCAAGCACACTTTTTCTCTCTAGGTTGTTGGGTGGAAGATGAAAATGGTGGAGATGTGTGGAATGGTGGGTAGTGAGAGAAAATGGAGACTAAGAATTGGAGATATGACTTGGATGCTAGGGTTTGAGTTTTTGGAGGGGTATTTATAGTGTTGGGTAAAAGAATAAGGAATGAGAGGTCAAAGTGTAGTCAAAATAAAGAGAAAATAGGAGTAAAATATAGTTTCTCCGCGCACAGCACAGTAGCCGTGGTCATGACACACACCCGTGGGCCCGCTTCATGCACAAAGAAGGAAGCCCGCGGTCAAGCACGCCCCCGCGGGTTGAACCGCGTGTGCCCTTCTTCAAAAATGCCTTCGCATATCATTTTTCCCGCAGGTCAGGAGTCATGTTGCGCTTCTTCATATTTTTGGCTAGTTCTTCCTCGTCCGGACTCCGAATTGACTCCCGTTTTTTTCCACGTTCTCGTATCGAGCTCCTCTATCTCATTCAAAGATCCTTTCACTTTAATTTGGTCTTTATTTTCCTGAGATTTAAACAAAACTACCAAACAAATGTGAAATCTTCACAAAACAACACTTTTTGCAATAATGCTCAAATCAAACATGGTTTTCTTTGAATAAATGGCATCAAATGCATCCTAAACAACGTGAAAAATCCATGTTTGTCAACGCCCCAAACTTAAACCGTTGTTTGTCCTCAAACAACAAAAAGAAAAGAAAAGAAGATCAAACATGGAAGGGTGCATGAATTGATGACATTTAATGGCTTCAACATTTCAAATATTTTAAATCACGTGCTAGTAAGTATTCAATATCTCACAAGTTTTAATAAGTTTTAACACTTAGGCTTGTTCAAACATTAAACCCTCACAAAATGATTTTAACAAAGAAGCACTTAACTCTCAAGTGTGTATAGATGAGACGTGTTTTCTCTCAAATTGAAACAATGCATGTAGTCCACCATAAGCTTGCCATTCATCTAACCTTCCAAATGATCAAAATGTGCTCTAAAATATAGATCAAGAAGGGCTTTCATTTGGTTCCAATGAGGATTTTTTGGTAAGGTGTGAAATTTTTAGGCAAAGTGACTTATTTTCCAAATAATCTAGCAAAATCATAACCACCAAGTCAATTTCACCAATTTCAAATTCAATCTAAGACCAAGCCCAACACCTTTCTTCTTCTTGGAACACTTCCAACCCTTGTGTTCAACCCTTTCTTTCTAAATGTTCTAAAGTAATTTGCTAGATGTAGCCTTTTATGCTCAATTTATTCGTAAATCAATATTTTTCATTATTTTTCTTTCATTTCGAACATCAAGGGCTTATAAGGATACTAGCCTTTTTCAACACAAACCATACCTTAGCAAAGTGAAATTTTAAATTTCTCAACCACAAATTCAACCAAAATAAAATTTAATCACAAGTTCTACCCTTTACCATTGGTTATTTTGAAGAAGATGTTTAAAGGCACAAAAGGGGTGAACTAGGATTTTATAGAATTTTGGACACAATTTTGGATGAAGTGGCTACAAAGATGGTATTTAATCATTTCTAAATCTAGAGCACATTTATTTCAACTTCGAGGTAGAAATCATGGCAAGTTCTAGAAACTAACAAGCATGCTCAACCATTCACACACAAGAAAGGAAATAAGATTGCAATCATATGACAATCAAGGCTCAAAATTCTCACAAGCTTATCTTTTATTCAAGTTTTGGAGGCCAACTGGCCAAGTGTCTAGCTTATTTATCTTTAATCCTTATTTTGAGCATTTTTATTCATTTATTCTATGTATATTTAATATAAATTTTCTCATCTCACATTGATTCTTAATAAAAATTTCACTCTTCGAGAACCTATATAAATACACAATACATGTGTATTTTCCCATCCCTAAATTATTTTGCACAACCAATATAATTTGGCAAATTAATTTGTTGGCCAAATAAATAGTTTTATTTTTATTGACAATTTTAATTTGATCAATTATTAAGTTGTCAATATTAATTTGTATAATTTAACAAAATTTTAAATTGATGTAAATAAAAAAAAATCTAAAAAATACGCATTCTCAATTATAATTCTTGAATTTGTATATATATACACGTAAGAATAATTCTTGAAATTTAACTTTGTGACGAGATGATCAGACGTCCACAACAATTAACATCGTATATAATGAAATATTTGACAGATTGTGAGGTTTATAAAAAAAAGTTTGATTTCTATTGATTTCTTGCAACTAGAGAAAGTGGAATAAAATCAAAGAAACACTCTTTTTTATGAATTATCAAAATATTATCACTCTGAAATAATATTATATTATTTTTAATGTTCATGCTTATATATTTCAAAATAATAATAAAAATAAAAATATTTGTTAAAGGAAGTACAATAAAATCGAAGAAACAACCTTATTGATGTATTTTATTTTAATAATATAGTTCGTCGTCGATTTTCGACGGGATACATACTAGTTTAATAAATATAAGAGATAATTACAATAACATCTATATCTAGCAACATATATGCATTAAATTTGTTCATAATCATTACAATAAAGTGCGGATTTAAATAAAAAAAGAATAGCATATACTCACCATTTATAAGTTAGATAGATAATTATAAATAATTCTGACCATTTATATTGAATAATTAATGGGAAACAAGAAATATTTAACTGTTAAACTATTAATATGAACTTAATTGCATTGTATTTCATTTTTTTCATTTTAATATAACGAATAAATTCTTAAAATTATAGTTTAAATCGCTAATAGATTAGTTAATAAATTGCAATGTACAAACACGAACTCGAATGAGATTTAAAGTCACCCTATGACCCTATTTTATTATTACAATGTCTAATTATTAAATAATAATATAATTTTAAGAGTAATGAGATTATCATTCACCCTATAAATATATAAAAGAAGATTAATTCATCCATGTAGTAAAAGTGACAATTGAAATTATTAGGTAAGTAAAACAAAAGTAACAGTTATTTTAATTAATAAAGTAAAAAATAGAAAAATATGTTTATTATGCTTGTTTAAATAAGTATAATACAGTGTTTCATGCAATTGAAACTCGATTTGTAACTATTTAAGTCTCCTATAGTCCGGGTAATGCAATCGAATCTTGATTCATGCAATTGAAGTTCAATTTATTACTAATTGAGTGCCCTTTAGTTCGATTCATGGAGTTGTTTAGTCGTTATTTGTTTCATTTTTATGTGTTTATTTTATCATGTTTGTGTGCGTGCAATTGTGTTTCCCATTTTTATTTCTCGTATTTTGATTTGTTTTGTTCTTTTTGGTGTTGCATGTCGTTAGTGCAAGTTCTCGAGTTTTCAACGAAAAAATCATGCAAATAGTGGAAGATAGCGTTCGTTACGAAGGTTTGAAAGAGGAGACGTGATGATCGAACACAACAACTCTTGTGCAACACCTCTCGACCAGAAGCAGATGAACAACAGCAGCAACACGTGAAGAACACAGCAGCGGCATCAGCAACATGCGAAGAACAACAGCACATGAGCAACTCTCTCTCTTGGTCGACAGCAGCAGTTCACGAGCAGTACAGCTTCTCGACCACTCACGCTGGACAGCAGCAACTCTGGAACGACAGCAGCTGAAGGAGACAACCGGTGTTGGAGCAGCAAACCCAGCGGCCGCTGGATTCCAGCCGGTGCTGGAATCCGGAAGCCAGCGGTCGCTGGACTTGAGTGAGCGCTGGAGTTGCCTTCGCTGATTGCACTTCGGCTGGCGCTGGAGTTGAGCGGCCGCTGAAGTGAAGTTCGTTGTTGCACTTCCAGCGAGCGATGAGTTCGAGCGAGTGCTAGGCGTCGACTTGTAACGCTTCTTTGTGCGCGATATTTTAGATGTTTTCTGCTAGGGTTCTCGCGCATTATTTCTGGAACCTCTCTCTCATTCTTGGACACGCACAGCAGCATACGACTTCTTTCTTTTCTTTTCTTTTTCATTTTCTTTTCTTTTGGCTAACTAGAATTTATGAGAATCATCATCCGAGGATTGCATCCGGTTGATTGTAAGAATTTCTTCACCGTTTATTTCTTGTGATTTAATCGATTAATTCTTGTGATTATTATTAGATGAATTATTATATGCTTAGCTAATTATTTGTTTAGGGTTTAGATATTCGAATCGTTTTCGATCCGTGCTTGTTCTTTGATTAATTCCCCGTTGATTGAATCGATTTTCTTCATATTGAATAATTGATCACTATTCGGTATTTATAAGTAGTGGATGAGATCGATGGATGATTCTACTGCTCGATTGTGGTTCTCTCAACATTAGATTGACCGGAAACGCATGTCTAATAATTAATCTTAATCGTATAATTTAATCTTTAGGGTTTATCGGATTGACGCGAAAGCTATTGATGTTAACCCTATGTTGAAGTTGATTATGAGTGATAAATTAATAGAATTAATCTTTAACAAGCTTGGTGAGAAATCGATGAGAATAATCTAATCCCTAGCACTTTCTTTCTGTTCTTTTTTGCTATTTATTTGTTCATTTTATTATTCCGTTAATTAGTTTAGTTCTTGTTCTCTGAATTCTTGGTTTAGAATGTTTAGGATTATTTTCTGTTTTGTGTGAATAATACGAGTGGCATTAGCCCTGTTGAGCCTTCCTTGAGAATACGACTTGGGTCAGCTTGTCGCCCTACATTGACCTCATTCTCTTGCGAGTCAATTCGAAGATGTTTTGAGTTGAAACATGAGTTGAAGCTCGATATGTCATTATTTGTGAATTGAAGCTCAATATATCATTATTTGAGCCCACTATAGCTCGAATGATGCAATTGGAGCTCGGTTTGTCAATCTTAGAATATAATATAGTCAGATTGATGCATTTAGAGCTCGATTAGTCACTATTTGAATATAATATAGCCAAATTGATGCACTTAAAGTTCGATTAATTACTATTTGAGGCATTTATTATCCGATTGATTAACGATTGTACATAGCAATTTATTAACTAGTCTATTAGCAATTCAAACTATAATTTTAATAATTTGTATTATTATATTAAAATGAGAAAAATGAAATGCAATGCAATTATAGAATTTGGTAAGCTCATATTAAAAGTTTAACAATCATATATTTCTTGTAAATATTCCCATTAATTATCCAATATAAATGGCCAGAATTACTTACTATTATATATCTTATTTATAAATGGTGAGTATATTATTATTTTTTTATTAATACACATTTTTTTTGAATAATTTATTAAATCCAAAACTTATTGTAATGATTAAGTACAAATTTAATACATATATATTGCTAGATCTAGATGTTACTGTAATTAATTATCTCTTATATTAAATTAACACCTTATAGATTATTTGATAGGAAACTCTATTTTTTGTTAGTTTTGTAAATAATTGAAAATTGCATGAAGTTTTTATTTTAGCATGCTATTTTTAAAACTCAATTGAGGAAACGAAATACAAATTACCAACCTCAAAAAACAAATTAATGAGAAAGTCAATGCATTGAAAAATGTTGTATTGTGAAAACAAATTATGGCATTAATTTGTTTTAAATTCATATAAAAAATTCAAATTCAGTTTTTTCCACAAACTTTCAATTTTATTTTTAAAACAACTTTCAATTTAGTTGTAAATATATAAACTTTTGATTTTTTCCGAAATTTATATCGATTTCATATTTGGGTCAAATCCAAATTGACTTGGCGCCAAAATTTGTTAAACGTGACGAGTCTTTAGTCAAAAAGATCTCATTTTATTAATAAGATTTAAAATTATTAAAATTATTTTTAATTTCCACACCCCACCCCATCTCTCTTAAGATTTTCTCTTCAACAATGGCTCTAAATCGCGGTTTTGCCCGACTGCCTTCTGTCGATTGTCGAATGGAATAAATGGCATCTACGTTTAAGTTAGAACAAAAATCAGAGGTAAAATACAAAATGAAAACATTAAATACAACCCAAATCTACAGAACTCCATAGTCATTTAGCATACATGAAACTTCTAAAATCTCACAGATTGAAACTCGTAGATTCATTGACGAAAATCTGCAATTGGTTTTCTGAGTTAGTTTTATGGTTTTCGGAAAAATCATCTCTCTACAAAACTGAATAGCCCAAATAAAAAATATGCAATCCCAAAATCAACAAGCTATGAACAAATCGCTTTCGTTCATCTGCTTCCAGACCACGCCCCCGCTTCAGCCACCCTTGTGGAAAATTTTGGAGAAGAGAGTTGGCAGTTTGACGGGAAGTGAGGCGACCGAAATTCAAAAATCTTAAATTGTGTTTCCTCACCCAATTAGAGAGAGAAAACGAATTTACTGCACTTGGCAATGAACAAAATGACGAAGCAGATTTTCTTTGGGGGATACTGCTCTTCGCATTCTTCATATCTTCCATTTCTGTATAAGTACTTTATTTTTCGTCGGATTAGCTTTAATAGAAGATAGATATGGGCGACGTGGTTGGTAGTCGATTCTTCGTCGGATTTGTGATGAAGAAGAGGATGAGATGAGATTTGAGGTTTGATGAATTTGATGATTTTATTTTTTTTTTTGCAGTTTCGAAACGAGAGAGAGAATGATAGATGGTGAGTTGGATTTTTGAACAACATTCTGGAATGTTGGCCGGCGGCGGTAGGGTGGGATTTGGTGTTTGTTGCAGAAACGAGAGAGAAGGGAGAGTGGGAAAGAATTTAGGATTTTTAACTCTACCATAGTTAGAAGTTTAAATGATTAAATAATAGACAAAACATTTGAAATTAAAAATAAAGCAAAAGTAGAAGACATTTACACGTGTACGGAGATGCATAGATGGATGCAATGCATGATGGGGTAGCATCCAGGTTCCCCTTCGTGCCAATAAATGAATTGTATGTAATTTTCGTCTATATATGATGAGTTGAAACTTACTAAAATTAAACTAAATTAATTATGAGAATAGGTTCGTCAATATTCTACTCAACGTACGGTCAAGACATCCTCTGTCCCCACCATGACCTTACAGAATTTCTAATTTTGCTCAACTCAGATTAAATTAAAATGCCTCCACCGCATCGCATGTATTCTAATCAATAATCATTACCAAATTATCAGAATAAAAGAAAATTTGAATGGAACACCGTAGATGGAACAATTTTATTTTCATATTAGTAATAGATTACTCTATTAAACATTTTTAATTAAAATGTGGAGATGAATGAAGTGGGATGGAATTTATTCTTATAACAAAATTTTATTTGTGTTACTCAAAGTGTCCTGCCTCTATTCCTTCTAAACTCGAACATGTATAATTTCTTTAGGGGAGAGAAAAGAAAAAAAAAAACTAAACTCAAGCATATAAATTTAATTAATTACGAGCGTTTCCTTAACTTTAAGGAGGAACAGTTTCTCTGGCAGACAACTTGAGTTGTAGAATAAAACAAAGTGATAATTACATTCTTTGGCCTTTGCACCTTTTTTTATTTTTTTATTTGACAAATTAGGAATAAAACAAAGTGATAATTACATTCTTTGGCCTTTGCACCTTTTTTTATTTATTTTTATTTTTTTATTTGACAAATTAGGAATAAAACAAAGTGATAATTACATTCTTTGGCCTTTGCACCTTTTGTTTCATTTGACAAATTAGGATTTGAATTTGTTTATGGGAATCTAGTGTTGCAAGTTGTAGTGATTAATGTTCCAAGTGTTTATTTATTTATTTTTACTTGTTGTGGCAGTTTTTTCCAAGTTTTTTGGGTGAATTTGAAATTTTTTTATAGTTTCAAAATTAATATTATGACTTGAGACCCCTTTTTCTTTATTTAAAAACAAAATTTTTAATCAAGTTTTTGTATAAAAGCTTTTTTATAATTTTAATTTTCATATTTTATATTTTTAATCGATTTTTAATGTGATTTTTTTGATTAAGTAGATAATTTGCAATTTATATTTTACCTTGCAAAATTTAATCTCTTAGGGGGGCGTTTACTTTGGGTGATAGGATAGATAGATAAAAATAGTATAGGTTAATTCACCGTTTACTTTGATGGATTGATTATTTTTTAGCTTGTTTGATCATCTAATCCTTCATATAGTCAATCCTATGTTATATCAATATATCCTATCACGCAAAGTAAACGCCCCATAGGAGTATTATTTTATATAATTTATTATATCTGTAGGGGATAAATCCTACTATTCGGAAGACGTGGATGACTGGGCACAAAACAACCTGTCACAAGTAGCACACGTAAGAGTCCGACGGAACACCGGTGGGGGTGTCGGCCGTAGGACCTCCGACGCTCAAGTCAATTATCGGAATAATCAGAATAATAAGAGAATAATGAAGTAAACAACGAATAATAATAATGTAAAATGGTGATGACTCTTTGACGTCCGGTGCGTCCGGAAAGTGATGATAGAGAGTAGTTAGAGCGTCAGAAGGGTAGGCGGTGCCGGTATAACCACTGGATCTGATAGCCCGAATGTGGCAATGACCAAAGAGGAAAAAGATGAAGGCGGATAGGTCAAGAGATGAAGTAGAGAGCTCAAGTGTGAATGATTCGATGCATCTAGTCGGACGTAGTGGCCGCCTATTAATAAGACGATTTAGTTGATTAGGGTTTTCTCCATACCCTAGCCGTCGGCCTTATCTGCTCTTTCCCTCTTGACGGTTCCGATTCTTGTGGGAGTCAAATTAACTGATTTGTTAAGTTATTTGACTCATTCTCCTATTAGTCATGTCAGCTTGTCCGGCTAGGCCGTTTGACACTCCTTATCCGGATATGGGCTCTTTGAGTCCAATATTTTTGTTAAATTTTATTGGGCTAATGCGTCCAGTCTGGCAGGCTAATTGGGTCAATTAACAGGCTTGGTAAGAAGACGAATTTTGCCCACTACAGTTTGTTTCCCACTCTTTAGTTAAATGACTTTTAACTAGAGAGTTGTGTTAGGCGGGTATGCTGGTATTGGCGAAATTCATGTAATCGGCCAGAGATTGTTTATCTAAATAGATAAATAAATTTATACATGTATAATTGACTACACATGCATTCACTCAGTGCGTGTACAATAAGTTAGCATGTTTGTCTAATGACTTAGCAATGAATTAATTGGGCCGCGAATTTGGGCCATGATTTTTTTTTTATCGAGGCCATGATAATTAAATAAAGGTAAAGACCTAACTTAATTAACTTCAAAACGGTTGGGCCTGATTAACTTGGAGGCCGATGCAGCCAATGCATCCAGTGCATTCTTGAAGTTAGGCTTGTAACATGGTGCAGCCGATTATGCCAACGCGTCCAGCGCGTCCGGCAGCGGTAGTAAGGGGGCGTTGCGCATCATTGTCGACGACAAAGATAATGTCGATGCTTTTGATGGAGTGGATCTTGTTGTTGGCTAGCAAAAGAGAGAAAAATTACCAGCGACTACGACATGTCCGGTGTGTCTGATAAGTTTGATGTCTACGGTAGAGCCTCGTCCAATGAAGCCGATGAGGCTGGTAAGAGAGCCACAAGATACATGGCTGCTGGCATGTGAGATATAGAGGGTTGACATGGGAAATTGTCGGCAAATTTGGTGCGCCGTCAACGTCGTTGGCGTGACCGGCAGCGGATGCTGCTGTCCGACGAGCTCGGAGAGGTGACGATGGAGAGCTTGCGGCTCTGAAGAAATGGACTATTTGCTAACATCGGTGCCAACTCTTTTCTCCATCTCCGGTGCTTCCAACGCGTCCAATAATGACAGCAGAGGCGCTGCCCAAGACAATCGACGAGGATGCGAGGCAGATGAAGGACTAAGATACTATCGGCGAGTCTGTTATGCCGATGCAGCTAATGCCAGAGTCGTGAAGCTCGGGTTGTGGCAGAAAGAGTTCCTTACTTCCGATGATGGCAAAAACGGCAAGACAACGAAGAGGCGTGTGCTTCACTGTTCACCTTCTCCGTCCATCTTTCTATATAATCTATATATTGTGTGATTTTGTGAAAGAAGTTGTTATCTTGGAGGTGTTTTTAGTTTTAGCATGGTGTCCGACGACAACATGAGGGAATACTTTTTATTTTGATGTTAAGACGCCGATTTAGTAAGGCAAGAGGCAAATAACTGAGCAGATACTTTTTCTTAGAAGCTGAGTGATACATGGTGTTGGTCCCAAGACGGATACCTTGGTGTAGAGGGGGGTGAATACACCAAGGTTTAAAACTTTTCCAAGTTAAAACTCTTTTCAGAGAGCTGGCTGTGTTCGATCCAGCTGGATGGTAGCTTTGATCGACACAGCTGGCTGTGGGTGTGTGCGGAATGTGGTGGATTTAGAAAGTCCGTCTGTTGCTTCAAATTATATTGCAAAGCTCTGTTTCACTTTTCAGTTAGTCAGTTTATGCAGCTTGAAATAATGCTCATGAGGGGTTAGCAAAATGCATAAAACAGAACAGTAAAGAACAAATCAATTTTAACGTGGTTCGGAGTAACACCTCCTACGTCCACGACCAGGTTCACTGGTAATTCACTACCACTTGGTTTCCAAGTACCAAGCAACTTCACAACTCTAACCCGAGCTGTGTTCCAACAGTTTACGAGCACTGTCAAGCCTACACCTTCAGTTTGCAGGTACTGAAGAACCTTCTTTACAGTTTACGGATACTGTAAAACCTAACCACTCGAATTACACGCTTCGAGCAGGCATACCTTTACCTAACATTTCTGGGTTTGGGTTTGGGTATGGGGTTTCCAATTATGAACGAGTTCTTACAATGAAGAACAAGGAGTATGATGAACTCGTTCAAACTAGGCTTAAGATATTTCTATTTTGATCTATTCTGCCTATGACTGAATATGTGAACAACTAAGAACACAGCTGACTGGCTGAATGTTCTTGAAAGATTTGGCTTTGAAGATCGTTGTTCATTTTTTTATTTGCTCTTTTATTTCTTCAGTCGTCTCTCTAGTCTCACCACCAGTCTTTAATGGTGAGGAGATATATATATAGGTGGAGATTCAAACTAGCCGTTGGAAGAGAGCCGTTTGAATCTTACCTACTCTCATTGATTTATGGCCTTTACCTACGAAGTAGGTCTGCATCTGCAGAGGCTAGTTCTTCTCTGAATTGACTGCGTCAGACAAGATCTTCTGACATCGGGATCTTGTTTTGGAGAAGGTCTTCGTTTTCGAGCTACTAAGCGTCTCTGCTGTGTCTTCAGCGACTTGGACTCTGATGCGTCTTGACTCTGAGCTGTGTCTTAGACCTGTGCTGTATCATTAACCTGAGCTGTGGTTTCAACCTGAGCTGTGTCAATAACCTGAGCTGTGTTTTAGACCTGAGCTGTGTCATCGACACTAAGCTGGGTCTTTTACACTGAGCTGGGTCTTTGACACTGAGCTGGATTTCCGTCACTGAGCTGGGTCTTGATACTGTAGGATCTTTGACTCTGCTTGGTCTTGCTCTGCTGAGTCTGCTCTGCTGAGTTCTTAAGCTGTCTGCTTAGCAGTGTCTTCTGCCATGTCTTCTGCTGTCTTCAGCGACTCTACCTGTAAACTTAGAAACTCTATAAGCTCAAACAGGTGAGCTGGAAACAATACAAGGTTTGTACATTCATCTACTTGGTTGGGGTCAGCTGGGTTTTGGTATCACTTCAAAACCTGTTTATTATTTTCCCAACAATTTCCCCCTTTTTGATGATGCCAAAACCTTTACAAACTTTTACAGAAAAACACAAAACAAAAATCCTAACTAAACTCTTCCTGGCTGCTCCACATGCCTTGACGAGAGTTTGCACTCTTTCTCCAGTTGTCTTTCCAGCTCGCCATTTGCCTCTTCTAGATTCCTTTTCTGTTCAATCCTTTACCCCTTTTTGGTTCATCAAAAAGATATTGGGAGGAAGGAGAGTCGAGGTCTGGCGGCGGCGTTCTAGTAATAATTTCTTCCCGTTCTTGGTAACTCCAGTCAGCTTGGAGTTGATACCAATTGATGCACTTTTGGCTCTTCATTTTCATCTGATACCAATTGATGGTCTTTCTCAGCTGTATGACTCAGTTTGGAGTGAGTCATCTTGACCTTCTTCCTCTGAGGGAAGGCTCCGTTTGCAAGGTTCCCCCTCAATTGGATAGTCCAATTGTGTTTTATCAGCGGGGTTTGATTTCCCCAGGCTTGATGACTTCATCTTGAGATCTTTGAGGTTTCTGCTGAGCTGGTCCAGCTGTGTCTGATTCCTTCTTGATGACACACGATGATCCAGCTGGGTATATCCTGCTGGATGCTCTGCTTGACGATTTTGCTGGACTGAGTTCCCCCTCAATTGGATATTTCAATTATTTTATCAGCTGGGTTTGATTCCCCTTGCTTGATGTGGAACGAGTTGCAGCTGATTATTTGATGGTGAGAGATCGCGAAAGGGATCGTCGTCGGTAGAATTTAAAACGGACATAACTTTCGCTTCGAGAATCAGAATTTCTATTATAATACCATTCTGGATGCGGAACGACGATTCGGATTGAACTCATTGCGCTTTGTGCGATGACCTAAGTGGTCTCGGGCCCAAAGTTGGTCCCTGAATGGATCATCTCCTCTTTGGACCTTGTTGACTGCTTGAAGTCTATTTCCCAGCTGGAGTCTGACAGCTTGACATCCAGCTTGATATTCCGTCTGCTGGAATCTTGAAGTTAAGCTTGGTTGATTTCCAGCTTTATGTCTAGTTGGAATCCTCAGCTGTGTCTTTTTGGTTGACCTTGATGTCTGAGCTGAATGACCTTCTGCCTTTGATTTTGATTCGGTCAATTTGGATTTATCCGTCGTCTTTTAGCTTTGTGTCAGTGGGAGCATTTCGCTTTTCTTAGGCTTTAGATTGCTGAGCAACTTGTCTTCTTTGGCAGGGCCGAGCTTTGAAAGCTGGCTTGATGATGTTCGATCTTTTTGGAACATCCTTGGCCTTGGTTCCTGCTGTGTTTGTATTGCTGTTCTGATTCAACTCTGGCCATCTTCAGCTTCTTGAACATTCTTCTGCTTGAGCTCATTCCTTAGCTCCGAATTCTCAGCTGGCTAGATTTCAAGAATTTCTAGCAATCTCTTGAAGTCGCTGAGCATTTTTTCGATGAGGTCTCTTTTTAGCATGCAATCAGCTATGCCATGTCCAGCTGGGCATTCTACTTGATTTTGCTCTCTTTCCAGCTGTGTAGAGTTCCTCCTTGATTTGATAGTAGGTGGCTTTTTCTTCAGCTGCATCATACTTCCTTTGATGAGGTCTCCGTTTGTATAGCAGGTAGACAGCTGTCCCAAATCCAGCTGATTCATCTGCTGCTTCTTGATTCTTTTCTTGAGACCAATGTACTCAGCAGTGTGATTGGCTGAGTTTTTAGTTTTGTATCCAGCTGTCTTTATTTCACAGCTGGTCCCAGTCAGCTAGCTGGGTGGGTTTCTTCATTTTCTTCGTCGGTTGATTCAGTAAGATGTTCTAGACATCTTAATCAAGGTGATCATCCTCATCTGAGTCGGAGAAGGAGATTTGATCATCATCCATTTCGCTCGTTTTGAACCCTTTATCCTTTCTTCGGGAGGATGACTCAGTTGGTTTTCTCTTTGGGTAGAGTTGCTTGTCGTGATGAACCTTCACGATCTTCTTGTACCTTTCCTTGCTGTCATCCAGCCTATTGATGCTCCGTACAAGCATGGCAACTTCTTCGTGCAATTCTTCTTTGCTCATATTTTTGAACTCCTTTCTGACTTTTTCAGTCTGAGCTGATTGAGCTGATCTTCTTGACTCTGCACTGAGAGCTGTCTCCTTTGCCTTGGGATTCAGCTCCGTTTCATTTATCCGGCTGGATGAGTTTCCGTTTGTGATCCCCAGATCAAATTCGTTGGCTTTCAAGATAGAGAACAATTTTTCCGTTTCCATGCTGCCAAAATCAGTTCTGCTTTGGTGAACCACCTTGTGTGTACACCATTCTGAGGAGAGAGCTGCAAGAACTTTCAAGTTCTTATCTCGAACTGTATATTTTCCAGTTCGGATCGTCTCAATCTCGATGACGAGGTTGGAGAATCTTAGCTCCATTTGATCAATGGACTCGTAGGGGAGTTGCTTGAAGTTGTCGAACTTCTGGCATGCAACTGAGAATTTGTTCTCTTGAATTTCCTCTGAGCCTTCACACAGCTTGGCTAGAGTGTCCCACATCCCCTTAGCTGTCTCACAGTTGATAATCTTGCTGAGATGAGCTTCCGTCACCGTTGAGGAGATGACGTTGCGAGTGTAGCTGTCCAATCCAGCTTGTCTTCTTTCTTCTAGAGAGTACTCATTCCTTAGCTTCACAACTTGCCGGAGTATTGGTTCAGCTCCAGGTGTGGTTTCTGCTTTTCTTTCTGACTTCATGATGATGATGGGTCCGTTTGTGATAACATCCCACGTCATATCGTTTTGCGCGCACAGAAAGCTTTTGAGTCGGAACTTCCATATCTAATAATTATCGACTGAGAATGTTGGAAGATTCCTGCACAGAGAAGATTCCATGACAGTATGCAATATAATGATTTTAAAAAGATTTTGAAAAATTAAGGATCTGTTCAGGTGACCACTATCAGCAAAGAAATGCTGACTTGACAGATACAGTGATCTTTTGAACCACTGCTTTGATACCAATTGTTGGTCCCAAGACGGATACCTTGGTGTAGAGGGGGGGTGAATACACCAAGGTTTAAAACTTTTCCAAGTTAAAACTCTTTTCAGAGAGCTGGCTGTGTTCGATCCAGCTGGATGGCAGCTTTGATCGACACAGCTGGCTGTGGGTGTGTGCGGAATGTGGTGGATTTGGAAAGTCCGTCTGTTGCTTCAAATTATATTGCAAAGCTCTGTTTCACTTTTCAGTTAGTCAGTTTATGCAGCTTGAAATAATGCTCATGAGGGGTTAGCAAAATGCATAAAACAGAACAGTAAAGAACAAAGCAATTTTAACGTGGTTCGGAGTAACACCTCCTACGTCCACGACCAGGTTCACTAGTAATTCACTACCACTTGGTTTCCAAGTACCAAGCAACTTCACAACTCTAACCCGAGCTGTGTTCCAACAGTTTACGAGCATTGTCAAGCCTACACCTTCAGTTTGCAGGTACTGAAGAACCTTCCTTACAGTTTACGGGTACTGTAAAACCTAACCACTCGAATTACACGCTTCGAGCAGGCATACCTTTACCTAACCTTTCTGGGTTTGGGTTTGGGTATGGGGTTTCCAATTATGAACGAGTTCTTACAATGAAGAACAAGGAGTATGATGAACTCGTTCAAACTAGGCTTAAGATATTTCTATTTTGATCTATTCTGCCTATGACTGAATATGTGAACAACTAAGAACACAGCTAACTGGCTGAATGTTCTTGAAAGATTTGGCTTTGAAGATCGTTGTTCATTTTTCTGTTTGCTCTTTTATTTCTTCAGTCGTCTCTCTAGTCTCACCACCAGTCTTTAATGGTGAGGAGATATATATATATAGGTGGAGATTCAAACTAGCCGTTGGAAGAGAGTCGTTTGAATCTTACCTACTCTCATTGATTTCTGGCCTTTACCTACGAAGTAGGTCTGCATCTGCAGAGGCTAGTTCTTCTCTGAATTGACTGCGTCAGACAAGATCTTCTGACATCGGGATCTTGTTTTGGAGAAGGTCTTCGTCTTCGAGCTGCTAAGCGTCTCTGCTGTGTCTTCAGCGACTTGGACTCTGCTGCGTCTTGACTCTGAGCTGTGTCTTAGACCTGTGCTGTATCATTAACCTGAGCTGTGGCTTCAACCTGAGCTGTGTCAATAACCTGAGCTGTGTTTTAGACCTAAGCTGTGTCATCGACACTAAGCTGGGTCTTTTACACTGAGCTGGGTCTTTGACACTGAGCTGAATTTCCGTCACTGAGCTGGGTCTTGATACTGTAGGATCTTTGACTCTGCTTGGTCTTGCTCTGCTGAGTCTGCTCTGCTGAGTCCTTAAGCTGTCTGCTTAGCTATGTCTTCTGCCATGTCTTCTGCTGTCTTCAGCGACTCTACCTGTAAACTTAGAAACTCTATAAGCTCAAACAGGTGAGCTGGAAACAATACAAGGTTTGTACATTCATCTACTTGGTTGGGGTCAGCTGAGTTTTGGTATCACTTCAAAACCTGTTTATTATTTTCCCAATACATGGCAAGTGCTGCCATCGGAGAAGGTGAAGAAAGAGATGTTGGGAGTACAGCTGATGACGCCGACTCAAAGATGAAGATAGTGATGGTGACAACTATGGTATTCAAAGAGTTCAACGGAGACGGCGGCATAAAGCGAGGCTGGGGGTTGAATCCGTCGACACAACCAGCGAGGTTTACCTACACCTGCATTTGCACTTTTTAGGTGAATAGGGTAGTGTACGAACACGTAATCCAGCTGGGTGAAACGATGGAACCGTGTTGCTGACATGTGTATGTAGGTAACTATTCCTTGGACAGAGATATAGTTATTAGCTTGGCAAGCAAAAACAGTAAAGTCGATGGCTAAATGTACTTGTTGACTTGTTTTTTCTTTTATTTTGACATTTGTATATATAACTTAAATTTGATCTTCATGGTAATTGGCATGACACATACACTTAAGCATATATATTAAAATATCAAGTTGATATCATTGTGCCATATATACGTGTGGTTTGCTTGAGTATATATACATATACATGTATATGTATAACATGCATTCTTTCTCTAAACCACAGCCTGGGTTGCAGCTAAGTGGTTGAGAGAAGTCAATTTCTTGGAAGTCATTGCTCTACATATGAGGGTCAAATTTTTTTTTATCTACCACATTCTCACTACACTTTTTAGCTTAGAGCTATTCTTGTCGTCTCCTTCATCCAGTAGAGGTAATTAACGAGGAGGCGGACAACGGCTTGCTTGTGTAGTGTAAATCGCAGAGTGCTCGGGCTAGTCGGATAGACCCAATATCGTAGATGATAACGTCGAGAGTGGCGTAGATAGTGAAAGAGCATGCCGCAGTCGGGCTTGGTTGAATTCATCGGTGCATCCGGCAATGTTGGTGTAGTCTTCTTTCTCTATTCAAGTCCGTGTATTCTCTAGTGTCAGGGTTTAGACTCCGGTCCTGTAATACCCCACTTTTTCATAACTAATCTTAGTAAATAATTAAGATAATTATTTAGAATAATTAAAATGCGAGAACTTATAAAGAAAATAAGTTCATGCATTTAAAATTTTTCGGCAGTACTAATTTGCCGAATTCAAAGTTTCTAAGATTTATTCTCATTCCGGTTAATCCGAAATGAGATAATGAAGGTATCTATGATTACGTGCTTATATATTTGATATTATCTGAGAAGTATGTGTTAGTTTTGGAAGATTTGATTTCTCCGGAAATCATAAAATTTCTCCGGCAAATTATTTTAGTTCCGGATTTTATTTCCGAAAATTTCTTGAGAAAGCTTATATTAGGGTTTGAGAAACCCAAATAATTTTTATAAGTTCGAAAGCTTTTTAATTAAAGCTGTGATGATTGTTTATTGGATGTTTGATTAATTAATTAGAGAATTAATTAATCAATTAAAGTAAGATTTATATGCTTAATGTTTAATAAATTAATTAAGCTAATTTTTGAAGCATAATATTCCTAAGAAATAAAGCTTGTCTTATAAGCTTTATTATTAATTTCTAATTAATTTAATCTAACAATATCTAAGAGAATAAATTATAAGATATTGTTAGTATTAAATTTAATTCATAATATCTTAATTTAGATATTATAACACTAAGTCAAATTACTAACTAATAAGGGAGTGACACCACACCTTATCCAAAATGCAATGATGATGAAGAGATTAGTCAAGATTAGCATGCTACATACGTGTGTTTAAGTTCAATGTATTTAGACTTAGCTATTAGTTAAGTGTGTTGCATCCATCTTCATCCTCATTTGCTCTCCCTCAAACTCTCGACACACACACGGCAAAACACACTCAATCACACACAATCTTCATTGAAGAAGCTTCACCAAGCTCAAGAAATCAAAGAAACTAGCATTCAAATTAATCAAGAAGGTTAGATCTTTCACTAATCAAGTTCTTAGCTCAAGATTGAGCATAAAAATCCATCTTCTTTTTCAAAATTTATGAAAAATATGGAAAAATAAAGGCTTTTTAATTTTGATGCTTGATGATTAAATTGATGGATTATTTGAGCTTAGAAAATTATTTTAAGCATGTTTAATGTTGGAATTAATCAAAGATTCAAGACCCTTTTATTTCTTTTGGAATTACCGAAAATTAATGAATAAATTAGGGAAATTTGATTGTTGAATTTCATGATCAAATTGATGAATTATATGAGTTCATGTGATGTATATAAACGTGTTTAGTGATTGAATTTAGCTAGCTTGATCATTTGTTAATTAATTTAAAAAGGGCCGAAATTAAGGGCTAAAACTAAGAATATTTTATTTAATCTTACATGCTTGAATTGATGTTTAATTTGAACTTATATGATGTTTTTGAACATGTTTATACATGAATTAAATGAGTTGAAACTCCCTGGCCTAATTTGTAAGAAATTCGAAATTAATGGTCTTGAAATTGATAGTTTCTGGAGTTTAATTGCTAGCTTAAGTCAGCTGGATCCAGCTTGATTAACAATTTGGACCAAAGCTTGATTAACACAGCTGGATCCAGCCAGCTTGATTAACTCAAATTTGGACCCGATCGTGGAATTACCTGATTGAACTCGGTCAATTGGATTCACTCATGAATTACCAATTGAACTCGATCAATTTGGATTTACGCAATTGGACCTAGTCATTGGAATTACCCAGTCGAACCCGATCAATGGATTTACCAGTGACTCGATCAACTTGGAATTACCTGGACCCGGTTTGGATTAACTCAATTGGTCCGGCTCGGTTTTCCGGCCAATTTCAGTTTTTCCGGCCGGCTCGGTTTTCCGGCCCGGCTCGGTTTTCCGGTTTTAGCTCAGTTCTCCAGATAACTCAGTTTTTCCAGCTAGCTTTGATTTTCCAGTCAGCTTGATTTATCCAGCTGATCTTTGCTCAACTTGTTTTCAGTTGTTTCTTCCGTAAACTCAAAAGTTAAAATGTTAGCTAATTTTTCCTAATGATACGTTAATGATGAGTTTAAGAATTAATGATACGTCATTAATGAGCTTACATGTCAAAGACATATATTGATAATATAATGTTAAGCTTAAATGTTATCAAAGAGCTTAAGCATTTTTTTTATATGCTAAAATAAATAAAGAAAGAGCTTAATGATTAATGAGATGCTTATATGAAGAAATGAAATGTTTATTTTTTTTATGATATGATGTTATGAATGATATGATAAGCTTAAGTGTTTAATGATGTAAATAGTATGAGTTTAAATGTTAATAAAGTGTTTATATGCTTAAGTATGAGATTAAATGATGAAATATGTGATTTTATGTTTCTAAGTGTTTCCTGATGTTGTGATCGATTAGTTATCGATTAAAGAGTTAAGTAAAGTAGAAAAAGTAATTAGAAAAGTTAAGTTTTACTTTGCCGTGAGAAAATCCTAGAAAGTCGAGTCGAAGTAGAGAATTCGTATTATGGCAGCAGCATCCCTCATTTCTTTGTTTAATTCTTCTCGCTCTTATGTTAAAATCAAATTCTTAAATGAAGGCTCGAGCGGGACCGTAAATTGAGGGAAAAGCCGTGATAGATCTAGGGTTTGCGAAAGCAGCTAAAAGAGACAATAACGCGATGACACAAGGATTTACGTGGTTCGATCGATATGATCTACGTCCACGGGAGAGAATATAGAGAGCTTTTATTATGCTTGAGAGTACAATGAGGATTGAATGTCCCTTACACCTCTAATCTTGCATCTATTTATAAGCATTGGGTTAAGCCCTAATCCTTCTAGAGATCGGACTCCTTATACATATCTGGTTGCTTGATACATGTATGTCCGATTCCCATTCGTAGTAGAATTCTATCTTCTTCCAAAGTAGGGTTTCGTTACTTGGTCTTCAAGGCAGATGTGGACTTTGTTTGGGCCGAACTCTGTGGGCCGAGCTTTAATATATAGGCCCAAATAGCCTTAGGTCGGGCCCAGGATGAGGCCGGTACTATCACATCCCCCCCCAAAAAAAGAGGAAAGAAGACTTGTAGACGCAGACTATGAGAGCTTATTTTCGAGGTGATTGATCGCGCAAATCACCTGTACGAGCTTCTCTTACCGATCTGATGTGCCGAGCTGAAGTATCAGGGGCCTGGTTAAGTTGGGTCGTTAAGTCGATTTACCCGGCCCATACCCGATGCAGGAGGCGGGAAAAGTAATGGGCCATTTAAACTGTGTTGAGGGACGGTACATATTCCGAGAAGGACGGGCCCACGTTCACACGTGTCGGATGCAACAACGGGATTCAAATGTATATGCACCGAGGTTGGAACGTTTGTTTTTCACATTATTTCACATCCGCCGCCCTTAGCAGAAAAGAAACTCTCGCTCCAAAAAAGGTGTCCTTCTTCCCCAAAATCCCTAATCTGCTGTTCCGGTACTGCCGGCGTTTACTCCGTTGGTTCCTCTGCGTACAGTTGCAAATCACCCGCCGGAGCATTTACCTTCTGTTTGAACAAGTAAGTATGGCCTCCCTTTCTCAGTGTAGTAGTAGTGACATCGAATTGCCTCCGTCAGTCGACTCGAGTAGAAGTGTTGCTTTTAGCATTTTTTCATTAGGATCTGCTATTCCTTCTGTCGAATCTTTAATAGTGCCCCCGTGTGTGAAGGGGAAAGTGGCTGATTACCCCTCGACCTTAAATGAGGCTAGAATTAGGTTTCTTGCCCAAACGTATAATTTTCCAATCGACGCGGAATTAATAGAACCTCGCCCCGAGGATAGGGCATGCTCTCCCCCAATGGGGTTTGTTACTATTTATGAGGACAGCCTGCACGCTGGTCTTCGATTACCCCTCCCTGAGCCCTATTCTGAGCTCCAGAAGAAGTTGGGCTTAGCGTTAGGGCAGATAATGCCGAACTCATTTAGGCAGTTTACGGATTTGGGTGTGGCAGCGGTAGATAGGGGTTACCAAATATCCGCCGAGCTCATTCACGAGCTCTTTGTCTTCAAAAGGGGGGCTGGTATTACGCTGCAGCTCGGACTGAGTTCAAGGGGCGAACTCAAAATAAGGTGGACAAGTGGCACCAGAAATATTTCTTTTGCCGCCACAGTAGTTTCATCGACCTGATTTGGAGGCTAGAAAAGCCTTGCGAGTGGGTAATAGAAGAGGTCGATAAGGATTTGGAGTCCGCTGTAAAAGCGATGAGGGACCACGGTCCTTTTGAGGCGAGCTACAATGAAGACTCCCTAGCTGAAGCGGGGTTGAGCCCGTATGAGCCTCAAAATATGGTGGATCCGGCGACGGGTGAGGCCCCGCTAGTGCTATTAGGATAGTTGTGCTGTGTTTATTTATCGTCCTGACTCCTTTCGTGATTTGTATGTGCAGTGAAGTTCGGTAAGATCAAGGGAGCTGATGGCAAGGCTACAGCTCGCGGGGCTAAGAGAGCGAAGCTATCTGGGCGATCTGCCTCCTCCTCCGATCAGGGTCAGCTCGCTGGGGCTGCTGCGGCAACTGTTCGCTCTCCTTCCCCCAAACCACCCCAGAAACGGTTGAAGGTCGGGGACCAGCTCGAAGTGGACATCATTGATGTCACGGGTAGTGATGCGAGCCCGGCAGCTCCCTCCAACAAGCTGGCTGGTCTGTCTTTTTCCGAGGTGAAAAATTACTTTTTAGTAATACAGTTTCCCTTAATTGTTGCCGGTGTAGCTAACTGTATTCCTTCTTGCAGGGCCTTGATATGTTCGTGGGATGGCTGAAGAACAGCGTCGGGGAGATGTCCTCGAATCACGAGGACGAGAAGAGCCGATACGCAGAAAAGCTGATGTCGGCCAATGCCCGAGCGAAGAAGGCTGAGGCCGAGCTGATCAAGGCCGGCGAGGATATGAAAGCTGTCCGATCCGAGCTGGCCGCTCAGCTCGAGAAGGCCGAGGTGGAGTCCGAGAGAGCTCGGAAGCTTGAGTCCGAGCTGAACGCGGCGAAGGACCGGGAAGGTCGCCTTGCCGCTAGCCAAGGCGAACTTCTGCGGGCATTTACAAGGAGGTTCCTGTTGTCGGAGAGCTTCTCCGAGCTCGCTAATGACTTGGCCATGCTTATCAACGGGAACTTCGCCGTGGCTGCCTTGGAGAGGGCCGCCAAGGACTTCCCCGGCCTGGATGCCTCCAAGTACGGCTTCGAGCGGCTAGGGGATGAAGCCCTCCCTTCCCGGTAATCCAGAGTGGTCCGAGATCACCTCGATCATTTTCCTATCCTGGAAACTCTGGCCAGCTCGTCCACTTTGCTGTCCGTCGAGCAAATTGCTGACTGCTCGGTAGACCGGGACCTCGACCTGGACTCTGCTTTCGATGCCCTTCGCAACGAGGAAGAAGAAGGCGCGGGCCCGGAAGAGGAAGTGGAGGAGGAGCAGAAGACTGGGGCGGGTGAAGATCCGGCCGCCGACAAGGACTTTGACGGTTCCCCCTCCGAACAGCCACCTTCTCAGGACAAGGAGGTCGGCGATATTTTAGTGTAGTTGGTTTTTTTCTCTTCTTTTTCATTGTATATCTGTACGGAATATCTTCAAATGAATGAATTTGTTTTTTTTTTCTTGAGTGTAGAGCTTGGATTCTGTCGGTGTTTCTACTTTGCGCATACAAATAGCTCTCCTTTCACAAGACCTGGTTGACCAACGGTCCGTTGCTGAGCAATGGAAGGACAAATGCCGCCGAGCCGAGGAGCTTTTCAGCCATAAGTGTACTCTGCTGAAATCTCAAGAAGCCGAGCTGACGAGATGGCAGATGAAGTTCGAGGCACTTTGTGAGGAGGTCGAAGTCAAGCGTCTCGCTTTTCAAGAGAGTACCGACTTGCTTCAGGCCAAGCTTCTTCAGGCTGAGGAGGAGTTGGAAGTTGCCCGAGATCGAGCTGGCCGCGTTCCCAAAGATTACGAGATGATCGTCGAGGAGCATGCCGAGTATGAAGATATTATCCGTCGCGGGGGTGGTATCACCATCTCCGAGGAGGAATTAAAGGCAAAAGAGGACTTGGAACAGTATATCGCGCTAAAGAAAGCACTCGGGTCCGAGTCTTTTGGGCTTCAGGGTGCTTTTGAAATGCTGAAGGAGAGTGCGGGCAGGTATAAGTGTATTTTGGACCGCCGACCTAAGTTACGGGCCCTTTTGGCACGTGGTCCGGGGGCAGACCTTTCTTCTTCTGTTCGGACAATGCCTGCTCGCGAGGTGAAAACGGCTTCGCGGGGACATCAGGTCGGTCCGAGCCAGGGTAGGCGAGCTGTTTGTCGCGGTTCGGCTACCCCGCGAGGTCGAAGTTTTCCTGCTGGAAGAAGTCGAGGTCGGGGACGAGGTCGAATCTCAATTGATGATCTCCTAGGGCCTTCCTCCTTTGAGGAAGATTGGCTTAGCTTCAGCAAGAAACATCCTTCCCCCTAGATTAGCTCGCTTCTGCCTGTAATTATGTACACCCAACTGTTCCAAATAGTTAGAAGTAAATATATATATTGAGTTTTTGAACTTTCCTGTTCTTCGTGAAGATTGCTTCCTTGGTTTTTTGCATGTTGCATCTTTGAGGGAGTTGGACTCAGACCTCTTTGTGTTGACAAGGGAACCATGGTTCGGACCTTGTATTTCATCCTCCCGGGGGAACTTGGTTCCGACCCCAGTTGAGAACTAATTATCCTTAGGAGGGAGTTTGACTCGGACCTCGTGGGATCTTCCTTTTTGGAGGGAGATGAGCTCGGACCTCGGAAAGGGTTTCCTTTGCGCATTATAGGAATTTATTACCCCATGTCGGGTCATTACTGACCACGCAAGGCAACCGTAGTTTGACCTTATGAGGGGATTTTTGATATTATGGATACTTCGTATAAGCAAATCAAAAGACTCAAGATGCAAGACAAAAAAGAAATTTTATTAAAAATGACCAAAAACAAAGTAAAAAAGAGTTTTGACGAGCTCGTTAAAAACAAAACATTAAAGACAAAAAAGACAAAAAAGAAAACCTAAGACACTATATGCAAGATTTTGCTGCTTATACGAAGAATCTCTTTAGATGGGCGATGTGCCACGTTCTGGGTATTAGTTCGCCCGAAAGATAGGCGATTTTGTAAGCTCCTTTGCCGAGGACTTCGTGTACTCTGTAGGGTCCTTCCCACGTAGCTTCGAGCTTGCCGAGCTTCTCTGAGAGGCTGATCTCATTGTTTCGAAGCACAAGATCACCGACCTGGAACTGTTGGGGTTTAACCCTTTGGTTGTGATACCGAGCCATCTGCTGTTTGTACCGAGCTTCTTTTATGCTGGCTAGTTCCCTTTTTTCCTCCAATAAGTCTAGGTCGGTTCGGCGCTGCTCTTCGTTAGCTTCGGCGGAGAAATTGATAGTTCGGGGACTGGGTGCTCCGATCTCGACAGGTATGACTGCTTCTGACCCGTATACTAAACGGTACGGAGTTTCTCCCGTTGGAGTTCGGGGCGTAGTCCGGTACGACCACAGGACATTTTGGAGATTGTGGATCCACTCTGTTTTCTCCTTCTCTAGGCGGGCCTTGAGTCCGTTCACTATCGTCCTGTTGGTGACTTCAGTCTGGCCATTAGTTTGAGGTCGGTTGACCGAGGTGAACTTTTGCTGGATATTGAGTCCTTCACAGAATTCTCTGAATTCCCTGCTCGTAAATTGCGTTCCATTATCCGAGATGAGGACTCTTGGTACCCCGAACCGGCACACGATGTTTTTCCAGACGAAGTCAACGGCTTTATCACTTGTGACTTTTGTGGAAGGTTCAGCTTCTACCCACTTGGTGAAGTAGTCGACGGCGACTATTAGAAACCGTTTTTGCTTAGGTGCCGGGTAGAAAGGCCCTACGATGTCAATGCCCCACTCCATAAATGGCCACGGACTTTGAATAGTAGAGAGGTCGGTTTGGGGTAGTCTCGTCACTCTGGCATGCAGTTGGCATTTTAGGCACTTCTTCACGAACTCTTCCGCATCTTTTGCCATTGTTGGCCAATAGTACCCCCATCGCATGATTTTCTGAGCTAGCACCCGAGCTCCAATGTGGCTTCCGCATGATCCGGCGTGTACTTCATTTAATATGTAGTCCGCTTCCTTTGGTCCAACACATCTGAGGAGAGGTTGTAAGTAAGACTTTCGATAGAGGACCCCTCCCTCGAGGGCATACTGCGTGGATCTAGCTAGAATTTTTCTAGCCTCCGTCTTGTCCTCGGGCACTTCCTCGTTTCCCAAACATCTGATTAGGGGGGTCATCCAATTTGGGTCGTCCTCTATGATTGTATTGACTTCCGCCTCTTCTATACTCCTGTTTCGGACTTCTTCCACTAGCGTCGAGCTGGATGGGGAGGTCGCCAGCTTACTTAGCTCATCAGCTCGGGTATTTTGGCCTCTGGGAATGCGGACTATTTTGAAGAATTGGAAAGACTGTCCAAGGAGCTTGACCTTTTCTAGGTACTTCTTCAGCTTCTCACTTTCCACTT
Organism: Agastache rugosa; assembly: GCA_031470985.1. Classification (NCBI taxonomy): domain Eukaryota; kingdom Viridiplantae; phylum Streptophyta; class Magnoliopsida; order Lamiales; family Lamiaceae; genus Agastache; species Agastache rugosa. Next base: position 35,531,075 of record CM062602.1, on the reverse strand, counting down.
CGTATTTCCCTAACACATGGTTGACCACGACTTGGGAATCACAATGGGCTTGGACAGCTCGTACCTGGAGGGTCTGGGCGAGACGCAGTCCAGCAATGAGAGCTTCATATTCCGCCTCGTTATTCGTAGTGGAGAACTCGAATCGTAGCGAATATGTTAGTTCCTTTTTCTCTGGGCTGATGAGGAGTATGCCGGCTCCACTTTCTTTCTTTCCTGAAGCTCCATCCACGTACATCTCCCAGCAGTCCGGGGGTGTCTTCTCTGGGACTTCATGGAGCCTGGTTTTGGCTTTGATTTCTTTTGGCTCCACGAGGTCCTTATACGTAGCTTCTACAAGCGAAGTACGCCGAGCTCGTCCTTTTATAGCTCGACGGGGACCGTACGATATAGAATGTTCTCCTAGCTCGATTGCCCATTTCGCGATCCTTCCTGAAGCTTCTGGCTTAGTGAGAACTTGCCGAAGTGGTAGATCGGTCAGAACTTGTATCGGGTGAGCTTGGAAGTAGGGCTTTAGGCGCCGAGCTGCGTTTATGAGGGCTAGAGCAACCTTCTCGAGAGGCTGATACCTCGTCTCTGGGTCTTTTAGAACTCGGCTGACAAAGTACACCGGTAGCTGCCGATCTCCTTCGTCTCGGACCAACACTGCACTTATTGCCTCCTCAGATGTTGCGAGGTATAGAGAGAGAGGTTCTTCCTTCTGGGGGACTGACAAGGTTGGTAAGTCCTCGAGGTGGCGTTTGAGCTCCTCAAAAGCTAGCTCGTGCTCTCTTCCCCATCCAAATTCCGGGGCCTTCTTGAGAATTTTGAAGAATGGGAGCTGCCTCTCGGCAGCCTTGGAGAGGAAACGACTTAGCGCGGTTATGCACCCTGTCAATCTATGCACGTCGCGGATAGTCCGAGGTACTTTCATCTCCTGCACGGCTCTAATCTTCAGTGGATTGGCTTTGAGACCTTCTGGCGAGATCCAGCACCCTAAGAATTTTCCAGATCGCACGTTGAAAGTGCACTTCTTCGGGTTCAGCTTGAGGTTCGCCTGCCTTAGTATGTGGAGCGTGGTTCGCAGGTCGCTCACCGCCGAGGCCTCTTCTTTACTCTTGACGACAATGTCGTCTACGTATACTTCGACAATCTTGCCGATGTGATCTCGGAAGAGGAAATCGACCATTCGCTGGTAGGTCGCCCCGGCATTCTTTAACCCGAAAGGCATATATTTGAATGCAAAGATCCCGAAGCTTGTTGCGAAAGCTGTCATGATTGCATCCCCCTCATCCATTAGAACCTGATAGTATCCTTTGTAGAGATCGAGAAAGCAGAATACTTCGTGTCCCACCAAGGATTCGATCTTTTCATCGATGTTGGGAAGAGGATAGCAGTCCTTCGGGCAAGCTTTGTTGAGGTCGGTGTAATCTACACACATCCTCCACTCTCCTTCTTCTTTCTTTACCACTACCGGATTAGATAGCCAAATCGGGTACCTGACTTCAAACAGAAGCCCCGCCCTCAACCATTACTGCACCTCGTTGTAGATAACTTGATTTCGTTCGGCAGCAAATGATCGCCGTTTCTGCTTGACCGGGGTCGAGTTCGGGTTAATGTTAAGCTTGTGCGTAATGATTTCCGACGACACCCCCGTCATGTCCGTTGGAGACCAGGCGAAGACGTCTTGATATTCCCTTAGGAGCTGGATTACTTGCATGCGTGTTTGAGGTCCCCCGGCAAAGCCGACCTTGACAACCTTCACTGGATCTGCTTCGGACAGGGGAACCTGTTCCGCCGGGGTGTCTGGGATTGACGCCATTTCGTCCGGCTCCTTGGGATACTTTGATTGCTATGCTTGGGGTTGACCTCGCAGAGCAACCTGCATGCACTCCTTGGCCTTTATCTGGTCATCTCGGACCGTAAGGGTTCCAGCCGAGGTCGGGATCTTCAACAGCAGGTGGTAGGGCGAAATGATGGCCCTGACTGCATTCAGCCAATCCCGACCTAGTATGATGTTGTAGGGGGAGTTTGCTTTAACCACATAGAACTGAACCAGCTTATTGACGCTGGTCGGCGGGCTGCCAATGGCAACGTCGAGCGCAATGGTCCCTTCAGGCCGCGTCTCTTGCTGCGTAAAGCTCTTGAGAGGCAGGGGTGTGGAATTCACCCGAGCTGGGTCGAGGCCCATCCTATCCAAGCAGTGTTGGAAGATGATGCTCACGCTGGCCCCACCATCGATGAATACACGATGGACCATCTTGTTGGCCACTCCGACCTGTATTACCAGGGCGTCATTGTGTGGTGTAACGGTAGGTACAGGGTCATCCTCAGAGAATGTGACGGTTTCCCCCTTCTTGAACCTCTTTTTCGTTTGCTCCTCACCCGATGGGACTGGTGGTCTGCGAGCTTCTGCCTTCAACCTGGTTTTTGTCTTGCCTCGGGGGTAGCCCGGTGATGGTGGAGACCACTCCGTCGTACTGTGGTGCGTCGTACGGAGGGTCGTCATCCTCCTCGTCGTGATCGACCTTAGCTCGCTTATTGTGGGGAGCACAGCGACCTTGTCCTCCTTTCCGTTTTCCTTTTGTGTTTTTCTTCCCCCCGGCTTCGTATCTCTTCAGAGCTCCCTCTTGGGCTAACCTCTCTATCTGTTCCGCGAGGTCGCGGCAATCCTCCGTGTGGTGCCCATGGTCATCATGGAAGGAGCAGTGCTTGTTTTTGTCCCGAGGTTTAGATTTTGACATGGGACGTGGTTTAGCGAACCAGTCCTCGTGGAGTGCGAAGATCTAGGCATTCGTTTTCATAAAATGAGGTCGTTGGGACTGCTCTGGTCCCCCCCGAGGTCCAAGCCGGGACTGGATCGGTCCTGATCCGAGCCGGGACTGGATAGGTCCTCTTTGGAGGCGCTCGTGGGCACTTCTCCGATCACGGTCACTCCGACCTCGATCCCCTTCAGTTTTCTTCTTCTCGGTCTCCTCCCGCTTCAATCGGTCCGCATCCTGGCCATCGGCGAACTGGTATACAATCTTCCACATCTCCTGGGCTGTCTCAGGTTTCTGCTTAGCGAGCTCTTGATTCAGGGACCCGGGAGCAACCCCATTTCGGAAGGCCGAGATGAGGAAGACATCGTCGATTTTATCGACCTTCAGGCTTTCCTGCACGAACCTGGAAGCGTACTCCCTTATAGATTCTCTGTCTTTTTGCTTCACCGATAGGAGGTAGGCTGTGTCTCGACGAGCCTGAACCTTTGTATGGAATCTTTGCTTGAAGATTTCTTCCAAATAGGTCCAGGACCCCACGCTGCCAGTTGGGAGGCTGTCAAACCAAGCTCGGGCATAATCGATCAGCATCTCGGGGAATAGCTTGCACATGTGTTCCTCTCTAAGGCCCTGGTTGTGCATGCTGTACCTGAAACGCGTTAAAAAGTTGAGGGGGTCATCCAGCCCATTGTAGGCCGGAATGTTTGGCAACTTGTACACCGTAGGGAGTTTGGTGTCAAGCAGCTCGTCGGTGAACGGGCTGACAAGTCGAGTTGGCTCCTTATCATGTCGGTGTTGATTCATCGGGGGACTGCGACTCTCGCTATAGCTCGGACTTCGGTACCTTCTGGGGCTCCGAGGTCGCCTTTGGGTATGATGTCGCCTGGGGCTCCACTGCGAGCTTGGGCTCTGACGTCGAGCTGAACCCCGCCGGGGATCATGCCTCTCCTTTAGCTCCGGTTCCCGTCTCTCGGTGTAGCGAGAAACTTTAGGCAGAGTTTTTTGCGTGGAACTCTCCCTAGCCTCGGGTATGGGAGACATCCGGGTCGTCGCAAGAAAGCGTTTGAAACGCTCCTTGTTCGCTTTAGCGAATTCGGCCGCGGCGTAGGTGGTGGCAAGGTCAAAGTCTCTGGAGAGATCATCCTCTTTCAACTCGGATCCCTTCGGCTCTGACTCGTCGTTGATCTCTAGCGTGGGCATCCTTTCGAAGGGATTTCCTTCTATTGGGTCCCTGGCGTGCCTCTCCTTTGGGACCGAACTACCTTTCTGGCGATTCTCTTGGCTTATGGGGCAGCTTTCTGCTTCGTTAGGATTCCCTCGTTGGCTTTGGGCCTCCCGCATGCTTTGTGATCGCGTTACCATCGTAAATCAGCTACGTAAGAACCGTTGATGAGGTTCCCACAGACGGCGCCAATGATAGATCTAGGGTTTGCGAAAGCAGCTAAAAGAGACAATAACGCGATGACACAAGGATTTACGTGGTTCGATCGATATGATCTACGTCCACGGGAGAGAATATAGAGAGCTTTTATTATGCTTGAGAGTACAATGAGGATTGAATGTCCCTTACACCTCTAATCTTGCATCTATTTATAAGCATTGGGTTAAGCCCTAATCCTTCTAGAGATCGGACTCCTTATACATATCTGGTTGCTTGATACATGTATATCCGATTCCCATTCGTAGTAGAATTCTATCTTCTTCCAAAGTAGGGTTTCGTTACTTGGTCTTCAAGGCAGATGTGGACTTTGTTTGGGCCGAACTCTGTGGGCCGAGCTTCAATATATAGGCCCAAATAGCCTTAGGTCGGGCCCAGGATGAGGCCGGTACTATCAAGCCGAGAAGCAAAAGTGTAGTTAAAGTAGCTTCAATTCAGGTGGGCTTTCTGAACTAAAGAAATAAAGAATGTGATATTATGATTATATATATGTGTGATGATTTTTAAAGTGATTGACTTGCCAATTTTTGAAGTTTTTGTATGATACCATCTACCAAAGAAAGACGAATTCGGTCCTACGAAATGTAGGATTTGTATACACTATGTGGTAATCGAGAGCCTTCCTTATGGTGGGACGATTACAAGTGTTTGAGAAGGAGGCCTACTTCTCAACACTCAAAAGTTATAGTAGATGTGGTACATACATGATAAGTATTTTGACTGCGCAGTCACTTATAATGAAAGGAAAAAGGTTTGAGCATGCACAGGTTTGTTTATAAAAGTTACTTGTGCTACGCTTTATGGCAAGAATCAATCTATAGCTCTAAGTAGCAAATTTTCAATTATTTTGGCATGTGTCCACTGAGTACAAAAGTACTCAGCCCTGCATGTTATTTCTAAAATGTGCAGGCTAGCTTGGATGAAGATGGAGTGTGCTGGGCGGACTTTTGTTGTTGACCTCTTGAAACTTGGTTGATGTTGAGCAGGGTTATATGTCTTCATACATATAATCAAAGATATGTCATGTTGGTTTCCGCTGCAACACTTTGAAGTTATTCAGTAATTGTTGTCTTAGTGTGATGTTGAAGCTATGACTTGATAAACCTTGTTTCCGTTGCAAAACTCTGATACGAGATGGTGTTGTCTTTTGACCATTCTCGGCTATTTTGGTTTGACTTGAAAGTATGATTTATTGTATGATGGGTTTTTGTTGGATAACTGGGTCGTTATCTTGTTACTTGGTTAATCATAAATTGTGTACGTCGTGGGATCCACCGGCTTGGTTATCTTCATTCTAAGTCGGGCTGCGACAGAGTGGTATCAGAGCGAGCTTTGTCTCGCTCTAAGTCTAAAACTTTTCTCTGAGTCTAGTCTAGACTTGAACCCCTAGACTAGTTAAGTCTTAAACAACAAAAGTCCAAAGACCTCATCTCATCCAAAGAAAGTCAGGTATGTATTAAAAGTTTTCTAAAGATTAAAAGTTTAAAGTTTGAAGATATATTGTAAAGTTTTGATGCCTTATGAAGAGTAAAGCTTAGACATTCCATTTATTCTTTTTGATGAGAAGGACGTTATTTTAAGTAAAGACTCGATTCGTGGAAGTCTTTGAAATTAGGAAATAATACGGGAGTAGCAATTTTATGCAAATCTCTAAATGAACCTTGAATTTTCTTGAAGAGTTTGTAATCCCGTATGACAAGATCGTTGAACGTACGAGACAGAAGTTCCATATGATTGACGGACTGTTATGTGGACTTGATCAACCCACATAGCTAGAAACTCAGTAATATGGGTCTTCCGCCTCCATAATGAAGTTAATTAATGAAATGAAGTGAGAAAGTAAAGAATGAGAATTTTTTTTTGAAATAAGTTATGATTGATGTGTTAAATGTTTAAAGTTAAGTAAAGAAAGTTAAATTATTCCTGACAATTGTTTAATTGTTAAGGTTATAAGTCAAGTTAGCTTGTTGCTACTTGAATAATTAAGAAAAGTCCATGAAGCTAAGTGCTTTAATATTGATTGCCAAGCTGAGAAAAGTATATGAAATTAAGTTACTTCGCTATTGCGTGATATGATTATTAAGTTAAAGTTATGAAAGTGATGATGATGTAAATGTGTGTGTATAAATATTTGATGCATAATATGACGTAGTTAGATCTATAATGGAGTAGTAGTCCGTACCGCTAATGATATTTTGTGTGATGTATTAACATCACAGATGACCTAGGGATAGCTTTTGCAGTATATAAATCCCTTCTTTTGAAAATACCTCTAAAAGACAATTTTTCCAAGTATATAAAAAAAAATGATCAAAGCAGTTATTTAAGTTAAGTTGATGTTTTCCTAAAGTATTTAAATAATCTGAAGATATATGATGAAGTATGAAGAAAAAGGAAAGCATAAGTAAGAAAAGAAGTTATATGAAGAAAAAGGATTAAAGATGTTATTTAAATTAAGTTGATGCTTCCTTAAAGTGTAAGATGTGAAATTATGATGCTCTAAGAGAAAAGAGAAGTATGAGGAAAGATAAGTAAGACGATGAAAGAAGGAAGTAAAGGCTTTTATGAAAATAAAAAAAGAAAATATTTCTTTATAAGTTAAAAGTTGAGTTATTAAGGAAAGTTAAATAATGAGATGAAAGTATAAAGAATGTTGTGGAAATAAATTAAGAATGATAGAAGTTAAAGTCAAGTTATTAAAGACAGATAATTTATTCTGTCAATTTATAAGTCAAGTTATTCTGCTGCTATTTAAGACAAGTTTATAAAGCCGAGTGTTTTATTAATGATTGCCTAATTAAGAAAAGATATAAAGCTGAGTGCTTTAATAATGATTAAGAAAAGTTATAAAGTTAAGTTATGTTGCTATTACATGACTACTAAGTGAAGTTATGTAAGTGATTATATTATGATGTGATGTGAATTCTTGAATGTTAAGATTTACGATTTAAGAATTCGCTTGTGAAGTATTTGCTTATGCAATATAGAATAAGATAAAAAGGTGTTTAAATGCAAAGCTCGATAAGAATAAAGTTATTTCGTGATAGTTTTATAGTTTCTTAAAAACTAGAATGCCAAAGAAGAAATAGGGTAGAGGAAGAAGTAGAAGAAGAGCAGCGAGATCCTACCCTACCTCCTCAGCCTGAGAAGAGAATCGAAGAATTATTTCTTCGACAAAAACCCCCGACCTTCGACGGAAGAAGAAATCCGTCAGAAGCGGAAGAATGGATTCGTGTTTTAGAGCGAATTTTTTTTTAGATTTCTTCGATATGATGATAGCGAGCGTCTCGCATGTATGTCATATCAGCTGAAAGGATCTGCAGACTGCTGGTGGGAAGCTTGCCAGAAGACTTACCCGAGCAGCTTGAAAATCTCACTTGGGTGTCCAATGAAGCCCTTTTCGAAAGATGTTTCGAAAAGCTTTTGCAAGCAGAAGTCAAGTGAGTTCGTAAATTTAAAGCAAGGAAAAAAAAAAGATAGAGTCAGAGTATGTCCGTAAATAATGTGACTTAGCCTGTTTCGCCCTGTCAAAGTTGATTCGGACAAGAAGATGTCTGAGCTTTTTCTTCGAACTCAGGCAAGACATAAAGAATAGTACTAGCAAGTCAAAGTGTTTTGACTTATGTTGAAGTGTTAAACCGAGCTTTAGATATGGAGCTGGCTATGCATCCAGAGAAGTTAGTCCAGACTCAAAGACCTCCCGATTCAATCCCCGCCGGCCGTTAAACCGCAATCTTCGCACCAAAGCCAGGTTAAAAAAGGGAAAAAGGAAGTGGAATGCTAGGAATTAACCTAGCAAGAAGCCATGACATGAGCAGAGTCAACAACAATCGACTCAAGAAAAATATAGACCTGATGTGGTTGATCAAGGTAGCTTGTCTCAGAGACAACAAGGAATTTCTGCAGCCCTAAGTGTGGTAAAATGCATTAAGGAATTTGCGTGACGGAAGTAAGCAAATCGCTTATGCAATTGGGCAAACTGTGGCATTACTCTTATCGTTGCCCATGTAGGCGAGAAGGAACGGAGGAGAAAACTTAATCGCATCAGCCTCCACACTTAAAAGCCAAGAAGTCCCACGGACGCAGCGGCGTCAACGTCAAATTCTTCGGCCTCGGCGCAGAAGGTTCGAAGTAGCAAACACCGCAAAGAAGAGCAAAGATCATCACCGTAAAAGTTTTTGCTCTTGAGCGTAAAACGAGTGTCAAAGATCGGGGCAATGCGGCGGGTATGGGTCGGATAAATGATGTACCGTTATAAATCTTTTCGATACCGGTGCATCACATTCTTTGCATGCGTAGATACTCTTGGCCTTAAATAGAAAGAGATAGCCGTAACTTAAGAGTATCGACCCCGGTAGGTAAAACTACCCAGTCACGCATGTTTGCCCTAATCTAGAATTTGAGATTGGTTCCCTTAAGATGTCAGCCAAAACCCTAAATCTAATTCGAATGTGGCACGTAGACATCATTTTGGGAATGTATTGGTAAATGAAGAAGAGTAAATTTCGTGTGATGCTGCCGTTCAAGAGTCTACTGCTGTCCATCGAGAGAGAATGTGAGAATATGTTAAAAAAAAAAAAAAGCCTTGCTGAGTGCATTTAAAATCACGCAAGAAAGCGCTACTAATTGATGTCCACCGTCGGCTGGTTTCCAATGCCGGTAGGACCTGTTTTAGAGAACGGCAAGCCAGCGCCGGCTGACAGCCAGCGATCGCTAGCTGCCTCTTCAGCGAAGCGATCCAACGACCGTTGGAGTCTAGTGACCGTTGGCTGCCAGTTTTCAGCGCCGGATGGAATTTCAGCGGTCACTAGTTGGGTGATGCCAACCGCTCTCCTCCGCGCTTTTCCATGTCTGACACCTGTTTGTATTTTTTCTCCGCTAAACAGTTTCTTTTGCAACACTTTTCAATTTGAAACTTGAGAAATTGAGAAACATAAACTTCACCGACGCAAATAACGACTAAGTAGTTGGTTAATTGAGAACTTTTCCATCATTTGGTGTAAGCAAAGATAGATTTCTTTTCATATCCCGTGAAAAGAGTCAACTTTATTCTTCGAAAAAGAAAGAAGCAAGAGAGGAATGCTGATTATTTCGGCAATTCAAGCAAGAAGATTGTTGAGAAGAAAAGATGTGCAAGTATATCTTGTTTACCTCAACAAAGATGAAAAACAAGAGAAGAAAATCGATGACGTAGCTGTAGTCCGAGAATTCAAAGATGTATTTCCTGAAGTTTTGCCAGGATTACCCCAGACAGGCAATTGGAGTTTACCATTGACCTTGAATCTGGTTCAGCTTCAATATTAAGGCGCCATATAGAATGACCCCAAAAGAATTTCAGGAACTAAAGATCCAGCTACAAGAATTGTTTGATCTTGGTTTTATCAAGCTTTGTGTTTCCCCGTGGGGAGCACCAATCTTGTTTGTCAAGAAGAAAGACGGTAGTCTAAGAATGTGTATAGACTATCGAGAACTAAACAAATTGACATTGAAGAATAAGTATCATTTGCCAAGGATAGATGATCTGTTCGATCAGCTCAGAGGAGCCAGTGTTTTCTTAAAGATTGATTTAAAATCTGGCTATCATCAGTTGAAGATTCGTCAAGAAGACATTCCAAAAAACTGCCTTTCGAACGAGACATGGCTACTACAAGTTTGTAGTAATGTCGTTTGGATTGATAAATGCTCCGGCAGTATTCATGGATCTCATAAATCGAGTTTTTCACGAATTCTTGGATAGATTTGTCATAGTCTTTATTGATAACATTCTCATATATTCAAGAAGTGAAACAGCGTATGAAGAGCATCTTTGAATTATCTTAGAAAAGTTAAGATCTGAGAAGTTATATGTCAAATTCAGCAAGTGTGAATTTTGGCTAAAAGAAATAAATTTCCTCGGTCATGTTGTTTCTTCCGAAGGAATTAAAGTAGACAATTCTAAAGTTCAAGCAATTCAAGAACGAAGATCTCCAAAGTCACCCTATGAGAATCGTAGTTTCTTGGGTCTAGTAGGTTACTATCGGAGATTCATTGAAGGATTCTCTAAGATAGCAAGGCCAATGACCCAACTTTTCAAGAAAGAATTGAAGTTTAAATGGTCTCCTGAATGCGAAGAAAGTTTCCAAGAGCTTAAAAGAAAGCTAACCACTGCTCCAGTTTTAGCAGTGCCAGAAGCAGGCAAAGATTTTACCGTGTATACGCATGCATCAAGGAATGGATTGAATTGTGTCTTGATGCAAGATGGCAGAGTTATTGCGTATGCATCATGACAACTTAGACCTCATAAAGAGAATTACCCAACCCATGATTTAGAGCTAGCAGCAGTTGTGCATGCTTTAAAAATTTTAGAGACATTATCTTTATAGAGCCAAGTATGAGATCTTTTTGGATCATAAGAGCCTCAAATACTTTTTTAGTAAAAAGAGTTGAATATGAGGCAAAGAAGATGACTCGAATTAGTAAAGGACTACGATTGCAAAATTTCCTATCACCCAGGAAAAGCAAACGTAGTAACTGATGCTCCAAACAGAAAGAGCAGAACCGAGTTAGGATTTCTGCTTACTCAAGAAAAAGAACTTATTAAAAAGTTTGGAAAGCTGAAAATAGAATTGGTTTTATAATCACAATTTACAGAGCAATTAATTGCAGCTTTGGAAATAACTCCAGATTTGAAAATGAGAATTTCAGATGCTCAAAGAAAAGATGAAAAGTTAGAGAATTTGCAATTTAAGATTCGTAAAGGAAAATCAGAAGATTTTCATGAAGCTGGAGATAATACTCTCCTATTTAAAGAAAGGATTTGTGTTCCAGATAAAGAAGAATTAAGAGCTGAGATCATGAGAGAAGCTCATGAAACGTCTTATACAGCTCATCCTGGAAACACCAAAATGTATCAAAACTTGAAACAAAAATTTTGGTGGGAAGGAATGAAGCGAGATATAGCTTCGTTTGTATAGCTATGTTTAGCCTGTCAGCAAGTTAAGGCTTTACATTAACGGCCTTATGGAAAATTCCAGCCGTTATAAATTCCAGAATGGAAATGGAATGGTACCATTATAGACTTTGTAACTAGGTTACCTAAGTCTAAGAAAGGAAATTCATCAATATGGGTAATAGTGGACAGATTGGCGAAATCTGCTCATTTCATACCAATTCCAGAAATATATGGATCGGATAAGTTAGCTCAGCTGTATGTCAAATAAATAGTGCGATTGCACGGCATGCCCAGATTAATCACTTCAGATCAAAATTCAAAGTTTACCTCCTATTTTTGGAGAAGTTTACAAAGTAAGATGGGTACCAATTTAAATTTCAGCACTGCTTTTCATCCTCAGACGGATGGTCAGTCCGAGAGGATAATTAAAATCTTAGAAGATATGCTCATAACTGTTGTATTAGATCAATGTAACTAATGAGAGCAAGTTTTATCTCTCGTTGAGTTTGCATACAACAACAGTTATCAAATGACGATTGGCATGGCACCCTTTGAAGCTTTTTAAAGAAGAAAATATAGGTCTCCGCTTTATTGGGATGAAATAAGTAAAAGAAAAGTTTTAGGGCCGATGCTGTAGAAGAAATAATCAAGATTGTTTGCCAAATTAAGAAGCGAATTAAAGAAGCGCAAGATTGTCAAAAATTTTATGCAGATTCTCGAATATCCGAATTAAAATTTGAAGTAAGAGATAAAGTGTTTATAAAAGTTTCGCCTTCGAGAAGAATTTATAGTTTTGGCGTAAAAGAAAAGCTTAAGCCATGTTACATAGAACCGTATGAAATCCTGGAAAGGATTGGTCAAGTAGCATATAAGCTGGCATTACCGCCAAGCTTTGAGAATTCGCATAACGTATTCTATGTATCCCAGTTGTGTCAATACATGTTCGATCCTGAGTATGTTATTTGACAAGAAGAAGTGGTTTCAAAACCAGACCTCAGTTATGAGGAGAAACCAGAAGCGATCTTGAATCGAAAGGTCCATCAGTTAAGAAATAAATTGATCGCCTCAGTAAAAGTTAAATGGAGACACCACGGGCTAGAGAAAGCTACGTGGGAGCTCGAAGATAAAATGAAAGAGAAGTATCCCGAGCTTTTCCTTTGAGGTAAGCAAATTTCGGGACGAAATTTATTTTTAGGGGGAGAGAATGTAATACCCCACTTTTTCATAACTAATCTTAGTAAATAATTAAGATAATTATTTAGAATAATTAAAATGCGAGAACTTATAAAGAAAATAAGTTCATGCATTTAAAATTTTTCGGCAGTACTAATTTGCCGAATTCAAAGTTTCTAAGATTTATTCTCATTCCGGTTAATCCGAAATGAGATAATGAAGGTATCTATGATTACGTGCTTATATATTTGATATTATCTGAGAAGTATGTGTTAGTTTTGGAAGATTTGATTTCTCCGGAAATCATAAAATTTCTCCGGCAAATTATTTTAGTTCCGGATTTTATTTCCGAAAATTTCTTGAGAAAGCTTATATTAGGGTTTGAGAAACCCAAATAATTTTTATAAGTTCGAAAGCTTTTTAATTAAAGCTGTGATGATTGTTTATTGGATGTTTGATTAATTAATTAGAGAATTAATTAATCAATTAAAGTAAGATTTATATGCTTAATGTTTAATAAATTAATTAAGCTAATTTTTGAAGCATAATATTCCTAAGAAATAAAGCTTGTCTTATAAGCTTTATTATTAATTTCTAATTAATTTAATCTAACAATATCTAAGAGAATAAATTATAAGATATTGTTAGTATTAAATTTAATTCATAATATCTTAATTTAGATATTATAACACTAAGTCAAATTACTAACTAATAAGGGAGTGACACCACACCTTATCCAAAATGCAATGATGATGAAGAGATTAGTCAAGATTAGCATGCTACATACGTGTGTTTAAGTTCAATGTATTTAGACTTAGCTATTAGTTAAGTGTGTTGCATCCATCTTCATCCTCATTTGCTCTCCCTCAAACTCTCGACACACACGGCAAAACACACTCAATCACACACAATCTTCATTGAAGAAGCTTCACCAAGCTCAAGAAATCAAAGAAACTAGCATTCAAATTAATCAAGAAGGTTAGATCTTTCACTAATCAAGTTCTTAGCTCAAGATTGAGCATAAAAATCCATCTTCTTTTTCAAAATTTATGAAAAATATGGAAAAATAAAGGCTTTTTAATTTTGATGCTTGATGATTAAATTGATGGATTATTTGAGCTTAGAAAATTATTTTAAGCATGTTTAATGTTGGAATTAATCAAAGATTCAAGACCCTTTTATTTATTTTGGAATTACCGAAAATTAATGAATAAATTAGGGATTTTTGATTGTTGAATTTCATGATCAAATTGATGAATTATATGAGTTCATGTGATGTATATAAACATGTTTAGTGATTGAATTTAGCTAGCTTGATCATTTGTTAATTAATTTAAAAAGGGCCGAAATTAAGGGCTAAAACTAAGAATATTTTATTTAATCTTACATGCTTGAATTGATGTTTAATTTGAGCTTATATGATATTTTTGAACATGTTTATACATGAATTAAATGAGTTGAAACTCCTTGGCCTAATTTGTAAGAAATTCGAAATTAATGGTCTTGAAATTGAGAGTTTCTGGAGTTTAATTGCTAGCTTAAGTCGGATTGGATCCGGCCGGCTTGATTAACATTTGGACCCGGCCGACTTGATTAACAGCTGGATCCGGCCCGGCTTTGATTAACTCAGTGGACCGTCGGATGGAATTACCAGTTTGAACTCGATCAAATTTGGATTCACTCAATGGAATTACGTGAACTCGGTCAATTTGGATTCTTGTTGGACAGTCATTGGAATTACCCAATTTGGACTGATCATTTGGATTAACTCGGTAGGTCCAGCTCGATTTTCCGGCCGCTCGGTTTTCCGTAACTCGGTTTCCATCAGTTTTTCCGGCCGCTCGTTTTAGCTCGGTTTTCCGGTCGGCTTCAGTTTTCAATTCGGTTTTGACTCGGTTTTCGGCTAGCTCGATTCTCAGATAACTCGGTTTTCCAATAGCTTTGATTTTCCGAGTCGGCTTGATTTATCCAAATTGATCTTTGCTCAACTTGTTTTCGATTGTTTCTTCCGTAAACTCAAAAGTTAAAATGTTAGCTAATTTTTCCTAATGATACGTTAATGATGAGTTTAAGAATTAATGATACGTCATTAATGAGCTTACATGTCAAAGACATATATTGATAATATAATGTTACGCTTAAATGTTATCAAAGAGCTTAAGCATTTTTTTTATATGCTAAAATAAATAAAGAAAGAGCTTAATGATTAATGAGATGCTTATATGAAGAAATGAAATGTTTATTTTTTTATGATATGATGTTATGAATGATATGATAAGCTTAAGTGTTTAATGATGTAAATAGTATGAGTTTAAATGTTAATAAAGTGTTTATATGCTTAAGTATGAGATTAAATGATGAAATATGTGATTTTATGTTTCTAAGTGTTTCCTGATGTTGTGATCGATTAGTTATCGATTAAAGAGTTAAGTAAAGTAGAAAAAGTAATTAGAAAAGTTAAGTTTTACTTTGCCGTGAGAAAATCCTAGAAAGTCGAGTCGAAGTAGAGAATTCGTATTATGGCAGCAGCATCCTTCATTTCTTTGTTTAATTCTTCTCGCTCTTATGTTAAAATCAAATTCTTAAATGAAGGCTCGAGCGGGACCGTAAATTGAGGGAAAAGCCGAGAAGCAAAAGTGTAGTTAAAGTAGCTTCAATTCAGGTGGGCTTTCTGAACTAAAGAAATAAAGAATGTGATATTATGATTATATATATGTGTGATGATTTTTAAAGTGATTGACTTGCCAATTTTTGAAGTTTTTGTATGATACCATCTACCAAAGAAAGACGAATTCGGTCCTACGAAATGTAGGATTTGTGTACACTATGTGGTAATCGAGAGCCTTCCTTATGGTGGGACGATTACAAGTGTTTGAGAAGGAGGCCTACTTCTCAACACTCAAAAGTTATAGTAGATGTGGTACATACATGATAAGTATTTTGACTGCGCAGTCACTTATAATGAAAGGAAAAAGGTTTGAGCATGCACAGGTTTGTTTATAAAAGTTACTTGTGCTACGCTTTATGGCAAGAATCAATCTATAGCTCTAAGTAGCAAATTTTCAATTATTTTGGCATGTGTCCACTGAGTACAAAAGTACTCAGCCCTGCATGTTATTTCTAAAATGTGCAGGCTAGCTTGGATGAAGATGGAGTGTGCTGGGCGGACTTTTGTTGTTGACCTCTTGAAACTTGGTTGATGTTGAGCAGGGTTATATGTCTTCATACATATAATCAAAGATATGTCATGTTGGTTTCCGCTGCAACACTTTGAAGTTATTCAGTAATTGTTGTCTTAGTGTGATGTTGAAGCTATGACTTGATAAACCTTGTTTCCGTTGCAAAACTCTGATACGAGATGGTGTTGTCTTTTGACCATTCTCGGCTATTTTGGTTTGACTTGAAAGTATGATTTATTGTATGATGGGTTTTTGTTGGATAACTGGGTCGTTATCTTGTTACTTGGTTAATCATAAATTGTGTACGTCGTGGGACCCACCGGCTTGGTTATCTTCATTCTAAGTCGGGCTGCGACAGGTCCGGTGAGGGCGCGTGTGCATTCGAAGAGTTTTATGTATATATGTGTGTATATATATATATATATTTGATTTGGTGCACATGTGAGTTATGAAACAAGGAAAATAGTATGGCTGCATACATGTTATACATGCGTACATTTAATGCGTTAATCATGATTAATGCATAGTTTTGTATATATATGCGAATATATAATTCAAATGGGAAGAGATCAGGAAATGGCTCCCAATATGCCTGACCTTTCGCAATTTATATTTCAATGCTCATTTTGGGGACTATTTTTACGGACTTATTCTTCTGACGCAGAGTAATGGATGAACCAGTGAAGCCGGTAAGGTCGGCGTCTTTTGAGATGAAGTAAATGTGAATTAATGAAGTTGCTGCTAACGAGTTCAACTTCGTTTGATGAATGTGATTCGAGCCATTAGCCTGGTATGCTTGGTTAGACCGGACGTTTCTGTTACAAGTCGACGTTCTTATTTATAAAAGATAAAATTATATCATCATTCTTACTTCACTTTTTCACTAGAGATAAATCTTTGGACGGAATTTTGAGCTTGGAGTGGGAAAGTGGAGTCATTGGGAGAAGATTTTTGAGCTTCAGAAGGTTGGTATTCTTCCCTTTTTTGTTTTTTGAGCGTTCTTCGTGTTCTTCGTAGTGAAAATAAGAAAATAGTAGCTGTAAATTTTGATTCCACCATATCATGTGTTTGTGTTTGATCTCGACTAGTAGTAAAAATTATGATTTTTACTGTTTAGCAAGTATGTATGATATTTTTTTTCACTATGTCCGGTCGTGCCGGTTGATCTTGTATTATTTTTGACATGCTAGTGTGTATGTTTACGTCATAATAGGCTAAGTTAAGGAACTTTTTGCATACTATTCCGGTAGGGCCGGTATCGCCTCCAACATACTAGGGTAATTTTTATCATGATAGGCTGAGTTGGTGAGCCTCTTTGCATGTTAGTCCGGTAGGGTCGATGGCCTTTTATACCTGACGCGACTTAATTACTCATATTTTATCTTAGTCGCTTGTTCTAGTTATATTTGTATGATTTTTCCATTCCAGCATGTCTTACTTGTCCGATGAGCTAAGCCTTAGATAGTGTCTTTGTTTTAGGTGATACTTGCTAGCATGTTGTCCCGTAGCCGGAGTGAAGTCATCGGGGAGTCCAGTAGAGCTGATAGGTCTTCTGACGGGGGTAATAGTGATGATGGTGCTCAGACTAGCGATATTTTAGAGGGTGTAATAATTCGGGAGGTTTGCCCTTACCGAGAGTGTAGCGAGTTTGGGTGTGGTATAAATGGTACCGATCCGATTGTAGGTAGTGCCGCCACTGATGTGCTTGTTCTTTCCAAAAATTATCCTACCAAGCTTACTGTAGACGATTTATCTTGGATAAAGGCGAACTATGGGATTCCTATGCAAATTAGTTTAAAACTTCCTTTGCCTATCGAGAGGGCCGATTGGTTTGTGCCGGGACATGAGTGTATGTACATGAAGCTTCTAGAGATAGGTGCCCGATTTCCATTGCCCATACTAGTATTGGAGCTTTGCAATCACCAGCGGATACATCCGAGCCAGCTGATGCCAAATGTTTGGCGCATCTTGATAGGGATACATGTATTTTGTGAATTGCATAGTATGTGTGACTTTACTTTGGGGGATGTATTATATGCATATTCCTTGGCGGAGTCAACGGAAAAAGGGAGATATAAATTTGTCAAGAGACAGAGCCAGCATTTGGTGCTTGGCTTGCCTGATGCCGATAAATCCAGATGGAAACATTACTATTTTTATATCCCTACTGCTTTGTTGGGAACTTCGGCTTATAAAGATATTCCACCTTGTTGGTCTCGTTTTAGTGAGTATCTTATGTCCGAGTAGTCTTATTTCATACTTGTGTATTTCTATCATATTGTTTTATACTGACTCTTACTCTTCTCATGTTTCTTTGCAGTGATCTTGAAGGGCAACGACTCTCTGGTGCGCCGGCAGAGTGAGGAGATGGTGAATTGGTTTTTTAATTTTCCGGAGGAAGATCGGCATTGCGAGTTCCTTTTGTTGGAGCAAACTCTTTATTCTACCAGCCTTTGGGATAAAAGATATGTCCGTCCGCCACCTCGGGAAGATCTAGTTGCGCCTGCTACTCGAGTTGAACGTCAAATTGCATTTTTACAATACGGCCAAGAGGGTTTTGGTTATGAGAGCTTGGGTTCAGAACTCCTTGGATAACATGTACCGTGTCAAGCCTAAGAGAGGAAGGGCTGCGGTTGCGCCCAAAAAGGATAAGCACGAAGTTGTTCCGGCTCATTCCGGTGTGGCGGGACAAGTTGATGGTGTCGATGCCTTGCCGTCTCTTTCCCCGATGCAAGGAAGAAAGCGAGCGCCCCAGGATGCCGTGTCTGATATGGCCGGGGATTTCATTAAGCTATCATTTTCTGTTGTAGCCAAAGGGTTGCCGTCTACGATCTCCATAGCTGCCGGCTTGGATAACTTTGATCCACTTCTTGAGAATGTAGATCAACTACTGCTTCCAGAAGATGAGAAGGTTTGCGATGCCATAGGGGATGATGTTGCATCTAGTGTTTGTCTTATGAATATCTTTCGGGTAAGTTAAACTTTTTCTTTGTTCTTTGTATTTGCTTTTTGTGAGATTTAACATTTATTTAACTTGTACTTACATCAC
The DNA here is from genome assembly GCA_031470985.1 of Agastache rugosa. NCBI lineage: Eukaryota > Viridiplantae > Streptophyta > Magnoliopsida > Lamiales > Lamiaceae > Agastache > Agastache rugosa. The sequence goes on along the minus strand of CM062602.1, from coordinate 35,512,570 downwards.
ATATTGATTGACAGGGTCTTGAGATGGCGGCATGGATGAGGAGACGGATCCGAAAGTTGTCTAGTCGGTTGAAGGCAATGAGGGAGGAGATGAACGGCTTCCGTGCTAAAAATGATAAATTGGAGCTTGATAACAAGGAATTAGAGAGTCAGCTGAATACCTGTAGGTCCGAAGTCACTGAGCTTCAAGGTGTCAAGTGTGAGCTTCAGACTATGAAGGGCACAGTCGCGTTACTTGAGAAGCGTCTTGATCAGGCTGGTGATGATATGGAAGTCCAAGTGCGTGGAGAAATGGCTCGTGACTTTCGCGATGGTCTGGCACATACATGGGATGTTGACAAGCTTATTGCTAACCATGAAGCTTACTTGAGGATGGTGGAAGCTGAGGAGGCAGAGACTGTTGGTCTTGTTGCTACTCTTGGTGATATGGTCACTGCAGAGCTAGCTCTTGGAGACCAGCCAGTTGTTTCTTACGAGTCGGGTGTTTCTGATGGACAGGATTAGGAAGCCGATGTTTGATCAGGCCCATTGCTACTATGTTTATTAGACTTCTATCTTTATTTTGATGTTTGTATCGCTTAGACGATGTTTAATTTTTATTTGGTCGGGTGCATGTACCCGATGACTGAGCATGTATTATGAACTCATGACTTATGTTTTTGTTATCACTTGTAGGGGTTCGTATCCCAATTTTTCCCCTAGTTCAAGTCATAGTCAGAAGGTATGGCTTGGATTAGTTGCTAAATTATAGACGACGATTAGCTCGTCCGGGGCGTTTCCTTGATATTTACAAGGTTTTTTACTTGCTTTTATTGTATTGTCGTCTTGATGTTTTTTATTTTAATCCAATGCATTTAGTGTGTGCTATTAGATTTCTTTATATACTATCGTTTTATATTCCGACTAGTCCGGTGCGTCATGGACTGGCTTTTGATTTACTGACACTTAGTCTTTTGTTGGCTTACTTGTTCCTCATTTTTGGTAGGACAAGAAGGTTAAGTCAAGGGAGGGCTGCACTCCGGAGAGCTGCCTACATACTCCATTCGGAGATCAAGCCCATATGTAGTTCTGAGAATTTTCTGCATAAAATTGTCAGAACTAGTGTGGGGGATGATTGGTCCCGTAGGACTAATTTAATGAATAAATTGACTAAAGTAGAAATTATACCGTCCAATAGGTTCGGTGTAGTAGATATTGGTGACTAAGTGTCTGTCACTTCCCGTCATGCAGGTTTGTCCTGCAAATATGATTGGCTGGGCTCCGAAAAGCTGCCTACATACCCCTTTCGGAGATCAAGCCCATATGTAGTTCTGAGAATTTTCTGCATAAGATTGTCAGAACTAGTATGGCTGGAAATGTGAGCCCCGTAGGACTTAAAGTAACTGATAGAAAGCGTGTAAAGTTACCGTCTTGCACCAATGGAGTTAGAGTTGTTGGTGGATCTGCATCCGTATTTTCTTGTTGGGCAGATTGGGCTGTGCTCCGGGGAGCTGCCTACATACTCTTGTGGTGGGATCAAGCCCAATGTAGTTCTGACCTGTTGTAATTAACGGTCAGAAGTGTTGGAAGAGAAGACATGGGTGGTTGCGCTCTTTAGAGTTGCCTACATACCCTAAACAGGGATCAAGCCATTATGTAGTTCTTTGAGGTCTTGCATGAAACCGTTAGAACTAGTGTGGCTGGAAAGGTGGGTCCCGTAGGACCTAATCAATTGAAAGAAATGAGAAGTTGAGTTTAGGCGTGATACTGTTTGAGATGGATGGCATTCCATCTGTTGGCTATGTCGCGTCCATCTTTAGCTTGGAGCTTGTATGCTCCATGTCCGACCACCTTGGTGATCAGGTAGGGACCTTTCCATATTGGACCCAGCTTGCCGGTTCTAATCTCTTTGGTATTCTAGAAGACACGTCGGAGTACCCAGTCGCCTAGCTTGAATGTCCGGGTGCGGACGTGTTTGTTGTAGTGTCTGGCGGCACTTTGTTGGTAGGAGGCGAGCCTTATCCTTGCTTTATCTCTCTTTTCGTCAAGGGTTTCAAGCTCATGACATATTCCTTGATTGTTCTGGCTATCTGAGGTAAGCTCGTATCTGGCGGTGGGTACTTCGCTTTCGGGTGGAATGACTGTCTCCATCCCATAGGCTAAGGAGAATGGACTTTCTCCAGTCGAGGTCCTAGTGGTTGTACGGTACGACCAGAGTACTCCGGGAAGTTCGTCAGCCCATCTTTCCTTGGCTTTTTCAAGCCTCTTCTTTAAGGTGTTGATTATTGTCTTGTTGGATGATTCGGCTTGACCGTTTGCCTGCGGGTATCTTGGAGTGGAGAAGCTGAGTTTAATGTTCTAAAACCTACAGAAGTCTTGGAAGTCGTTGCTGATGAATTGAGAGCCGTTGTCGGTCACTATTTCCTTTGGTACTCCATACCGACATATCACATTCTTCCAAATGAATCCTTTCACTTCTATGTCTCGAACTTTCTGGAATGCTTCTGCCTCTATCCATTTGCTAAAGTAATATGTTACGGCCAGCATATACACCTTTCGTCCAGGTGCCGTAGGTAGTTTCCCTACGATGTCCATTCCCCACTTCATGAACGGCCAAGGCGACGTGATAGAAATCAATGGTTCATGTGGAAGGTGTGACACTTGGGCAAATATTTGGCATTTGTCGCATCGTCTAACATAATCAACTGAATCTGACTTTATGGTAGGCCAGTAGTATCCGCTTGTTAAGGCTCTGTGGGCTAAGCTTCTACCACCGGAATGGTTCCCGCATTCTCCATCGTGCAGCTCAGCCAAGACGTACTTTGCCTCTGCAGGGTTAATACATTTCAAGTATGGACCAGAATATGATCGTTTGTATAACTTACCTCGGATGATGGAGAATCGGGCTGACTGAGCTCTTATTCAACGTGCTTCATTCTTGTCCTCCGGGAGTATGTCCTGTTCCAAGTACTCTAGTATTGGAGTCATCCAGGTCCGGCTGTCTGATATGTTTGACACTTGCTATTCTTCCTTCTTCCACACCGCCGGCCACTGAAGACAGACGATTGGAATATTTTTTGGACCGGCGGTTTGGATGGAAGAGCCGAGGTTGGCTAGGGCGTCTGCCTGATTATTATCTTCTCTGGGCACTTGTCTGATTGTGAATTCGTCGAAGCTTGACTGCAGCTCTTTCACTTTGTTTAGGTAAGCCGTCATCTTGTTGTCCCGGGCTTGGTAAGTTCCTTGCATCTGATTCACCACTAGTTGGGAGTCGCTAAAAATATTGATCTTTTTAGCTCCCATTTCTTTAGCTAACTCCAGCCCGCCTAACATTGCTTCATATTCGGCTTCATTGTTGGTTTCTTTGAACCCGCATCTTACTGCTCGTTCTATTTCATTGCCTTGGGGTGATGAAAGAACAAGTCCAAGTCCGCTTCCGTGCTTATTACTTGAACCATCCACGAAGAGTTTCCACATTCCAGCCGATTCATCCTCAGTGAGGCAACATAACTCTTTGTCTGCCTGCATTGAAAGGTTAGGCGTAAAATCATTTATGAAATCAGCTAGTACCTGCGACTTTAGCGAGGTCCGGGGTTTGTAAGATATGTCGTGTTCGCTTAGTTCGACTGCCCATTTGACAAGTCTTCCAGATAGCTCCGGCTTGTGAAGGATGGTCTTCAGAGGATATGTGGTGAGGACCACTATTGGATGACATTGGAAATAAGGCCGAAGCTTTCTTGCAGCATGTACAAGAGCAAGGGCTAGCTTCTCAAGCATGTTGTATCTTGTCTCTGCATCCAACAATGATTTACTTACGTAGTAGATCGGTGATTGTTTGCCCTCATCTTCCCGAATTAGGACTGCACTGATCGCCGTTTCTGACACAGCCAGGTAGATGTATAGTGTTTCACCCTCTTTAGGCTTGGATAAGAGTGGCGGGCTTGTCAGATATTGCTTCAGCTGGTTGAGTGTTTCCTCACATTCCGGTGTACACTCAAATGTTTTTCACTTTCTCAATGTATTGAAGAAAGAGTAACATCGTTCCGATGATCTCGAGATGAATCGACTAAGGGCCGCTACCCTTCCTGTAAGCTTCTGTACGTCCTTGACACATGTTGGGGATATGATTCTTTGCACAGAGTCGATCTGAGCCGGGTTGGCTTCTATTCCCCTTTGGGTCACCATGTAGCCCAGAAATTTACCTGCAGTTACACCAAATGAACATTTAGTTAGGTTGAGTTTCATGTTATACTCACGGAGGATGCTGAAAGACTGTTTGAGGTGGTCGATATGGTCTTCTGCTCGTAGAGATTTGACAAGCATGTCATCTATGTAGACCTCCATTGTGTTTCCTAGTAATTCTTGAAACATCATGTTGACCAAACGTTGGTAGGTTGCCCCTGCATTCTTCAACCCGAAGGGCATGTACTTGTAACAGTAGATGCCTATGTTGGACATGAAAGCTGTCTTTTCTTGGTCGTCCGGGTGCATCAATATCTGGTGGTATCCGGAATAGGCATCCATGAAGCTGAGTAGCTCGTGTCCGGCAGTAGCATCTACAAGCATGTCTATGTGCGGCAGTGGGAAAGAGTCCTTGGGACAGGCCGTGTTCAGGTCCGTGAAGTCTATACAAACTCACCACTTGCCGTTCTTTTTCTTTACTACCACCACGTTTGCTAGCCAGTCGGGGTATTGGACCTCTCTGACCAGTCCGGTGTCCAAGAGTTGTTTGATCTCATCATTTATGACTTTATTTCTTTCTGGGGCAAATTTCCTTCGCTTTTGCTTCCTTGGAGGATAGTCCGGGTCGACATTCAACCTGTGAACAATAACATCAGGATCAATACCGGTCATATCCGTATGGGACCAAGCAAAACAATCATAATGTTCGGAAAGAAATTGAATGAGCTTCTCTCTGAGGTCTGGCTCCAGTTGTGCTCCAATCCGGACTTTGTTGTCTGGAAATTCCGGATTGATAGAGACTTTATCTAACTCCACAGTATCGGGCTGCTCCAGTTGTACTGCCTGGCTTGCTTGAGGGTCAGATGGTCCCTCTTGCTGTAATTGCTATAAGACGGCTTGTTTGGCATTTATGGTCGTCTGGTAGCATGCCCTTGAGTCTTTTTGATCGCCGTGTATCTCCTTTACTCCCCACTTAGTTGGAAATCTTAAGACTTGGTGATAAGTGGATGGAACTGCCTCCATTTCGTGGAGCCAAGGTCTGTCTAGTATAACGTTGTAGGGCGAAGGGGAATCGATCACCAAGAACCTAGTGCAGAGGTTAACTCCCTCCGCATAGACTGGTAATTCAATTTCTCCTATTGTGTTCTTCTGTTCTCCACTGAATCCGATTAGGACGGTGGTTTTCTTGACTATTTTTGACTCATCAATTGCCATTTCCCTGATAGCATAAAGAAATAGGACATTGGCAGAGCTGCCGTTGTCGATCAGTACACGTTTTGTTAAGCAATTAGCAATGTAAAGTGAAATGACAAGTGCATCGTGGTGTGGATTAAGAAGTCTAGTGGATTCAGTAGTAATGAAGCTGATTGTCTGAGCTGGTAGGGCTGCTGCGCTTTTTTCAGCATCGTTGGATTCCACTCTAGTGCGCCCAGCTTGCCTGGTGTGCCTCTTGGCCGCTGAATGGGTGACTCCGCTTACTTCGGAACCACCAATGATCACATTGACTGTCCGCTCGTGAACTGGTGGTCTTGGAGGAGTAACGTCTCCGTGACCATCTTGTTTGTCCTTCCCTTGCTGGAGAGTTTTCTTTCCTTTGTCTGTCAGGAAGTTAGTCAAGTGACCTTGCTTCAGCATGTGTGATACTTCAAGTCTTAGAGCAATGCAATCGTCAGTCCGATGCCCATGATCTGTATGAAACTCGCACCACTTTGATTTGTCTCTTTGGTCTGCTGGCGTTCTCATCTTCTCCGGTCATTTGACCTTGTTTCCAAGTCCTTTGAGAGCTAAGACTATCTCGGCTGGCGAGATAGATAAATTGTAATCCGGTATTTTTGCCCTCTCACGTGGCTGAGTCACTGAAACTTGGCGATATTTCCTCCTCCGATTTTCTTGTCGGCGAGGTAGGTAAGGTTCCGATCGCCTGTCATTGGACATCCTTTCTGATCTGGTGTCCTTCCTGGAACTCATATGAGGGGAAGATCGGTGATGATTATACTGGTCTTCCTCCCACTTGATCTGTGCCCATGCTTTGGCGAGTACGTCCTCCATTGTCCTGCAAGGATACTTGGTGAGGTCCTTGTAGAGATCCGAGTCGGGCAGGAGGCCCTTTCGGAATGCGGTGACTGCTGTTTGGGTATTGCAGTTCGTTATGGACACTTTCTCCTTGTTGAAGCGTCCAATATAGTCTCGAAGAGATTCTCCGCGCCGTTGTACCACGGCGTATAGATCTTCCGATATCTTTTCAAGTTTCCTGCTACTTGCATATTGCTGCACAAAAATATCAGTTAGTTGAGCAAAACTTGAAATAGAATAATTTGGAAGGTTTGTGTACCACTGTAGGGCCGGTCCTGTCATACTAGAACCAAACCCCATACACATGCAGACCTGTCTCAATTCACGGGGAATTACAGCAGTGAACATTCTCTGCTTGTACTGAGCAATATGATCGGTTGGATCTGTTGTGCCATCGAACATTTGCATGCTGGGGAAGCTGAACTTAACGGGCATTTCGACCAAGGCAATTTCATCCACAAAAGGAGAGTCGGCGTAGTAGTTTTCTGAACTCTTATGATTCGGTGCCTGCACACCGGGGATTCGTTGAATCAAGGTCTCCATTTCAGCTAACTTTCGGGCCAAGTCCTCATCTCTGAATGTGTGCTGGCTGGTGACGATCGGTAGGGCAAGTTCGTCGGCGAACAGTTGATCTTGAGTGATCTCTCTATGACCAGCTCCAGTTGTCTGTTGGTTAGCATTAGCCGTTGGAATCGCCCGATTGGCTACCGGCATGGTCGACTGAGTGCCTCCATTGGCATCATTACTCATTGCTGTGCCGGGGGTAGTTAAAATGTTTCTGCCATGTCGTTCCCCAGTAGTGACCGTTCCGTCTTGCCTGATGATCCGTCCGGTTCTAGCGTCTAGAGTAACTTCTTCTGGTGCGTGTGCTTGCTCCAGGGCGGTTGATGGCATGTTATTGCCTGCATTCAGAAGAGAGCAACCCAGATCAATTGGATTATTAATGATGCTACGGTTTCTTACCGAAGATGACGGGTCCATCAGGAGGATGTCAGATCCGTCATTATGTATGACTGGGGCGTCTCCCAGCGGCTGCATGAGATTCACTCGAGCTCGAAAGCGAGGAGAGTTGACGGTCTCGATTGGCTCCAAAGCCTCGAGACGGACGTACAAGTTGGCATTTTCCTTTTCCAACTTCTTGCATCTTTCTCACTCTTGATTCATTTGTTCAGTGAGAGCTGCGATCTGAGCCGCCAAATCCGGATAAGTATTTGCTTCAGGTTGGGCGGTAGGCTTAGATCCATCGCATCCATCAGACATGATTGGTTTTCGAAGGACTCTTCGGTGGTCGCCGATTGACTCAGTTGCTAGGCCCCACGGTGGGCGCCAAATTGTAGGGGATAAATCCTACTATTCGGAAGACGTGGATGATGGGGCACAAAGCAACCTGTCACAAGTAGCACACGTAAGAGTCCGACGGAACACCGGTGGGGGTGTCGGCCGTAGGACCTCCGACGCTCAAGTCAATTATCGGAATAATCAGAATAATAAGAGAATAATGAAGTAAACAACGAATAATAATAATGTAAAATGGTGATGACTCTTTGACGTCCGGTGCGTCCGGAAAGTGATGATAGAGAGTAGTTAGAGCGTCAGAAGGGTAGGTGGTGCCGGTATAACCACTGGATCTGATAGCCCGAATGTGGCAATGACCAAAGAGGAAAAAGATGAAGGCGGATAGGTCAAGAGATGAAGTAGAGAGCTCAAGTGTGAATGATTCGATGCATCTAGTCGGACGTAGTGGCCACCTATTAATAAGACGATTTAGTTGATTGGGGTTTTCTCCATACCCTAGCCGTCGGCCTTATCTGCTCTTTCCCTCTTGACGGTTCCAATTCTTGTGGGAGTCAAATTAACTGATTTGTTAAGTTATTTGACTCATTCTCCTATTAGTCATGTCAACGTGTCCGGCTAGGCCGTTTGACACCCCTTATCCGGATATGGGCTTTTTGAGTCCAATATTTTTGTTGAATTTTACTGGGCCAATGCGTCCAGTCTGGCAGGCTAATTGAGTCAATTAACAGGCTTGGTAAGAAGACGAATTTTGCCCACTACAATATTTTAGATTAATTTTGGTGACACTGTTCACCACTAGATGCCTTAATGGGCCTAAAAAAGAATTGGACCTAATTTGTATACTTTTGATTTTGTTTGGGGTAATTTTATACATAGTCCCCATTTTAGCCCTTATTTAAAAAATAAATAAAATTAGTATTAATTTTATTTTTTTGCCCTTGTAACTCCTAAAAATAAATTTATAATTAAATTATTAGTTAATGAGTATTGCCCCTAAAATTGACGTGAAGAAAAAACAGAAACCTAAAATGGTTTTGCACAACCCCCGCCCCCCAAACTAGGAAATTTGAAGGAAAAAAAAATTTAAAAATATGTCTACACAGTCGTAAGAATCAGAGAAGAAAACTTGTAATTTTGTTATATCAATATTTAAACACAATGAGTGGATATTTGGCAGATTCACCAGTTGCTATGATAAGAAATTAATTAAGTCAAAGATCCATTTTATTACTCCATAGCCCCAACTTCTTTTTTTCCAAGTCAACCATCGCTTAATTTCTCTAGTGCCGGTGAATTAATCCGTGAGTGTTCAATAAATATTACTGGATTTTGAATGAGTATTTATATGTTCCTATTTTTGTTCTAGATTTTTGGTATAAAGATTAAAGACCTTTGAAAAACTCCCGGAAATCATTCATGGAGATGATTGGCATTTTTTATTTGAATATCACACGAAGTTCGACTGTTTAAAATTTAATTTTGAAGTTCTACTTCTTCTAAGGCTTTGGGAAGGAAAAACTCACTCTCCGTTCGCTGTCGTTTGTCGAAATTCTTGACGTTTGTGTTGTCGAGTTACTAGAAAAAATGTGAGCATTTACAGTTAAAGGTTGTTGCAGCAGTTTTAATCTTAAGGCCTTTTATTTTGAAAGATTAAAAGGAGGATTTGATACGGTTTTAATCCATCTCCATCGGTTATGGAGTAAGACAATATGTTTTTATTAAAATTTTAATTTTAATTAGGGTTTAAGGGATAAAATAATAAATTTATTATTAATTTTATTATTATTTACAAATTGTGATATAAAGAATAAAATGAGTGCTATTAATAAAATTACCCTTTTGTCTGCCATAATACATTAGAGTAAACTCCATAAGTCAGTCAAGCCCCATTTAAAATCGGACTCAAATATGTTGCAATTTCTTGTCTTTTGTTTCGGCGGACCTTGAACCTACAAAATCTTAAAAATGAGAATTTTGGAACATATGACTAATTAAATCTCACTTGCTACTATTATTAATTTATTATGACGAAGAAATTCACCGCCCCAGGATGCTCTAGAATAGAAGATATTTATCGAATTCAAACTTACGCTCTTTGACAACAAACTCATTCACTTCGCCACTAAATCATTAAATTATACTCCCTCCATTCAAAAGAGTGCGGTTTTTTGTGGTGGCACGGGTCTAAGAAATGTAAGGTATTTGAGTGGAGAAAGTGGTATAGCATTTTAAATTTGTGTGAAGTTTAAAATATATGAAAGTATGTGAGGTCATTTCTTTAAATGGAAAAACCACACTATTCGTGGACAAACCAAAACGAAAATCTGACCACACTCTTCATGAACGGAAAAAGTAGTATATATCATTGTTTTACTTTACTGCTTGCAATAGTAAATCGTTTAGACATCAAAGATTGATTGTAGTGTATGAATAGGAAAGAGAGAACACTGTTACAAATCAAAATTTAAGGAATTTCCTTATTAAAAAAAGGATTAATTGCCGCTAAATACCTAAATTTTATCTCAATTCTGGTATTGCACTTCAAGTGAAGATTTTTTCAGGAAAATATCTAAACTTCATAATTAATCTCAATTTGCGCGCAATCCGTAATCGGCGCTGATTTGACAACCCGAAATGCTTATGTGGCTATATTTTCCGGCAGCACAAACGACGTTTTTTAATAATTATATAAAATTAAAAAAATATATGAAAAAATGAATAAAAAATAGTAAAAACTCTTCATGTCAATTCAGCCATCTCTACCATCTCCAATCCCTCCTCTCTCCTGTAATCACTCTCTCATCTCTCCCCTCTCCCGCCGCCATCTCAAGCCCAAATCCTCACCACCACCGCATCTGCCACCAGTTCAAACCCTAACCATTGTCGTCACCACCACCAGCTGTCAGTCCATATCCAAACTACCGCCGCCGCTGCCACCACCACTACCACTGTCCTCTCATCTCTCCCGTCATCTCTTACCTTTATCTACCGCCACACAACCTCCACAGCCACCAGTTCTCAACACCACCACCTGATGTGGGATATTTATTAGAGAGAGATTTTGTAAGAAGGTAAAGAGAGGAGCAAGAAAAGGAGGGGTTAGTAAAAGGAAAAGATATTGGCCTATATCTGACAAAGCTGATGGGTTCTAGGAACTAAAGCAGATAAGGAACCCAGAAGATGAAGGAAGCTCAGCTCTGACAGAGCTGGTGATTTAGCGTACAGGCCTGAAGGTACCGCTGTGCTAAGCACACGCGATCGTAATGAATGAGTTAAAAAAAAGGCGTCGCTGTCATCTAAAGAAACAGAATATCATGTCAGAAGATCCTTTATGACCACGTGTCATTCTAACATTCGTGGGCTTTTTGGAAAAGACCCATTTCTCCTCAGATATCTTGTAGAAAGGCTAAATTACCCTTGAGCAACTAGTATAAATAAGGTAACAGATATCTTTTAAAGGGGCCTTTTTTCCTAATTCTTATCTAGTCTTAGAGATAAAATCTTTTTCTCCGTTCACATTCTAACTTGCTCGTCGGAGGGCCTTGACCGGAGACTTCCTCCGGTTCAGTGGGCTTTTTTGCAGGAAAACTTTCATTCAAATTGGACGATTTCACATTCAATAAAAGGTATAGCAAATATCTCCAAACTTTTGCTGTAGGAGTTTAACCCGGCTCTTACACCACCGACCTCTTTTCGTTTGAATCGAAGCTGCAGAGCTGCTGTCCCCAAAGTCGGCCCGACCACTTCTTGAGGACATTGACGACGACCCTCTCTCCAATCCTCAATTCAATCACGAATATAGAGGAAAAGTTTTTTTTTTTTACTTGAGTCTCGTTTTCTTGGTCAACGCCCACAGATGAGCAGATCTTCGAATTTAAGGAAGCCTTCTGCGTGTTTCTCCCGCCGGCGTGGATGGATATCACGACGATGGCGGCGGGAAGAACGACGACGATGAGAGCTTCATATGCTTGCTTTTATTAGAATGATGATGTGAAAAATGTCGATTAAGGGCTGATTCGTGTTTTATGTTGCAATTGTTCTGTTCCTTCACTCGAATTTGATGTGAATTTCATGTTGGCTGGAGTGGAATTCATGTTTCACATTTTGTCTTCGATTTCATCAGTGAAGAAGAAGGTGAGGGAGTTGACCGACATACATGGCAAGGGTTTGACGTGTAATACTATTATTTATTTATTTAATTTTATTCTATAAAGACGACGTCGTTTTGGTTATTTTGAGTGCCACGTACTCTAATTTGTTCACGTATATGCCATGTCAACAATATTTTGGCCGGAGAGGCTCGCCGGGGTTGAAATTGAGATTAATTACGAAGTTTAGGTATTTTTCTGATAGAATCTTCACTTAAGTGCAATACTAGAATTGAAATAAATTTTAGGTATTTAATGGCAATTAACCCTTAAAAAAATACTAACTTGTTTATAGAAAAGTGTAGTATACTTGTGTAACATGCTTCGATAAAGAGATGTTGAAATATCAAATAGTAGTAGCATTTATCACTCATCACAACTGATCTGATAAGATATTATATTCAATACTAGTAAGTAGCTCGTTGAAATTCGACGGGAAATAATTTTATGTTTTAATTTATATGATTATATTTTAAAAATAATTTTATATCTTATTTAAAAGTTGTGATAATGTTCGCGTTAATTATTAATCAAACTTAGAAAATTAATTATTTCGCGTATCTAAATTTATAATTAGGAATGATAATGGATTGGGTATACTCATTCATTGTGTATTTTTTTTAAATCTAAATTTGTTTAGAATTTTTCTACATGTTCGTTCTAATATCGGTTAAAATAGTGACTTTACTGTACATATTCGTCTTAAATCTGTTGAGTAATACTCGATAAAAATATGAACACTCCAAGTAAAATTAATTAAAATTAGTAAAAATAATTCTTTCTATGTTATTTGAACCGTCTCGTTGATTTATGCTAAATTACTCGATAAAAATCTAAACAAATTTAATATTAATTAAAATTAGTAAAAATCCTTCTTTTTAAGTATATTTGAATCGTCTCGTTAGTTCATGTTAAATCAAGAGTTAATCATGTTGGCTAGCAAATTAAGTTAGTGGAAATTAATAGTTGGCCACCATCTTTATTCTAATAAATTGTGGCCAACTTTGGGCTGAAGTGACTTAAATGCCCTTACTTTAACTTTATCTAGCTCTTTCTCTCTCTATTATCTATCAGATCTGGTTCTGTTCTATGTTTCTCTCTCTTTCGTTTTCTGCTGAAATTTCTTTCTTTCCCAGCTCGTATTCTCCGCCGGCGACGGTGAATTTCTATGGTGACGTGGTTTTTTTCTCCGTTCGACGATATTTCTCACAGCTTTATGTTGACGGTGTGGTTTCTTCAATAAAATTGAGGAAATTTTACTGTATAAATTTTAATTGAGTTTTCTAGATCTAGTCTGTCATGTTCCAGATCTAGTCTGTCATGTTATTGTCGTATTTTCCAGATCTTGCCGTCCTCTTCGTGCATATGTTTCTTCTTGCATTTTCCATGTCACTGCGCGCCGCGACTTGACACACCTGGTACGAATGCAATGTATTCGTACCAGGTGTGCCAAGGCATACCGCGCCTAGACTTGCACACCTAGTACGAATAGTGTGTATTTGTACCAGGTGTTCCAAGTCTCGGCACGGTATGACTTGGCACACCTGGTACGAATACATTTCGTACCAGGTGTGCCAAGTCATACCGTACCGAGACTTGGAACACCTGGTACGAATACACACCATTCGTACCAGGTGTGCCAAGTCGCGGCGCTCAGTGACGTGGTACAACTGGTAAGACTGAATCTGGTGAAATAAGGCAGCGAGATCTGGAAGAATCTGGTGCGCCGGCAGAACTAGAAGAATCTAGTGCGGCGGCAGATCTGGAATATGGCCGGCAGAATGTGAAAGTTCAAGGCGGCGCGGCGGACTGGACTAGAACTACAACGATGACGTGGAAACAAAATGGAATTACGACGGCGGTGCAGCGGAAGGGAATGAAAGTACGACGACGGCAACTGCAAAATGAAAGTACGACGGCGGCGACGGAAGAAATGGAGAAAAATAGGACTTCTAGAGAGAGAATATTTGCTGGAAAAGAGAGAATTTGAAATTTGAAAAATGAAATGGGTAGATGGATGGTTAATGGTTTCCAAGGGCAAATTGGTTCAAATTTCCAAAAGTTGGCCATAATTTCTACAAATAAACTTGGTGGCCAACTATTAGTTTCCCCTATCTATATTGGTTATCCCAAATTTTGCCTCTTAAATCAATATCTCTAATCTTTGCCAAAATATGAAAAAAATATGTTTACATCTTCAAGTTTTTTTGTTCTTTTCTTTAGCTACCTATCTATATTCGATTCACTGTATATATTTTCTAGAAAGCACTAATCGAATTTTTAGAGAAACATGAATGAAAAAATGAAAATGATTTCATGTAGACATGTTGATTAAATATATTTATTTACTATTCATAGAGAGATTTTCATTTACAAATTTTCTATAGATTATTATATATGAATTAAGAATGTATAAAATAAGGATTTATAAGAATGCATTCCGAAATTGTTATTATTTTAATATGCATAGTAGAAGAAATTAATTAAATAGAGGGGCAAATAAATATGAGATGTGATTAATAGATAAACATGTGATATTCCAAGAATATGAAATTAATAAAAATAAAAATTAGAATATATATGAATTAAAATAAGACAAATTGAAAAATATAAATGGAGCACCGGGGATGGGACAACTTTATTTTCGTATAGATTATTCTCATTATCCATGGATATTATTTTATGTTTAATTTTCTAATAAAAGTTTTTTTTTTAGAAGAAAACCACTTTCATTAATTATTTCAAATCGGCTGAAACAATAAGGGTAAACGCGGTTCGGTTAACCGACAATTTATGGTATAAAAAATCGATCATGCAGTTTTAAATCGGTTCGGTTAACCACTAAAAAATCATAAATAAAAATCAAAAACTGTCATAATAGTTAACCTAAAAATCGTGTTCGGTTAAACAATTATTTAACGGTTAACCATAATAAAAGAAAGTTATAATTTTTTTAACTCATAGTATTAAAAATTTCTTATTCTAAAATATATATATTTCACATAATTTAGAAAAATACAAATAATAAACTAATAAAAATAATAAAATCTCAACAAGTCTCATATACCATTACCATGTATATATAATAATAGTGTAATAAAAGATTAATTGGACAATCAAGCTACATTTATGGTCAATTTAAACTAATTGACGATATTGTGGAATAAAAAAATTTAATGTCTAGTCGAAATCCGACGGGAAATAACTTTATGTTTTAATTTATATGGATATATTTTAAAATTAATTTTATATCTTATTTAAAAGTTGTGATATTTTTCGGGTTAATTATTAATCAAACTTATAAAATTAATTATTTCATGTATCTAAATTTATAATTAAGAATGATAATGAATCGGGTATACTCATTAATTATGTATTTTTTTAAAAATCTAATTTTGTTTAGAATTTTTCTACATGTTCGTTCTAATATCGGTTAAAATAGTGACTTTACTGTACATAGTACTCGTGATTGGGCTATATTTTGGAGTAATTTTGCGTCATTTTTGGTCTTAATGTCTATTTAATCACGTTTATGGAATTAATTGCATGCTTCTTGGTCTATTGTAGGTTTTGATCTTAATTTGGAGGAATAAGCATGGTTTTAGAGGATATTTGAAGCCTTGAAGTTGTTGAGAGGAAGTTCTGGCATGTGCGAATATCGGGCAGTATGGGCATACCGCCTGCTGCGTACTACAGCTGGAAGTTCTCTGCGTTTGGAAAGTTTTGGAAGCTGATTTGGATGTGATTATGGGCTATGCACGAGATTACTTCATAATTCTGGGCCATGGACTCTTAGTTGTAGGGTTTTATCTTTATTTTATTATTTTCCTAGTTAGATTAGGATTAGGGATTTTATTTCCTTATTATTATAATTTTTACTAGGTATTTAAAAGACTTCCTTAAGGAGCAGAAAAGCATACACATACTTTAGATTTATTTTTTACGTTTTCTCTCTTCTTCTCCCTAGCGATATTTTTTCTGTTTTCTCCATGACTTCTAGCTTGAATTTGTCTATGAATTCAAGCTAAACACTTTTATTCCGGTGAAGATTAAGGAAGCCCTAGTGTGATTTATTCTGTGAGATCTAATTTGATTTTTCTCCTTTAATTCTTATGCAAGCATCTGTGATTCTCTGTGTTTAATGTTGTTAATTATTTCGATTCTGCTAGATAGTTACAAATATTTAGTGGATCGTAATTAATTAGTAGCCAATTAAATCGGCCATCCGTAATTGTGGTTTAGATTTGATTTGTGGTAAATTGATTCTTCAGAATCAAGGGAAGAACAGTCTTAATTTAATAATCCTGCGTCAGAGTTTATTGATTTTGAATCGGGTCTCTCTAGTTGTTAATGCTGCCGGCTCATTAAATCCATAGAGCGTCTCTAGGGTTGTCAGTCGATTAGAGAAGTAATTGGTGAAGCGTCTTCCTGATTACCGAGAAGCTAAGGAGAGATAAGATCGCGTCAGAAGCATCTTCGGTGGTTATAACCGGTTTGTTTGTATGAATTAAAGTTATAATTGCGTCGATGATCGGATAATCAAGCTAGGGTGAAATTAATTGGAAACCGGAATGCTTTTAATATTTGTTAAATTCAAATTTCTTGCTAATTAGTTAATTTAGTTTCTTTGTTCTTAAACTCTAAAATCTGTTATTTAATTTTCGTTTATAAGTGTTTTGGCAGATTGAAAATTAGGGAAATTCTCGCCGATCCTTTGGGAGACGATCTTGCTTACCACTGTCTGCGCAGTGTGGGCATACTGACCGAGTGTCAGATTTATTTTTGGTGAAAAACGACGCACCAAATTTTGGCGCCGTTGCCGGGGATCGGTTTTTAAGTAGTAATTTTCTTATTTTTCGATCTGTAATTTTTATTTTTATTTATTTTTTTTATATTGATTCCACAGCTGAAGCCGACATGGCCTTGATAAGTGAGTTGGGTCGTCATAGAAGCAATCGTCCGTTATGCATCGTGCTGCCCACGATTGATCAAAATGCTGAAATCAAGCCTGAGTTCATTCAAGTTCTTCCCAAATTCAGTGATTCGGCAGGAGAGAGTGCACATAAACATCTCGCTGAATTTGATTTAGTTTGCTCCACTTTACGCCCTCAAGGATTTTCTTATGATAATTTGAGATTGTTGACTTTTTCTCATACATTGCAGGGCAAAGCTAGAGATTGGTTGTTTGTTCTTCCCTCCGCTTCGATTCGAACTTGGAACGACTTAGAGAAGCAGTTCTTGCATAAGTTCTTTCCTGAATCTAGGGCTGCAAACCTAAGAATGGCTATAAGTAGCATTAAGCAAAACCCAAAAGAAAGTTTGCCTGATTATTGGGAGAGATTTCAGCAATTGTGTCGTCAATGTCCCGACCACGGATTTTCTGAATTTCAGTTGCTCACTAATTTTTTTTATCGTGGTATGTCTTCTTTTGATAGGAGAATTGTTGATGCTGCTTGTGGAGGATCTTTGACCAATAAGACCTTGGATGAAGCAAGACAGCTCATCATGGATATGGTTTTCAATGGCCAACAATATGAAGACGAGGACGATGAGAGATACATGTCTGTCAAAGAAGCAGAAGGAGCATATGGTTCAAGTGTGAACGACAAGATTGAAGCTCTAACTTCTCTGGTTAGAGGCTTTGCTGTAGCTCAAACCCATAAGTATTCACAATCCGAACAAGCATGTTATGGTTCAGACGATGCACAATTTGATGCGCAGAGGCAGATGCGATATGACCCATTCTCGAACACAAATTTCAGCTGGAGTCAGCAGGATGGGCAGGAAAAGTATGTCCAAAATCAGCCGCAGGTTGGGCAGTATGCCCATACCGACTGTTCCGAACTGAGCATGAGCGATATTATGAAAAGTCTAGCGCAGAGCAACGAGATTGTTATGAATCTGGTGCAAAGTCAGCAAACTTTCCAGCAAGAGACACAAGCTACCTTGAGCAGTATGGGCACACAAATCACCCAACTCGCCACTCAGATGAACAAGTTGCAAGCCAATCAAGGAAAACCTCCATCCCAAATGGAAGTAAATTCCATAGCACACGTATATGTTGTGACTTTAACGAATGAGGAGGAGTTGGTTGAGCAAAATCCTAAGGAAGATGAGGCGGAAAAAGAAGAGCAAACAAAGATTCAAAATGAGGTCGCCAAATGGGCCCAACAATCTGAAAAGTTGCATTCTTTCAAGGTAAGTGTTGAATCCGAAGTTTTTAATTATAACCCACTAGTTCCACCATCTTTTCCTTCCAGGTTGATTCAAAACGAGAAAGAAGATGATGAAACGAAAATCATAGAAATATTCAAGAAGGTTGAGAATCATCATAAGGTTGAGCATGTCATATTCAGCAAATTGATTGGTCGAGATGCAGCAGCTGAGCAGGATGAAGAAGTCAGCGAATCTATCATGCAGTTACACGCCACCAATGATGTTCTTGATCAACGTCTGTCGAGCAGTATGCCCATACCGACCAACCCTGAACAGTTTGTGCCGTCTATTGTGAAACTCCCAAAGCGGAAATTGAAGCCACCAGACAGTTGATGCAGTTTCAGGGAAGTTTTAGTTTGCTTTCATTTTTTTTTCCTAATTTTTTCTCTATTTTTTTTTATTTTTTATGTGTTTTATTGTTTCTTGTGTTTGTTTGCTTTCTTTTCCTTTACACAATGAGGACACTGTGTCGTTTAAGTGTGGGGGAGGGGAGAGAAGTTGGTTATTTGTTTAAGTTTCTTGTGTTTCAAAAAAAAACAAAAAAATATTTTGATTGTCTTTTTGAGTCATTGGCAACTTGAAGATGGACAATTTGAATAGTAAGGATTAAGATATTGTCTTGGTATGAATGGTTGTTTTCTCTTGTGATTGAGTTGTGCATGTGCTCGTATGTGTTCTTGGATGAGGAAAAAGTGCAAAATTGATCAAAATTTTTGAAACATACTGATATTGTGAGATTTGAGCCTTATGAGTATAATTTGAAAATGCTCCAATATTTTTCTTTGTTGAGTGTTATATCGAATTTGATCACTTGATTTCTGGTTTGCCCGGTTGCCATAGTTGAAGCCGTATTCATGAAAATCATGCATCGAGATGATTTAGGCATGTAGGATTCACCTTTGTTTTGGCCTGAATACATTATCCATACTCTTAATTTTCCCCTAGTGAGCTCGTTTGTGCCTTAATCCATTTTTCTTGATAATTTTAAACCACTAAATAATGAGCCTGCGCCATTTTAGCCTTCTTTTATCCCACAGAAAATATGCAAGTTATGTTGAAAGTTTATTGTGATAAGTGCTTCATGTATGGTGGGAGTGTTATATGCTGAGAAAAAAAATAGTGAAAGGTCCTTAGTAGAAATTAAAAGAAAAAGAAAAAAAAGAAGAGAAAAAGAAAAAAATCAGAAAAGCTCTGAAAAAAAAGAAAAAAATGAATTAAAGGGCTGTTGTTAATTGTTGGAATTTGTTTGTTGCCCTGCATGGTGGAAGTTGAGCATAGTTTGTATGGAATGATGGTTGATGCATGGATGGACTCACTTGCATATTTTTGGTTTTTTGAGCCTATTTTATCCATTTTTTTTATCCTACCTATGCACCATAGCCCCGTTACAACCCATCAATGTCCTTTTGATATATGCATGAGTTTTATTTTGTGGTGGATATAGTGACATATGGGCAAACTTATGCTTGAGAGTGTCAAGTTGCGATTTGTGTGAAATAATTCTGTCCTTATATTCTTTTGAGAGAATGGGAGTGAAACTTGGTGAGGCAGGATTCGTTTTGCATGATTTTGACTTGAATGAAGAGCATTTACACAATTTTTGAAACAAGAGAATGGTTGGTGGATTGATGAAGATTGTATCTTGATCTTGACTAAGATTGTTGTCCATTGAATTGTTGCCAATTTTTGTTTAGAGTCATTTTTAGTATCAGTTTATTTTCTTATTTTTGAATAAATTATGCTCGAGGGCGAGCAACTCGTCTCAAATCCGTTGAGTAATACTCGATAAAAATATGAACACTCCATGTAAAATTAATTAAAATTAGTAAAAATCATTCTTTCTATGTTATTTTAACCGTCTTGTTGGTTTATGTTAAATTACTCGATAAAAGTCTAAACAAAGTTAATATTAATTAAAATTAGTAAAAATACTATTTTTAAGTATATTTGAACCGTCTCGTTAGTTCATGTTAAATCAATATCTCTAATCTTTGCCAAAATGTGGAAGAAAAATATGTTTACATCTTCAAGTTTTTTTATTCTTTTCTTTAGCTTCCGATCCACATTTGATTCAATGCATATATTTTCTAGAAATCACTAATCGAAGTTTTTAGAAAAACATGAATGAAAAAATGAAAAGGATTCCATGTAGACATGTTGATTAAATATATTTATTTTGTCTTCATAGAGAGATTTTCATTTACAAATTTTCTATAGATTATTATATATGAATTAAGAATGTATAAAATAAGGATTTATAAGAATGCATTCCGAAATTGTTATTATTTTAATATGTATAATAGAAGAAATTAATTAAATAGAAGGATAGATAAATATGAGATGTGATTAATAGATAAATATGTGATATTTCAAGAATATGAAATCAATAAAATTTTAATTAATAAAAATAAAAATTAGAATATATATGAATTGCCCGTCGGATTTCGATGGGAAAT
The DNA here is from genome assembly GCA_031470985.1 of Agastache rugosa. Lineage (NCBI taxonomy): Eukaryota > Viridiplantae > Streptophyta > Magnoliopsida > Lamiales > Lamiaceae > Agastache > Agastache rugosa. The sequence continues at coordinate 35,492,221 of CM062602.1, read as the reverse complement.
AACTTTATGTTTTAATTTATATGTATATATTTTAATTTATATGTTTTAGAAAATTAATTTAATTTATTTCACGTATCTAAATTTATAATTAGGAATGATAATGAATCGAGTATACTCATTCATTATATTTTTTTAAATCTAAATTTATTTAGAATTTTTCTACATGTTCGTCCTAATCTCGATTAAAATAGTGACTTTACTGTACATACTCGTCTCAAATCCGTTGAGTAACACTCGATAAAAATATGAACACTCCAAGTAAAATTAATTAAAATTAGTAAAAATCCTTCTTTCTATATTATTTGAACCGTCTCGTTGGTTTATGCTAAATTACTCGATAAAAATCTAAACAAAGTTAATATTAATTAAAATTTGTAAAAATTCTTCTTTTTAAGTATATTTGATCCGTCTCGTTGGTTCATGCTAAATCGATATCTCTAATCTTTGCCAAAATGCGGAAAAAAATGTTTACATCTTCAAAGTAATATTAATTAAAATTAGTAAAAATCATTCTTTCTATGTTATTTGAACCGTCTCGTTGGTTTATGCTAAATTACTCGATAAAAATCTAAACAAAGTTAATATTAATTAAAATTAGTAAAAATCCTTCTTTTTAAGTATATTTGAACCGTCTCGTTAGTTCATGTTAAATCGATATCTCTAATCTTTGCCAAATGCGGAAAAAATATGTTTACATCTTCAAGTTTTTTTGTTCTTTTCTTTAGCTACCTATCTAACATTTGATTCAATGTATATATTTTCTAGAAAACACTAATCAAAGTTTTTAGAAAAATATGAAATAAAAATGAAAAGGATTCCATATAGATATGTTGATTAAATATATTTATTTAGTATTCATAAAGATTTTCATTTACAAATTTTCTATAGATTATTATATATGAATTAAGAATGTATAAAATAATGATTTATAAGAATGCATTCCGAAATTATTATTATTTTAATATGCATAATAGAAGAAATTAATTAAATAGAGGGAAAGATAAATATGAGATGTAATTAATAGATAAACATGTGATATTTCAAGAATATGAAATTAATAAAATTTTAATTAATAAAAAAATTAGAATATATATGAATTAAAATTAGACAAATTACCAGAATAAAGAAAAATCTGAACGGAGCAGTTTTATTTTCGTATTAGTAATAGATACTTTTGTGATCACCTTTCGTAATATACTAGCTTAGTCGTCTTCTGTGAAGCACCTTTTATGTGTATTATTCTTATTTTATCCACATTAATATTATTTTATTTTATTTTTTAAATTATGTTTTATTCTTATACCTTAGACATTGTTATTGAGATCATTAAGTTTACAAATTCCATAAAAATCAAAGCTCGATTTGTTCTATTTATTAATTTCTTTAAAGTTAAAGGAAAAAAGAACAAATTGAACTTTGACTTTTATGGAATTTGAAAATTTAATGATCTCAATAATAATTTTTAAGATATTAAAACAAAATACAATATAAAAAATTAAATAAAATAACATTAATATAAACAAAATGAAAGTGATAAAAAGTGAGCGGCATAAATTCATAACTAAATCATTGGATGTGGCTTTTGGAAGATCCGTCCGCCTCCATTATGTCATGTCTTAATTAAAAATAGATTTCTAATTTATTTGGACCGCATACTTACATATCCTATAAGTTAAAAGTACGATCAATAATAGAAAATCCGGAAGAGAAAAAAAAAAATTCAAAATTTGTTGTTGACAGGTATTGGCTTTGCGTTTTCGGCGCTATGTCATGATTTTGGAGTTCGATATACATTATGAATTTCTAAAGGGTGAGGTGAGTGGAGCGCCAACTAAAATAATACTCCAACTTAATATTCTATTTTTCACACTCCAAACTTTATTTTAGCATTGAAAAGGAAACAAATTGTCAAATTGGCTGGTTGATTCGCAATTAATAATATAAATAAATTAAACAGATAATGTCCTTGTCAATCTTGAATTTCTTGTACCGATATTTCTTTTTTATTTTTATTTTTACCTTGAATTTTTCTTACGAGCTAGCTAGGTAAGACTATATGATAATATAAGATATGCACCATTTATTATAATGAATTCGATAAGTCGTGCGTAAATGCTATCACAGTATGAGGAAATGGATTGCCTACCGACTGGAGCGAAAAGCTCAAATTAATCAGATGGGATTCTCTATCTTACTATTGTTTCTCATTCCTCGTGTCCCATTATAAATTTTATTATTTAAAAAATATATTTAAAAACAAAATTTTAGTAGTGTAAAATGATTTAATCAACATTTATTATACTCTAATTTCGGAGTAATTAACCCAAATAATCAATTAAAATTAAAAAATACAAATTAAATATAAAAAATACATAAACCCTATTCGAATAAATGAACCTTAATTAATAATTGTAAAATTATACTAAAACATTACAGATTGGAATTGAAGAAAAAAATAACAAAAAACTAGTTGTATGCTGATTATGGGATACATGTGAGACACCAATATTGGGATAGAGGATCCCAAGTGCAAATCCAGACATATTTTATTAGTCAACTTATGAAAAAGTATTACTACTACGAAATGATTATTTTGGTTAAAATTGCGATGCACTCCATTAATTTACCTGCTTCGCCTTTCTTGTTTAAGGCCTTATATATTGTTGGGATCTATGATGCACGGATTCTTCTAAAAATACCATATTGCCGTATCGGATTCTTGTTAGGGTGCGATTCTCGTCGGATTCCCGTGGGATTCGCACCCGATTCGCCACGTGGCGTATCCTTCCAAATGAAGAATAAAAAGTAATCGGATTCACGAATCCTATATATAAAATTCGCGAATCCTGTGGGTGAAGTGAGTGTATGAGGTTGACTTTGATATCTTTTATTTGAATTATGGCTTCTCTATTGACTAATAATATTTGAATTGATATTTTATTACTTAATTAAATTACATAATTGAAAATGCTTAAGTTTTAGGTTAAAGAAAATGAATTACATACATATGATTTATGAAAATTTATATTTCTAATTATTTATAAGTGTTACGTACATATAATAAAATATTAATACTAGACGTATCCGTGCCGCATCGCACCCCTATAATTTTAAAATTCCGTATCCACATACCCGTATCGTATCGCTCCCGTACCCGCCCCCATGCACCCATGCAACATAGGTTGGGATGAACAAATATGTTACATAAAGATAAGTGGTTGGGTTTCACAGATACTAAACAAATTTAAGAAAATCGTATAAAATTAATAAATTATGCACAAAATCACCGAATGAGAGCACAAAAGGTGTCCCTTTGAAATTAGCTCTACCAATTCCCAGAAGGTTGTCTTAATTAAGTCGTGGTTGTTATAGCTTTATTAATTTGCCTAGCAACGCTACTCATGCTCGAATATATATGTTGACGTCAAAGTGTATTATTAATTTAATTATAGCCTAATATGCTACCTTTTTAACATGTATTTTAGCTACTCGAGTTAATTAGACAAATTGACTTCCATATTCACTAGTAGTCCATCAACGACATAATAATACTAACATGTTCGCTAATGAATTGACCACAATACACAACATATAGCTAGATTGACAGAACCAATTAATTTGCATACTGGGTTAGAAAAATCGCACATTCCCGAAACAAATTATACAATGCACTCGAAAGAGCCGACGGAAGCGTAGAGTTTATATCAATGTAGCCGCATTTCATTTCGTCTTATTTGGGATCATTTTCCTATTTTGACCAGATCTTGCCATTCACACACATATTTATATATACATACAATCACATTTGATTTCCAAGGAGAATATACGAGGAAAATTAAACAGCATTAATGTAGGCTGGAATACAATATTTATCATTACAAATTCTGTAAATCATGCGACATTTATTCCGGGAGTACTGATTTTTCAGTATCTAATTCTATATTTTTTTTCAATGAATTTATGAAGAAATCGACTTGTATATATTGTTGATTTGTGGTTTGGTAAATGGTATTGTTTCCCGAACTCATATTTGGCCAATTGCCATATATATTTCGTTTGCCGGCAACCAACAACCATTACTACTACTAACTATCTATCCCTATTAATAATACCTATTTATTTTTTTCCTTCCTCTTTTTATTATTTTTTTACGTAGATTGATATCAATCTCCTCCTCGCCTACGATATGTGACCGAAAATCTAGCCTGAATTCCTCCAACAATGCTCATGCTCCTCGTAAATGCGAATCTATTCTTCCTCGTATGTTCCTCAATCACATGCCTGATATTTCTCCACCGCGCCGCTCTCGTCTACGCGGCGAGGAAATGGGCGGCGTGGGCCGACGAACGCCTCCACGTCCACCAGCACTTCAAGGTCCCCCAACTCAACGATTCGACTCAGCAGGAGAACCCGTTCTACCGCCGAGTCGCCCTCTACATCGACTCCCTCCCCTCCTTACACGACGCCGACTACATCAACCTCCTCTCCGGCCGCGGCCACAGCGACATCGTTTTGTCTCCCGACGACGATCAGATCATCCCCGACAGCTTCCTCGGCGCCCGCCTCTCCTGGCTCAATCGAATCGACAGAGACGACCGGAACGCCGTCGTCGCCCGGAGCTTCGTGCTGAGGATCAAAAGGAAGGACAAGCGCCGGATTCTCAAGCCCTATCTCCAGCACATTCACACCGTCTCCGATGACGTCGAGGAGCGGTGCAGAGAGATGAGGATTCACAACAACGGCAACGGCCGCTGGAAATCCGTTCCGTTCGATCATCCCGCCAATTTCGACTCGCTCGTAATCGGGCAGGATTTGAAGAGCAGGATTCAATTGGAGTTGGAGATGTTCGTCCGCTCCAAGCAGTACCACCACAAATTAGGGCGCGTTTGGAAGCGGAGTTATCTCCTCTACGGCCCCTCCGGCACCGGAAAATCCAGCTTCATCGCCGCCGTCGCCAATTTCCTCAATTACGACGTCTACAACGTTAATCTGTGGCAGGTAGAGGACGACTCCGACCTCAACGCCCTATTGCTGCAGAGCTCCTCCAAATCCGTCGTCGTCGTCGAGGATTTGGACCGCTACGTCTCGGAGAATCCGAGGCCGCGGGTTTCAACCTCGGCTCTGCTCAATTTCATGGATGGATTGTCCAATTTTCAGGATGAGAGGATCATGATTTTCACGATGAACACCAAAGAAGGCGTGGATTCAGCTCTGCTCCGCCCCGGGAGAATCGATGTGCACATTTATTTCCCATTGTGCGATTTCAATTCATTCAAAAATTTAGCCAGCAATTATCTAGGCGTTAAGGAGCATAAATTATTTCCACAAGTGGAAGAAATATTTCAGAGCGGGAAAACGATGAGCCCCGCCGAGATCAGCGAGTTGATGTTAGTGAATCGGAGCTCGCCGAGCCGAGCACTGAAGACGGTGATATCGGCGTTAGAGTCGAGCCCTAGGAGTTGTAGGAAGGTGGTGTACGACAGCGCCTCTTCGTCTCCAGCGGCGGACGACTGCGACAACGCCGCCTGGAAGGAGTCGTTGCCCAAGGAGTTTCGCAAGTTGTATGGAATGTTGAGGTTGAAAAGCGGCAAGAAGTCTGCATCGTTTGATCATGACCAAGAAATTGTTCTTGATAGGTGACTTGCGATATCATCATGCGTTTTGGAACTGATCGAGTTCCCTAAATTTTTGTTTTTTCAGGTAAACATAACAGATCAAGTTTAATTGGATATTTTCCTAGTTGGTTAGTTTTATTTTTCTCTTTATTTCTTTTCCAGAATATACATTGTGGTTTTCTTCATTTATGGGCTGTAAATGAAAACCATTTCAATAGTGGAATATGATAGTGAATATAAATTTCTCCTCATGTGCTATAAATCGTTCACAAGAATGAGTACCATGTAGGGTTGTAAATAAATCGAATAATTTTGCTCGGTTCGATATTCGATTCGAATTTTTGATATTCGAATTCGAAATTTTGTGATTCGAATACAAATACAAATACTTTTTTCGATTCGATTAGTTATCAAATACGAATTCAAAATCATGATATTCGATTCGATATATATTAATATATTTATATTTAATATATATTTGATAATATTCATAAATATAATACTCCCTCCGTCTCGTCATAAGTGGCCACATTTCCTTATTGGGTTGTCCCATCATAAGTGGTCACTTTCCTAATATGGAAATACCCTATCTCACACAAAAGATGTGGGCTCCACCACTTTATATCGTTTTACCCTTTAAACACTATTCTCCTAAATACCCGTGCCCAAAAGAAATTAGCCACTTATCATGGGACGGAGGGAGTATAATATAATAATACATATATATTTAAATTTTGTGGATTGTGACTTGTGAGTCGGAAGTTGAACACTTACATCGTTTTATCATCAATTATTAAGTGTTTGAGTTGAGTTTTGAAGTGTTTATTAGGTAAAATATTGATTTTAAATATTATTTTAGAAATTTTATTCAAAATTCGAATCGAATCGAATCGAATATTGCAAGAAACAGGAAATTTCGAATCGAATATTCGATTTGAATCGAATTAAATAAATTTGGAAAAAATTAAATCGAATATTCGAATCGAATCGAATATTCGTGAATAATATAACGAATCGAATACGAATCAAACAAAATATTTGAAACCGAATCGAATATCGAATCGAATACTATGAAATTTTTTCGAATCGAATCGAATATATTGATATTCGCTCCGATTCAATTCGTTTGCAACCCTAGTACCATGCTACTCCCTCCCTCCCTCCCTCCCAATTAACATGTCTCACATTCCTTATATGGGCGTCTCATTTCAATACTCATTTATAAAATTGATCCTTTGTATTACATAGTCATTGTTCTTTTGTGTTTTCATCATATATATGGCTTATTTATAGTTTGTGGTCAGAACCTTCATTATTTTTCTATTTGTTTGTAGCGAGTACTTTAAAATTCTCCAAAAAAATCATGTACTTTACGATTTTATCTAAATCGCCTTTATTTTCCGACGTTAGAATGATGAATCAACTGACCGACTATCTAATGTGGTTATTAAAATGCTAAGTGTACTGAAACATCGTTGTTTCAGTTTGAGCATAATTAAAAATTGACAAAGTCGTACAACGTATAACTTTTACGGCTAAACCCCGAATGTCTTTATTCTCTCACTAAACTCCTTTAATTTCTTCCCCAAAATTTGACGTATAGTTTAGGGAGAGAATAGAAAGACATTTATGAAAATTTTACAGTACAGATCCCAGACCCCAAACAGAAAAGTGATGAAAGTTCATACTACAAACTATAAATAACTTCCTTATATATATATATATTCAAAAAAGGGTTTTCACAATTATTTAAATCTAAAATTAACGATTGACACGACTAAATAACCGAATATCGTGTTGATGCTAGATAAGTTTCCTGTATAAGTAACAAGTAACTGGTAAGCGGTTGATGTTAGAGGTTAACTACTAACTCGAAAGAGTGGCAACTGGTCCTACATTAACATTAACATTAACATTAGGTGTCTAATTATTGGTGAGCGGTGATGATTGTATTCTTGAGGTGTTTCATTCCGTACATCTTAATCTTATTATTAATGCAAATCAAAGTTGTCGTCACAAACACTTTGGCTTATAAATAAGACAGCAAATGTTTATTCAGGATACATGCAACTTGTGTGGACAGAGCATATGGCTGTTCTGTTCCATCATTGTGTCTGCAGATACCTAGTTATGTGAATTATGATTACCTTACCCCATACTTTTAAACCGCACGAGCAAATATCTAAAATAAACTATACAGTATATTCTTCTTCTTTTTTTCCTTTCTTTTTGCAGTAATACATACCTCAAGCTAAAATTTAGTAGTACACAAACCATATTTTTTACATGATTTATTGACCTATTCTAATCTCTGGAGAAAGCAATCAATAATATAGTTTCTATTAAATTAATTCACTTGAAGCAATATAGATTTTCTGCTTACTGTATTGGTCCCAAAGAAAAGACGTCATTTTTTGATTTGTGCAGTTGTGATATCAACCACCACATGATATGATGCCATTGAGATTTCAGCTGGCAATTTTCCTGACTAATTAGTAGGAGTATTATACATTTATTTACTTATATATTTATCCATTTATCTAATATGGAGTACTAAAGAATCTATCTATAGGTAAAAACTATTTCAGCTCAAGCATCTATCTTTGTGGTGTAAAACCATTTCCAGCAAAAAATCTTGTAGCAGTAATTTACAGCTCAAGTACAGGGGAGAAATCTAAAACATTTTTCACATAACAATCTGAAATATAATCATCATCATCACTAGGAGTAATTCTTGATCCAAAAAACAGCAACACACATATCTCCACTTCATCTTCAACATTACATACAAGAATCAAGAGAGTAAGAATACCAGTTTAAGTCGAGCAATGAATGAATCAGCAAGAACAGGTGGACGACTTCTTCATCTCACTAACTTCAGAATCAAGGGCATCAATCTTCAAGCCCGCCAGCAGCCCCCCGCCGTTGGTGAAGTTGGGCTTAACCAAATTGCTGCCGTCCAACGCCTTCTTGGAAACTACGTCATAGATTTCCTTGAGAAGCTTCAAGAAGGCGGGCTCCACATTCTCGCCGCTCAGCGCCGAGGTTTCGAAGAAAAATAGGTTTTGTGTTTCGGCGAATTCGAGAGCATCCTCAGTGGGAACCGCCCTCAAGTCGAGGAGATCGGCCTTATTACCGATCAACATAATGACAATGGAATTGTCGGCGTGAGCCCTCAGCTCATCCACCCATCTCGCCACGTGGTCGAAGCTCTGTCGTTTCGTCACGTCGTACACCAGCATTGCCCCCAGTGCTCCCCTGTAGTACGCGCTCGTCACGGCCCTGTACCTGAGTTCGGAATTTAGAGAGAGACAGAGAGAGAGAGAGGAATATAGTATAGTATATATAATAAATAGGAATTACAAACCTCTCCTGACCGGCGGTGTCCCAGATCTGAGCCTTTACGAGTTTGGAATTGATGGTGACTGTTCTTGTCTGAAATTCAACGCCGATGGTGGACTTGGAGTCCAAACAGAACTCGTTCTTGGCGAACCTCGACAGTAGCTGAGTTTTCCCCACGGCGGAGTCGCCGATCACCACCACTTTGAACACGTACGCGATCCTGTCCGCCTCCGCCTCGCCGCCGTTCATCTCTTGATTCATTTTTCTTGTTCTAAATGGGTAGATGGAGTTAATGAGAGAGAGAGTGATGATATGTTTGAGAAAGTAAAGGCGGTTTAGTTAAATAAAAAAGGTGGAAATGAATGAAATGATAGCAAGGATGGATGGCAGTAAGTAAGCAAGCAGACAAAACAAACACTCTTTTCAATCGCGCTCTTGGATGCCCATCAACTGTTCCTTCCCTAGCTTAGCTTCACTCAATTCTATCAAATTTATTTAGATCATGCAATTTTTGGGATGTTTCTTCACTCGATCTGCATTAATTTACTTCAACTCTCCTAGCTTGTTATTTACTTGCGTACAACTTGACAGCAATGGACATTATTATTGCATAGATTTGATGAGTCAATACTCATGTTGACTTAATACAACGTGATACGTACGTATAAATCGATTTTATTTTGGTAAAGATTTACATCCAATGCCAATAACGAACTGCTGTAGCCTCTTGTACATATTTCCCGCATTCAATTTTTGACGCTAGAGAGAGACAGAGACAGAAGCAATCGAAAGTGGTGCTGCCACATATTATCCATTTTCACTTTTATCTTTTAGCTGGCCCATTTGTTTAAACTATTTAATGAACAAAGTTTTGTTGGTTAGGTTTTATTTGAGTAAAGGTTAGTACTTTACCTTAATCTCAGCCGAAATCCCAGGGTTAATATATTCGGACAAAATTCGGATAATAAATATTTTGAGATACTTGTAATTGCTGCTATACATTTATATCTCAATATTCATGCTATTTATTGGAATACATGAATGTTGGTAAGGTTTTCAATTTGCGAATTTTGATATTGACCCAAGTATAGTCACACTCTACAACTTATTATCTTGTAGAGTATATATTGAAATAAATATTCATCAATTCGAATAATGTTATCTATACGGGACGGCCCTTGGGCCTTGATATTGAAAGGACAAAATTTGAATTATTTTAATATTTTTAAAAGAGTTAATCATGTTGACTAGTCAATATAGTTAGTGGAAATTAATAGTTGTAGAAATTCTGGCCAACTTTGAGGATTTTGGACAAAATTACCCCTAATAATCTTAACAAATATGCTACAGACGGATTTCTCTTTCAGAATTCATTTCCAGATTCAAAATTTTTTCTCTTTCATCTCCATCCTTCTTCTCCCTTCCGTCGAGCCGTCTACAACTTCCGACGCCGTCTGCATCTTCCGTCGTCGTCTTCCTTACAAAGTGGCGCCGTTTACAACTTTCGGATCTGCTTCGTCTCACCCTTTCAGATCTACAGCTTCTGTCATTTTGGAATTCAGATCTACAGATCAACAGCTTCTGTCATCTGAAAATTTGTTCTTTGATGGTGTATTGTAGGTTATTGGTTTTATGGTTGTAATGTAGCTTTGATCGTAATAATGTATATTGTATTTTGGAATTTGGCTTGTTTGATGGTTGTATTGTAGGTTGATGGTTTTTAATCTAAGATATCAGTTTTGAATTTAGTGTATTAATTTTAATTGAGTTTTCTAGATCTAGTCTGTCATGTTCTTGTCGTATTTTCCAGATCTTGTTGTCCTCTTCGTGCATATGTGTTCTTTCTGCATTTTTCACGTCACTGCATGTCGCGACTTGGCACACCTGGTACGAATGCAACATATTCGTACCAGGTGTGCCAAGGCATACCACGCCTAGACTTGGAACACCTGGTACGAATGGTGTATTCGTACCAGGTGTTCCAAGTCTAGGCGCGGTATGCCTTGGCACACCTGGTACGAATGCAACTTATTCGTACTAGGTATGCCAGGGCATACCGCGCTTAGACTTGGCACACCTGGTACGAATTGCATTCGTACCAGGTGTGCCAAGTCATACCGGGATGCAGTTGACCAAAGACGAACATCATCAATGACATTAGATCTGGAATGTGACGCCATGGATTCCGGAGAGAAAGCTGTGAATATGATCGGATCTGGTGCGGCGGCAAATCTGGAATATGGTTGGCAGAATGTGAAAGTTCAAGGCGGCGCGGCGGACTGGACTGAAAGTACGAAGGCGATGCGGCGGAAGGAAATGGAAATACGACGGCGGCGACGGAGAAATGGAGAAAAATAGGATTTCTAGAGAGAGAATATTTTGCAGAAATAGAGAATATGAAATTTGAAAAATGAAAAATGAAATGAGTAGATGGATGGTTAATAGTGGTTCCAATGGCAAATTGGTCCAAATTTCCAAAAGTTGGCCATAATTTCTACAAATAAAGTTGATGGCTAACTATTAATTTTCACTATCTATATTGGTTATCCCAAATCTTGCCTCTTTTTAAAATCTAATTATTCACTACATAAATCATATACAAAAGTAGACAACAAGCTACAATTTTAAAACGACAAATAATCCATCCATCCTCTATTCTTTTTGGGAAAAAAATTTGTGAGGGCAATTTGTATTGCTTGTTGTGGGGCCCCATCAATTTTTTTTTTTTTTTAGAATTACAAGATATATATATAATCTAATCAAGCACTACACCACCATATAGGCGGGACTTCTACACCACATAAATGTGGGACCACTATACCACCACGTAAGGTGGGACCACTACACCACCAAATAAGGTGGGAAATATACTACACCGCACGCAGGCGGGATTGAACCCAAGACCTCTCGCTAAGGAGAGTCTTGCGGTGCCTCAGCTAGCCAATTGAGCTAGGCCTCATCGGCAGGACCCATCAATTTATGTCGGTTGTTTCTGACAATGCTTGTGTTTTTCCTTTTTTTTTTTTTTAGTGATTTATGGTTCGTCTTTAATAAATAAGATATTAAATTTCACAATATTTGTTTTATGTTTCATATATAAGTAGTTTCATACGTATTCTATTATATTGTAAATGCACTCTCATGTAGATATTTACACCAGTTTTCCACAACAGAACATACAAACCTAATCTTTGAAAAGTTGCACAAACGTAATAATAAATTCCTTAACAAATACACAAATCTTTTTATATCAAAATACAAATTGTTAATTTAGAATTCTAATATAGAATTAATCTTTGTAAAGTTTGATTATCATGTACAAAGTATGTTGTTTTGATCTACATATACTAAATTTGTTTAGGCTAGATTATATTTGATCACACTCAGTTTGTTAGTGTTGAATTATATAATATTCAAATTCGAATCAATAAGAAACAAAAAAATTAAACTTATCAATACTGAACTCGACCCGACTCGTTCCACCCGATGGCACCAACAATTAGTTGTAGATGCAACCAACAAGTAGTTGTAGATGCAGGACACAAGTTCCCACTTACTCTTAATAGTCAGGTTGATGTTTTGTAAAATATGAGCCTCTTTTACCGTTAAAAAGTAAAAAAGAATTTCATGTTCAGGGCCTGACCCAACCATTTATTAATGGGCTGGATGAACATATAAGACATTCTGGAGAACCGCGCCATTTATTATTAGGGTAATTTTAAATATAGTCCCCAAATTACTCACTATAGCCCCCTAATTAAAATAATAATAAAATAAATTATAAATTTACTATTATATCCTTATAACCTCCATTTTTAAAATTATAATTAAACAAATAACTTTTTTTTACACTTTTATTCCATAACCCCCAAACTTAATATCTCATCCTTTCTATCTCTTTCCCATACGCAGAACAGTCTCCAAACTCATTCTTTTTCTCTGGCGAAACTTGCACCTGAGCGTTCACCGTAGCTCCCCCTCGCCGACGCCTCTCCCTCGCTTCTTCTCTCTCCCAAGTCGTCCAGAATTTCGCATCTTCTTTCTTACCTCTGAAGGGGTGCGACTGCGGGTCTATACTCGTCGGCTTCAGAGGTGCGACTGCGGGTCTATACTCGTCGGCAAAGCCGACAAGTGCTAGGTTGGATCGTTTATGGTGGAATTTGAGTATGAGGCGACCTCTGGCTTGCTGACATTCAATTTGGTGGCGATGTCGGTTGAGGAAGTTCATAATGTTAAGATTGAAATATGAATTTGTGATGTTGGGGCTAGAATGTATGAGCGCCATTGATGAGTTTATGAAGCTTAATTTCGAGATTTGTACAGAGATTAATTTGCTCTATATCTCAAAAGATAAAATGTACCCTCAAATCATAACCCTCGTAGTAATGAGTTGAGTTAGTAATGTTGTAGAATTGGATTGCAATGGGGAATGGATATATATATATATTATTGGTTATTCTCTCTTGCTATATAACAATGGAGTTTTAGCAGTCAGCAGGCCTAATCCGTTCTCTTCTCTCTCTTATAACATAACTCTAAATCCATTGGGGATTTCACAGAGGTGAGAAAAAAGATGGGAAAATCCGAACGAGTTGAGGTAGAGGGGGAGCCACGGTGAACACTCAACGGCGAGTTTCGCCGGAATGAGAGAAGATGATTGAGTTAGGGAAATTGTTTCTTCGTTGGTTATCGAGGTTATGGAATAAAAGATTAAATATTTATTTAATTAAAATTTTTAAGTTGGGGGTTATAAGGATATATTAGTATATTTACTATTTATTTTATTATTATTTTAATTTGGGGGCTATAGTGAGTAATTTGGGGGTGCATTTAAAATTATCCTTATTATTATTATTATAATAGTTGGAAAACCCCTTTAATGAATTATCCAAACTAAAATGGCGGAAGATATCTATGTAATTAAAGCAAATTTAACATATAAAAATTACTAAACAAATTATTTTGTCACAACTATTTATAAAATATTCCCATTTTAATATTTGTGGCTAATAAGGAGGAGTCTATTTTGCCGTCACATTGCCTCACCCCCCAAATTATCCAAAGCTGAGTTATTATTATTCCCATCAAACTTGAAATCCATGGACACCCTCTCAACCTCCATCTCCACCACCTTCACCATCCCCAAATCCAATCTCAAAAACCACCTCCTCCCCCCCTCCACTTCCACTTCCACTTCCACCACCAAACTTTCAAACAAAACCACCTCCTTTTCCACCCAAAACCACTTCCTCCCTCCTTACATCAACTCATCCCGACCTTCCTCGCCACTCAAACGCTCCCCAAAGCCGCCGGAGGAATCCCGCCACCGGCCATCCACCGGCTACGCCGTGGCGCTGCTCGACGCCGCTCGACGTCACAACGTGGTGGAGGCAGTCCACCGAGACGTGAAGAAGCTGTCGAGATGGCTGCGCGACGACCAACTCCTCCGCCCCGTGATGGGCGACCCTAGTATGGAGAAGGCGGCCAAGGGCGAGATAGTGAAAGAGGTGGTGAAGCAAGGCAGGTTCGAGAAGCTTCTGGTTAAGTTGGTGAAGCTGTTGGCCGAGAAAGCCAAGGTGGATTTGCTCGCCCAAGTGTTGTCGGAATTCGGAAAAATTTATGATGAACTCAGCCTCAGCCTCAAGAATGAACAACTGCTGCTCCTTCCATGTGGGGTGAAAATGGAGGAAAATCAGATTTTGGAGATTGTTGGGAGGATTCAGAGGCAGACTGGGGCTGATAAGGTTACTGTAAGGAAATTACTTGATCGGAGATTTGTGTAATAAAATCAATCTATTATATTTATTGCTTGTCGCCAACATCTTGTTTTAGGCGCAAGAATTTGTCCTCGTCTTATTAACTATGATTAGACTACTGCATTTGCATATCTGATGTATTATGGTTTATTTACTGTGGTTATAATAATTAAATATACATCTTTGTCTGCATTATATAAAAGAATATATATGTATTGGGCTTCAAAAATAATATGGTCTTAAAAACTGGCAAGTTGGGCCTTTTTCATTTGATTTTATGATTTGTGTTTCCAATTTTCAACCGTTAGCCCAAAATAGTCTTAGTAAATTAAATATATTTCTTGATACTCCCACCATAAACCATCAATATGCACAATTGACCATGCTACATATTTTAAAAGATATAGTAGTGGTATTTTGGATGGAGAAAGAGATCCAAATTCTTGTAGTGTTATGTTAGGAGAAAGAGAAAATTGTGGTTGGGCCACATATAGTAAATTTTGTAAATAAGTTGAAAGAGAGAGGGTAATATATATATATATATATATATATATATATATATATATATATATAAGAAAAAGTGGTGGGTCATACTCTATAAAAGGAATGTGCATATTTTTTATGGATGAACGAAAAAGGAAATAGGTATATGTGCATATACATCGTTTTATGCTTTTTAAACTTTTCCAAGATAACTATCGTTTTAACATTTTCTCCTCCTAATTTTATAAGTGCCCCTAATTAATTCACCTCAAAACTCACATTTTTCACTCTTCACTAATATCAATTCATTATTTATCATGGGTAAATTTAGCATAAAGAAATTTCATTAATTTGTGTGCACAAAGTTAAAAGGCCTAAAAATATAGTACAAGTATTTATTTTGAATGGGAGGGTGTATATGGTTGCGGGTCCTATAATTAAATTCCGTCGAATTTATTATGAGTGATGAATATGATGAAATGGAAGACGACTTTGCATAATAAGTAGTACTCATTACTCCTTAGTTTAGCTTTATCATCTATTACTAATATGAAAATAAAATTGTTCCATCCACGGTGTTCCATTCAAATTTTCCTTTATTCTGGTAATTTGTTTAATTTTAATTCATATATATTCTAATTTTTATTTTTATTAATTTCATATTCTTGAAATATTACATGTTTATCTATTAATCACATCTCATATTTATCTTCCCCTCTATTTAATTAATTTCTTCTATTATACATATTAAAATAACAATTTCGGAATGCATTCTTATAAATCCTTATTTTATACATTCTTAATTCATATATAATAATCTATAGAAAATTTGTAAATGAAAATCTCAATGAAGACTAAATAAATATATTGTCAACATGTCTACATTGAATCCTTTTTATTTTTCATTCATATTTTTCTAAAAACTTCGATTAGTGGTTTCTAGAAAATATATACATTGAATTAAATATGGGATAGGTAGCTAAAGAAAATAACAAAAAAGCTTGAAGATGTAAACAAATTTTTTTTCCGCATTTTGGCAAAGATTAGAGATATCGATTTAACATGAACTAACGAGACGGTTCAAATATACTTAAAAAGAAGGATTTTACTAATTTTAATTAATATTAACTTTGTTTAGATTTCTATCGAGTAATTTAGCATAAACTAACGAAACGGTTGAAATAACATAGAAAGAAAGATTTTTACTAATTTTAATTAATATTATTTTGAAGATGTAAATATTTTTTCCCGTATTTTGGCAAAGATTAGAGATATCGATTTAGCATGAACCAACGAGACGGTTCAAATATACTTAAAAAGAAGGATTTTTTTACAAATTTTAATTAATATTAACTTTGTTTAGATTTTTATCGAGTAATTTAGCATAAACCAACGAGACGGCTCAAATAACATAGAAAGACGGATTTTTACTAATTTTAATTAATTTTACTTGGAGTGTTCATATTTTTATCAAGTATTACTCAACGGATTTGAGACACGTATGTACAGTAAAGTCACTATTTTAACCGAGATTAGGACGAACATGTAGAAAAATTTTAAACAAATTTAGATTTAGAAAATACATAATGAATGAGTATACCCGATCCATTATCATACATAATTATAAATTTAGATACGCGAAATAAAATTAATTTTCTAAGTTTGATTAATAATTAACGCAAATAATATCACAATATTTAAATAAAATATAAAATTATTTTTAAAATATATATATATATATATAAATTAAAACATAAATTATTTCCGGTTGAATTCCGACGGTAATAGAATAGGAGGATCCATGAAATGGAAGACGACGTTGCGGGTCCTATTTAAGTCATCGAGGTCTTTTCCCTTTATCATAATACATAGGAGGATCAATCAAAATTGTATCCATTATACTGAATTTTGAGAAAAATGAAATTAATTAGTTTACCACTTTGCATAAGTACGAGAGATTTATTTTGTCAGGGGCATGTTTCTCTTCGTCAAAACAAGGGAAAAAGAAATAGAATTAAAGTAAACTACAGTAGAACCTTTCTAAGAATTAATAAATCATGTAAAAAATATGGTTTGTGTAGTACTAAATAAAAGTTAATGTATTTTAACAAAAAATTACCATTAATTCAAGTGGCGAAGCTGAGGCACCACAAGACTCAATCCTAAAAGTTGATGAATGCCTCATGTAATTCTCTAAAAAAAATTGAAAGTTCATGTTAAATATCATAATTAATGCAGATTTCGTATATTTTAACCAATATATTAACTCTTTTGATTTTGACTATTGTTGAGAAATTTATTTATTTACTAATTAAATTTAAATCAGACACCATTTGATACGTAATTAATATGATGATATTTCTTCAGGAACACGCGTTACCATGGAAAGCGTGTGTTTGGGTAGTCGTCTTGCAACTTTCTACCCAAGATCCCAACAAAGATTCACTTCCATCTTCTTCAAAGGTATACTGGAGTATAATTTTTTTAAAGCTTTTTTTTTTTTTTGGGTCAAAGATATGGAGTATAATTGATAGGGGTGCTAATTGACCAAAACAGACCCCCAAAAATACCTACGAAATTACACTCTGCTTCAAGTCAAGACCAAAATTAAAAAAATCATTAATTCTATTTATACCTTATTCTCAACACAACAATAAATCTTGTGATAAACTATATTAGTATATCATTTTAATACCAATACAAAATAGTTCGTGAATCATTTTAATGTCATATCATTTTATACACGCAAGTGCAGTTTGAATTTTTTTCATCTTCTACTCAATAATATCACTAATTGTAAAATATATATATATATATATATATAAATATAATACTCCCTCCGTCCCATTTATATAAGCTTGTTTTCCTTTTTCGGATGTCCCAAATATATAGGCTTGTTTCCATAAAAAGTAATGTTTTTTAGCTCATTTACTAATATATCCCTATTTAATTATTTGATTAACTCATAAACATACATAGTCAAATAATAAATAGGGGCATATTAAGAAATTTACTATATAATTTACTTTTCTAATAATTTT
Organism: Agastache rugosa; assembly: GCA_031470985.1. Taxonomy (NCBI): domain Eukaryota; kingdom Viridiplantae; phylum Streptophyta; class Magnoliopsida; order Lamiales; family Lamiaceae; genus Agastache; species Agastache rugosa. The sequence continues at coordinate 35,473,984 of CM062602.1, read as the reverse complement.
TCTTAATCCATGTGAAAATTTCAATCCGCCTATATAAATGGGACGGAGGAAGTATTCTACGTACGGAATTTATGAGTGGTACTAATTCACGATGGAACACAATAAAGAAGTGCGTTGACTTAGAGAATTATAGTAGTATTCGACTATTCGTAATATTATTTGTAAGATAACAAATTTCAGATGTAATTACTACTATTTTATTTTTGGAAAGCAACAGTTTTATTTTTTTGACTTGGGAAAATGGAAGTGATAGAGATTGAAACGAGACCTCTCTGATCACAGACAATATTTAAGGGCGGTCTCTCAATAGAATAATAGAATTATAGAAGAGAGAGAATCGATTTTTCTAATATGATAAGGAGCATAGTTTTGTCTGTGAGAAAGACGAAGAAATGGAAACATGTAAAGTTTATAACAAGTCGTATTTTCCTCCGCCAAATGGCAGAGCGTCATATGCTAATTGACCAAAACAGACCCCCCAAAAATACCAAGAAATTACACTCTGCTTCAAGTCAAAACCAAAATTTAAAAAATCATTAATTCTATTAAGTTTCTTTGTCGCACATCCTCCACTATACAAAATTAAATACTCCCCCCTTTTCTTAATAAGTGTCATTTTTAATTTATTTTCCCGTTTTCTAATAAGTTTTTATTTTACAAATTTAGAGTAAAATAATTTGAAACTTTCCATTTTATCATTGTTATGAATGCAGATTATTTATTTTTTTAAATTTTCTATATTAGTATTAATTAAGGGTAAAGAGAATAAATTCTTAAGTTTTTTTAGTATGTGTATTTTGACGTCTGCTGAGGACATTTATTAAAAAAGGAGGGAGTATGCTACATGTCCCTTGTACTTAAATTCAACAAATTTCATCAAAATCCAATAACATGGGATCTATAACCATTTAATTAGTGTCATTTCTCCTTTGTTACATTCCATATATAACATCTTATCCATAAATTTACCATCTTGAGAGAGTCTTTATCTTCATAATTCATAAACATCTTCACGAGATAAGTATCTTCTAAGTAGAACGAAAATTGGAGCTCAAATATCCAGAAGAGGAAAAAAAATCTTTCATGCGCCATTCCCAAAGCCAGGGTGAAAACATAACAGTAAACACCAAAGAAGGTTGTCCCATTTGTGGTAAACTACAAGGAACAAGACCATTTAGAAGTCGTTAAGAATTTATTAATATCCAGAATATTATTTTCTCTATCTGCTACTAGTAATACTGCTGTTTGTTAATTTTCATTCTTCGTTGAATTTATTGGGCTTCTTTATGGTGGACCTCTTTACATGCAACTCGGTACCCTTTTTTTCCTCTACTTTTATAACACAAATCCAATTTCGTTTAATTTCATCTCCGAATTTTATTTAGCTCACGACACTCATCATTTCATGCAAAATTGATCCTTTCTTGGCCTAGTTTAGTTGAGGGCAAACTCTAGGATCTATCTTCTTGCAGCAGTCTTCCTGCTGTCTGTCGTCTATCAACCATCAAATTTCAAATATGAGCAAACACCTTTCTGGGCAGATAATTCAAGTCTTGGTGGAATCCTAGGTCAGCTTTCTTGTTCTTGAGCTACAAAAACCCTTTAGCGTTGACTTATGTTTATGGTCTTGGCGCGGGTGTAGAAAGTAAACATTAACATTGTTTCTGTGTGTTGTGTTTACAGTTTTCGAAATAAATCTCTGATTTGCGTAGTTTTGGGCCTTGCTAGTGTATGATAGAATCTTGAAGGAAAGCTGTGCGCTCTGGATAATTTGTTGTGGTATACTAATTCTTGATGGATTTATTTCCTGTTTAAAGCAATTTCCCCAAATACTTCTCCTTGCAATGACTTAGAATTAGAAAGTGGAGTAGGAAGAAGCTATGTTGTTAAATTTTAACTTTTTTGGGTCCTTTCTGTATATTCTTGATATTCGATTGTTTTGGATATGGATTCTGTATGTAGGTGCTTGAGGCTTTGCAAATGAGATAGCTGAACCTTTTTATGTAGAGCTTTGAGGGGTGTGTGTGTGTGTGTGTGGACTTCCTCTCTCTGATTGGTGAGAATGGTGATGGACGTGGTGATCAATTCGTCTGTTGCTCCATTAGTGGAAGCCGCCTCTCAGATTATTGAGGGCATCATTGAGATTGTAGTCGCGTCTGAAAATGTCCTCGTTGGCAAGAAGAGTTTTGTAGAACTCTCATCTTACTTGCAAAGGGTTGTTCCTCTCTTGCGAGAGTTGAATAAGGAACACATTGCTGCTTCTGAAGGCATACAGAACTTCATTGAGATTCTAAACCATCAGGTGAAGGAGGCGAAGAAACTGATCACGGACTGTAGTCAAAGAAACAGATTTTATCTCTTGGTCAATTCGCGCTCAATTGCTAAGCACATTGAAGCAATTACTAAAGAGACCATTCGTGCAATTAGTTGCATTCCTTTTGCCTCTTTAAACATTTCAGTGAAGATCGGGGAAGATATTGACCGGCTCATTAGCAACATGCAGAATGCTGAGTTCAGAGCTGCAATGGCAGAAGAAGATATTTTGGAGAAGATAGAATCGGCCATTCAGGAAAGGAATGTTGATCGTAGCTATGCCAATGATTTGTTGGTTTTAATTGCAAATGCTGTTGGGGTTTCAACTGATCGTTTAGCATTAAAAAAGGAATTTGATGATTTCAAGACTGAAATAGAAAATCTATGGTCTAGGAAAGACAAGGCTGAAGCGATACAGATGGAGCAAATAATTGCTTTGCTAGAGAGGGCGGACGTGGCATCATCTCTTGATGATAAAGAAAAGAAATACTTAAGTAAGAGAAAATCTTTAGGGGTGCAGCCATTAGAACCTCTCATGCCATTTTATTGCCCAATTACACGAGAGGTTATGATCGATCCAGTGGAGACTCCTTCGGGGCATACTTTTGAGAGGACTGCCATTGAGAAGTGGTTGTCGGAGGCGGATGAGCCATCATGTCCCATTACCTTGAATCCTTTAGAAATTTCAATGCTTAGGCCCAATAAAACCTTGAGGCAGTCGATTGAAGAATGGAAGGACAGAAATAATATGATCATGGTGGCTTCCCTGAAGTCTCAACTTTCCTCAGATGATGAGGAAGAGGTGCTTCTTTCCTTGGAACAGGTGAAGGATCTTTGTGAACAGAGAGAAATCCATAAAGAATGGCTGATCTTGGAGAATTACATTCCAACTCTTGTTAAGCTTCTTGGTGTGAAAAATCGAGAAATCAGGAGTCAAGCTCTTCGTATCCTTTGCTTGCTGGTAAAAGACAATGATGACGCTAAGGTACTTATTTAATTTTACCTGTTTACATCATATTGAAAACCAGGATATTAAGTTATTGGATCATGATGTTGAAAACTTGATTAGCATAACATTTTCCTTGTGATGCATTTTTCAGGAAAGAATTGCCACAGTTGAGAACTCTATTGAACACATTGTTCAGTTTCTTGGACGCCGCATTGGGGAAAGAAAATCAGCTGTCACGTTATTACTGGAATTATCAAAATGTGAAGCGGTGCGTGATAGGATTGGGAAGGTCCAGGGTTGCATACTTCTTCTAGTAACTATGTTAAGCAATACAGACCTTCAAGCCGCCAGAGATGCAAAGAATGTTTTAGACAACCTTTCCTACTCTGATGACAATGTTATCCTCATGGCGAAGAATAATTATTTCTCATATCTTTTGCAACGTCTTTCTTCAGGTGTGTTTCTTTGTCCCTTTTCTAACTTTGATGTAGTTGCACAGTACATCTGGTTCGTACCTGAAACGAGCTAAAATTAATGTTTTCTGCAACTCTCACCTATAGATAAAATAAGGTTATATGTAATGGTGTCTGAGTGTGAAAGCTAGTTGTTCTTGACAGGTTCTGATCAGGTTAAGATGACAATGGCAAAAACCTTGGGAGAGATGGAATTGACTGATCATAAAAAAGCAGCCTTAGTTGAATCCGGGGTACTCGACTTACTTCTTGTCTTAGTTTCCCATGATGATGTTGAAATGAGAATAATAGCAGTTCAAGCACTCCTTAATCTTTCAAGCTTAGAAAAGAATGGACAGGAGATAATAAAGAAAGGCGCAGTCCGGCCATTGCTGGATATTCTCTACCGCCAAACATCATCACAAAGGTTGCGTGAGCTAGTGGCAGCTACTATCGTAAATCTTGCTCTATCGACTATAGCTAAAGAAGGTTTTGATTCAGTGCCAGTTTTGATGTTGGAAACTGGCGATGATATTTCCGAGCTCTTTTCTTTCAGTACTATGACCGTCCCTCCTCTGCAGCAAGAGGTTTTTCGGGCATTTCATGCCATGTGTCTATCTCCATCTGCTGATACAGTCAAGTCAAAACTAAGAGAGGTAAAAATGTTTTGTTTAGTCACTATCTTGAAATGTTTATCATTTCAGAATATCAGAAAAGGCTATCATTTTATGATAGTGTATATATATATATATATATTATCTATACTGCATTTTGATATATAACACTTGAGTAACATTATGAATCTAGAGCTGAAGCCACCTTTTTTTCTATAGATGCATGACAATTTTACTGATGCTGACTTTTGCCTGATTGATTTGCCTTGACAGTGCTCAGCTGTGGAAACCTTATTTCGATTATGTGAGGTTGATGATATCATATCATTACGCGCAAATGCTGTGAAGCTATTGGATTGCTTAATCGAAGATGCTGATGAAGCCACAGTCTTGGAGCATGTGACACAAACTTCAATTGAGTCATTGCTCAAGATTCTCAAGACTTCAAACGACGAGGATGAGACTGCGTCTACACTGGGTACAATTGCTAGCCTCCCACAATCTACTGAAATCTCCGAGTGGCTGTTGGAATCGCGGAATCTCCGAACAATATTCAGTTTCCTTCCCGATGGTAGAAACAGCACGCACCAAAAGCCTCATCTTGTAGAGAATGCAACGGGAGCCATATGCCGTTTAACCACTCACACAAGCCTGCAACTACAGAAGAAAGTAGCTGAAGCCGGTGTCATCCCTTTGTTGGTACGGTTGGTAGAGGTGGGAACTAACTCCACAGTGAAAAGAGCAGCCATTGCTCTTGCACAGCTCTCACAGAGCTCTCCCAGGCTAACTCGACAGATCTCCAGACGTCAAAGTCTCTGGTGCTTCTCTGCATTGCCAGAAGCGGGCTGCCCTATTCACCGTGGACTTTGTACAGTTGAGTCCTCGTTTTGCTTACTAGAAGCCGGTGCAGTGGAGCCACTCACTCGTGCTCTCAGAAGTGAAGATACCGGAGTCTGTGAAGCCGCTTTAGACGCCCTCCTAACTCTAATCGACAACGAAATGTTGCAAAACGGTTGCAAAGTGCTGAGTGAAGCCAATGCCATGCCTTGTATGATAAAATTGATGAGCAGGCCATGTGCAAGTTTGCAGGAAAAAGTCTTGAATTGTTTGGAGAGGATATTTCGGTTAGTTGAATATAAGCAAAAATATGGAAGTTCAGCTCATATGCCATTGGTGGATTTGACTCAAAGGGGAAACAGCAGGCTCAGATCTTTAGCAGCAAGAATACTTGCTCAGTTGAATGTGCTTCATGATCAGTCTTCTTATTTCTAAGTAGCATCAGATTTGTTCATCAATTTTTTAGGCATGCATTGTCTATACTAAAATTCTTTTGTAATTTGAACTTAATTTGTAGTTGATAACATATTAACATCAATATGGGCCCGGCCCCTTTAGTGTAAAGTTATTCTTGGGGATGTGATTCCGAGGAAAATAAATCCTACGAAATTTTTATCTTATCTTGTGTTTGGAAAATATATATCAATCCTCTTTTCAATCTTCTTATTATCTTCATACCTTGACTTTGAGATAAAAAAATTATATCTTATAAAAAGAGTTTTATTTTAGAAAATTTAATTTGACTATCATATCATATCCAACAATATACTTATGGGCAAAAGTGTAATATAATACATAAATATATAATATTTCATTTTTCTCAAAGTCAATCCAAAGACAACCTTAAAAAATCAATTCGAGTACAAAAAAATATGAAGTAATGATTTGATTCTCTGAAATTGCAAAATGAAAGAACGTATTATTCAAGTACATTATGGAAACGGGCTTGTATATCCACAAAAAAATCATAACATCTTTACTTTTGTTCTCAATCTTGTCCTCCTCCCCACAAATTTAAGAAGTTCATCTATAAGAATCACCGGAGCCGAGAGCAGGACGACGAGGATCCATTCGTTGAAGCTCAACGGAACCACACCAAACACGCTGGCCAGAAAAGGAACGTAAAGAATCAAGCAGTGCAGACCGAGAGAGACGGACATGGCTAGCAGAAGCCAAGGATTTGTCCACGGTGGCATTCGGACAAGGCTGTTGTCTTCCGACAGTGCATTCAGAGAGTTGAACATTTCAATAGCAACCAGCACAGACAGTGAGAGAGTCATCGCCTTAACCTTACCAACAGAGAAGTAATCACACGGGTCCGAGAAAGAGATGACTCGACCACCACTCACTGTGAATGGAGAAGCACTGAAATTCGACCATGTTGAGCACTCTCCCCAGTTGCGTAGCTGAGATAATTCAACGAGCGTATGCCCATCCGCGACTAGGTCTATACCAAGAAATGAAGCACGTGTGTACCACACGATGAACACTCCAACTGTTGCAATGCCAACATAAGACCCTATCACCTGCCAAGAACAACATCCACACACACTGTGAGATCAATGCAACAAAGTGAAAGAAAAACCACGAATAAAACAGACCATGTAACGGAAGAGAATCCAAGAATTGATCAGAGCTTCAGTGCTCTTCCGAGGTGGTTTCTGCATAATATCAACATCAGCAGGGTTGAATCCGAGGGCTGTAGCAGGCGGACCATCCGTAACCAGATTCACCCATAGAAGCTGCACCGGTATCATACATTCTGGTAGTCCGAGAGCAGCAGTCAAGAATATGGATATAACTTCCCCTACATTAGACGAGATCATGTACCTACATACGGCAAAACCTTCAAGCTTGTATCCATTTGTGACTTGTAAGAGATAGGATGGAGCCTACTTCTAACTTTCCTTCGAGTAAAGTAGCTACATAACCTACTCGAACCAAACAATGTATACCTGATAAAGGCTTTCATGTTATTGTAGATTGAACGGCCCTCTGAAATTGCTGACACAATTGTGCTGAAATTGTCATCAGCTAACACCATATCTGATGCTTCTTTGGCTACCTAATATATTGACAAAATGACAGAACAAAAATTATAGAAATAAAAGGTTTAATCTTAATAGACAATATATGACTCAAATGAAGACTAATTTATAATTTTATCTAGACGAAGTAACTGAAGATGCTAAAGATCTATGTTACCTCAGTTCCAGTAATGCCCATAGCTATTCCAATATCAGCAAGTTTTAGAGCAGGTGCATCATTCACTCCGTCCCCAGTCATTGCAACGATTTCCCCCATTTCTTTGAGCATCCTCACAATATCTTGCTTATGCCTAGGTTCAGCTCGAGAGAAAACCTTGCCTCCAGGCTTTGACAATATATCCATTTGTTGTGTAGAAGAAAGGGCCATGAACTCTTTACCAGTGAAACTTCTTCCTTGGAGATCCTCGCCTTCAGAAAATAACCGAATTTCCTTACAGATGGCCTCAGCTGTGGACTTGTTGTCTCCAGTTATCACCATGACCTTGATTCCTGCTCCTCTGCAATCCTCGATTGCTTTATGAACTTCCTCTCGAGGAGGGTCCTGAGATTCGTATAGTTTAGCAGAAGATACGTACGTATAACTAAGAAATAGATGAAAACAAGAAATACTCACCCTTATACCAACTACTCCTACAAAAATTAGGCCACTTTCTATCGAGGAGTAGCAGGAGGGGTCGAGCAACTTCTTGTGTGCCGGATGAGTCTCAGTATAGTAGTCTGAGAACTCTCCGAGATCATCTTTATATGCCAAGCCTAAGCACCTCAAACCCTTTGAAGTCATATCCAAGAGCCTTCCTAACAACATTTGCCTACAGTTTTCATCGATGGGGAAAGTTGAACCGTCAGCAAGTTGCACATAAGAAGTACGCTCCAGCAAACTCTCAACGGCACCCTACAAGAGTAGCACACATAGAAGATAGGAATGACTTAATCACCCAAACAAGAGGGGCCTCCAACTCTAATAAAAAACATAATAAATAGGAAACAGTCTTGGAACATTTTGATCAAACAATAACATCAAGAATCACTTCATTATTTGAGACATATATGCCACGGTCCTCCAACTTTTGGAGGAAAAAATGAGAGCCTTTGATGAATATTCATGTAAACTACCAAAATAAGAAACGGTAATACATTTCTCAGCGAGCATCCAAATGAAACATGACTACTGTGCACGATACATTTAGATGAATGGAATTTACCTTAACAAGAAGCCGATTGCTACCATTTGTCCTGCGGACAAGAACACTCATAGATTTACGGATACGATCAAATTCTAGTGTTGCAACTCTTTTTGATCTTTTGGCCCACCACTCACAACAAGCTGAAGTTAAATTAAATGTTAGAAATGACATAAACAGAGCGAAAGGGCAGCAATGATGAAGATAAATGATCTCATATAACTTTGCTCACCTAATTTAACCGTGTTTCGATCAATCAAAAGATTTGACAAAAGCTTCGAATAACGAATCTTATCCTTGACCTCACTATCAGGAACTCCCATTTTCTCAACCAAAACCTTAAGAGCAGCTTCTGTAGGCAGTCCTGTTGCTCTAAACAAACGACTATCACAAAATATTCCAGCATCATTACAAACTGCACAAATCTCAGCCACTGCTAGCAAATTGGCATCCATATTATAACAGTTCCAATCCACTATCTCTCCATCCTTGGGGTCATAAGTCGTTCCTTCGACATGAAAAATTCTAGAAGCTGTAGTCTTACCTCCCAAAGTGAAGAACTCTGTTACTGCCATCTGATTTGTAGTCAAGGTCCCCGTCTTATCTGAACAAATAACGGATGTACAGCCTAATGTCTCCACACTAGGCAGCTTCCGCACTATTGCATTCTTTTGAGCCATTTTCCGGGTACCTAAGGCTAAGCACGTCGTGATCACAGCAGGGAGGCCTTCAGGGATTGCAGCAACTGCAAGGGCAATGGCTATCTTGAAATAGTAAGTGCATTTATCGAAAGAGAATTTGAAATTTGAAGGCCATCCATCCACGATATCCCACGAGAGAAAATACTTGTAGTTGATAAGCCAAACAACAAGGCAAATGATGCCAATAGCAGAAGTAAGCCTATTACCAAACTCATCAAGCTTCTTCTTCAAAGGAGTATCACTCTCTTCCAATGAAGCCTCATGTATCTGTGTTTGTATCTGTCCAATCTCAGTCTCCATCGCGGTGCTCACGACTATGCAAGTGCAGCTACCGTTAACAACCGTGGTTCCAGCAAAAACCATGTTCTCTTTCAACTGCAGCTCACAATCATCCAAGAACACAGGATTGGTGCCTTTCATCACCGGCATTGCCTCCCCAGTCAGTGAACTCTGTTCGACTCCTAAGGTAGAGGTTTTCAGCACTGCCACTCTCATATCAGCCGGCACTTTATCCCCTGCGTGCAGTTCCACAATATCACCGGGAACTAGCTCGCGTGCAGGCAAATCAGGCACCAAATATCCATCTCTTAACACCTTCCCCGAATCACATTGCATCTCCTTCAATGCTTCAAGGGCTTTCTCAGCATTGCCTTCTTGCCAAACACCAACTATTGCATTGAGAATTAGTATCAAGACTATGACAAAAGGTTCGACATACGCCTCAAACCCCGACTCCCCATCATCATTTCCTTGCAAGAAAGCTAGAACAAATGAAATGAAAGCAGCTGATAGAAGGATTTTGACAAGCATATCATCAAATTGCTCCAAGACAAGTCTCCATAGGGGATTCCCCTTCTCTTTCTGGAGTTCATTCCATCCATATCTCTCTCTCCTCTTCTCAACCTCGAACGTGGTCAACCCTTTGTCTAGCTTCACCATGTACTCCTTCAAACACTGTTCCACAGACCATGACCATGCCTTGAATGGTTTTTCATCAATTCTTCCTTCCATTTTGCAAACAAAATCGATAGACCTCCGAATTCACTCAAAACTAGCTCCTAAACAAGAACAAAGGCATTTTACAATTAGCAGAAAAGAAGCAAGTAATTTACCAGCAAATAGTGATTTACAAATAATAAAACATAAAGGGCACTCTTAATTTGGAAGATAAAGAGACATTTGATCATCTTAGAAGCAAGAAAGACAGCTATATCAACCTTGGCCCAATAACATCAACTTGATTATTATCGATATAAATTTCCACCAACAAAAAGGCAATTAATGTTCCCTACCAAGTACCAACTCAAAATTCATTATTACAACTCCAACAAACTCCAGAACAACATAAGATATGAGAGAGAAATCACTGTACTTCCCTACACTCCTCACCTCAAAAAAGCTAGCAACTTCATGCTATATAATTAGATGTATGGAGTCACAGTATAAACACAGAGCAGCCCATTAGGGAAAAAACAAATCTTTGGAAAATATAAGAAGACCCAAGTTCACAGAAGTCCACAAATACCTTAGGACGAAGAAAAGTCCATGGCTTTAAGACCAAGCAACAAGGAATCACTTCTTTGTAAATTGTAGTAATATAGAATTAAAAGTAGTGGAATTTCTGGTGGAAGATTTTGGTCAAATATGCTTTTGTTCCAGAGTAATTCTGAGTGGAAGAACTTTCAAAGAGTGGTTGCATTTGCGTGAGGATAAAAGCGGTTACGTTGCGGCTCATTGGATTTGGATTTTCTGTAGCAATTTCTTCTTTTAGAAACTGCTTTTCAGTTTTTGACAGAGAGAGTGCGTATTTTGAATTGAAAAGCGGGATAAAACAAAACCAGAAATCATCCTTCGATCCTCGCATGTCTTTTGAAAATAAACAATACAGCTTTATTTATTTGTTTTTGTTTTTTAATTGTAATTATTAAGAAGAAAAAAGTGAAATTTCGTAGTATTTGCAACAGGTTGACTTTATTTATGCTTATGAAAACGTGAACGCGTATAACAGAGGAATCTGTGTGGTCTCAGTCTGTACAAATGAATAAATAAAACAGACTGGAGAATAATACTTTTTTTATTTTCCTTGTTTAATTCGCAATACAAGAAGGCCTGCAAGGCTGCACCACATAAATTTTAGGCAAAAACTTGGGTGCACCCGGCTGCACCATACATCAGGTCCGATCCGACCCGCGCCCTGACCCGACCCGCCCGGTCAACGTTGACATTTTATCTTTTTTTATTTTTTTTTCAAGAGTCGAGCGAGGGGAGCCGAAGGCCTCGGAGCGAGCTAAAAACATTAATGTTGTCACAATCATTATCTATAAATTAAAATCGGAGCCGAATGCGGAGAGAAAAAAAACGAAAAAGTCAACGGTCAGACGTTGACCGTTGACCAGTCAACGCTGACCGGGTCGGGTTAGCCGGCTGTATGGTACAACCGGTTGTACCCAAGTGCATCTCTAAATTCTATATTAGTATATGATAACTTGTTACCTATAATTTAATCGTCTAGCATTTTAGATGTTGTCATTACTTGAGAAATTAACTTCAAATACCCAAACATCATTACCATGCAAGTCACTTTATTGCATATAACCAAGAAATATTAAACCCTTTAATTCTATACATATATAATTTTACAATGACAAATTCATTATTCACCTCGGAGTCTCGGACACAAATGAAATAAAGGAAACCACATTTGTTATTCCGTAGACTTGGTAAAAATGTGAGCAAAAATCTTTAAAAAAAGGAGAAAACGAAGAAATATTGTGTACTTGCTTGGCAATTGTTTAAGAAGTGAGCTATCTTATTGTTGTTCATTTGTTGGACTAGGTAGATATTGTTAGGAAATTCACACATTATAAATTACGAAAGCAACGAAAAACATATGAGAATTGTTGACTAAGTTTGTTACAACGTGGACATCTAAGATCACCGTGATATCGTGATCGTGCTCTATGGTTCAATATTTTTAGGCTCCATACTCCAACATATATTGTGTATTCTCTTGCTTTTCTTTGACTTTAAATGTTAGTAATAATTTATGTTTTATCTATTTAGAGGGTGTTTGGCTATTCTTATTTAAAGAGCTCATAAGCTCCAACATCTTATAAGAAGTTTCAAGAGCTTGTATGAAAAATAAAAATAACACGGCCAAATACTTAATTTCAAGAGCTTAATTTTTTGGAGTTTATTTTAAAATTTTATAAGTATTTTGCCAAATACTTTTCAAAAACTTATAAGGTGTCAAAAATGTCATAAGATAGTATCTTAAAGAGCTTGTAAGCTCGGCCAAATACCCTCTTAATGTGTAATATTCTGTCATCTTTATATTGAATCAGGTAACAAAATTTGTTTGTTCCTAATAGTCGCCCTCACGCACTTGCTCAAAATAAATTGTGTATTTTATACAATAACATTGACTACATACAGAAATCGTATACAATTTTTTAATTCCGGAATGGTGGAAAAACGATGTTTATGACCAATTTTCTTTAAAAAAGTGATATACTGGTTGCAGTATTTTTAGGCCTGTTTGGTAGGCTTTATAAGACCCATATAGGATAGGAAACTCCCCTAATCTATTGATTGGTAGTCAAGATACATAAACTTTCAAGCCCGTTGTTAATCAAGGCCCATTCTTATTTTACTATTTTCTCTTTAGCTATTGTATCTCTCTCTCACCCCAAGATAAGTAATCTATACTTGAACAGTGAAGCATATTAGAATTGAATAGACAAATTTACCCTCATTGCCCCTTCATCGTCTCATCTCTCGTCCCTCTCTTTCTCTCTCATGTGCTAGTCACATGGATCTTCGAGATTCAGATTTCATTTTGGGAATTTGACATAACTAAGTTTTTGAGATTGAGTTCTCACATTCTTGCTGATGAATCCATGGGAATTTCGTGAAGGGTGAGGTCTAGTTGTACGTAGGGTTGTATATGAATCGAATCAAATCAAATATCGCTATATTCGATTCGTATTCGAAAAAATAGCTTTATATTCAATTAGATATTCGATTCGATTTCGAATATTTTTTTGATTCGTATTCGATTCGAAATGATATTCGCGAATATTCGATTCAATTTTTTTTATATAAAAATAATACAATTCGTCATAAAGAGAGATGTAACTGGAGAGACTGGGGCTGGACGGTTCGAACGGCGGCTGAGGAGGCTGTCGGCTCGGCGGTCCGGCAGGCACCAGCGGGAGGCGCCACGACGGGAGGGATTCGCGATGGGTGGCGCCGCGACGGAGTGGACGAGAGCTGGGGGAAAGGCAGAGGAGGTGACGACGATTCGATGAAGGCGGCGAAAGACGAGGGCGAGGACTGAGGGAAAGGAAGAGAAGGTGACAGCGATTTGATGTAGGCGGCGGAAGACGAGGGCTGGGGGAAAGGAGGTGACGGAGGCGGCAGAATGCTGCTGCTGCTCTTAGGGTTTCAGAAAAGAAATTTGTCCGGAGTTTATGTTGGGGGGGATTGGTGTTAATACAAGAATTAAAATAAGGCAGTTTAGTGGGAAATGGGCCAAGGCTTAGTGGGAAATGGGCCAAGATTTAATTTTGTTTTTTAGTTTAAATTTTTAGTTTAGTTTATTTATTTGTAATATCAAATATACAAATAATATATATATATATATATATATATATATAATCGAATAAAGTATTTGATAATTAATTCGAATAGTAAATTTTCGAATCCGAATATTAAAAATTCGAATCGAATACCGAACCGAACCAAAATTATTCGATTCGTATACAACCCTAGTTGTGCGGGGAAGAGGTAGCACTGCTTGGGTTGGAATCAGCGGACGACAAAGGTGTGGTGGGTTGCGGTGAGAGAAGAGATGGTGGTGGTAGTGATGATGGGTTGCGGTGGTGGTGTGGTCGGCGGGGGCGGTGTTGTGGTGGACGGTGATGGTGAGTGGTGTTGTCGGCGATGGTGGATTGTTGAGAGAGAGAGAGAGAGGGGGGGATGGATGACATGAGATTAATTTAATTTTCTGTTACAAGTGGCTTCTCTGATGTTCTCAATTTGTCTTAACTTTGACACCATCAAAAATGAATCTCAAGTGCAGAAGGTAAAATGAAAAAAGAAGCAGAACGAGAATAGAGAGAAAGAGGAGGTGGCGGATGAATTGAGAATAAGAGGAGAGAGAGGAAAATTAATTAACTTTCTTTTTGATTTTTTAATTATACATAGGGTCAGAATTGTAAATTCAAATTTAATATTGATCTTAATCTAGGGTATCAAACAACTAATTTTTGATATCTATATTTTCTATCTTATCTACCAAACAACAAGATTTGATACCAATCATGCCCTATCTACTATACATATCTTGACTTAAACTATCTTATTATATCCTAACATGACTACCAAACGAGCCCTTAGTTTCAATCACTATCGAACAATGATCGAAATTATTAAAAAATGAAACTTGCAAATTTATGGACATAAAAAAATTGAGACTTTCTGAATTGCTGTCAAGTCAATAACTGTACATTTAATTGTACGAATAGAATAAGCTTGTTGTCACAAAACAGAAAGTTCGAGGAAACTGACTTGTGTTAATTCCTCTACATCTTGCGCAAAGGTACGTACTACGTATGATATGAACACTGGCTGAGCCTGAATTTTTCTCCTGAGGCCCAGCAAAATATTTATTTAAATATTTATAAGTAAAATTCTAAAATTCTAAAATAAGTTAATAAAAATTTTAGTATGTTATTTAAATTATATCAATGTTTAAAAAAATTAGGACATTAAAAAAGATTACTTGTTAACATTTTCCATTTATTTTTCATATTTTTAAAACTTTGCATAATAGTTTCATTAGCAATTATACAATAACTACAAATAATTTTATAATTAATTGTCACGACATCCTAATAATTTTAATAACTAAAAAATAAAAGCAATTATTTATAACTAAACTATTCTTTCTTATGCGTCTGGATCAAATTCTATATAATATTTATTGAGGGAATTTAATAATATAATATAAAAAATTATCAAGACGAGAAATAACTATATCAAATGAAATTAGACTAACAAGAAACAATAAATTTAAAATTGAGAATTTCTAGGTTCTAAGAATTATGATAAAAAAAAGAGCATAAAAAAAAATTAAAGAATAATCACTACCAATTCAACGTATCAACACATACACACATATATATAATTTGAGAACATCAACATATATTTTATAAAAAATCACATTAAAAATACTAAAAAAAATACCACGCCACCCAAGCCCAATGCTAGCTCCGTCCCTGCGTATTAACCATTGGAATAAACAATACCTTTTAATTTTTTATGTCCTGGAAACATGTAACCGCTATGTTCGGTGTGCACAAAGTAAATCATCGCTCATGTGCAATAGTCTACAAACCAAACATGGAGAAGTGAACCACACCTTCCAAGTATATGTATGACAAATTTGACCTATAGAAGCATTTGTATAATTCAAATCTAAAATCTTGGCCTAAATAATAAGTTTGTTTAAAAGTCTTTTGTACATCTATTATTCTGGTCGATTATATTCTTAACATCATATCTCATTTTACTGTAAATACACTCGAAGATATTCTTTATATCCAATTAAATTTTAAAACCACTGCAGAACATACAAATATCAATTTATGTATCAATTAATAAATACTACTAACACTTTGTGAATGAAATTGCAATTAATATTTTTTTGTTAAAATTACAATTAAACCCTAATATATACGTATGTCAAAGTAAATTAATAATCAACCCATATACACGTACATTCATTGAAAATAATGAAATAATTTTTTATGACGATTATAAAAGAATGGAAATTATGTTCAAAAAAATAAATATAAAATAAAAGAATGGAAATTTAATTGAGTTCTAGGCGTAATCAAGTAACTTATTTTCGAGGCAGCTCACAATTATGCCATAGAAAGCCCATGGGCCGCCTTCTTTATTTGGTCCCAATTTGAAATTCTAGGGTTCTTCAGTCTCGCATATACAATATATAGATTCTGATAGATGACCGTCTCCAACTATCAGTCACACCTTTTCTTCATACTTTAATCAACGTCGTTTCTCGAAGCTACGTTCCCTTTGTTTTTTCAATTCAATTTGCAAGGTGTCTTTTTAATTTTTGTTCACAATTTTTTATGATTATTATATGTTGCGGTTTCAATTGATGCATGAAATTTTTGTTTCAGATTTTGTTCTGCAAGTTCGATTTTGTGAGCGGCAAAGATGAGGCCTATTTTCTGCGGGAATTTTGAGTACGAAACTCGGCAATCCGATTTGGAGCGGTTGTTCTCAAAGTACGGAAGAGTTGAACGCGTCGACATTAAATCTGGTATGTTTTTCGGGGCTATTTCATTTTGTTAGCATCCTGTTTTTTATTTTATATATCTCATTACTTTTTCTGGGATTTTATTGGTTACGATTGGATTATCGCCGTCTTATTCTATTAAAATCTGCATTTTTCATCACGAGCTGTATGATACCTAACTGAAATCAGGGATTTTGTCAACAAGTATTTGCTTTTGCTGGACTAACGAGTATTTTCTACTTAATTTGTAATTCCAATGTATATTTCTAATTTTTGTAAACCTTTTGGGGAAAGAGGGTATGAATGAACCAGCATTGGTATATTAAGGCCCCAATCAACAATCCTACGTATGTTCAAACAGCTCAAAGAAAGCTGATCTTTCTATTGTTTGTTTTGTGGGTTTTTTTAATGGTAATCTGCGCAATAATCATTGCCTTTATTCCATGATTTATGTTTTACTGTATGGTTTCCTGGTTACTGTACCTGATCTCTTCCGGTAATGAATATACGTCCAATGTTCTAGAATTAGTTTAGATTGGAGGCGTGCCACAGAAATGTGGTTGATCTCCGCTGCATGAACTTGCAACTCATGTAGAGCATGCATATCCAATTATGTAAATATTGCAGGGTGTATCCTGGAAAAAAAGGAAATAAATCAGGAAATATGGTTATTTATACGAGGTCTCGATATTTAAGTGTTTGTTTTGACGCAGGAGCATCTGCAAAGGAACCATCTTCTCTGCAATAAAAAAACTCTAATGCAAAGGCTGCCTACATTCCTACCTGCTCTCCTAGTTGCAGATGGGAACAGTTCCACTTCTCTTTCTTCCAACCTTCTCATTCATTTCTTCAATGCCTAACATTGCTATCCCACTCGAATGGTAAGGGTGGGGATGGATTCAGTATGCCATGTCTGCCACAATAATGATAAGGGATCTAGGTGTCAGTTCATCTTGCCATGCCAACCATCACTAAACTTAAGGCGATCAATGAGTTCTGTCATGCCATGTCTTCCATTTACTGATCTCATGCTGTGATATTGCTGAAGCATGCTTAGCAATGACTACTCAACTATCTCCATGATCTTAATTTGCTTCCACTATTCATCTTTGTTTAGTTCAACATGCAAGGCCTCTACATCCTTGCTTTCCCCAGAACCTTCACATGTTTGCAGGTGTTGTACTTTATTCAAAATTTCACAGGAAAAATAATTTCCTGAATTAATGATGCAGCACTCTCTGTAGTAAGGTTGTAGTTCTGAATGAATTCTGTTGTCTCTGCTTCTCATATAAGTCGTTTCACCTTCAGGGTTTGCTTTCGTTTATTTTGAGGATGAACGTGATGCTGAAGATGCCATCCGTGGTCTTGATAATATTCCATTTGGGTACGACAGACGTAGGTTGTCAGTTGAATGGGCCAAGGTATGTTTGCGCTGTTTGTAGCCTCCCATATAAGCCCGTGGTTTTAATTTGAATAGCTGATTTTATGTTATGCCTTTTGTCTAATAAAAATAAAATTTAGGTTTTTTGCATGGTCTTGAATGCTGTTTGTTGAATTTGTTCGTGTTATTTCATCTTGACAGGGTGAACGTGGTAGGCATCGTGATGGAAAAGCTGCGAATAAGAGGCCAACCAAGACCCTTTTCGTGATAAACTTTGATCCTGTGCGTACTAAAGTTCATGACATAGAAAGACACTTTGAGCCCTATGGGAAGATTCTCAATGTCCGCATTCGGAGGAACTTTGCATTTGTGCAATTTGAGACTCAGGAGGATGCAACTAAAGCTTTGGAGTGCACCCACATGAGGTCAGAAGCCTTGATGTACCACATCCCTATATGAAATAACAAAATATTTGTTCTGTTTCTGTGCTGATAAAAAGTTTATTTAAAAATTTGCAGCAAGATTCTGGACAGGGTCGTTTCTGTTGAGTATGCATTGAGGGATGATGATGAGAGGGGTGGAATGCACGACAGCCCCAGAAGAAACTACGAAAGGCGTGGAGGTAGTCCTTATCGAAGGTCGCCTAGTCCAGGGTTTCGACGGAGCCGTCCAAGCCCTGATTATGGGCGTGACAGAAGCCCTGTTTATGATAGGTACAATGGCCCGTCATATGACAGGGCCAGGAGTCCTGATTATGGCAGATTCCGAAGGTAAAGATGCGTGTCTATTTTGGCTAGTATTATTATAGTATGTAATAATCACATACACAAATGTCATTTCTTTTTTATCTAGCACCTGTGTGATTGCTGTCTTTGTAACATATGTTGCAGAAAATGTCTTACATCTGATACTATTTTCAGTAGGTCTCCTGTCCGAAGATGAAGAAGTTGATGGCGAGAGGTCGTTTTACTTTGGCGTACGAGTCTGTAAATGAGCTCAGTGTTTTAGACATAAGGCTTATACACTATTCTAGGAGCTACTTTCTACTCTTGTATCTTGAATTCAATGGTTTTGTGTTGGCTTATTAATATGGATCTTCTGTAATTGTTTGCTTCATCTCTTTCTTGCTTGCATTCTGTAGTTAATGTGTTGTTACACCAGAAAAGATTGCCTAAATTTCGAGTTCGAAATTTCGAAAAAATAGTTTTCCTGTGATTTGTTCTGTGGGTTGGTATAAATACCAATAATAATCTTATAAAAGTAAAAAGTAAAAAATTGATTTGCTGAGGCTTAACCAGCAGCACACACTTGTATGAGACCCCCCAATTCGCACATGATCCACATGTGGCATCCTGTGCAATGTGCATGGATGATAGCTTTGATAAATAAAAACAATATAAATGAATATATAACATATTTTAATGGATCATTCAAACACTCAATTTTATCTATAGCTAATCCAATTTAAAATAGATGCATCCCTATCGTAGCATTTGTCAAATAAGATTTTCTATTCTTGTTCAGCTACATATATTTTAAAAATTCTTTATTAATTAGACACATGATTGTTGAAACTTGAAATAGGAGATGGAATGCTAATTTAGAACTAGACGATATATATCATCCAAGCATTCGCACGGTAAAAGTAACACTACTAACTTATTAAGACTGTAATGGTTTCACATTAATTTTTTCTTCTTCTAGGAATTGCTTAGAACCTCATATAGCTCGGTCCTAACTCTTAAGTTTGATAATTGCACAAATATAAACCATAGAACAGATGAAATAAATCAAACCAGCTCAATCATCAACTGATTCCATGAATAATTAGTAGAAACAAAACAAATAATATATATATAGAAATACATACATAAATATATATATTATTTATAAATTGAAATATCTAATTAAAATCAAGAAGAGGCATGAGCTTTGTGCAAGTCTCCTTGAATGGCCTTATCAAGCCAAGTTTCAGCATCTTCCATCATCCCAGGGCTCAGTCTCACCATCAAAATGCAAAATTCAGTTTGATTCAGCGCTCCGTCGCCGTCGAGATCGCCTTCTTGCACCATCGCTGCCGCATCCTCGCCGCTCATCCCTTCCAATCCTAGAAGCGCGCAATTCTTCTGCAGACTCGCCGCCGTGATCAGCCCCTTGCTCGGATCCGCCAGCAGCCGGAAACCGCCGCACAACTCCGCCACGAAGGTCTCGCCGTCGAGCTTGTCCACCATTACCGGCAACAAGTCTTCATACTCTTTGATATCGGAATTTTGTTCCACGTCGATAGGTTTTGAAGCAGCCATATATCGAGAATTTAATCAAATTTGTATTGAATTTTTCAAGTATGAAGGAGATAAATTTGTGATAGGCCTTTATAAAGAAAGTATTGTTCTAATATAGGTAGGCAGTGTTGGGGCGCTATGCCTAATGATTTTTTTTTTTTGGGGAATATGCCTAATGTTTGATATTCCATCCGTCCACGATAAATGTAACACAATTTCCTTTTGCGTACGTTCACGATAAGTGTAGCACTTTTCATTTAGGAAATGACCTCACTCATTACCCTTATTTTAAACTTCGCCACAATTCATTATGATGAGTCTCTTTTTCCACTTAAAATCAATTTATCAACCATTTTTTAAAATCCGTATCGAACACAAAGTGTTACACTTTTGGTGGACGGAGGGAGGGGGTAGTATATAGTTAATTTGTTATCTTCAAATTCAATCTTTAGATGATTCTACGAATAAAATGGACGGTTGGATTTATTTTTGGTTTTTGTAGTTTTGGTGGCTGTCTGGAGTTGTCAAGTCTTCACACGGACTTTATGCTACATTTTAGGAGTATTTAATTGATTTTTATAATTTGGTATTGGTTCCAAAATGAGCGATTTTTCGAGGAAGGTGCTATTCGTGTTGGAGTGGGGTTGCTGTAATGGGACGTTTGTGTCATGACTTGTGACTCATGGGAATTTGCTTACTTGTTTGTTTTACACAGAGTCGATCTGTGTTCCTTCCAAGAACCTTCCTCCATCTCTCTCTCCCTCTCATCTCTCTCTCACAATTTGGGACCATGTATGCATGTTATTATTATTATTATTTTTTTTTTTGAAAATGTGTATGCATGTTATTTGTCTTTTGTTTCAATCCCATTATTTTTACGTACTGTGACATATGATAGGCATGCGATTGCGAGTCATATAAAAATTGTGTATGGAGTATTGTTCAATTTACTTAGTGAGAGTGACTCGTGATTGGTTTTTCTACTACGAGGTTTTTGTCTGCTCCGAATTTTCTCATTGTAGTAATCAAGGTGCATAATTTTTTTTAAATAAATCTTAAAGTTTGCCAAAAAATTATCTCTAGATTAAGTTATTAGACATCCAAGCTGCAGACTTTAGTCTTTAAGCAGTGAGGTTTAAGGTTCAAATTCTACCGCTCATTCTTTCCTCAAATAAAAAAATACTCCCTCCGTCTCACTGAATATGTCCTGTTATTGTTCGGCACGAGTATTAAGGAGAAAAATAAAAAAATTAGAAAGTGAGTATGTCCCACCACTTTTGAAGAGTTAATTATTTCTTTATATGGAAACAAGACAAATTCAGTGGGACAATTCAAAAAGAAAAGAAAGACAAGTTCAGTGGGACGGAGGAAGTAATTAAGATAAGAAAATTCTCGAGTTTGTCTTTAAAAATAAAAATAAAAAAACTCCCATTTTCCTCATGCATGAAAAAATTGATAATCTAACACACACACGTCCTACTACCTACTACCTACTACCCACTACGATAACGGTGATAATTACACTAATCTACTTGTTGTTTTATCTTTGGATTTGTGTATTAATTTCAAACATTTCCTTGTACGTAACTCATAAATTAATTTTATCGGCCTGAAAAAAGTCTGAATAAATTAATTTCTCCTGCGTTTTCTATTCTTGAAGACCTTCGACTCGGTTGCAGCTAAGATTCCACTGCGCACAAAGCTACAAAAATTTTCATCAAAACTCCATTATTGAAGGTGGCTGCATATATATCACAGAAGACCGAGAAAGGAAAATTCCAAATTATTAAAAAAAAAATTATTA
The DNA here is from genome assembly GCA_031470985.1 of Agastache rugosa. Classification (NCBI taxonomy): domain Eukaryota; kingdom Viridiplantae; phylum Streptophyta; class Magnoliopsida; order Lamiales; family Lamiaceae; genus Agastache; species Agastache rugosa. The sequence goes on along the minus strand of CM062602.1, from coordinate 35,452,092 downwards.
AATGAGATTGAAAAATCATCGATATATACAATGTATAACAGTCTTATTCACGTCATATCATACGAGTAATTAATATAATAGGAGGAGGATCAGTAATAATTTGATAATTAAAATGCGAGGAGTTCTAATTCTGCCGACATATATCAAAATGGAAATATCCTTTGTGCCAATGTTTTAAAAATCGGACCGGAGATCGAATCGGTGAGGCTTCCGGGTCATGGTTCAACCGTGTTTGAACTATTTTAATCGAACCGTTCAATAAATAAATAAAAATAATAATTAAATAAATAATAAAATGTTAAAATATTCATGATTTTATAAGAAATACATATTAAAATCCATCATAAATATATTTATATTTTTCATGTGTAGATATTCTTAATAAATATATTCAAAATTTATACATTAAAAATATATTTGGTATCTAAAATATAATTGATAATCGAAAAAAAAACTATAATTAAAATTTAGACATACTTTTATAGTATTCTGAATTAATAATAATAATAATAATAATAATAATAATAATAATAATAATAATAATAAATGTTGAATATTAAACAAGTGTGTGAGTTGGGAGAGTTGGTTGAGACCTTAGACTAACATCCTAGAGGTCCAAGGCACCATGACCGGTTCCCGGTCCAACCGGTCGAACCGGCCGGTCCGGTCCGGTTTTTAAAACATTGCTATGTGCACTGTGAGTGAGCATCAACTACGAATCTTTGAGAACGCACCACAACTAAATCACTAATATGTACCTAGTTGCTAAAAAGAATAAAAATATAAAATAAATAAAAATAAATTACTAATTACCTAGCCCGCACCTTTGAATTGCGGGTCTTATTTTTTAAATGGGTGTAATTTGCTATTAGTCTTAATTATTCAGTTATAAATGATCATGAATGCATCGTAACGACTTTCCTCAGCCACCAAAGTTTTTTAATTGAAAGGTCAGGAAAAATTATTCATAAATGACTACAAGGGATACTCAAATTCGAACAACACATATAAATATAATAAAAAAAAATTAGCGTCGAACAACTTTAATTAATTTTAGAAGGGAAGCATTTAATATGAACCAAAAACCAATCATGAGACGAATAGCAAAAATCACAGGAAAAAACCGCCTTGTACCACCTCTAGATGCAAATAATAATACCATCAACAGTTTTAACAATTAATGTGCGGGCATCCATCTTTGAAAATTCTCTCATTTGTATTGAACATCAGTTTTGCAACTTTGTTCTTGCTCAACTTGACAACCTCATAAAAATGATCCAAGATAGAAGCCGAAAAGATGTAAAGAATCTTTCAAACTAAACTGACAAACGAGCAAGATAAAAGGAGGTGGTCGGGATCTCCTCTTGGGATGGGGCAACTGTGATCATTGTTCTCCAATTGTATGGTTAAATAAATGATAATTAATCTTAAATCTAATTGAAATTCTAATAAATCATATAAATAAAACAAATTAGGTACACTTTGATTTGATGTGGATCATAATCCGATAAACATTCAAATTTTGATTTGATTCACTTGAAATAAGTGATAACTTTGTATCCGGATAAAATATATGACAGTGAAGCTGCACTTGATTTACAATTAGTAATTACAATTCATGAAGCATTATTGAAGTTATCAATTAAATAAAGGTATTTTTTTTTTGAAAAGAAAATAAAGGTATTATTTTATTCTTTAGTATCATATAAAAACGTGAGTCATTCGCATTTCCCAATGTAGTGCCACAATTAGGGTTGTATACGAATCGAATAATTTTGGTTCGGTTCGGTATTCGATTCGAATTCGAAAATTTATGATTCGAATTAGTTATCAAATACTTTTTTCGATTCGATTAGTTATCAAATACAAATTCAAAATCATGATATTCGATTCGATATTCGAAAATATTCGATTAAATATTCGATTATATACATATATATTTAATATTCACAAATACATATTTATATAGATATATATACACATTAAAATGTGTTGTTTGACCCATCTTTAAGCTCATTTTAAAATAAGGTCAAAATTTTCCTTAAGGGATATGTACTGCATTAACTATAATCTCTTCATTGGTGCGGATGTAAGTCACAGTCTTTCTCTCTCATCTAACTATTTTACATTGTCTCGCATCTACCATCATTCTTATTATCGTTTTTCATCGCATTCCTTTACAGATTTATGGAAATTTGTTAATCTCCTTTCTATATAGATTCGATATTCGATTCGAATTCGTGAAATTATTCGAATATTCGAATTCAAATCAAATTTAATATTCGAATATGATTCGAATTCGAATTCGAAAATGGTTTCATGAATTCGATTCGTTTACAATGATATTCGATTCGATTCGATTCGTTTACATCCCTAGCCACAATCCTATGCACATATTACGGCCATGGCCAAAAGAAGAAAAAGGATAATTTCTGGAGGCGCAGGCACACATTTTTACGTGTATCCAATTATCAACTTATAAAGTTTAGACCGAATATTATCTGATTTGAGCAAATCACAAATATGATGAGGTCAGTGCTTTTTCTTTTTCCTCTAGAATTTTTGGCTTTCTTCAAAATATATTTTCTCAATTTAAATTTTATATAAGCATCTCTTATTTCTCTTGACACAGCCCTTTATTTAATTGAAATATAAATATAAATATTCCTTTGTTAATCTTATTTGCCTCATAGGCTCACAGCCCATCTATATTTTAATTGGGCTATTTCTATCCCTTTTATTTTCTTGAATTCCACCTTTTTTGGAATTATATAGTTTTCCAAAAGTAATGCACAACTCTGAAGAAGGGATTACGGGTTTCAGGTCTATTTTTTCTGTAAAACCCTCACGCTCCTTCCGTTGGTGGACTGGTCGTCTCTTCCTCTGCGTAAGCAAAGGTTAATTTCGAATTTTCGATGGCTAAATTCAAACTGTTCGATTTTATATATATTTTTTTATTATTAGATTCTGTTTCTCGCCTGATTGTGTTGCTTATTTTGTGAATGAAATCCATCAGCTCCAACTTTGTTTAATTTCTCGTTAGTTTTCCTCCGATTTCCTCTTTGAATTGGTCGTATTTCAGTTATCATTGCTTAGTCTAAAGCTTTATTGTCTGTACCTGCGTCGACAGTTATTGCACTTTTCCGACAAAAAAAACATATGAATTGATTGTAATCCTGAGTTCGATTATGGAATTCGTCTCGGTGATGTGTTTTGAGTTAGTGATTGCCCAATTATGTCAATTTTGAAATTTTACAGAAATATGGATCAACGAATTGTAGATCATCGGTAGATAACAGTTTTCTTCAGATTCCGGCAACAAATTTTATCAATGGATATGAGACAATTGGCAGCAAATCTATTGTAAAGTAACCATTTTGGCATGATCTTATTTTGCCTGCTTTTGATGGACCTGCGGTACAATGTAGCAGGTTGTCTGAGTTGAGCTCAAATGGAATTCTGTCCAACTTGTGGGAATATGCTGCTCTATGAGAAGGCATCCATGGATCGCCCTGCCCGATTATCCTGTTCAACGTGCCCTTACGTATGCCAATTAGAGTCCAAGGTGACTAACTTGATATCCTGCATCATTCAATGTGATTCTCTACACACACACGCGCACACATTCACTAGTTACAGTTATTACATATATGATGTGTATACATGAAATGTGTTCTTCAACAGGTTAAGATAAAGAGACATGTGCGTCTGGTTAAGAAGCCGATAGATCCCATTTTCTCTAAAGATGACCGGTTGAAATTCAATGAAACTTCAGGTTTACTTCATTTTACACTGCTCCTTCTGGAAAGTTTGATATTTGTTGGCAAATACATGTTTCATTTTGCACTTATTTTCTAAGCATAATAAAGCTTTGTTGTTGTTATACTATGCATACGAAAGCACCCGGTGGTATTCCAAGTTATACTGTAGGTTTACTCTTGTTCTGTCAATAACTTCAACTCCTATGGTCCAAAATTATAAAATCATACAAGCCGTTTACATAATTCCCTTGCAAAGTGATGAACTTTGGTATTCCTTGTACAAATTATACGTATGTCACTCGTTCTCAAGAATCTAGGCACAGGAGCGCCATGAAGGCAGTAATAAAAGAGCTTGTGAAATTAGGCACTTTATTACGTTGTCCTCCTTGATAGCATAGCATAGCAACATTTGATTTTTATAAAAAGTCATTCCAGCTGACTTGTTCTTGTTGTGCAGAGCCCTGCCCCGAATGCAATCATGGGAAAACTAGTTTCACGCAAGTGCAGACGAGGTCAGCAGATGAACCGATGACACTGTTCTATACATGCAATGAGTGCGATCACACTTGGAGAGAGAACTAGTCCTTCATTGCATTCATGAGCCATGAAGCTGACCGTTGTATACGTGCTAATGTGAGGGTACCCTTCAAATTTGTTATGCTGTAGCCCTTTCTATTTCAGGATAGGAAATTTATATGGTTTCAGGTTGTTTCAGTGGATTCAGTTCCTCCTCTGTCTAAAGCTATCCAATTGAATTTTTCTCTTGGAAATTGAACAAGCTAAATATTCTCATGATTTTTTTTTCCCGCACATTAGTTCCTCGTAGTAATTTACATTTTAGTGTATATACAATAAGATGAAGCTTGATTTGATTGTGTAAAATAATATTATCACAAGCCAAAGAGACTTGTGTCATCTATCCTAGTAAAAACTATCAACCTATCCTCATATTAATATTAAAGAAAAAACTATCAAATAGTATATTTTTACAGGATCAAATAAAAACTTGTGATGGTATAATCATTCTTCACCCCTCCCTGAAAAACTAGAAGGGTAAAATCCGTTCTAGGAAGCAAGCCGCGTCCAATCAAAGGATGTTTTAAAATAAACATGACGACAACCCAAAACGGAAGCAAAACAAGAAAATAAAATAAAAATTTGAAGAGGAAGCAGATATTTGTTTAAACAAAGCAAAATAGCCACCACTTTCTCTTCAATGAAGGTCTTTCTTTTTCACCATCCAGCGTCTCTTGGCAGCCTCCATTGCCTCCTGCCTCATCCTAGTAAGTTCTTGATGCCACTGCTGATACTGTGCTTCGATCGCATCGAGCTCTAGCTTCAAATCACCATCCGGGTCACTCTCTAGCAAATTCAACGTCGAACAACAGCTCGTAAAGCTCCCGGTTTTCGAAACTTTCTGGTCGGAGAAACTCGACTCTGAGTTCTCCGTCAAACGGTCCATTGATGGCCATCCCGCACTAATGCCACTCCCTGTCTCGTTAGTTCGGCATTCATCGTAGTGCTGATCTCTGAACTCCATCTCAGAGACTGTGCCGCCACTAGAGCAGCACTTAGACGTTTCATTCTTCAATGAAGAAAAATCTCCCATGATCTCAGAAGTTGCTGATCCCAGTGATGATTTATTTCCTGTAATAGAAAAATATGGAGATGTGGTGAACAAAGCATGATTGGCAGACGCCAAACTTGGGTTTCCATACAAGTTTCGAGCTGTTGGGAAAGAAATCTGACGATCAATATGGAAGTTAGACAGATTTCCTTGCTTCATCATTGATTCAGTTGGACCATCACCCAACGGCATCTCCCATTGGTCTAACCGGCTGGCACTGTAATCAGACGAAGGCTTCCAGTCGGGAGAGATTCTCAATATTAAGTAATCAATGAACTCAGCAATGAATACTACATCATGATCGGCTAAATCTAGCTGCTCGACCATTTCAGCTGCAACGGCGTGGGCAGTGTCTGTGTCAAGGTAGAATTGGAAGTGTATGTTTCTCACTCTGCCTGCAACTTGAACAAGAAAGAGATGTGTCAACTCTCCCTACATCCAGAAACTGAGATATCATACACTGCTTCTACACTTACCTCCCTTATCAGCAATTCGCAAGGTTAGTGAGATTGAGTTATCGTCATTCTTGTTTCCCCTCAATCTGAACTCGTTGTTATGATGAGTTCGTTTGAATTCCAGCACTGAGGAACGAGGAGTCCCATAATTGGAGTCTGTACATACAGATTGGTTATATTCATGGTCTATATCCATAAAATGAGGTCCGTATGGACTAAAACATCTAGGCACTGTATCAGGCACAGTCAATGAATCACGAATGAATTCTCCGTATTGCTCAACTTGAAGAAAAGGATCCTTGAGAAGTTCCTTAGCAGACAGCCTTTGAGGAGCTGGAACCAAGCATTTTTGGATGAATTCTTTGACCTCCGGAGTAGTCACTTTTCCAAGAGAAGCAGGTAAGATACCCTACAAAATGAAATGCTATTGAATGACACCACATAACATCAGGAACAAATGCAAAATGAAGGTGAGCGAACTTACAGATGTAACCTTCTTATATATTTGAGCTGGATTCCTGCATTCTGAGTAAGGATACTCCATACTGACCATTTCCAACAAGCACATTCCAAAGGAATATATGTCTACAAGTTCATTATATTCCTCTTCATACAGCTCTGGTGCCATAAACTCCGGCGTTCCTGACAAAACAGCCAACTAGTTGAGCACTTCTTCGCAGTGATCTTCCTGTCTGAGAGAAAGTTAGAATTTAGAAAGCTATATATATGCATACCAATGACACTTTTAGCCGTAGGTTGTTGCATGATGGTTGCCAGCCCAAGATCCCCTATTTTAACCTCTCCTTGGTTTCCATTGACAAATATATTGTCACATTTCAAATCCCTGTGAATAACAGGTGGGTTTTGGCTGTGAAGGTAGTCCAAGCCTCGAAGAATCTGCCTTGCCCAATTCTTGATTGCCTTCATATTAACACTTTTGTGCTTCTTTCGGAATCTAATAACCAAAATCTTGATTGTTGGCATAAATCACACATAATCTAATAAGAAACAAGAGAAAGAAACACAAACAAACTCACTGTCTCAGGCTCCCAGATGTGAAGAGCTCAGTGATCATGTTAATCGTCTTCTTCTTGTCATCAATCCACGCATCGTATAACTTTATGATGTTTACATGTTTCAGTTGCCGGAGAAGATGAACCTCAGAGTACAATTTCTCCAAATCTTCAGGTGACTGCAGCATGTCAGTTATTTTCACCCGGTTCCATGCTACTTCTATTCCATCCAGTTGGTCAAATGCCTTGTATCTACACAAATAAACATGGGACTGAATGCTAAAAAGGTTTCTTTAATTCACACTTCCTTATAGTCATAAATTAACTAAAAATCATGAAGAAAAATGGAATCTTTGACACATACACAGTCTTGAATGCACCCTTGCCCAATACTTCATTATACTGCAGAAGATAAACAGAAGCCATCAAAGACAAATCAACAACAAGCCTTATGTATCAGAAGCATTCCAAGAAGAAAAACAGCTACTACTAATAAGCTTGAGTTTCAGTACGTGCTTAATGCAAGCATCCTACTACTATATAAATAACCAAGTTTTATTATAACTACAGCTTAACCGATTGCAATTAATGGATCCAATTCTATAAAAAGGGTGACTTAGTTGGTGAAGTGTGTGAGGTCACGATTGTATTTAGCACGGTTTACCACTCTAATGTAGCTTACGAGCTATTGCACAAAAACGGAGTTTACACATAAATACTACTAACCACATATTCACATTAAGTGGATATGAAGAAGCCAAGAGCAAAACACACACAAAAACACAAACACGCACAACAGCTCAGATCAAAATTTACCCGAGCATATCGACTTCTGGTGCATTTCTCCACAAAATCGAACTCCCGATAACGAGCCTCGTTGAGACGAGCAGAACTCGGCGACGGAGAAATGCCTAGGGCTTCACCGTTCCCACTTCCGCTTGGGATTGGACGCGGCGATCCCAATCCCAATCCAGTGCCCGAACTCATTCCTAAGCCCGAGCCCGAACTCATTCGCAAGCCCGCACCCGAACTCATTCTGGTAATCAACAGCGCCGACGATAGCAACACCACCACCAACAACCAATCAAAATCTTCAGAAGAAACAGCAATTGTCCATAAACCGGAGATAATGCAGAGTTTTGGCAAATAAATCGAAGGATTCAATCCGGTGCAATACGTTAATTTTCGTAGAAACAATCCTCTGCAACAATGCAACAAGAAATTACGGGCGATCGCCCGCCGGAGAATCGGGATCGACATTTCCAATCGGCATGAGGGACGCCACGGAATGCGCACCAAATTGAGAAATCTCGACGCTAAAGAAATTCGAATGATTCCTCGCGGTACGGCGACGGAGATAAGTTACGTGTCGTCGCCTTAGCTAATTCCAATTCATATAAACGTCGAATACGATGAATCTGTAATAACATTGCTGCAGATCCTGCTTCGATGTCGCAATCAGCGGTAACTGATTTCGCTGATTTTCCGTTATTACAGATTTTGCCTTTTGAGCCCAAGAGAAATAAGGGGGAAAGTTGCATCAAGAAAAAAGAAGCTTTTGTTGGGTAGGCGGGGAGGGGATTAACTTTAAAGAATTAATGGAGAAAGAGGGAATGGGTTTTTATGGGAAGTGAGGAAAATTTCAGGAGAGGAGATTGAGGAGAAAACTATATTTGATTTGATGGAGAAAATTTATATGAATTTGAAGCCGGAAATAAGGGCGGAACAAACAGTTGTGCGGCGGACTCGGAGGGGCTAAATACAAACTTCAAGAATTTGTAATTTTTGCACGATTTATTAGTTGAATTGATTAATTACCAAGGTTAAGATAATCTCTACTTAATAATATCTTTGCATATTGAGAATTTGAGATATTTTTTATTCGGGTAATAATTTTTTTAGCCTTTTAATAGGGAAAACAATTTATGTGATGTTCATATTTCATAAGGAATAATTCATTCTACTCAGAATTTGGGCTTTTGATGGAGATGAATTCGCTTTAATCTAAATTCATGGTCCTTTCTAATTAGGGTAATTTTAAACGTAGGCTCCATTTTACTCTCTATAGCCTCCTATTTTAAAAAAATAATTAAAATTATGTTGATTGTACAATTTTACCCCAATAATTTCTAAAAATTGCAATTAACTAATAATTATAAACTAAATCCTAAAATAAAAATAATAATTAATCATTATATTGTAATCTCATCTCGTAGTCTCAAATTCAATACATAAATCTTATAAGCCCCAACTCAAACACTGGCCGGCGCCTTCATGACCACATCACTCAACTCAGAACCCGACGAGATTCCGGCAATCGTTTATTTCTTTCTAACTCCAAATTCAACCTCTTTTCATCATCCAATCTATGATTCAATCAACTTTCTCATGGCTATAGCTACCTGCTCTGACGCCAATATAGCCACGTATTTTCGCCGTTAATCCTCCCCCTCATCAACTTCATCCATGGTGGTTCCCATCATCTATGAATCATCAACTTTATTTTCTATTATTTGGGGTTATAATGTATATGTAAGGATGCAGATGCATATATCGAGTATTGTGCCAAGAGAGAGAGTCAGATCAATTACCCTTACAAAGTTATAGAGATCATTCCTCCACCCACGAGCCCCCGCTTTTGCTGCTTTCCATAGGAACTTTAGATTTTCAATTTTAATTGTTGCAACGAATTGTGTGATTTAAATATAATTTTATAACTTAGAATGTCAACTTTGAATTCAAATTGGTTTTAGTAACAAATTTCACTCATTATTTTCGCAACGAGGAGCAATTGGAATGGATCATAGGTGGAGGGGAGTGGATGTGAATGTGAATGTCACCGGTTAATTACGCTGGGAATCTGCTGCCCGTCGACGTGCTCCGCAACATCAACTATGGAACTAATTTATGAAGAACCCGCATACTGATGTTGATGGAAAAACTAATTTGTTTGCAACGCAGTAGTTAATAAATTTTCTTTAATTTTTTCGATCTATTACTTTTTCAGATACAGTTATTATAATATTAAAATTTTAATTTGGTAGCTAAGGGTAAAATAGTACCATTAATATAATTTTAATTATTTTTTAAAATAGGAGGCTATAAAAAATAAAACGGGGCTACGTTTAGAATTACCCTTCTAATTAATGTAGCTAAACGGTTAATTTCGATGTTTCAATGAAATGAAGCCCAAAATATCACATTGTCGAAAACCCATGAGAAGAAAAAGATCATTACATTATCTATATTTCTTGCTCATATATAAGTGAAATAAATATAACGTCTAAATATATCGCTTTGTTTATTGGACTGGTTTGTGAAATTGGATAGTGTTTATTTCCTTACGTTTCATTGCATCGTCAACAAGGTTGTCATCGAGTCGAGCCGAGCCGAGTATTCATCTGCTCAAATTCGGTTCGATTAAATATTCTTTTGCTCGAGCTCAACTCGAACTTTTGACATTGTGATCGAGCTCGGCTTGACCCAAAATTAGCGAGTTCGAATTTGACTCGTCAAATATTCGATGACGAGGTGTTCGAGCTTGAGCCCGAATTGTCAAAGACTCGATTCTATTAAAATTTAGCTCGTCAACATGTTATTCGAGCTTGAGCTCGGCTCGTTTAAAGCTTGGTGCTTTACGAAAGCTCGATTTGCAGACTCACAAACTAGCTTGATTAAAGTCCAATTTATAGGCTTGCAAATATGCTCGACAACAAGCTTGATTAAATACGAGTCAAAAATGTTTGCGAGCCTATCAAGTCGAGCAACATAATGCTCGAGCTCGACTCGATATACTTATCGAGCTCGATTTCAGGCTTAAGCTCGGCTCGATTTAATATCAAATCGAGTTCTCAAACGAATTCTTTTCATGTCGAGCATCAAGTAGCTCACGAAGCAGTTGACTCAACCCTCTAATCATTGATAAACATACCTGAGTTTCGGTTAGGGGGGGTGGGTGGGGTTGGAAAAGGTGAGAAATTTTGGAACAGAGGCATTACAAATTTGGTTTCGAAAAATAAACGTACATGAAAAGCAAAGCATATCTTTCTACGATGTTATTAGGGTGATAGGGTGACAACAGAAAACTTACCTTGGATACCCATACCAAGAATCTTAAATTTTTGTAAATTGACTAAAAAATAAAGAGAAGATAGAAAGATGAAAATAAAACCACAAATTATACTCATACACCAACACCATACGCCGAAAAAGAGGAGAGAGAGGCTAAAAAAGCCCAACATGCATTAGCGTCACCACTACCTTTAATGTATAAAAAAATTTCATAGATGATGACAATAAATTTCTGCAAATCTATCTCATCCCTACACGTTTAATAAATCGTTTTTTCCCGCTGTCTTTGTGTCTATTTCCTCACCGAAAATTCAATTTATTGTCGGGAGATTTTAGCAGAAATTGTCGAGATTTTATTTTGCAGAAGTTGTGGCATTCTATTTTGGTGTAATTAAGCGAAAGAGAGATGGGCTTGCTCTCAAACAGAGTGGAGAGACGTGAGATCAAGCCAGGGGATCATATCTACACTTACAGAGCAGTCTTTGCATACTCCCATCATGGTAAAAATTGTAGTTTTATCTTTTCTATTTGTTGGTTTCTGTGTGTGTGTGCGCGCGCGCGCGTGTTTTGTCTATTTATCATTCTGCAAATAGTAGAAAGCTGCAATTTGGTTTCATCATTTACTCAGTTGGAATGTACCTTATTCTTGGTTTCTTGAATGTGCTTTGCTTTGCCCTTTATAATTTGGCATTGTCATTGCAAATTTGCAAGTATTTATACGTGGGTTGTTATGTTGTTGTTTGGCTGTTTAATTTATAGATTTGGACTATTCGGATGAATTGTTGTATCAAAATTATAATCTTGGATTAAAAATCTGATATGTCATCGTTTTCAATTATACTTTTTCCTTCTGTGCTCATTGAAGAATACCCATTTTGTTCTGTTCTTTTTCCCTCTAAATTTATTGTTTAAATAGATGGATGCATCACATTTAAGAATTTCAGATGTTAAAAAAGAAACTAGGCAGATTCCTTCAAACTTGTGATAGAAAAAAAAAAAACTCATGTTGCGCAAGATGGAATTGAGAGATACATGAATGATTTGTGATCTGTATTCATTGATCATCTGTTTCCTCTAATAATATTGAGGAAACATGTCTCCAAGCAGGGCATGCCTGGAGCACTACACTGGCCAAGAAACTCGTAAAGTTTGAGCCGTCTCTATTTTGAACTAATTTTAGTTTTCTAGAAGCTAAATTAAGGAAAAATATTTTCCAAGATGAAGTAAACTTCAGTTGCATAGGACAGGATTATGTTATCTGGAATTCCTAGTACCTAGTTGTTCAGCTGTATGGAGTCTACTACAATGTGATTGCAAAATCGAGTTTTGAGTAGTTTGACACGATGCTGACGACTGCACCATTCTCCTGTCTTGGCGAACCTACAACTCTATCAATGGTAAAATCTAGGAAGAATTTGCACAATTTGCCTCAATAAGCTTTTCTACGATAAACTTTTCCTCTATTGTGCGATACTTTATTCTCGAATTTGGTAGTTAGGTATGTTACCTGATAGCTCTCTGGTCTAAGCAAAGCATATCTCGGTAGCATGATAGTGAAGGCATGTGTAAAGCTGAAGTAAATATGCATTTTGTGCAAATTGAATGTAAATTCTGCAGATATGTTTGATCTTTTCGTCTTAAATCACTTCTAGTTTTCTTCAATAAGCTGATATGTTTTTTTCGTTTCTGTGGCATCACACCAACATATAAACTTGTGTAGCTATTCCTTTGCAGTTAAGAAGTTATTACCTAACCTGGACTATCTAATTCTGCAGGTATCTTTGTCGGAAGCAGCAAAGTGGTTCATTTTACACGTGTCTCAACCTCTTCCACATCCAACGACGAAGCATACAGCATCACTGCACAATGTCCGACGTTCCCTGACTGTGGTTTCAGACAGCCAAACAGTGGAGTCGTCCTCTCCTGCATTGACTGCTTCCTCAACAACGGCTCCCTTTATTCCTTTGAGTACGGTGTGAGTCCCTCCATTTTTCTTGCTAAAGTACGTGGAGGTACATGCACAACTGCAGCATCAGATCCATCCGAGATAGTCATTCACCGAGCAATGCATCTATTCCGGAATGGATTTGGGAACTACGACGTGTTCCAGAACAACTGTGAGGATTTCGCCTTGTATTGCAAGACAGGACTCCTCACAATTGATCGGCTTGGGGTGGGAAGAAGCGGACAGGCTTCTTCCATTATTGGTGCCCCGTTGGCAGCTCTTCTTTCGTCCCCTCTCAAGTTGCTGATGCCAAGTCCAGTCGGAGTGGCTACAATGACAGCAGGAATGTACTGCATCAGTAGATACGCTACTGACATTGGTGTCCGAACTGATGTTGTTAAGGTTTCGGTCGAGGATCTGGCTGTGAACCTTGGTTGGAGTGGTAATGAAGAAATACCTCAAGAAAATGTGGTCTCTAACAGCCAACAAATCAGGTGATGTTATCAAATGACCTAATGCCCATGTTCTGTTGTTCAGATTAAAGGAAAATGTCATTGACACAAGGCTTAGTTTGTCTGATTTGTATGTTTGATGTGGTGCAAACTGTTGATAGATTGATTATCTATGTTGATTGTCTTGATCAACTCTCTCTATTCTCTCTCTCTCTCTCTCTCTCTCTCTTGCTTGTTTGCATGCCAAACATGAAAAAATGGGACACGTCCGAATTTTGCTATAACATAAATTTTCATGAACTGCAGAATGTAAAGATCACATTATTAGAAATAAGTTGCATCTCCTCTCTGTCCTGAACAAAAATATACCCAAATTTCTTGAAAACTTCTGTACCACAGTATTTCACAGCAATTTTCTTTGCTATACATCACCTCTATCAACTTACTAAAGAAAGCCACAAATTCGATTAATTCTCACAAACTCAGACCTTCTGAAGGGTCTTCATCGCCTCATCTTCTTCGCCAACCTTCTTTCCTCCTTTCGAACTCTGCCCTTTCTTTGCTTCTTCAGCAGTTTCAACCTCGAACTCACCCTTCTCTGCCACCCCATTTACGGCCCCTGCAAGTTTCTCTGTTCTGGCAGCGATCTCTATCAGCAACGAGGATACTGTGACTAATGGAACTACTTCCACTAGAGTTACAGCAAAAGGAGCCTCTCCGGCTTTGGCCTCAGCCGGGTGGAGGGGCTGTTTCGACAGTGTTTTCAGAGCATTCTCGAGTTCTTGAACTGCACTCCTCATTTCTTCCACCATGAAATCTATCTTTGATGATTTCTTGGCAGTGCTCATCACAACAGCCAGTTCTTTTATTACAGCTGAGGATTTATTGCTCAATCTTACACAGAAGTTGCTGAAATGCTTCTTGATGGAATCAGGAACCTGTTTAATCAATTACCATCAAACCAATTTAGTTCTGAGAAAACTAGGTATAATAAATATGTTGCTGTCACAAATATATATAGTAATTATTACCTTAGCCTCAGAATTGATGCTCCCATTAAGTGCTTCAATACAGTAAGCACAGCTTCTGAGTGAAGCTCCCACCTTGACATACTCTTGCCATGGATGTCCGAAATTGAACTTTCCATGTGCAGGCTCCCATCTTGCGAAATTCGCCTGCAAAAGAACGAAGTAAATTATGTAAGTCTTGATCGCGTTGAGTTTGAATCTCACGATCAGCTGGAGACGAAGGAGAAGGAGACGAACCAAGGATTCCTCGGTGGCCTTAGAATTAAGGGCGCATTTGTAGCCTTGCAGTGTTTTTTCTTCAGTCTTGTTACTACTGAAATAGTCTGCCACACATCCTGAGTAGTTGAGAGCAGGAAAAGTTCATCAGTTTCAGTTCCCTCTTTTTTTAATTAGTAGTATTTTACTAATTAAGTTGTTGAATGTCAAATTATTATTACCATCTAAGGAATCAGACAGTTTATCCATGTTGTTTTTGATGAGGATGTGGAGTTCAGTTCCTGCCCAAACAGGGCAGAAAACAATGGTTGTTATGATGCAGATAGAAGTCCCAATTGCGATGGTGGAGAGTCTATGATGAGCCATTTCAAACAATTTCTCCACACGATACCCAGAAACTGATATGAGGCTGAATGTGAGGATGAAGATCATCGCCCCGTAGTCGAATCGAGCTTTTATTGATGGAATGAAACGCGAGAAAGTTGCTGCAGTAGCTGCAACCACAACAAGTAGTTCATGTTAATTACATATCAACTTTCCATTCTCATCTAAATTCAATATTTTTTTTTAATTGAGATAAATATTAATTTACCTAGAAGAAAAACTGCCCCTTGAAGAATTATAGGTTCAAACCTCTCTCCAGATTGGCTAGCAACCCAATGAACACCAACTCCTAATGCTCCTGCCAAGAAAGTCCCAGTTGCTCTATTCACACATTTACTAAGCGTCGCCCCTGCATTATATAACTCATGATAAGAGAGAGAGAGCGAGCGAGCATGCAAATGTATTCAAACTAAGTAAAAGAGAATATATATAAAGGGAAAACGTACGTACCAACGGTGTACTCGAAGACGACGACGACAGTCATGACAGCCCACATAGCATTGCCACCAACTCCCTCGTAGAGAGGCCTCATGTAATAAAAGAGTGAAACAAGAGAGAGAGCCAATCCCACCTTAACACAATGTATAGATTTCTTGGGCTCGTTCACTCCTAATCTCCAAGCTCTGTGAAAGAAGCCGCCGATTTTGGACATGAATCCCATTATTACTCTGCAGATTCTGCTTCTACAACTGCTCTCTGGTTCTAGAACTTTCGACGTTCCATCGGCCACGTTGATCGTCCATTCTAGTCCTCTTTCCTTACCCACCATTTTCTTGCAGCCTTATATGTTTCGAGGAAGATATATATGTATGCGGATGTTTGTGTAATGGAAAACTCGATCAGCTTTCACAATCTAATTTGATTTGTGTTTTAGCTAGCTAGCTAGCAAGGTTGTGATGAGAAGATATATGGTCATGAACATGAAGTGCTATATTTATATATATGGCTGTCGCCGAACAAATAAGGACCGGACAATATACTAAAATATTACGTACTGCCTCGTGCCCTACTTTTTCCTCGACAATATTATTTTTACTATCATTAACCAAAATATAAAATATGTCTCTTTCCCTTAAAAAAAAAACAACAACAACAACAAAATATGTCTATTAATTTGTTCTAAAATAACAAACAAACAAAATAAATACGTCTCTCTTGTCTAATTTTGAAATTTTGGAATTTTCGGATAATTTATATTAATATTTTAGGATTATGTGTACACGCATTTACATCGGGCCGGATTAATTGTAGGTTGTTCATTGGTATAATTTCTTAATTCGCATATAAAAACCAATATATTTTGCTTTAAGTTGCCACCAAGAGTTTCCCCCTTTTTTTAATCACTATTAACTTTAACATGAGCTCAGGAAAAGCTAGCCATGCAAATTAATGACCCAAATACTGTATCAATATCTTCGACCTCTCTCTCTCTCTCTCTCTCTACGCACATACATATTCAAACATATCATTGTTTTGATATTGTCCTCTAGACTAGATTGATGTCATGGATAAATAGCAGGATATGCCATAATCTTTGGAAGAGCACTACGTCTATTTCTTCAAGAGCCTGCGTATCTGGATAATTAATATAGTTTCTTATAATTAATAATTAAGCATAATTTATTCATGAAATTGTAAGAGATAGGTAATATAAAGATGTATGAGAACTTAAAATGAACAAAAAAGAGGAACAACCGATCGACTAATTAAGTAAGTCGTATCTAAAAAATGAGGGCAAAATTAATTACAGTACTTTCTTTCTTTCAAGTTGATATTTTTTAATATTTTGCTCTAAACTATAATTTTTTATTTATATGTATATTTAATGTCTTAGTGAATATTTATATATAGAAATGACTAATTCATATTTGAAATGAACAAAATGACCTAAGTTTAGGTTGGTTTTGAAAGAAGAAAAAATTAAAAAAACAAATGACCTAATTCTATTACACTGCATGTTCTTAGTTGAATACAGCTGAAGCTAATTACTTTTGGTGATTAGCAAATCATTAGTTTTATTATTATTATTTTGTTTAGTGGCATTTCCTTAAAGTACTGTTCCACCTTTTGGCTTATCTCCATCAAGAGAAAAAGGCCTCGCACGTTAATTAGCACTATGTATTTAAATGTGTGCAAATTAGGTCACTAAAAAACCGAAATCCAATGATCTTTATTGATGTTTCCCCATTCGATTTTTTCCAATTTTACAAAATCTTGGTGTTAGTTAAATTAATTGCACTATGAATTTCCAAATTAAGTTAATAAAAAGAAACTACCCTTTAAGTTCAACTATCATGGAAAGTTAGTCTTGCTTATGATACTTCAACTTTCATTTCTCCTTATTTAAGAATTTACAGACCAAACTATTGGAAATAAAAATGCTAATATTTTTTAAAACAGGACAAGATTTATTCATCAACGACGTTCCAGGAATATATGCCCTCTGATGCTTGGAAACTGGATATTTATTAGATTTTATTGTATTGTATATTATATTTATATAAAATACGTATATGCTATATATATATATATATATAGGTTAATGTAGAATAATATAATTATGGCTGTTGTACATTTTAATGCATATAGTGGCAAGGTAACTTAATTTATGTGGCTTTGATAAGAGTACAATTAATATCGTGCTGCATGACGTTGTGTATTACCTTACACGTAGATGTCACTAGCTTGTGATATGGAGTATATATTTATGCACACACACACACACATTTTATATAGTTATATTGATTTCATTAAAATTGGCTTGACAAACCACGAGTCATTTTAGAATTATTTTGGCTTCACAATGATATTGTGAAATAACTTTTGAATTCATTAGGTGGGAATTCAAAATAGACGTATTAATGTTTTTTATGACAAGTGTAACTGTTAATATATTAGGTAAACCTTTTTTGTGTAATAACCTACAAATTATACATAAGAAACAAACTGCACTTAGAAAATTAAGTACAACATGCTCGATCTATAAGACATTGATAGAGTTCTAATATAGTATGTACTTATTATTTCCGCATATAATAATATTGTAGCTTCAAAATAAATAAAATTTGCACTCATGACTCATCAAGTGGTAAACACTAGCATTCTTATGATTGAAAGTTCATGAATTTGAATATCTCGACGAGTTGTAGTTGCCAAATTTCTAATAAAAAATTAAATTAATTTTTGATATGTCCATGAATTGACAAATTGTAGTCCTATCAGCTCGGACCAATAAAAGATAAAATACTAGAATTTGATAAATTAAATGATAAAATCAGATCGGCTTATAATTAGGCCTGATACATGGACATGAGTAATTGGTAAATGATGAAGTAGGCCTAACTTTAATTTTATTACCTAATCCTATGTACTACTCCGTAACAACAATGTGGATTGACTAAAATAAATACTAAAAAATAACTCAGAAATTGGTAGTTAAAATATCCAAATTGATGTGGACTTGTCCGTGTCTACCAAATTAACTGTCGTATCAGATGATATGGAATTCCAATTTGCATGCATACCAAACTTAATTGCAGTTTTTTTATAAAATGCGGAAGAGTATATATACAAATAGATTTATTGTGTTTGGTTTTTATACATATATATAAATAGAGGGATAATATAATGAGGTATAATTTATATTTAATAGTGGGGACCACAAGTTTTATATCTTGTTTGGTAAGAATGATAATATAGTACTCATTTCTTTCCTCAAGGAGGAACCACAATTTTTATATCTTGTTCATTTTGGATGAAATTGATGGATAAAAAAAAATGTCTAAAACACATGAGATGAGAGGAAAAATGAGGTATAAAATTATCACTCCATTCCTTAAGTATAAAATTATACTTTGGGCAAGGGAAAATGGGCTGCCCGGAATTTTACTCCTCCTGACCGGATTTTTTCTTGAAATGAAAGCAAACAAGATTATATAAAGTGGTAAAATAATATTATTCCTCATTTTCATTCCTTTTCACTCAAAGTGAACGCACTCATAATATAAAATGATTAACGCAATAAATCCACCTATACAGTGGTAGAGAAACATACTCATTATAAATACATAAATTAAAATAATATATAATAATAAAACAATTTGTAACGTTGTTTACATAATCATACGAACATATAGTCAGTCATAATATATATATATATATATATATCTATTACTAATACGAAAATAAAGCTGCCCCCTCCACGGTGCTCCGTTCAGATTTTTCTTTATTATGGTAATTTATCTATTTTTAATTCATACATATTCTTATTAATTAAAATTTTATTAATTTCATATTCTTGAAATATCACATGTTTATCTATTAATCACATCTCATATTTATCTTTCCCTCTATTTAATTAATTTCTTCTATTATACATATTAAAATAATAACAATTTCGGAATGCATTAATTATATATATATATATATATATATTTTGAGAAATTTAATCTGTCTAATATTAAATTGATCAGTAATTAAATTATCAAATGAATAGTTTAATTTTAATTAATATCAAAGTTAAGAATCTTTCTTTTTTTTTCTTCTAGAATTAAGATATTTAAATTTGTGAAACTTGAAAATGTAAACTTTTTTTTCCTCATTTTGGCAAAGATGAAACTTCGATTAATGCTTTCTAGAAAATATATACATTGAATCAAATATGGGATAGGTAGCTAAAGAAAATAACAAAAAAACTTGAAGATGTAAACATATTTTTTTCCGCATTTTGGCAAATATTAGAGATATCAATTTAACATGAACTAACGAGACAGTTCAAATATACTTAAAAAGAAGGATTTTTACTAATTTTAATTAATATTAACTTTGTTTAGATTTTTATCGAGTAATTTAGCATAAATCAACGAGACGGTTCAAATAACATAGAAAGAATTATTTTTACTAATTTTAATTAATATTACTTTGAAGATGTAAATATTTTTTTTCCGCATTTTGGTAAAGATTAGAGGTATCGATTAGTACGAACCAACGAGACGGATCAAATATACCTAAAAAAGAAGATTTTTACAAATTTTAATTAATATTAACTTTGTTTAGATTTTTATCGAGTAATTTAGCATAAACCAACGAGACGGTTCAAATAACAAAGAAAGAAGGATTTTTACTAATTTTAATTAATTTTACTTGGTGTGTTCATATTTTTATCGAGTATTACTCAACGGATTTGAGACGAGTATGTACAGTAAAGTCACTATTTTAACCGAGATTAGGACGAACATGTAGAAAAATTCTAAACAAATTTAGATTTAAAAAAACATAATGAATAAGTATACTCGATCCATTATCATTCCTAATTATAAATTTAGATACATGAAATAAAATTATTTTTTTAAGTTTGATTAATAATTAACACGAACAATATCACAACTTTTAAATAAGATATAAACTTATTTTTAAAATATATACATATAAGTTAAAACATAAAAGTTATTTTCCGTCGAATTCCGACGGGCTACTTACTAGTATATATATATATATGTATTTATATATACATATATATATGCACAGGTAACTAGCTTGTTTAACTAAGTTAAATATATTCATAAGAATTCGAATAGTATATACTCCACATAAATATATAATATCATTGCACGCTCCACAACAGTGACTCACAACAGTGACTAATTTCAATATTAACTCTGCCAAATTTCACCTCTTGTAAATATATTTGACTATACGTGAATTTGAAGTTCTAAATGTGTTGAAAGTGTCAGTTCATTTTCCACGGTATAATTAATATTATAAAAATAAACGAGGATAATGATTTAAAATAAAAAGTAGATTTAAGGGGCACAAATAATGTTTGATGTGTCTTGTGGTGGCAAGTTGCCCATTACATTGGAAATTTGGAACCCTAAATAAGATTTGCATTGTATATCTATTTCAACAGTGCGTGTCATCTGTCAATGATTAATGTTCTTGTTCGCAACTTTGAAATTAATTTATCAAATTTGATTGAACTATCATAATCCTTAATGGTAATTGACCGAAAATATTATTACCTCCATACACGAACATTAAGATTAATTTTCCTTTTGCATCCATTCACAAAAAATATGACTATTTCATTTGGATATGACTCGCCCATTTTATCACTTTTTTATATTTCTTTCTCCACTCACAAAGATAAGTCCTTTTATCCACTAACAAACTATCTAACTTTTATTAAAACATGTGTCCTCCAAAATAGTTTTACTATTAATAGAGGGAGGGAGAGGGAGTATTAATTATCTCAGTTTAATTTAGACTTATATGAACAAATTTAGGAATGACAATTTTATCCACGGGTTCAGGTCTCCGCGGGTACCCGCCCCTAATGGGCCGGGTTCGGGTCGGGTACGAGGATTTAGATCTCCGTCCCGAACCCGACCCGATTAATTATTTATTGAATAATAAATTATTAATAAAATTTTAATAAGTATTAAAAATAAATTATTAATAAATTACTAATAAATTACTAATAAATTATTAAAAATAAAATAAATTATTTAACGGGTACCCGATGGGTATCCTTTTCCCTACGGGTAATCACCACCCCGCCCCCGCCCCGATATAAACGGGGATGGGGACAGGGACGGGGACGGAATTCTGAAGCGGGTATGGGGATGGGGAAACAATACCCGGCCCCGCCCCGACCCGTTTACATACCTAAACAAATTAACTTCTTTCATCACAAGTGATAGATATTCTGTTCGGACGTCCTATACAAATTATTTAGTCGATTCAACTCACGAGAACTGCTCAACATTAATTTTAAAATATGTTAATTAATTCAACTTGAAGCTAGATAAAACATATTAATTCAACTTAAAGCTAGATAAAACATACTCCCTCCGTCCACGAAGATTATAGCTAGTTTTCCTTTTTCGTCCGTCTACAAAAACAAATACAATCTTCGTGGACGGAGAGAGTATATACTTGCTTGATAGATTCATAAAAACTAGAATATTTTAAAGTATTATTATTGAAGTTTGATCGAAAAACGAAATTTAAATTTTACAATATAAATTTAATTGAGTCGAGTCAAACTCAAACTTATCAAATTAAACACGAACTTCAATACTTGAGTCGAGTAATTTATTTTTTTGAAGAGCCGAGCTTGAGCACCAATACCATGAAGCTCAATCGAACTTGAGCTAGTGTCGAGTTTCATATATATGTTATAGTTGAGCTCAAATCTGTCATTAATTAATTCGATTCAATTAAACCCTAATAAGAATTTTTTTTTTGAACAACCCTAATAAGAAATTATTATGTATGATTCGATTTGCATCCTAGTATATTATTTTATGTAAATACGACGGACGAAAAAGTATGTCCCAATAATAGCATAGATTTATTGAATAGATCTCGAGACTTGAAGGATAATATTCATAATTTTTTGATTTGTTTTGCTTTTACATTGAGATCTTATACATTTTTTCAATGTATATCCTATTTATAAATGGCCACGTTGCACTTATCGTCAATTTTATTAATATTTTGGGTCTATCTTTATGTTTCTTTTTTTTTATTTTATTTTTTTGCAGTAGAAAAATAAGGTCCTATTTTTGTTGAACAAATTTGTTTTTTTAAAACGTTGAACAAATCTATTACTAATACGAAAATAAAGCTGCTCCCTTTACGGTGCTCCGTTCAGATTTTCCTTTATTCTGGTAATTTTCTAATTTTTATTTTTATTTTCCTTTTGTTCAAATCTAATTTTTGTTTTTATTAATTTCATATTCTTCAAATATCACATGTTTATCTATTAATCACATCTCATATTTATCTATCCCTCTATTTAATTATTTTCTTCTATTATACATATTAAAATAATAACAATTTCGGAATGCATCCTTATAAATCCTTATTTTATACATTCTTAATTCATATATAACTAGTAAGTAGCCCGTCGAGACTCGACGGGAAATAACTTTATGTTTTAATTTATATGTATACATTTTAAAAATAATTTTATACTATATTATTTAAAAGTTGTGATATTGTTCGCGTTAATTATTAATCAAACTTAGAAAATTAATTTTATTTCACGTATCTAAATTTATTATTAGGAATTACAATGAATCTAGAATACTCAATCATTATGTATTTTCTAAATCTAAATTTGTTTAGAATTTTTTACATGTTCGTCCTAATCTCGGTTAAAATAGTGACTTTACTGTACATACTAGTCTCAAATCCGTTGAGTAATACTCGATAAAAATATGAACACTCCAAGTAGAATTAATTAAAATTAGTAAAAATCATTCTTTCTATGTTATTTGAACTGTCTCGTTGGTTTATTCTAAATTACTCGATAAAAATATAAACAAAGTTAATATGAATTAAAATTAGTAAAATCCTTCCTTTTTAAGTATATTTGAACCGTCTCGTTGGTTCATGTTAAATCGATATCTCTAATCTTTGTCAAAATACGAAAAAAAATATGTTGACATCTTCAAAGTAATATTAATTAAAATTAGTAAAAATCCTTCTTTCTATGTTATTTGAACCGTCTCGTTAGTTTATGCTAAATTATTCAATAAAAATCTAAACAAAGTTAATATTAATTAAAATTAGTAGAAATTCTTCTTTTAAGTATATTTGAACCGTCTCGTTGGTTCATGTTAATTATATCGATATATCTAATATTTACCAATTTTATAATATTAAATATATATATAGATTATTTTATATGAATTAAGAATGTATACATTTTAAAAATAATTTTATATCTTATTTAAAAGTTGTGATATTGTTCGCGTTAATTATTAATCAAACTTATAAAATTAATTATTTCACGTATCTAAATTTATAATTAGGATTGATAATGGATCAGGTATACTCATTCATTATGTATTTTTTTTAAATCTAAATTTGTTTAGAATTTTTCTACATGTTCGTCTTAATCTCGGTTAAAATAGTAACTTTAATGTACATACTCGTTTCAAATCCGTTGAGTAATACTCGATAAAAATATGAACACTCAGTAAAATTAATTAAAATTAGTAAAAATCATTATTTTTATGTTATTTGAACCCTCTCGTTGGTTTATGCTAAATTACTCGATGAAAATCTAAACAAAGTTAATATTAATTAAAATTAGTAAAAATCATTCCCTTTTAAGTATATTTGAATCGTCTCGTTGGTTCATGTTAAATCGATATATTTAATCTTTGCCAAAATACGGAAAAAAATATGTTTACCTCTTCAAAGGTCTCGTTGGTTTATGCTAAATTACTCAATAAAAAATTAAACAAAGTTAATATTAATTAAAATTAGTAAAAATCCTTCTTTTTAAGTATATTTGAACCGTCTCGTTAAATCAATATCTCTAATCTTTGCCAAAATACGGAAAAAATATGTTTACATCTTCAAGTTTTTTTGTTCTGTTCTTTAGCTACCTATCCCATATTTGATTCAATGTATATACAATCTAGAAAACACTAACTGAAATTTTTAGAAAAACATTTTGAACTGTCTCGTTAGTTCTTGTTAAATCGATATCTCTAATATTTTCCAAAATGTGGAAAAGAATATGTTTACATCTTCAAATTTTATTGTTCTTTTCTTTAGCTACATATCCCACATTTGATTCAATGTATATATTTTCTAGAAATCACTAATCGAAGTTTTTAGAAAAATATGAATGAAAAATGAAAAGGATTCCATGTAGACATGTTGATTAAATATATTTATTTAGTCTTTATAGAGAGATTTTCATTTACAAATTTTCTATAGATTATTATATATGAATTAAGAATGTATAAAATAAGGATTTATAAGAATGCATTCCGAAATTGTTATTATTTTAATATGTATAATAGAAGAAATTAATTAAATAGAGTGGTAGATAAATATGAGATGTGATTAATAGATAAACATGTGATATTTCAAGAATATGAAATTAATAAAATTTTAATTAATAAAAATAAAAATTAGAATATATATGAATTAAAATTAGACAAATTACCAGAATAAAGGAAAATCTGAACGGAGCACCGTGGAGGGGGCAGCTTTATTTTCGTATTAGTAATAGATAATCTATAGAAAATTTGTAAATGAAAATCTCTCTATGAAGACTAAATAAATATATTTAATCAACATGTCTACATGAAATCCTTTTCATTTTTTCATTCATGTTTTTCTAAAAACTTCGATTAGTGCTTTCTAGAAAATATATATACATTGAATCAAATATGGGATAGGTAGCTAAAGAAAAGAACACCAAAATTTGAAGATGTAAACATATTTTTTTCCACATTTTCGCAAAGATCTGAGATATCGATTTAACATGAGACGGTTCAAAATGTTTTTCTAAAAACTTCGATTAATACTTTCTAGAATGTATTGAATCAAATGTGAGATAGATAACTAAAGAACAGCACAAAAAAACTTGAAGATATAAACATATTTTTTTTCCGCATTAAAGATTAGAGATATAGATTTAACATGAACTAACGAAACGGTTCAAATATACTTAAAAAGAAGGATTTTTACTAATTTTAATTAATATTAACTTTGATTAGATTTTTATTGAGTAATTTAACATAAACCAACGAGACGGTTTAAATAACATATAAAGAAGGATTTTTACTAAGTTTAAGTAATATTACTTTGAAGATGTAAACATATTTTTTTCCGCATTTTGGCAAAGATTAAATATATCGATTTAGCATGAACCAACGAGACGATTCAAATATACTTAAAAGGGAAGGATTTTTACTAATTTTAATTAATATTAACTTTGTTTAGATTTTTATCGAGTAATTTAGCATAAACCAACGAGACGGTTCAAATAACATAGAAGGAATGATTTTTACTAATTTAATTAATTTTATTTGGAGTGTTCATATTTTTATCGAGTATTACTCAACGGATTTGAGACTAGTATGTACAGTAAAGTCACTATTTTAACTGAGATTAAGACGAACATGTAGAAAAATTCTAAACAAATTTAGATTTAAAAAAAATACATAATGACTGAGTATAACCGATCCATTATCATTCCTGATTATAAATTTAGATACGTGAAATAATTAATTTTCTAAGTTTGATTAATAATTAACTCGAACAATATCACAACTTTTAAATAAAATATAAAATTATTTTTAAAATGTAAACATATAATTAAAACATAAAGTTATTTCCCGTCGAATTTCGACGGGCTACTTACTAGTTTGTTAATCTAAACGGATAATGTTGATTTCCTCGTATTTCATCGATTTGAGGCTAGCTAAATGGTTAGATGAATGGGAACCAAATAAAATAAAAATACGAATAAAAATAGATTTTATTTCAATATTCAATTTAGTGAGTTGGCAGAGAAGGTGCGATGCTCCAAATATGGATTTCAAGATTAAATACGAGTCGAATTTTGGAGATATAAGTAAAATAAATGTCTAGGATAATAAGGATATTGCTATTTAGCAAGACATCATCAAATTTAGTTGAACTAGTTTGCAACCCGTCGAAATTCGACGGGGAACACATTACGTCGTGATTTGTAAGTGAATTAAAAATAATCTATTTTATTGTGAAATGATGGTATTACGATAATTTTAATTATAAAAATATTTTAAGGCGGATCCAATAATAGATCAGTGATGGATAGAATTTCAAATGGCTGTAACTATTTGTATTTTAATCACCCGTTGTTCGACTCATTGTTGTGAGAGGGTGAGAAGGTACACCGCCACGGTAGTAGAAGCTAATGGAGCATACAAAGATTGTTGAACCACCAGGTGCTATTTTTTTTAGATTCATATAGAAAAACAATTGAGGATAATGTTTTCCGATTGGTGGTACAGTTTTATATTTCAATCAATTCGAGTCGTTGCTACGAGATATTGAGAAAGATCGCATGCTCAATTTCCCAAATGGATCCAAAAACCTAGCCCCATATCTGAATTG
This sequence comes from Agastache rugosa, assembly GCA_031470985.1. Classification (NCBI taxonomy): domain Eukaryota; kingdom Viridiplantae; phylum Streptophyta; class Magnoliopsida; order Lamiales; family Lamiaceae; genus Agastache; species Agastache rugosa. Next base: position 35,425,227 of record CM062602.1, on the reverse strand, counting down.
GAGAGAGTTCAAGGCGAGATTGTAAATATATGAATATCAGATGGAGAAAATTCCAAGTAGGCATGTGGATTAACGTGATGGTCTGAAATCCATAATGTTATTATAATTAGAATCCGTTTAGAATTTATTTACTCACGTCAATCTCAATTCCGATTAAAAAAGTGACTTTACTACATATACCCGTCTCAAATTCGTACTATTATTTATATTACTATTTTTTTACCCATGTATGAATGTGTTATGAAAAGTGATGTTTAAAATAAATTCAAATGTTTTGTTATAAATTGATTAAACATTGCCAACTTTTGTAGTTTTTTAGGATTCTCAACAAAAGATTTAAGAAACCTAAGAAACCAAATTGATTTTTTTAGATTGTTTTAAAAAAATTAATAACAATGTGTAGTACAATCTTTCAAGTTTGTTCATGCTACATTCTAATTACATTTTAAAGTTCTTCTTGTATATTCAGTTGTCTGTTAATGCTTAGCTTTGAATTTTTAATGTGCAATCTAAGGCTTTCAAAGAATATACTAATAGAAAATGGAGAGAATTCTACGTTGGTTTCATATGAATTTTCACTTACAAATTCTCTATTTATATCTTAAATAATTTTCAAAATTTGTCTATTGCTTAAAAATGTTTAATATTTTAAATAATTAGCATTAATTATAATTTAACTTAAAAAAATAATTTTACTTCTCGTATCCAAAATTTTAATTAGGAATGACAAATGGTAATGGGTTTGGTATCCATCTATTAAGCATTTTTAAAACTCAAATCCGTTTAGAATTATTCTACACACACCATAACTAAACGCGATTAAAAAAAGGATAATTCTATTCACAATCCCCAATTTCCATTAATAATTAAGAAAATAAAAATATAATTTGAACAACCTATTATCCCTTAACCCCACTAAATATAAATTTAAAATTAAACAAAACAGTATATCACGTATAACCTCTAATTAAAAACTCATTCTTAAATAGTAAGAGCTTGCCGGCTTACGCAAGGTTATTTCAAAGTTCAAACAGGCTATAACGATATGTAAATTTAGTAATTTACATAAGGTTGACTGAAAAATCAAGGACTAAATCACCATGGTTGTTCCAGATATGAATGCCTTCATCGACACAAGCTTCTGCCTCATTTTGAGTGTCAAAAGCCACAACATTTCTATTTTTCATTGTTTTATTTCGCTCTCAACCAATGACATCTTTTTTTTCTCTTTGTTTTGTTATCCTACGCCCTTCCTCTTCACACCTCTCATTTTTTCTTTCTTTCTATTTTAAGCAGATTCATATGTAACTTCATGTCAAATAGACATAGATGTTTGCCGCAGTAAGTACTGATAATGTCTTTTCCTCACAGACCATTTTATTTTTTATTGAGAAAGAGGAAAATTTCTCAATTACATATTCTGAAATTTTAATGTTTGAGAAATTGTTTGAATTGGAAAATCAGAAAATTATACGATAAATTCACTTTAAATTATACGATAAATTATACAAAAATTTCCAGTTGGTTGGGAATAAAAAATAAAAATAATTATATGATAAATTCACTTTTTTCTGCCTAATTGGAACGAAAAAAAACAAATACACTGAAATTACTAATAATCATCATTACATTATGAATTTTTTATCTTACAAATATATAAATAGATATGGGTAACAGTATAAATAAGTTTTTTTATTCAATTGTCTCTCAAAAAAAAAGTTTTTTATTCAATTGTTAATTATTGAATGTGAATAACTAACAACGCTAGACTTTTTATTTTTGGGGGCCTACTATTCATATTTCATGATCTATACACATATATAAATTGATCAAGACATATATTCATGGTTAAATAAAGTTCCATACATTTTTTGTGGAAATTATAATTGTGCTACAAATCTCCATGTATACACGCACATAGATAAAAGTAATTGCATTAAAAAATGCAGCTCACACGTTCAAGACAAATGGTGATGCATATTACATATATCTATTTATTCAACTATCCAAAATATATAGAATGATACAAAATATGAAAAGCATAAGTTCTCTTGAATTCGATGCACAACATTAATTGTTCCAAAAGTGGATGTGGAATGTGAGTATTAGTGATTGTGTGTCCATCTTTAAGTAGAGCTTGATCAGTGCCAGCAATTGTCCACCATAGACCCTAAGACACACGAAGGATAAATGAGTTAATTATGGTATCAACACAAACCGTTTCCTTACAATCTTGACGTCAATGTTCTTGATGCGACAACATCTTTCATATCAATCTTACTTTCTTTGATTGGGAAGAGCGAAATAAAGGATCAAAAAACAGTTGAATTGTGTGAATATTTTGGTTGCAAATTACCGGAATATATAGGCACAAACATTTAAAAATTAGGAAAGTAATTTATTCATTACCATGAATTATGCCTTTAATTATAACGTCTTATATTAATTAATAATTGAAAATTATTAAATAATACTAATTGAGATTTTCCTTTTAAATATATATTTTCAAAAACGAAATATTTAAAAAAAATTGAAAAATTGAAATTTCTATTTTCGGTCATCCGACCTTGCTATTATTGCATAAAAGATAAAATATAGCTCAATGTATTTTAAATGATATTATATATGATTTGATTAACTTTATTACTTAAGACTAATTTTATTTTAAAACATATACATATACATATACAATATTTTAAAACTACTATTAATTATTTTATTTTATTTTGTATTTAAGAATGTTAATTACCAGAAACGTAAATATACGAAACAAATGGGTGGAAAAAACTTAAAAATTTGCATTGACAATAATGGTGGGCTCATATCAATGTATGTAATAACGCACATCTAAATTTCATCATTTTCGTTTTTCATTCATTATTACTATATTTAACAACAATTTCATTTTTTAATTAATGTTAATTGTTGGAATGATTAAAACCGTTGTTATATATAAGGAAAATGGGGATTACATTACATAAGCTCATTTGATATATTATACATATAAATTGAGATTTTAGATAATTGAAAAAGAAAAATTTTAAAAATACCACATCATCATGAGAATGAATATGGTGGCTCTAATATGTTTTACTATTAGGAATTGACTAGTAAGTAGCCCGTCGAAATTCGACGGGAAATAACTTTATGTTTTAATTTATATGTATATATTATAAAAATAATTTTATATCTTATTTAAAAGTTGTGATATTGTTCGCGTTAATTATTAATCAAACTTAGAAAATTAATTATTTCACGTATCTAAATTTATAATTAGGAATGATAATGGATCGGGTATACTCATTCATTATGTATTTTTTTTAAATCTAAATTTATTTAGAATTTTTCAACATGTTCGTTCTAATCTCGGTTAAAATAGTGACTTTACTGTATATACGCGTCTGAAATCCGTTGAGTAATACTCGATAAAAATATGAACACTCCAAGTAAAATTAATTAAAATTTGTAAAAATCATTCTTTCTAAGTTATTTGAACCGTCTCGTTGGTTTATGCTAAATTATTTGATAAAAATCTAAACAAAGTTAATATATTAATTAAAATTAGTAAAAATCCTTCTTTTTAAGTATATTTGAATCGTCTCGTTGGTTTATATATGCTAAATTGATATCTCTAATCTTTGCCAAAAAAATGCGGAAAAAGTCTCAAATCCGTTGAGTAATACTCGATAAAAATATGAACACTTCAAGTAAAATTAATTAAAATTAGTAAAAATCCTTCTTTTTAAGTATATATTTGAACCGTCTCGTTAGTTTATGTTAAATCGATATCTCTAATCTTTGCCAAAATATGGAAAAAAATATGTTTACATCTTCAAGTTTTTTTTTGTTCTTTTCTTTAGCTACATATCCCACATTTGATTCAATGTATATATAATCTAGAAAGCACTAATCGAAGTTTTTAGAAAAACATGAATGAAAAACTAAAAAGATTCCATATAGACATGTTGATTAAATACTACAACATTTAATAGTTTATTAATATCATTATACACAAAAATATAAATATAAATAAATTAAATACATATATAATGAATATAATAATAATCATAATGATAGATTCGAATTAGAATATATGAATATATATATATATAATTAATTAAATTGATTGACTAATACTTTTCGAGCACTTACAATTTTATACATAATCTAATTGACAATATAATTTTATAATTGTATATAATATAATAAAGTAAACTTTAATGAATATACTACCACATATGAACATAAATTTTTTTATAATATTAAATATATATATATATTATATATGAATTAAGAATGTATAAAATAAGGATTTATAATAATGTATTCCGAAATTGTTATTATTTTAATATGTGTAATAGAAGAAATTAATTAAATAGAGGGAAAGATAAATATGAGATGTGATTAACAGATAAACATGTGATATTTCAAGAATATGAAATTAATAAAATTTTAATTAATAAAAATATATATGATTTAAAATTATACAAATTACCAGAATAAAGGAAAATCTGAACGGAGAGAAAAAGTTTATGTACAAGCATAACGAAAGAGTAATTAATGCTTTCATCATTTACATGAACTTCGGAGATAGTTCAACAATTAAATTTAATATGACACATAAAAGTCTATTAGAATTCAATAACAACATGGATAGATCAATACTACAACATTTAATAGTTTATTAATATCATTATACACATAAATATAAATATAAATAAATTACAAATATAAATTAAATACATATATAATGAATATAATAATAATCATAATGATAGATTCGAATTAGAAAATATGAATATATATATATAATTAATTAAATTGATTGACTAATACTTTTCGAGCACTTACAATTTTATACATAATCTAATTGACAATATAATTTTATAATTGTATATAATATAATAAAGTAAACTTTAATGAATATACTATCGAACGTAAAAAAATTTATAATATTAAATATATATATATATTATATATGAATTAAGAATGTATAAATAAGAATTTATAATAATGTATTCCGAAATTATTATTATTTTAATATGTGTAATAGAAGAAATTAATTAAATAGAGGGAAAGATAAATATGAGATGTGATTAATAGATAAACATGTGATATTTCAAGAATATGAAATTAATAAAATTTTAATTAATAAAAATATATATGAATTAAAATTATACAAATTATCAGAATAAAGGAAAATTTGAACGGAGCACCGTGATGAAGACAACTTTATTTTCGTATTAGTAATAGATTAGGAATTTCAAAGTATAACTTTTGGGCCTCCAGTTGTGAAGTTAGTAATTTCAATTGGGCCTTTCATTAATGGACTTCCGATTGCATTTAAAAGTTGAAATAAGATTAGCCTTCCGATAAAGAAATATGGAAGCCTTATATTAAAAAAAAAAAAAAATCTAAATAACCTCCATTTCACAGTCCTAAATGTATGTTTTAGATATTAAAAAAAGTTAGACATTTAACGATTTATTTGATAATATATATATATATCTCATGTAATTCCCTAAAAAAAAGTTGGACGTTTTTCTCATATACTTATAGCCCCCTATTTGGAAATTCTAACTAAAATAATAAAGACCCAACCCAACTATATAGCCCCCACTAATAACTACTAGTATTTATTTAATTGATCACCAGAAGATTTTCTCAATTAATTAAGCAAGTAGGATAGTTATGAACAAGGGAAGGGGTTATAAAAATTGGGGGTTTTATTGTTTTAGGTAGTAGTACTATTTAGATAGTAAGGTTAGAAGGACAGAATAAATCTATTCTAATAATATTTGTATTTTAAAATTAATATAGGGATGTAAAGATAATAATGATTGTTGTGAATATAATCTTCCTTTTTTTGAGGGGATTTCTGGATCAAATTGATCACACATGCACATATCATGTTTAATAACATAAACCAAAATTAATTGAAATATAAATTTCAACAAAGTATGAATTATAGTATACTATAATATTATATTATTATATTTAAAACTAATTTATGATAACATATTTAATCACCTAAACAATTCCAGCGCGACTGTGAGAGAAATTTTGGGCGGCACCCATTCCCAATCCCATCCATTAATTAATTATTAGTCCAATTATATTTATTTTCTTTAAGAAGAAAAAGAAAAAAGAAAGGCTTTATCTAGAAAGCCGCGATCAGGAAAAGCAAAACAAACACGCCACAACCCCCCTCCTCTACTCCATCATTTCGATCACTCCGAAGTCGTCCCGCCACCTTATACGACACCGTTTCCTCACGTTCCATCGTTTATCCGGGTCGGATCTCAATCGAATTCGGATCCAATCGCGATCGGCGATGATGGGAAAACTCTACGTGCAGATGGCGCCGCCGGCGGATCTGAACCGGAACACCGAGTGGTTCACCTACCCCGGCGTTTGGACTACGTACATATTGATTCTCTTCTTCTCGTGGCTAGTCGTTCTGTCCGTCACCAACTGCACCCCCGGCATGGCCTGGACGATCGTCAATGTCTCCCATTTCCTCGTATGTTATATTGCCGCCCAATTTTGTGCGTTTTCTATTTTTCTTTTTGCGTGATTTTGTATTTAATTTGGGTGTTTTGTGCCCTAGGGTTGGATTGTTCTGATTGTGTCTTAGATTCTGTATCTGCGCCTGTATTGTAGCTCGGATCTCCTGTGCAGCAATATGATGTTCGAGTTTTGGCTCGAGTTGTTTTATCTGTTTTAATTGGTAACGAATCAATACGGAACGATTAAAGGGTGTATAATTTTTCATTTCTGGACTTCTTGTGTTTGGCTCGATTTTGGATTCGAGAATTGACAATTGAGAATGTGTTAGAAATGCAGCTCAAATAAGCTTTTGGCTATTAACCGTAGCCATGGTGTAAGTTGTTTGGTTCGCTTTTGGCTATTAACCCTAGCCAAGGTGTAATTTGTTTGGTTCACTTTTGGTTATGAACCCTAGCCAAGGTGTAAGTTGTTTGGTTCATTCGTAGCCCATCGTTTATATGATTATGTTGGACTGTCCTTAGTACGTTGTTCCGTAATTTTTCTTGCCCGGAAGGGTCTCTGATTGTATGGTGTCCTCTATATGGTTGCATTTGTTAAGATATGAAATAGGCTATTTATTGGACTCTCACAACTGGTGAGAAGTTTCTGTGCTGGGATTTGGTCTATTAGCAATATTGGGGCTATGAATAGACGACTTAGTGGTCCTTTAGCTGTTGATTGTGCTTGTTTCTTGCATAAATGCTTGAGCTTAAAAGTGGTGTCTGTAAGTGTTCCGTGGAGAGTGCTTCTAGTATGGTAGTGTTTCTTGCATCTGATCTGTCTTAGAATTCTGTTTACGTGATCACTGTTTTCTCCTTCCTATGTTATATTTTCTGGACACTGATATTTTAGGATATTTTAGCACTCTCCCAGGCGGTTAGGCATAGTAAGCACTATCATCCTTTTCCATATTGGCTCGTAGGCAGGGCAATGGATTGTTGGCCATTAGGAACTTGGCGGGAGGGATTTTAGTATCAAAGCTTCAAAAAATGCTTGATAAGGCTGCTCACATAGAACTTTGGAGAGTCCAATACATCTGATGCCTCTTTAACTTTTACTGCTTGTCCAAGACCGCTGCTCTTGTTGAATGCAATATGAAAACTTTAACAATATATGTGTTTGTGTGTGTGTAGTTTAATTGCCATGTAGTTCTTCTTCAGATGATTTTAAGTTTGTTTTTAAAGGATGATCAATAGCCTCGATGTACCTAGAGCTGAACTTCTGTGCTAGCTGAAGATCAGTTTGAGGTTTTCTCTGGACGTGACAGTTTTGGTTCTGTGTGTAGGTAACTTACCACTTCTTCCACTGGAAAAAAGGAACCCCTTTTGGTGATGATCAGGGAATCTATAATGGCTTGACATGGTGGGAGCAGATTGACAATGGAAAGCAGCTCACTCGCAATAGAAAGTTTCTCACAGTTGTTCCAGTGGTTCTGTAAGTTCTCCATGCATATCTCCTTTAGTTTGTTGGTTTATATTGGGACTGATGTTATATATTTTTATCTCTTGAGGCTTTTCTGGTGCATGCGTGTTTACTAGAGATTATATATTAGAATGAAGATTGCTGTGTGTTTTGATATGCTATTTGGTGGCTTCACCTGATGTTGATATAATGTCATAGTCAGAGGACTCTGCTGTGATAATAAACCAAGATTCAATGTGCCCAATGTTTTAATCTCTGTAATAAACTTTACTGGACTACCACACCTACTGATTTCTGCACATGGTTGCTGCCACATGAGTACCGGATGACTTCTCAGTTCTTTAAGAAACAATATAGTGAAAAGGTGCTTATATGACTATGCTTATGGTTTGAAAGACGAAATTATAAATAATGGGACTTGGTCAATTAGGAATATTACTCGCCCCCCCAAATTTTTTATATGGATATGGATGTGAATGAAAAATGTGGTATTTCCTTATTATTTCTGACAACATATTAATCATTTTTTTTTTCATTTTTGTTGTTGACAGTTACTTGATAGCCTCGCACACAACTGATTACCAATACCCAATGCTGCTCTTCAACACACTTGCAGTGACTGTGTTGGTTATTGCCAAGTTCCCTAATATGCACAAGGTTCGAATCTTTGGAATTAATGGGGATCTGTGAACTGCCACTTCTTCCAACAGTTCATCTTAACTTAGTAGTTGGAATGCTTGGTCCTTAAAATATCTGTAAAAATGGTTATGCATCTTTGGTGTATAGAATCTGAATCTGGAAGTGATGAGTACGTTTTGGTCATGTAGCATATTTTGCTCTACTGTTTTTACGGGCATCCTGAAAACTGAAGCACTAAATGTAAACAAGCTGTTTATTCACACTAGAAATTTTGTATACTTGGAAGACCACTCATGTTATCACTATCTTGCTCCGGCTTATAGCAGATACTACTTATTAACTATTGTCGGTCACATGTTAGTATTATCTAACTTCAACTGCTCTTATTGGCTGAACATCATGTATATCAAGGCTGTTATTCTCTATTTTTCCAATTTTGATAGCTGGGGCCATAATTGTCAACCTAGCTATATGAGATCTTACCTCTGTAATTACACCGTTCGGATTGTGTATGCTTTGTTATTGTCTGTCAGAATAGCACATGCAGCAGATGTAATGACATATTTGCAAGTGGTTAATGTTTGGAGGGACCCTTGATCAATAGTAGCTCCAAACTTGTGTAAAGTTTTTGCGTCGGACTTTTATTTGTGGTCTGAACGTTGAACTGTGGGCGACATGTTTGCTATAATTGGCACTCATGACTAGATGTCAAAGGGGTCGGGCTGGGCCTGCCCAACGTAACAAATAAAAAATGCAGGCCGGGCTGGACTGACGATTTTTCGGGCCAAATTGGCACTTTAGGCCAAGCCGTGCCAGGCTGAAAGTTTTTCAGGTATGAACTTATGTCAGCAAGCCCGGGTTATATTGGGCTAGGTCGGGTCATTTTTGTTAGCTCTTTTTTGTAACTGGTTGCTATGTAATTAATCAGCCAAACAAGTGATTAGGTGAGGTTTTTGGTTGAGGCAGGTGAATTTAGAATGGCCTTTTACGTACTATAATATACTAATGTCGGCTTTGAAATTATTTCAAAATTTATGGATAGAACTTAGTACTGTTTACTTAGTTTTTTATATAGAAAAATTGATTTAAAATGCCATGCATTTCAAAATTGAAAATGAATATATGGGCTGTCAAGAATTCAAACTCACATTCTGGCCATTGTAAGTGTTCTTTTTTTATAATGTAATCGATTGCTCTTATTTGAAGTGCTTTCTTAGCTGGAAGAATCTCAGTCAAGATGAGAATATAATTAGAAACATGCACCTTAAAGACTTCTATCTAGGGATCGGGGATTTTCTTTTTTTACTAACTTTTATTATTTGGGTGGGGTGGTGGGTGGGGGTAAACTAAGATCAACTTTTCATTAAACCTTGAGAATATAATATTCCATCCGTCCCATTATTTTTGTCTTGTATTTTTTTTTTGGTTGTTCCGTTATTCTTGTCCTGTTTCCATAAAAGGAAATATGCTTCTCTCACAAAAAATTATGGGCTCCACCACTTTCTATCTTTTTACCCTCTAAACAACACCCTTCTCATTAATACCCGTGCCCAAAAAAAATGAGACAAGAATAATGGGACGGAGATAATATATATATATATATATATGTGTGTGTGTGTGTGTAAAAATAAGGTGATTATTCAAAGATCAGATGCACTTAAAATCAACAATGATAATATGGCATATGAAATGGGGAACAATCCCCAAAAGCAATACCTTCTGTTGATATCATTGCCCTGCAGCTTTAATCTTTCCGGTGGACAGTTATATACATATATATATACCTAGTTTTGGTATACTGAAATAATAAATCGAGTGTCAAAGCAAAAGTTGATCAATTTTGAGCGCTTTATGTGTCTCCTCTTTTCAAATAATTCAAAAAATTTAGACGATATATAATGTCCACGAAACTTCATGAAAAAGGGGTTAATCAAGTCGATCAATTTAATGAGACTTCATAAATACAAAGAATATCTCCCTTTTAACTCTCTCTCTCTCTCCCCATTTATGAAGCTAATTAAAGATACGCAATGAACAATTAAGACGAGAATAATTATATTAATAATTACTACACATAGACATAATGCACAAATCTAGTTGCACATAATAAGCAACAACCCTAATTCTGGTAAGGTAACAAATAGTATTAGAAGCTCACTTCATGCAATGGAAGCTAGCTTCATTTACTACAGTAATGATTAATTAAAAGTGAAATTTAAAAAAAACAAGACAGAGAGAGAGAGAGAAACACAAAATAAACCACTAGAAATACATAACACTTTATGCAGTATGTATGTTAGTTCTGAACAACTCCAAACAGCTAACCAACCATGACACCATAGAAAGAAAGAAAAAATAGATCAAAAACAAGAAAGGGAAAAAAAAGATATGAATATTAAAAAAATAAAAAAAAGTGATCAAAGCAGCCTATTTCTTGTTATTGTTCTTCTCTTCTTTTTCACCAAGAGCCTCCACCTAACATTCCATTCCAAAATCCATTCGAATTCTCCTGTCCCTTATCTTGACCAGCTTCATCATTGGCGTTCGAGTTTCGTCTCGTTGCACCTAACGCAAACATTAGGCTTCCATTACCATTTTCTTGAGGTGCATTAGGGTTCTCGTATCGACTCCCACCAATGCTTTCTATGGGGAAGGAAAGTGCTGGCTTGCATTCTTGAAATGGAAAATTTGATGCAAAAATGGCATTGTTTTGATGATCAAGAGCAGTTGTGGCCATAGGGAAAAACGAATTCAAACCCCTAGCTGCAATCCCATTTCTGAAGAAATTTAGTGCTGAGAGAGGAGTTGTGGAAGAGGAATTAGTGTTTGCAGAATTAGATGCAGAGTTCATGGCATCTCTATTAGTCTCATTAATCTTGGGGAATTCAAGAAACTGGCTGTAATCATGTGGGCCAGCATGGAACCCTAGATTGAGATCCTGCCCTTGATCATGGATTTTAGGGTTTTGAGATGAGAATGGGGAAATGCTTGGAGGGTTCAGATCAGGGAGCTTGTGTGATGAGAGTGGTGGTGTGATCATTGAGAGGGAAGGCGAAGATGAAGAAGAAGAAGAAGAAGATCTCTTGTTCTTTCTAGAACCTCCACCTACCGGAACATTCCGTAGGGTTCCGCCCTCGGTCCAGTACCTTCTGCAGGTCTTGCAAAAGTATCTGGGCTGAGTGAGGCTGTAGTTGTTGTAGTAGCAGAATTTGGTGTTTGTTGAGTTGCATCTTGGGCAATTTACGGCTTGATCTTTCTGTGGCCTCACTTTTCTTTCCATTGCTGGCTTACTGCATGCATTTGGCTGAGCAGCTGCTATTTCTGCCATGGATTTTGCAACTCCAAATTCCTGAAATTTAATTACCAAATTAAAAAAGGTGAGATTTTTTTAGATTTGGTGAAAAGGGTTTTTGCTAGACTGTGTTTGGGATTGGTGAAAAAAGTTGGAAAATGTAAAAAATGAGCTAGCTAGTCCTAGCTAGGAAGAAGAGAGATTCAAAACCTTTTCCCAATCCTTCAAAAATTTTCAATTAATATACACATGCACCATGTGCTTAAATTTAAGAATTCTTGAAAACCTAATCTCAAGAAGAAGAGGAAAAAAGAACAAAAGGACAAAAAAGAATATTAATGTAAATTAACTATAGTATGATTAATTTACTTCCTCGTATATATATATATATATATATATATATCTAAGAGTGGATAAAATTTCAGCAAAAGTAAGTTCACTAAGCCAAGAAAAAACAAGTAGATCTTTATATGCACTACCAGAACATGAACCCTAATTCTTAGCTGGAAAAAGACTGGAAAAATAAAAAAAGAGAGCAAGAAAAATCTAAGAATGGGAAAAAACAAAAAAATTAAAGTTAAAACTATTCGCACCTGCGTCCATTGAGCACTATCCATGGATGTTTCTGAAGAAAGGGAAAAAGGGGGTTATTACAAAAAAGGCAAAGTGATGGAGGAAATTCACCTAGTTTGTCTGCAGCTGTCTTTGATGCAAAGAAAGAATGTTTTTGAGTTGGTTTGTATGTTTTCTCTCTTTTCTTTTTTGAGTTGGCTAACTTTATGGATGATGGGAGGAAAAAGGGGAATTGCTGTGGATTGTTTGTTTTGACTGCACTCATATCACTTCCATAATAATATAATTTTTTTAGGTTTTATTTAATCTAACTTTTGTCTTCTTTTATGTACTAATCTTATTTAATTCTCTGGTTAGTGCTATGTGAATGTATATCTTCTCTGGTGGATTTCTGCTTTTTTGACTCTGGAGATGTATTCTCATATTTGATGTCTTCTTGTCATCCCCACTTTGTTATAATATCAATTTGCAATTGATTAAGTATATATGTATTATTTTCAGATTATGGTTTGGTCAATTTGTTCTCCATCCAATACATGGATGTTTCCTTGATAATTAATTTTATTAAAAAAATTAAAAATAAACCTTTGAATTTTCCTAATTCTTATAGATTACAAAAGTACTGATCGATATATGTACATGACATGATTTAAAGATTTGAAATTTAAAATAAAAGGCATCATGTTCCACAAAGACACATATTAGACCATCTTTCTTCCTTTATGCTTTATTGATGGATAGTTTCTTCCTTTTTATGCTTCTAAAGGGGTGATGTGTTTGCATGTTCAAAACCATCATCATCACAAGAAAACCCTTTTTCTTTAAGGGGAAAGTGACTAAATGAGAATGTTATTATTACATGCATGAAAAATTAATTAATTTATTTCACTTCATAAATATTAGTCTAATTAATTAAAAAATCTTGATGAAATCTTTTTAAAGGATAAATTAACATCTATCCTTGCAGACGTTTTAACTCTTTCCCAACTGATAAAACATTCTTCAACTACTTTTAAACATGAGGCCACAGAAAGACAAGAGAGATTGCTTACCAACCCAAATTGCAATTTTTGCAATTTTATCTTTTTGCTCTTTGTTTGTATACATCTTTTGCATGCGTGTAACTTTCTATAATGACCATCATATATGTAGGAATTTTTATTCCCAGCCACTTGAGTATTTTGAAAATGGGATCTCAGTCGTTGAATATATATGTAATATTACAAAACAAACCATGATATCATGCATAGTTCAAAATCTCTTTATGTTTCTTTATAAATAGTTTAGTTTCATCATTATATGTATGTTGTGTTAGGTGTTGATTAAAATGATATAAGTGAAAGATCGAGAGATTAGACAAATTAATATAGATATTCGAATTGAAATAAAATAAAACGAATTTTCCAAATCTCAGGCGATAGGGCATTTGGAATTGATACGTGGGAATTTGCTCGCTATCTCTCTCTCTCTCTCATTCATTAAATCCTAGATTATGATTTGTACCATAACAAATATATATCTTAAAAGCCCAATTGGAAAAGTATATACATCAACTTAAGAGAAATTTATGATTGGGGATATATTGAAAAATTATTATTTTATTAGAATTTTAAATTGCTAGTACACGGTATTAATATTTTTACTAGTATTTTCTTAAATAATGAGTTGTATGTAACTTCAATATATTAAACAGGGCTATCAGCACAATGGTTTCGTGGTGTAGTTGGTTATCACGTCAGTCTAACACACTGAAGGTCTCCGGTTCGAGTCCGGGCGAAGCCATTCTTTATTTTCATTTTTTTCCCAATTTTCACATTTATGGAAGCATAAAACTAATTTATTCTTTATTTTTATTTTTTTCCCAATTCACATTTATGGAAGCATAAAACTCATTTATAATATCAGAATTCATAAATTTCTCTCCATTAATCAATTCAATTATTGACCGACAGTCGAATTCAAGTATGGGCGATGCGGTTGGAGAGATGGAAAATCCATTTTTAGGTTTGCCACACGATGCACACAGTTTGTACAAATACAATTTTACATATGTAAATGGGCCTTGGGCTCTTACATTACATGGATAGAAGTCCAGCTCAACTGATAATTCTAAGAGATAATGTGCGAAAATAACAATTTTTAAAAGATAAAGATAAATTCTAACCATCAATCTTTAAAAGATAAATAATAATCCGGTTTACCAAAATGTCCTTCCTTACCTTGTTTTTTTAATTATTTTATTAATATAAACACTAACATCACGTTAGAAACTCTCAGAACCGTTTCTTTCTCTATATCTCATTTCATCTTCTTCCACTGTCATCGTCGGCCTTCCGTCGTCCTCCACCGCTGCCGCCGGCCTCCGATTGTCTTCCATTGCCGTCGCTGATACACTTTAATCCACCGTCCTTCTTCACAGCTCCGGCGTCACCGTCGCGATAGATCTCAACAGAGCAGATCTGTGCTCCTCTGATGTCATCGTCGTCGCCGGTCTTTCCTTTCTTCTCATCTTCCCCGTCTCGCTTGCCTCCTCTGATGTCGTCGTCGTCTCAACAGAGCAGATATGTGCTGCCACCATTGCAACAGATCTGTCACACCGCTGCAATTTCGAGATTTGTGTCGCCGCCGTTGAACTCCATCACCGCCGTTGTATCGTGCCTTCACAATCATCAAAATATGGATGGTGTCCCAGTGGAGATGGCCTAGTGGTGGAGTGGTTGCCTGTTGACCAATAGGTCAGAGGTTCGAGTACTCTCGGCCACAAAAAAACCTTAGGTGGGGTGTGTGAGTATTAATATTTGTAATGATATTAAAAAAAAATATGGATGGAGATCCCGATTTTGAAGATCCGTCTTGTTGGTCATCGCCGCCACCTGCTACGACGAAGAAGGGAACTTATTCTCCATCATTCATTTTTAGGATTTACATACATGAAATTACAGCCTTGTATACATATGGTTTAATTTCATGTATGCTTTTATATATATTCATGTATGCAGTCGTGTATGATTGGAATATGTGTTTGTATGTTTTTTCTTGTATGAAATCATGTATACTATTTCTTGTATGAAATCCTTGAGTGTCATGTATGCTTTTTCTATATCTCTATGTCGTCATTGTATGCTTTGAGTATCATTGAAGTCAATTACATTGTTGTGTATGTTGTCGTGTATGTACTGATATTGGGAGAGATTGTTAGCTAGTCATGTATGATGCTTCATGTATGTATGAATTTAATCCATACATTGACATACATGAATTCATACATGACATACATGAATACATGTATGTGTGTGTGTGTTTTTTCCTTATGCATATGTGTTTCGCCGGAAAAAGTCGCTGGATTTTTTTTTCTGAAAATATTTTTCGCTGGTAAAGTCGCCGGAAACTTTCGCTGGAAAAAGTCGCAGGTAAATATCGTCGGAAAGTCGCCGGAAAAAGTCACCGGAAATATATTTGACTATCATGTATGTATTCGTGTATGTATTCATGTATGTGTTCGTGTATGTCATGTATACTTTCATGTATAAGGGCAAAATAGTAAAGATGTAAAAATTTTGGTTAGTATTTATCTTTTAAAGATTAATGGTTAGAATTTATTTTTGCTTTTTCAAAATGGTTATTTTAACTTTTCTCACTAATTCTAAACACAATCACTATTTTACTCTCTATAGCCCTTATTAAAAAAAATAATTAAAATTATTATAATTGTACGATTTTATCTCTATAGCCACCAAAATTATAATTAACTAATAAATCCTAAAATTCTATGGTAAAAAAAATCCCCCAAATATATACAAAATTATAGCCCCAAAGTATCCCCACCGGAAAATTCTCAGCATCGCCACTAATTTCTACTATAAGCAGTTTTTCACGACTCAAAATTTCAACTCACAAACATTTTTAAGAAACTAGATGACAAAATCCGTCTACAAGAGAGTGATCAACAGAACTTATATTTATAATTTTTGAATTGTGCATTGGAGGACGACATATGGAACTATACTGCAGAGGGATTTCTACCTAATTATTCTAATTAAGAAAAGAAAAGCACTCGATGTCAAGTATGTGTAATTCGTGAATGAAGGTCAGTATAATTTCTGCTTTTTCTTCTTCTCTGTTGGAGGCGATTGTGACGTTGTTGAAGGCGTGGGTGGCGTCGTGCAAAAAAAAAAAAGTTTGAGATTCTGCCGCTATTGTTTGCATCGAATCGAAAACGGGGGCTGAGCGACACGAGCAACTGCAGAAGAAATTGCAATCTTAGATCCAGATCAAGAAAAGAAGAGGAGGTTCATGAGATTTTATCTTAAAGCTATTTTTTATAGTTTTAATCTTTTATATTGGATTTAGCATTCGAACCATGAATGAATTCTTTATCTCCTCTTATTATCTGCTGCAACTCTGAATCCGTAAGTTCTGATGTAAAAAGCTTCTTAGATTAATTTATGTGTTCAGCAGGATTCTGTGGTATAATGACAGATTGCTAATATTGTTTTAGAGTTTATTTGTAGTAATTATAATTTTTGGGCTATAAGGTTAAAGTTGTAAAATTGATACTCCATCTGTCCCGTTATTCTTGTCTTGTATTCTTTTTTGGGTTGTCCCGTTATTCTTGTCTTGTTTCCATATAAGGAAATATGCTTCTCTCACAAAAAGTTGTGGGCTCCACCACTTTCTATCTTTTTACCCTTTAAACACTCTTCTGCTTAATACCCGTGCCCAAAAGAAATGAGACAAGAATAATGGGACGGAGGGAGTATAATTTTAATTATTTTTTTAAATTGGGAGTTATAGAAAGTAAAATGAAAGCTATGTTTAGAATTACTCAAATTAACGGGTTTCGGGCCTTTTGTGGGCTGGCCCATTAATCCCTGATCGTTCAGGCCCACAATTTTGAGGTCGCCGCAATGAAAGGGCGGCGTCTTGTAACTCGCTTATTTCCAAAAATTCAAAGCTTTTTTCTGCTTGCTTTTCGTACGTTTTGGAAGTCTTCAAGTAAATATGGATATTTTGCTACCTTGTATCTTGATTACATACTATATTGTTTTCATGCTATGTGGATTGTGTTGCAAATGAGAAATTCTTGATATCTCAATTCATCTTGAGAGAGAGAGAGAGATCTCACATGCTAAGCTTAGTTCATGCTTGTTTTCATGCATCATGTATTGTTCTGATCAGCTGTTTTTGGGATCTTGAATATTGCAGATTCTGGTTGATGATGGATTTAGTTCAATATTTCTTATTTTGGAATTTTCTCTTATGACTTTGAAATTAGTTTTGCAATGTGTGAGAAATATAAAAAAATTGTAAGTTGCTCTATGAAGTTTTCTTCTACATGTGTGTGATAGTTGGAGCTGCTCTCTTTGAGATCCTTATATCCATTTGTTGGTGCTTACTTGCCCCCTTGCTTAAACTTAAAGATCTTTTTTCTGGACTTGAGAAAAGAGTTTGATTCTACGCTTGTGTGTGATATTAGTATTTGAGAGTAATTTCTATCAGTCCAAAGCTGAAAGAGTTGATTAATTATTATGAGATTGATGTTTAAAAGGCTTCAAATGAGATGATGTATGTGACATTAAGAATCTACAGTATCTCGTCGACTCAAGATTTACATTTACATGCAAACATTATTGCAGATTGAATTCAACATAGTTATGAATAATGATGCAACTTACTTACTTTTTTTTTTGTGTGCTGTGCTGCTGGAGTCTTTCCGGTCTTTTCTCTCCATGGGATGTGGATCCCTTAAACTAATAATGCTAATCCTAAATTAGTATTAGTCTTTGGTTTTGTCTTCCTTGCAAAGCATCATGCTCAAATGAGAGTCTCAGTTATGAAAAATGCAGAAGCAATAAGCTCCATTTCTGAGTTGTGGAACACTCATTTGAGCAGGATGTTTTCCAAAGAAGAGACGTGTAATGTCATATCATGTTTCTGAGAGGAACTCGGCTTATTTATATTTGTGTTCAGAGGTTTACTGAGTAAGATGTTGACTATTTTTTGTCCACACTCATGAAATGTCAGTTACTCTATCTTATGCTAGTTATTATTAAAATGAGAGGATTATAAAAAGGTTGGAAAACTATATGTCATTGTATTTTTTTGAGTGTTGTTAGAGTTGCAGTACAGAGAATAATTGTACTTCAACAAGGTATTGATCAGTACAATAAGTTAGTACCCTCTTTTTGCTACTATAAATAGAGGGATTAGTTACTAAATAAGTTGGATTTCTTTCCCTCCCGAACTTGAGTAGTTAAGGTATGCATTTACATGAACTTAGTTACCAAGTAATTTCTCTTCACTTACCGATGATCTAATCTGCATCTTATCGTTTGAGGATATACTTTTTGTAGAGCTCTGAGCTACGAGCAGCAGAGAGCATTGATTCCATAAGGTACATTTCAGAAAATTCTGCTTTCTTGTCAATTCCTGTTCAGTAAACCCATTGCCACATGTCAATCAAATAAGCTATCCGATTTTTTATCTTGATTTTTTTAGAAAAATATATTAAAAATAAACAAGAAAAGGCAATGGCTTGTCCCAGGGTTTATTAAATCCTGCCCTCTTTTAACCATTTTGAACCAAACAGAATAGAATGAAAATTCCATATGAATCTGTGTACAGTCTTTTGGTGTTTTTCTTCACTTCAAGTTGTTTTTGAATGGCATTATGAAAGACTATTTAATATTTACTTGTCACTTTGTAATACTGCTATGTTCTTGAAGTTTTTTCACTCTGATGTTTGCCTTTCTTAGTTCTTCGGTTTGCATTAGCATATAGCTGAATTACATAACACAGTTTTCTTTCTTCTCAAACCATTTATTTATTGTATCATTCCTTTTTTCTTAATGCCTTAAAGAAACAAGTTTGCATTTAAAGACAAAAATTTTGTGGTACAAACTTTCCATTTTTAACAAGTACTTCTACCTTCTTTTACCTCAGAGGGAAAGAATTAGTATTTATAGCTCACTTTCAATATCAGCATATATCGTCTTCTCAATGTGCATTGATATTAAGATGTCTATCATCACCATTTCTCACATACAACACCTTCTTATAGGTGAAACTGAACAAATAAATCCAGAAACAGAGAGATTTTATTGAGAAAAGAAATCAAGCCACACATAATACACACTTCCGATTAAAGAATCCCATCATGGAAAAGATCAAAAGCCTTTCTTGTTATCCACACTTCCATACACGATCACATTTTTTAGCAACGAGGATAATCAGCTGGAGGGTGAGGAAGTGTCTCGAGTGGTCCTTGCCCGTTTTTGACAATAAGTGCCACAGCCAAACCCCATGATAAATGTATCTCCAGATGGCAGTGCATAAACCAGACCCCTACACCACATTTATAAAGCCTCATCAAGTATGTTTCATGAAGTCATCAAGATGTCTGTGTTAACACATGTGCTTGCAGAAAAAGCTCTATGCAACATATTATCCTATAATCGCATCACTTTTATTGTTCCTTGTTGTGATATGCAGAGATATTATCATATTTCATATATGTGATTCATCATTTTTTTTTTTTGGTTTATGCATAACATTATTAGAGCTGTCAAAAGTCGGCCCGGCCCAACCAGAATTTTCTGGTCAGGATGGCCCAGAATTCCACTTACACTATGTTAACTTTTAAGTAAATCAATACCTGGATTATCAGCTGTAAATCTAATTGCTGCCCATCCACCAACAGGAACTCCAATAGTGTTCATGTAGGGTGGATCCACCAAGTTGAAGTTAGCTCTATCCGGATCGTAATTACCCGTGCCATAGCCCACGACATAGAAACTGTAACCATGAAGATGAATCGGATGATTCTCAGTCGAGACAGTTCCAGTATCCTGCAAAATGAGCTGAACCCTTGTCCCATACTCAAGAACAAAAAGCCTTGTCCCATTCATAGCATTGGTGTCGTTAGGAGCATTATTAGGCGCCCCATTAACAAAATCGTAGAATTTAAGGGGCGCCTTAGGGAAATCATCAGTAAAGTAGCCACTTTTTTCTTTGTAATAAGCTTCTAGAAGTGAAACATTAGGCCTAATGAAACTTATGTTGTTCATGGAAGCAGCAAATACCCCACCATTTTGGCCTTGACAGTTTTGCTTCGGGTTTTTCCGATTACATTTCTGCACATTTACCCCTATGGTGACAAACAAGTTCTTATCTATAATCTTAGGAACATCCGAAGTGTTTAGCCCTCTTAGCCCGTCCATTACGGTTTTAACGGCTAGATTGTCGTTAAAACTAGGTAACATGGCTGGTAATGATATGCTGTTTGGTGTTGCTCCTAAGTACTGAAAATATCCTACTGAAGTTATGTTTTGAAACGGTACGTTTCTTGCAGACATGTAAGGCCCGACGGCCATGGAGTATCTGCTTATGGGTTGATTTGCAGTGACCAGAACGTTGAGGGTCTGGCCCGGCCCGAGCATCACCTTGTCCGTGGTGAATGCCTTGGTGTACTCTGCATCTGCTTCGACTATGGTGAGTTTGTGATTGGCAATTCCAAAGAAGTTTTCTGTGTTCAATCCCGCGTTGATTAGTCTCAGCAGGTAGGTCTTCCCTGGCACCACATTAATCCTGTAAACATCTGAGGAAACGACAACATTACTAGTTAGTTTTCTATTACAATTTACGTGTTACATCTCATGTTTCAGTATCATGATATATTAATATATGACTTGGACTGGTATAGTGAAACGCGAGATGTGACACATGGAGTAGCTCTTACCGTTGGCAGAGCAGTTATAGTTGGGGCCGGGGTGGCCGTTGATTGTGTAAGCATCTGCAATCGGAGCGCCTCCGCCGCTGGCTAAAATAGCCTGCTCGAGTTTCAAAACATCTTTCAACCAATATTCCCCTATTATTTGCAAGAAAGTGTTACAATATTATAATCTTGATTATAGGTATATGACCCAAGTAATAAAGAGGCACCTAGTATAACAATATGCTCCTCGTACGGGTAAGGGAAAGGGTACGGAACAGCGGGTTTCGGGTAGACGATCAAGGCCCCATAAACTGTTGCTCGGAGCCATGACACGTGGGCGTGCCAGAAAAAGGTGCCCTTTTGTTGAACCAGAGTGAACTCGTAACTGAAAGTCTGCCCGGCTTGAATCGGGCATTGTGTCACGTAAGAAGGGCCGTCGGACCAGCACGACAACCTCTGACGGACCCCATGCCTAGATCCAAATCAAGTACAACGTGATTATCACTACGGGATCACAAAAAATAAATCAAATTAATTTATGGTACGTATGAGAAATAGTTATGTACCAGTGGATTGTGGCATTGTGAGGCGTCAAATTAGTGAGTCGAATAATGACACGATCGTCTTCTTGAGCATAAATTACTGGGCCGGGGTACATTTCATTAATCGTGATGATCTCTTTGCTGTTGCACAGTTTTGTCACCCTCTTCGTTTGCATCTATTCATGAGAATAACTAGTTAGGGGGGGAGAGAGAGAGTAACTATATATTGTTACAAATAGAAGAAATATAGTAGACCTTGAAGTCGTAGAATCTTGTCGAACTCCCGTTTGGCCATCTCTTCATTCCATGGACGCTATGAGAGATGGAAAGTAAACTCAACAATACACAAACGAGGGCAGTGATTGTGGCTGCCATGCATGAGGAGAGAGAGAGAGAGAGAGAGAGAGAGAGATGGTTCAAAGTAGCTGCAGTGAAGGGCTTTTTAATGTAGTAATTAACCAAGTTAATAAATAAACACGTAGCCAATAACGGCATCTGCTGTTTTTTAAAGAAGTTGATGAAGAGTTGGATGGAAAATATTATTTAAAAATAATACGTATGTCATCATCCATGATTACTCTAACGCGAATTTCTTGTAATAGATCTGGTGGCGTATCTAGTTTATTATTAACATTATGCTTTGATTTTGATTCACCGATACATGCAATTTGACTGAGAATTGCACATAATACTCAAAGAATTCGTGCTCATTAATTCAATTATCAATAAAATGTGTCGTATCCCAAGATATAAATTAACTAGATTTTTCACCGTATATTGGAGTAGAAAGGTGAATTTGAATTTTGATCCAAAATAATCACATTTATATAAATTTCATTAAGTAGTATAGTGAAGTGATTTAGTCCCTAGACTTATCTATTTTCTTTTTATTTTATATAATAGTATTAAAGAAATGCGTTTCGGCCCTTGTTATTCTTCTGTGTGACCAGCTTACTAAAGCAGTTGGCCTAAACAAGCCCAGCAAAATGTATAAGCTATGTCCATCTCTAAATTAATGATTTAAATTATTTAAAAGCACCAAATTCAGAATTAAATAATAGCGAAGCTTGACTTTTATGCAATGCATCCACCGGTTACTCTAATTTCCTCTATATACAAATATATCTACACATCAAAATCAGAATCTCAGATAATCAATTGCTCATGCGTAGGTATTTTTGTTATTAAGCAAATGAGCAGTTGGAATATATATACATATTATAGTATATATATAGTGCGTGTGTGTGTGTGTGTGAATGTCAATACTTTTTTTTTTTCATAAAAAAACAGGCGTTTGCCGGAGGAGAAAATCACAGTTCTATCCGCTGACAAATTGAAATTATATTAGAACTGAGTGTTACAGTATAACTAACTTTTTAAAAAATCTAAAAAAATAATGCAAAAAATTCATGGCTTAACTCACTTTTTCTTCCTACTTCACATATTTAAATCGACAGGGTATACTTACGTTTGAAACTGAAGCTTGTCGAAATTTGCTATTATGTGTTACTTTGTCGATTTTTTTTTTCTCTCTCTGTTTGAGATAAAGTAGAAAATTGTTTTAACTTAGTCTGATAAACCCTTTAATTTTCAAGTAATACAAGTTATCGAGGTTACAAAATTTGAGGACTGTGTAGTGCAGAAAGTTCCATTGAAAGAAATGTTCGTATATTGCTAATGACTGAATACTAATTTAATACAAAATTATTGGCGCTCTCATTTTGACTAGCAACGATCTTTATGCCGTCAAAAAACAATATTAAACCTCAAGCAATCGATCTAATTATTGATTGAAACTCTCCAATAAAGTTGTAAATGAACCGATTAGGACCTAATCGATAGCTAGCTTGAGCTTGATTCGTTTAACTTTTACTTAGACTTGAATTCAATTCAAACTTTCATAACTAAGCTCGCTAAGCAGTTTATTAAGTATATAAACAAATTGAGCTCGAGCACGGTAATAGGCTTGTGAACATATAGACATGCAAGTTCTTGAGCTAATGAATTCAATACCTTCATGCTCAAATGCTCGGGCTCGTTTATTAAATCATCGAGTTTCAAACAAGCTTTTTCGAATTCCAATAACTGGACTCGGTATGGCCCAAGTCTTTTATTAATTTTTATGGAAGTAGACAACAGTGCTGCACATAATTAAGACCATAAACAAGTTTCTAATCTCTGTCTCAGAAAGTATATTCCTATTGAACCAGAAACTATACAAGATGAGTCTACATAAATCTTATTTCATCAATGATTGAATCCAAAAAATCAGTTTTCCCAAGAAATTTCATTTCGGCAGTAACAAAATCTAAAACTGTAAAAATCTCATTAGATTTGGGATGATACCTATCTTCAACCAGAAATTTATGGAGTCTGCCTCCTTCTTCAATAAAGCTATGGCCTGCTGTTTTAATAGTGTTGGAGCCTTTCATAAACTTCCTCAGTTTAGCAACTTCATCCCATTTATTAGCCTTCGCATAGATATTTGAAAGAATCACATAGTTTCCTGGATTCCATGGCTCCAACATGAAGAGTGCCTCAGCAGCTCTCTCTGCAAATTCGACGTTGCCATGGAAACTGCAAGCTCCGAGCAATGCTCCCCACACGACTGAATCTGGCTTCATCGGCATGGCCATAATGAGTTCATAAGCTTCTTGCACTCGTCCTGCTCGGCCTAGAAGATCCACTATACATCCGTAGTGTTCTAGCTTTGGTGAGACAAAAAACTTTTGCTCCATCGTGTTGAAGAGCTCCCGGCCTTTCTCAATCATCCCTCCATGAGTACATGCTAGGATCACCCCCACGAACGTGACATCATCCGGGGCGATTCCTTCCCCCTGCATTATATCATTTATCAATCACAAGCAAAAGAAAGATCAGTTTTTAAGGGAATCAAGTACATGCAGCTCATTTTGCTGCTTTATTGCTCGAACAAAGCCCCGTTAAAGCATTCATAAAGCTCACCAGCATTTGACTAAACAGCTCCAGAGCTCTTTGACATCTTCCATGGACAGCTAAACCCATGATCATAGTATTCCAAGAACACAAATTTCTATTTCTACCACCACCAATTTCATCAAACAACTGCATTGCCTTCTCAATCACACCACACCTTGCATACAGCTCCAGCACCGCGTTACAGACAAAGGCGTTTCTGAAATAACCGTTTACCCGAGCATAAGCTTCGATCCTCTGCCCCACCTCCAACGCACCAAGATTAGCACAAGCAGGAAGAACACTAGCTACGGTGACATGATTGGGCCTAACTTTCCCCTCTCTTTCCATCTCCAAATACATCTCCAAAGCCTCCCTATATCTCCCATTCTGCGAATACCCCGATATCAAAGCAGTCCAAGAAATCACATTCCTGGACGGCATATCCAAGAAGCAACGCAACGCTTCCTCCAAATCCCCTCTTCTGGCATAACCCGAAATCAAAGAATTCCAAGTGGGCACTTCTTTGTCATCCATCTCATCAAACACCTTTCTTGCCAAACGCAGCAAGCCCATTTTGGCATACATGTCAACCAATGAAGTCAAGGCAAAGACGTCGCGATCATGCCCAAATTTGAGAAATTGGGCGTGGACCATTTGGCCGTGGGAACGACTAGAAAGCTTTGCGCACGCGACGAAGAGGAGGGTGAAGGAATGCGCATTTGGGAGCAAAAATCGGTGAAGAAGTTGGGAGTAGAGAGAGAAGCATTTAGAAAGCGAGCCGTGAGAAGAATGGGCTTGGATGAGCTTGTTGTAGTGGGAAAGAGTTGGGTTGGGAATACTGTCGAGCACCTTGTGTGCATAGTTTACGTTGGGGAATTCTAATAGTTTTGTGATCAAATATTTGGCGAAATCTGCGCCGGTCGTCAGTGAGTGGGCGTGGAATTGTTTGAGTTGGTTCATGCGAGAGATCCAATTCTATAATCTGTGGAAATTCTTGCATCTGAAGGAAAATTGATGAGCAAAAGGAAGTATTATAGCTGAGCGAGCTTTTTAAGTAGCTCGCCTTTTGTATTCATTTTAGATATATTTAGATATTAATAATTAACTATTTTTGGGTTTGGCTTTGCCTTTAAAAATAAAAAATCAAAATCAAAACAAACAAATTAATCGGTTTTCTCGTAACCTTCACGACTACCTACGTCACTTTTCCTTTTTTTCGACTGAATTATGAATTTATGTAATTTTTTGAAAATTTAAATCACAACGTTGGAGTATACATTAATTTCCAAAAGTTTCTAAACTTGTTAATATCAGTACAAAAATTCGAGGTGTGCGTCATTTATGATTACATTCAATTTCTTTACAAGTTAGAGATTTTACTAGTAGCTATCAGTTCTACAATAATTTAATACTATTACATACTAATCTATTTATCTATATCTATAATAAAAGAACGGATTCTTACAAAATTGAGTTTGCCTATTATATTCTTATTATTATATTTATTTAAAGGGCATAGTGTAAATGTTGGGAAAATTAATAGAGTTTTGATTTGATACCAAAAACCCAGCTGACCTCAACCGAGTAGATGATTGCACAAACCTAAGCGTTTTACAGCTCACCTGTTTGAGCTTACAGAGTTTCTTAGTTTACACGTAGAGTTGCAGAAGCCAGCAGAAGATACAGCTAAGCTGACCC
The DNA here is from genome assembly GCA_031470985.1 of Agastache rugosa. Lineage (NCBI taxonomy): Eukaryota > Viridiplantae > Streptophyta > Magnoliopsida > Lamiales > Lamiaceae > Agastache > Agastache rugosa. The sequence goes on along the minus strand of CM062602.1, from coordinate 35,398,862 downwards.
AGCTAAAGCATTCAGCAAAACAGACTCAGCAAAGCAAGGACCAAGCAGAGTCAAAGACCCAGCAGTATCAAGACCCAGCTCAGTGACGGAAACCCAGCTCAGTGTAAAAGACCCAGCTTAGTGTCAATGACACAGCTCAAGTCTAAGACACAGCTCAGGTTAATGACACAGGTCAGGTTGAAGACACAGCTCAGGTTAATGATACAACTCAGGTCTCAGACACAGCTCAGAGTCAAGACACAACAGAGTCCAAGTCGATGAAGACACAGCAGAAACGCTTAGCAGCCCGAAGACAAAGACCTTCTCCAAGACAAGATCCCGATGTCAGAAGATCTTATCTGAAGCAGTCAAATCAGAGAAGGAATAGCTTCTGCAGATGCAGACCTACTTCGTAGGTTAAAGGCCAGAAGTCAATGAGAGTAGGTAAGATTCAAACGGCTCTCTTCCAACGGCTAGTTTGAATCTCCACCTATATATATATATCCCTCCTCCACCATTGAAGAAAGAAGGGGACTGGCGAGACGACTGAAGAAATAAAAGAGCAAACAGAAAAATGAACAACGATCTTCAAAGCCAAATCCTTCAAGAACACCCAGCCAGTCAGCTGTGTTCTTAGTTGTTCACATATTCAGTCTTAGGCAGAATAGATCTGAAAAGAAACATCTTAAGCCTAGTTTGAACGAGTTCATCATACTCTTTGTTTTTCATTGTAAGAACTCGTTCATAGTTGGAAAACCCATACCCAAACCCAAACCCAGAAAGGTTAGGTAAAGGTACGCTTGCTCGAAGCGTGTAATTCGAGTGGTTAGGTTCTTCAGTACCCGGAAACTGAAGGTGTAGGCTTGACAGTGTCCGCAAACTGTTGGAACACAGCTCGGGTTAGAGTTGTGAAGTTGCTTGGTACTTGGAAACCAAGTGGTAATGAATTACCAGTGAACCTGGTCGTGGACGTAGGAGGTGTTACTCCGAACCACGTTAAAATTGCTTTATTCTTTATCGCTTTGTTTTATGCATTTAGCTAACCTCTCAAGCATACATTTCAAGCTGCATAAACTGACTAACTGAAAAGTGAAACAGAGCATTGCAATATGATTTGAAGTAACAGACGGACTTTCCAAACCCACCAACTTCCGCACACACACTCACTCAGCCAGTTGTGTCAATCAAGCTGTCATCCAGCTGGATCGGACACAGCAGGCTCTCTAAAAAGAGTTTTAACTTGAAAAAGTTTTAAACCTTGGTGTATTCACCCCCTCTACACCAAGGTATCCGTCTTGGGACCAACAGTAAATATATAATAAATTTATTACAAACATAGTAAATTAATAATATAGTCCTACTCCTAATATAATTCAATTTAATAAATTAATTAATAATATAGTCCTACATATTCTATTACTTAAAAGTGAAAAAGAAAAGACAACATAAGTTTGACAACTCAAGATTATTTTATTGTGCCGGAATTTGGTATTTTTGTGTAATTTGTTTTTTTTTTAATTTAGAGTTATTATTTTATTTAATTATGAAGTATTTTTATGTGCCATGTTTATTATGAAATGAGTTGAGAAATTAGTGATTGATAAATTAGTTCTACAGCTTCAAAGCATAATATCACATTAGATGATAAATTTGAATGGAATCGAGCATGATTGGTGTCATTATGCTTCAAAAAACGGACTTTGATCTTGCATAATTTGTAAAATTGACAATTCTCATTATATTTTTCAAGTATTAAAATAAAAATAATATTAAAAATTAAAAAGAAAAGTTGATGTGGACTAAGCATCAACGATGCTCACAAATGATCACTGACATATTAGTCTTTGTCTCTTTGATAAATATATTATCTTGAATGGAACTCTTTTCATTTTTTAAATCTAAAATCTAATCATTACTCTCTCCGTCTCACAATAAGTGTCTTCATTTTCATAATTGGTTGTCACACAATAAGTGTCTTATACCTAATATGGAAAACATTTTCTCTCAAAAAAAGGTGTGGACTCCACTATTTTCTATCTTTTTAACCATTCTCCTTAATATTCGTGCCGAAAAGAAACAAGACACTTATTGTGGGACAGAGAGAATATTATTTTTTCTTACCGAAATCAATTATGAATATTTTTAGGTCTGTAACCATAGTTTATGAAGGGAGTATATAAATTAGTGATTGATAAATTAATTTCATAGCTTTTAAAGCATTTCATAGAAGACGATAAAAATGAATTTATAATTTAGTATAAAAGATGTGATTTTTGGTGTAATTAAAATTATACATAAAATAGAATATATATTTAAATTATAAATAGATTTGTTTATTCTAAGGTCTACTCTTTACATCTATTTGCTAATAATTTATTTAAGTTAATAGTTAAAATTAATAATATTACAACTTTATTTCAAATATATTATTATTTATAGTAAATTAATTATTTTAAACAAGAGATTATACATGCAACGCACGTAATCTCTCTACTAGTATAAGATTAAATATCGACGACAGATCTTTTTGATCATGCTACAAAAGGCTTAACTTCTCTAATTGTTTTATGATTGCCAACCCAATTGAATATGTAAGATTATATGCTCTTTTGTCCTGCAGAAATAGCTGCTATGCAGGACATTAAACATACAAGTGTTGGGATGAAAAATAATGCAATTACTTGTATTCCAAGGTAGCAAAGGAGTAAAAACTCGCAATATAACTGGAAGTTTTAGTGTTTTACATTACAGTATGTGATATTAATTGGTCGGATTCTTAGAGAGACCAATAAATTTTCAGACTAACAAATAAAAAATATATATAGAAACAGAGACTTTTTTTTTTTTTTTTGATGAATATAGAAACAGACATACAGAGAGATATAATTAGATAGATGAATCACAGAGGCATAGGAATAGGATAATGGAGCTTATCAATGGAGAAGCGATGGTGGGAGGAGGCTTGAGAAGGGAATCTGGTAAGCATAAGGGGACGATCGTCGGCCTCTTCGTCGACGTCGGAGTCCAACGTGGAAATGTTAACACACGAGCACCTCTCCAGAGACGAGAAGAAGGCCGCAGCCACGCTCGCCCCCACCCACCCGGCCACCCTGTCCAGCTTCTCGCACCTCATCAACAAAGGATTATGTTTATGTTTTTTTCTCACAGAGAGAGAATGGAATGGTAGAGAGACGGACGGATATATCAAGACTAGAGGAGTAATTGATGGGCTAATAATATTCTGTGCCTTGTAACGGCCGGTTTTGTTTTTCGAATGCCTTCGCTGGAAAGGAAGCAAAGGCGTTTAACTAAAAAGAGTATTTGGCTAAAGTTTGGACAGTGGATATATAAAACTATATAGCTAGATCAGAGCCTCTCACACACTAGAAATTAAATAATTCAAAGCCTCAAACGCACTAACAATATAATCAGATGAAAAGCTAAGTTGTTTATGTATATAATCATTGGAAAGCTGGCACTTAAAACTACATGAGCTGTTTGTGATCATGGTATTACCACACAACTTAAAAACAACATATCTTAGGCTCACCCAAAAATCCAGCATTTCTAGCCTAAATAGTAAATAATCTCTGGTATGGTTGTGGTAACAAAGTCATTGAGATAAATCAGATCAGATAGAAGAATTTAGATTTTCAACAGAATCAATCAAGCAGGTAATGGACTTTCATAATAGGAGATGTGTATCATGTTCTCAATGTTGGAACGGCTAGTGAAAGCCGATCCACTTTTGCCCACGGATCTATTTCGGATATCTAACTCGACATACAAGAATCTTCCCTAACATGCTCCTATTGATTTAAACAAAATCATACAAGGTTTCGATGTACCGTTCTCTTGAATTCGGAGCTCGTGGAACGATTCCACTAGTTGATCTTCTAGGATGTGTCCCGTCTCGATCTCGGATGCCACGTGGTTAGCAATCTTCCAAGATCCTCAAGACTCCTCAACCCACTCTACTCTCTCTCTCTCTCTGTAACTCCCTTTTGGTGGCTAACAAAAATGGAGGCACTAGAATTAGGGTTACAAGAGAGAGCTTGAAGTATATATGTCAACCTATGGGCCAAGGCCCATTAAGACAAAGTGGTGGTGTGGGCTTGAGAGTGTGAGACATTTGGGCCATTCTAGGGATCTATTAAAAAGCTAGAGTTGGGCCTCATATATGCTTGTTTCCTATTATTCAAGCCCAGAATAAATATAAGCATATAATCAATAATTCATTCCACTAAAGAATTAGTGATGCACTGCCGCTCTAGCCCACTGATGAATCAGGGCTTCTAATTTTAACTTCGATAATCCCCATGTTTAAGATGTCGAACATTCATTAATTAATTAAAGCTACTGACAACTTAAATTAATTGATATCTTTAATTCCTTAAGTAGTACCACTCAACGTTATTATCGTACTGGATAACTAAATCCACCTGCAGGGTTTAGTACGATAAACTTAATGAGCTCCTTAAGGGAATGTCATCAACCTGGGGTCTCCAGGACATGGTTCTCTAATACAGTTAATTAAGTATCGAACAAATGCTACTGTCACCCAAGATACGGGGCATATTGAGTTAACTCATAACTCTCACCCATGGTAAATCAAAGTGAGAAAGACACTTGAACACACATAATAACTTATTAGGATTTAGATCTATCGAGTCACCGAGACCTTGGTTCTTCTCACACGGTCATAATAGAAGAACATGTCTCACTGCGATCATTTCAATACGTAGACGTACGTATTAGCATAAACAAGTAGTCAAGACAAACTACTATCCGTATTATGCTACAGCTTAAACCTATAACTTGTCCAAAGTTATCTCGGCTGTGAATACTGATTTATATCTCATGAGAAACTGATTAAATGATCTTCTGTGATCTACAACACACCATTTAATCTATAACACGAGATAAAGGGACATGATGTGTTATGCGACAAACAATCAAATCAGATATGGGAGAAATAGCGGAAATAGAAACCGTGTATACAAGCACAAAAGGTTTGCTTTACAGTATACACCTTCAATTCTCCCACTTATACTAAAGCAAACTTTTAGTATACTCGTGGCTACTACAATTATTACAACATATCTCCCACTTCTACTCAAAGTTCTGCTGACAAGCATCGTAAACCTAGCCCTTCAACATGTTTGTCGAAGATCTTAGCCGGAAGACTCTTTGTGAAAGGATTGGCCAGGTTATCCAATGATGCTATTTTGGTCACAGCTGCGTCTCATTTCTTTACGATGTCTCGTATAAGATGGCACTTTCTCTGTATGTGCTTACTTGCCTTATGGGCCCTTGGTTCCTTCGAGTTTGCTACTGCACCAGAGTTGTCACAATAAATTGTGATACACTTAGGCATACTCGGAACCGCATCTAGGTCCAACAAGAAGCTCTTGAGCCAAACTGCCTCCTTAGCAGCTTCCGAAGAAGCCACATACTCGGCTTCCATGGTGGAGTCTGCAATGCATTTCTGCTTTACACTCATCCTTGAAACTGCTCCGCCTCCCAAGGTAAACACATAACCTGAGGTAGGCCTGCTTTTATCCCGGTCTGCTTGGAAGTTTGAGTTCATATACCCTAGAGGGACTAAACTGTCGGATTGGTAAACTAGCGCATAATTTCTAGTTCTTTTCAGGTACTTAAGAATGTGCTTTACCGCAATCCAGTGTCCATGTCCTGGGTTAGACTGATATCTTGCCACCATGCCAACTGCATAGCATATATCAGGTCTAGTACATAGCATGACATACATGAGACTTCCTACAGCAGAAGCATAAGGAATTCTCTTCATGTCCTCTATCTCCTTTTGTGTTTTAGGACACATATCCTTTGACAGAGGGATGCCATGTCTGAAAGGAAGAAAACCTTTCTTGGCATTCTGCATGCTAAAACGGGCTAAAATAGTATCAATGTAGGACGCTTGAGATAAGCTCAACAACCTATTCTTGCGATCACGTTTCACTTTGATCCCAAGTATGTACGCAGCTTCTCCCAAGTCCTTCATTTGAAACTGCTCGGACAACCATACCTTTACGTTTGACAACACCTTCTTATCGTTACCAATGAGAAGAATGTCATCTACGTATAGTACCAAGAATACCATCACGTTTCTGTCGCCACTGAGTTTGTACACACAGCTCTCGTCAAGGCATTGCTCAAAACCATAGGATTTGACAACCTCGTCAAAACGTTGGTTCCAAGACCTTGAGGCCTGCTTAAGCCCATAAATGGACTTCTTAAGCTTCCAAACGAGATGCTCTTGGCCCTTTTTGACATAGCCTTCAGGTTGCTCCATATAGATGTCTTCATCCAAATATCCATTAAGAAAAGCTGTCTTGACATCCATTTGCCAAACCTCGAAGTCCATGTAGGCAGCTATGGATAAGAGAATCCGGATCGACTTAAGCATCGCTACAGACGAGAAGGTTTCTTCAAAATCGATTCCCAATTTTTGAGCGAACCCCTTTGCCACCAAGCGTGCTTTGAAGGCAATAACCTTCTTGTCAGCTCCTCTCATTCGCTTGAAGATCCACTTGCAACCAATGGCTTTCTTGCCTTTAGGAGCACCCGTAGATCTTTCACATCCATATTTTCCATTGATTCAAATTCAGAATCCATGGCCTTACGCCAAGAATCTGCATCCAAATCTTGGATTGCCTCTTTGTAGTTGCAGGGATCGTTTTCCACAGGCTCGTCTTCTGGGTGAAAATCCGAAGATTCTCCCACGAGCGTGTAACGATGAGGCAATACAATTGCCCTCCCACTACGCCGAGGCAATACATGTGTATCAGTGTCGACACGTTGTGCAGTGTCAGATGGTATATCATCTTGTACACTCGGTATAGGAGAACCTTGGTTCTCCTCACACGGTCAGAATAGAAGACCTTGGTTCTTCTCACACGGTCAGAATAGAAGAACACGCCTCACTGCGATCCTTTCAATACGTAGAAGTACGTATTAGCATAAACAAGTAGTCAAGACAAACTACTATCCGTATTATGCTACATCCTAAACCGATAACTTGTCCAAAGTTATCTCGGCTGTGAATACTGATTTATATCTCATGAGAAACTGATTAAATGATTTACTGTGATCTACAACACACCATTTAATCTATAACACGAGATAAAGGGACATGATGTATTATGCGACAAACAATCAAATCAGATATGGGAGAAATAGCGGAAATAGAAACCGTGTATACAAGCACAAAAGATTTGCTTTACAGTATACACCTTCACTCAACAACTGAATAATTGTGTTTTCTAAAAGACAACTGAATAATTGTGCAAAAACAATAGAGATTTGCTCTGCCAGAAACCAGATGTTACAAAAGATTACCTTCTATTGAATCAAAACAGAAGCAAAAGGGGTGAGAAGCCTTATTTCAAGAGTTTGTGGCATTTTCAGGCAGTGTATCTTCAGCAGAAAGCTAGTAGGTCCACGAGGCAGAACGGGTGAGCCTTGGCTTTGCAATTTTTTTGTCTTCTTCAAGTGATATGATGAGCAGATTTGATGGATTCTCTATCATCAGTTTAGCAACCAGATATCCTGCAATAGACCACGTCTGATACTTCCTCGCCTGCTTTCCAATGTAACGGCCAGTAATTCCATCATAGTATTCGGGCCATCCGTCTTTGGAGAGACGTTGTTCAACCAACTCTATGGCTCTCTTTGCAATTTGAGGCCTTCCCGTCTTTATGCTTGCTGCTGTGAGCAGCCACAGAAGCACTGCAAAGAAAGGCCATTCTTACACATTGAAAAAGGAAACTCACTGATATTATATGCTGCAATATAGGCATAGACTCCAATACATTGAAATAGCAATAGGGGCATACATATATATTTCCAATCTTATGCATATCATCAATCAAATGACAAACTGTGAATAAGAAAACAGTGTGAGAAAAGCTTAGACACTGACTATTATACATAAAAGAGAATAGATCTAATTAAATAAAACATTGATCTTTAATCTGGATCAAGAAAGTAACATGCATATATCATTGGAAAAATTGCACAAGGTTTTCAGTGAAGTAACCTGGCCAAGAACCACCATTGTGATAACTCCATCTTGTGTTCTTTGGATCACATCCTGTTACATTCTTCCATTCATGTCCTTCAAGTGCTGGATAAGCAATTTTGAGGGGCATCTCCCCAATCAAGTCTGTCCAGCGCTCCTCAATCAAATCCATAACTGCTGTGGCCTGTGCTGGTGTTGCTAGAGAGCTTAGGATAGCAATGCAATTTCCAACCAAGAACCACCTGAAATCCATGCGCGCTGGGCTTACATTGCCAATGAAGTACCCACCTCTCAGTGGCATGAATTCAAACACCCAGTCTGGGATAGATTCAGGAATGACATTGAATTTGTTGACAGCAGTGTGAGAATACTCCTCAGTTTTATAGCGGTATATGTTATTCAGTTGAGTGAAGTCCAGCCAGTAGTAGTTTTGCATATGGTAGCTCAGAGCAGTGATCCGTTTATCAATGCGCTCGATCAACTCCTTACCATCATGCTCCGGTTTAAGCAACTGTCTTGCACACCTCAGTGCAAAAAAGAAGAGTGCCTGGATCTCAATTGGATAACCATAAACCCCCTGTCCAAAATGCAAGCAAAAGCTAAATCAATTCAAATGCCAGTCATTAGCAAAATCATACGATGATTAGAACTATAGATTGCAGACTTATTATCACTTAAAGGGTACACCAAATCAACAGCAGACACAAGCATCATTAAGCTACTTTCTTTGACACTAATCAAATAAGAAGATGGGAATGAAAGATGTAGAGAGAGAAGTTTACCATCCGCCTATCAATCATGCTACATCCATCCGCACATAAGAGTGTAGGAAATGTATCGAATCCATCCGACAAGCAGAGGTTAAGTATCAATTTGATGCCTCTCTGAACTTCAGGTAACTCGGAAAGAGAATAATCATGTGTGCATTTAGTATATGAACGCAGCAATATAATCCACCAAAATCCGGAATCCACCGGTGCGACTCTTCCAATTGCACTGCCTCCAAAGTCTGCTTGTAAAACCTCCTTCCCGCGGATTGGGTCTTGAATAACCTTGAAACTAGCCGGCATCACACCTTCTCCAAGTGTAAAGTTGTCTATTCTCTTCTCCCATCCCTGGAGGTGGAGGGTCTTTAGTAGAAAATTCTTCACTATTTCTACATCAGCATCAGTTTTCATCAAGCAAGCCAACCCGGTAGGAACAAAGTCTCTCACGAATACCTGAAAATCATGCGCGCGATGTTGAAAATTACAGAATCCGAAAGTTTGATGACAGTTCTAACTTGAAACTTGAAATTACAATAGTGGTTCAAAGGAGTAATGACAGTTTCAAGTAACTTGAAACATGATGACAGTTTTTACTTGAAATTACTCTAATGTAGATATAACCACCAAAGGTCCAAAACAATGAAATGGAACACCAAATATGAGAAGGAAACTAAAGTAAACTATATTATGAAGCTTCATACATAAACTAGAGACACATATCAAATCAAGATTACAGTGCAGTGTTAAATCGGAACAAGCAAAGGCCGTGGACAATATTACTATAACAAAATATAGATTACAGAGTCCCAGTGGGGATGGCCTAGTGGTAGAGTGGTTGTCTGTTGACCAATAGGTCAGAGGTTCGAGTATTCTCGGCCACAAAAAAACCCTAGGTGGGGTGTGTGAGTTTTAATATTTGTAATGATATTAAAAAAAAAAAAAATAGATTACAGAGCGGTGTTAGAAGCAGTTATGCATCTCAAATTTCAATATACTTCTAAAAACATGATAACTATAAAACGTAATCATCGCTTTGATATTTTCCGATTAAAACGTACAAGCATCAGTACGAAACATATGCATCTACAAAGTCGCATACTACATAAATTGCTACCTGATTGTAGTTCAAGGTCTCGCTTCCTGGATCATCCTTGGCTGCAATTGTGCCAACACGCTGTCCTTTGAAGTAAACGTATGATTTACTGAGCCGCTCCCACGCCTCCTCCATCATCGACGCAGCTGAGCCATTTTCTCCGCTGCCGTTACTGATCTGCGATTCCACAAGATTCTCCAGACTCACCCCCACGCTTGGCGACGGTTTAAGCACTGACGTCGTCTTACCTCCATTACCGTTACTGGTATTAGCCACCGCTTCCGACTCTCCGCTATCTGCTAATTCACCGTCGGAAGTGCTCGGAAACACCACATTTACGCTCAATTTCACGTTATCCCTGCGCAGTCTTCCGATATTCTTCACGGTGTTAGCTGAGATATCGAGATCGGAGTGAGTAGCCGAAACGTCTGGGACGATATTCTTCCACGCATCGGCGATGGTTTCCGGAACTTCGATTTCCTCCGACGGTAAATTTCCCTGCGACAATTCGGAATCATTGCCGGTGACCTCGAGAGCAGACGTCGTAGACATTATGCAGAGAGCGAATGTAAGTATTGAGTTGTGGTGAGTGTGTGTGTGAGAGAGAGGGAGAGAGCTGGAAGTAAACTCATGCAGAAACGAGAAATCACGGAGTATTTATGATACGAGTGCAGATCAACGGACTAGTTTCCTACGGTTAGCTTGGATACAGTTCTGTCTCAAATGTACTAAAGTCGCTCGATGATCATCCGCAAAAATAAAATTTGGAATTCGTAGAGAATAATTACAGAGAAATGCAGGGGAGATGACGTGTGAATTTCGTTTTGGCGGTTAATGTGAGTGAGAGAGAATTTGAGAGGACTTATTAGAGCAAATAATCTCATGCCACGTGGTGATGCCCCCCAACAACTTCCATATTTCTCAGTAGATAAAAAAAAATTGAGACCGTCAAGTAAAATAGAAAATGTTTTGACTAGTGAGGTAAATACATTAGGGAGATAACATATATCGTTACAATATTTGATTTCATCTTTAACTAGATTTACGAGCGCACGTTGCGCTGTGTGATAATTAGTGTAATATTATTAAAAAATTATTAAATATTTCAATATATATTTATATACTTACGTTCGTTAGTATTATCAATACAATTATTTTTTACTTGATTATTAATACAATTATATATATATATATATAATACTTATGTAGAACATTAAGATTTAAGATTTCAAGTTAAGAAACTCATCCATACAAATTTAAAAAATAAAGTAAATCGTAACATAGTAATAAGTAAATTTACTGCAAAATATTGTCATTTAAATCACAAAATTAATTTTTGGGCGGCATTAATAAATAATTTTTTTTTAGCAGAAGAATGATCATTTTGAGTGGGCACACATTGAAACTATTGGGCTAGGTGGGGAGTGTGCATGGGGCATGCAGAATGAGAGGGAAAAGTACATTGATGGGCGGGAAAAAAACATTGCAATTATTCTACTTTAATATAGTAATAGATGATGTTCTTATTTTTTAATTGTTGGTAAATTTGTATACAATATTTTACTCCTTCCGTCCACCAATTTCTTGTCTACATTTTCTTAAATCCATCCACTAATTTTTTGCCTACCTCATTTATAAAAATAAGTCTCACACATTTCACGTTACGTTTAACTTTATTTCACTCACAACTGCCTACAAGTAAGACCCTTACTCAACTCACATTTTAACTTTATTACTCCCTCCGTCTCACTCAATTTATCTACTTCCAAATAAGAAAATAATTAACTCTTTAAAACCCTTCAAATTTAGTGTGGGACCTATCCACTTTCTATTTTTTTACCCTTATTCTTAATCTTCGTGCTGAACAGTAGGTAGACAAGTTGAATGGGACGGAGGGAGTACATCCTACCAACTAAGTCAACTCATTTTAATTTGTGCCAATCTACTCTATACAAAAAATTGGTGGACGAAAAGAGTATTATGTTTCAATAATGTATAGAGGCTTAAATTCCTACATTAAAAAATTCATGTGACACGTAGCATGCCGAATCTAATGCGGATTTTTCATTTTGTATAATACATATTTCCACATTAGATCTGGTGTATCCGGTGAATTTTTCGATATCGAAATTTGGACCTCATAACAATATTTAAAAATATTAAAATATTGTTTACATATTTACCAACAATTAAAAAAAATTGGGACAATATTGAAAAGGAGATTATACGTTGTAATAATCTATAATATTTTTTCAAGAGGACATAACCTTTAAATAGCCATTTTGGTATTGTAAATCCCAAAAAGAAAAAGAAAAAAAAAATCAAATACTACACACCAATATAATATTGACCAACACACGATTAATCAACACAAGACTGACCAATATACAATTAATCAATATAAGACTCACCAGTCGTGTGTAATACATGAGTCAGAACTCTGCATTACACGAGTCACGACTCAAGTGGGAGATCGGACAATAGCGGTGATACACGGGTTAGGATTTCATATAAATATACTAATTTGTGTGAAAGTGTTGAAATATCGAATAAAATTGGCTATTTGTTTATTTTTATTCCTTGAGAGTTGAAAAGTAAGAATAATGAAAAAATAAAATTTGAATATAAAATTTCTTTACAATGAATGTTAATGGTTATACTAATTTGTGTGAAAGTATGTTTATTCCGGAATAAAATTGGTTATTTATTTATTTATTTTTATTCTTTAAGAGTTGAAAAGTAAGAATAATGAAAAAATATAATTTGAATATAAAATTTCTTTACAATGAATATTAAAGGTTATATTAAAAAAACTGTTAAAATGTTTCAGAACGAACTTATAAAACATAAGTAACATTTCGGCCATAATAATGATTAAAATACAGTACAAAGGATTTTCTGAAAAACGTTGGAGTTCTTTATAGTATTTCATTTTATTTTTTTGAAGAAAGAATGTATTTATAATTACGAAACATCCGAAATAACAATCTCCCTCAGCCAAGCTGGAAAATCTCAACAGATTGGAAATATGCGCAGAATATTGCGCCAAAAAATGAGCTGCTTTAACAGCAGATCTATAAGCATGAAACACACCTAAAACCAAAACATCCCTCGTTGCTTCCATAATATCATATATGTCTTCTGGTAACAGCTCCATAGCTTCCTCCGGATTGCTCAAAACTCGAGCAACAGTAGAAGAATCTGTGAAAATTTCAATAGGGCCTAATTGAGCTTTCAAACATTCCGTCATTGCAAACACCAATGCTTTCATCTCCGCCCCAACCACTGAGCAACAAGGTGCAACTGGACGAGAAACCGCAAGCAAAATATTATTCGCCTCGTCCCGCACAATCACACCAACTCCAAATTGACCATTATTTTTATCAAATAATGCATCAACATCAGCGCGGAATCTTCCCCTTCTTGGCGGCTTCCAGATCTTATCTCCCGGAACCATTCTTAAAGCTTCCACCACTGCTGTCGTCGGTTTAGCCCGCTGAAAAGCTTCCCAAAAAAGTTTGGCCTGAATTTCAGTTGTAGCGCCTTCTTCATCGTCCTCATCATGTTTCCATCGGCACACACTGCGCCAAACCATCCATAAAAGAATAACCCACATCTCATAACTATCATCATCCACCTCTGCTCTCATAATTGAACCAATATCAATCAAACTCATGTCTCGACATCGCCTAAGTAAATACCACCAGCTGCTTCCTTTCCATACACTTGAAACTTTCTCACAAAATAAAACTGTATGCTGAGTAGTCGCCCATGCATACTTACACATTACACAAGACCCTGTAGTTGGTACATGATGCTGTAGCAGATTCACTTCCGTTGGGATTAAATTATTGATCGCCCTCCAATAAAATATTTTTACTTTTGGGGGCACTGAAATATTCCACACTATCTTCGCCCAAACTTTTCTATCCTCCACACTCAAACAAGGATTTGAATTGTAATATCCAATCTTAGCCAAATATCCTCCCTTCACAGAATAACATCCTTTACCATCAAACTTCCAAAATCTCTCGTCAAACTCACCTCCCTCTCCAATCGGCGTATTTAGCACATAGCCCTTTTCAAAAGGAAAACAATATAAATCCAAGAGCTCCAGATTCCAAGACTTATTGTCTGTAATAAAATCACCCACTTGTAATTCGTCATTTGTGTTCATCATGCTTCCTGACAATTTCCCCGTAGGACTATCTGCCAACCAAGCATCTTGAAAAGGTTTAATACTTTTGCCATCACCAACTCGCCAACACATTCCCCTCTGAAGCACCGACCTACTCCAACAAAGCGACCGCCACACATATGACAACGCAGAAGTTATTTTACCCTCCATGATATCTCAATTTCTGAAATATCGTGCTTTAAAAAAGCGAGCAACCAAAGAATTGGGATGTTTAATCATTCCCCAAACCTGCTTAGCCAATGAAGCCTTATTAAAGCTAATAATGTCTCTGAAACCCAATCATCCTAACTCCTTTGGTTTACAAAGTGCGCTCCACTTTACCCAGTGCATCTTCCGCTTCTCATTCTCATCTCCCCGCCAAAATCCGGCACATGCTCTATCAATATCCGAACAAATAGATAATGGAAGTCTAAAACAAGACATAGTATAAGTCGGTATCGCTTGTATCACTGATTTAAGCATCACATCCTTTCCACCCGCAGAAAATTGTTTTTCTCTCCACCCAAGCAACTTTTTCTGAACCCTTTCTGCCACATATCCGAACTGCAACCTCTTCTGCTTCATCGAGAAAGTCGGCAGTCCCAAATAAAGAGAATGTCCTTGAGCCGCTGAGAGCCCAAGATTCCGAACAATTTTGGCCGCTGTCATCTGAGTACAATTTGGACTAAGTGCGCCCGCTGACTTCTCAAAATTAATCAGTTGCCCCGAGGCCTCTTCATAAGCTTTTAAGATTTCCTTCACATTTTGACAGCCCTCCTCATTCGCCTTAAAGAGGATCAGACTATCATCAGCAAAAAATAAGTGAGTGATGCTAATCTGTCGTGGCACTATTGGGACTCCCACCAGCCTACGATCAATCACATAACGCTCAAAAAGTGATGATAGCCCTTGCACACATAAAACAAACAAAAAATGAGACAAAGGGTCTCCTTGTCGCAAACCTCTTGAAGCTTTGATCCCCTCATAAACATTTTGATTAAGTTGAAACTGAAAAGAGACAGTTGAAATACACTGCATAATGAGCTTAGTAATTCGACTAGGAAAGCCTATCCTTACCATCACCGCCTCCAAATAGCTCCATTCCACCCTGTCATATGCTTTACTCATGTCCAGTTTTAATGATGCATACACATCTTTTCCTCACTTATGATTCTGAAGCCAATGCTGGCATTCAAAGCTAATAAGAACATTATCCGTAATTAACCTGCCCGGAACAAAAGCACTTTGAGCAGGGTCAATTATTCGTGCCAACACTTTCCGTATTCTGTTCACCAACACTTTGGACACGATTTTATAACACGTGTTGCACATGCTTATCGGACGAAAATCTGATACACGCTCTGGCATCTTCTTTTTCGGTATCAAGCCAATAATAGTTTTATTCCAGTCAAGAATAGAAATATCACCATTAAGAACCCTTAGCACCTGCCGCGTCACAAACTCACCAATAACAGGCGAGAATCGTTGAAAAAATCTCCCATTAAAACCATCTGGCCCAGGAGCCTTCGACGGGTGCATCTGAAAAATTGCTTTCTTCACCTCCTCAGCGTTATACGGACTATTTAGAACTCTAACCTCCTCTATCGTTAATCGCTCTGTTATATGGTCCGTAACGCTGGCTATCTGTTTCTTGCTCGGGTTAGAAGATTGAAAAATATCATTGAAATATCTACCAACCAGCTCAGCCTTCTCATCTTCCCTCGTCCGTCACTTCTCCTCCGTATCAAATAGGCCTATCACAGTATTTTTACTTTTTTCTAGCAGAAGCTGCTCTGTGAAAGACACTAGTATTCCGATCTCCATCACGCATCCAGTTCATACGTGATCGTTGTTTCCAATGGAAAGACTCGACTTCCACAAGTTGTTCAATTCTCTCCGAAATCGAAATTATTTCTGCCGGTGAAGTTTTATTTCCCACTCCCTTCATAAGTTTTTGACGTTTCTTTCTCAGATACGAGATTTGTTTTCCCAGACTATCAAATCTCTTGCCCACCCATTGCTTTAAAAAGCCTTCACATGCTCTCAGTTTTTTAGGAAGATTTGTGTAAATACCATCCGTTTTCCAAGCACATAGAAAGTCCGGAGCAAAATTCTGATCAATTATCCATTTATCTTCAAAATGAAAACGCCCCTTACCTCTTTGCACCACACCCTCATCTCTTGGCTCAAAATCACACCAAACTGGTATGTGGTCCGAACCATAATAATCAAGGATCTTCGATGTGGCGTTGGGAAATAATTGCTTCCATTCCGACGTCACCAAATATCTATCCAACCTCTCAAAAATAGCCTTATTTTTCCGTTTATTGAACCATGTAAAGCCTTTATCAGCTTTTGGTAATTCCCCCAAATCACACTGGAATAAAACCTCTCGAAAATTGCTCATTTGTTGTAGAGATCGAGACCGGTCTCCATACTTCTCTGAATCCGCCATCACCTCATTAAAATCGCCCGCTACAAGCCAAGCTTGGTTAGACGAGAGATTCTGATCCCACAATCGCTTTAAAAGGTCCCAAGAAAATTTTCGTTTCGCCGCATCAGGTTCCCCATAAAAGCCTGTAAAACAAAAATTCTGCACACTCGTTTCACATTGCAATCAATATACATTGCATTGAATGATCGAAGTTGGACCTCATATGGATCTCGCCACAGCAGCATCAACCCTCCATTCTTTCCAACTGCATCCACCACCAACATGCCAGAAAAACCCAAAATTGCTCTCCACATACTGCACCTATGTCGCCTCAATCTAGTCTCACAAATAAAGACCCGATTCGGGGAATTGTCAGCTATAAGCCGACGAAATTCATGGAATGCTCGGGAGCTCCCCAGCCCCCACGCATTCCAAATTAAATAATTCATTGTATCCGGCGGGGCTGCGCCGCAGCCTCCGCCGATGTCTCAATGTTGACATTCTCCACAATCTTCTCAGAAAGATTGTGAACTCGCTTCTCTCGAGCTTGATGTTCATCTAAAGAATTATCATCCAAGGCCCGTTTTCTCCTAACAACCAGCTCCTCATCCTCACCACCCTCACCATCTAGCCTTCCTGCTTCACGCGCTCTTCGTTTCCACCCACCTCCTGCACCCCTTCCCCCTCTTCCACCTCTCCCGCCATTAAAACCTCGCCCACCAAAAGCTCCTTCACCTAATCTACCTCTTCTTCTGCTTCCATTTCCTTTGATATGCCCCGAGACCCTACTCTCAACTGTTTCCCTCACTACCTCCTGAACTCTCATCTCATCATCCTCCATTGACTCTCTTATTACCATTTTTGAAGATGTGGTAGAGATAACTTTATCCTTCTGTGACTGTCGTGGTTCCATCTCTGACTTCTGCTTTAGGACTCCAGGAACCATGTGATCCTCTTCTCTCAACTTCACTCCCATCGCCCTCTCTTCCTCCATATTCTTCTCATCACCAGTATGCACCACCACCATGTTTCTTGACTCACTCTATGCCGTGGACTCTTCTACACCCGTCTTTCTCGCCCTAGACTGAACCAACCCTCACCCACGTCTAGTATCAACCGTTTTACTAGCTTTCAGCCACCCTCCATAAGATTCCACGCTTTTGTCCACCGTCGGATCATCGCAGTGGCGAACTACATGTCCGACCCTCCCACAGGCCGTACAATATTCTGGGAGTTTTTCATAACAAATCAGTACTACTTGCTCCTCCCCTAAAGCACTCGCTTGCACATTCAGCCCACTCTGTAACGGCTTATCAATGTCTCGCGTAACTCTCGCCCGCGCATACTGACCAAGATAGTTTCCTCCATCACCAATATCGATTTCCTCGACTCTACCCAGCAACTCCGCAACTTTACGAATCGCCACTGGATTCATGCATGCAATAGGCAAACTGTGTAATTGAATCCATGTTGTAAATTCCCTGAACTCCACATCCTTTGATTTTTGGAGTCCCCGTGGTTCCTTAAAAATCAGGAGACTCTCATGAAAGTGCCATAGACCATCAAGTAACGCATGTCGCCTATCCCGATCATTCGTAAAAACCACAACAAAAATATTATCCCCAATTATATCAATATCTGGCTCACTTCTCGTGTTCAAAATTCTAGGAAGTTGTGTACGTAGGGCTTCTTTGTTGACTACTCTGTTGGAAAAAATCTTACCCACAACACGTCCCTCGAGATTTAGCCCACTATTACCCCTATTATCACTACTATTAGGCAGCCCAAAGTCAACTACTGCTTCCTTTAATTCATCTGTTAAACGTAACTCCTTTACTAATCGTGCAACTTCATCAGGATCCATCTTTACTAGAGGCTAAAGCACACCACTACCACCACCGCTTCACTCCAAAATGAAGGACTACTCGCTTGCAGAGGCACCGCTACTTCTCGCCAAACCCTAGTTCGCCGCCTAGGGTTTTCAGTGGAGAGAGAATTTAAATTGTTTGATTTCATAGTATTTCATTTTTTACATATTATTTTATGTTGGAGCTACTTTTTCTCAAAAAATAATAGCCACACACCCTCTAAATTTACTCCAAGAAATAAGTGTGGCTTAGTTTATCCAATATCGATTACAATTTACTTATTTCTAAAAATAAAAAACCCCTAAAAAAATAAGATTACAATTTACAAATAATAGGCGACTAAGCTACAAAACTAATTTTTGATGGAAGTTCAACTAATTGTATCACCTACCTCAAAAAAAAAAAACTAATTGTATCCCCATTATCGTGCAACGCTTCTGTTTTACACAACTTAACTGAGTGTCACTCAAAACATCTCGCAGCAAATTCCACTCCTTCCCCGATAATGGCGGAGCCTACTCCGGCAGCCGTTTGTCCCCCGCCGCCGCTCGATATCGGCTCCCGCTTACCGCTTCACTTAATCAAATCCGAGATAATTCCGCCCGCCCCCTCTCGATCCGGCTCCGGATCCGCGGCGGCCGCGGATTTCCTGCTAGACTTCGCCGGGCACTCATGGATCGCCTATGGCGCCGCCTCTCTGGCTGTCATATCTCACTTCCCAGACCCTCTATCGGAGGCCGAAACGAAAATCGGGCCGATATATCGTCAAGTGATCGAGCTATCTCAAGAGGCCGACGCTCACGTCTCCGCCGTGTGTTGGTCCCCTGCGACGCCATCCGTCGGCGAGCTCGCGGTGGCTTTGGGTGATCGCATTGTGTTGTTATCATATGACGAATATGAAAATTCACCCAGTAAGTTCGTGGCGTCGATTATTTCACTTGAATATATGCTTTGAGTTTATTTTGAAAGGTTGAAGTTAGAAGAGAGATTGATTGTTAAACGTTTGACTTTATTTGAATAGGAATTAGGAAAAATCCTGATGAAACTTTATGCATTTACTTTTTTGGTATTTTCTTCTGGAATTTAGAGTTCTTAATCATCAGCAAGATTTATATACGTAAGCGAGTGCATGCGGAGGCCGTACTTTCATAACTCATCTGCTGTTTGAGTTTTGAGTAGCAAGTAGCAACATAGTATACATCTCTATTGAGGCAAAATGAATGTATGATGATCTTAGACACCGCTATTGACTATTGAGCTTTTCTTTTAGTTCTGGCAATGTTTAAGTTACTGTCTCCCCCTGGCTCCCTCTCCCTTGGAATCGAATACAAACTTATTTACTGAGATTCAGGTTATTTTTGTTGGAGGCAGACTACAATGCTTGTGTTATCCATGAAGGTCAAGGTTATCCAGTGGACAGGTTCAGGAGATGGAATTATTTCAGGAGGCACTGATGTTGTAATGTGGAGAAGGAAGGAGAAGTCATGGGAAATAGCTTGGTCATTCAAACCTAAAATCCCTCAAGCTCTTGTCTCTACCACCTGGACTGCCAGTGGTTTTTCAGCTACCGCACCATGGAGCGAAGTACAACTTGAAGGTTCATCTGCTCTCTCCAATGATGCAAGAGATTGTGTATTCGTTTTTCAATTCGATGAACATTCTAAATTTTCACTACATGAGCTGCATCACCCAATGCCTGTTGCAATGATACAGTGGAGGCCATCAACAGGAAAACCATCAGGTAGGCATGCTAGGAATGCCCAGAGGCCAGTCTTGTTAACTTGCTGCCTTGATGGAGCTGTTAGGTTATGGGGTGAAATTGATGATGGGAGGATTAGAAGAACTGTAAAGGATAATAATGACCAGAAAGCAAAGTTATCATTTTGTGTCCTTGCCGTAATCGAGGTAAACCAAATCCTGAATGGTATTCTGGGTTCTGATGTCTTTGTAAGCTGGGCAATGGACTTTGAAGGTGTGACAGTTATTGATAAAGAAGTTTGCTACTATTCATGCTCAGATAAACTTCAGCATGATACAGCTGCTAGATGTGAGTGGTTAATTGGTTTTGGTCCTGAAAGAGTGATAACGATGTGGGCTATTCACTGTCTTGATGATTTTGCTCCAGTGAGATTCCCGAGGGTTACTTTATGGAAGAAGCAGGATCTAGTCAGTTCTGTAATGGAAGCAAGCCAATTGCTTAGTCACAAAGTTTGGATCACGAGGACTCAAGTTTCTGGCTCTCCCGCTCTTTGCTCGTTGGTTCAATTGTCACCTTGTAATTCATTCTCTTGGTGTCAGTTATATTCTCAAACCTCAGCTAGCATAGAATTGGAATCTGCTAGTGACAATTATACCAAAAGTTCTTTGACAGCTTTTGCCAAAGGAGTGCTAGAAGTTGAAGGCCACAGCAGTGAAATTTTACAAATAGCAATTCATCCTTTTTCTTTTGAAGTTGAACTTGCTGCTTCCTTAGATAGAAATGGAATGCTTCTTTTCTGGTCATTTTCAACCTTTTTCAATAGTCATATAGGCCGGCCAACATCTACTCCCTCTTGGAATTTCTGTGGAAAAACTCCTGCAATTGATCACTCTCCTAATTACACATGCTTGAGTTGGGCCCCCACAGTGCTAGATAAATATCATGTTCTTCTCATGGGACATTCGAATGGAATCGATTGCTTCGTGGTTAAGATTTTGAAAAACAGTGAACAGAAGATCACTTTACACAATTTATTTTCATTGCCCTTCGTTATTGAAGGTCATGAACAAGGGCTAACCAGAGTCAGCTGCATCCCTTTGCCTTCTAAGTGTAATGGGAACTCTGTTTCTAGTAAATTTCTGCTGATAGCATTATGGATGGATAATTTTATGGCTCTATCATGGGAAATAACCATCCATTGTTACGATTCACAAGGGAGCTGTTTGAATGAGCACTGGAAAACATTTGAAAGTGATTTTTCTGGTAAGAAGTACTTGGTTGCAGTCGACCCTTCCTCATCAGTCTTTCCTGTAACTAGCAATGATGACAAGGTTACAAGTTGTGCTGTAGTCTGCCCCAGAGACTTGGTTTCATCTGTAGAACAAAAGTTGAGTTCTGTTAATGAGATTGGCAACATTTGCTATGCATATCATATAATAACTGGTTGCTTTAATGGGAGCTTAAAACTGTGGAGGAGCATGCCAGTTGATTCTTTGAGCTCGGACAAGAAGTGGACTCTTGTTGGTGTACTTACTTCTCAGCAAGGTCCTATACTGGCCGTATCCCTGAGTCCCTGTGGTCAAAAAATTGCTTCAGCCTCCGCAAGTAGTCACCCAAATTATTCTACTACACTTTGCATTTGGGAATGCATGCATGTCAAAGGTGTGGGCAGCTTCATGCTAGAAGATAAACTATGTTTTGATGGGGAGATTGTTGATTTTAATTGGTTAAAATTGGGAACCGGTCAATTATTACTTGCTGTTTGTTCCCGAAACGACTTGCGGATATATGCTTCACAACTCCGTGGGGGTCAAGGTGTATTGAATGAGAAGCCTTTGGAAGAAAATGCTTATACATGCATTGCAGTTAAAAGTCATCTACCTACTATTTCTGACTTCCTTTGGGGCCCTAAAGGAACAGCTTTAGTAGTTCACAACAAGTATTTTAGTCTTTTCAGTCACTTTCTACCGTCATCTGATTGCACCGGCTCCCATGACACTGTGCATTTTCCAATTTTTACTGATTCTAAAAGAGCACCATCGAACATTGAAGGCAAATATGAGTCGCAGCCCCCTACAAAAATGAACAATGAAGATTACTTGTACACAATCGTAATTGGTGAGAGCTGCAAGTGGATGTACAATTATGCCACTGGAAAATGTTTTTGGAGCATGTCAGAAATAGCAGAAGTGATAGGAGGACCTCTGCCTCTATTTCACCCTGAGGCACTCTTGAATAACTTGTGTTCAGGTACTGTTGGTTGTGAAGTGGATAATAATATTTTCATGTTACTAAAGTTTTGTGCCCTCTTTTTTCCTTTAAACTGATGACAAATGGTGCACTTGATGCTTAAACGAGCACGATAGAATGATGCACAATCCCCAATTCAAAAAATAGTTGCTGTCCAAATGTAAACCTCAAACTTATGAGATGCTGGTTCCATATATCTAACAGTTGCAGAAGGTTCCAGATACATGGAAATCCATCAACTACCTGTTTCCAAGTTGTTTGAAATGTGAGAATTAGAAGCTAAATTTTTCATCTGAAACAAACTCTTTTTCATTCTCCTTGGATGTCATTATGAGAGTACATTTATTAAAAATATATATTTAAAAGTCATTGATTCCTCTTGCTTTGTCATCTTATTCTACTTATGAAACTTCCTAATGATTTTTTTTTAGTTGTTAGTAGGTTTGAAATTAATCATTACTTTTCTTCACCATATTGTTTTCTGGCTTTAGGTAACTGGAAACGTGCATTTATAGCTTTGCGCCATCTTGTAAAACATCTTGCTTCTGGTAGTTTGTCTGAACAAGATCATGGTGCTAAAATGCTTAGCAGTATAGTTTCACCAGTTCCCCTGTCGGATTACCTTGAAGGGATTCTTCCACTTCATTCAAGTGATAAGTTATTTGATTGGAGCACTTCCCAACTTCAAACGGGTTCATTTAACTTTGTCCCTGGGGATGGTTATGGTGCTCCAAATACTACCATGACTTCATTGTTATCAGCATCTGAATTTGATGAGTTCATTGAATCTCTTGAGAGGTTGTATTCTTATAAGCACATAAATATAGTTGAAAAGATGCAGGCTATTGCACTTATTGATCTTTTACGAGAAGTTGGTGATGCTAACTCGACTTCTGCTTATGGAAGTCTAGATGAACCTGGTAGGAGGTAAGTTTGGATGATGATGATGATGATGATTATTATTATTATTATTATTATTATTATTATTATTAATATTATTCATTTTAATGCTTACTTTTTTGTTCATTTTTATGCACTCTATGGTAGTTTTTCTATCAACTCATCAGCATTTTTTCTTTGAAGATTTTGGGTTGCAGTGAGGTTCCAGCAACTATATTTTTCTCAAAGATTTAGTAGGTTGCCTCTGGTGGAAGAGTTTGCTGTTACTTCAGGACTGATTGGGTGGGCTTTTCATTCAGATTGCCATGACAATTTGTTTAATTCGCTACTATCAACAGAGCCATCTTGGGAAGAAATGCGTAGTATGGGTGTTGGGTTCTGGTATGTGAATGTATCACAGTTGCGGGTTAAGGTATGGTGAGCCAATGCTAAAAAGCAGACTAAATGTATGCATTTGCTTTCGCACTGCTTGATTTTAACAAAATCTGTATAGGAAAAGCTGGATCTGCAGACACCACAACAATTAAAACACTCCCATATTTAGCTAATGGCTCTTAGCATTCGACATGTTGCCATGTGTAGGTCATATAATTATAGATCTGCTTGCGATTACCTTCTTCAGAACAATTACTCATAGATACTTCTCATGCTCTTCTTGGATATATGTATATGTATGTATGTATTTGATCTCGATCATATGGCTAGAAAGAGTCCCTTTTATACTTTTCAGTTTGATAGGATTATTTTGTAAGCAATATCACTAGAGATTGGAGCTTAACACCGTTGAATAGAGGTGTTCAACAGTTCGGAACCACATAAGGCAGAACCGAAAGCAAACCGTCATATTGGCAGTTTGGTTACTGTTTCGCAACTGCCGGTTTAGATGGGTTTTCTCATTATTTTTGTTTTTCTTATTCTAACTGTTAAAATTTGACCAACTGGAACCAGATTGGTGAGCGCCTCTATCATAGCATAGATCTTGTAAGATGCATGACAGGGTGGGAGTCTTGCCTCTTAGTTACTCTTTAGTCCATAAGATAAAATTGATTCTTTTTTTTTAATTATTATCAGGGGTGGGGGTCTGACTTCATCTTTCTTACTGCAGATGGAAAAGCTGGCTAGACTACAGTATATGAAGAAGAAAGATCCTAAGGCCTGTTCACTCCTTTATATTGCGTTGAACAGGCTTCAAGTTTTGGCCGGCCTCTTCAAAATAAGCAAAGATGAGAAGGATAAACCATTGGCAGGATTTCTATATAGAAACTTTCAGGTACCTGATGATCTATCACAATTATCTCTACCTGGGAATACGATTATTTGCATAAATTCTGCAGCTGCCAATTTTGAGTGTCATAACCCATACACGTATGCAGTTATTTTGTAATTCATAAAGTGAGATTGTATTAAATTGGTGAACTTTGAGAACTTGTGGCCAACAAAGGTCTCAGAGTAATATATGCAGTTAAACAAATTCTTAAAGAATGTAACTTCTGATCTTATGCTCAATATCACATATTATGGTACTTCAATAGCTACTAAGTAACACAAAACAAAATGAAGTAATATCATTACTCCTGTGATGCTGATTCATTTGATAAATCAAGTTGAGGAAAAGGATAAATTGAGTGAAATCAAAGGAAAGTAAAGCACGAACTTATTTGTTGGCTAGGAAAAAAAGATGTCAAGGGCAAATGTTAACGGTAATGTTTGGTGCCAGAGGGAATAGCAAATACTCATTTCTCAATTCTCCTCTCATTTGCCTCTCATAATAAATTTTCCCAGTTGCATTACATGCTCTTTCAAGTCTATTTTCTTTCTGAATTTTTCACGGATAACAGCCAAAAACTGGTTTCCTTTTGCATTTTTTTCCTCCTTCTCTCACCAAAATCCTGTCACTTTTGCTTTGTGAATAAATAGTTTTTGTCACTATCACTTTGATGGTCTTACAGAAGTAACTCTTCTAGATGGTGTGGTATTGTTCCTTTGATTTAAATGAGTTACTCGGTCCAATTTTTTATAGGATGATAAACATAAGGCTGCAGCCATTAAAAATGCTTATGTATTATTGGGAAAACATCAACTAGAGCTAGCAGTAGCTTTCTTTTTGCTCGGAGGAGATGCTTCTTCTGCTGTGACAGTCTGTGCCAAAAACCTTGGAGATGAACAGCTTGCTCTTGTAATATGTCGTCTCATAGAGGGATGTGGTGGACCTTTAGAGCGCAATCTCATTCTGAAGTTTCTCCTCCCATCTGCACTATCAAAAGGCGACTTTTGGATGGCAAGTTTTCTAGAGGTAAGGATATTCTCAATAACATTATAACCTATTTTTATATTTTTGATTCCTCTATCATGTCCTCTATTGATATTGTTAAATTGATCGTTTCATCATTTTGGGGACAGTGGCTATTGGGAAATTATTCCCAATCTTTTTTCAGAATGCTTAGTGTTGAAGTGGGTTCTGAGATCCATATTGCTGTCCTTTCATCCTCTAATACATGTTTTCTGGATCCAAGCATTGGTCAATATTGCTTGATGTTGGCAACCAAGACTAACATGAAAAATGCTATTGGGGAGCTTGATGCTGCTAATCTCTGTCGGTGGGCATCTCTGATGAATATTACTTCCTTCAGAAGATGTGGGCTACCTGTAAGTGTCTCTACACAATTTATTTGAACTTATTTGTAGGCCTGTAAATCTGGTAAAGATATTATATTACAATTACTATGTTTATGCTTTTATATTTGTTTTATGCTACGTAGTGCTATAATGTCAACCCTGATATCCAGTTTAAATATTTAAATTAATAGGCTGCAGGCAATAGTATATGTTGATTATTATAGACTATGGAACCGGAAATAACTCTACCCATAGGTTTCTTTGTCTTTATTATTGTGACATTATGATTAAGGATTATAAAATTTGCTCTTTTTATAGGCAAAGTAATTATTAGCATGCTAAACTTCTGCTTCGCCACCAGTAGAGTTTTATCCATTTCAAAAATGATTTTGAAATGAAAAGGAGTAATGGTCAATTCTATTTTGTTTTCCAACAAGCTTGAAGCGTTGGAGTGCCTTTTTTCATCTGTTAGCATATTCGGTGGCCCTACCCATGGGAGCTTGACGCATAACCCAACTGGTGATCTTCCTGCTGAACTGACAAAACCATCTATATACGAGAATTCCTCAAACTGGATGTCGGAAGAGACATCTTTCCATATCATATCGCATTGTAAATTAAATTTGGCGTTGCAGTACATGTCAACCTTGATGAGAGAACATCCAAGTTGTTTAGACAATGATAAGCAATCTTTCAAAGAGATTATAAACCTGGAGGTTGACCGTCAGGAATTCAAGAAATTACTGAAGGAATTCGAAGACAAATTGTCAGAAGCTATTGCATACTTCCAGAAGAAATTCTCTTTGGTTCCTCTTCATTTAATCACCATGGTAATTATTGTTGATCTGAATGATTGCATTCTAATTATTTTGGGGTTATCTAAACTTTCTTGTTTTCCTTACACAGATTGTATTATCTTTGAACCATAATGGTCTAGAGTTCATTGGGCACTTCATATTACAAGATTATGCTCCAAAGTTCTTTTCACAAGAAAAGAGTAATGGACCTGATAATTTGCTTTGCTTTCCAGCCGATTTGTTGAAAGCTACTGAGGAAATGTTCTCACTGTATGCAAAATATTCTGTTGCCTCTTGCAAAAACTGCTCTCGATCAACATATTTGCCCCCGGATAGCCTTACTAGTAAAGGCGGTAGATTATGCTGGCCTGCAGCTTGGGGTTTGTCCAATCAGGGTATAACACGGACATTTAGGTGTCTACGAGCCATGTTACAGCTGTTCCTAGGATCCCAAGCCGTAGATTTTCAGAAGTTACTTCTATCTATTCTGAGTTTGTTTGAATATCAAATACTTTTTGCTTCCGCTTGGCTTCAAAAGAATTTCAAAGCTATTATTGTAAGTGTTGGACCTATTCTGTCGAAATTACTGGAGGAAAGTGACTCCTTCGAGTTGAAGATGGAGGAACTGAATAAACTTATTGATGAGACTGGGCATATTCTTGGTCATGATTTACTGTGTGTTGAGTTAGGAACACATGCTGAAATCACAGGACAAAAGCAGGAACCAACTGGAGCAGTTCCAGATTACAAGGCCTGGCATATTATGAGTGCTTCTTTTTGGGTGCACATGTCTAAATTCTTGGAACATCAACTCAGTACATTGCCTCAAGTACCTGATGAAATTAGTTCTTCCCGGTCTTTCCCTGTAGTAGAACTTAATGGAAATAATCTACAGCAACAGGCTGGATTGGCCTCTAGAACTTTGGTTCAGTTTCTAAAGCTCACATGCTCAGATATTTCCTATTATTGTTCAAAGCAATTTGCAATGTACCTACTTCTAGAAGTAAATATTTCGAACAGAAGTAACCTTTCATGCTTTGAAGATGGTCTGTCTCAACCAGGAGGGGACCATAATAATGAGATGGAGGAATATGCAAAATTGTTAGACAATGGCAACAAGTTGCCAGATCTGGAGAAATTAAGGCATATTTGTGCTGGTCCCAAAATCCTTTGTGGAGCCTTTGAGCAAGAATATCGCAATTGGCTACCATACTTTAAGCAGAAGTCATCTGGTGGATGGAGCCATGCATATGCAAGCATCACAGCAGATCTTGGATCTGAGGAAACTTGGGATAAAGAAGATGGATTTGGTAGTCCTCGTGCAATCGGATCTCCTTTAGCATGTCTATCCCCAGATCATCCTTTCGAAACTTCTGGTGACAATGGTACATGCGACTCAAAGAGGGTTATGCCTTTCCAAAATCCTAAAGAAATATATAGGAAAAATGGAGAGCTTTTGGAGGTACATCTTTTAATCTATTCTAGCCCCAAATGCTTTTACAATTGCATAAATTTTATATTTCTTCTGACCTGCTATAATTTTTGGAGCAGGCTCTGTGCATAAACTCCATCGATCAATCCCAAGCTGCACTTGCTAGCAATAAGAAGGTTTGCATAAACTACTTTTAATTTTTATATCCGTTCAACCTTTTGTCAACAATTTGTAAGCTAAATTTTGCTTTGTGCTGTTGCCTAGGTATTTCCTGTATTCACAGGGGTGCTCCGTGCTTGTCTCTTGATTTAACAAAATAAATCTCTTGTAATAAAAATTTTATTGATTGGTTTTCCATCACGCATATGCTAATGTTTTCCAATTCAGGGGATAGTATTTGTCAGCTGGGAAGATGGGATACCTGATAGATATAAAGCTGAATGTATTTGGGGAGAAGCTGACTGGCCCCGTAATGGGTGGGCAGGATCCGTGTGCACCCCAGTTCCTACGTATGTTGCTTCTGGTGCGGACCTGGGAAGTAAGAAGGGTACACACCTTGGGTTGGGAGGAGCCACAATTGGTGCAGGCTCCTTGGCAAGACCAGGAGGAGAATTAACAGGTGGTGGAGCCTTTGGCATTCCAGGATATGCTGGTATGGGAGCATCCAGCCTTGATTGGGGTCTCCAAGAAAGTTTTGATGAGTTTCTTGATCCGCCTGCAACAGTTCACAATGTAAGGACAAGCGCATTTGCATCGCATCCGTGTAGGCCCTTCTTCTTGGTTGGTTCTAGCAATACTCACATTTACCTTTGGGAGGTATGTTTCTCTACTTCCATTTTTTCCCATTGCCTCTTCCACTTTATATCTTATACTGCTGATCTCTATCCTTTAATTTATTAACTTCTTCCCCCTGTGCTTTTCTTTCTATTAACCTTTTTGCTTTTGTACTTCGAGATTTGACTAATGTCCCCGATACGTTCTTAATTATAAAAAAAATGCCCCCTGCTTTATTGATCAAGGGGAAAAGTTTGGTAGAAATTGAAGTACAGGGGGCAAGTATAGGAGTTAAATTTAAATGGGCAAATGCAAGTCCAGGGGGCAAAATATGCAGTTTCCTAAAATTCCCTCTAATTTCTCGGTTATCGTTTTTCCATGAAAGTTAATCTAAAATATGGTGACATGCAGTTTGGAAAGGACACAGCCACTGCAACCTATGGAGTACTTCCGGCTGCAAATGTTCCTCCGCCCTATGCTCTTGCCTCTGTGTCTGCTGTGCGATTTGACCACTGTGGACACAGATTTGTGACTGCCGCATTAAATGGAACTGTATGCACGTGGCAGCTTGAAGTGGGAGGAAGGAGTAACATTCATCCTACAGAATCTTCTGTCTGCTTTAACAATCATACCGCGTAAGTAGCTACTTAAAAAAATTAAACTGCTGATAGCCTGATAAATTCTGCAATTTAAGAACTACCAATTCTTGAAGTTCCTGAGACTTTCTGCCAGAAGTGAGACTTTCTGCCAGAACTACCAATTATAGACATAATGGTACAATTTTTTGCGAGTCCAGCTGAGCCCTTGAAATCCTACAAAAAAATCTTGCTCAATAGTAACAGCATACATATTTTGGGACCAAGATTACTGGCATTTTCGGCTGGTTCCTATTTTTCGTAGTTTTTGTCTTGAGGATAGAAGTCAGTTTCTTGATTGTTCTTTTTTGTTTTTGCAAAATTGCACCATTACTCTATGCTAAATCACTTGAGAAATTGCTCTAGGCTTTTTCCTTGACAGCCAATCACTATTGGCATTCATATGCTCCAGGTCTTTATCCCTTGTTTTTTAGTTGCCTTTTGATGTCATCTTGTTGTTATAGGGATGTCACTTATGTTACGGCAAGCGGATCAATTGTTGCTGCAGCAGGATACAGCTCCAATGGCGTAAATGTTGTTGTGTGGGACACACTTGCTCCGCCAGCTACATCTCAAGCTTCAATAATGTGTCATGAAGGTCTGTTTCATCTAAGTTTCTGGTGAACTATTTCCAGAATTTGTTAAAATTTTAAAAATGTGTCCTTTCATGATGTGTCGAGAAGATTTTGCATTTGGTAGGATTCTTGTAAAGTAGTAGAATATAGAGACATATAGGAGAAGAATAGTCGAATGTATATTCACAAGAAGAGTCTCCCATATATATAGGGAGTAGAAAATTAGGGTTACAAACTAGGTTAAACTAATTCTAAAAACTACAGATATGTGGAAAACCTAGATACAATAATATTCTACAACACTTCTCTTTTTGTGAATGTGAAGGGGGAAAAAGAAGAAGAAAAATATGTAATTGATTCAGCTCTTTACTTCATTAGAGACGAGTGCAATTATGTTCTTGGTCAAGGAGATTTACATGGTGAGAACAACTAAGAATAAATGCGATGGAGATAAGGAAAAGTACACTTTTAATCAATCATTGAAAAGATGCATAATAATTAAGCTGTTTAGGTTCTCTTGCAATAATTTTTGTGTACTTTGTAAATCCTTGTATTCTTTACAACAGTGGCCTATCAGTTTTGATTTGATGTTGACATGACGAGATACTGAGTACTATTCCTCTGTCTTGATCCAGGAGGTGCTCTCTCCCTTGCTGTTTTTGATAATGACATAGGAAGTGGTTCTGTTTCTCCTCTTATTTTAACTGGCGGAAAAGGTGGTGATGTTGGGCTTCACGATTTTCGCTACATAGCTACAGGAAGGACTAAGAAACACAAGCACTTTGATCATGGGGAACATAATATGAATGCTTCATCTGCTGTTGATATGCGGAGCAAAACTGGAGATCAAAATAGGAATGGAATGCTTTGGTACATACCGAAGGCTCACTCAGGTACTGTGACTTGTATATATTAACTCACATACACCAGAGCTTTAAACTGACACTACAGTTATCTCCATGAAGGGAGTATCACCAAAATATCCACAATTCCAAATACCAGTTTCTTCTTGACTGGTAGCAAGGATGGAGATGTGAAGCTTTGGGATGCGAAGAGGGCTAAGTTAGTTTTTCACTGGCCAAAATTACATGAAAGGCACACCTTTCTGCAGCCTAGCTCTCGTGGTTTTGGTGGAGTTGTTCGGGTAATTCCAAAGAAGTTACTCTTTATTAAAGAGGCTGAAGTGCCATTTTTACAACTCTTGAGCTCGTCCTGTTTCAAAATGAAGAATTAAATATCATACCCCTGTTTTGCAGTCTGCAGTTACAGACATTCAGGTTGTCTCTAATGGTTTCCTTACATGTGGAGGAGATGGTATTGTTAAACACGTCAGATTTCAAGGCAATCCTCTGGAATAGGCAAATTAAGATCCAACGCCATCGTTGTCACATATGGAAACAGGTACCAGACTTTATCTCAGCAAACTTTAGCAGACGTACAACCTGCAAATTTATAGTTCCGATATTCTACCCAAGATCTCAACATTGGCAGCTGTGATCTTGTTTCCAGACTTGGCCATGGAGCTAACTTTCCAGAACTCTTGATTAACTGCTATGATGTTCTTAACCGTCTCAGTATTTGTGCTATCACACTCTTCAATTCAATGGGAACTGAACTGGTAGCGGCCATAGACATCATCATTCAGTTTCGAGGGACATGATGCATAAAGTGTAGCTCCTGTGCATTTGAAGTCATGCAAGCTTGCAGATGGAGTTGCTTCTTTGTGTTATTCATCAACAGCAAATTTCTGATATATCAAACGGCAACTGTTACAGTTCTTGGACGAATGGGATTGAGCCGACGAGCTAGAATATGATAGAGGCTTTGTATAGTGTTTTTTTAAACATAAACTGAGCACTTCCTAGTCAGGTTTTATATGCACTGTACATTAATTTCGAGAACAGAAACATACTGTATTTGCAATATAGATGAAATGTGATTATTATAATTTTTTATCTATTGTGATCTTCGTGTGTATCCTCATTTCCTTTTAATTTGGTGTAGTTTAGCGAATTGAAGTACACAGTGTTACCAAGTGATGAGTACAATCACATTAAAGTGATATTAATTTATCTTATTGGATATAAATTAATCTTGCATTGGTTTGATTTGGACCGCGCCAGGATTTGGAACAACATAAATGCAACTCTATTCTTTACATACATTCAACAATTCAGTCCTTGTTTAATATAATTAAACGCTATAACAACGAGGTTTCGTGGTGTAGTTGGTTATCACGTCAGTCTAACACACTAAAGGTCTCCGGTTCGAGTCCGGGCGAAGCCATTCTTTTTTCTTCTCAAGGTTTTTTATTTCCCAATTCACCGAGTCCAACTCCAACGACGTCGTACCGTCTCCCACCATTTTCATTTTCCAGCATATCTCCAATTCCTCATAAAACATACAGTTATACTTATCCATATATACGACTTAAATCAGATTTCCCGCAGAAATTTACAACCATTTCTCATATATTTTCACCACCAGCTGTCGGCAGCTCAACGCGGTTGCGGAACAATGTCGGATTGCCGGTCGCGGCGGAGCTCAGCCCGATCCAAGGCTGACCTCTCAGCGTCGCTGCGGCGCGCTTGGTACCATTTGAGGCTGTCGGTGCGTGATCCGACTCGAGTGCGGACTTGGGACGCCGTCGTTTTGACGGCAGCCAGCCCTGAGCAAGCCGAGCTCTACAACTGGCAGCTGAACCGCGCTAAGAGAATGGGCCGCATTGCGCCATCCACCATCACTCTCGCCGTTCCTGACCCCGACGGCCAGCGCATCGGCTCCGGTGCCGCCACTCTTAATGCCATTTTCGCTCTCGCGAAGCACCTCCAACAGCTCTCTTTGATCGATGCTAAGGTATGTTGAGGATTTCAGCTATTGTGATTTCTTTTGATCGTTATTAGTTGATTATTCAAGTTATCTAGATTGTCTGTGACTGTAGTATGGATAAATTGCTTGTGATCTTCGTTCTGCTAATGCTGTCTCGGGGTGGTTAGAATATTCGGAGTAGTGAGGAATTTGGCTGAATTTTTTTTCTTTTTTCTTTTTTTCCAATGTGAATTTGTCTAAATTGATGGCTTTAAGCTTAAGGATGTCAAATCTCTTGTGAAATTCATGTATGCTTTCCATTGCTATTATACTTAAGTTAGAATAGACTGGAGCAATGAGGAGTAAACGTGAACCACATCCTGAGAGTTCAATCTTACGCCTAGGACTTTTCATCATTCTTCATCTTGCACCAGGCCTTAATTGGTCAGTGGTGCTCAATTCAGTAAGTCAGTTAGCTATAACTTATCAGATATCGTCTTTGACAAGCAGGTTCCTGGAATGAGCGACTGCAGCTCTACTTCTTCAATATCTAAAAGCTCTAGTGAAATTCCACTTCTTTCCCTAGTTGAAATTATTAAAAAGAAGCACGTCTTACTCCTTCATGCTGGAGGAGACTCTAAGAGGGTCCCATGGGCTAATCCAATGGGGAAGGTTTTCCTCCCACTTCCATACCTGGCAGCAGATGATCCTGATGGTCCAGTGCCCCTGCTCTTCGATCACATACTTGCAATTGCTTCTTGTGCAAGACAAGCTTTTCAGAATGAAGGTTTTTTCTTCTGTTCTGTTAGCTGTAACAAAATGTTTTCAGGATTCAAGCTTTGCTGCATCATATGTGATAATATCACCTTTTATGGTTGTTAAGTTTGCATCATACACTAGGTGACTAGGCTAGAGTTCTCGTGGATAGCATTCTTTCTTCTAGCAAGAATACATTAATAAATGGAGATCTCAATTAACAGGCGGGATGTTCATAATGACTGGGGATGTTCTTCCTTGTTTTGATGCTTTCAGCATGGTTCTTCCAGAAGATACAGCCTCTATTGTTACTGTTCCTATAACTCTTGACATTGCTTCCAACCATGGAGTTATTGTGGCATCCAAATTTGAGTCAACGAATGATAACAGTCCTTTTTATTTGGTTGATAATTTGCTTCAAAAGCCTAGCTTAGAGGAACTTGTCAGCCACCAAGCAATCCTTGATGATGGCAGAACATTACTTGACACTGGAATAATAGCAGTCAAAGGTAAAGCATGGGTGGATCTTGTCATGCTTGCCTGTTCCAGCCAACCAATGATTTCAGGACTTCTGCACAGCAAGAAAGAGGTTATTAGAACATGATTTCATGATTTTCTTTGCTTTCAGATGCAGCTTGTCTAGAACATGATTTCTTCAATCTGCTTCTTGTATTGATGTTTCAGATACTCCAGCTCTTATCTTATCTTCTATCTTGTGCAGATGAGTCTATATGAAGATCTGGTAGCAGCTTGGGTGCCTGCTAAGCATGGATGGTTGAAGCCACGCCCTTTGGGTGATGAACTTGTCGCAGCATTGGGAATGCAAAAGATGTTCAGCTATTGTGCTTGTATGTTAGTGAGGTTAAGTTTATTTGATACTAAAGATTGTTAAGTTTATACCCCATTTATTGTATTTGGGGTTTTTAATACTAACCCCGTTTAATATTTAAATTAGGCACCACTTTTTGTTTTCTGTGCCAGTATATTTGATTCCTTCTAGTCTCGTTTTTGTGCAGATGATCTCTTGTTCTTGCACTTTGGAACCTCAAGTGAAGTTTTGGATCACCTTAATGGTACTGGTTCTGGACTTGTTGGTAGGAGGCATCTCTGTTCGATTCCAGCCACCACAGTGTCTGACATTGCCGCCTCAGCTATAATTATCTCTAGCAAGATAGCTCCTGGTGTTTCTATTGGTGAGGAGTCACTTGTGTACGATTCCGCTATTTTAACCAGTGTCCAAATTGGTTCTCAGTCGATAGTTGTTGGTGTAAATGTTCCTGAACTCCAGCAATCTCTGAGTGGGAACTTCTTGAAATTCATGCTTCCAGATCGCCATTGTCTCTGGGAGGTTCCATTGAAGGGAAACACCGAAAGAATTATAGTATATTGTGGTCTGCATGATAATCCAAAAAACTCGCTTCCAAAGGATGGGACTTTTTGTGGGAGACCCTGGAAAAAGGTTTTAGGTGATTTAGGAATTCAAGACACTGATCTATGGGGCGTAAAAGAAAGCAAGGACATGTGCTTGTGGAATGCTAAAATATATCCTGTACTTTCCTATCCTAAGATGCTGGAATTAGCAACATGGCTTATGGGATTAAGTAATCAACATGATGAATACCTCCTAGATTTATGGAAAAGGTCTGACAGGATCAGTCTGGAGGAGCTGCATAGATCAATTGATTTCTCTAACATGTGGATAGGTTCCACTAATCACCAAGCAAATATTGCAGCAGGAACTGTTGCAGCTTGTCTTAATTTTGGTTTGCTTGGTCGTAATCTATCTCAGTTGTGCCAAGAGATTTTGCAAAAAGAAGCCACTGGGATCAAAATATGTAAAGAATTCCTATCCCTGTGCCCTAACCTTCAAGCTCAAAATCCTCAAATTCTTCCAAAGAGCAGGGCTCACCAGGTTCACCTTGATCTTCTGCGAGTGTGTGGTGAAAAAGAGATGGCTGCTGAAACGGAGCACAAAGTGTGGGCCGCTGTTGCTGATGAAACTGCTTCAGCAGTGAGATATGGCTTTGAAGGTAATAAAACTACCCTAAATGCATGCCTTGTGTATTTCATTCAGTTCAAAGGAACATTACAGTTCATTCTTTAACTGCTGTAAATAAGTAAATGCCCATTTTCATCATTCACTACATTGATAATAATCTTCTTTTGCTTTCATAAAAAATATTATGAATGCTCTGATTGGTCCTCTGGTATAGAGAATGAAGCTAGCACATCTAACGGTATCCTGGAGCAACCTTTCCACCATAAGAAGGTGAAGGTGGAGTTACCCGTTCGAGTAGATTTTGTCGGTGGTTGGAGTGACACTCCTCCATGGAGCTTGGAGCGTTCTGGCTGTGTATTAAATATGGCCATTACGTTGGGAGGTTCACTTCCTGTTGGTACAGTTATAGAAACAACAAAAAGGCCTGGAATCTTGATCAACGATGATGCAGGAAATGAGTTGTACATTGACAATATTACCTCCATTGCACCTCCATTTGACAGCAGTGATCATTTCCGGCTTGTCAAATCTGCATTGTTCGTCACTGATGTCAAAAATAAGAAGAATCTTCAATCCACCGGATTGCAGATAAAGACATGGGCCAACGTCCCTCGTGGCAGCGGCCTTGGTACTTCTAGCATCTTATCAGCAGCCGTTGTCAAAGCTCTTCTTCAATTAACTGACGGAGATGACAGTAATGAAAATATCGCCAGACTTGTACTAGTCTTGGAACAGGTCATGGGCACTGGAGGTGGCTGGCAGGATCAGGTTGGCGGTCTCTACCCCGGCATTAAATTTACTTCCAGCTTTCCTGGAATCCCGTTGCGGCTTCAAGTCAATCCCCTGCTCGCTTCACCTCAACTGATTACAGAGTTGCAGCAACGACTTCTCATCGTATTCACTGGTCAGGTATCGAAACATCACACTTACCTTTTCCTCGTTGGCATTCCTCAAATTGTCCCAGATTGACAAAAACACAACGTTTATCCGTATTTGCAATTTCCACACGATTCTAAAAATATTGCAATTACGACGCCACATGTTAATTTTTTTGCAAACACAACATACCTGTACTCATGAAAACACGTAGTTTCGTAATTGCAAAATTTTGGAAGGTGGGTGTAATAGTTGCAACATTTAAGAAGAAGTATAAAAATTGCAAATTCGGATGAACATTGTTTTAATTTCTGACAATTAACCCGAACATTTATATCCGGTATGCATGTTGTGCTGATACGACTATGCAGGTGCGACTTGCTCACCGAGTCCTACAGAAGGTAGTGATTCGCTATCTCCAACGCGACAACCTACTCGTTTCCAGCATCAGGCGCCTCGTCGAACTAGCAAAGGTCGGAAGGGAAGCTCTGATGAACCTCGATCTAGACGAGCTGGGGGCCGTAATGCAGGAGGCGTGGAGGCTGCATCAAGAGCTCGATCCATACTGCAGCAACGAATTCGTTGACATGCTGTTCGCCTTTGCCGATCCATATTGCCAAGGATGCAAACTTGTTGGCGCTGGAGGCGGGGGATTCGCATTGATGCTGGCTAAAACTGCTGAATCTGCAAACAAACTGAAGATTTTGCTTACTCAAAATCCCGACTTTGATGTTCAAATCTACGACTGGGAAATATATTTAGGTAAGTAGTTGAATCTCTTACACGCCTAAATTCTCATCGTATATTATATCTGCTTCTGTAACAGTTATTGTTTGCATATATATTGATTTCTTTCTATGATTCTTTTAAGAAATACCAGTTGGGCGTACACAAGGTATCTCGATTTAGAATGTGTTGCTTATATATAGGGATGGGTTACTATAAAAATTATTCCTCCCATGAGAACATGCTTAAATCTATATATATTCATGCTTAAATCAATATATAGTCATGCTTAATGAAATTCATGCTTTTTTGTGTAAACAATTGTGCTTATATAAAATCATGCTTAAATCTATATATATTCATGCTTCGAATAATGACAACCATAGATCATACAAAGATCAACGGTTCAGAATGATTCCTAGTTTCCTACACTAGGAATATTATATATTCATGCTTCGAATAATGACAATCATAGATCATACAAAGATCAACGGTTCAGATTGATTCCTAGTTTCCTACACTAGAAATATTTTCTATATGAACCAATCTGTTACGACTATGGAGATACAAGGCCCAAGGAGCTGACAAGAAAAGCCCAATTCAGAAATACTGCAAAGCCCAAGTGAAGATAGGCCCAAATGAGATACAAATAGCCCATTAGGTTAGATAGTTGTTGTAGGCTATAAAAGTGTATTGTCTTTGCTTTTCAGCAGATCATGTATGAAATGAATTAAAACATCATTTTCTATCTAGGGAGTTTGGGCGACTCGAATAGCCTATCTATGTCTTCTTCCTCCTTCTGGAGTTTGAGCTTACTCGAAAAGCTCCGTCATTGATACAAGATCGTATCAATTGGTGCTTTCATTGAGAGTTTCTTTCCCATTTCATTGATCTCTTCTTCCTTTCCATTTTCATTGCTTCTCATGTCTAAATTCGAAATTCTCGCCGCCATTCACGAGCTGCAAACCTCGCTCGACATCCATTTTCAGGCCACAAACAACCTCCTCCATCAATTCACCACCTCCATGGGACTTCCACCCAATATTTCATCGACCCTGTCCTTCCACAGCTCTCCTCCATTTTCCTCGCCGCCGACAACCTCCGCCACTGCAGCTACGCCTTCGTCGTATCCCTACTTGCATCCATCTATTCCTCCACCACCAAGAAGTCCGGCATTCTTTTCGCACCACCATATTTCGCCTCCACAAAGATTCTCAACACCCACTGTCCTCCGCCGCGCGCCGCCATCTCCGCCTCCTCTGCAACTCATAACATCCATGGATTCCTATTCTGCCGGGCTGCCACAACAACACTCCTCTGGTTTTTCTCTTTCTCCTTCGTCTCCACAAAGCTTCTCACCAACCACCGCCCGCCGTTGTGCACCGTTGTGCCTTTGGATGAGCTTCTGCTCCTACCCGGATCTGCGCTTCAACCTTCGCCAACCACATCTGTTTCAGAGGCAGCCTTACCACCAGACGCGTCGATCACTCATCCACCGTTCTTATCCGCCCTCAGCTTTCCTCTGCTAGCGCCTGCACCGCCAATACCACCTCCACCCACAGGGCCCCCGCCAGATTTACCACCGCCACCTGCAACACCACCGCCGATATCTCCTCCACCAAATCCTCAGCCGTTTTCCACACCCACAGATCCACCACCCATACTACCTTCGGCGAGTCCTCCGCCGCCGATTCTCCCCCCCACAAAGTCCGCTGCCCTATTTTCTACAACTCACTAGCTCCATTCAACCCCCAAATCCATCTCCTCTCCCAATAATCCCTCTGGCAAGTTCTCCGTTCAGTCCGCCAATTTCCTTTCCTCCAGATCCACAGCCACCACAACACCAACCACCACCACCACAATTCCACACTCAACGTCCTCTGCTTCCTACATCCTCACTCTCCGTCCGTAAATTTCCATCTCATGGGCTTAAAGAAAAATGAGATAAAGAGTTTCGTTATAACCATGATGAAACCCGTGATTTCGCCGGCCTATCTCCACCAAATCCACCACGTAATTTGGTCGATTTTTATCTTCTCCTCCGTTCATGGTCGATGGCACCGCCACTTGCATCGTCGATCACTCACTACTACGCTAAGCAAGAAATGGAATGCGATTTTAATGGTACAAGGGTTCAGTTGTGCGGGCTATCCTCCGCCGAAGACGCCGTTAATTTCTTTCATTGAGTTGCTGGCCATGGCGATTGTGGATGTGATTGACCAAATTTTTGAGGTTTATGTTTGGGCCACTTCTAACGAGGGTAAGGTTGGTACCTTATTTGCCTTAGAGCCCAATACACTAGGAGCTGTTAGGCCCGACCCATTTCCCTCTATTACCAATATTCAAAGTCAGCCTCCTTTAAAGCTCTTGCTCCAACAATACGCTCGTCCCTTTCAGCCGCCGGCGGGGCTTCCTCCCCACCGCAACATTGACTGCCAGATGCATCTTCTTCCCAATACAACTCCGGTTATTGTAAAGCCTTACCACCTTGAGGACAAGGTGGTTGTCGAAGAGGGTGGGAGTGTTACGACTATGGAGATACAAGGCCCAAGGAGCTGACAAGAAAAGCCCAATTCAGAAATACTGCAAAGCCCAAGTGAAGATAGGCTCAAATGAGATACAAATAGCTCATTAGGTTAGATAGTTGCTGTAGGCTATAAAAGTGTATTGTCTTTGCTTTCTGCAGATCATGTATGAAATGAATTAAAACATCCTTTTCTATCTAGGGAGTTTGGGCGACTCGAATAGCCTATCTCTTTCTTCTTCCTCCTTCTGGAGTTTGAGCTTACTCGAAAAGCTCTGTCATTGATACAATATCGTATCACAATCCCTATATATATATATATATATATATATATATTTGATAGAATATATTGATATTAATGAATAATACTTCATTTTGGGTTGTTACCGTTTTTCTAAATAACTCGTTATAGTTGGAGCATGTTTACCGTTTCTTATTCTTTTCGTGAAAGCCAATAATTGGCCGATTATTATTTTATTTATCCGATATTTATAAGTCAGTATCAGTAGATTGCTTGATTCAATTATTTCAACATACATAGGTCGAGTTTAGACTAAATTAAGCAATTAATCCCACTTCTGATCGGTAGTTGAATTTCATACAACTAATCGTCAAAGTCAAAGGTACACTATATTAATATAATGGCACCTATTTTTTCTTTAGTTTGATTTGTTTTCTGCTTTGGTATAATCAATCATATATATTGAATCATTGATGAAATCGTATTTTACGTTCGAAAATATTTTTTATGGAAAGGTGACGTAATATAAGTTAGCTATAGAAATATAGGAAATGAAACGCAACCGCATTTTTTTAGCCCTCCAGTGGATACGATTCTCCACATCATAGCTTTAATAGTTGTTAGCCATAGGATTTTTTTTCCCAGGTGTCCGAATTCTTCATCATATGGGCAAATTTAAATTTTATATAGTATATACTCCCTATGTTTCTGTATAAGAGTCATCTACCATCAAAATTCGTATATCAAGAAAGTGAGCAAATTTAATTTTTTTTATTCCTGGTTATTGTATGGACTACCGAAAAATCAAAGAATTTGTATCAAGGACAATTGCAAAACAGGAAGTTTGACATCATTTTTTTTATAAAATTCTGAATATGATATTTATTTGGGGATAAATTTAATTTCAAAATAAGGCAATGACGTTTTTTTGCTTCTTATTCTTTCCTGAATTGTACTTCATCTTTTCAGCAAGAAACAGAACAAAAATGACTACATCCACAAGGAAGAGAAAGCATATATCAAAATAAACAATAAAATTGAACTATTTTCTAAAATCGTGGAGTACTTAATT
Organism: Agastache rugosa; assembly: GCA_031470985.1. Taxonomy (NCBI): domain Eukaryota; kingdom Viridiplantae; phylum Streptophyta; class Magnoliopsida; order Lamiales; family Lamiaceae; genus Agastache; species Agastache rugosa. The sequence continues at coordinate 35,357,823 of CM062602.1, read as the reverse complement.
TAATTGCTGATGTAAATCCTACTAACAATATTTTAAGTCAGGGGAGGTGGGAAAAATGCTCAAATTTGTCTGCAAATGCAATAATGAAATAATTGATAAACTTAGGAAATGCCGGGAAAAGTGGTTGATATTTGGTGAATCTCTTTATTAGATAATATTATTAAATATCATAGTCACCCTAGCAATTTATATTCAAATTTAGACCACTAAGATATGTTAATTTCCCCTTTGACAACTATGATGTTTGTACTAGTATGGTTTTGGTGAGTCACTTTCAAGACACGAGATGGTCTTTTTTTTCGTTATCATAAAAATATCAAATTGCCAAATTCCATCAATGCCATAAGCAAAATTCCAAACTAGATAACATATAGTGGTCCTAAGTCTTTTTATTTTTTTCAAGTAATTTACATTGACCCACCGTTTTCACTCGAATATCTTTAGTTTTTTTAGAATTACTTGACTATCTTTAGTTAAAACCAAAAAATATTGAATACATTTTGGCTGATAATATATTTAGAAAGACGGCGACTAAAGAAAATATAATGCAATTTAATTTTCTTTTATACTCCCTCCATCCATGATAAGTGTAACGTTTTGGGTTCGGCATGAGTTTTAAGAAATGGTTGGTAAATTGATTTTGAGTGGAAAAAGGAACCCACCATAATGAATTATTGTAAGGTTTAAAATAAGGGTAGTGAGTGGGGTCATTTCTCAAAATGAAAAGTATTACACTTATTGTGCTATACTTATCGTATGCGGAGGGAGTATGAACTAAAGTGAAGTATATATTTGCAATATGAGATCATTATTCCAAATATCCGAGTATTATTATTAATATTGGAAATATACTTGGATACGTTAATAATTCAAGGGTATTAAATCTATTACTATATTAAAGCAAAATAATTTGTGTTGGGAAAATTAATAGAGTTTTGAAGTGATACCAAAACCCAGCTGACCCCAACCGAGTAGATGTTTGCACAAGCCCAAGTGGTTTTCCAGCTCACCTGTTTGAGCTTATAGAGTTTCTAGTTTCACAGGTAATCGCTGAAGACAGCAGAAGACCCAGCTGAGTACACAGCAGGGTAAGCCAAGTCGAGTGATAAGTAACGTTATCCAGATCCAAGACGATAAAGTTCTTCCAGACACAGCTGTAGGAAAGACCCAGCTCGTGTGACAACTCAGCTCTACGTCAAGACCCAGCAGAGTTCAAGACTCAGCTCAGCGTCAATGATCCAGCAGAGTTCAAGACAGCTCAGAGTCACCAGCACAGCAGAGTCGAAGTGAACTTGAGATAAAGTCAGATCTGATCTAGACCATCAGGAACTCGACACCTCAGCACCTAGAAGTCAAACCTAGGATTGCTTTACGAGGAAATCAAGGAAGAAGACAAGTCAATCCTGTCAGAAGTTAGGTAGAGATTCAGAACGGCTCTTTCCAACGGCTAGTTCTAATCTCTCCCTATAAATAGAAGTCTTCTTCATCATCAGAAAAAGTGGAGTGACGAGAGAATATATTCAAGAGAGACCAACATACTTCATTGAAGGAAGTCTAACCAAAGATCAAGAGATCTCTCAGAAAAGCTTCAAAGATCCAGCAGCCTTCATACTTATGAGTTATTATTTATTCTCAGGCTGCTGAAGCTCTCTCCCACAAGTATCTAGGCATATAATCCTTCCCATCTTAAGCCTAGTTTGAACGAGTTCATCATACTCAAAGTTCTTCATTGTAAGAACTCGTTCATAGTTGGAAAACCCCCAAACCCAAACCCAGAAAAGGTTAGGTAAAGGTACGCCTGCTCGAAGCGCGTAATTCGAGTGTTGGTTCTGTAGTACCCGTAAACTACAGGTTAGGCTTCAGCTGTGCCCGTAAACAGTCTGGTTACGTTTCGATACAGTACGCGTAAACTTGTATCCAGCTTGAGGAACTAAGCTGCAACGCTTGCTGACTGCGCGAAAAGTCAGTGGTATCCTTAGTGGATTACCAAAGGTTTCTGGTCGTGGACGTAGGAGTAGTTTCTTCGAACCACGTTAAGTTGCTTTGTTCTTTCATGTTTATTTATGCATCCAGCTAACCCTTCATAAGCATTATTTCAAGCTGCATAATCTGATTAACTGAAAAGAGAAACTAAGCTTTGCAATATATTTGAAGCAATAGACGGACTTTCCAAAATCCCACCACATTCCGCACACAGCCAGCTGTGTCGATCAAACTGTCTTCCAGCTGGATCGAACACAGCCAGCTCACTCAAAAGAGTTTTAATTGGAAAAGTTTTTAAACCTTGGTGTATTCACCCCCCCCTCTACACCAAGGTATCCGTCTTGGGACCATCAATTGGTATCAGAGCAGTGGTTCAAAAGATCACTGTATCTGTCAAGTCAGCATTTCTTTGCTGATAGTGGTCACCTGAACAGATCCTTCAAAGTTTCAATTTTTTTTTAATCATTATATTGCATACTGTCATGGAATCTTCCCTGTGCAGGAATCTTCCGACATTCTCTGTCGATGATTATCAGATCTGGAAGTTCCGACTCAAAAGCCTTCTGAGTGCGCATCACGACATGATGTGGGATGTTATCACTGACGGACCCATCATCATCATGAAATCAGAAAGACAAGCAGAAACCTTACCTGGAGCTGAACCAGTACTCCGGCAAGTTGTGAAGCCCAAAAGGGAGTACTCTCCAGAAGAAAGAAGACAAGCTGGTTTGGACAGCTACGCTCGCAACGTCATCTCCTCAACGGTGACGAATGCTTATCTCAGCAAGATCATCAACTGCGAGACAGCTAAGGGGATGTGGGACACTCTAGCCAAGCTGTGTGAAGGCTCAGAGGAAATTCAAGAGAACAAATTCTCAGTTGCATGCCAGAAATTCGACAATTTCAAGCAACTCCCCTATGAGTCCATCGATCAAATGGAGCTCAGATTCTCCAACCTCGTCATCAAGATCGAGACAATCCGAACTGGAAAATATACAGTTCGAGACAAGAACTTGAAAGTTCTTTCGGCTCTCTCCTCAGAATGGTATACACACAAAGTGGTTCACCAAAGCAGAACTGATCTTGGCAGCATGGAGACTGAAAAATTGTTCTCCATCTTGAAGGCCAACGAATTTGATCTGGGGATCACAAGCAGAGATTCATCCAGCCAAATGAATGAAGCAGAGCTGAGAATCAAGCCGAGAAAAGAAGCTCAATCAGCTCAGCTTGGAAGGACCAACAAAGAGCTCAGTTTTATGAGCAAAGAAGATTTGAACGAAGAAGTTGCCATGCTTGTACGAAGCATTAATCAGCTGGAACAAAGCAAGGAAAAGTACAAGAATATCGTGAAGGTTCCTCACGACAAGCAACTCTACCCAAAGAGCAACCCAGCTGAGTCATCCTCCCGGAGAGAGGATAAAAGGATCGAATCGAGCGAAACAGATGATGATCAAATCTCTTTCTCCGACTCAGATGGGGATGACTGCTCTGAGTAAGATGTCAAACATCTTGTTCTATCCGATGAAGAAAATAAAGAAACCCAGCTAGCTGACTGGGACCAGCTGTGAAATAAAGACAGCTGGATACAAAACTGAAAATTCAGCCAGTCATACAGCTGAGTACATTGGTCTCAAGAGATGATTAGAGAAGCAGCATTTGAATTAGTTGAATTTGGGAGAGCTGTCTACTTGCTATGCAAACTGAGATCTCATCAAAGAAAAGAACTGATGTAGGATGCAGCTGACGAAAAAGCCACCTACTATCAAATCAAGGGGGAACTCTATGTAGCTGGAATGAGTGCAAATTCAAGTAGAATACCCAGCAGGATGCACTCATCAAGAAGAGTCAGCTGGAGTCTTCAGCCGAAGAGAAACCTGATCCAGTAGTAAAATCAAGATAATTCTCTAATCCAGCTGACAACTTAGAAAGCATCCAAGAGACCTCTCAACATCTGAAGGAATCTATTGTTGGGAAAATTCACACAAAAGCACAAACTGCTGAAATCCAAGTCAAGATGATGTGTGAATTATTTGGACTGCTCAATCCGGGTGAAGAAAAACCATCCAGCTGAGGGGGAACAAACTCAGCTGGACATTTGTCGAAGAGCTAAAGGGAACACAGCTGACTAAAAATCAAGCAAAATCTTCAAATACTCAGCTGAGGAGAACTGTCAATCAAGCAAAGGAGAAGACCGCTGTGATATCAGCTGGATACTGTGTCCAAGCTGACCGGTTTGCGTCTCATGCAATAATTGCTCTGAGGAATATGCTATATAAAGTCCAATTATTTTGAATTCATATGTTAAGCGGACAGACATTCCTTAGTTAAATTGTTTGATAAGTTTCCTTTCCCATCGCATTAATTATAAAGTCTGCATAGTACTGTAGCACGGCAAGATCGAGGCAGAACGTTAAACGTTTGAAATGCCTCACGCGCGGTTGTAATACACTCGCCGAAAGCACGTCAGCAAAACGTGATGAGTGAATCTCTCCCAGCCGTTGATCAGAATATCAACTGATTCAATCTCAACCGTTGACCCTATATGGCAGTTGATATATATGGAAAAGATACGCGAATTCTTTCTTCCTTCATCTTTATCTCTGCAAATTTCAAAGATTCAAAATCTTCATCTATTCTCTGTAAGTTCTTCGCACAATCAAAATTCACCAAGTTGCAGAAATGGCGCCCAAGAAATCAACCGCAGGGATGAACCAGTTTGAAGCTCTAATGACAAAGCTATCATTTGAGAGTATTCTGTCAACCTCCAACCTCCATATTTCAGAGTTAAAAGAGATGGTGGATCTAGTTGCAGACTCCGGTCTCCTGCTGTGGGCAACCTCCATGCCCAAGCTTTTGCTAAAGAGAGATGCCGCACTTTTCTACCTCAACATTATTGATGAAGACGGCTTCTACTCATCTTCATTTGACATGAGCGTCAAAGGCGAAGACGGAAAGTTTGATACAGCTACCGTCACCATCAAACTCAATAAGATGCTACGAAAGGTGTTCAACCTTCCCAGAGAAGGAGGATTCATCCCAGATGATTTCAGTCGTGAAGAAGTGGATGAATTTCTCAGCAGAGAGATGCTTATCTCCCCAGAGCCGTACAGAGCAAGCATGTCAAAGCTCCTGCTCAAGCCAAAGTACAGACTGCTGCTGGATATTACACAAAAATGCATCTTAGGGATAGCTGGATCTCAAGGAGAGATCAGCATTCCAAAACTCAAGCCGATGATTGCCATGATCAAAGGCACAAACGTCAACTGGTTTGATTTCCTACTCAACCGACTGGTCAAGGAGTCAGAGAAGATAAAGTTCAACTCCACCAGGACGACGTTTTCAGCTTCAGAGCCACTGTATCTCTGCTCCAAAATTTCTTTCTTGATAGAGCAAGCAGTGAAAGGGCACACAGTAAAGTGGGCTGATTCAGAACCGTTTCCAGAAACGAAGATTCTTTTCCAAAGAATAAGTCAAGTCAATGATCTTCTGAAGAAGCAGCCTGCTGTGAGTAAAAGCAAGAAGCAGCTGGAAGGAACAGAGGCAGAAGTTCCAGCTGAGAAGAAACAAAGAAAGAGGAAGGCAGCTGACCCTAAACCAGCTGGAGGTCCAGCTGAGAAGAAAAAGAAAACAGCTGTCATTCCAAGTCAAGCTATGGTGATTCTCTCCCCACAGCCAGTGTCGGCCTTCGATCAATACGGATCAAACATCCTGGCCGAGATGGGATTGAATGATGGATTGTCATCCAGCTCAGAGGACGAGCTGGATAATCCAAGAAGCTCACCCCAGCCCTCACCTCCTCTCAGCTCTCCGCCGAAACAGCCTTCCCCTCCACCCAGCTCTCCAACCAAAGAGCCATCTCCTGCAAGAGAACAGGAAGATATTCAACTGGCTGAAGCTCCTTCACAGCCAGCTGACACCCATGCTGAACCCTCTTCCTCGAATCCCAGCTCACCCCCAAAACAGCCATCACCCAAAGCTCAAATTCCCACGCAGTTGGCTGATACTTCTTCACAGCCAATTGTGAACCCTTTTGAACCTGCTCCTCAAATCTCCACAGAATCATAGAAGAGTGATTCTTCTGCCTGTCCATCACTCAACTCCACTGGCTCAGCCTTTATGGAAGCCATGTACGAGGACTTGCGCATTGCAGGGATCAAGAGTGTTCTAACTCAGCATCCGATTCTGGCGCACCTGCCCATTGCCCTCGTCAAAGTTGGAGACCTCAAGTTCTATCTGGCCACCAAGATGGCAACTTGGTACCAGAATGAGCAGCTGATAGAGACTTTCTCCTTTGAGAAATTGAAGACCGATGAAGCACGCCTTCAGCACACTTTTGGTTTTGGAAGCCTGGAGGATGCATACTTACACCAGAATGATCTCATCAGAGGAATTATAGAAGTGTCTCAGCAATACCCCAAGCCGCACCCAGCTGAAGTCTGGGAATCTGCCAACAAGCTTCTTATAGCAGCGGGATGGGAGACACATTCTAGAGCTGACAATTCTAAAGAAGTCTCAGCTGAGAGTACCAAGGAAGTTGTACCTGATGAAACAGCTGAGGTAATGATCATTGAAGAACCAGCTGTTGCATCAACTGAACCAACCGAAGCTGCCCCACAGAGTCCAATTGCCGATGACACTCGCTCACTGGTCGAGATCGAGGCAGTAAAACCCAGCCAAGCCGAATCCGGAACCCAGACGGATCATGTTGAGCTCTCTGATGCAATGAAGGACGAGATTGCCAAACAAGTCGAGGAAATCCTTTTTCAGGATAGACTCAAATCAAATGTTGATACCCTTCTGCGCATCACAGCTATAGAGTCGCAAGTCCATAGCAATGGACTGTCCATTGACGACGTTCACAGATTCGCTCTGAATCTGCAGGAAAGCACCAGTCAAGATCTCAGGCAATCTCTTGTTTCTCAACAAATTGATCAGTCAATTCATCTAGAGAAGAGAGTCCTTGAGATCATCGCAAACCTTCAAGCTCCACTGGTTGACGACATTGCAAATCTTTCAAGCCAGCTGGAAGTTCTCAAAAAGACCACTCTCTCCAACAGCGCTGACATCCGCCAACTATTCAACTTATATAAAGATCTGGATGCTCAGTTCGTAGGCTGAAGCGAAGAATGCCCGAGTGAACCTCGTCACAGCTGACAACTCAGCCAAGATCGCTGATGTTGAAGGTATTCTTTCCAAGCTCAGCGCAACAGTTGCTAACCTCTCTGCCTTCCTTGTTGATAATGCCAAAAAGGGGGAAGATCTTATTGAAGCTGGAAAAACAAGTGAGAGGGAAGCTGCAGCTAAGGGGGAACCTGTGCAGCAAATTCAGAGGGAAATCGACGATTTTGCCAAAGAGCTGGATGAAGAAGAGACAGAGCCAAAGCAGCCAGCCAAAGCAGTCAAAGAGACGTGGAGAGAGAAAATGGTTGCTCTTGCCAAAGCATGTGGACACAAGCCTGAAGAATACAAAGACTATCACTGGCTGTGTAACTTCCACAACGAGCAAAGAAAAGAAATGCAAGAATTTGGATAAGATCATTAAGAAGAAAATTTGAATCGCTCAAGCACAACGAGAAAAGCGAGAAGAAGAAAAGGCGAGCTACATGCAAGCAAAGAAGAAACAAATCCAAGCGGCCTCGGTGACAAGAAGAACCCGAGATGATATCAATGAAAGCAGGAAAGATGCAAATCGAGAATTCATCAAAGAATTCTACTACTTAAATCGAGTTCAAAGGCATGGATCCGAAGCCGCTCGGGACTATTTCCTGGAACTTCATGAGACAGATCCAATGATGGCAAGATCAATTGCCCTCTATGCCAAGAGTAACAACATCCAGCTGAAGGCTCCAAAAGTCAAACAGCTAAAGCCTCCATTTCTAGCTGGAACGAACCTTCCTGACAAGGCCCAAATCATCAAAGAAATTAATCACTGGGCTGGTGAAAGAGGAATTTCAAAATCGAAGAATCAAGCTGAATGGAAGGAGCTGGAAGAGTTCATCTTCAATAGATATGGTCTAAAGACTGACCATCAGATTGATGAACAAAGGAAGCAGCAAAGCTGAAGACCCAGCCAACTGGGAATTTTATTTTTGAACTTTTGTATTTAGATAATTGTAAAAATTCTTCCTATTAATGAAAAGTTCATTTTATCAAAATCAACCTGAAGACAATCTCTCTTTGTCCAGGCTCTGAATATGTTTACCTGCTGTGAATGTTTAATTCGTTGAATCCCCGTTTCCTGTTAAGAGGGAAGCAATTTTTGTTTTTCCAACTTGGGGTTTTGGCATCATCAAAAAGGGGGAAATTGTTGGGAAAATTAATAGAGTTTTGAAGTGATACCAAAACCCAGCTGACCCCAACCGAGTAGATGTTTGCACAAGCCCAAGTGGTTTTCCAGCTCACCTGTTTGAGCTTATAGAGTTTCTAGTTTCACAGGTAATCGCTGAAGACAGCAGAAGACCCAGCTGAGTACACAGCAGGGTAAGCCAAGTCGAGTGATAAGTAACGTTATCCAGATCCAAGACGATAAAGTTCTTCCAGACACAGCTGTAGGAAAGACCCAGCTCGTGTGACAACTCAGATGTACGTCAAGACCCAGCAGAGTTCAAGACTCAGCTCAGCGTCAATGATCCAGCAGAGTTCAAGACAGCTCAGAGTCACCAGCACAGCAGAGTCGAAGTGAACTTGAGATAAAGTCAGATCTGATCTAGACCATCAGGAACTCGACACCTCAGCACCTAGAAGTCAAACCTAGGATTGCTTTACGAGGAAATCAAGGAAGAAGACAAGTCAATCCTGTCAGAAGTTAGGTAGAGATTCAGAACGGCTCTTTCCAACGGCTAGTTCTAATCTCTCCCTATAAATAGAAGTCTTCTTCATCATCAGAAAAAGTGGAGTGACGAGAGAATATATTCAAGAGAGACCAACATACTTCATTGAAGGAAGTCTAACCAAAGATCAAGAGATCTCTCAGAAAAGCTTCAAAGATCCAGCAGCCTTCATACTTATGAGTTATTATTTATTCTCGAGTTTCGTCAAGCTCTCTCCCACAAGTATCTAGGCATATAATCCTTCCCATCTTAAGCCTAGTTTGAACGAGTTCATCATACTCAAAGTTCTTCATTGTAAGAACTCGTTCATAGTTGGAAAACCCCCAAACCCAAACCCAGAAAAGGTTAGGTAAAGGTACGCATGCTCGAAGCGCGTAATTCGAGTGTTGGTTACGTAGTACCCGTAAACTACGAGTTAGGCTTCATTTGTGCCCGTAAACAGTCTGGTTACGTTTCGATACAGTACGCGTAAACTTGTATCCAGCTTGAGGAACTAAGCTGCAACGCTTGCTGACTGCGCGAAAAGTCAGTGGTATCCTTAGTGGATTACCAGAGGTTTCTGGTCGTGGACGTAGGAGTAGTTTCTCCGAACCACGTTAAGTTGCTTTGTTCTTTCATGTTTATTTATGCATCCAGCTAACCCTTCATAAGCATTATTTCAAGCTGCATAATCTGATTAACTGAAAAGAGAAACTAAGCTTTGCAATATATTTGAAGCAACAGACGGACTTTCCAAAATCCCACCACATTCCGCACACAACCAGCTGTGTCGATCAAGCTGTCTTCCAGCTGGATCGAACACAGCCAGCTCACTCAAAAGAGTTTTAATTGGAAAAGTTTTTAAACATTGGTGTATTCACCCCCCCTCTACACCAAGGTATCCGTCTTGGGACCATCAATTTGCAATGCATTTTTCCGTCCATTTTGCATGCCACATGCAAATAATTGTACACTTTCTAATGAAAATTAATGACTGTACATTTTTCATGTCATTTCAATTTTTCAAATTCAAACATTAAGCTTTGAAGCCTAACAAATTTAGTTCACTATATAATGATGTGTATGTTGCATTTCAAATTTTCAAATTCAAATATTAAGCTTTGGAGTAGTAATTATTTTATTGTTTATCACGTTAATTAATTTTTTATGTTTGTTAAATGTATTATTTTGTATAAAAAGATTCACAAAGATAAATTTTATTAATCTGAAATATTTAATTAAATTATATAGATATTATTAATATTTAAAAATATAAAAATTGAAATACAATCGTATGACGCGCGGGGTAAAATCTAGATTTTTGCTCAAAATGCATTCCTCATTTAATTGTAAAAAAATTATAAAATGTGGGACTAATTTCGTTGGCCTTTGCGCCAACCAAAGATCAAACGGGCTTATTGCCAGATTAATCCGACGTCGTATGGGATAAAACCACTGGATACGCTGCGTTGCACGTGAACGCGCCAAGACAACAAAATCCTCCGCAATGATTTGAATACTCGAATAACAAAAGCAATTCTCTCTCTCTCTCTCTAGACGAGGAAAATCCGAACCTTGTAACAGCTTCATCCGGATCGCACCTATTCACCCATCTTCCTCTCTCTATCTTTCTCTTTTTCGCCCAATTCTGTTCCAACTGTTGAAGTATTGAGGTTTCTTTCTCGCTCTACTCTACCTCTCTATTTTCTCAGTTCCCGATCATATCTTGTGCAATTATTTTGTGTAGTGGTTGATTAATTTGACGATATTTTAATTCCGATGAAATGCGAGGATAATTTGTTCGATTTTAATTTCGTCTATGCTTGTGCTTATCGGTTGCGTTTAGTTTAATTCTTCTTCTTTTGACTTTGAGGTTTGGTGTTCACGGTTTAAAAAGAGTATGTAATTTTGTTATAATGTACTTTTGGACTGGCAGTTTTACTGGTATAGTGGTAGATTATGATGAAATTCTCTATTTTTCTTGTTAATTGAGTAATCAATTGAAATGAAACAGCAACAGATTCCGCAGAGAAATTTTTCGTTTGCGTGTGATGCCAGTTTCCTTTGATAATTATTTCCCGTGCACCGTCTTTTAAATTTAACGAACTTCATTGTTTGATGAGTTCTTTTGGGATCTGAGAGTGGTATTGCATTGCAATCATTTCCTTCATTTCATTGTGGATATTATATATACCATATCATGTTTCTTTTTTCTTGTAAATAGAAAAAATCACATTTCTTTCATCTTCTTGAATATTCTTTTCAAGAAAATATTTTATGCATTTAATTTGAGGGGGATTTCATTGCAATAAAATTTCCCATTGAAACTTGTAGGAGAATGGGTGAAAAATGGCACTAGCTGAAGCTAGGGCAGTTTTGCACAGGACTGCTAATCGATGCTTGGTCCAAGAAGATGCAAAAAGAGCTCCAAAATTAGCTTGTTGCTCGACGATTCCCACGTCTGTTAAACAGGCTGATACGGTCTCTAGTGCATCCAGAGGCCAAGATGTTCCCAGCGGAGTCTCTGTGCCCTATAATCTAAATCCTTCATGCCGTAGTTTATCACCCAATTCAAAATTGTGGCTGCACCTGCAACCAAATCATGGGTACCAGAAGGGTTCAATTGACGAACAGTTTAGTTCTAGAGAATGTAGTATGGAAATCTGCCAAAAGCATGAAAACTCCGGAGCTCTAGCAAGGAATGGAGATAATCCTGGCCTTATTGATCAAACTACTTCTAAAAAATTGTCTTGTGATAGCCGGGGTAGAAATATGGCAACTGGTGGCAAGTTAGAATTCGGAGTTAAAGAGGAAAGCCTTAGACCATTCTCCTCTTGGAATTGCCAAGATCCCTTAAAGCTCGAAATCAAAGAGGATGATAGGGAACTAACAGTTGAAGATCTTGGTCCTGAGGTTCCAAAAGGTGCGGATGAGATTTGTTTTGATCCCAGGTCGTGGATAGGGGATGAAAAAAATGCTCCTTGGTGGCGAACTGCAGATACTGATGAATTGGCTTCATTGGTTGCACAGAGGTCGTTTGACTATATAGAAAATTGTGACCTTCCCATGCCTCAGAAAACTCATGTGAAGAAGGATGTGGACGTAAACGTATGCCGTTTTGGCCATGATGGAATTTCCAGCTCAGTGCCAGATCCAAAGCATGACGCTGGGGATAACCACCATTACAGTAGTGCTTGCCAAAACCTTAATGTGTTAGCAGAGGGTCAATCAGCATCGACTACGGAGAAGCCCTTAAGGTAATTTGCTCCTTTTTGGTAATTGTTCATATTCAACATTTAATGCATTATGCATACATCATCATGGCATGAAAACAATGTGTTTGTAATGATTTTTGTAGCTTATTGAAGTTTGTTTCGATAATGTCTGTATGGAAGTATGAAAAGAAAAGAATAACTCAAACCTGTAACTATAAATTGACTTTGTGGGATTTGGTTTTGTCATACACTCATTCTTTCATCAATCTACTGATGATCTTGTGACTTTACAATCAGTTACATCCCGACTCATGAAACAATGGTTGAGAATGATGCAAGCAAGGCCCAACTAATGGAAGCACTATGCCATTCCCAGACTCGTGCAAGAGAAGCCGAGAGGGCAGCAAAACAAGCCTGTGCAGAGAAAGAGCACATAGTCAAGCTTGTATTCAGGCAAGCATCTCAGCTGTTCGCGTATAAACAGTGGCTCCAGATTCGTCAACTCGAGAGCATGTATCTCCAGTTCCTGAACAACTCAAGCCAGTCAGTAGTCTTCCTGCCTGCGTTACCTTGGACACCTCAAATAACTAAGAAGGCGCAGACGACCACTCACACGTCTTCCACTAGAAAACGCACCAAGAAATGCAGTCCTGAGTATGAAGCTAGTAAGTACGCAGTTGCTTTCACCATAGGGCTAGGACTAACTGGTGCTGGATTCTTGTTGGGTTGGTCCATCGCTTGGATGTTTCCGAGTTGGTGAAAAAATATCGCTCCAGAATTTTGTGGATTTATGCGCTTATATGAGGTTACTTCACTTGAGCTGTATTTTCTATTTTCTTGTACATAATTAAGTGTGTACTTAAATTTCATATTTTCTAGACTTAAGTTTGCCTTCTCATTTTCTATGCTTTTTAGGAATTTTGTAAATATGATTGGACTGAACATGTATATACTTAGAATAATATTGGGCTTAAGAGACGGAGTTGTGGCATTTAATAATTTATTTTCGGATTATAGTGCTAGAAACAGCTCTATTGTAAGAAAGAGAAGTACATGGGCGTTTACTTTGAAGGATAATATAGATTGATAAAACATAGGATTGACTATATGAAGGATTAGATGATCAAACAAGTTCAAAAGTAATCAATCCATCAAAGTAAACGGTGGATTAACCTATACTATTTTTATCTAACTATCCTATCACCCAAAGTAAACACCCCTTAAAATGAAAGGTAACGTCCCAAAAAAGTGGTGCAAATTATCCTTCACTTAGAAGAAATACAGTTAATTGCATTTGCAAGTATTATTATTTTTATGTATAATTTTTTAAAAAGAATGGCAAGTCGAGTAGGTTCTTCCTCTCGATCTGAATCCGACAAGGGGAAAGAAAGGCAAGCGACTGATATCCGAGTTGCCGCCGCCACCTCCACCACCACCGCCACAATCTGCATTCATCCAAACGTGAAACACTGGAATCTGCAACGGACTACGAGAACTCGCCATTCATTCTCTCATAATCGAATTATAATTCTTTAGGTTTTGCCGATAGTGATTAGTATGAATTTTTTGTGAAAAGTTTAACCCCTTGGCTTATTAATGAGATTATAGAACTCGTTAACGAATCTACTTTGGTATTAACCAATGATTTTGGTCATTAGTTTGTCAAATAAAGTCTCAATAGATTTGGAATTTTCGCACCAACATTTCTTGCGCAACGTATAAGATTTTACTAAAGTATAAAAGTATGGTTTATATAAAAAAAAATTAAATAAAATAAAAAATTCAATCTCTTTTGATAATGATAGTGCTAAATTGCTAATACAGTTGGTTTAGAGTCACTAATTAATGTTTACGTTGGTGCTAATTTTTTCTTTTTTTTTCTTTTTTTTTCTGAGAACCATCTAGTTTTTTCATGTTAGATGTATAAGTTATATTTTACTATTTTTTTTAAGAAAATGGACGTTTTATATGTCATGCATATTTGAGGTGACGTGGTAAAATATATTATCTTAACTTTATTGGGGTAAATTAGAAAGCTATTAACGTTAGAGGTTTTTAAAAGGGTAAATTACCTGTAAATTCCTACTTTCCATAAATTCTGGTTTTGCTCCCCACAAAAAAATTCTGCGTGTAAATTCCCAAACTTTCTCTTTTGTCTGATTTTGCATCCAACGTCAGTTTTCCCAAACTTTCACTTCCGATTGAGGCATAATGATCTTCCACTGAATCTCTCACAAGCTCTTGTGCAATTATCCTAGCCTTGTACAATCTATCCTTGGGCACACGAGTACTCAAAATCAGCACTCAATTTGGGGAAAACCGACGTTGAATGCAAAACCAGACAAAAGGAAAAGTTTGGAAATTCGCAAATTTTTTTTGTAGGGAGCAAAATCAGAATTTATAAAAAGTTCAGGAATTTACGGACCCTTTTTAAAATGATCTTAGTGTTAAATGACAATTTTGGGCCTATGTGCTATGGCTAAATCAGCCCATTTCATCTGGCCTACATCCGGATCCATCTAAGGATCCAACCCGACCCGACGAAATTGCCGGAGCTACTTCCAGTCTTCCACACACACAAGCTCACGCGCATAGACAAACAGACAGACAAAACACACACAGAGAGAGACAGAGAGAGAGAGAGAGAGATTGGGAAAGATGCCGGTCATGGAGAAGCTGAGGATGTTCGTGGCACAAGAACCCGTTGTGGCAGCTTCTTGCCTCATCGCCGGTGTTGGTCTGTATTCTATTCTTACTCTCACCATCTTTACCCACCTAGATTTTGATGCCAGCTCATAATTTAATTTCATGGCCGCAGCTGGATTACATTTTGCTTCACATACTTTTGAAATCTGTGTTTTTATTAGATTTATCTGTGCTTTTATTTATGTTAAGAGTTAGAGCTGATGGATTTGGAATTGCGGAGTCAATCTGTTCTAATTGGGATCATACAGGCCCTAATTCCCGCTTGAGATCAACATTGATTGTTGCAAAAATCATTTCGGAATTCGGATCATGGCTTTCTGTTACCCTAGAAATTTGGGGCAAATTTTCAATATTTAACTTATCAAGATTCAAGACCGTACTTTTATTAATCCTCAAATCTTGTTTCTCATTCCAATTTAGGTGAACACTTATCCTACAAATTAGGGAAAAAAAAGATTGGATTATTTTGATGCACTAAAATTTCGAATACAGATTTTTCATATGTTCAAGGCAGTATTATTTTTATTAATTACCAAATCGTTGTGTGTAGCCTTTCAATGGGAAGTCAGCAAATACTCCCTCCGTCCACGATAAGTGTGGTCCGGAGGGAGTGGCACGGGTTTTAAGAGTGGGAGAGTAGGTAAGATAGATATATTGTGAGTGGAGAGTGAGATCCATGTTTATTGTGAGTGGAGTAATTTTCATTTAAGGAAAGGCCACACTTATTGTGGATGGACAAAAAAGGAAAGAAGACCACACTTATTGTGGACGGAGGAGTAGTAAAGTAAGGATCTTGCTTTCAAGATGTAAGACTGTTGGTCTGTTTCTTGTGTGATGTCTTGATATATTGATTATCTCTTGCTCAATGTTTGAAAAGAATGTTGCAAACATCTCTTTATTGGTTACAATTTGTATCCTCTTGTTTTGTGAAGAACGAAACATCCATTTCTAAGAGATGTGGCATTTGGATATTTGCAGGGCTCTTCCTTCCAGCTGTGGTGAGGCCGATATTGGACTCTTACGGCACACCCAAGCAAGGGCCTCAGACTTATACCCCTATGAGTGAAGTAAGTGATTTTGTTGCACTAGGCGCCTTTTACCTTCTTTGTATATGGAGTTTGTTCAGCACAAATATTTGCATCGACAGTCTACATCCAGTATGATTTTCATGGGTCACTCGTATTCATCTGCTACCAACTTACTATGCTTTGGATTACTAGCAAATAGCATGATAAACCAATGGTTGGCCATTCTATGTAGAATGTAGAAATATTGCTGCTGGAATTTCCCTTAGCACCTCGAACTCATCTTATATAGAATCAATCACATATGCAGTAAAGAAGAACAACAAAGAACGTACTAACAAGAATAATAGGAAAGTCGAGGCATAATGCACAACATCCTCTATGTCCCTCAATTGCTCTCTTGGTGTATCATCATGCTTTCATTCTTTCCAGCTTCCAATGATATTGAGTTTTGCTCCCACCACCTATTAGTCCTGCGTTATTTTCCCGTGTAACACTTAGGTTGAATTATATATTGGCTGCCAGAAATCTTATGATAACTATTCACCTTATAATTTTCATGCTTTATTGATAAACACCATTTCTTATCTGTTGGATTCGGTCTGCATGGCAATAATTAGACTTGCTGAATGTCAGAACATGCTTCTAACACACGTCGCTTCAAATCATAGATCAAGCGTTTTCCTCAGTACTAAGGTTTGAACTGTCTTCCGTTTTCCAATCTGCAGATAGTTGCTGCTATGATTGAAAAGCAGAGATAATGTCAGATTCAACTTGTTTGCAATTTTTCTATAATTCTGCAGCGCCATTCGAATAAAATTTCTGAAATCCGTATGTTCGATGAAAAGGTTTGAGAAGAGATAATGTCAGATTCAACTTGTTTGTTATCTTTCTGTTGCTCTGGTTTTCAATCTTAATCATTTCAATTTAAAATCATAACATATATGTTTCATTCTTGAATGTGATTATTTTACTTTCTGATGATAGATGTTTTTTCCCTTATTTTAATTTGTTGCTGCTGAGGTGAAATCTGAAAATAAATTACCAGAAAACATCAATCAACATTTAATTTCTTTGAGGTGGACTCTCATACAACCAGTCTTACGGGTAAGACCGGATCCGGGTTGACCCGACCCGGTTAAACCGGGTCAAACATTGACTTTCAGTTTCTTTTTTTCTTTTTTTTTTAATTCGATTTTTTCAAAAAAAAAATTCTTCTCCGCCTTCGGCTCCTATTTTAATTTATAGATAATGATTGTGGCAACATTAATGTCTTTTGGCTCGCTCCAAGGCCTTCGGCTCCTCTCGCTCGACTCTTTAAACAAAAAATTAATTAAAAAAACTGAAAAAAAAGAATAAAAAAAAAACTGAAAAAAAAAGAATAAAAAATTAAAAAAGTGCACCTATTAAAAAAAAAAAAAAATTGTTCGGCGCGTGGACGCGCCTGTAATGGGGCGTGTGATGCACGCGTCAGACTTAAGGATTGATAGCGAGCGTTTGGGCTTGGTCGTACCGTACGACTGATCAATACACGTGCCCGCGCGCGTGGGCTCGGTCGTACCGTACAACTGATCGCACCTAAGTCTTTGTCAATTTCTTTTAGTACTATACAACAGTAAAATCATCATTTCACTACGGTGCCAAGTTAGGGAAAATTAATTTAAGTGGAATATAGTGAATTGGATATGGAAAAAGTAACTTATACATAAACAAAATCATATTAAAGTATCTTGATACTAATGGACTCATCAAACTTTAGTTCGAAACGACAAAACTGTTCTCTTTTTTTTCTTTTTTTTTTGGCTAATAATTTACAATAGAAGTGAGGGAATTCCCAAGTTTTGCCTTGGTTTATACATTACATAGCGCTCCTTCAGTCCCGGCCTTCTTTATTTGATTTCTTGCTACTTTTCCAGTGCATGGCTTGCTTTATGCCTTGGTAAATACTAGTCTGTAATTAAGCAGAGAGAGAGAGAGAGAGAAGGAACAAAGTCTTAGCTAAAATCCATCATCGGATGATAATAAAAATAAATTTATGAGATACATAAAAATATAATAAGTCCAGCTCCAGGCGCACTTTTGCTTCTCTTCTTTCAAATCTTGCAACAGTAATTCATAGCTGTATGTGCCTGTATTTTGCAGAATTCTGCCTACCTTGATATAATTATCATTATGGACCATATTTTTCCAACATTTTTTCTTTTCATTTTGATTTTTTCTGTTGAAATATTAAGGTTATAACATTATAGTCAGGGCCCCTGACCCATCAATGCCGCCATACTTGTCTATCTCCCACATGACTCTATTAAATCTTGCAACTATATGCCAAAATGTAATGATAGCAGTGAAAAATCACAATGACTACTGTAATTATGACAACAAATAAATCAAAAACCATAAAAACTGCAACTGCTGCACAACATACTCTTATCAAAAATTCAAAACGTCTCTGTGTAAAATGACATCTGGTTTTTCCTTTAAAAAAATGACATCTGGTGTGAATGTCGACGTAGTGACTATATATATAATATAGCAGTAGTATATATAATTAAAACAGAAAACTAAAACTGTTGTTCCGCCCAAATTCTATGTCTATGTAGCAGGTTTATTTACTATTATTAATGTATGTATTAATTCCAACTGTCAAAATTAACTACTTAATGGTATCATAAAAGCATTTAATTAATATAGACCCATTAGTTTGTCAACTTTTTTTTATAACTATTAGCTAAAACACACATACAGGATGTATTTCAAAGTTTTAGAATTAGTATTGTAGATTTAATCACATAAAATATTTGAAATCCCCATTCATGAGTTTTAATATTATTGGAATAAAATTACCTCAAAAAAAATATTATTGGAATAAAATATGAAAGAGAAAATGAAAAGTTTAATTACCCATAGTTGAGAAGACTTAGCCGCATGAGAAATAGTTGAGAAGCTTCCATTTCTCCTCATTTTCACCCCACAGTTACTTTTGACTCCCGCAAACGTCTCCTCACTCTCACAGCTACTAACGGACGTCGACGGTGAAAACCTGCAACTACCGCCGCCGTCGACATCCCTTCTACCGCCCTTCAATTTACCAAAAAAGCGTCTCTCTTTTTTCTTGTTGCCGCCGAGCAACGCCTCGAATGCGGTAGGCTCCGGGCTGGCGCCGCTCCCGAAGCTGGAATCGTGGCCGTCTCTGAAGAATCTGAAGGACGAGAATTTGGGGCGGGAGACACTGCTGTACGGCCCGTCGAGGACGGTGGTGGGGGAGGGCGTTTTGGTAAATTGGTTCATGCAGGGCGGGAGCTCCAATGATTTGGCGGGTTCGGGTCGGGTGATGATGTCGGAGCAGGGTCGGGGCTTCCCGGGTTGCTCCTCCCACTTGAAGGGGACGGAAGCTGATGCTTGGAACGGCGGCGTTGATGGATCAGAATCTGATGATATCTCTACTAATGGAAGATTTAGTTTAGGAAAACTTGCCTCCTTTTCATCCTCTTCTCCCATATTTCTCTTTCTGTGTTTATGAGAGAGAGAGAGAGAGGGGGGGGGGGATAAATGGAACTGGACTAGATGTGGGAAAGATAGATAGGGGTGTTATATTGTGTTTTGAGACTTTTGACTTTACATGAAAGTTTATTTATAACTATAACTATTATGAGTATTTATTATATCCTGAATATATTATTTATATTGTATTTTTATTATTGAAAAAAATTATATAGAGTGCGATATTTGAGATTATATTTAATGGTAATTATGAATGTGGCAGCATATATATCTCTCTTTTTTCATCATATTGAATGTCAATTTATAGTTTCTCATTACACGTATAACTAACTATATACAGTTTAGAAATAATGAAACACCATAAAAATTGCAACTGCAGGCACTACTAATATGGAGTATACAATTATTTAGAACTTTGTCTCGCTAGCTGTAACAGATAGGATTTGTTTGGAGAAAACATTGTCATACAGCTCTTCTGAAAATCCCAAGAAAAAGCATCATCACTAGTTGTAATAAGATAGCAAGAAAAATCCCGCAATACTTTTAGACACACATGCTCGTACGTATATACTGAATGTAGAGACGCCAAACATGCATGGTCCGATCCAACCAGCTTCTATAGCATATTTTTAATTTTGTATAGACCATTTAGATTACATACATTATTTGTGTTCGAAACGATCTGAAAAGTGTGTATCATCGTAATTTATGAACGAGTATTATTAATTAAAACCCAAGCTCATGAATCGTGATCTTCTAATTACTAGGTTGTTCTCAATTTAAAAAAATATTGACGTAGACTCAAATATTTCACCTTTTCAGTTACAAGATCGACACTCCACTATATAGATAGTTCGCTCAATGACAGCTTTATTTTCAATAGTTAAAACATATATATCAGTATTACTATTACTATATATATATGCTTTGGATTCTATAGTACGGATAGCGAATGTCAGCTCTCTTTTCAGTTTTTCAACACGTATCGCTTGGACTTTACCTGCTCATCAGAAAACATATTACAGTTTTTTGGATTTTTATTTCTGTTGTTTTTAAAAACATAAAAATCTTATTATTCCCTGAAAACATTCCTCGTATTTTAGAATTGAAAAAACTTCAAATGGAAAAGGAAAGTGAAACATTCGAAAAATTGAAAGGGATATGTTGACTGCAGTAAAGTGAGAAGATAACAGCCTTTGATACGCATTTTCAAATTAAAGATGAAAATAAAATACATGCAAAGTGAAAAATGGCAGTAAAGTAGACGAACGACGATGCACCCTTTTTTCATCTTCATTCTTTCTTTTTTGTTTTTTTTATTTTTTTTATTGCCTTTTTGGTTTCACACTGAGAGTGTATTTAAACAAGCAGGTTTGATTTTTCTGGTACATTTTTGTGTTACTTCTTGTATTTTAGTGTAAGTATTTATATATACACAATATGTTACTCCATTTGTATGAAAAATTAATTAAGTTATAAAACGAAAATGTAGTATAAAATCGCGTGCATAAACCATGTCATCTTTTTTGTTTGTCGAGAACAAAAGGAAAATCCCAAACGAAAGAAGAA
This sequence comes from Agastache rugosa, assembly GCA_031470985.1. Taxonomy (NCBI): domain Eukaryota; kingdom Viridiplantae; phylum Streptophyta; class Magnoliopsida; order Lamiales; family Lamiaceae; genus Agastache; species Agastache rugosa. The sequence goes on along the minus strand of CM062602.1, from coordinate 35,337,015 downwards.
TCTCTGTCTTTGAGGAATACCTTTTTTATTTGAACTAATTCCAAGAAATTTAAACATATATGTCTACTTTGAAAATGTCATCATGAAGAATGACATTTTTCTTTAGGAACCAACTTGTTCTAAAACTCGATATTAGATATTATCGATGCAGTCTTTCATTAGTGCAATTACAAATTAAGTAAATTCACACAATACTTAAATTCAATATGAATCCAAATAAACCTAAAATTAGTTAGTATACATTTTGCACCCTACATCACCTAATTAGCTACTCCTTAATCATGACCCGATTATAATGGAAACAAAGAAATTATAATGTCTCGGGCACGTTTACGAGTAATTAACATATTAATATGGATTGATTGATTTAACCCACAAAATGCCAAACATGTCCACCCAAAATTATTACCCATTCCTTTAGTCAAAAATTATTTCTTTTCCCAATAATATGATGTGCACTTTAATCTCCTTTTCTCTTTTTGTGAGGTTAAAAAATGAATGTGTGTGTGTGTGTGAGAGAGAGAGAGAGAGAGTAGAGAGATGAAGTAACAAACTCATGTTAGTGAACTAAAGATACTCATATATGGGCCGGCCCCAATTAAAGCTTTCTTCTAAAAAATAATAGGCCCAATATTATTGACAATTCAAATGGCTTAAACTTTTAGCAAAAAAGCCTGGGATGAGGAATATATTGAATGGGCCTTTGATTAGATAAAAATTGATTTTTTTTCTATTGGATGAGAGAGAACATGTCGCCAGTAAAATTACATTATTTACATTAGTGAATAATCTATGCAGTGGATGTGTTTGCAGTAAAAGGAATTTATGAATTACTGCTATTTTATTTCAAATTATTTTATCCGAGAAAAACCGTATCCATTTCACGTTTGTTAAAATTGTGTGCCACAATCTTACGATGATACAGATCAAATTATAATTCTATATGATTATATTGTAAAATTGAGTGGTGTTATGAATTTAGATCCGTATCTTCAACCCGTCTCATGAAAACTGCCTCACGTGAGTTTTGTACAATAAAACTCAACTTTAAAATAAATAAAGAATTAAGACCCAAAACAATAACTCGGCTTAATTTAAGATAATAACAAAAGTAGCATAAATATAACTTTGATAAAGAAAATTATAGGAATTCAATGAAAAGTAGAAAGACTCATTAAAATAATACTCCCTCCGTCCCACTTATATTATTTCTCTTTCCTTATTAGGTTGTCTCACTCAAATTGTCTTATTCTAAATAAGGAAATAATTAACCTTTCAAAATCCTTCAAAAGTGATGGGACATATTCACTTTCTATCCATTTACCCTTATTCTTAATCTCTGTACCGAACAGTAATAAGACAATATGAGCGGGACTGAGGGAGTACTACAAAATATGTAGGTGGTGAAATAGTTTAACATTAGGAGAAGAGAAGACGGTGTAATGAAGAACGTGCCCAAAACATAAAAATCACATGTTAATTTGTTGGGTGAGATTGTTATATTGTGCGCGTGACTCAGAGAATAAAATCCAGAGTGGTTGATCTCTTACACCATTTCGATACTCATTCCTTTTCCTTTTTAAACCAACATCCAACATTTCATATCATAACTACTCTCTCTTTCTCTCTCTCACCAACCGGCATCAATTTTCACGTTGAAGTCAAATTTTAACTACAGCCACCACCATATCATGTTCTTCAATCTAAGCCCTACACGAATATACATGTCTTCCACTTGAATATAAGAGTTTGACTACGATAATAGCATATACATGAGTTACACGAGTTATATAAATTACGACATTCAAATAAAATAAAATATAACATACAGTAGTAAACATTCATGCACATAACCATACTCTGTCAAAGTTTTTCTACAAATCGCACTATTCAACATTTCCCATTTCAACACAAGCAATATTCTCCCCATTTAGTCTTTCTAGAGAGAGAGAGAGAGAGAGGTGTAAAAATGTAGAGAAATTTTGGACCACAACCAACCCACTATAATTTTTGCACTGCAGAGAAACAGAGGACCACAGGCAATTCAAGCATTGAGCAGATTTGCCAGTCTTCAAAGCTTGACAGATTAAATCAGAAAATTTAATTTAATTATATAAAAAGAAAGAAAACAAAGCTCTAATTAAGTGACTGCACATACCGACAAAATTAAAGCAATTTCCCACACAAAAAATACAAAGACATGAAGTTTGCCATCAAAAGACAAGCATGTATGCAATTTATACAGACTGATTAGAGCTATAAATAATCAACCAAAAAAATCCAACTCAGCTACCTGACCCGATTCGCTTAGATTATCGGACCATTTACCAACTCCAAAACTACCTAATAACTTGATTAAACACCCACAAACATTGTATTTACAACTTCCAAAAGTCATCTTGTTTTTTCAGAGTTTCTTGATGACTATGGTGGCTTTCTACTTCCATCAAGTCCTAGCCCACTTAACCTGCTTCAGCTAATGCTACATAGCAAGCTCCCAAAAAAAAAACGAGCATCACGCGCCTACTACATTGTATACCTCAAAACCTAAAGGATTATTCGAGAAGAGAATGTAGATGAGAGAGGATATACAAACTTCATGCTTCTGACTTAGGTTGTGATTCTGAGCTTAAGATTGTGCCCTTGCATTCTATGGATGGCATAGGAAGCTTGCATCTTGGGCTCATCTTCTTCACTTCCTCACTAGAGTAAATGCAAATCTTTTTAGCCATCTTACAGAATTCCCTGCAAAAAAAAATTAATTAAATGTCATATCTATACCTATTATAAAAGAACGGATTCTTACAAAATTGAGTTTGCCTATTATATCCCTATTATTATAGTCCTACATATTCTATTACTCAAAAGTGAAAGAGAAAAGACAACATAAGTTTGACAGCTCAAGATTATTTTATTGTGCCGAAATTTGGTATTTTTGTGTAATTTGTTTTTTTTAATTTAGAGTTATTATTTTATTTAATTATGAAGTATTTTTATGTGCCATGTTTATTATGAAATGAGTTGAGAAATTAGTGATTGATAAATTAGTTCTACAGCTTCAAAGCATAATATCACATTAGATGATAAATTTGAATGGAATCGAGCATGATTGGTGTCATTATGCTTCAAAAAACGGGACTTTGATCTTGCATAATTTGTAAAATTGACAATTCTCATTATATTTTTCAAGTATTAAAATAAAAATAATAATAAAAATTAAAAAGAAAAGTTGATGTGGACTAAGCATCAACGGTGCTCACAAATGATCACTGACATATTAGTCTTTGTCTCTTTGATAAATATATTATCTTGAATGGAACTCTTTTTTTTTTTTAAATCTAAAATCTAATTATTACTCTCTCGGTCCCACAATAAGTGTCTTCATTTTCATAAATGGTTGTCACACAATAAGTGTCTTATATCTAATATGGAAAACACTTTCTCTCAAAAAAAGGTGTGTGACTCCACTACTTTCTATCCTTTTAACCATTCTCCTTAATACTCGTGCCTAAAATAAACAAGACACTTATTGTGGGACAGAGAGAATATTATTTTTTCTTACCGAAATCAATTATGAATATTTTTAGGTCTGTAACCATGGTTTATGAAGGGAGTATATAAATTAGTGATTGATAAATTAATTTCATAGCTTTTAAAGCATTTCATAGAAAACGATAAAAATGAATTTACAATTTAGTGTAAAAGATGTGATTTTTGGTGTAATTAAAATTATACATAAAATAGAATATATATATATATATATATATTTAGATTATAAATAGATTTGCTTATTCTAAGGTTTACTCTTTACACCTATTTGCTAATAATTTGTTTAAGTTAATAGTTAAAATTAATAATATTTTAACTTTATTTTTTTCAAATATATTACTATTTATAATAAATTAATTATTTTGAACAAGAGATTATACGTGCAACGCACGTAATCTCTCTACTAGTTTAATCATATAAGACTAGAAGTGATTTACAAGAAAATAAGAACTACTTACTGCCAAGGGTCGTCGCCCACAAGCATCATATCTCCCTCATTATCAGTGTAAACCACCTCCCATTTGTCACGAGGGCGAAGCTCTCCCTTGATATTAAACATACTCTCCAGTTCCACGATAAGATCATCATAGCCACGGAATGCAGACAGGTCCACACCACGTCCAACAGCAATCCCTTGCATTTGAACCTAATGGAATATGTAAAAGTTGTCAGAATTGAAAAACTAAAATGCACTTTCAGTAGTTCATTAATAAAGGAGAAGTTACCTTGATCCGAGTTCTTGAAGACAAAGCAAAACCCTGCTGTCCCTGAATATCACTCAGAGTGGCCTCCAATTGAGGATCCATTCTTTCCTTTGATGAAGCCAAAAGTTCCACGCCTTGTTTCCCATCAGTTTCAGGCCACTTAGGCGGTGAGTCACAGTCTGGAATAGTGCTTTGACGAGGTACAGGCACTTCCTTTTCCAACGGAGGGGGGATTGTGTTTGAGTTGTTCCTCAAATCAAAGCCAAATAAGCGGCATGCAGGAGCGGTTTCTGACTTTTTTATAGGGTGGACTTGGTCTAGACAATTACTTGCCCTTGATGAGACAGGAGAGTGATAATTAGGAAGGGCAGATTGTAACAAACCATTTTTATTATCGTCTGTCGATTCTCGAAACAAGCTCAGAGAACCATTCACATTTGATAGAGATGGCCATACTCCACCAGAATGTGGTGCAGAACTTGGGAGGCTGCCATGATGATCTTTCTGCTTAGGGGGCCAAAAGGCTTGTTTTTCGCAGCTCTGAATGTCGTTAGTACTAGTTAGGTGGCTCAATTCGAGGGATGTGGTTGATTTTGGATACCAGATAGGAGATGCAGCAGAAGCAGTAGTAGTTTCTACAATAAGAACAGGTCTCACCAGTCAACAACAGGTGTCCACTAGTGTTGATTTATGACGAAAACATGATATAATGTTCTATACCGGTAAGAGGTAGATCAAGAGGCCGAGGCCTTTTGATTTTCATAGCTGGCTGTGATGCATCAACAGAAGCCGAAGCTACAAAAGGCTCGATTTCCCACGGTGAGACTCTATCTGGCCGCAATATAGTTGCTGGTTCATCCCATTGCACCTGATGGGTCAATGATCGACAAATTTATACTTAGATATTTTGCACATGTAACAAACTTTGATTTTAAAATGTATAGTAACCTTGAGCGAACGCCATGCCGATTCAGTCCACTGCGAAGAGAAGTCTCCAAATCCAACAATAGTACCCGTAAACCTGAAAAGATTTAAGTTTAGTCCATTGATAGTTGAGGCATTAAGCTACTACGCGATCAAGTAACAAAAAAAAAAAAAGACTAAGAAGAAGTATAGAACCTTCTCTCGGGTGAATCTTCTCCTTCAAATCTCATTTTGAAACGCATGCCTACAGAAAATCCATGTTGCATAGCCTCTAGGTACTTATTTAGCCCAATAATAAATTGACTTGTCCTGGTCGTAAAGTAGACAAGAGGGAGCAAAAATTTCAGAAAAATGCAGCAGATTGAGTGAAAGTGAAGGATGTATGAAAGAAATACCGTGGCTTGTAGTACACCACGAATAAGGTTTGCGTTGTAATAGCATGTGATGCAGTTGCAAGCACACCAAGATGCATGCTTTGGCTGGAAATGACAGAGGGTGGCATAGAGCTCTGTTGTCGGGCAAGGTGGCGTACCCCAACACGTAACTCCCCATTATCACCTCTGAAATTCAGAGTTTTGATTCAAATTTCAGTATTTGATAGGAAAAAATGTAGGCAGACGGCGAAAGAAAATAAAAAAATACCTCAAGAAAACAAAACAATCACCAGCAACCAATCTCTTTGAGGTGACAAATGTACTCCATCCGGTTGTAAGTAAGTGTCTCCTAGGTTGACCTGATTTGGAGCTCCAACAAGGGTTAAAAGGTATATGCACGTTTTCTTCATAACATAATGTGGTAAGTTTCTCCATCCACGACGATTAGCATCAAATTCAAAACAAGGAAAACCATAGAGAGTAATATGCAAGTGTACATGTGAGACTTGTACCTCTGAATATGTGCTTGAAACGCCACTCGTATCCGTGCAGATCTTTGGCAACTAAATCCTGAGTTGGGGTGGGTTGGGTCATATCCTAGGAATCAGAATATCTCAACAAATATTAGTAATTAGCTTTTAGAATTACGATAGAGTAAGAATGTAAGAAAACAATGAAGAACATAAGAAAAAACTTTCACCAAAAATTCTTTTAATTCTAAAGGTCTGCTGTAAATAAATTTGCAACTCAAAGCATATGTTTTGTAGGAATCAAAGTATCTATGTATTGTACACAATCATAACATATCTGACTATGTTTTCCTTTCATAACTAGTCACGTATAATTAATAAATACGAGAAGAATCACTCACTAATGGTGGGAGGCATTCATTTGCATGCTTCCGGAGGACAGAGAAACCACCATGAGTGCTTGTATCAGATGCTGTCAAAATCTTACAAAAAGACTGAACAACCGGCTTTGGTGGATCGGGCGGGGACGGGTCCGGGGTCATGGGCTCCGTTTGCTACAAGAATACAATTGCAATATCCACATGTACAATAGATTCAAGAATCAATAAATTCAAGAACAAGCAATTTGATATCTGCATAATTTCATCTCATACTGAAAACATAGTTCTCTATAATATATCACGAGCATAACATAATGCTTACATCTGGTTCGGGCTGTAAAGTGATCTGAGCATAAACTTCATCTGTTTCTGGCTCAGCCTATAAATTCAACCATAAAAAAAGATGTACTTTTGAGACAGAACTGAAGAAAAAAAATGGACCAACAAAAAGAACTAAGCAGAAACAATACCAGTAACTGAATATAAACAACATGACAAAGGATCTTTGGAGGGAGATTGAAGCGAGGGATATGTTGATTCAGTTCTTGATTGGTTGATGCCTCTAACTGTAGATTAATACACTCGTAAACCAAACTGCAGCGAAGACAAAATGAAATATTCGGAGACGGGGCTAGGGAAGCTTACTTGCTCCATGTGACCTTGAGGGAAATAGTAAACTCTCTCTCTAATACAAGGAACATCCACCAAAGGTCCTGCACACGCCTTCCATAGTTCTGTGTACAGATCATCACTACTTCCCACACCTACCAAAGATCAATCAATTTAAGCCCAAGAATCCCCAATTGCTAATAATCAAAATTCAAAGATCCTTTTATCAATTTAATTAATGTTTTCTTATTCAATTCTTAAGACAAGACCAGAAACAAATGTCAAGAACAAAGAGCACTTTCAACTTCAAAAACAAACATCCTAACATAGAAAATACAAAAGGGTTAAAGCTCTGCATGAACATTGAAAACAGAATAAAAAACAACAAATAAACTGCAACCAAAAACATTGAAACATGATGAAAATTTTCCTCTCTCAAGTTCCAAATTCCCCATTAATCAACCATAGGCAGCAGTTGAGGCAAAACTTTATCAAAAAACCATTTGAAAAAGAAAATTTAGAAGGGAAAGAAATTGACAGAAACCAACCCAGAATCAATATTATGCTAACGTTGCTGTATAATTCCAAGCCTTTCTTTCTTGGTATGGGGGGGAAAGAAAAATTAAAATTCCAAAAACCCAAAAAAAGATGAAACATTTTCCTCACCTCTTTCATGAGAACCTCCTCTTATCAGCCCATCAGCATGCGCCATTCAGAGCTCACAGAACAGAGCAAAAGCACCAAAAATAGAAATTGGAAAGGAAGGGAAAAAAGGGTATCTGAATTTTCAACTAGTGATATATAAACAGAGATCAATAAAAATAAATAAAAGCTTGAACCTTGATTCTTGAAGAAGAAAGAAAGAAAGAAAGAAACCTCCTTTCCTATACTTCAACCTACCCCGTTTAACATCATAATCAATAATCCAAGCAAAACTCACCCGTTATTGTACATCCCTATTCGCATACAGAAACCCCTTTATGAACCCCCTTTTCCATGCATCTCTCTCTCTCTCTCTCTCTCTCTCTCTCTCTCTCTCTCTCTCTCTCTCTCTCCCCCCCCCCCCCTTAAATGTGTGTGTGCAGGTCTGTCTAACAGCTTTGGAGGGGTGTAACAAATGCTGTGTGTGTGTTTTTGTGTGTAATGGATGCAGGAATTCAGCTCATTTTCTCTCACTTTTCAGTTATAAAACCGCTCTTTGCTTTTGTCTCTTCAGTAACCAATACCACAAGCCTTTTCTTTTTCCTCACAGCATTTACTTCAAAAATCTCTCTATTTTTTTCTCTTTTCCTTTCTCTCTCGCAACACCACCTGAATCAAACGTTACCAAATCCCAAAACCCCCTCTCTCTCCTCCCACTGCCTCTCTCTATACGTACATGATACACACAAAATAAATTTTCTCCTCCCACCACTTTCTTGCTGCAATCTTGACAATAGAGCAGATTTCTTGCACTTTATTAGCACCCTTTCTTTGAGTTAATTCTTAACCCCAGTTGACTTGTGGATGATTAGCATTACATGTTTCTTTTATTTTATACTGTTACAGTATAATATTGTAATAAAAAGTTGAAAAAAAGCATGGGAATCTTCATTAAATTAATACGTGGTACATGAATAAAATACAATTACTAACACGTTATTGGTAATAATAATATTCATACTGCATAGCCTGGTTTTTTACTTTTATGCTCTGTTTAAACTTCAAATTTTCTAAGAATCCCAGAAAAGTTTCTTTCTTTTTTGCTTTAAAGGAGTAGAGACTTAGAGGCACTAAGGTGTAGTGCATAAGCAGCTTGGATGTGCGATAATTGTAAAGTGTTTTAATTTAAAGTTTAAATTTACAACACATTAAATTAAAACACTTTACAAGTGTCGCACATCTAAGCTGCTTGTGCACTACACCTTGGTGCCTCTAAGTGTCTAACTTTAAAGGGGAACTGTACAAATATATTCACACACTCACGCGCGCACACACATATAGTATGTATTAATGTATATATTTCTCAAGTCTCCCATTAATGTTTTCCTCTACCACATGTTCTTTTCTATTTTCTTTATTTATTTATTCTCTTTTTCTTTTTCCTTTCTTTGTTTTTGGTGCAGTAGTCAATTTTTTTGTTTATGAAAAGGGAATAGTATTCACAATTGTTGACATTACTACAACCTCCACAAAAATACAAGAATCACTAAATGTGCTTAGGAGTTCAAGCCAAAAGCTAATTTAGACTTCTTAAGTCTAATTTCCCATGCCAATTATTTATATTTGACATGAACATTAAACTAACTTCAATTGTATATCATCAACAAAAAAACAACATTATCAAGTTTAAGTGAATCGTAATAATAAAACGATAAAAAAAAATAACAACAGTACTCAACTTATCAATTTTTTTTTTTAATTCGATGTGTGTTTGTAAATAGTGAAGAGAAAATAGGAAAAAAAATAACCATTTTTAAAGGATTAAGATAAAATCTAATCATAAATCTTTAAAAGATAAAAACTAACCAATTATTTCCCCAATTTTATCTTTTCCTCTCGCCTCATACATGACTAATATACATGAATATATTCATACATGAATATCTTCCGGCGGCGGTGGTCAATGGTCAACGCTGATGAGAATTTTTCGGTGACTTTTTTCGATGAATTTTTCTGACGACTTACATGACTAGCATACATGACATGTATGTTATTTGCATCTCATGTATGCTAATTATGTATGCTAGTCATATGTACTCCCTCCGTCTCGCCGAATTTGTCTTGTTTCTTTTCGGCACGGAACTTAAGAAGGGAATGTTAAAGGTGTTTAAGGTGTTTGATAGGAAAGTAGATCAATGGTTTATGAAGTAAGCCATTATTTAATTTATGGATTAATTAATTGTATTAATAATAATTTTTTTTCGCTAATTAATTTTCGAATATAACTGGAAATAATTTTTAATTTTTTTTTTCCAATCCACTGCGATCAAACAAGTGGAAATTTTGTTCAAGCAAAGCAATTAAATCCTGAAAGCAAAGCAATGAAAAAATACAATTCAACTTCATTAAAAAAATATGCCAATTAACCTTACATATTCCACCACAATTCAAGTACAACTAATCATAGTAGGCCTAAAAATTGAACAGCCTACTTTCCCACCAATATTCAAAAAGTAATTAAAGAGGGAAATCATCTACGCAACCCTTTAAACACATCCAAAGAGAAAAAGAAGAGAAGGAGAAAGAGATGAGTAGGCCGTCCAAGAATCTGTCTACGAACAGCAGGAACTTGATCATCCAGTTCTACTATCTACTTCAAACAATGGCAAGCCAAGGAGAGGTGTCATTGCTGAATCTGCCATGGAATGGAAGGTGTCCACAAAAACAGTTTCTCAACTATGGGCTGCTGCAAAAAAAACAGAGAGAAGAAGGTAAGCCCTTACATAGTTTAAGTGGTCACAAAAATAGGAAGAAATGGGTTAAGCATCAACCTGATTTCGAGAAGATTAAGAGTTTGAATTTAAATTTCAGAACCACCTTGAGGAAGATGGAAACAGATTTAAAGAAAATGGAAAACCCACTTCAAATTAGTAGAAGCACTTTATGTAGATGGCATTCAAAAGAGGTTTCTTTTATCCCATACTAATGCAATCAAACCCTACCTCACATCCGATAATAAATTTCTGAGAATCAAATTCTCACTAGAATCTTTAGAACTTGATAGAATCTTGAAGATGCTGAGATTCAACAACATGCACAATGTTGTGCACATTGATGAGAAATGGTTCTACATCACCAAGGGTTCAAATAGATACTACTTGACCCCTGATGAGGAAGAACCATATAGGGCTTGCAAGAGCAAGAAATTTATTGGAAAAATAATGTTCTTGTGTGTTGTTTCAAGACCCATTCTCAATGAGGATGACACTGTTTTGTTTGATGGTAAGATTGGAATATTTTCATTTACTCATCAAGTTGAGGCTAAAAGAAGATCCAGAAACAGAGATAGGGGCACATTAGAGACTAAAGCCATGAATTCAGTCACAAGAAAGGTCATGAAAGAAACACTAATCAACAAGGTAGATTTTTAAGTTTTTTGGATCTCAGAAATCTAATTTTCATCATTGATCTTGTTCATTTTACCATCCATTTATTTACATTCAATGTAGGTCATTCCAACCATCAAAGCAAAGTGGCCTAAAGGAGCAAGCATGAATATAATCATTCAACAAGACAATGCAAAGTCACATATCACAGATGCAGACCCAGATTTCAGGGCCTGTGCAAATGCAGATGGATGGAACATAAGATTAGTACAACAACCTCCAAACAGTCCTGACACAAATGTGAATGATTTAGGTTTTTTCAGGGCAATACAGGCTCTGCAGCAACAGAGAACATGCAAAACAGTGGATGAGCTAGTTGCTGTAGTTGTGGAAGCATTCTATGAGTTGCAACCTTCTACTCTAAACAAGGTTTTCTTATCATTGCAACAGGTTCTTGTTGAAATTCTTAAAGTGAAAGGTCACAATAATTACAAACAGCCACATATGGGAAAGGATGCTTTGATTAGGGTAGATGCACTACCAGAAAACCTAGAAGTCTCATTGGAGTTGGCTAGAGATTGCATTGATTATCTCATCTAAGAAGGGCAGATAAATGGCATTGAAGCATTGATGCATAGGCTAGGCATTCAGCAGTTAACTGGAATTGTATGAATCTCAATAAACACATCAGGTACAAACTAAGCCACTATGTATGCACTTTTTTTGTCAAAATCATTAGAATGCTTTTACTTTTGAACTTGAAAGTGCAATGTTTATGTTTCTCTCATCATATTTTGGACATGTTGTATGGTTTGTGGTTTGTTTAGACTCAGCAGTGTTAAGTTATAAATGTGCATGTAAAGATACACAACTTATGGAAACCACAGCACAACCAACACAGCAAGGCAGCTAATCAACCACTAACCAACACACCAAGGCAGCTAATCAACCAAAATCCAACACACCAATGTCAGTTAATCATAAACAGAGATATATGAATCATAAACATCCATCGAGGCATAAAACAACAAGGCAGCTAATCCATAGAACCTTTCATGATGTTAATAATTGATTCATATACTTCATGAGAGAAAATTGCAAGGGACAACAATGAAGGCAACATAAGGATATATTCAGTCATCCTCAGATGAGGAAGACACCTCCAGTCCGAGTTTTTTCATTTCCATCTTCGCCTCCCTCTCCGCCTGAGCCCACTCTTCTGTAGAAGGGAAGAACGGAAGGCCCCATGGAAGGTCCTCCGGCCAATTTTTATGGATGCTCATGCTCACTGGTGAATGAGGGCTCGCCGGAGGAGCACTCGGAGACGGGCTCGGCAAAGAGGGCATCGGATCATTAGGTAATTGTGGCCCTCGCAAGCTGCCGATGGATTTCGACAAAGAGGGCAACGGATTTCGGAGATTCCCGTATCTCCAGGGGTTAATTGAGATCAGCGTGCGCTTCGGAGGCGGTGGAGAATCAGAAAGCCCATCATCAGACCACCACCCGCCACCTGCGAGCCCTCTGCTCAGATTTGTCGTGCCGGTTGAAGATCTTCGGACATTAATCCATCGATCCGGACTACTCTCCGGCGATGGACTTTTGATCCCCTCAGCCGTGGAAGAGGATGGGCGGCGGACAGAATCTTTCTTTCTACAGGGACTCTGAATCGGCGACGGGCTTTTGCCCTCATTCATCATTGCAGTGGGGGGGCGGCGGGTGGTCACCCAACGTGAGGGGGATGAATCCGGTGACGGATTGTTGAGGCTCATAGAGACAGAGAGAGACATCAACCAAATTGAGAGATTTGGATTTAGGGTTCTTGGTAGAGGGAGAGGCGTTTGAGGGAAAGAGATGCAGATTCTAGAAACGGGAAGAGAGTGATTCTGATAATGTGGGCTATGTCATTTTCTTTAGATTGGTGAATTAATTGGAGTGGGTGGGAATAAATTTGGGTAGTTAGATTAGGTTTAGTGTAATTTTAATTAGGCCTTAATATATGTTACTAATGGTACCCTTATTATGTGTTAATTATTTATTTTTTAGGAAATAGGACAAATTGGATGAGACGGCCCAAAGGGGAAAACAGGACGAATTCGACGAGACGGAGGGAGTATATTATTCGTGTATATAATAAACTCATGATTGTTATTCATGTATGACAGTCATGTATAGTCTGGAATATTACTTATGTATAATTCATGTATGTTTGAAAAAAGTCGCTAGAAAATTCTTGCCGGAAAAAAGTCATCGGAAAATTCTTGCCGAAAAATCCTCACCGGAGTTGACTGTCTCATGTATGCTAGTCATGTATAGTAGTCATGCATAATGGTTAGAGAAGAATCATAAAGTAAAGGATATGAAGTCATTTTGCTAGGTATTTTAATTCATTTTTATCTTTTAAAGGCTAATGGTTAGATTTTATCTTTGCTTTATTAAAATAATTTTTGTTAACTTTTCTTTCAACAGTGAATAGACACCATTATTAAAAGTTGATTTCAAAGTCATATTCAAAATTTCCATGGAAACCCCCAAATGCCTAAACAGGGAAATCTCCAATTAATTCTCATTTCTCTTTTATCATATGATGGATTGAATTGATTCACCCTCTGTAGAAAAAAAAAAGAAAAAAAAAGAAAGAAAAGAAAAAATTGGTCATTTCCAATTGATGAAAAGTGCTACCCCTTTATTATCCCTAAAATGGGCACTGAATTGAAAATTTGTTGACTTTATCGGTTGACTTTGAAATATTTTGAATCCTCGATTACACGATTGTTAATTATTACAAAAGCCTCTATGTTTGAAATTATGAGAAACTCGCAAAATGACATGGTTATTTTGTCCTACATATATGCCATCAAAATTATTTTTAGAGGTGCAATATTTTTAACAAACTTCTTGCATTATTCAGCAAGAAAGTATTATAATGTAGAAAAAATCTCTCTCAAAAAATATTACTCCCTCTGACTGAACTTATCTTCCTTTTTTTTTTACTGTCCATTTAACTTGTTCTATTTTAAAAAAGGAAACAATATACTCTTCAAAAGTAGTGGACGTACCTACTTTCTATCTTTTTACTTTTTTTCCTTAATAATCGTATCGAATAGTAACAGGACAATTTCAATGGGACGGATGGAGTATATGATATGAATATATACATATAGATATAAAGATATGCCTGAAAAAATATTATTGTGTTCGCAAAAATATTAAAAATGTTTTCTAAGATATTCTATATTATTTACCTTTTATTTGTTTTATAAAAAAACGAACTTTTATTTGGAAACCGATATCACACTAATTTTAAGCAAACTTAAGATAAGTCGGCCTTTTTCCCCGAGGGGGGAAAGGGCTTTATACTGAACCAATTATCATGGTTTCAAGATATCTTTTTTTAATTAAGTTTTTATTTACTCCCTCCGTCCTATTTATATAGATTTATTGGACTTTTCACAAGGATTAAGAAAAATTTTTGGAAATGTAAATTATATAGTAAACTTTCAAATATGCCCCTATTTATTCTTTGACTATACATATTATACTAGATTTACCCGCGCGCGTTGCGCTGCGCTGTATGATAATTAGTGTTTTAATTAGTAATATCAAAAAATTAATACATATTTCAATATATATTTATATTCTAAATGATTCTCCAAAATTATATAATTGTGTTCATTAGTATTATTAATACAATTATTTTTTACTTGATTATAAATACAATTATATTATATATATATAATACTTATGTTGAATATTAAGATTTAATTAAGAAACTTATCCATACAAATTTAAAAAATAAAGTATCACAAAATAATATATTTTACCAAAAAAAAAATTATAACATAGTAATAAACAACTTTATTGCAAAATATTGTCATTTAAATCACAAAATTAATTTTTGGCCGGTATCAATGAATTGTTATTTTTTTTTTAGCAAATAAATGATCATTGAGTGGGCTAGGCGGAGAGTGTGCATGGGGCATGCAAAGTGGGAGGGAAAAGTATAAGAATGGGCGGGAAAAAATATTGCAATTATTCTGCTTTAATATAGTAATAGATTAGTCAATCAAAGAATTAAATAGTAATATATTAGTAAATGAGTTAAGAAACATTACTTTTTATAGAAACAAGCCTATATATTTGGGACATCCGAAAAAAGAAAACAAGCCTATATAAATGGGACGGATGAAATATTTATTTTATTTGTATATTTTGGGTATATTAAGATTTAAGATTAGGTCACATCTATTTCCGTTTTGAGTGGGGACCATGACACGTTATTATCATAGCTCATTAGTGCCACGTGGCTTATCCACAAAAGTGATGACGTGTTCTTACCACACTAGCATGCCCTTGTTCCAAGGGAGGAAGAAATTCTGTGCCCTAAGTTTCAAGCATCAAAATTATCTCTTTTATTATATTCTCCCTCTTATTGAATAAGATGATTTTTTTTTTTTGAAAACAAGAATAAGATTATTTTACAAAAATTGGGGAGGGGGCTTTCATTTTAGATAATATTTAAATTTTAATACAACTTTATAAGTATACGGACAATGATGAACTCACCTCAACTTAAGTTTATGCATGTATTTTATAATTGTCGTATTTAAGAGATGAAATCATTATAATTGAGAAAAATATTGTAAATAGCAAAGTGCTCATCCATATGGAAGCTGGATTATAATAATAAATAAATAAAATATTTGTCTAAAATATGTTGATATATGGTACTCCCTGTGTCCCCCAAAAATATGGTTCATATTGATTTATTATGAGGTATAAAATATTAGTTGAATCACACTAACCTGGACATATAGAGTATTTGCTGAATCATTGCATCCCATGATGACTAGGTAACCAAAATAAATCTATTTTGTGTGGTTTCCTCTCATTTTCGTCGCTAATAAAAAAAATTCATGAATGTGTTTGATGTTTTGTCTTATTTTATATGCAATTTATAACCACTTTTGGAGCTCTGAATTTTCTTTTTCTTTTTTCTTCTTCTTTGTGGGTAATGGAGGTCTCCATCGTTCTTTACAATTTATTAATCAAAAGGAAAAAGCGGACCATTTATGTGATTTCTTATATAAACATTTGTACCTTTAATTAATATATAATCTTTAGGCGGCTAAAGAAATTTTGTGTGTTTGGAGAAAGCCAAATAGCCAATGGCTGTAATATGGAAAGGACAAAACGGTGACTAGAAATTACAGTAATGATTTTATGGACAAAACTTTATAATTAAATAAAGGAGAAGTGAAACAATTGTATGATGTGGAATTTTCCTATAATTAGACAAGATTGTTTGCCGTGTCGTATTATATTAATATATGTGTTATTTGATGAATTATACCAGTCGCGAGGTCTTCTTAATTAGAGGGCTCGTTTGCTATATGGTATGAAACAAAACATAACATGTTGGGATGTCCTTTACTAGGGGCTCGTTTGGTAGGGATGATTAGGGTGTATAATATGTCTATGACACCCTAATATCTTGTTTGCTATGAAGTATATAGCCCTTTATAAAGTTCGGGCCCGTATGAATAATACTTATTTTTGTTGTTATGTATACTACCTATGAGGTGGTATAAATAATACTGCAACTAATTATAGCAATAAATTACAATAATTAATATGTGTTGCAGAGAATTTAATACATCATACCAAACGGAATATTAATTCATTATATTTATAAGACATCTCAGTCAAACATATCAGGTCTTATCCCATACTCTGTACCAAACGAGCCCTAGGAGTGATTATGGTGTATAATATATATTATACACCATAATATCTCGTTTGGTACAAAGTATGAGGCCCTTTATAAAATTCGGGCCCGTATGAGTTATACTTATTGTTGTTATTATGTTATACCATCTATGAGGTGGTATAAATAATACTGCAACTAAATATAAGAATAAATTACTATAATTTCACCCTCTTACCATAATTAATATGTTTTGCAGAGAATTTAATACACCATACCAAACACAATATTAATTCTTTATACGTATTAAAACATCTCACCTAATCATATCAAGCCTTATCCCATACTTCATAGCAAACGAACCCACATATATACATTGATAGGGTATTTTATTTTATTAAGTGAATTTTAGTGATTTATATTAATTAAGTAAAGTAAATCCCTGTATAAATCATAAATTACAAATTATATTTGTCTATCCGCATTCTTAAGTCATTTTATTGCATCCAGGCTATCCAGCCAAATTCTCATAACTACTATATGAATAGTTGAATTTTTTTTTTTTGGTATTTAAAATATGTACATATTACTTTTATAAAGTGTGGGTATGACCAATCTCTTAGAGGAGACAACTTAGAATGCACAAATTAATAAATTATATAAAAAATAATAATGGGCGCACGGATGAGAATAATGTTAGGGTTAATAAATAAATGGGTAATGGAATCCAAATCATAGTCTTAAGCTCCTTATATTATGCTAAAATGTTTCACTAACCTTAGACAAGGAAACAACTCTTTCAATTCAACAAACCCTCAACCTTCTTCATTATTACATCATCACCCTTTTTCCTTGGAAAACTCACTTCAATTCACAATTTTTCTTTTCCTTTTTTTCTCTTTTTATAATAAAAATTGCAACTTCATAAATTAGTAATCATAGACGATTTGTCGCATGAAAAATATTTTTTTTAAGGGGATTTACAAGAAATTTCATCATAATTTTACCTCTACAATATTATTATTTTTTTCCTTTTCCTCTTCTCTCATATAAAGTTGTTATTGATCTGTTTTTCTGATTTACTTATAGTCGATATATATAGGCCGTGCACGTATGGCACCCCGATCTAAATATAATGTATTGTTACCATAATTCATGATTTTTTAGTCATGATATTGTAATTATGCCTACTAGTTAGTGAAGTTATAAATATATAACTCATAAAATGAATGAATTATTGCAATTTAACAAGACTAGCTATATCAACACATGCATGCTCAAATCCTTTATGAAGAATAAAAATGGGAAAGAGAGGGGGGTGTTTAAAGACCCAACTTTAGTATGCCTTACTACATAAAAGGGATATGATTCCCACTTTGCATCTTGTGCTAATTAAGCTACTATATTGACCTCTTGCAAGGATTAATATTCTACTCCCACAAATTTTACTATATCTTAATTTGCATGATAAGATCCTGATAATTACCCACTTGCAAATTCCATGGAAAAATGTACATACTTTTTCAGCTTAATTTAGGGAAAAACCATTGGCAAATTTTTTTTACAAGTTGAAACATTGCAAAGAAAGTTCAAATTATGAGATTTTGAAAATTCGGCTCTTTAATTTATTGGCTAATTAAGTTGACTGAATCAGTCAATATAAAGTGAGTCATACGCAGACATGATTTTTTTACAAGTTACAACTGAGCAAGGAAATTTTGAAATTATGAGATCTTGAAATTTTGACTCTTTAATTTCTTGGGAATGTGATTATTAGATGATTGACAATTTAGTAGTGAAATTGGAGTGAAAGACACAAACCACTAACATTGAGAAATTGATTTTGTTTGGTTAGACAGAATAATTATTTTCTTTAATTTAAGTTAATATTAATCTAGGATTAAAAATGACTCCTTGGTCCTCCCAAAGGTCTCCTAATCAGACTATTTTTAATAATAATTAAAGTTGAACTAATCTTATCGGAGATTCTTTATCTTTAAACTGTAGATTCCATTTGGATTACTAGATTTTATACCTCTAAGTTTGTCAAATTTGTCACAGTGGGACTGGAAGAAAATGCCCTTTTTGGCCCTAGCCCTTGATCCGATTATATATTCTTTCAGATTCCAATTCTCCAATAACGATTTTTTTTTAATTTAAAATTTATGGGTATCCTCTGAGATTCTTCCCCATTCCTAATTTCTCATATATTTACCATTCTTTTTTCTGCTTCGTTGTTAAAAATAGTATTATCTAAGCATATCTATAGCAATTATACATATCAAATCCCAAGCGAATTTATAAATAGTGATTTTTTTCCCCCCTAGTAATATGTACTAGAATGATACTTTATGAGAAGATATACACAAAAATACAACAAAGGACCCAAAATTTACCAAGTAATCCTGATCATGTAAACTCTTTGAAAATTATAATAAATATTTTCCGATTGAAAGAAATAAACAGAGACAGCTTTAGTTTATAAAATTATAAAATTACTAAAGCTCGTTCTGAGTTAACTTTACTTCATTGCAATATTACAAATCGTGCATAATTTCCCTCAAGAAAAAAAAATATATATCGTGCATAATAGACAAGTACTGATACGGATGTTAGGCTTATTAGTATTTCTAGTATTTCTATTATATTTTTTAGTTGATAATTAATAATTGTGAATGGGTATTACGAGTTTACTGGCCCGTAGTCAAGTTTGAGCTTATTAGGGCACGTCTACATTGTTTGAGGGCTATAAAACCTCCATCGTTTTGTAATTCATATTATCCGAAGTTATAATTAATCAAACACCCACTAGGGTTTTGTTAGGAGTTCTTCATTGAATCAGAGCCTCGATTGCTCGAAAGGTGGAATTGGAGCCTGTACTTGCTCGAAGAGTACCCTATCGATACGATTTCAAGTCGAGGTCGTATCAAGTACATTATACGTGTGAATTGTCGATATGAAAAAACAAAATTGTTGCAGGTGGTATTGCAACAACACTTCCTTGTACTAGACTACAGTGTGCTTCACGAGTTGGCGTTTTTTAATGCATGGTCCAAGTGAAGGAAGACCAACCACTTTATGTTCGCTCCTCGGAATCCCCAAAACACCCTTAACCTCAAACATGCATGTGACCTTAGGATTTTGGTTGTTTTATCGTATGATGCCGGCAGCAATATTATTTTGGGAATTGTTATTGAATTTTGTTCATTTCCAATATTCTAGCAATTCAATGAAATCCCCCAAAAAAAAATTATCCTAAAATCTAATCTTAAACTAAAAATTAGCATACATATTAAGTGATCATCTCGATTGCCTACTACCATGCACTTATTTCCCACCAACTGCGATTATCATTGGCCCATGAAATTATTTGGAAGAAGCCTAGGGTTTGGTCTTAAAAATAGTAAAGTCTAGCTAGTTATCACATTTTAAATATTTTTGCACAATTATTGGAGTCTTTGGCTGCCTTAAGTGTTTCTCATGTAAGTGTAACCCCGGGGGCCCTCCATCACCAATCTAATACTCCCTCCGTCCCGGGATAAGTAGCCACATTTCCTTTTTGGGTTGTCCCGGGATAAGTGGTCACTTTCCTTATAAGGAAATATACCCCTCTCACAAAAAGTTATGAACTCCACCACTTTCTATCTTTTTATCCTTTAAACACCATTTTCCTTAATTCCCGTGCCGAAAAGAATGTAGCCACTTATAGTGGGACGGGGTAGTATTACTTTCATTCTAAAATTTATTTGTTAAATTTTGTCCGACTAATAGAAGACGACTACCTTTTATTAATTCGCGTTCACATAAATTGGTTTATAATCACAATTTATACACAATTGAGAGAATGAGGTAGGTTTTGTGTATTTGAAAGGCTTGGGCCTATTATTTAAAATGATACTTATTTAATTTAAAATGATGAAGAAATTGAAGCGCTTTTGTTGAGAATGAGAGATAGAGAATCAAAGATGGCAGCACTAAAACATTTATTAGAGTACAATTATGGTGACTCAGTGGCCAAGTGCTGCCTGGTTTAAGCTAGTGGATCCTTTAGTTCCATTTTAAATTATTTTAGGAGGCATAAATTATTCATAATTGAGATTTTGGTCCTGGCGTCCGTACAATTTGACCAACTTTTTGATTTATGTTGACACTTCCCTAACCATTGGATTTTTATTCATCAAATAGAGAATCTTCTAGATCCCCACTTAAGTTGATACCTTTTCTTTTGATTCAGGGTTACTTGAATTAATCTTTTTTCACACAAGTGGTAAGCTTCAAATTTTAGTACTTTAAATGTGAAATATGTATTAAGATATGAATCCTAATTGCTTCCAAGTCGTCAAGACTTAAGCGAGGCCAGTCTAATCCCTATTTAACGGTAATTAGATGCTTTTCATTAGAATTTAATAATTCACAATTGGAATTTAGTAATTTTGTGATTGAGATTTAATAATTTATGATTAAACATTAATTTATACTGCATTTTGTGGTAATGTAAAAATCTTCACCAAACTTTATTTAGGGATAATTCTAAACATAGCCCTCAAATCTCTCAATATAGCCCTCTTTAAAATAATAATAGTAAATGGACATTTATATCCTTATAGCCCAAACTTAAATTTTAATAAAAAGAACGTAGCCCCAAATTTAAAATTCTAAAAGAAAAACAAATTTATTCCATAGCCTCCAACGTAATAGACGGCGAGGATGAAACCCGGCAACACCGACCTGTGATGAAATTGGCTAAATTTTGTTCTTCAAATAAAAGGTGAAGTAGACTAAAAATATTATCCGTGGGGAAAAATCGATCAATAGCAATACCACCAACAAGATTTCCACCGTGGCAGATATTCAGACAAAAGACTACATCCCACTGGATGAAGAGGATTTTTTTTTTTTTTCTGAACTATAGAAGCACCCAAATTCTCAATAAGGAGATAAAATGTAATCGATATGAAGGAGATGCCTGCCTGATGCGTCGCAATATGCCTCCATTGACATATATTGCCTGTAAAAAAGTTGTAAAATCTTCATTATTCTCTATCAACAAAGATGGCGAACTGTGATGAAATTGGCGAAATAGAGAGATTCATACCATATTTTAATTTGCAAGAATAAAATTTCCCCAATTTCATTAACAATTGACAAAAATGGATATGAGATTTGGTGTTGTAGGGTTCCACGCCTGCTATTACGCGGGGGTTATAAAATAATTTTGTTTTTAAATTAAAATTTTAAGTTGGGATGTATGAAATAAAATACTCCCTCTATCCCCTAAAAATGTGGAGGGAGTATATGTATTATTATTAAATTTTAAGTTGTGGGGCTATAGGAGTATAAGTGTACATTTATATATTTTTATTTTTTATTTTAAATTGAGTGTTGTAGAGAGAAATTTAGGGCTAACCCTTATTTAGGCTTCGCATAAATGCAGAAATTCTTAATTAATTTCACAAAAAAGATCCAAGAACTCCACCTTGGGCCCACTTAGAGGCCCGTTATGGTACAAAATTCATACTCCTTCGTTACAGTATTTCAAGAATCATGATAGTCTTTTATGGTTTGCAAATTTGCAATATTAAAAGAGGGAACCTAACGCGTGTGTCATTAGCATGATGCCATCATGTGCACAAAACAATATTCATTACTTCAAACAATTTTTAATTACTTAAAGGTTTAGCTGAAATGTTAAGCATATTATGATTAGCAAAAATATATCGCACACAAATTGAAAAGAAGCATACCATTCACTTTATATTTAACCATATCATTACTCATTAGTCTCTCTCCAAAATAATTCCCCATTATCTGATTGAGAGAGAGATACAGTGCCTACTTTCAAATGTTGAGAAACCAAAATGTAATAAAAGCCAAACCCATTATCTTAAAAAAAACCCGATTCATAGATTGATAGCACAGCTGAAAATGAAAATCTCATCACAAGAAATGATTGACAGAAATCGACACATACAGCTGATTAAAGCAACTGTTAATGACTTTAGCCCTCAAGAAAAAAAGAAGAGACTCGGTTTCTGTCGGTTTTTCTTCACAGAACAGAACAATAAGTTCCATGCAGCTATACAGATACATGGTAACGAGAATCGAACCAAATTCATACTGACATAGGTAGTTGACAAATCCATCCAAGGGAACTTAATCTGACCAGACCGGAAAATTTTTTAGACGGACAAACTTATCTGACTAGTTGGTTGGATGCAAGAGCACTCGATACCTGCGGGTGGACAATGAAACGACCAGACTCGTGACAGACCAGAAACAATTCCATTTCCATCATCCGAACATGACCCTGGAAAAGAGACAAAAACAAGTTTGAAACTCAAATGAATAAGCCGGATGAATATTTCCATAACAAAATTGCCAAGTAAATGAATAATCAAGTTTCAAGCTACAGTTAGTAAAAATGGATCAAGTTCTGCATGAAATGCTAGTGCCCATAAAGTTATCAATGAAAATTTCTAAAAGCCAACAGATTTATATATATATATAAGAACTTCAGTTTTCTGTTTACTTCTTAATTCCAGTAAGATTTATTCCACTTAACAGATAATGAAAACCATTTGCTACCAATGGATATTAATTACAAACCCGTCATGTAGAACGCAATTTTGCAAGGCATCGTAGCAAGGCATTGTAGCAAATTTCTGAATATATAAACTGGCTAATTATGCTTTTCAGTGATTTATAAGATTTTCAATGTACTTCTAAATTGATGAAGGCATCATAGCAAGTCATTGTTTTCTATTCTCATTCTTATGCCCTCTTTTCATGGTTTGGCACTATCAACACCAGAAATGATTGTCCCAACCAAACAACAATCTCAAATATCAGAATGACATGATTGAATTAAATTGGTTCTCCTATCAATAATACCCCAAACATCTCCAAAATAAAACTTGGGCAATATATAATTACTTCATGATCAGAAATACCACATAACACTAGGATAGTTTCGCTAAGGAGTTCTAGATGGTTAAATTGAATCGGTTTCACCACTTTCACGTGCTACCTACATTCTTTTGCATCCAATACATATTGCCCTAGATTTCAAACAGTTCATAAACCTCCCAACTGTCTAAAGAAAGTATTCTTCCTGTACCACACCTTCCCTGAATGACATCTAACATATAAGACAATCTACAAAGAACAAAAGGTCTCAACTATTCCAGATATAACATAGGCAATAAACAATTCTCAACAAGGTGAAGGAGAAAAAAGAGTTATTCAAATAGTAAGAAACTTACATAAGATAATGTATTCCTCAAACTATGGTGAGATTGTAGGAGCTGCAAAGTTTAAGTAAAGCAGTTTGATTAGCTGGCTCAAGAAACTCAGCAATGATCCGAGGCAATGTTCCAGGGAAGCGAGCAGAGAGATTTGCCAAAGACACAACCAAAAATTGCTTTGGGTCTTGGATGTCTGGCAGAGGGTCCTCATCTTTCCTCCCAGCATTGCGCAACTGGAATCGTGTGGCATTAGAACCGATAGTTTCACTAAAATCTGGATCCTCAGGTTCCTGTTCCACTCTATCCTCCTCTGGACGTGAAATGAGTGTAACAATGCTATCAAGCATTTTTCCCCAAAGCTCAGAGTGTGATGGTGGCAAAAACTCACACAATATCTTAGTTGAAGCTACCGAAGTTAACTTCAGCTCCACTGAACCCGTGATCAACTTGAGGTCAGGCATCCAAATTTTCTTCAAAAGTTCAAGGAAGATATCAGGCTGAACCGCATTCATTGACCCAGCAAGTCTCTCAGGACCATGCTTCACAAGAAAAAGTGACATGAATATAATAATAGACTTGACAAACTTAATGGTTTTGTTGTTTTGCAGCCGACTAAACAGGGTAATCCATATATTGCTGATGTAGGCAGAGATAACATCATAACCAAGATTTTCAGTCACAGTATAGAGCACATAAAATCCATGTTCATCAGAGTTCCTCCGAGACGAAACTAAGTTTTCAAAAATTCCAAGGATATTGGATAAACGCCCCTGCTGATTTAGCTCATTTGGAGCCTTCCTAAGGAAGGCCTGCAGCAATCGGACAAGAGAAGGAACATTTACAGACTTATTCCATGATTCAGGAAGGAGGAGTATAGCGAAAATGTCCATATAATTCCCTGGTAGGGGAGATCGGTTGAATTCCACAAGCTGAGCCAGCAGCTGGAATGCATAAGGGAAGAACTCAGTAACATCTCTAGCTAAGATCACCTGTAAGATGGGCAGTAAGCTTGCTTCAAAAGCTGCAATAATAGATGGGTCTTGCTCACAAGCCCTCTTGATTAAAAGAGCCACCGAATCGAAGAGATAATGATTGAAGTCGGGCTTTTTTGGGTTTTCACAAACCCTGTTAAGAACAGTTGCCAGACCATTAATGCAAGGTAAAGCAACCTCATGCGAAATACTAGCAACTCCAAGAACCCTCAAGATGCACTTCATCACATAATGGTTCTCCTCAGATTCTGGCTTTTGCAAGGCACCAAAAAGATTGTTCATTAAAGCAAGCAGAAATGGGCTGACATCTGCAGCTGAGTATCTAGCACTTCCACCTTCATCCTTGACTAGAAGGAGCTTCTCAATGCAGCTGGCAGCATACGAATGAACCACATTTGAGTCAGACACCAGGAAGCGAACCACATCGGGGAGCAGTGAGACTGCAACAGCTTTTGGGATTTGGTTCCTGAACATTGTGAAGAACTTCAATGCACCAGCTTTCAACATCGGAAATCCATTGACATCTTGATTTTGCAGCTCCGGTACAATAACAGACCCAAAGAAGCTCTCAACATCGACAAGATCAGTGGAAACGGAGGAGCCACCATCCTTCTTTGTGGCAAGGGAGACAACCAAATAGATAGCACAGTCTTTGTGCTTCCAGTTTGAGGCTGGATTTTGTGCAAATGAGGCTAGTAGACTCTGTATCTGAGCAGAAACCTTTTCAGCCACCCTCGCCTTATAGTTCAGAGCAATTCCCTTGAGGAGTTCACAAGAAATCCTTCTCCTAGTGTCTAAGTCACTGCCTTCCATATCTCTTCTAATGAACTCTATGTAATTCATCTCAAACAGCTCCTCATCCTCATCCCTTAGCATCACATTGGGAATCACTATACTCTGACAAATCTGTTGCAAAATATCATCCCTTGCAAACAAAGTATGATGAACACTTGTACTAACCGTAGTCAAAAACTTAATAGCAGTAACAGCGAGACTCTCACGACTAGAAGAATTAGAGGCAACCACTAAAAGTCCCCACACAGCCTCCACAAACCTACCCAAATATCTCTGAAATGTCTCCTCGTCTGTCTTTGCATACAGGCTAATATTCTCACAAACAGCAGCTCGCAAGTCATCAACTACTGCAAGCCCATCATTTCCACCATCTTCTAAAGCAGAATATTTCACCGTCAAATATTTATTGAACTCAGTCATCCATTCATCCATATGATCCTCAAAAAACTCAGGCAAATCAATATAATTGAATGAATGAAAGATCGAACAACATAGCCTCTGCGACTCTATATAACCCTTTAGAACAACAGGATTTGCAGCACCAGAACCCACAGCATGGTCTATATACCCTGCAGTCCGCAGAAACACTTCTAATAATGGCCTAGCAAAGTTATCTAGGCAATACTTCAGATCGAGTAAGAGGTCATTATCCTTATACTCGTATCTAAATTTCTTAAGCAATGAATCCACCGTTGCTAAAACCCCATTCACTGAAACATAATCATTTGCCCGACTTAATTCATCCAAATTCACGACTAACTCAGGCAACAAAGCCTGCCATTGTCTTGGGAAATCATGGCTCCCAATCACAGTCAAAGCTTCACTAAGCTGAGCTTGAATTCTCGGCACTGCAGTAACCATCAGTCTAACTATCAAACCTTTAATTTGCTCCTTCTCCGAGTCCGGCACAACAGCCCGGTCTGGCTCGTCGGGATTCCGGACCCAGCGAGCTTTGAGGTGGTTTTTGAAGTTAACAGCAGCCGATTGGCGGATCTGCTCATCGACAGCAGGCTCCGCGACCAGCCGGAGAACCGCCAGACCATAGTAAGGCTGATCGGCAGCCCCCGCCAACGCCGCCTCCGCGTGGCGGCGGGGCTCAGCGAGCGGAGACAGCGTGTTGATGAAACATTGGGACAGGAATTGTAGGGTTTCGTTGTTCCACTCCATTGTAATCTCACGCTCAGTGCGAGTTTTAGGGGCTAGGGTTTAAACTAGGTTTTCGGATGATAATCTAGAAACCGATGAGCAAGAGATACTCACTCCTCAAACACATAAGATAATGATAAACTGTATAGATTCGTATATGGAATGTAGAGAGAGAAAAGGAGTACCTGAAGGTGATGGAGGGAGAGAGAAAGAGAGAGATTACCAGTAGCACAGGCACAATAGAATTTGAAAATAGGGCTAGGAGGAGGGACTACGAATTACGAGTATGGTTTCATTATATATGGAAACAATTAAAAAGGAAAAGAAAAATAGCGTATTATTTCACGGGCCTTTATAGGGTTACATTATCGTGCAAATTGTAGATCATGGGCCGTTATATAAAATACGGGCTGATCATCTCATCAGGCCCACTAACATGGGCCCGTTTAACACAAAAAGCTAGAAAATAGTTCTCCAAAAAAATAGAAAAACAATTAACCAAGTCTTGAATTAAAAAAACAATACTAATTAAAATTTACATGATATTCCTATTTCCCAAAAATCGTGTATGAGATACAATATTATATTATTTTTAAGAGATTAAAAATATATTTAAACATCTAAAAAAAAGTGCTTCATATGTATCCATATTATGACTTATTAATATAGATTAGGATTTTTTTAACATATACAAATTTGGATTATAACAATAGTATTTAATATAGTCATCAAACTAAATACATTTAACATTAATTAATAGTTGCATAAGAAAATCGAAGCAAGTGTGCGCCTAATCCTGTGAATGTACATACAAGTTTATGTTTTAGTCGTGCAACAATACATTTAAAATAGCATTTGATGAGATATATACTGTACATATAATAATACTCCCTCCGTCCCATTATTCTTGTTTTGTATTCCTTTTTGGGTTGTCTCGTTATTCTTGTCATGTTACCATAAAAGGAAATATGCTTCTCTCACAAAAAGTTATGGACTCCACCACTTTCTATCTTTTTACCCTTTAAACACTCTTCTCCTTAATACTTGTGCCAAAAGAAATGAGACAAAAATAATGTGACGGATGTAGTAATTACTTACTTTCAAAAAAAAAATTACTTATTTTTATTTTTATATAACGGCTCACACTAATTGACTTGTTTCGCCTACAATGTAACAAAGATGAGGTAACAATAACGCAGACCTTACTATTATGCTTATTTATTTATTTATGCATTGTACATATGTTTAAATATAAACTTACTATATTACTTTTAAAACCATCTACTAAAAACTATGTCAACAGTGACCTAAAAAATGGTGGCATATGGGAATAAAATAAAAAAGAAGCTTCGATTCGCGTTATCTTATTAAATTTTCAGGCTATCGTGTGAAAATAAAATTTACTAAAAATATCCTAAATTTATGATTTTTTGTTTTTTTGATGGAAAATTTATAATTTTTTTTTTTTTAGAAAATGCACTGAATTATCCTAATATATGTTTTTTCGTAATTGTGTGTAAACCATGGTTGGGGCAGTAGGTCTGGTGGCTCTATCATGGTTTTAGACCACGTATCAGGTGGGGACCGCAGCGGTGCTGTGGGGAAAAAGCCTCTCAACAAACACGTGAACCGTGTGATTTTCCATTCAACTCTCTCTCTCTCCCTCTCTCCCAGTCTCCCTACTTCTTATCTACAGTTTCAAAGTGTGATTAAACGACTGTTGATCTAAAAAAAAAGTGATTTAAAACGATGTGTCTTGTTGGATGCATGTGCTTTGACCTAATTGCCCCCTACATCTCGCGAAATACCTACTAAACCAAATCAATTTAGTTGGCATGAAATACACATTTTTCAGCTGACGTAATAGGGTTACCGATAATTATGAATTTTGAAGATATAGTTTAATTTTTGTTATTTTTAGAAAAATATATTTTAATATTTATTGTTCATAATTTCATACAATATTAAACTTTTTGAAGACAATTGTATCTATAATTTTTCCGATTTAATAGGCGGAAGGTGATCGAAAATAACCCTATAGTAGTTTATTTTTGTTTTTGCCATAAATATATTTCAAAGAGAGGTTTGAGTTTCAATCTCGCCTACGTGCGGTGTAGTATATTTCCCACCTTGTTTAGTGGTGTAATGATTCCACCGGTAATGTAGAGGTCCTACATATATGGTGTTGTAATGATTTATTTGATAATATATATCTATATATAGAGCGGATCTGGTAAGAACACATCTTATATGAGAACGTAAGAACAATATATTTTTATTATATCGGAGATGCATAAAATGCAGAAACTAAATGCATAAATATTTTAATGCATAAACTACAATAACTTAATGCATTAGCATTTAAATGCATAAATTAGAGTAATTAAATGCACGGTTAAATCTGTACCGTAGACCAACAAGGATCAAAGGTCCAGATTTGTTCTTATTTCTCACCTAAGAAAGTGTTCTTATTTGATCCGCGCTATATATATATATATATATATATATATATATATATGCAAAGTCCTTTCTCATTAATTTTATTAATGGGAAAAAGCATTTGGAAAAAAGGTTAGAGGAAAAAATTTACATTTTCCTTTTTCATCGGTTCCTATTACTAAATCTATTAATTTAATTCAAAAAGTTATTAATAATAAAAATAAATTTATTTATTCTCTTAAGGAAGAGATAAATTTTAGAAATATTAAAGAAAAAATTAATTCTGAAAAAATTCAGAATAAAATAAAAAATATTTTTCAACAAATTAATGATGAAATTTGTGCAGAAGTTCTAAATGCTTTTTAGAATAGAAAAAAACATGAAGTTAGTCTTCCCTATATAGATGGCCTTTGATGAAAATAATATTTCCACTAAAGCTAGACCTATTGCTATGAATGAAAGATTATTAAAATATTGTAAAGAAGAAATTGATAGTCTTCTTAAAAAGGGTTTAATAAGACCTAGTAAAAGTCTATGGAGTTGTCCAGCATTTTATGTTGAAAATGCTGCTGAAATCGAAAGAGGAGCTCCAAGACTAGTTATTAATTATAAACCGCTTAATAAAGCTCTTAAATGGATAAAACATCCATTACAAAATAAAAGAGATTTAATTAATCGAATGTTTAAAGGAAATATATTTCCTTCATTTGATCTTAAATCTGGGTTTTATCAAATTCTTCTAAAAGAAGAAGATAAATATAAAACTGCTTTTACAGTTCCTTTTGGGCATTTTGAATGGAATGTTATGCCATTTGGTTTAAAAAATGCTCCAATGGAATTTCAAAATATTATGAATCAAATTTATAATCCTCATATGGATTTTATTTTAGTTTATATTGATGACGTTCTAATATTTTCAGAAAATATAGAACAACATTTTAAGCATCTCAATATATTTATACAAACTACTAAAAGAGCTGGTTTTGCTATAAATATTAAAAAGGTTAAACTTTTTCAGACTAAAATTAAATTCCTTGGTCATTATATTGAGAATAACATTATTATTCCAATTGAACGGGTAATTTTATTTGCAGATAAATTTCCTGATAAAATAATTGATCTTAATCAATTACAACGTTTCCTTGGTTGCCTAAATTATATAGGTGATTTTTACCAAGATCTTGCACAAGATTGTAAGTTATTATTCCAAAGGTTAAAGAAAAACCCTTTACCTTGGACTAATAAGCATACAAAAGCTGTTTTAAGAATAAAAGAAAGAGTTAAAGAACTCCCATGTTTGTCTATTGCTAATCCTGAAGAATTTAAAATAATTGAAACTGATGCATCTGAAATCGGATATGGTGGAATCCTTAAACAAAAGAATTCCAACAGTTCTAAAGAAGAACTAGTCATATTTACTTCTGGAAATTGGAATGATTCTCAAAAGAATTATTCTACTATTAAAAAAGAAGTACTTGTCATTGTCAAATGTGTCACTAAATTTGAAAGTGATATTTTAAATAAAAAAATTTTAATTAGAGTTGATTGTAAATCAGCTAAAGATATTCTTTTAAAAGATATTAAGAATATTGCATCAAAACAAATTTTTGCTAGATGACAATCCATTCTTGCATGTTTTGATTTTGATATTGAGCATATTGCTGGAAAATCTAATTCATTACCAGATTTTCTAACCAGAGAATTCTCGTTATGCGAAACTTGGAACACCATGGTAAAACAACGGTCCATGGGCAAAAGACCAATGGTTAATTTGACTAAAAAGTCAACTTCATCAAATATGGCTAAAAAGCCTTCTCAACAGAAATCAAATGATCAACAAAAATCAGATGATGATTTTCTTGATCTAAAAGATTTTCCGAAATTTAATCCTAACAAAGAATTTAAAGAAGATGAAATGGCATATGAAATTCAATATTATCAAAACGCCATCTTCCTTCAAAAGTGTTCAAAAGAAGAAATTAGATACCCATATATTATTTTGGGATATATTAATTGTTTTCCAATTGAAAAAGATCTAAAAGGTCTTTCTCCAAATCAATTGGCACAAAGCTATCTTAATAAAGATATGCTACCAATCTTTGGAAAGAAAAGTCGAGAATATTTTGAAGCAATTCTTACTGAAACTGGATCTGTTGAAATTCAACATATGGATCGCGGTAAAGAATACGCTTATTCTAAATGTATTATTAAGAAAATTCTTTCTTCCTCAGATTGGGGATTGCCTCTTTATCGAGCAGTAACTTGAAAATTATAAAGCACTCCCAAATTTTTATAGTTTTTTTTATTATATTAAAGCTTGGGATAATTTATTTATTTATGAAAATAATGCTAAAAAGCATTCGTGGTGGATTAAATTTGATCTTGATGATGTTACACAATACATCTCCATTTGGTTTTCAACATTTTTTTTTTCATGGGGGTATCACCTTGTATATTTCCTAAGAAAATAAAAATGATTTGGAAAAAATTTCAACAGGTTAATGACAACCTTGAAAGTCTTAATGCAGTTTTGCAATCTGCAAACTATTACTCTGTTCCATGGATTTTAAGATGGGACTATGGTTTGCAAGAGCAAAAAAGATAAAAGAATGAAATTCAATTCACTCCAACAATTTTAGTTAGGAGAATTCTTATCAAATGGTGGCCCAAAGAAGATTTCTTTGGAGAAGGAAAAACTTATGATAGACGAGGAGTTTTGGCTATCAAACCATCTCAACAGATTTACAGAAGTCTCAATGCACAGACTCCGTCCTCAGACTCCTTACTTAAAGAACTTTTCCAGAAAATGGATAAAGACTCCATTAATAATATGTGGAAAGAAGTTTTTGGAAAAGACAATCCATAAATTACTAAAGCAAGTTCCTCCTCATCTTCAGTAGAGAAAAATATCTCAGATACTGAAATGAAAGAAATTGAAAATTTTGAAGAAGCCCAAGATCCCTACGAAGATCTAGACTGCATGAGTTTTCTTCTTGAAGGAGAACTACAAAAATAATTACTGCGAAATACGCATTCAGTGATATCATCATAGGTTTAGTAGGTTTTCCTTTTTAGGTTATAGGTTCCTATTCATGAATAGTTTGTTACTATTTATGAATAGTATGTTTACTTTTGTTTTGTCGTTTCTTTTTCTTTTGGCTATTTAATAGCCTGTCCTCAGATATTTTGAGGACAAGCTTTTCTCTGCTTTCTCTGCTTTTCTCTCTCTTGTAATATTCTCTTTTCCTCACTACTTTCCGCTCTTCGTATTGTAATAATTCCAGTGTAACGCTACCCAAGAATTAATGTAAGTTCTTGTTTTATGAATCTTCCTTGCAATTCATATGAATTTTGGAATGCACCGCATGATTATGATTATGTTCATTATAAAAATTATAAATTAACTGTTAGAGATAAAATATCTTCTATTAGAAATTTTATTTCTTATTTAATTGAATGTATTGAAGACTCTGAAATTCCAGAGGTTTCAAAAAGGATATATTTTTATCCTACTCTTAAATCCGCTAAACAAAGCTTAAGACTCTTTGAACAACAAGGGTCTTTATTATCTGCTTAAATTAAGCACTCTGATTAATTATCCTTAATTTTAAGGAGATACCACGCTAAGTGAAATAAAAATTATTTGGAAAAAATTTCAACAGGTTAATGACAACCTTGAAAGTCTTAATGCAGTTTTGCAATTTCCAAACTATTACTCTGTTCCATGGATTTTAAGATGGGACTATGGTTTGCAAGAGCAAAAAAGAGAAAAGAATGAAATTCAATTCACTCCAACAATTTTAGTTAGGAGAATTCTTATCAAATGGTGGCCCAAAGAAGATTTCTTTGGAGAAGGAAAAACTTATGATAGACGAGGAGTTTTGGCTATCAAACCATCTCAACAGATTTACAGAAGTCTCAATGCACAGACTCCGTCCTCAGACTCCCTCCGATTTTTATTGTATGTCGTCCTCAACTCCTTCACACAAATTAATATAATTATTTTTTACCTAAATTAACCTTATTTAATGTTTTTTTTAAAAGCAATCATTTTATCTGGATAAAACCAAAAGATCATCGTCTTCTCCAAATAACTTGCTATTGTTGGGTGTTTTCAATCTATTGCACTGTACCACAAATTTAATTTGTGAGGCAAAAAAATTGGAAGAAGGCAACAACCGCTGCCTCCACCTTCTCCCTTGACTCAAGCCGCAATAAATAAGGCAATGGCAGTGGCTGCTGCTCTATGCCACCGCCACAATCAATTTTTCAGGGCGTTTTCTATAAGGATCTTGCTGTGGTGGGTAGAGGAACTAAGGGGGTGTTTGGCTAAGCTTATTTTAAAGAGCTTATAAGATGTTTTGCCTCAAGAGGCTTATAAGCTATCAAAGTGTTTGGATAATTGTACTAATAAGCTCCACTCCATCTCTCTCACTCTCATACCCCTCTCTCTCCAGTTTTGATCATAATAAAATTTTATCCCGAACCATTCTTTTTACACAATTGTGCAAAATCGACAAACTTCAGTGGCATAAACATATCGATAATATACATATCACATGTGTTGCTTAACTTAAGGGAGGGTAGAGAGAGAAAGAGAAGAGTGATAAATATATTAGTGAGAAACAGAGAGAAGAAGAAAAGCAAGAGATAGAAAGAAAAAAATTAGAAAGAAGAGAGAGAAAGAGACAAAAAGAATTAGAGAGGAGAGAGAGAAGGCAAAAAGAAAGAGAGATAGAGCATAGATAAAAAAAATATAGAGCACTGAAAAAGAGATGAGGAAGAGAAAAAAGAGAGAAGAGTGAGAAAAAAAAATTATAGGTATAATTCAGAAAAAAAAATGTTGATTTTTTTATTTATTTTAGATTATAAATTAAAAAATAAAATAAGATGAAAAATGGTGAAAATAATGAAATTGAGTGTTGTTCATAACATTTTTACAAAAAAAAAATTGGGATAGAGGTACTTTTTTTTTAGGAGCCTATAAGCTCTTACAGCTTTTTTTTGCAGCTTATAAGCTTTTGAAGAGCTTATTTTGCCAAACACTTTGCAAGAGCTTATAAGCTCTTAAACAGTTTATAAGTTGCTTTAAGGAACTTATAAGCTCAGCCAAACACCCTCTAAATGGAGAAGAATACAAAGGAAGGGAAAAGATGCGAGCTGCTGAACATTGGGAATAAGTGAAACTAAGTACATATGGAGTAATTAGTGAAGAAATGAGAATAAATAATTATGGGTAGATTTGGTATAATAATCCTGAACGACAATTATAATATAAATAATAATAAAAAGTAGAACAACATACAATAAAAACAAAATGGAGTATATATATATGTATATATATATAGGAAAATGATCATATAAGAATGGATCTTAACCTAAGAAATAGGAATAGATCTCCACCATACATCTACAAGGGATGGAGGGTCAGATCTGACCCAGGTCAATCCAGGTTGGATCTGGGTCAAATCGGGTCGGATCCTGGTCAACGGGTTGGACCCGGTCAACCCGTTGACTTTCATTTTTTTTTAATTTTCGAAATTTTTTTAAGAGTCAGATGATATGCACCACACTGTGCAATGAGATGCACCACTAAGTGTATTGGGATGCACCATTTTTAATTTTTTTAATATTCTTTTTCACTATTTTTATTTTTTATTTTTTATTTTTTATTTTTTTTTCAAGAGTCGAGCGAGGGGAGCCGAAGGCTCGGAGCGAGCTAAAAAACATATAATGTTGCAACAATCATTATTTATAAATTAAAATCGGAGCCGAAGGCGGAGAAAAAAAAATATCAAACACTTGTTTATTGATATGGTATGAATACAATGATTTAAAAAGTAGTTTGATTTCATCATACCAAATCACCCCAAGATTTTCCCTCGTTTTGATATAGTTATACACACACACATAGTGTATGAGATAAATCTCCATGTATTATGAGATGCACCACAATGCATTTTGAGATGCAACACTATGTGTAATGAGATGCACCACCATGTATAATGAGATGCATCACAATGTGTAGATGCAACACACTGTGTAATGAGATGCACCACATAGTGTATTGAGATGCACCACACTTTATTAAAAAAACGGAAAAAAAATTCGAAATTTTTTTTTTCGAAACATAAAAAAAAATTGAAAAGTCAACGGGTTGTCCCGGGTCCGACTCGTTGACCCGGATCCGACCCCGTTGACCCGGATCCGACCTGCTTCAAATCTAGCCATCCATATATTATGGATCAAGGGTTGGGATTTATTCCTATTTCTTAGTTTAATGGCTCTTTTCACTAGAACCACTCCATATATATATACCTTGTATATTTCCTAAGAAAATAAAAATGATTTGAAAAAAATTTCAACAGGTTAATGACAACCTTGAAAGTTTTAATTAGGGGTGTATAAACGGGTACCCATGGATACCCTACCCGTTTTTTCGGGTACTCGTACCCGGATAAGCTAAAATTGAATACCCGTAGCCGTCCCGATTGAGCAAACCGGGTATTCAATACCCGGCCGGGTATACCCGACCCGGGTAACGGATACTCAGTCTACCCGTTAAAAAAAAAGGCCAGCTCCATTTTTCAAATTTTCACCTATATTTTTAACTCGATTTTTCGACAATTATAACGACGCAAATAATCATCAACAATTAAAAACAACAAAAATTTAATACCAAATTCATAGTTCAAATATTTCAACTTGAACAACAAATAAACTAATAAAGTATAAAATTTCAGTTGGACAAACATCACAGTGATGGATGGAAAGTTGGAAAATGGAAACTGTGGTTGGTGAACGGACATGTGGAGAGTGTGAATGGAGTGGAGTCTCTAACCTATTTTTTTTAAATAATATAATAATTTTTTGACCGGGTACCCGATACCCTAACGGGTATACCCGGTACCCGGAATTTTGGAAAAACTAATACCCTTACCCGGAAATTACGGGTATTGGATACCCGTTACCCGGCCGGGTACGGGTTACCCGAAAACCGTTTTCCGTTTATTCACTCCTAGTCTTAATGCAGTTTTGCAATTTGTAAACTATTACTCTGTTCCATGGATTTTAAGATGGGACTATGGTTTGCAAGAGCAAAAAAGAGAAAAGAATGAAATTCAATTCACTCCAACAATTTTAGTTAGGAGAATTCTTATCAAATGGTGGCCCAAAGAAGATTTCTTTGGTGAAGGAAAAACTTATGATAGACGAGAAGTTTTGGCTATCAAACCATCTCAACAGATTTACAGAAGTCTCAATGCACAGACTCCTTCCTCAAACTCCTTACTTAAAGAACTTTTCCAGAAAATAGATAAAAACTCCATTAATAATATGTGGAAAGAAGTTTTTCGAAAAGACAATCCATAAATTACTAAAGCAAAGTTCCTCCTCTTCTTCAGTAGAGAAAAGTATCTCATATACTGAAATGAAAGAGATTGAAAATTTTG
Organism: Agastache rugosa; assembly: GCA_031470985.1. NCBI lineage: Eukaryota > Viridiplantae > Streptophyta > Magnoliopsida > Lamiales > Lamiaceae > Agastache > Agastache rugosa. Next base: position 35,300,206 of record CM062602.1, on the reverse strand, counting down.
AAGAAGCCCAAGATCCCTACGAAGATCTAGACTGCATGAGTTTTCTTCTTGAAAGAGAACTACAAAAATAATTACTGCGAAATACGCACACAATGATATCATCAACAGTAGGTTTTCCTATTCATGAATAGTTTGTAGGTTTTCCTATTCATGAATAGTTTGTTTCTCTTTTTTGAATTGTGTGTTTGCCTTTTGTTTTGTCGTTTCTTTTCCTTTCAGCTATATAATAGTCCGTCCTCAGATGTTTTGAGGACAAACTTTTCATGCTTTCTCTACTTTATTCTCTTTTGTAATATTCTCTTTTCCTCACTACTTTCTTCTCTTCACATTGTAATAATTTCAGTGTAAAGCTCCCAAGAATTAATGTAAGTTCTTGTTTTATGAATCTTCCTTGCAATTCATATGAATTTTGGAATGCACCGCATGATTATGATTATAATCATTATAAAAATTATAAATTAACTGTTAGAGATAAAATATCTTCTACAAGAAATTTTATTTCTTATTTAATTGAATCTATTGAAGACTCTGAAATTTCAAAGGTTTCAAAAAGGATATATTTTTATCCTACTCTTAAATCCGTTAAACGAAGCTTAAGACTCTTTAAACAACAAGGGTCTTTATTATCTGCTTAAATTAAGCACTCTAATTAAATATCCTTAATTTTAAGGAGATATCACGCTAAGTGGTATCAGAGCCAGTAAGCGTGAAGAGAAATTAAGGATATTTAATTTCTTTTCATGTGGGTATCACCTTGTATATTTCCTAAGAAAATAAAAATGATTTGGAAAAAATTTCAACAGGTTAATGACAACCTTGAAAGTCTTTATGCAGTTTTGCAATTTGCAAACTATTACTCCGTTCCATGGATTTTAAGATGGGACTATGGTTTGCAAGAGCAAAAAAGAATGAAATTCAATTCACTCATATATATATATATATATATATATATATATATATATATATATGGAGTGGTTCTAGTGAAAAGAGCCCTTAAACTAAGAAATAGGAATAAATCCCAACCCTTGATCCACAATAGATGGATGGCTAGATTTGAAGCGGGTCGGATTCGGGTCAAACCAGGTCGGACCCGTTGACTTTTCAATTTTTATTTTTTTTTATGTTTCGAAAATTTTTTTTCGAAATTTTTTTTCCGTTTTTTTTTTAATAAAGTGTGGTGCATCTCAATACACTATGTGGTGCATCTCATTTTATGTTGTGATGCATCTCATTACACAGTGTGTTGCATCTACACATTGTGATGCATCTCATTATACATGGTGGTGCATCTCATTACACATAGTGTTGCATCTCAAAATGCATTGTGATGCATCTCATAATACATGAACTTTTATCTCATACACTATGTGTAATATCCCGAATTTTCTCGATAGCCCTTAAGTAATTTTAGATATTATAAAACTATTCGTACTCGAGAAAAGTCTTCTAATTCAAACAAAATTAAATTGTTAGATGATCTTTGAAATTAAGTTATTAAATAATATATATATATATACATTTATATATATGGAAAAAAATATGAATATATATATATGTATATGTTATAAACAAATATATAAATATAATATACGATACATTAGTTATATATATATATTATTTAATGAGCAATTAAATACTATATTATATATTATATTATATTAATAAGTCATTAGTATATAATATTAAGTGTTAGTACCACTAGTAATGGACGAAATATATATGAATTGGAAATCTACAATTGATAATGCATGCACCGTCCAACATTTGGATAAAGAAAGAAATATTTCGTAACTTTCCGTCAAATATGTGTTTATCCATTTCGGTAAAATGATGATTTCGCAATGCTATTTCACTGAATCAACAAAGCTATATATGTGACTCATGCTAGCTATACCTACTTTTCTGTATTATAAATACGTCGATTGCCTATGTTTTTTTCATTCCATATCCTATAAAAGTTTCAATAATAATAGGTTTATCTATATATAAAATAAAGAAATAGAGTTTTGTCCAAGCAAGAGATTTCAGAAGTGGTGTACTAGTTGAAAACAGTTTCATCCCCAATTGCTTACGTTATTTTAAGATTCAGGTGAGTTAAAGTTTTAAATTAAATATTTGAGTGCTAGACTCTTTATATTTTAAAATGCAATTATCCATAAAATGTTTTATGTGTGTTCCAAGTTTATTACTCCAGTTAATCGATCGAGATACTTGGTGAGTACCCAGGTACTAACTGAGTATTGTGCGCACCATGTTGCAATATAATGGGTTGATCTCCATTATGTTGTAGCTAGCGGTCTTGAGCCAAGGCTCCTGACCTATGTTAAAGTTAACTATGTTACTTTAGGGATTATGTCCCGAGTACTAGTTTAGATCCGTCGGTGACATGCGGCCCGGGATCTTGAGTAATCAGTCGGAACTACACACACCCAAGAAAATCATGTTTTGTGTATTCAGATGAGACTTTGATTTCTAAAACCATCTGTTACACTAATTATATGGATAAATTGATAGTTTATGAAATGTCATGGCATCACCCACTGAGTACCTTTTGTACTCAGTCCAAATGTTTTCAAATATTTTCAGGGTTGGAGGCAAGTGGTGAGGCGCATGACTGAGGCGGGGATTGTAGTTGTTTATATGCTTTCGCTATAAATATGCCACTCTGAATAAATGTTCTAAACATATGTGTTAAAACAATGATCGCTAAGATCCTTTTTGAAGTATATAAATATATATTCTACTATGTCTTTTGATTTAACTATATTATAGAAATACATTATTTATTGCGACTCTATTTATTGCTTTCGACGGAGAGTGCCGAGTAGTCAACCACTTTTAGATGCTTGATTTCCCGGTCCATGTGGTGGTCTTTGACTCCACTGGCGAACTGGATGGTCAACTCTTTCTGAGCTAGGCTCTCTTAACCCCGTCATTTATATTATGTCTGGATGGAGAGTGCCTTGTGATCAGCTTCTCTTGGACTCTCGAATTCCCACTCCCTCATGGTCACTCCATTTGGAGAAGTGGATGCTCGACTCCTTTTGTTATGCTAGACGCGGGTTTACCCCATCTTTTATTTTAAATGGTGTAGCGCGGTTTGGTCGCCTCACTTTACTTTTTATATATGTTAATTAATATAAAATAATAAAATATGCCAATTTCTTTCTCGCCTCTTTACTCTCCCTCGTCACACCTCGATTTACGAGCATTTTTTTCAGAAATTGGGGCGTGACACTATGTGTGTGTGTATAACTATATCAAAACGAGGGAAAATCTTGGGGGTGATTTGGTATGATGAAATCAAACTACTTTTCAAATCATTGTATTCATACCATATCAATAATCAAGTGTTTGGAATTTTTTTTTAGTCTCCGCCTTCGGCTCCGATTTTAATTTATAGATAATGATTGTGGCAACATTATATATTTTTTAGCTCGCTCCGAGGCCTTCGGCTCCCCTCGCTCGACTCTTGAATAAAAATCAAAAATAAAAATAGTGAAAAAGAATATTAAAAATGGTGCATCCCAATACACTTAGTGGTGCATCTCATTGCACAGTGTGGTGCATATCATCTGACTCTTAAAAAAATTCGAAAATTAAAAAAAAAAAAATGAAAGTCAACGGGTTGATCGGGTCCGACCCGTTGACCAGCATCTGGCCCGGTTTGACCTGGGTCAGATCTGACTCTCAATCCCTTGTAGATGTATGGTGGAGATCTATTCCTATTTCTTAGGTTAAGATCCATTCTTATATGATTTTTTTCATATATATATACCTCTTGTAATTCTTAAAAAAAGAAAAATTCGTGAGTAGTAATATTTACGTAAGAGCAAAATCGAGATAAGATATATAAATTCCACTTGATTGTGTGATACATGAATAATTGTCGTATATGATATATGATATATCAAATTAAAATATTTTAACCCTTCAAATTCATAACTAGCCATTGTGACCATTATGTATTTATGTTTATTCTATAATATATGATGCTACAAAAAATTTTGACCGATCACGATTGAGTTGACTGGATCAAAATCTTATATGTAATCTCGAAGAAACACCAATTCACGTGGAACTAGCTAGTTCATACACATGAATTGATTTTTTAATAATTAATTATGAATTTCTGCCTGAACTATTATGTAATAATCTGTAATTATATGAGAGATAAATTTACCAGGTAAAATCTGCATGAGAGTGCAATCACTACTATTTTAAGAATTGACGCAAAGAGTAATGCAATTCAAAACTTGTATGATTATATATTTGAAAAAGTAAATCCAAGAGTTGCCACGAAAACTTAAACACAAAAACTTAAGTTTGATCGGTCGCACATATCCAACTCTCAGCACGAGCATGCGCCCATTTCAATGAACATGCCGGGCATGTGTACACGTGCCATATAAGGCGCGTCCATGCATCTGAATTTTTCTCCCCCCCCCCCTTTGTGGTGAGCGCATATAGCCTTTTTTAATTTCTTTTTGAGTTTTCGATTTATTTATTTTTTATTTTTTCTTCAATTCTTCCCAACTAGGATTTATTAATTCTCAATTAATTTTTATTAATTATCATCCCTCAGTTAAATGTCATATATGATATATTAATAGGTTTATTAATTATATAACAGAGTTTATTAATCCCAATTAGGATTATAAAAATAAAAAAATAAAAAAATTGAAAAAGCCAACTCTGATGCGACCTGTCAACACACCACAATGTCACTCAAAATTAAAGACTACTCTAATTATGATTTCATATGACTAACTCATTAAATATTTTATTTTATTTTTATTTTGAAGGGGACTCGTTATACTGTTATATATATAAATTTCTAAATACATGATAATAATGATATATTTGAAGTGAGTGATAAATTAACTTCAAAAAAAGAACAAATAAGAGATAAGATCGGGCCTAGAAAAATCAAAAAAGTCAACTGATTACTGAATCTAAGTTGGAGTCGAGTCTGAAACTAAGAAAAGAATCAACTAACTCTTAATTTGTAACTTGCTTTGGGACAACTTTGAAATATATTCGAATTTAAATCGGCCACATTAATTGTTGATCATTTGAAGAACATCCCCGTCAACTATCAAGCACCATTGCCGACGAGGCCTTGCTCTGGTGGCAAGGTAAATGCACCCAAATTTCTCCTTAGTAAAAAGTTTTGGGTTCGATTTTCATCAGTATGAAGTAGTTTTTCCGTTCTATAGGGATAGTTTGATAGATATGATGCAAAATGATTTGTAATATTAGTAATTCCATTGTATCTTGTGTAATTCTAAAAAAATTATCCATCGCCATTAAAATATTTAATAATAATAAAGACAATTGAATCATCCAATCATTGAAATTAACGGATTCATGCATTTAACTAATATTTATGAACGTACACTTTGAGCTGTCGGCAACAAACAACTTATCCTTTCTTTTCTTTTCTTTTCCTTTTTTTTTGTTTTGTTTTGAGAAGACAGCTTATCTTGTTTGATTTGAGAATTGAAATCAAACACGTTAATTATGTGCGTCAAATATCTTCTTCGATTATTCCATTAATTTGAGCTGAATATAAAAAATGTGTGATGTTGGTTGAATGATATTATTCGTGAATTGCCTTTTGGAGTATATTTTATTACGATTTGCTTAAAGACGTTAGCATGAATTGTTTTGGGATTATTCTTACAACGGCTTTTATGACGTAATGTGTACGTATTAGTTTTTTCGTATTATATGTTATACTCCCTCCGTCCCATCCAATATGTCCTCATTTGGATGGCACGGAGATTAAGGAAAAGTTGTTTAGTTAGGATAAAAAGATAGAAAGTGGGTAGGTCCCATTACTTTTAAAGGATTTTGAAGAGTTATTTATTTTCTTTTTTAGAAGAGGACATAATGGATGAGACGTTCATTTAAGGAAATGAGGACATATTGGATGGGACGGAGGGAGTATTATATTTAGACAAATAGATCTCTACAAATTACAATACAATTAATCAAAGTAAGATGGCCGGTCATAGGGGAAAGCTTATTTTAATACTCAAAAAGCAAATTTTAAGATGTTTGCTTATTTTCTATATAAAAAAAAAGTTGTTTGCTTATTTAAGCTATTAAGTTTTGTTTGGTAAAAAATCTCAAATAGTATTTTTTTCGCACTCCATATATATTAGCAACGTATATATACCATGTTTATAAGGCGTCGTTCATGAATAATTATATTTCTTAAAAAATATCATGTTTCGTTTTAAATATAAGATAGTTCTTAATTAATAATTTTTTTGAGAAAACTTAAATAATAAATTTTTATTTGAACACTTCAATAATTTGTTTGCAAAATGAGATTTACTTATCAATTATAGAAAAAGAAAAAAAAAGAAAATACAATCATTTATGAACACTTTTAAAATAGCTCAAGTCAAATACTTTCTGAACCAAGCTATGAGATCAGTGTAGAGCAAACTAGATGAATTAAAGTCGAAACTGAACAAAATAAATATTTAATAGTTCAGCCCGTCAAGAACATTCAAAGACCAATAGATCCCAATTCTCAACCCAAGTGTAATTAATAGTTCTATACTTTTTTAGGTATACATTGATTTCGGTTGGTTTCATTATAATTCCTTCTTTCTTTTCTTTCAGAATACTAAACAAAAATACAAATTAAATAGTTGGTTTATGAAAATTTTAAAATCTACATCAGTAACCAGTCGTGAAACCAATCTAAACCATAAATTCCAATTTGTATTTGATTAAATATAATTGGAATGGATAATTTAATTATGTATTGCTCAAAGTTTAAATATTAAAATTCAAGTTTTACTCGAATTGGTAATTTTACTTTAGGCAAAAACAAAAAAACTTAGAACTTAATTGTAAAAATACTACTACAAGTTAATTAAGTGAACCCTATAAGTTATTCCAACTTATAATTCACTTACTATAAGCAAATGACTGACTATCGGAAATTTGTAATCTAAATTTATTTAATTTGTGAAGTGATATAAAATATTCGAACTCAGAAAGTTTGGAGTTTGGGGGGAAAAAAAAACTCGGAAAGTTTGGAAACATGTTAGAAAGTTAAACCTAGGTGTATTTAATTTGAATGAATTGTAAACATTGCAAAATGGGTACTCACTGTATCTGAATAAGTATTCCTTATCGTAATAAAAGAAATTACTATCACGTTCAATTTTCACATTTGAATAAATTATAAACATTACAAAATATATGCTTCCTCGTTCATTTATAAATAAGTGTCACTTGTCGTAAAAAAAAAATCGAACCAGTTTAATCTTGGTCGATTTCACCACGAAAAAGTTGTCGGAGCGACAGTTTGTAGAAAATACTCATTCCGTCCACTAAGAGTGTGGTTCTTGGTGGTGGCAGTATTTTAAGAAAAGTAAGATAGATGTTATTTGAGTGGAGAAATGACCCACAATTTTGAATTAATTATATGAAATTTAAAATATAAGAGAGTGTGTGTGGTCATTTCCTTAAATGGAAAAACTACATTTTTAATGAACGACGAAAATAAAATAAAATATGATCACACTTTATGGACGGAGGAAGTAAATAATACTCCCTTCATCCTCAAATAAGTGTCCCCAACCGTCAAAATACGATTACCAAAATAGAGGGCAAAATAACTTATTTTACCCCTAATTATTGTATGGAAAAATGAAAAGTAAACTTTTTGTCATGAGTCAAAGGGTAAATATGACAATTTGACATAACTTTTGCATAGAAATTTGAAATATGACACTTATTCAGGGATAAAATTTTTGACGGCTCGAAACACTTGTTTGGGGACGGATGGATTAAAAGGCTTGACCTTGACTTTGAGTGGCCATAAATAGGCCACACGCCGGAAACGTTAAAGCTACAGTGACCGCACCTACATTGCTTGAAAATAGGTTAAAATAGGTGAAAATAAATTGAATGCAGTTCACGTGGTCCATGCACGCCTTCACGCAACGCTTCACGTGCGTCTCACGAGCGCCCTGACATCGAGCTCCCAATGTGAATTGTGTGATTCTGATGCGCCCAACTCACACGTGGCGAATTCTTAGCTACGCGCCGCCATTGGGTGAGCCGCGCGTCGACTTAAGTTTAATTTCACCGGCGTTTATTTTTTTATTTTTATTTTTTGAAGAAAAAGGGAGCTATTTGGGCTTCTCAAAAAAAAAAAAAAGAAGAAGAAAAATGAAAAAAGAGAGAGCTATCTGGGGACTTCAATGGGTGGACCGTGGAGTTAGCTATTATAAATATGAACTAGTAATATATTAACTTTATTTTATCTTTAATAAACATGTAAATATGTGATCAAGTCTTTAAATATTTTAAGTTAATCAGATAGGACTACATAGGAGACCTTTTGTACATTTATACAACATTTCTAATAATATTGTAACTTTCCTTAAACAAGAAGTATGTGGTTCAAATCTTATCGAAGTGTGAGTTATCTTTTCATTTTATATCATATGTTTGTAGTTTATATATTACTTTGATTTATATTGTGATTGATTTGCAATATCAAAGATTAGTATTGTGATTGATTTTATTTGTAATATCATGAGATTGATATAATAATATAACTTCTATCTAAAAAAATAAAAAATAATAACATTGGCGAGATTAGTACTTTTTTCATATATAAATGGAGACTAGAGAAATTATTTGGTTAAGAGTTTCATTTTTAACTAGTACTACATTATGAAGATTTATTTTTCGCAGTTTTGCTACGTTGATTCATTTTGAAGGAATACATCGATATTAATTAGTTTATTTCAAATTTGAAAGTCATTAAAATTAACTTAACAAACCTAAATCCTAACTATAGTTTGGGGTTAGATAAACTCGTGCTAAATATGGATCCAATTAATAGAATAACTTAATTAGCCTACCAATAATCGTATGTATGAATGTATCTATCATGTGTTGCAGCAAGACTTGGAAGAGACGGGACCCACCCTTGCCCCCCTAAAACATCGCATGAAATAATATTTTTAAGATTAAACTATTAATTAAGGCCAGTGGATTAATTCAAGACAGGTTTTGGAATCAGATGTAGTCTTATGCTTTACTCAAATTATGTTTCCAATAATTAATTTCTTAATCATTCTGCTTAAAACTTTTTTAAAGATTATTAGTGAATCATAGGACACCCTTTTGCTTTAAAGTTGTTAGAGACACTATATATAGACAGAGAGAAATAAAAATAAAAATAAAAATAAAATTAAATGAAAATGAAAATGAAAAGAAAGTAGAACCTATACTGTATTTATTTTCCCTTCTCATTTGTCTCCACTCTACCGACTCCACCTCGATATTTTTGTAGATTTCATGCCGGATAAATAGATTGATTATATATTATTTATATTATGTTGCAATATTTATATGACGTCTATGTATTTTTGAAAGTAAACTTAGTTATGCATGTATTAAAAAGTTCTCTCAAAAAAATTGACGTCTATGATGGTAGAGTACCAGCCTGTAATTGTGGATTTATAAAATGATGAAATTTAATTTTCTTTAACTGAGTAGGGTTTACAAAAAAATTTGGTGTTAATTTGATGATCTTGTTACCAAATATAAAAGGAAGATATTTTAGAAATCAAAAGTAGGAGAATCAATGGTAATTTAATATTAAGGACATACTAGTAATAAAAAATTAATTGATCACTTCAAATTAAAACCAAAATTATTAGATCAATTTTTTTTTTTAATTTAAAGGTATTGTGATCAGTCACATTATGATCAAATGGATTTATCCTTATATAAAATGTTTGTTGAGCCAAAAATTACTAGTATTATTTTGGGTGCATTCCTTTGGATATTGAAATATTTTCATGAGGGGGTAATGTTTTCTTATGATGGAAAGCTATAATTTCTTTTCGATAATTATTTCCCACTGATTGATTGATAAATGTTAAATAATAGCCATTTCTAGTAATATGAGGTGTTGTCAAATTAAGGGAAAGAATAGTGAAATATTGAACTGTTTTAATGTGTCCTTTTCTCCAACTGAAACTTATACAAATATATGTCTCATTTCCTATTTTTTGTGGAACAAATTTGCCCTCCTGTAATAAAATCTCATATTTTATTGTCTAAAATGAGTAATAATAATGAGTATTATATATTATCCGATATGTAGGAAAAGCCCACAAAAGAAAGATTATGACGGATTATCTGGTCTATAATTGATCATGTCCCAATTCGTATCTCATTCTTTATTTTATTTTTCTTTTTAAATTTAGTAAAAATTAAATTGTATACCGTTACCTTATGTTAATCATTCAAAAATGTTGGAACTCTAAATGAAATATTTATTGAGATAGTACTCCCTCCGTCCCATTATTCTTGTCTTGTATTCTTTTTTGAGCTGTGTCGTTATTCTTGTTCTGTTTTCATAAAAGAAAATATGTTTTTCTCACAAAAAGTTTTGGGCTCCACCACTTTCTATCTTTTTACCCTTTAAACACCCTTCTCCTTAATACCCGTGCCCAAAAAAATTGAGACAAAAATAATGAGACGGAGGTAGTATTATTTATGGATGAAAGTTATTGACTCGAACAAAACTTTATAAAAATAGTATAAATAAAAACACAAGATTGTTGCCGACTGCACATTTCTCTCTCTCTCTCTCTCTCCCTCTCTCTCACACTCTCACTCACACACACTAACCATGGTTACTTTTTCACTGTTCTGCAAACCTCAAACCCAGACTTCATACACATGCAGCAATTTGGGCAAGAAAATTTAGAAACAAAGGAACAGCCAACATATCTTCTTATTTCTCTTCAGCTCTGCAAAAAGAGAAAAGAGGCGAAAACTAAGAGCTTCTTGTTTTCACTGCTGAATATTTGTTCAATAAAGTTGTGTTTTCTCTCATAGTAATACATACTTTCTTGGAAAGTGGATAAACTCGAGATACTGGTGAGTAATTTCCTTCAATTTCTGCTCTCGGTGGATTGTTTGTTCTTATTGAATTTCATCCTTTGCTTACATTTAAATGATATTTATTTGCTCGCCTTGTTTCTGGACATGCATGTTTCTGTAGATACCTTGTTTTTGAGATCTGAGACTAAGAGAGCTACGGTATATTGGGATTTTGCGGATAGAGGTTGAATTTCTGTGATGGAGTGATGTCGGATTGGTCTGTGAGATGAGTTTGGTTTCCGTGATTTGGGATTTTTCAATCAGGAAATACTGGATTTCTTTTGTCGTTCTTCGTAGTTATTTAGGTTTTTGAAGCTGAAGAAATATTGAGAACTAGGATTAGAAATTGGCATGGGGGTTGTTGGTTGGAGTAATGAGGATAAGGCGATGGCGGCGGCGGTTTTGGGAACTAAGGCTTTTGATTACTTGATGTCGAGCTCAGTTTCTGCTGAATGCTCATTAATGGCGATGGGGAATGATGAGAATTTGCAGAATAAGCTTGCAGATCTTGTTGAGCGCCCAAATTCTTCCAATTTTAGTTGGAATTATGCAATATTTTGGCAGCTCTCTAGGTCTAAATCCGGGGACTTGGTGCTGGGATGGGGGGACGGGTGTTGTCGAGAGCCTCGTGAGGACGAGGAATCTGAGGTTACTCGAATTCTCAAAATGAGGCTTGAGGATGAATCTCAGCAGACAATGAGGAAAAGGGTTCTCCAAAGGCTGCATACATTGTTTGGAGGTGGGGATGAGGAGAATTACGCGTTTGGATTGGATAAAGTAACGGATACTGAGATGTTCTTCCTGGCATCAATGTACTTTTCCTTCCCTAGGGGCCAAGGAGGCCCAGGGAGGTGTTTTGGATCTAGCAAACATGTCTGGTTGCCGGATGCATTAAAGTCGTCTTTTGATTACTGCATTAGGTCATTCCTTGCAAAGTCGGCTGGCATGCAAACTATTGTTTTGATCCCAACTGATGTTGGTGTGGTTGAATTAGGGTCGGTTAGATGCATCCCGGAAAGTATGGAGCTAGTGAAAGTGGTTGGATCATCCTTTTCGTCGTTTTCTTCACTCCTCAGGTCCAAGCAAGCTGCAGCTGTGGCGGCTGTAACGGACAAAAAAGATACGAATGGCCCCATTCCTAACCTGGCAATTGGTAACCGACCAGAAGTTGTTCCCAAGATTTTCGGGCAGGACTTAAATTCCGGTCATGTGCAATTTAGGGAAAATGTATCTGTTAGGAAACCAGAAGTGCAAGAAAGGACTTGGGATGCAAGTGGAAACAGGAACAGGCTGCCATTGACCAATAATCGCAATGGTTTTCATGGTGCTACGTGGTCACAGTATAGTAATGTAAAGCTAGGGAGTCCGGTAGAGGTTTACAGTCCTCAGACAAAACGCGCGACTGAGGTTGCAAACGGGAATAGAGAAGAGTTCGTGCTTAATAATTTTCAGCATCAAAAGCCGGCTCAAATGCAGATAGATTTCACTGGAGCAACATCAAGACCTTTAACCTCACATCCACAAAGTCTTGAGTCTGAGCTTTCAGATGTTGAGGCTTCATGCAAGGAAGAGGCTGCAAGTCTATCAGAAGACAAGAGACCGAGGAAGCGTGGTAGGAAGCCTGCCAATGGAAGAGACGAACCCCTTAATCATGTAGAGGCAGAAAGGCAGCGACGGGAGAAGCTGAACCAGCGTTTCTATGCTTTACGAGCTGTTGTCCCGAATATCTCTAAGATGGATAAAGCTTCCCTCCTCGGAGATGCTATTGCTTACATAACCGAGCTTCAGAAGAAGCTTAAGGACATGGAGTCGGACAAAGAAAGACATGGCAGCATTTCAAGAGAAGCATCTGCATCAGAAGCTAATTCTAACAGAGAAACATACGATATGGCTTCGAGCATTAACATAGAAGCTGGCCGTGAAGAAGTCACTGTTAGGGTTAGCTGCCCGTTGGATGCCCATCCAGCATCAAGAGTCATCCATGCAATCAATGATGCACATGCAACCATCATCGATGCAAAAATGGCTACAGGGAGTGAGCGAGTGTTCCACACGTTCGTTGTCAAATCTCATGGATCCGAACGACTAACTAAGGAGAAGTTGATCGAAGCCTTTTCCCGTAAATCCAGCTCCCCTCATCAGTTATCTCTCGGGTAATAGAATGATGGTGTTGAACAAAGTTAGGTTCTATAATATGCAGTGAATCATCATAGAATGCTTTTCAGGAGATTTTGATATACAGCAATTAATGCTAGAAATAGGGGAAAAAAAACTTATCTTTTGACCTTCTAGGATAGAAAATCTCTAGTTGCTTATAGTTGTATTTATACATATTTAGTTGAGTCTAAGTCAGCAAAATTATTTAAAACTTCTCATATTTTAGATTTCATCCTTGTTTCTTTTTCTTTTTGGTCGGAATCTGTATATGTGATTTTGCTCATTTTCTTGTGTTCAAGTTTCTTATCTGTTCTAATCTAGTTGAGGTAGTAAGTTCCATATGATTTTCATGACAGTATTTGCCTGAATTTACATGTGTGTGAAAGTCGAGTCGAGACGTGTCAAGTATTAGATGAAATGTTGTATGCTTTTGTCAAGAACTTGAGATATGATGCTTTGCTTGGTCAATAATCTTACTCCATATATTGAAGCAATAAGTGTGGAAAGGTTTCTTCTCTCTTGATGATTTCTACTCTTTACCATGCAAGAAAAACAGTGGACTTTCCTTTGGTTTTTGGTCAGAAAAGAATAAAGATGTTATTGATGCATGTGAGAAAATAGGCATTTTCAAGGAAGCCGCCTCTTTTATTATTATTATTATTATTATTATTATTATTATTATTATTATTTTGAAATTATGTGATTTGAACTTTGAATTATTGAAGAGTGACGACTACCTGTTATTTGTGAAAGAATGTGAAAGTCGTAGGGATTAAGGATTGTAATAAAAACATTTTCAAGACGTGTGGAAAATATTGGGAGAAACTAATGTGTGGTGTAGGCCCATCTTGCACGTGTTGGGGGCTATTTGGTCTTCTTACGAACTATAAAAAAATTGGTCGACATACTTAAATCTATAAATGCAATGATTGTTCTTTCCAAAAATGAAAATATCTAGCATTATTTCTTATAAGGATTACTTTTACAGAAATGTTTGTATCCGACTTATTTTAAAAAATGAGTATTATTTTCATCTGATGTCTCATAAATTCAAATACAGAAAACGTAATGATTTTTTACACTTTTTTTTAATCACTATTGCAATATGAACCTCATGGGAATACCGCGTGGTAAACGCGTATAATATTTGATGCCAATTATATCGCCATCAGTCTGCGTCCATGACTATGACATAAATATTCGCCCTTATTTTTACTTTCAAATTAAATATAATAAAAAAAAACTATCGATTATTAGTCACATTCACATAAGTAATTCACATTATTAGTTCTCAAAAGCCCATTAATTAAAAAACTAATTAAAATTAAAGTAAATACCACTGTGTACAATTTTACCCTTGTAGCCCCCAATAATTATAATTAACTAATAACAAAAATTTTAAATAATGAAGATAAAAGAAAATTGAATGGACTGCATTGTCCCCATGAATTTTGCAATTTGCATAACATAATCCCCAAATCCATAAATTTGAAAAAAAATAAAAACAAGCTTTGAAAGTATCAAGCACTCACTCCCCGCGAAAAGAGCGGGAGGAGCTGCTGCTGCACTCTCGGCCTACTGGTTTTCCTTGTACTCGTCGCCGCCATCTCTGCGTGCTTTATCTCATCTTTCAGTTCAAACACCCAAGTACGCAGTCAATCTCGCCGGAATTCGACGTCACCATCAGGGCGAACAATCCTAACGACAAAGTCGACATCTATTATTTGAAAGGTAGTGCAATTGACATCTTCTACAACGATGTTAAGCTGAGCCACGACGTTTCGCCGATTTTTACAAGCTAAAAAAGAATGTAACGTTGTTGCGGCCGACGCTAACTTAGTTCAAGTGTTATTCTAGGAGGCCCAAATTTTGATTTTATTTTCGTTAAATTTCTGGGTTTTGGGGTGATATTATTCAAGTTGCAAAATTCATGTGTTATGCATTCCATTCCATTCAATTTTCTTTCATCTTCATTATTTGGAATTTTATTTATTAATTAATTATAATTAATGGGAGCTATAGGAATAAAATTCTACATTCGGTATAATTTTAATTATTTTTTAATTAAGAAAGCTATGTTTATAATCATCCACTGATCCACGTAACAATTGAGAGGTATCTTTTTATTGAAATCCAACTCAACTTCCGACATGTCATATGTGTTTTATGTTGTCAAAAATTGAAATCCAAGATGCAATTGTGAAAAATTCGACAGTTTGAATATTTAATCAATATTTTATTGATATCGAGATGTAATTATAAAAATGTCAACTGTCCAAGTATTGAAGTGTAACTTTTCCAAATGTAGCCCAATAGTTAAATACTTATCTCTTACATATAGACAACCAAGCGTAACTCAGTTTGTAAAATGTTTTCCCTCCAACTTTAAGGTTGGAGGTTCGAGTCATGTGTGCGAGTGTTGTGAAAAAAAAAAAAACTTATCTCTTATTTTATTATAAACAATTTGTTTTTTGACATCTATGCCCAGGCCTTCGGGCCAAATAAAATGGAATGGGATGGAGGAAGTAATATCTTTTCAACTTATTTAATAAAACATTTCATGCTTATTTGAATTTCTATCATTCAGAAAATATGACGATGGTTAAAAAACAAACAAAACGTGGAGCACCCGACCATTTAATATTTGAGATTAAAGAAATGAGAACCTACCAATACACAGAGAGAGAGAGAGAGCGAGAGAGAGAGAGCGAGAGAGAGAGAGATATTGAAGGCAATAGTGCTCGGGAAGCTAGGAATCAATTAATAAAACACTATCCTACCAAATTAGGTACAAAGTATTAAGCAAGAGTGGCTGAAATTATATTTCCAGTTCTCAAGGCATGATCTATATTTAGACAACAGGTCTGATGCTGAAAACGTGAGAGATTACGAAATTCGGGCAGACAGTTATAACCAAAATGATTAATGATCAAAATACTAACGAAGACAAAATGTCATGCTCTAATAAACAACGTAAAATAAGTATTTCGAGACACAGAAAAAAAAAAAAAAAAAATTACTACTGAGCAAGTGAGCATCAATGCGGAGCAGAATACTTACTTCATAAATATGTATGTATCGTATAACAACATTAACCGATTCCACAGAGTGAAGCATCAGCTATCTGCAAAATAAGTTTATATATTATGTATAAGTTATATACAATTTTCAAACTAAGAGATAAAACTCCTAATGATGAGAAACTAGAAAATTCTAAAACAGCTTACACCGTTTTACCCTCTAACGGGGGAACTGGTCGGAAAGTCCTCCAAACGCAAAAGTATGAAAACGGTCATCATCTACATCAAATCATAGTGCATTATCCCTTCACTCAAATTTCGCCAAGTAATCTTCCGAAAGTGAGCAATTGCGAGGATACGTCCTATATAGAACAACGGAAATAGAGCTGGTTTACTTTGGTTTTGCTGCCTCATCCATTTCGGAGCCTGTACATGGAGGCAGAAATGCAAACTTCTCAAATGGTTCAAATTTCCCATCACGACAGTTCTTGCTAATCTGCATATCCTTGCCACGAGTAAAGCGTGCTCTTTTATCTGCATTGTCCAGTTTGGTGCTTGTACGTGGGGACAGAAACCCTTTCTCCTTACCATTGCTCTTATCGCAGGGTTCAAACTTCCTAAGAGGACAGTTGTTTCTAATATGCCCCTCCATGCCACAAGTAAAGCATGCTCTTTTGTTTTCATCTTTTTTCGTTCTCTGGTCAAGCTTCGGCTCTGTAATACGATCCTTCTTAGAATTGGCTTCTTTCTTGTCTGCTTCGATCCGGAGACGATGCATCAACATGTTAAGAGTTAAAAGCTCCTCTTGCATCAGTTTAAGGCGAAGTTCCTTCCATGAAGGTGGGAGCTTGGAGACGATAACACTTGTATGGAAGTTTTCCTCAATCCATGTTCCAGAAGCAATAATGGAATCGGCAATATTGTGCAGTTCTTGAACCTGATCGAGAATTGATACCCCATCAACCATCTGAAAATGAATATACTTGTTGATTTGTGACCTTTTTGTTCCAAAATCATCATTGTACACCGCTTTGAGTTCTTCCCAGAGTTCACCGGCGGAGAAACTTTTTTGTGAGTATAACTGAAAAAGACTGTCGCATAAGGAATTCAATATATGGTGGCGGCACACGTGGTCATCAGTAATCCACCTTTGGATGACAGTCTTGGCTCCGACCTTCTCTTCAAAACTAGCTTCTGCATTCAAAGATATACGGGGACATCGCTCAGAAAGCACATACGCTATGCTCAACTGATTCAGGAACATTTCCATTTGATTCCTCCAAGAATGGTAATTTCTTCCATCAAAACGGGCAGGCTGTATAGGGATCAGTTGTTCAGGAGGAATTGCAATAGCTATATGAGGTGGGTGCCCTTGTCTAGGAAACAAAGGCACCGAAGTGGAAACACCAATGTCAGTTTGATCATTCTGAACAGGATTCAGTTTTTCAGGAGAAAGTGCAGTAACTCTTTCAAGTTGATTAGGAAGCAGAGGCACCGAAGTAGTGTTTTCAGATGCCGCATCAGTTCTTCTGGCAGGAATCGGTTCCTGATAGCTGGAAGTAGCAGTTGTTCCATCATTACCCAGTGCTTCTTGTGCTTTCTCCGCAAGAATATGCTCTTGAGAGATGGAGGC
This sequence comes from Agastache rugosa, assembly GCA_031470985.1. Taxonomy (NCBI): domain Eukaryota; kingdom Viridiplantae; phylum Streptophyta; class Magnoliopsida; order Lamiales; family Lamiaceae; genus Agastache; species Agastache rugosa. Next base: position 35,282,455 of record CM062602.1, on the reverse strand, counting down.
AATTGCTGCAGTAGATGTATCTACCTCAGTTTGTTCACTCTTGATATGAGGGTGACCAATGCTTACCAAGTTAGGAATGGCTGCCTGTGTTTGACTTTTATCAGTAGGATCTGCTGCTGCACTTCTTGTGTCTGGTTCACTTTGATTTCGCTTCCTCTTGCCAGGAAGGTGAATAGCACTTGTCAAATTAGATATGCCCGTCTCAGTTTGGCTTTTCTCGCTAGCAGAATCTGCCACCGAAGTAGCTATGTCTGCTTTATTTTGTCTTGTAACAGCTTCAGACCTACAGTGAGATTGGTGGGTGAATTACATACAAACAGAACAGAAAGCTACGAACGCCATGTCAACCTACAATTTTCTGAATAAACCCCCCACCCCCCGAGAAAATAAAAAGAAACAAAGGAAAACCTATGGGCTATGGGCTTAGGTCTTGATTTTTTGCTTCTAAATGCAACACCAACATGTCACCCTAGATGAAGAATCTTGACTAAAACATTAAGTAGGATTCCTAACACTTGAACAATGCATGTATATTGCATATAACTGAATTTGGGTGGAAAGAAAGAGAAAAGAAAGCAGAAAAGTCTATCGTTTCTTTTACACTTTTTCGCTAAGATATATGTCTACAGCAGGAAAGAAGAGTTTTTCAAGAAAAAAGTTACTTTGTCAAGTTCCCTGCAGAAGGAGGGAGAGGGAAAAAGAAGAGCCTCACCTCAACCGTGACTCCAATCTAACAATGGCCTCCTCTATGGAGGGAACGTTATTCCTGAAGGAAGACCATTGCGTAGATGTCAAGCTTATTCCAGAGTTATCACCTAAGCTCGCATACATGTAGGTAATTGTATCAATATAAATCTTGCAGTAAAAGAAACCAAAATGTACAAGGGAAAAGCTTAGGTATTGGAACAACAACTGGAAGCAATGATAAAGAGGAAAAAAATAAGCAACAAAATCACCTCCTTAAATATCAAGAAGAACAAAATCAGGAATTCCTATTTATGCATTTTCATAAACTCTATCTTGGCCTTTGGTTTGGTTACATCAGAATTCTTATTTATGCTTTTTTCCAAGGCAACTCTTCATATCCTTCTTCACAATCTATATATAGAAAGATGAGTATTGATTAAATTTATTTTCCACCCCAATGCATAGGAATTGTCAAAAATGATTCTTTTTCTCTTGAATTTATTGAACTTATTTCAGCACACATATTTCAAGGACAAAATGCATGACTATCTGGCTGACTCAGTCATTGCAATATTAAAAATCTGATAGTTCAACCTCTACCAATAATTCAAAGTTTTGGCTGAAGGTGGTGAAGAGGGTCTCAGTTACTATTTTCTAAGATCCTTGTTTCCTATAAACTAATGACTAATACTTCAAATGCCAGAACTGGAGCAAGTGTAGAATTGCTAGTAAAAAAGAAGACAGAAATGCAGAAAGTAGATGAGACTAACGCTATGATAAATTCCTAGAACATTCTCAATTGTTGAGCTTAATGCAAAACTTCACTGAGTAAAAAGTTCCAAAAGTTCCACAATCCAGTTATTGATTGCTAATGGAAATGCTCACCTTTTACCGGAAGCAAAATTCCACCTTGTACATAAAAATCACGGATTGAGACCACCGTTGCCCCCTTAAAATCATGAATTGTTACCCTCCCCTTGTCTGATAACTGCACACTCCAAGGACCAGAAATAGAATATTAAAGAAATAAGCATATGACATTAAAACAGCGAACTCGAGCAAGACAGAGGATGAGTTTAATACATAGGCATTTAAACAAAGAGCATTGCCGTGTCCACCTAGATTAATCTAAAAACTACATTACCAAGGAGAAGACCAATTACAAATTATAGATATTTTTGTTCTCATATTCAATAAATTAAAAGGCTATGTCTGCTACCGTAACCTGCCTGCGTTAATCATGAATATAACAATAAGGCACTTTGTAGGGGCCGGATCCAATCACCACATAATGGAGGACCCTTTTGTGTTACAACCAAGCCTAAGTAGGGATACTTATATAATTTTCTCCTCACGGTTTCTCGAATCATAAGCATTTCAATCTGTCCACACCTAAAGAATCTTTTCGACTTTCATTTTGATCGCCGAATTTTCTTCCCCAGAAGATTGGATAGGAGCAACAACTTCAACTATTAGACTATAACAAAACGAATTGAATAGTATAAAATTGTGAATGAACAAGAATTGTCCACGAAAATCTCCATTTTAATGTCTCCTAAATGTACCATGAGATCATTCTAGTATCAGGTTGTTTCATCTCCAAAATAAATCTAACCTTGCAAATAATCTTGCCATCGTATCTCGCACCCGATACAGCATCAACATCACTTCGTTGCAGCGGCCGCCGCTGCTCGACGTGGTAATCAGCGCTTTTATCGTTGCTACTGCCGTCATTAATCCTATTGAACGAATTCGTTCGGAGAATCTCCGCCGCCGTGGAAAGCAGGAAGGAGTCGACGAGCTGTCTAACGAGGAGACGGTGGTTTAAACCGGAGAGCTCGAAGCCTAGCCGCTCAACGGCGGCGGAACGCACGCCGAACTCGGTGATCGTCTCCAACTCCGACACCTTGAGGATTTGTAAAACTGTGTCTTCGATTTTACGCCGTTTTGATGCGTTTAGGCATTCTTCGCCCATGTCTCTCTCTCTCTCACACAGAAAGAAAAACGGTGAAAGTGACAGTAGTACCGAAAAAATAAAGGGGGGAAATTGGAAATAATAAAATACTCCAAATAACTACAAAAAATGTAAAGGCATAAAAATTGAGATACAAAACAAAAAAAAACATTATATAGGTTCCACCGAGACTTGAACTCGGGTTACTGGATTCAGAGTCCAATGTCCTGACCACTAGACCATGGAACCGTTGTTGATGGTCTTCAGATGTTTTAAATTATAAACAAAACTTAAGTGCTGGCATACCAAAACCACAAAATGTGTCTAAGTTCTCGTGGCCAGTCTGATCCCATCGGGCCATTAAGTATCTGATATTTAGGTTTTGATGATTCCAAATCCAAAAAACATCGCACGGGAAAAGATCTGTAAAAAAATTGCAGGAAATTTCAGTTAGAAAAATTTGCTAGAAATATATGGTCCGAAAAATTTCTAGAATTTCTCATCGGAAAAGTGAAAGGAAAAAATGCATGAAATCGTCGTCGCCTGAATTTGCTGTCGTCAGAAATATCCACCGCCGTGCCGGAAATTGCCGCCGCCATACCGGAAATTGCCCAACCCGCAGCAAAATATTTATGGAACTAAGAGTAGTAATTGAGTTGGTACGTAAAACATGAGAGAGAAAATTAAGATGTGAGTAAAAAAAATTTAACCAAAGTACAAATTAATTAGAAAAAAAATCAAGGATAAGGATAATAGAGTAATTTTACAAAAATTTTGGTTAATTTTTATCTTTTAAAGATTTATGGTTAGAATTTAATTTTGCTTTATTGCAATGATTATTTTAACTTTTGTCCTTTATCTTTTAAGTTAAGTAGGACCGACCAAATTTATCACGATTTTTTAAATATAAGGACAAAGCACTCACTTTTTGAACCAATTCACAATGGCTTGTGGAGCGGTGTGACTTGACAACTTTATAAACTAGTAATATTGACGACTAACCTAGCTGAAATGAATATGAAAGTTATAGCAGATTTGTATTATATACAAATTGAATAAATGGGGGACTCTTGTGCTAGATTGATTCATGAATTTGAGACGGTGATATTATGTTTTAAGCACAATTATAACATACAATGAGAGTTTTCGGTTACCTGATATTAAATTGTCCTGAGATTAAAATTGAACCGTCTAAGATTACTTAAGATAAGTTAATCATGTTGACTAGTAAATCAAGTTAGTGGAAATTAATAGTTGGCCACTAATTTTATTCTAATAAATTGTGACTAACTTTGAGATAAAGAGACTTAAATGTCCTCCATATCACTTTACAACTATCATCCACTCACTTTCACTCTCACTTTCACTTTCATTTTCTCTTTCCTCTCATGTTCTCTCTCACCGCGTACTCTCTCTTTCACCCACTCCCACTCTTACTTTCTCTCTCCTCTCATGCTCTCTCTCTCTCTTTCGTTTTCTGCTGAGATATCTCTCTCTCTCCATAACTCGTATTCGCCGGCGGCGGCGGTGAATTTCTATGGTGACATGGTTTTTTTCTCCGTTCGATGATATTTCTCACAGCTCTGTGTTGGCGGCGTGGTTTCTTCAATAAAATTGAGGTAATTTTACTGCATTAATTTTCATTGAATTTTCTAGATCTAGTCTATCATGTTCTAGATCTAGTATGTCATGTTCTTGTCGTATTTTCCAGATCTTGCCGTCCTCTTCGTGCATATGTTTCTTCCTGTATTTTTCACGTCACTGCGCGCCGTGACTTGGCACACCTGGTACGAATGCAATGTATTCGTACCAGGTATGCCAAGTCATACTGCGTCGAGACTTGGAACACCTGGTACGAATACACACCATTCGCACCAGGTGTTCAAGTCTCGGCGCGGTATGACTTGGCACACCTAGGGTTGCAAACGAATCGAATAATTTTGCTCGATTCGATATTCGATTCGATTTTTTGATATTCGAATTCAAAATTTTGTGATTCGAATACAAATACTTTTTTCGATTCGATAGTCATCAAATACGAATTCAAAATCATGATATTCGATTCGATATTCGATTCGATATATATTAATATATTTATATATAATATATATTTGATAGTATTCATAAATATAATATAATATAATAATACATATATATTTAAATTTAAAGTCTACTACAAGTCTACAACAAGTCTACAACTACTACTCCTCCACACTCCACAGACAGTACCACACGAGTATATGACTATATTCTATTAACTAATATTCTATTCATTTCTCACTTCTCAAAACCCTAAGAAGGCCTCTTCTCTCAACCTCTCCCCTCGGCAGTCGGCTCTCTCTCTCTTAACAGAACAGCACAACACTGCCGCCCTCTTTCTCCGGCGGAATCACGACCGCTGCCGTCACCGCCTCCGTTCCTCTCGTCTTCAACTCTTGATAATTAATGAAAACCCCCAAGTTTTCTAACCCTAGATCCCTAAATCGAAAAACCCTAGATCTCTAATTTTTCTCATCTTCTCTCAAAATTTCGGGGAGAGAATCATTGTCTCCGTGAGCCCGTGGCCGAGGCGTGAACGACAGCAGCAGTGCATCCGCTTCCACTGTTGCCACAGACCGCCAGTAACAGCACCACCGCTGTCGTTGCCCTCCTTCACGTGCCAAGGTTAGATGCCTAATTACTTTTTATGTTTGTTTCATTGTCCGCCCTTCTTCTTTTCCAGTTTGTTTCTGGAAGCAACCCCTAGGAATAAGTATTGTTTGAGCATTAGCAAAATCGTGTTGTTCCAACTCCAAGCTTTCAAACATGCTGAGCTATATTGAAATATAGTGATTTTCAGGATTATGCTTACCAATTAATTTAAGAAAAAAAAGCCCAAGGAGAACTTGTAATAACAAATTTATAGCGTGTGTTTTTTTGTTGCAGTTTGTTGTGGGAATGGGTTAATCAGTAGAAACTCAAGAACCATTCATAGAATCTGAACATTCTGTGAATTCATCTAACTAAGGACCTAGATAAATTCATCTTCTCTTGTCATCTTGTTCATTGTGTCAGTGATATGTTGTATGTTAAAGCCGAGAGGTAGCTTTGGACTTCATCCTTCTTGAGTTAACCAAAATGCAGTTTGTACTTGTTATTGATAAGTTCATATTGAAGATAGACTGTCTTTATATTATTCTTTCTATATCAGAATAATGAGCCTCAGATTCTCATCGTTGTCCATGTTTTATTCTTTTTTTAATTGATGTCGTCTTGCAATGTGGACAACAATACTATTAATGGGCTTTTAATAATGTTCGTAAATCGTAAGAAGAGAGAAATATTTTTCTAATGACCCATTACTAGTTTTACTAGTTCTCATTGATTATGTACATATTCAGCAAGATATGGACGACTCAAATTTAAAAGATGGAACAAATCAAGAAAATGAGATTAACGTGGAAAATCAGGAGGTAAGTTTTTTTATATAATTATATATTAGCTATGGAATAAAGTATTGTGGTTATTTGGAATATTGTTCTATAATCTAACTTTATATGATTTAATTAAACACTTGTAAATTGTGATGATAGGTACCAAGATGTATCGTCGAGATACATTATGACGGAGATGAAAATATGAGAGATCAATGTGATGATGATGAACCACAAGCTGAAGAGGTAAATGTTGATGAGAAGAATAGAGAAGAGAATAAAGAAGATGATTACAATGTAGAAGAGAACAACAATGAAGATGGTGAGGAAGTGGAAGATCAGTTTGAAAGGAAAAAGAGAAAGAAAAGCTCAAAAGCATATCAGGATTTCATTATCGTCACAGCAAATGGAGTGGCAAAATATCAATGTATACATTGCAAGACTTTTCTTGCAAAGTTACAGAGTGGTACAACAACTCATCTTTGGAATCACTTGAGGAGGTGTCTGCAAAAAAAAAATGCACAGTGAGAAACAACAAGTGTTGCAATTTCAGTCTTCCCAATCGAAGTTGGAGTTGAAGCCGTTGTCAGACGGTAGATATGATCATGCGAAGCAAAGGGAAGCCATCGCCCATTGGATTTTAATGAACGAGCAACCATTTAATGTTGTGGAAAATGATGGTTTTACTTTCATGATGAACATCAACCAACCACAGTTTGAGAAGATTTCTCGTACCATGGCTAAGAAAAATGTCACTAATGTTTATGAAATAGAAAAGAAGAAGTTGCAGCTCCTATTGAAAGACGTCAATAAGATTTCATTGACCACTGATATTTGGAAGTCAAAGGTTCAAAAGATTTCTTATATGTGTGTCACTGGACACTTTGTTGATTCAGATTGACAGCTTCAGAAGCGACTTCTCAACTTTATACCTCTCCATCCTCCGCATACTGGTAATATTATTTGTATATATATATATAGATATAAATATTATCTTTCATTACTCTACTTGATTGTTATCTGTAATTGACATTCTTCAGGTGTTGATATTTTTTATGGGCTTATGAAGTGCACAAAGGATTGGGGCATAGAGCATAAAGTCTTCACTATCTCTGTGGACAATGCATCGAACAATGATGTGGCAATTCGAATTGCTAAAGAAACATTCTCTAGGAGCCGCAAGTTGCTATTGGAAGGTCAGTTGTTTCATGTTAGATGTACTGCACACATATTGAATCTTGTTGTTCAAGATGATCTTTCTGAGATAAAAACAATCATTGAAGATGTCAAAAACAGTGTGCGTTTCATTAATCAATCTGAGTCTAGGTTGAGGAAGTTCTCTGATGTCGTGCATCATTTAGGAATTTCTGTGAAAAAATTGATTATTGATTGTCCAACTCGTTGGAATGCTACATATGAGATGTTAGTTGATGCTTTTAGAGTTAAAGATGCCTTCCCCATATTTCAACAAAGAGAGCCTTTATATGAGTGTTGTCATAGTATTGATGATTGGAAGAAAGTGAAGGATGTTGTTGATATTTTAGAGGTTTTTTTTAAGCTACTCATGTTATATCTGGTGTTAATTATCCTACCTCTAATGTTTATCTTGTTGTCATTTGGAGAGTCAAGCATGTATTGAATGAAATGGAAAATCATTCTAATGAGTTTATTAGAGTGATGATAAAGAGAATGAAGCAAAAGTTTGATAAATATTGGGGAAGTTGCAATCTTTTGATGGCCATTGGAGCAATACTCGACCCTCGGTTCAAAATGAGGTTAGTTGAGTTTCCTTTTAGTAAGATATATAGTGAGAGTGATGCACGTACTAATTTGATGAGGGTTCGAGATGCATTGCACAACTTGTTCTTTGAGTATGTTGAAATTGATAATGAAAGGGCTCGAAAGACTACCACTACAGAAAAATCTTCCTCTACATGTTCAAACTCCTCATCTAAAGGCAAACTAGTGCCTAGTGGTATGTCTATGTTTGATGACTATTTGAACACTGTTGAGGTGCATGGTCCTTGCAAATCAGAACTAGACATTTACTTAGAGGAGGGTGTTTTTCGAAGTCAAGATGGGGATGCAAGTGTAGCCGCTGATTTTGATGCTTTAACTTGGTGGAAATCTCAAGAATTGAAGTTTAAAGTCTTATCTAAGTTAGCTCGTGATGTCTTGGCTATTCCCATTAGTACAGTGGCATCTGAGGCTACATTTAGTGCTGGAACTCGAATATTAGATCCTTACCGTTCAAGGTTAAGTTCTGATATGGTAGAAGTTTTGATATGTGGAGCAGATTGGGTTCGCCGGCTTCACGGGATCAAAAAGCCCATTATGAGTCATGTAAGTTCTATTCATTTCTTTAATCTATTTGATATCTATATACATGTCTTGATAAACTTGAGCTCTAATCGGTTTTTATTCTTATTTAGGAAGAAGAAGTGCCTCATTATGTCATGTTGCAAACCACTTAACTTGCAAACTTGATGAAGTGCTGTTTTGATGAAGACATGAAGTGTTGTTTTGATGACGTGTTGTTTTTGTGAATGTTGTTTTGATGAAGTGTTGTTTTTGTTAATGCCGTTTTGATGAAGTTTATTATGATTTGTGGATTGTGACTTGTGAGTTGGAAGTTGAACACATACAACGTTTTAGCATCAATTATTAAGTGTTTGAGTTGAGTTTTGAAGTGTTTATTAGGTAAAATATTGATTTTAAATATTATTTTAGAAATTTTATTCAAAATTCGAATCGAATATATTTGAATCGAATCGAATATTGTAAAAAATAGGAAATTTCGAATCGAATATTCGATTCGAATCGAATTAAATAAATTTGGAAAAAATTAAATCGAATATTCGTGAATAATATAACGAATCGAATACGAATCAAAAAAATATTCGAAACCGAATCAAATATCGAATCGAATACTATAAATTTTTTTCGAATTGAATCGAATATGTTGATATTCGCTCCGATTCGATTCGTTTGCAACCCTAGGCACACCTGGTACGAATACAATGCATTCGTACCAGGTGTGCCAAGTCATATCGAGCCGAAACTTGGAACACCTGGTACGAATACACACCATTCGTACCAGGTGTGCCAAGTCGGGTACGCAGTGACGTGGTACAATTGGTAAGACTGAATCTGGTGAAATAATGCAATGGGATCTGGAAGAATTTGGTGCACCGGCAGATCTAGAAAAATCTGGTGCGGCGGCAGATCTGGAATATGGCCGGCAGAATGTGAAAGTTCAAGGCGGCTCAGCGGACTGGACTGGAACTACGACGATGACGTGGCAATAAAATGGAATTACGACGGCGGTGCAACGGAAGGGAATGAAAGTACGACGACGCGGCGGTGGAATGAAAGTACGATGGCGGTGACGGAAGAAATGGAGAAAAATAGGACTTCTAGAGATAGAATATCTGCAGGAAAAGAGAGAATCTGAAATTTGAAAAATGAAAAATGAAATGGGTAGATGGATGGTTAATGGTGGTTCCAAGGGCAAATTGGTCCAAATTTCCAAAAGTTGGCCAGAATTTCTACAAATAAAGTTGGTGGACAACATTTAATTTTCACTATCTATATTAGTTATCCCAAATTTTGCCTCACTTAAGATTCATTTTGTCATGGGGTATATAGGTCAAGACTGATCCTATGTGGCACTGTCCTAACCCGCTCAATCCCAGGCTCGGCGGCCTAACCGGCCCGCCGGTCAACGATCGGTTTTAATCGGCCCGGCAAATAACGGGCCGGAACCGTAACCGGAACCGTGAGCTCAAGGGCCGGCTCGGCCCGCTTCGTTCAAACCCGTGACCGGCTATTAACCGGCAAGGAAATTATTAAAAAAAAAAAAAAAAAAAAGCGACGTGGCGCCGTTCGAACGGTCAAAACCGGCGGTTAACCGTCGGAACCGGCGGTTAACCGGCGGAACCGGAACCGCCGGTTCCAACGGGAAGAAGAGCACAAGACAGATACCGCATCAATGGGCCGAGCGGCGCCTCAACGGCTAGAAAATAGCCGTTGCGCGCTCTTCCCCCTCCCTTCCCCCCATTTTACCCTATAAATACCACACTATAATCTCTCAAATAATCACACCAATTCTCATATCTCTCATTTAATTTCAAGCATTCAATCTATTATTTGTTGCTCAAATTCTTCATTTTGTGTTAATTTTGTGCTCAAGTTCTCAACTTCTCTCACCAAACACTTCACCAATCCATCCATAACAATATTCCATAATGTCGACCTCCTCTCGTGTCGATAAGGGCAAAGGCGTTGCCGAAAATCAAGATGATGCTCCTCGTCGATCCAAAAGGAGGAAGATCGGCTCGCAAGCTCGAGCAATGGCCGCCGAAGAAATATCATGGCGTATGCGAACAACTTCAACAACAAGAGGATCGAGAGTTTGCCGAGCAAGTTCATCGTCAAGAGTGAGGAGATGCTTCGGCAATCTCAAGAACAATCCAACGAAGAAGAAGAAGAAGAAGTCGAGCGCCGCCAAACAAAACCGACGGCTCGACCTTCGTGTCGGATATCTTTACTAAGCATTTTAAAAATGCCTAGAGTCTTTAGCGACAAGCCCGAGATCCTCCAAAATACAACGCCTATTGCAACTATTGCAATAACGTCTACAAATGGACGACGGGAGGAGGCTTATGGCACACTAAGGCGACATGGAGACGTGTCATCCGAGAATACGGGATTGCATCAACACAAACTCAAATTCGTGGCACCGCTTTCGGCGACGGGTACGTCTTCTCACCCTTTATTTTAAATATGATCATCCACATGCCGAAGATGTTATGGCTAGATATTGTGCTATGGAAAAACAACCTTTTACATTTGCCGATAAAATAACCTATCAAGAAAGTATAAAAGATGCATATTGTCCCGCCGCTAAAAAAATTAGTAGAAGTAATATGCTTAGACGAATTAGAAGACAAGAAGACAAGCTTTTGATAAAAAAATGGAATTAATGAAATATTTGATAAACTTAGACCATAAAGTTTCTATTTGTGCCGATATTTGGACGGATTGTTTTCATCAAAATAATTACATGGGAATAACATGTCATTGGGTTGATGATAAATGGATACTACAAAAACGTTTAATTGCATTTAGGGAGTTCGATGATCCACACACGGCCACTAATATTGCTTTAATAATTATAACCGTTTTAAATGAATACCAATTGATTAATAAAGTATTTTCGGTTGGTTTTGATAATGCATCCGCCAACACCGCTAGTATTCCCGAACTCATTGAAGCATGTAATCCATCTTTCCAAGGAAAATATTTTCATAGTAGATGCATTTGTCATATTTTGAATTTATGTGTTCAAGATGGACTTGAAATTTTTAATGAATCGGTTATGTCAATTAGAAAAGCTGCCCTTCTTTTGCATACAAATATAACTTTAGGTAAAAATGGCAAAAATATTGTCGTCATAAGAATATTCAACATAGGAGTTTTGTTAGAGATGTATCACATCGTTGGAATTCCACTTATGAAATGCTTAATTTACTTTAGAGTATAAAGATTATTTATGCGAATTTTTAGAAAAGAATTTGCGACGGTTCAATTGACTTTATTACCTTCTTTATTGGGACCAATGCATGGATTTATATCAATTGTTAAAGGTTTTTAATAATGCCACCGTTCAATTATCGGGTGTTTATTATTGTACTTCCGTTCGTGTGTTGGAACATTGCATGTATATTGCACTTAGCTTTAAAAATTATTTTAGTAAACCCAATTTGCAAGGTGTGATTTATTTTATGGTTCAAAAATGGCTAAAATATTTTAGAAATATTCCGGATGTTTTTCTAGTAGCTAAGTGCTTAGATCCTAAATGGAAATATGATGGTGTTTGTCAAATGTTAGATATTTATTATAATGCTTTTAAGCAAATGGACTTTTTAAATGTACGAATTGATGGAGAAATAATTTTCTTTGATATTCCTAATGTTACTCAAATAAAAGATGATTTAGAAAGAACTTTAAGATCTCTTTTTGCCGAATATAGGATGACTCATGGTATTGATCTTGACGATGAATGCACCTATTTCTTCTACTTCTACCTCTTCATTTATACCACTTGATTTAAACTCCTTAGATCCCTTAGTTCAACAATTAAGTAGCATGTACCAAGATAGATCTTATGAACTCCCTAGGGGCCAAGGTAGTGAATTAGATATGTATTTGGGTTGTCGTTTTGTTTTTGGTGTGCCAAGATAGTGCTCACAAATCGACGTGATTTAAGTGGTGGTCAAAGAGAACGGAGTATCCCGTACTCTCTATCATGGCGAAAGAGTTGTTTGCCGTCCCCGCATCCACCGTCTCGGTCGAACAAGCTTTTAGCATTGGCGGACTCATGTTGGACCAAAGAAGATCAACGATGAAACCAAGAAACATTGAAGCCATAATGTTGCTTGATGATTGGTCGAGGCCGACCTTAGAGCTCAAGAGCTCGATTGGGATGATCGCGACGAGAGCCCAAACGAAGAGTTCACCGAGAGTGATCGATCGGGTGGACGAGAACTACTAGCAGTGAGGGAGTAATGTAATGTAATCGAACTACGTGACTTTGATTCCTCTATGAGGATACGTAGGCAACTCAATTTTAATATTAAAATTGAGCTCAAGTCCTTTTTCCTTTTTTTTTCATTTCAACTTTTCGTGTTGTAATTTCAACAATATTAATGAGAAATGATTTAATATTTTTATTCAATGACTACTAAGTAAAATTTAAATTTTTTTTCTTATATTGTCTTAAGATATATATATACAACAATTAATTACAAAAAAAATTACAAAAGTTGAAAAAAGTGCTCAAAAATACAAAACACTGGTAATTAACCGCGGTTTTCGGCGAGCCAGAAACCGGCGGTTTTTAATTATTATTATTATTATTATTATTTTTCCAAAACCCTAAATTCTATCTATAAATACCCCAAACCCAACCCTTTCTCACTCACTTCTCACTCCTCAGCGTCTTCACCTTAATGATCTATCATTCAATCTTCTCATCTCTTCACCTTATCTATCTTCTTCATTTTTCTTCTTTTTAATTTTCTCTCTCAAGACTCAAGTTTCAACTTCAATTCTACAAAATACAAACAACAATGCCTCCTAGATCTAGTATTAAGGTTGATATTTTCAACAAGCACTACACCCGTAGTGCTTCCATTGCCCGACTATTCTAATCCAATCTATGAAGTTCATTGCAATTATTGCAACAAAGTTTTCAAGTGGACTCAAAATGATGGCTATGCTTTCCTTGTTCGTCACATTCAAAAGACATCCGACCGGTTTATGGAAATTGAGTATGTAATGTTACTAATGCAATCTCTATTTTGTAGTTGAAAATTGAAATATGTATTTTGTAATGTTTAATTTAATTTTCAAGTACTTGTAATTTCTATTTAGTCATGTTTATTTTAATTTTCAAGTATTAATGAAAAACTAGTTCATTTTCATTTATGTTTCATTTTCTTAATTTTCAATGTTTTATATATATATATATATATATATATATATATATATATATATATATATAACAAAAAAATTAAAAACCGGGCCGGTTTTTAACCGGAACCGGCGGGTTTTAACCGGGCCCGGAACCGCCGGTTAAAAAGCCCGTCCGTGGCAGGTGTACAGTGTACACGGGCCGGTTACGGTTCACTCTCCGGTGAAACCGTAACCGGCGGGCTCGGGCCCGGAACCGCCGGTTCAGGGCCCGTGGGCAGGTTTACACTGTCCCAAGACGAAGTATCGAGCCGAGTTCACTCAACCGAACATTATATCACGAGACTGAGACATGTCTAATCCATCTAATCGAACACACTACCTATATTATTCCAAATATTTGAAATTAAATCTACACCGACGAATAATGGTGTTTAAAAAATCTCGTATTATATTTTACAATGTGGTTTCATGAACGTTTACACTAATGCATTCATTTGTCCATCAAAGGCGTATGAAAATTCTAATAAATTAATTTATTAACTTTGTGTTTCTTCCTCTATAAAATAATAATTTGTAATTTCTTCTCAACACTTTTGAAGGTTGTGCGATCTAATAAAAAATAATTTCAACACTGACTCGAGAGAATATTCATCTTTTCAGTATATATTAAAATACACCATCAAATAATACTTAAAATTAATTTTTAAAACAATAATTAAAATTGAAAACGTATTAATAAATGGATGTTTAATTTTTCTCTTATGCATTAATTTAGGGAAATCCCGGAAAATCTATTACTAATACGAAAATAAAGCTGCCCCATCCACGGTGCTCCGTTCAGATTTTCCTTTATTCTGGTAATTTGTCTAATTTTAATTCATATATATTCTAATTTTTTTTATTAATTTCATATTTTTGAAATATCACGTGTTTATCAATTAATCACATCTCATATTTATCTTTCCCTCTATTTAATTAATTTTTTCTATTATACATATTAAAATAATAACAATTTCGGAATGCATTCTTATAAATCCTTATTTTATACATTCTTAATTCATAGTATAGAAAATTTGTAAATGAAAATCTCTATGAAGACTAAATAAATATATTTAATCAATATGTCTATATAGAATCCTTTTCATTTTTCATTCATGTTTATTTAAAAACTTCGATTAGTGCTTTCTAGAAAATAAATACATTAAATCAAATGTGGAATAGGTAGCTAAAGAAAATAAAAACTTGAAGATGTAAACATATTTTTTTCCGTATTTTGGCAAAGATTAGAGTTATCGATTTAACATGAACTAACGAGACGGTTCAAATATACTTAAAAAGAAGGATTTTTACTAATTTTAATTATTATTTATATTTTTATCGAATAATTTAGCATAAACCAACGAGACGATTCAAATAACATAGAAAGAATGATTAATTTTAATTAATATTACTTTGAAGATGTAATCATTTTTTTCCGCATTTTGGCAAAGATTAGAGATATCGATTTAGCATGAACCAACGAGAAGGTTCGAATATACTTAAAAAGAAGAATTTTTACAAATTTTAATTAATATTAACTTTGTTTAGATTTTTATCAAGTAATTTAGCGTAAACCAACGAGACGGTTCAAATAACATAGAAAGAAGGATTTTTACTAATTTTAATTAATTTTACTTGAAGTGTTCATATTTTTATCGAGTATTACTCAACGGTTTTGAGACGCGTATGTACAGTAAAGTCACTATTTTAACCGAGATTAGGACGAACATGTAGAAAAATTTTAAACAAATTTAGATTTAGAAAATACATAATGAATGAGTATACTCGATCCATTGTCATTCCTAATAATAAATTTAAATACGTGAAATAAAATTAATTTTCTAAGTTTAATTAATAATTAACGCGAACAATATCACAATTTTTAAATAAGATATAAAATTATTTTTAAAATGTATACATGTAAATTAAAACATAAAGTTATTTCCCGGCGAGTTTCGACGAGCTACTTACTAGTTGAGATGAAAGTAAATAAAAAAAGACAACAGCAAAAGGAAAAAGATTTATTACAATTGAATTTACAATGAACGTTTATTTCCATGGAAAATAACGAAAACAAATGGATAATAGCTGCTAAGTCGGCTGAAATATGATATTTTATATTTGGGAAAAGTAGCATATACAACCCTAACGTATAAACCTTGATCGCTTTTACACTCCAAAGGAAATGATTGGGATTGCCAGAAACCCTAACCTATAAAAAGTAAGGGCAAATAACCCCTCCCGTCTAGCGACTTTTTGACGTCTTCCGAATTTTTTTTTATTTCTCGTGCGGGGCCCTTGTAAGTGTTTAAGCGGGAGTTGAAATGGTTATTTTGCTTCTTTCACAGAGCAAACCTTTCCTTCCCCTGCAAAGAAGAAACATACGAAGAACAACAAACATTCTCTATCGATTGAAATCGAAAATTGAAAAATATTTGTTCCATGCAATGTCTGAAGAAGTTAAAGGCAACGAAAGGTTAGTAAAAGATGTCCTTAATGCTCGATAATTTTGTTGATTTGGAGGATGGTTGGTAATAATCGAAATTCTTGGTTGAAACTTTATATTTACTTTTTCCGTTGTTTTGTGATAGAATTTTGTGTGATTTTTCGTATTTTGTTTTACAGGCACAATACATTTTTGTTTAACTATGATGGTTATTGGAAAAAAAAAAAAACAAGATGTATGAGATTATGTGGGTACTGATGCCAAAGTTGTGAATGATTTTTTAGAAAAAATGACCTTTAAGAGTATTATGCAAGAATTTTCTGAGTTAGGGTTCAAAAATCCTTTGGGTATATATGTGTGATGATGAAGGAACTTTCGAAAATGAAATGTATTTGATTAAGGATGAGATTTCTTGTAAGCTAGCATTAGAATAGGGAGGAAAGTTAAAATAACCAATTTGAAAAAATAAAGATAAATTCTAACCATTAATCTTTAAAAAATAAATACTAACCAAATTTTTTACATCTTTACTATTTTGCCCTTATACATGAAAGTATACATGACATGTATACATGACATACACGAATACATGCACGAATACATACATGATAGTCAAATATTTTTTCTGGTGAGTTTTTCCGGTGAATAATTCCCGGTGACTTTCCGGCGGAAATTTCGTTGATTTTTTTCCGGCGAAAAAATTCCGCCAACTTATTTCCTGTGATTTCTAGAGAAAAACAGATTCATAAAAAAAATTACGGCGAAAATTTCCAGCAACTTTTTTCCGACGACTTTTCCAGCAAAAACAATTTCAGAAAAAAAAACACACACATACATGTATTCGTATATGTCATGTATGAATTCATGTATGTCATGTATGGATTCATTTACACACACACACACTTACATGTATTCGTATATGTATTCGTGTATGCCATGTATGGATTCATGTATGTCGTGTATGGATTCATGTATGTCATGTATGCATTTGTGTATGGATTCATGTATGGAGTCATGTATAGAAGGGCAAAATTAGAAGAGTAGACATTATTTATCTTTTAAAGATTAGTGGTTAGATTATTTTTGTCTTTTCAAATTGGTTACTTTTGGACATTGTTTCATTAGAATATGTATGTTACTTTGTTGGGTCATAACATATTAGATTTGTTTGTTGATGATACGGATTTTCCTATGCCTGCATTTACTCTTTTATCTATTGAGCCGAAAGAGAAAACAACAGGAGAAATGAGTGAAAAAAGGGAAGGAGGAATGTGTGAAAAAGGGCAAAAGAAATGAGTGAAGAAAGAGTAGATGAAAGGGTTGAATTCATAGTCCAAGAACCAATATTGGTGGCTGAGGAAATGGAAGAAGAAATAGTAGAAGAAATTGGGAACTAAATGGTAGAAAAAAAGGTTGAATTTATGGTTGAAGAACCTGTAGTGGCTGAGCAAAGGGTAGAAGAAACAAGTGAAGAAATGGAAAACACATATATCAATCCTTTGGGTTATATTAGTCATGTAGAAGAGGGTGAGAGTGATAAAGAATTGTCTCATGAAGAAGATGATGAAGAGATGAATGAAGATATAGTTCGGGCCACAAATGAAGATGGAGAACAAGGTAATTTTACACTGGGTATGACTTTTGCAGATGCAAAAGAGGCAAGAGAAGTGATCAACAACTATGGGGTGAAGTTTGGATACAAGCTTAAGTTTGTGAAGAATGAACGTAGCAGACTTAGAGTTGTGTGCATGAATGATTCAAAGTGTCCATTTAAGATGTTGGTATCTAAGGATGGAGAAAATGGTGGATTAGATGTGAAGACTTTGTTCTTAGAGCATAATTGTTTTAGACAAAGAGAGGTGCCAAGTACAAGCCTAGGCTATCTAGCCAATTATTTCAAGGATACTATCTACACGAATCCCAAATTCACTGCTAAAGACATTCAGAAAGAGATCAAGAAGCACAAGAATCTTCATGTCGGTGAGTATAAGTGCAAGAGGGCAAAAAGAGTTATAGTCAGAGAAATGCAATGAAGCTTCAAACAAGAGTTTGCCATGCTATGTGCATATATTGAGAAGTTCAAAGAAAACAATCCAGGCAGCAAATTGGAACTTCAATTATCACAAGAATGTTTGGAGAAAGGATCTTGGAGAAAGGACAATGCATATTCAGAAGGCTATTTGTAATGATGGATGCTTGTAGGATGAATTGGATGACTGCATGTAGACCTCTCATAAGCTTAGATGGTTGTCATTTGAATGATGTAACTTTTGGTGTGTTACTAACTGCAATGGGACTAAATGCAAATGAACAAATTGTCCCCATTGCATGGGCTATAGCCAACAAAGAAAACAAGTGTAATTGGATATGGTTTATGTGTTGGTTAAGGCAAGAGCTGGAGCTTCATGATGGGGCTCGAATATGTATCATTTCAGATATGCAGAAAGGTAGATTTTTTTATTACTTCTCATCTTGCATTTCTTTGGTTTGGAAGAATGTTGTCTGTGGATTTCTAACAAAGGAAAGCAAAGCCCCAACCTATGCCATTTGATTGAAACAAGTTCTGTGCTGCTCACCACTCCTTGAGGCCAAGGACGGGGTCGAACCGTCATTCCAGGATTTGCAGTCCGATACATTTCCATTATGTTTCAAGTTAAACTACAGGATTATGTAATTGTACTAATGATTTATACTTTGAATTATCATGGCTTAATTGATGCAGTGAAGACTACACTCCTTGAGGTAGAGCATAGGTGGTGTGCTAGACATATCTATGCCAATTGGTCCAAGAAATGGAAAGAAGATGAGTTGATGAAGATATTTTGGATATGTGCTTGGAGTACATTTATGGAGAAGTTCGACAACAACCTGATCAAGGTTGATGAAATCAAAAAGCAAGCTGTAGAAGACTTGATGAAGTATCCTCCTGAAGCATGGGGCAGAGCATTTCAAAAGAACATGTGCTGTTCATTTAGGATTGACAACAATATTTCTGAAAGCTTTAATTCAAGTATATTGGAAGCTAGACACAAACCTATAATAAGTATACTTGGAGATATAAAAATCTTTTGCATGACTAAGATAAAAGATAGGAGAAAATTAGTTGATTCTTGGATTGGTGAGTGGTCCCCTGCTTCTATGACACTGTTTGAAGAGTAGAAAATTAAAGAATGCCATTTCTTGTAGGGTACTGTGGAATGGAAATGATGGTTATGAAATTGGGGAGAATGGTGATAAGCTTACATTTTTTCTAGATACAAAGATATACATGTAGGTTTTGGGAAATCACTGGTGTTCCATGTTGTCATGCAATTGCTTCTATTTATTCCTCCAATTTGGAACCCTTGGATTTCATGTCAGATTAGTTTCATAAAGACCGTTATCTCCAATCTTATGAACATCCCATAATACATGTTCCAAGTGCTAAGTTCTACAAAATTCAACCCCATTTATCAATTGAACCTCTACCTTTAGAAACGCATACTGGTAGGCCAAGAAAGAAGAGAATCAGAGCACTAAATGAACCAAGAAGTCAGAACCATATCTCTCTAGGAAAGGACAAATACAACGTTGCAGTATTCGTAAGGGTATTGGACACATAAAAAATGTTTGTCCTTCCACAACATCTCAGGTAAACTGCATTTGTGCAGTATATTAATGATGGTGTTTGCTTGAAAAAAAAAAACTTGATGTTTGCTTGATTATAGCCTAACAAGATGTATTTGTTTGACTTATTTATATGTATCAATTAGCTCACAAGCTTCCACAACAACTAGGCCCACAAAGAAGGTACCAAGAAGACAGTTTAAGGTACCTAAACAAATTAGTATTTAGGTGGTTTAATATTTGATGGTTATGAAACTGCAGCCAGGCATGTCCTCTGAATGAGTGATTTCTGAGGGTGAGCAATCTACTCAACATGAGAGTGATGTCAATGTCAGATTTTCTATACCAAACGAGAAAGTGATCAACCAAAACAAGAGAAAAATAAGAGAGATCAAGTTCACATGAGAGAGCTCAGAAGTTGGAGTACTGCCGTTCAAACCTCCAGGCTTAAAATGGAATGGAGAACCCTCTATTACCACAAGCCAATTATTGGATGAACGAGAAGCAAGAAGATCAAAACGAGGACCAAAAACTTCGTCAACTTCTATTACTACTAATGCATAAGAAGACTGAACTATGTTCATTTTGTGACTGTAATAGGAAAAACTGAACTTCCTTAGTTTTTGAATGGTTGAATTTTTTTGATCATATCTATGTAAGAGGAAGATTGAACTTCCCTATGATTTGAGGTGCTGATTTTTTTATCATAGATATGTAATAGGAAGATCAAACTTCTTTTTTGGGGTTTGATATTTACATGGCTATGAAGATTGAACTTCCAATTTATTGAACTACATTTCCTGATTTTGTATTCAAAATATCTCTATTATATTCTTCATTCTTCAAGTGGGATTTGTTTAGAGACTTGGTATGTTTCTTGGGAGGTATGTTTCTCTTTTCATAACAGGGCATATCTTACAATTGTTAGAATGATGAACTCAACTACAGAAATTGCCCTATCAAGATGCGCCCTCCAACTGTTTGGTGAAAGGCACAAAAGAGAAACAAATAACCTGCAAAGAATTAATTGACAGTTTAAAAAATTAATTGACTGTTTAAGCTGGAAGAACAACATGAAAAATGAGAGAAAAGTTGTGGCATGGTTCGACCACTGCCTGAAAGCGAATTAGGCCGACCCAAGATGTGCTAGTCGAACAAACCGATAATAACTCAATTTCATTTCATTGCATTAACCAAGAACCAATAACTTACAATAAAAGAAAAAATGTCAATAACAACAACCAAAAGCAATTAAAATTGAATATACTATTCTAGTATTCTTCTTCACTTTCTCGGTTTCTTCTTTCATCCTCTGGAAGCCATCCCATAACTCACAAATTTCAGTCTCCATATCACCATTGTCTCCTCCATTCATCTTCAATAACTCCTTATTCTCTTTGTTCAACTCATTGATGACATCTCTAGCTCGTTCGCTCAATGACTCGTCATGCCAATCAAAATACCCACAGTTGTTAGTCTACAAGAAAACATTTTTTTTCTTTTCAGAAAATAGAGATATGCAATTTCATGCAATTAAACAAATTTTCTCAAGCAAGAAAAAATACCTTCAAATTTCTACAACCATAAAATCTCCGACCCGAATTCTCAATGGTCCAAGATGTCGACCTAGGTGCCTTCAACCTGCATGAGGATTACCTTCATTATGGAATTCCATCTTTCGACGTCTACTTGAATAGCTTGACCTGGATGAGGAATTCAAACTCATTTCATTCTTCAATCGCCAAGAAAAACATAAGCCCTAAAATAGCCGTTAGAGAGGCCCCACGCAAGAAATAAAAAAAAATAAAAAATTTCGGACATCATGAGAGAGTCGTTAGACGAGAGTGGTTATTTGCCCCTACTTTTATACGTTAGGTTTTGGCAGCTCCAAGCCTCCAACTCTTTCCTTTGGGTTATAAAAACGATCAAGATTGATACGTTATGGTGGTAAATGGTACTTTTCCCTTTATTTTTTCTTAAAAAACTAGGGTTAGTAAAGTTTAGAAAAAGAAAAATAGCAACGACCGCAAAAAAAAAAAAAAAAACAAGTATATTACAATTAGTATAAAACAGTCGAACGTTAAACCTCCCCAAACCTAAAACCCCGACTCGCTCGCCGGAACTCAGTGAGCGACGGACCGCCGGACCTATATAACGAAATATCCGGAAAAGGAAAGCGAAAGCTAAGAACCTATTCACTATAGGTCGACTCTCAGACTTGACTGTCCCTAACCTCGCCGTCCATCCTTGTTCTCCGCCATCTCCCGCCGCCGGAGTCGCGCAGCCTCGCACGGCCTCTCCCCATTCCCAGTCGCAGACTTGCAATTGCAGAGTAACTCACGAAAAGGTAGACGCTGAGGCACGCTCCACGCCGTTGCCGCTTTCTCCGCCGCCATTTTGTGTTCCAAAATGCATTTTTTGATGCAATTATGTCTGCAGTACATGAAATTATTACATTCCGTTTGTTTCTGATTATTTGTTTTTGTTTAAGCACTGATTATAATTTTAGAATTTTCGAGTTCCTTTTCTTTTTCCACATATCTTTTGATTTTGATTTCCCTTTCTGGGTAGACTTGCTCGAATTGCTTGCACCTATTTGGATAACTTGGAGCTTGTTAAGGCTAACAGTTTTAGTTTTAGTGTGTGGGATAGTGAGTTCGATAACTGAACAGTTTTAGTTTATTTAAGTCAGTCATCAATATGAAAAAATTCTTGCTTTTTGTTTGTAGTGAGTTCAACAATATTGAATTTAAAGAGATCTTACAATTTGGAGAAGGGACGCCTATTTTATGGTTTAGTTTTATTTAGTTTGACGTCTGACTTCTATCGTCGTGTATCTCACAAATCACAATGATGAAAGCATCTTTGTCATATTATTTATCTCAATCAAATTTACATCCTTTTATATTTGTTGATTGATGAGGTTAGTTCTTCTGCCCTTGTAGTATGCGTAGTACAAAAACTAGCTTGGTCATTTTTTTTTTCCTGTTTTCTGGATGATACTTTGAGTTAAAATACAATACTGTGAACAAAAAGAAAATAATTTTTTTTTATGGAAGAACCATTTGTGAAAAAAATTTGGTTAGGTTATTATTTATACAATTCAGTTATTTCGGTTATGGTATTTTTCCGGCCAAAACCTCATGTCCAAACCTGAAACCCTATCTTGCAGGGAATCGCTGAAACTCAGTGAGCGACAAAAGAATTCAATAATGGCGACTCCTTCCGATGCTCGGGCAGTGAAGTCTCTAAATAAATCCACCGGCCGCCGCCGCTTCGTCGTAAGTTTACATGAAACGATTTCTTTAGTCTTTATTATCCTGTTGCTTATTAATTCATTTGGTGATCCAACAAGCTGGAAATGTTTATTGTGTTTGCTCTGTGATTTGTTATTTTATATGATGCAGAAGGGGTATTATGTGATTATAGTTTGATGATTGTGTTGCGAGTTTATAATTGGTAGTTGCAATTGATTGAGAAGAATAATGTGAAAGAGATGATTTTCAACGATAAGTGGATAACTATGTGTTCGCCATCATGGCTCGCCACACTGTGAAATAATAGGAAAGCAGCTGGTGGTTGATGAGAGTAATTATGACGTAGAGGGGAGAGATTCCATTCCAGGATTCTTTTATGAGAATTTGGTTTTATTTTGGGACTTTATAATTGTGGGTGTAATTTGGAACGGGTTTGGGTGCAAATAATTTGATATTTAAGCTACCACAAAAAGAAAACAAAAAATTGAGGTAAGACTATCTCATGAGCAAAATCCATATGATATATGTTCAAGTTTTAATTTATATTTGGGGTTATGATTTGAGTTCCAAATATTAGTATTATTGGCGGAATGAAGACGAGATGAATTTTCAGTGCTTGAAATTTGTGGCAGTTTTGTATGCACTTGATTAATAATTTTTCTGCATGTTGTAGTTCAAGACATTTTCACAAAGAATTGAGGAAGTTGACATAGATGTGTACCGAAGTCTTGATAAATTGAAAGCTGACCCCTCAGAAGGCTCGTCTTTTTTCCGCGATTGTCTAATAGAATACAGAGTACGTTTCTTTATCTCTTTATATATTCTGTTTTCCTGCTATTTTAGCAGTCCTTTATATATTTTCTTCGCTCTATTCTTTTGGGTTTTTTGAATATTATCATTGAAGCCAGATTTGATGCATGTTGAGAAAAATATATTGCACTAAAGGATGGGACCAATGTCCAAAAACTTTATGGATCGAGGTTAACAAAATTTAGGTTTTTTGTGCACCTTCCTGAAATTTGACATGGATGGAACTGTTCTAACATGCTTAAAAGTCAGTTTTATGCATTTGAGGAGTGTGTATGCTCGGCCTTGTCTTTTAGTATAACTTACTTTCTTAATATTCTGAAACGATTTTCTTGGTGAATAAATGTTGGAAGTCCTCTTATATTTCTGATGATTTCTAAATGGTTGCAATCACATGGTCTTTCTTCATTTTCTGCCTGTTGTCTTTAACCATTTAGCAAAAATGATTTATTTCCATCATTCGCTCTGACTCAAGTGCAGTAGATAACCACAAGAATTATAGATAGTTAACCTCCATTACACAAGCAATTCTTTACTTATTTAGTGTCCGAGCTGTTCAGTATTTTTTTTTCCTGCAACATCCTTCAATTATCTGCAACTATTCAGCCACTTCCTTGTTCTGCCACGCAAACTGGGCGCTCTAATTTTCACCGTAAAATATATCTTGTAGACTTCCATACTAGAAGGCTTATAGTAACTCTCAGGCTACTCTGCATGCTTATTATGCGAAATCCTTTTGTAACAAATCAGTTGATATTAAACTGCTTTGATAATTATGTGGTATGTATGTCCTTAGTATTTGATATATTTGTTCTGCAACTCTTGTCATGACATACAGGAGCTGAACACTGCTGAAAATTTTATATCATTTTACGAGGAGATTTTTCCTCTAGTACAAACACTTCCCCAAATTATATTGCACAAGGACTTGATTGTTTCAAGCCTTCTGTCTGGATTGAAAATGGAAGGGAGGCTATCACTTGAGCCAATATTGAGGTATACTTATTTATCATAGCTATTACATGAGATATACAGATTTTCTTTTTCTTGGATGATATGAGGATGGTTAATGAGGCTTCATTGCTTCTTGTAATCAACTTTTAAGTGCCGTTTACCTGTCAGTGCATGTATGCACCTTTCAAATTCTGTAAATACTTTATTTAATATCAAGGGATTGCTGCTAACTATTAATGCTCAATTTTATCTTGGTGAAAGGTCTAAATTCTCGTGGTTGATAAATATCTAAGTATCCATCTCGATCTTGTTCCTGTCTTTATAATTCTGATGCAGCATTACTTCTGTTGGTCTATGTTCCTTATATTTTAGTTATGTTTGAGGATCTTACTTTTTTCTCGGTGGCATTTTTTTCTGTGTGCAAGGCTGATTTCTGCTTTATCTAGAGATCTCCTGGGGGATTTTACACCGTAAGTTCCCTATTTTTACTTTTATGTTTCTCAACCTTTCAAAATACATTGATATTACTGTAATTTTCTCTAGATGTGATTCGTTTTAAAATTGTCGACACAAGCTGAAAACATGCTTTTATATTTTGCCACAAGAAAGGAAGATTTACACTAAGATAAAACAGAATGTCCTAAGAAGTACAGTAAGGTATAATCTTTTGATGTTGTTGAATCGTAAGATAACACATTGGGACTAATTTTCTGTATGTTATTCAACTAATAGAGGCACATATATATACAAGAGATTCTAAGCTAATTAAGGAAAATTAAACCCTATTCTATCATACTATAAATAACACAATATTTCTAACACTCCCCCTCAAGCGGCGCATAGATGTTAATCATGCCCAACTTGTTATATAGATAATTAACCCTAACACCATTAAGAGCCTTTGTGAAGATATCTCCCAACTGGTCTTCACTTTTCATGTATCCAGTAACAATCAACCCTTGCTGAATCTTCTCACGAATAAAGTGACAATCAATTTCAATGTGCTTTGTCCTTTCATGAAAGATTGGATTAGAAGCAATATGACGGGCAACTTGATTATCACACCACAACTTAGCTGGTGTTGAGACAGTCAATCCCACTTCAGTCAAAAACTGACGCACCCACATAATCTCACACGCAGACTTGGCCATAGCTCTATATTTAGACTTTGCACTTGAGCGTGACACCACCTTCTTTTTCTTGCTTTGCCACGAAATCAAATTCCCTCCAAAGAACACACAATATCCTGAGGTAGACCTTCGATCTTCCCTAGCTCCAGTCCAATCACCATCTGAGAAACATTCAATCTTGTTATGACCATGAATACCATACACAATACCACGTCCAGGTGCTCCCTTCAAATAACATAAAATTTGCTCCACCGTTTTTCAATGATCCACTGTTGGTGAGGACATATGTTGACTTACCACACTAACTGAATAAGCAATGTCAGGACGCGTCACTCGCAAATAATTCAATTTTCCAACAACTCTTCTGTATCTCTCAGGATCATCAAACAAAACGCCATTTTTGCAAGTCGTAAATTAGGAGTCATCGGAGTGCTGCACGGTTTAGCTCCCAACTTTCCTGTTTCTGATAGTAAATCAAGCACATACTTCATTTGAGATAGAAAAATCCTTCCTTTCTTACTTCTGATTACTTCAACTCCTAAGAAATACTTAAGCTCACCCAAATCTTTAGTATCAAATCGAGTAGCAAAAAATGCTTTCAATGATGCATTGCCTTCAAAGTCACTAGACTCACTACCCGTGATCACAATATCCTCCACAAACAACTAACAATATAATACCAGAATCGGAGTGTTTGTAGAAAACAGAATCATCAGATTTACTCTGCTTCATGCCGAACTCCTCAAGAGCACGAGTGAATGTACCAAACCATGCACGGGGATTCTGTATCAAACCATACAATGATTTACGAAGATAACAAACCTTATGAGACTCCCCCTGAGCAACAAAGCCAGGCGGTTGCTCCATATAGATGTTATCGAGGAGATCACCATGGAGAAATGCATTTTTGATATCCAACTGATGCAAAGGCCAATTATTTTAGGCAGCTAGTGAAATCAAGAGCCGAATAGAAGTGAACTTAGCAATAATCTTCTTCGTCGCAAGGTCCTGAAATAAACAATAATCAGGAAAGAATGAGACACTACAATTAAGATTGTGAGTAAGCTTACTCACAGAAACCAAATTGAATGAGAGGTTAGGGAGACTAAGGACAGAAGTGAGGGACAAAGACGGTGTAGGATTGACCGTTCCCGATCCGACGACACATGAGCTAAAGTAACAGGAAAGTGAGTATTACATGTCTCAAAGGTAGAAAAGACTTTGGAATTACCTGTCATGTGATCGGTAGCTCCAGAATCTATGACCCATTTGGAAGGTGAGGAAACTAGACAAGCATTAGGTTTACCTGACTCGGCAATAGCAGTGATAGAACTCGATTGCGATTGACTTAACTCGTGTTGCTGTAACAACTTGGCATATTCATTGGCTGAAATAGTGACGGAGTCACTAGAGGAGCTACTACAATGGCCGCGTTCAGCCACATGCACAGATGAAGGAGGCTTTTTGTTGCGCAACTTCGGACAATCCCTCTTGATATGTCCAAATTCGTGACAGTAACGACACTCCACAGATGATGAGCACTGCTCCCGAGATGTAGAATTGTGTCCTTTGGTCCTAGCATGCTTGTATTGAGGCTTCCCAGACTCATAGGCCGGAGCACGACTAACAAGAGCACTCTCGAGGTGAGAGATGGGGACAGATGATGAGCGTTCAGTCCGAAGAATCCTACTAAAGGCCTCTTGCGGAGAGGAAATCTCAGAGTCGGACAAAATCTGTGATTTAGCGGTCTCAAAATCATCCGGAAGACGCGCCAAGAAACTCATCACCGCCATCTTCTCCCGTTGGGTACGTTGTACACTGACATCATCACTGAAAGAAGTAAAGAATTCAATTCTTCATAAGTCTTCTTAAATGCCATGAAATACTCTGTAAGCGACCGATCTCCTTTGTCCGGCCTAAAGAATGCTTGACACACATTATAGATACGAGAAATATTTTCTTTTCCCGAATACAAGAGGTCAAGATATGATATGAGGGTTTTGACCGTCTTGCAGTGAGTGATCATCCCAACGACGTCGCTACTAATAGAATTACGAATCTGTAAAAACAACCGAGCATCCTCTCGAAGCCATGAAAGTTTGGAAGTTTCAGAAGATGGTGGATCATCAGTCAAATGTTTATCCATGGTCGTACTCAAGAGGTAAAGCTCAATAGTCTTTCGCCAATCCATATAATTGTAAGAATCGAGTTTGTGTTATGTGATTCTAGTCATCACAGGCACAATATCAACCGTCTTAGACTCGGCGGCAGACATATTGTACTACAACAAACCAAAGCAGAGAACAGAAATGGAGAAAGCAGAAACTTGAACCTGTACCGAAACGGATCCAACACCACCCTGGTAGTGATCCAAACAGGCACACCGATCGAGAGAAAACGTCGAGGCGAGAGTCCAACGGAATTGACCGGGAAGAGTTCCGGTTACGGACGCGCCCTCGCGGAACGGCGGACGGCGGCGGCGCGTGTGGCCCACACCTGCGGATTCCGGCGCCGAAATTTTTGTAGAGGTGTGACGGAGGGTGGTGCGTCTCCATGTGCGGGAGGTGTCGACCAGAAAAGCGTGGAATGGAAATGGGTGACGGCTGACGAATTTTTTTTTTTTCTAATTCCCAAACCCTAAACCATTTGCTCTGGTACCATGTTGAATCGTAAGATAACACATTGGGACTAATTTTCTGTATGTTATTCAACTAATAGAGGCACATATATATACAAGAGATTCTAAGCTAATTAAGGAAAATTAAACCCTATTCTATCATACTATAAATAACACAATATTTCTAACAGATGTGTCAAAGTCATCTATGTCGAATAATATTTCTTGAAACAACTCATGTTCCCGGTCTACCTATGACCGTTGATTGCCTATATGGTAACAATTGTAGAACGTGTACTCCAACTAGGCAACTACATATTAATTGTTTGACTTTCTTTTTTCTCCATTTACTTTCTTGTAACATATTCAATTTAATTGTTGCTTGCCTTCTTTGCAGATTTCTCTCAAGAATTGTTGATTCTTTGGAGTTGCTTCTTCAAAGTGGTGCTGATAAGGATCCAGAGATAATTGAGCAGGTCTAAGAGTCTTTCCGTGTATCTCTATCCGTCATTCCTTCACTTATTTTCCTTTTACTGGAAAAATTTGATATGAAGTTGTTGTTGCTGCTGCAGATAATCACCTCATGGTCATATGTAATGATGTACCTGCAGAAGTATCTTACAAAAGATGTTGACCATATTCTAAGGTAGCATTATTTGTATTCATGGTGTTAAAAGTGAGCGCAAGTCATGTTAATTTTTTTCCATTCGAACATATCACTTAGTATGAGAGAATGCTGATAGAACTCTGTTATGTCCATTGGCGTTTATGTTTATGGATTGCCTAGAGATGTCATATGCATGATATATATATACTTCCTCCGTCCCCCAATAAGCATCTCGAGCCGCAAAAAAACGTATACCAAGACAGTGGGCAAAATTACATATTTTACCCCTAATTATTGCATAGAAAACTGAAAAAGTTAACTTTTGGCCTTGAGTCAAAGGATAAAAATGTGACAATTTAGAATTTGCATTGAAAACTACGATAGGACACTTTATCGGGGACAAAAATTTTGGCGGCCCAGGAGTCTTATTCAGGGACGGAGGGAGTATATGTTTTATTTTGAGAAAAATACATGATATTTTATTGATTTGGGCTACTTTCATAAAAAACTAACCAAGCAATCTCTGTTCCTTAGAAAACCATACCTTAAGTGAAATGGTTGACATTGTTGGATTTTATGCATGCTTAACTTTTCATTTCTTTTCTTGCTTTCCCCCTTGTTGTACTCTTCCACAGAATCACGACAAATTTGAGATACTACCCTAAAGATTATATTCGAGAATTTATGGCCGAGTCAGTGTCATTTCTGCTAAGGAAAGCACCCATTCAGCAGCTAAGGAAAGGTATTAAGTTTTTTTCCAGATGAAGTTGTCATTAGTTTTTCTCTGAAGAATACTTCAAACAATGAGCTTCATATGTGAGTGATTAGTCCCTGGTGCATATGCCTTGCATAAAGCATCCATTCATCTGATTGCCTAAAGAATTTCCTCTCATATTAGAACATTTTTAAATTAATTTTATACATGCCATATGCTATGCATGCAAGTGCATTTTGTTTCATAATTGAGTATATGCATTAACACTACTGAGAAAGATGTATTTTATTTTTAGCCAATTTTGTCTTTATGTTTATCAATTAAAATAAGTGTGACCAATTATGTGTGCTCTTTAGTACTTCTATGTGTAGGCTATTTTCACATTCTTCTGGAGAGATCAATTTTTTATTTTTGATGTTGAGCAGGTATAGTAAAACTTATGACTGAAGTTGTTGAGGAGCCATCGGAAATGAGGAAATCTGGTGTCAGTGTGCTACTATCTCATGTTATGAGAATCACCTCGTCAAGATTGCACTCAAGGACCGAGACATTATTGCCACTTCTGGTTGATGAATCTTCCTTCCAAATTGATGGTCAAAGGGTTAAAGGTCTGTACATCTATTGCATGCTCTTATATTGCTTGGTTTTCGGCTATACCTGTGTCAGGCATTCTTTTAGCAATTAGCACGGCATTTTGATATTGTTTGTAGTGTCAACTATTTAGTTGAATAAATTGCCATTTTGATTCAGAGTTCCTTGAAAGTTGACTAGCATTTTATTGCAGAATATCACTAGTAAATGCTGTTTAGAGTGATGCAAATTGGGTCTTTCGCCATCCTTTTTAAATATAGTGGCATTGTTCTCATTATTATGCTGTAAATCTTGCCGCTTTACAAAGATTTGTATTTTCCTGTTTGAAACATGAAAACTAGCACATTGTATAACAAAGTACATTCTGACTATGAAAAGATCTAGATACACAGTATAATCTTTGAAGTTGTGAGATGCAGTTTGGCTTCACGTGGTCTTGGTAT
Organism: Agastache rugosa; assembly: GCA_031470985.1. NCBI lineage: Eukaryota > Viridiplantae > Streptophyta > Magnoliopsida > Lamiales > Lamiaceae > Agastache > Agastache rugosa. The sequence continues at coordinate 35,251,710 of CM062602.1, read as the reverse complement.
TACATTATTTATCTCATCCTATGGATTTACCATTTCCTTTTCCCCTTATTTTGTAATCCTTTCATTTATTTGTAAATATTGCCTCTCATCCAGACTCGAGACCTGTTCTTGAAGTGCTTATTCTGACCTTTGAGAGACTGCATGCGGAGCTAGATCCAGTGGAACTTTCTTTCATATTGAAATGCTTGTTGGAAAAAATAACAGAGTGTTTGGCAAACGAGAACTCTATACACCTGACTCGCCTTTTGGCCCTGCTTATTTCTACTGTGCAACATGATTATCTTGGGAAAGTCACAGGTGGGCTTCAATTGGCTTACCTTGTTTCTAATTTCCATTTACTGATTCCAATATTATAGAAGTTTTATTCTGTGCAGATTCTGAACCCTTGGTCGACCTTGTTAGCCAGCTCGTTGAAACTTTTGTTGTTCGCTGTCTTACCTTGAAGAATGTGGATCCAAACAACGAAGTTATTGAAAAAGTTCTGCAACTAATGCTTTGTGTAATTGGTGGTCTCTCCAGTTCTAAGAATATGCCTGCTTTGCTGCGGGTTTCTTTACAGTGGGAGCCGGTGTTTGATATAAGTAGTCGAAGGTATTGCTTTCAACTTGTCTTTTTAATTCAATTATTTTGTTGTGTGCTCTATTATCTTCCTGGGCCTCACATATGCTTCACTGCAGTCTACTGACTTTTATTGAAGATCTTCTAATGAAGGACCCCAGTATTTACCATGTCTTTGGAACAAATATAATGCGGTAATTTTAATAGCTACTTGTTATTTTTCTTACTTAGACAGATATCTAAATCTTCATTCTTTTTACATTCTTTATCTAAATGTTCTTATTTGATTGCAGTGCATTCAATAATTTAATAGATATATCTGATGAAGAAGTCATGTATTTAATGATGAAGTTTTGTGAGAAACTGGAAGCGAATAGCTCTAGCTTTTGGGATGGGAAATTCAAGGAGAAGTTCTCAAGAATTTTTGTTTTTTTCGAAAAAACTCTTCGTTACTGGATTGGAGAAATCAGTAATGCTGTAGAAGGACAAAATAAGTTGGCTGTCTTATGGGCTGTTATTGGGTGCTATTCACATTTAGCAGATGTCCAAGAAAGTCCATCCTTACTGATGGAGTTCATAAATGCAATTGACAAGCATCTAATGGTGGAACCTAGTAAGTCATAACTGATGCTTAATGATGCCTATTTCACTTTTGTTTTTTTATAAGATAAATTAGCAATGAAATTTAAAGACCGTGCCACGGTGGATTCGAACCCAAGACCTTTGGCCTCGGACATTAACCACCAACACACGCACACTATGCCTATTCACTTTTGTATATAATAGTTTTTACAATGCAGCCATCTGTGCTTGTTTTTGTGGAAATAATTGTTTGCTACAACTCTATGTCAAGATTATTTGTGGAGAGATCTCTTATACTCTAAAAGCAAAGTTCATTTATTGCTATGTTTTCAAGTTCAGTTTTATATTCTACATCACAATTGAGTACACTGTAGATGAATTGCCAATTCGTTTCTAGAAAGATCTTTTGTTTATCAGTTCTATCTGTGTATTAGCTATTCGCTTAATTGATACATATGCATGTGATATTTTGTAGAGCATGCAGGCTTCCACCAAAATACTTGGTATAGCTTGCTTGGGGCTGCCTTGCGTTCTTATAACAAGTTGGTTTCTAGGACGGGTATTGCTCATGAGGATTCTGCAACGACAAAATTCTTGGATCTTGCAAAAAGATATAAGTCGTCGCCTAACATATTATCTGCTGTAGCAGATATTTTGGATTCCGTCTGTGGGTATGTTAGAATTTTCTTCATATTTTATATCTTGTCTCTGCTATCTTGTAAGTGCACAACTCTTTCGCTTGACATGGCACTGTATTCTGGTCTTTCAGTGCATCACATGGGAAATGTCAATTATATCTTCCAGAGCATATAGCTGGAAATTCATTGACTGCCCTAGACATATTCTCCGAGAATCTAAGCCACGCCAATAGAGAGATCCGCCTTTCTACCCTGTGCATACTTTGCCATTATGAACCTGTACAAGATTCAGATAAGAAACATCCTGTTGAAAATAATTCAGGAACTGATGTTTCTGAGACTAGTCTAGTGGATGGCCGTCATAATAATGTAATATTTCTTTTACATAATTTGTGCCTTTTATGCAATATCACGTGTCATCATTTTTTTTTTTTTAATCCTAGGTTCTCAACCTACTCAGATCTGTTGAAGAGACCGCTCTTTCAATTTCAACAAGCCGTAAAGTTATTCTACTAATTTCTCAATTACAGACGAGTTTGAGTGCTCAAAGAGTTGCTGATAAGTATGTAGTTGCCGCTTTAAATGGAATTTTTGGCATACTTCATAATCGATTTAGCTATTTCTGGAATCCAGCTTTAGAGTGCCTCAGTGTCGTCATTGGCCAATATTTCGGGATCGTGTGGAACAGATATATTAATTATCTTGAACATTGTCAATCTGATTTTCTAGCATCTCCTAACCAACATGAAAGAGGCGATAATGACTCTACGGAGGACACTGGTATTGTTTTCTGGAAACCTAAATTTGTGTGTGTGTGTGTGTGTGTCTTTTTTTTTTTTTTTTAACTTCTGTCTAGTCTCTTTTGTCTTAAGGAACTGCATTCTGTGCCACATATTGTCTCCTTCAATACTTGTTTTCATAAGTACTTCTTATGTGGTTGCAAACCCAAGTAACTCTCGACTCTGTGTTGAATTTGTAGGTTTGGTTGGTTGCTTCAACTCTGATGTCAATCGTGTATTTGACAGTACTCCATGCTCAACAATTCTTTCCCTCTTGATTCAGTCTTTACAGAAAGTTCCTTCAATTGCCGAATCTCACTCTCGGAAAATAGTACCTCTGTTTCTTAAATTTTTGGGTTACAGTGTTGAAGAACTCACAAGGTGCTTTTATGTTTGATATTTTCTTTTGTATTTGCTGATTCTTTTTGTTTGTATGATACTATCATTGTATATTGTTATTTTTTAGTTGACCATGAGTAACTTATGTCTCAATTTTGCAGTGTTGAATTGTATACACTTGATCATAAAGGAAAAGAATGGAAGGGGGTTCTTAAGGAGTGGTTAAGTTTGTTCAGATTGTTACGGAATCCAAGGGCTTTCTATCAAGGTCCATTTTTGAGAGATGTTCTTCTGTATAGGTTGGTTATAAGTGGCTGCAATTGCTAGGTTCTTCTGTATGTTTTAAATATCTTTTGTCTTCACATTTTGGTTATACAATAAGTATCACCAATTTTGTTCATTGCCCAGTTCTTTTCCTCACATTATTTTTACCTTACTTTTTTATGTTCGGGTTGGGCCGCATTGGTACTGCAGGCTTCTTGATCAAAATGATGCTGATTTACAGACGAAAGTTCTTGATTGCTTGTTGAACTGGAAGGATGATTTTTTACTTCCATATGGCGAGAATCTGAAAAATCTAATCAGTGCAAAAAATCTGCGGGATGAGCTTGCAAGGTGGAGCTTATCCAGAAACACGATGGATTCTGTTGATGAGCGACACAGAGCTGATCTTGTGCCTGTAGTCATACGGTTACTAATACCAAAAGTTAGAAATTTAAAGCTGCTTGGTACCCAGAAGGTAATGTATTTAAAACTTGGATGTTTCTCCCCTCCCCCCTCCCCCGCGGAAAAAAGAAGAAAAGAAACCCTTAAGTGTTTCCGAAGGATGCTTTTGACTGTAGTATGCGGTCTATGTGTGGTTTTCATTTTAAATTGCCTATTATTTAATCTAAAATTTAATGAGGTGCTTTCAACTTTTCAGAATGCAAGTGTACATCATCGAAGAGCTGTTCTGGGTTTTTTAGCTGAGCTTGATCTTGATGAGCTTCCTCTTTTCATCTGGTTAATAGTGAAGCCCTTACTTCCCGTCTCTCAAAGTGGTGATGAAATCAGCAAAAATTTCTGGGCATCATCCAAAAATCCTCAATTTGAGGTTGATGCATCTGATATCCTGAGGCATTTTGCCTCAAATACCATAGAAACCTTATCTTGGAAGAAGAAGTATGGTTTCCTGCATGTTGTTGAAGATATTTTGACAGTTTTTGATGAATCTCGCCTTACGCCCTTTCTTGATCTATTGATGAACTGTGTGGTCCTGATCTCATCGAGCTGCACATCAGCTCTTAGCAGTCAAAATTCGGAGGTTCGAGACAATGATGAAGTGGAGAATAAGATCAAGGTAATAATTTGCAGTCAAATTATCTGCTCCTGCACTTGCAGATTGATGTTGATAATTCTATACTTTTCTAGGATGATGAAGTTTAAGGGTCGTTTTGCTTAATGTCAGTGCTTCCCCTTTTTGTTTCTGCATTTGTTTTTTCGTTATATCAGGAATTATATAGGCATGCTATTTGGTGTTGATAATGATAGATGCTGTAGAAAGTAGAAACAATTGGCAGTATGTTATGCTTGTTCTCTGATTCTGCAATCTATTAATATTATACTAAGAAAGTGACCCAGTTAACATGGTAACAAGACACTAGTGTTAGCATTTGAAGTCATTTAAAATTGCTGGATCAGAAGTCTATTTCTGACTCATGTCATGCAACCTCACTATCTCTAAAACTCTAGTGTTTTCCAAGTTTGATGCTTGGAATTATGTATCGTTTTGTAGGAAAGACAAATATAGATAGACCTGTATGTTTTCTGGAGTTAGTTGGGTGAGAACTGTCCCTTTTATATTTATGAGTTAACTCTTGTTAATTCTACCTGCTTGGAATTCCGTATCGTTTTGTAGGAAAGACAAAATATAGATAGACCTGTATGCTTTCTGGAGTCAGTTGGGTGAGAACTGTCCCTTTTATATTTATGAGTTAATTCTTGTTAATTCTACCTTTTTCTGGTTAATTTCTAATATGCTCAACTATGTATTTTACATTTTTCTAGGCATGTGCTGAGTTTGTGCACCAGGTTCTTTGTAATTAGATTTAAAACGACCTTATCTATAAATTTTATTCAATTGCAGGAGAGGAAGCAAATCAGGGACTTGAGGTCCTTAAGCCTTAAGGTCATATATCTTGTTCTTAGTAAATACGACAATCATGATTTTGGAGGTGCATTTTGGGATCAGTTCTTTAAATCAGTAAAACCTTTGGTTGCTAAATTTAAGAAGGAAGGTCTTGGTAGCCAAAAGCCAAGTGCACTGTTTTATTGTTTTCTTGCAATGAGTAAAAGCTACAAACTTGTTCCACTATTATCCAAGCAGGAGAATCTTGTGCCTGACATTTTCTCCATGCTTAGTGTTCCACCAGCATCAAAGTCCATTTTATCTTGTATCTTGAAGTTCACTAAGAACTTGTTGAAGCTTGATAATGCTCTGGATAGCGAAGATTTCACTGTCAAAAGAGTTTTACTTCCTCATCTCGATGAGCTCATGCGCGGCTTGCATTGTATTTTCACCAAAGAAAATGCAACTAAGAGGTATTCCTTTCTTTCCCATCCCTGTTCATGGAAGTGCCCCCCCTCCCCCCAATTATTGTGTGTTTGCTGGTGTTGAATTTATTCTGATATTGACTGGAGATTGGCCTTTCAGCTTGAAGCTTCATGACACTTCTTTTCCTAATGTTTATCATTGTCTACATGTGCTTCATATTAGGTTAATGGCTGGATGCCTCTGGTTGTATATGCCAGGGGGACATGTTAGTGACTATAGTTTATAGTTGGGTGGTCACTTGTAAACACAAAATATTGTATTTAATTTAATAAATACAAAATTGCATACAAATATAAGAATTTCGAATATGTGCGGGTTCAATCTCTATTTGATCCTCTGATTCTTCTCTTCAAGTTGACCCTCGAACAATCTTTAAGTAGCCTTTGAGATTTGTTGGAGATTTAGTGTTTCCCTGATCTCTTTGGACATGGTATTCAAGCTTTATAACGTTGACGCGGAGGACTTTCGCCTTGTTTCCAAAGTAAACGTTGAGCTTTGGGCTTTGAGCTTTATAACGCCGATGCGGAGGACTTTCGCCTTATTTCCGGATCAAACGCTACTTTCATACAATTCCGACGAAGAACGCCTTGAATCTCGCTGGGACATCTTGAATATTGAGAGAGAAATCTTAGAGAATTTTCTCTTCAATTCTTGAGCTCTTGAAGATGATTTTTTGGTGTGATTTTGAAGTGGTATGGAGACCCCTATTTATAGTTGTAGGGAGAGAGGTTTAAGTGGGCTTTTGAGCTCTATTATGGGCTTTAGGGGTAAGGCGGCACGATTTCATTGGCTCTAAGAAATTGATATATATCCTTAACTTTGCCAAAGAAATAGATATATATCACCATATAAATATATATTTATTAATTAAATAACTTATTTAATATGGATTTGATAAGATTCCATAATAAAATAAAGTTATTATAATTAATAAAAATATGTTAAAATTTTCGGTTCCTACAGTCACATTTTCAAACCTCAAAGTGGAAATGAGATGTAATGGAACTATCATAAATTAATAATTTAAATTTTTACTGATTGTTACAGTCTACTTCTGTATAGTTGATAGGGACTAATATATGGGGGGTATGGATACCTGATTATATTTGGAGATGATTTAGTTGCATAGAAACCTGTAATTTATACCAGATTTATAAGCTGATCTTACATTTGCCCTGACACTTACAGTGTAAATCAACAGCACCTTATGCAGTCTATGATCATAGAGTGAATTTTTTTTCAAAGAGTAGGTTTTTTTGATATGTAGACATCACCTTTGACTGAAAACATCTAAAAGCATTGCATATTGGTAGTCATGTGAAGGAAAGAGAAACGTCAATGCAGTTTGTGATTGTTATTATGTGGTTATTTTTTACGTAGGGACTGTACAAAAGAACATTACATATATGTCTGAAACACTCTTGAGATTTCGTTAGGTGTGCAAGCCTTTCTGATTGAGAGAAGAGTAGTGGTCCTTTCCATTGCCTGGATCACAAAATAAATTCAGATAATTCTGAATTAAGCTGATAAATTATAAGAAACATGTTTCTGACTCTTGAGGTTTTTATTAAGTGAAATGGGTGCAGGGCTCATTTAATGTTGAAATTTAGCTAATTTTGGGTTTCAGATCAAGTTATTGTGTCTATGATGTTTAAAATATTGTTATACCCTTTTTTTTGAAGTTTCTTTCACCTTCTCAGTATGGACTTATTCTTGAACCCAATAGGAGTCACAAGTCGCAACATAAATTTCTCTGAATATTTGAGCTTGCTGTTAATCTTGTAGCATTTGGGGACCTTTTTCCTGTAGGCCTTTGCTAAAATTCCCGGAAAAAAGAGAGATCACCATCTTCAACTTGCTATCTACGTATGTGAAGGAACCATCAGCTGCTGAATCATTTGTTGATATATTGCTCACATTCCTTACAAAGAAACGCCTTAATTTTGGTTAGCCTCTGACCTTCTCAATCTTCAATCTTTTGAGATATGATTATTTTCTTGAGTTTATACCGACTGAAGTTTTTGCTCTTGCAGATACCTGCGTCCAAGTATTGCAAATCATCGGCCGAGTGGTAACTGTCCTGGGCAGTGGAAGCAGTAAAAAGATTTTGAATTCGCTTTCCCCACTTCTTATTTCAGCTGATTTGGCTATTCGCAACTCTATATGTGATGTCCTTGATGCTGTTGCTTCACATGATTCTTCTTTGTTAACCTTGGTAATGCAAATCTCTAGATAATTCTCATAAATAATTTATATTCTCCCCCCCTGAAGAAAGAGAAAATTAAGTTTCTCTTATGTCTATTGTGTGCAGGCAAAAATTCTTCGTGAACTAAATGCAACCTCCACAATGGAGATGGGTGGTCTTGACTATGACAAAGTACTCTGTGCTTATGAGAAGGTTAATGTGAAATTCTTTTATACTATTGAGGAAGTGCATGCGTTACCAATCCTGGCTCATGCAGTTAATGATATGTCATCTGAAGAAATGATATTACGGCAATGTGCATTCAGATTACTGCTCTCCTTCGTTGATTTTTCTGGTGAGATCCTAAGTGGATCTCTTGAATCTGACCAGATATGGTCTAGAGCCAGTATTCTGCCTATAGTGAACAATTTTCTGTTGAAACATATGGGAAATGCAATGAACAAGGAAGGCGCTGGTAAAAAGGTATTGTAGTTTTTTTTTTAGCCTTCTCTTTTACTTCTATGCCAATCCTTAGGTGGAACCTCTTTTATGATGCTCACTACCAATTGCAAGTCTGAGTTGTCCATGGGGCTTATTCATGTTATCCAGATTAGAACCTTTTGCAGTGGTTGGGTCAGGTTGGGTTGTTCGTTCGACTGGAAGCAACACTTCTTTTAACATGTATTTGTCTGTTTCAGGTCTGGATTGATTTGCTTCGGGAAATGGTGCTGAAGCTTCCCAAGGAAGCAAACCTTGATTCATATAAGGCTCTATGTAGTGATGATGCCGAACAAGATTTCTTCAATAACATAGTACACTTACAGGTAAAACCTCTTCTTAGTTCTCCGCGAAAATCTTCATTTCAACTGAGAGCAATACTCATTAATGGTCCTTGGTTTATGTCATTTTCCTTAATGTAGAAACACAGGAGAGCGAGAGCAATCTCTCGCTTTAGCAACATTGTCAGTTCAGGGAATCTGTCGAAGGTAATTTTTCAATTATCTTTTGGATATCTAGTAGTTATTTTTGTTATGTTACATCACTAATCTTTGGAAACTTGCAAATTTTCTAGGTCATCACCCACCAAGTGTTTGTCCCAATGCTCTTCAGCATGCTGTTTGATGCACAAGATGGGAAGGATGAGCATATAAGAAGTGCATGTATTGATGCCCTTGCATCGATATCTGGCTGCATGAATTGGAATCAGTACTACGCCTTGCTAGTCAGATGTTTCCGCAGTTTGGCACTAAAACCAGATAGGCAAAAGCCTTTGTCACGACTTATCTGCGCCATCCTCGATCATTTCCATTTTGAGGAGTCCTCTCTGATCCATGAACCTGTCATTTCTGCTTCTGATGCACCCGATCCATATACCATTGATATGAAGTCTTCATCAACTCTGACGCGGATTACTGATCGTGGTGAACTACCTATCATACAGGAGAGTTTGCACAAAAATATTTTCCCCAAGATTCAGAAGTTGTTGGTCTCTGATTCTGACAATATCAATGTTAACATCAGCCTGGTTGCCCTCAAACTTCTAAAATTGCTCCCCGGTGATATCATGGACTCTCAACTCCCAACTGTTGTTCACCGCATTTCAAACTTTCTAAAAAATCGCTTGGAAAGTGTACGTGAGGAGGCTAGGTCTGCGTTGTCTGCTTGCTTAAAGGAACTAGGATTGGAGTATTTGCAGTTTATTGTCAAAGTCTTGAAGGGCATATTGAAGAGAGGCTATGAATTACACGTGCTAGGATACACACTCTATTTCTTGCTGTCTAAGTTCCTCAGGAGTCCCATCTGCGGAAAGTTGGATTACTGCTTAGATGACCTCCTTTTTGTTGTACAGAATGATATACTTGGGGGTGTTTCTGATGAGAAAGAGGTCGAGAAGATTGCTTCTAAAATGAAAGAGACGAGAAAGCAGAAATCTTATGAAACTCTAAAATTGATTGCCCAGAATGTCACTTTCAAAACTCATGGTTTGAAACTTCTTTCCCCTGTTACTGTTCATCTGCAGAAGCAGCTTACCCAGAAGCTGAAGTTGAAATTGGAGAACATGTTAAATCACATAGCTGCTGGTATTGAATGTAATCCATCCGTGGAACAGACTGAACTGCTTGTATTTGCAAATTGCCTCATTAAAGATGGTATCGGTGATGAAGGTAATGAACATGCAAATGGTTCCATTTCCCGGTCAGATAATAGAGATGCTGGGAGTGTCCAAACAATTGAAACTAACAGATTAGTCAATGTCAATCGACAATTTTCTCATTTGATAACAGCATTTGCTCTAGGAGTCCTGTATAACTACTTGAAGAAACTGAAGCTTAACCCAGAGGATGGACAGCTTTTATCATTGCTCGACCCTTTTGTCAGTTTATTGGGTCAATGTTTGAGTTCCAAGTATGAAAACATTATAACAGCTGCATTTAGGTGCTTTTCCCTGATAGTAAGGTTGCCATTACCATCACTTCAGTCTCAAGCTGACAAGATAAAGAATTCTTTGTTGGTTATAGCACAAGGTTCAGCCAATGTTAACAGTCAGTTGACTGAGTCATGTATGAAGTTGTTAACAACGCTTCTGCGAAGTGAGAGAGTCACACTTTCAGCTGATCAGTTGCATATGCTGATCCAGTTTCCGTTGTTTGTTGATTTTGCAAAAAGCCCCTCATTTATCGCCCTTTCACTGTTGAAGGCTATCATAAACCGAAAGCTGGTAGTTCCTGAGATATATGATCTTGTGCAGATTGTTGCAGAACTGATGGTACAAAGTCAAGATGAGCCCATCCGTAAGAAGTGTAGTCACATATTACTTCAGTTTTTACTCGGTTACCAACTTTCTCGGAAGCGCTTGCAACAACATCTAGATTTCTTACTTGCAAATTTGAGGTAAAAATATTCAAACTCCGAGTACTTGGTGTGTGTGTTTTTCCGTTATTTTAATATAATCATAATAATTTATATGGCTAATATTTCCTACAGTTACAAGCATTCCAGTGGGAGGGAATCAGTCCTAGAAATGCTTCACACTATTATATTAAAATTTCCACGGAATGTTGTAGACGAACAATCCCAAACACTGTTTTTGCATTTGGTCATTTCTTTGGCGAATGATGATGACAGAAAAGTTCGTTCCATGTCTGCTGCGGCAATAAAGGGTCTTATTGGGCATGTTAGCTCTCATTCACTTCACTCAATACTCGAGTATAGCCTGTCTTGGTACCTTGGTGGGAAACAGAACTTATGGGCTGCCGCAGCACAGGTAAAGTCGGTATATTAATTTGTTTTAATTATCCTTTTGCATCTCTTGGGAATCATATGGGATCTCATGTGAGAGCATTTTTTGTTGTTGGCTATGATGAAAGAGTTTTTTAGTGCTATCTCGTTAGTAATAAACAATTGCATAATATTTTATTGGGAAAAGAATACTTTAAATTCCGAATTTAGTGTGATGTTTTATGCTCTTATAATTCATAGTTTAAGATCCTCGTGTAGATAAGATTTCATGACCTGTCATGTATGATTCTTGATATTTTTGAACCATATGCATTGGTGTTTATGATGTTATTACTCCTGATTTCGGACCTCATCTTCAACAGCCTAAAATTGCCCTTCATGGTTTTTAAATTTTGGTTATAATATGATCTTTCATCTTTCGAATGATCATAGTTCTCTTTCGAAGCAGGTCTATTGAACACTATTCCTTTGTTTGCTACATATGGTTTTGCACATCCTTCTGTTCTTGCTGCACGATTATATCTGAAAATACTTTCATTCGCTCGACAGGTTTTGGGTTTGCTGGTGGAAGTTACTGGAAAGAGTTTCCAATTACACCTCATTAAAGTACTTCCAGCAATGAGAAACATTCTTCAGTCTGCTGTCAGTGCTATTGCATCAAGTCAACAAGATTTATCAGATGATCCAGTTATTCCATTCTGGAAGGAGGCATATTATTCATTGGTTATGTTAGAGAAGATCCTAAGTCAATTCCATAACATGTTCCTTGATAGTGAGCTTGAGGTACAACTATACTATTCTATCTGTGATCGTACTTTCAATATGGCCCTGGTTTATATCAATTTTAGAAGGTTATAGGTATATGATTCTCATAAACCTTCTAATCATTGAGCTTTATGAAAATGTCATCTGCCATTTTCTCATAAAGGGACACTTTAGATTCAGCAGAATTGTTTGCCTTTGTTGGGGAATGTTTCTCAGATAAATTCTGTTCGTTAGTGGCTGAATTTATCTTCACTTGCCACATGATCTTACAGAGATCTTCATACAGCTTACTTGGCTGTTTTTGACTTAATCTCTATATCTGTGTGCTTTTCGTCCAGAATAATTAAATTTTCCAAACATGACTATATACATCATCAAATAATTTATTCTGTTGTGCTGTTGAATTCTCTAAAGAACAAGGAGTTACGCTGGTGCTTTCATTGTAATTCTCACTGAAATTTTTCACGCTTTTGTAACAGACTGATCTATGTTTTTCTTCACTTTCTCATATTTTTTTCAAATACTTCTAACAGGATATTTGGGAAATTATCTGTGAATTCCTGCTGCTTCCTCACATGTGGTTGCGAAACATATCATGCCGGATTCTGTCCTCTTACTTTGCTGCAGTGACCAATGCTTTTAGAGATAACAGAAAAGTCTCAGCAGAAACATTCTACCTCATGAAACCGAGCATACTTTTCCATATAGCTGTTTCTTTATGTTGTCAACTGAAGGTGCCAACGAGCGAAGATACAACTGGCATCATTATCATGCAAAACCTTGTGTTCTCAATTTCTGGTCTCCAATCCTTCTTAGAAAAGAATGAAAACATGGATGTTTCTAGTTTCTGGTCCAGCCTCGACCGCATCGAGCAAGATCGTTTCCTAAAAGCTTTTGGTATTCTTGATCCAAGAAAAGGAAAGAGAACCCTCCAATCTTATATTTCTGATGCCAGTGGTGAACATGATAAAAACCAGCATCCATTTATTTCCTATTTGCTCCAGAGAATGGGGAAGCTTACCTTTCAGATGGAGGTCAATCAGGTTTGTTTTCTGTAACATATAATCCAATTAATATATGTATATATATATATATATATATAGTTAGAAATATATATATATAGTTAGAGAGAAAATAATTGATCCCATTTTTTCAAACAAACAATTTCTGCATGCGATTTATTATGATACTTCAAGATTTCTGCGTGAGCACTTCTGATGGCATATTTGTCCTGTTTTACAGATGAAAATTGTCTTCAATTTTTACAAATCAATATCACCAAAACTCCTCCATTGCTATGGTACATCTTCACCTACAAGCATTGATGATGTCCGTAGCTTCGCGTATCAACTGCTGTTGCCGTTGTACAGAGTTTGCGAAGGTTACACCGGGCAAGTTATTTCAGGTAACTACTGCTTTTCCCTTTTACATCCATGCTACGAAGTGCTACCGCAAGAGAATAAACGAAAGACATAAAATCGAAGAAAAGATATTCTACGTTACAATCTACACCTAAAATAAGAGGATCTGAAACTCCCATTCTATCCCGGCCTCTCCCTTGAATCTTTCCCTACCCAAAGAAGCTCTATTGTCATCTGTCTTATTAGTATAAATTTCTGTGACCAACTTTTATGCATCAAATTTTCTGACCCTCTCTTCTCAATAATGCCAGACGATCTGAAACAACTAGCACAGGAGGTGAGCGAAAGCATAAGAGACATCATCGGGGTGCAGAATTTTGTTCAGATTTACAGCCAGATACGCAAAAATCTGAAGGTGAAGCGCGACAAAAGGAAGCAAGGAGAGAAGGTGATGGCCGTCGTGAATCCGGCACGAAATGCCAAGAGGAAGCTGAGGATTGCAGCCAAGCATCAAGCTCACAAGAAAAGAAAAATGATGACCATGAAAATGGGTAGATGGATGCATTAGAATCGCAAATGTGTAGTTTTAGTCTGTCGATGTAAATTACTGAATGTTCCATTTATTTGTAAGTTAGTTTTCATACACTGTGATCCTTACATAGCAGAGGTGTTGATTGAGTAAAATTGCGACAAACAAAAATGTGAATTTTGGTACCTATTTAATTGTAGTTCGATTTTATTTTGGAGCCAGAAGACTGGTATATTTGGGGTGCATGGTCTTTGGTTTCTTGGACATCCATAATCCTAGTTTCATTCAAAATGATAAGAATTTATCTTAATGTATTTCCACCTTCAATATTTTCTTTTAATTGTTGGGTCCGTTACGGAGGCCTCAAAATAATTTAGTTATTTCCTTAATTAATTTAGTTATTTCCTTTTAATTAGTGGGACTTTGTTTCCTTAATCGTGTTAAAATTAGTACAAAGAATGAATCGGTATATATAATCAAATAATTAGGGATCAAATAATTTTAGAATAATTTAGTTATATATTTTGATTTCCTTTTATTAGGAGTTTGTTTCCTTTTCCTAATAGGACTTTATTAGTTATATAATTTGATTTCCTTTAATTAGTAGGAGTAGGAGTTTGTTTCCTTTTCCTAATAGGACTTTATTAGTCAGCCTAGCCGTGATAGACACATACCTAGATTTTGTTTTATCGCAGGAGATCATCTCATCAAAGAATTTTTGCACATGGATAAATACGGGTGCTGTTATATTGAGTCTCCGACTTCCGACCATAGCAACTTTTGGTAGAGATGACGTTACAAGGAGTAGTACTAGTAGTGGTGGAGTAGTGTACGTTCCTCCGTTTAAGCTGGGCAGAAGCAGAATGACGGAGGACAAAAGGATGAGCTGGGACGCGTTGAAGAAGAGCATTAACGGATTGGTGAACGCAACAAACATCAAGAACATCTGATGAGAGGGAGGGGTCTGTTGTGTCGATCCTGATGTATTTGCAGCCCTTGTTTCGGTGGTGAACCCTGAAACAGGGGATCTTTTGTTGCGGAGGATTATACTGCAGCTCCAGAGGGCGTACAAGCCACAACTAGTTGCAGCACTCAAATTTATGGCTCACCTGGTGAACCAGCAGGTGGTTGCTCTTGAGCTGCTCACATTGCTGATGATAGCGTTGAAGTTGCTGTTGGCTTTGTAATGGAGTGTGGATCCCTGCTGCAGGACCTTTCGCCCAAAGGATTGCATGCTATCTTTGAGCGCTTCCGCGGAATTCTGCACCAAGGAGAAGTAGGTAAGCGCGTGCAGTTGTTAATTGAAGGCCTCCTTGCACTGCGAAAAGCTAAGTTTCATGGCTACACAAAGTGTCTCTTTTGGGTGAGAATAATATTATTGATGCTTTAGATATCTGTGGAATTCGCATGCTTAATAAGCGTCTAAGTGACCCTGCCATGCAAGATTCGTTCCACTCAATTTTTCCCAAGGACAATCCCAAAAACACTAGCTTTGCTATTAACTTCTTCACTTCCATTGGCCTTGGTGGCATCACCCAGAACCTCCGTGAGTATCTCAACAACATGCCCCGCCTAATCATGCAACAGCAAAAGGCAGTCCCCGACTCAGATTCTCAATCTGATGGTTCTGGTTCCGATTCCTCTGGATCCGGATCAGGATCATCAAGTTCTGAGTCGAGTGAGTGATAGAGATCACAGGCAAAAGAAGAGGAGAAGAAACAAATGATCAATCCCCAAGGATTATGTATTTTTGATGTTGTAAAGCTTAATTGCAGTTCTTTTACTCGAGAGTTTTGCTTATGATCTGTGATTTGCGTAATTTATATACAGAGATTATTATATGAGATTCTTGTTTGTTGTTGCATTCTATTTCTAGTAGTAGATCGATCCTTATGCATCTTTTCTCGACTTTTGTAGAAAATGTGAGAGGCGCAATTCAGAATGTATGAGATAATTTAACAATACAAACCTGATCAGAAAGCTTTGCAGCAGCTGCCAAACCCTTCTCGAATTTGCTAGCAAGATCACGTACTGAAAGGCATTGCTGCTGCTCCAGAAACAATGCATTCTCTCGAGCAACCAAGTCTTTGGTAGACAGCATGTTCAAATCTTCTTTGACCTCAACAATCTGATTGTTCACTTTAATCCTATACCCTGGAAAACGACTAGAGCCAAAAACCACATCTGGTGAGACAGCATCCTTTTTGCAACTAAATCCCCGGGCAAACCTCGTCATATTGCAATTTTCCTAAACATCAGTCAAAGAATAACTTTTGTTAGCATCATTAACTTGATTTGAGCAAGCAGTTCTCATACCAATTCCAATGGCCAATATTTCTCAGTGCCTTTACTTGTTCAGATAACATTTGGCCCCAAACACAAAATAAATGGCCAATACATCTATGATTACTACAAGAATTAAAAGTTAAGAAAATTTACATTAGTATATGCACACTCATTTGTAATCCTAACGATCTTGTTTTGCTCAAATGCTTGCTTTAGTCAACCAAAATATCAGATATTTTGAAGGAAATGTAAAAAATCCCGTAGAAATTGGAGCCCCAGCCATCATCAGAAATTTAACCAATTCTTCTTGTTTGCATTGAGTACATTTTGACTATTAATGTTACAGAAAAGGCAAATACGATGATCAAAACCACCAAATGTAATAAGGCTAACCAACATCCCAAGAAAATCAGAACTACCATCAAATCAGTGCAGAAAACAAACAGATAAACAAAAAAGAAAATGAAAAGAAAAGCAGAAACCAATATTCGGACTGAAACAGCAAAACCAAACTAACCTGCAACTAGTAATCGCAGATCATACAATGTAAGCAAAATGGTGGTAGTTCTGATCCTTGGAAATCAAACCGAAGCAAACAATGGATCAGGAGCAACAGTGTTTGGATGTAGGGAGAGAGAATTCATGTGAAATGCAGAGAGAGAAGGTAAAGGTTAAACGAGGGTCTGTCTGATTTTTTTTGTTTTGTTTTTTTTGAGGAGGGGTCTGTCTGATTTTCAAAAGCCAAAGAAAGGAAAGAAAATGGTCTCTCTCCCTCTCTCTCCCTCTCTCTCTCTCTAAATTGCATTCGAAGGAGTTCCTGTTTCACCATGTGTCCATGTTTGTCTAAAAAGAATTTCTTGAACTCCTGTTGCTTCCTTATTGCAATCACAAACTCACTTCACTTGTAATTGTAAAATCTTAATTTATATAAAGTAATCTATTAATCAGATATTAGATATACCATTGGGTAAAATTAAATCTTTCATTTCCATTATGGGTTGTATCAATAAAATTAAATAAGGGTTATTTGGTTAAAATTCATAAAGAATTTTCAAATTTCGGTTTTTCCAAACACTTTTAATTTTATTTTTAAATCCGTGAACTTTTTATTTTTTTCTCCAAAATTGGATTCCGGCCAAATTCAAGCTGACATGGCGCCGAAAAAGTTCAGTTAGCATGTCGATTTCACTTATAAAAAAATATACAAAAAGTAGAAATTCGGAAATTATATTTATATTACTTAACAAAAACTAGAACTATGGGATGATTCCATAAACAATTTCTTCTATCCCGTTAATCCTGCTTTTATTTATGTGAGAATGCACACAACTATCCAGTATGAAGATAGTGTGTACCATCCATACCCACTTTTGGTGGCACATATAAGTCATAACCACTGACAACTTTTTGAGATTCTTTTGTACTTTTCGGCTATTTTAAAATAGCTTAATTGTCAAATTCATGTATTGTTTTCCGTGTGCATCATTGTCTCTGCCTAATATCTGTTATAATCGAAACTTTGTAGTACGTGTTAATCCTCGGAGAATAGCGTTGCACATCTTCACGGATCCAGATCCAACCAAACTGATACAAACACAATACGATTAAAAAATAAGAACACAAACACACTGGAGAAAAAAAATTGTACCGACAGGGAAAAATATTGTACCGCTCACAGTAAAATCAACTCATGATTTTACTGCAAGCGATACAATATTTTCCCCGGTCGGTACATTATTTTCAAAATTACCACACATCGTCGTAATATATGTCAACTGATCATGATTTTTAAATTTATAAATGAGCTATATATAATTAAAAACGTAACACCAAATAATCTTATTTGTTAAATTAACTATTAAGAGTGCCTAAAAAATATAATAAACATAACACAACGTCCGAAATAAGAACAGAAACACACTGTATAAAAAAAATTGTACCGATCGGGAAAAATATTGTACCGCTCGCAGTAAAATCAACTCATGATTTTACTGCGAGCGGTACAATATTTTCCCCGATCGGTACAATTTTTTCAAAATTACCACACATTGTAGTAATATATGTCAACTGATCATGATTTTTAAATTTATAAATGAGTTATATATAATTGAAAACGTTACACCAAATGATCTTATTTGTTAAATTAACTATTAAGCGTGCCTAAAAAATATAATAAACATAACACAACGTCCGGAATAAGGACAGAAACACACTGTACAAAAAAAAAGTGTACCGACCGGTTGAAAAACGGTACCGACAGGTAAAAAACCTATCGGTACAATATTATGACGGTCGGTACAGTTTTTTCTTTCGTCCATATTCAAATCGGTACGAAGTACTAACCTCTTCCAAACGTCGTTCATTTTCATGTTGCCGTTCATCCTCAGATTCCTTTCGCATGAGTGGAATGGCAGAGGCGGCGGTTGAGTGATCAAGGCAGTAAAAAAAAATTCCTTTTGCTAGATTCAAGGCAGTCAAATCAGTTTTTTTATTTTTTTTTATCTCTGAAAAGTGCAAAAAAGATGTCAGTGGGTATGGCTTATACATGCCACCAAAACTGGGTATGAGTGGTACACTCTATCTTCATACTGGATAGTTTTATTTTCCTCTCTTTATTTATTGATAAAAGGGGAAGAGTTGCCTATTGTTAGAAAAAACAGCAGTTAACTCGTGGTAATCATGATTTTAAGCCCAAATTATAAATATATAAAAATATATGGTTTAAAATAAGATATATATACTGACTCTGATGTGAAGATCTGAGCCAATTATATTAATGAATCAAACGATGTAATTTTGATTTTGAAGCATGTAACCATCATCTCCATGGCCGGAGTTTGGTGTATGTGAAATTGATTTTGGTATAATTTTATATTGATCTCATTTGCATCATTGCATGTCAATTGTTCTTTATAATTTATAATGCTTACTTAAAAATATTATCAAATGATCTCTTATGACATCTTGAAATTAAAATTTAATTTGGAAAATCAACTCAACATAAAATTATTTTGGAAAATAATCAATATATTCTAGGGGCTACGTGGTTGCGCCCAATCAAAGTACGGAAGTATATCATATCGGGGGGTTGGGGAGTGGGGGTGGAGGGTAATAATTTACTCCCTCCGTCCACAAAAACTATGCGCGTTTGGATTGAGAAGGAGTTTTAATAAATGAGTTGAGTGTGTTATGAGTAGAACAAGGGTCCCACTTATTATATAATTTTAAATTGCTTTTAAATAATGGGTCAATTGTATTATGAGTGGAATAAGGGTCCCACCTATTATTTGTGGTGAGTCCAATAATTGCAAAATGAATAAATAATTGGTTAAATAGAGGGTTAAAGTTAATTGAATTGTGTGGGTGATATTTAAGTGAATTATGTCACACACACACTATATTGGTTAAATTTATTACTCAGATTTTTCTATAAATAATTATTTCAAAATTGGTCAATTAAGTGAATTGTGTCAAAATCAAGTAATTTATCAAGTCTCAATAACATATACTACATGCGTATCTGCAAAACATTTTAATTAGCTAATGTTTTGACTAAATTAGTATATTCAACTCCGAGTACCAAAACCTCTCTAAAATTTGTCTCACTTTCTTAACAAAAAATATTCTTTCATACTCGCATAAAATTTCATCAACTTTTTCAGAAATCATCATCTGACATTTACACAATCAACGATTCAAAGTCCTCTCATTTCTCCTAATTCAAAACTTCCTCTCTCCCTCCAAAATTCTCAAACATGCACTCTAATTTTACACAATCGAGCCTTTCAACCATATGAAACGGCCAAAAATAATCACAAACCATGCAATTGAAGAGGAGGTCAAATGGCCAAGTGGCTGGGTCCATTGGGCCAATGTGATAAACCGGGTTCGCCAGATATCTTATAAGTATACCCATTAAAAACACAAAATTTATGACGCATTAACCACCACACCTAACCGGTTAATCTTTTTTAACTACTCCCTCCGTCCCGCTATTAGTGGCTCATTTTCCTTTTTGAGTTGTCCGCTATTAGTAGCCCGGACCCAAAATAGCAAAAATTAACTCTTTAAAATGTGTGAACTCTAATACTTTTCTATCTTCTATGAGCCACAAATAACGGGACAGATGAAGTAATATTCTTCCCACCCAATCCAACCATTTAATCATCATCCATTAGCTTCAGTAAAAAGAGAAATAAAGAAAACAGAAACAATGCCAACATTAAACTTCTGTATCATCTCTCTCTTGAAATAATGACACAATTCAAAAAATTTAAGCCTATGATTCTTGTCATATGCAATATATAAACATCAAAGGACAGCAATAGTATGTCAGCTTGACAGTTGCGAACATTAAGGATTAAAGTAAAGATACACAAGAATCTACTACTAGAATGGAACAAGAAACAGAAAGCTCATATCATATAATATAGATATTACTCAGAGCTTAGAACATAAACAAAACTCCCAAGTACAACTGCATGCTTGACAACATCATAAACACTGTACATAATTTTTCTGGATCGATCGATTATTTGTTTAGCATCCTCTTCTTTCGCTGGCCATCATGATCACTATCACTATCACAATCACTATCACTATCACTTGATTCGGAACATGATGATCCAGAACCTTCAGATTGAGATTCAGATTCCGACTCCGGAACTGCCTTTTGCTGTTGCATGATGAGACGGGGCAAGTTCTTCAGATACTCCCGAAGGTTCTCAGTGATGCCACCAAGCCCAATGGAAGTGAAGAAGTTAATAGCAAACCTAGTGTTTTTCGGATTGTCCTTGGGAAAAATCGAGTCAAATGAATCTTGCATGCCAGGGTCACTTAGACGTTCATTAAGAACACAAATTCCCAGGTGTTCAGATAATTCCTGCAACAATAAACGATCACAATTAAGGTTCAACGTCATATCATGAGAAGAGAGCTAGATAATAAACCAAACTCATGCCCATTGGTATGGTATGGAAATGAGAAAGCACCAGAACAAAAACCTTAAGCATGCATAGGTGAAACTATTCGACCCTGTCTAAACTGCTCTAAGTACAGCACATGATAATATTCTTATATATCAATAAGACAGCATAAAAAGATTACGTACCTGGAAGAGTATCTTAATGAATATACGAGAAGAAGAAGTAGTATCCTCTTCAGTCAACCGTATGTAGGCCAAACAGTGCCAAGGCAATGCATCTGTGGCGAGTAAATGTGCAAAGAATTTTGCCAAATTTCGCAGTTTATTGGTCTCCAGCCGGTGAATCATGGAATATTGCTCGACAAAACACTTCTCGAAGTTCTCTTGATGAATTCTGTTTATCATACAAAACCTCCACCCAAGACGCCCATAGTAGTGGAGGTAAGTTCTCTCCTGGCTGCAACACTCCAAAAGCATACTGCATAATTCCATCTGCAATCACAGGAAAAACGTTAGATATCAGCAACATCTTCTCTACGAATAAGAAATTAAAACTACTTCTTCAGAGATTATGCAAGTAGTACAATGCTAACAATAACTATACTGGATCACAGATATTGACATTTAGGAAAGAAAGATCTAGATCAAAACATTTTTGGCAATCATGACCACCAAGTTTTAAGATACACTCAAGGAGTAAATCGAAAAATAACAGCAGCAAATCAAGGCCTTTAAATCTAATACTGTAAGTTGTAACTTATTCAAACTAGGCATAATGCAAGGATCACAATCACTTTAAGCCATCACATTTCACAGGCTCGGTGACGGTTTGTGCTGGTCAAATAAACTGAACATCACCAGATACCAAGAGAAGGCGAAAAGCACACATTTGTTCAAAGAAGCAACCTAGATTACAATCATCCACTAGCATATAAAAGTGGCCCTTGACTCATTTTTTCGAGCAAACAAGAACTGAATCAAATGACAGGTTCAAGCTCATGATGTATAGAAGAAATAGCTCACACAAATCTGCAAGAACAAATAAATTGCAAACTCTAGTTCAAATTATGTTCAACCAGAAAGGAAAAGATGTGAGATTGTGATACCAACCTCCTGACCAGGCTCTAGTTTGATTTGTAATAGCTTATGCCCTGCTTCTTCAAAATCAACACTAGACATGATTGTCAAGTAGATAGTTCTCCTAAGATTAACCAAATTTCTCTCTGTCTCGTCCTTTATTTTCATCTGCTCTTTGTCCTCTTCCTCAGATTCATCTTCATCGTCATCATCCGAATCTGCGTCTTCATCTGACTCCCCGTCATCCTCAGATTGTTCACCTAATATTTGCTTCTTTAGTTCTTCATATTTCTTCTCATTCTCCATGAACTGGGGATCCAGCCGGAAGATATCTGCAACAGAACTATATTACCTCAAGTGTACCTGAAGGTTTAAAAGATAACAGAAGTAAGCCGCAACCATTTTGTACCTAAAGTGTTCTCAGCATCAATCTCATCCAAAAGAGACACTTCGTGAGTCAATTGGTCTTCCTGCTCCACTAGATCCAGTTCTGAACGGACAGCAGGGTGTCCCTGCATCAATCAAGTGCATAAAAAGTTAAAATTAAAAATACAAAAAATTATCATTATAAAATTCCAATTTCAATGTTCAGATTCCTTAAAAAATGAACCCTCACCTGAAACTTTGCTTTTCGCAGTGCAAAGAGGCCTTCAATTAAGAACTGCACGTGCTTATCTATTTCTCCTTCATGAAGAATTCCACGGAACCGCTCAAAGATACCTGGTGAAATTGAAAATCAAAGGCCTTATCATAAAGTGCCAATGGAGTTGCCATGCCAGAGAGAGAGAGAGATTCTGCTTAAACAAATTCTGCAATTCCTTAGGTCAAATCTAGGTTTGCTTAAACAAATTCTGCAATTCCTTAGGTCAAATCTATGTTTGCTTAAACAACCTCAAGTGGACACAAAAGATAGTATGTGTCTGCACACGCAGAAATTCTGCAAGTCAATACGTCAAATATACTTTTGGTACAACAGATAATTCTGCACCCCACATTCACTCACAAAGGAGAAAATACATTAGCAGTAGCAAAATTCAGCTTATTGATATTTAACATCACTACAGCTGTAGCCTCTTTAAGGTAAAAATAACAAGATAAAAGTAAAATCTTAGAATAAGTTTGAAATAATTTAGGTGAAAATAGCAGAGCATCATTGCCTCCAAGCAATCATTCCCCATCAACTAACCAATTTCACAGAGTGAATGCTTATCTGAAATTCAGCAATTGGCTCCAACTATCATAAACTGAAATGAGACGAAGAATAATTTAGAAACGAAACAAAGAATAACCTAACTTAAGAGTTTCCAACATTAAGTAATAACAAAAGGCTCTAACATTAAAAACCAAAGTAACTCCCAAGTAATAACAAAAATGACAAGAGTACCATACTCACCATGCAATCCTCTAGGCGAAAGGTCCTGCAGCAAGGATCCACATTCCGTAACAAAGCCGACAGCTACTTCAACACTATCGTCGGTGGGCTTTTCCAGCAGCAAGGTCAGCAGCTCAAGAGCAATAAGGTCATGAGCTATCTGCTGGTTCACCAGGTGAGCAATAAATTTGACCGCTGCAAGTAGTTGTGGCTGCATAACACATAGGTCAGAAAACATATATTAAATGAATCATATTGAAAAGAATTTAAGATGCATTGCATACTTTGTGATTGCGCTTATACGCCCTCTGGAGCTGTAGTAAAATCCTCCGCAACAACAGATCCCCTACTTGAGGGAACTTTGTGTTGACCACGGCAACCAGAGCTGCAAATACATCGGTGAATCCCGGAGAGGCCATTTGAGACTTGATACAGGATCGACACAACAGACCCCTCCCTCTCATCAGATTTTCTGCAAATAACTCGGGAATTATGTTCTTGATGTTTGTAGCATTGACCTTGTTCACCAATCCATTGATACTCTTCCTCAGAGCATCCCAGGTCATCCTTTGGTATTCAAGGCTACTTTTGTCCTCAATTTCCTTCATCATTCTGGCCAACTTAAACGGAGGAACGCACACTGTGTCAACACCAACATTCCCATCTCCCTTTCTCTTCAAACCAGTCCTCTCATTCTTATGGCTCTTATGCCTATCATCTCCATGTATCATCTTCTTCACCATTATCGTTATTTATAGTATAGTATTGTCTATCAAGATTAAACAAACAAGTTGAATCGAAACAGCGACGGCGAGGGGTATCAAAATTAAACAAACAAGTTAAATCGAACTAGCAGCGACAGCGATGGGTGGAGCAGTGGGGCCGGGCGTCCTGGGCAGTGGCAAGTCGCCGACGGGAGGATTGAGGACCTAGGGTTTTTTTATAGTATTTCTCAACTACGTCAACTTGAGGTGATATATATATATATACGATAGTGGAGGGTTGAAATTAAAAAATAAAAAAAATCCCCTTAATTGAGTAGGAATCGATCTCGATTGTCCGTTTTCTTATAATCAACGGTTCAAATTAACAAAAGATTTTTGTTTAGTGTGTATTACACGTTTCCTTATGATTATGATAATAAGGGTAGATATATTATTAGTACCTCTCTCATTCCATATATAAACATATTTAGGTTATTTCATTCATTCTTTATTTGTTTGTTTATTTAAATATGTATAATATGGTGATTTTAAATTTTCAATTAGACGCAAAAATTACAAAGTGAGATGGAATTCAGTTTTTAATCGTGTAATTAGTAAGTTGTTTGTTTTCAATAATTATTTTTCTTCTCAATTTAAACATAAGTAATTCGCAATAATAATTAATAATGCTTAAATATGTAGTAATTAATAATTATTAATTATTTAATTATTTATTATGAAAATATAGTCTATAATATCACATAATTCAATAAATTTTATCAATAATGGAGTATATACAATATCTAATTAATTGTATTATTATAATTTATCTTTTTCAGTCGTCAAGACAACAAAAGAAGAAGAAGGCGTCTGCTGTTAGTGAATTTTTTATGGAAAAAATCGCCCCCAACCATATATAAATGGCAAAAACTCTTGTACATCATGATGTACTATACATCCGGTTCAACCCGACCCGTGACCCGACCCGACCTGTCTGACCCGCCCTGTCAACGTTGACCGGTCAATGGTCAATGTTGACCGAGTTGACTTTTTACTTTTTTTATTTTTTTTTAAATTTTAAAAAAAAATTCAAGAGTCAAGCGAGGGGAGCCGAAGGCCTCGGAGCGAGCTAAAAAATATTAATGTTGCCACAATCATTATCTATAAATTAAAAATCGGAACCGAATGCGGAGAAGAAAAAACGAAAAAGTCAACGGTCAGATGTTGACCGTTGACCGATCAACGCTGACCGGATCGGGCGGGTCGGGTCGGGTCGGGTCGGGTCACTGGTCGGGTTGAACCGGATGTATGGGTACATCATGATGTACCCAAGTACAACTCTATATAAATTTCCTTTTTAATATTTGGGTGTAATATTGTTTAATGTTGGCTGTTAATGCATTTATCAAGGTTAATGGATATTTTGTTTGGCTTAAAATTGATTTTTTTTTTTTATGATTTTTTGTTGGTTTAAGATCTCTATTATTTGGGTTGGAATTGTTGATGTTTTATATGAAATTCTTCCAATGTTGGTGGATTGTGATGGTGATTTGAATCACATGTCTTCAATTGCAAGGAGTGTATTTGTAGATGGTAGTGTGTTGTGAATTATAGTTTATACATTTATAAAATTTAAATAATATTCCCTCCGTTCATGATAAGTGTAATATAGCACAAGTTTTAAGAAATATTTGGTAGATGTTTGTTGAGTCAGAAAGTGACACACCTCTTTTGATTTGCTATGAGGTTTAAAATATAAAAGAGTGTATGGGGTCGTGTACAAAAAAGGAAAGACCACAATCTTTGTGAACGGACAAATATAGTAATAAGGGCTCGTTTGGTACGAAATATGAGATAAGACTTGATATGTTTGACTGAGATGTCTTATAAATATAAAGAATTAATATTTCATTTGGTATGATGTATTAAATTCTCTGCAACACATAGTAATTATAGTAATTTATTGCTATAATTAGTTGCAGTATTATTTATACCACCTCATAGGTAGTATACATAACAACAAAATTAAGTATTATTCATACGGGCCCGAACTTTATAAAGGGCCGTATACTTCGTATCAAACAAGATATTAGGGTGTCATAGACATATTATACATCCTAATCACCCCTACCAAACGAGCCATAAGACTATATTTTTGTGGACGGATGGAGTATATAATTAGTCTTTATTATTTTTCAGTTCTTAATATGCGGTAATGATGAAAAACAATCAAATACCACTCATAACGTTGCATATACATTAAGTATTCTAAATTTTATTATATAATAATCTCTCCGTCCACGAAAAACGTAACACATTTTTTGCAATACGGGTCTAAAGAAGTTTTTGGTAGATATTTGTTGAGTCGAGAAAGAGATTTACTATTTTAAAAAAATATGTGGTAGATGTTTGTTGAGTGGAAAAAAGAACAGGTTCGGCCCTAAGGGCGGGCGGAAAGTAAATCAAAGCACTCAAGCAAGTAAGCAAAAGTAGATCCATTATTATTATTGATAACTGGAATACGGCGCACAACCACTACATTGAAAGATTAAAAAGTTCATTGGAGGGGTAGCCTTTTCAAAATGATATAATTTATTTTAATGTATTTCCACACCTTCAATATTTTCTTTTAATTGTTGGGTCCATTGTCATATTTTAATATAAATTGTATCTTGGTAAAGTTGGAATAATTTACAGTAATATTAATATCTTCGTAAGCTGGAATAGTTTATAGCAATAGTACCTGATATTACACACACACACACACACAATCATGCATATGATGCTTCTTTATTCCCAGATGAAATGTAGGCGACGAACTGAAGTGTGGAATACCAAGATTATGGTTTAGCTACCTATTCATGCAAGAATCAACTTAACATCAACCTACAAAATCGTAGCATCTATATATTTCGATACTATCTAGATAATGAAAATCACTTACAATCGTGACATTATAAATGAACTCTGCTTCGCATTTTCTGATAATAAATTATGTTCTAACATTTCTTTTAACATTTCTATGCATTCTCAGTTCCTCATATCTCATCTTCAAAGTCATTCATTCATGGTTTTTCTCACAGAATTCCAATCAAGGGGGCATCAAACTACCACCTAGCCCACCCAAATGGCCCATTTTTGGCAACCTTCTTCAATTGGGCCAGCTCCCCCATAGAGATTTGGCGGCCCTATGCGAAAAATATGGGCCTCTAGTCTACCTCCGATTGGGCCGTGTCGATGCCATAACTACCAACGATCCCGACATCATACGTGAGATTCTACGGCAGCAAGACGACGTATTCGCCTCACGGCCGAGAACCTTGGCCGCGGAGCGCCTCGCCTACGGCTGCGGTGATGTGGCATTGGCCCCTCTTGGCCCAAAATGGAAACGATTACGAAGAATTTGCATGGAACATTTGCTCACGACCAAAAGGCTTGAGTCATTTGTGGGCCACAGAGCCGATGAAGCCCAACACCTAGTTAAGAATGTATGGGCCACCGCTCAAAATGGAACAGAGGTGAATTTGAGGGAAGTATTAGGTGCGTTCTCGATGAACAACGTGACTAGAATGTTGTTAGGAAAGCAATACTTTGGAATTGAATCCGACGGCCCACAAGAAGCCGTGGAGTTCATGCACATAACGCATGAGCTCTTCCGGCTTTTGGGCCTGATTTATTTGGGCGATTACTTGCCCATCTGGAGGTGGATCGACCCGTTTGGATGTGAGAGGAAAATGAGACAAGTTGAGAAAAGGATAGATGATTTTCATTCCAAAATTATCGAACAACATAGGAAAAATAAGGAAAATCGAGATGATGGTCACATGGATTTTGTTGATGTCTTGTTGTCTTTGCCTGGTGAAGATGGAAAAGAGCACATGGATGATCTTGAGATCAAAGCACTCATCCAGGTCCTTTCTAACATTTTTTGATTACTTAACTTGAAATATTTAAAATTAATATATCAAGTAGTAAGCTCCGATGCATATATAGACGAGAGAGTCTTGTGTCAAACATATCAAGATATAACCCAAACACTACCAAAGGCCAATAATATTATAAATTTGTCATCTGATATAAGTTTGGATTCGAATATGAGCATCGTCTGATATCTTTTAACCTGTGAGATAATCTTACACAAATTTTTGTGCACATATATTTTAGGATATGATAGCTGCAGCCACAGACACTTCTGCAGTGACAAATGAGTGGGCCATGGCCGAAGTAATCAAACATCCACATGTTCTCAAACGGGCCCAACAAGAACTGGACTCAATCGTGGGCCCGAACCGGATGGTGCAAGAGCCCGATTTGGCCCATTTAAACTACCTACGCTGCATCGTCCGAGAAACTTTTCGGATGCACCCGGCCGGCCCGTTTCTGATCCCCCATGAGTCGACCCGGCCCACAGCAATCAACGGCTACTATATCCCCGACAGGACACGTGTCTTCATCAACACGCACGGTTTGGGCCGCAACACCGCGATCTGGGATGACGTGGAACAGTTCAAGCCGGAGAGGCACTGGCCGGCTGACGGGAGCCGAGTCGAGATTAGCCACGGAGCCGATTTCAAGATCCTCCCGTTTAGCGCTGGGAAGAGGAAATGCCCCGGCGCGCCGCTCGGCGTGACGCTGGTGCTGACGGCTCTGGCTCGGCTCCTGCACGCTTTTGATTGGAGCCCAACTGCGGGCTTAACGCCCGAAGATATCGATACGAGTGAGGTTTATGGGATGACTATGCCTAAGGCCCGGCCCTTAATTGCTACTGCCCGGCCCAGATTAGCGGCCCATTTGTATCAGTGACTGCGTATTACTGTTTGTCTTATTGTGTTAAATAATAATCCTTTCTTTTGAAGTCTATACTCGATTTAGCTTTAAATCTAAACTATTTCAGAAAACAAAATAGAAAAACTTTAAATTCAATTTTGGAAATATTTTCATGTCCCAATGAAAATAACCCACTGATTTAATCAAAGCTTTTGGAATTCAATTTTTCTGTTGTCGACAAAATGCAAGCTCAGCTATTGATGTTTCTTCATCGATTTGTGAAAAGAAACGAGGAATTACACAAAAGGCAGAGGAATGCATTGTAGCTAAAGTGAAAAACAACTATTTCATCGAAGGTGATCTTTTCTTGACAATGGAAGTTACAGAGGTTATATATATAGCAACCTAGATATTCACAACAAAACAAAATAACTGCTAGTAGCAATAAATGCTTATCAGGACCTCAGATTAATTCAAAGTCCAACACTAAAGATAAAGCAACGTACTAAGCTAAATAACAAAACAAGAAAACTGATTCTGCACCACATTTGAACAGCACACGAATGAAAACATATTATGTTGAATCCTTCACCATCGAGCTCCAGCTCGGATAAATCTTGGTAGCGTGGAACCGAGCTGGACTCGATTTTGATTGAGTTTCGTTGACCACCAAGTGATCTTCTTCTTTCTCCTTTCCTTTTATTGTTGCATGGGTTGCATGAGCAATATGACCTTCAACAATTTGCAAATAAACTCAAGCCTCTCCTGGGGAGTAGATTCTTCAGCAGTGATGGCAGCCATGATTTTGCCAAAGGAGAATACCATTACAGATGCAACTCTGCAAGGCTACAACACAAAAGTAGAGGTAGTGGGGATTGGTCCAGTTCTTGAAATTCTTGGTTTGTGCTTCGATGGTTTATACCATGTGCATCGCAGAGATTGCAAGTAAGAATTTACTCTTTGCTTTATATATTAATCTAGGCTCTTTTTGTTGCTATCTCTCATATTTGAGACTCTCTGCTCTAGTAATTGTGTGATTCAATCTTGAATGCATGTGTCACATTTTGCATTGCATTGGTTTCACATATGAATGAATTGTTACATGAATCTACATTTTATGTTTTTCTTTGGCTAGCATAACCTCTCTCTAGAATCATAGGTTGGATTTTGTTTTAATGTCTCACTAGAATTTTTTTTTCTTGGTAGAAATTACATTATCATATCACAATTTCATAATATACTAACCAATGATATTACAAATCAATCGCAATATTATCACAATATAAACCAAATTAGTATGTAAACTAAACACATACCCATATAAAATGAAAGACGGTCCACACTTTAGTGGAATTTAAACCACATACCTCTTACTTAAAGAGGGTCTTATGATGATGCCACTTGGACTAGGCTTCATCGACTAAGTCTCTCACTAGAACTAAAATGCTTCCAAGAAAGAATAAATTGGATCAGCTTAGTATAATAGTTAGGAAATTCCTCACATTAAATCCAAGATATCATCAATTAGAGGTGGGAAAACTATGGACCGGCATATCGAAAGCCCACCGGGCCACTGAAGGAAATTTGGCCGGGCCTCAATGAGGTACGGACCAATGGTATAAACTTTTGTGCAGGTTGGGGACGGGGCATGGTTGAATGCTTTATTTAATGAGGTAGCTCGTGATTAAAACATTAAGAAATATACTTCATCTTAAATATTACTGTATAAACAAACTTTAGTCTAGAAAAGTTGATCGAACAATTTTTCAATGACAAATTCCTAGATCTACCAACTTTTGAATATGTTTGGATCATAGTAAATCTTGGATCGACATAATTTTAGGCCAATCCTACCCAAAATGTATATTTTGGCTCGGGGTAATTCTAAACATAGCCCTCATTTTACTCTCTATAGCCCCCTAATTAAAAGAATAATTAAAATATTATGAATTGTACTATTTTACCCCTATAACCCCCAAATATTATAATTAACTAATAACCCTAAAATAATTATAGTTCATCCGGATACTATAGCCTCCAAACCCATAAATTTGAAGAAAATAAAACGAGAAATGGCTGCTTCCTAACTTTTTATGAGAGATTTGAGGGCATATGGTTGAACAATCCGAAGTTTCCCTCTGGGAAGAAATCCAAATCCAAGAGAAGAATTATTTGTGGGATCATAAGTTCCGATTGAAAATAAAGGTGAGTTCATTGCTCAAGTTTTGGAACAACCGCAATTTTGAAATTCGATAGAAATTGATATTATAATAATTGAAAATGAAGCAACAAATCAATAAATAAGTTTCTGGACTGGAATGGTAAAACAATCATCTTAAGTTGACTGAAAATGTGAAGATTTTGGCATTTGAAGTCCAATTGCTGGATTTTTTTTTTCATCTACATTTCTGCTTTAGGCTTCCGAAGAAGTTGAGTTAGTGAATTGAAGTGGAAGGCCTTGATTTTCCAATTCTCTCTTGTTCGTCTAGTATCTTAATTGCTGATATGATGGCTGAATCGCTTTAATTAAACAAACACATAATTTCTTCAATTTTTGAGTTTGGGGGCTATAGTAAATTGATGGATTATAATTATTTTAGGGTTTATTTTATGTTTATTAGTTAAATATAATTTTTAGGGGCTATAGGGTTAAAATGGTACAATTTATATAATTTTAATTATTTATTTAATTAGGAGGTTATAAAGAGTAAAATGGGGCTATATTTAGAATTATCCTTTGACTCGTTAGTTTGGCCCGATTTGATTTTTCTACATTTGAAATTGATTTTTGGGCCGACAAGAATTTTCCTTTTGGCCCAATGGGCTCGAATTAGTATTAGGTGGTTAGAACTTAGGGCTTGGTGAGCCGAGCAACCCAACAACACTTAAGGAAAAAGTAAATAGTAATAATAATAAATTGAAAAGGAGGAAATATGGGTGGGAGACAGTGGTCCATTTCTTGGTAATAATTACTAATTACATTGTACGGCATAACTGTTCAAGTGCTTTACAGGAAAAATCCAACCACTTTCTTCTCTCTCTCTCTCTCCCCCCCCCCCACCTTTATTTATTTATTTATTTATTGGCCTTTTAGCACGGGAAGAATTTGTCAAAATCATTTAATTTTGTGGGCCTGTCGGCTTCCGCTTTTAGGCATGAGATTAGCCAGCAACTATAATTTTTTTTTTTTTTGAGATAATGCAAGCAACGAGATTACTTTTTTTGGTATTGAAGTGGAAAATATTGTAAACTTTTGGTAGTTAGTGGATAAAATAAGATACTATTTACTTCATATGTTCCATAAAAATGTGTATAATTTGGGACGACATAAATTTTAATAAAATCCTAAAAAGTAGATTGTGAGTGGAGAAAGAGTCTCATATTAGCGGTAGTGGAAAGTGGATTGTGAGTGGAGAAATGGTGGTCCCAATGTGGTAGATTGTGTAAATATAAGGAATGTATAAGGGTAATCAGTGAAGAAACTATTACTATAAATGGAATATTCACGTTCTTATTGAACGAACGAAAAAAAAACTATGCATATTCTTATGGAACGGAGGAAGTATGTTTTATAAACGGATATTAACTTGTGAAATGATTTTATTAAATTTTTGCAGAAAATAGTTTAGTGAAAGAAATATAGTAATTAGGTAATATATATTTATATATGCATAATTGATTAATTCCCTAAAATTAAATCATTATTACTACAAGGATTATAAAAATTATTGCAAAAGATGATATAGAAGTACAAGAATGAATATGACATCTTTCGTATTAAATTCTTTATCTTTACGTGTCGCACCTACCCTATCAAAATTCTTTTTTTTTTTTTTTTGAGAGCACCCTATGAATTAAATTTGACCAACAGAAATACTTCTTCAGATAGGTTTAGTATTTATTAGAAATTTAGTACACAAGTTCGAACACCTTTTAAAATATGCTACGAATAATCTAACTAACATTCAAAATGGACAAATACTTATTATCCTCCACATGAGCATGCTGTTCAAGACTATGTTATACATAAACTAGTAAGTAGCCCGTCGAAACTCGACGGGAAATAATTTTTATGTTTTAATTTATTTGTATATATTTTAAAAATAATTTTATATCCTATTTAAAAAGTTGTGATATTGTTTTGTGTTAATTATTAATCAAACTTAGAAAAATAATTTTATTTCAAGTATCTTAATTTTTTTATTAGAAATGACAATGAATCGGGTATACTCATTCATTATGTATTTTCTAAATCTAAATTTGTTTAGAATTTTTCTACATGTTCGTCTTAATCTCGGTTAAAATAGTGATTTTACTGTACATACGCATCTCATATCCGTTGAGTAATACTCGATAAAAATATGAACACTCCAAGTAAAATTAATTAAAATTAGTAAAAATCTTTATTTCTCTGTTATTTGAACCGTCTCGTTGGTTTATGTTAAATTACTCGATAAAAATATAAACAAAGTTAATATTAATTAAAAGTTGTAAAAATCCTTCTTTTTAAGTATATTTGAACCGTCTCGTTGGTTCATGCTAAATCGATATTTCTAATCTTTGCCAAAATGTGGAAAAAAAATGTTTACATCTTCAAAGTAATATTAATTAAAATTAGTTAATTCGACGGAAAATAACTTTTATGTTTTAATTTATTTGTATATATTTTAAAAATAAGTTTATATCTTATTTAAAAATTGTGATATTGTTCGCGTTAATTATTAATCAAACTTAGAAAATTAATTTTATTTCACGTATCTAAATTTATAATTAGGAATGATAATGGATCGAGTATACTCATTCATTATATTTTTTAAATCTAAATTTGTTTATAATTTTTCTACATGTTCGTCCTAATCTCGGTTAAAATAGTGACTTTACTGTACATACTCGTTTCAAATCCGTTAAGTAATACTTGATAAAAATATGAACACTCCAAGTAAAATTAGTAAAAATCCTTCTTTCTATGTTATTTGAACCGTCTCGTTGGTTTATGCTAAATTACTCGATAAAAATATAAACAAAGTTAATATTAATTAAAATTTGTAAAAATTCTTATTTTTAAGTATATTTGATCCGTTTCGTTGGTTCATGCTAAATCGATATCTCTAATCTTTGCCAAAATACGGAAAAAAAAATGACTACATCTTCAAAGTAATATTAATTAAAATTAGTAAAAATCATTTTTTCTATGTTATTTGAATCATCTCGTTGGTTTATGCTAAATTACTCGATAAAAATCTAAACAAATTTAATATTAATTAAAATTAGTAAAAATTCTTCTTTTTAAGTATATTTGAACCGTCTCGTTAGTTCATATTAAATCAATATCTCTAATCTTTGCCAAAATGCGGAAAAAAATATGTTTACATCTTCAAGTTTTTTTGTTGTTTTCTTTAGCTACCTATCCCACATTTGATTCAATGTATATATAATCTAGAAAGCACTAATCGAAGTTTTTAGAAAAACATGAATGAAAAATGAAAATGATTCCAATGTTGATTAAATATATTTATTTAGTCTTCATAGGGATTTTCATTTATAATTTTTCTATAGATTATTATATATGATTTAAGAATGTACAAAATAATGATTTATAAGAATGCATTTCGAAATTGTTATTATTTTAATATGCATAATAGAAGAAATTAATTAAATAGAGGGAAAAAGATAAATATGAGATGTGATTAATAAATAAACAACATGAATGAAAAATGAAAAGGATTTCAATGTTGATTCAATATATTTATTTAGTCTTCATAGGGATTTTCATTTACAAATTTTCTATAGATTATTATATATGAATTAAGAATGTACAAAATAATGATTTATAAGAATGCATTCCGAAATTGTTATTATTTTAATATGCATAATAGAAGAAATTAATTAAATAGAGGGAAAAAGATAAATATGAGATGTGATTAATAGATAAACATGTGATATTTCAAGAATATGAAATTAATAAAATTTTAATTAATAAAAATAAAAATCTATTACTAATACGAAAATAAAGTTGCTTCATCCACGGTGCTCCGTTCAGATTTTCCTTTATTCTGGTAATTTATCTAATTTTAATTCATATATATTCTAATTTTTATTTTTATTAATTTCATATTCTTGAAATATCACATGTTTATCCATTAATCACATCTCATATTTATCTTTCCATCTATTTAATTAAATTATTCTATTATACATATTAAAATAATAACAAAGTTGCCCCATCCACGGTGCTCCATTCATTCATATATATTCTAATTTTTATTAATTAAAATTTTATTAATTTCATATTCTTGAAATATTACATGTTTATCTATTAATCGCATCTCATATTTATCTTTCCCTCTATTTAATTAATTTCTTCTATTATACATATTAAAATAATAATAATTTCGGAATACATTCTTATAAATCATTATTTTATATATTCTTAATTTATATATAATAATCTATAGTCATATTCAATCACATTCTTTTCTCATATATTCATATTTTTCTAAATCTGCAATCCCACATCGGATTTTTAGTAGTTATGTCTAGATATTAGAAATAAAGTGATTTTTTTAAGTTAGTCTATAAATAACGCTAATAATTAAATTTAAAGCAACAAACAAATTTTAAAAAGACAAATTAGTATTTTAAGAGGCCAATAGAAAATTTGTAAATGAAAATCCCTATAAAGACTAACATGTCTACATGGAATTCTCTTCATTTTTCATTCATATTTTTCTAAAAACTTCGATAAGTGCTTGCTAGAAAATATATACATTGAATCAAATGTGTGATAGATAACTAAAAAAAATTAAAGAACAAAATAAACATATCTTTTTCGGTGTTTTGTCAAATATTAGGGATATCGATTTAGCATGAACCAACGAGACGGTTCAGATAGACTTAAAAAATAACTATTTTTACTAATTTTAATTAGGGTAGTGCTATTTGGACACACTGTGGCCAACCATACAAGCTAAAAAAGGTAATATGGGTTTTGAAAAAGGTAATATACCCTAATTGGGGAATCATAAACCCTAAGGGGGAAATGTTATTATTTTCATTTTTACAGTTAACTTTCCTTTTTTTCTTACGCGTGTGGCCGGCCACAGTGTTGCCGAATAGATTTATTGTTAATATTAACTTTGTTCATATTTTTACCGAGTAATTAGTATAAACCAACGATATTCAAATAACATAGAAAGAAAGATTCTTACTAATTTTAATTAATATTACTTGTAGTGTTCATATTTTTATCGAGTATTACCCAATTGATTTGAGACGGTTATGTACAGTAAAGTAACTATTTAAACCCATATTATGACATGAACATGTAGAAAAATTCTAAACAAATTTAGATTTAGAAAATACTTAATGAATGAGTATCCGATCCATTGTCAGTCCTAATTATAAATTTAGATACGTGAAATAAAATTAATTTTCTAAGTTTGATTAATAATTAACGCGAACAATATCACGACTTCTAAATAAGATATAAAATTATTTTTAAAATGTATACATATAAATTAGAACATAAAGTTATTTCACGTCGAATCGACGGATTAACGAAAATAAAGATGCCCCCTCCACGGTGCTCCGTTCAGATTTTCCTTTATTATGGTAATTTGTCTAATTTTAAATCATATATATTCTAATTTTAATTAATTTCATATTCTTGAAATATCACATGTTTATCTATTAATCACATCTCATATTTATCTTTCCCCCTATTTAATTAATTTCTTCTATTACACGTATTAAAATAATAACAATTTCGGAATATATTCTTATAAATCCTTATTTTATACATTTTTAATTCATTTATAATAATCTATATATATATATATATTTAATATTATAAAATTGGCAAAGATTAGAGATATCGATTTAATTAGCATGAACCAACGAGACGGTTCAAATATACTTAAAAAGAAGAATTTCTACTAATTTTAATTAATATTAACTTTGTTTAAATTTTTATTGAATAATTTAGCATAAACCAACGAGACGGTTCAAATAACATAAAAAGAAGGATTTTTACTAATTTTAATTAATATTACTTTGAAGATGTAAACATAATTTTTTTTCCCGCATTTTGGCAAAGATTAGAGATATCGATTTAACATGAACCAACAAGACGGTTCAAATATACTTAAAAAGGAAGGATTTTTACTAATTTTAATTAATACTTTGTTTATATTTTTATCAAGTAATTTATAATAAACAAGTTAGACGGTTCAAATAACATAGAAAGAAAGATATTTAATATTATAAAATTGGCAAAGATTATACATATCGATTTAATTAGCATTAACCAACAAGACGGTTCAAATATACTTAAAAAGAAGAATTTCTACTAATTTTAATTAATATTAACTTTGTTTAGATTTTTATTGAATAATTTAGCATAAACCAACGAGACGGTTCAAATAACATAAAAAGAAGAATTTTTACTAATTTTAATTAATATTACTTTGAAGATGTAAACATATTTTTTTCTGCATTTTGACAAAGATTAGAGATATCGATTTAACATGAACCAACGAGACGGTTCAAATATACTTAAAAGGGAAGGATTTTTACTAATTTTAATTGATATAAACTTTGTTTATATTTTTATCGAGTAATTTAGAATAAACCAACGAGACGGTTCAAATAACATAGAAAGAAGGATTTTTAATAATTTTAAATAATATTACTTGGAGTGTTCATATTTTTATCCAGTATTACTCAACGGATTTGAGACGAGTATGTACAGTAAAGTCACTATTTTAACCGAGATTAGGATGGACATGTAGAAAAATTCTAAATAAATTTAGATTTAGAAAATACATAATAAATTAGTATACTCGATTCATTGGTATTGCTAATCATAAATTTAGATACATGAAATAAAATTAATTTGTTAAGTTTGATTAATAATTAACGCGAACAATATCACAACTTCTAAATAAGATATAAAATTATTTTTAAAATGTATACATATATATATTAAAACATAAAATTATTTCCCGTCGAATTTCGACGGGCTACTTGCTAGTTAGAATATATATGAATTAAAATTAGACAAATTACCAGAATAAAGGAAAATCTGAACGGAGCAATGTGGATGGGACACCATTATTTTCGTATTAGTAACGAAAAATTGTTATTATTTTAATATGCATAATAGAAGAAATTAATTAAATAGAGGGACAAAGATAAACATGAGATGTGATTAATAGATAAACATGTGATATTTCAATAATATGAAATTAATAAACTTTTAATTAATAAAAATAAAAATTAGAATATATATGAATTAAAATTAGACAAATTATCAGAATAAAGGAAAATCTGAACGGAACACCGAGGAGGGAGCAACTTTATTATTAAAATTAGACAAATTACCAGAATAAAGGAAAATCTGAACGGAGCAATGTGGATGGGACACCTTTATTTTCGTATTAGTAACGAAAAATTGTTATTATTTTAATATGCATAATAGAAGAAATTATTTAAATAGAGGGACAAAGATAAATATGAGATGTGATTAATAGATAAACATGTGATATTTCAAGAATATGAAATTAATAAACTTTTAATTAATAAAAATAAAAATTAGAATATATATGAATTAAAATTAGACAAATTATCAGAATAAAGGAAAATCTGAACGGAACACCTAGGAGGGAGTAACTTTATTTTCGTATTAGTAATAGACTAGTAAGTAGTCCGTCGAAATTCGAAGGGAAATAGCTTTATGTTTTAATTTATATGTATACATTTTAAAAATAATTTTATATTTTATTTAGAAGTTGTGATATTGTTCGCGTTAATTATTAATCAAATTTAACAAATTAATTTTATTTCACGTATCTA
Organism: Agastache rugosa; assembly: GCA_031470985.1. Taxonomy (NCBI): domain Eukaryota; kingdom Viridiplantae; phylum Streptophyta; class Magnoliopsida; order Lamiales; family Lamiaceae; genus Agastache; species Agastache rugosa. The sequence continues at coordinate 35,213,159 of CM062602.1, read as the reverse complement.
AATTTATAATTAGGAATGACAATGAATTGAGTATACTCATTTATTATGTATTTTCTAAATCTAATTTTGTTTAGAATTTTTCTACATATTCGTCCTAATCTCGGTTAAAATAGTGACTTTACTGTACATACTCGTCTCAAATCCGTTGAGTAATACTCGATAAAAATATGAACACTCCAAGTAATATTAATTAAAATTAGTAAAAATTCTTCTTTCTATGTTATTTGAACCGTCTCGTTGGTTTATTCTAAAATACTCGATAAAAATATAAACAAAGTTAATATTAATTAAAATTAGTAAAAATCATTCCTTTTTAAGTATATTTGAACCGTTTCGTTGGTTCATATTAAATCGATATCTCTAATCTTTGCCAAAATGCGAAAAAAAATGTTTACATCTTCAAAGTAATATTAATTAAAATTAGTAAAAATCCTTCTTTCTATGTTATTTGAATCGTCTAGTTGGTTTATGCTAAATTATTAAATAAAAATCTAAACAAAGTTAATATTAATTAAAATTAGTAGAAATTCTTCTTTTTAAGTATATTTGAATCGTCTCGTTGGTTCATGCTAATTAAATCGATATCTCTAATCTTTGCCAATTTTATAATATTAAATCTATATATATATATATAGATTATTATATATGAATTAAGAATGTATAAAATAAGGATTTATAAGAATGCATTCCGAAATTGTTATTATTTAAATATGTGTAATAGAATAAATTAATTAAATAGAGGAAAATATAAATATGAGATGTGATTAATAGATAAACATGTGATATTTCAAGAATATAAAATTAATAAAAATTAGAATATATATGAATTAAAATTAGACAAATTACCAGAATAAAGGAAAATCTTAACGGAGAACCGTGGATGAGACAACTTTATTTTCGTATTAGTAATAGATTTTACTTTATCGTTATATAGGTAAATAAAATTGCATGAAAGATAAATATTACTAATATACTCGATTTATAACCCATAGTAAAATTTAAATTCATAACTTTTTTTAGATATCGAAAACGACAATTCCATCGATATTTTTAGATTGAGATAGAAGTACATGTATATGAATAGGATCTAAATTTATTATTAAAACATAAATCTAGTAATTTTGTGTTGCATCAGTTTCCATCCGTAAAAGTAAAACGCAGAAGAATTCTTCCAAACAAAATCCACTCACATAAATCTATTTTTCCCAACTATATATACCGCACTTCTCCCTCCCCGTTATCCACACCCTCCTAAAATGGACAAAAACCGAAACCCCGTTTTCCTCTGCATCTTCATTTCTCTCTCCCTCTCTCTCTCCTCTGCTGATCCCGCCTCCATTCACATTCCATACCAGACCTTCCTTCTCACCTCCCTCCCCCAACCTCAAACTCAAGCTCTTTACGAATCCGACCAACTCCAAACCCTACCCCTTTACGATTCCGGTTTTGCGGTCGATCTGCATCATGTAGACAATCTCTCCCCTGCTCAGAACTCGACGGCGGAATCTCTCTTCAAACTCCGTCTCCGTCGCGACGCGGTGAGGGTGAAATCGCTGTCTGTACTGGCATCATCCGCCGCGCAAACTAACATCTCCGCCAGGAACAGAGGCGCGCGTGGCTTCAGCAGCTCAGTGATCTCTGGGCTCGCTCAAGGGAGCGGCGAGTACTTCACGCGCCTCGGCGTCGGGACGCCGGCGAGGTACGTGTACATGGTGCTCGACACCGGCAGCGACGTCGTTTGGATCCAGTGCTCTCCGTGCCGGAAATGTTACCGGCAGTCGGATCCGGTCTTCGACCCTACGAAATCGACGACGTTTTCTGGAGTTTCCTGCTCTTCGCCGCTCTGCCGCCGCCTCGATTCTCCCGGCTGCAGCAACCAGCAGAAGAAATGCCTCTACCAGGTGTCGTACGGCGACGGCTCATTCACCGTCGGCGAATTCTCGGTCGAAACGCTGACATTTCGCAAATCGAGAGTGAAGAATATTGCCCTAGGCTGCGGCCACGACAATGAGGGGCTCTTCGTCGGCGCCGCCGGTTTGCTAGGCCTAGGCCGTGGGAAATTGTCGTTTCCTACTCAAGCCGGCCGTCGTTTCGGTAGGAAATTCTCCTACTGCTTGGTTGACAGAACGGCGTCGTCTAAGCCGTCTTCCATTCTCTTTGGCGAGGCGGCGGTACCGCGAACCGCTGTGTTCACTCCGCTAGTAACGAATCCGAAGCTCGACACCTTCTACTACATCGGTTTGAACGGCATTTCTGTCGGCGGCACCCGTGTCCGCGGCATTACGGCGTCGCTTTTCAAGATCGACGTCAGCGGCAACGGCGGCGTAATTGTCGATTCGGGCACGTCGGTTACCCGGTTGACCCAACCCGCTTACGTTGCCCTAAGGAACGCGTTCCGGGCCGGGGCTTCGATTTTGAAGCGAGCTCCGGATTTCTCTCTCTTCGATACGTGTTTCGATCTGTCCGGGAAGACGGAGGTGAAGGTGCCGACTGTGGTGCTGCACTTCGCCGGAGCTGACGTGTCTCTGCCGGCGTCGAACTACTTGATTCCGGTGGACAGCGACGGAACGTTCTGCTTTGCGTTTGCAGGTACAACGAGTGGGTTGTCAATAATTGGGAACATCCAGCAGCAGGGTTTTCGGGTCGTGTTCGATTTGGCTGGTAATCGGGTCGGGTTCGCAGCTAGGGGTTGTACTTAGGCATAGGGTTGAGGTTTATATTTTCGCTTTTATTTATATTCAAAGAAGGAAATTATTTGCCTACTAATTTCTAGATTTTATTTTCCTTACAAAACAATATGATCCAAAATTGGGAAGGGAACAACGTCACATGTTGTCTGTTGAATTATGTCCTATAAATTATTGCTGTAGGAATTCATATATGCATGAACAAATATATACGAAATTTTCCAATTAGATGAGATTCGAATTTTTTTGGTGTATAACTTAGTAAATTAATATTTTACTTTGTATTCTATAAATTGTTTTTTTTTTTTAACTTTTTATAATTAATTTGTAACTTTAATTCTTACTAAACTAGTAAATTTGAATATTATCGCATGTTGGACTTGGTCTAATCTAATCCTCCTTGGAAACCGTTTTACCACACACGATGTGAATACCTTATCATAATTTATTGTTGTAATTAATGTAGATAAGTTTGTTATAATAAATTACCACTCGCTAGTTATAAATATATCGAGTTGTTTCTACCTCGAATCGAATGCATGTGATGTGAATGTATACTTACATATTATGAATACCACTTCATAATTTTTTTTTTTAATAAATTAGCAATTAAATTTAAAAATCATGTCATGGAGGACAGTCACGAATCCGAGACCTTTGCCATTGGATATTAAAAACTCTACCGCTAGGCCAACATACACACCAGTTCGTAATTTTTGTTGTAATTTACCACTTCGTAACTATTATAATATGCATATTGAGTTGTACCTACCTTGAAATGAATGCATGTGATGTGAATGTGTAAAATAAACTAGGCATTAAATATTTAAATTGGCTACAAGACAAATCGACTTATAAAATATTCCCTCCATTTTTAAATAAATATCTCATTTTGAATTTGTTTTTTATTTCTCAATAAGTTTTCCATTTCAAAATTTGAGAGCAAAGTAGAGTGAAACTTCTCATTTTACTCCAATCATTAATACAAATTATCTACATTTTATGTTTTTTTATGTATTAATTAGAGGTAAAATGAATTATTTATCAACTTTCTTTATATGTATTTTTTAACGATAAGGGATACTTATCTAAAAATGGAGAGAATAGTGAGTAATAAAATCGAATTTGTGATTAAACTATCTTGTCCAAGCACTCTTATCAACTAAGTAAGGCAAAACATAATAAATTAGCTTTATTTGACTTTATATAAATGCGATGGTGTCAACTGGCTGATTGCTTGGACGGTTGTTTGTTGAAATTTTTTAAGGGTAATTCATAGTTTGTGCCCTCAACTTTTGTGCCCTCAACTTTGAGCGTTTTTTTATTTATGGCCCAACTTCAATTTATTTGAAAAAATATCTGAACTTTGAGAAATGTTTGAAATATGACCCGCGTATTATTTTCCGGTGACCGGCCGCTGACTCAGCTCCCGGAAATACGAAAGTCATACAGAGTTAGAAGAAGTACTAATTAATTGTCTTATTAGTTACTCCCTGCATTTCATTTATATAAGCTTATTTTCACTTTTCAGATAACTCAAATATATAGGCTTGTTTACATAAAAGGTACTCCTTCCGTCCATGAAAAAGAGTCTTACTTACCCATTTTTATTTGTCCACAAAAAAGAGTCTCACTTCACTTTTTATACTATCACACCCTTCATTCTCTCCTATATTTACCTATTTTTGTTACTCCACTTTTTGTACTTTATTCCACTTACACTTACAAATTGTACTTTTATTCTACTTTACACTACCCCTACAAATTACACCTTTATTCCACTTAACAGCTTTATTAAAATGCGTGCCCAGCACACAATGAGACTTTTTTCATGGACGGGAGGTAGTATTCTCTTCGTTCCTTAAAAATGTAGTGCATATTTTATTTGTTGTGAAATATAAAATATTAGTTGAACCACATTAACTTGAGACGGAGAAAGTAATATTTTTTAATTCATTTACTAATATACTCCTATTCAATTCTCTGATTTATTCATGAAAAAATGTATAGTTAAAGAATAAATATGGACATTTTAGGAAGTTTACTATATAACTTACTTTTCCCATGATTTTTCTTAAATCATATGAAAATTTCAATCGACATATATAAATGAGACGGAGTAAGTATTAGTATTATTGAAATTTGAACTAAGGTTTCGTACCCAAAATATCCTATAATCTATATCCTACTGTCTACGGCTTCTATTATCTAGTTTAACTTTATTGTACTCCATCCATCAACGAAAAAAATACACATATTTTCATTTTGGTCCGTCCACGAAAAATATGCACATTTTTCTTTTTAGCAATATGATCCACACAATTCACTTAATTTTAATCATCCATTCAACAAATTATCTACTCGTTTTGCCATTATTGGATCCACCATAAATAACAAGTGGGATCCTTATTCCACTCATAACACACTCACTCATTATTTAAAAGCAATTTAAAAATATATAACAAGGGTGACCATTGTTTCACCAACAACAAACTCAACTCATTTATTAAAACCCGTACTGAAATCAAACATGCATCTTTTTCGTGGACGGATGGACTACTAACTAAATGAATGTATGAAAGTAAACTTTTGAATTCAAAATTACGCTTATACATTGAAAAGTCTAATATTCATCAATTTAATTATGAAATAATGATAATTTTATTACTAATAATATATTTTCTAGTAATAAATCAAAAAAACTATATATATATATATATCAAGTAAAAATGCTAAATAGCCACTATAGAAACTGGAATAAAAGTTATCAAAAACTTAATTTAACATAAATTCTATTAGATTTTGGGATTTTTTGTCAAATTTACCCTTATCTTCATTTACATTCAAATCTCTCTATCCCATTTCTCATCTCTGTCCTATCTCTCTCATTGAAAACTCTAATCTCCGCATCTTTACCGTCGTCGATCATACATCACGACGGCATTAGCACTGAAATTAGATTCAAACATTCCGGCGACGGCGTCACCTCACAAAACGCCGATCCCAGCCACAAAACCTTAGACCTGGTCCCGATTCAAATGCCAAAATATAGATCCGATGGCCGCATTGTTACAGAAAAGTAAAAATTGGATCCAGTCATGACAGCGCCGGTTTAGAAAATCGAGAGCCGAAATCATGGTGGTACGAAATGGATTTATTCGTACCACTCGTACCAATTTATGGTGCGCCACTAGTTGGTACAAAAGGGGGTAAATGAGTTCATTCGGCCCTCTCGTACCATGTTATCTCTCGTACCATGTTATGATGCACCACTAGTTAGTACGAACGGGACGAATGCGTTCATCCATACCAAGTAACACGTCACAACTAGTTCGTACGAACGCAACGAATGGATTCATTTGTACATGTCGTACCAAGTTCGCCAGAATCTGCTGTTATTCCAAATAATTAGCAACAACAAAACTACTGCAAAAATAGCAACAAAAACACCCCACTAACAGTCATCCTCCCAAGCACAGAATCAAGTAACGTGTAATCCAACTCCAATCAGAAATTCAACCACAATCGAAAGATGATCGGAGGCAATCAGAGAACAGATTTGAATAAAAAATTGAATGAAAAATACATCTGAACGACTCTCTGTTTGTGAAGAATCATCGTTGGATTCGTTTGATCTAGAGTTGGTGTCCGATGCCTTGGAAGCCGGCGGATCTAGAAGAAAGCAGTACATATGGTGGACGGTTGATGTCCGATTCACGGCGAAGAATACAATAAATTGTCCGAAGAATGAAGCGGTGGTGGCGGCGATGGCAGAAAGAAGAAGATGGTGATGGTGGAAGGGCAATGACGGCAACAACGGTAGTTGGTTGTGGCTGTAGAAGTGAGAGTGGGAATAGAGAGAGAATACTAGAAGAAAGGGAGTGTAAGAGAAAAGAGAAAAATGAGTAGTGATGGGTAGAGCTGTCAAATCCAGCCCGGCCCGGCCCGGCCCGATTTCGGGCAGGGCTGGGCTCCAAAAATCCAGGTCCGGTGAAATTTCGGGCGGGCCGGCCCGGCCAGGAATGGGGAAAAGCCCAGTGGGCTTGGGCCGGCCCGGCCCGCTAAATTTACACTATAAAAGGGGTTTCCGGGCCGAGTTGGGCTTCACATTTCTTGGCCCGGAGGATTTTCGGGCCGGCCCGGCCCGACCCGATTTTTCCAAAAAGCCCGCGCGGGCTCGTGTCGGCCCGGCCCGGCCCGGTAAATTGCCAGCTCTAGTGATGGGTGGTGACTGTAGACTAATGATAGATTTTTTTTTTTAAATTAAGGTTATTTTGGTCTATTCATCCCAAAATCAGACTGAATTTATGTTAAATTAAATTGTTGACAACTTTTATTTTTCGCTATTCATAATATATATATATATATATATATATATATATAGGAAAATGATCATATAGGAACTCATCTTTATATGAATCCGTAGCAACCATGCAAATTGCATTATTTTAATGTACAAATATATATTAATGAAAAAATTGAACCATTTATCTTTTTTATGAGGTTAATTGATGCATTAAATTATTGCACGTAGTGCATTAAAAAATGTATTAAATATTTGTATATTAAGTTACTGATATTGTCCTTTGTCATGTTTGTGTATTAAAATACTGCATTTTGTGTGTTGGGAAAATTAATAGAGTTTTGAAGTGATACCAAAACCCAGCTGACCCCAACCGAGTAGATGTTTGCACAAGCCCAAGTGTTTTCCAGCTCACCTGTTTGAGCTTATAGATTTTCTATGTTTACAGGTGGTCGGCGAAGACAAGAAGACCAATTTGCGTACACAAGCAGGTAAGCCAAGTCGAAGTGTTAAGCAACGTTATCCAGATCCAAGACGATAAAGTTCTTCCAGACACAGCTGTAGGAAAGACCCAGCTCGTGTGACAACTCAGCTCAGCGTCAAGACCCAGCAGAGTTCAAGACTCAGCTCAGCGTCATTGATCCAGCAGAGTTCAAGACAGCTCAGAGTCACCAACACAGCAGAGTCGAAGTGAACTTTAGATAAAGTCAGATCTGATCTGACCATCAGGAACTCGACACCTCAGCACCTAGAAGTCAAACCTAGGATTGCTTTACGAGGAAATCAAGGAAGAAGACAAGTCAATCCTGTCAGAAGTTAGGTAAAGATTCAGAACGGCTCTTTCCAACGGCTAGTTCTAATCTCTCCCTATATATAGAAGTCTTCTTCATCATCAGAAAGAGAGGAGTGACGAGAGAATAGATTCAAGAGAGATCAACATACTTCATTGAAGGAAGTCTAACCAAAGATCAAGAGATCTCTCAGAAAAGCTTCAAAGATCCAGCAGCCTTCATTCTTATAAGATGTTATTTATTCTCAGGCTGCTGAAGCTCTCTCCCACTAGTATCTAGGCATATAATCCTTCTCATCTTAAGCCTAGTTTGAACGAGTTCATCATACTCATTGTTCTTAATTGTAAGAACTCGTTCATAGTTGGAAAACCCCAAACCCAAACCCAGAAAAGGTTAGGTAAAGGTACGCTTGCTCGAAGCGCGTAATTCGAGTGTGGGTTCTGTAGTACCCGCAAACTACAGGTTAGGCTTCAGCTGTGCCCGTAAACGATCGGTTACGTTTCGATACAAGACGCGTAAACTTGTATCCACTTGAGGAACTAAGCCGCAACGCTTGCGTTCGCGAAAAGTCAGTGGTATCCTTAGTGGATTACCAGAGGTTTCTGGTCGTGGACGTAGGAGTAGTTTCTCCGAACCACGTTAAATAGCTGTGTTCTTTCATGTTTATTTATGCATCCAGCTAACCCTTCATAAGCATTATTTCAAGCATAAATCGACTAATCGAAAAGAGAAACACAGCTTTGCAATATATTTGAAACAACAGACGGACTTTCCAAAATCCCACCACATTCCGCACACAGCCAGCTGTGTCGATCAAGCTGCCTTCCAGCTGGATCGAACACAGCCAGCTCACTCAAAAGAGTTTTAATTGGAAAAGTTTTTAAACCTTGGTGTATTCACCCCCCCTCTAAACCAAGGTATCCGTCTTGGGACCATCATTGTGCATTTTCGAAGTGATAAAAATGCATGATTCCTACCATCTCATATAAGGATGAGTTTCTACCAGATCCACACCCTAAAGTAAGAAATATATATATATATATATATATAGTGATTCTAGTGAAAAGAGCCCTTAAAGTAAGAAATAGAAATATATCCCAACCCTTAATCCACAATAGATGGATGGCTAGATCTGAAGCGGGTCGGATCCGGGTTAAACCAGGTCGGACCTGGGTCAACGGGTCGGATCCAGGTCAACCCGTTGACTTTTTAATTTTTTTTTAAGTTTCGAATTTTTTTTTCGCTTTTTTAATAAAGTGTGGTGCATCTCAATACACTATGTGGTGCATCTCATTTCATGTTGTGGTGCATCTCATTACACAGTGTGTTGCATCTACACATTGTGGTGCATCTCAAAATGCATTGTGGTGCATCTCATAATACATGGAGATTTATCTCATACACTATGTGTGTGTATAACTATATCAAAACGAGGGAAATTTTTGGGGTGATTTGGAATGATGAAATCAAACTACTTTTCAAATCATTTTATTCATACCATATTACCATATCAATAAGCAAGTGTTTAGAAATTTTTTTTCTCCGCTTTCGGCTCCAATTTTAATTTATAGATAATGATTGTGGCAACATTAATGTTTTTTAGCTCGCTCCGAGGTGTTCGGCTCCCCTCGCTTGACTCTTGAAAAAAAAAATAGTGAAAAAGAATATTAAAAAATTAAAAAATTGTACATTCCAATACACTTAGTGGTGCGTCTCACTGCAGAGTGTGGTGCATATCATCTAACTCTTAAAAAAAAATCGAAAATAAAAAAAAATCGAAAAAAATAAATAAAAAGTGGTGCATCTTATTTTTTATTTTTATTTTTTTTTTCAAAAAGAGCCTTTAAAGTAAGAAATAGGAATACATCTCAACCCTTGATCCACAATAAATGGATGACTAGATTTGAAGCGGGTCGGATCCGGGTCAAACCGGGTCGGACCCGGGTCAATCCGTTGACTTTTCAAAAAAAAATTATGTTTCGAAAAAAAAAATTCTAAATTTATTTTTTTCCGTTTTTTTTAATAAAGTGTGATGCATCTCAATACACTATGTGGTGCATCTCATTTCATGTTGTGATGCATCTCATTACACAGTGTGTTGCATCACACATTGTGATGCATCTCATTATACATGGTGGTGCATCTCATTACACATAGTGTTGCATCTCAAAATGCATTGTGGTGCATCTCATAATACATGGACTTTTATCTCATACACTATTTGTGTGTGTATAACTATATCAAAACGAGGGAAAATCTTGTGGTGATTTGGTATGATGAAATCAAACTACTTTTCAAATCATTGTATTCATACTATATCAATAAGCAAGTGTTTGGGATTTTTTTTTGTATCCGCCTTCGGCTCCGATTTTAATTTGTAGATAATGATTGTGGCAACATTATATGTTTTTTAGCTTGCTCCAAGGCCTTCGGCTCCCCTCGCTCGACTCTTGAAAAAAAATCAAAAATCAAAATAGTGAAAAAGAATATTAAAAAATTAAAAATGGTGCATCCCAATACACTTAGTGGTGCATCTCATTGCGCAGTATGGTGCATATCATCTGACTCTTAAAAAAATTCAAAAATTAAAAAAAAAATCGAAAAAAAAACTGAAAGTCAACGGGTTGGCCGGGTCCAACCTGTTGACCCGTACCCGACCCAGTTTGATCTGAGTCAGATTTGACCCTTCATCCCTTGTAGATGTATGGTAAAGATCTATTCATATTTCTTAGGTTAAGATCCATTCTTATATGATTATTTTTCTATATATATATATCCACATCCCACAATGCACGATTAACAACATGAGGGGCGAGAATTCCGGTGAGACGGGATGGAGAATTCAGCATTTCACATGTTACGGAGCATCTCTATCTCTCTCACACACACATTATTAATCAGTCCCCCTCATCAAGGCACCATTACCTTTTCGGTGCTTCTCTTTTGCTTTTCCTATATTTTTTATTTATATTTTTATATTTTATTCCATTTGCAACAAATGTTAATTTTGTGTTTGTGTCGTGTCGTGTGTCGGTTGATTTATATATGGTAGTTTTTTTTGTTTTTTTTTTAACATAGAAAAAGTACTTTGAAAAAGAGAGTATGGTTTTAATATACTCCTCGTTTCCGTTTGTTTACTTTGAACAGAGAGGCAAATCTCAAAATAACTTATTTTCAAACTAAAAGATAAATAATGAGCCGGAAAATTTAAACACACAAATTTTGTCCCTTAAACTAGTGAAATGATCCCTCTACCCTCACTCTCTCCTACTTTTCCACACCCAGCCGCCTTTTTTGACTCTCTCTCTCTCGTGTATGTGTGCGTGTTCGTGTATGTACGTGTTCGTGTATGTGTGTGTGTTCTTCATGTATATATACATACATGAAGTATTACTTTATGTATGTATACATACATGAAAATATGTAGAATTCATATATATACATATATGAAAAAACTCTTCATATGTCTATATATATATATATATATATATATATATAAATACAAGAAAATATGTAAAATTCATATGCATGTATACATACATGAAGTATTTTTTCATGTAAGTATACATACACGAACACGTACGCTTCATGTATATAGAGAGAGAAAAGTTGCGGCTAGAGGGGAGGTAAGAGAGAGAAAAGTTGCAGCTGGAAGGTGGGGAAGAGAGAGTATTAAGAAAGGGTATGGGTAGAAAGGAAAAAGAGGACAAAATTTATCTTTTAAGTTTTATGGGTTATTTTTTATTTTTGAGTTTGAAAATTGGCTAGTTTGGCATATTAACTCTTGAACAAATTATAATTTAGTCAATTACTCACTCCGTCTCAATAGCAAGGTCTTACTTGCTTTGGGCACGATTATTAAGAAACAAGAGTAAAAGGAGAAAAAGTGGTAGGTCCTACAGCTTTTGAAAAGTTAATTATTTTCATTTTTTGAATGTGACCTTGCTATTGAAACAGATAAAAAAGGAAAGCGAGACCTTGCTATAGGGACTAGGGGTGAGCACGATTCGGTTAACCGACCGTTTGCCACAAAAAAAACTGACCATACGGTTTTTAATCGGTTCGGTTAACCGCTAAAATATAGAAAATAAAAACCAAAAATTACTATAACGGTTAACCTAAAAATCGGTTCGGTTAACCGTTATTCAACGGTTAACCATGTAGAAAGAAAACTTTCAATTTTTTTATAATTCATAGCATGAAAAACAAAAATCAATATCTTAAAATGTGAATACGAAATATACATTTAAAGAAGTATAAATAATAAATTGAACACTCTCATGTTTTCAAGTCAAAGTAGTAAAATCAAGTTAGTTAATATTATAATTTATAACATATAATTAGTTGGTATAATAATTTTATAACATATAATTAGTAAATTTATAATTTTAAATGAGTTTCGGATCGGTTCGGTTAACCGTCGGTTTTTATATATAAAAATATAAACCTAACCGTTATCCTCGGTTTTTTAAAATTAGAAAAATAAATCGAACCGTCGATTCGGTTAACTATTTTTTCGGGACGATTTCGGTACAGTTTGTCGGTCGTTTCGGTTTTTCGGTTTGTTTTGCTCACCCCTAATTGGGACGGAGGGAGTAATTTATTGTGAACTAAATGTTTCATGTGAAAATACATACTTTTGTGCACTAACAAAAATGAGATAGACAAATCATATACTTACGTAAAAAGCTTCAAATTACTATTCAAATCAGAAATAAGTACCACGGTTCTTCAATAATCCGTCGGTTAAAAAGTTTAAAATAGAGACACAATTGAACAATATTTAGTAATCGAATAAAATAAACACGAATGATATATTTGTTGTAATAAATATTTTATCATGAAGAAATGGTTTTTCGTTTATAGATTCACAATGCATGTTATCACGTGCAACAAAAAATGTTTGTGAATGACTACGACTCCCTTCGGTTTTTTTTAAGTGTCCTATTGAGAAAAAATTATTGTCCCTTTTTAAGTGTCCTATTGCGGAATTTGAGATTAAAATAATGACAAAACTCCTATTTTACCCTCAAAAAAGTTATTGGAAAATGAAATTATTAGACTTTGAAAATAATAAATATGGGTATAAAAGTAATATATCATGCTTCCTTGGTTTTTGTAATTTTTCTCAATAGGACACTTAAAAAAAAACAGAGGGAGTAGTGTGTATGTGGCAGGTGCCTGCCATGTGCAAATTTAGCATAATTCTACATACCATATAACCCCCACATGTATCTATAATTTAATTATAATTAATTATGATAATAATTCTTAGGGTAGTGATAATGGGACATAATGGGGGTATATTTGTAAATTTATAATTTTTGAATTTATTAATTTAATTAATAGGATTTTTGCAATTACTCCATTGTCCTTAGCACTAATTAAGAGATATATTACACGATTGATTTGAAATTTGGAAAATCAAATCATATCTATATATTCTATAATTAATTTCAAACATATCCATAATTATTTCATAAAATCAAATCATATCTTGATTGAATTTCGAATTTTTATTATTTATTATTCGAATTAATAAAATAAAAAATTTAAAAAGGAAATCAATCGATATTCTTTATTAAAAAATTCGATAAAAAAACTAGAATTGATATTTTTTTATTAAAAAAATCGAAAGAAAGTATGAAAAAATCGATAAAAAAACTACAATTGATATTCTTTATTAAAAAAATCGAAAGAAAGTATGAAAAAATCGACAGAAAAAAATTACACACTAAAAACTAACAAATGATAAAAAAATATTAATCATGATGCAATTTCGATTTTTTATGTATTATTCGAATTAATTACTTATTTTATATCTAAAAAATATAAAATAAAAAAGGAAACCAATCGATATTCTTTATTAAAAAAATCGATAAAAAAACTAGAATTGATATTTTTTATTAAAAAAATCGAAAGAAAGTATGAAAAAATCGATAGAAAAAAATTAGACACTAAAAACTAACAAATGATAAAAAAAATATTAATTTTGATGCAATTTCGAATGTTTTTGTATTATTCGAATTAATTACTTATTTTATATCTAAAAAAATAAAATAGGAAACCAACTACAATGAAATAACCTTAAAAAGATTGATATTCTTTAATAAAAAAAATCAAAAGAAAAAATTTACACACTAAAAACTAACAAATGATAAAAAAAATATTAATCTTGATGCAATCACGACACAAAGGGCCCCGACCCCGTGCACGCCTCGACCCCGTGCACGCCCCGACCCCGTGCACGCCAAGGCACACAACGCCCCATCCCCGTGCACGCCACCACACACGGCGCCCCCGATCCTCCATATCCAACACGACACATGGCGCCCCATCCCCGTGCATGCCACCACGCACAGCGCCCCCGCCCAACACGGCACATGGAGCCTCATCCCCGTCCACGACACGAAATATGGCGCCTTGGTTCCCGTCTCTACCGATTTACTTTATTATAAGTAAATTGAAAAATTTTTATATGAAACGGTAACCGATTATCCACACCAATACTTTATAATTATTTTATTTTTTCTAAATGTTTATTTATAATATATTAGTTCAATTTATTTAAAATAAAGTTAATACTATCTTAATACTATCTATATAAACTTATAACAATTTAAATTATTATCGATTAACCTTCTGATAAGTTAATTGATCATATACTACAACAAATCAAATTCTCAAAAATGAAAAATGAAAAATGAATAACTGTTACTCGAAAAATAGTTATTTAAAGATATTATGAGAATAATAATTGATATGAAAATATATCTCTAAAAAATAATTAAAGATATTATGAGAATATTAATAGATATGAAAATATATCTCTAAAAAATAATTAAAGATTATGAGAATAATAATAGATATGAAAATATATCTCCCAAAATAATTAAAGATATGAAAAGATAAAAATTATTTTATCCTAAGATTTGAAATCACAAAGATTTTTAAGTAATATATAATAGAATAATTTCCATATTAAATTCCTACAATTTCGAAATATTTTTTTCCAAGATTAATCATATTAAAGAACAATATTATTCAATAAAATATATGTATAGGCTAATTAAATATATTGGCTTTATAGTGTCATTTACAAAAAAATATAGTGTATTATATTGAATTATAATTTTTTTTTCGTTTAAAACAATCAAAAAAATATAGATAAACATAAGGAGGAAAAAAGATAAAGAATATGAAAAATAATAAATCATTTACTAGAAAAATTAAGTAAATCGTAGAAAAAAAGGAAACAAGATTATGTATATTTCGATTTTTTAAAGATTATATGTATACTTCGATTTTTTGAAAGATTATGTATATTTCGATTTTTTATTTAGTTACCTAATTTTAAGGGATCAAATATTATTTACCTAATTAAGATTATGATGATAATTAAAACATTCCAAAATTACATAAGGGTATATTAGAGAAATGTGTAAACTAGAGAACCGGAAATGAAGGAACCGGTTTTGGGAAAACCGATTTTTAAAATATATGGGCAAAATAAACCCATTATGTCTAAAATATTATGTCAAAAAATCATTTCCCTAATTCTTAACAATAATATCCTTTACCTATCATGAGTTTTGACATTTATGGATTAAATTTCCGACGAACAAAAAAAAAATACTAATATCTGAAACAATCACTCTACTCTTGAATGACTTAATGATTGGGATGAGTAAGTTTGTGATTGAAAAATCATAAGTTTGAGTCTCACTAATATTTATAAATTGAGTTCGTCACATAGGACTTTCATAGTGTGATTTGTCTATGTTGTATGATTTGCGCGAACATGAGATACCAACGGTAGATTTTCTCATAAAAAAACAAATTACTAGGGCGTTTTTTAGTTGAAACATGGGTGATTTATGCTTAAAAAGACGTGTTTTTAATTATTGAATAACTACAGTTTATTGTGCCATTTAATTTAATTTTACAATCATAGACAAGTTTATAGATATTTATAGAATTTTAATTATTTCATTTCCAATGATCAATGTCTAGCATACAAATATTTCAAAGCATCGAATTGGACTCGAGAATTCCATTATATCTAAATATGAAATTGGGCTTTAGGCCCAATACTGTATGATGAGGAGATATTTTTAAAGCCCAAAATTTTCCTTTTTTTTAATAAATTAACAATTAATTTAAAGATAGCGCACAATGGAACTTTTTATTTTATAATATTGTTTTTGAAGTAATCTTTTATAGTACTTATTTTAAAGATATATGCAAAATTGGAAAAAATAAAAATAAAATGGAGTAAGACATTTTTAACATTTCTATTTTGTAAGCAAAATTTCAATTGTTTGAATTGGTCGTAATTTAAGCAATATTTTTGCAATATAATAACACCAAGCATATTTATCTTTTTTATAGCCACGCACAATTATTTTATGTAGATCTGGTGAGAACCATTCCTTATGTAGGAACTACGAACCATCCCAGTCCATTGATCATCTCTAATTAAAGGGTCAAGATTTTATCCGTTCATATTTACTAGGATTGAAAAATCAATTGTTGCGGTTCACTAAAGAGTAGGATCGGTAGAATAAAAAAAAATTATATTCTTAGGATCTTCTTAAATCTTGCGATTTGGAGTAAGACTGCTGACTTCAATCTCTAAAACTTCCAAGAATAATATCATCAAATAATTCTACAAATAATCGAAAGTCATTCTTCAAAACCAAATTAGGGTGAAATTCGATATCTTTGAGTTTCTTTTGACTTAAAAAACGCTGACAGTGAACAAGACATCGAAGAGGAAGACTAATTGAAGATATTACAATCCGAGATTTGATCGATTTGTGGGAAGAGATGAGTCGCATCGAATTTACAGTTATTCGATTGTAAAATTTAAGAACCAAAACATTTGAATAATAATTCGATTGTACAGTTCTTGATTGGCTTTTCCTTGTACTATTTTCTTTTGATATAATATAAGACATTCGTTTGATAACAGAAAATTAAGAAAGTTTTAAAGCTTCGTGTAATTTTTTTTTTGCAAACAAGTTTTTATAATGCATTAAGTGTAGTAATGAAATGAATTATTTTTATTTTTTGATGTATTATATGAAGCTAGACTTTATTTTCTTTGGTACGAAGATGTCGACGTCCGATTGAAGAAGACGATGAATAATTTACAATGTAATGCACAAATATTATATGCATTAATTATGGTAAGAATCTTTGTGCATTTACAATTTCATATTGATGCATTACGTAAATCGTGTTAATGCATCATAAATTGTGCCTAGAACATCAACTAAGAAATAAGAATACGATATATAATGCACAATTAATTGTGATATCATATACGAATTATAATACGATATGTATATTGCATAAATGAATGATACTGCGTGACAAAAACTATACAATGTAATGCATGAATCTAAATAATATAATGCAAAATAACGATATAATCATGTAAAAAAATATTAATTAACAATGTAATGCATAAATTTAAACAATGTGATGCACAAAAACCATATATGTAATGCATTATTTGTGGTAATGAGTCTTTCCCTATTATGTGCATTTAAAGTTTCATTTTGATGCATCACGTAAATCGTGTTAATACATCATAAAATTGTGTCAAGAACATCAAGTAGCAAATACGAATAGATATACGTAACTTGTATAAGTACACACTTTTTTTTAGAGGGTATAAGCACACACTTTACTTATTTGTTCTTTATAAACTGTATAAAAAACATTAGTTATTCCACATTAATAAAAAAAAAATTGATGCATCAGAAATATGATATTAATGCATCACTTTACACTAATTATTGCATTTCGTTTTTTAACATGATAAAAATAGTGAAATTTACCATACTAACCTTACTTAAGTAAAATAATACGGAGTTGACAACAAAAAACGGGTTTGACTGGTTGATTATGAGATTAAATCATATTGTTGGGAAAATTATGAAGTTTTGATTTAATACCAAAACCCAACTGATTCTACAACCGAATAGATGATCGCATCAACCTAAGTAGTGTTTTCCAGCTCGCTTGTTTGAGCTCTAGATTTTCTAGGTTTACACGTTCAGGAAGCGGAAGACAGCGGAAGCAGAAGACATCAGAAAACCCAGCTGTATTTACAGCAGAAGTCAGCTATCAGCTGAGTTTTTCAGCTGAGCTGAGTTCAAAACGGAGCAGGGATCCAGCTGAAGATCAAGCTGAAGATAAATCGAGTTGAGTTCAAGACAGCTGGTCCAGCTGTACAGAACAAAGGGAACTAACTCTGAAGACATCACTTCAAGTCAATTTGCCCAATCTAGCTCTGATTCTAAAAGTCAGCTCCAGAGACAGAAGATCCCGGTGTCAGAGGAAGTCAACATGCCTCGACCAATGAGGGATTGCCGAATCAGCATCCTAGACTTCAGAACCTAGGATGTGACACAAATGAAGACAGGTGCAGAATCGCCCAACGGCAGATATCGAATTTAAGAAGAGTAGGTAAGATTCAAACGGCTCCTCCAACGGCTAGTCTTGAATCTTTACCTATATAAACCCGTCTTCAACCTCAGGATCAAACACGAAAAACTCTCTACAAGCTTTCATTCTCTGAAAATCTCAAGCATTCAAAAGCTCTCAAGCAGTTCTACATAGTTTAAAGAACACTTTATCTTAAAGTGTTTCTAGTCCAGAAACTGCTTAGTTTTTCGTCTGATCCCTAGGCAGAATTTATTGTATATCTTACGCCTAGATCTTGAACGAGTTCATCTAAACTCTAAAGTTCTTAATTGTAAGAACTCGTTCATAGTTGGAACCTCAAACCAAACTCCTCTTTACCCAGAAAGGTTAGGTCAAGGTTACGCTTGCTTGAAGCGAGAAATTCAAGTGTTTGTAAGGTTTTTTTTAGTACCCGTAAACTGGAAGGTTAGGCTTGACAGTGCCCGCAAACTGTTGGAACATAGCTCGGGTTAGAGTTGTGAAGTTGCTTGGTACTTGGAAACCAAGTGGTAGTGAATTACCAGTGAACCTGGTCGTGGACGTAGGAGGTGTTACTCCGAACCACGTTAAAAATATCGTGTTCTTTATTTATCTTTAAATTCAGTTTTAGTACTAACTTTATTATCTCATTGCATATTTTATTAAAACTGCATACACAGATGCTCTCCAAAGACAACTGTGTCTTTCTGAAAGTTGCACAACTTGACTAAGCCGAAAACATAAAGATAATCTTTTTAAGTTGAGTTTTTCTAACCAACCGAGCTAAGTTTTCAAACCACCACATTCCGCACCGACAGCTGAGTTATTTGCCCAATTGACTCTCCTCAGCTGGATTCATAACTGAGCTCACCAACTTTGTTTTAAACTCGAAAAAGTTTTTCAGAACTTTACCTTTGGTGTATTCACCCCCCTCTACACCAAAGACCCAGTTCAGGGACCATCAATTGGTATCAGAGCAGTGGTTCAAAAGACCGCTGGTTCTGAATCAAGATATTTGTCTTGATAATCTGTCAGTGGTCAACTGAACAGATCCTCTTTGTTGAAAAACTCATATTATTACATACTGTGCATATTTCTATGGATTCTTATCTTAACAGGAATCTTCCCACCTTCTCGGTCGACGACTATGCAATCTGGAAGTTCAGATTGAAGAGCTTTCTCTGTGCGCATCATGATATGATGTGGGACGTCATCATAGACGGACCCATCATCATCTGCAAACAAGGAAACGAACTTGTTCCAGCTCAAGATGGTGGACAACCAACATATCAACCTATTCCCAAGCCAAAGAGTGAGCATACATCAGAAGAAAGGAAGCAAGTTGGATTAGACAGCTTTGCGAGGAACACCATCTCATCAACAGTCTCCAACGCCTACCTCAGCAAAATCATCAACTGCAAAACCGCAAAGGAGATGTGGGAAATCCTAGCCAAGCTATGCGAAGGGTCTGAGGAGATTAAAGAAAATAAATTTACAATCGCCTGCCAGAAGTTTGATAACTTCAAGCAGCTTGTCAACGAGTCCATCGAAGGGATGGAACTCAGATTCTCCAATATAGTGGTAGAAATAGAAACTATCAGAACTGGGAAATACACCCAGCGAGAAAAGAATCTAAAAGTCCTTTCAGCGCTCTCAGCTGAATGGAACACATATAAAGTGGTGCACCAAAGTCGAAGTAACTTGGGTGATCTTTCAACTGAAAGATTATTCTCCCTGCTGAAAGCCAACGAATACAACTTGAAGATTACCATGAAAGAATCTTCAAGCAATCAGAATGATGGAGAGCTGACACTTGCACCAAAGGAGATTGCGTTCAGAGCCAACTCTGAAAAATCTTCATACATGCAGTCAGCCGAGTCCTTAAAGAAGGACAAGAAGGATATGAGCAAGGAAGAGCTACTTGAAGAAATAGCCATGCTGGTAAAAAACTACAACAGACTCAACACCAGCAAGGGCAAGTACAAGAAGTTCGCAAGAACTTACAGAGACAAGTACGCGGCAGCTGATGAGAAGACAGCTGACAAACGAACAGAAGAAGGTTGTTTCAATTGCAAGGAACCAGGACACTACCGGCTAGACTGTCCGAAACTATCCAAGAAAGATAAAGACCAATTGAAAGCTAAGGCAGCTGACAGAAGGAGAGCCTACATCGCAGACGAGGAGTCAGAGTGCAACAAAATGGATGATCACATGCCATTTTCAGACTCAGAAGAAGAAGCATTGATGGCTTATGATGAACCTGATTGGGACACATGCTTCATGGGACAAACAGACGACATCGATGAAGATGAGGTAATGTCTAGAACTCAAAATCTTTCTAACCTCTCACCATCACACGAACACTCTACACAGGTTTCAGAATCAGGGCTACCTGATTGGAGTCTAGTAGAGAAGGTTATGAACGATTCCAAGGAGCTTTAAGAAATTCTTGACGTCGTAATGTGTGAGAATGCCGAGCTCAAGGTGGAACTGGAAAGGAAAAGGGTATCAGAAGCAGCCGATATATCACAGCTCCAAAAGGAAGTTGTTTCACTAAAAGACAAAATAGTGAAAAAAGATCAGCTGATGAAGGACTTCTACTATGAAAAGAAACAGCTGATGGAAGATTTGGAAAAGGCCACAGCTGAATTGGAAAAGAAGTCAGCTGAGATCATCGAGCTGAAAAGTACCGAAGAGATACTATCTAAGAAGATAGTAGCTCTCATCAAAGCCACATCAACAATGGACGAGATTATAAGTGCACAACGTCCAGCAGCACTCAAAGCGGGACTGGGATACAATGAATCAAATGATGCCACAAATATTGCCTCCACGAGTGGAACAAATGTAATGTTGTACGAGCAAAAGAGAACCCAATTCCAGCAACCCAGCAACAACCGTTGAGGACACAACAGGCATCAAGAAGACCAGCTGTGAGACATCCTCAAGCTCCATCAAGGACACAACAGGCATCAAGAAGGCCAGATGTGAGACAACCTCAAGCTCAAAACAGACAGCAACGTGCTCAATCTCAACAAAGACAACATGCTGGACATTACTGATACCAGCAACAGCAACAGCACGTCGGAAGATATCAACCGAGATATCAGAGGAGATATCCAGTTGGATATCACTCACATGATCACCAGCTGGAAAACCAATTCCAGCCGAGGTATCACAAGAGACAGCAGAGACAAAGAAACGTCTCAGCTGGATACCAAAAGAGACCAAGACATCAAGCCGGGAAGATACAGAGATCAAGACCCCACCAGCAACAACCGAAGAACACAATGAATGTGTACATCGACTCAGCTGGAAGGATTATCAGATCAAAAGACCCAATTCGAGTCATCAAGCAGATCTAGGTCGTTAAAGGATCTCTGTCTAACCCACAAGGACCCAATTAAAACTGGGTACCTAAATTTTGATCTTTTGTATAGGTTGCAAGGGATCAACGCATCATTGAGGAGTCAATGAGAACGCTGTGGTACTTGGACAATGGATGCTCCAAGCACATGACGCACTTAAAGCATCTACTCCAGGAGTATATCGAGCGTCCAGGCCCACAAGTAACATTTGGTGACAACTCCAAAGGCCTAACCAAAGGTTATGGTACATTTAAAACAAAAAATGTTATAATCCCAAATGTTTCTTATGTACAAGAACTGCAACATAACTTGCTTTCCATTAGCCAATTCTGCGACAACGGTTTTTCTGTCAAGTTTGATGTACAGAAAAACCAAGCAGATACTCCTAAGAGGGAAAAGAGAAGGAAACATGTATTTCGCTGACTGGAACAGCAGCCCTCCGGAGACTTGTCTTGTATCGAAAAGCAGCAATGAAGTCAGCTGGTTGTGGCACAGACGGCTGAATCATCTCAACTTTAAGACAATCAACAAACTTGCTAGGAACCAGCTCGCTAATGGAATTCCAGATCAAGTATATGACAAAAGTCATATGTGCAGCGCGTGTTAACAAGGAAAACAAACAAGAATTTCATTCTCTCTCAAGCCAGTTCAGTCAACTGATCGAGTACTTCAACTCCTTCACATGTATCTTTTTGGTCCAGTTACTCCAGCAAGCTTCAATGGCAGAAAATATACTCTGGTCGTAGTGGATGACTTCTCAAGATTCACATGGGTGTCATTCCTGTACCAGAAGAGCGAAACAAGGACAAAACTGCCAATCCTGCTGGAAAGATTATCAACTCAGAAGGAGTGCAAGATAATGTCAATCAGATCAGATCGAGGAACGGAGTTTCTGAATGAAACTATTTATGAATACTGCGAGAAAAATGGAGTTCAACATCAAACCTCAGCAGCACGCACACCTCAGCAGAATGGTGTAGCAGAGAGAAGAAACAGAACACTCAAAGAAGCAGCTACCTCAATGTTAGCCAGCTCTGCCATTCCAAAGAAGTTCTGGGCCGAAGCAATCAATACAGCTTGCTTCACTCAGAATCGCTCCCTACTCACATCAAGGCAAGGAAAGACGCCGTATGAGCTATGGAACAACAGAACACCATACATTGGATATTTCAAGGTCTTCGGATCCAAATGTCATATCCTAAATAATGAAAAAACACAGCTCAAGACATTCGACGCAAAAGACTGACCGATGAGTATTCCTTGGTTATTCTGCTGTGAGTAAAGCTTACAGAGTCTTCAACAGAAGAACTCAAACGGTCGAAGTAACTCCACATGTTACCTTTGACGAATCATCATTCGAATATAGAGACTCTATCAAACGAAGAAATGAATGAGAATCTTCAAGGCAGATTCAGACAAGAGCTCAAGAAAATCGAATCAGGAATCTGGCCGAACCATTAATTTGGGATGATGAGCCAGAGGAGGAACCTCCAACGCCAAATCAAGGGGAAATGTCATCAGCTGGAAATCCAGACACAGCTGAATCCCCAGCTCCATGTCCAGCAGAGCCTCTACAGAAGTCACCTCAACACTCAATCCAAAAAGGAGTCTTTCTCAAGACTTAACTCCAGAGCAGCTCCAAGCCAGACGAAATCTTGCCACTTCTAGCATCAACCAGCTGGAAGAAGAAATTCGTAAAAGAAGAAGATGGATTGAAGATCATCCATCATCAGCAATCATTGGAGAACCATCTGACCAAGTCAAAACCAGAAGCTCAGCTGCTCAAGCTTCTTCGGATCATCAAAAGCAGCTGACACAGCTCAACTCTCAGTAGAGCTAGAACTGACGGTCTATGATGAAGACACAGCTCTAATGGCGTGTTATGTAGCTCAAGTTCCGGAGGCTCAATCAATTCTCGAAGCTTTAACGAGCGTGCCCTGGATAAATGCCATGCAGGAAGAGCTGAATGAATTCCTCAGAAATTGTATCTGGGAATTGGTCGACAGACCTGAAGGAGTCAAAGTCATAGGACTTAAATGGATATTCAAAAACAAACTGGATACCCTTGGAGTCATCATCAGAAACAAAGCTCGACTGGTTGCCAAGGGATACACCCAGCAGGAAGGAATTGACTTCGAAGAATCATTTGCTCCAGTAGCACGATTAGAAGCAATCAGACTCTTTCTCGCTTATGCAGCACATCACAAATTCAAGGTCTATCAAATGGATATGAAGTGTGCATTCTTAAATAGAGAAATCAAAGAAGATGTCTATGTTGATCAACCTCCAGGATTTGAAGTAGAAGGAAATAAAGTCTACAAGCTAAAGAAGGCGCTTTATGGATTGAAGCAAGCACCTCGAGCTTGGTACAATACTCTATCAAACTTCCTTGTATCCAAAGGATTCAAGAAGGGATCAGTAGACAAAACTCTCTTCACCATCAAGTCAGGAGAAGACATCCTGGTTGTTCAAATCTATGTAGACGACATCATCTTTGGATCAAGATCAACATTCTTATGCCAAAGATTTGGAGAGATGATGTCAGAACAGTTCCAAATGTCTATGATGGGAGAAATAAGCTTCTTCCTAGGACTTCAAGTCAAGCAATCAGCAGAAGGGATTTTTATCAATCAATCCAAGTACGTGAAAGACTTGATCGCCAAGTATGGAGTTCAATCCAGCAGAACTGTAAAGATTCCGATGAACACCAACTGGAAGATTGAACCTGGAACTGAAGGAAAATGAGTTGATTCTAGCAAATACAGAGAAATAATCGGTTCCCTGATGTATCTAACAGCGAGTCGTCCAGATATATCTTTCGCAGTCGGAGTGTGTGCCAGATTTCAAGTTGATCCAAAGGAAGCACACATGCAAGCAGCCAAGAACATTCTCAAATATCTCAAAGGAACTCAGAATGTTGGGTTGTGGTACCCAGCTGAAGACAATTTACAGCTGACTGGATATTCAGACTCAGACTTCGCTGGAGATCGGCTGGACAGAAAATCAACTTCAGAAACTTGTCAGTTCCTAGGAAGCAAGTTGATTTCATGGTTTTCAAAGAAGCAAACATGCGTCGCAACCTCCACAATTGAAGCAGAATATATGGCAGCTGGAAGCTGCTGCTCTTAAATTCTCTGGCTGAAACATCAGCTGGATGACTATGAAGTGAAAACTGGACAAGTTCCAATTTTCTGTGATAGCTCAAGTGCGATTGCTATATCAGAGAATCCAGTACATCATACAAGATGCAAACATGTGGACGTACGTCATCATTTTATCAGAGATCACGTGGAAAAGAAGGATGTGATTGTTGAGAAAATTCAAATAGACATACAGCGGGCTGATATACTCACAAAGCCGCTGATAGAAACAAGATTCAAAATACTGTGCGGATTACTTGGATTACTCAACCCAGACGATGCATCACCCAGCTGAATGGAAGCAGACCCAGCTGAATGGAAGAAGACCCAGCCAAATGGAAGCAGACAGCTGGAATTCAGAATCAACATCACTGGTAACAGCCGAGAAAGAATCAAGCTCAGCCAGACGCCTAAGTTGAAAGATTATTCAGCTGAGGGGGAACCAGCTGGAAAAACGATCACTCAGCACAACCACTTAACCGAGGTATCAGCTGACTACAATGATCAGCTGAGAGGTTTGCAACATCATTAACTACACCTACTCACTCTGTTTTCAGTCAAATCATATCTTGTCATTTCTAATCAAACTTAATTAAAAGTGTGCAAAGAACTGAAACACGGGAGTTTCGAGACAAAAGTAAAAACGCCCCAACCGTCCCCTCTCGCGCATTAACTCGCACTTTCTAATCAAGAAACTGACATGACGCGAGAATTACTCCAAATCGTAGATCTTCTAATCAAACTACAAATATTGATCGTCCTTTCATCAAGAAAGTTGATATAAATATGATAGAAGAGATACGCAAAATTTTGCATAAACTCTAAAAAGTCTTTCGGCACTCTTTCTTCTTCCTTCAATTGGTATTATTTGTTCTACTAACAAAAGTTGCAGAAGAAGAACATGGAATCTAGAAAGATATCTCCAGAAGCCAATCAAACATGAAGAATCTGTCAAAGCTTCAAGATGAGAGTTGCTTAACTCTCAGGAACCACAAGAAGACGGAGTTCCAGGAGAAGGTGAAGCCCATCGACAGATCCGGTCTAACGCCGTGGGGGATTGCAAAGCTCAAGAACATTCAATAGGAAGCTGCAGAAATCTTCCTGGGAATGTCAAAGGAAAAAGACCTCCTCCGCCCCACTGTTTCTCTTAAAATAAAAGAGAGAACGGGACATACAACTCCCTGGGATGCGAAAATCAACGTCAACAGAACTGGACGAGATGTTGATAAAGCCGGAGTCTTTAAGAGCAGATATGACAAAGCTCTTGCTCCGCCACAGGAGGCACAGAAAAAGATGCAGGAGACAAAGCAGCATGCATCTACTTCCTTCCCAGCTCGGAATCAGAAACAACTTGAGGAGACAAAACAAGCTGAAGCACCGTCTTCAAACAGAAGACTCAAGTCAAAGGTGCTCAGTCAGTCAGCCGGGAAGCCAGCTGACATTAAGAGAGAATTCGTAATTACTCTCCAAGGAGCAGAAGGCCCACAAGCGGTGGTTACTTACGATGGAGAAGAAGTTCATGCGCCTGCGTGAACATCGTCATCATCAACGCCGCAACGACGTATTCCAGCTGGTCAACTAAGCTTAAACCCCACGACATATGGAATACTTCAACCGCTTTCTCCTCAATTTTCTTCAGCTCAACAGGGACACCAGCTTTGAGATCTACTCATGGAAGTTGGAGCTCAAGCCCCTGCACCAAGCTCAAGTGGAAAATATCATCCAGCCAATAATCACTTGCAGCTGAATGATGAAAACATGAGCTGAACCCAATACCCACCACTTCAGAAGTGGAAGGGAAATACTCAAGTCCCTCAAGTGTTGAATCAGACTTTCTCATTCAATCTAATGAAGTCTGAAGAAGCAAAATTGCAAGGAATGAAGTTGTGCCCTACTCAGAAGATGTCATCTCTAGTGGTAACTCATACCTCCAAGCACTCAGTTGGACCGCCACATCTGAAACAAGCCAAGGACGCTGTGTCCGCAATCACAGCTGAGGCTCATGCTATTGAAGAAGAGCCAGCTAATGCAACAGCTGAGCCACCGAGACTCCAGACCTCGCTGCTCAAAGCTGAAAACCACAGTATTGCCAAACTAAGACATCGCAACAGCTGATATTGTCTATCTCCCACCTTGATTGATCATGCCAAAAAGGGAGAAGAGAATGAGACAAAGAAGGCAAACTGCTGAGCTAGAAGAACCAGCTGAAGAAGAAACGAGTCAAAATAAAGAAGCATCGGATGCAGAAGAGAAGACCCAGCCAACTAGGATTGAAGACTGAAGAATTGAAGAATTTTCTTTCTTTCTTTCTTTTTCCTGTTTTATGATGTAATTGTTTTTACATTAATTAAACACAATTTTCTCTGCGTCATAAGTTGTCTCAGTTAGGTTTTGACATCATCAAAAAGGGGGAAATTGTTGGGAAAATTATGAAGTTTTGATTTAATACCAAAACCCAACTGATTCTCCAACCGAATAGATGATCGCATCAACCTAAGTAGTGTTTTCCAGCTCGCCTGTTTGAGCTCTAGATTTTCTAGGTTTACACGTTCAGGAAGCGGAAGACAGCGGAAGCGGAAGACAGCGGAAGCAGAAGACAGCAGACAACCCAGCTGTATTTACAGCAGAAGTCAGCTATCAGCTGAGTTTTCCTGCTGAGCTGAGTTCAAAACGGAGCATGATCCAGCTGAAGATCAAGCTGAAGATAAATCGAGTCGAGTTCAAGACAGCTGGTCCAGCTGTACAGAACAAAGGGAACTAACTCTGAAGACATCACTTCAAGTCAGTTTGCCCAATCCAGCTCTGATTCTAAAAGCCAGCTCCAGAGGCAGAAGATCCCGGTGTCAGAGGAAGTCAACATGCCTCGACCAATGAGGGATTGCCGAATCAGTATCCTAGACTTCAGAACCTAGGATGTGACACAAATGAAGACAGGTGCAGAATCGCCCAACGGCAGATATCGAATTTAAGAAGAGTAGGTAAGATTCAAACGGCTCCTCCAACGGCTAGTCTTGAATCTTTATCTATATAAACCCGTCTTCAACCTCAGGATCAAACACGAAAAAACTCTCTACAAGCTTTCATTCTCTGAAATCTCAAGCATTCAAAAGCTCTCAAGCAGTTCTACATAGTTTAAAGAACACTTTATCTTAAAGTGTTTCTAGTCCAGAAACTGCTTAATTTTTCGTCTGATCCCTAGGCAGAATTTATTGTATATCTTACGCCTAGATCTTGAACGAGTTCATCTAAACTCTAAAGTTCTTAATTGTAAGAACTCGTTCATAGTTGAAACCCTAAACCAAACCCTCTTTACCCAGAAAGGTTAGGTCAAGGTTACGGTTGCTTGAAGCGAGAAATTCAAGTGTTTGTAAGGTTTTTTTTCCGTACCCGTAAACTGGAAGGTTAGGCTTGACAGTACCCGCAAACTGTTGGAACACAGCTCGGGTTAGAGTTGTGAAGTTGCTTGGTACTTGGAAACCAAGTGGTAGTGAATTACCAGTGAACCTGGTCGTGGACGTATGAGGTGTTACTCCGAACCACGTTAAAAATCTCGTGTTCTTTATTTATCTTTAAATTCAGTTTTAGTACTAACTTTATCATCTCATTGCATATTTTATTAAAACTGCATACACAGCTGCTCTCCTAAGACAGCTGTGTCTTTCTGAAAGTTGCACAACTTGACTAAGCCGAAAACATAAAGATAATCTTTTCAAGCTGAGTTTTTTCTAACCAACCAGCTAAGTTTTCAAACCACCACATTCCGCACCGACAGCTGAGTTATTTGCCCAGTTGACTCTCCTCAGCTGGATTCATAACTGAGCCCACCAACTCTGTTTTAAAGTCGAAAAAGTTTTTCAGAACTTTACCTTTGGTGTATTCACCCCCCTCTACACCAAAGACCCAGCTCAGGGACCATCACATATCCATAGATTTTGTAGGATGGATGACTTGGACTGGTTTCTATTTCTCATATAAAGATGAGTTTCTATATGATCCTATCCCTATATATATACTGTAGATATTAATTAGCGCGACTCATAAATCATTTGGTAAATTAGGGACTTTATGATCACATCAAATCCTTAATAGTAGGTATATTTATGTGCATCTGTTTTTTCGGAGTAAATGGAAAAGAGTTGCACTTGGGTACAACCGGCTGACCCGACCGACCCGGTCAGCGTTGACCGGTCAACGTCTAACCCTTGACTTTTTTGTTTTTTTCTCTCCGCATTCGGCTCCGATTTTAATTTATAGATAATGATTGTCAACATTAATATTTTTTAGCTTGCTCCGAGCCTTTCGGCTTCCCTTGCTCGACTCTTGAAAAAAATTAAAAAAAAAATAAAAAGTCAACATGGTCAAACGTTGACCATTGACCGGTCAACGTTGACCGGCGGGTCGGCGGGTAAGGTTGCTGGTCGGGTTGAGCCGGATGTATGGTACATCATGATGTACATGAGTTTTTGCCAATGGAAAATTATACTAATTATATACTCCCTCCGTCCCAATCATATAGGCTGATTGGAGTTTTGTACTAGGATTAAGAAATTATTGGAAATACAAATTATACAAGCAAACTTCCTACTATGACCTTATTTATTGTTTGATTATGAGTCAATCCAAGAATTGAATAAGGCTAAATTAGTAAATGAGTTAAAAAATATTACTATTTATAGAAACTGACCTATATATTTGGGACATCCGAAAAAAGAAAACAAGCCTATATGATTGGTACGGAGGGAGTATTAAAAAAAATGAAATTACATTTATACATTGGTCTTTTGACCGCCTTTGCAGAGTGCTCCCATCCATACAAATGTAATAAAACATTAAATTACATTAATCGCCTTGGCATACGTAGTATAAGTGTTGAGGTGTGCAAGGACATTATCGTAAAATAAACTGGAGCCGAGCAAAAGAGTGAGAAAAATTAAATTCATTGACCTTCACGAAAAAAATAAAATTACAAAGCGGATAGAACCGGGAAAAAACCAACGACAAACTAAAAAACCTCAACCGCGAAGCCGTAATGGCGGAGGAGAGGGCGAAGTCGGCGGCGGTGGCTTTGATAGAGAGAGCCATCGACTCCACGGCGGCGGAGGTGGATCCACGCCTCCTCAAGGCGATCAAATTCACGGTGCGTAATTCCGACTCGGAGCTCCGTTTCGCCTCCCAAACCCTAATGTCTCTCATGAAGCGCAACCATTCTCAGGTACGATTCTACGTGATTATGAATTTTCGATGTCGTCAGTGATTTCTTCTCAGTTTATGACATTTTGTTATGGAATTGGTTGAATTTGGCGTTCTTCGGTTAAGTGTGTGTTTGGGTTGAGTTTGGGCAATCAAGCTACAGGCATATCGAAATTTCTTAGTGATTATTTCTGAATCGATTTAATTACATTCTGTTTTGCTGTAATCAGTTTGCATGATCTCTGTTAAGTTCCCTATGTAGGAATTTATTCAATTTTGGTATCTCCAGATAACAGAGAACTTGTTTTAATAGCCGCAATTAATTTTAGGCTAGAACCGAATTGATTTTTTTGCTCACGGCTGCTTATATTTGTGACATATTTCATTGCTTTTTACAAAAATACTGTACATAATCTTTGAGAACATTTGTATGAAATTTTGTAACTGTAGACCACAGTTTTGTATTTCATTCTCAATGTGATGTCTTTGGTTTCTATATTTGATTTATATTCATGAAGGATAAATATAGTTACATAACTGTATTTGATGAACTATCTGTTATAGGTACGGTATCTTGCACTTCTCATAGTAGATGAACTCTTCATGCGCTCAAAGCTTTTCAGAAGCCTTCTTGTTGAGAACCTGGATCTATTCCTTAGCTTAAGTGTTGGTTTTAGAAGAAACCATCCGCTCCCTCCTCCTGCTTCTGTTGCATCTCTTCTTCGATCCAAGGCAATCGAGTTTTTAGAGAAGTGGAATGATTCATTTGGCATTCATTATCGACAACTCAGATTAGGGTATGACTATCTCAAGAATACCCTTCGTTTCCAATTTCCTAACCTGCAAGCTAATGCAGCTCGCATACAACAAGAGAGAAGGGAAAGGGAAATGAGAACGAGAGAGATCTTACTGAAAAAATTTGAATCTTTGAAGACAAATTTCTCATCAATAAAAGAGGAAATACAGACCAACGTTGATGAAATTGACGAGTGTTTAGGCATTCTTAGGATGGAGGATGACGACACACAGTTTGATTTTGTAGATGATGAAGAAATGGAAGAGTTTTGTAACTCAGAACTAAGGCAGATCCGTCTTGATTCTTTGAGAGAAGCGAAAAAAGTTCGAGAGAATAGTGAAAATGAAGTTGTTATTGATGCTTTGAGGGAGTTCTACAAGGTTCTAGTCACTAAGCATTTTGCTGCAGTACAGGAGTGGATTTCTGTTCTTATAAGAGTGGAAGTGGCCGATCACAGTTTCAGGGATTCTGCTTTGAAAAATCTCATAGATATAAGAAATCTCATTCAATCAACAAAAAGAAAATGTGAAGAATCCGGCTGTGAGCTTCGGAAAATTGCAAATGCTGAGGAAGAAGACATATGGGAAGAAGGTAGTGTAGAAACATTTGACAAAGGAAAAGCAGGTCCAAGCTGTTCTAAAACTCCCGAAGCACCCTCTACATCAACAGCGAACAGTACAAGTGATGCTGCATACACTAATAAATTGTCGAAAGTAACTAAGAAAAGAAATGCTCAGTGTAGTGAAAATAACAAAGATCCTATACGAAGCGAGCTTATGGCTGAAGCTCCAGTTCTTAACTGGGGATCTTTCCTGGATTGCTGGGGATCAAACGAAGATGTTTTGGCTAACCAGAGGGGACTGGATCTCGAGGGTCACTGGGGTAGGGTTGACCAAGATGCAGTTATACCAGCCGAAAAAATTGCAGAACTGAACGTAAGGGCATCTGTATATGAAGAAAAGCCTGTTGAAATCCAACCGTGTAGAGCTCCTTTAAAGAATGGTGGACTTTGTCAAAGAAAAGATTTGAGAGTTTGCCCATTTCATGGACTCATCATCCCTCGAGATGATGAAGGAAAACCAATTAATGAGAGCTCCACACCAGAAGAGGACGTTGACCAAAACCAACCAGAAGAATCGAGTCCAAATGCTGACAGTAACGTGGTGCACCAGCTACTAAAGCAAGCTGTAAAGAATGTTCGCGTGAGAGACAGAGAAGATGCAAAAAAGAGAGAAGTTGACAAATGGGCCTTAAAGAGAGCGAAACTTGCAGAAGTCCGGGAGCACAATGAAGCTATGCTGCGAGATGCAGCAATTGCTTCAACTTCAAGATCCTATTATGTAGGGGAAGATTCAGAAATAAGTAATGGATCCAGATCTTCTAGTAAAAGCAAGAAACAAACACTCGCGTCAATGCTGAAAAAGAAAGAAACTTATAAAGATAGATTAGCTCAGAGATTACTCAACGCTAAAGCAAAGGATGCTACTATCCGACAGTTGACGACGGCGGAAGAGGCAAAGTACCGAGAAGCATTTCCAAACCAATGGTAGAGTAAGCATATGCCAATTCGCGTCTTCTGGTAGACTAAATGAAGCAGCTCTTCGAGGTACTTTTTGGATCTTGAGTTGCTTTTAGCTATCCATCCTTCTTTTGATGTGTAGGTTTTGGTTCATTAGGTGACTTGTACTAGGTAGTTTTGGACAGTTTCGTTTCTTTTCTGGGGACTTTCCAGTTTCCACTGAACTTTGTAAGCTTTGTATTATTTGTGATTTGCTAGAAAATTAAAAAAAAATGAAATAGCAGTATGTTATCCTGATAAAACAAAGTCATTGCTCTTATGGAGCCTCCCTCTCCCTCTCTCTCTCTCTCTCTCTCTCTCTCAGACAGTTTGTCATTCTGTCTCAGGTAATTAATAATTAATGTAGCTGACTGTAAACATATCTATCAATATATATGTATATATATATATATATTAAAATGTTAGTATAATTTGGATACATTCTACTGTTTTTGACAGGAAATGTGGCGAGCTTTGTGGGGGAGTGAAGGAAAATATCAATGAATGATTGAATATTATCAGAAGCCGGCAACAACAACGAATACGCACTGTCAATAATACACACGGTAGGTATGAAAATTGAAATTCTACAGCAGATTCATTATTTGCTTCGCGCGTGCGACATTTCACCTTTAATCCACACACACGTGCAGATGTGGTGGTGAGACTTATAAGTTATAAACATTCTTTTAACTCTCAATATTCAATCTTTGAGAGTATTCTATTATAAACGAAATTTTAATGCAACTCTCTCGTTAGTGCATTTAAG
Organism: Agastache rugosa; assembly: GCA_031470985.1. Classification (NCBI taxonomy): domain Eukaryota; kingdom Viridiplantae; phylum Streptophyta; class Magnoliopsida; order Lamiales; family Lamiaceae; genus Agastache; species Agastache rugosa. Next base: position 35,180,102 of record CM062602.1, on the reverse strand, counting down.
AGGAGATTCTATGTTGACATATGTATGTATCGTCATATTAGAATGTTTACTCGAGAGAGAGAGAGAGAGAGGCCATAGCTAGCTAAAAGGGCATAAAGAATAATGGAAATCTTGACGGGAGGAGTAAGGAATTGTTGTCGAACCAATCAAAGAAGCCAAAGATGCTTCAAAATCTCTCTGTCATTTTAGTGCTCTTTTTACTTTTTTGTTTTGCTTTAAAAAATATATATATAATATTGCTTTAACTAATTGTAATAGCTATGCTTTTTTTGCCACTATAACTCCAAATATAAACTTCAACAATCATTACTAATAATCATTGTTACTACTACCCAATCTGTTGGCAAAAATCCAAGCAACTTTTTAATCCACAGTTTCTTTTGTCAAGTGAAGGGCACTTTTTGAATTTCATAAAAAATAGAGGAAATAATGTTATAATCATATCATTCCTCAATTTATAATCCTCCTTTCACGAAAATTGTTCTCCGGGACAGAGATAGTGGGCACGGAAATTAATAAAAGTTAGGTATAATGAGTAATGAGTGAAGAAAAAAGGAATATTTTGTGTAGTTTAGTATTGTTAGTGGAGGAAAATGAATTTTTTGTGGTGGACGTAGTGTACAAAAATGGAAAGAGAACAATTTTCGTAGACGGATTAACAAGGAAAGTATAGAACAATTTTTGAGGACGGAAGGAGTAATAATTAAGAATTTTAAAAAATGGTCCATTTGAGAACATCCAAGCGTTGAAGATCTATTCTTTAAACATAGAGGTCTTGTTCAAATCTCACACCTTCCTTTCCAAAAGAATTTGAAAACAATAGTATATTCATATACTCCTTCCGTTTTTCACAGACGACCCATTTTGATAATTTTTCTTGTTCCATAATAAGTGTATTTCAAAAATTTAGAGTAAAATTATGATATCTTTTCCATTTTACCCTTTATACTTTTTGTAATTTGATAATTAATTAAATGTATGCGTGTATCAAGTCAGATGCTTCATTTCCCATTTTTATAGGAACTTCTTTACCGGAAACAATGGTATCTCCAATTATAGCCCCTTTGACTTCTTCAATAAAATGACTCTTTATTTACTTATGCAATTAACACTAGCTATGATTATTTAAAATATGATAATGCATTACCACTGCTTGCAAAAGTTTCATATCAGTCATTAGGAAAGATGAGTGATATTTATTGAGAATAAAAATTAAAGGAAGAAAATGATATTTGGCTCTAGCTGAATTTTTTATGCGGCAATTCAAAAAGTAAAAAAAAAAAATGATAGTATTCACGGACAAGGGACACGAAAATGTTTAAATTTAATCTGCATGCATTTCGAGGCATAAAAAAATTAGCAGCCACACGAAGATTAGCAGTCAGCCTTGTAGAATATTTGTAGCTATATTCACTTTTGACTCAAAATTAAAGAATGAAAGCATTAAACTTAGAAAACAATAAATAAATATTCTCAAATAAAGAAAACAATTAATAAGGTTACAAATGTAAAATTATTTACCTCTTTGGCATGCGTAATTTGATGGCAGATGACATTTAAAAAAATGGAGTGAGTACTTTTTTTTCAAAATTATAATATCAAACCTGAAATTTTTTGGCCTTAAGTATTAAATACACTATCACTGGGCCAATACACGTACAAGTAAACTATGGATATATTTAAATACTGACAACCAATTAATAATTTTCAATTGTTAGTCGGGGCAACTATATTATGAAAGGTAAAAAAACATATTTACTGCCCCTGGCCTGGAGGAACATCTTTCACATCTGACAAACATATTTATTATGGTAGCGATATAACAAAATCATCGTGCAACCAATACTTGTGGCATGCAAAACAGTACCTACCAATTCAGAATTCAAATAAGAGTTGGTTCACAAAATGAAGGCTGCATTAATGAGCTCCACACCCCCAAAACAGTGCTCAATTTTGTCTCATTTTATTTAATCATTATATCATTAAATTATCATCTGATAATATATTAGGCATCTTAAAAAATAGCAACAAAAGAGAAAAGAAAAGAAACAAAAAGCACACACATATGTATATTATCCAATATCTACCTTTTGGGTCTTATCTAAGAGGAGCCTCGCCTCATCTATTGCCATTATCAAGAATGTGCATCCACAAATCTAATTACTTACATCACATGTTAATATTTATTGGCTGTATATTTAATTTTTGAGAGATTTCAAATTTTGTAGATGGGTTTTTGGTAAATTTTGTTGGTGTATAATAGTTTGGTCTAAGAATCCATAATATTTAGTTATAAATTTGGTCACTCCACCAATTGCATAATATCAAGTGGTAATTATTTATTTTTTAAACTAAAAAAAATCTTTGTTTTCTTGTTTTGTATTTATATTTAGTCTGATCTGACCGTTTGAAAAAAAAACATCTTTTACATTGAAGAATTGAACTTCATTATTAGTTCCTCTCTCTCTCCAATGTCCAAACCAATACAAAAAGCAATTACTCAAAATAAAAATAAAAATACTCCTATATACAAAAAGCAATCAATTTTTAATTTTTTTTATGAAAGTAAAAGGACAAGTCTCTCTCTCTCTCTCTCACACACACACACACCCACACAAACACACACAAACAAAAATGAAAACAAATTAAAAAAGAAAAGAGAAAGCTCCATCAAGAAAAGCACCTTCATTTCCCTCGGCTCCTCCAATTTCTTCTGTTCCCCTCCCACAATCATAAAAATCTCGAGAAATTTCCTGGGAAATTCCACATTTAAAATTTTTGCCCTTAAGGGGCCAAGAATTCCTCTCACTTTCAGCCCCAACTTCTACAAATGATCAGCCATTTGATCTGAGCAAGGAAGTCAAGCATTTCGAGAATGGAATCTAGCATTGAATGCGTATCATCCACTGATGGATTAATCGATGAAGATGAGATCTCTCACCCTAATCCCTTTTCTCAGTTTTCATCTTCGAAACCATCTCACACTAATATCAACAGCAATAATCTAAATGGGATGGTTATTAATCCGGCTACGAGTGTTCATGAGCTACTAGAATGCCCTGTTTGCACCAATTCTATGTACCCTCCAATCCATCAGGTTACTCTCTCGCTCTCTCTCTCTCTCTCTCTCTCTATGTGAAGTTTTTTCTGTAATTTGTGCTGCCTTCTTTTTTTCGAAGATTCAAGAGTAATTTGATATTTTGGGGAAATGGGTTTCGAGATGCCGTCGTGATGGGTTTATATTCCGGTTGTTTAATCTGTAGAATTTGTTTTTGAAGGGCTGTGTTAATTGGGCTTCGGGTTGAAGTATGTGGAAATTGCTGTAACTTTTGGAAATCAATGGAATCTGATCCTTGTTTCATATACCCTGCTTGGACTAATTCTAATTTAGGATGAATGTGTGTACGAGTTGGTTTTTAGGGTTCACCAAATTGTCCTTTTTTCTTATTTTGTTCTCTCTCGATTTGGTTAAATTCCAGCAAAGATAGAGAATTTATCACTGATATTTTTCAAAATTGGCATTTGAGTGAACCTTTTCTCTACCTTGATTTTGTTTGGGAAGATCTGTTGGTTCCCCTTTCTGGATACTTATAAAAATGTGTGATTAGGATCAAGGAAAACTGAAAAACATCAAACTTTAGAGAGCAAAACGACCGTCGTGAGATACTACGGTGAGGGGCTTCCCATCCGACTTAAGGCATGTTGTACATTGCATCTGCTGTAATAGAACACCGGCAGGAGATTTACAGTGATGAACTTTGAGCATATTGATATTAGTGGATTAGCATTCGACCTTCAAGATACTAATATGATATCTATAGTTGAGTGTTTACTTGGAAGTTTGGGCGTTGCAGCTCCCTTTTCATATAGATTGCCTTCAATGAAATTGATCTTTGTTGTTATAGGCATGTTCGTTTTATGCTGATTATACTTTACTGTTCGTTTGTCCTAATGCAAACTCGTTTCCTGCAGTGTCACAACGGTCATACCATCTGTTCGACATGTAAAGTAAGGGTCCATAACAAATGTCCGACTTGTAGGCATGAGCTTGGTGATATAAGATGTTTGGCACTTGAAAAGGTTGCTGAATCACTCGAACTTCCTTGCAAGTATACCTCCCTTGGGTGCCCTGAGATCTTCCCTTATTATAGTAAGTTGAAACACGAGGCTGCTTGCAATTTTAGGCCTTACACCTGCCCTTATGCTGGATCAGAGTGCTCCGTCGTTGGGGATATTCCATACCTAGTTGCTCACTTGCGAGATGACCACAAAGTGGATATGCATTCTGGATGCACATTCAATCATCGCTACGTTAAATCAAATCCTCGGGATGTAGAGAATGCCACGTGGATGCTAACTGTGAGTATTTCTCTACAACGATTGTTTCATCGACTAATCTTGTTTTTTTAAATGATTCTTTGAACTCGGTTACTGGTCTATAATGGCATGCATTCCCCTCCGACCTTAGTTAGTGGCAACTTTGTGAAGATTACTATTCTTGTCTTAACTTATATCAAGTACTTAACAAGATAGTTGTAATCGAGAGATGCTAGTGAACTTGTCTGAAATCTAGATCGATAACATCTCTGTGAAACTTGGAATCCATTACAATTCTGTCCTTCACCAGTAAAGTCCTTTGAAATCTTGTTTTTATTACAAGTCTTGTCTTAGCTTATATCAAGTACTTATCAAGAAAGTTGTAATCGAGAGATGCTAATTGCTAGTGAAATCGTTTAAATTCTAGTTGTGAGACTTGGAATCCATTTAAATTCTCGTCTTAGCTTATACGAAGTATTCATCAAGTCTATATTGATAACATCTTTGTAGAACTTGCAGTCCATCAAAATCTTGTCCTTGACCAGTATAATCCTAGGAAATCTTGTGCTTGTCTAAGCTCGTACGGACTACTTATCAAGAAAGTTGTAATCGAAGGAAGCTAGTGATCTCATCTCAAGTCTAGATCGATAATCCATCAAAATCTCGTCCTTGACCAATGAAATCCTAGATATATAGAAATGCTGATCAAGACCTTCTTCCTTTCCTTTCCCTATACAGGTTTTCCATTGTTTCGGCCAGTATTTTTGCCTACATTTCGAAGCTTTCCAACTTGGCATGGCTCCCGTTTACATGGCTTTTCTCCGGTTCATGGGAGATGAGATGGATGCCCGTAACTACAGCTACAGTTTGGAGGTCGGGGGAAACGGCCGGAAGCTTATATGGGAGGGCACCCCTCGGAGCATCCGAGATAGTCACCGGAAGGTCAGAGACAGCCATGATGGCCTAATCATACAGCGAAACATGGCGCTCTTTTTCTCGGGGGGAGACAGGAAAGAGCTTAAGCTCCGAGTAACGGGGCGAATATGGAAGGAACAGCAGAACCCAGATGGTGGAGCTTGCATACCCAACTTCTGCAGCTAATGCTGCTTGATTTGGTTTTTGGGTTTTTGCTTCTTTTCAGAAAGTTGTAACTTCAAATCTGAGAATGTATTGTTATAACACAGTATGTTATGACAATTTTCTTGAAATGTATGTGTTGTTGTCTGGTGGAGTTTGCAGTAAATGTCTGAATCCCATAATATAGTGTTGATGTTGTAAGAACAATTTCATCTCATCTTGAAATATTGGGTTCTACACTAAGAATCAGGTCTTACGTATGTTTTTTTTAGAACGAGGGTAATCTGTAGCTGTTATCTGTGATTTTACATATGTTGTTATAAAAGCTCGAGAACTCAATCGGTACAAACGAGTAACTAGGGGTTGGCTAAATTTGAGAACTCGATTGAAATAAACAGCAACTTGAAGATATTGAATCATATGAGAATTGGATGATTTTATATGAACAAATAAAGGATGAAATTCGATGATATACTAATTTTATTGTTGTTGCTATGCCCTTGACTAATTTATTTCTAACTATTTTCGTTTTTATATCCATGTAGGAGAAAACCTGAGAACGTGATATCAAATGTGCAATATGCAGTATTAAAATTTTTAATTTATCCAAAAAATGTAGTTCAAATGTGGTTTTTATAAATTAAATCGTGTAAAATGAAGTTGATATACTATATTAACACACATAATAGTAATATTTTAAAGTTCCATCCGAAAAATAAAATATTTTAAAGTAAAAATAATATTTTAAAGTCCAAAGAGATTAAGAGAGATTAGAAATTCGAGTTAAAATTAGGAAAACGAAAAATAAGAAAGAAAGATAAAAATCACAGTGCCTAATTCTCAGTTGCCAGTTTGCCACCGTTCAGTTGGTTTAGCCACCGAAGCTGTTAAACCCTTCTCTCTCTCTCTCCGTATGAATAATAGTTTGTGCTCATGGAGTTTCTAAGCTCCACAATCTCAATCAATCCTCAAGTTTCTCCAGCAATTCCGTTTCTCACATGGAAAAGCAGGAGAAATTCTTCAAAGCTAACCATACCAAACTCTAAGAAATTCCTTTTGCAACCCTCGTTTTCGATGTGTTCATTCCGCCCAATTCCGTCGAAAAAGTTCCAGATTTCAGCTCATTTCGGCAGAGCTTCTAGCCGCCAGAATTATCTGAGGAAGAAACTCACTCAACAACAGCAACAGCAGCAGGTGAGTGAAAACCTAGCTCGTAAATTTGATAAACTTGATGCTTGTGAGTCGAATTTTGATAGTTCTAGTGAAAGAACATTGAATCTCGAGAGAAGTAGTAGTGTTAATGATGAATCGCTTGATAATCAAGGTGAAGATAGCAATAATCGTGTGAAAGAATCAGAAGAGGAGTTACAAAAAAAGAAAATCGGTGAATCTATCATGTGGAACAAGTTGGAGAGTTGGGTTGATCAGTATAAGAAAGATTCACAATTTTGGGGCATTGGAACTGGTCCTATATTTACTATATTTCAAGATGCTGAAGGTAAGGTGGAAAGAGTAGAGGTGAATGAGTATGAGATTACAAGGCGAAGTCGGGTTGATCCTCAGTTGGATAATGAAACTGAGGTCTTGGATGAGGTTGATTTTAAGATATCTTTTGCCAAAGACTTGGCAAGAGAGATGGAGAATGGGAGTAATGTGATTCCCAAGAATAGTTCAGTGGCTAAGTTTCTGCAATCTGGTGCCGAGGAATCACGTGTAGTGGAAGCAGTTCATGGTGTCATGGTGAAGCCAGTTTCGTTTCCAAGTATGTCAAAAGTCGGAGTCTTAGTATTATGTGGTTTGTCTATGATTTGGGCAATTAGGGGGCTGCTCACTGTTGAGAACAATAGTAAGGGGGAATACACGTCATTTGAGAAGGAGATGCTGCGGAGGAAAATAAAAGCAAGAAAGGAGGAAGAGAAGACGGTGAAAGGTAGTGTGGAAGTAATGCAGGATCAGGTAGAGGAGCCTAAAGGCGTGTCGTTTAAGAGGCCTCAGCTTGATATAGAAGACCTTGTTAGAAGCATTATTAAGGCAAAGGGATATGCTGGCTTCCAACCTGCAACTCCCGAAGATGATCTTCAGAGCAAAATCGAAGAGATCAGGGCAATGGCAAGGCATGCACGAGAAACTGAGAGAAGAGATTCTCTGCAGAAGTCCGATGCAACTTCAGAAGATGAACTTTCTAGTGACGAGGACGTATCTGATGAAGATTCGGATGAAACTAGAGAAGATATGTCTGTTACTGACACAAACGATGATATTGGACTGTCCATTGATGGAGCTTCAGATGAGAATTATGAAGTACAGTTCCATAACATCCCTAATGGCACTAAAAGCTTGAGATCTGAAGCAAGCAATGAGAAAGAGGTTCCGGCAAACTCTGACTTAACTGAAGCTAACCTACATTCTGATGGTCCAGGCTGGCAATCACAACCATATAAAAATTCTTCGGGGAAAAAGCTAAGAATCATAAAATCTGCTAAGGAAGCAAGGGAGTACCTTTCAAGGAAGCATCAAATGCCGGAGGTGAACCAAAAAGATGATGATGGAAACATTGAACACGGTGATAGTTCTAGTCTGGTACCCAGTGCAAATGTAGCATCTGGTAACACAAGCCAGATAATGGATTTAACTGAAGAAGTACACGATCCTCCCCCTATAAGTGGAATAGATGACTTTTCATATCCGTGTGAAGATTACAGCATGGGTAGTGAAACTGCAGAAGGAAATGTAGATAGCCCAAATGATTCGGAAACATCCAGAGTATCCTCAGGTCTCAACATCTCCAACGAAAAAGAAACAGATATTTGGAGTCGCCAGACTTGTAATAGCAAAAGTGATGCATCATCTTTTCTGGCCGACATACAAAATTCTAAATCTACTGAAGTTGATGCAGCAGACCAACTCCAGACAGAAAAAGTGCCTACTCAGCTTAGGAATCATAAATCTGAAGATACTGCAAAGAACGATTCGTCAATAGGCCTTCAAGAGTCTGCATTTGCTAATGCTAATGAAGTTAAGGATATGACTAAGGAGCTACCTCCATCAGTAAGTAAAGAAAACTGGATGGAAAAGAATTTTCATGAATTTGAGCCCATTGTAGACAAGATTGGAGTTGGCTTCAGAGACAGTTATCAGCTTGCAAAGGAGAAAGCAAGTCAAGAATTGAGTTCAGAGATTGATTTGGCGCAGCTTAAGTCAGATGATGCTGAAAGTGAACTTGAATGGATGAAGGATGAAAGGCTTAGGGAGATTGTGTTCAAAGTAAGGGATAACGAGCTGTCAGGAAGAGATCCATTTCATCTTATGGATGAAGAAGATAAACTCGCCTTCTTTAACGGCCTTGATAAGAAGGTCGAACAAGAGAACAGAAAGCTGCTGAAGTTGCATGAATATTTGCATTCAAACATAGAGAACCTTGATTATGGAGCAGGTAAAAGAAATCTCTTATGTATACTTTAAAAAAAATATGAAACAGATCAATTCAACTTTGTGGCTAGTGATATTGAATGAGGTTAAATTCTGCCTCTATATCTATTTGAGTGGCTTAGTTTTAGCTCTTGACATATTCTTTTGTTCAATATGAATTCAAGAACATATTTGATTATCCATGTTGTTTTGTGACAGATTATGTAGAATTGAACATAGTTATGTTAACGTTGCTCCTTACTTTTACTACAGATGGCATTAGCGTGTATGATCCTCCAGAGAAAATCATACCTCGGTGGAAAAACCCACCTGCAGAGAGGAACCCCGAGTTTCTTAACAACTTCGTGGAACAAAAAAAGGAATTTGTTGCTGAAAGCCTTAAGAACTCATTTCTCTCGAGGAAAATCACAAAAGAAGCTATTAATAAATCCGAAAAAGTTTCTCCTCTTGAGAATGGCGCTGTGGCAGCAGACAACTCTGATTCAAGGACAAAAATTCAGAAAGATAATTTGGAATCTTCAAAGACTATTATAGAAGGTAGTGATGGTTCTATTAGGGCAGGCAAAAGATCAGGAAAGGAGTTCTGGCAGCACACAAAGAAATGGTCTGAAGGATTTCTCGAGTCTTATAATGCAGAAACAGACCCAGAAGCCAAAGCTGTAATGAGGGACATAGGAAAAGATTTGGACCGATGGATCACAGAGAAAGAAATAAAGGAAGCAGCTGAGCTGATGGAAAAACTCCCTGAAAAAGCATTCATTAAACAAAAACTCAATAAGGTGAGAAGGGAAATGGAACTTTACGGGCCCCAAGCTGTTGTGAGCAAGTATCGTGAATATGCAGAAGAAAAAGAAGAAGATTACCTGTGGTGGCTAGATCTTCCCTATGTAATGGTGCGTATTCTTCGTGTTTTTTAATTTATTCAGACGTTTTGATAATATTAGCAAGTGTCATCCTGTTCCATCTGATAGTCGTACCTATGGCATGCGGTCTGTTCTGTTGCTGTGACATTGTTTGTTGAAGATAACTTTTAAAAAACACTATGTCCGTAAATGATTTCTGAATAACGTCCTCCTTTGGATTACGTGTTTCTCAGTGCGTTGAATTGTACACTGTCGAGGATGGGGAGGAGAGAGTGGGTTTCTATTCATTGGAGATGGCTGCTGATCTAGAACTGGACCCTAAGCAACATCATGTGATTGCTTTCGAGTATGCCGGTGACTGCAAGAATCTTTGCTATATTATACAAACTAAGATGGAAATGCTGGGAAATGGAAATGCTTTCGTTGTTGCTAGACCACCCAAGGTAATCCATAGATTCATGATACTTCATCTGTTTCTCTTTGATCATATGTGGTGGGGGGGTTTGTTTACCATAAATTAATGTCCTTGAAAAAAAGTTCATAGTTGTTAATCATCCTTGATGCAGATAAGTTAATAGTTGTCGATCATTTGTCACTTGCAGCTAGAATTTGTGTCTGGCAAGGAATGCATCATTTAATTTAATTTAATTTCAACATGAGAGCTTACATTAAGAAATGTCCTTCAAGAATGTTTGGATTTGGAGGTCCAAATCAATTGAACTGCTTATTAATGATGTCTCTCTAAATGGAAACTTCAATCTATGTTTAATTCATTCTCAAGGACTGCATGCTACCTTATGCCTAGATTTTACCTCAAGAAATGCTATGATTTTCATCCCGTTCACTGTCTTTGTAGGATGCTTTCCGCGAAGCCAAAGCAAATGGGTTCAATGTGACCGTCATCAGGAAAGGCCAGTTGCAGCTCAACGTGGACCAGACGTTGGAAGAAGTAGAAGAGTCGATAGTAGAGATAGGAAGCAAGATCTACCATGCTAGTATCACAAAGGAGCGCTCCGTGGATGTAAACGGGTTGATGAAGGGGGTGTTCGGCATCACCAAACCAACCAAGAGGTAAATTTGAACCTTTACATATCTTCTGAGTAGAAACACACACACAACTTATCACCAACATGTCAAACTCAAAAGGCTAGCGACCTTCGGATTTGAGGAATCCGGAATTAAGTTGCTCACACACTACACATTCGATGTGAGACTTTGCCTAGGTTTTATTTTCTTTTTTTCTTTTTCTTTTGAGTAGATACATACTATCTGCATTGCCTTCGTTGCAGGAAGAAGTCGAAGAGAAAATCAAAGAGGCGAATCAAGCCTTGAAAACGACTGTTTGAAGGCTGCTGTTGTGATCTTTGGAGTCTAATCAGGGTATCTTTCAGTCTCTCTAATGGTAACTAATGAAGGTCCTCTCTCTCTCTCTCTCTCTCTCTCTCTCTCTCTAGTTGAAGAGATCATTTATTGATCGAATCCAATGATGGATGCATCGAATGCAGAATGTTCCAAGATTTTGTAATAGAATGTCCATTATAGCAACAAAAAGGAACAAAGAATTAATTATGTACAAAACTTACATAAAAATATTCCTTCCATTAATTAATTTTTTTCTTAAAGAAAAGAAAACATTACAGATTGAAATGTCGCACAATTGTTTTCGTGCACTAAGCAATCTCATCTCATCAATCCGAATGCAATATTTTTTTTAGTGATATAGACAATCTATGTTCCTTGCTAAATAAAGCACCACATATTTTTAGGAATTCTTTTTTCCCTTCGGAAAAAACAATGACGTCAGCAGCGGACGCCCAAAACGGTCCCGCGTGTAACCTCAATCGCCACCCCGCATTTCACTCTGCTCTCCACGCGGTGCATGAACACCCTCAGCACCCGAACCCTCCCCACCAGCTTCATCCGCGTCTCTATCTCCATCGTCCCCCCCGCCACCGCGCCGCCGACGGCTTCTCCTCCGATCGCCGCCCTCGACGGCGGCGGGAGCGGGTACTTCTGCAAATCGAACTTCGCCGACATCTTCTGCCTGCCTCGGCCGCCGATTCTCCCCGCGGGGATGAAGACGATCCCCACTGGCTCGCCGGAGTAGACCAGCTGCAGCGAGCTGTCGTAGTGCGAAAACTCATCGCGGTTAGGGTTGGTCACGGTGACGAATTGGAAGAACTCGAAGTTGACGGTGCCGTTCGAGACGGAGAATGTCGGGAACTGGACGGCGTTGACGGCGATTACCGGAGGCTTTGGCTTGAAAATGAAGAAGTAGACGGCGACGGAGGCGGCGGCGATGGCCAGCAGAAACACCGTGGCGACGGCGCACGATGCTAGGTTAGTCCGGCCGCTTCTGGATTTGCTACTGTAGTTGTAAGGATTGTGATTATTAGATCTGTGTTGAATTTGAGGATCATTCATCTCTTGAGGAGTGAAGAGAGAGAGAGAGAGAGGGGAGCGAGAGAGAGGAAAGAAAAAAGAGGTTGCTATTTGTTACTTTGTTAGTGGGTTTTGGAATCAAGTATTTTTATATTGAATGCTGTTACTTTTTAAAGAAAAGGTGCAAATACAACCCTCATGTTGCCAACGCTGGGCAAATATTCCCTGAACTTTGTTTAGGTGCAAATTAACCATTCCCTAAAGTTTTAACCATTTCCTAAAATTTTCGGGTGCAATTACTCCCTCGTCGTTACGAAAACTACACTTTCGTTGGCAAAAAAAATATTTTTGATTCATTTTTATTCTTGTGGACCCTTACAATTTCCAAGACTAATGGTGCTAAAAACTCAAATTATGATAAAATTTGCTTCGAACCCTAGCTCACAACTATCAAAATTCAGGCGAAGTTCTCTAATAATTTGCAATCCAAACCAACTATTTATTGTTGATATTGATGATCTCATATTCTTCAAGTGGTCCGTCATCATTTTTCGTGCAAATTATTGGAGAACCTCATCTGAATTTTGATAGTTGTGAGCTAGGGTTTGAAATAATTTTTTTCCTAATTTGAGCTTTTAGCACCAATTATGTAGTATATAACCGTTGGGAATTGTAAGGGTCCACAAGAATAAAAATGAATCAAAAATATTTTTTTTGCCAACGAAAGTGTAGTTTCCGTCACGGCAAGGGGGTATATTGCATCCGAAAACTTTAGGGAATGTTGAATTTGCACTTAAACAAAGTTCAGGGGGTATTTGCCCGGCGCTGCCAATACGAGGGGAGTATTTGCACCTTTTCCCTACTTTTTATCAAGAAAAAAAGAAACAAAGCAAGCAATTATTTGGTTTGGCCACGTCATTCTTTTCATTGCTTTTGTAAAAATCTTGAATTCTATGCAAGTTTTCCGGTATACAGGGGTTTCTTAATGGGCGGAGGGCGGCGGTGATGGCGGCGGAGATGGTGGTTTTTGTGGATAGTGATAATGACTTGAGTAAGTGAGAAGTGAGGTATAATTGTGATTAAAGTGAATTGGGCGTGAAGTCTTTTTATTAAGAATATTTTCTCCAACGCCTAAGTACCATTGTAAATTGGTTGAAATGAGTCAAATGACAAAATCAAATTTTTTTTTGAGATATCAAATACTATATATGTGACAAAATTTGTATCCAAGTCCAGTCGACCTAAAAGTACTTCTACCGACCTCGAGAAGACTAAGTAATGGATTTAAGCATCTCATGATCAGTTGAACGGAACATATGTGGATCCAAATCCGACGTAGAAATTGCCTCGACCCAAAGGCAAGTAATGGGATCTAACCGACCTAAAGACAAGTAACGAGATCTAACATTTCATCTCATGCATAGTTAAACGGAACATATTTAGATCCAAACCTTTTTTTTCGGGTAGACGCACTTCTACCCGACCTAGAGGCAAGTAATGGGATCTAACTTTATCTGATGAGTAGTTGAACGAAACTCAAACAATGAAATGAAATGATAATAAGGAGATTCTTATTAAGAATATATGTTGAATGCAAAAAAATCCAAAGCCCTTAAAAGCATGATCCAGTGAATACTCAACGAATGGAGAATTAAAGAATCAGGTGAAAAATTATCCCCGAGACTGAGAATTTAAAGGAATTGACATTCACAACCAACACGATGTGCATATGTACCAAAACCTATGTACATATACACACTTATATACCATTTTTTCCTAGTCGAAGAGGGTTAGATACACTCCTCAAGACAACCATCCATGATGCTTGAAACGGAGTCGAGGAAGGCAGCTTCACTTGAGCCAGGGAGGACAGAATCGAGAGCTTCTTCCACGATCTCTTCAACGACAGAGATCTTCCTCACTGTTTCTCTGCACATCATGTTGCCTATCACGAATGGGGTGAGCCCTTTCTCCGCGCCTTTCTTCAGAAGCATGGTGGAGATACGTAGCACAAGAGCACATTCAATTGGTAGCTCCCACCCGTAGAACTTGAGCAAGGCGATGTCCTTTTCTGCATCCATTGACCTTATATATTCAAGGGTGTCGCTGCTAAAAGGCTGGCGAGCTTGAGGCCAGTAAAGCCAATCGAATGTGCAATCTTGAAACTACAAGGATGGAAAGCGAGAGATCAGAGAGTGAGATTGCAAGGATTGAATGAAAAACAAATCAGTTTTGTATTTATCAACATGTCATGATGAAATGAAAATCCATCTCAATAAAAGTGAAACCTATTTGTGGCTTGATACACGCATACAATTGTGGGGTTGGGGGTATCGGTTGCTCGGTCATGGTTATGATGTTCACTATGTCTAACACTAGAGTTTGCCCCATAGAGATCCTAACTAGATTAAAAGCATAAAACAGAAAAATATGACATTTTAACGGGAGATTGGAGGTTATGATAGGCACAATATACATTATTATCCAATATTTAGTATGAGAGAATAAAAAATGAAGTTACTTGAATTTTTTCTTGATCAAAACTAGTCAAATTACCAAATTACTTATTGTAAACAAAGGTAGATAAGACTTACATTATATGGCAAGCAATATCCATGATCAATCGGGACGAGCACAGTTCGACCATCTTCACCTGTACTCACTAATATATTTCCTGCATGCCTATCTGCATTAGCCATCCTCATATCCAACACTGCAATCTTGTGAACTTCCTCGACAGGGAATGCACCGGGCCCCATATCTTCACAACTTCCATTGTTCTCCATGAACATTTGCAACGAACCGGTCTTGACAGACACGCCTCCAGGATGATTAAAACCTTCATGTAGGCATTTCACATAAACAGTCGGAGGAACACCAGCAAAGCCCCTAATCTCACCAGAGAACGAGCGGCTACCACTCTTTGGATGATCAAGTAAAAAGACAGCACACTCCCTGAGTGCACCCTCGCCAACTCTCGTTCCCTTCTTTAACCCTTCTCCATCCTCCGATAAGGGCAGCCCTCGAGGGTTATTCTCAGCCATAGGCTCCTCATCTGCTGGCTTAAAAACAGATAAATATTTAGTTCCTGAGGAATCAAGCATAAAATATGCACCCCCAGTGCCCTCCAAAGACCTAATTGGATAATTACCCTGGTCCAATCCTTTCCTAGTAGCATTAATCATATTGCTAATCTCCAGAGGAATTTCGGTCTTTGGGTTAATAATTACAGGCTCCAATACAGTTTCTCTTTCAGGGGCCTTCCTCGGCACATAAGCTTCGGGCTTACTTTCTGAATCACCTCCATAACACGTTTCCCCACCCACGTCGCATTCTCTCACATCATTTTTCTGTGCTGAAACAATGGACAACTCAAAGTTCTTCCCGACTGGTGACCCCCTAATTTTAGCAGATTTCCGCACAAACAAATGTATCACAGCATCTGTATTATCCTTAGACAGATCATTTATCAACCTCTGATCCTCAACCGGCTTGCCATTCAGCAACACCTCATGATCCTCAACAAGCTCCGATTTTCTTTCTGCAATCTGACGCTTCACATAACCAACATCCCGGCTCTTTTCCACCTGAAACTCGAACTCTTTCCCGCAACATGTCCTCACTTTAATAACCTGAAGATCCTTGAGGCGAAGGAGCAAATGCAGAACATTTCCATCACTCAAACCATAGTCCCGAACAAGGGATTTGCTTCGTGCCAATTCCCTACCACCACAGACCAACTTTTGATTCCTACGGATAATCCCTTTACAGGTCTGGATTCGGAGCTTCACGGATTCAATTGAATCGGACTCCAAAACCCGCATTGGGACCTTGGAGCCCGGCATAGCCACAAATAACAAAATCGACTCTTGACTATGTTCAGGCGACAGAGGAGGTAAAAATGTCATACCCTCCTCACGAACCGGGACAATCGAAACCAATCCAGCAGACGACATTTCTGTATTCTTCCAAGTCTCAACTCAGAATCCCCAAACCCTAGAAGAAACTACACTACCAAACCCTAAAGACCATATATTTACCAAATCATCATATGCACGGCGTTCATCTTCACACAACAAACTATACCCAAACCTAAAACTACCCGGAATTCACAGAAACACCACACAAACCCTAATAGGATTCGTGATTGGCCATTTAATCAAAACATGACAAATTGACAGAAGAAGATGAAGAAAAAAGCTAAAAAAATAAACTTTTCACAATCGAAGCTTCATGAATTGAATCAAAACCGTGCCTTTGATATTACCGAATAAAATTGCCAGCAGAAAAAGGGGTTTCTTACCGGAGAGCAAGAGCCGAGGCGATCGGCGCCCTCGAAAGAGAAGAAGGATTAAATTGGCGAGAAATTAGAGTAAGAATAACGGGCTTCACGGTGATTGAATGGAGAAGAACTGCAGAGGAGAATTGAGAATTTTCTTCCCTTTTTTCGGTGTGTAGTGAGAGAAAGTTTGTGTTTGGTTGGAGAAGAAGAAAGAGAAC
Source organism: Agastache rugosa (assembly GCA_031470985.1). Classification (NCBI taxonomy): domain Eukaryota; kingdom Viridiplantae; phylum Streptophyta; class Magnoliopsida; order Lamiales; family Lamiaceae; genus Agastache; species Agastache rugosa. Next base: position 35,163,534 of record CM062602.1, on the reverse strand, counting down.
GCGGTTTTAGCTGCAATTTTTGTATTAGGCGTTGAATTTCGATCTTCACGGTAAATACTTTGGCAATTTAACGCCGTTACTGATTTCTTACCTTTACTAATATTCTTTCTTCTGCCAAAGAAAAATATATTCAAATTAGTTGCATTTTGACCAAAACTTGTGGAAACTTGGAGTTAGTATATGTTAGATGAAAATTATTTTTCGGAATTTATTGACCAAAATATTGTAGAAAATTATTAGTATATTTTTACATTCAAATCTATACAGATGTTGTCTGTGTTTAAAGGGCAATCTAAATTTAAATATGTATAATTCATCATCAATTTTTTATGCATTTATAAATTTGAACAAAGTAAAAAAAATGTATATTTTTTATAATTTTGTGAAAACGACAAACTTTCAGTTCAGCTGATTTTCGGTATGGAGAAATATAGATATATTCACAATTTCTACTTTCATTTGTGTAATTTTATGTATAATTATCACAAGAATTTAATAATTAGCGGAATCTTAACTTGGTTACTTGGGGAAAAAGATTAGTGGATGTGATGTGGCAAAACAGCCCAAATATATTTATTTCCTTGTTAAACAAACCATCCGTTTTCATTCCGTTACAGAATATTCCGTCACTCGATTCAAAAATTAAAGTTGTAGCATTTTAGAATTTTATTGGTTTGACCACCATTGTTATTTCTCTCTCTTTGTAAATTGCGAAGAAGTTTCTCTTGGCCCTTTCCACTCAACCACTCATAATCCTACCCACAGTATTGAGGAGTAATTATGTATAATAATAATTAAGAAGTAATAATGGAATAATGAAATATTTTATTAAATTCGTATTATGGATTAGGTAATGGCTCTCGCCATAAGGGAGATCCTTTTTGTTTGGGGTTCATCGCACAAAGTATACAATATGTTTGAAGTAAGAAAAAAAATATGAAAATTATAATTAAAATTTTATCAACAAGAAAACCAACATTAAATAGCTAAGTTCATCAAACTTGTAAAATTAGATTTTCAAATGCAAGCATTATTTTATTCTAAATATGTAGCTTTTGGGACAATTCTCCTATTTATTCATTTTTTTTTAGAGAGACAATTTCTCCTATTTAGAATGCGCATACATCTCACAAAATTATTAAATATTTTCAAAACTAAAATATTGAGGGAAAATATTAATTTGTATTTTAACATTTGAGCATTTTTAAAAAAGGGTAGTGATATTCGGCCACCCGGTGGCCAGCCACTATCCGGAATTTTTGCCAAAAATCGGTCGGTTCATTTATATTTTTTGGTCGGTTTTTTTTAATTTTTTTTGTGCCAATTATGTCCCTAATCTAATTTTCCCTCCTTAATCTTTCATTTAGGCGCCAAATCTATCTACATTATTTCTCCCTCTCTTTTTTTCCCCTCCAAAATGGTCGAAATATATTTATAAAATTATTACATAATTATTTTAGAAAAAATCTTTTTTTATGTCAATTAATATATATAATGTTATTAAAATTATATTAAATCGTTTTCATAATATTCCTACCATAATAAATAATTAAAAAAATTATAATACATTTTATATTTAATTATATATTTAATATAGCAACATATATTTTTTCTTAATTAATATTTATAAAGCAAATGAAATTACATTAATTCTATTTCATAATATTCCGACTACAAGTTGAATATTAAAGAAAATAAATTAAATTAAATCAAATAATTTTTTCGCAATTAATATATATAATGCAATTTTAAAGTATATTAATTGGATTTCAAAGTATCGTATTTAATTTAAATTAAATTAAATTTAATTTCGACTACTATAATGAATTTAAAATTTAAAAAAATAATATTCCATGGAAATAGTATACAAAATATCTCTCGCCTAAGTAATTATTTCCCTCCCATGTATTAGTTCCTAAATTAGTGGGATTATATTAGGATAATATTTTTTCCCTCCCACGAATTAGTTCCTAAATTAGTGCGATTATATTAGGATTATATTTCCCTCCATAAATCACAAAATAATTTTGAAAATAAACTAAAATTCGAAATATGATTTAATTTTGAAGAATCCCTAATTTAGTGGAAATTAGGTATAATAATGGAAACAAAATCAAAAATTAATTATAGATAAAAATCAATCACAAAATAATACCGAAAATAAAATAAAATTCGAAAAGTCGAAAGCATGTAAAGGAATTTTTTTTGCAAGATATTTCGCGGGCCGCCACTTACCTCAGTGGCACAATACTCTAATTACAACATATACGTCTTAGATTCGACTCTCACTAGGCGCAATAAGTTGTAAATTTTTTTAAACCCAAACTCGATTTTTTTTATCAATTACACTACACTAGTGCAATTCGATTTAAAAAAAAAATTAAAAGCGTACAAAAAAATATTTAAATCACTAGTGTAATTTTTTTTGGGCGTCTTTTTTTTGTTACAAATTAGTATAGTGGAAATTAATCGTAATTCGATCTTTTCTATTAACAATTACACTAGACCATGATCATCAAATCAAGATAATCCGAATTAATTTCCACAAATTGGACTAGTATAGTGGAAATTAACTGTAATTCGATCGTTTTTATTAACAATTATACTAGACCACGATCATCAAATCAAGATAATCCGAATTAATTTCCACAAATTGGACTAATATAGTGGAAATTAATCATAATTCGATCGTTTCTATTAACAATTACACTAGACCATGATCAATTTAACATAATTCGAATTAATTTCCACAAATTGGACTAGTATAGTGGAAATTAATCGTAATTCGATCGTTTTTATTAACAATTACACTAGACCATGATCAAATTAACATAATCCAAATTAATTTTCACAAATTGGACTAGTATAGTGGAAATTAATCATAATTCGATCGTTTATATTAACAATTACACTAGACCATGATCAAATCAACATAATCCGAATTAATTTCCACAAATTGGACTAGTATAGTGGAAATTAATCGTAATTTGATCGTTTTTATTAACAATTACACTAGACCATGATCAAATTAACATAATCCGAATTAATTTTCACAAATTGGACTAGTATAGTGGAAATTAATCGTAATTCGATCATTTTTATTAACAATTACACTAGACCATGATCAAATTAACATAATCCGAATTAATTTTCACAAATTGGACTAGTATAGTGGAAATTGATCGTAATTCGATCGTTTCTATTAACAATTACACTAGACCATGATCAAATCAGCATAATCCGAATTAATTTTCACAAATTGGACTAGTATAGTGGAAATTAAAAACAAGAAAGAAATTAAAAAAAAATCTATTGTATGTTTTGTTTAATCAAACAAGAACAAGAATTTTGCATGTGATATCAACATAAAATAACAACCACGGTGTCATATCAATCATGCAAGACTTTAGAAATTAAAAAATAAAATTAATGAGAATTTTATCTATTTAATATAGGATGATTAATTTTATATTTTATTTTTGTAAAAGAATTGTTATGAATTTGTAAAAGATTTCGTATACATATTCCATTAAAATAGATCAAAGAGATGTTATGAATTTGGTATGTATCCCTATATAATTGATATTAATAATAATAAATAAATAAACAAAATCATATTCCCTAATTATTATGGAAAAAAATTATATCGATTATTTTGTAAATTATTACTAGGCGCAATTTGTTTAATTTTTATTAATTGTCTCATAAAGAAAGCATGTAAATTTATATGTTTCACAAGATATTTCGCGGGCCGCCACCTACCTCAGTGGCACAATCCTCTAATTTCAACATATATGTCTCAGGTTCGACGACTCCCACTAGGCACAATAATTTGTAAATTTTTTTTAACCCAAAGTCGATTAATTTTTTTATCAATTACACTGAACTATAATATATTGCAATTCTATTTTTTTTAAATTTAAAAGCGTACAAAAAAATATTTAAATCACTAATATGCATATCACAACTCATAAAAATATATTTGGATCCAATTTTTTAGGGATTAGTTATATGGAATAAAAATCTAGGGTTTCGATATATTTGAAGAAACTGTAATGTAGGGTTTGGACGATATTAATTTAAAAATAAAAGATATGAAATTAAATTTTAAAAGAGATAAAAAAATAAAAGATATTAAAGCAAATCCCTAATTTGGTGGAAATTAGGTATAATAATGGAAACAAAATCAAAATTAATTATGGATAAAAATCAATCAAAAAATAATACCGAAAATAAAAATAAAATTCAAAATATGATTTAATTTTGAAGAATCCCTAATTTGGTGGAAATTAGGTATAATAATGGAAACAAAATCAAAAATTAATTATGGATAAAAATCAATCACAAAATAATACCGAAAATAAAATAAAATTAGAAATATGATTTAATTTTGAAGAATTCCAAAATTGTTGGAAATTAGGTATAATAATCGAAACAAAATCAATAATTAATTATGGATAAAAATCAATCACCAAAGAATTCCCAAAATAAACTCAAATTTCGAATTTTGAAATTTGAAATTCAAAATTTGAATTAATTTCCTAAATTATAGGGGTAAAGGGTAAATTGGACTATCAATAATATAGCCTAATTTTCGGATTTTATTAAATTAATTAACAAATCCAAATATTTACAAAAATGACATGAGTGGCTAACCACCTAGTGTACAAAAATCTTTTACCTTTAAAAAAATGTCCAATGTTCAATTATTTCCCATTGTGATATTTTAGGCACATGAAACCATACATGGCGCGCCGTCATTTTGGGCCATCGTGAAAAATATAAAATTATGTATTTAAGCCTGTAATCTCGCATTAGACTACAACATGCCACATGAGATTTTTAAGTGCTCGAAAATATCACAACACAATTGTGAAGTTTTTTGAAATATTAGTATTATTAGGGATATTAATTTAGTTTGAAATCAATGGGGTGATTCGAATAGACCGGAAAAAGAAAGACAAGTTAAGGATGAAAAATTTTATCACGAAATTTATTTAGTCGGATTGGTATGAACCAAAAAATAGCTCAAAAGTGAGTGAGTTAACCGATTGACATTCTTATGTAACATTAAACGCTACAAAATTATTAGAAAACATTTTTTTGGTGTCATCGGCTAAAGTGTCTTGGGCCCATCCATTTAAATTGGGCCTTTATTTTATATGCCCTAATTACGGTTCGAAGGAAACGCGTTGGCCCATTCATCAATCTCACAACGGCACCGTTTTTTCTTTGAAATTTGAAAAGCGAAAAAGCCAAAGTACAGGCCGTAGTCGCCCACCGACGACGCCGTTTTGCCTCTCCTGTGTACGTATCCATTCATTTCAAATTCAATTTCTTCACCTGCTAATCTCCATCTCTCTCTCTCTCTCTCTCTCTCTCTCTCAACTCCGAGATCGAACAGTAGCTGGTGATAGGTTCTCTCTCTTTCTAGCTTCATAACTACGCAATCTAGAGAGTGCAGTCGTCGCCGAGTCAAGTCCAAGGATAATTGACTCGGAGCTGAGTTGGGGATATGGAGAATCTGATTTCATTGGTTAACCGGCTACAGAGAGCGTGCACCGCTCTCGGAGATCACGGCGAAGAGACCGCGCTGCCCACTCTCTGGGACGCGTTACCTTCTATTGCCGTCGTCGGCGGTCAGGTCTGACTATTTGCTTATACTTCACCATTTTCTTTCTCCTTTTCTTTTCAATTGAACTTATTATTATTGTTTTTGTCTTGATCTGTGCGGAAATAAGGATTTTCGATTCTAAGTTTGTCTACTTATTGCGTTTGTAGATCGTAGTTAATGTTGATTGAGTCGATAATTTGACGCTTTTGCTGTGGGGATCGGAGTTTAGATCTGCTCCTGAGTTGTTCTTGATTTGAATTTACTTTTTGTTATATTCATGATTTTTCTTTCACCTGTTCGTTTGATCATTTTGTTTTCATATTGAGCTGTGTTATTTGCTTCTACTGTTTACTGCGTTTAAAAAAAAAAATTATAGAAATAAGTGCATTAGATTTTGGTTTCTGGAATTATAAGTGCTATATGTATACAGCTTAAAGCGGATATATGGATTTGATGAAACTTTTTACGAAGAAAAAAACTTTTTCTCATAACCGAACTTCTTGGAAATGCTAATTGATTTGACTTTGTACAGGGAATATGTATTGATATACTGTTTTGAACATTAGCTTGATTAAGATTTTTCATCTGCTGTGGTGCGGATGGATTCTTTAGCATTCTTCTATTTTCCTAATGTTCATGTGATCTTGCTACTACGAATAGCATCTTGCTGTTTATATTTGTTATGAGATCTTTCTTAACTTACTCATTTTCGGTTGATTGATCCAAATGTTGCAGAGCTCTGGAAAGTCATCAGTACTTGAAAGTGTTGTCGGGAAAGACTTTTTACCTCGTGGATCTGGTAATGACTGAATTTTTAATTTTTAATTTTATAATAATCATGAAATCACTTTCCTATTTGACATGTTGATGGCCTTGGTACAAACAGGTATTGTTACTCGACGCCCTCTTGTTCTGCAGCTTCATCGGCTTGATGAAGGCAGAGAATATGCAGAATTTGGACATCTCCCTAGGAGGAGATTCACTGATTTTGGTAAGTTATTTTCTGCTGGTACTATAATTTGCTATTATACTATCCCTCATTTGCATTTGTTCCATACCTCTTACACAAAAGTTTCCCTTGCCTACTTCTGTTTGAATGCTTTAAATAGATGCGTTATCTTTGTCATATTTTGCACAGCTGCTGTCAGAAAGGAAATTGCTGATGAAACTGACAGAGAGACTGGACGTTCTAAGCAAATTTCCACTGTCCCAATATATCTTAGTATTTATTCACCATATGGTATGTTGAGTTTGATATGATGTGATTTATTACTCTAATTTGATGTTCATAGAGAAATTTTTAAGTTGCCCATATTTTGTGATTGCAGTGGTAAATCTAACTTTGATTGATCTTCCTGGACTTACAAAAGTGGCTGTTGGTGAGTTTGTCATTTTCTTTCTTGTTTCTTTAGTTTTAGCATCCTCTGGTTTGCACGAAATAATTGTTTGTTTGTTTTTCATAGATGGTCAGCCAGAGAGCATTGTGATGGATATTGAAAACATGGTTCGGTCTTATATTGAGAAGGTATTATACGATTTTTTTTCATTGTTTGGTCGTTGGATTTGATCAATTTTAGAATGTTTTGGGCACATGTTTTAAATCTATCACAAATATTACTACCGAGCTTATGACAAAAGTATTAAATTTTCTGTTCAATTCACAGACTTAAAATTAATATTCAAGGTTATGGTTAGTTCCTGCTCGGTTTTACTTAAAAGGCATTTTTGCTGACAGATTTGTGCCTATGTGATTCTTTTTTTTCCAGCCCAACTGTATTATTTTGGCTATTTCTCCTGCCAACCAAGATCTTGCTACATCAGATGCAATCAAAATCTCTCGCGAAGTGGACCCAAAAGGTACAATTTTTGTTACAATTTGTGTATCATATTCTTGCATGTGATTGTTGTTTTCAGATATACATTAGCATTACTTTGTGATTGACACCTTTTAACCATGTTATTGGTATCACCATTCATCTTACTGATAATTTTGTAATTAAGACATTCTTGCTATTTAACATTTAACTAATCTTATTTCAGGAGAGAGAACATTTGGAGTTCTAACAAAGATTGATCTTATGGACAAGGGTACCGATGCTGTAGATGTAAGTTTTGTTATTGATCTCATAGAGTATACCATATCATCCTATCTTATAGAATCTGTTTTGGTTGTGCCTGCCCTAAACATTCTGACCATTATTTATTTGGATCTGTAGATCTTGGAAGGGAAAGCATACAGGCTGCAGTTTCCATGGATTGGTGTTGTTAATCGTTCTCAACAAGACATTAATAAAAATGTTGACATGATTGCTGCTAGGCGTAGAGAGCGGGAGTATTTTACTCAAACTCCAGAATACAAACATCTTGCTCACAGAATGGGTTCTGAACATTTAGGGAAAATCCTATCTAAAGTGAGCAATATCTTCTCTTAGATCTTACTGCATTAGTTTTTGAGTTAAGGAGATGCTTGCATAGCTGAATCAAATCTTCTTTCAAAGTGATACTCTGCTCCCAAGCTCCTAGTGAACGACTTTGAAGTATTTTCTTGGGGAAACCATCAGGTTGAATAGCTTGCCATGTTTTTCTCCTTTATTTCTGATTACATCAGAAGCCGTCTAATACTTAGCCATTTTCCCAAAAAAAGCATTCTATATGTAAAGCCTTTATTTGAGTCATTGGTGTGCTGGTGCTATACAAGCAAACGTTTTGTAATTATCTGCTGGTTTCTGCTGTTGAGCATTCTATTTATATTTATTCTCACAAGGAAGTACGCATATATCTTTTACTGTCTATTAAAATTCATGCTGCTGTTTTTAGCATTTGGAAGCTGTCATCAAATCACGAATTCCAGGCCTTCAGTCGCTAATCAACAAAACTATAATTGAGCTGGAATCTGAGTTGAGTCGTCTGGGAAAGCCCATTGCAACTGATGCTGGAGTAAGCTTATATCTTATTACATTTTAGATATCTACATTTATTGCCATTAATATATCACTTTTAGTCTAATCAGTATCTCTAATAGACTTTTGTGATTTTTTTTTCTCTGAAAATGTTTTTCTTGTATGCTCTATCTCCTATTTCCCATTAAAGTAGGAATGGCTATGCTTGATTTTGACTGATGCCTGATGCTGACTGCTAATGCAGGGAAAATTGTACATGATAATGGAAATATGCCGTACATTTGATGGAATATTCAAAGAGCATCTTGATGGAGTGTATGTATTTATATTTTCTACTTGTCATCATTAGCATGCGTTGTTAGATGTTTTTTACTTTAATTTTAATCTTTCTCCTGCCATGCCTTGTTTTTGCAGTCGACCTGGTGGTGATAAAATATATAATGTTTTTGACAACCAACTGCCTGCTGCCTTGAAGCGCTTGCAGTTCGATAAGCATCTTGCCATGGAAAATGTACGAAAGTTGATTACAGAAGCTGATGGGTATCAGCCTCATCTTATAGCACCTGAACAGGGTTATCGCCGTCTCATTGAAACTGCCTTGATTACTATCAAAGGTCCTGCTGAAGCTGCAGTTGATGCGGTATGCATTTTAACTACTATATCCTGATTGCGTGGATTTTCATAGCATTATACATATTTATACTCTCTCTCTCTCTCCAGGTTCACGGACTACTAAAGGATTTGGTTCACAAGGCAATTAATGAAACTGTGGTAAGTCTTCAAACGTAAAATGTAGTCTATATTACGTAAAATGTAGTCTATGTTACAATCGGTTGTTATATACTCATATGAAGTTTTAACTTTTAAGTACTTTGGACATGACAGGCCATGGCATTTCGAAGTATTTCTGGCACAATAGAGATAGGAATTCAATGTTATACTTTCAGTCAAGTCACTTTGCATAGATGCTTTTGATACGATCTTGTCCAATGACTACTCGATACTTGTTCCCGTTCCTTGCAGGAGCTAAAGCAATACCCCTCTCTCAGAGTGGAGGTTGGAAACGCGGCTATCGAATCATTAGATAGGATGAAGGAAGAGAGCAGGAAGGCCACTCTACAGCTAGTAGAAATGGAAAACAGTTACCTAACTGTAGATTTCTTCAGGAAGCTTCCTCAGGATGTCGAGAAGGGTGGCAATCCGACCCATTCAATCTTCGACAGATACAATGATTCATATCTCCGGAGAATCGGTGAGTGTGAATCACCCCTCACTGATTTCAAAATATTCAAATTTTTGGTATTACGCTCTACCTAATGGTCTCGACTCTCCCTACTTCGGCAGGAACAACCGTGTTGTCTTATGTCAATATGGTATGTGGAAGCTTGAGAAACTCCATTCCAAAGTCCATTGTGTATTGCCAAGTCCGTGAGGCGAAGCGCAGCTTGCTTGACCACTTCTTCACCGATTTAGGCAAAAAAGAGGTACCCCCCCCCCCCCAACACACACACACACACACCTATGCCCACAAAATTCTTTTTCCTTAGGGTCCTCTGAGATAGAAATAGAGAACGAAGTACTAGAAAGATTGTCGGAATCACCTTCTCCTTGAAGGATCATCTAGAAAGCGATACAAAAATCAATCATAAAAAAAGAAGTAATAAACCCGAAATCGTTACTGAAAATGAACTGCTTGGGTTAACAGGCGAAGCAGTTGGGAACATTGTTGGACGAGGATCCGGCGGTGATGCAACGACGAATCTCGCTGGGGAAGAGGCTGGAGTTGTACAGAGCTGCTCAGGCAGAGATTGATTCAGTGGCCTGGTCAAAATAGAGAGAGAGAGATGGTGGATGGTTATTTTGTACCCTTGTTTACATATATAGTAGCTCTTTCATTCTTGTTGTGGTGAATGATTATTCTTTGTATGTTAAAGATGATTTTTGAGATATGTGGTGTTTTAGTTGCAAAATCCATACGTGCACTCCAGTTTTCGTATTTTAATATTGTACGTTGGGAAAGACCGATTTTCAGCCTTTAATGTTTTTAATTTTATTTATTTATATTGGTCTTAAAACAAGCTTAGGTATGTATTTTTTTTTTATTTTACTTCTTAGATTGTAACTGAGTTAAATAAAATTTATTTTTAATTTTATTATAACTACTACTGAAATACTAAAAAAAAATGGAAAAGCATTTATTGATGGATTCAAGCACAAGGACTTTTTAATACTATGAGATTTCCCCATAAAACAATGTGAAATTAAATGTGTAGCAAATTTAAAATAAATAAAAATAAAAAATTAAATGTGAAGTCAGACACGTGGCAGGTAAAAATTAGATACGGTGAAGATGGAGGTGCGGGGAATCGAACCCCGTGCCTCTCGCATGCGAAGCGAGCGCTCTACCATATGAGCTACACCCCCATGTTGTTTAAACTATTACTTAAGCTAACTAGTAGTATTAGTTTGTAATGCTTTTAACTTAGGATTAGAGTTTGTAATGAAACAATTTGTTCATTGTACTAGATGAAAAATAATCACGAAAGATTTGAGGTGTGCTCGCAATAAATATAAAAGGAAATTTGAGTAGTAAATGGAAGACATCTTCGATCAAGTATGTTGCTAAAGAATGAGAAATAGGATTTTTGTTTTTCTCTAGTTGTTTTGTTTGAATGCAACAAAAGATCTTGCTAAGTTTAAATTTTATATTTGTAGTTGAATGTTTTTCTCCATAGTTATAGTAATGTTGAACAAGCTATTTTCACTAATATCTTTTGTAAAAAATCGATACGGTAGATTAGGGGTGAACAAAATAACTAAAAATCGAATATCCGAAATGAACCAAACCGAAATTTTAAATTCGATTTGAATTTTCAGATCAGTTCAGATTTTATTTTCCTAAAAAATTGAATTTTCGGATCGGTATGCTAAAAATCCGAAATCCGAATTATATATATATTATTTATTTTATTTAAATAATTAAACATATTTTTAATTGTAACTGATTTCTAAGTTTCTAAAATTAATTGCCTGGGATGATTTATAACTTCTTTGAAATTTAGATTATTGATCAGAAGGTTTTTATAAAATTAAGTCCATCTAGATTCTAGAAAAACTATCATTTGCCCAAGTGTATGTTACAAGTAGTAAATAAATTATCTAAACCAAGTAATCAGTACACATTGTTGCATAATTTTGGAAATTTGTTAGGATATGCTTTTGAAATGTGCCATATTGCAGGTTCTTGACAAATGGGATGAAAAAAAGTAAAAAATATATTTATTTCGGATTTATTGGATTTTTGTTAGAGAATTTCGATTTTTCCAGTTCGGATCAGATCTAGGTCTAAAATTTCGATTTTTTTTCAGTTCGGAATTTCGGATAATTCGATTCCGTTTTTTTTTTCTTCAAGAATTTCAGATTTTCGGATCGGTTCGGATTTTGTCCAAACCGAAATCTAGTTGACATTCGAATCTTGATTTTTCTATAAAATTTAACTGTATCACAATCACTGTTTGATTCTTTTTTTTAGTAATAGAGTAGGAGCATAAACTTGCTTTACTAACGATATGTAACACAATCTCTTACCATCTATATTAGGGCTTGCACGTGCGTTAAAACAAATTTACCTACTTAACAACGTATTAAAAATCACATGCAATGCTACGAATTCGATCGATATACTTCATCAAGGGGATCATAAATGAAAAAGAAAAATTCATAAGAACTTCAGCATTTGCTTTGATCATACTCCAGTGAAAAACATAGCAAAAAGATAAGTTAAATAAGCAGGGGGAATATGAAGTATCCTTGACTAAAAAAAAAAAAAAATAGTCACAGCTGATCATATTATCCAAACTGGGCATTTCCCAAAAGTTGGACCCAAAATATTGATATCAGAATTACTTTCTATGAAAGAATTAATCAAGACTTCAAATATCGATTTCGCACTGTCAAAATTTATCTCAAAATAAAGGAAAGAATGCACCAATATGACCAGAACTCCTCTGCTGAATGGTGGAAGAAAGTTGTAACAGGATAGACACATCCACACGAACCAAGAAGAAATTTCCAAAGAGAACCTGCACGTATAAAGATCACGACGATCAGCACATGATCAAAGAGTTGGGACTTCTAAAACATAGTTGAGGAATTTACCACTTCCAAAAAGTTGCTATTCTGTATTGAACAGTTCTACATGTGACTGTTTAAGCAGAAAACGACTAAAAGAAACAATCCACTAGGAGCAACTTTCAGCAGATAGAAAACACAAAATTGGGACTAACATATATGAACAACAGTATGGGACTAATCTATAGAAGTTTCTGAGGAAAAATATCGACACTCATCAGTTACAGGAAATTTAGAATGAAAGGGTATATTAGGACTAACCTCCATCATTTGATCAACATGCTCAAGCCTGTATCATCCACACACTAAAGCTGATTTAGGTATCACTTTTGTATTTTCTGAAATATAACTTCAATCTCTTCTCAGCCATCGTGCTGCATCATGTGAATAAGATGATAAATCTCATCATGTAGCATTTGCTGAGCTGGTATCTTTGGAATCAAAGCTCGGGGATCTAGGAAGTTCTGTTTCCCTGACAACTCTACTATATACAACTTTGAATGGTTGTGAACTATATGGTCGTTTGAGCAAACTTATTGGCATTCGCAACATCTGCTTTTTGTTCCTTTTTCCTCTAACTAAAACATTGAATGTTTTCTCACTGTCAGCGTTACACTGCTGTCTTTGAACATGATAATCATTGCATCTCTGGGATTCTTCGCTTGGACCATTACTGGTGTGTAAGAGGTTAACAGGGAAGGCTACACCATGAAACTTGGATTCATTGATTTCTTCCCCGTTACCTGACTGAACCACATCTACATCATGTAAGTTCTCCACTGCCTCTGATGCCGGAAGATCTACCTCTTTCTTTGACTCACTCCCAGAGTCAAGATCCAAAGGTAATGCCAGATTTAGGTTCTCTGAGTTGATAGGTTGTTCCTTTTCCTCCAAAACAGGTTTAGCAATTGGTTCAACCACTGTTGGGGAGGGAAATTCTAATGGGTGGATGCCAGGCCAAACTGTGACAGGAATGTATTCTGGAGTGTTGGAACGTACATTGCATTGCCAAGCAAATTGACTGTGATGGAATGGATTGTTGGTTACTTGAAAAGAGGTAGGTGGCATCGGCTGGGGCTGTGAGTAAGGAGGGTACATAAAGGGTAAGGGGTGGAGCATGTTTGGTGTTGCTGGTGGTGAAGGATAAGGGTGGTGAGGAGAGGAGATTGGACTGGGTAACATAGTAGCATGACCTTGATGAAGTCCCATATTCATTGACCAAGGTTGAACAGCTCCTGGACCGGAAGGGAGAGAGATATTCATAGGCAATGGTGCAACACGTGGACTAATGATCGATGGATTGTATGGAGCTGCTAAAGCGGACAACTTCTTGTTGGAAACTTCTCTGGAGTCACTTGGACATGCCACTGGAAGTTTTAATTTCTGTTCTTCCCCTTGCAAAGTGGTTTCTGAATCTTCATTGAATCTGGAGACCAGTGGATCTTCAGTAGAAGTACCAGTTTCCGGAGAAGGAGCACAACTTGACACATTATCGGTGTGGGTACCTAGCTCTTTATCTTGACTAGACTCGTTATGGCTGGACTGCACTTGTGCCATACTCTCAGATACAACCACCAAGTTTTCATGATTCTTTGCAGTATTTGAGTGTATTTCCTCTCTCTTGTCAACAGCTTCATTTTCATTTTTCAGTTGAGCTGTGGAACCCATGACTGAATCCTGGATGTTCCTTTCCTGGTCGTTTTGTGCATTTACTACCATTGACACAGATTTTTCCCCGGCTTCTTTGTGCTGTCCTTCAGGTTCCTTAAGTACTCTGTTATGATGGGCATCATCCTCGGGATGTCTCTGCAACAAAGATATGGTACCAGGTGGTGCAAGAGCTACTTCCTTATATGAAGGAGATTTACCCAGACTTACTATTGAACTTCTCTTTGCAACAGTTCCGACCTCTTTCTGTGCAGAAACTGGCCTAGAGTCTGATGGAGAGCATAGTGTCTCGTCTTCATTTTTAGAGTCCCCCCTTGCACCATCCATGGTGGATGACGACACGGACTTCACTCTATATGCAACAGTTTTCACTACTTTCCGTCCATATTTGGCCCCTGGCGATGAAGTCTTTGCTACATAATATTCTGCAATGCTTCCTGCAGGAATCGCTCGTTTCTTTAAAACATAAAATTTTCCACTTTGGTGGTTATTCTTCAGTGTGGCATGATCCAATTCAGCAACAAGCTCTTTCTTCTGGTGATTAAATATCTTACTTCCATGCTGACGTCGCTGCCTTAGTCGTTTTCCAAACACGCCGGCTGATCTTGGCTTTTGAACTGGCTGCCATCCGTCTTCTCCCTCAGCATCAAGCGATACATCACTGGAATCAGGAGTTCTAATTACAGGTTCATTTGGCAATGGTTGTCCAGGCTCGACAGGTTTTTCATCAGGAGATGGTTCCACATGGTCTTCAGACTGAACTGGCTGAGAGAAAGACGCATTGTTCACAGCTGCCTCAGAATCAGAGTCATGGACTTGTTTATCTTCCTTTGCCTCCACTGTTGAGGCATCTTTTGGGGGAACTTCAGTATCTGAGGTGGCTAGATTGTCTTGAATGAATTTCTCCTTAGCCTAAAAATCACCATAAAAGAGCAGGAATATAAGATTATTAAACAGAAATCCGAGAGCTTTATATGAAAAGCATATTCATTGGTCGTGTAAGTCGAATGGCTATTTGGGTAGCTGATTAGCAACATGAGCAGCTACCCTCAGTTTTATAGAAAAGATACACCTTGTCTCTATGGTAATATTCATTTGCATAAAACAAGTAAGTAGAAGAAACAAGAAAAACCTTTGCAATATAATTTCTTCTCTTTGATCCCATAGCATCTTTCCCTTTAGCATCCTGACTTGGATTTATGTAGTCAAGCAAATCTGATACGCTGGCAATAACAATTATTAATAAATAAGAAACTGATCTAGGTTTCTGATCTAGCCTTGTGCAATTCCATGTGGGTAGAGAATTTATGCATACCACACTTTATGATTCGAGAAAGTTAAAACACATATAGAATGGTCACAAAACAAAGAGAAGGAATTGTATTCTCTATTGCATTTACCATGTTTGCTCTTGCACGACCACCTTATTCACAAGTCTAAACTATTAAAGAGGAGAGCCATTTAATAGTTAGCAACACTAATTGGCGAACCGTCATCTGCATGGCATGGAAGTTCTCTGATAAATAGGTGTTCCTCGAATTCAGATTTAGGATACTATACAACAAAAGTTTTACCTCACTTAAGTTGTCCATTTAACATAATTGACTCCGATGTTAACCCACATATCTAAAATAAGACGCCTGAATCAATAATCATGCAATCCAAACTAAAGAACGAAAAAAGTAAATGATATCTGCAAATGGGTGTCCCACCAGGCTCTTTATTCTCTAACTATACTCAGTTAAGGGAGTTAAAGGTGGCCGTACAAGAAGCAGTTAGAATCGCAGTAAAATCACATGAATTAAATGCCAGATTCCATAAAAGAGTTGATTTACCTTAGGTGGCCCTTGCTGGCTATAGAAGCATCTGGCTTCCGTGTCCCATTTCGAGCAGCTTCTTGCTGCTCAAAAGCCTTCGATTCAAAGTATTCAAGCCATGCAGCTGCATCCTGTAGCATACAAAAATAAAACCAAGAATTGTTCATTTAAACTTTTTGAACTTGAAAGTTTCTCACAGATATCTTCACAACCAGAAACAATAGTACAGAGATCAAGAATCTATAGTTTAAAGAAAAAATCGTGCAAAATATTATCAACTGTCCCCCAAGCAAAATGCAAAAGAACTGGCATCAATTTTCTTGCATTTTGAGGAGTCAGAAAAACCTAATACCTGTGTTCGGAGGTCGTCTGGTCCCAGCTTTGCCCTAAGTATTTGTAATGTTGTCTGTTCGTGCTGAACACTTAGAGGATACGCTTCCATCAATGAGAGGGCTATTGCAATGGCATGATAACTTGCAGCTGTCTGAAAGGATTAAAAGAATAAGCATTTTGTTGTCTGAAACATGCAATCCCAAGCTTACAGAGATTATTGAAATATTGTTAATTTAGGTGCATATTTTGAACTGTAAAAGAAAGCACCAAAAGTCTATAGTTGATAGGACAGACAGTTCGAACAAAGTTGCAGTAATGAAAGAATTTATCCTATTATCTTCATACGCTTAGAAGGAAGAAATCAAGAAATCTCAAAATACTAATTGTATCGGCACAAAGAATTACACAAAAAGAGAACACATTATAATTGTGGCTATTATCATGCTAAAGAAAATAAAATCACATAAGTATACAATATTATTAGCTGAATTAGCACCGAACCTGAATATGGTCTGGGCCAAGAAGTTTTTGGTTGCATTTCAGCGCTTTATGAAGATATCTTAGTGCAACGTGCACATTACCCAGGCCTTCCTCCATCATAGCCACATTAATATATGTTGCCGCAGTGTTTGGATGTGATGGACCACAAGTGAGATGTAAAAGATACAATGCTCGCTTTACGTATCTAATTGATAGAAAATTAAAGGATCATCATCATCTGGTATTAATCCTCCAACAATAATATAAGTATAGGTTAAACCTACAAGAGATTAATATCTATATTGGCTCAATTCTTCAGTCTCAGATTCTTTTCCAAATTTTTAATTTTTAACAAGTCACCAAAAAGCTGAAAATGCATTGAAGTTAATTTGCATACAACGAGACTTAAAGAAACAGGACCATCCCCATAATCCAATGTTAATTATCTAATGATGTTGGAAGCTAATATTCCTTATATAAACTTGGAACATGCAAAAGGTTCATCTTTGTTTGGAAAAAGCAGAAAGTTCTTCCAAATTTTTAGAATGGAAATTCACATGCATAAATTTGTGGAATAAATTCAACGTGCCAAAGGCAGTGTGAGCAATGAAGCATACTTGAGAGCCAATTCCGTGTGTTGTAGTCTGTAATAAAAAACAGCAAGATCCCCATAACTTTTCATTGTATCTGGATGATCAAGACCTAGCTCTCGCTCATTGATATCCAAGGCTTTTTGCTGATAGATAGTAGCCTGTACATAACAAACAGAATAAACAAGACATCAGTACTGAAATAGACATTTAAAAATGAAAATCCAGTACATGTGATGTACAGATACTAATTGAAAAATAAATTTTAATAGTTTCCCCATATGCAAATGTAAGATAGTACAAAAGATTGAGCAAGGACCTGGTTGAAATCTCCAGTGTGATATAAAACAACTGCCAGAAGGCTGTAAGCACCAGCAGTCATGCGATGATAAGGACCACATACTGCTACCAACTTTGCAAGGGCCTGACATCATTGATAAATTACAGTTGTTTTAACCCATTAACCACAAACTGAGGCAATAGCTATAAATTTAAATCAGCTTTTTACTGATTGTTTTATCTGAATGCATTTCTGGAGTTAATCAATAAGAAAGGAAAAGAAAAAAGCCACTATGCAGTTCTTGCACCAACTGCTGATCTGAACTCCATCTAGAAAACATTCGCAAGGAAACCTGCCAAACATATTATCTCCGAAGAATTTATTGTCACCTCACATATGAAATACCTTTGTTCCATAGCTAACAGCTTCTTCAAGTTTTCCTTTATCCAGAGCTGTTTTAGAAGATTCCAAGAGTTGCCGTCCATCAGCAGACGAGCATGCCGCTTGCTACAGTAAACAGATAAAATTTATTTTAAGTGAAAATTTCGTAGATAGAAAGGTAAGATTACAAAATCTACTTCATTATGGTGGATAATGGATCCAAGCTCACCTTATGCACTGGTACAAGGCTGACTATATCTTCCTTCTGAAAAGGGCGTGCAGATTTCATATCAAAGTCTCTTGGTACAAGCTCAATACCCACCTAGGAACAGAGGAAAGTCAGGCCTTCAAAGCATTGTGATACTGTGAATCTTGCCTATATTGTCTAAATCAAACAAAATATTGTATCTTTCCTTCAGCCAACTACTAGAGGGGCTGACTTGGTAATTTAATTTGTGATGTTGATCTAACCAAACAACCTAATTTCACATCTTGGTTTTGGGCTCAACGTTCTTGATAGATAATCTGATTCAGAGCTGTAAAAACTATCTAAACAAAAGTATTTGTTGCTAAAGGTACATAAGCAAACTTCATGCTTTGAAAAGCATATACTGGCATAAAACAATATTTTTGTTCCATCTTGTATTCTCTCACTGGACCTAAAGATATCTTGCTTGATTTGAATCTTACAGATCTAAGCAGGATATACATAGGTACATCATATCGATCTTGGATTTGGAATAATGCAGCAGTTTAAAAAACTAATGCAGTTGGAAAAAATTCTAGCTATAAGTCCAATGATTACATGGGTGCCACATTTGATCACCTTATGTTAGAATGGGTTTCCAATATGTTCCTATAATTCGTGATATCTGATCGTTAAGTAATATTTTGTTTTCTAGACGATGTTCGCTATGTAAATCATCATGCGTGAAAGAATAAAGAGTTATGCATTCCAAAAATAAATTATATGGAACAGGCCATAATCCACCTTCTCAAGCTTAAATCTAATGTACCTTATGGCATAAACCACGAAGAATTGCGAATTTTCTAATATCTTCATAGTTTAAATTCTTTATATTCCATTCATAGCGCTTCACAAGGAACAGTTCAAGCCATTTCCAAACAAGGGAATTGACACCAGAAGGCTGATCTGGTTGTTCATTTTCAGGAACACCAAGCATCAAATTTAGTGCCGCTGCAATTGCTGCTGCCAATTTCTCAGGCTTTTCAACTGCAGATATTACTGCCTGCAGGATATGCTTAAAAGCACGTACTATCATCTCATGTATGCAAAGAGATTGCACATGTGATAACTTCTCCGAAAGCTTAACCTGTTAAAAACAAGAAACATCGAGCAGTAATCATTAGGTTCTACTCGAGTAAGATAATATGTGAGGCACTTCTTCATCCAAATAGCAAGTGAACTGCTTATGACTTCTACAGAACACACTCATACACCAGAGTCTGGGTGTGATGGTGAGCCGAAAATAATATGTACAGAAGAAACCTCAAATCTGACATGTGTAGATATTTAAAATTATTATGTCGATTTTATGAATAGAACTCTTATTGGAGAAACATTGTGATCTTTTATGGTTGATAAATATTAAAGCAATGTAGCTGCATTTACAGCAGATAAGGCTCATTAAGTAAGTATGCTATGCTGTTACATTCCAAAATTCACTCACGACAAGTACTCCAGCTTAATATATATGATTGCAACAACATTAGTAAATTCAAAACAATCAAAGAATATATGAAGCTAAATTATGACATTCTGTAGTTAAATTATACTTCCTACATGCATCAAATTAATAAATGTCCTAGAATGAATGAAAAACATATCACATGACTGTAAAAACGTACAACTTGTCCAAGTGATCGCATCCGAAGACCTCTAGTATGCATGAAATCCGTCAATGTCCGACCATCCACTGGCGAGAGCTCCAAAGATCCAAAATCTGCAACCTGTTATCCATGATAAATGTCACGCAGAATAGAAATGCTACTTCCAATCTGCTTTATATGAAAGGCATGTATATATATATATATATATATATATATGTATGTATACACACACACACACACACATACTTACCAGTTTCGGCAGTGCTACGTCATTATAATATTTTTGGGATAACTCAATCAGTTCGTGCAGCGACTGTCAAGACAAATAAAAGTCATAAACCTGTTTAAACATCGGAAGTACACTTACTCAAAGTTTCAAACCACTTATATGAAAAGCTACCTTTGCATGAAGTCCAGTCTCTGACTCTTTTAATCGAGAGAAAGCAGCATCAGACAACATCGATTTTAACATAACCTCATTTTCACTTGCACCTATATCAAGCTGAGATTCTGTCACATTTAATGTTTTTTCAGCTTCGTCCTTCACTTCATCAGCAGCAGATTTAACATTCTCATTTTGTTGGTCTGTAGTACTTCCATCCAAGGTCTTCTTTCTATTTTTAAGGGATTTAAGAGGTGTTCCTAGTCCCTCAACCTTCATTTCATTTTTAGCTTTCTCATTAGACGGTTTCTTCTCTTTTTCTGTTTTCTTCTGATCTTGTAAATGCTGTATCCAGCAGGCTCCAAGTTCCCATCTCACAAAAGCATCCAGATCATGTTCTTCTTCCTGAAGCTCTGCAAGACTATCTTCCAACAGTCTCACAACAAACGCTTGGGAAGATTCAAGTTGCTCACATTCTAATGTTCGAGAATGTGCTGTTGCTTTAATTTGTTCAACTGTAGCATTTTCATGTAGTAATAACCTTAAACTGCAACATGTAAGGTCAAAGTAAGAACTACTTAAATTAAAGCCAGAAAGCTAGAGAGGCCAAGCAAGACATACGATAAGATACTGGTTAAAGCAAGCATGCAACCTACATGCATGGTTGCATGAGCAACTTTTGTCAATCAAGGTGGAGGTAAAGGAACAAATTGTGTAAGAGAAAGAAGTATCAATAGTAATTAATGTTTTATGAAGTATAACTACAAGAAAGAGTATAGCACACAAACCTGTCAATATTTAGTGCATTAGCACCACCATCAGGCTGGTCAAGAAGCTCTTGGCTTTGCAATGGAGTATTTTCACTTGCATTATCAATCCCTTGAACTTTCACGCATGCAATATAGCCACAATACCTCACATTCACAACACCTAAAGTGACAATATCCTGCAAATATCTATTCAATAAAAAATCTATCTATAAAAAAGAAAGATAAGAATGGACAACAGCAGTATATTTATCATTCCCCTAAGTTTCTTACATGAGCTGCCGTATTTTCGTCAGCTGTGATCCCCTTAAGCAGGTTTCGTTCACCCAGTTTTTTGTCGTCCAATCCTATAGCCTGTTCTCCATCAATCTTAGTATCGATTTTGCAACTAGCATTAGATGCATCTTTCATGACAATTATGCTCAAGTCCCCAACTTTCTCTGTATAAATAATTTGACTATTTGAAGCAGAATTAGCTGATTCTGGAGTTCGCATTACATGTTTCATAGCCGCAATGGCCCTGAAAATAGCAACATCGACAAATAAACTGTGAAGAAGAAAAGCTTTTCTATCTCTAATTTGCCTCTCCTCAGCAGTTTTGCATGGCATAGATGCAAGGAACAAAAGTTCATTCGCATAAGGTAGCAGGTCACTTTTGCCATCTCTGCCTAGACCACCTCCATGCCCTCCCCATTTTTCGTCTTCTGTTGGCAGAGGAGGAAATGTAGATGGTGACTGTGCAGCTACAGGAGGGATAAGCCATGTGTTGGATCTGAAGCCAAAAGGGAGGTTTCCAAACTACAGAAAAAAAATATCAGTTCAGATATATTCTGTAAGACAATATTGTGGAGAAAAATCCTTTAAGAAGACAGTTTTTTAGTGAAGCTGCAGAGAAAATAGGAGTAGTATGCCTCTACCTTATTCCTCTCTGAGAATGCTTTCATGAGTTCATCATAAGCCTGAAATGCATAAATTAAGGTTTGTCAAATCTCATAAATATTTTCAGCCTTTGAAACGGAACAATTACACGAGTTTCATCCAGACAAAAAAAGTGCAACATTGTTGATCAGTGACATATATTTAGCCATCTTGAGCCGTCAACCTAACAAGAAAGCACTAGCTACCCAAGGCAATTCTTACAAGGATTCTGGGGACCCCAGCTCAGTGGTGCACCACATTTTGTATGGAATACAAGTACCTCAGATATAAGAAAGTGTTATAGACTTATAGTCTATACAACTCAACTCTCTACCAGGCTGATGAAACAGAATTGAAAGATTAACATCCGTTTCTTGATTCAAATTTAAAGTTGATAGTAGCTATGACACTGAAAAACTCTGATGTGCATAAACAAAATTGGAATATTAAATACACATGCCTAGTTTATGTTGAAGCATTCAAGGTTAGAGTACTGACGTTATCGAAGGCTCTACTGAGTTGTCTCAGCAGGTCAACCAGATTGTGACAGAAAAACTGCTGCTTTCCAGTGCCATAAAAACCTTTTCTAGAAGCTTCTATAAGAATCAACTTGCCATTGCACAATTTCACCTGCAAAATACCGTTGCTCAAATTCATGTATTATCATGAAGTAAAAGCTCAGCACATTCGAGAGAGAGAAACAGGTCTCACCTCAAGAGAGAAAAGGTGATCATCACCAGAAACTTCATCAGTGCTCTTCCTCATCGCCCTCCTTATAACTACACGAAGAAATTTATAAGTATACACCTCAAATACCTGTAGAAATTTCTAAGAACAATATAAATATGTGTGTGTGTGTGTGTGTGTGTGTGTGTGTAAACTACAGTTATCTATCGTGATTTGCACATCGATTTCGCCGATTCCTACTTAGATTTCTAGTACTAACACCATCATGCAGTATTATACAATTCAGAAAGAATTTCCGCAGTATTATAACTCATATTAAAATTTCAATTTCTGGCGCCAAAATCATAATATCAAATTCACATGTTTCAAGGAAAACAGAATCCAACTACACAGTTCAAGTGATTGAATGGGTAATGTCAGCTGATAAAGGCAAAGAGACAATGTCAGAAAAAGCGGCAAACATTACACTGAAGAGGAGGCGTCAGGTGAGAGAGAGAAAAGAACTCGTAGAAGCTCCCCAACTTCGGAGAAGTGTTGCTCATCTCTCCTTCTCTATCAACCGCTTCCGCAGATCCGTCCTTCGCCTCCGACTCCGACGGAGGCAGCGGCGGCGGAGAATTATCCTTCTTACTCTTCGCGCGGGGAGACTTGCTCGCTTTCTTAGAAATCTTTCCATCCTGAGCTCCACGGGCATCCTTTCCCTCTTCTCCGCCCTTGGAAGCGGCTGGGGCCGCCGCGGGAGGGGAATCCTTGTCCGCCGACAGCCCGAACGACGTCGTGCAGGCGACGATGTCCAGCAACCGTCTAACGTGCGCCGTGGCGCTATCTTCATCGTAGTCCTCTGCATTGTGATAAAGGAGGGCATAAAAGAGAATTAAGTTATAGTCATACGACGCCGCATTGCTAATTTTTATTTTCTTTCTGCATTTTCTTTTAATACCTTCCACTAGCGTGAGGGTGCAGGGTTTCAGAGCGGACACGTCCACCGTATCTTTTAATCGTGGGCCCCTCACCTGTTTATATGACAAAAGAATATAAGTAGAACCGTAGAAGATTATTTTCTGGAACAAACTCTAAATTTGCTTTGGGAAATGGAATGACAATTTTAGCTCATCTCAAAAATCTTACTACTAAAATATTATTATTAACTTATTTTGAGGTTTAATATTTTAGATATTATTTCAATTTGGCAACCAATGAAGAAAAATTGAAAGTATTATATAGATGGCTTCAATAAATAGAAAGTATTATATGTCACTTACCTCATGGGATAATGAGTAGTTGGTGATATTGCACGTTACAGTACTGACGGACAATAGCCGATGAACGTCTATGATTCGATCCGTAGAAATTCCCTGCATTAAATTTAAAAGTAAAGATTTAAGATTATATGTATATACTTCTATGCAGTAAGTATTTATACAGTCAAAGATCCATTTGTATTATCATCACAATTGATTATTGACATATTAATGAACATTCAAGATTTTAATGATGCAATGTTTATTAAGTACTAATTTCATCAACTAAATTGTGGATACATTAAAATGTAGGCTTTTTTTTTTGACAACAAGTATTGGCAGCATTTCACGACCGTTAAATCCTCAATTACATGGAATATTGTGGGGCAGTCTCATGCACATTAATTCTATATTTATTATTTTTGTAGTCCAAAAATTCATAAAATCTCCAAGATCTTTCTCTCGAATAAATTTGAGTAAAAAAACTCAATTTTACTTGCCACCTCAAATTTATTCGATAGAAAGTTATCGGACATTGCAGTATATTAAAAACACGATAAATTTAAATTTATTAAGCTTAAAAGAATAAATATAGTATTTGATTTTATCCTAATAAAGAAAAATACATTTCGAAGAAATTATTATAATCCACACGTATACGCTCCTAAAAGAAAGACAGGTATTGGCCATTCGAATTTGCACAATGTATTGGTACGCTTCGCATATCTAAATTGTCGAAGACACATATTTCAATATTTCTTATTTATTTTGTATTTTAATATATTTACGTAATAAATTAATAATTATTTAGCATGCTACAAACCTTCAAAATAACATGAGTCTCGTCCGGGAGATTCACTTTAATATCCACCACAACTGGAAGAACTGCAAAATTAAAAAAATAAAATAAATTAGTAGTTTATTTAAAAAAAAAAAACTAAACGTGAATATATAGCAACTTCGTCCTCTTTCTAATGTGAACCTAGCTAGCAAATTAAAATACTATTTTTAAGTAAAATAATACATACCCTTTTCTTCTTTCTTCTTCTTGTCTCCCTTGGTCTTGCCGCGGCCACTCTTTGGTGCCATTTCCAAGCTCGAGCTCGACTAGATTAGTTGATACAACGAAAGACTACTCTGAAGTATAAGTTAATTCGCAAAATAATATATTCATCATATGCTTCATGCTATATAGGAAACCAAATTTTGCATGAAAGAGTGAACTTCAAGAATCTAAACTACCACATTAAAATAAGTTTGGTAGTACAGATAAGTATTTGCTGAAGGATTCTTTTTAATTATTTATTATTTTTTTCAGGATAGAAAACAATAAATTTAAAATCGTATTTTCAAACTTATAGCAATACACTGGCGCCCAATATAAGAATAAGATTCTAACAACTTAGAAACCAAGAATTAATGGAAAAAGTTATTTAATGCGGCATTTAATATCCAAGAAAGAAAGAAATAAAATCTAACCTGCTGCAGCAGAAGGTTGTACCCTGCTGAGTAGAATTGCAGAAGGTTGTACTTTGGAAGGTTTATGTGAGGTTTTAGGTTAAGATAATAACGAAAAAAAGTGCACCATTACAGAGTTTGAGTTGAAGCTTTTCGAAAATCGGGAGAGAGAGAGAGAGAGAGAGAATGAAGAAGAGAGAAAGAGATATAGAGGGAGGTGGGGTGTGATAAGGAAGGAAGGGTTGAGATTTAACAGTCAGAATTATAGTGGCATTTTATGGCAGCTTCTGGCCATAGGCAGTGATTAAATGCATATATGTGCACCTAAATTCTGATATTTTCACCTAAATTCTATATATTACAAAATTTGTATTCACATATTTACAAATAAATAGATAATTTATATCAAGCAATGAAACGACATGTACATCTATAAATTAAATGCATATATGTGCACGAGATTCGGCCGTTACGGACCGTATGTAATTGTAAAATGTGTGAAGTATCATATACTGAATATTTGAATATTCGATTCTTATTTCATGTCGACTGTAGTTGTAAAATGTTTGGAGTATCATCTACTGAATATTCGATTCTTTACTTTAACGAAAGTTAGGCGGCGAGTATTCATTCCGTACATCGGCACATGTAATCGGGACAAAGATTGCCATTAGGAATGCGCTATGCACCGTATATAAGCCGTATTTTGTGGTATGAAATTTTGTACATATCGTATTTTTAGTATTACCAAACATGACTTGTCATCAATACGATAATACTATTTTACTGCATGATGTTATTAATACACGTAAGTTATATCACTTGAGATCCTCTGTCCCAACTTTTGGTGTCACGCCGTGTCCCATAATCTATATTTAATTAGGCTATTGTCCTTTTTTTTTTTTCAATTCCAATATATAATGTTTAAGTATGATTTTATAATTATTGACTAGGGTTCATCCATCCGAGTAGGGTTTATATATATTTTATATATTTAATTTGCATTTTAAAAATTTTTAATTGATTATTAGTGTTCATTATTCCAAAATTAGGGTATATAATTTGTTTAAATTCTATTTTTTATAATAGTAGTAATTAAAGTTCATTATATATTACTAAATTTATTTTTAAATAAATATTTTTAAAATAATAAATTAATATTAGAACATGGAAAATGAGATACAAGTTGGAAACAGATAATCAAATCTGAAGTAAGATATACAAATCAAGCTTATGTAACATGGAAATATGATATAAAATCCCAACAATTTGTTTGCTACAAATATTAATTAGGCAATGAATTTGGTTTTGTGGGTGGATATACAAATTCCAATCTACATTAGTTAGTAATTGCCATGCGATGATAGGGCTTTGTTGCCAATGGACTTTAGATAAATGGTTTATAATTAAAAAAATATGTATGAATTAAATATCAATAAATATATATTTATTATTATTATTATTTATGCTTTTATATGTATTATCATTATTATTATTATTATTATTTATTATTATTATTATTATTATTATTATATTTTACTGTAAGAGGGAGCAGATAACACTTTTAGCAGATTGCAGAGCAGCTAGCAAAGAGGGACCACTTATTGTTGATCTACCCCACAAATGGGACAGCACCACTTGTTGGATTAGTTTTTCTTGATCTTCTTATTATTATAATATATGTTTACCGAGGTTAATTATATTAGGAGTACAAAATAAGTCTATTTTCTTAATTGAACTGTTATATCTACTTATGTGTTTATAACTTGTAAGTATAAATGAAGAACGTAAAACGTTTATTTAACTATTCAAATAAAAATAATAATTGGCGTGTATATCGGCGGTGCTTATAACTTATAGTAATTAATTATGCATGTAGTGAATTATATTTTTAATTTAATATTTGGTTTTTGGTATTCTGTAATTTAATTCTGGCTGTTACACAAATATAGTTGTGTACTAAAAAAATCTTATCAATAATATATTCATCGACCGACGCATTTTTAGAACACTAATATTTTTTGGACATATATGTCCGGACATAAAATAAATATATTAATAATCTTAACTTATAATTTATTAAATAAAATAATGGTGTTGGTTAGTACTCTAATGTATTTACTTAATTAATCTAAACCGCCATTTTTAGAGAGAGATATATGAATACAAAAATATGAAATTAAACTAATAAAGTTATTTTGTGATTTTCACTAATCTTTCGGAAATACTATTACTTAATAGATATTTATGCATTCACTTGAATTAGATTACTCAAAAAATAATAAACTGAATGAATGTGGAGAAATTACAAAATTAAATAAATAAGTTAAACGGATCGAACCGATTCATTTATCTAAATGAGCTAGATTATGTCCGAACATTTATGTCCAATTAGCACTACTCTTTTTAGAAATAATGGAACTTCAAGTAATTTTTTTTTGGCACGAGTTGTGTATTTTATCAGATTATCCAATTTAAAATGTTATACACTTATGTAAAACTATATAAAATAAAATAAATGGAATATTTTTGTGATTTAAGATTTAAACTAAACAAACCGGCCTTGAGTGGTTATAATAATTCGCACATTTTTCCACATTTTCACAAATTTTAACGGTTAATTATAAATTGTGATCATAATTCAATATTGTTTACAGAATTTTCAACATCCTTGACCATCCCGTGCCTGTTTTATTATTTATTTTTTCTAATTATTCGAGATGCTACAAAAATTAATGGAAAGAGAAAATGTTATTTTGTCAATAAGAAAAAAAGAAATGATAAAGATAGATTACAGATAACTTAGATTAAATGGCAGGATCTAGTTTCCCCAAACTGCAAACGTGTTAGAGAATGTGAATTTTGGGCAGATAAAAACATATTAATGGTCATCAAATTTAATTTCGTTTCTATTTCAAAAGGATTTACGGGTTTTTTTCACAGTTAATTCGTGCAAATATTTTCCCCATTTTTTTCTTACTAAAACCCGAGATTCCAATTTATAGATGAAAACCCCTAATTACTAAATGATATTAATATATCGTTTTGTAAAACATTTTTTTTTCTTAAACCTGAGATTCCAAGTGACTAAATTTAAAGAATAAAATCCCTAATTACTAGTCGAATAGCCTTATATTATATTACACTGTCTAGTTTATCTGTTTATGCACAAATTAAATATGTAGGTACATATGTGTGCTAATTCTATATTTTATTATATTTGTGGCATTTCACGAGTTAGATAGCCAAACACATATATATTTCAAATTTTTTTTTTCAGAAAATGATGCCTTTAGGATAATACAATTTGCACCACAAATATTTTCAATTTCCCTAGTTTCGATTTTGGAAAAAAAAATAGTCAATTATCGGGAATTGACTAAAAAGGATGAATAAGCTATATATGCAGGACAAAATTATTTATGTGTGGTCGAATTTCCGAACAACATTGCGACCTTTATATATTGTACCTTGCACGCATCTAATTTCATTTTTTTTGAACATTTGTTTTCTAATATTATGATTTACTATAATAACTATTCAATTTATCGTATCCAAAATTCCATTGCAATTGAATTAGTTGAACCAAATTATTAATATGAGATTCAACCAATCCTTTGACAACAGTAACTATTCATTAAATTGAGAGGAAAACTCTCTAATAAATTTTTTTTCTAATTGTGAGGCATCACAAGACTCTCCATAGTGAGAGGTCTTGGATTCAATCTCGTATGCATACGGATCTTGGGTTCAATCCCATCTATATACGGTGTAGTATATTTCCACCTTATTTAGTGGTGTAGTGGTTTCACTCTTGTGTGGTGTAGAAATCTCACCTATGTGGTGGTGTAATGACTTATTTAGTAATGTATGTACATTGTGTAATTCTAAAAATAAAAAATCTCATCTAATTGTCATGACTAATTTTATTTTATTTTTAGTTTCAACACACACATATAATTCGAATAACTGAACTTACAGGTGGGAGGGAAACGTCTGAACAACTCAGTTACATACTATACTTTTACCTAAGGCTATATCTATAAATATATGAGTGATGCTATTCGGACATAAATGTCCGGACATAATCTAGTTAGTTTAGGTAAATGAATCGGTTCGATCCGTTTAACTTATTTATTTAATTTTGTAATTTCTCCACATTCATTCAATTTATTATTTTTTGAGTAATCTAATTCAAGTGAATGCATAAATATCTATTAAGTAATAGTATTTCCGAAAGATTAGTGAAAATCACAAAATAACTTTATTAGTTTAATTTCGTATTTTTTGTATTCATATTTCTCTCTTTAAAAATGACGGTTTAGATTAATTAAGTAAATACATTAGAGCACTAACCAACACCATTATTTTATTTGATAAATTATAAGTTAAGATTATTAATATATTCATTTTATGTCCGGACATATATGTCCAAAAAGTATTAGTGTAAATATATACTATTTCCATCTTCATTCTGGTTTTTAATTGATAAGACGTTTTTGTTTTTGTTTTTGAACAAGGGATTAACCACGAAGATTTCAGCACAGTTTGCAAATTTAGTATTATTACTAGAAGTAGGTTTCCATATATGCAAATATCTCAGTTTCTAGATTCTAGTTTATGTTAACTTTTTTCTCCCCAAAAGGTAAGTAGACAAATTATGTTAACTCTGAGCGCTTGTCTTTTTAGTTCTTCAGAGTTCAGAGACTGTCGTTTCATTTTTGTTTTTTATTTAAAGAAAATGGAACTTTATTAAACGAAATCAAATCGGAACGTACAATGACTAAGAACCATGTTAAAATTTCGACTGCCCAACATATATTGACTTTCTCTAGCATATAACTAGACCATGAGCGGCACCATTTGCAGAGGCTATTGTTTTACTAAAGCTAAAGAAACTTAAATCATTATCAAATCAAACCTAGGCTAGAGTAATTTTATAATTTATCGTGTGCTATTTCCACTATTTATATGAGATATTAGTGAGCTATTAAGTTAATTAGTATTTGCTTCCGTGCTATGTACATATAAGAGATATGTCACAATATTGAATAATTAAAATATTCATTTAAAGATATGAAAATCAATAAATTTTAAATAAATTTACAGGGAACAATTAAACAAAAAAAGTAATTCAGCAGGAAAAATTGATGGATTTGTGTTAAAATAAAAGAGTTTTGTTTTGTCCCACATCGGTTTTATGATCAAAGTATAGTAGCTTCCTAATGTTATTTAAGAAGCATATGTGTCTTTGATGTAAGTGCACCAAGTTATACACTTTAGTCTTGTGTTTGACTCTAGGTAAAATTCCTTGTCTCAGGTTGTGAGAAAAGGTGATAGTTATTCAAAGGCTTGTAATAGTGTAGGGGTGTCAAGTTTATATTACTTGGTGTGGTGGGTCATGGTTTTTCTCCGGTTTTGGAGTTTCCACGTTAAATTCTTGTGTTATTGATTGTTCTTATTTTTCCATCTTATTTCTTGTATATTTTCGTTTTTCCTTAGTTGTGATATGGACGTGATTTCCTAACAACTGGTATCAGAGCGTCGGTTCTGAGAAAGGTTCGTGGGTTCTCTTGTCAGGCGGCTGTTCAAGTAGGGGTGGAGAAACGAGATGTCAAGGTCAAGTTCAATGAAGTTTGATGTGGAGAGATTTGATGGAAGAATCAGCTTTAGCTTGTGGCAAGTGCAAGTTACGGTTGGGGTGATACAATCTGGGTTACATAAAGTTTTGGAAGGAAAAAGGACTACACCAAGCGATATGAATCAAGGTGGAGCGGATGCGGCAAATAGTTACGAAGAAGTTGCTAACATTATGATAGAAGATGGTGTCCTCTGATTGTTGAGGACATGAACATCCTTATGGCATGTCCAACTGCCATATACAAGGATGTGATGATGTTAGTTGAACCACATGTGCATTGGTTTGGCATGGATGCAAGGTGTGTGGTGGAAGTTATGTCAATGGCTGAAGAACTTCCAAGAGGGCCAAAAGCTTGGAGTTGCACCATAAATTTCAGCTGGTTGTATGACATGTGCCGAAGAAAATTCTTAGAATGGTTGATTCTAAGTATTCTACTCATATGGTGGAGTAGGTTTATGGTTCTTAGGGTTAAGAATCATGATTGTCGATGAAGACAATGGAGTATTTCTTTTATTTTAACAAGGTGGAGATTGTTGGACTTGTGTTAAAATAAAAGAGTTTTGTTTTGTCCCACATCGGTTTTATGATCAAAGTATAGTAGCTTCCTAATGTTATTTAAGAAGCATCTGTGTCTTTGATATAAGTGCACCAAGTTATACACTTTAGTCTTATGTTTGACTCTAGGTAAAATTCATTGTCTCAGGTTGTGAGAAAAGGTGATAGTTATTCAAAGGCTTGTAATAGTGTAGGGGTGTCAAGTTTATATTACTTGGTGTGGTGGGTCGTGGTTTTTCTCCGGTTTTGGAGTTTCCACGTTAAATTCTTGTGTTATTGATTGTTCTTATTTTTCCATCTTATTTCTTGTCTATTTTCGTTTTTCATTAGTTGTGATATGGACGTGATTTCCTAACAAAAATAAGAATCGAAATAATAATAAGCTAAATCACACACTTTTTAATTTTTTGTATTTAGGTTATGTTTTGTGGTTTGATTCCCTTTTTTTTACACTTGTTTTTTTGGGGCTCACATGTCATATCACCTTATATTAGAAAAGCATATATCAAATTATTTGTAATAAAAAAGTCTTGCTACTAATAAAAATATGAAATTAGTAAATACCAAAAAATATTTATGTAACCGCACTAGCATAACATTAGTAAAAGATGTAATAGCATTGGAGGAAGTCAACTAATGAGTAATGACCACTAATGAATTATTAAAGCGCGATTAAGATATTAGTGGGGCGGTAGAAACAGTGGTACTAATTTATAAATTCATCCTTAAATAGGACATTAGACTTACATAATTAAATCCACCTTGTTTTAGTCAAATGATTAAAATTTGTCACTTGCCATAATTCTCTCAACTCATTCCAAACTATTGATGAAAAAGTGTTAAACAAATATAGCAATATCGATTGTACTATATATTATACTAATGCAAAATAGAAATATAAATTAAAATATTAAAGTTTGAAAAGCTCTAATTTGAAGGATTTGATTGGAGAATATTAACTAATGGGGTTGGAGCTTAGTTTTTGAGAATTAGCTAAGGTATATTTAATTAATTAGAAAGGTAAAATATATATCTTTTTGTTTGAGACCAACCCAATTATAAAATTTCAAAAAATAATGCTGTACAAATTCCACTGAGTGTGCGCCTTATACATACAAAAGAATTTGTGTTTTTATATTTTAATTGACTTTTTTCTAGGGTCGTCTTATTGGAGTTAATTCTTGATAGGATGTCGCATTCGAATCCAATTTTAAAAGAAGGAAAAAAAAAAAAACATTATTATAAGACTCTTTTGGGATTTTGCCAATTTAAAATGGAAAAGAGACTTGGACCCCTAGTATTATTAATTACTATCGGCTCACCAGAAATAATACAATTTGAATTTTTTTTATTACGATAGTGACAAAACAAGCTGGGATTAAATTATATCACAATATTATATTATATTACGATAATTTTTTATTAAAAATATAATTTGTAAAAACAAGATACCAAATTTCTTTTTTAATTTTTTTCCATTTTGCCCAAAATACAATTATGAAAATAGATACAATATTTCGGGTTGAATCTCTACCGCTCCCATTTCTCAAGTAAACAAAGTGAGAGAGAGTAAAAAAAATGAGCTTATAATTCACAGGGGTTATTTCCTGTAAATACATAACCTTTTTTTTAAATTTTGAAATTGCACATGACTTTTTTTTTATGCCTCATTATACATAACCTTTTATTTTTTGCTATTTTTACAGAGGTCATCGTTTTCCCCCAAATTGAATCACACATGGAGGCTGGAAATGCCACTCTGGACAGCCGGAATGGCCACACGAAACGACGTCGTCCTATTTTAAAGGAAACAATGTCGTTTAGACCAAAATCAAACTTATTTTCCCTCTTTTGCATCTGCTCACAGTTCAGTTCTCTCGCTCTCTCTCTCTTCCTTTCTTGCTCGCTTGGTGATGAAAAGCCCTAATGTTCTAATCGCAGAGGCAAAAGAGGGGAAATAAGTTTGATTTTGGTCTAAATGACATTGTTTCCTTTATAATAGGATGACATCGTTTCGTGTGGTCGTCCCTGTTGTCCAGAGTGGTATTTCCGGCCTCCACGTATGATCCACGCGTGATTCAATTTGGGAAAAAACGATGACCTCTGTAAAATTAGAAAATAAAATAAAAGGTTATGTATACCGAGGCACAAAAAAAAGTCATATCCAATTTCAGAATTTGAAAAAAGGTCGTGTATTTACAGGCAATAACCCTAATTCACAAATATTCGAGTTAAATATAATGGATTGGCGGCCCATTGCAGATAAATAGCGTAATCATGTTAGGCCCAATCAATTTTTAAGTATATTTTCCTCAACACTTTTACACTGTAGTAAGAAGCTCCAATTTCCACAAAAAAAAGGTCCATATCCGAAAATATGGAATTTCTCTCTCTCATTTTTAATTCCCGTTTTCAATTTCGGTAATGGGAAAGATGGAAAATGGAAATCAGTGATTCTCAGTGTACGTTCCGAATTTTAAAAAACGGTACCCGGTTTAGACCCGGATAGAAACAGAATACCCGCAAAAATTTGAATTCCTTTGTTTGTCGCGCCTATAAATACAACCTCTAGAAATTCAAATCTAATATAATATTCTTTTATAACTGTTCTGGCTTTCAGCTCACACAAGTGACAACTCATGCGCTAAAACTCGAGAAGGCACAAAATATCGGAGCAGAGTTCAGATTTAGAGAGTTTTGAACCAGCAAACTGAAGAAAAATTGAAGCAGAAAATGGGGAAGCGATTGAGGAAAGCGCGATCAATCTGCTGCTGCGCCTCTCCACGGTCGTCCTACCGGACTCCTCACGCGATTTTCAGCTGGTACACACTTAATTAAGATGCTTGAGTTTCAATATTTGTGTTTACGGGCGTTTATCCTCCATTTTTTAGTTCGTCGAAACTTGAAGAGTGAATGTTTGATCTGAATTCTGTACTGGAGATTGTTTGCTTCATTGTGGTTTTGATCGAGTAAGATATCACGATCTGATCTGTGTTTTTGAGTGTTTTTGTTGTTTTCGTGCATTGATAGAGGGTGTGTCGAACGTGATTGCGAGATGAGTGTGGAAATTTACGTTTAAGTTCTGTATGATTGTTATGTGATCTGAGTTTACAGCGAACCGTCAAGATTCAGCTGACACTTGAGTTATTTATCGTCCTAATTACCTTTTCTGTTGAGAACTTCATTCTGTTTTGGGAATTTCGATTAGTTTTTTTCTGTCAGATAACAAAACTATGAGGTTATTTTGCTGTTTCAAGTGACTATATTTGCTCTGATCTTATGATATTCAGCTAATGCGTGTTTAGATTTGAAAAACCTAATTTCATCTAAAATTGGATTGATGTAGACTTCAAAGTTGATTATATGGCGGATTGCATCCGATTCTGATGAACTATGTTTGCGATCACTCAATCAGTAACATTTGATTTCAGATATTGGTCTTTTCCCATTGAATTTTCTGTTGAAAGCTGGTTTTCCTTCAGGATCTACTTCATCCTTCACTTTGAATAATTCAGAGATTGCACCATGCTTGTCCAAAATTTAGAATATGATTAGTTATGCAGTAGCATGTCTATAATTTGGAAGGTACTTTAATTGCATTTCTTCACACTCATATTAATCCTTAATGTGAATAGGTATGAGGAGGATGTTTGGACTGAGGTTGCCAAGTTGTTGGATGGGAGATCTCTGGTGATGCTTTCTGTAACTTGCAAATGGTTTAATCGTATTATGATGGAGGACAGTGTGTGGAAATTTGCTTGCTTGCGCGATCTTCAGGTTCCTGACCCCGGAAATGTCCCAGTCAAGTGGATCAAACTTTATGCTGCAGCTTTTGGTATTATTCTGCTTCTCAGACTTCCCGTACAATTATGGAAGTAGATCATTTTTTTCTACTCATGTCCAGAGTTCATCTTTGCAGA
Source organism: Agastache rugosa (assembly GCA_031470985.1). NCBI lineage: Eukaryota > Viridiplantae > Streptophyta > Magnoliopsida > Lamiales > Lamiaceae > Agastache > Agastache rugosa. Next base: position 35,127,920 of record CM062602.1, on the reverse strand, counting down.
TGGAAGTCACACATACATGTTCCATCAGCAGGAGAAGCATATTGGTAATTCATTTACTTGTATACTTTCCTGCTTTCTCTTTGATTTTGTTACAGATAAAAGTTTAAGAATGTTCAAGGCTCTGAGTGACATGTCAAGTTATGACGAGAAACTAGCACAAGCTTTTATTTATATACAGGTTATGTAGTTATTTTCAGTGAATATCATGATGAGTTTTTACTTGACATCTATCTAATATAGAAATTAAGAAAATACAGATAACTCTAAAAGAATGTTGCTTAAGCATTAATTAGGTGCAATATTTGGTAATTTCACAGATATGATCATAAATCTCTGCCAACATCAGCATATCACATATTCAAATGAATTTCTTTTCGTGGGTTGATTTTTTCATGCTTTGTCGTGCTTTTGAGGACAATGAACAGTCTTGTATTTTAAACTCTCTCTTTTCTGGATCTGTGAACAGATTGGATGCGAATTGGGGCCTTCTTGTTCGACTCACATGATGCTCTCCTAACTGAGAGTTTAATAGAAAGCATAAAAGTTCCCAAAGAAGAGACAACTGAGAAATTGTTGCCAAAAGAAGGCTACTGTTTGATAAACAATATCAAAACTGGAATCTGGATTGCTGGTAATATAATCAAAATAACCCTTCTTCTCTAAATATATAGTATGTGTAAACTAACTGCCTTCTACTCCAACTGCTCTTATGTCTGAAGACTTGCAGCTTGTTCGATGTCCCGTTTGTGACCTTGACACATGTGATGGTTAGTTAAACTTTCAACAACATTTATTTATCAGTCTCTCTTTATTCCATTGCAAGCTGATGTATAATTGATAAAAAGTTTGAAACAGCTGACATACACCTTAACATGATTTGATTTCAAGAACATGCCAAAAACTTCACTCATCTTGCATTATTACATTCTGTTTATACATACCCAACATATAGAATGATCTAGCAATTTGAGAAACAAGCAAAACCAGAAATGCTCGACTATAGAAAAGATTGGTCTCTAAACAGGACAAGTAAAGATCATATTATGATTCTTTGATACAGGAACAATGCAGACCTTAGACGCGAGGCATATTGAACTCTTCTTGAGTGAGGAATACCACAGTGGGGGCTGGGACTACTATCTTGTAGGATCCCATAATATCAACAAGCAGGCTGATGGTGCTTCTGGTGGGATTTTCGACTTCAAACATCTTAACGATGAATCAACCTCTGGTATCTATCATCATAATTTATTTATCCAATTCTCCGTATCTTTGTACTACTTCAATAATCCATAGACATCCTTATGTTAGCCTGTTTGTTCTGAATAAAATTTAGATGTCTTTGATCTGAAGTCATGGGTGGGAAAACGAAATGACTGGCAACCAAAAGCTAGGATAACTCTTCATGCGGTTGCAGTAAACACTAATTTGCAAGATAATGAAGGTAATATTTCCAATTCTGACTATATTTTTCTTTTCTTTCTTTCTGTGAAATAGTAACACTACATTATTCACCTCTTCAAGAATACTATTTTCTGATTAATATTGATCTGGAAACAGGTCTGCAGATCAAATACCATGCTATGAGGGCAGGAAAAGAAGGTGAAGTCGTATCGATTCGTATTTCTCAGCAGCTGCTGTAGTTTTGTTCAAGCCTTGTCAGCCTATTCATATTTTTATCCTCTCTTCCCAGTCTAGAATAAGAGGTTTTGGATCTTTAGCTAACTGTTTCAACAAATATAGTCTGTTTCCAGTCTTCCAGTTTTACTTCTTTAGGCAAGCTAGCCCTCTAAATCATTCTTGCACACCAAAATATGATTAGGAAATTCTTTCATTCATGCAAAAATATACCTCGTAAATTTGCAATATTGAAATATAGTGTTTGGTTTACTTACATCGTACCTTAAAATTAGCATTTAGCACTCACTACCTTTGTTCTTTGTAAGAACATTGATATCTTCTGCATTTGGTAAATTAGGCTGCATTTTGAATTTGAATCTGGAATTTATTTCCTTATGGAATGGCCAAATAAGATAATCAGTGAAGAAAAAAATGTTAATTATAGTCCAACTGTCCAACAGTTGGTGACAACACTGGATGAAATGCATTAGTAGGTGACCTGTCTGTATTACTATTATCCCAGTTTTCCCATTTTGTCCTTAATAGTTACTTTTATCCCAAACAAGTCCAAAATCTTGGGTCAAAACACGAAACACGATTAATCAATCTATCATTCTTTAATAGTCTAATAACCCTATTAATCATGATCATGTCAACTCCCAGGCCAGGCGCAGGGTAAATTAATATACTAGTATTTTTTTCCCAAAAGTCAAAACACATTTTTAAAATAGACCCTGAAAATTTATAATTAATGTTGGAAAATAGAAGTAAAACCCCTTACGGTTCTCAGCAAGATATTTCATTCTCTGATTTCGACTTCATTAATTCATGTCATACACATGCATGTAATAAATAACCAAATACAACCGATCACCAAATTTTATGAGATAATCAATGACATTATAAATTTATAATATAATTACCAATCACCAATTTTATATTTGAGTTGAATTTGATCATTTGGTTACACCCCCAAGCATCCCACCATCACAATCTGACTTTTTTCACATATATATAATTCTCTCGATCTCACATATCCATTCCCTCCCTCTTGACTAATGGAACATAATCTCAAACTCATCCTCCTCTTCACTTTCCATCTCTCTCATACATTAATAATCCCTGTCTCTCTCTCTCATGCTCAAAATCCTTGCCACCCTCAATACTGTGGAACCAATCCCTTACCTATCCGATTCCCTTTCATGCTGAAGCAAAGCCAACAGCCTCAAAGCTGCGGCTACGGCCCCGACTTCCTCTTCAGTTGTTCCAGCCGCGAAGAATCTAGACAACCTCCTGTCCTAAGCCTTCCATATTCTGGAAACTTCTCGGTCCGTTACATAAACTATCTCATGCAGGAGATCCAGCTATACGACCCCGACGGCTGCCTCCCGCGCAGGCTCATGACTTTGAATCTCACCTCCTCGCCCTTCGCAACCGCTTTCACCAACGACTTCATCTTCCTCAGCTGCCCGCGTGGCGCGGTGGCCACGCGCTTCGCCACCGTGGACTGCCTCGGGAACGCCACGTCGGCGGTGATGGCGACCACGTCGGTGAACCTTGCCAAGGCAATGAACATGTGCAGTACCATGTTTACGCTGCCTATACCCGTGGCGTGGCCTGCGGGTGACGCCGCCGGTGATTGGCTGTCGTCGGATCTTGGTGGAGATCTTAGGCTCACGTGGAGCTTTCCTGACTGCCAAGGGTGTGAGGCGCAGGGAGGAGTTTGTGGGTATGATCGGAATAGCACCAACAGACAGATTATGTGTTACTTCGATCATGAGAGAGGTGAGAGAATCTTGATTATTTTCTTTTTTTGTGGTGTGTTTTTTTTGGACATGATTGTTGTGTTGAGTATTCTTTTTTTTTTGGTTGAAATCGAGCATAATTTTAATTTGGTGTAGACTAGTGGTAGTTGAAATTGAAACTATCAAAGTCAAATCTTGGAGGGCCTTTAATAAATGTGCTTTACACACTAATGATTTTTGGTAAAATTGATTTTGTGATTTTATGCTATATAGAAATATGAGGCCTTAACTTAACCCTCAAGCAAAATAATAGGCAGACAACATTGATGATTTTATCATGATTCATAATTTTATTTTTACTGATTTCTCGTAGCTGTAAAGCATTTATTGAAATTTTATAATCAAAATGTTCTAATACATTATGAGTCTCTGACTCTTTGTTCTTTTGATGAACCCACCTATCTTTTTAATTAGGGAGGAAAGTTAAAATAACCAATTTGAAAAAGCAAAGATAAATTCTAACCATTAATCTTTAAAAGATAAATACTAATCAATATTTTTACATCTTTACTATTTTGCCCTTATACATGAAAGTATACATGACATGTATACATGACATATACGAACACATACATGAATACATACATGATAGTCAAATATTTTTTCCGGCGAAAAATTTCCGGCAATTTTTTCCGGCGATTTTTAGAGAAAAACAGATTCAGAAAAAAAAAATCCGGCGAAAAAAATTCCGGTGACTTTCCGGCGGAAATTCCGACAACTTTTTCCGGCGAAAAATTTCCGTCAATTTTTTCCGGCGACTTTTAGAGAAAAACAGATTCAGAAAAAAAAAAATTTCCGGCGACTTTTCTAGCAAAAAATAGTTTCAGGAAAAAAAAACTTTTCCGGCGACTTCCGGCGAAACACATACATAAGGAAAAAAACACACACACATACATGTATTCGTGTATGTCATGTATGGATTCATTTACACACACACACACACTTACATGTATTCGTATATGTATTCATGTATGCCGTGTATGGATTCATGTATGTCGTATATGGATTCATGTATGGATTCATGTATGTCATGTATGGATTCGTGTTTGAATTCATGTATGGAGTCATGTATAAAAGGGCAAAATTGGAAGAGTGGACATTATTTATCTTTTAAAGATTAGTGGTTAGAATTTATCTTTGCTTTTTCAAATTGGTTACTTTTGAACATTGTTTCTTTTAATTATCCACGTCAAATTTATGAAGCGAATTAAGATTTTAATTAGGGGTAATGGCCTGTAAATTCCTCAACTTTCAGTAATTTCTGGTTTTGCTCTCCACCTAAAGATTCTGCCTGTAAAATCCTCAACTTTCAGCAATTTCTGGTTTTGCTCTCCACCTAAAGATTCTGTATGTATATTCCTCAACTTTCAATTGTTTCTGATTTTGCATACGAGGTCAAATTTTCCCCAAATTAATGCTGACATGACCGCCAAAAAATTTGGGTTGGCCAATTCGACCGATAAACAGAACGACGTCGTTTTGAAATTTATTTAATAAAAAATAATAAATTAATTTTTTTGCCAGATTTTCTCACTTTTTATCTCTATCCTCTCTCTCTCCATTCCCGTCCAAATTTCCTTCGCCATCACCACGTTGTGCCCCTTTCGTCACCGCCGCCACAATCCCCTTCTTCGACACTAAAACTGCCCCCCAAACCCCTCACCAAGAACACCATCGTGAAACCACCCTACCCAAATCTAATTTATTATTTTTTATTAAATAAATTTCAAAACGACGTCGTTTTGTTTATCGGTCGAATTGGCCAACTCAAATTTTTTGGCGGTCATGTCAGCATTAATTTGGAAAAAATTTGACCTCAGATGCAAAATCAGAAACAATTGAAAGTTAAGGAATTTACACGCAGAATCTTTAGGTGGAGAGCAAAACCAGAAATTACTGAAAGTTGAGGAATTTACAAACCATTACCCCTTTTAATTATCATATGAACTCTTCTCTTTTTCTTTCATTTCTCTTTATCAACTTTTGCATTTTGTAGACAGTATATATTATCAAATAAAAAAAAAGACAATATATATATATATATAATATATAGTAGTATTATTTATTAAATAATTTAACCAAAATTGAACCCAAAAATAATAATTAAAAATAACAAATTTATCAAACAATATTTATTGCAAATTATCAAAATTATGAACACAATGATCCAAAATTAACTTTGTAATATTATGATATTTCTAGAGTTGTCAAAATCAATTTGGCTCAATTTTTAGTCGGGGTAGCCGCTAGTTCAACCCGACCTAATTACGTGTATTGGCATATTGTGGACTCATATTTTGGACGGGCCTATAACCCCAAAAAAGTGACCCTCTAGTTATTTATTTCCCTTATAACGATTTTAACCCATACAGATACAGATAATCGCGGCCTTGAGATTTTCAAAATTATTGCACTATCAATAGTAATACCAGCCATCATATGCTCCATATGCATTTCATGCTTCACATGCATAGTGGAAAGGAGGGCTAGGGCAGCCACGGTGGCGGCACAACTATCACCGCCACCACCACCGGCTACGACGGGGCTGGATGAGTCCACCATCGAGTCGTACACGAAAGTCGTACTCGGCGAAAGCAAACGCCTCCCCGGACCTAATGGTGTCACATGTCCCATATGTCTTGTCGATTATTTTCCGAAAGACACGTTGAGGTGCATACCGGAATGCCAACACTGCTTCCATTCCGATTGCGTGGATGAGTGGTTGAGATTGAATAGCTCATGCCCCGTTTGTCGGAATTCACCGTCGCGATCTTTAGAAGCGGTATGAAATCTTTAGATGCTAAGGGCATAACTGTCTTTGTGTTCTATTTTACTATGAGTACCTTTTTACTTTTGACTATTCAACTATGTATAAATTAGCCATAATTCTTTTGTACAGAGTACAGAAGTTGCTTCGTTTAATTTGTTCTAATTTTCCTTTTTTGTTACTACATAAAACTAAAGAATCAGTAATTCAAGAATTACTTTATACTTTTTGCTTTTGTGAATGGTACACTTTCACCATTATTTTATACACACACATATAGAAGTACTTTAGCACCACGAAACATGGTTCGCATAATTTACTGGAATAAAAATTATATTTAATTTTGTATAGAAGAAAAATTCAAACTTAAAATAATTACTTTACAAAATAAGTCAATTACAGGATCAAATAATTAAAAAGAAAAAAAAAGGTAGAATATACTAAGTATGAAGCAGGCACGATCCATGCTAATAATCGAAGAACAATTCAAAATCTTATCGGCCAACTATAAATTACATTGAATTAAAGATTATTTAAATCAATCTCTCTCGATATTTCTAATTCTTATAAAGGCATATATTTATATTTTAGTCGGTACAATAACCTATTATTGTTATAGGACATTTAAAATTAAGGTAATATGTTACAGAAAGTCAAGTAAAAATAAAAATTAGATTTAGACTCATTGTAAGGATGGTCATCTTTACAGTCACCACATATATTTTCTACGAATGAAGCACTTAATTAATTTTGAATACTAATAATAATAATAATAATAATAATAATAATAATAATAATAATAATAATAATAATAATAATAATAATAATAATCACGTGGTAGGTCACCCCACTACCTTAATTAGTAAAATTATTCTGATTTGCTTTTTCTTGGCCATGCACAGAAAGATCACGTCATTTTCTTACACTGAGTTTGCAGTAATACATGCAGGGAATGGTTACCGTTGCCACTATATTTTTATAAAGGGATAAGGTGCTCATTCCCCCTTAGGGTCTTACGCGTTTTGCTATTAGATCCCCAACGTTTGATTTTGGGCATTCGCCCCCTCAACGTTCTAAAATAGGTATAGTTACACCCGATCTTTAACGGTGGCATTTAACAGCCGTTAGAAATTAATTTTTTTTTAATAATTTCCTGCGGGGAACTTAACAAAAAAAAAACCCTTTCAGAAAAAAACCCTCTCAAAGATTACCAACCCAAAGCCTTCTGCAGCAGTGATTTCTTCAAGCAATGATGAAAGATGCTAGTACAGACGACGAGAACGACATGTTAGTAGGCATAATTCTTTTTTCAGTTGGTGGGTTAGTAGGCATACATCTTTTTTCAGTTGGTAAGTAATTTTCCTTTCGTCCTTAATGGCTTTCTTTTTACATGTGAATAAATTGATTGACTTTATTAATATGTGTGCATATTTAGCGGTAGGTTGAGAGCAGTCATAACATAGTTGATAATTGATCCGTCCAACCAAAAAATATTACTAATAATTTCCAGTAGCTCGTCTTGTGTTTGATTTTCTTAGTTATTTGATATTGAGTGTAGATTGATTTTCTTAGTTATTTGATAATGATTTTCTTAATTATTTGATTTCAGTTGCTGGTTGGTAAGCCCTAATTTCTTTATTTTGTGGATTTTTATTTAATGTTAGTTTGAAGCTATTATTTTGTAATGAGTAAGAACTTGATAAAAATGTTATTATCTTTGCTACAGCATGTATGAAAAGATGAAATTTTTCATTCATTTTGGTGGTGAATGGGTCAAAGATAAAATTTGGAGATTTGAGAGTTGGGATATGCATGTTATTGAAGATGAAATGAGTAATATAACTTTGGGTCGTATTGTTAAAGAAATTTCTGAATTAGGATTCATGAGTCCGAAAAAAATATATGTTATCGATCCTGAGAAGACTTTTGAAGATGGTTTGTACTTGATTGTGGATGAGAATAGATGTAAGAAGGTACTACAATACCTAGAAGTACTTGGTTATGAAACCATTGACATTTATGTTGATTCTGATTACTGTCCTATGCCCGAGTTTATTCCAAGTTTATTAATAACTGGAAAAGTGAATTGTGATAATGATATAAGTATGGAATCAACAGAGCATGGAAGTATGTCTGGGGAACATAATGATGTAAGTATGGACAGAGAGAATAGAATTAGGACTGGGAAACGATGTGAAATAGGATTGCATGAGAGGGTGTTTGAAGATCAAAATGAGATGGTGATGGAGGAAAATGATTCTGATGAAGAGCTTGAGAGTGAGAAAGAGTTTGAGAGTGAGGGGGATGAAGAGGCTGAACATGGCTTTAATAATATAGAAATTCCAACACAATGTAGTCGACTAAACATCAAAGAGATCACATATGTGCACCATGTTGGTTATGTAAGTGAAGAAGAGTATGCTGAGGTTAAGGGTGGGCAAGAAGAAGATGAAGACGACATTAGTATGGATGTACAACGACGCATACTCTTAAGCAAGTCAGCTATGTTTCAAACTAGGAATGACATTTGCAAATGCACAAGAGGCTAGAAATGAATCAACGAGTACAGTGTCAAGAATGGTTACAAGCTGAAATTTGTGAAAAATGAAAAAACTAGGATTATAGTGCAATGTGTGAATGGTGCAGGTTGTCCATTCATGCTTTATACATCCAAAGATGGTGACTTAGGTGGTATGATTGTGAAGACATTATGTACAGAGCATATATGCTTCAAACAAAGAGAAGTCCCTAGTGCTAGTAAAGGGTACATTGCTAAATATTTCAAGAATGCACTCTATAAGAATCCTAGATTCAAAGTGAAAGACATGCAGGCTGAAATTGAGAAATATTTGAAGATTCATGTTAGTGAGGACAAGTGTAAAAGAGCAAAAAAGAGCATCCTAAATGACTTGGAAGGAAGCTTCAAGCATGAATTTTTCATTCTTGCAGCATATGCTGAGAAACTAAAAGAAAACAACCCCGGGACATTGTGTGAGATTGAATTGGACAAGGAGCCTGCTGAGAATGGAAATAAAAGATTCAGAAGGATTTTTGTCATGCTAGAGGCCTGTAGAAGAAATTGGTTAGAGTGTTGTAGACCTTTGATTAGCCTTGATGGTTGTTTCTTGAAAGGAGTTGTTACTGGTATATTACTTACTGCAGTTGGGAGAGATGGTAATGAAAATATTGTGCCAATTGCATGGGCAGTGGTTAATAAAGAAAACAAAGTAAACTGGAGATGGTTTCTATGTTGGCTAACTCAAGAGCTCAAACTTGGTGATGGATCAAAATATACAATAATTTCTGATATGCAAAAGGTTAGTGATTCTATAATTTTGTTTTCCATAAATATTTTCTGATATGTAAACTGTCTAATGTTTCATGAATATTTTTGTAGGGTTTAATAGATGCAGTCCAGGTGACACTTCCAGAAGCAGAGCATAGGTGGTGTGCTAGGCATATACATGCCAACTGGTCTAAGAGGTGGCCTGGAGAAGAGCTAAGGAAGCAATTTTGGATCTGTGCTTGGAGTACATTTGATGAAGAGTTCAAAGCCAATCTTGCAAAACTTGGAGAGGTAAACAAGAAAGCTACTGAGGAACTGCCAGGTATCCATATCATACTTGGTGTAGAGCATATCAAACTAATAGATGTAGTTCATACCAGGTTGATAGCAACATATCCGAGAGTTTTAATTCAGTTCTTGTTGAGGCACGACATAAGCCCATAATGAGCATGCTAGAGGCTATTAGAATCATCGCAATGGGTAGGATTAGAGATAGGAGAAATTTGTGTGATTCATGGATCTGTGAATGGTCTCCAGCTGCTATGACAATATTTGAGGAGAATAAAAACGCTGTTGTTGGTTGTAAAGTTGTGTGGAATGGAGCTTCTGGATATGAGATTGGTGAGGGGGGAGATAAGCATACAGTGTTGCTAGACAAGGGAATTTGTACTTGTAGGCGTTGGGAATTGACTGGAATACCTTGTATGCATGTAATAAGTGCTATGTATCACTCAAAGTTAGAACCCATGAAATTCATAGCCCATTGGTATCATAAATCCACTTACCAAAAGGCATATCAACACACAATAGCACCTGTTCCTAGAATCAAATTCTTCAATACAGAAGCTCATGCACCAATAGAACCCCCCAAAAATGAGAAGAAGCCTAGAAGGCCTAGAAATAAGAGGGTGGGAGCAACAAATGAACCAATTCCATCAGGTAACAAATTAAGCAGGAAAAATCAGGTACAAAAATGCAGCATTTGTAAGGTTTCAGGTCACAATTCAGTTGTGAACTTAATGGAAACAAGGTAACTATCTAATGCATATGTACTTATTCATTATGCTTGGTGCACAGCTCAGAAAAACGCTTGCCGCCCAATGGTTTAGTGAAGATATCAGCAATCTGATTAGTGAACGGAGTAGAAATAGTGCGACTCAACACACACTCACGAACGAAATGACAGTCAACCTCAATATGTTTAGTCCGTTCATGAAACACTGGATTGTTAGCAATGTAAATAGCTGCTTGGTTATCACAGTGCATAGGTAATGGTTCATTGAAAGTGAATCCCAATTCCCCAAGCAGATTCTTCACACCAATCATCTCAGTGGCAGTATGAGCCATAACTCTATACTCAGCCTCGGCAGAAGATCTAGCAACAGTTTGTTGCTTCTTACTCCTCCAAGTTATCAAATTTCCACCCAAGTAAGTGCAGTATCCAGAAGTAGATTTCCGGTCAGTCTTAGAGCCAGCATAATCAGCATCGGAATACCCTTCAATCTTCAAATGACCATTCTTTTTATAAAATAATCCTTTCCCTGGAGAGTTCTTGATATATCGAAGAATTTGAACAGCAGCATCCCAATGAACTTGTTTAGGCTTATCCAAGAACCGGCTGACGGACCAACGGCAAAAGAAATGTCAGGCCGTGTTACTGTCAAGTAGATAAGTTTCCCAACAAGTCGTCTATACTTAGCTTTGTCCTCCAAGAAATCTTCACTATCATCCCAGACATTCGGGTCAACGTCCATAGGAGTATCAACCGGCTTTGTTCCAAGTAACCCAGTTTCTTTAAGTAAATCTGTAGCATACTTCTGCTGAGATAGAGAAATTCCATACTTGCTGTGAGCAATTTCAATTCCTAAGAAATACTTAGGACGTCCTAAATCCTTAATGACAAATTGTTCTTGCAAGTATGTCTTTGTGTCATCAATCCCCTGTACATCACTGCCAGATATAAGAATGTCATCAACATAGACAACGAGAATGACAATTCCAGACGTTTGATGGCGTACAAAAACAGAATGATCAGACTTGCATTGTTTAAAACCAATCTTGCCAAGAACACTGCTAAACTTGTCAAACCATGCCTTCGGACTTTGCTTAAGACCATAAATAGCCTTACGAAGACAACGAGACCTTAGTAGCATCCACGAGCAACATACCACGGAGGTTGCTCCATATAAACGATCGGAGATAAATCACCATAGAGAAAAGCATTCTTCACATCAAGTTGATATATAGGCCAAGAAAGATTGACGACGAGGAGAACAAGATGCGAATAGAATTCAAACGAGCAGTGGGAGAGAATGTTTCAAAGTAATCAACACCATAAGTCTGTGTAAAACCTTTCGCCACAAGACGTGCTTTGTACCGATCAATAGTACCATCAGCGAGAAACTTGATAGTGAATACCCAACGACAAGCAACAATAACAGTGGAAGCAGGGGCAGTCGCTAGAACCCAAGTGCCACGAGATAAAAGGGCACGCATCTCCTCATCCATAGCAGCCCGCCAAAGAGGATGTTTGAGTGCCTCAAGGTAAGAAGTTGGAATAACTGTAGACAAAAGGCAAAGGGCAAAAGCACGAAAAGAAAGACTCAAACAGGCAAAAGAGACATAATTAGACATCGGGTGTTTAGTGGTGCAAGTGCGTTTACCTTTGCGTAAAGCGATAGGTAAATCATCTATGTTGGCAGGTTGGGGATCTTCAGAATCTGCAGGAGAAGATGACTCGGGCAGAGAACATGAGGCCGGTTCAGAAACAGGTTCTAGAACAGGTTCAGAAATAGGTTCTAGAACAGGTGGGGGCCGAGGACGACGGGTATATACCTGTAAGGGCCGAGCAGGAGGAGACGCTGACGCCGGAATAGGCAAAGGAGTAGAGCAAGGAGAAGTAGTGCTGGTATGGGAAAAGTATGGTTGAGATTCAAAGAAAGTGACATATGCACAAATATAGTGACGCTTAGTAAGTGGGTCAAGACAGCGATATCCTTTCTGTGTTCGAGAATACCCAAGAAAAACACACCTAATAGAACGGGGAGACAACTTATCCAACCCAGGAGTGAGATCATGAACAAAACAAACACACCCAAATATGCGAGGAGGAATGGGGTAAAGGGATTTACCAGGATGAAGACACGAAAAAGGAATATCCCCATGGAGCACACTAGAAGGCATTCTATTAATAAGGAAACAAGCAGTAAGGACAGCATCACCCCATAACCACTTAGGAACATGCATGTGAGACATAAGAGTACGAGCAACATCCAAAATATGACGGTGTTTGCGTTCAGCAACTCCATTTTGTTGGGAAGTATGAGAGCATGAAGTTTGATGAATTATGCCATGTGAATCACAAAAAGATGAAATAGACTTTTGAGTAAATTCAAGAGCATTATCAGTGCGAAGAATACGCAAGTCAACCGAATATTGAGTTTTTATTTCATGATAAAAGGAGTTTAGAACAGCAGGTACTTCAGTTCTCTGTTTGAGCAAATACAACCACGTCATACGCGAATAATCGTCAACCAAGATCAGAAAATATCTGAAACCCCCTCTAGACTCAACTCGACTCTGACCCCAAACATCACAATGAACAAGCTCAAAAGCAAAAGAACTACGTTTATCAACTCGAGAAGGAAAAAATGTGCGATGGTGCTTGCCCAACTCACAAGACTCACATTGAAAATCAACAGACGAAACAGGAACTAAACTACGAAGACTAGAAGAAGACGGATGACCCAGACGACAATGCCACTGATATGGAGACACAGTGGCCGAAAGAGCACGCGAAGGTGCAGGGGTACCAGAATCCAAGTAGTAGACACCGTCACGCTCATGTCCTCCACCAATCGTCTTCTTCGTCTGCAGGTCCTGAAAGGTAACATAAGTAGGAAAAAAAGTAACAGAACAATTGTGAGTTTTGGTAAGTTGACTAACAGATAACAAGCTAACGGGAAATTTAGAAGCAAACATGACATGTTCAAGTTGTAGCTGAGGAGTAGGGTGGACAACACCAATCCCCGTCACTGGAGAATAGGTGCCATCAGCGACACGAACAGAAGGTAAGGAGGAAGGAGTGAAAGATGTCAAAAGAGATTTAGTGCCAGTAATATGGACAGAGGCACCGGAATCTATCAACCAAGACTTACCGTGAGACACTGCAAACGCACCTGCGGAAGCAACGATAGGAGGAGCTGCACTAGTAGAGGGAGCAGCAGCAGTAGACGACGAATTGATGAACTGGGTCAGATTGTCATATTGAGCGCGTGAGATCGAGACCACATCATCATTAGAGGAAGACTGGGGCTCAGGAACAACCGTATTAGCCCGACCTGGTTTGCCAAAAGTTTCCCAACAGTTTTCAGAAGTATGGTTGGTACGATGGCAATATTCACAACGGCGATCAGATCCACGACCTCGGCCACGGCCACGTCCACCACGGCCACGACCACCATGATAATTTTGACAGTGAACAGCCATGTTGGAAGGCGGAAAAGAGCCAGTAACCTGAGAATTCTGACCGCGAGCAGCCATGGCTGAAGAATTGGAAGGAGCAGCATCGTCGGCACGACCGGTTGAAACACGCAGCACACGAGATAGGGCATTGGATAATGAGGGAACATTATCACTAGATAACAAGCTGTCACGAACTGATCGGAGATCAGCATCCAAACCGGATAAGAATTTGGCAACCATGAACTCCTCCCACTGAGTTGCTCGCTGTGTGGCAGAACATGATAGTGGATGATAAACGAGTATTTCATCAGCCAGTTCTTTGAGTGTAGAGAAGTAGTCATTTACTGATTGGCCAGACTGAGTATGAGAGAAAAGTTTCTCATATAACTCGAAGACACGAGAAACGTTCTTTTCGTTGGAATACATCTGTTTCAATGTATCCCACATGTCTTTAGCAGTTTCCAAGAACATGATATTCTTACTGACAGAGTCTTCAAGGCTATTCAAGAGCCATGTCATGACAGCACAATCATCAGCACTCCAAGCATCATACTTGGGATCCTCAGAATCAACAGGATCATTTAGAACATGTGTCTTTTTCTTCTGAGAGCCTAAGAACAGTAGAAAGGCACGAGACCAAAGAAGATAATTGGAACCATTCAATTTGATGGTGGTTCCTAGGGCAGCAGATTTCGAATCAGACATGATGAATAAGGATTAGAAAAATCAAACCCTAGGTAGAGGATAGGCAGCGGCGGCGGATGAGAACAGTGGCTGGAGAGAAGAGTGGCGCAGCGGCGGCGGGAAGACCCGGACAGCAGCAGCGGCGGCGCACAAAAAAAAGTAGGGTTTTTTTTTTTTTTAACGAGGGTCAAAGCAGGAATCGTACCCGCTCTGATACCATGTAAAGAAACGAAGTATAGAACATATTGGAGAGAAAGTGAGTGTATTATTCAGTATATTAAAAGAAGAGAGAATACACATATATATATATATACTAGACTACTAGGTCTAGGGTTACAATCTAAATAAGGTAACATATATATACACATTAAATATTATAACACATTAATTTATATATAAATATATAGTATTAATTTACCTTCATCAACCATCATAAAAGTATAGGTTTGATTTGCAGAAACAGTGTTGGATTATGTATTTTGCAACGGCCTTATATATGTGTTTCGTTGCTGCAATCTGCATATAGGCTGCTGTATACATTTCATCATAATGTTTAGGAAAGAACTCAAGATGAAGAGGTCAAATGTAGCTAAAACCAACAGCTCTACCGTAGCCTAATATATGGCTCATATCGTGTGTTTGTTAAATTTATCACAAAAATACAAAAAGAACTAGCAGTTTATTCACCATATATATGCAGAGAACACAAGAGGCAAATCAAGAATTATATGCTCATATGATGCACCTTGACCTCATTTCCTCATCTTGTCCTTCTCTCTCTCTCTCTCTGCTTTTAACTCCTTAGTGGTAAAAATTGTTACAATAAAATAAGCTTATGTTTGTTTTTCTATGTTATACTATGAATCTGACTTTGATCAGATTGAGGCTGTCTTGACTATGAATATGATCTTTGATTTTTGGTTCATTTGAGTCATCATATTAAATTTATTTTAGAATTATAAACTTGAAATGTTGGTTTGATTTGATTTGCAAAAATGGCGTTGGATTATGTTTCTGTAGTGGCCATGGCCAACTATATGCGTTGGGTCGTTGCAGTAATAGTGGCAGCTGCAATCTGGCCATGGATACGCTGCTTTATCTATCTCATCACAATCTGGATATGCTGCTGTATCAATCTCATCACAACGTTTTTTAGGAAGGAATTCAAGATGAAGAGGTCAAATGCAGCTACCGTCACACCTCAACCTTAGCTATTTTCATGCTCCTATCACGTATTTTTGTTGAAATTTATTACTAGAAGCTTATTGAGATTTAGCTGAAAGACTTCATGTCTTTCAGTGTAAAATTCAGTATTTGAAAGATTAGAAAATCTGGTGTTCGTGTTTTCTTTCTTTTCTTTGTGAACTTTTTTTCCTTTTAAGACTACTGAGATATTTATAATGTAAATATTTGCCAAGTTCCCATTTTTTCTTGAGGTTTGAATATTTGAACAAATAATGGCTATTAGATTAAAAATTCTTCTGCCCTGTTTAGTAATAGTTCTAATACTAAAAAAAATTCACAAAAGGATAAAACTTTAAAATATCAATAGTAGTTTATTCATAAATCTGGTTAGATTCTTGAGATATAATTAGTTCTTAATTCCAAAAAAAGAAGAAGGTCAAATTAGTTCTGTCTTGCTTTTTCCTGACCATGCACAAAAAATCATGTCATTTTCTTACATCGAGTTTATAGAAATACATGCAAGAAATGGTTGTATTTTGTTACTATATTTATAAAATGGTCATTAATTGTAATCACAAATCAAGAATGAACAAATTATTTAGGCTACACACACACATATATATAGGCTGATAGGCTCGATTCAAAATTCAAAGTTCTATATATATATATAGTTAAACTCGAGCCGGCAGCATGAAAAATAGCAGCTCTGGTTCTCACCTTCACAAAAACAGATAATAGTCCAGAAAAAAAAGATAAAGCATCTACCAATCCTCCTCTTTCATTAATAGAATTTTCATTTTTATTACAGCTGTGGCCTATGATTCCAAGAAACCACACAAGAATGATTTTTGACAACTATTCATTAGGATATATCTAATATACCCCTTGTATTCACCTTATCAGCAAGGCTGTACTAACATGACTCGGGGGCATGAGACGAGATATTGAAAAAGTTTACGTAGAAAATTATTAAATGTTTTATGCAGACATATACACCCTTATTCTTCTTCTTCTTCTTCCAGTTATTACCTCAATCTTAATGCCTATGGATATTCTTAAACTCTTGATTTTCTTCCTAATATTCTTGTCATCATCATCTGCAAATTCAGACCTCTGTCCGATTTCGTATTGTCCAAACAACACTTTGCCCATCAAATACCCTTTTAAATTACAAAATTACAATCAAACTCCAAACTGCAGCTATACTAATCTCAGCTGCACCACTCAAGGTGCAGTGATCCTTAATCTTCCCAACTCCGGAGATTTCTACGTACGAGACATACATTATGGACATGGATTCCCTCTAATCCTGCTGTATGATCCTCAAAACTGTCTTCCTAAACGAATCATGGGCTCCAATTTTTCATCTTTCATTCCTGGAATGGCTGCATATTTTGCTCATTACACCTTCTATGGCTGCCCCTATGATCTCATTGCATGGAAAAAAATTCCAACAATTGATTGTCTGAGCAACTCCACCAGTGCTGCAGTAGCTATTCGCGAAGATTTAAGGCAGACGAAGAGAGAGTTGTATAGTTGTGAAGAGATTGTTACCTTATCTATGCCAGTTTCAGGACGCGATCCACCAGATTTTATTGGAGACGAGAGTGATTTTGTCTTGGGATGGACTTCAAGTAGCTGTGAGAGTTGTCCTTATAAGAGAACAGGTATTATTTATTTTTTTTAAACTTTTTTAATAATAGTATTGTTTTCATGAACCATCACTGCACCTAGATTATGGATTGTTGATTTGATTTGCAGAAATGGTGTCGCGTGATGTTCTTACAATGGCCTTCATTATGATTTCTTTCGCTGCAATAATAATGCCGGCTGTAATCTGCATAGGCTGCTGTATCAGTTTCATCACAATGTATAGGAAGGAACTCAAGATTAAGAGGTCAAACGCAGCTACTAGCATCACAGCTCCATCTTAGTCTAATCTAAGGCTCGTCTGCTCCAGTTATCGCATATTTGTGGAATTTATTGATACAAGCTTATTGAGATTCAACTGAAAGATTACATCTCTTTCACAGTGTAATATTCAGTATTTGAAAGATCAGAAAATCTGGTTTTTGAGTTTCATATTTCATATACTCCTTTCATTTATTTATTTTTGTTAACTTTATTCACTTTAGGACTATTGAGATATTTAGAATGTACATATAGTTGCCAAGTTCCCATTTTTTCTTGAGGTTATTGACGCTTGTCTGCAGATGATTATATAGTTTTGAGACAGAAAATCTAGTTGTTTTCGACATAAATTCTTGAACAAAGAATGGCTTTTAGACAAATGCTAAACATTTTAAAAGAATGTTTCTGTCAGAAGCTGCAATAATTCTGCAGTCAAATGTTTCAACAATCAAATCCTAATATTTATTCCACTAGACAAACTGTGTAAAAAAGACAAATTATTTTCTTGAAGGCCATCTCAAATATTAATCTCAACCAACAATCTCTGAAAAGAAAAGAAAACTTCTGTTAATAGGATTCAAATATTGAAAATTTCACATAAGGAGGGGAAAAAACATTATGTTCGGAGAATGAAAGAAGTAAATCAAGATTTATATATTCATAATATTGTTGGATTGATGTACAATTACCTGATGCAGCTCATTTCCTCATCTATTTTTGAAAGGTACAAGGCTGGCTTCATGAAGGACATTTCTTTGCTTCAGTAACCTCAAGTATCAGACTAGTCAAACAAGGTAACTCTTGTCCTACTCTCTCTCTCTCTCTCTCACACACACACACACACATTACTAAACTAGTACATTTTCATTGGAAAACTCACAGCTAAAATGTCAGTTAGTGTCCAAAAAGTGATATCAACAATGTCAACACCCTGCACAGATCTATACTCTTGCCTGCAGCCTTACGTGCATACAACGAGATACCAAAAAAGTGAAGTTTTATTACATATGGAACTACAGTGCATACTTCAATAGTTCTACATCATGGTCGGATTCATTTGATCTTCGAAGATTGTTCCAAGGAAAAAAGGTGATTTATCCCATCATATATCATTTTTATTTTTATTTTCGTTGGATATTCACTCACACAAGATTGATTTTCTACAATAGTTACACATGCTGTCTAACTCCTTTGTGTTAGATTTTTACACTAAAATAAGCTCAAGGGTAGCCTAATACGTTCGTTCTTCTATGTTATCTATGAATTCTGATTTTCATTTTATTTTATTAGTAAATCTACGTTCTTGCATATGTATCGAGAATATTGAAATTTTTGCAGGTGGATGAGACTGATGATGGAGGTAATTTTCAGATTAATATTTGGATTTATCCTTATGATACCAGCTATCACGTTTCTTGTGATGATCGTCTTCATCTGCATTGCATGCTCCTCGAACACTATAGACCATTATACAGGAGAAACAGATAATGAAGTTTCTCGTAGAACTCCATCCATCACCTTGAATGCAGCAACGTCAGCACCAACTGCAACGCGCCTAGATGATACTAAAATTAAGTCTTGCTCGGAGCTTATAGTTTTAGAAAATAATGAAAATGGAAGTGTCCCTCAAGGCCAATGTGAGAAGTATAGCTGCTCGATTTGCTTAGAAGAATACGGTGCCAAGGAGAAGGTAAGGCAGATAAATTTGTGCCAACATCGATTCCATGCTGACTGTGTTGATCATTGGTTTCAAAAGAATAGCACCTGTCCTATTTGCAGAGTCTCTCTTTTAGATGAAAAATTGTAGCATTTAACATAAAAATTTATTTGTTTCTCATATTGGGATTGGAGCGTTACGCTCGAATTATAGTAATCATGAGCTGACATGGGATGTTTTTAGTTGTAAAGATTGTGAAGAATCTGATTTTTCAAGATCAAGAAGAAGGTATACTTTTATGTATATTTCCCTTTTTGTTTTGTATTTTTCCACTTAGGGATTGCTGATAAATTTTGAATTTTCTGTGGCTGATAGTTCTTTTTTGTGTGTTTGTGACAGATAGACTGCTAAGAAAAAGTTCCAAATTTGTAACATCAATTTTGATTTAAAATTGTAATAAATGAGAAGAAATTTTACATGTAAAGTTGGAAAATAATAAAATGGAAAATGCAGAAAATTTATATCAATCATTTTTCTGGAAAGAAAACAAAAAGGAAGAAAATGCATAAATCTAGAAGCAGAATAAAGAAAGACCTGAGTTTGTCTTTCACATTTGTTTCTTTCTGTTTATAAACTCAAACTAAGATAACTTGAAATACATCTTTGTCCTATGTAATGAATCAATCTTTTTTGTTCTTGACTTTTGGGATTTTACAGTCAATAATTTCTTGGAATTTCACATAAAACACGAGGCCAGCCGGCATCGGCCCTTGTAAAAAGATCAGTATTTTTTTTTTTTCTTTTTGTAAAAAGATCAGTTAAATTATCAACATGAGATTCCTCAAATTCTTCATCTTCATATTCATCTTCCTCAATGTTCCTCTCGTCCACGCCCTCGACTTCAGCTGTCCAAATTCTTCCTGTGGCATCAATCTTTCCTCCATAAGATACCCTTTCAAACTACAAAACCAACAGCCTCAAGTTTGTAGTGACTACATAAACCTCACATGCAATTCTCAGAACAAAGCCATTCTTAATCTTCCCTTTTCAGGAGATTTTCACGTCGTTTCTGTTCTCTACGATGCACAATCAATCATACTACGCGATCCTGAAAACTGCCTTGCAGAGAGGTTTATGAACTTAAACCTCTCTTCTTCTCCTTTTGCAGCTGAATATTACCAAACCTTTACATTCTATAACTGCCCTTTTGACAATCTGATCTATGGCTATGATTTTAAAGTGATTGATTGCCTCAGCATCGCTCCTAATGTTACTGTTGCTAGATCCGACGTTTCATCTGCAGAGATGATGAAATCTTATGGCTGCAGAAAGATTGTCACTAAGGAAATCCCAGCTGTATGGTTTGAAGGGGAGTATGATATTTTTAGTAATCTCATGTTGAAATGGAATGTCCCAAGATGCAGAGATTGTGAAGAATTTGATTATCAGAAACAAGGTAGAAATTGTTATCTTTTATTTATTTCAAGAACAAATTGAATTGCTGCACAATAATTTATCATAAATATGAAACCTCAAAAAAAAGCTTAAATTTTTGAGAAAAATCATTACATGGATATTGTAAAACTATCTTTGTTGTATACCTATATTTTTCAAGACCCCTCTTCCAATTTTTTAGTTTTTGATATGAATAAATGATTAAAAAATCTATTAAGAGTTGAGGAATTATTTGGGTTATGTGGCCTTTGCTTGCTACGTGGAAGTAGCTTTTATCTTTTATTATTTCATGTCGTTTTTCCTTTTATTCTAGGGAAGCACGCTTTTGTTAAAATGCTGACTAGATGTTAGTTAGAGGATAAATAGGCGCCTCTCCTTTTGTAGATGAGTCAGAAAGGAAGGTGTAAAACTCTCACTTCTTCAATGAAATTCTCTCTGCATATTTTTCCCAATTTTGTTATGGTATCAGAGCTCTTATCCTCCGCTGCGTGTAATCATCTTTTCCGATGGTTCGTATCAATAATCTCAATCGCGGTGATCCAGCTCCTGCCATGGAAGATCAAGCTAGTCCGTACTATCTTCCGGCGAGTGATAATCCAGGTGTAATCCTTGTTACACAGCAACTCACTGGTACTAATTTCAATACATGGCATAGATCTATGACTACAGCTTTGCTAGCTAAGAATAAACTTGCTTTCGTTGATGGATCTCTTACACAACCTGAAGTTGGTGATCTTCTCTATTCACAATGGATACGTTGCAATAGTATGGTGGTTTCATGGTTGAGAAACTCTGTAATTCCAACCATAAGTTCTAGTCTCATGTATATGGAGACAGCAGCTCAGATCTGGTATGATCTTCGCGAGCGGTTTTCACATGGTGATTTAGCTAGGATTTATCAATTGCGTCAACTCTCTCAAGGATCCGATGATGTGAATACGTATTATACTAATTTGAGAGTTTTGTGGGATGAATATAAGGACTTTCAGCCTGTTCGTTGGTGTGTTTGCGTAAATTGTAAATGTGATAGTGCTGTGAAATGGCGTCAGTACCAGGAACAAGAATGTTCTATGCAATTCCTAGTTGGTTTGAACAGCTCATTTGCTCAATTGAGATCCAACTTGTTGTCTGCAAGTCCTTTGATGAGTCTATCCAGGATTTTTGCCCTTGTTATACAGGAAGAGCGTCAACGAACAATTAATGGAGCTGTAACTCCAAATTTTGTTCAAACGGTGAGTGAGCAGCCAAGTGCTTTTGCAAATGCTGCTAGCTATGGAAGAGCTAACAAGGATAGAATTGTTTGTGGTCATTGCGGCAAGCCAAATCATACAATTGATAAATGTTTTGATCTTCATGGATATCCACCTGGTTTTGGTCGTGGTAAAGGAAAATTTCCTGCAAAACCTCAGGCTCATTACAGATCTGTGAACTATGTTGAAGAAGGTTCACGTTCGGTTGACAATGTTGCTTATCAGCATGCTACTTATCATAATTCTACACAACATAATGGTGTTACTGCTGGTTCTGCTCCTAATGGTCAAAGTGTGATTCCTACTCTCTCAAATGAGCAATGTGTGCAGCTGCTGAGCTATCTCCAGAATCAACTTCAAATCACTAACCCTACCATTCCATCCTCCAGTGTACCTTCACCATCTTCCCCTGCCTTTAGTGGTAACATATCTATCTCTTCTTTCGTTGGCAGTATTAGTCATTCTCCTTGTTTATGGTTGTTAGATACTGGTGCCACACATCATGTATGTTGTGATCTCACTATGTTCAGTGAATCATATGTTGTCAATTCTTGTGTTAGTCTTCCCAATGGGAGCAGTGTTGGTGTTTCTAGAGTTGGTTTAGTCAAATTGACTCCTCATATCCGTTTAGAGAATGTTCTCTATGTCCCTAGTTTCAGTTACAATCTGATTTCAGTTAGTTGTCTCACTCAATCTTCTCAATGTCATGTCATATTTACTCCTTCTCAATGTCTTCTTCAGGGAGCTTCACAGGGGATGCTGATTGGGAAGGGTAGAAGACTTGGCAATCTATATGTGCTAGATACTTGTTTTGCTATTCCTTCTTCTTCTCCAGCTAGTGTGGTTGCTGTGGTTTCTGCTGATGTCTGGCACTCTAGACTAGGTCATTTGTCATTCAATAAGCTTCAAAGCATGTCAAAGTCTTTGAGCTTAGATTCTTGTACTCATTCTCTTTGTGAAGTCTGTCCTTTAGCTAAACAAAAGAAATTACCCTTTCCTGTTTCTACTCATACTACTGTTGCTACTTTTGATCTTATACATTGTGATGTGTGGGGTCCATATCAAACTCCTACTTTGCAAGGCTTTAGTTATTTCTTAACCATTGTGGATGACTATTCTAGATTTGTTTGGACTTTTTTGCTCAAATCCAGATCTGAAGTTAGGCCTGTGCTTACTCAATTTTTTACTACTGTTTCCACTCAATTTGGTAAATCCATTAAGACAATTAGGTGTGACAATGCCCCAGAATTTAATATGTCTGCCTTTTACTCTCATCATGGGACTCTTGTTCAGCATTCTTGCATCTATACTCCCCAACAAAATGCTCGTGTAGAAAGAAAACACCAGCACTTGCTCAATGTGGCTCGAAGTTTGTTATTCCAGTCTCATCTCCCTATTGAATTCTGGGGTGAATGCATTCTCACTGCCTCATATCTTGTCAATCGTATTCCTTCCTCTGTCCTACCTCACAACATCACACCTTTTGAACTGTTATTCCAAAAACCTCCTTCTTATTCTCATTTAAGAGTTTTTGGGTGCTTGTGTTTTGTGTCCACTTTAGATAAAGATCGCACTAAATTTTCACCTAGAGCCAGCAAATGCATCTTCTTGGGTTATCCCTCTGGCTACAAAGGTTATAAGGTTCTTAATCTGGAAACTAATGTCATTTCCATTAGTAGAGATGTGGTCTTTCATGAATCTGTTTTCCCTCTTTCTCATTTGTGCCCGGTTACTTTTCCTTTTACTCATGATTCTCCTTCTTCTGTTCCTGCTGCCACTACTTCTTCTGACACTTTATACACCGCCACCACTTCTTCTGCACCTCCTCCTCCTGAATCTCCTTCACCTGTTACCACAAAGTCTGGCCGTGTGGTTAAGCCTCCATCATACCTCACAGATTTTGTGTGTAACTCCATCTCTTCCACCTATTCTGCTCACCCTATTAACCAATTCCTTTCTTATGCCAAACTTTCCCTTGTTTACCTTCATTTTATCTGTTGCATTTCTGCCATTCCTGAGCCTTCCTCTTATGCTCAAGCTGCTTTATATCCTGCATGGCTCAAGGCTATTCAGCTTGAGTTAGAAGCTCTCATTCGTAATCACACTTGGACCATTACTATGCTGCCTCCAGGCAAAATACCTATTGGCTGTAAGTGGTTATTCAAGACCAAGTTTTTTGCTGATGGGACTTTGGACAGATATAAAGCGCGTTTGGTTGCCAAGGGCTATACTCAACAAGCTGGTATTGATTTTCTTGATACTTTTTCTCCCGTGGCCAAACTCGTTACTGTGAAAATCATGCTTGCCTTGGCCTCTGTTAAAGGTTGGCTGCTTTGTCATTTAGACATCAATAATGCCTTCCTTTATGGTGAGTTGGATGAAGATATTTATATGGAGCTTCCTGAAGGCTTGCTCAATCAGGGGGAGAGGTATCCTCCCGGCACTGTGTGTAAGCTCAACAAGTCTCTTTATGGTCTAAAACAGGCATCTAGACAGTGGTACCTTAAATTTTCTGAGGTACTAGCTAAGTTTGGTCTTCAACAGTCAGGTTCTGACCATTCTTTCTTCTACAAGAGACAGGGGGAGAGTTTTCTTGGTTTGGTGGTCTATGTTGATGACATTATGCTAGCTAGCAATGATGCTGCTCTTGTTGATGAATTCAAGTTTTTTTTGGGAGAGCACTTCAAATACAAAGATCTGGGAGTTCCTAAATACTTCCTTGGTGTTGAACTAGCTAGGAATTCTACCGGCATTTACATTTGCCAAAGAAAGTATGCCATGGATCTTGTTAATGATGCAGGATTACTTGGTTGTAAACTGCCTCTTCACCCATGGAGTCGAGCAAAGTTTTGCATCAACAAGAAGGAGAGCCTCTATGCGACCCAAAACAATACGAAGGTTAATTGGAAGATTACTTTACTTATGCATCACAAGGCCGACATAACCTTTGCTGTGCACAAGTTGAGTCAATTCTTGGCAAAACCTTGCAAAGGACATATGGATCTTTGCGGAAAGAGTGCTTAAATATCTAAAAGGAAATCTTGGGCATGGTCTTCATTACTCAAGCAAATCTACTCTTAGCCTTAGTGTTTTTTTTGATGCGGACTGGCCGCTTTGCCCGGATACCGTGAAATCTATCACGGGATATTGCACTTTTCTAGGATCATCTCTCATATCTTGGCGATCAAAAAGCAAGATACTATCTCACGCTCCACTGCGAAGCGAATACGAGCCATGGCTCAAGCTTGTGAGATTGTGTTGATGAAGAAGATCTTAGCAGATTTTGGAATAGTTGAAGCTAAGGTCGTGCCCCTTTATTGTGATAATAAAGGCTGCTTTGTCTATATCACTTCCAATCCGGTCTTCCATGAGCGCACAAAACACATTGAAATTGATTTGTCACACGGTGCGAGATAACTACTTGTCGGGATTGATCAAGCCTCTACATATCAAGAACACTCATCAACTTGCTGAGATGTTCACCAAGCCTCTTCGGCGCCAAAGACTCGGAAATCTTCTTGACAAGATGGATTTTACATCTATATATAATCCATCTTGAGGGGGAGTATTAAGAGTTGAGGAATTATTTGGGTTATGTGGCCTTTGCTTGCTACGTGGAAGTAGCTTTTATCTTTTATTATTTCATGTCGTTTTTCCTTTTATTCTAGGGAAGCACGCTTTTGTTAAAATGCTGACTAGATGTTAGTTAGAGGATAAATAGGCGCCTCTCCTTTTGTAGATGAGTCAGAAAGGAAGGTGTAAAACTCTCACTTCTTCAATGAAATTCTCTCTGCATATTTTTCCCAATTTTGTTAAAATCCAATTTCATGACAGAGGAATCCAAGAAGAAGATGTCCACACTCATTTCAATACTCATCTCGATCCCATTAGTGTTCATAGTGGCCTTCTTGGTTGCTTCATACAAAAGAGTAGCGGATCAGAGACGTCATGCTAATGCAAGAGCAGCAGCAAGAACCACCACGGGAGAGGCGGCTCTGCCACGACAAACCACCACCACCGCTGATGTAATGCAGCCACAGTGGGTTAGTGTTGAAGATATGATAGTCCCTGATGGTCAGTACAGCTACTTGAAGACCATGATTTTTTCGACGTTTCTTGAGGGGAATTTAGGCAGTTTGGAGGGTCATGATCAAGGTAATTGTTGCACTATATGCCTTGAAGAATATAGCCCTCAAGAGATAATAAGGTGCTTAAATTCATGCCACCATTATTTCCATTCTCAATGCATTGATCAGTGGTTTCAAGATAACAGTAGCTGTCCAGTTTGCAGGAATTCCATTTTTAATGTATAGTGTGTGTGTGTGTGAGAGAGAGAGAGAGAGAGGAATCTGTGTGAAATATACGTTTGATATCTTGTAAATTGCATGTGTATTTTCTTTGATGGTTTTGGGATGTAAATTTAATATTTTGTAGTTCATTCCAAGTAAATATTCTTGAAGAATTAAATATTTAGTGTGCAAGTAAATTCTCATTCTCTCTCTTCATTTTCCCTGCATGTGAGAAAGTGTACAACTATGAAACAGTAGTTAAAATGATAACACACACACACACGTGTGTGTGTGTGTGAGAATGTGTGTGAAATACAAGTCCTATGTGTATTATCTTGTAAGATGATACTTTTGTCTTTTTTAAGATGTTAGAATAACACTGTGCAATCAGTCAATGCTTTTTCCTAATGATGATTGTCTTAAATTACAAAATTTTAGGATATTAGCAGAAAACTATTTTGTCTCTAGTTTCTTGTCTCAGCTACCATATTTTGCAGCTTAATCTCTCAAAAATCATTCCAATAAACAACTATGGATCTTACAATCAAGGAATTTATTGTTATTCTTCTCATAACTTTCCCTGTAATAATCCACTCCAAGAATTCATGTCCAAATTCAAGTTGTGGAAGCAGTTTTTTCCCAATAAACTACCCTTTTAAGTTAGAAACAGATCAGACACCAACCAACTGTTACAAATCCATCAAGCTGAGATGTGATGATCAAAACCACACTGTAATAAATCTCCCTTATTTTGGCGATTTTTACGTCACTGACATAAACTACAATCACAGAAAAATAGCTCTCACATATACTGCAAATTGCCTTCCAAGAATGCTCATGAAAATTTTTTCTCTCCCCCCTTTAGCTGCCTTTTCTTTTGAGAATTACACGTTTTACATGTGCGACGAAGATCATTTTACACGTCGTTTTGAGATCCAATGCCTCAGAAACTCCACAAATGCAGCAGTAGTGGTTGCAAGAGATTCAATTCAATATGTGGAAGGGCTTGGTTGCAAGCCTATAGCTAGCTCAATGATCCCAGTCTCGTCGTCGGAAGAATACAGTGATTGGGAGAATTTTGGTCATCTTGAGCTGACATGGAATTTCCCTAGCTGCAGACACACTGAATTAGTTCATGATCGGGAAAAACAAGGTTAAGTTTGTGTTCAATTCTTGATTCTTACTTTCTTGAACATTTTCTGGGCTTAGTTTCATCTGTTTCCTTTTATTTCAGACAGTTGATTAAGTAGTCTATTTTGATGTTTTCTAAGCTTTATTCATGCTGTAAGAGAATTGGTTTAATATAATCATCTCTTGAAAAATCACTAATTTTTAACTTTCACAGATGAGAATAAGAGAAAATTGGCTAAACTGATATCTGGATCAACTGTCTTCATTCCCCTAGCTGTGATATTCACCACATTCTTCGGAATAGCTTGCTTCGTTCGCCTTCTGAAACTCATAGTCGGAGGTTCCACAGCAACCCCAACCATCACAACAGCCACCGTAGCACCACCACAAGCCACCAACGCGGAGCCAGGAGGCGAGACCTCCAAAGTCGAGAGCTTCTCACAAGTGGTGGTTCTTGGTGAAAGTCATCAAGAAACATTGATTTGTACGCTCGATATGCCTTGAAGAATACAATGTTAAAGATAGAGTGAGAAGTTTGGCTCAATGTGGCCACCTTTTTCATGCTGAATGTATAGATCAATGGCTACAAAAAAACACTACTTGTCCAATGTGTAGAACTTCCCTTTCTGTTTTCTGACTCTGTGTGTGTGTGTGTGTGTGTTTCTTTATATTATATATGCATGTGTGTGTTTGTGTGTGTGTGAATACTTTGAATTTGAATGAAAAGTTTTCTTGCATTCCAAGATCAGGTCCTCAAAAGCAAAACCACTAAGGAGAGTGAAAAAAGTATCACTTTATTTCCACCAACTTTATAAAAGTAACTTTTATAAATGGATGATTTCTTACACATATCTTTGGATGAATATGGCAAAAAATAAAATACATCAGGTGATGGAGAAACCTCTTATCTTCCAGTCATCGACCGCGTAAAATGGCGTAAGCTTAGTGGAATCATAGTACAGAGAGTTCTTAAAATATTAAAATCTGTGAATATATAAACACCTTCATATTTAGTATTTCCCAAACAAACTGTGATCAATGTCTGAACAATATGGGCTTATTACAACTTAAGTTTTTTCTGTTTCTTCTTCTCATGTCTGCTGTCTGTCCCAAGATCTCTGTCCAATTCCCAACTTGTGGTAATAACACATTCTTCATACAATACCCTTTTAAATTACTACAACAAGGCCAAAATCCTCACCACACAACCCCCTATGATCTGAAATGCAATACACAAGGGGTAGTAGTCCTAAACCTCCCTTTTTCTGGTGAATTCTACGTTCGAGATATCGACTATTTTGAGCAGAGAATACAGCTCTATGATCCAGGCAACTGCCTTCCAAGGAGGCTCAAGAACTTAAGCCTATCATCTTCTCCATTTGTGGCTGTAAGCTATCAGAAGTATACCTTCTTCAGCTGCCCTCTTGAGAGTCGTAATTTCACTGCAGTGCGCTGCTTGAGCAACTCGACGGCCTCAGTTGTAGCTACTTCGGAGACTTCTACGATGGATGAGATCAAGAACACGTCAGGCTGCAGAGTGGTTTATAGTCTGCAGATCCCTGTTTCGCGGGTTTTTGAGTATGTGTATGATGGCATTGATGGTGATCTTCAGTTGGCATGGAGTGATCCTAGTTCAAAAAGAGGTTAGTAATATTTCATTGCATTTTCAGCATGTTTTGACAGCAAAATCCAATATAAATGTACAAGAGAGTTACAAATAGTGTAATTACAATGTTAATGTCATCTTCCATCATGTTTGGATGAGTAAACATGTTTTAGCATACAATTTGATTTTTCTTAATTAGGAAGTTATGCCTATTTTCTTTTGGAGGGAAAAAAGAAAAGAGAAAAGTTAATCCTAAAACAGCTTTTTCAACTGTGGATTCCTGAAAAAAAAACATTTGAAAATTAGCTTTTGTGATGCTAGAGTGTCATGCCCACTTTTACTGTCAGCATTCAAATAAAGTTCCTATGATGTCTCACTTTCATTCCACTTTTGTCATTAACAGACTTTATTCTCTCTGTTAAGCCTAGTAGTATTCTGATTTCTGACAGTAAAAAATAAAAATAAATTTATGCAGGTAAAACATCAAGCAAACCTGGAGCTCTAAATATCATCTTAATATGTGCTGTCATAATCTCGACTGCTTTACTTGTCGCGTTATTCTGCATAGGATGCGGTCTGAGCGTCATAGTAGTGATGCTAGACATTGACGAGGCAAACGATCAAAGGTCTTGTAGTATCGGAGTACTGTGGGAAATGGCAAGATCCAGATTGTCCAAAGCTCCGAGGGGGGCTGCTGGCCCCCTTGATGAAGTCTCGTTCATGTCTTCAACTTCACATCAGTCTCAACCGTCTCCTCTGAGGGGGGCTGCAGCCCCTCTTCATGAATCTTCATCCACACCACCTCCGCCTCCAAGTACAGTTGCAGTCCACCCCTTTGGTTACTACCTCTCATTCATGCCTTCACCTGAAGTCCCGAGGGGGGGGCCAGCACCCCCTGATGTGGCTGCAGGTGCCCTTGATGGCTTTGTCTCGCTCATGCCTTCACCCGAACTCCCGAGCATGGCTGCAGCTCATGATGAGTCCTCAGTCGTATCTTCGACTCAAGTCCCAGGGGGGTCTGCAGCCCCCCTTGATGAATCTTCATCCATTCCTCCGCCACCTCCCCCTCCCCCTCCAAGTATAGCTGCAGTCCACCCCTTTGATTACTTCCTCTCGCCCATGCCTTCGGGTTCTCCGAGTGTCGTCTCATTCATGCCTTCGCCTGAAGTCCAGAGCATGCCTACTACACCTCATGACGATGAATTCTTCATTGATGCAGCCTCCCCAATCATCATATCTTCGCCTCAAGTACCAGGAGGGGCTGCAGCCCCCCTTGATGAATCGTCATCCACTTCTCTGCCTCCAAGCGTAGCTGAAGGCCGCCCCTTCAATAACTACTTTTACTCATTGCTTTCATTCTCAGCTCAGTTCGGAAGGGGGGCTGCAGAAGAACTTTCATCCACTCCTTCAAGTCCAAGTGTATATGACTACATCTCAGTTGTACATTCGCCTCAGCACCCAGGCATGGATGCAGACTACCTTGAAAACCCGAGCATGCCTGCAGCTGCAGCACATGATGATGACGATGAACAAGTTCTTCCTACAGAAGATATAATAATAGGTGGGAGTGAGTGCATTTTTGGGCCTAATGGCGATTCTTGCACTATATGTTTGGGAGAATATAAGGCATCAGAAAGGCTGAGGCTTATTCAAAAATGCAAACACTGCTTCCATGCAGATTGCTTGGAGTCATGGCTGCAGAGGAAAAACACATGTCCTATTTGCAGAACTAATGTAATTTAGTTTGGACACAATCTTAGATCCACTAATTCATCTTCGTGTTTTCTCTTCTATATATACATTCTTCGCTTCTATATGATTTAAGCAACGCGTTTGTGGTATGTGATCCAAATTAAGTCTTGGTAATTGATTGCAGTGAACATAAACAACAAAAGATTCCCTCTAGAATGGCAAAAACTTGTATACGACCAACCGGACGGACCATGCAGTTGCACGGGTAATTAAGAAAATTAGCTTCCAAGTCCCCAAGTAGAAACATTTATTTGGTTACTCGAAAGCTTATCAATTCAACGCTTACCCATCTGAATCAGTCTAGAAAACATGATATATATTACAAACTAAGTTGCCATTGTTTTGTTTATTACAAGGAAGTAAAGTTCAAAAGCAACTAACTAAAACCTGCAGTTGACTTCTGATCTATGAAAACTTCAAACACAAACCTTGAGTATCTCAGTTAGAAGATCAGTAGATATGGTTATCAAGGTTTCTCTCTCTCTCTTTTTCCTCTCAATAGTATTAGTAGTACATGCTAGCTATGAGTGTCTACCCGTGAGCTGTGACAAAGACGGCCCCATCATCCGATTCCCCTTCTGGTTACAAGGCACGCCACAACGACAACAACAGAACTCATGTACACCTTCTGGTTTTAACTTAAGCTGCAAAGGCCAAAAATACCCAATTCTTCACATCCCGGGCTCAGGAGACTTCTATCTAACATCTGTCAACTACTATTACCTAAGAGTTACACTCCAAGATGTCGAAGGCTGCCTCCCAATGCGCCTTTTGAGCTTAAATCTCTCGTCTACTCCACTTCTGGCTATTATGTATAGGAACTATACCTTCTTCAGCTGTTCTAGAGGCAAGCTGGATCCTAGTTCTAGGGGTTACTACACCAGAGTCGTGGAGTGTGCCAGCAACGAGACATCTGATGTCGTCTATGCCACGGGTGATGACGTGGCAGATGGCCTTAACTTCTCTGGCTGCAGCAAGATTGCCACTGTACCTGTCCCAGTTTCTTTTGCTTACCCATTCTTTCCTGTTGATCTTGATCTTGAGCTAACATTAACATGGGACGTTCGCGATCCTCCAAAAGGTAAATACTTTTCCCCTACTGCCAAAATTGGGGCTCTACAACTGCATGCTATGAATAAAAAACTAAATGATTTTTTTTTAAATTTCAGGAGGTTTTTGGTTGACTTTCTTGAGATTTTAAGGCCACGTATATGATAAGATCTTCTGTTTTCTTTGCGTTTTTGGAAATAATTCATTAGCATGAATGTAATATACAACATGTTGGAAAAATTATAAAGTTTTGATTTATTACCAAAACCCAACTGATTCTCCAACCGAATAGATGATCGCTTCATCCTAAGTAGTGTTGTCCAGCTCACCTGTTTGAGCTCTAGATTTTCTAGGTTTACAGGTTCAGGAAGCAGAAGACAGCAGATGATCCAGTTGTGCCTACAGCGAGAGCGAGAAGACGGCGGACGATCCGAGTCGTGTCTACAGCAGGAGTCAATCTTCAGCTGAGTCTTTCAGCAGAGCATGATCAAGCTGAAGAGAATTCGAGCTGAGTTCAAAACACAGCTGGTCCAGCTGTACAGAACAAAAGGAACTAACTCTGAAGACATCACTTCAAGTCAGTTTGCCCAATCCAGCTCTGAATCCAGAAGCCAGCTCTAAAGGCAGAAGATTCCGGCGTCAGAGGAAGTCAACATACCTCGACCAATGAGGGATTGCCGAATCAGCATCCTAGACTTCAGGACCTAGGATGTGACACAAATGAAGACAGATGCAGATTCGCCCAACGGCATATATCGAATTTAAGGAGAGTAGGTAAGATTCAAACGGCTCCTCCAACGACTAGTCTTGAATCTCTACCTATATAAACCCGTCTTCAACCTCAGGATCAAATACGAAAAACTCTCTACAAGCTTTCATTCTCTGAAATCCTCAATCTTTCAAAAGCTCTCTAGCAGTTCTACATAGTTCAAAGAACACTTTATCTTAAAGTGTTTCTAGTTCAGAAACTGCTTAGTTTTTCGTCTGATCCCTAGGACAAAATCTTTGTATATCTTAAGCCTAGATTTCGAACGAGTTCATCATACTCTAAAGTTCTTAATTGTAAGAACTCGTTCACAGTTGGAACCCCAAACCAAACCCCTCTTTACCCAGAAAGGTTAGGTCAAGGTAACGCTTGCTTGAAGCGGGAAATTCAAGTGGTTGTAAGGTTTTTTCAGTTTCCGTAAACTGAAAGGTTAGGCTTGACAGTGCCCGCAAACTGTTGGAACACAACTCGGGTTAGAGTTGTGAAGTTGCTTGGTACTTGGAAACCAAGTGGTAGTGAATTACCAGTGAACCTGGTCGTGGACGTAGGAGGTGTTACTCCGAACCACGTAAAAATCTCGTGCTTTTTTCTTTCTCTTTAAATTCAGTTTTAGTACTAACTTTATCATCTCATTGCATATTTGATCTAAAACTGCATACACACAAAGACAGCTGTGTCTTTCTGAAAGTTGCACAACTTGACTAAACTGAAAACATAAAGTTAATCTTTTCAAGCTGAGTTTTTCTAACCAACCGAGCTAAGTTTTCAAACCACCACATTCCGCACCACCAGCTGAGTTATTTATTCAGCTAACCATCCTCAGCTGGATTAATAACTAAGCTCACCAACTCTGTTATTTAAACTAGAAAAAGTTTTCAGAAATCTATTTGGTGTATTCACTCCACCTCTACACCAAATACCTAGCTCAGGGACCATCAATTGGTATCAGAGCATTGGTTCAACAGACCGCTGTTTCTGTATCAAGAGATCTCTCTTGACAATCTGTCAGTGGTCATCTGAACAGATACTCTTTGTGAAAAACTCATAATATTACATACTATGCATATCTCCATGGATTCTTATTTTAACAGGAATCTTCTCACCTTCTCGGTCGACGATTATGCAATATGGAAGTTTAGACTGAAGAGCTTTCTCTGTGCACATCATGATATGATGTGGGACGTCATCACAGATGGACCCATCATAATATTCAAACAAGGGAACGAGCTTGTTCCAACTCAAGATGGTGGTCAACCAACATATCAGCTCATTCCCAAGCCCAAGAGTGAGCATACCTCAGAAGAAAGGAAGCATGCTGGACTAGACAGCTTCGCGAAGAACACCATATCTTCAACGGTCTCCAACGCCTACCTCAGCAAAATCATCAACTGCGAAACCGCAAAGGAGATGTGGGAAACCCTAGCAAAGCTATGCGAAGGGTCGGAGGAGATAAAATAAAATAAATTCACTATTGCATGCCAGAAGTTTGATAACTTCAAGCAGCTGGTCAACGAGTCCATCGAAGGGATGGAACTCAGATTCTCCAATATAGTGGTGGAAATAGAAACCATCCGAACTGGGAAATACACCCAGCGAGAAAAAAATCTAAAAGTTCTTTCAGCTCTCACAGCTGAATGAAACACATATAAGGTGGTACACCAAAGTCGAAGTGACTTAGGTGATCTTTCAACTGAAAGATTATTCTTCCTGCTCAAAGCCAACGAATATAACTTGAAGATTACCATGAAAGAATCTTCAAGCAATCAAAATGATGGAGAGCTGACACCTGCGCCAAAGGAGATTGCGTTCAGAGCCAACTCTGAAAAATCCGCATACAAGCAGTCAGCTGAGTCATCGAAGAAGGACAAGAAGGACATGAGCAAGGAAGAGCTACTTGAAGAAATAGCCATGCTGGTCAAAAATTACAACAGACTCAACACCAGCAAGGGCAAATACAAGAAGTTCGCAAGAACTTACAGAGACAAGTACGCAGCAGCTGATGAGAAGTCAGCTGATAAAAGAACAGAAGAAGGTTGCTTCAACTGCAAGGAACCAGGACACTACCGGCTAGATTGTCCAAAGCTGTCCAAGAAAGATAAAGACCAACTGAAAGCTAAGGCAGCTGACAGAAGGAGAGCTTACATCGCCGATGAAGAATCAGAGTACAACAAAATGGATGACAACATGCCATTTTCAGACTTGGAAGAAGAAGCACTGATGGCCCACGATGAACCTGATTGGGATACGTGCTTCATGGGACAAATAGACGGCATTGATGAAGACGAGGTAATGTCTCAAACCCAAAATCTATCTAACCTCTCACCATCACACGAACACTCTACACAGGTTTCAGAATCAGGGCTACCTGACTGGAGTCTAGTAGAGAAAGTAATGAACGACTCCAAGGAGCTTCAAGAGATCCTTGACGTCATAATGTATGAGAATGCCGAGCTGAAAGCGGAACTGGAAAAGAAAAAGGTATCAGAAGCAGCTGATACAACACAGCTTCACGAGAAAGTTATTTCACTAAAAGACAAAATAGTGAAACAAGATCAGCTGATGAAGGACTTCTACTATGAGAAGAAACAGCTGATGGAAGATTTGGAAAAGGTCACAGCTGAATCAGAAAAGAAGTCAGCTGAGATCCTTGAGCTGAAAAACACCGAAGAAGTACTATCTAAGAAGATAGTAGCTCTCATCAAAGCCACATCAACAATGGACGAGATCATAGGTGCACATCGTCCAGCAGCACTCAAAGCGGGACTGGGATACCATGAATCAAAGGACGCCTCAAACATTGCCTCCACGAGTGGAACAAAGATAATGTTTGTACGAGCAAAAGAACATCCAATCCCAGCAACTCAGCATCAACAGTTGATGACACAACAGGCGTCAGGAAGACCAGCTGTGAGACATCCTCAAGCTCCGTCAAGGACACAGCAGGCATAAAAAGTGCCAGCTGTGAGACAACCTCAAGCTCAAATCAGACAGCAACGTGCTCAACCTCAACAAAAACAACAAGCTGGACATTACAGATACCAGCAACAGCAACAGCACGTTGAAAGATATCAACCGAGATATCAGAGATACCCAGCTGGATATCACTCATATGATTACCAGCTAGAGAACCATTTTCAGCTGAAGTATCACAAGAGACAGCAGAGACAAAGGATCATCTCAACTGAGTACTCAGCTGGATACCAAAGAAGACCAAGACATCAAGTCAGGAAGACACTGAGATCAAGACCCCGCCAGCAACAATCGAAGAACACAAAGAATGTGTATATCGACTCAGCTGGAAGAATTGTCAGATCAAATGACCCAATTCGAGTCATCAAGCAGATCTGGGTCATTAAAGGATCTCTGTCTAACCCTCAAAGACCCAATTAAAACTGGGTACCTAAACTTTGATCTTTTGTATAGGTTGCAAGGGAACGACGCATCATTGAGGAGTCAATGAGAACGCTATGGTACTTGGACAGTGGATGCTCCAAGCACATGACACACTTAAAGTACCTACTCCAGGAGTATATCGAGCGTCCAGGCTCTCAAGTAACATTTGGTGACAACTCCAAAGGCCTAACCAAAGGTTATGGTACATTTAAAACTAGAAATGTTACAATCCCAAATATTTCTTTTGTACAAGGATTGCAACACAACTTGTTTTCCATTAGCCAATTCTGCGACAACGGTTTTTCTGTCATGTTTGATGCACAGGGATGCATAGTGAAGCACAGGGAAACCAAGCAGATACTCCTAAGAGGGAAAAGAGAAGGAAATATGTACTTTGCTGACTGGAACAGCAGCCCTCCGGAGACTTGTCTTGTATCGAAAAGCAGCAATAAAGTCAGATGGCTGTGGCACAGACGGCTGAATCATCTCAACTTCAAGACAATCAACAAACTGGCTAGGAACCAACTCGCTAATGGAATTCCAGATCAAGTATATGACAAAAGTCATATGTGCAGCGCATATCAACAAGGAAAGCAGACAAGAATTTCATTCTCTCTCAAGCCAATTCAGTCAACTGATCGAGTACTCTAACTCCTTCACATGGATCTGTTTGGTTCAGTTACTCCAGCAAGCTTCAATGGCAGAAAATATACTCTGGTCGTAGTGGATGACTTCTCAAGATTCACATGGGTGTCATTCATGTACCAGAAGAGCGAAACAAGGACTAAGCTGCCTATCTTGCTGGAAAGACTGTCAACTCAGAAGGAGTACAAGATATTGTCAATCAGATCAGATCGAGGAACGGAGTTTCTAAATGAAACCATTTATGAATACTGCGAGAAGAACGGAGTTCAACATCAAACCTCAGCAGCACGCACACCTCAGCAGAATGGTGTAGCTGAGAGAAGAAATAGAACACTCAAAGAAGCGGCTACCTCAATGCTAGCCAGCTCTGCCATTCCAAAGAAGTTCTGGGCCGAAGCAATCAACACAGCTTGCTTCACTCAGAATCGCTCTCTACTCACATCAAGGCAAGAAAAGATGCCGTATGAGCTTTGGAACAACAGGATACCATATATTGGATATTTCAAGGTCTTTGGATCCAAATGTCATATCCTAAACAACGGAAAGATACAGCTCAAGATGTTCGACGCGAAGACAGACCGAGGAGTATTCCTTGGTTATTCTGCTGTGAGTAAAGCATATAGAGTCTTCAACAGAAGGACTCAAACAGTCGAAGTAACTCCTCATGTTATCTTTGACGAGTCATCATTCGAATATAGAGACTCTATCAAATGAAGAAACAAATAAGAATCTTCAAGACAGAATCAGACAAGAGCTCAAGAAAATTGAATCAGGAATTTGGCCGAACCATTAATTTGGAATGATGAGCCAGAGGATGAACTTCAAGTCAATCGGGAAGCTCTACCAACTGGAAATCAAGAAGAACATCCAACGCCAAATCAAGGGGGAATACCATCAGCTGGAAATCCAGACACAGCTAAATCCCCAGCAGAGCTTCTACATAAGTCACTTCATAATCCAACTCAAGGAGAATCAATCTCTCAAGACTTAACTCCAGAGCAACTCCAAGCCAGACGAAATCTTGCCACTTCTAGCATCAATCAGCTGGAAGAAGAAATTCGTAAAAGGAGAAGATGGATTGAAGATCATCCATCATCAGCAATCATTGGAGAACCATCTGACCAAGTCAAAACCAGAAGCTCAGCTGCTCAAGCCTCATCGGATCATCAAGAAGCAGCTGACACAGCTCAACTCTCAGTAGAGCTAGAACTGACGGTCTATGATGAAGATACAGCTCTAATGGCGTGTTATGTAGCTCAAGTTTCGGAGCCTCAATCAATTCTCGAAGCTTTAAAGAGCGTGCCTTGGACTAACGCCATGCAAGAAGAGCTGAACGAATTCCTCAGAAATTGTGTCTGGGAATTGGTCGACAGACCTGAAGGAGTCAAAGTCATAGGACTCAAATGGATATTCAAGAACAAACTGGATACCCTGGGAGTCATCATCAGAAACAAAGCTCGACTGGTTGCCAAGGGCTACACACAGCAGGAAGGAATTGACTTCGAAGAATCATTTGCTCCAGTAGCGCGATTGGAAGCAATCAGACTCTTTCTCGCCTATGCAGCACATCACAAATTCAAGGTATATCAAATGGATGTGAAGTGTGCATTCTTAAATGGAGAAATCAAAGAAGATGTCTACGTTGAACAACCTCCAGGATTTGAAGTAGAAGGAAATAAAGTCTACAAACTAAAGAAGGCGCTCTATGGATTGAAGCAAGTACCTCGAGCTTGGTATGACACTCTGTCAAATTTCCTTGTATCCAAAGGATTCAAGAAGGGCTCAGTAGACAGAACTCTCTTCACCATCAAGTCAGGAGAAGACATCCTGGTTGTTCAAATTTATGTAGATGACATCATCTTCGGATCAAGATCAACATTCTTATGCCAAAGATTTGGAGAGATGATGTCAGAACAGTTCCAAATGTCCATGATGGGAGAAATGAGCTTCTTCCTAGGACTTCAAGTCAAGCAATCAGAAGAAGGGATTTTTATAAATCAATCCAAGTACGTGAAAGACTTGATCGCTAAGTATGGAGTTCAATCCAGCAGAACTGTAAAGATTCCGATGAACACCAACTGGAAGATTGAACCAGGAACTGAAGGGAAGACAGTCGATTCCAGCAAATACAGAGGGATAATAGGTTCCCTGCTGTATCTAACCGCGAGTCGTCCAGACATCTCTTTCGCAGTCGGAGTGTGTGCCAGATTTCAAGTTGATCCGAAGGAAGCACACATGCAAGCAGCCAAGAACATTCTAAAATATCTCAAAGGAACTCAGAATGTTGGGCTGTGGTACCCAGCTGAAGATAATTTACAGCTGACTGGATATTCAGACTCAGACTTCGCTGGAGATCTGTTGGACAGAAAATCAACTTCAGGAACTTGTCAGTTCCTAGGAAGTAAGTTGATTTCATGGTTTTCAAAGAAGCAAACGTGCGTCGCAACTTTCACAACTGAAGCAGAATATATGGCCGCTGGAAGCTGCTGCTCACAAATTCTCTGGCTGAAACATCAGCTGGATGACTATGAAGTGAAAATTGGACAAATTCCGATTTTCTGTGATAGCTCAAGTGCGATTGCTATATCAGAGAATCCAGTACATCACACAAGATGCAAGCATGTGGACGTACGTCATCACTTCATCAGAGATCACGTAGAAAAGAAGGATGTGATTGTTGAGAAAATTCACACAGACATACAGCGGGCTGATATACTCACAAAGCCGCTGATAGAAGCAAGATTCAAAATGCTGTGCGGATTACTTGGATTACTCAACCCAGACGATGCTTCACCCAGCTGAATGGAAGCAGACCCAGCTGAATGGAAGCAGACCCAGCTGAATGGAAGTAGACAGCTGGAATTCAAAACCGACATCACTGGTATCAGCTGAAAAAGAATCAAGCTCAACCAGACGCCAAAGTTGAAGGATTATTCAGCTGAGGGGGAACCAGCTGGAACAAAGTTCACTCAGCACAATCACTCAACCGAGGTATCAGCTGACTACAATGATCAGCTGAGAGGTTTGCAACAACATTAACTACACCTATTCAATCTGTTATCAGTCAAATCATATCTTGTCATATCTAATCAAATTTAAGTAAAAGTCTGCAAAGAACTGAATCATGGGAGTTTCGAGGCAAAAGTCAAAGTGCCCCAACCGTTCTCTCTCACGCATTAACTCGTAATTTCTGAACAAGAAATTGACATGACGCGAGAATCTCTCCCAGTCGTAGATCTTCTTATCAATCGATAAATCTTGATCGTCCATTCATCAAGAAAGATATATAAATATGATAGAAGAGATACATAAAACATTGCATCAACCCTAAAAAGTTTTTCGGTATTCTTTCTTATTTCCATCAATTGGTATTATTTGTTTCTACTAACAAAAGTTGCAGAAGAAGAACATGGAATCTAGAAAGATATCTCCCGAAGCCGATCAAACTTGAAGAATCTGTCAAAGCTTCAAGATAAGAGCTGCTTAACTCTCAGGAACCTCAAGAAGACGGAGTTCCAGGAGAAGATGAAGCCCATCGACAGATCCGGTCCAACGCAAGGTGGGGCGCAAAGCTCAAGAACGTCATTCACCAGGAAGGTGCAGATATCTTCCTGGGAATGTCAAAGGAAAAAGACCTCCTCCGCTCCACTGTTTCTCTCAAAATAAAAGAGAGAACGGGACATACAACTCCATGTGATGCAAAAATCAACGTCAACAGAACTGGTCCAGATGTTGATAAAGCCGGAGTCTTCAAGAGCAGTAGTGTCAAAGCTCTTGCTCCGCCACAGGAGGCACAGAAAAAGATGCATGAGACAAAGCAGCATGCATCTATTTCCTTCCCAGTTGGGAATCGGAAACAACTTGAGGAGACAAAACAAGCTGAAGCACCGTCTTCAAATAGAAGACTCAAGTTAAAGGTGCTCAGTCAGTCAGCCGGGAAGCCAGCTGACATTAAGAGAGAATTCGTAATTACTCTCCGAGGAGCAGAAGGCCCACAAGCGGTGGTTTCTTATGGTGGAGAAGAAGTTCATGCGTCTGCGTAAACATCA
This sequence comes from Agastache rugosa, assembly GCA_031470985.1. Classification (NCBI taxonomy): domain Eukaryota; kingdom Viridiplantae; phylum Streptophyta; class Magnoliopsida; order Lamiales; family Lamiaceae; genus Agastache; species Agastache rugosa. The sequence goes on along the minus strand of CM062602.1, from coordinate 35,087,155 downwards.
TCATCATCAACGCCGTAACGACGTATTCCAGCTGGTCAACTAAGCTTAAACCCCACGACAGATGGAATACTTCAACCGCCTTCTCCTCAATTTCCTTCAGCTCAACAGGGACACCAGCTTTGAGATCTTCAGATAAAAGTTAGAGCTCAAGCCCCTGCACCATGCTCAAATGGAAAACATCATCCAGCCGATGATCACTTGCAGCTGGATGATGATATGAGCTGAACCAATACCCACCACTTCGAAGTGGAAGGAGAATACTCAAGTCCCTCAAGTGCTGAATCAGACTTTCTCATTCAAACTAATGAAGTCTGAAGAAGCAAAAATTGCAAGGAATGAAGTTGTGCCCTACTTAGAAGATGTCATCTCTAGTGCCAACTCATACCTCCAAGCACTCACAGCTGAAACAAGCCAAAGACGTTGTGTCTGCAATCACAGCTGAGGCTTATGCTATTGAAGAAGAGCTAGCTAATGCAACAGCTGATCCACCGAGACTCCAGACCTCGCTGCTCAGAGCTGACAACCACAGTTTCGCCAAACTAAAACATCGTAACAGCTGATGTTGTATCTCTCCCACCCTGATTGATCATGCCAAAAAAGGGGGAAGTAAGGGGGAAGAGAATGAGACAAAGAAAAGGCAAACTGCTGAGCTAGAGGAACCAGCTTGAGAAGAAACAAGTCAAAAGAAAGAAGACTGGATGCAGAAGAGAAGACCTAGCCAACTGGGATTGAAGACTGAAGAATTGAAGAATTTTTTTTCTTTCTTTCTTTTTCCTGTTTTATGATGTATTTTCTTACATTAATAAAACACAAGTTTTTCTGCGTCATAAGTTGTCTCAGTTAGGTTTGGCATCATCAAAAAGGGGGAAATTGTTGGGAAAATTATAAATTTTTGATTTATTACCAAAACCCAACTGATTCTCCAACCGAATAGATGATCGTTTCATCCTAAGTAGTGTTGTCCAGCTCACCTGTTTGAGCTCTAGATTTTCTAGGTTTACAGGTGTTCGAAGCGAAGACGGCAGACGATCCAAGTGTGCCTACAAGAAGCGTGAAGACGAGACGATCCAAATTTGTGTCTACAGCAGGAGTCAATCTTCAGCTGAGTCTTTCAGCAGAGCATGATCAAGCTGAAGAGAATTCGAGCTGAGTTCAAAACACAGCTGGTCCAGCTGTACAGAACAAAAGAAACTAACTCTGAAGACATCACTTCAAGTCAGTTTGCCCAATCCAGCTCTGAATCCAGAAGCCAGCTCCAAAGGCAGAAGATCCCGGCGTCAGAGGAAGTCAACATGCCTCGACCAATGAGGGATTGCCGAATCAGCATCCTAGACTTCAGGACCTAGGATGTGACACAAATGAAGACAGGTGCAGATTCGCCCAACGACAGATATCGAATTTAATAAGAGTAGGTAAGATTCAAACGGCTCCTCCAACGGCTAGTCTTGAATCTCTACCTATATAAACCCATCTTCAACCTCAGGATCAAATACGAAAAACTCTCTACAAGCTTTCATTCTCTGAAATCCTCAATCTTTCAAAAGCTCTCTAGCAGTTCTACATAGTTTAAAGAACACTTTATCTTAAAGTGTTTCTAGTTCAGAAACTGCTTAGTTTTTCGTCTGATCCCTAGGCCAAAATCTTTGTATATCTTAAGCCTAGATTTCGAACGAGTTCATCATACTCTAAAGTTCTTAATTGTAAGAACTCGTTCACAGTTGGAACCACAAACCAAACCCCTCTTTACTCAGAAATGTTAGGTCAAGGTAACGCTTGCTTGAAGCGGGAAATTCAAGTGGTTGTAAGTTTTTTTCAATTTCCGTAAACTGAAAGGTTAGGCTTGACAGTGCCCGCAAACTGTTGGAACACAGCTCGGGTTAGAGTTGTGAAGTTGCTTGGTACTTGGAAACCAAGTGGTAGTGAATTACCAGTGAACCTGGTCGTGGACGTAGGAGGTGTTACTCCGAACCACGTAAAAATCTCGTGCTTTTTTCTTTCTCTTTAAATTCAGTTTTAGTACTAACTTTATCATCTCATTGCATATTTGATCTAAAACTGCATACACAGCTGCTCTCCAAAGACAGCTGTGTCTTTCTGAAAGTTGCACAACTTGACTAAACTGAAAACATAAAGTTAATCTTTTCAAGCTGAGTTTTTCTAACCAACCGAGCTAAGTTTTCAAACCACCACATTCCGCACCGCCAGCTGAGTTATTTGTCCAGCTAACCCTCCTCAGCTGGATTAATAACTAAGCTCACCAACTCTGTTATTTAAACTAGAAAAAGTTTTCAGAAATCTATTTGGTGTATTCACCCCCCCTCTACACCAAATACCTAGCTCAGGGACCATCACAACAATACATATTATCTTCCTTTTTTTGGTTGACATTCTTGAGATTTCTAGGCCACATTTATATATCTGTTTTCTTTGCCTCATTTTTCTCTCTTTTTGGAGATATTCATCAACATTAAAATTAAAATTCATGCTGCAAAAATAAAACTTGCATGTGGGAATAACAAACTTTCAGAAACCAGAAGCTCTGCATTAATCTTTACCATACCAATTCTGTTCTTGCTCATCATGATAGTTGGCTTTGTATGCATGAAGATGCGAGGCAGCCAACACAACAACAGCAGCTCGATCCAAATCTCCGAGGGTGGTGGCATAACAAGCAGAGGGCTCGATCAATCCACCATCGAGACCTACACAATGATCACAATGACCTTTTCTTGTTTAATTGTAATTTTGTGCATTCTAATGTAATATTTAGGTGAAATAAATATGAATTGTAACATAAATATAGATAAGAACGTAAAAAATAAAAGTAAAATAGGAGGAACGGGCTGTTCGGAACCGAAACCGACGGTTCTCGGTTCCGTAACCTTGAAACCGAAATCGAACCGCCGTCGATGTTGTTCTCGGTTCCGAACTGAAACCGGCTGTTTAGTTCTGGTCCCGAAACCACCAGTTTCGATTCGATTTCGGTTCTTTTAGCCACCTATAGATTCAGTGGTTGTTTCGTACACAAACTCAAATTTTATTATACAACCAAATTAAATTGAAATCACATAGAATTTGAACAATTGCAGTTCCCAACTACTTTCTAGAAAATCCAATTACAATGAGGCCGAATAATAGTTTGTTAGTGATGCGTATATGATAAAATTTTCAGAAGCAATGCATAAAAAATTAATTACATCAAACTTCATAAAATAAAAATATTGTCTCAAAGTTTAAATTATTATTACAACAAAATATTGTGTTTATGATAATTAACACAATTAGAAAAATAAACTTAAAACTGATAGTGTAGATTTTAATATCTACAAATGAGAACTCTATAGAACTATAAATAAATAAATTGTGTACGCTATAAAGAGGACTCTTGGTATTCAGCCAACTATTTAGGTAATGATGTAACTTTGGGAAACCGAGAAAAATGATACTATTAATGTTATATTCAACAATTTATGGATTTTAATTCTTACTAGTACACCATCCCGTGCGATGCACGGGTAGATAATAATAAGATAAATACTAAATAAAATTATAATAACTTTCAAATAATATAATTTGGCAAATACATGTGTATGGTCGACCACACCGTATGTTCAGTGCAGCCACCTTATTTTTTACTTTTTCAAATTTGATTAATAAGTTTTTGATTAAAATAAACAAAATAAAAAATAATATAAAATAAGTTGGACTACACCAACCCTTTGGTGCGGTTGCAGTTTACTGCATAAGAGTGCACCTCGTATAATATTAGGTATTATTTCTATATAATCTATATTTTTGTGATTTGAGACAACAAAATAAAGCACGGGGAATGCATATGAGTGCACCTCATAAAATATTAAGTGTTATTTCTATATATTCCATATTTTTGTAAATTGAGACAACAAAATTAAGTAGAGGAAAGTCGGTAGCCTAAACATAACCCTATCGAAATTATCATGTATCAAAACCCGACATAACCTATTCTTCTTCTGCATTTCGCTGTCTGCATCTATCACCACAATTTTCAAGCACAAATAATTTCATATGTATACATTTCAAGATTTCTCGTTACAACGCGATTTCAAGCAACTTCAGTTATGCACGATCTATGTCGAGAGGCTTCTTTAATAACCATATCGTCCATTCTGCATAATAGAAGGAAAATCATGCACTTAAAAGTCAACATTGTACGAAGCTCTAAAAATATGATTCTTGAAATATTGTTGAGCGCATTCATCACAAGGAACCAACAAACATATTTCCTACAAAAATAAATTTTCAATAAAAAAGATTATAATAAGTTGACTTATTAAAACAGAAACTAATTATTAAAAAGAAATTACATTTCAATAAATTACAATTTTGGGAATATCATATTTGAAAATAATGTATCAGAAGCATAACTCTTAAAACAAAATGATAAAATATTACGAGAGTCGAATACATTTTATGTACCATTGCTGAAAAATTGAGTTGATTAATCTCTTGATATATTTTAGCATCTGGATTCTTTTCTGCTCTTTGCTTCTTGAGGAATTCTGAATTCAATATATTTTACATAAAAATTAAAATAGAAGATTCTGATAAAAAACAGAACCTAATTCTTCAAATTATAGTACCTGAGTTTTTATGTTCTTATGCTCAACGTAGGAATTTCTTCATATATATGAGAAAATCCTTTTTAACTTAATTATGTGTTGTTCTCGCATGATCAAGATGTCGTTGCAATATTATAAGACAGGATCGGATTAGTATCGCTGCAATATTAAATAACATGATTAGTATAGAGAGAAAATGGACAAAATTAATCATTAATTAAATAGAATATGTGTATGAACAAAACCTTTTTGTCATGAGGATCGAAGATTGAGTAGTGGAAGTTTAGAAGAGTAGAAATTCAACAACATCATTGCAACATCTTAGCAGAGTGGTGTTCATGGATGATGACATTGTGGCGCCAACTGATCCTTGTCGATCTCTATCTTATCAAAGATAAATATGCGACATCAAAGAGATCCAAAAGCTATCTCAACTTCTCTCATCCTCTCATTGCATGCATGAGCCGTAGCAAGAACATATTTGATCTAGAGGCATTGAGGAAAACAATCATCAGCAAACATACCACTACTGGATCAAAGAGGTAACTTTCCAAAGCGACACACAATCTGTTTGAAAATTTCTATAAGAATGAGAAACTAACACACACTGAATCTCCATTGATGCAAAATATGAAGTCAGACCTAAGTTTATGATAGTTGGGAACATTATCTCCCAGACGAATAGCTAGTCTTCCACGGGCATGTCCACATCATCAATCTGTTTTGGCACTTAGCAGCGTATGATACCAAGATAACAGCTTGAGTCATCCACTTCAATGGTCAAGCAAAGCCATAGTATTCCCACAGCTGCAACATATCCATGGACCAAGTATCTCTCGTCTTCTCTGATAGATACATCAAGAGTTGTCACATACGACTATAAGAGCATTTTGGAAAGATTTCACATTCCAATATCTTTTATGATTTGTTTTGCACCAATAATCAGAGACCTCATATACATGGAGAATTCATCATAAGAATTTTAAGGCAAAGAGACGAAAGCAGCCATTGGCTTCAAAGTTACAGAACTCTTCCTTGCTTCGAGCTCTTGAACATATTCAACTTATACAGTGTTTTCATATTGTTTTCTCAAAGGAATAATTCATTATGGTTTAAAGTGTCCATGCTTTGGGATGAAACTTTGTTATAAAGATGAGATGCACATCTCCTAAATTATGCATACATACTCATCTTTCTCAGATTACACTATAAAATACAATCTCCTAAATTCTGCAATAGTCATGCTTTGCGGCACATCAATTTTCAGAAAAATATTTATCCTACCCAGCAAGCCTAATAGTTGAACACCAAACAATCAAGAATCAGAGGAGAATATTTAAAGGTTTTAAAAATCTCAGGTCTCAAGTAAACTCAAGATGTATATATGAGGACAATTTCTCATTTTGAACAGTACCACCTACTTCTTCCCCGTTACATTTGAAACCAAATTTTAAGAACTTGGAGGATTTGGTAACTGGTAAATTGACAACCATGAGATTTTACAAACATGCTCTCGACTTCTGCGATTAATTCCCTCGAGTATTTATATTTTCTTAGAAGAAAGGTTATTTTTTTAAGGTGGGACAATGCGAATATATATGGATTTTTAAGAGAGAAAGCAGAGAAGAGCATAAATTTCTTACCAGCGTTTTCGTTGGACTGTGTTAGAGTGCATGCAACAATCACTGAAGATGCAAAATCTGAAGATGTGAATCATTTGCCAACTCAGGAGCCGACTCAGATTGTTGCAACATTAGGTGGACAAGCTCACAAGAAGATATTTGAATCTCAAGCTGCATATGACAGCTAGGATCACATAGTACAAGTTTGTTTCTCTGTGAAAGCTACAACTGTTATGTTTTGTCTTTCTTAGCTTGAACAACTTTACATTTATTGTAGTAGCCGTATGGGTGTCTAGAATAGTCTATTGGTAGCTATATATAGTATGCTCTTCCTTCAATGTAGATGCACAGAAAAAGCATCAATGAAAGACTAAGTTATTAAGAGTTATGGAATCTTTCTTCTTTACTGCTACTTTTTGCTCTCTCTTTATCATGGTATCAGAGCAGGCGAGGGCCTGACTCTAATACTCTTCACCCTTTTTTTTTTTTTTTAATTTCCTTGTTTAATCTTAATCAATGGCGAATACTGATGAGCAGCAAATTCAGACAAATTCTCTTCTTACTCAATCTTCTTCAGTTGTTATTCCTCAAAACCAACAAATTTCCATCAAACTCACTGATTCAAACTTTCTCATTTGGAAACAACAAGTCCTAGCTACAGTTAGAGGCTATGGTCTTGAACAATATCTCACTGATGATCCTCCTCTTGCTTTTAACTTTGATGAAAATTCTCAACCCTTTCCAAATCCTAAATACTCATCTTGGAATCGACAGGACCAACTTCTTTCTGCTTGGATCCAGTCTTCTCTTAGTGAAAGTGTAATGATTTTGGTTGTTGGCTTGTCCACAAGCAAAGAGATCTGGAATACTCTCCTTCTCAACTTCTCAAATCAGTCCAAAGCAAAGCTTATGCAATATAAGCTTCAATTACAAACTCTCAAAAAGGATTCTCTCAACATGAGAGAATATCTTAGTAAAGTAAAAACCTGCTGTGATTTACTTGGATCTGCAGGATACAAAGTTTCGGATGAAGACCAAATCATGCACATTCTTGCAGGATTAGGTGCAGAGTATGACTCAGTTATGGTCACTGTTACATCTAAGCCAGAGACATGGACCCTTGGAGATGTTAACTCATTACTCTTAAGCTTCGAGACCAGAATCGAATCAGCTAAAATGAATGTTGTCAACACAGAAGGTTCTCAACCTTCAGCAAACTTTGCTCAAGCTGGATCTCAGCATGGAAACTCTTCTGGAAGTCACAATGGCAAAGGGAAAAGCTATCAAGGGAATAACAACAACACTGGTCAAAACTTCAGAGGAGGCTTTGGAGGCCGTGACAAAGGAAATGGAAGAGGAGGTCGTGGTGGAAGATATTCTGGTCAAAAACCCAGTTGTCAAGTCTGTGGGATTCCTGGGCATACTGCTGACAGATGTTATCATAGGTTTGAGCCAAACTTTGTTCCTAGAAACAACATAAGGGCTCCTTCCAACCAGAATGTTTTTCAGCCACCATTTCAGTCCAATTTTCAGCAACAACCTGGGCTAAATCTTGCTCAAATTCCTGGACCTCACACTCCTTCTGAATACAGCTTGGACAGCACCACTCACTCCACTTGGTATCCAGATTCTGGAGCAACAAATCATGTTTCTCATGATTACAACTCTTTCAATTCCGCTGCTGAATATAATGGAGGTACGCAGTTACAAATGGGAAATGGTACTTTAGTTGATATTGCTCATATTGGGAATTCTCACCTTACTGATTCTTCTTCTTCTTCTAAATCCTTTGTTCTTAATAATCTTTTGCATGTTCCTAACATCACCAAAAATCTTTTGAGTGTTTCTCAATTTGCCCTTGATAATAATGTCTTTTTTGAATTTCACCCTCATTATTGTGTTGTTAAGGATCAGGTCAGCAAGGAAGCTCTTCTCAAGGGCATTCTTAAGCATGGTCCCTATCAATTTTCTTTGCACAAGTCTCCTTCGCCTAGTTCCAGTTCCAGTTCCAGTTCCCTTTCCTCTTCAATCAAGAGCTCTGCTGCTCATTCCAAGTCACCTAGGATCTCTACTCCAGCTGTTCATTCTGCTGCTGTTTCTAATTCAGCTTCTAGTTTAGATGTTTGGCATAGGAGATTTGGCCACTGTGCTTTTGATATTGTAAAGAAGGCTCTTCAGAGTTGTAATGTTACTTTTCAGTCAATGAAATCTCCTACTTTTTGTCACTCTTGTTCTATTTCTAAAATTCATAGACTGCCCTACACTCATTCTAATTCTGAATTTAATTCTCCTTTTGCACTTGTGCACAGTGATCTCTGGGGTCCTTCTCCTGTTGTTTCTTCCAATGGTTTTCACTATTATGTATCTTTCATAGATCATTTTAGTAGATTCTCATGGATTTATTTATTGAAACAAAAATCTGAGGTTAATTCTGTTTTTCAGCACTTCAAAACCATGGTTGAAACTCAATTTTCTCACAAAATAAAACTTCTTCAAACCGATTGGGGTGGAGAGTATAGAGGCTTATCCACTTTTCTTCAAAACACTGGTATTCTCCATAGAATTTCTTGTCCTTATACACCTCAGCAAAATGGATTAGCTGAGAGAAAACATAGACACATTGTCGAAATGGGTCTTTCTCTTTTAGCTCAGTCCAATCTTCCCACCAAATATTGGGATGATGCTTTCATTACTGCTGTTTTTCTCATAAATCGTACTCCAAGTAAAGTGATTCAATTCTCTACACCTTTTGAAAGGCTTCATCATAAGAAACCCGATTATTCTTTTTTTAGAATATTTGATTGTCTTTGTTATCCAAATCTCAGACCATATAATCGTCATAAACTCCAATTTAGATCTTCTCCTGGCACTTTTCTTGGATATAGCACTCATCACAAGGGCTATAAGGTTTTGCTACCTTCTGGAAAAATCATTCTTAGTAGAGATGTTTTATTTAATGAATCTGTTTTTCCATTCAAGACATCACCTCCATCTTCATCTCATTCATCTGCTTCTGATATTCCATCTTCCCCTATTCCTATTCTTTCTCCTACCCCCATCCCACATGATGTCCATCCCGATTCTAGCTCGAGTTCATCATCTTTTTCTTCATCTCATCATGATTCTTCATTTCTCTCTCAATCTTCTGATGATTCTCCATCTCCTTCTCCTTCTCACTCTCCCCAATTGAGCAATGAAACTGACAGATCACCATCTCCCTCTCCTCCTCCTGTACACCATTCCATGGTTACTCGTTCCAAGGCAGGCATTTTTAAGCCTAAACTCTATCATACTACTGATGAGCATGTTGATTATCTTTCAGTGGAACCAAAGAACCATACTCAGGCTTTGCAGGTTTATCAATGGAAGCAAGCTATGACTGCAGAAGTTGCTGCTCTCATTAGAAAAAGAACAGGTATCATAGTTTCTCTACCACCTGGCAAGCATGCCATTGGCTGCAAATGGGTTTTCAGAATCAAAAGGCACATTGATGGTACTGTTTCCAGGTACAGGGCACGATTAGTTGCTCAAGGATTTTCTCAGCAACCAGGTTTTGACTATAATGAAACATTTAGTCCAGTTGTAAAACCTGCTACTATTCGGATCATTCATGCTCTTGCTGTGATGTTTGGCTGGTCTATCACACATTTGGATGTTGACAATGCCTTTTTAAACGGTGATCTTGAGGAGGAAATCTATATGAAACCACCACCCGGTTTTGAACCCCAAACACAGGTTCATCCATGATGGTTTGGAAGCTCTCGAAAGCTATCTATGGTTTGAAACAGGCATCTCGTTCTTGGTTTCTCACCATAAGATCTGTCCTCTTGAACCTTGGTTTCAACCAATCTCGAGCCGATAACTCTCTCTTTTTTAGAAATTCTGGAAATTCTATCATATATCTTCTCATATATGTTGATGATATGCTCATTACAGGAAATGATTCTCTTTCCATTAATAAGGTTATTCAGCAGCTGAGTGCTCACTTTTCTTTGAAAAATCTTGGTCAAGTTCATCATTTTTTAGGGATTGAAGTTAATCAAACTTCTCAAGGCCTTCATCTCAGTCAAGGAGCTTATATCAAAGATCTTCTTAAAAAAATCAACATGTCAGATGCTAAAGGTTGTCCCACGCCTATGGTTTCTTCTTGTAGACTTTCCAAGGGGGACGGAAACAGTAATGTTGATGGCAAAGTCTACAGAAGTGTTGTTGGAGCTTTACAGTATACTACGATCACAAGGCCCGAGATCTCTTATAGTGTCAATAAAGTTAGTCAATACATGGCTGCTCCGCTTGACACTCACTGGAAAGCTGTGAAAAGAATTCTTAGATATTTGGCTGGAACTAGAGATCACGGTTTACACTTGAAAAGATCAAATTGTACACTCAGAGGTTATTCAGATTCAGATTGGGCTGCTGATCTTGATGACAGAAGATCAATTACTGGGTATTGTGTATATCTTGGTGACAATCTCATATCATGGAGCTCCAAAAAGCAACCGGTTGTATCAAGATCAAGCACAGAAGCTGAATATAGGAGTTTGGCACAAACAGTCTCGGATGTTACTTGGATCACATCTCTTCTTGGTGAGTTATCTATTCGAGTGAAACCTCCTGTCATTTGGGTTGATAATATAAGTACTATATCCCTTGCGTCAAATCCAGTCATGCATGCTAGGACAAAGCATATTGAATTAGATATCCATTTTGTTAGAGATAAAGTTGCTGCTGGACTTATCAATTTGAGACATGTTCCTACACATGATCAAAAGGCAGATGTATTGACAAAACCTCTCAGTCATCAATTCTTCTCGCGTCTGAAAAATGGTCTCGGTGTATGCTCCTTAGCCGCGCTTGAATTGCAAGGGCCTGTTAGAGTGCATGCAACAATCACTGAAGATGCAAAATCTAAAGATGTGAATCATTTGCCAACTCAGGAGCCAACTCAGATTGTTGCAACATTAGGTGGATAAGCTCACAAGAAGATATTTGAATCTCAAGCTGCATATGACAGCTAGGATCACATAGTACAAGTTTGTTTCTCTGTGAAAGCTACAACTGTTATGTTTTGTCTTTCTTAGCTTGAACAACTTTACATTTATTGTAGTAGCCGTATGGATGTCTAGAATAGTCTATTGGTAGCTATATATAGTATGCTCTTCCTTCAATGTAGATGCACAGAAAAAGCATCAATGAAAGACTAAGTTATTAAGAGTTATGGAATCTTTCTTCTTTACTGCTACTTTTTGCTCTCTCTTTATCACTGAAATCAAACGGCTAACCAAATGCAAATCCATCAACCCAAACTTTGTGAATTTGGAAAAACTGAAAAAACCACTGTAGAAAAAATCTATAGGAATCTGAAAAATAATTGACAAAAACCTTTTAAAAAATCCTAGTAACTTCAAAATACCTTCACCAATTAATCTGTAACAACAATTGGCTAACAGTCCAAACCACTTTACAAATATCTGGATAGAAATTGGTATACATATATGATATAAATTGGACCAAAAGTACAAAAACTTTAAAAATTATTGTACTAAATTTAAAAGCCTAAACTTAGTTTATCAAAAGCAAAATTGCCACATTTACAAAATCTAGAGACCCTAATACAGAAAAATCATTTGAAAATCTTGATTAAATTTCGTGGAACGTATAAAATATTATTAGAGTAACTTCTAGATACTCTGCTGATGTGGCAAAGTTTGTTATATTAGTTGTAACTTAATGCATGAGCATCAAGAACAGCAAGTTGTACTCAGCTCTATATAAAGAGAGCAAAACGGATCTATGGAATAAGTTTTTCATTCCTATCATTTACAGCCTTCTTCATGCTTCATGTTATAGCTTAACATGATATCAGTTTCAGATTTTCATCTCGATCCTTCCATTCTTCCGTTACTTCATTTTCTCTACAATTCCATAGATCTGTAAAAAAAATTTCTCCATGGATTCATCTTCTTCTTCCATCAATTTACCTTCAATCCATCCAATCAGTGTTAAACTCGACCGATCCAATTACAATTTTTGGAAAACTCAAGTATTTGCTACAGCTCGCGCTTATGGATTTGATGATGTGTTACTGCAAAATTCCTCTCCACCGCAGTTCCTTGAAGATTCGTCTTCACATTCATCACCGAATCCGGAATACTTGCTCTGGCTCCGGCGAGATCAATTCATCTTCAGCTGGATATTAGCATCATTGTCACCGTCTATGATCGGATATGTTGGTCGCTGCATTACATCCGCACAGCTATGGAGCACGTTTGAAACGCTGTTTCATTCGCAGTCAAAGGCTAGATCTGCACAACTCCGTTTACAGCTTCAAACAGTGAAGAAAGGCGATTCAACAATTGATGATTACATTCTGAAATTCAGAGGTATCTCTGATCAGCTTTTTAGCATCGGTCAACAGATCGCTGAATCCGATCTGGTAAATTTTGTTCTCGGAGGTTTGGGTCCTGAATATGAGAGTATCAGTGTTTTTCTGCAATCGCGAAGTGAAGAGCTCACACTTGATGAAGTGCAGTTTGCCTTGCAAACTCATGAAATTCGTCTTCAAAATCAAGCATCTGCTGCTTCTGCATCTGGTTTCTCTGCATTTACTCAACCACATGTAGCTCCACAAGCTCACGTCGTATACAATCAAAACAATGGAACTCGTGGTCGTGGTGGCCGATATGGTGGTCGCGGTGGCAACCGTGGCAGAGGTGGTGGCATGTATAATAATGGTAATGGAAATAAACCGGTATGTCAACTCTGTGGCAAATCAAATCATGTCGCTCTAAAATGTTTTCGTCGGTTTGATGTAAGCTTTACTGGTATTGAATCCACTCCATCCTCATCTTCCTCTCATCAAGCACATTTCACCAACACTGACTCTGCACATACTACTAACAATCTCACATCACAGAATCAGCTTACTAATCTCACATCACAGAATCAGCTTACTACTCCATCTGCAACTCAGTTTCCATCAGCTCTTTCACCTTCTCATGCTCATCCGGCTGCCTATACCATATCTTCACCCACAACTATCTCTTCTGGATCAGAGTGGTATCTAGACTCTGGCGCTACAGCTCATGTCACCTCTGATCTGGCCAATCTCAGCATCCATACTCCATATCATGGCCAAGAGTCTCTCATTGTAGGTAATGGATCTAAACTCCAAATCACTCATGTAGGATCAACTACACTTCCTAACTCTCATCCTACATCTCCTCTGGTTTTACATAATATACTCTTTGTGCCTCATATAACTAAAAGTCTCCTTAGCATATCTAAATTTACTCTTGATAATAATGTTTTTCTGGAGTTTCACCCTTCATATTGTTGTGTTAAGGACAAAACTACCCACCAAATCCTGCTGGAGGGCATTCTTAAGGATGGATTATATCATTTGGACTTGTCCAAGTATTCAAGACTATCTGCTTCTTCATCCTCCAGCTCCCCGTCTCTTCACCAACGCCCCATTTCTTCAGGTTTATTTTCTTCCACAAATATATCCAGTACTACCTGTCTTCTAGCAACTCAAGAGAGTGATGTAAATCTCTGGCATGCCAGATTAGGACATCCATGTAATAGTGTTCTCAGATCAGCTCTTAAAGCCATGAATATTGCTGTTCACATGTCTAAACCGCACTTTTGTGATGCTTGTGCTATGGGCAAAATTACTTGCATGAACTTTCCTTCTGTTCAAGTTAAAACCACTGCTCCTTTTCAATTAGTTCACACTGATCTCTGGGGTCCAAGTTCTGTGGTTTCCTCTGACGGATACAAATACTATGTTCATTTTCTAGATGATTTCACTAGATTTACTTGGATTTTCCCTCTTCATGATAAATCTGAGGTGTATGACGTGTTTATTAGATTCAATGCTTTCATTGAGAGACAATTCAATACCAAACTTAAAGTCTTACAGTCTGACTGCGGAGGGGAGTATAGGCGTCTTCAACCTCTTCTTAATTCTCTGGGAATCCAGTTTAGACATTCTTGTCCTCATACCCATCAACAAAATGGTAGAGCCGAAAGGAAACACCGACATATAACCGAATTAGGACTTACTCTTCTAGCTTCAGCTTCACTTCCTCAAAGATTCTGGTGGGATGCCTTCTCTACAGCTGTACATCTCATAAATAGACTACCCTCACCCTCTATAAACAATATATCACCTTTTCAAAAGCTGTACAACACTCTTCCAGAGTATAAACTTCTCAAAATCTTTGGGTGCAGTTGTTTCCCATTTCTCAGACCTTACAATCACTCCAAACTACAATTCAGGTCAGAAAAATGTATATTCCTAGGCTACAGTTCCTCACACAAAGGTTATAGATGTCTTCATCCATCAGGTCGAATTTATGTAGCTAGAACAGTCCTTTTCAATGAGTCTGAATTTCCATACCCTCATTTGTTTCCTACTTCATCTCTTTCTTCTGTTACTGCTTCTCCCATACCTCTCTCCCCTATTTCCTTTCCCTCTTCAGCTTCTGTTCCTTCTCCCTCCATTTCTCAGCAAAGTTCTAACTCATCTACAAATTCTAACCATCATACACCTTCTGTATCTTCTGCATCTCCTCATGCTTCACACTCTTCAGCCTCATCTTCTCATTCTTCTCACACTTTCTCTTCAGCTCATCACTCTTCCTCCTCCTCTCCACCTCCTCCCATCACTCACAACAAGCATGCCATGCAAACCAGAGCTAAAAGTGGCATCCATAAACCAAAAGTTTTTTTTGCTCAAACTGACTCTACTGGTACTATTACCATTACTGCTATTGAGCCTGCTACTGCCTCAGCTGCTCTTGCTCAACCCGGCTGGCTTAAGGCCATGCAGAAGGAATTTAATGCTATTCTGGACAAATCTACCTGGGATCTTATTCCTTACTCTGCTGACATGAATCTTATACAGTGTAAATGGGTATTCAGAGTCAAAACGCATGTTGATGGCTCTGTTGACAGATTGAAAGCCAGATTAGTGGCCAAAGGGTTTCAACAACGGGCTGGACTTGATTTTGTGGAGACCTTTAGCCCTGTCGTTAAACCAGTTACTGTTCGTCTCATCTTCTCTCTTGCTGCTACATTTAACTGGGACATCCAACATATTGATATCAACAATGCATTCTTGAATGGAGACTTGGATACACCTGTGTATATGGAGCAACCAGAGGGTTTTGTAGATCCGCAATATCCCAATCATGTGTGCAGATTAAAGAAGTCTCTCTATGGCTTGAAACAAGCTCCACGAGCATGGTATGATAAGCTCAAAACCTATCTTCTCAATTATGGTTTTCAGTTTTCTACCTCTGATCACTCTTTCTTCTACATGAGAAAAAATGGTAAACTTCTGCTTCTTCTAGTCTATGTGGATGACATTCTCATTACTGGTGATGATCCCTCTCTTATCTCTCAGCTTATAAACAGCCTTTCCACTACATTTGCTCTCAAAACTCTAGGCACTGTGAATTATTTTTTGGGCATTCAAGTCACTAAAACCAAATCCAATTCCTACCTCCTCAACCAATCCAAGTACATTCGAGAGCTTCTTGCCAAAGCTAACCTTTCTGATAGTAAGCCCCAGCCCTCACCATATGATCTAGGGACTAAACTCCATAGATCAGATAGCCCCACTTTCACTGATCCTACTCTCTTTCGTAGCATTGTTGGCGCTCTCCAATACCTTACTCTCTCCCGTCCTGACATCGCTTTCATCGTAAATAAACTGAGTCAGTTTCTTCAGTCTCCTACTGAGCTTCAGTGGAAAGCATGCAAACGCTTGCTTCGTTATCTTAAAGGCACCATTACTTACAATCTTGCCTTTCATTCATCACCTTATCTTCATCTCAAAGTGTTCTCGGATGCTGATTGGGCTGGTTCTATGGATGATCGAAAATCTACTGGAGGATACTGTGTATTTTTTGGGCCCAACTTGTTATCCTGGAGTTCTAAGAAACAAAATGTCGTTTCTCGCAGTTCCACTGAATCTGAATATCGTGCTTTAGCAGATTCTTCTGTTGAAGTTATTTGGATCATGTCCTTGTTAAAAGAGATTGGTGTTTCTCTTCCTCATGTTCCCATCATTTGGTGTGACAACAAAAGTGCAGCTGCTATCGCATCCAATCCAGTCCTCCATGCAAGAACAAAACACATCGAGATCGACACTCATTTTGTTCGTGATAAAGTGCTCAAGAAGGAACTCGATGTAAGATATGTTCCCACCGACGATCAGGTTGCTGATATATTCACCAAACCTATTTCCATTACTAGATTTCATCATCTCATAAAACAATTTCCCCTTGAAAACGGATAGTCTATTTTGCGTAAGGGTTGTATTAGAGTAGCTTCTAAATACTCTGCTGATGTGGCAAAGTTTGTTATATTAGTTGTAACTTAATGCATGAGCATCAAGAACAGCAAGTTGTACTCAGCTCTATACAAAGAGAGCAAAACGGATCTATAGAATAAGTTTTTCATTCCTATCATTTACAGCCTTCTTCATGCTTCATGTTATAGCTTAACAAATATTATGATGACAAAAATTCCCCAGAAAATTTGACATTACCATCACTTTTCTTGCAATTCGCGTGATGACAAACCCTCAATAAATTTCGCCCAATGACGGTGATAAAATTTCTTGGCTCTCTCTTTATGCATTAAAATCAATTGAAGTACTGGGAGAGAACGTGAGACGTGCAAATGTGGGCGGTTACTCTGCAAAATAGTTGAATGTATGCTGATTTGGTAGAGATAACTACATGAATTTTGGCGCTAAAAAATAGCCGTTAAAACTCTCTTTTCATGTATTAATAGATAGACTACATGAAAGACTTTTTCGTAACTCGGGCTTAAATTAGTAGATCTTAAGAAAAATGATTTTTTGATAATTCTAGTGTAAAACTATTTATATATATATATATATATATATATATATATATATATATTCACGTAAAAGTATATTTTAATTTTTTAAATATATTTAGGTATATTTTTGTGGCATAAAGAGAAAAAAAGGCTTTGACTTAGGAATACTTAATTAATTATAATTCAGAATCAATTGATCATAATTATGGATTAACAAAACTTTAATTAAAATTAGTGAATTTTTATTATGAATTAAGAAATCTTAATTAGAATTAGTAAACTTTAATTAAAATAAATAATTACCAATTGAAATTACTTAATTCTAGTCACCGTAATAAAGAAGTCAATTAATCCCCGACGGCGGTCCCACCACCAGATTATTTGTCTTAATTTTGTAATGTAATAATCCGGGCCAACGGCCCAATACTTCCAAAATTAATGCAAACATGAAAAGTAAAGAGAGGAAATTCATTTTAACCAGTATAGAGATAGTGTGTACCTCCTACGATCATTTTTGTTGGTGTGTATAAGCAGTACCCACTGACCTACCAATAAGATTATTATATCCATTTTTTGTGTATAAAATATTGTTTAAAATAAGGGGAAATATTGATATATTCTAGTCAACCTTATAATCATACAATATGCGTAAATTCTTTTACCCTTCTACTGAATTTCTTCATTACATACTCTGATTTATCAATTCACTTTTCAATTTGGAGATAAATCATGCAATACTATCAGGCCCATCATACTTCCGTATAACTAAAATCAAAGTATACCAACTTCATACCTTTTTGACCGGAATGCTGCCGGGTATTTCCGCCGGAAGTTTTAGGGACCTCGTCCAACCACACGATCGCAACCGATGGTTTCCAGACGCAGACTCCTTCAGCAGCACACAGCACAGCCCTCGTTCGTTTCCTACTCGGGGCGTAAGGTTTTCGGTCGGTACACAAAGAAAATAATATACTGGAAGGGATGAACAAAAGCCCAAACTTTTATTTAGGAATTATATATTATTTATTACAACATAAGTATATCTCCTTTAGGGAGGAGACAAACTTGTTTAGCTACCTATGGTAGCGGAATTGAAATACATAAACTATACTATACTAGGAACTATACTATAACAATTTTATTTTGGAGAGAGCAGAGAGGATGGTGTAGAGGATTTCTGATGGATTTTCGATGCCCTTCTGCTTTCTTCAATCCTTCTTTATATAGAGGTTCGGATGTCCTCTATTCATGCATTATTGCCTTGGATACCTTCCTCAGCCAGCCTGTTTCCCATGTGAAGCCTGGTCCAACATTGTCGTCTATTATTGAGTACAACCAATAGACTTTCGGTGCAGCCTCAATCATGCCGCATTATCTTTAGATAATGCTCTTCCTGTGCTTTTACCCGTTTGGATTTTTATGGGTAATTACTTTTCCCTCCACCCACTATTATCGTTTTCTCTTTAGTGGGTGCTCCAGCTCAGAGTCACATGACTCCACCAACCTGTGTCGGGAATCTACTTTTTTCCCGGGGCCCTGGGCGTCCTTGCCTTTGGCAGCGCCTTCTGTTCAAGATGCTCGTTTGACCGAGCCTTCTCTTTTCCCTTTCTGGGCATGAATCCCTTCCCGAACTCTGGTTCCTTCTGGTTCTGGCAATCCGAACAAACGCGCTCGGACCAGTTTCCAAAATGAGCCATGTTGCAGTATTTTCGATGAGTGTCTTTACTCGTCGAAATCTTGTTTTCCCAGAGCAAGGTTCTCTTTCTTTCGAAAGCTTCCTCTGCGAATCTTGTAGATTTTCCTGTCATAGTGTTTAACAGGAATGATCCGTTCACTGAATTCTGAAAGAATTTGAACGAGAACTTGACTTTGTCCATCTCAGTGAGACAGACCCATAATCCACATGCTCTTCTGGTAGAGATGAGGTCTTCTGGTAATGTAGAGACTAAAGTAGTCTCTTTTTTGTAGGCGCCTTGATCTTCTCGAGGGCGCGTGCATCATGTCTTCGAAGCCTAATATAGTGGAAGGCTTCATGGTTTCCTTTCCCTGCAGGTTCTGGGGCTGCGCTGATGAAATACAGCTCCAAAATGTCCCCTCGGCTAAGCTGTGGATTGTTAGCTCAGGTATCATACACCGCTTCTTGAATCCACTTGGGTAGATTCTTGATTTCAGCGAATGATGGAGATGTAGTATAAACTGAAGCAAGTGCTCCAAATTCATACCATCTTTTGACTTCGTGTGGATCTGAATTTGGCATCATCCACACCCGAGGATATTTCCCCGAGACATCAACCCTTATTTTTTCTGGGTTGATTCCAGTCCTTGTGTTGAGCTTCTCCCAATTGGCTTGATAAACCTGCCACGAAGAAGAAACTTCAATCTTATCAGTATTAATCTTAGATGTGCCAGTCATTGGCCTAAGATTAATCTCTCCCTCTTTTTCCCCAGAGGTGCTGGGTTGACATGATGGTTCAGAGTGTGACCCCTGAATATCATCTTTTTCTTGGGGCAATGGCTCCGAAGATACCACCACCTTAGAACTTGGGCAAGAGGTATTTGAATCCTCTGCTACAGGTTTAGAGCCCTGTACTCGAAACTCTTCTTTTACCAAAGGATCTTTGGCCACCCGAAGGATTGGTGTTTGACATGCAGCCCAGAGTTGACCCTGAGACCGTATGCAAGCTCGTATTCTCTCGGTGACTTTCGTCTTATCGAGAGTCTGCAATCTTCCTGCTTGCTCAGCATATAGAATGCGCTCGTCCCACTCTCCCGTTAATATCTCCAAATTTTCTCTGAGATGTCTATGGGCTAGTAGAATGGAGTTCACATCAGTTTGCTCCATCTCTTGTTAAGAAATCTGCAAGAATATTTTCGTGAGATTTCAGAATGACAATATAAAAAATATAATATTGGCATTCAGCTTGCCATCTAATTAATCTAGCCTTTTCAGGCTTAGATTCCATCTTGTTTCTTAAGAAAGCTTTAACTTATGTGTTATCAACTTTCAAAGTAAATTTCTTTGCAAGTAAAAATAAAGGCCATTTTTTAAACGCCTTTCTGACTGCAAAGAATTCTTTCTCGTTGATGTGCCATCTTACTGCCTCATCATCTGAGAACAAACCACTGCAATATCTACAGGGTTCTTCTCCATTATGAGTGATCTTGGTTAAGACTGATGCCCACCAATAGTCACTTGCATCTGTGTACAGGACCAAGTCATCTTCGTCCTGTGGTATCGAGAGTTTTGGGAGATTTCTGCAAACCTCTTTTAACTTCCTCATACCCTTTCGATGTTCTTCTGTCCAGATGAACGGAACATCCTTCTTCAGTAATGTACTGAAAACTTTTCTATGTTTCGCGAGATCTTTGATAAATGGTCCCGCGAAATTAACAACTCTCAAGAAACTCTGAAGTTGTTTCTTTTCCTTTAGATCTTCAGGAAAATTCTGGACCTTTTGAACAATATGGTCCTACAGAATGATTCCTGTTTCATCGATCTCAATACCCAGAAATTCCATTTTCCGAGTTGCAACGACTGCCTTCTTTTCAGACAGTTCTAAACCTTCTTTATAACAAACATGTGCAAAGATATCAAGATGTTTGATATGTTCTTCCATATTTTTTGATGCTATTAAAATATCATCAATATAGACGAACATAAAAGAAAAATAATCTTTAAACAGATTATCCATCTTTCTCTGAAATATTTGAGGCGCATTAGCTAACCCCATTGGCATTACTTTCCAAACATAATGCCCTTGTGGAGTAGAGAAGGCTGTAAACTTCTTACTCCCTTCTTCCATGCGAATCTGGTAGAAACCTGACTTGCAATCAAACTTAGAGAATACCTTAGCATTTCTAATGCAGTTAATAAGGTGTTCTCTACTAGGGATAAAATATCCATCAAACTCCAGAATATCATTAATTCCTTTGTAATTAATAACTAGTCTGGGTTTACCTCGTTTGATCTCCCCATGATTCCTTACCAAAAATCCGGGACTGCTGTAAGGCGAGTTCCCTGGTTCGATCAATTTTAAATCAAGGTGTTCCTTGATTATCTCCTTCATATCCTGTTGATCTTTGAGGTTCATCAGGATTGGTATGTATCTAACAAACTCATACTCCTTTTCTGGCTTCACCTTCAAGGTAGCTTTGAGCTTGTTTCTGTCCCACCATGCCAAAGGATTCTCATTGTAATTCCTTTTAATCTTTCTTTTGACATCTTCTAGGGACACCTGCATTTCTCCTTTAATATATTGATGAGATATTAAAGATACTTTGAGAATCTGGACCTATTCATCATTGAGATCCTCATCCCTAATACAGCTTAGCACTGCTTCGCTGAATCTCCTTTGATCCTTCATTTTTGGTTGTCGAAGTTTTCCTTCATCACTACGCTTGCTGCGAAAACTCAATGGTATCTGACGATTAAAAGCCCCTTTGAGCCTATGGACAATGATTTTGTGATCGCAAATGGTTGTAAACACCAATTGCCTTCTCTCATTATCCTGCATGTATCTTTTGAACATCTGTAGGAAATTGTTTCCTAACAGAATATCTGCACCTGTATCATGGAAATAAATTGGTGGAGTTTTAACCTTGTACCAAGGTGTACCTCTAGCTCCTCCAATCAGAATTTCCGTCTCTTTTACTCCTTTAGCAAGGAGCAAAATCTTTTTTGAGAAATCTCTTCCTGCAATTCGGGGTAGATCATCTTCTACCTCTGCTGGGAAGACTCCTCGTTTTGCAGTACAAATTCCTGCACCTGAATCAATATAAGCAGCAAAATATTCTGCTTTATATTTTTCATATAACATTCCTATAGAAATGTATATGGAGAATGGACTTGTCATTCGATCAATAGTTTTCTCCCATTGATCGTGATTTCCATTCCTTCTTCTTTATTTCCCCAAGGTTTGTGATCTTCATGGAAATCCAAACCTAAAAGCAAAATTGCTTCCCTTCCGGCTCTGCCTTTGATCTCCATCACCTGTCCCCTAATTTCCAGGGTACCTTTGTAATGATTGATCTCCGGCTGCTGCAGATAGTAAAGAACATTACAAGGGAAGTTGGTTTCCCACCTTGTAGTGTCAAATTTTACTATCACTTCTCTCCATCCCTCGGGACATTTCAGATTCACTGGAACTTTGTTACTCTGAGATGTTTGAGGGTGTGGTGCTTCTCGAATGAGACTCCGACTCATCCCATATGGCAAAGACATAATTCTGTCTCCTTGGAAAGATAATCTCCCTGAAGTTATCCTGAGACTTTGATCGTGTCTCATGACTTCTCTATCTCGGATTTGAATATCCACATTCCTTAACCGAGTAATTTCAACTCTATCGGGACAAACAGCTGTTGTCACCTTGTTGAAAATATCTGGTATCTCAATAAACTTTTTTCCCAGAAATAACTCAGTGTGATGTGAGTTGGAAAGAACATATGATACCTGATAAGCAATGGAGTAAGGCCTATTTCCTTCCTCCAATAAATCCTTGCGTTTAAAGTCCTGATAAAGCGTCAGGGCTTTGCTGAAATGGGTATCATTAAGATTGTAAGCAATCTTTGGATAGATGATTCCCACTACTTGTTCTGCACAAAGATCTCCCGCAATTGTTCCCAATACAGAATCTTTCAGATTTCTAACTCTTTTATCGCATATAGCGATATCGATCGGCGTGTGAACTCCGGTAAAGAGGGCCGATTTTAACATCAACTGGATGGCTCCAATATGGATCCAGTTCATTTTTTCAGCGACTTCAGGCTTCATCTTTGATAGATCTTCCCTGATGTCACTAGCTGGAATCAGCTGCATCTCCACTTGATTCCCTGTAAGCTCTATAGGAAGCGACATTTCTCGTCTAGAAATTCCATAGACGATTTGTTGTTTCCTACTCCTTAGATTAAAGTTCCTTAGAACTTGATCTATGTTGTTTGCTGAAAAGCCTTGATACTTTTGTATATTCAGACTCTTCTTCATGATTTTGTCAATCAGACTTCGAGAGAGAGTTGTGTGACTGGAGAATCCCGTCCTGTCCTCTTTCTCCTGATGAACAATCTCTGGATCAGTCTGACTCCGATCTAGTTCCATCAGACCATTCTGAATCTTCTTCGCTGAAGACTTCTTCTTGTTCATATATACTCTCATCCGAGGGTATATCTTTGAACTGATATACTTGTACCAGTTCCTGGTAGTAGACGGCATCTTCGATATCCGGAGTGGATTCGAATTTATTGATACCTCTTCTCTCGTTGTCAGGGCAATTTGTAGAAATATGCCCTTTTGCACCGCACGTCCAGCAGTTGCAATCTTTGAAACTTTCATTCACTCTAGTATGAGTTCTTCTGAAAGTTTTCTTGGCAGGTGTCCTTCCTTGTGATTTATCATCTCCTCGGAATGGATACCTATTCCTTGATGGTCCACTTCTTTGGCCTGATTTATAAGATCTGACCTTCTGTCTTGACCACCTGGTTCTTGGTTTCCACGAATTTCTTTTTGGATCTCCACCTTTATAATAGGGCTGAAACCTATTTTTCTTGCTTTTCTTCAGCCTCGGTGGTTCTCCTCCAATGATCGTTGGCAGATCATTGTCATTACAATTTAGAGGAGCAAATTTGTTAATTCTCCTCAGTTTCATCATGTTCCTCAGAGTTGTTGCTTGTTGACACCACTCTGAGAGCTTCCGATGTACATAAGACATCCTTCTTGCGACGCTTTCAGGATCACCAGGTTCGTAATCCCGAATTAGCATCTCTTTCCATGGGCTTGGAAATTTCAGAAAGAAAATTTCTAGCGCTACTCTATCATCAACTTTTGATTGATGTTGATAAAGAGCAAAGAGTTGTAGAAACTTGTTAAGCGATTGTTGATCCAAGACAGTCAGTCTTAGATTATACAATGCCATCAAGTATTTCTTCCTTTTCTCTTGATCAAATCCCTCGAAATATCCTTCTCCCAGAAATGGTTTTTAAATAGTACTGCCATATTCTGGACATGTTCTGTATAGTTTTCACTCTCAAAACATGAATTCTTGATATCCACAGGAAAGAATTCCCATGGAATTTTGACGATTCCCGCAAGACTCATTTCGAGAATTCTTACGAAACCTTTCTTGTTCAAATCGAGAGTTGCTGCTGCAATTCTCAGGGCTGACGTCCACTCGTCAATAACGGATTCTCGATCTCTGAAATTTACTTCATCGAGGTCGAGCATTACTCCGTATGGATGAATAGGATCCAGGGTTGCCTTTCCATAAGATGTGTCTTGTACCTTTGGATGCGACCTTCTTGCCCTTGTCCTTCTTGCTGCCATGTATGCATCATTTGGGGTATGTTGATCATACCTTGCTCCAGTCTGAAAATCCTGGACTGCATTAATGGCTCCGGGTGCATTTTGAAATTCTTGTTGATTTTCAATGATGGCTCCTGGTGGAAGTTGATTCACCGGCTGTGGGTTTTGGACCACATTCTGGTTCATTTTTAAATCCACCATGGTCATGTTAGCAAAAGATTCCGCTAACTCCTGGAGATCGTCAAGCTTGATTCGTTCAAGATTACTCATTTTTTCCTTTCACGAATCATTCTTTTCAAGGTCTCCATGTTGGGATCCGTTTTGGTTTCTCCCACTGGTAATGGATAAGTGGGTTCATTACCAAAAGGATTTCTCCTTTGACTAGAACGAGGTTGTTGCTCCAGTTTTTCGATCCGTGATTGGATCTCCTTCAGGATATTATAGATTTCATCCTGTTTCATAGCAATCTTGTAAAGATCGCGTGGTACACCATACAGGCTATCGCCATAATGTTGTACTGTCTTCTGTATTTCTCTTAGATCCGCCGATATTTTGGAGGAATCTGGAGAAATCTCTTGATATAAAAGAGTAGATGATACTCCTTTATCTTTCTTTTGTTCCATCAGGGCGAAACAGCATACAAAAGCTAATTCCAATTAAATCCCAGATGGATCCAATGATCTCTTCTCATAGCATGTTCCATCTCCATTTCAAGGAGTATACAACTATGTAGAAGATCTTCTTTTCTTTTGATTCCTTGGAGACAGGAATCAATTAATTCTTTCTTCTGGTTTTGTTGGATTAGGATATCCAACTGCCTTCTCCAGTGTGTTAGCACACTCTGGTATCTTGTCCTTCTTTTCTTCAAGATTTGGAGACGTTCCTGGAAATGTCCATACCTTGGACATCCTTCTAGGTCCATCAGTCAGTATGGTTCTGATGGTTTTCTTTCATCACGTACTCCGTCCTAAGATGGAGATACTTCAACTCCTCGAGGAAGTTCTCTCTTCTTCTCATCTGTTGGTGGCAAGAGATAATAGATTCACAATCCACTCTTAGTGCTGCAGAGTGGAATTCTCTTTTCCAGATTGCTAGTGCAGTCTGGGTTCTTGTTTTCTGTACCTCCAAATCATGGAGATAATTCCTGTAACCTTCGCATCTCGGACAATTGTCCGAATCCATGTTTTCTTGATGTCTCCTCCGTTAGGATAATACTTAAAGCAATAAATAAAATATAATTCTCAGATAAACCTAAGGCTCTGATACCAATTTTGAAAGCGTAGGATCGATTAGCAAAATATGTAATAAAGAAATACGTAACTATCTTTTGGATAGCTAAAATAGGAGGGTAAATACATAATTTTATACCAATTTTGATTAACTAGTCAATTTTTCCCCATTTCTACACAAATAAGACACATTTTTAGAAAGTGTCACAATAGATATAATTAGGAAAGTCAAAAATCAAAGTAATTATGTGTTATACATGCACTCAAAACTGGTTATGAGGGTACACACTATCATCATACTGGATATACATAAATAATACTCAAAAGTAAATAACGAGAAAAGAAAAACCCTACTTTCATCACCGCCTTGTTTTTCATCCTACTTTTTCCCTAGTTTTTCATCTTCTCTGTCAATTAGATAAAAAAAATAAAATATATAAATGTAGAAATTACGCAAATTCATCCGATTGTTCCAGAACTTTTCCTGAGCCCTAAATTCTCCGATATAGCACACAAAAACTGCGTTTATGTTGTAGATTCTGAGATATAAGGTAAATATGTTTTTATGGATTCTGCTTTGACATTGCTGTTTTCTTTTTGCAACATCTGTGATAGAGAGATAAATTGAGAGATTTTTAGGCTTGTCACTCAATAACTGATCTGAATTATGCTGCTCTTGGCTGTTTTTGTTGTTTTCCCTAATGAAGATACACCCTTGTTCTTATTATCATCCGTCGCTGGAACTAGATTGATGGTAATGTATTGTAATTGTAAATACAGTTTGTGATCGTTAAACCAATAAATATTGTTTGTTGATCTGTAAATCCTATGTCATCACCCTGTTAATTTGCGAATCACATGTCACGCTCAAGTTCACATTCTGCGGTTATTTCTACTACTGTTATGCATATTCGAAAATAACTGTAGAAAATTATCGCAGATAAATTGGGTGCCAAAAATAACCCAACTTGTTGAATTGGTGCCAAAAAAAGAACCGTCAAACTATGTTTTAATACAATGCATAGATTGAAATTTAAATTCTCTATTCTCAGTTCCAAATATTTCTCTACTGACTTCTGCATGCTGCAAAAATTCATAGATGAGAGGAGCTTCTCCACTTCTGCTCGAAGAAAAAGGTTTTATTTCACAAGGTGGACATGGAGGTCATAAGGGAGGATGATCTCAACAAGATAGAACCTTGGACATACAAGGTACAATTCTGCTGCATATATACTTCTCAGAATCAAAGATAATTTCTCTTCTCCTCTTTAAATATTTTGCACTAGGTGATGACTTAACATACAAAAAGAAAGAAAAAATGAAGATTATAAATTTCCTAATAGGATGGTGGTCAGTGTCATCCATGCTTACTGTTTTAATATTTCAATCCTATTTGGTATATATTGTCAATACATGTCTTGTTATTCACAAAATCATTTAATTAGATATTGAGTGTTGAGGATACAACATGCATCTCCCCTCACGTATTAGTCAGAAAGAGTAGAAACAATTATATGCTGATGATGAATTAACATGTATTTGGTATCTGATTAATCTTGATTATTTATATTTATTTTGCCATATTATATGATTTCAAAATGAATTGAATTAAGTTTTACTGAACCTTTAGATGTATAGGTTAATAGCTTGTTAATGGTGATAACATTCTAGTCATGATAAACATTTTTTTTTTGGTTTCAGTTATGAAAACTTTTATAACAGGATCGTTGAAATTAGATATTTTTGTTGTTGCAGAGAGGTGGTATGGATCAAAGAAGTGTTATGTGTTTGCCATGGATATAATGACTCTTGCACCTTTGATCTATATCCTGGCCTAGTTTTGGTCTTTCTAAAGGATTACATGTCTATATTCCTTCCGTTGATGCTGGAGACTGTAGTCGATAATTTCATTGAGCAATTTACAATAATGAAAGGTGAAATTCTGCACTGCCTCTAAGACCAGAAAAATTTATATTCCTTTGAGCAGTTTACAATCATAAATGTTCTGATTGATTCAGCTGTACCCTTTAAGTAAGTATCATTTTTCCTTTATTTAGGCTATAAAGAACGAACTCATCATTTGCTAGCAAAGTAAAGAGACTAGTGCCTAGTGATAAAAGAGACTGGTGAAACATGGTGGAGCTTTCTTTGCATTGGGAAATGTTAATCGTGCAGCTGAGGCAAAATGTATGATCTGCCAATTTATAGTTATTTTAATTGTTATTAATGGCTAGCATGAAAACAAACTTCTATGCTAAAATCTTTGATATCCCTGTTTAGTTTATCTTGTCCAAAGAAGGAATCTAACCGAAATAAATTATTACTTGATTGTCTAAAGTTTTGATTATCATTAGTGGTTGATTTAATTCTGGCTTGCTCTTTTTTTTTTGTCACTCAACTTTCTTTCGTGGATTTTGTAGGTGGAAGGGAATTCTCTTCCACCTCCCCTATTTCGATGCGAAACTGTTGGTTTTTAATTATTACGAGGTTTTTGTTTGTTATCACATGCAAGAGCTTATTCTGAAAGTGCTTGTGTCTTCTTACTATGGCACTAAGCTGATTTGAAAGAGCTCATATGTCCCTATCTTTATGCTCTAAAAAGAGTTCAAAACTGTCCGAATGTCCCTAATGCTCTTTAAAGAGCTTTATGTCCCCGTCTCTATGCTTTTGAAATAGCTGAAATTGTTTGTATGTCCCTATTGCTCTTGAAATAGCTTGTATCCGTCTCTGATCATAAAAGAGCTGAATATGTCCGAGTGTCCCTAATGCTTTTGAAAGAGCTTATATGTCCCTCTCTCTATGCTCAAGAAAGAGCTTACATTTTTGGATGTCCCTAATGCTCTTGAAAGAGCTTAAATTATTCGGATGTCCCTAATGCTCTTGAAAGAGCTTAAATTATTCGGATGACCCTAATGCTCTTGAAAGAGCTCATATGTCCATGTTTATAATGCTCATGAATTAGCTTAAATTGTTCGGATGTCCCTAATGCTCTTGAAAGAGCTCATATGTCCCTATCCTTAATGCTCATGAAAGAGCTTTGTTCGGATGTCCCTAATGCTCTTGAAAGTGAACATATATCTATGTCCCTAATGCTCATGAAAGAACTTAAATTGTTCGAATGTCCCTAATGCTCTTGAAAAAGCTCATAATGTCCCTTTACCTAATGCTCATGAAAGAGCTTAATTTGTTCGGAAAGCTAATTTGTCCCTATTGCCTATATTGTAAGAATGTCCCTAATACTTTTGAATGAATTAATATGCCATAATGTCTCTAATGCTCTTAAAAGAGCTTTTATGTCCCTGTATCTATGCTCAAGAAAGCGCTTACATGTCCTAATGCTCTTAAAAGAGCTTTTATGTCCCTGTATCTATGCTCAAGAAAGCGCTTACATGTCCTAATGCTCTTGAAAGAGCTTATATATACGTCACTGTCTCAACGCTCATGAAAGAGCTGAAATTGTTCAGATGTCCTTAATGCTCTTGAAAGAACTCATGTCTCTATCTCTATGCTCATGTAAGAGTTTAAATTGTTCGGATCTTCATAATGCTCTTGAAAGAGCTCATATGTCCTTGTCACTAAAGCTCATAAAAGAGCTTAAATTGTTCAGATGTCTCTAATGCACTTGAAAGAGATAATTTGTCCCTGTTGGCTTATATTGTACGGATGTCCCTAAAGCTCATAAAAGTTTGCATTTTTTAATGATAATGCTAGAAAAAGAGTTGAAATTGTCAGGATGTCCATAATGTTCTTTAAAGAGCTCATATGTCCCTGTCTTTATACTTCGAAAAGAGCTCATATTGTTTGATGTCCCTAATGCTCGTGAAAGAGCTTTCAAGCCCTTGTCTCTATGCTGGTGAAAGAGGTTAAAGAGCTTGAATTGTCTTGATGTCCCTAATGCTATTGAAAGAGCCTAGTGCTCTTGAAAGAGCTTGTTTCTATATGCTCGCAAAAGAGGTTACTTTTCTGGATGTTCTAATGCTCTTGCAACAGCATGTTCTTGTTTCTATGCTCATGAAAAGGCTTACATTTTTGGATGTCCCTAATGCTCTGGAAAGAGCCTATTTGTCCCCGTGTCTGTGCTGTACTAATAGAGCTTAAATTGTACGGATGTGCTATTGCTATTGAATGAGCTAATTTGTCTGTCTCATGCTCTTGAATGACCTGAAATTGTCTCCCTAATGTGCTCGATGCCCCTGTTTCTATCTTCATAAGAGGTCATACTTTTTTGGCAGTCCCTAATGCCCTCGAAATAGTCCATTTGTCCCTGTCTCTATGATACTAATATAGCTTCAATTGTACGAACCCTAATGCTATTTAATGAGCTAATTTGTTCCTGTCTCAATGCTCTTGAAAGACATGAAATTGTCTAGATGTCACTAATGCTCTTGAAAGAGCTCATTTGTCCTTATCTCTAAGCCTGTGAAAGAGCTATAATTGTCGGATGTCCCTAATGCTCTCGAAAGAGTTTACTCTTTTTGATGTCCCCATTCTCCTTAAAGAGCTCATTTGTCTCTATCCCTATTTCTATGTTCACAAATGAGCTCGACTTGTCAAGATTCAAGATGACCCTTTTGCTAATGAAAGGGCCTAATGCTCTTGGAAGAGTCTGTATCTATGGTCATGATAGGTTACTAGTCTGGATGTCCCTATGTTGTTGGAAGACCACTTATGTCCCTTTCTATATGCTCATGAAAGAGCTTGAATTGTCCGAATGTTCTCGAAACAGATTATACTTCCCTCTTTTTATGCTCATGAAAGAGCTTACGTTTTTGGATGTCCTTAATGTGTGAAACTAAAGTTGTCCACATGTCACTAATCCCCTTGAAAGAACTTCTATGTCCGTAACACTATGCTGATTAAAGAACTGAAATTGTTAGATGTCCTCAATGCTCCAGAAAGGAGCTTATTTGTCTCTCTCTTTATGCTAATAAAAGAGGTTAAATTGTATGGATGTCCCAAATGTTCTTGAAAGAGCTTTTTTTGGAGTTTATTATGTGAAATAGCCAATATGGGAAAGAAAAAACAATATATGGCCATCAAGTTATGAGGTATAAATTTTGGCCAACAATTACAATTTTGGACACAAATACCCTTAATGAGGGCGTGGGTCGTGGGTCAAGGACCCGGCGTGTTCGGTTCAATTTGGTACATCTGGTACATCTAGTACGAATGGAAGTCGTTTGTGCCAACTTGCATCAGCAAATTTTCTGCTGCTATCTTTCTCCTTCCATCAAACGATGCTCAATTTCTAGTTATTTAATTGTTTTTCTGTTATGTTCATCACCTTAGGAAGTTAATTCCGATCAATTACATCCCAAATTTCGTTCAAATCGCTCGGATTTTGGGGGAAATCGGATTGTGATTCAATTTCTAGGGTCTTTCGTCACTGGGCTGTTATTCCCGTTTTCTGGCGTTGAAGCCTCGCCGTCGTTTGCCGGAGATAATATTTGCTGCGTGTTTTTGAGTTTGTTGTTTGCGATTTGATACAATCGGTACAAATGGATTCTGATCGTTCCAATTATACCAACATTTTGGAACAATTGAAACTAATTAGATCATTATTCCCAATTGTACCAAAAAATAAAAATAATAAAATTCATTATCATAAAAAATATCATCACAAAATCAATCTAAATATCGTTAAATAAAAAAAATTATAAATTATAATAAAAATTGCTAAAAATATAGAATTTTTTGCAATTGGTACCATTGGAATGATTGGGACTTATTTGTCCCAAATGTTTCAAATTCGCCCGCGAATTGCCCCGACCCACCCGCAAACTGACTTGACCCGCATACTCGTCATTAAGGACAACTATGTCCAAAATTACAAATGTTGGCTAGAATTTATGATTATGAAGGTGGGCCAATTATTGTCTTTTTATGCTTATATTGGCTATTTCAAAATTTCTTTCCTTTTTTTATCAGTTAATAACACTTGTATAAATAAAGGATATGTACAACGTTTAGGACCAAACGGTCAGAACAAGTGGAGAGATTTCAAACCAATCGAATAAAAGGGAATTTAAACCTACAAAATCTCAAATGTTACTAAGAAACTAACTGCCCAGATACCAACATTGTTGAAAATGATGAAATCTTGTAGCATAAACATTGGGCATATGTAGACATCTAATTAAGCAACGGAACTTTGAGTTTAAGATGTTTTCCATGTGATAAAACTTAAGATTTTCTTAAAATACATGTGCCTGATCATGTGATTCTGGTACAATGCATATGATATTTTAGAAAATGTCCCTATCTAAAAGTTAGGTGGTTTATTGGTCCCTACCCCCTTTAATGTGCATCAAAGCTGCAAGCCTGAGTACAGTTCTTGATACGGGGATAAACCTCTCATGTTGTAATGATCTCTCTATTTCTTGATTGTTATCTATTTATGGTCGGCTGCGTGCTAAATCCTTGTTCCGGGGACAGGCTACCAAGGTTTAAATTTGCTTGTTTTATTGTTAGTTTGTTTGTCTACTTTTGGGTGCTAATCATGTATGATTAAGTGGTGCTGTTTCGACATGTTTAGTGTTATTTGGTCCTTGCTTGATATAATAATTGGCCAAATATATAGGCAGTGAGACAGTCTTAGTTGTACATGTTTGTTAATTGCTTGTTATTGAGATAAGGATGAACTGTGGTTGCTAAAGTGGCTTATCTTAAAAGTTTGATTGTCTTAGGATTATTAGATGTTTCTGCACAAGATCTTGGATTAACTGATTCTTTTGGAACGAGATGTAATCTTTAATATGAGATCAAAACTTTGATGAATTTCAGCCTTTTAGCTTATTCTCGCTTGGTAAATTCCTGGAAAAGTTGCAGTAATTTTGTTGTTCAGTAAGAATGGATCTTTTACATATGTATTTGGTATGGTTGAAGATGTAATAGAGCATGCTTGTTATAATTTGTGTCACGTCTTGATATTTTAAGAGCATATATGTGTCATAAATATGGAGTGTCGATTCAAAAATATGACACTCTCACATACGATCTTATTCTGTGTGTAATCTTGATTAAGTTGTGGGGCAGTTTCACCTTAATTTGTGTTTTGTATGCGTGTAATGATAAGACTTTCTTGATATCTTATGGTTTTGTAACATAAATTGCGAATTTGATGATGCAAATGAGTCGGTCATCCAAACATCATCATAGAACATAAACTGAGATCAAATTCAACGGACGATATACTATGATGATATCCTTAGATGATGGTGAATGCAACGGACGTTTCTATAGTGATACTGGGTGACAATGTGCCCACGTGTATCGCTCATCCAGCTCCTGTTCGTTGCCCTCCAGAATCCGACATGCTCCGCTCGATCTAAGCTACACAGATACGCCTACTGGTATATGTGCGCATCTGCAGTCTACTGTCAGCAACTTGATGAGACTCCTAAATTGGTAAATAAGTATAGCAGCATTTAGATGTTGTTGATAGAGGCATCACTCATATAACTTCTGACGAATTTTTAAAACATTATATCATTGTATCGTCTAAACTGTAATACTGATCCAAACATTGCAATACCAATAAAAAAATTATATACATGCTCACTGCTCAGAATGATATATAACCATCATATTAAATCAGCAACTAGCAGAATAATCAAAATTGAAAATGAGATTAAGTTGTTGAGTATATTATTCTAAGAGGCTGTCGCACCAAACGGTTGGTGCCGCCAACCCAGTTTTTATTTTTATTTTTATTTAATAATAAAAAAAATTTAAATAGGAATTAATGAATCTAAATTGAAACTAATATATTTTAATTAAAATTAATAAAAATCTAATTAGAACTAATTAATTCTAATGAGAGATTAATTTGTTTTTAATCAATCAAATTTACAAAATAAAATAAAAATAGGGTGGATCTCATCAACCATATGGTGCGGTCAAAATTACTTTAAATAGAATTTAGTTGACATTGGCTGTGTCAAAAAATCAATTTTGCTAAATTACTGTTTGCCGAACTGAGAATATTATTTTCAGTATATAACTTTAGGTAAACTGTATATTACATTTGTGCTGTCATCATCAATCAAGAACTTTACCTGAAATAATTAATTTTCTAGACTTCTTCATGGATAATGGCGTGCAAACTGAGATAGAAAGATTCAATAGTCATTATTTCATTATACTTTATTGCATTTTTTTTTTTACAGAAGATTATAATAATGTACTTCATGTAAGCTGAAATAAACTTTACTTCATGCAGATTTTGTTTCAAAAGTGAAAAATTCACTGTTAAAATTAGCATGAATTTGCATTTTGCAGTGATACTCTGCAAACTGGGCACTTTTTACTAATGCTCAGCCACTTATCAATACATTCAACATGGAAATAATGTTCACAGTTAGGCATGAATCTTATAGTGTCATTTGTAGCATAATCTGTTAGGCATATCGTGCAGGTTACACCGTTAGACCCTTCAACTAGACTTTCTCCAATCGTGATCATTGTGTAGGTCTCGATGGTGGATTGATCGAGCCCTCTGCTTGTTATGCCACCACCCTCGGAGATTTGGATCGAGCTGCTGTTGTTGTGTTGGCTGCCTCGCATCTTCATGCATACAAAGCCAACTATCATGATGAGCAAGAACAGAATTGGTATGGTAAAGATTAATGCAGAGCTTCTGGTTTCTGAAAGTTTGTTATTCCCACCTGCAAGTTTTATTTTTGTAGTATGAATTTTGAGTGTTAGGTTCTTATATATGTATTGTTATATATTATGGGATTTTGAAATTTTCAATTTCATGTTTATGAATCTTTCCCAAAACAGAAAGAAAAATAAGGCAAGAAAATAGATCATATATATATATGTGTGTGTGTGTGTGTGGCCTTAAATCTCAAGAATGTCAAAAAAAAAAAAAAAACCTATATAGATCATATGTGGCCTTGAAATTCATGCTGACGAATTGTTTCTGCATTATGAATTTAAATTTTCATGTTGATAAATATTTCCAAAAAGAGAGAAATGAGGCAAATAAAATAGAAGATCATATATATGTGGCCTTGAAAATCTCTAGAATGTCAACCAAAAAAAAAAAAAAAAACAAGATAATGTATTGTTGTAATATTACATTCATGCTGATGAACTATTTCCAAAAAAAAAAAATAAAGGAAAGAAAAAAAGGAGTCAATAGATAACAGAAGATCATACTTGGCCTTAAAATCTCAGAACTGTCGACCAAAAAACCAAGATCATATGTGTTATTGTATATTACATTCATGCTGATGAATTATTTCCATATAAAAGGAAAGAAAACAGAAGATCATATGTGGCCTTAAAATCTCAAGAAAGTCAACCAAAAAAGCAAGGCCATATATATGTATTATTGTATGTTATGTTACATTCATGCTAATGAATTATTTCAAAAAAGAAGGAAATAAAACGAAAACAAGAGATCTTAAAATCCTTTTGGCAAAAATGAATTATTTCCAAAAATTCCTGGGAAAAAAAAAACATTTTTTTCATTCTTACCGGTGGTAGAGCCACAATTTTGGCAGTAGTGGAAATATTTTACCTTTTGGAGGATCGCGAACATCCCATGTTAGCTCAAGATCAACGGGGAACAATCCAAGAGCAAAATTATAAAAAGAAGAAACTGGGACAGATACAGTGGCAATCTTACTGCAGCCAGAGATGTTAAGGCCATATGGCATGCCATCACCCGTGGCATAGACGACATCAGATGTCTCATTGCTGGCACACTCTACGACTCTGTTGTAGTAACCCGTAGAATCCACCTTGCCTTTTGCACAGCTGAATAAGGTATAGTTCCTATACATAATAGCCAGAAATGGTGTAGACGAAAGATTTAAGCTCAAAAGGCGCGTTGGGAGGCAGCCTTGGACATCTTGTAGTGTAATCATTCTTAAATAGTAGTAGACAGATGTGAGATAGAAGTCTCCTGAGCCCGGGATATGAAGAATCGGGTATTTTTGGCCGTTGCAGCTTAGGTTAAAGCCAGAAGGTGCACAGTTCTGTTGTTGTTGTTGTTGTTGTAACCAGAAGGGGAAGCGTATGATGGGGCCGTCTTTGTGACAGTACGAGGTTAGACACTCGTTGCTAGCATGTGCTATTGAGAGGAAGAGGAGAAAGAGAAGAATCTTGATCGCCATATCTAACAAACTTTCTAACTGAGGTACTTGAGGTTTGTACATGTGTTTGAAGTTTTTATATATAGATGAGAATTAAAGTCAACTGCAGGTTTAATTTTAGTTTGTTGCTTTTGAACTTTTCTTGATCTTCCTTGTAATAAACAAATCAATGGCAATTAGTTAATTAGTTAGTTTGTGATATGAAGTTTCTTAGAATTATTATTATGATTGGTAAGCATTGAATTTTTCTAACCTTTTGAGCGAATTGAAACCAAATTTCTGTTTCTTGAGTTGATGTTGATCAGATAACATATATTTGTTAGCATGATTGAAGCAATGAGATGAGAAAGAAGCAACCAAATCAATTAATGTTTCTTCTTGCAAAATGTATCTCTAGTAAGATCAAACTGTTGACTGAGCTACGTACTAGAGATACAGAGTCACAAAGGCCCATATTATTAATATTATTCAAAACCTAGCTTGATTTTGTAAGGCGTTGGGTACATTATATTTCAACGGGCTTTGAGCTAGTTAGATTGGAAATTAAGACGCTCGTGTCGTGTCGTGTCGTGTCGTGTGTGCATGGGAAGACAACGAGGTGGTGGTGCCGGTGCCGGTCTGGTGCAAACTCCTGACACTCGATCAGATCGCGCCATGCCTTGCAAACCACCTTGCATGTGTAGAGTAGAGAGTAATATATATAATCCTCATTAATGGTTCAATCCTATTCTAACTCGTTTACCATATAAATAAATCTATTAAAATCTTCGGACTTCATTTCGTGTTCTAAATTGATATAATATATTCTAACTAGGAAAGGAAATCTATTCAAAAAATTTGGACTCGATTTTCTTTACTTGTGCAAGAGAGTTATTTATTTGTATGAATAAATCTAGCTGGCCATATTATGGCCAGCCATAATACCCTTAAAATTTTAAAAAATCGGTCGGTTTAAATTGAACCGGTTAGGAGAATTTTTTTTTACTAATATATCTCTGTATTATTTTTAGCATAGATTGTCTACTTAAATTTGAAAATATTTTTTTTTATATATTTGGTAACAAGATGATACCGATCTTGCCGAAGTATCCAGGATGATACTTGTCGAAGAAGATACGGTGGTGGTGCATACCACCGGCGTTTCCGCGACCTCCGGGACACTACGAAAAATTATAGTATGTAATATTATCAGTTCAGTTCTTTAATCCAATCATTGTAATATTATCACGGCTTTGTCTTGATGATTTTTTATTTCATTTTTTGAAAAAGAAAATCATGAATGCTATCGGTGATCATGCTTCCTGGATTCATATGCTTACAACGTGTTTGATGAATTAACCCTTTTGATTTTTGTAAAGTTTGCAAAATGGATATGAATTGACCTTAAACATCGAAGAAGTTGATCCCATGTCTCCGACGCCATATTCCACACCACTTGACTCACCGGCGTTCAAAATTGAAGAAATAATTAGTACTCTAATAATTAATGTGTGATAAAATTAATGGGAACATATATATATATATATATATATATATATATATTTGATTCATCATTACCTTCTTTGTGATAAAATAAAGATTTGATTTGGTGCAAATAAAGATTTGATTTGAAATGTAATTTTAGAAATGATTTTGGATTAATTTTTTCTATAAATAACAATAAGGGTATACATGTAAATTATTAATTTAATTAATATTTATTAATTATAATTGATATACAATTACTTATATATCCTTATATGGCTGGCCATAATATGGCCATTTAGCAAAGCTCTATTTGTATCACTCTCATAATTGATCTATCTTATTCTAATTAGGAAAACCCTGTACATAGATCTACTGAAATTCGATCTTCTTTACTTGTACAATTCTTATATTTATTTATTAGGCAAATCCAACATCTATTATTAATACCGATACGTCGTTTGCTCATATCTCTCTATATATAACATATTCTTTATGGAACAACTAGTTGTCTAGTTCCTGTTTTTCAAATTAATTAAATTCAATTCCTTTTCTGAAGATCAATTAAAAAAAATGAAGAATCGGCGCATAACGATGTTAACTGGTGAGTATAGGATATATATATGTATGATCTGATATTATACATTAATTTTGCAGAGTCGGAGTTGGAACATATATTACTAGCTAATGCGCTGGGTTACCTATTTTTGTGGTTAATCTTGGTATTTATTACTGTATCCCCTTACTTTGTCGCGCAATGTGGGCTTTTTTGTTTCTGGATATGGGTGGGTATATGTTGGTTATATTCCTGTATGGGGCATCATAGTAAATATTCTTTTGGGATTGAAAATCCGATGCAGATAGAATTTTCAGAACCAAGGTATAGTCACGTATTTTCTTATGCTTCATCACCACACTCTTGTAGTTTTGCAACGTATGGAATACGAGGGGAGAGAAGATCTCAACATCCGGGAGAGCATTTTATTCAGAGTTGGTGATGGTGATGGCGATGACGATGGCGATGGCGAGTTTTGCTGTATATGTAGGGAAGAATACAAGGCATCGAAGAGGCTAACCCTACTTCCAAAATGCAACCACTACTTCCATGCGGTAAAGGAAAAGGAACTATAAATGTCCTATTTGCATGACATGTAACTTAAGACACGCGTTTATTATCGATCATTTTTTATATAGATTACTACAATGATGTTTGAATTGTTGAATATTGATTTGATTTGTTAATTATAAGTTGAAACAACAATAGTAAGACCAATTATCAACAATCTACAAAACAAGTGGAGTACCTCTTTACCACCAAATGAAATCAATCATTTACAATGAGGCTCAACCCAACCAAAAATTACCAAGTTTAAATTGCAAGAGTAAGACCATCACATAAATGAAACAACCAATTAATTTTGTCAAACAATCATACAACAACTCAAGGGTAGTTTAGTACGTTTCAATAAGGTTCAGTACATTAACTGAAAATATTTCACATACATTATATTATTTTAAGAAGAAATAAGCACATTCATTTCTTGGCAAACAGCTTCTTTGGAAGCATCTCTAATGATGTGGTTTTGAGCAGGAAAAGCCTTGATGCACGTTCTTGCAGAGTGCCACCACACTTCAATCCACGGGCTTGAAGTTCCAATTTTAACCGTTCCAAGCCAAGAACCTACAATGGGTCAATTATACAGACGATAAGTTTCCAATAACATCAAGATCTTTAAGAAAACATGAAGTTGAAATATAGTGTTAGAGATAGAGAACCAGAGGTATACCTCCAATTCAGCAGCTGAGAGATAATCATCAAAGTCAAGGGGCTTCTCTATGTTTTCTAGATTCACGGCTGCAGATACTGATTCGGGTGCAGAATAGTCTTTTATTTCTGCAACTGAAACCACTTCATCCTCTGAGCCAGAGGTTCCAGGGTGCTGACTAACTGTTTCGTGTACTTCACTCGAGTGAGATTTGCTGGGAGAAACGACTCCATTGTTGTCTTTGCTTCCATCGGTACTCTCCATCACAGGAGTAACCCCATTTTTACTATCGTTATCTTCACATCCATCGGGACTTTTTAGTGATTTTAAAGACTCCTCCTCCGAGCCATTCTCAGAGGAACCTTGCTCAATTGATCCAGCACCAAGTTCATCACCAACAATTGCACCTGAACTTGCATCTACTTCTTTGCTGGAATCTGAATGACTCCCGTTATCTATGACCACGGATCCCTCATTTTCCTCTTCTTCTACACCAGTACCACCCTCATCCTCATCCTCATCATCTTCACTATCGCTGTCACACATTTTTCTCTTTCCCAACCTGAGGAAAGAAGTTACATTACATTTGGTGCAAACACTGTATTAAATAAACTGATCTACATCGTTAGCAACCATTTATGCTTCTCTTTCTCATATTGTATTAGAAGTTTAAAGAACACAAACCAAATATCACCAATCTTGTGGACAGATAACACACAAACAAACTTAAGATTCAGGGCAAGATTCTCCAAAGTTCATGCATATATTCTCAAACTACAA
Organism: Agastache rugosa; assembly: GCA_031470985.1. NCBI lineage: Eukaryota > Viridiplantae > Streptophyta > Magnoliopsida > Lamiales > Lamiaceae > Agastache > Agastache rugosa. The sequence continues at coordinate 35,047,439 of CM062602.1, read as the reverse complement.
CCAAAGCATCAGTTATATACTAAAATTTAAATCTTTAACTAGCAAATAACAAACTTTGGAACCATATCTTTCACACAATCAACAAAACAACCTCATTTGCAATTAAATAAACAATCTTTCTTGTCTTATCCAATCACACTATCACAGAATACACTCAGTTGCAGTGAATTGAACAAATTCCCTCTTAACTAATACCTCAAAATACTCAATTCGAAATATAAATTTACTCATTGCAAAAAATCACAAAGCAAATGCAATATTATGCAAAGTTTCAGATATTCCATACCAAACTTTAAACTTCTTGGACGTAGACTCGTTCCCATCAGCCTGACTCTTCCTCTTCGAGCTCATCATTCCCTTAACCGACTCGCGCACCGACCTCTCCACCTCTTCCCTACACTTCTCAGAATCCTCCCTATACTTAGCCACATACTTTTCTGCACCATCACCCCCATTTCCCTTGCCACTCCTCTTAAGCTCTTTCGCCTTCTTCTTAAGGAAATCCTCCGCCATCTTCTCCAACTTCCTCTCCTCCGCCTCCGCCCTCCACTCCTCCAGCTTCTTCTCGGCGTTCACATGCCTCAGCCTCCGCCCACTCATATCCCTACAAGCATCAAAATTGTTCGTTTTCTTCTGCCCGGCCTTCGTCGCCGCCCCTCTCAGCAACGACCCGAATCCACCTTTTCCGCCCCTGAGCCTCAGCAACAAGTTCACCACAACAGGAAAATTCCCAAATCCATCAGAAGCCGCGAAACGGCAGCTAGTAATGTCTCGATCTTGGTCTAATTCGGTACTGGAATCGGGAAGGAGGGTTTCTGCGGATTGACCGAGAATTAGGGTTTGGTGATCGTCGAGGATACGGGAATTGTTGAGGAGGAGTTGGAGGCCGGAGGGGATGGAGGTTAGGGTTTCGATTCGGCGTTTGAGGGCGGAGATGGGTACCGACGGCGCATCGAAATTCAAAACCCGGTGCTTCCCGTCGAGCAATTTCACAAACACCTGGTGGATCTCGGACTCGAACGCGTCCATTTGAACAACTTTTGATCTTTGACGGATTGATTCAAGAAACAACTGTTCTTCCCTGCTATCGTGCGCGCACTTCCAATCTGATTACAGGAGGGAAACCAGACTGGAGGAGAATTTGATTGAGGATTGGAATTGCCAAATCCTGCCCTAATCAAATCGTAATTATATTTCCCCTAAAAATGTACATAAACAATTCTATGGGCTTTTGCGTCAAAAAATAAATAAATTTTGGGCTTATATATCAGCGATTAGGCCTACTATGGGCCTTTTTTTTTTTTTTTACTTTTTGAATTAGTTTATATATTTATTAGATTTTGTACTTTTAATAAATAGTAAAGCTGGATTTCCGATATTAATGTTTATGTTAACATTATTTTTTTTTTTTTGTAGAACATTAATGTCTCGTTTTTTTCATTCAAAAAAAGAAGATACTCTCGTTTCAAAATAATAATAATAATGGAAGACATCAAAGTGGGGGTAGCTAAATTAATTTTTAAAAAAGAAAAAAGATTAAATCGGACTAATTACATACTTAGAATTAATTTAGCACAACAAAGCAATGTCTTGAAAAAAAAAATTAATTCTTACAACAAAAATATAAGACCATAATTGAAAAGGACAAAAGTTTACAAATAAAAATTGAAATTCCAACTCAAGAAATTTAAAATTAAGTGAATAAACTTTATTCCAAACTAGAAATACGTAGTAAACAACTTTTTTTAAAGAAAATTCCTTGATTTTATGTAGAAGCTCAAAATCAAAGTTTCACCGCTTTCATTTATTTTGTCTTTGCTCTACAAATTAAGCAAAATTCATAGGCCAAATTCTAATTGAAGAATTTGTACCCAATTAATTGAATCGAGGAAACACAAATTCAATTTGATATGAAGAGGAACGGAAACGCGAGTAATGTTTCCGATAAGGGTCGGATATTGGCGGTCGACCCGAATCTCCCGCGGTTTCTCTGCCAGAACTGCCGCCAAAGCCTCTGCATCGTCGGCGTCGATTCCTATGCCGACAAATTCCCCGCCGCAGGTTTCAATTTTATGATTTTCGGATTGAATTTTTGTTCCCCCTTTTTTCTTTTTACTTGAACTGATGATTTTTGAAATTATGGTTGATGAAATATTGTATTGAGATTGTGTGAAGAAATATCGTTGTAGTTATTTATGGCTAAAGTGGGAGTCTTGAGATTTTGTTTGAGCTGATTGATTGAGGAGAAGTTTGTATTTAGTGCATTGCTTGTAAAAATATTTGCTTTGCTGTGTTTCCATGGCATGGCTATGCTATGATGCGTAGTTGCATTAGCTTGTAGATAAATTTAGCATTATTGTCTGTACCAGTTTGATTTCTGTCGATTATGTTGTTGAAGCCGTCTTCAAGTAGTTTCATGTTGTGAGCTTGGACTCTAAAGTGTAGTTTTACCTAGTTGCAAGTTGAAAAGGATGGGTCTTTTGCATTGGAATTTATGATATATTCGTGCAGGTATGCAAGGTTCTTCAATTCTTGGAACGGGTAGTGTTTCGGGTTCAACGCGGATGGACCACTCATTTGTTGTTTTGCCAAAGCAAAGGAATCAGACACCAGGTGTTCCTCCACGTCCTCGAGGTGGAGCAATGCACCCTGATGCTAGTCAGTCTGGGAAGGCAATAGACGAGTCATTTGTTGTATTACCTCCGCCAGCTGCCTCAGTGTATAAATCGGAACCTGGAGCTGATGCAGGTGGGAACAGCTTACCATCACCTGAGGGTGGATCCACTAGCTCCCCTTCACAGCCGCACCATTCAGGCTTCCACTCCACAATAACAGTCCTGAGTCGTGCATTTGATATTGCCACCACACAAACACAGGTGTGCATAATCTATGAAATCAATGTTTCTTGCAAAATATTTCGACACATTGTCTGAGATTCCACATTGTACTAAACTAATTCCAAACATTTCATGCTCCACTCATGTCATGTAATTGACATAACTCCTTTACCTTTGCAGGTTGAGCAGCCTTTGTGTCTGGAGTGCATGCGTGTTTTGTCAGATAAACTTGATAAGGAGGTTGAAGATGTGAACAGGGACACAAAATCATATGAAATTTGTCTTCAAAAATTGGAAGGGGAAGCCAAAACTGTGCTTAGCGAAACGGAGTTTCTTAAGGAGAAATTGAAGGTGCTTATCCTATGATCTTATATCAAATTTGTTTTTCAACTTAAGTTTGGAAATTATATGAATTTTATGGAGCTCAGTGCTATATTTGTTTGTCGGTTTGTCTTTCATTAGCAGAATGTTCGAGTTGTTTAATGTTGGTAATTCACGTCATGGAATTCCAATGTAGATCAAAGAGTTCTGGGCCTTTTCACTATTTGCATACTCTCTCTCTCTCTGCATCTTCAGAATTCCTTACTGAGTTTAAGTGGGCTGTTATATGTGTAGTGTCCCTCTTTTATGTTAAAAGTGACTTTGATGGGAAATCGTGATCTCTAAAAATTCTGTAACCAAAATCAAAGCAAAAGCTGTGAACTTTCTGCAGTACTGAGTTTTACTTTGAGCAGCAAGTGTGTCCTTTAGTATCTCACTAGGAACCCAAAGATTGACCTTGTCATATTTGGCTAACTTATAAGATAGAAGAAGAAGAACGAAAGCTCGAAGCAGCAATTGCAGAAACAGAGAAACAATGTGCTGAAGTAACTGCTGAACTAAAGGAGCTGGAGTTGAAGTCTAGCCGGTTTAAAGAGTTAGAAGAGCGGTAATCCCCCTATGACCAGTGCCTTTGAGTTGTTTCTGGCTGTGATTTCTGAGAAAAATTCATTCTTCTTCTTTTTCCTTGCCTTTATTCTCGTATCTCATATTAATTCCTTTTGGCTGATTGATTTTGTGTTTTCTCTTGTCCAGATATTGGCAGGAGTTCAATAATTTCCAGTTTCAGATGATCTCTCATCAGGTTTGGCTCAGTTGCTCCCCTCTGGAGTCTTAAACTTTTTGTCCATGATCTTCCTCAGGGCCACTGCTTATGTACTGGTTTTTGGAAATTATACGAGCCATGTAAAATGCTCTGTAAATTTATTTAACTTCAAATGTATGGTCGCTAGGAAGAGCGGGATGCAATTCTGGCAAAGATTGAAGTCTCACAAGCTCATTTGGAGCAGTTGAAGCGCACCAATGTGCTAAATGACGCCTTCCCTATTTGGTACGACGGGGAATTTGGCACTATCAACAACTTTCGCCTGGGAAGACTTCCTAAAGTCCAGGTATATTCATTGTGTAATTGAACGATGTAATTTCTTTCTTTAAATGACTAAATGTCCATTTTTTTTAACACTTGCCTGTGAAAATGTGTTAGGTTGAGTGGGATGAGATAAATGCTGCTTGGGGGCAAGCATGCCTTCTCCTTCATACGATGGCTCAATACTTCAGACCAAAGTTTCTGTATCCTTTAATCATAGCAAATGTTCGTATTATTTTCTGATGTTATCCTCAAACGTATCTAGCCCTTAATAATATACTACTATTATACATTGTGGTTGGTTACTTGAGCAGATGGGTTTTGGCCTTTAGTTTCACAGCAATGAACTTGGGTTTAAATGTTTATGTACCTTTCTTGTTTATCTTTCATTTTCCGCTCAAGCATAATATTGGAAGTCGAGTCATGGGAATATCTTAATGTTATTTTCCAAGAACTGATATGGAACTGACCACGCACGTCTTTTCAACTACCATTCCTTAATGCTGGCTTTCAGATATCGCATTAAAATCCTTCCGATGGGAAGTTATCCTCGCATAATGGACAGCAGCAACAATACTTATGAGCTGTAAGTTGAAAACGATGCGCATAATTTATGTTTACTAAATCTGACAATATTTTTTAGGCATATCACACAAAAGGAAAGGGAAACATTGGTAAAACAGCCTAATGGGATTAATTACTCTATCTATTATGTTGATATATGACTCATATATCCATGCTGTCAGAAACCAACTGCATAGTTATCCGAATTCTAATTGCGTCGTTTTTATAAAATAAATGGACCATACCTTCAGTTCCATTTATTTGTACATGTCTAGGTATGCTCTCTTTCCTTCTTAAAACCTTGCTAATATAGCCTGCCATTTTTTGATAGTTGTTGTTGCTCTTTATTTTTAATGTGACATCTGATTTGCTGTATATTTACGAGCAAGCAAAATGGTACGGTCTTAGTTGCATGTTAACACTCAGCTAATGCTAATTATATCTCAGTTTTGGCCCCGTTAATGTATTCTGGAGCACTCGTTATGACAAAGCCATGACGTTATTCTTGACCTGTCTAAAGGAGTTCGCAGAGTTTGCAAACTCAAAAGATAAAGAAAACAACATTCCTCCCGAGAAATGTTTCAAGCTTCCATACAAGTAAGTTGGTTTTCATGTTAAGCATGCATTTCGTGGGTGGTATCATATATATGTTCGTTTAAAATTTCATGTAGCTACTGAATTCATAGAATCAGAATGAAGCAAAACACATACCATTCTTATAGTGCTGCACTCCCTAGTTTTCTCGTCCAATTCTCTAAGTTAACCATAAGCAGGCGATTTTTTTGGGGTTTCGGGTTTTGGGTGTGTTCTCTTTTCACTGAATTGAGAAGTAACCGCAGTCAATCGTGGTGCACTGTTATTAGTGGTCCTAAAATTACTCTTATAGTTCAATGAGAAGTACCATGTTTGGCCAGAATTTTTACGAATTGATTATGTATTTGCAGAATCGAGAATGACAAGGTGGAAAATTATTCGATAACACAGAGCTTCAATAAGCAGGAGAATTGGACCAAAGCTCTTAAATACACGCTATGTGATTTGAAATGGGCTCTTTACTGGTTTGTTGGGAACACTAACTTCCAGCCTCTCACTGCCTCCGTTGCTCCCCATGGCGACGTCTCAAGTGCAGGCTCGATGTACAATAAACGAACGACTGATACCAGGTTACAATCGTAGTAAATCTTCTGCCAATATAGAGGGTTAGAAACTAAAATGTTTGTACAGGGCACAATCTTATTAGACTTATTTAATTTAAATAGGCATTTCCAACTTGTATCTTCCTATTGTGAAATAATAGCCTTTTCTACAGAAACCTCAAATTCTAAGTAGTCTTAATATTAGTGTTCACATGATAAAATTCATGGAGAGTATCATTTTGTCAAATTTGATCTCATATGGAGTATAACTTAATTTTATAGTATTAAGATTATTCTTTTTATCATATGTTGGAATCAAATTTATCTGAGTTAGTTTTCATCAAATCTTAATTTGTTCTCATATTTTTAATCTTTTATCGTCGTAATTCATAAGCTAAGCTAGCGTTGGTTTAATATATTTTTTTTATTTCTCTCTCTTTCCAATCACATGTGATGGATGAGCAAAACATAATCATAAATTTGAACACTTGTTCCTTAGCAGCAAGACAAGTATGACATTGGATATGTGTTAATTTACTGTTTGCCTTCTTAATTAACACCATACGAACGCAAACACCAGTAAAAATCGAGAGAAATTCAATTAGGGCTACTGAGTTGGAAATTCGTTTTACTTCACCTCAACTGCGAACCATGTATTAATATTGACACAAATTCAAATTATTGGGCCTGAAAATTGTATTAATATTTTATTGGGCTAAAATTAGGAAAACACATCAAGCGTCTTTACTAAATTAAAGTTAATTTTCATGATTTTCAACTATGTATACAAGAATTCTTTACAAAATATATTATCACAAACCCACAATCACAATATTCGCAGATTCCTCGAACAAGTGAGGGAGAGCAGGGGTTTTGATCTTGATAAGTGCCCTCAAGAATTCTCCAATTTGACGGTATGAAAAGAGGCATGCATGCATGGCAACAAACATAAAGTTGTGGATGCCTTATAAATAGTAATATATTTTATGAAAATATTATAAATTTTTATTATTACCTTTGAGAAAATATTGGCAAGTTGGTGTAAAGAGTAGACTAAAATATGAAATAGAATTTTCTATATCTTATATTGCTTACAATTTTAAAAAATGTATAGGATTGATAATCTTCATCAATTATATATCTCATTAGTTAAGCTACCTTAGATAAGCAAAAAAATATGTACTCCCACGTCCCAATAAATGTATTTCATTTGGATTGTCCCATTTAAAATGATCCAGACTCAAAATAGAAATAATTAGGGCCATTAATGATGTAGTTAATCCAGTGGCCCACAACACTTAAAATCTCAAGAAATTGAACCAAAAAGCTGCTGAAATTATAATTGGCCTTAATTTGATTCTTATTCTTACCTGTTGTAGAGCGACAAGTTTGGCAGTAGGGTGGAGTTGTATCCGTTGCAGGATCGCGAACGACATTGCTAGAATCCACGTGGCCTTTTGAACAGCTGAAGTAGGTATAATTCCTGTACAGAAGAGCCATAAATGGAGTAGACGAAAGATTTAAGCTTTGGGAGGCAGCCTTGGAGAATAACACTTCTTAAAAAGTAGTAGACAGATTTGAGATACAAGTCCTGGGATGTGAAGAATTGGGTATTTGCAACTCAAGTTAAAACCAAAAGGTGTGCAATTCTGCTGCTGCTGCTGCTGTTGTTGTTGTTGAACTTTTCTTCCTTGTAATATGGCCACTTAGTTTGTAATAATATCAAGTTTTTTAGACTGATTCAGATTGGTTATAAGCATTGAATGTTTCTAACCTTTTTTTTTAGTAACCAAATACATGTTTCTTGACTTAATTTGAATCAGATACCATTGTTACCATGATTGACTTGGGGGCGGAGGAATGGAACAAGATTTATATGACTCCTCAGTCATCATATCTTCACTCAAATCATATTTTAATTAAGCGAGGTCTCGTTTGGTTTGACTGATAAGGCTTGATTGATAAATAATACAGTTTAATCATATGTTTTGGTTTGAATGATTTAGCCCGTGATGGATAACTCGGCCGTGTTCTGATCCACCAATTGAGTGATGATTAATATCATCCCAAATTTGGTTTGATTATCAATCAATCATATTCTATCATCATATCATATCAATACTATCTATCACATCTTTCAAACCAAACGAGGCCAATGTATTGGCTTAATCATTGCCAAGTGTATTGGCTTGATGGGATCAGGTTGGGAGATCCAAGAAAGCGCATATTTTGGGTGGGCCGGCCCAGCTGATATTGGGCCGAACCGGTCTGATTTCCCTCATTGGCCCGATGGGCTCGAGCCGAATTTAACACCTCTAGCATGAGCCCGGGATCGAGCTCCTCGGCAGCAGCAACTGATCAAAATTTTCATTTGAAACTAAGGTTGAGAAAGGTGAATTTCGAATGGACAGAGATGTGATCAAATCATATGTATTAAATGTATCTACAGTTTCTTGAATTCTGGCAAACACACATTTCGTGACAGAAAACATGAACACAACATGCAAATATTACATCAACAGAGCCGTACAAGAAACATAGTACTAAACAGATTCTACATAACCTTCACTGCAAACTCCTCTGTTCTCACATCTACTTCTCTCTCCACATTCTCTCACACACTCCTCTGTCTCCCAAAATGAGTCGTCTCTTTTACACGATCGCCCTTCTCTTGCTCGTCTCAAAATCAGTCATCTCCGCCCCTTCATGCCCCATCATCATAAAGGATTTAGCTCCTTGCCTCAGCTATCTGCAAGGCAAAGGTGCCACTCCTAAATGCTGTGAAGGGGTGAAGAGCTTGAGTGGAATGGCCAAAACTAAAGAAGATCGAACAGCCATTTGTAACTGCACGAAGCTAGCTCTTTCTTCGTATAAGTATGATCCGAAGATTATCCCTCTTCTTCCTAAGGCATGTGGAGCAAATGTTGAGTTACCTCCCATAGATCAGAACTATGATTGCTCAAAGTATGTAAGAATTGTTTGTGTTTTTTTACTATGTTAAGTTTTACTTTTTTACTGTGTTTGTTGGTTTTGTTGTCTGATATATATATTTTTTTTTGCTTGGATGAATGCAGGGCTCAGATTATGAAGATAGAGATATGATTTGATGGCTGAGATGAAATTTATGTCAAAATTGAATAAAAGAAGAAGTTGTTTTATGATTGATGACATCATGTAATAATATGAAGATGTGATAAAATCTTGTCCAGATGGAGAATAACAGTTGTATTTGATTTTGCTTTTGTTTTTTACATTTATGCTTGCGCTTATAAAATATGAAATATATTTATTATGCAAAGAAAAGGGATGAAAAAGCAAACCAATAAAAGAACAATAATTAGTGATGATAAATGGGTTGATCGGATTACCTAACTTCGACATTTACGTATATTATTAATGAAAATGAATCAAATATATGTTTCTTGATTATTTCACGTAAATAATTATAAATTATTCCATGCATAGATGAAAGCTTAATTCCCATTGAAGCAAACTCTAGAGTCAATTTATTGTTGGGTGGTTGGCTTCAAATAAAAACAGAAATTTATGTTTTGGCCACCAAGAATCTTGAAAAGGTTCCATTCAAATTTCAGTTATACTCCTATAAGAAGGCAGTTTGAATACTCAACTTTGTATACAAAAAAACGAGAGAGAGAGAGAGAGAGAGATGGCAGAAACTAAGAAGTTCATCATAGAGATTGAGAAGGCAAGAGAAGCTAAAGATGGGAAACCATCAGTTGGGCCGGTTTACAGAAACGCGATTGTCAGAGACGGATTCAAACCATTGCCTTCAGGTCTTGAGAGCTGTTGGGATAGTTTCTGGTGAGGACTTTATCAGTACAAAATAGAGAAATGGTGACTTTTTGTAAAATATTAAAATTACCCAAATTTTGAAAAATTTGTGTGCAACCTCCTTAGAAGGATATACAAGATTTCATGCAGATGGGAATTTTTCTTTCTGCGCTATCTGTGTGTTCTAAGTGTGTAAATGTGTGAGAGTTTAACATATACATATAATGAGTTTCGTGTATTTTTTTCAAAAATATTTTCCACATTACCCTTTTTTGCATTTTCTTAATTTCTTGAAAATGTACACAAAATCATTGTTCTTGGCCTTAATTATTGCAGCCAGTCTGTGGAGAAATACCCCAATAACCCAATGCTCGGTGAAAGAGAAATGGTAGATGGAACGGTAGAAAGAGATTTGATCCATTTTTTAACTGTTTTTTGTGTTGGATATGGCAAGAAATTCTCATGTTAGTTTCCGAGTGTTTGCAGGCGGGTCGATATGTCTGGTTAACTTACAAAGAAGTATACGATTTAGTCCTAGCAGTCGGTGCCTCCATTCGTTCTTGTGGTGTTACTCAAGTAAGATTTTCACCTAAAGTAAAATTTTGAGTACTTGTATCTTGATTTACCTTAGTTTCTGGTTCAAGAATCGACTTTTCATGTAAAACGAATATCAGAAGTTTCTGCACATATGCAGGGTGAAAAATGTGGTATCTATGGTGCAAACTGCACACACTGGGTTATAAGCATGCAGGTAAAATTCTGATCATTCATAATTCTGCAGTTTTTAAAGTAGGAAAAGGTCATATTTTTTGTATGTTTGTGTTCTCTGCAGGCATGCAACGCGTATGGCCTCTATTGTGTGCCATTATACGACACTCTAGGTAAGCTCCGCGCATCTCTCCACTCGTCTGATCATCCAAAAACAACAGATGAGGCCAAATTTTTGAGTATATAGAGTAGCATATGATCATTATATCATGAAAGTATTGAGTTTTCGACTAATTTCTGGCTCTCCCGTCTCTTCTGCTTCTGATATCAGGTGCTGGTGCAGTCGAATATATCATCTGTCACGCTGAGATTTCAATTGCTTTTGTAGAAGAAACCAAGATCTCTGAGGTAATGCAGTTTCTTCACTTCATATTCTAAAATCTCTGTTTTTTCTTGTTTTCTTTTAGTAAATTATTGATATTAACCATCAAAACTGCAGCTGTTGAAAACATTTCCCAGCTCTCAAAAATACCTGAAAAGTAAGTTTTTCGTGTATTTTCAGTGTGTGTGTGTGTGTGTGTGTAATTTTTGAAGGAAACTCACAATCCTACAGCTATTGTAAGCTTTGGAGAGGTGACTCAAGAACAAAGGCAGGTAGCTGCAAATTTTGGCTCAAAAATATATTCTTGGAGTGAATTTCTGCTTCTGGTACAGCTGCTCTAGGCCTAATAAACTTTTTTCTTGATTTTTGACAAGAGTTTTATAGTAAGAGTCCGACGTGTCTCCCCCGCAGGGAAAGGACAAGAAATACGACGTCCCAGTGAAGAAGAAGACTGATATCTGCACCATAATGTATACAAGTGGAACGACAGGCGATCCAAAGGGAGTGATGATCTCAAATGAGAGCATTCTGTCAATTATTTCTGGTGTGAATCACCATTTAGAGAGCATGAATGAAGAGGTGTGACATTTTCATTATTTTCTATATGTATAAAAAATAAATAATCTTGTATTTACATATTCTCTTATATATCTACAGTTCAGTGAGGCTGATGTGTTCCTTTCCTATCTCCCGTTGGCTCATATATTTGATCGCGTTATTGAAGAACTCTTCATTTCAAAAGGTGCATCAATCGGATTCTGGCATAAGGTAAGTTTTGAAACCAGAGATCAAACTAGCATCATACACACTTGAAATGATGCAATCTGATGTTAGTGAGTCGTTCATTAGGACATAAAGAAACTTCTAGATGACATCAAAGAGCTAAAGCCGACAGTCCTCTGTGCTGTTCCTCGCGTTTTAGACAAGATTTACACAGGTACAAGAAAAAGAAAAAAAAGAAAAAAAAAACATGTCCTAAAACACCAAATACGGATCTTGAAAGAGAAAAACAGAAGCTCATGTAAACTAACTGTAGGTTTGGTGGAGAAGATTTCTTCTGCTGGTGTAATCAAACAAACACTCTTCAACGCGGCTTATTCCTAGTAAGTAGCACGCGCTTGCTTCATTCGTTCAAAGAATTTGCACGAGACTTATAGTTGATACATATGACAATGCATTTGAAAAAAATGCAGCAAGCTGCATAATATGAGTAAAGGGTACAAGCATGTGGAGGCAGCTCCGAAAATCGACAAACTTGTGTTCAAGAAGGTGATGAATGTACAACCATTTGAAGCTTGTCTGAATTTGGACAGTAACTAACTTACAACATCCTAATCTGCAGGTGAGAGAAGGTCTAGGAGGAAAATTGCGCCTTATCCTATCCGGAGCAGCTCCTCTTTCTTCCAACGTGGAGACATATCTACGTGTGGTTACATGTGCTCATGTCTTACAAGGATACGGTAAATTGGACAGAATCTAATATACACAGAGAGAGAGACAGAGAGAGAGAGAGAGAGAATTCTAAGCTCTAACAAACTATTGTGTATGTGATGCAGGTTTGACAGAGACGTGTGCAGGATCATTCGTTGCAAGGCCAGATGAGCTAAGTATGGTTGCCACAGTTGGTCCTCCGCTCCCAATAGTAGACGTACGTCTAGAATCTGTTCCTGATATGGGATATGACGCGCTTTCCTCAACTCCCCGTGGAGAGATATGCATTAGGGGAAAATGCTTGTTCTCGGGTTACTACAAACGCGAAGATCTCACTAAAGAGGTGATGATTGATGAATGGTTTCACACAGGTAAGATAAAGATTCATACATGTTTAAACCCTCCAAGTCATGTCTAAGACTCTTGAAAATGCCTCGTTGTTTTACAGGAGATATTGGTGAATGGCAACCAGATGGGAGCATGAAGATCATTGATAGGAAGAAGAACATATTCAAGCTCTCACAAGGAGAGTATGTGTCAGTCGAGAATCTGGAGAGCATCTACTCCCTCGCCTCATCCATAGACGCGGTGAGCTTCTCTGCTTCTCAATGTTTCTTTCAGTTCTTTTCTGATGATGCATTGGCATAATATGGTTGTTGCAGATATGGGTTTATGGAAGCAGCTACGAGTCCTTCCTCGTTGCTGTTGTCAACCCCAACCTCGACTCTCTTGAGCGTTGGGCTCAAGAGAACGAGGTTTATGGAGATGTGGACACCATATGTGGAGATGCAAGAGCTCGAGACTACATTCTTGGAGAACTGACAAAGATTGGGAAAGAGAACAAGGTTTGTTCTGACTATGATTGGTTAAAGACAGATTTTGTTGTGATTAAATAATGATGTTTTTTGTTCTTATATTTTGTTGCAGTTGAAGGGATTTGAGTTCATCAAAGGTGTGAGTCTTGATCCGTTGCCATTTGATATGGAACGTGATCTTATAACTCCAACTTACAAGAAGAAGAGGAACAGGTTTCTCGAGTACTATGAGAAGTCCATTGAAGATATGTACAAGAGCACCAAATGAGAGAGAGAGAGAGAGAGAGAGAGCAATTTAAGAGTTTAAATAGACCAAAAAAAGAACAAGTTGTATGACGATAAAGATTATACTATAAAATATCAATCTTGCATATTCATAGCCATTTCTTGTGATTGCATAAAAGATATTGGGCATAAGAAATTCTCTCAAAAAGAAAAATGATAATGAGACACTAATATAAATATTAAGATATATCCGTAGCACATACGTTGATTTTTAAAAAGAAAATTATTATTATCACAAGATCTTGAAATAAATAATTACGTACATGGCTTAGAAAAATTTATTTTATAAACGCTAGTACAAGCTACTCAATCATAAATAAAGAATCTAAAATATTAAGTCACGGGGTTTACCCGGTGCGGATTATCCTCGTCGTTGAAAAAAAAAATCTAAAATATCAAACATTTTCACGTCTATTACGTTGTAGTAACATCATCACTACACACGTGGCATGTGAAATGAAACACGAAATGCAAATCAGAATCGAACAACATTATCCCAGTCGAGAAAATACAGCACATTGTAAATCAAGAATCCAAAATACCGCAACGAAAATCAGGGTTGGGATCATTTTCACCTCTATTTCATCGTAGTAACATCATCACTACACACGTGACATGAAATGAAACACGAGATGCAAATCAGACTCGAACACCAGCAACACAGCCAAAGTGCAATGACATTATTCGAGTCGAGAAATTACAGCACAGCATGATGAAACCTTGGTTTATAAGACTGTTATCATGGCGCAAAAACCGTCATACATAAAAATTAGGACAACAACAACAACAAAAGGGGATGGAACTAAACACCTGCTTCTACAGCATCAACATAAGATGAAGCAGCTAAGGTTACACGATAACTCCGGAGTCTAAACTTCGTCATAAACTAGGCCCTCATCATCGTATCCTAATATAGATAAGCTACTTATGTTGTTTTCTTTAATGATTTTATTGCACATCACCTCAACCTAGACTGAAGTATGGCAAACTTGATCAAACTGCCTCACTTTAGGTCTCGGGCTACGACTTCTCCTCGTCTGATGGTGGGCATTGCCCCGGAACAGAATCAGAATCGACAAAGAACTCTTCTACTGAAACAAAGCCAGACAGGCAAACATTAGGTAAAACAACTGCTATATGCAAGAAATGTCTGCAAAACTAGGAATTGCACCTACACATAAGCCTTCTGCAACACATTTGAGGGCTCAAATACGCTGCAGCTTGTGAATGATGCCAAAAGAAACAACGAGAAAGGTATGTTTCATGCAGTTGGAAATACAAAAGGAGAAGAATAATCTACACGGGGTGTCATGCTTTGGGTGATAACTTAGATAAAAATAATATAGGCAAATTCACTCATGCTTCGATGGATTGAACAAATTTGAGCTTGTTTGATCGTCTAATCCTTAGACCTTTAAATACTCCATCGTATGTTTTATCAAGCTAATCTATCACTCACACCGTATAGGTTTATAAACCATCAACTCACACTTCCATGTCATCAAACACCAAACATTTCGATCTACAAAAAGTAGTCGGGGTAAAGGATGATTTTTCGTGCTTACCTATATCCTCTTGTTCCGGAGAATCGAGTAGAATATCGGAATCAGAAGGCAAAAATGGAGAACCGGGATAGTTTCCGAGAGCTCCTAAATCTGCATATTATTTTCAAGCAACAAGAATTGCAGTAAAAGACGAGAAATCAGGATCACTAAAGTCTTGTACTGAAGATTAAAATTTATAACTAAATTGTAATTACCTCCCAAGTTCGATAAATCTGCTGTTAGGTCTGAAAGGCTAAAATTCCATGGAATCTGAGCCAATGATCTGAGGGAATCTCTTGAATTTCCAACTCCATTATCCGGAGGAAGCTGTAGTCCTACTGAACTTGCCACGTCAGATGTAAAAGCTGTGTCGAGTGCCGAACCATCAACACCCATGCCCGATATTTCTGATGCGCCAAACGGGAAATGGCCGCTAGATGCCACTGATGTCGGGCTTACGGGTATATCCGACATGGACGACATTGCATTGTTTGGTGGCATAATGGGGGATACATCTGCTGTACTCGTGTCAATCACCATACTGCAGACAAAAGACGAGTGCGCGACATCAGAAGAAATTTCTGAAACTCGATCATAATCCAATATACCAGCAAATATAAGCAAGGATCGATAGAGGGCAGAAGTTCACGGCCATCAAATTACTTTTTTATATCCAAACATCAAACAAAAAAATGAAGTTCAGAATGTTAGATACAACAGGACTCACTCGTTTCCAGAATTCATCCGCATGGGATGATAATTGCCCGGCGCAGGAACTCCATTGACAATGTGACAGCTAGATGCCGAATAGCCCATAGGGTCCATATGAGGTTGTCCAGTAGCTGGAACGGGAGGATGCTGTATAACAGGGTATCCCATTGGTAAGTTGTTGACTGCACTGCAAAGAAGCGACACTGAATAATGATGACGATATAATATAGAAAATGCAAATGCGCGTATAAAATATGACAATGACACCGTTGTTCGTCTTGGTTGTTGGTATTTTTTTCTTATACCCTACTTTATTTGAATATACAGCAAACGAGAAATTCACTCTTTGTAATTCGATAAAGCAAAATGGCACAAAATCAAGGTTCGGGTGTACATATGTCTACTTCGAATCAGAGGATAAGGTTTACCAGGCATTGGATGAATTCCATTCTGCATGGGAGCTAACGGGACCTTTGGAGGCACGGGATATTTCATTAGATGATACTGATGCTCGAGCAAGTGGTTGAATAAGATTATTTGTTTCTTCAACTTAAGCCTTATGTAGTAGGCTCGGAAGAAGTCGGCATTTTCTTCCTCTAACTTCTGCCACACTGTCGAGAGAGAGAGAGAGAGAAAGTTATAGGCAAACGAGTATATATATACACATACAATCTTAAAATTATGAAGAGACCTACCTAATGTTGTGAAACCGGGGTCTATTCTAGCACGATTCAGTAGGGTCTTTACCACCTCATCTCTATTCATATACAGCTGTAGACATCGTTCTATTAAGTTCTGAACCTACAGCAGATTAAAACAACAAATCAATATGCAGCTTAAAATTTAGTGTTGAAACCCTCAAATGGAGCGGGGAGGGGGGTGGCAGGAAAAGAATAGAGAGATAGTATGGCCTCACAAGTTCGATATCCTCACGGGATACTTTTCTGTTGTCGTTGCTCGATGCTGAGACTGAACCTGAGTCTGGTATAGCAGTCTCGGTGGCATTATTGGGCAGCTCAGTTTGGGATTCGTGTGAAATAATATTAGGCTTTATGTCCTGTGAGTTCTGTTGATCCTGAGAAAGATTCTTCGAGTCAATCACGCAGCAAAAAAAACGGGGGGAATTTAAAATTTGGAATTTCACGTTATAATCTCTTCGCATTGCATTAATTAGCTAATGATGAAGCAAGGGAAAGTGATCATGATACTATAACAAAGAACTGTAAGCATGATAATGAGTAGTACATCTCTCTCTCTCTCTCTCTCTCTCTCTCTCTCTCTCTCTAAGATCACATTCAGTCAAAATCTGAATATAAACTGTATAAAATCGACTTGGCATCATTTTGGTGGAACATTATGCACGAGGATAAGCATGATTTGGCATAAAACAATCTGAAACTTAAAAGGTGAAAACCTATGCGACGCATCTCAAGCATTACATGGCATAATAATCTGAAACTGAAACAGTAATATGGTAACGCAATTTATTATACTTCAGAAAGCAGCAAGAAATTCTTAAAATCTAAGAGTTCCACCTGCACGTTCTTCATTTTAACTACAGGAAAGCTGAGAGCAATTCTCCATGAAGCTGTAGTATCTTACGATGGTATTGCTTCAATCTCAACTTTTAAATAAATAAACTACAAAAGTCTGGAGCACTTTTCCCCCTGAAACAGAAAAATAAAATGTTATCTAGTCTTTACATCCACTACCACATGCTAGCTATTAAAAAAATGCACCATTGCTTCAGAGAATTTGAGATATTATTAGTGTTCTAGAGAACAAACAGCTCGCACAATGCTGATCTAGTTGAGGTCAAGAGGCAACATCTTGGTCGACACAGATTCTTTAGGACTTGTTTTGATCAAAATATAGTTAGGAATAATATGCAAATGCCGTCATGGTGGAGTAAAAGAAGTATATATATTCAGGATACACAAAATTAGCAAAAAGATGTATTGAGTTTGGGATACTATAAAATGTCAATATATACTGGAACCAACATTACGAACTGAACGTGATGGTGTAGAGCTTATAATTAATGACAACCGCACTGACATCAGTATCATCTTCACCAAGAAAATTCAAGAACCCCCACAGTACTATAATTCTTGTCGCTCTAGAAAGTCGTTAATCCTCATCAATAACATCCAACACTTTTGGCCTTCACTCTCTTAGTAGAGTTATTCTATTATTCACTTTCCTAGATTTCCAACAACTATAGCACCCAAATTACACAAGACATACATCCGATCTAGATTGCACAAAAATAAACTTATTGGCAGCCTTGCATCCGTAAATCCCAACATTACGCAACATGACTTCCTTCGACAAACAAATCAGATCGTTGATGAAGAAATCGAGAAATGAAAAGGCAAGTGACCTATTTATGTGAGGAACTAAAATGCTGCGGCAAGCACCACTAAGAGAATTTCGATTTTCCTTAGTTACCAAAATTTTTTACTGCCAAATTTTCAGGTCACTTCCTACAATTCAAATATTCACATCCTAAACAGAATATAAATTGGCCCTCTGTAACTTACATTGGCCATACATGGAGCAAAGATTTGGCGCATTTCAGACCAAGATTTGAACTTTATAATGAAAATCCATTACTCCAATAATTCAACCAATAAAAGTAAGTAACTGAATTAATCAATTGTTCCACCGCAAAGAAAAAGGGAGAATACAGAAGATTTTCAAAACGCAAAGCTCATAGAAACAAAAATATCAAATCTGTCCAATCTATTACTTGGTGTTATAAATCTACTATGATTTTGGTAAATCCAAATACATAAAATTTACTAAATCCTTACAATTTAACTCTTATAAAAAGATCTACATAATCTAAAAGGCAGTATCACCGAATTATAGAAATACTACTTATAAAAGAAGTAAAATACCTTTTCCAGAAACTTTCGACTTCAAATGCTAAAAAGATCCAAACTTTATGATTATTTCGACAAATTATGCAACCCCAGATTAGAGAAACAGCAGATTTAACCAAAAAAATCCCACAATCTGAACCAACAACACTGAAGGTGAGCAAGGATGTCAGAAAAGTTTCAGTATTGAATAAGGAATTCAAAACTAAAAATTCAAGAAATCTCCTTTCCGGAGTCCAGCTAAAGTTGCATTCTTGCAGGAAACTTGAATTGATGATAAAATTTGTAGAATTAAATTAGAATTGTGGAAAAGGACACTAGGAAAGTAGTGGTTGGTCAGATTCATGGAGGATTTTGCCTTCGTTGAAAATGGTGGATATGTTGAATCTTGTGAGGGGTTTTATTGTGGTTTTAGTTGTTGTTGTCACACACACGCAGAGAGAGAGAGAGAGAGAGATGGAGAAATGATAAGTTTGTGAAGTGGAAAGTGAAGGAAGAAAGGGGGAAAAAAATCTGGAGTGTTACGAAACAGCATCTATAGTTTTTGGTCTGAAATTTTGTTTCCTTTGAAACTGGATGTCTAGATTTAATTGAAATAGAAAGTTTCATTTTCCCCTTCAAAAAAAAAAAAGAAGAAAGAAAGTTCTCTCGTTTCCGAAAATAGTGGGTTATTTAATTTTTCTTTTAGGGAAGTTATTTTATTTTATTTAATTTAATTACAAAGGCAATCTTACATTATTAATAAAATTTGAAATTTTTACTTTTTCAACTATGGAAATTTTGGAATTACTTTTTGCTGAGAATACTTCAATACGAAAATGGGACCTTATTTGCGAAAGGGAAACAGAATCCATTAATTATTTTCATTGTTATGTGTACTTTTTTGGGGGCAAATAATGACATTTTTCTATTAAAATCCACTTAATTATCTAGATTAAGACTTCCTATTTCTTTTTTTTTTCTCATTTGTTTGAGTTGAAGTAATTTCTTGAACTATACGTAGCCCATCGCACTACTAGCAATTATTATTATTATTATTAATCGTAACATAGTCTATATGTGTGGACCCTTTGGAGAAATGGGAAATTTAGGTCGCGGGAATGGTGATTAATGATTAACATGTCGTAAATTCAAAGCTTTTGCATATGAGTTGGATTTATAAAATATATTTATGGATATAAGTTGGCCTAATTATTTATCACAAATATATGTGTATTTATATATGTATTATATGTAACATTGTCGCGTATTCTAACTTTAGCTTGCAGATACAAAGGTAAAAGCAACATTTACAAAATTGCTCTTTCAAAAAAAATAATCAATTGGAGGTACAAACTTATACTCCCTCCTATTCAAAATGTAAGTCTTTTTAGGTTTTTATAACTTTTGCAAAATATATGTCATTCTAGTCTTTTTTCACCTTCAAAATCCATAATTACCCTTAATTAACTCACCTCAAAACTCACATTTTCACTATTAACTAATTTCAATTCATAATTTATCAAGGTTAAATTTGATAAAAATAATTTTCCTTAATTTGTGTGCACTACTCTAAAAGGACTTACATTTTGAATAGGAGGAAGTATATTAAAGTGTTAAGCAAATACACTTCCAAGTATTTATGTATTTAAGCAAATATTATGTCTACAAACACTAGTGGATACAAGATGGGCTAGGTTAGGCTAAAGCTCCTCCAAACCAAAAAAAAAAAATTAATATGTGTAAAACTTGTTTTTGCAACCACCGTCTTCGTAGATTTAAAATTTAACGGAATGTGTAATATTCCTTTTTTTTTCTTCTGATTATGCTACTATCTCAAAACATTATTATGAAAAAAGACATTGTAATAAGTGCAACTCATGATGAGGTAAGACACTTTAAAGGATTGAAGGAAAAAGAAGTGTGTAAATGCAACACCAAGAAAGAAATAATGTTCAAAAGTTTTTGTCATTTCTCTCTCTTTTTTTTTTCAGATTTGAACAAAAGGAAGAGAAAAGAAAAAAGCTGTGGGCAAAGAATATGTAGGCCTTATCAATAGATGTTTGGAAAGTACCAGCTCTTTCTAAAACACTATACTATATTATTATTTGCAAATTACTTATTTTCTTTATTTCAACAAATAAATTAAAATCTATTTTGTTTTGTTTTTAAAAAAGTACACAATTATTTCAGTTTTGAGGGGTCTAAGAAAATGACTGTGTTATTGCAGCCTGTAAATACAATCCGAAATTGTTTTTTGTCTGTTTGTTGGTTTTGACAATAATATTCTTGGCATTTCATTATATTCTTCATATTATAGGAAAATTACATCATTTAAAAAAATATATATGGGCCCACAGTCAGGGTGGTCCCACATTTTAGATCTCATTGCCCATCAAGATTATATTTTGATTAAGAGATCCTAAGGTATCAACTATCAAGCAGGCTGGACCACTGCTCTAATAATACTCCATGTATATTCAAAATTTTGGGTCTTATGGCAAAGTAAAACAATTAAATAAATATATATTTTTTTAGGGTTAATACATAAAAGTAACCATTTAGATATCACAAACCCAAATGTAGCTACTAATATAAAAATTTAAAATAATAGCAATTTCTATGTTACTATATTAATCTACCCTTAATGAAACTAGTTTAAAAAATAAATCAAAAAATAACTCTACCTTCTAAATTTCTACCATCCGCTGTCAATACACAAGTCGTCTATTACCGAGTTGACTCGTGTATAGTGTATTGCCGAGTCATACACGATTGATCAGTGGAGGGGGCGGCAGTGAAAAGCCTATAAAGAGAGAATGGGATAGAGAAAATGTCGCAGGATAAATTTACCAAAAAAACAAACATACCCTAAGAGAATGGCTATTATATGGGTTGCCCATTTTTTTATATGTAATTCGTGGAAATTGTATACGACAAATTACATGGATCTCACTACGAAGTAGAAATGTCAAAAGTTCGGCCCGGGCCAAAACCACCCGACCAAAAGAAAAACTTGGGTTGGTCGGATTAGTCCAAAAATTATATAGTCCAACCCGTCTTGATAATAAATTCTAGTACAAAATCTCCAAAATCAAAATTCGATCGTACCATATTTTTTTACTGTTCAATTCAATCCGAGTTAGATCAATCCGACGAATCGGGTTGAACTTGATAGTTCTACATCAAGCAACAACACAAAATTTCTCGAACTTGTATATGGCAAATTGTCATCCCATACCACAAATAATGAACGTTCAAGACTTCAAGTGAAGCAAACACTTAAAACTCTATAGTTTTTAGACATAATATAAAATCAGGAGGCATGAAATTGAAAAATGCAAAATAAATTCATAGTTCATTGTCAGCATAGACTTTTTGCTATAATAAATTCAAGATTGTTTCCAGTTAAGACTAAACTTAAAATTAAGCTTTATAATTTTTTGCCTTTTAAGTTTTATTTTTCTAGAGATTTTGTCTTTTATCAATTAGGAAGTCCCCGGCTTTGAATT
Organism: Agastache rugosa; assembly: GCA_031470985.1. Classification (NCBI taxonomy): domain Eukaryota; kingdom Viridiplantae; phylum Streptophyta; class Magnoliopsida; order Lamiales; family Lamiaceae; genus Agastache; species Agastache rugosa. The sequence goes on along the minus strand of CM062602.1, from coordinate 35,025,453 downwards.
TCAGGTTCGAAACCAATCAAATATATATATGGTTTTTTCGTCTAATTTTATTATTTATTAATCGGGTAATATATTGTGCTGATATAATTAATGTAGCCCGTCCAACTTATTGTTGATTTTATGCTAAAAAAAACTTATTGTTGATTATTATTATTATTATTTACTACTATTATTATTATCATGACTTCTATCATACTCATAATTGCATTTGAGAAAAAGAAAAAATAAAAGATTCTTGATGGTGTTACACTTGGCAAATATTTTGAAATATGTTCCCAGTGAAGAACAGTATATAGTTTTCTATTGGCAGTAGGTTGTTTTGAAGACTAATTAGGTGATATAATTATTATATATGAATATTTTTTTAATAATGTTCATGATATATGTTTTTCTTTTCAAATATTCACTCTCGTAGTCGCATGTGTTTGTGTAAATGAAGTATTTGAAGATATCTACTTAGTTGTGACGATTTGTTAATAACGTGATTTTAATTTGACTGTGGTATTTATTTCTCTTAAATTTCTTTCTTTCTTTCTGCATTTAAGGAAAACTTTATTTCTTTATTTCTTTCTTTCCTTTACTTTTTTTTTTTTTTTTGCAATGAATAAAAGTTAATGAAAAATACTGATTGTCATTGTTGCATTGATTTTGCTGTTGGACTTGGCTACATGTTCAAGCAAAAAGTGCCTTTTTTGCCCTTTTGCACGGTTGCACCCATCATTTCTTTTTCTTTTTTTTTTCTCCTTTTTTCAATAATTAAAAAAGTCTATTACTTCCCAAAATAAAACCATGACGATGGAAACATAAAGACACTTTTGACCAAATGGTGCCATCTTTATCAAACTTAGCTTAATATTTTCCAAATTTTGACTAAGAATTTTATGGCTAGCTAGTAATAATGTAATATCATGATAATAATAATTTAAAATTTTATTTCTTTTTTATAAATTACGAGAGTCAGTGACTGAGTGCCGAAGTTTAACCTTCAAATCCTCATTCCTCAACTCATATCAAGCAAAAAAAGAAAAGAAAATAACACTTTAGACAAACTCAACTATAAAGTTACAAAACTCTTTGGTTACAATTTATATGTATTACAAGAACAATAAGTTTACACGTTTTTTTACATATATCGACCACTAAATAAAACTTACATACTACTTAGATAAAGCAATTTAATTAAAATACTATATATAGACTATATATATAATGATATATGAAAAAGAGGAAGGCCCACTATATATAAAACTACAATTCAAGCATACCTACATCTACTTCATGTGCAATTATCACACCAATAGTGTAAAAAACGAGCCAATTTCATGTCAATCCAAATCTTCTTATTTCAAAATCAAGAAACAATATAAAAGACTATTTTAATTCTAATCCAAATTATTGAAGTTTTAGCCAGTAACCACCCCCCTATCCATTGAAGAAGCAAATTTCATAATGATTTCATAAATTTATAATTAAAATTACGTATAGTTGAATTCTACCGAAATCTTTTACATTGAATTCATGCACTATTTATCGGATTTTATATATATATATATATATATATATATATATATTAATTGTACAACATTAAATTTAATGACCACATCCCGGTGGACTCGAACCTGAGACCTTGGGCCTCAGGAATAACCACTCTACCGCTAGGCCAACTCACGCACACGGATTATATACTTTTGAGTACTAGACTGCATTGCACTCCATCGCTCCTTCATATAAAATATAGGTCGAATGGCCTGTAAAATACTCAACTTTCAACAAATTCTGGTTTTGCACACCAGGTAAAAATTCTACGTGATAAATACTAAACTTTCAATTTCTTCTGATTTTGCAACCAACAAAGTGCTCCCACGAAAATTTAATTGGGAATTTAATTACGTGGCAAAATAATATTTGCATGACACCTACGTGGCACCTTTATGGCAAAATAATGAACACGTGTGTCATTAATCGTCGTTGTTTTAATTATTAGATAAAAAATCAAATGCCCTAAATCTCACCTCAATATTTCTTCTATTTCTTCTTGCCTTCGTTGTTTATTTTGTCACAAAGGTGCTACGTAGGTGTCACGCAAACATTATTTTGCAACGTAAACAAATTCCCATTTAAAATTTCGCCGGAGCACTTCGCTGATTGCAAAATCAGAAGAAATTGAAACTTTGGTATTTACTCAAATGGAAAGTGCTACACTTATCGCGGACGTACGGAAAGGGAAATTGTGCTACACTTATCGTGGACGGAGGGAGTAATAAACACTCTCAATATAACTCATTAGTTACACATCATGTCATGCCAAAAAAAAAGTCTCTCTCTTGCTACTCATGATTTGATAGAAATACCTTCTAAAAATTTGTTTTTTATTTTCATTTTTATCATAAACAATTTATTTTTTAACATTCGTGTCGGGAGTCTCTGTGACTATTTTTTTTTATAAGAATTATAGGGTATAGATATATATTATCAAATAAAACATTACACTATCATATAGGAGAGACTTTTACTCCACATAAAGGTGAGACCATTACACCACTAAATAAAGTGGAAAATATATTATTACGCACGCATGTGGAATTGAAACAAAGACCTCTCAATAGGAAATGTTTTTAATTTTTAGTTGGGAAATAATTTATTTATTTATACTAAAACAATTCAATTAATGCATAATACAAAAGGTGATAAACAATGAGTAGAGGACACTTGTGATATTTTTGTTGTCTACACACCAACCAATGAGCGTGTCTATCCGGACAGCGCTGTCAATTTCCGCCCGACCCGTCACGGTCGGGCTGCCTCTGCACACGTGTCCTGTTGTGACTGGTACGTCGTGGCTCGCAGCTGACCGCCCCTGCTCTCTCCATTTCTTAGCCTCATTTTTGCCCCAAAAGTCCAACAGTTTATTGGGCCCCACTCCTACTATTTTGGGCCGCGTTGTTGGGCCGTCAGTTTCTCAAGTCAAAGTCCGTAACAAATTATTATAATTGAGAATATATATTTTATTTGTCCAACTAATTAATTGGCCAAATCAAATTGTTTATGCAATATATGGATTAAAAATACATTAAAAGAGGATTTAAGATAAATAAGAATAATGAATGGAGAGCGCGCCACGTATGACCTAGGGAGTGCTCGAATGCATAATTGTTTTAATAATATATATTATGATTATGATTAAGGACCCTTGTATAATATTTTTCTAAAATATGTAATTATATGGTTAAAAAAAATTATCATATAGAATATGGGAATTGAAGTTCATGATCGTAAGTGGGATCTGAAGATCGTTGTACTATTAGAGATCGACAACAATCGTGAATCGATAATTATATGGTGAATAATAAAAAAAAAAAAAATTTATTTTAATGCGAAACGGGTGCGTTTCAATAAAACTATAAAGTGGCGTGTGTAGGTACAAACCATGAACCACTATCGAGAGTGATGTATTTGTCATTGATAGGCATGGGAGATATGTTTTGATAGATTCAATTAGACGTGCATGTGATATAGGGTCAAGATCATTAATTTGAATAGACTTAGATAAAATTTAAGTTAATACGTGGGCCTAGTACTCGAGACTGGTTATACTGTAATTAATAATTTAAGGAAGAAAAATCTCATTAACTCCACAAACATTATTCAGATATTATCTTCTTTTAAAGCTTTATTATCACGATTAATTATAAAGTATAAATTTTGTTTTTGTCCTTTTGGAGATATTTACACTTTGGACTTAAACTGTTTAAAGAGAGAGATATATGATTCAATCATCATTGCTCCCCTTTAAAACTACCATCAATCACTATATATATCAAGCATTTGAAAAATGGTAATTTAAATTTTTAATGTAAAAATCATCATTTTATCATCCAATTATTCCTTAGTTGTTTGGCAACTGTGAATTTCAAGGTCTTTTATGTACGTCTTTATCAAAAATAAATTTAGAATTACTACACAATATTTCATTTTCATAATTTTCGGAATTATGGATGTAAAGTTGTTGAAGCCCACAGGCTAAGAGAAATAGGCCCATTTTCCTCACACAAAGGCCCAGCCCACTTTAAAACGATGTCGTTCGTGCAAGTGAGAGGCAACCGCTCCTTAAAGGCTTAAACCCTAATTCCTCTATCCATCAGAGTTGGGTGAAGCCATAGCTTAAACCCTATCTCTCTTCATTTCCCTGCATCCATTTCGGATTCCCAATCTACCCTCGTCTCTGGCACGTATTTTCATATCATGACATCCAGAATAGCCCCATTTCACCCCATTTTGAGACCCATTTTGTGTGAAGTTTTTCCTCACAAGCTGCAGTTTCATTTTTTCAGGCCCAATTTGCAGAGAAGGCTGCTATTAACCCGAGCTCAAGCTATTAGCCCGGTCCCATTTGGTAATATCAGATTTTCGACTCGTTCGGGTCGGGAAAGGATGAGTTCAGCTTCCAAGAGTTTGATTGAGGATGAGGCTGATTTGAGTGACTGGGTTAGCGGATTGAAATCAGATTCATTTAAGAAAACTCGGGTGTATAGTGATAGTGAGGGTGACGATAGTGGCAATAAGAGTGGGAGATTTGGTAGAGGAGATGGGGCTGGGAAGAGAAGAAGGGACAGTGATTTTGATAAAGATTCCGACTTTAGCGGTAGAAGAGGCGGCGGAGGGCGTGGAGGACGCGGAGGGCGAGAGTCCTTGTCCGGGAGGAGTGATGGGAATGAGTTTGGTGGTAGTCTGCGTGGAGGGAGAGGTGGTGGACGTGATTCGAGGGGTGGTGGTAGCTCGTTTGGTGGGAGAGGCGGGGGGCGTGATTCGGGTAGGTTTAGTAGGGGTGGTGGTAGTTCGTTTGGTGGGAGAGGCGGGGGGCGTGATTCGAGTAAATTTAGTAGGGGTGGTGGAAGCGGGTCTGATGGTGGTTTGTTTGGTGGGAGAGGTGAGGGGCGTGGTTCGAGTAAATTTAGTAGGGGTGGGAGGTTTGGGGGTGCCTCGGAGGAGAGGAGAGAGCGTAGTGATGACTATGTGAGCAGGGGAAGTGGAGAGAGGAGAGGGAGTTATGATGGGAATATGAGCAGAGGAGGTGGAGAGAGGAGAGGGAGTGGGAGAGGTTCGGGAATGACATATGGAAATAGAGGGGGAAGAAGTGGTGATCGAGGTGGTTTGGCGATGAAGGGAGGAGGGAGAGGGACGGAAAGAAGAGGGCTCATTATTACAGATGACGAGGATGTAGAGGAGGAGGAGGATGATGATGATGAGGAAACTGATAAGGGGTATACTAGTTTTAAGGAATTGGTTGACAGTGATGAAGCAGATGAAGATGAGGATGAAGATGAAGACGAGGAGGAGGAAAAGGACGAAGAAGTGGAAGTGGTAAGAGCCAAACTTGAGAAAGGAAGTTTTCCTAAAAGCTCACCCCAAAGTAGCGATTCATACCTTAGTGAAAGCAGGTGAATTTTATAGCTTCCTAATTGTACATACATAATTCATTTTTCAGATGATCTTGTTGAGAGGGAACACAGTAATTGGATGTGAATAAGTCTATAATGCTTGTATGGATCGAAACTGTAATGTTGTTGTGTTAATGTACTGATCATGTATTATGTCAAAAAATGTTGTCAATTGGGGAAATGTAGACTGAGCGGACAGTTTATCTGCGAGTAGCAAAATCTTGGTTTTCTGAAAATAGTTAGCAAAAGAAAATTGTCTAAGACCTCAGGCATGATCTTTTTCACTCTTTTGTGTAGTGTTTGTATAATTTTGATAATATGTGTTTTTATATATATATATATATAATCTCTAACTGTTTTGGATGGGTATGCTCCACAGGTTTGATGAATGTCCCATCTCAGCCTTGTCACTTAAAGGAATCAAAGATGCTGGATATGAAAAGATGACCATGGTGCAAGAGGCAACACTTCCTATCATTCTGAAAGGTAAGATATTAGCTTCAGATGTCATTCTATACAAGCGTCACAATACCCACTAACTGAAACTATTTTCTGTAAGAAACAGAAAGGTCTTTAAGCTTTCCCAGCAATTGCCTCTTCTGTGTACTGTGTATGCTTTTGTAGTCGAAGCCTAACCAAGAGCCTCACGCTTGATGCGATTCTTCATTTTGAAGAATTGTAGTTATATATGTCTGTAATTACATGTTACTTGAAAGTGTAATTATTTGTTAATTCCTCCTAAATTTTCTTAACTCAAAATGTTCTTGATTCTGTACATGTCAAAATATGGTTTTGGCAGATATATTTGAATATTCTCTATAGTTAGGTTTCTCTTTTGGGGATCCTCTTTCGTAACTCACATGCCATCAATTTGCATTATTTTTGTAATTCATTGTTGTGAGTCTCTAATGATCTGTGTTGTTTCAGGTAAGGATGTCCTGGCCAAGGCAAAAACCGGCACAGGGAAAACTGTAGCTTTTTTGGTAAACGGTTTTGGCTTATTATTGCAGTATCTCTTTTAATTATGATGGTTCTTTTAATAAGTGGATGCAATGCACATCCTCTGTATATTGTGAAGTTCAGAATAAGGCTATCGAAATGAATTTTCATGTTATTTTATGATGCTGGTTGAAAATGATGAAATTTTCACAATGCTTATAATTGTTTTGTCGATTTCAGCTTCCTGCAATTGAACTTGTAGCAAAATCACCTCCTGTTACTCGGGACCAAAAAAGACCCCCAATACATGTACTCGTTATATGCCCAACCAGAGAACTTGCTACTCAGGCTGCTAATGAGGCCAACAAGTTGTTGAAGTATCATCCTTCTATTGGTGTTCAAGTTGTCATAGGAGGTACCCGGTTAACTCTGGAACAAAAAAAGTTGCAAGCCAATCCATGCCAGGTAATTCGCTACATTGCTTATGGTGTCAACTTTTGATTTAATTATCTTAATTCTATCCAAGCCTGATGATTAGTTAATATTTGCGTATTCCTGTTCAAGGAAAATAAAATGTAATAACCTGCTTTGTGAGGTCAAAGACGCACAGCCACAAGAGCTCGTATTTACATTGATGGAGTACTTCCTAGAAAGGGCTAAAGTCTAACTAGATAGACTTTTCAATTTCAGTACTTGCTGATTGAGCACCATGCGCTTTCCTTGTCTTAGTTTGGATTGTTAAGACGCTGCTAGTACTTTTTATACGGACCCGTACTGCCATACTCGTGAAAGAGAAATCTGATTCAGATTTATGTGCTTTGCCACTTGCCATTGCAATCTGTTGAGAATATAATAATAATAATAATAATAATAATAATAATAATAATAATAATAATAATAATAATAATAATAGTTTGGTTCCACCTTTCTTTGTTAATCAATTTTTCGGTTTGAAAATGCAGATACTTGTGGCCACACCCGGAAGGCTGAGGGATCATGTAGAGAATACATCTGGATTTGCAACTCGTCTGATGGGAGTTCAAATCTTGGTCCTTGATGAAGCCGATCATTTACTAGACATGGGATTCCGCAAAGAAATAGAGAAGATAATAGCTGCTGTTCCAAAACAGCGACAAACACTTCTATTTTCTGCCACAATTCCGCAAGAGGTAATATTTATCTCGACGAGCCTGGTAATGGTACCTGGTGAATTGGTGAATTCTGAACTTTGTAGGAATGCAGGTTCGTCAAATCTGCCATGTTGCTTTAAAAAGGGACCATGAATATATAAACACAGTAGAGGAAGGAAGTGAAGATACACATGCACAGGTGCGTTGGGGCGAGCTATTCTTCTTACTACTATAATTGCTGATTGTTCTGCAGAAATGTGATTCTTTGTAATTTTAAATCTTTCAGGTCAGGCAGACGCACCTAGTCGCTCCTTTGGACAAACACTTTTCGATTCTCTACACTATGCTAAAAGAGCATATTGCAGACGACGTTAACTACAAGGTATCCATATCCATCAATATCGTGAACTTTGTTGCATTCTTATTAATCATCCTTAATCTGTTTTAGGTATTCTTCAAGTCAAATTAGAAATTAAAATAACGAGCGTAGAAATGGTGTAATCTACATTGTCCCCATGTTGCGAATGCTAATTATATTTCTGATACAGAAAGTCATATATTACGACACAGATTTTGTGAGTAGTGTACCGTATTATCTATAATGAACTGCAAGAGAACTAGTCGAGATATTTAAGACACATTAGGTGAAGATTACAAGATTTACTACTCAGTAAGATCGGTACCACCCTACTCAGCCAGAAGAAGCTTATTCGTCTATGAAACCAGTCCCGTTTACTTTTAGTGTTAGATTACATTGACAATATATATTATTGAGTATATGAAGGATTTGACGATCAAACACGCTCAAAACTGTACAATCCATCAAAGCATGTGGTGTATTAGTCTACTATATTAATTTTATCTATCTAAGCTATCAAGATTTTGGACATTGGAAGCCGAATAACAGTTTTATCGAATTCCTTATGAAATTCATGGGAATATTTCTGTGTAACAGGTCCTTGTTTTCTGCACAACTGCAATGATGACGAAGCTTGTTGCAGAGCTTCTCAACGAGCTTAACTTGAATGTAAGGGAGATACATTCTCGGAAACCTCAAAGTTATAGGACGAGAGTTTCGGATGAATTTAGGAAGTCAACTGGTCTCATTCTCGTGACGTCTGACGTGTCTGCACGTGGTGTCGACTATCCTGATGTGACCCTTGTAGTACAGGTAATTCATTACTTGATCTTGTTTGTTGCTTCAGTTTTATGTTCCAATTTGTGAACAATTGAGCTCCATTTTGATGATCTACTGACAAATATACGAAGACTGACTGTTGTTACTTCTGTTTAGATTGGTGTTCCAGCGGATAAACAACAGTATATACACCGACTGGGACGAACGGGTCGGAAGGGAAAAGAAGGGCAAGGTGTATTGATGCTAGCTCCTTGGGAAGAATTCTTCTTGTCTACTATCAAAGATTTACCAATATCAAAAGCAACTGAACTAATGGTTGATCCAGATACTACAAAAAAGGTAAACCATGGCATAAAAATATTAAAAAAATGCCATTTCAACAGCTAATTCTGTTAAATTTTTATCTTGTTACATGAAAACATAAATCCATAACTGAAACGGAACTTGCGTCATTTTTTTTCTCTTATTTTTGACACACAATTGAAGATAAACCCTAATGATAAATGTTCGTGCTGCAGGTTCAACGCGCCTTATCTCAAGTAGAGATGAAGAGCAAAGAATCGGCATACCAGGCGTGGCTTGGCTACTACAACTCGAACAAAAGTGTTGGTCGTGACAAGTATAAACTTGTGGAACTTGCGAATGAGTTCAGTCGGAGCATGTGCCTCGACAACCCTCCAGCCATTCCAAAGCTAGTCCTCGGCAAGATGGGTCTGAAGAACATACCTGGATTGAGATCCAAGTAGATATGAAGATGAATTCTCATATTACATTTCTAGTTTTATTCTAAATTTTTGTGGCTGAACGTTTGAATTCTTGGTATTGATTCGTAGGTTGTCGTCAAATGTAAATCCAATCCCCAGATTTCAGCAGGAAAAATTCTAGTTCATTTCTCTCTATTAATACCTTTTTGTTTAGAGAAATTTTGATTCTTTTGCATTAATGTAATCAGAGAAACGTGTTGATAGAATTCAAACCCGTATTTCTTGCTATTTTGATTCATGAAGCAAAATTAAGGTGTCGATAGAACTCGAGCTTGTGTTTCTTGTCATTTTGTTTCATGAACTAAATGCATGAAAAATTCATAAGAGAACTTACTATTATCTAAAATTTAAATTGGCATATATATTGCAAAAGCAGTTAATAATACAAAGTGATTTTATGATTAAAAACCCTATGACGAATCTATGGGAAAATAACAAAAAATTTAGTTATTGAATGAAAATCTAATTCTAGATCACTGAGATTATAATGTGTTAAGGCCTATGACAGAAGACCACAAAAGGCAAAAAAGTCTTGGCAACTAAAGTACTCCCAGTTTCCAGATTTTCCAAATTGGTGATGGTCAGAAATTGGCTATCTATTCTACATACAAGAACGACGTTCGACGAGGGCCGTTCTCGAGCCAAACTATTGAGACATGAGGTACAAGCCGAGCTGCATTCTGTACCTGGGCAAAAATACGGGAGCCTACACTGCGTTCCAGCCATAACTGTCAGTCCCAAAAGTTTGAATGTGGGATATCCTCATCCTTCAACTGAATGTTCCATAATAACCATATAGCTAGGCGTGTTATCGAACCCTCCTGTAAAGAGAGAAAAGATTGATAACCACAAAATGTAGTTCAAAATTCATGAATTCATCTGAAAGTGTACCTATCCTCATAGATATAAGCCATTGCAAAGTGCTAAATGTTCAAACAAAAGATACCTATAATGATTAAGTGGCATTTCTCATTTAGTAGTTGTGCAAATCTTTCAGAAGATGTTAACAGGGAAGCCACTGATGTGCTAAGTTTGGTGTCTTGTGGCAAACCTGATGATATCTTAATCATCTCTGCTAGTCATCTTGGACAGGAAATGATTTAAACCTGTCTATTATTTCTAAACAGTGATTTGATACGCATAAACTTTTGGATTTAAAAGAACACTAATAACTCTGCAGCATTACCTATGATGGTGAGGTGAAGATGGTTGATCTGGCGAGGAACAGTGTGCAGAACTCCCATGCAGTCTACAGTCATCAGATGCTCGGGCTTGAATTCCATTGTTTAGCTGGGATTGCTCGTTTATATCAGGCATGTCTGATTGACCAAGAGAACCAAACTCAAGCTGTTCATTATTAGACGCGTAGGTGGCATTATGATCAAATGGATACAGCATCATAACTGGTGGCCCCGAAGGTCCATTTGAAATTCCGTTAGGATTCATGGCTGCCATAGGATACATGTTATATGCCGTGTTTTGAGGACCATCTTGACCAAAAGTTGAGCGCAAAGGACCATTCTGAGAAAGGTAAGATGGGATTGAGTTGTGCCTGTAGGAATTCCAAAAACGGTCAGCTCGACCCTCCCCGTGAGAGAAACGTTCTGTTCGTGAGTTTGCTTTCTCAGTCTGGTTTCTGCTGTGACTACGTGCAGCACCTCTTGATTTTGAATTAGCATTCCAGTTCACCTCTCTGTCACTGAAGCTATCATTTCTGTCATGGTTATAGTTCCCTCTTCTGCTGCCTGACGAGTGACGATCCCTACTGGTAACCTTCTGAAACAATGAAAACAGGAACTGTTAAAATACTTTACTAACCGGGCAGTTGCTAAAACTTAGAACACGACCAGGATTATTTTTTTCGGAAGAAATTTTTTGCAGCCATTAAGCAAAACCGAGGACTTAAAATAGTACCTAAGCTAATAATATTTTAGCAATTCCTGTAATGAGAACATACATATGTACTCGGTGAAAATTATAAGCAAATAAAGAAATTTAAATCATCATAAGAAATGGTTTTTACAGGATTAGGCAAGTAAGTTCCGGTCCCGCTACGATATCTTGGCACATCATCCATGTAGCTTTGATATATATTGGGATGTCGTCCGGAAACTGACTGGAGGGGAGCAACAGGAAGCACACGGTTGCCATAATTCGTCATAAGCTGAGAGAACAGGTTTGTATTGGTCGAAAGCGGTCTACCTGGATTATTGTATGGAAGTCGATCCTGGACATAAACAGGTGGAACCATGACAGGTGAAGGATATGCTGCTGAAGGCCCTTGGTACCGAGGATTCTGACAGACCCTTCCAAATTGTAAGCTTTGCCAATGGCTTACAAAGTCACTATTAAGAATATCAGCCTTCCGATCTTTGGATGTCTCACTAGTTGATATTCCTATTAAAGAACTCGAGGAATTTAACTCCTCTGACTGATCAAATCCCTTGAGATTGAAGTTAATTACAGATTCACTGTCATTCACAGTCTCATGAACTCCAAAATGGCCACTAGATGCACCAGATGTACCTGCCTCAGGCGGCATGTTATAAACGGGAAGCATTGTAAGGAAAGGGATTGGTGGACCAGTAGGGTAAAATGCAATTACCCCAGAATTGTCACTCATTCTATGCCTTGAGCCACCAATGAGCACTGGTGCAAAGGGCATCATCGAGTCTGATCCACTAGTCTGAGCAACTTCAAAGTCAGGCATATGTTGCCTAGAAACATGCAAAGAAACATCTGGCTCAGGGTTCGGGTTGCTTTCAATGATTTCAGTCCCCACATTTAACATTGAACCCCATTCCTGGTCATCATCTGTGTCATTTGACGCGTGCTCGGACATAACTTTCCCTTTTCCAGGGCTGATAATTAGATCTGTCGGAATTTTCTTTCCCCTTTTCTCTTTTGTAGATTTAGGTGCCTTCACTGATGATCCATCCCAGGAGCTCTCTGAAGAAGTTCTACTTATCTGATTTAGGTGCCTTGAACTGCCTGATTTTTCTTCTGCATGAACCTCACTAACATTAATGTCCTGGACCAGAGGACTATCAACATTATCCCTCACTGCTCCACGTTTTTCCCTCAGATGCTTCTGCTGAACTCTCGCACTGCTAGAGGCAGTTCCTCGAGACTGTGGAGGAACATATTTTAAACCAGAAAGCGATGCTGGTGGTTTTTCTTCAGATTGGGGTGTGGCTAAATTTCCATTCTCAAGATCATACCTACCAGAGGATCTAGAATTTTGCTCCTGCCAAAAGTCATTATTGGCCTCCACTGAGTCCATACGACCAAAATTTTCGTTATTTTGGTCCATTGAATCTTCAGACGGATTGAGCCCAATGCCATGGAAATATTGAGTCAATTGAGGTGAAACCATACTGTTAGGAAATTGTAAGTGTGAGAATGCTGGGTCCATCAGAGGAATATTTGCAGGAACAAATCCTGGAAAATTTCGTTGAGTGTACCCCATAGAAGCAAGAAAGGATGGAGGGATAGAGTAAGGTAGATGACTAGACGTTAGATTAAATGGAACATGCACTTGGCCGTTGAACCCTTGAAGTGAAGCAGACGCCATCATGTTCACAATATCTTGATCTTCCTGGTGCATCAGTTGTGCTCCAGAGGTGGTTGAAAACTCCTCACTTAAGGCATAGCTATTTGAAACACTATTGGAGTCAGCAGCCTCGAGACTTTGATGAGATCTTGCCACTGTATCTTCAACTAAAGTATGATTGCTGTGGCTAATCAAACCCTCTGGTCCAAGATTCTTCCTCCAATAACTAGAATCCGGCCTAGAATAAGTAGCATGGACATCTGTAGTTTCTCCTTGTCTGCTACGTTGTACTTTAGATGGGACATTACTGTAGTTATCAGTCAGTTCAGGACTGGAGTGTGTTCGGGCAAAAAGAAGCCTTCCCTCAGTGTCATTTGCCGAATGATCTGCTTTCAGATCTCTCTGAATCTTATGATTAGATGCGTTTTCACCGTGTTGATAGGAAACACCATGAGTATGAGAACCCTGAACTTCTACCCCATGAGCACTAGAGCTTTCTTTTACCTTTTTCCCACTGCTACCACTGATGGAATTCCGAAGCTCATGAGGGCTATCTGGAGTTGACAATCTCGAGTGCGATGAGTCAACTCCTGGTGCATCGGGCCGATTACCACTTCCATGTCTCTCCCATGTATTCATAAAGAACTGATTGACTTCAAAATTTAAGTTTTCTTTCGGGCAGTCAAGTAATCTGGCCAGTCTTTTAGCTCCAAAAGCAAATGCACTTCGTATTCGGAAAAAATTACCTGTAAACAGATAACATAATAACATTTCCATGAATTTATGTTGACATCAAGAAAATCAATATCAAGACATTGGTCATTGTTGGAGGCCATCATTGTGCAGCAAACGAAATAAAGAGAATCAATTTCTTTAAGGATCATAATAAGCAAATTATACGTAAGATTCCAAACTGTATAATAAACCCAATAAAAAGAAAGATCTTATCAGAAAACTGATATATATGAAAATTTTCCCTAATCTGGTGGAATTTCTGTGGAATTTACATCAAGATAAAATCAACTCATCCTGTGGAATTTCTTATTTATCAGATACAGCTCCCTCAGCTTATAAACAGGTTTGCTCTTTTCAACTGCAGAAGAGCGTGTGGGATGATTATAAGAATGGTCATATATTCCAAACTCAAGATACTTTATAGTTCCACACCTTGTTTTGAAAAAAAAAAAAAGGTAAAAGGTAAAATAAACCAGGCTTCATCCAGGATTTTTGTCAAATATCAAGTAGGCTCCACAAATCAATTTGTCGGCGCATTTCAATGTATGCTGGTATGTAATTGCACTCTCAAGTCAAGTTAATGACAACCAAAGATCTCATGGTAATCAATAGTCCCTTGGACATTGATATCAAACATCCATATTAGCACATGAAACTAGGCTCACATTCCTCAAAACACTGTCACCAGAAGCTAGCATAATGGCCTAAATATATTGATACACATCAGATTTAATGTAAGATGGTGCCTAGAGACATGAAGCCTATAGAAGAAGACCCTCATCATCCAGCGGCCTCTTTCACCAATGGCACGGTAAGTTTATTGTCAGGACAAGTTTTGGAAGGAACATATATAGATTTTAGGACCAGGCTATTAACAAGCAGCGCCATCACACACTAAATCGATATTGTTATAATTATGAGATAATAGCAAAAAAAGAGGATGAAGCATACTGCATACATATAAGCTAAGACTTGTACAAAGAGAAATGTAAAAAACAAACTTGAGAAAAATTTAACTTAAAACTAATCCAAACTTACCTTTACTAACGCTACGTCCAAGGTTGTTGCTCACTCGTAAAGGATCAATTACGTTACAATGCTTGGTAACAAATTGCTGTCCATTACTTTCCTGGCCACCAGGGAAAACAGCATACACAGAGCTACAAGCCTCAAGGAACAACTTACTAAGTAGCAACTCTCCACTGTCCTTCCTAGGAGGTTCTGCTGCAAAATAGAGCAAACAAGACAGTATATTAGAGAACAGAAACAGTATCCAGCCATGAACTACACTTCAAAGAAATTTTCTGAAAATTCAATACCAGTTACATCAGGTAGGCATTTGATGGATACAGGTCCCCATAAGCTAACGCAAAAACTGTCCCAGTCAAAATTGCTAAAGAACTCCAGGAAACGATACAGGACCTGCAAAGTTTCACATAAGTTCTCAGACGAGCAATTGAGAAAGAAAACAATCTGGCTACAGATAAACAAAAGAAAAAAGTCACCTCAAGTGGTCCATGAAAGGAATTGTTGAACACATGAAAGATGTAAAGAACTAGAGTCTCCAGGGCATACGTAGATATGAGTCCATGATGAGCACCCAATATGCGGCTTTCATAATAGCACCATGCTTTTATCAATATAATACTTCGCTTGAACAGATGATTCTGACTGATCAGATTATCAATCTATGGAACCAGACATGGAAAAGTTGTGGTTAGACAACAAGTTATTTGTCTTAAGGATTCATAAATGTTACAATAGCTCATGCTGCTAAAATTCTGTTAGTTAATACTTCCTCCGTCCCACGTTAGTATGGCTCAACTAATATTTTATATCTCACATATAATCAAATATGAACCACACTTTTGGGGGACGGAGGGAGTATAAAACAACTCACCTCGTCAAGGAAGCAGAGCGTACATAACCCACCAACTTGATTAAAAGATATGTCCACTACAATGTTTTCCACAAGACATTTAATTATCTTGACCTGAAACATAGACGGAGGCATAAAATAGAAGGTTACTTATCAATGCAAAATACCAACTACTTTAAGACAGCATGGACATGATATTGATATCATTCAACACAATACAATAACAAGTTCAATCTCGATAGACACCAGCCATCATATGCTAAATATTTAATTGGCTCCATGTTAGGGCAATGAAAAAATTACGCTAATTCAACTGCTCACACTGAATACAGCATTTTACAAATGGTGACAAGTCCCCAAGAAAATAAGGAAGAGTGTATGAGGAACCCCCCCCCCCCAATGTGCGCAGACGCAACTACTCCATTCCATAATTTATACAAGACATTCAAACAATTATAAAACAGAAGAGCAGGATGTCGAGAGTTGGAAAAAGACAACATCAAGAAAAATAATCCAAATAAGGCAAGACTATAATTTTCTTTTAATTTGTTTTAGATAAAGACAAGAAATTGACTAATAAACAGAATATGAGATAATATAGGGATTAGAAAGAGGGCGTACTTCAACTTGAATATACTGAACCTCCTTCACACGAAACTAATTGACAAATAAACAGAATATCAGAGAATATAGGGATTCGAAAGAGGGCATACTTCAGCTTGAATATACTGAACCTCCTTCACACGAAACTCAGCATTTTCATTCTTTTCCTCTCTCTCTAGAATATCTTTAACCAGATTGGCCCATGTATCCTTCAAATTCTGATTCTGACTGAAAGCCGTCAGATCAATGTCTCCATCGGGCAGATAAGTCTTCAATGGGACAGAACCAAAGGTACAGACCTGCGGCAACAGGCTAAGGGTTAAAAAAGATCTAAACAAAGGAAACACTATGAATATCGCTACAGAAAAGCAATGACATCTCCAGAATGATACTTTATCAGATTCAGAATCATAAAAGAAAGAAAGTTTCATGGCAATACTATAGTTCAAGATCTCAAAGACACTTATCGCTCATCCTGAGCTTCATAATATCGTATACCCCTTATTCCTAGAAAAGCCACTCATTTGAATTATATGATGAAGTTAAATTTCATCTCACAAGGATTCTTGTGCAGTAATTCTACTAAAGTTTATCTTCTTCAGCAGAGAGCCACTCAGTAGGATAACAGATTCGTGTTATATTTCAATTACCTCACATGATCACCACAGGCTCACTCAGACTTTGTCCTAGTTCCAGAGAACATGTATCAAATTATATCAGCAAATACATAAACCAACATGAATCTCAAAGTCCACCAATACTTGATTGATTGTATGGATAACTCCGCACCAGAAGAAAATACAAAATAGAAGACGTTGCAAGATAAAGACTTGCCGCATACAAACAACATCCCAGAAAAAGGATTCCATTGTTATATGAACTGCCAGTGTTATATAACCAAATTATGCAAAAAAAAAAAAAACAACTGCATTTATTGCATCAGTTCAAAAGCAACATAATTTCAGTTGCTAGATTATGAAATAGAACTCTGCATTCATTCCAACAACCTGACATGGGAAGCATTTCATGATGAGCCGCTGCACATAATCTGCAACGGCATTCCTGCGCTCCTCGGATAGCTGGTTGGGTTGAATGCAGGCAATAAGCTCTGCAGTCCGCTTCTCCGCCTTCATCCACCGCTCAGTATCGAGGGCACGCATAACTGGGCCCGCCCCGGGTAAGAGCCCATTGGGTAATGGCTCAACTGTCTCAGCCCAGCCTTCATGTTCTCCCATACACTAGCACCTTCTCTAAAACACAACTAATACTTACACCAAGAAAAGAAGGACCAGCAATTTGTCTCTCTATATATAAATAAATATATGTATATATATTTTGAGCCAACCTTTCTTTCTTCACAACCACCAACAAAAATGTAGTCTGAAGCAACAAAAAAGGAGTTTTTCTTCCGCAGAACGCAGAATCTAGCCCTAATGTGGAAAAGAGAAGCTGTAGGCGTCAACTTTATGATACATATACTGTATATACTCGGGAAAAAAATGCAATAAATGGTATTAAAACCAAATTAGTGAGAAATTCAATACCGAACTTCCTAATTCCCAGAAGATATTAACCCAAAAAACACCCAACCCTACCGCTAAAGCTAAAAAAGAAAAAAGAAAGGATAAAGTTGATCAAGTAATCTGAGACAAAACCCTAATTGAAAACCGGTTTCAAAAAGATTCTGGCAATGCCGACGAAGAATCCAATAACGCCATTCAATATTCTGTTCTTCTCGTACACAGAAAAGGAAGTCTAAGATCGTCAAATTTATCGAACAAGGCAGATGAAAAATGATTGGTGTATTAGTATCTATTCTGGGCGGGGGAACAAGTGTGTGAACTGTGTGCAAAGATTGGGATTCTCCCAAGGGGAAACTGTTGAAACTTGTTTGACGTTGTGAAGAATTTGATTTGATTTTGAAAATTTGTGTGTGTGTGTGTGGAAATGGGGGAACAATTTGGTAAAATGATGATGAGAAGAGCTAAAGATGGAAACAAAATAAAACAAAACAAATTTTACTCGGAGTAATATGAATGGACATATGTTATTCACCATTTAGAAATAAAAATAAATAGTGGCAGTAAATAAATAACTACACATGCTAATTACTCCGTATATAACATCTTGATTAAAAAACAAAAAAAAAGAAAACTCCAATTATTTTAAGACATAAACAATAAACTATTTAGAACTACGGTGGAGCAATTTAGGGAAATTGGGATAACCCTAATGGGGGGTTTTGGGCCTTAACCTTTAAAATCGGTATTTTTATCTCTTTTTTTCTTCTAAGTTCAATTATTAATTAATGCACGGATTTTGATTAAATTTGTAAATTTAACAGATTTTTAAAATATTTTAATTTGTAACAAACTGACACACCAAATTTGTACGAGCGATTTGAAAAATGACATGGCAATCAGAAAATCGAAAAATTTAGGAGTGTTAATTTTGCAACAAATTGAAAGGTAGTGGAATTACTGGGACATTTCAAAAACCGTGTTAAAATTATTAACTAGATCAAAGTTCATGCATTAGTTCTATGTAAACGGTAAATATATCTATCAAAAAACTATTCTTCTTATTTATTAAGTCACTAAAAAGGATCAATTAAATTTCAAAATGACATATAACACATTTTTTTTAGTTAGAGAAGAGGAGCAGTGGAATTTGAACATGGACCTCGCTTTTAACATAGGAGATCTTCTCCTACATTTTCTTAAAAATATATTAAAAGAAGATGCTATTAGATTCAATCAAAGAATATATATATATTAGTTTAAGGGAAATGTATAGTATATTAAAAGTAACTAATTTGGAGTCCGTATTTTTAGGTGTGTGCTATTTCTAGCTTTGACTATAAAATATTTGAATTGTTTAGATCTTATTCTTATAGAAAGTACATGATGAATTGAATAATCAATCGATGAAAATGTATATTTTACCTATAGGTTGATTTCTTAACTAATTTACACAATTACTGCGTCAGCTATAAAACCATTCGCCTTTCTGAAATTCAAAATAAATCAAATGTACGAAGATTTGATTACATTTGAAATAATAGGAAGAAAAATAAATTATGAAATTAATAAATACCCTTTCAAACCAGATATTGACATATTGTAACACTATTAAATACACTTAAATTTTTAGGTTCTCGTAGGATTTGAGGTACTGGTGCTCTCATTTAGCCACATTTCGTATTATTTTCAATATTTAATGAACGTTAGTAAAGAATTTAATGCTCTTCTTTTTCTTGTTTCTTTCTTCTTATTTTCCTTACCATATTGTTGCCCAAACCATGAAAAAGCAGCTAAAAAGTTGAGGATTCTTATCCACGTTGAAGAAAAAAAGAATGAGTGAAGCCGGCACTACAGTGACGTTCAATTATTTGTTATAATTATCATTAAAAAAAATGGGACAAATTATGCTATTAAAATTCCTCTAATATTTCATGTGCGTCTGAGTTTCTGTTTCTAGTTACGCCGACCTTTAAATCGCAAGCCCATCATACACATTACTACTAAATAATTAATATTGAATGTCTGTTGAAAGTAATTAGACAACTCACTTAGACTAATACTCCCTCCGTCCCTAAGAATATTCCCAAACTTTTTGGTACAATTATTAGGAAACAATTGAGCAAAAAGATAAAAAAAAAAATGATAGGTTTCATAGCTTCTGAAGAGTTAATCGCTTCCATTTATGAAATATGACTTTATTAACGGGATAGACGAGAAAGAAAAGAAGAACCTTATTAGCATGACAAAGGGAATGTAAAATTTATTTTATTGACTTCCAAACTATACGTACTAAGTCAATAACTAAGTCTACTTTTACGTAATACTATCACAAGAGCGAAATTTACTAAAAATACACAACCAATATGTTTTTGTGTTACAAGATGAAGAAAAGTAACAACTCAATACTCTTTCTTGGCGCAACCAAAATATATTTCATGTCTACTCGAAAATAAAAAAATTTACATTCATTCAAACAAAATTTATCTCCAAGAAGTCTCGTCGTATCAACTCGAAGATAGAGCAAGCTGGATTTATCAACCAACATTTTATTGGAAAATATTTCGTTTTCGTGGAAGTCTTCACCAACTAATTAGAGCATAAATTTAGTTTTTGTTGCGTGATTTCCTGATTTTTTTTTAATTAAACAAAAATCTACTGATGTTACTTTTTTTTTAAGCACCTAATGTTGGAATTTTATATAATAATTCTTCAGGAATATTTTACAGTTTGTAAGAATTTGGGCCTATTGATTTGGCCCAATATTGACAACCTAAATATCTGAATAGCCCAATAAGAAGCCCAATTAAGTTGGCCTTTGTTCCGGTTTCTAATCCGAAACTCCAAAAGGGGAATGTTGAAATTAATGTAAGGATTAAAAAGTAGATTACTTGCTAAAAGTACTATACATCTTTATCTTTATAAACAATAATAGCAAGGCCGGATTTCCGTTTTTAGAAAGTTAAATTTTCAGTTTTTTTTTTTCAATTATTCATTTTCGGATTCTGAAAATCATAAATAAAAATGGTATATCACAATCATTCAATAATAATTTACAATCATACAATTAATAAAAAGACTGTTACAAAATCAAAATGAATAGCAACACATTAATTTATTTCCTAATTTGTGACAAAATATTAATTTCAATTATGTTTTAATATTATTCTTTTACCTATAAATTCTAGATTTCTGCAACCAATTTAATCTACACAACACACCTTTTGTACTCCTTCATTCTAACTAAAGAAAATAAGAAAGAGGTTACCATACCAAGAACAAAAGAGTCATGTAAAGTGTTGGGAAAATTTTAAAGTTTTGATTTGATTCCAAAACCCAACTGCTCTCCAACCTAGTAGATGATTGTACAAACCTAAGTTAAGTTTTCCAGCTCACTTGTTTGAGCCTTAGATTTTCTAAGTTCACAGGTTTGGAAGCTGAAGACAGAAGAAGACCCAGCTGAGTAATCAGCTGGACCCAAAGTCAGCTGAAAGGTCTCTTAGCTAAACAGAGCTCCAGAACTGAGCTGAGTCAGACTGACTCAAGAACAGAAGAATGGATCCAGCCAAGGAGATCCAACGGAGCAGAATAAAGTGAGCTGCATCAAAGTCTAAGAAAGACAGCTGAGCAGAACAAAAGGGAACTAACTCTGAAGACGTCACTTCAAGTCAGTTTACCCATACAGCTCTAAATTCAAAAACCAGCTCAAAAGACAGAAATTCCGGTGTCAGAGGAAGTCAATATACCTCGACTAATGAGGGATCGACATCTCAGCATCCTAGAAAGGCGAACCTAGGATCTGACACAGTGATGAAGACAGGTGAAGATACGCTCAATGGCAGATCGACAGATCAGAGAGTAGGTAAGATTCAAACGGGTCCTCCAACGGCTAGTTTGAATCTCTACCTATAAATACCAGTCTTCAACCTCAGAATCAGATACGAAAAACTCCCCACAAGCTTTCAACTTCTCTGAATCTCTCAAGTATCAAAAAGCTCTCCAGCAGTTATCTAACTCTTTAAAAGAGCACTTAACTTCTTAAGTGTTCAATTTCAGAAACTGCTTTAGTTTTTCGTCTGATCAATAGGCTGTAATCATAGTAAATCCAAAGCCTAGATCTGAACGAGTTCATCTTCCAAAGTTCTTCATTGTAAGAACTCGGTCAAAGTTGGAAACCCAAACCCTCCTTTACCCAGAAAAGGTTAGGTTAAGGTTACGCCTTCTTGAAACGCGAAATTTGAGTGTAAGGTTATTCGATGCCGAGAGGCGAAAAGGTGCGAGCCTAAGGTGCCGTAAGCGTTAGAACACAGCTCGAGGTAGAGCTGCGAAGTTGCTTGGTACTCGTAAACCAAGTGGTCATCCTTAGTGGATTTACCAGCTAAAACCTGGTTGTGGACGCAGGAGTTTTCTCTCCGAACCACGTTAAAATTCTGTGTTCTTTATTGCTTTACTCAGTCTTTGCTTTATATTTATTTAAAGAACTAACCGCATTTGCACAGCACAAGTTCTCAAAGCTTCAACTCTCTGGCTGTGTGACCCAGCCAGCTGCATTGATTTCAAACCTGATTAATTGAAAACTGAAACTAAGTTTTTCTGAGCTTTTGTAAAGGGAACGAGCTAAGTTTTTCTTTCCACCACTTTCCGCACAGCCAGCTAAGTTATCAGTCCAGCTGACCATCTTCTTTAGAAGTCAGTTGAACTCATAACTGAGCTCTCACTCAACTCTGTTTTAACTTGATAAAAGTTTTCAAAAATCCCTCTTCGGTGTATTCACCCCCCTCTACACCGAAGACCTCATTTCGGGACCATCAATTGGTATCAGAGCAGTGGTTCAAATGACCGTTGTTTCTGAATCAAGAGATCTGTCTTGAAACTCTGTGTCAGTGGTCAACTGAACAGATCTGTTTTTCAGAAAAATTCATTCTAGTGCATTCTGTACATCTCTTCATGGATTTCTATCTTAACAGAAATCTTCCCACCTTCTCAGTTGATGACTATGCAATCTGGAAATTCAGATTGAAAAGCTTTCTGTGTGCGCATCACGACATGATGTGGGACGTCATTTCAGACGGACTCATCCTTATTTATAAACAAGGAAATGAACTCGTACCTGCTCATGATGGAGGACAACCAGAATACCGGCCAATTCTCAAGCCAAAGAAGGAATACTCTTCAGAAGAACGAAAGCAAGCTGGACTGGACAGCTTCGCAAGGAACACCATCTCATCAACGGTCTCGAACGCCTACCTGAGTAAAATCATCAAGTACGAGACAGCCAAAGAGATGTGAGAGACACTTGCCAAGCTATGTGAAGGGTCAGAAGATATCAAAGAAAACAAATTCACAATAGCTTGCCAAAAATTCGACAACTTCAAGCAGCTAGCCAATGAGTCCATTGAAGCGATGGAGCTAAGGTTCTCAAACATAGTCGTCAAAATAGAGACAATCAGAATTGGGAAATATACCCAGCGGGAAAAGAACTTAAAGGTTCTTTCAGCTCTTTCAGCTGAATGGAATACTTACAAGGTAGTCCATCAAAGTCGAAGTGACTTGGGTGATCTATCTACAGAAAGATTGTTCTCACTCTTAAAAGCCAACGAATACAACTTGAAGATCACCCAAGAAGAATCTTCAAGCAGACAGAATGACGGAGAACTCACCCAACTCCAAAAGAAATAGCTTTCAGAGCCAACTCTGAAAAGTCAGCTCATATCAAGTCAGCTGAGTCCTCCAAGAAGAAGAATGACAAAAAGGATATGAGCAAAGAGGAGCTACTCGAAGAGATTGCCATGTTGGTGAAAAATTATAACAGACTCAACACCAGCAAAGGTAAGTACAAGAAATTTGCCAAGACGTACAGAGACAAGTACACAGTAGCTGATGAAAAATCAGCTGACATCTCAAAACGGACAGAGGAAGGCTGCTTCAATTGCAAGGAGCCGGGACACTACAAGCAGGACTGTCCCAAACTGTCTAAGAAAGAAAAAGATCTTCTGAAAGCTAAGGCAGCTGACAGAAGAAGAGCATATATAGCTGATGAAGAGTCCGAGTGCAACAAAATAGATGATGATATGCCCTTCTTAGACTCAGAGGAAGATGCACTCATGGCCCGTGATGATCAAGACTGGGATGCTTGCTTCATGGGACAGACAGAAGGACTCGACGATGATGAGGTAACTTCTAACATTCAGAACATATCTAACCCATCACCATCACACGAACACTCTACGCAGGTCTCTGAATCAGAAGGACAACCTGATTGGAATCTGGTGGAGAAAGTCATGAATGACTTCAAGGATTTACAAGAAATTCTTGATGTCATAATGTGTGAAAATGCGGAGCTGAAGGTAGAACTGAAAAAGAAAGAAGCATCAGAAGCAGATGATGCTACACAGCTCAAAGAGGAAATAATGTCGCTCAAGGAAAAGATAGTAAAACAGGATTAGCTGATGAAGGAGTTCTACTATGAGAGAAAGCAGTTGATGGACAATTTGGAAAAATCCACAGCTGAGTCAGACAAAAAGACAGCTGAGATCTTGGAGTTAAAAAGGTCAGAAGAAACACTATCCACAAAGCTGGTAGCACTCATCAAAGCTACATCAACGATGGATGAAATAATCAGTGTACAACGACCAGCAGTATTAAAGACGGGATTGGGTTATGATGGATCTAAGGATCTAACAAATGTTGCAACTACAAGTGGAACCAAGGTAACTTTTGTGAAAGCAAAAGAGAATCCAACTCCAAGACAAAAGACGAGAAATGTAAAAACACAGCAAGGTCCTAGAAGACAAGCTGTAAGGCAACCCCAAGCTCAAATCAGACCACATTGGGTTCAGCAACAACGAAGGAATGACGCTGGACAACATCGACTCCAGCATCATCAGCAGCAAGTGGCAAGATATCAACCGAGATATCAGAAAAGATATTCAGCTGGGTATCAGACATATGATTACCAGCTGGATTATCAAGTCCAGCCGAGATACCAAATTAGACAGCAGAGACAGAAGCAAAGAAATGTCTCAGCTGTACACTCAGCTGGAAACCAACGAAGAACTGAACTATCAAGAAATCAAGCTGGGAGAAGACAGAGATCAAGACCCAGCCAACAGAGTCAAACAAAGAACACAAGGAACGTGTTCATAGACACAGCTGGGAGAATTATCAGAACGAATGATCCAATCAGAATCATCAAACAAATATGGATCGTAAAGGGATCTCTAACTAACCCATAAGGACCCAATCACAACTGGGGACCTAAATTTTGATTTCTGTGACAGGCTGCAAGAAAAAGATGCATCATAGAGGAATCAATGAGAACACTGTGGTACTTGGACAGCGGATGCTCAAAACACATGACTCATCTAAAGCATCTACTTCAAGAATACGAAGAGCGTCCAGGTCCTCAAGTAACGTTTGGTGACAACTCCAAAGGTTTAACCAAAGGTTACGGTACATTTGAAACCTACAATGTTAAAATATCTAACGTTTCATATATACAAGGATTAAAACATAACTTGCTTTCCATTAGTCAATTCTGCGATAATGGTTTCTCTGTCAAGTTCGATGCACAGGGATGTACAGTGAAAAACAGGGAAACCAAGCAGGTATTACTGAGAGGGAAAAGAGAAGCAAATATATACTTTGCTGACTGGAACAGCAGCCCTTCAGACACGTGTCTTGTATCAAAAAGCAGTAATGAGGTCAGCTGGTTGTGGCACAGACGGCTGAATCATCTCAACTTCAAGACAATCAACAAGCTGGCTAGAAATCAGCTCGCTAATGGAATTCCAGACCAAGTTTATGACAAGAGTCATATTTGCAGTGCTTGTCAACAAGGAAAACAGACAAGAATTTCATTTTCTCTCAAGCCGACACCCTCAACTGATTGAGTTCTTCAACTCCTACACATGGATCTTTTTGGTCCAGTAACACCAGCAAGTTTCAACGGCAGGAAATACACTCTGGTCATAGTGGATGACTTCTCCAGATTTACTTGGGTTTTATTTCTGTACCAGAAAAGTGAAACAAGATCCAAGCTGCCAGCCCTGCTGGAAAGGTTGACGACTCAAAAGGAATGCAAAATAATCTCAATCAGATCAGATCGAGGAACTGAGTTTCTGAATGAAACCATATATGATTATTGTGAGAAGAACGGAGTACAACATCAAACCTCAGCTGCACGCACACCTTAGCAGAATGGTGTAGCTGAGAGGAGGAACACTCGAAGTTAGCCTACCTCAATGTTAGCAAGCTCAGCCATTCCAAAGAAATTCTGGGCTGAAGCTATAAACACAGCTTGCTTCACTCAGAATAGATCGCTACTCACATCCAGACAAGGAAAGACTCCGTACGAGCTATGGAATAACAGGAAACCCTTCATCGGGTATTTCAAGGTTTTCGGTTCTAAATGCCATATCCTAAATAATGGGAAAACTCAGCTGAAGACGATCGACGTCAAAACTGACCGAGGAGTATTCCTTGGTTACTCAGCTGTGTAAGTAAAGCTTACAGAGTCTTCAACAGGAGAACACAAACAGTCGAAGTGACTCCTCATGTCACCTTTGATGAAACATCCTTCGAATTCAGAGAGTCGATCAAACAAAGAAACACAGCTGGAACATCAAGCTCCGATCCAGCTCAAACAAGATCTCAAGTAATTCGAATCCGGAATCTAGCTGAACCATTGATTTGGGATGATGAACCAGGAGAACCTCAAATCAATTCAGCAGAGGCAAATCAACCAGCTGATGATCCAGAGGGATCCCCAGTATCAGATCAAGGGGGAATGCCGCCAGCTGGAAATCAAGACCCAGCTGATTCCCCAGCTCCCTCTCCAGCTGGATTCACTCAGTCTACGCCTCAAGATCAATCTAACTCTAATCCAAATCAGAACGAGTCTCAGGATATGACTCCAGAACATCTCCAAGCAAGACGTGACTTAGCAACTTCAAGCATCAATGAGCTAGAAGAAGAAATTAGAAGAAGACGAAGATGGATCGATGATCATCCAGCTTCAGCAATCATTGGAGAACCATCAGACAGAGTTAGAACAAGAAATTCAATTGCTCAAAACCCGCCTTCAAATCCTCAAGAAACAGATAATGAAGCTCAAGTCTCAGTAGAACTAGATCTGACCATCTACAACGAAGACACAGCTCTCATGGCATGTTATGTAGCTCAAGTTCCAGAGCCTCAAACAATTATCGAAGCCTTAAAGAGTGTGCCCTGGACAAATGCTATGCAAGAAGAGCTGAATGAATTTCTCAGAAATTGCGTCTGGGAACTGGTCGATAGACCAGAAGGAGTCAAAATAATAGGTCTTAAATGGATATTCAAAAACAAGCTGGATACTCTTGGAGTAATAATCAGAAATAAGGCTCGCTTAGTCACCAAGGGATATACACATCAAGAAGGAATAGACTTTGAAGAGTCATTTGCTCCAGTAGCAAGATTGGAATCAATCAGATTATTCCTTGCATACGCAGCACATCACAAATTCAAAGTATACCAAATGGACGTGAAGTGTGCATTCTTGAATGGGAAAATCAGAGAAGATGTCTATGTAGAGCAACCCCCAGGATTTGAAGTAGAAGGAAACAAAGTTTACAAGCTAAAGAAGGCGCTTTATGGTCTGAAGCAAGCACCTCGAGCTTGGTATGATACTCTGTCAGGATTTCTAGTATCCAAAGGTTTCAAGAAAGGTTCAGTTGACAGAACCCTCTTCACCATCAAGCTAGGTGAAGATATTTTAGTTGTTCAAATTTATGTGGACGACATCATCTTCGGCTCAAGATCAACTTTCTTATGTGAAAGATTTGGAGAGATGATGTCAAAACAATTCCAAATGTCAATGATGGGAGAAATGAGTTTCTTCCTAGGACTCCAAGTCAAGCAATCAGCAGAATGAATACTCATAAATCAATCCAAGTACGTGAAAGACTTGATCACCAAATATGGAATTCAATCCAGCAAAACGGTGAAGATCCCTATGAATACAAACTGGAAGATTGAACCTGGAACCGAAGGAAAATCAGTGGATCCCAACAAATACAGAGGGATAATTGGTTCCCTGCTGTATCTCACAGCTAGCCGCCCAGATATATCATTTGCAGTTGGAGTATGTGCCAGATTTCAAGTTGATCCTAAGGAGACACATATGCAAGCAGTTAAGAATATTCTCAAATATCTAAAGGGTACTCAGAGTGTTGGGCTGTGGTATCCAGCTGAAGATAATTTGCAGCTGACTGGATACTCAGACTCAGACTATGCTGGAGATCGATTAGACAGAAAATCAACTTCAGGAACATGTCAGTTCCTAGGAAGCAAGTTGATATCATGGTTTTCAAAGAAGCAGACGTGTGTCGCTACTTCTATAACTGAAGCGGAGTATATGGCAGTTGGAAGCTGCTGCTCTCAAATTCTCTGGCTGAAGCATTAGCTGGATGACTAGGAAGTGAAAACTGGTCAAGTTCCAATCTTCTGTGATAGCTCAAGTGCTATTGCAATTTCTGAAAATCCAGTTCTTCACACAAGGTGTAAACACGTTGACGTTCGACATCACTTCATCAGAGATCACGTGAAAAAGAAAGACGTCATTGTTGAGAAAATTCACACAGATATTCAACGAGCTGACATATTAACAAAGCCGCTGATGGAAGCAAGATTCAAAATGTTGTGTGGATTGCTTGGATTGCTTAATCCTGATGAAGAAACTTCATCCAGCTGAGGGGGAATAAGACTCAGCTGGATACCCTTGGGATATCAAGTTTGAAGAATCCAGACCCAGTCATTTCGAGAACTCAGTTCAAGAAGGGAAACCAGCTGAGGGGGAATCAAGCTCAGCTGGATAATTAAACTGAAGGAGTAACTCAACATAAAGAAACTCAGCCGAGGTATCAGCTAACTACAAAGTTCAGCTGACAGGTTTGCAGTCTTTCATTTATTTCCCTGAGGAATATGCTATTTAAGGATAAAATTATTTGAATTTAAATTCAAAATTCTCAGACATTCCTTAGAAGGATTCGTCAATAAGCCATCCATCAAATCGAATCTCATCGCATTTAATGAAAAGCATGCAGGGTACTGTAGCTCGGGAAAGTCGAGGCAGAAGTCAGAACGTTTTGACTACCTCACTCGCGCGTGACCTACAATCTACATACGCACGTCACTTAACGTGTTGCGCAAATCTCTCCCAGCCACAGATCTTGAATTCAAATCTAAAGATCTCAACCGTTCATCAAGATAGACGGTTGATATATATATATCAAAGATATGCAAATCGTCGCCATATTTACTTATTATCTCTGAATTTTTTTTTTTGCAAAACAAGTTCTTGCTTATCTCTCTGCAAAACTCCTTTCTCTTGTATTCTTCTAACTCCTCAATACAGATATATACAATGGCACCAAAGAAGATAACCCCAGGAGCGAACCAATCGGAGAACCTCATGTCAAAATTGCACTTTGAGAGTTGCTTAACTCTCAAGAACTACAAGAACTTGGAGTTTCAGGAGGTGCTGGATCTCATCGAGAAGGCAAGCCTACTTCAATGGGCGACGGCGCGTCCGAAGAACATCTTTCGCCGGAAAGTAGCAGAGTTCTTCATGGAGATGACGAACAGAGATGAACGTCTCCGCTCCAACATCACCCTCAAACTCAAAGAAAAGACAGAGCATACAACTCCCAGGGACGTCGACATCAACATCAACCGGATGTTGAGCAAGCTGTTCGGATTGAAAACTCTTGGGGACCGCTCCCCAGACAACTACACCAGAGAAGAGATCCAGGCCGAACTGGACCAGATGCTGTTCAAACCGGAACCCTACAGGGCGAGTATGTCCAAGCTGTTGCTCAAGCCAAAATTCGGGCGCGAGGATGTGACCCAGAAGTGCATCCTAGGTCTTGCTGGATCTCAAGGAGAGATCAGCATACCCAAGTTGAAGCCCATGATAGCCATCCTCAGGAATGATCATGTGGATTGGTTCTCCTACTTTATGGGAAAGTTGGAGAAGGAGTCGAAGAAGATTCACTTCGAAGATGACAGCTTCACCAAGTACAGCTGTAGGGAGACCATCTATTTATGCACCAAGGTGGCGTGCATAATAGAACACTACACAACTGGACGACAAATCAAGTGGAAAGACACAGAAGAGTTCCCTGTGTCCAAAGTTCTTTTTGAAAAGCAGAGTCAGCTCTCTGACTTGATGAAGAAAGTAGCCCCTGAAGGGAAGAAGAAGATGCAGGAGGCAAAACGACGCCGCTCTCCTCTCAACCGGGAAAAGGAAACGGCGGAGAAACTCACGTGGATCTCCACCTGCCAAAAAGAAGCTCAAATTCAAGGCAGTCAGCAAGTCAGCTGCGGAGAGAGAAGCAGGTTGGCCGAATGGAGATCGATCGGCGAGGAGACGGCTCGGGATTCCTCCTCCAAGATGCGCGGGAAGGGAGTTCGTGATTGCTTCACGACAAGCTGAAGAACCACAGATAGTGGTCCCCCACCCTGACCCGGAGGATGCTATTCCTCTTCGCCAAATCCTACAAGCATCCTCACAACCCGCTCCAGTTGATCTCACATCATCTGGATCTCCTCCTCAACAACACTCTCTTCTCCTTCCTCCTCATCCTCAGGTGCCTCTCCAAGAATCCTCGCCTACTTCTTTAGTACCTGAAACCACCCATCTTTCAGCACCCAGCTCACCTAAAGAGCCCCATCCAGCTGACGCTCCTTTGCAGCTGGATGATGAATACCAAGCTGAACCTTCAAGCCCTACTTCTTCTTCTGAGGAAATCGAAATCCTCAATCCAGAGCCGTTGCACGTGCTGCCACAGTCATGAGGGTCGAGGACCTCAGACTCCAAGGAATAAATAGCGCACTGCAACATTATCCTTCTCTTGCCTCGCTCCCTGCTGCTTTAGTCGCTGTAAGCGACTTCAAATTTTATCTGGCTACCAATATGGCCACTTGGTACGCAAATGAAGAAATGGTGGAGTTCTATACTTTTGATAAGCTTAAAGCCGAAGAGGCAGCTCTGCAGGAGACATTTGGTTTTGGAAGTCTTCAGGATGCTTTTGAGCATCAAGACGAGCTGATCCAAATACTCATCCAGAAGGTTGAACAGGATGAAGTACCACCTTCTGAGGAAGTCATTTCTCGAGCCAACTCCTACCTACACAATCTCAGCTGGATTGTTCCAGTTGAAACTGCCAAGGAAGCTGTCCCTGCCGACACAGCTGAGGCAATGATGATTGAAGAAGAGCCAACTAATGCAACAGTTGAGCCAACC
The DNA here is from genome assembly GCA_031470985.1 of Agastache rugosa. Classification (NCBI taxonomy): domain Eukaryota; kingdom Viridiplantae; phylum Streptophyta; class Magnoliopsida; order Lamiales; family Lamiaceae; genus Agastache; species Agastache rugosa. The sequence goes on along the minus strand of CM062602.1, from coordinate 34,994,472 downwards.
AAAGCTGCCCCACAGAGTCCATTTGCCGATGACACTCGCTCACTGGTCGAGATCGAGGCAGTAAAACCCAGACGGATCCTGTTGTGCTTTCTGATGCAATGAAGGACGAAATTGCCAAACAAGTTGAGGAAATCCTTTATCAGGACAGACTCAAATCGAACATTGACACCCTTCTGCGCATCACAGCTATAGAGTCGCAAGTCCAATATAATGGACAGTCCATTGATGACGTACACATATTCGCCCAGAATCTGCAGGAAAGTACCAGTAGGGATCTCAAACAGTCTCTCGTTTCTCAACGCATTGATCAATCAAATCATCTAGAGAAGAGAGTCCCTGAGATCATCTCAAACCTCCAAGCTCCGCTGAAAAGCAGCGTCATCGACTTATCCAGCCAGCTGGACGCTCTCCAACAGCAGACTCTCTTCCACAGAACTGACATCCACCAGCTGTTCAATCTTTACAAATAGCTGGACAATCAGTTCAAAGCTGGAAGCAGCAGCTCTGCACAGCTCAATCTAGTCACAGCAGACAACTCAGCAAAGATTGCGGACATTGACAAAGCCTTGGCCCAGCTGAATGAGACAGTAGTCAACCTCTCCTCCACTCTTATTGATAATGCCAAAAATGGGGAAGGTAATGACAAGAGAAAAACTTCAAAGACGGGCAAAGGAAAAGCTGTAGCTGAAGTCCAAGTGATGCAGTCAGAGATTGACGAAATTGTTGCTGAGCTGGATGCAGAGGAACCAGCTGGACGGAAAGGGAAATGGAGCAAAATGATAATCCCTCTTGCCAAAGCTAGTGGAGCCACGCCAGAACAGTTCAATGATATTCATTGGCTCTGCAACTTTGTAACTCAGCAAAAGCAAGAGATGAAAAGCCTCCAAGAACAGCAGAAGAAGAAAGAAAGTCTGCTCAATGCCGAAGAAAAGAAGCAGCAGAAGAAAAGAGCAAGCATAAGAGCTGCAAAGAAAAAGTCTCAGATGCCGATGAACTGGAGAAGAGTAGATGAATGGATCCCAGAAGAGCTAAACGACGACTGGGAACATACAAAGTTTGAGTTCATCGAAGATTTCTATTATCTGAGAGCTTACCCAAATACGCCCCCAGATGTTGCTTTCATGATGCATCTCAATGAGCTTTTTCATCAAGACAGGATGACGGTAAAAACATTCTTCAACGCTGCAAATACCGCGAAGATCCAACATCGCTTCACCGTATCATATCCAGCCTCCGTTGATTCCTGGAACTCATCTTCCTAACAAATCAAAAATTATCGCTGAAGTAAACAGATGGACGATCAGGAGGAAAATTTCCAAGGCAAACAACGAAGAAGAATACAGGAAGCTGGAGCAGATGATATTTAACCGATACAGGTTAAGAACAGATGAGCAGCTGGAAGAAGATCGTCTAAAGAATCAGCAGAAGCAGCAGAAATGAAGACCCAGTTAACTGGGATTAAATTGTTTTTGACTATTTTCAGTTTGTTAATCCTGTATCTCTTGTAATCATCTTTTGTGGATTAATAAAACTGAAATATTTTGCTCTCAAGCTCACCCTGATGACAATAACTCTTTGTCCAGGCACTGAACTATGAATTTAATCTTCTGCTGAAATCTTTTAAAAACCTACTTTCTCATTTAGGGGGAAGCAGGTTGTTTTTCTCAAGTTAGGTTTTGGCATCATCAAAAAGGAGGAAATTGTTGGGAAAATTCTAAAGTTTTGATTTGATTCCAAAACTCAACTGCTCTCCAACCTAGTAGATGATTGTACAAACCTAAGTTAAGTTTTCCAGCTCACTTGTTTGAGCCTTAGATTTTCTAAGTTCACAGGTTTGGAAGCTGAAGACAGAAGAAGACCCAGCTGAGTAATCAGCTGGACCCAAAGTCAGCTGAAAGGTCTCTTAGCTGAACAGAGCTCCAGAACTGAGCTGAGTCATACTGACTCAAGAACAGAAGAATGGATCCAGCCAAGGAGATCCAACGGAGCAGAATAAAGTGAGCTGCATCAAAGTCTAAGAAAGACAGCTGAGCAGAACAAAAGGGAACTAACTCTGAAGACGTCACTTCAAGTCAGTTTACCCATACAGCTCTAAATTCAAAAACCAACTCAAAAGATAGAAATCCCGGTGTCAGAGGAAGTCAATATACCTCGACCAATGAGGGATCGACATCTCAGCATCCTAGAAAGGCGAACCTAGGATCTGACACAGTGATGAAGACAGGTGAAGATACGCTCAATGGCAGATCGACAGATCAGAGAGTAGGTAAGATTCAAACGGGTCCTCCAACGGCTAGTTTGAATCTCTACCTATAAATACCAGTCTTCAACCTCAGAATCAGATACGAAAAACTCCCCACAAGCTTTCAACTTCTCTGAATCTCTCAAGTATCAAAAAGCTCTCCAGCAGTTATCTAACTCTTTAAAAGAGCACTTAACTTCTTAAGTGTTCAATTTCAGAAACTGCTTTAGTTTTTCGTCTGATCAATAGGCTGTAATCATAGTAAATCCAAAGCCTAGATCTGAACGAGTTCATCTTCCAAAGTTCTTCATTGTAAGAACTCGTTCAAAGTTGGAAACCCAAACCCTCCTTTACCCAGAAAAGGTTAGGTTAAGGTTACGCCTTCTCGAAGCGCGAAATTCGAGTGTAAGGTTATTCAGTACCCGAAAACTGAAAAGGTGCAGGCTTCTACAGTGCCCGTAAACTGTTAGAACACAGCTCGAGGTAGAGCTACAAAGTTGCTTGGTACTCGTAAACCAAGTGGTCATCCTTAGTGGATTTACCAGCTAAAACCTGATCGTGGACGTAGGAGTTTTCTCTCCGAACCACGTTAAAATTCTGTGTTCTTTATTGCTTTACTCAGTCTTTGCTTTATATTTATTTAAAGAACTAACCGCATTTGCACAGCACAAGTTCTCAAAGCTTCAACTCTCTGTTGCGTGACCTACCACCGCATTGATTTCAAACCTGATTAACTGAAAACTGAAACTAAGTTTTTCTGAGCTTTTGTAAAGGGAACGAGCTAAGTTTTTCTTTCCACCACTTTCCGCACAGCCAGCTAAGTTATCAGTCCAGCTGACCATCTTCTTTAGAAGTCAGTTGAACTCATAATTGAGCTCTCACTCAACTCTGTTTTAACTTGATAAAAGTTTTCAAAAATCCCTCTTCGGTGTATTCACCCCCCCTCTACACCGAAGACCTCGTTCCGGGACCATCATAAAGGTTTTACAAATTGGATCATTGGACGGAGAAGTACGATATCTGAGTAAGGGTCTGAGAACCTGATGTATTGATCATAAGTACAAGATGCTAGCATATTCGGAGAAAAACATAAGAATGTTGATGGAGAGGTTCATGTGGTGATCGACAACATCTCTCAAATGCACAAGCACATACAATATATATTACCTGTAACTTTTGTGTGATATCATAGTACTTCCTTCGTCTCATTTCAATTGGTATGGTTGCGTTATTTGTTTGTCACGTTTCAATTGATTTGTACTATAAATAGAAAGTTTGATATTCCACTATTATTATAACACCCTCAACTCAACTAATAAATGACATATTATACCATATGAGTATATTTTTTCTCTCTCCTACTTGACTTGACGATCATATCCCTTAAAAAGTTAATTTCGACGAGCCACATATAGATCTATATAACACCCACGCGATGTGATCATTTTTATTGTTGTATCACATTTATCAAATTATATTATTGTCAAATTTATATAAATTTATCTTATTTATTTCATATTTAATTTTAATGCAATAATTTTTTAAATCAATTTTACTATGCTAATAAATAAATAACATAATAACAAAATTATTTGTTTAAAATAATTAATAATGTATATTTTTATTGTTGTGTTGTATCCATAATTAATCACTTTGCTATGATAAATTTGTTTACTACATAATTTTACTACAAAATTTTTATAATTCAAAATACAATGAAAGCCCAATATTTATTTTGAGTTTCACTAAATTATTAAATATCATTTAGTTTATTTGGAATTTAATATTGTGAGCCTATGAAAATACAAATTATTAATCATACAGAGCTTTTATTTTTGAAATCGTGACATAATTTTTTTTCATATCTTTTTATTTTTAATAATTAAAAAACATCTCTCAATTTATTTACTTTTTTGGATAAAATTTTGAATATTGATTACGAATATTTTGTATGGGTAATTTTTTAATCAAGATTTAACTAATAATATTTTTTCCGTCCACCATAAATGTAATACTTTGGGTTAGGTAGAGATTTTAAGAAATGATTGGTAGATTAGTTTTAAGTGGAAAAATGGATCTGCCATAATAAATTATTGTGAGATTTAAAATAAGGGTAGTGAATGAGGTCATTTTCCAAAATGAGTTACACAGTGGAGAGCAGTTTCTGGTAAAGAATATTATTGAGCAGAAGACTCTGATGTGGATGACATGGGTTGGGATGGAAGAATGTTAATGAATTAATATGTTTAGAGTGGCGGATATCGGAGCAGTCGTTAATGGAGAATGTGACAACTGCAAGGGGTAGCCAATGATGGTGGGGAAGACAAGATGGAGAAGATGATGTACGATGGTTCATTACTAAATTCTATTTTTTACTTTTTAGATTTTCTTTGCTTTCAATTAAATTTAGATATTTGTTATCTTGATCACATTTCAAATTTCTGTCCAACGAGCCACGTATAATTTTCGACGCCAGAAATTAAAGCTCGTGACATATTGAAAAAATAGTAAAGGGAAAAGTAGCAAAAATAATAATTTTTTATTAATATCACACTCCACTCACATGATAATATTATATTAATATATATTAATAAAATATTATTATGTGAGATGTGGGTGCACTACATGTATACCCCTAATAAAATTTTCCCTCAGTGTAGACACATTTATCTCAATTAAAACTCCATGGAAACGTATGGGGTTGCCACTACCCCGAACATATAAAAGTAGTGCAAAATACTCCTCCCGTCTAACGGTCTACTAGCGTTGTTCAAAATTTTGTATCCTATTTTTTTTATTTCTTTCTGACATCATCTTTCATACCAGCTGAGAGACTTCCCATGAAAGCGTTGTGCCACCTCATGACTGTTAGGCTACATTTCTAACGTACATTATCCATTGACAATACAACATATTGCAGTTTTTAATATTTTCTTTACTCATACTTATATTATTTTACAAAAAATTATCAAAATTCAATTTACCCCGTGCATCGTACGGGTGTAGTACTAGTACGATTAATTTAAAAACCTCTGAATTCCTTGTTGGAAATTATTACAATTGACATGATAAGGCTTTAAAAATCCCTACAAAAGAAATTAATAAACATTTATTACTCGGCGTGAAAGTTTTCTCAAACTAGTACTACACCCGTGCGATGCACGACGTAAATTGAATTTTAATTTATTTTTTTATAAAATAACATAAGTATGAGTAAGGAAAATATATATATAAAAAAGATAAGTATGAAACAATATAAATTAAAATTTCATTTAAAATTATACATCTATAAATATTGAAAAATTTCCTTGTAAACAACATTCGTGGTACATGCAGTGCTCTTATTATCTTTATCGCATATCAGGATCTTCAAACCACTTCGACTCCATACTCTCGATACAGAGACGTACAATTGACCATGGGAGAACACTAGTTTCTTGAGAAAAATCCCACATGTGATAGAGATTGTCATTGACTTTTGTTGATTGTCATGGCGTACGAAACAATTAGAGGGAATTGTTTTCGTTGAAACTTGAATGGAAGACGTGGATCTGATGAAGTTAATGACATTCTCGGAATCAATACTTTATGGCCGAAATTATTTCCTGTCAATATTTTGGCCTCCAAAACATGATTACCAACTCTCGTGACAACCAAACGCGTTCCACTGCACAATCCAAGAGAATAATCAATGTTCCTTAACAACATAACCGACTTGCCGACCTTCAGAATGAGCATGTGGTTAGGGATTCCCGAACATTTCAGACCATTTAGAAATTCAGGTGTGTGGACATCGTTCATTACATCAATAATTGCATCAGAGCTGCATGTCTTGTCTGAACTCAAATATTCTTTGTTCACATAAATATTATTGTCTATCATGTACTCATTAACTGATTCAACTACATCGAGTGTATGAGCGAGAATGGCTCTGTCCTGAAGGTAACTCAAGTCATTTGGAGCATCCATGATTGAAGGATATGTATCCTTAACAATTGCTTCTATTGGATCTCCCGAGAATTTAAGGTGAATATCGTCTGGTATGTCTATTTTTGCATGACCGTCATTCGTATCACCGAAAAGTCCATCACCTACAGCTGCAACCCAATCAGAAAACTTTTTTAATTCTTTTGCCTTCAATTCTAAATCTATGAGTCGCAGCCTCATGTTTTTTGTAAGCCTGAGCAATTGAACGTCCTTCCAGATGTAAGAAGAGTTGATACTTGCATTGACTACTTCTTGTCTGCTTCCTCTGGGTATGACATGCAATATTTGTCTAAAGTCGTCTCCGAACACGATTGTCTTACCTCCGGATGGTGATTCAGAATTCATCGGACTTTTAAACCTCATTATATCCCTCAAGATTCTGTCCAGAGCTTCAAAACAATATTTATGCATCATCGGTGCTTCATCCCATATTATGAGCTTACATCTGATAAGGAGTTCAGCCTGTGGACTTCCTTGTTTGATGTTGCACAATGAATCTTCATTTGGATTTATCGGGATAACGAATCGGGAATGTGCAGTCCTTCCACCTGGCAGTAATAGAGATGCTATCCCACTCGATGCTATGTTGAGTACTATATCTTTGATCGTAACACAGAAGATTATGTCCTCCAAATAAATATTTTTCCAGTCCCCCCGTATCCGTATACAAAAAATACACCGCCTGATTTTGATTGTGCTCTCTCAATAATCGTTTGATAGACTTGACGTTGTTCTTCGGTAATATCACGCATAAACGAAGCATCCTCAACTTTCATATCTGATCGATTATAACGCAACTCATCATTTATCAAACTATTATACGGCTGACAAAAATACTCTGGATTGGGATATTGTATATATCTCATTAAAATCTCGCATGTTGCGTCCACATTTGTGCATAATCTTCTCGATTTCTGCCAGTGCATAATTCTTCATATGTTCTTCATTCAAATGTATATCTAACATGAAGAGAAACATTATTATTATTAAATATTTTTTTAATATGAAAATCGCACTATATAAAAATAACAAAAAAAAATAAAAAATAACTTGATCACAATACGAACTATAAATTACCCACGTAATATTATTTCAAATAAAACTTATATGTAATCAAACTTTAAAATAAAAGATTTTTCTCTAATTAATTTCGGGGGAAGCACAGGATGTGTGATATTCACACATTATTGTTGCTAAACCTTTTGTAGCCTAAAATTAAACCTTTTGTACCTTAAATTATGCATTAGTAACAGTTTATATTAATTAGATGATTGAAAATCATAAATAAAAAATTAATTAGATGATTGGAAATGTAAATGTACAATTATTATATAACATTTAATATATAATTTTAAAAAATGGAATATTGAAAAAAATGAAAAAAAAAATTTATAAAAATAGCACGGGCTTGCTATTATAGTGTGACGAACACAATAAGAATATAAGATACTTATGATATCCTATATTAAATTAACATTTGTAATCAGATTCAGAAGTTCTGGATATAATCTACACATACAATGATATATATATATATATATATATATTGGGTAATTTTCACTTAAAAGCCAAACTATTCAACTTTTCATAATTATATTCCAAACTATTAAAAATATCAATTAAATAGCCAAACTATTGAAATTTTTACAATTGTATTCCAAACTATTAAAAATATCAATTAAATGGCCAAACTATTGATGTTTTCATAATAATATTCTAGATCAAACTTTCGACGACGAAAATCCAAGGTGTCACGCTGAAAACATATTTAGAATTTCAAAATTCTAAATCCTTCAAAACACAACCAAAATAAGTTTCCAACGTAACACGTTGGATTTCCGTCGCGAAAGTTTGACCTAGAACATTATTGTGAAAATTTTAATAGTTTGGCTATTTAATTGATATTTTTAATAGTTTGGAATACAATTGTAAAAATTTCAATAGTTTGGCTATTTAATTGATATTTTTAATAGTTTGGAATATAATTGTGAAAAGTTGAATAGTTTGGCTATTTAAGTGAAAATTACCCTATATATATATAGGTCTAAGAAAATTGGTAAACTGAAAGCATTGACTAATGTCATGTTTTGATTTGGGATAGTTAGTCAATAAGTACTAATTGGCTATGAATAATTACTAAAATACACCGGCCTCAGTTTAACTATACTAAAATCTTCATTACTTATGAATTCTAATATAAATATTAATTATTTATTATTTTACAATCTTCATTATTTATTAATTCTAATACAAATGTTAATTATTTATTATTTCTAAGAAATTTATATTATACCTGGATTTTGTAAATGAAATTAACAGAAATTGTGATTTTGAGGCTTGAATTTGTATGACAGTGTGTATGATTAGATCTTCTTTTAATATATTTTACGTTTTTGACAGTACATTAAACGTATTTTGCTGAATAATGACAGATACGTCATATATATGTGTTGTTTCTGTACTATTCTAAAAAATATATATTTGAAATATTGGTATTAATTACTGATTTACACACTGTCATACAAACTATAATTACGTGTTATGCAAAAATACGTAAAATAAAAGATTTCTCTCAAATTAATTTCCGGAAAAGCACAAGATGTGTGATATTATTGTTGCTAAACCTTTTGTAGCCTAAAATTAAACCTTTTGTACCTTGAATTTAGAGGTGATCATAAGAACCGGAACCGCCGGAACCGAACCGCTGGTTCTGGTTCGGAACTGAGAACCGCATCGACGGCGGTTCGGTTTCAGTTCCAAAGTTGCGGAACCGAGAACCGCCGGTTTCGGTTCGGTTTGGTTTCGGTTCCGAACCGTCGGTTCCTCCTATTTTTTTTATTTTTATGTTTTTTATCAATATTTATGTTACAATTCATATTTATTTCACCTAAATGTTACATTAGAATGCATAAAATTATAATTAAACAAAAAAACATAGCAAAAAAATGAATAAAAACATAATTTTTGAACTCTAAAACATGCGGTTCCGGTTTGGAACCGCCGCAACCGCGAAACCGAATCGAACCGAAACTTGCGATTCCGGTTTGGAACCGAAACCGAAGTGTTCGACGATTCGATTCCGGTTCCCTTGTGGCGGAACCGAGAATCGCCGGTTCGGTTCCGATTCCGGAACCGAACCGAACCGCGGCCACCACTACTTGAATTATGTATTAGTAACATTTTATATTAATTAGATGATTGAAAATCATAAATGGAAAATTAATTAGATGATTGGAAATGTAAATGTACAATTATTATATAATATTTAATATATAATTTTCAGAAATGGAACATTGAAAAAAATGAAAAAAAAATGAAAAATGAAGTTTCTAAAAATAGCATTGTAGCCTAAAATTAAACCTTTTGTACCTTGAATTATGCATTAGTAACATTTTATATTAATTAGATGATTGAAAATCATAAATGAAAAATTAATTAGATGATTGGAAATGTAAATGTACAATTATTTTATAACATTTAATATATAATTTTATGAAATGAAATATTGAAAAAAAATGAAAAAAGAAGTTTCTAAAAATAGCTCGGGCTTGCTATTATAGTTTATATAGATTATTTTTTCCAAAGTAGGATGATACAACATAAAAGCATAAAACTTAATTATTACCATTTCAGGATTAATAAGAAGCTAAAATTGTTACGATCTTGACTGATGATCGTATTGATAAACAAATCATTCAAGCATCGGACTCCAGATTCGCCTTTCGAGCAATGAAGAATGAGATAGTATACAAATGCTCGTGTTAATTAGTTTATGAGATGGTCTCTGATGTTCATGCGGTCCAACCTTTTTATTTTTATTTTTTTTAATTAGCATTAATTGAGAAATTAATAAATTCTTATTGTGGTTCAATAAATCCTAATTAAAATTAATCAATTCTAATTAAAAAATAATAAATTTTAATTATCTCTAATTCCTTCGATTACCCCTAATTATAGCCAACCGCACATTGCGATTGTCCATAAGCATGTTTTTTTTGCCTTAGTTTATGATGCATGGAAGCGTATGATTTCACAAATAATGCAAAACTACTCTTACCGTTGATACGTTGTATACCGAAAGAAGTAGAGAAGAGTTAATTCGTTGATTCTCTACATAATACCAGAAGAACACCAAGAAAGGGACAAACCGAAATTTTCATTCATAAAACTCCAAAACTGCAAATGACGTACAATTCTATCCTTTTTTTTGAACAATCATTACAAAAAATTTTAAAGACCGCGTGACGGTGGACTTGAACCGTGACATTTGGCTCGTGCATTAACCACTCTATCACTAAGCTAACACACGCACACAATTCTATCCTATTTAAAGACTAAAATCAGGGCAAGCCCATTATCCCAAAGTTCTAAACAAAAATAACTAAACACCATAAAGTAAATTAATAAAAAAAATAGATAAAAATCAAATCTTTATCGAAAGCTACATAGCTTCATCCTCATCATTCTCGCCCGGTTCGAAACGATTCGACCTTGAATCGAATTCAGCTTCGTCCTATATCAAGAGGAGGAATAATAAAAAATGCCTTCTGTGGCAGAAGTAATGGGTCTAAACGGGATGTATAGACATCACAGAAGAAGACCTATAATTCATACGCTTTTCCTGCATCAGTTTATATGTGATCCACCAACTATAAAAACAAAAATAAATTTACGCAAAACGTAACATCACATAAGGGATTTAGATTTATGCTGGTTTAAAAAATACACACACTAAGAAGTGGTGCTGTCTCCATTTTACACCTTTTTATGTGCAATGTGGGATTCTTGGCTGCTGCTTTTTTTGGCCCACTAATAGAGGAAGATAGCATTTTCTTGTAGCTTTTATAAGTTTGGTAATTGGATAGCTTTTTATTTAATTCCTTCTATTTTATTTTATTTTACTCTTATTTTATGATTTTTTTATCTTCGACACAACATCACTAAGAGAGAGATTCTTCATCCACATGAATTTTTTTGGAAGTTTGTAATATAATGACACGTTTTCACATGCCTGGGATATGATTCGCAATAGGTAAATCTTGACATGATAATTTATCTCTTTTAGTCGATTTTTTAATTCATATATGTACGTTTATTAATTTTTATAAGAATACAAGTTTACATTATGTTTGCTTTGATAGTGGGAAATTATTGTGTGGATGTACTATAATACTACCTCCGTCCCATTATTATTGTCTCATTTCTTTTGGGCACGGGTAATAAGGAGAAGGGTGTTTAAAGGGTAAAAAGATAGAAAGTGGTGAAGCCCATAACTTTTTGTGAGAGAAACATATTTCCTTTTATGGAAACAGGACAAGAATAACGGGACAGCCCAAAAAGGAATACGAGACAAGAATAATGGGACGGAGGGAGTACAATGAGAACTTGTCTCACATTCAAGGGTGGGGGCAATAAGGTCAAGGAGTGAAGGAGGCTTTAGCCCCTACCAACAAATATTTTTCTTCTTTAATTTTTACTACTTCCGTCCCAATAGCAATGTCTCGTTTTCCTTTTTCGTCTGTCCAAATAGCAAGGGCTCATTCAAAAAATGAAAATAATTAACTCTTCAAAAGTTGTGGGACTTACCACTTTTTATCTTTTTATTCTTGTTTCTTAATAACCATGTCCAAAGCAAGTGAGACCTTACTATTGTGACAGATGGAGTATAAATTATTAAATTGTCAACATTTTGTACGAATTATTGTGCAAAAGCCTCATACATTAACTTAATTGCAACTTTGCAAGAATTCTCCAAATCTCGAATTTAAAAATAAAAAAAATGATCTTCTAGCCAAGTTTGTTTTTTTTTTTTTTTTGAATAAAATCGCATTATATACTCTTATTATTTTAATTAAGTAACTATTACCGTGCATTATATGAACACAAAACTAATATATTTTTAAATGTGCTAAAACTTTTTGACCTTAAATTTTGATATTTGACTCACACAAGTACTAACAACAACAATTTGGAGAGGCTTTTTGAAATTGTGGACCAAAACTTCTAAATATCTATTCCATGATGTAGATGGTATTTGCCATAGATAAAGAAAATTGTTCATTAGTCAACTAAATAAGCCAAAATTAGTCAACATCAAGTGCAAAATATCTGGATTTAAAGTGTTTATCCATCTAACTGAAAGCGATATTTCAACAAACTCCAAGCAATTTGAGGTACAATCTATCGATTTTCTTTCATACGTACATTATTTACCTAGTTTATTAGCTATCTTTAGAAAAATGACATCATAATGCAATTTTGATATTCTGTAGTTATTAAATATGGCGTTGTCTAATATGTCATAAGAAAAAATCATGGGGTTGAACGAGTTCTCTAAAAACAAGTTATTCATTAATTGCCTTTAAAATGACATTTGAGTCTGTTTTTTCACGTACAACACGATCACTTCTAAATTATAATTGTTACAAACATCGACTTTTGCAATTGAAATATCAATCAAATTTTCAATAAAATGGATTCAAACGTGTATGGGCAAAAGAATATCGTTACGGCTAAGTTCAACGCAATGAAACGATATAGTTTGGCTAAGACATTGGAAATGTTACATATATTTTTTAAAAGTTGGTCAATATTTTGGTTATTGAGGCAAGTAAACCTAGCCAACTAAGGTACACCATCTATCAATTTAAAGAATTAATCTATAAATGTATAGATATAACTTAAACTCAAATTTTAATCTCTAATCATATGAAAAGGATCCAATGGGAATACTTAGGAATGAAATATGAGATATGAACTATTAATTTTTATTAATTTACTGTTCAAATTAACGGATGCATTAAAGTGATGGAGTTTGTACATAAAAATACGGGTGCATTAAATTAATGTGATGGTCCCTGAGCTGGGTACTTGGTGTAGAGGGGGGGGGTGAATACACCAAGTAGATTTTTCTAAACTTTTGTCAAGTTAAAACGGAGTTGAGTGAGAGCTCAGTTATTGATCCAGCTGGGGAGGGTCAGCTGGGTAAACAACTCAGCTGGCGGTGCGGAAAGTGGTGGTTTGAAAACTTAGCTCAGTTACTTAGAAAAACTCAGTTTGAAAATATTAACTTATAGTTTTCAGCTTAGTCAGGTTATGCAACTTTTCGAGAGACACAGCTGTCTTTGGAGATCGATCATGTGTGCGATTTTGAGCAAGTATGCAATGATATGAAGGCGTTAGTACAGTGAATATAAAGCAAAAGTAAAGAGAGAGATAGAAGCACGCGAGTTTTTACGTGGTTCGGAGTAACACCTCCTACGTCCGCGACCGGGTTCACGGTAATCCAGCTACCACTTGGTTTCCAAGTACCGAAGCAACTTCACAACTCTAACCCGAGTGTTCGACGGTTGCGGGCAACGTCAAGCCTATACACCTTCGGTTTGCGGGTAATGAAGAACCTATCCACTCGAATTACGCGCTCGAGCAAGCGTACCTTTACCTAACCTTTACGGTTTGGGTTTGGGTATGGGGTTATTTGTGAACGAGTTCTTACAATTAAGAACTTCGGAGAGAGATGAACTCGTTCGAAATCTAGGCTTTAGATATACAATTAGTTTGGCCTAGGGAACGGACGAAAAACTAAGCGGTTCTTAACTAGAAACACTTTAAGATAAAGTGTTCTTTGATCTATGTAGAGCTGCTTTGGGAGCTTTTGAAAGAATAATGAATTCGAGAAAATGAAAGCTTGTAGAGAGTTTTTCGTATCGATCCCGAGGTTGAAGACGAGTTTATATAGGTAGAGATTAAGACTAGCCGTTGGAGGAGCCGTTTGAATCTTCTCTCTTCTTAAATACAAGATCCGCCGTTGGGCGTATCTGCACTTTTGTCTTCATTTGTGTCACATCCCAGGTTACGAAGTCTAGGATGCGTATCCGGCGGTCCTCATTGGTCGAGGTAGGTTGACTTCCTCGGTCCAGGGATCTTCGCCTTTGGAGCTTTTGAATTCGGAAGTTAATTTGTCTCGACGTGGAGTCTTCGAGAGATAGTTCCTTGTTCTGTATACTGGACCAGTGTTTTGAACTCGGCTCGAATTCTCTTCGGCTTGATCGAGCTCTGTTTGGATCACTCACCGGTGAAGGTTGACGCCTTTGTCTTTTGCTAGGCGACTCATTTGTGAACCTGTTGGTCATTTTGTCTTCATTGTGACTCCAGTTGTAGACACGGTGGGTCGTGGCATTCTTGTCTTCCGCTTCCTTAACACGTAAACCTAGAACATCTAAGGCTCAAACAGGCGAGCTGGAAAACATTATTTAGGTTGGCGCGATCATCTATTCGGTTGGAGAATCAGTTGGGTTTTGGTATCAAATCGAAACCTTATAATTTTCCCAACATAATGAATTTTGTGCATTAAAGTAATCACATTTATGCATTGTCCGACATGATAAAAATGCACATACAAAGAACGGTTCCTACTAAATCCCATTCTTTTATATATATATATGAATTGGTTCACATACAAAATACTTTTCCCGTAAAATATAATAATAATGCATTTTATGTACTAAAATAATGTATTTTATGTATTATTACAATGTACTGTCATAATAATGCATTTTTGATTTACTATAATGCATTGTTACGATAATGCATTTCATGTTAAATTATAATGCACCGGTCAATGACAACCATAGATCTACAAAGATCAATGATCCAGATCGCTTCTTATTTCTTATGGGAAAAGACTTTTACATATGATCTCTTTCATATATATATATATACACACACATTGTAAAATGACACTTCATCTCTTATTTCACTATATATTACTCCCTCCGTCCCACTCAATTTGTCTTCATTTCCTTAAATGGATGTTCCACTCAATTTGTCTACTTCTAAATAAGGAAATGATTAACCCTTTAAAACTCTTCAAAAGTGGTGGAACCTATCCACTTTCTATTTTTTACCTTTATTCTTAATCCATGTGCCAAATAGTAGGTAGACAAATTAAATGGGACGAAGAGAGTAATACACATCCCAAACACAATAACAACATAACAAATTATACGCACCACATACATATATGAAACATTAATTCTTGAAGAGAGTGTGACAATGACAAGTGTCCACATGGAGTTGGTGAAATTTCCTCCCAAGTTGCAGCAACCTTCCACACATAGATCGACAAGTGTGCCATTGAAATAGGAGAAACGAAGGATGATTAATTGCAACAATACAAACAACCTAAGTGAAAAAACAAAACCATTTGAGGTCCCATGAGTGTTAAAAGGTTGCCCAAATCACATGAAAACCTAACTTTCTCGAACAAAATGTGATTGGTCAAAATGAAAAGAACTAGGGCACACAAGATTCAACTCCACCATTCATATTGTTGAGGAGGATCATCATTTGTGGTTTTGTAGATTCCATATCCTCAACCCCTATGTACTACTAATACTAGAATGCCCTCTTGAATTATTGTCTTAGTGCCTTTCTTATTTTGCTTTGTCCCTCGTGTAGGGTTCGATTTGGATGATCTCCTATCTTTTGTAATTTTGTTCGAGTCACGTGAGTAAAGGGGCCAAACTTTATTCGCGTATTTTGTCCGACTGTCGTTTGGTGAAGTCGTTATCTTATATGTAACTCCAAATATACATATGATATCGGATTGTCGACAACGACCTCATCTCGGCGTATAATTGGCAAACTTGTTCCTTTGTAATGAATTGAAATAAATATCCAAAAGGATTTGAATCAACGCTCTAGTTTTTGAAAGATATTTTATATGGATAAATGTTGTTCATATATTCCTAGGTATTGAGTCATCGATGATTATATTCTTTTACCATTAACTATACTTCATAGCGACATATAAAATTAGAACTGTAGATATATATAATGTCCAATGGTAACTGGTAAGTCATTAAATCTAAAAAATAAAAATTAAATGGAAAAATTGTATGAGATCGTAAATTTAATTCTACATGGTGAATTATTTATTTATGTCATCCAAAAGCTCATTCGGAAAAAAAATGTTATTGTCCATAAAAGCCTATTATTATGGGTATAATATTAATTTGCAACTATTACTGAAACGAAACTCACTCAAATTGTAATTATCAAAAAACTAATTGTATTAATGCTTTATCCATCAACCAATAACAGAATCTGATTGTCATTGAAGTAAATTTCTTCCATAAAGATCCATATTTGTCAATGGTTGAGAAAAAAATTGAAAAGATAATTTTGTTAAATAATAAATATAGCTTAAAAGCGCTTTTGGTCATCAAGTGGTGGGCCGGGTCGGTGCATGCTGACGGAGACACTCCCATTAAATATTCACGCACAACACACACTAAGATGCATGCACTTTCACCTCTTCCATTTACATCTCCAAACTTCTCTTGATTCTCGGATTTCCTTGATTCTTGATTTTTTGGGAGATTTTTATTTTTTGAGGAAAAAAAGGAGAAGGAAGAAAAAATGGAGGCAGAGTGTGTGAGTAGTTTCCACAGGCATCAGCCCAGCGAGCATCAATGCTCTTCTTGCGTTGTGAAGCACATCAAGGCGCCTGTTGACATTGTAATTTCTCGCACAACACATAATAGTGTGTGTTTCTGTTGAGGATTATTTCTTTCTTTTATGTACTGTGGAATTCAGTGATCAGTTGTGATTTTATATGTTTTTTGCCTTTTTTTGTAAATCTGGATTCTTGTGTTAGTTCATCTGATGACAAAAAGATGTTGGCTTTGATCATTTATGGCTGGATTGCTATTTCTTGGAATCTTAGGGTTCTAGATTTGATATTTAATTGAGGCCGAGATGGTGAAATTGATCTTGTTCTCTTTTTCTTTTGTTGGTATTTTAGTTCTAGAATGCTAGATATAGGTGGATTGGATCTTCCATATTGTTAATTTTCCAGATTATAGGTGAAAAGCTCTAACCCTTTGGAGAGATCTGTCTTGCTCTGTGTGCGTGTGTGTGTGTGTTTTCGAATTCGAGTTGGGATTTTGTTTTCTTGGCTTCTTATAGTGTTATTTGCATCCCTTAAAGATAGAATTTTGATAGCTGATTCGTAGAATGAAGGAAAAATGGTGAAAAAAATCTGCTTCAATTCGTATGCAAAATCGGGATGTTGGAAATTTATGTTCATTTAAATGTACATTGATATAGTTGAGCTTATAGTTTGATGTTTTATAATTTCATTAGGTATCAAGACTTACTTTTATTCGCTCGTTTAGGTTTGGTCGTTGGTTAGGAGATTCGATCAGCCACAAAAGTACAAGCCCTTTGTTAGCCGGTGCATTGTGCAGGGTGATCTCAAGATTGGGAGTGTTAGAGAGGTCAATGTAAAGTCTGGACTTCCTGCAACAACGAGCACCGAGAGGCTGGAAATGCTCGATGATCAAGAACATATTCTCGGGGTCAAGTTTGTTGGTGGTGACCATAGACTAAGGGTAATTAAGAATCTTGTTCTGTTTTTCCACATATAGTGTTCTTTCTATTTATATATGTCAATGGTAGTTTGAGAATAACTCAAAAAACATACAATTTGGGAAAGATTGATAAGAACATTTCAACTTTGGATGTGTTTGTCATTATCAACTTGGTGAAGGAGATTGATAACATTTAAATTTATGTCTGATCTTGCAGAACTACTCATCAATAATCACAGTCCATCCCGATATACTTGATGGGAGGGCTGGAACAAAAGTTATCGAATCATTTGTTGTGGATGTGCCCGAAGGGAATACTCAAGACGAAACATGCTACTTTGTGAAGGCTCTAATAAACTGCAACCTCAAGTCTTTGGCTGATGTCTCAGAAAGAATGGCGATGAGAGGGCTGGTTTCGACTAGCCAACCATGATGAGACGAGGCCCTTCCAAGAAATCCTTGGTGGGGTTTTCTTGCCCGGTTTGCCTCTCCGCTTGTTATGACTCTGTGCGTTTTTGATGGAGTAAGTTATTCTTAGCAGAACAAGAATGCAACTGTAAGGCCATGTACAAATTTTTTGTGAAACTTGTTGCTCTTTGCAGCTACAAGGCTGTGTGTGTATATTATATATACGTACATGTTTTGTGCTTCTCTTGATCGTTCCTGCAATGCTTCAATAAGGTTGCTCTTGTCGAATTGTTATAGTCGTGATGTCGTTCATCCACTTCACTTATTAGGTCGTCCCAAATGTTGAAGCTTCGTATTGTCAATAACTTGTTCCATTTGCCATTTACTCCTTTATAATTATGTTGGGACGATTTTTTTGTTGGACTATGTCATTCACTTCACTGATTAGGTCATTCCAAATGTTGGAACTTCATATCGTCAATTACTTCTTCCATTTATCATTTGCAATTGCTCCTGTTTAGGACCATTTGTTTGTTTACAGGTGAATTGTTTAGAGGACTAATTAGGTTGCCCTAAATGTTGGAACTACATATTGTCAATAACTTCTTCCATTTGCCATGATAATCTAATTTATTTTTGGTGGCATCACTATCACTTACTTGTAGGTGGAGAGATAAGTGCTTGGATTATGATATATTTAGTGTCATTTTCTTTGACTAATTTATCTTTTTTCTTCACTTTTGGGTAAATCCATTCGCTAAATCACTAAATAAGTAATAAAAAAGTTGTTTTCATGACTGTTCACAATTTGACATCGGCTTGTTTACTTTCGTTGATAATGATGTACAAAATAAAACAACATAATCAAATGAAAAATTACGCAATATCTAAAGCTTTTTTATTTCCCATTCAGTCGCTTGATTATTTAATAGATTTGTATCATTTTTTAAGGAGTAGATATGTGCCATTGCCTTGGAGGTTTGGCAAATTTTATCACTTAGTGGTTGTAACATGATTATTGATTTCAATTAGTACTGTGAATGAGCTAAATTATAGTAGTGAGCAATTCGGTGATTGACTGGATAAAAATTCATTCGAGATTGTTTAGTAAAATTAGTTAGCTAAAAGAACAAATTCAAGCTAAGTTTTATTCAGCTTGTAGGCTCGTGAACAAGCTTATTAAATAATTTAGATTGAAAATATAAAATTATTTTTTATATTTCTATAAATTAGTAGTAATAATTATATTAAGTCGCTAACTAATCTTATATGTTATAAAATATATATATATATATATATTATATTATTGTGGATACAATAATTTACATTCAAAATAACATAATAAAAATTTTAAATATAAATCTAAGTTTAGAAAGATCGATTAAGCTCATAAACCTCAAAGTATAAATCAAAATTTGAGGCTCAATTCAATAATAAACGAATCAAATTTAAGCACAATAATATTCTCTCGGTTCGTTTCAATTACAAACCTAATTTCAACACTTATCAACGAATTCCACAATTGGTAATTCACTAGCTTAATTTTAAAAGTAAACCAAATTCGTGACATGTCTAGGATAACATTATTCTCACCAGACAAGTTTTTGCAGTAATGTTCTAAGTCACATAGCTTAACACTTTAGGAGATGGATAATTAAAAGTAAATTTTTTAAAGTTCAAATTTTGATTAATTACTTGTTTTTTTGACCCTAAACCAATAAAATTTCAAATACGAAAATCCAAAATATTTCTTAAAATTATATTAATAACGATGGGTTCAGAATCCGAATCCTCTTGACCGGCCCACCCATCAGAGAAGATCTATTTAGAAAATAAAAAGCTAAAAATCAATAGAAATTAATTATTATTTTGTTTTGTCAATATTCTAAAAATATTAATATTATACGGCCCAAACAACAATTAGACCGACATATCACAGCCTATTAAGGAAAGGACTCGGCCCATTATATTTTAAATAAAGCTAAATTAAGCCCATTGTAAAAACAAGAGAGAGCATACACAAAGAAAAGGAAAGAATAGAAGAAAATAAGCGGCAACGAAGCACAGAGGGGAAATCGCGGCTATGGCGGGAGAGGAAACGGACGGAGGCGGCGCCGCCACCGCCGCCGACGCCGGTGAGGGATCTAAAGGTTAGCTCTGATATTTTGTTAGCCCTAATTCAAATTTAGATTTTTTATACACGAAGGAGACAATTTACGTATTCGTTTTTGCTTAGATTCAGTGCTTTTTCCAGAGTTGGTTCGTTTTTTATGTCCTCGATTTTCAGCGTGGTTGATTTGGATGCATACATAGTAGCTGGAATTTCGTATCTTATTTGTATGTGGATGGTTTTCGCTTTGAAGTTGGAGGAGTTCAAGTGAGAATTGCGAGTACACTCTAGATTTTGTTACCTAATTAGGGTTTTCATACTGGAACTACCTCGAAACTAATCTGTAGGTTCGTTTTTTTTTTCATCGAAGGGAAGAATATTAGGAGACAAACTGCCGCAGATATATTTACCGAAATTTTCATATATTTTTATGAAAGGATGTTAGTAGATTTGATAATTTCTTCTCTAATTAAAGTTTTCATACTGAGTTATCTTGTTTCCAGTGTGTAGTTTCTTCAGGAAGCCATCAAAGGGGAAGAACATTAGGAAACGGACTGCCATAGACGAGGCAGAAGGTGAAGATGAAGATTCTAAATCTGGGAGTTCAGTGGTGTATAGTAAGAAGAAACAAGCTGGGGCTGACAACAAGCTGCTCTTCTCTAGCGGGCCGTTGAAAACTTCAAAAGACTCTGAGGTTGAAAAACAGAAAGACTCTGTTTTTGAGTACGAGTCCTCCAGAGTAATTCAGGTTCAAAATGATAGTAGGGCGACTGCCACTTTAGAAACAGAGACTGACTTCTCAAGGGATGCACGGGCGATCAGAGAGCGCGTTCTGAAGCAAGCTGAAGCTGCATTGAAGGGGAAGAATAAGAGTGCTGGTGATGAGAAGTTGTATAAAGGTTTACATGGCTATACGGATTATAAAGCTGGATTCCGGAGAGAGCAAACTGTTGCCAGTGAGAAAGCTGGTGGAGCTCATGGGCCTCTGAGGGCTTCTGCCCACATAAGAGTGTCGGCAAGGTTTGACTATCAGCCGGACATTTGTAAAGATTATAAAGAGACCGGTTATTGTGGTTATGGAGATTCGTGCAAGTTTATGCACGATAGGGGTGATTACAAGTCAGGTTGGCAGCTTGAGAACGAGTGGGATGAAAAGGAGAAAGCGAGGGCTAAAAAAATGATGAAGGGTGATGGTGATGGTGATGATGAGAGTCCTGAAACGAGTGATGAGGAGGATGATAATGGGTTGCCGTTCGCTTGTTTCATTTGTAGGGAGCCTTTTGTGGATGCTGTCGTGACAAAGTGCAAACACTATTTCTGCGAGCATTGCGCATTAAAGGTACTATAATTTTATCTTTCTTAATTGTGTATGGAAATTTGGCACTAATGTTGGAGATTCTCAGTTACCACAGAAACTTCATCAAACCTCTAATTTATTTCCATGCATGCTTTATCTTATTTCTCCGAAATAAGAGTGACAAAATGAATTCCATATGAATTTGCTTTTTTGCTTATAATGATTTTTTTTTGGGTTCACAGCATCATGCAAAAAATAAGAAGTGCTTTGTATGCAACGAGCCTACGTTTGGGATATTCAATACTGCCTTTGAGATACGCAAGAGGAAGGCTGCCGAAGGAAAATAACTGTTCAAATTCGAACCCAGAGAATTTATGTATTGGCGATTCTGTTTGTTTTCATCTTCTTATTGTATTAGTAACGACTTTTCTTTTTTGACGATAGTGTTGTATATTGAACATCGGTCATGGATTCTTAAAGAAGAACCTTCAAGATTTACTGCCGACTTCAATGCTTTTTTCAATTTGTGACTCTCTCTCTCAATACAATTGAATCTCTTTCTGTCTTCAACAACTACGGAAGGGTACAATGTTTGTATTTTCAGTTGGCTCTTTTGTCAACATTCCAAATACAGTGCTGTAATCTCCATCTCTTTGCATATACAGCAACGATTATCACACACTTGTTGATCACATGTGTGGAAAATGGAATGCTAAATTACATGTTTCATCACTAGAACTCTCTGCAGGAACACTTGCCTTCTTTAAAGTGATGAAATCGGATGCCGTCTTTGAGGATGATCTCCCGCTTTCTTGCCAAGGAAGTGTATTCCGCAAATGCATGACAGTCTGCGCATATTGTTGTATTCTTGATCACCCTGATGTTGGTTTTTGTTTTGATCAGGCCAAATGTGATTGCCCTTTTCTCTGTATGAGAAAGCAGTGCCTTCTCCTTCTCCTTGTCGTCGTCGGTGTTCAGATGCACAAATTTGGTGTCTGGTAAGTATCCCATACTCTTGATTTCAGATACTAGATGATAGAGTTCAAAGTAGACCTCTCCATCTTCTGGATGTGGCTTTCCTGATGCAGAAAAAACTTGAACTTTGTTATTGATTTCTATCCAGCTCCAGACATTTCCTATTTTCAGGGACCGGCGTTCCATCAAATATCCGACCTTGTCTACGTCATCCCATCTTTCTGAAGCTGCATACATGTTCATCAGCAACACATAGTTAGCAGGATTCTTTGGTTCCAACTTGAAAAGTTCTTTCGCAGCAATCTCTCCCAGCTGGAGGTTGCCGTGGATTAGACAAGATCCAAGAAACGCTCCCCAGACTGTTGAATCAGGCTCTACTGGCATCTGCCCGATGAAATCCCATGCTTCATCAAGATATCCTGCCCTTCCAAGAAGATCCACCATGCAGGAGTAGTGCTGAATGGTTGGAGTTATCCCATATTTGGTCTCCATGCTGTCGAAGAATCGCCACCCTTCATCAATCAAACCAGAATGCTTGCACCCCGTGAGCAGAGCTGTCATAGTTATGGCATCTGGCTGGAGTTCCTCTCTCTGCATTCTGTGGAACAGAGAAATCGCCTCCTTCCCATGGCCATACGATGAAAATCCCGTTATCATGGAGTTCCAAGAAGCTAATGTTTTTCTCTCAGCTGCCTGAAAAACACTGTAAGCACTCTCTAAATCACCACACTTGCTATATGTGTCGATAAGTGATGTGCACACAAACGTATCTTCTATATAGCTGTTTCTTATACTAATGCAATGAGCCTCTTTTCCTCTCTGCAGTAGAGACAGGCCTGCACAAGCTCTACATAAGCTTGCAATAGTAGCCGAGTTTGGCTTGACGCCTTCTGCTTGCATCTGGTAGCAAAAGTCAAGCGCATGTCTGTAGTATCCATTTTGACAACTCCCTGATATAAGAGCAGTCCATGACACCACGCTCGGAGCTAAGCCTGAATCCTTGATTTGCTTCATCATGTCGAGGGCTTCATCAATTCGTCCTGCCATTGAGTAGCCAGAAACCATGCTGTTATATGTCACTAGATCAGGTCTGACTCTTTCTCCCTTCATACGATTCATGAGAGACACAGCTTTCTCAAAATCCCCCTTGAATGAATATCCAGAAATCATCGTGTTCCAAGCAAAGACGTTTCTGTAAGCCATTCCATCGAAAACAGCTTGAGCACTATTTAAGTCATTATTCTTGACATACATGTCTAGCAATGAAGTCACTACATGAATATCAGAATCTAGCCCATTTCTTATTACATAGCAATGAATTTCCTGTCCAATATACAGGTAAAAGAGCTCACTCACAGCTTGAAGAACGGTGTTAATGGATCTGTTGTTCGGCTTTAAACCTGCATTCTGCATTTGTTGTAAGATCTTCAACACTTCTCGGTGTAATCCATGATGAAGGTGGCCAGATAGAAGGCTGTTCCATGTCACGATATCTGGCTTAAGATTGTAAGTTTCCATTTCCTGCAATAGTTCCCATGCATCTTCAAGATAACCATGTGCTGCATAACCAGAGATGATTGAGTTCCACGTAGACGGGTTTCGATTTTCCATTACATCAAATACACCTCTTGCTAGCTTAAGAGACTCATTTTTAGAGTACATATAGATCAATGAGTTGCACATTGATAAATTTGATTCCATCGCGTTTCTCAGGATGTATCCATGTAACTGCTTCCCCTCATGAAGAGCTCCTATCTTTCCACAAGATTGAAGAACCCTAGAAATAGTGAAAGTATTGTTGTCAACCTTCATGGATGAAAACTGCATACGTCGAAAGACATCTATACCCTCAAACCATTCCTCATTCCTTAAAGCCACCAAAACAGCTTCATTCCACAGCAAAGATGTTTGATCCGATGTTTCATCAAACGCCTTCTTTGCCGAATCTGAACCCCAACAGCTTCCATAGAAGTTCATCAATGCAGCCTTTGCATGCACATTTTGATCAAAGCCTCTCTTGATTAGACAGACATGAATTTCCAGACCTAGCCATGAATCCCTCAGTTTTGCACACATTTTGAGAAGCATGGCCAGATTTTCATTCCCAAAAACCAATCCCATATTGTGTAATTCGACAAAAACTTCAAGAATCTCAAAGGGGTCGCCGCCACGATTCCGGAGTTCCTCCAAGAAAGAGTTCCAGTGCAAGTAGTTTTGCTTGAAACCGACGAAGAAAGCCATGGCTGCTGAGTGGAAATCTCCGAGTTCCAAATATGACGTGATCAAAGACTGCACCTTTATGTCTGAATCTTCTCCCTCCTTGGGCGTTTTTATGATCTGGGCATGTCTTGCTTTGGCTGGATTGAACTTGCTAAACGAAGAAACATTCGACAAATTGTCGGAAAACGAAGCAGTGTGTGCAGTCTCAACACACACTGCAGCGTTTAGCTGGCTGAATTTGGTGGTGAAATTTCTGTGTGGCAAGTGATGAAGAGAATTTATGGCTTCCATTTTGGCTGAAAATCTAATTACCTTTATTGGTAAGGCGTTAGGGTCGTATGCAACTGAAAACATGGCAGGCGCTTAAGAAGTTTGGAGGGTACATCGCCGGTAACGTGGATGGGGAGATAGAGAGAGAGAGAGAGTCCTGTAATAAAGATTTTGTTTGTGGATAAGGTTATCCCGAACCAGTCGAAATAGTGACAGCAAACAAATTTTCATTCAAGAATCAAGATTTACGTTATTTGCTGCTTTAACAAATTTTCATTCAAGATTTACGAGGTTATTATTATTATTATTATTATTATTATTCGTGTTAAATTGCAGCCAGTATATGTTCCTTTGATGTTTGATGTTGACATTGTTCTTCAATTCGATTTTTATTTTCTTTGATTTTGAATACCGTCGAAAAAAAAAAAAAAAACTACACCCTACCTTGATTTAATACACAAAGAACTGGATTTCCTATCTATTTCTCTTTTTTGTGATTTCTATCAGATAGATCTTGTAATTTTGGAAGATTTTTTTTTATTTCTGGTTAAGGAAATTCAATCTAGAATCGCCTAAGCTCTGGATTTGTGAATCCCGCTGTGGGAGGGTAATTTTATTTTATTTTTACTTTTATACCCTTATAAGTTAAAAGCCTTTAACTATTTCTTGTAGTGGGATTAAATCTAGCCGCCAATCACTGATCAATGGTGTATAATCATTAATATTTCTTATTTTAAGAGTTTTTTTCTCTAAAATTGCTATCTCTCTCTCTTTAGATCCTCCAATTAATTCAGTCTCCAAAAAAGGATTTTGTTTCTCTTTAGCTCCCCTCCAATTGTTTTAGTCGGACAGATCTACTAAGCACCGATTCAAGGAAAAAAAAAAATAATGTGTAGAACAAATGGGACATGCCCTTTTCTTTGGGATGTTCTTATACAAAATCTGCAAAAGCTACAAGAAGTGAGAAACTTTCAGACTCTCTTGATCACCATGAATCCTCAAGTCTGTCCTATGTTGTAAGCTTGTCTTCTTCTTCCAGGAGATCGACTACGTCGCCTACAAACAACAGTCAGATGAAAGAGATGATCATTAGTATCCCAAAAAAAGAAAAACAAAACCCCAATGATAGGAGAACTCAAATTTGAGTATGGATCTTAGGCTGCAAAGAACCACGACAGATTCTGTTGTCCCTCTCCTTAAGGGTCTGGGCGTAACAAGATTACGCTACACCAGAAACCCTCGAGGGAGAGAGACAACAAAAGCTCCCGTGGTAGAAAACGAGTGAACCCCGGGAACAAAGCTTCAAAGCCATGGATTCTTATTTCTCCCTCAATGCCTCCTAGCCATGTTTCATCAGTACCATTCTTAAGATACCATTTTCGGAGAAACTAAGCATGCAAAGGGCCAGAAGCCCTTGAGGGAGAATAGCAATCGATGCTCTGGAATGTTATATCTGATGCATGGAAGTAAGCTATGGATGAGATATGAACATTTTGCAACCACAGAGAAACCTATTTATAGCCAGAATGTCAAGAGAAATCACGAGGGCGGAAAAAAAGTAAGGTGGGACCTAAGTATCTTTGACACTAGACATGAATGGCCAAACCAGATTCGTCTGATTCATGATATTGTTCCTAATCTGAGCAGAAAAGATATGGCTCTCAAGACACAGAAGTCAACCCTCCTAAGCCAAGTATGAAGCATCTCAGGAATCTCAATTATTTATCACGTTCGATTCCTTTCAAGTTTCAACCCCTTGATCTTGCATGAGTGGATGAATACCATTTAAAAAATTCGGGTGGAAGCATGCATGTAAATGTGTCATTTTGTGAGTAGAAAACTCTCATGTATAAAGAATTTGCTTTTACCTACATATTCTCTGGCTCAGAGCTCTAAGATCTGTGAGAAACTTCAGAGATGCCGCGTCTCATACTTTTGCCTGCTATTGAAAGCAACAGATATGTTAAACAGTGTGCATATTAAACAAAGATTAGTATCTCATATCCCATCAAATCAAGAATAGAAAATAATGTGATAGTGTGATATGTAGACAGATACACTGTTTTGGTTGGTAAATCTGTTTTCTGTCGAATAACACATGGAATACCTCGTCTGCATGGCACTCACTTTCACCCTGGAACAAAAACATAATCAACACTGTTAGCACTGGAAAGAGAAGATAAAGTAGGGGATTTTCTTTGCATGGCATACTGCTTTTTTTCAAAATCTCGGGGTCCCCACACTTCCACAAATATAAAAGATTTACAGCATTCCTTACAGCGATTTTCTGTATATCAGCAACACAGGAAACACGTGATATCAAAGACACTGTATACAATCCTTGGAAGTATGTTCGATCTCTATTCAATAGAATTCATAGAAGAACAAATATACAGATTACAGGTCCAAATTAAGATTGCTCATCAGTTTATAATTTATGATTCCGTACAATGGAGCAGCAAACAGAAAACCAGATAATTTGGTGCATTAAAGATTGATAATCATAGTGATTTTATGTTATGCGGTGACAAATAACCATACCATCAAATTCTGAGGTCCCCCCATTTGAATTTACTAAAACATAGATAGCACTTTTCCAAAAGATAATGTGCATTATTGGTGCCAGGTGTACCATATATAATCAGAGAAACATTTCATATCTTATTCTCAATGGATGTTGCTATCTACTTTTGAAAGTAAAGCATATAAAGTTGAGTAACAGAACAAGCAAGTAGAGCCAACAGCATTATCTGTTTTTTATTACAAGATTATCTGTTTTTTATTACAAGATTGTATCCATTTTGTGCGGAGCAAACAGAAAAACCAACAGCAATGTACATGATAGAAGAACCATAATCAGCTAAATTAAATGACTCATCGAGATCAAGGCTAGAATACAATGAATGTGGGGGGAAAGTATCAACCTAGAGCATCAAACGTTGTAGATCTTATCAAGTTCTCTAAAGCTTGCCCTTTCAGATGTTAACAAAGGCATTCATCGAACCATATCTATCCTCAAGATCAATGAAATTCCACTAACGATACACTTTCCTATTCTTTTAACGAAAGCGCAAACCATATATCCGTGTTGTACGACTTTGGCCCATTATAGAATATGGAGAATAATGAGGTGGACATTTACTTAAGAATAAAAATATTTAACTGAACAAATAAATATAGTGTGCTGCACCTTTATGAGAATGCAAACATGTAAGATAAAAGCATACAGAGTTTAACATAGGCGTCCATTAAATTTCTAGAGCTGTGACATTCAAGAAGACAAGATTATGTCCAAGAAAAGTAAGATGTATTTTCACATGAATATGAAGTTCTACGGAATACATCTCATGAACAAACTAACTGGAAGGAAGATAGAACGAGATCAAAACAAGCAGTGACCGTGTATTAATTCCTAGTAGCACCTTACACAGTAACAATTTCTTGAGTAATACTGGAGCACCTGATATTGATCCTTCTCAGAAATAAAGACTCCTCAATAGCGAACTAAACAAGGCTATGGTTAGCACCTCAAGACGGACCTCTTGATCTGTAAATAGAAGCCTTATATTTACCACCGTTCTCTCGGTGTGCCATCTGGGAAAATAGGAGCAAGAACTTTATCATCACTCTTCTTTGTTGTGCCATTCACTTTACCAGTTGGTTTGCTCCGTTCCAAACTAGGCAATGGCTCATCTTGTCCATCATTGAAGTCTGGAGGCACATCATCATCATCATCGCTCCATTCATCACCATAATCTTCACCATCATCATCACCATCTTCATCACTCCTCACATTGTCAATGTCAGACCAGTCATCCTCATCATCTTCATCAGATGCATCTTCTTGCTCTGTTCCTTCAGCTTCACCTGAGTCAGTCCTTCGAGCATTTCTCTTAGAGAATCTTGGGACATTAACAAGTGCACGTAGCTTCTCCTTGATAAGCAGCATCTTATCCTTTTCTATCAACACAGAATCGCGATAAGCTTCACGGAGGAAAACTGAGTCTCTATCCCCCTTCAGAGATATATAGAACATATCCGGATGCCTTATCAACATCCCCCTTAGCTGTTGGGAGAATCTAAATTCCTCACGAAAATGAGTTAAATGATCCACGAGCGTTCTCTTCTCAAGAGTGAGGCTCAAGATCTCATGAATAACACCACAAGCATGCTTTTCCTTTTCTGGACTACCAGACCTCAAATCCGAAAAATCAGAATAAGGTGAAATGTAAGGCATATCTCTAAATGCAGAAATCCTTCTCATCTCACCTTTTGAAAGATGAAGTCCTTTCGGTAACTTAACTCTATTAAACCTTGGTGTCCGATCAATAATCAAATCTCTCTCTTCCACCTCTCTCTGCCTATTATCCTCTTCTGCAAGCTCTGCTGCAGACACTGCAATCTCAGGATCCCAATGAGTCAACTCCAGCGCAGGCCCTCTTCCCGTTGCAACAACCTTGAAATACTGTGGGTACCGTTGACAGATAGTATCCCTAAATTCCAACGGAAGCCCCAAATCAGTCTTCAAATGAGCAATCTTCTCCAACAAAATCCGCTTATCAATCGACATCATCAACAACTTCCTCAACTTAATAACCATCAAATCCTCCATTTCATTCCTAATCTTCAACTCCTCAAGGTAAAGCTTCTCGGCCTGAGGAGTCAACTTGAATCGAAGCGAATAAACACCTTCTTCCACAATCTCAAACACAGCCGGAAATTTCTTCAACAAAGCGATAAAACGTCTCTTTTTCTGCAGCCCTAGAGCTCTTCTAAACCTACCCAATTCACGAAGCGCCATAATCCTATCCGGCTGACTCATCAAAATCTTCCTAATTTTCAACACCAATTTCAGCTTCTTATCTCTCTGAATCACATTATCAAAGGGGAGCTCCTTCCTCCTCTTCGGGAGACCAGCTCTAATAACCGGAGAATATTTCCTCGACTTTGTACAAGATTCATTATTTCCCCTCAAAACTAAACTTTGGCCCAAAAATGGAGTCTTGCTCAAATTGCCGGAGGTAGTTGATAAACAGAAATTCGGAAAAGATTTACATTTCTGAAGCGGATATGGATTGCACGATAGAGAAAATGGAACAGCGCAGGCTGATGGCGGCATTTTGTGCGATGAAATCAAGAATTTAGGCTCCATAATCAATTTGAAATTATCGAGCAGAACCAGTGGGAAAATATATCATCAAAACGCAAGAATTAACATCAGAAATTAGCCCTGGTCGCATCTATATGTGATGTGTTTAGAAAAATGTCGACAAGAAAATTGAATTCGTGGAATGACTGACCTGGGAGAGTTAGCTAGGGTTTATCCCCAAAAACCCTCTTTGAAGATATTTCCCATTTTTCATATTATCTTCTTCTGGAAAAAGATTGGTGATTTTTGATATTTGCCAATTTGCCCCTCCACTTGACCAAATTTTAAAGAAAAATCTCATTTTCAGATTATTATCCAATTTCTCTTTTCTACATAATTAAAAAGCATATACGACAAAAATAAATTATTTAAATGATATAGAATAAATAATAATTTAAATTATATTTTAGAGACCCATTTTTGCGCCTTCACAACAATAACCAATAGTTCTCTCTCAAAAAAAAAAAAAAAAACAATAACCAATAGGACCATCCTAAGGAATCATCTTTTATTATATTTAAGGATAATAATTATTCTTAAAAATTTAAATATTAGAAAATTATAGTATTTTAATAGAGTGTATTCGGAATTCCACAATTTTCCGAATTTCCGAACAAGACCATCGCCGGCGGGATATCAAGAAATACGGATACAGAATCAAGAATTTTCTCCAAACTCCCATAAATGATTTCTTAGCCACACAATCAAGATCACTGTGCCACGTGGCACTCAATAACTGGCCAACTCACTCCACTTCCTTCCACCTCAGCACTCCACCCTCCAAAAAGTTCGCATCTTTCAGATTTTCAGATCGTTTGGAGCCCAAGAATCAATCTTTTTCCAGTTGAAATGGAAGCCCTTAACGCAGTCGGAGTGAAATCACTCCCAATTATTGCCAAACAAGCAGAACCCAACAAGAATCCGCCATTTCTCTCCGTTTCTCCGTTCAAGAATCGATCGTTTTCCACTTGCAGCAGCTCAAATCGCCTCATCTCTGCTTCAAGAACTATCAATGGCGGTTTACTGCTGCTGTCTTCCTTTCTGACCTCCGGTTTAGCTGAAGCATTGACATACGACGAAGCCCTGCAACAGTCGTCGTCCATCTCAGATTTTGATGTGGCCGGAGTTCTCGACGGCGTAATCCGTTTCGCGGCCGAGAATCCCATAATCGTCGGCGGCGGAGCGGCGGTTGTGGCGGTTCCGGTGGTGGTTGCCCGGCTGCTGAGCAAGGCGAAGCCTTGGGGAGTGGAGAGTGCTAAGGTGGCGTATGCGAGATTAGGGGATGATGCTGATGCTCAGCTGCTTGACATAAGATCAACGGCGGAGATTAAGCAAGCCGGCCGCCCCGATGTTCGTGTTCTGAAGAAGAAGCCGGTGGCGGTTGTGTACAATGGTGATGACAAGTTAGGGTTCTTAAAGAAGTTGAATTTGAAGTTTAAGGAGCCACAAAATACCACATTGTTCATATTGGACAAGTATGAACTTAATTTGGTTGTTTGTTTTGTACTTTGGTTGTTGTTGGCTAATTACTTTGTTGTTTTATCTTCAAGAATTATGCTATTGTTATATGTGTTTGTGTTTTTTCAAAATTTCATTACTTTTCCTGTCATGAATTTGATCTCATCCTATATAAGTGGAATGATGTTCTATATAGGTAGTTTTGCATTTGTGATAGTGAAATTCGAGATATTAATTCATGACGAACTATTACATGAAATTGGATACCTCGTTTCTGCTATATATATGTTAGCATTGGTATGTATCATGTGATGATTCCTGACCTTGTTGGAATTATTAGTGCATTTTTATCTTAAGATTAGCTACAATATGACATATAGTGAAGACTTATCGAATAGAGAGGCCTTTTTGAATTTGAACTATAGGATTTGATCAATTTCAGAGACTTTCATTAGGCCACTTGCCTCTTCTTGTGTAGTTTATGTTTTTTATGTTTTTTGAGTTGTGTTGAAGCCAGATTTGATGGAAACTCCGAGCTTATTGCGGAGCTGGTAACATCCAACGGCTTCAAAGCTGCTTACGCAATCAAAGATGGTGCTGAAGGATCAAGAGGATGGGTGGTTAGTCCACGCCTTTGTCATGCTTTTCTTGTTAAAACGAACGTGATGCTAGTTGCTCGTATAAAACTTACCACGATCTTCAATATGCAGACGAGTGGCCTTCCTTGGATACCTCCAAAAACGACGTTTGATTTCGCTAGTCTCACTGATGCACTTGGTGATGCTTTGGGGGTAAATATTTGAATAAAGAGCGATAGTCTGACCTCAAATTTTGTAGTTTGTATATTATGTTCTTCATTAGCTTAGTTTTTTTTTTTTTTTTCAATAATGTTACAGAACCAAATCATTTTATTTTATTTTTTCATATTTTGATGGTTTTTCAAAACTATTATTTATGCAGGAGGCTTCTGATGGTGTGCCTGTGGCTCTAGGCTTTGCTGCTGCTGCTGCTGGTCTTGGATTATTGGCTTTTACAGAGGTTAAAATTTTTAAAATTCAAAATTCAAAATTCAAATTGTTTTTAAAATTATTTCTTTAGTTTATAATGGATATTTTATCACATAATAATTTAATATTGATCATTTTAGGCTGAAACAATTCTCCAAGTTTTAGGTTCAGCTGCTCTTGTGCAATTTGTGAGCAAGAAACTCCTATTTGCAGAGGTTACCTAACTTCCTTATTTGATTTTATTGGTTCCAGCACTGGGGATCCTCTATTCCAAAATATTTTTATCGTAAATTAGCTGAATATATAACATTTCTCAGGATAGAAAGGAAACTATAAAGCAATTTGAAGAGCTTTTAAACACTAAGGTTGCTCCGAAGGAGCTCGTGGACGACATCCAGGTAGAAATGTTACATCTCGTGTTCCATCTCACTCGAAATCACTATTTTGATCCGACTACTTAACATACTTCATTGTTTGGCTCGACTCTTCTAGCAAATTGGGAAGGCAATTCTCTCCGCATTGCCGATTGATAACAAGGGCCTTCCGGCTCCTGCCCTTGATGACCGCTATGTCTTGAAATCCGAGCCTGTAGCCGAGGCTACCGACGTTCCGCCTGAAGCCGAGGTAGCTCCTGAACCTACTCCAGAAGAAGTTCAAGAAATATCTCGCCCTAGACTTTCACCATATCCTAATGTGAGTTTTTCCGTATTATGGGTATCGTTCGTCCATACACGTCATGTGTATATTTATGTGAGGCAACCTTAGTTCGAACTTGATTCTTTTCATTCTTGATTGTAGTATCCCGATTATAAACCTCCATCATCGCCAACGCCATCACCACCTTAATGCAACGACTAACTGCAACTGCTATCTGTGGAAGCAAATGATAGATGGTTAATCATAGTATAAATTATGAGCACATTCAAAAAAATTTGTAGTTTTATGTTTTGTATTTAACTCTATCAATGCACGTCATGTATATATTTATGATGTCACCTAAGCAAATAAACATGGCGTAATTTAGCAAGAATGAAACGCGATATGTAGATGTGTCATCACATCATCAGCCTAACAAAATTTGGCACGTGTAGTAACTCTATTTAAGATGTAAAATAGTTGTCCGAATGGAAAATGAGATGTATTTCGGCAATCGTGTCTCGTTTTCAAAAGTTTTCATTTTTTTTATATACTAATATGCATAACCTTTTATTTAAGATAATTACCCTCTCTATCCCAATAATAAGGTTCTTCTTTTATTTTTCGTCTATTCAGTAAGGTTTCAGTCCAAAAATGAAAATAATTAACTCTTCTAAAGGCTTGAGACCTACCACTTTTTATCTTCTTACTCTTGTTTCTTAATAACCGTGCTCAAAATAAGGGAACTTTGCTATTGGGACGGAGGGAGTAATTTATTATAAATAGCAATAATATATTTGAAAAAAAAATTAAGTTGTAATATTATTAATTTTGACTATTAACTTCAACAAGTTATTAGCAAGTATTAGATATAAAAATATATGTTAGTAAATCAACTGCCATGCATTATTTCAACTTTAATTTAGTTGAGATTGTAGTTATCAATAATAGATTTAATTACACCAACAAATCACATCTTTTACACCAAATTGTAAATACATTTTTATTGTTGTCTATGAGTAGCTTTAAAAGATATGAAATGAATTAATTTATCAATCACTAATTTTATACTTCCTTCATAAACTATGGCTACAAACCTAAAAATAATTCATAATCGATTTCAGTAAGAAAAAAAAATAATTAGTAGATTTTAGACAAAAGAAAATAGTTTCATTTAAGATTTTATTTATCAAAGACTAGAATGTCACTGATCATTTGTTAGCACTGTTGATGTTTAGCCTACATCAACATTTTTTTTTTAATTTTTAATATTATTTTTATTTTAATACTTTAGAAATTATAATGAAGATTGTCAATTTTATAAATTATGCAAAATTCAAGCCCGGTTTTTGAAGCATAATGACATCAATCATGCTCGATTCCATTCAATTTTACGTCTAATATGATATTATGCTTTAAAGCTAAGATTTTAATTTATCAACCACTATTTTCTCGACTATCTTCACAATAACCATGGCTACAGACCTAAAAATACTTAATAATCAAATCAAATAATAACTCTAAATTAAAAAATAAATTACACAAAATACAAATTTCTGACGCAATAAAGTTATCTAGAGCTATTCAATTTATGTTGACTTTTCTATTTTGCATTTAAGTAATAGAACATGTAGGACTATATTATTAATTAATTTATTAAATTGAGTTATAGTAGGAGTAGGACTATATTATTAATTTATTATGTTTATAATAAATTAACTAGAGATTTACACTATTACCCTTAAGATAAATATAATGATATGGATGTATTAGGTAAAAACCAATTTTTTAAGAATCTGCTCTTTTATACTCCCTCCGTCCCATGATAAGTGGCTACTTTCTTTTGGGCACGGGTATTTAGGAGAAGAGTGTTTAAAGGATAAAAAGTTAAAAAGTGGTGGATCCCACATTTTTTTTGTGAGAGAGGGTGTTTCCATATTAGGAAAGTGACCACTTATGATGGGACAGCCCAATAAGGAAATGTAGACAATTTCAATTACTCTTGTTCTAGTGTAATTTTGTAATTATTAATTAGGATATATATATATATACTTATTTTTAAGTATTTTATTTTAATTTTTCAAGTTAATAATCAATTATTAGTGTTGATTATTCTATAACCAGGGTATGCAATTTTTTAAGCTTCAATTTTTTATAATATACTCCCTCCGTTCCAATAACAAGGTCCCCCTTCTATTGGAGATGTGAGTATTAATTAATAGAAGAGAGACCTTGCTATTGGGACGGAGGGAGTATATAATAGTGAAATACAAGTGAGATACTGAAATATTGGATTAGAGGATCCAAACTGTTGGATAAGAGGATAACCATGTGTGACCATATGTTAGAGAAGTCACTGATTGTGTGGATCAGAAATAGCCTGAGGAGTATACAACTTAAATAAATAGTAATTGCAGGTACAAATCAAAAATTAATTAGTACAAAGAGGATATGATTAACGTCTCTCTCTCTCCACCTCCTCATCAATCAGATAGGAGATGGGCCCTATCTCCTATAAATGGATAACATTTCCAAATTTACTACTATACAGCATACATTATGAATCACTTAATTTTAAATGCTATGTTAATACAATTATTTTTTCAACTTTGTTACGCCGTGAGCAATCAAATTATCTAGTTCATATTTCTCATGTGAAGGAGACATTCATCCTCATCCTCATCCCTTTTTTTTTTTTTATATATCTGAGGTCTACATACCTTTCCAACTATAGTTAAAAACGAACGAGCAGTAAACACGTACACCAATCACATCAAGACTATATATATATATATATATATGTTTTTCACGATCGTGAGTAATAGACCAATTCCTTAAAATAATTACTGTTTGATGAATTTGTATACATTAATTGTAGTGATCCCAGAATGGGATGGTAAGCAACAATCAGTCAAAGAAATTTCATCTCATTTGGTTGGTCAGGCCAGCAACTCCCTTTCTACTCCAATCTTACCAAATACTCTCTCTCTCAAAAAATTAAAAAATTATATAACTTTTGTACTTCAAATTTTTTTTTCTATAAATACTAGTGATTCCCAAAGCTTGTAGCATGCCTTAGTTTTATTCCTTACACTATTATTTTACCTTTTCATGGATAAGTGTAGTCAGAAGCACCCCAAGATTCAGAATGGTTCTCTCTCTCTCTCTCTCTCTCTCTCTCTCTCTCTCTCTGAAATCTTGATTTGTTTGGTGCAGAGGTAAGCACTATTGAATGGGAATTCATAAACATGACAGAGCAAGAAGAAGATATCATATGTAGAATGCACAAGCTTGTAGGAGACAAGTAAGAAGTATTTATATCATAGTATTAATTAATATTATAAAAATAACTTTATGTTTTTGTTTTCTTTATACATATATATATAAGAGAAAATAATATTTTCAAGTTCTCTTAGGTGGGAATTAATAGCAGGAAGAATTCCAGGCAGAACTGCTGCAGAGATTGAGAGATTTTGGTTGATGAAAAATAGTGATGATGGTTCTAAGAGGAAGAAAAGGATAGAAAGCAAAGGAGACAAGATTCTCGATCGGGCCCCGTCTCTGCATGTATAACTCAGATATTCAAGTTTCGTTCAACTAATTTTGAGATTTAGTCTATTTAATTTCTATTTATTTTATAAATATTTTAAATTTGCAATGCTCACTAGTCATTACAAGGGCCTCTTCTTGAAATTTAGTAGGTAATTGTTATGTTTTTATACTATATTGATTTTAGTCGATTTTACATATTTTATATGTTGGTTGAGTTCAATTGTTCTATTCGATAACATCTTAAACATACTGAATAATTATAATTTTAAAATAAACAAATACTCCCTCCATCCTGTTATTATTGACTTGTATTTTTTTTTTGGGTTGTCGCGTTATTCTTGTCATTTTCCTTTATTAAAAGCCTATTTAAATTACTAATGTGGCTCTTATCTCTCATAAGTACTTCACCTTTTATTATTCTCCCCTCATTTTTTGTGCCGTTCACTATTCACTCTCTCTCCATCTACTTTATTTCACTATTTAAACTCATTTTATTTCACTATTTATACTCTATTAAGTATTCAATTAAAAACTCCACTAACACATCTTCTATCCCTAATTCTTTTCTTCTTAATATTTGTATCTAAAAGAAATGAGACAATAATAACGAAATGTTATTGAGCACAAAAAGAATCCAATTGATGATTGTGCATTTAGCCATTTAGTGTACGATAAATAGTAATCATACCTACAATATCTTGCCTTCGATGTGATTTGTTGGTGATACAGACGTTTTCGTAAATATAATTTAAAATTTTGTATTTGTCCACTTTTTAAATCCGACTACTTGTTTCAAAATAAATAAAAATAAAAATCCGACTACTCAAATCACATTCATAACTAAGGGTGAATAGCCAATGTCGCCTAGTTCAAACGACACATCACAAGACTCTCCTTAGTGAGAGTTTTTGTGTTTAATCTCCATTGCGTGTAATATAGTATATTTCTTATTTGGTGGTGTAGTGATTGCACCTTTTTTTTTGAACAAGCATTACAAGAAATTTTTAAAGGTCGTGTAACGGTGGACTTAAACCCGTGACATTTGGTCCGGACATTAATCACTCTACCACTAGGCTAACACACGCACATAGTGATTACACCTTTTTGTGTGATGTAAAGTACCTATGTGATAATATAATGATTTATTTGATAATATATATATATATAGGGAAGAGATCAAAAAGAAATAAATTAATGCGTATTAAATAGAAATAAATCCGGAACGTCCATTTAAATAGTTTAATGGCCTAGATAAATGGATGTATGAAGATGGTATTTTCACCTAAAATAATGCATTAAGGTTATCTCGGTAAATTACCTAAAAATTCTAACTGTTTCCATCCTCAATTAATGAGATTTATCATATATTTTAATATCCTTTTCGTTGGCACGCAAAAAATGTGCATTTGTATGTATATTATGTACGTGCAATTGCTTTTTTTTTTTTTTATTGTTTTATTATATTTATTTTATTATTTCTTTTTTGGGGTAATGATTTTTATTACTGTATATTTTATATTATTCTTTATAATTTTTTTTTTGGTATATTTCATTGTTTTTTTTCAAAGGAGGTTTATTTCATTGTTTTTTATTAGATTTTCATTATTGTGTTTATATATATTTCATTGTCTTTTATTAGATTTATCATATATTTTAATATCCTTTTCGTTGGCACGCAAAAAATTTGCATTTGTATGTATATTATGTACGTGCATTTGCTTTTGTTTTTTGGTTTTATTTTATTATTTTATTATATTTATTTTATTATTTCTTTTTTGGGGTAATGATTTTTATTACTGAATATTTTATATTATTCTTTATAACTTATTAACTTTTTTGGTATATTTCATTGTTTTTTTTTCAAAGGAGGTATATTTCATTTTTTTTATTAGATTTTCATTATTGTGTTTATATATAATTCATTGTTATTTTCGGTGTAATTCATTGCTTTTTTTTATTATGAGCATTTATTAAAATTTGATTTTTTGGCATAATTCTTTGTTTTTTGTTACCGTTTATATTGTTTTTTTTGGTATAATTCATTGAATTTTTTGGTATAATTCATTGCTTTTTATTATATTCTCAAATTGTTTTTTTACATGATTAATTGTTTTTTTACTATGAGCGTTTTGTTTATTTGGTATGTTTCATTATTTTTTATTATATTTATATAATTTTTTTTGCATAATTCATTGCTTTTTATTATAGTTTCATATTGTTTTTTTTTTTTGGTATAATTTTTTGCTTTTTATGCTATAGTTCATTGCATTTGTATTTAGCGTGTGTAAGCAATGTGGAACTAAAAGTTTAAACAAGTATATTGAAAATTTAAGCAATTAAATAATTTATTCTTTTATATAATAAACTATAAGCTATTAATGTACTATATTAATAAATTAAGCTATACCACAAAATATTGTAAGCAAAATAAAATTGACCGCACGTTTTATACGAAATACACAAATATATATTTCTGAGTTCAACTATTGTGTATCACCCGCGTAGGAAAAGTTTACGATGTACCTTTTTTAAGTCAAACTAGTATGTCCCCCGTGCGATGTACGGAAAGAACTTCGTATATAGATCGAAATAATAATTGAATTTGTTTTAAAATGATAAGATGCAAACATTCCTTCTATTTTGATAGCAAAACATTATATATATATATATATATATATATAATGAAACAATGTTTTATTTAGGAATTTTTTTAGGTCACGAATTAGAAAAAGGACCAAATATTACAAAAAGCATAAATTACCCTATAATTCAAAGACTTGAAAAAATAGGATTAATAGGTGAAGACATTACCAAGACAAAAGTAAACTATTTAATAAAACAAAAAATTAAAAATCCTGATATAAGGATTATTACTGCAAATATAGAATATTCTCCACTTGATAGAGAAGAATTTAAAAAATAAATTCCAGAAATGTTAGAACAAAAATTAATTAGAAGATCAGAAAGCCCACATAGAACATCAGCTTTTATAGTTAGAAATCATTCAGAAATAAAAAGAGGAAAAGCAAGAATAGTTTATAATTATAAAAGATTAAATGATAATACCATAGATGATGGTTACAATATTCCGAATAAGGATGGATTAATTAGTTTAATCCAAAATAAAAAGATTTTTAGCAAATTTGACCTTAAATCAGGATATAATCAATTACAATTAGAAGAATGGTTTAAACCATGGACAGCTTTTTCCTGTCCAGAGGGACATTTTGAATGGAATGTTTTGAATTTTGGATTAAAAAATGCTCCATCAATTTTTCAAAGATTTATGGACTCTATATTTCTAAAATATGAGTTCTGTCTAGTTTATATAGATGATATTCTTGTAGCAAGTAATAATATTAAAGAACATGAATACCATTTAGAAATTATTTTTAAAGAAATAGAAAAACAAGGTATTGTAATTAGTAAAAGAAAAATGGAATTATTTAAAAGAAAAATATCCTTTTTAGGATTAGAAATTGGAAATGGAAAGATTGAATTACAACCACACATTGCAGAAAAACTATTAAACTTTCCAGATAAACTAGAAGGTTTAAAGCAAATTCAAGCATTCTTAGGATTGCTCAATTATGCTAGAAAATTTATACCAAACCTTAGTAAGCTTGCAGGACCTTTATATAGCAAAACTACTAAAAATGGGCAAAGAAATTTTAATAGAGAAGATATTCTTTTAGTTAAGAAAATAAAAGAAGCAGTTAAAATAATTAACCCACTAGTCCTGAATTGGAACAAATAATTTCAACAAAGGCCTTGGAAGGAATATTAAAGGATTTTGAAAATCTCCAAAAGAAATTGGTAAAAATTATTTTTGGAGAAATTCATTTCGAAGGAGTAAAAGTAGTACAAAAGTCAACATACTACTTTGATTCTCAATAAAACCATATTACTCTTAGTAAACAAGTTTAAAATACTCAAATTATAGACTTAATCTCACCAGAAACAATAATAAAAATTAAAAATTCCAGAAAACGATTTGTCCATATTGGATTAGTTGTTATAGGAATAAAAGGATTAGGAAGAAAAGAGTTAGGTACTAAAGTTTTAACAATATTAATGGATAAATCTTGGAGTACAAATATGAAAAAAGGTCCTAGCGTTGTTTCTAAATAAGCAAACATATCTATATCTGTTCTTTTATTTGTTTTCCAATTTCTAACTACATTTTGTTCCCATATTAATATTTCATCTGGCCATAATTGAGGACTTTGTTGTTCTAATAATAACATTTCTTTACTGTATAATTTTCCAATAGGCATTCTACTTCCTTTTCCTTTATATTGAGATTCTCCTTCGTATTTTAAACTAGAGGGAGCCCAATTTTCTCTGCCTATATTATCTGTTGAACCTTGTCCTGTATGTGAAAATTCTATTTTTGCTCTTTTATATCCAGTTATAGTAGTTGCATCCATAAAATTTGCTTCTTTTTTGTAAAAATCTATTATCATACTTTTACCATTCATTATATCACTTACTAATGGTAAATTAAAGTATTTTTCTAATTCAACATATGACTCTTCATAATTCATACTTAATTCTGTCATACATTCAATTATCATATCATCAACTTGTTCCTGTATATTTAGTTCAGTAAATTTTTTATTTATTATTTGTTCAATAGAAGTTTTTGTTTCTTCTATTTTAAAACCTGTTTCAATTTCAATTTCTGATTCATTATCTGAATAGTCATTTAATTCATTAAATTTACTGTATCCAATTAAATCAATTTGGTCATAATCTTCAGTTTCTGATTCTGATTCAGGTTCTGTATCATAAATAGGTTCTGAATTATAAATAGAATCTTCTTTTATATTTGCCATTAATGTATGATTTGTTTCTGTTTTTTCATCATCACTTTTTTCATTATCCTTTTTAATGTAATTTGTGAATCTTAAATTAAATGTTCCAGTACTTGTTTCATACATAAGACTTTTCTGTGGAACTAAAATCTTATTATCTTCATTAATACTAAAATTTTCTAATGACCAATCTAATCCAGCAAGATCTTCTGGATTGATTTTTATGGGGTCTATCATTTTTATTCCCTTACTATTTATATTTTTTACAATTCCATCTATGTTTACTTTAAAATTCATACAAGATGTATTGCTGGCTTTTCCTAAAATTCCTACACTTACAATTAGATTATTTCCTATATAACCATCATATCCTTTTGTTTGTAATCCTATTTTTAAATTTTTTAAATCATTTATATCTTTTAGTATTGCTGGTAAACTTGCTTTTCCTCTTTTTATTTCTGAATGATTTCTAACTATAAAAGCTGATGTTCTATGTGGGCTTTCTGATCTTCTAATTAATTTTTGATCTAACATTTCTGGAATTTGTTTTTTAAATTCTTCTCTATCAAGTGGAGAATATTCTATATTTGCAGTAATAATCCTTATATCAGGATTTTTAATTTTTTGTTTTATTAAATAGTTTACTTTTGTCTTGGTAATGTCTTCACCTATTAATCCTATTTTTTCAAGTCTTTGAATTATAGGGTAATTTATGCTTTTTGTAATATTTGGTCCTTTTTCTAATTCGTGACGTAAAAAATTTCCTAAATAAAACATTGATTTACAAAGTAAACTTTCTCTCGCCAATTCAAAAATTCAAGAGAATGTTGAGGCCCTAAAATTCAAGGACCAAACAATTTTTACAATGGAAAAAGGGATCTCAAACCTTAATTCAAAAAATTTTTCCCTGAATACTGAGATCAAAGATTTTAAAATGAAAAAATATTCTATTCCCCAAAAAAAATTCGAAAATTTCAAGGCAAGAGTGCTTGATCTCCCTTACCAAGAGGTCTTAAAACCACTTTTAGACAGAGTTCCTGAATTGGAACAAATAATTTCAACAAAGGCCTTGGAAGGAATATTAAAGGATTTTGAAAATCTCCAAAAGAAATTGGTAAAAATTATTTTTGGAGAAATTCATTTCGAAGGAGTAAAAGTAGTACAAAAGTCAACATACTACTTTGATTCTCAAGAATTTTCAGATGGAGTCCCTGGACTTTTCAAACTCCAAGTTGACCTAAATTCAACAGACATGAATTGTGAAAACATTTTAAAATTTTATCACAATGGCATGGTTGATTTTATTGAGTTCCGTCTTGAAGAAGAAGGCTCAAAAATTGAAGACATTTTGGAAAAACTGGGAGAAAAATTCTTGCTTATAGGAGGGAATATTGTATCAAAATCCCTAAAAAGCAAGGTATTCTGTAAAATTATATCCTCTCTTCCACAAGTTATAAATGGCTCTTATGTGCCAAGCAGAAAGATGATTTTTATGGAAGAAAAGAAAACATGGGTTTCGAATTAATTTTCTGGAACCAGTACAAACTCCTTGGAGAAGGACATTTCACCCAGATCATTGGGACAGAAAATTGAAAAATGCTTTTACCATTCAGCGGTGAAGGCGAAAAATTAGAAGACGACGAACACATCATCAATACTGAAGAAGTGTTTGCTCATAATCAAGAAAGTGATACAGAAAATGACGAAGAAATTCCAGAGACTCACAGGGATTTCTAGAAAGAATATGACGAATGCAATGACGAAAATTTATCAATTGTCACTGACAGTTGTTTAAAATTGTCAAAAAGTTTTTAACTTTTTGAATTTTTTGGCCACGATTATTGTTATTTGGCCACAATTCCACAATTACCGGCTTTATTTTTTGTAGTCTTTTGTAGTCTTTCATAGCTTGTAAGACTTTTTAGCCTAGTCTAGGTTAGTTTTTCTTTGTAAAATAGTTTTCTTTGTCGGCCATTTTTTGCTATAAAAAGAGCTCTGCTCTTTCATTGTAACTACACCGAAGAAAAAATACAACCCTCTTTTATTCTAAATCAAGAATGAGTTTCTAAACTCTCATCTTCTTAGTTTTTAGCAGATAGTTATTCCTTCCTAGTTCATATAATATATCCCAGTATATAAAAAAAAAAAAACTCCGCTGTGTATAACTCTTCTCCATCTCAAATATCAACTTGGAGTGCTGCCCTTTTGTGGAAAGCTCCTCCATCTCGTAAGATCTTCTTCTTTTTATTTATTGTGGATTAATGTGTATCCC
This sequence comes from Agastache rugosa, assembly GCA_031470985.1. Lineage (NCBI taxonomy): Eukaryota > Viridiplantae > Streptophyta > Magnoliopsida > Lamiales > Lamiaceae > Agastache > Agastache rugosa. The sequence continues at coordinate 34,950,697 of CM062602.1, read as the reverse complement.
TAAAAAACACACAATACCCCCCCTTTTGGTATGAGAGCCTTTAAGATTTTGAGGCCTAAAAGGTCTAGACAGGCTTAGTCAAAATTGCTATGTTTAGCATAAATCCTGCTTATACTAAGAACCCGCCAGAATGAAGGATTATTCTTCTTTAAAAGCACTAATATTAATTGGAAAAGTTAGTGTGTTCTTTAGTTTCTTTATCTTTTGATGATTTGTTTTGTTTATACTTATAATTTTAATTATTGGGATATGTTTTATCTTTAGAAAAGAAAGGTAACTAAAAGCTAAAAACTAAGAAACTCTCATCATTGATCTAAATCCGCTTAAACATCTTGAATTTATTGATCTAGAATATTCTATAAAAGAGAATCATTGTGTTTCTGTAGAAAATTTTAAGTTTAATTGTAAATTTAAAAAAGGTTTTAATCATATTTTACATAGTGAAAATAATCATTTAAATAGTATTACAGATCTTGTTCTAAATATAGGCTTTGGCCTAGAAAAAGAAAATAATAAAATTATTAAAATTTTAACAGAATTAAAACAAAAAAGTTTTGAGAAAGAGGCTTATATTAATAAAATTAAAGAAAATTTAGATTTTATAAAAGATCAAAATTGTTATATAATTGCAGAATTAAAAAACAGCAAAAAAGAAACCAAAGAAATAGAAAGTTCAGAACCTTTTGATTTTACTAAAGAATTAGATAAATTAACTAAAACCATAAAAGAATTAGAATTAGGTCCAATTGAAAGACCTAAAAAAGATATTACTCCACCCATTTATAATCATTGGAAAGCTAGAAAATGAATAGCTTTATAGGAAGATCTAGAACAATACAAGAAGGAAGAAGTAGTACGTCAAATATTAATGACATAGTTTCTAATACATTTTTAAATAGAATAACTACAAGAGAATCAGGAAGTAATTCTTCCGAAAATATTGTTCAAATTGAGGATGAAATTAATATAGACAGAAATTTAGAATTATATAATAATCATCAAATTGATATTTTAAATCCAAGAATTTTATATCAAACATGCATGATGAATATTAACACAGTATTAATAAGAAGCAGTAGGGAAGAAAGTCTAAGAATAACCATACACTGAAATCGAGGTTAATCCTCAACAACAGTGTTTGTTAGATAATTTGTGGCATATTCAAACTCTTCCCAACGCCACCTCTTTCAAAGTTCAAATTCTTAATGCCCTTAGTTTTTATTTTTCAGATTTAAAGGCAGAAAAGAATATTATCCCAAAAAGAAAATTTTCTCATTATGTTATTTACAGAGGTACAAAAGTAGGTCTTTTTAATAATTTTGATACAGTTAGAAAACATATTACTTGTCAAAACCCTATTTTTAAAGGATATTATACCTTTAAAGAAGCTTTAGATAATGCTAGAGATTCTTTAGGGTTAAACTTTTTCATTGAACCCGAAGAAGTCAAAAGTTTTTCACAAATTGTAGAAGAAAACCCAAGTGGGGTAATTTCAGCTCAATCCGAGATAATACAAAAATTAGAAAAACAAATTAAGTAAAAAGAATCAAGCTCCTGAACAAATTAATCAAATTAAATCTTTAGGAGAAAATCCCTACAATTTCAGAAGTCAAATTAGAATATTATTATTAGGAGTTGATCCTACAAAAGAAAATACATTTATTCAAGATACTGCAATTAGAAATCTTGAACAATTAAGTATTTCACATTTTAAATATATTAGAGAATTTAATACAGATTTTACTAGAATAATATCACAAACCGGAAGGGCTATGGAAGATGAGTTATGTGATAAATATTTTATAAAATTACCGGGAGATTTAGGAAAAGGTCTCCATGAAGAATGGAAAAAACTTGATCCAAAACCTATAAATTTAGGAATTGGGCCCAGAGTGTCTTGTTTTTCATAAATTAGAAGAAAAGTGCAAAGAAGCTGTCATGCAAGAACAAATTAAAAGTCAAGCATGGGCTTTTTGTAAAACAGCAATTTATACACCACAGGCATATGGATATTATGAAAAACCTAAAAAATATAAACATATTAGAAAAAGTACTAGTTTTGATAAAAATAAAAATTATGATAAAAATAAATATGTTAGAAAACCACAAAATAGAATTTGTAGATGTTTTATTTGTGGGGATTCAAAACATTTAGCAAATAGATGTCCGGATAAGAATAAAGATAATAGAAGTAGAGAAAGAAACAATCTAGTTGAACAAATAGAAGATTTTGAAATAGAAGAAATTAAAACCGACTCAGAAAATGATTCAGTATATAGTATATTTAGTGAAGAAGAAAAATCACAAATAACTTACACATATATGAATACAGAAACAGAATGTCAACATGATTGGATAAGATTTAAAGGAAATAATCATATTAGTTGTTTCATTTGTAAATTATTCTCAGCTATTGATAAAAGATATCAATGTAATAAATGTTTTAAAGAAATATGCTTCCTATGCATACATGAAATTTTTAAAATTAACACTGAATTAGAAGGAAGAACAACAAATATAATAGAACATGATGAAAAATTAAATTTTTATAAAGAAAGAATAAATAAACATGAGTTAGCTATTGAACTCATAAACCAAAAAATACAACTATTAGAATTTAAAAATAACTTATTAGAAGAAAAAATTGATAAAAGAAAAAATATACTTATAACAGATGAAGAAACCGAATGTAGTAAAATGTCACAACATATTGAAGAAAAACAGGAAGTTATTTCAATAAATAATAAAAGTCTTGAAAGTATTAATAAATGAATTTCCAATTTAATAACTCTACATTGCAGAGTTTGGCTAGATCAAAATACTTATGTACCATTAGCAGCCACACTTGATACTGGAAGTACTAAAAGTTTAATAGGATATAGTCTAATCTCAAAACAGTATCATAAAAAATTAACTTATAATATTGAAACAAGAACTGTTGAAAATAGAATTATTAAAATAACACACCAAGTTGAAGCATTAGGAATTCAATTCCTAGACTTTGCAGGAAATTTTAGTTCTAAATATGAATTACCACAGGTTATTATTAATCCAGAATCTGTAAAATCAGAAGATTTTCTGTTAGGATTAAACTTTGTTACAAGTTTAAATGGATCAATTACAATAGCAAAAAACCATATTACTCTTAGTAAACAAGTTTATAATTTTTCTACAAATAGATATAGTCAGACATCAGAGTTCGCTCGTAAGCGTGGTGGAACTGGTGAATTAGATTTTTTCAAAAAATCCCAAAATAAAGAAAGTCACAGGATAAATAAAATAGAAAATGAAACAATGTTTTATTTACTGGCATTAAGTAGTAATAAATTCCTAACATGCAATCCAAATCTTCAATGTAGTCATAGGAAATTTGAACATGCATAAGTGGCTGCAAAAAAAAAATTAAAAAAAAAATAGAGAGATGAGTCCATAGATTGTTTGGGAAAATGAATAAAAAAATGAAAATAAAAAAGAATAGTTTCTATGCTTGTACCCTTTACTTTTTTAATCGCAAAATTGAAGATCAATGATGATTGTTCTAAACTTGTTTTCTCTCCAAATTCAAATTAATATTTGAATCTCTGATTCTTTTGAACGCAACACATTCTATGCATTCATTCTATACATTTATTCTATATCCAATTTTTTAAGATAGAAAATGATAAGCTGAAAAACTAAAATTGCATATTTTGAACAGGCATGTACATGGATACAGATTTATATATACAAACACGCATACCTGAGATTTTCTGATTGATGAACCAAAGTCTTCATATCTATAACAATTTTAAAAGAGAAGCACTCAACAACCAAGACCTGGAAGTTCCGAGATGAGAAGAGAGATATAAAGGGCAGAGTTTTCTACAGTTTCATTATTTTGAAAACTAAGAATTGCATAGATTAATTTAATTTTGGCCACAAACAATACATGTTATTGAAAAGGAAGGTCTAGATAAAGAAAACATAATGTAATATCACATTCCACAAAGCTGAGCTCCAATTTTCATCAAGAATTCATATGTACATGGAAATACATGAGCAGATCAAAAGGACAAAACTACTGAAAAGAACATGAGTTGGTTTCTGTTCACGATTGTTCACAATGTTCAGAAGAAAGGTCTAGATAAACAACCTCGTTTGTCATTGAATGGTTTCGATGAACTCAGGTAATTGAGCAAACAAAATAATAATTTCCATTCTTCATTCAGCAGGGGAGACAATTCATTATTCTGACAGGATTTCAAAGCTCAGGGGTAAAAATTAAGTGATCCACCAAATAATAGATAAAAAGTATATAAACCTTGTATAAAAAGGAATTTCAGCTTTTGTGGCATTATGCTTCAACTGATCAAAAGCAGCATGCAGCTACTAAATGTATATGCACAAACCAGAGCTGGTTTATAGCCTTTCTACTGGTGGTAGAAAAATAAAGAAAAAGTCTCACAAAAGTTCATAAAGTCTCAACAAATTACTCAAATTACTCAATAACGTTAGTGGATCCAACGACACGAGTAATTGAAAGACACACTTCATTAGACATCTCTCTTTCGGAGAGCAGTACTCCATGTGAAAGCAATATCATATAGATGAATAATGAAAATAGCATGTTTTTTCCTTCATCATAGCTATATTTTCAGTAATTACACAAGCCCTCACACCTCAGAACATAGAACAATCAAAACCCAAATCCGAATACGCACATAAATGGACAACAAACTTCTGAAAACACTAAAATTATGATCGCATCAAAACATGCAGTGGTGAAAATAGATAACTCCAAAGTACAACTGCTAGTGCAAAGAGTAGAACACACAAAATGAAATTCAAGGGGAACCACGGAAAAGATTGTAAACTATGAAAAAGAAAGTAGATAACCTTTCAGAATGACATTAGATTCAGCCGGATGGTTGCCGATAGTGGATCTTGGGTTAGAATATCTTCTAGTATCAAATCGTCTTCTTTACAGAGTGGGATTCAGTTGGGGTGCAAGCTGTTGGCGCGCAGTTAAAATATTGGACTTCCAGTTTTGAGAGAATTCGGAGGTCTTTATGGAGAATAGATGGAAGAGAAATGAGCGATAAGAGAAAACTCACAAAGGCTTGTTCGGCGCAGATTTCCATATTATGTAGAGAATGAACACTTTTTTACAGGGACGTTTCAGTTCTCGATCAAAGTAATCAACAAAATTTAATGAGTACTATAGATTTTATAAAATAAAAAATTTAAAAGAAAAATGAGGATGTTTAGGCGGGAATTTTTTTTTTCAATTAGTTTTGCTTTTATATATATATAGATTCGTTTATTTGAACATAGTATGTAATTCTACTTCTATTATTATTAACCATTTTGTTATTGTTAACTTGAACAATTATTAAAAATATTCTCATTATATTCATCAATGTTACTTTTGTATTCATTAGACAAAGTTTGCCAATTAATGAGACTTATCTAATAAAAAATTGACGAATACTCCTGAGCTGGCGCACGCATGGTGCTGACACCCTTAGGGATTAAATGTTAATCTATTTGTAGATTAATAATTCACAATTAAAATTTATTAATTCATAATTAAAATTTCTTAATTCATAATCAGTTTTTAATTAAATTAATAATTATAAACTACGAAATGTCCTAACTGTGCGGTCGATTGCACAAGAGACCACCGCTAAAACTTACATTTTTTCTTTTGCAAATAATACATAAAATAATACTCTATTATTTATAATTTATTCTCAAAAAAATATTATTTATAATTTAACTATCAATTTTATATAAATATATTCTTTACAAAGTCAATACTTAATGGGGTATTTGGTTTGAATTTGGAAGAAATAAATTTGCTAAATTGTGTCTTAAAACTCTCAACCAAACAAAAGGTTCATATCTGGCGCAAAATCTGCCAAGATTTTCCTAAAAAATCTCAGATATCATTAAAGTGAACTTATTGTTAGAAATTGGACATATATTTTTGGAAATTTCTGTCTTAAAAATACAATCTTGGCAGAAAAAATTGATATTTCGATGCAAATTCTGCTTGATTGTCCATAAACGTCACAGCCTATACATATTCCGGATTTAATAGATGGAAAGTCGCCCTTTTGCAGTAATAATGTCTCTTTCGCAATCAATAAAACTGATTATTATAAATAAATATAAACCCAAAGAAAATCGAACACACACACACAGTACAGAATTCCTGCGCGCCTTTTTCAAGAAACCATCACGCGCAGTGCACACTCAGTGTGTGTTTATTAGAATTGAGTTTTGCTGTTTGGAATCCCTTGTTTAGCCATTGGTCTTCTGAAAATTCTGCCCTTTTTCATTCTAACCCCCCCAACCCTCCCCCTTTTTTTTTCGTTTTCTTGGTAAAAAACACATTTTTTTTTCACCATTCTCTCTGACTTTTTTGATCATTGGTTATCCATCAGAGTTGAAGAAGTTTCTGCCTCTTTTAATGGTGAGTTTATTCTGTTTTAAGCCTTCTCTTCTTGTTCTTGGATTCTTGGGCTGTTATCAATTGTTGCTCTTCACACAGAGACCCGTGTTGGTATGTGTGTGTTTGTGTGTTTCCTTGATCATGCATGTATTGTTCTTGTGTGCAAGCTTATACATTCCATGAAATTCACTCTAATCTTGCAAAGGATTTTTTATTTTCTTACCCATTTTCCCTGTTTCGTTTATTTTTCTACAATGTATAATTTTGTGTACATGCAAATAGAATTTCTGCAAAATACTAGTCTCTCAAGGTTGTTTCCATGTTTGTTTTCTGCTTCTTTAGAATCTTCCTGTTTGTTGTTGATTGTAGGTGCCGATGGCAGTAGAGAGGGAATTCAAATGGGAGGTGGGCCCCACACATGATGTGGTTCAGGCATTCATTGGGAAGTTGGTTGATCCGAGGTTGCCTTATAAGTTTTTAATCAACGTCCCTCCTTCCGAAGATGCTCAGAAACATGTTGCAAGACAGGTCACTGTGTGTGTGTGTGTGTGTGTTATTTTGCCTTCTGCTAAATTAAGGATTAGTCTTAGCTTAGTGACATTCTGTCTTTGCAAGAATAGGAAAACTTCAAAAAAGTAATATAGGATTGATCCCAACCTTGTAGATTTGTGGGAAACTGTAGTTATTGACGAAAGAGTAAGAAATCTTCAAATACAAAGAAAAATGGCAAATTGGGAGGTGTTGGAGAGGATGTTCTCCTTCATGTGCTTATGTAGGAATTCAGTAGTATTTGATTTTTCTGTATTTTTCAAGTCATCCGAATATAATTATAATCTAACATTTTACTTAATCGAATGGAACCAAACCTATTATAGAGCAAAAATTAGAACTATGGTATCAAAATATGCCTATGGCTTGATTTTTGGAATCACAAGTGTGTTTATACTTTATAATCTCTAAGGAAAGGGGATCTTTTACTCCTTTTTATTGTCACATTTCAATATATGGATTATTTTTAATCCAATTCAGTTGTTCTGATTGCGTATCCCCCTCTTTTTCGTTTTATTAGATGCATGCAGTTGTTTTGGTTTACAACTACTACCACAGGAAGCAGAAACCGGAGTTAGAATTCTTAGATTTTGTATCCTTCTGTAAGTTGGCTTTGTCACTAAGGTCGACTTTGAAACCATTTATGGGAACGATCCAAGGAAGTGAAGCAGAGGAGTTAAATGGTGGTGAAGATAATCTTTCAGTGACTGAGAAAGCAATAAAAAGTGCGTGTGATATTGCTTTGTCGTTGGATGCATCAAAGGATGTTCCGAGCACAGAAGGCTATCCAATATCAACGGTTGCAGTCTTGTTGATTGACTCAGAGAAAGAAAACTGTCTGCTTCAGTTTAGTGATGTCACTGAAGGTGTGTGGTCACTTATCGAAAAAGAGGTAGATCAAGAAGTTTTGGCAGAAGAAAGAGCGTGTAAGAAGAGGAAAATAAACGAGCAGCAGCCATTGTTGGATCATAGTAAGTTTCTGGAGATCGGTTTTGATGCTGTGAAGGACGTCGTCAAAGGTATGCCATCCATCATTATCTCGTCATTCAAGGTTTCTTTAGATCTTAAATCAAAATTTTGTGATGCAGTGATGTATAAAAAGGGCTAAATTTGCATAATTTCATAGTGTGTGAACTTCTTGGCAACAGAACAGATGAATTCATGTTTAATATATCTTTCATTATGAGGGTAAGCTGACAAGCTCTCGACTGTTTTCTTGCATGAAGTAGACATCGAAGTTTCTGACCTTGTGGTTTTAGAGGCTCATGTTGTGTATTCGTTGAGCAAGGAAAAGTCAGCTGCTCAATTTTATATGATGAAATGCAAACAGTCGTTCGACATAACCAAGAGATTTCCTATTGATTCTCTTGTTGAGAGGTCAGTGCCATAAAATATTTTTCGACTTTATAACAATGATTTCGCTCGTTGTGAATGTATAACGTGGCTGTACCTTTGATGAAGATATATCAATATTCTGATGCTTTCTTTTCAAATAAAACTTGGCTTGTATTTTTGTTTGATCCTATAACTGCATGGATTGTAATATCTACATTATGCTGTGCTTCTTTCCATTAAAATGTCTTCTTGATTGCTAATTTGGCTGGATAAGCTTCGCATATAACTTGAACCATTTTGATTCTCATGTTTTGTGTCCCATATTAGGATTTGCAGTTGCTTACAAGCCTTAGATTGCATTTCTTGCTATTCTATTGTTGAAAAGCGTCTAGCTTTGAGTATCGGGATGTAACACTGGCCCTTTTCTTTGTTCGTTTGTTTTTCCTGACCTATATATCTTATCATGTCATGCACGCTCTGTATGAATACCGCATGTCAGTAGATGGGCGCAGCTTTCTCACTACGAATCTTTACGCGTCTTTGGCAGTTTGCAGGGCCCTTTTGCAGAAAAATATCTGGACACTTGGATGGCTACAGATCTCATCGAGTATCATCGCTTGCTTCCTTATGCAGGGTTAATCTCAAGCTGGCTTCCACGGTATAGTATCTCTGGATTCTTGATTTGATCTATTTGAATTGGAATTCTCAATCTGCACTCGTTATTGATTTTGTGGTTGTTCATCTGCATGTTCATGATAGTAGCTGTATAGAACCATGAAGAAATATATGCATTTTTGCTGGTTTATAAATTTCATTGTTGTTTATTGAGATGAAATTTGGTTTTATTGTAGTTTTTCATAAAAGATGAGGCAAGGGGAGGTTCATCATAAATTTGAAGTGGAAATCTGTGACATACACTTCAAGAAGTTTATAGTGTACGCTTTTGCGATTTAGGTGCATTTCTTTGACAGATTGCTAAATTTCGCAGGAAAGATTCGTCTGTGCCTATTTTAAGCGACTGCATTGCTGAAATAATCAAGAACAAGGAAGCTCGTAAAACTGCTCTGAGCAGAATACCTGCTTCGCCTCTTGCAGAATACAGCGTTGTGGACTTTTACATTAATAACAGTAACACTGAGAGGAAAACTAGGTCTTCTCAGAAAGTAGCTAATGGTGATACCAAAGTCTCTCAAAAGAAACGCAGGCGTAGTGGAAAAGTAGCAAGTCCCGTTGAATTCTTTTATAGTACGGAGAAATACGGGCAGGACCCCGATGTGTCTAAAACCAAAGTTGGGCATGAAAATGTTGATAAAGATAGTGAGAAACACGAGCAAGGTTCATTATCTGGCCTTTCAAGAGATGATGATGCTTCCCAAAGGATAAAGAATACGAGCGACCTCTTTAAAGTTCCCTTCTCGAGTGGGGAAAAAGAGAAGATGGAGTCGAATACGAGAAGTGATCATCAGAGTAAGAACATTTCCTCTACACAACATGATGCAAATGGTCCAAAAGTTGGTGTCAGCTTGAAGGTGATACCTAAAAACAAGACGAACTCAAATTTGAGAAGTTATGATCAGAGTAAGAACATTTCCTCTACACAATGTGATGCAAATGGTCCGGAATATAGTGTCAGATCAAAGGTGAGACTAATTTGTTTCGTGCAGCAATCCTTGTATGATGATCTTAAATATACTTTCTGCACAAATACATTATGCTTCATACTGCTGCACGTTCCCCGTGTGTGTGTGTGTTTGTCATGACTGAAAACGTGCCTTTTTTTGTTTACCATGATAATAGGGAAAGGATGCAGTGCTTATTTCAATATGTAAGAAATTCTAATTATTTGCTTATCAGAAGTCAGAATCTGTGATTTTCACTAACTGCCTCGTAACTTGCCAGTAGTCGAATGTTGTTTATACGGCAATAATAATGGCGTAAAGCAACAGAAATATTCAAGAATGAATTGATTTTATGAATTTCTCTTATTGTTATATATGTTCTCAACGAGGTGAAGCATTTTTTTTTACTTGCTCTCTGCTTCATTTTTTTATCTGCCAATAAATGAGTGGCCATAAAATTTGCCATTTATATATCCTTAATTTCATATGTTTTTGCATGTTACGTTATGTTATGTCATCGTCCGAATTGCATCAATTTTTCTCCAATATCTAAATTATTTTTGATCGATGCTAATATTTAGAATGGAGACTAATGTTATGTCTAGTATAAATATTCGAATTCTTGCTGAAAAATCATGGATTATCTCCACATATATGTGTCTGCAAATGCATAAATTCGGTTATTTGACTTATTGATGTTGTTGAGTGCATTCATTAGGCGGAGACTGCAGATCTTTTTACATCAAGCGGTGATCAACACAGAGATGAGAGATTAACGGCAGAGAATGGTGACACGACCATCTCTGGCAATCAAAACGAACGTGCTGTAACAGAAGAGAACGTAACGGTTCATTTTGAGGCGCTGTACAATTTTCAAGTCGAAAATGTAATGCATTCAGAAGATCTGCAGAATGCATTGGCACTTCTCGATAGGAAACGACAAGAGCTGGTAATATGCCTCAATATAAGTCGAAAACATGAACCTTTTTCCTTGTACTTGATAACAATGTAATAAGCACGTCTAACTTTTCTCGTTTTGGCAGTGTTCTCGTCTCTACACTACAGAAGACACACTTGCGTTATACGAGCATGTTATTGATCGCGTAAGAGATGGTATGTATGTCATCTTTCCCTAGATAAACTGACCATTATAATAATGAAATGAGATTTAGTGAAAATAAATGTTTTAGGTGGTGAAGTTGGTTTAGCTCGTCAGTGTATCAAATCTCTCGTAAGTGGGAACGATCATTTGGTGCTGCAGAATGAAGTCCGAGCTCCGGGCAATGCTCATCAGCCCGGTGAAGATCATAGCAAGCCTCAACCTCAAAAGCAAGCCCGATTTTCTAACATTTATCTCCCCGGGAGATCATCATGTCAAGTGAGCTTTCTTCTCTAGATGTGTGTGTGTGTGTGTGTGTGTGTGTGATCATGACTCCATTGATTCAACTTTTCTCTTTACAGGACCTGGAATATGCATGTCTCAAGAACAACTGGAGGCTGCCAAGATACTTTGTGCAGCCATCGGATGGTAAGCCAATTCGTGCAGCTATCCATCCATGCTTCGTCTTAGTCTATCTTTACTCGTTTCTTCATTTACCCTGTTGTGGATTTCTCCTTGTCACATTTTACTCGCGCTATATCAGCTGCTCGAGATCCTCTATGCTCATGCATTAGTGACTATAATGCTTTAGGCCATCATCGCGATTTTCTTTCATGATTTCCAGGTAAGTTCCTATCTAATGTGATCGTGCACTGCACGGGTGCTACTCTTACTCTCTCTTCAAAGGGTGGTGCAGAGCCCAGTCCGGTCGAGGCGAGGGAGTCTGCTGCTGCCCAAATGATTGCGAAAATACGAGAACGTTTGTAATCGGAGCTTCTGATAAGATTAAAAACTCTCATGGGATGAGAATTTTGCAGAAATAAAGGAAGAAGTTTAACTGACAAATTGTCTATAATTTTTGGCAGTGACTCGAAGAAAGTGTGTGTTATGTGTAGATGAAGATGCTTTGCAACAGACATGCTTGTACATTTTTTATTTAGACTAAGGAAAAAACTAACTTTTTTGTGTTACTTTAGGGATGTTTTTAGTTGTCATCGTACTTGTTCGCTTTCGGTAAAAAGACTTAAGAGATCTGGGTTTAGAGGATGTGATAAATAAAATAGATTGGATATAATAGGATTGCAATTTTTTTTTTAATTTATGTGTTTGGATTGATTAATTAGGATTTGGATTAGGATAATTTTGGATGTATTTAATTAATAATCAACCTAAATTTGGAAGGATGGAATTATCGCTCAATTGATGGATATAAACACGTGTTGAGTTATTCGTCACTAGTTAAATTATTCAAATTAAACATTTGATTAGGTGAACTATTTTAACAATCAAATCAAATGAGGCCAGAAGGTATTGATAAGATAAAAGTTCGCGAACAATTGTCTACCCTTCTAATTAGACCACTTCAAGTACGCTAATTCTAAGTCATCTTGTTTTTTTTTTAATTATTAATGTTTAATTTATCCTAATTGACATGTAATAAATTTTGATTAGAGTATAATAAATTTTAGTTAGAATTAATAAACTAAATTATCTCCTAATCACCCTTAATCTCCTAATAAACTCTAGCTGGTGCGGTACACAAGTTTTTGCCATTCTGATATACTAGTACTACACCCGTGCGATGCACGGGGTAAATTGAATTTGGTTTATTTTTTTGTAAAACAAAATAAGTATGAGTAGGGAAAAGAAAAAAAAAAGATAAGTATGAAACAATATAAATTAAAATTTCATTCAAAATTATACATCTATAAATTTTGAAAAATTTCCTTGTAAACAACATTCGTGGTACATGCAGTGCTCTTCTTATCTTTATCGCATATCAGAATCTTCAAACCACTTCGACTCCGTACTCTCGATACAGCGACGTACAATTGACCATGGGAGAACACTGGTTTCTTGAGAAAAAGTCTCACATATAATAGAGATTGTCCTTGACTTTTGTTGATTGTCATGGCGTACAAAACAATAGAGGGAATTGTTTTCGTTGAAACTTGAATGGAAAACGTGGATATGATGAAGTTAATGACATTCTCGGAATCAATACTTTATGGCCGAAATTATTTCCTGTCAATATTTTGGCCTCCAAAACATGATTACCAACTCTCGTGACAACCAAACGCGTTCTATTGCACAATCCAAGAGAATGATCAATGTTCCTTAACAACATAACCGGCGTGCCGACCTTCAGAATGAGCTTGTGGTTAGGCATTCCCGAACATTTCAGACCATTTAGAAATTCAGGTGTGTGGACATCGTTCATTACATCAATAACTGCATCAGAGCTGCATGTCTTGTCTGAACTCAAATATTCTTTGTTCACAGAAATATTCTTGTCTATCATGTACTCATTAACTGATTCGACTACATCGAGTGTGGGAGCGAGTATGGCTCTGTCCTGAAGGCAACTCAAGTCATTTGAAGCACCCATGGTTGAAGGATATGTATCCTTAACAATTGCTTCTATTGGATCTCCCGAGAATTTAAGGTGAATATCGTCTGGTATGTCTATTTTTGCATGACCGTCATTCGTATCACCCAAAAGTCCATCACCTACAGCTGCAACCCAATCAGAAAACTTTTTTAATTCTTTTGCCTTCAATTCTGAATCTATGAGTCGCAGCCTCATGTTTTTTGTAAGCCTGAGCACTTGAACGTCCTTCCAGATGTAAGAAGAGTTGATACTTGCATTGACTACTTCTTGTCTGCTTCATCTGGGTATGACATGCAATATTTGTCTAAAGTCATCTCCGGACACAATTGTCTTACCTCCGAATGGTGATTCAGAATTCACCGGACTTTTAAACCTCATTATATCCATCAAGGTTCTGTCCAGGGCTTCAAAACAATATTTATGCATCATCGGTGCTTCATCCCATATTATGAGCTTACATCTGATAAGGAGTTCAGTCTGTGGACTTCCTTGTTTGATGTTGCACAATGAATTTTCATTTGGATTTATCGGGATAGCGAATCGGGAATGTGCAATCCTTCCACCTAGCAGTAATAGAGATGCTATCACACTCGATGCTATGTCGAGTACTATATCTCCTTTTGATCGTAACGCAGAAGATAATGTCCTCCAAATAAATATTTTTCCACTCCCCCCGTATCCGTATACAAAAAAGACACCACCTGATTCTGATTGTGCTCTCTCAATAATCGTTTGATAGACTTGGCGTTATTCTTCGGTAATATCACCCATGAACGAAGCATGCTTAGCTTCCATATCTGATCGATTATAACACAACTCGTCATTTATCAAACTATTATACGGCTGACAAAAATACTCTGGATTGGGATATTGTATCTCATTAAAATCTCGCAAGTTGCGTCCACATTTGCGCATAATCTTCTCGATTTCTGCCAGTGCATAATTCTTAATATGTTCTTCAGTCAAATGTATATCTAACATGAAGAGAAACATTATTATTATTATTATTATTATTATGAAATATTTTTTTAATATGAAAATTGCACTATATAAAAATAATAAATAAAACTAAAAAATAACATGATCACAATACGAACTATAAATTACCTACGTAATAATATTTCAAATAAAACTTATATGTAATCAAACTTTATAATAAAAGATTTCTCTCGAATTAATTTCAGGGGAAGCACATGATGTGTGATATTATTGTTGCTAAACCTTTTGTAGCCTAAAATTAAACCGTTTGTACCTTGAATTATGCATTAGTAACATTTATATTAATTAGATGATTGAAAATCATAAATGAAAAATTAATTAGATGATTGGAAATGTAAATGTACAATTATTATATAACATTTAATATATAATTTTAAAAAATGGAATATTGAAAAAATGAAAAAAAAATGAAAAAAAAATGAAAAAAGAAGTTTCTAAAAATAGCACGGGCTTGCTATTATAGTTTGACAAACACAATAAGAATATAAGATACTTATTATATCCTATATTAAATTAACATTTGTGATCATATTCAGAAGTCCTGAATATAATCTACACATACAATGATATATATATATATATATATCTAAGAAAATTGATAAACTGAAAGCATTAACTGATGTCATGTTTTGATTTGGGATAGTTAGTTAATAAATACTAATTGGTTATAAATAATAATTGATCGTCCAATAAATTACTAAAATACACCGCCCTCAGTTTAACTATACTACAATCTTCATTATCTATGAATTCTAATATAAATATTAATTATTTATTGTTTTACAATGTTCATTATTTATTAATTCTAATAAAAATTTTAATTATTTATTATTTAAAAAAAAATTATATTATACCTGGATTTTGTAAACGAAGTTAACCGAAATTGTGATTTTGAGGCTTGAATTTGTATGACTGTGTATGATTAGATCTCCTTTTAATATATTTTAAGTTTTGACAGTACATTAAACGTATTTTGCTAAATAATGACAGATACGTCATATACATGTGTTGTTTCTGTACTATTCTAAAAAATATATATTTGAAATATTGGTATTAATTACTGATTTACACACTGTCATACAAACTATAATTACGTGTATAACCACAACTGATATTATGCAAAAAATACTTTTAATAAAATATCTCTCTCAAATTAATTTCGGGGGAAGCACAAGATGTGTGATATTATTGTTGCTAAATCTTTTGTAGCCTAAAATTAAACCTTTTGTACCTTGAATTATGCATTAGTAACATTTTATATTAATTAGATGATTGAAAATCATAAATGAAAAATTAATTAGATGATTGGAAATGTAAATGTACAATTATTATATAATTTTCAGAAATGGAAAATTGAAAAAAAATGAAAAAAAAATGAAAAAAGAAGTTTCTAAAAATAGCATTGTAGCCTAAAATTAAACCTTTTGTACCTTGAATTATGCATTAGTAACATTTTATATAAATTAGATGATTGAAAATCATAAATGAAAAATTAATTAGATGATCGGAAATGTAAATGTACAATTATTATATAACATTTAATATATATTTTATGAAATGGAATATTGAAAAAAAATGAAAAATAAAATGAAAAAAGAAGTTTCTAAAAATAGTCCGGACTTGCTATTATAGTTTATATAGGTTAATATACTAATCTTATGAATTACGTTGGAATGATATATGTCTGTATACTAGAATAACGAAATACAATAAAGAGCTAGTGAAATGTAATCAATGAAATAATTGTAATCTCCTAACAAAACCTCTATGGAAATGTGTGTGCGAGATTTCTTTCTAAATCGTCAATCTTTTTGTAGTATGTTTTATGATCTTAAAATATCAATGAAATATATTATATATATTCTGTAAATTATAATACATTCGGCATAATGAAAAATAGCTAGATCAACCCAAATCTATTTTAAAAATGTAGTACAAATTTAAAGTTTTTTTTTTTTTAAGTTAAAAATAGAAGATCGCGTTTTGAATTAGTGGGATGAGAGAGAGAGAAACTTTATTCCTTTATTTGGTACAAAAAATCCGCTTCTGTTGCACATTTCATTAGACGCACTGTCACGCACACTTCACTCAAGAGAACAGCTTTCCACCTTCTACCTCAAAATTCACGAATCAAAAATGGTGGATGACGATGTCTTCACCAAACTTTCATTAGACGTCGTCTTCCAAATTCTCGTAAAGCTCCCCACAGAATCCCTTCTTCAGCTCAGGCGCGTTTCCAAATCTTTCAATCCCTTAATCCTCCACCCCCACTTTCTCAAACTCCACCTCCTCGCCGCCGCCGCCGTCACCCACCGCCGCCACGTCGTCTACTACGAGTCCACCGACTACTACACGAGGGCTTACTTCTCGTTTCATGCGGAAAACACTTTCTCTCCGCGTAAGATTCTCGAAACTCCATTTAAGAGCGTTCATGGCTATTTGAGGATTGTGGGTTCCGACAGAGGAGTCTTGTGTTTGTTCGATACTAATTATTTCACTTCTGTCGGAACTGTGATTCTGTGGAACCCCTTTATTGGGAAGTTTAAGATTCTCCCTCCCCCGCTAGAATTGAATTGTTTTGGGAGCAATGTTTCGCATATGGCTGTTGGTTTTGGATTTGATCACATGAATTCCGATTTTAAGGTTGTCAAGATTCTCTATAGTTGTGATAATGATCATGAACTTATGCCCAAAGCTTTGATTTATGGTGTAAAAACTGCTTCTTGGAGGAGTAGTGGCCTAGTTGTACCTTGTTTCATGCCCAAGAATTGGTCTAGCAGTGTCCTGCTTAATGGGGCTGTACATTGGTTGGCATATAAGCATCCTATGGTTGATGGCCCTCCTAATTGCATCATGGGATTTGATGTTGTTGAGGAAGTGTTCAACTCGATTGAAATCCCCCAAAATTTTCCCCCCAATTTGAAGGAATTGAGGTTGTGTTCTTGGCTCGATGAGAAAACCGTTGCTCTGTTTGCTAGTCACCATGAAAATGTGGGCGAGTCGTGGGATTTGTGGGTGATGAATGTGTATGGCAAGGTGGAGTCGTGGACGAGGAATAGGACTATTGTGCTTGAGCAGCTTTTCTTCCCCTTGAAGATCTTCAATGGTGGTGACGTCTTGGCTGCAATAGGCGATGAGAAGCTGGTCTCGATTGATGTTGAGAAGGAGGAAGTTAAGGATCTTGAAGTGTGTGGTTTGCCTCTATCCTTCTATGCAGCCACTTACATGCCGAGCTTGGCAATGCTTGAGATAGGAGAGCAGCTTCTCGAGTAGTAGAATCGTGATCACGAGGATTTCTTGCCCCTATTGAATGTGGTTTGCCGTGATCATTCTAGTTTATGTCGGGGAGCAACTTTTGGAGTAGGATTCTTCACAATGAACGCGTTTGGAGAGAGTATGATGGGGGTAAGGCATGGTTTTAATATGCGATGAGTATTATGGGATGATGTTTCATAGTATGATCATATCTTGTCGAGTTATATATATCACACTCGAACTAGCTAGCTAATCTAAGACAACATATTTAGGTTGTTTATGTCAATAAGCTTTGTCATCCTTCGATTTTCATCTAATGAAAACATGATTATTAAGGTGATACGAGTTCGTTTCTAGTTTCTACTAATAGCTGCTCGTTGTAGTATTTTGCTTGTGTTGATCACATTGAAGCTCGTTTGGTAGCACGGAGGCTTATATGAGTCGCTATTCATAGGTGCGTTTTGAGTAGCTCGACCTAGAGGAAGTATTAGTATTCGAGCTTTTTCTCAACATGATCTGTGTATGTTTGCCTTGATAAGAAAGAAGTTGTTTGTTCATGTTCTTGAATATTTAGATATTCAGATAGAACTAAAAGATTATACACATTACACATACTACGCATACATTATATGCCCACTTTAGACACAAAGATTCACACACCACACACATTACATACAACTAATATACTTTCTCCGTCCACGAATAGTGTGACTATTAGATGGTGGCACAGGTTTTAATAAAAGTTTGGTGGAAGTTAAGTGAGCGGAGAAAAGACCCACCTTTATGAGGTTAAAAAGATTAGTGAGTATGGTGGGTCATGTCCTAAAATGAAATAGCCATACTTTTCGTGGATGGACGAAAAAGGAAAAATAGTCATACTATTCGTGGACGGAGGGGGTATTAAATAATTTCTCTAGATTTTCTTTGTTTATTTCGATTAAAAGAAATTTGAATCTCAAAGATTTTAATGAGAACTTTGCAACTTCTGGTCTCTTGTGAACTGCAATTAAGATTTTCAGTGATGTTATTTAAATTTCTTCATTACCAAAAAGCCTTGTTTTAGCCACTCGTAGCAGTTATTAAGAGGTATGTTATGAATAGTTCGACCTGAAATTAATTTTCGTGGTAGAATTTGCATAGGCCTAACATCTTAAATCTTAATTAGTCGTCTACACGCACCATGGTCATATAATCCTAAGTAGAGGTGTCAAAAATAGCTCTGCCCGATTTTCGGGTCGGGTTTGCGTTATCCTCCCTCCGTTTTCAAATAAGTGTCTCGAGTTGTCCCCGAATAAGTGTCCTATGCAAAAGTTATGTCAAATTGTCATATTTATCATTTGACTCATGCCAAAAAATTTACTTTTTTATTTTCCCATGCAATAATTAGGGGTAAAATAAGTCATTTTGCCCATTATTTTGGTATACACATTTTGACGGTTGAGGACACTTATTTGGGGACGGAGAGAGTATTCTTGTAGGCCTGACAAAATTTTGGGCTAGGCTGGCACAACCCGAAATCTCCATTAGGCTTGATGGGCCTGACCCGAAAGTTTGACAACTCCGACCCTTTTTGCCTGGTTTCTATTAAAAGTTTAAGATATATACAAGTAAAAGCAATGTAGACTGCGAAATTATAGTTGAAATCTATATTGTTTTAAACCAAACTAGTAAGTAGCCCGTCAGAATTCGACGGGAAATAACTTTATGTTTTAATTTATATGTATATATTTTAAAAATATTTTTATATCTTATTTAGAAGTTGTGATATTGTTCGCGTTAATTATTAATCAAACTTGACAAATTAACTTTGTTTCACGTATCTAAATTTGTAATAAGGAATGACAATGAATCGAGTATACTCATTTATTATGTATTTTCTAAATCTAAATTTGTTTAGAATTTTTCTACATGTTCGTCCTAATCTCGGTTAAATTAGTGATTACTGTACATACCCGTCTCATATTCGTAGTGTAATACTCGATAAAAATATGAACACTACAAGTAATATTAATTAAAATTAGTAAAAATCCTTCTTTCTATATTATTTGAACCGTCTCGTTGGTTTATTCTAAATTATTTGAATTAAAATTAGTAAACATCCTTCCTTTTTATGTATATTTGAACCGTCTCGTTGGTGCATATTAAATCGATATATCTAATCTTTGCAAAATGCGGAAAAAAAAATATGTTCACATCTTCAAAGTTATATTATGATGGTCCCAAGACGGATACCTTGGTGTAGAGGGGGGGGTGAATACACCAAGGTTTAAAAACTTTTCCAATTAAAACTCTTTTGAGTGAGCTGGCTGTGTTCGATCCAGCTGGAAGGCAGCTTGATCGATACAGCTGGCTGTGCGGAATGTGGTGGGATTTTGGAAAGTCCGTCTGTTGTTTCAAATATATTGCAAAGCTGTGTTTCTCTTTTCAGTTAGTCAGTTTATGCAGCTTGAAATAATGCTTATGAAGGGTTAGCTGGATGCATAAATAAACATGAAAGAACACAGTTATTTAACGTGGTTCGGAGAAACTACTCCTACGTCCACGACCAGAAACCTCTGGTAATCCACTAAGGATACCACTGACTTTTCGCGCAACAATAGTGCCGTTGCAGCTTGGTTCCTCAAGCTGGATACAAGTTTACGCGTACTGTATCGAAACGTAACCAGACTGTTTACGGGCACAGCTGAAGCCTAACCTGTAGTTTGCGGGTACTACAGAACCAACCACTCGAATTACGCGCTTCGAGCAGGCGTACCTTTACCTAACCTTTTCTGGGTTTGGGTTTGGGGTTTTCCAACTGTGAACGAGTTCTTACAATTAAGAACAATGAGTATGATGAACTCGTTCAAACTAGGCTTAAGATGGGAAGGATTATATGCCTAGATACTAGTGGGAGAGAGCTTCAGCAGCCTGAGAATAAATAACATCTTATAAGAATGAAGGCTGCTGTATCTTTGAAGCTTTTCTGAGAGATCTCTTGATCTTTGGATAGACTTCCTTCAATGAAGTATGTTGATCTCTCTTGAATCTATTATCTCGTCTCTCCTCTCTTTCTGAAGATGAAGAAGACTTCTATATATAGGGAGAGATTAGAACTAGCCGTTGGAAAGAGCCGTTCTGAATCTTTACCTAACTTCTGACAGGATTGACTTGTCTTCTTCCTTGATTTCCTCGTAAAGCAATCCTAGGTTTGACTTCTAGGTGCGCCGAGGTGTCGAGTTCCCGATGGTCCGCATCGTATCCGACTTTATCTAAAGTTCACTTCGACTCTGCTGTGTTGGTGACTCTGAGCTGTCTTGAACTCTGCTGGATCAATGACGCTGAGCTGAGTCTTGAACTCTGCTGGGTCTTGACGCTGAGCTGAGTCTTGAACTCTGCTGGGTCTTGACGCTGAGCTGAGTCTTGAACTCTGCTGGGTCTTGATGCTGAGCTGAGTCTTGTCACACGAGCTGGGTCTTTCCTACAGCTGTGTCTGGAAGAACTTTATCGTCTTGGATCTGGATAACGTTGCTTAACACTTCGACTTGGCTTACCCTGCTGTGTACTCAGCTGGGTCTTCGTCGTCTTCGCCGACCACCTGTAAACATAGAAAATCTATAAGCTCAAACAGGCGAGCTGGAAAACACTTGGGCTTGTGCAAACATCTACTCGGTTGGGGTCAGCTGGGTTTTGGTATCACTTCAAAACTCTATTAATTTTCCCAACAATTTCCCCCTTTTTGATGATGCCAAAACCCCAAGTTGGAAAAACAAAAATTGCTTCCCCCTTAACAGGAAACGGGGATTCAACGAATTAAACATTCACAGCAGGTAAACATATTCAGAGCCTGGACAAAGAGAGATTGTCTTCAGGTTGATTTTGATAAAAATGAACTTTTCATTAATAGGAAGAATTTGTACAATTATCTAAGTACAAAAGTTCAAAAATAAAAAATTCCCAGTTGGCTGGGTCTTCAGCTTGACTGCTTCCTTAGTTCATCAATTTGATGGTCAGTCTTTAGACCATATCTATTGAAGATGAACTCTTCCAGCTCCTTCCATTCAGCTTGATTCTTTGACTTTGAAATTCCTCTTTCACCAGCCCAGTGATTAATTTCTTTGATGATTTGGGCCTTGTCAGGAAGGTTTGTTCCAGCTAGAAATGGAGGCTTTAGCTGTTTGACTTTGGGAGCCTTCAGCTGGATGTTATTGCTCTTGGCATAGAGGGCGATTGACCTTGCCATCATTGGATCTGTCTCATGAAGCTCGAGGAAATAGTCCTGAAAAGCAGCTTCTGGATCCATGCCCTTGAACTGATTCAAGTAGTAGAATTCTTTGATGAATTCTGATTTGCATCTTTCCCAGTTTTCATTGATATCGTCTGGGTTCTTCTTATCAGCTGAGGCTGCTTGGATTTTCTTCTTTGCTTGTCTGTAGCTCTGCCTCTTCTTCTTCTGCTTTTTCTCAGCAGGCTTGAGAGCTTCAGCTTTCTTCTTAACAATCTTATCCAAATTTGCATTTCTTTTCTTTGCTCATGTGGGTTACATACCAAAGGATAGTCTTGGTATTCTTCTGTGCTTGTGTCCACATGCTTTGGCAAGAGCGACCATTTTCTCTCTCCATGTGTCTCTTTGACAGCTTTTGAGTAGGGCGATTAGCTCGTCTCTTCTTCATCCAAATTTTTTGCAAAATCGTCGATTTCCTCTCGTATTTGCCGCACAGTTCCCCTTAGCCGCAGCCTTTCCTCTCACTTGTTTTTCCAAACTTCATTCGATCTTCCCCTTTTGGCATTATCAACAGCGGAGGTAGAGAGGTTGGCAATCGTTGCGCCGAGCTTGGAGAGAATACCTTCAACATCGCCGATCTTTACCGAGTTGTCACCGTGACGAGATTCAGTGGCGATCTTCGTTTCAGCTTCCGAACCGAGCATCCGCATCTTTATATAAGTTGAAGAGTTGGCGGATGTCGAGTTGTTGGAGAGAGTGGTCTTTTGAGAGCTTCCACCGGCTTGAAATATTTGCAATGTCGTCAACCAAATTGGAGCTTGAAGGTTTGAGATGATCTCGTGACTCTCTTCTCTAGAAGAATTGATCGATCAACTTGTTGAGAAACAAGAGATTGCCCGAGATCTCTCGCCGGTGCTTTCCCGCATTGAGAGCGAATCCGTGAACGTCGTCAATGGATGCCCATTGCTCGGACTTGAGACTCTATAGCCGTGATGCGCGTGGCGGTATCCACATTTGATTCGAGTCTATCCCGAAAAAGGATTTCCTCAACTTGTTTTGCAATCTCGTCCTTCATTGCATCGCAGAGGCTCAACATGATCCGTCCGGGTTCCGGATTCGGCTTGGCCGGGGTTTTACCGCCTCGATCTCGACCGGTGAGCCGAGTGTCATCGGCAATTGAACTCGCGTGCAGCTTCCTTCGGTTGGCTTGATGCAACAAATGGCTCGTCTTCAATCATCATTACCTCACCGTTTCATCAGCATGCCTTCGGCACACTCACCCGAGACTTCTCGAATTGTCACCTAGACGTGTCTCCCATCCCGCCGTTATGCGTTAAGCTTGTCGGCTCGATTCCCGTACTTCGGCTTGGCGCGGCTTGGGATACCGCCGAGATACTTCAATTATTCCTCCGATGAGATCATCTTGATGTAAATATGCATCCTCCGTACTTCCAAAGCCAAAAGTGTGCCGGAGGCGTGCTTCATCGGGCCTTCTTCGCTCAAAGGAGAAAGTCTCGATCACTCTGCTCATTCCGGTACCAAGTTGCGCCATCTTGGTAGCCAGACAGAACTCGAGGTCTCCAACTTTGACAAGGGCAACGGGCA
Source organism: Agastache rugosa (assembly GCA_031470985.1). Classification (NCBI taxonomy): domain Eukaryota; kingdom Viridiplantae; phylum Streptophyta; class Magnoliopsida; order Lamiales; family Lamiaceae; genus Agastache; species Agastache rugosa. Next base: position 34,927,204 of record CM062602.1, on the reverse strand, counting down.
GCGCGCTGACCGGATACCGAGTTAGAGCACTCTTGACCCCCGTAATGCGCAAGTCCTCGTACATGGCTTCCAGTAAAGGCCGAGCCAAGAGAGTTGAGAGAAGGAGAGGTAGTAGAATCACTCTCCTCTCGATTCCGCGGAGATTTGAGGAGTTGTGTTCAAAAGGGTTCACAATTGGCGCGAAGAAGCATCGCCAACCGTGCGAGATCGAGCTCGGAGATGGCCGTTTTGGAGCCGTGATAAGTGGAAGAGGGTTCGCATGGATGTCACTGGCCGTGAAGGAGCTTCACCGCTGAATATCTTCCAGCTCTCTTGCAGAGATGGCTCTTTGATCGGAGAGCCGGGAGAAGGCGTCGTTTCGGCGGAGAGCGCGAGAGGAGGAGGTCGGGGTGAGCTTGATTATCCAGCTCGTCCTCCGAGCCGGATGACAATCCATCATTCAATCCCATCTCGGCCGTGATGTTTGATCCGTATTGATCGAAGGCCGACACCGGCCGTGGGGAGAGAATCACCATTGCTTGACTTGGAATGATACCGTTTTCTTTTCTTCTCAAATTGACCTCCACTGTTTAGTGGTCACCGCCTTCCTCTTTCGTTGTTTCTTCTCACTGAACTTCGCCTTTGTTCCTTCCACTGCTTCTTGCCCTTACTACAAAGAAGCCGCTTTCTTCGAAGCTCATTGATTTGATTTATTCTTTGGAAAAGATTCTTCGTTTCAGGAAACGGTTCTGAATCAGCCCACTTTACTGTGTGCCCTTTCACTGCTTGCTCTATCAAGAAAGAGATTTTGGAGCAGAGATACAGTGGCTCTGAAGTTGAAAACGTCGTCCTGGTGGAGTTGAACTTTATCTTCTCTGACTCCTTGACTAGTCGGTTGAGTAGGAAATCAAACGAATTGACGTTTGCGCCTTTGATCATGGCAATCATTGGCTTGAGCTTTGGAAGGCTGATCTCTCCTTGAGATCCAGCTATCCCTAAGATGCATTTTTGAGTAATATCCAAGAAGAACAGCTCGTACTTTGGCTTGAGCAGAGCTTTGACATGCTTGCTCTGTACGGCTCCGTGAGATGAGTATTTCTTTGCTGAGGAATTCATCTACTTCTTCCCGACTGTAATCATCTGGGATGAATCCTCCTTCTCTGGGAAGGTTGAACACCTTTCGTAGCATCTTGTTGAGTTTGATGGTGACGGTAGCTGTATCAAACTTTCCGTCTTCGCCTTTGATGCTCATGTCAAACGAAGATGAGTAGAAGCCGTCTTCGTCGATAATGTTGAGGTAGAACAGTGCGGCATCTCTCTTTAGCAACAGCTTGGGCATGGCGGTTGCCCACAGCAGGAGACCGGAGTCTGCAACTATATCCACCATCTCTTTTAACTCAGAAACATGGAGATTGGAGGTGGACAGAATACTCTCAAATGACAGCTTTGTCATTAGGGCTTCAAACTGATTCATCCCTGCGATTGATTTCTTGGGCGCCATTTCTGCAACTTGGAGAATTTGGATCTTGCGAAGAACTTGCAGATAATAGATGAAGATTTTGAATCTTTGAAATTTGCAGAGATAAAGATGAAGGAAGAAAGGATCTGCGTATCTTTTCCATATATATCAACTGCCATAACGGATCAACGGTTAAGATTGAAACAGTTGATATTCTGATCAACGGCTGGGAGAGATTCACTCATCACGTTTTGCTGACGTGCTTTCGGCGAGTGTATTACAACCGCGCGTGAGGTATTTCAAACGTTTGACGTTCTGCCTCGATCCTGCCGTGCTACAGTCCTATGCAGACTTTATAATTAATGCGATGGGAAAGGAAACTTATCAAACAATTTAACTAAGGAATGTCTGTCCACTTAACATATGAATTCAAAATAATTGGACTTTATATAGCATATTCCTCAGAGCATTTATTGCATGAGATGCAGACCGGTCAGCTTGGACACAGTATCCAGCTGATATCACAGCGGTCTTCTCCTTTGTTCGATTGACAGTTTTCCTCAGCTGAGTATTTTGAGATTAGCTTGAATTTCCTTCACCGAGTTCCCTTTATCTCTTCGATCGATGTCCACCGAGCTTGATTCCCTTTGTGGGAAATCCTTCGAACCGAACTTTGGGATCCAACGAGTTTGTTCCTCACCGGATGATTTTTCTTCATCCGGATTGAGCGGTCCAAGTGATCCACACATCATCTTAATTTAGATTTCAAAGATGTTGTGCTTTTGCGTGACTTTTTCCCAACAATGGATTCTTTCGCATGTTGAGATAACTCTTGGATGCTTTCATGTCGATCACTGGGTTAGAGAATCATCTTGTTTTTCCCGCCGGATCGTTTCTTTCACCGATGACTCCACCGTGTTTATTTTGGAGAGAGCATCCTCGGGTATTCTACTTGATTTTACTAAATCTTTTCCGTAGAATTCCCCTTGATTTGTCAAGAGGTGGCTTTTTCTTCTACTCGCATCCTACTTCCTTTCGAGCGGATTTTTCTCATCATTGGCTCATTCATTTGTTAAGGTCACTGTCCCAAATCCACTCGATTCATCCGTCGCTTCTCTAAACTTCTCTTGAGACCAATGTACTCTACTGTATGACTGCCGATTCTTCGTTTTGTATCCACTGCCTTTATTTCACAATGTCCCAGCCATTAGTCGGGTTTCTTCTCTAAGATGTTTCGTACATCTTAATCGTAGCAATCATCTTCATCTCGAGCTCGGAGAAGGAGATTTGATCATCATCCATTTCGCTCGATTCGATCCTTTTATCTTCTCTCCGGGAGAATGACTCACTCGGGTTGCTCTTTGGGTAGAGTTGCTTGTCGTGATGAACCTTCACGATATTCTTGTACTTTTCCTTGCTTTGTTCCACTCGATTAATGCTTCGTACAAGCATGGCAACTTCTTCGTTCAAATCTTCTTTGCTCATAAATCCGAGCTCTTTATTGGTCCTTCCAAGCCGAGCCGATCGAGCTTCTTTTCTCGGCTTGATCTTCACGCCCGCTTCATTCATTCGGCCGGATGAATCTCTCGCTTGTGATCCCCGCATCAAATTCGTTGGCCTTCAAGATGGAAAACAATTTCTCCGTCTCCATGCCGCCAAGATCGCTCTCGCTTTGGCGAACCACTTTGTGTGTACACCATTCTGAGGAGAGAGCTGAAAGAACTTTCAAGTTCTTGTCTCGAACTGTATATTTTCCAGTTCGGATCGTCTCGATCTCGATGACGAGGTTGGAGAATCTGAGCTCCATTTGATCGATGGACTCATAGGGGAGTTGCTTGAAATTGTCGAACTTCTGGCATGCAACTGAGAATTTGTTCTCTTGAATTTCCTCTGAGCCTTCACACAGCTTGGCTAGAGTGTCCCACATCCCCTTAGCTGTCTCGCAGTTGATGATCTTGCTGAGATAAGCATTCGTCACCGTTGAGGAGATGACGTTGCGAGCGTAGCTGTCCAAACCAGCTTGTCTTCTTTCTTCTGGAGAGTACTCCCTTTTGGGCTTCACAACTTGACGGAGCACTGATTCAGCTCCAGGTGTGGTTTCTGCTTGTCTTTCCGATTTCATGATGATGATGGGTCCGTCAGTGATAACATCCCACATCATGTCGTGATGCGCACTCAGAAAGCTTTTGAGTCGGAACTTCCAGATCTGATAATCATCGACAGAGAATGTCGGAAGATTCCTGCATAAGGAAGATTCCATGACAGTATGCAATATAATGACTTTTAAAAAGATTTTGAAACTTTGAAGGATCTATTCAGGTGACCACTATCAGCAAAGAAATGCTGACTTGACACAGAAAAAGTGATCTTTTGAACCACTGCTCTGATACCAATTGATGGTCACAAGACGGATACCTTGGTGTAGAGGGGGGGTGAATACACCAAGGTTTAAAAACTTTTCCAATTAAAACTCTTTTGAGTGAGCTGGCTGTGTTCGATCCAAATTTGGAATAGCTTTGATCGACACAAACTGGCCGTGTGCGGAATGTGCGGGATTTTGGAAAGTCCGTCCGTTGTTTCAAATATATTGCAAAGCCGTGTTTTTCTTTTCGCTTAGTCGGCTTTATGCAGCTTGAAATAATGCTTATGAAGGGTTAATTTGGATGCATAAATAAACATGAAAGAACATATTTAACGTGGTTCGGAGAAACTACTCCTACGTCCACGACTCGTAAACCTCTCGGTAATCCACTAAGGATACCACCGACTTTTCGCGCACAAGAAGCGCCAGTGCCTTGGTTCCTCAAGCCGGATACAAGTTTACGCGTATCGTATCGAAACGTAACCAGATCGTTTACGGCACAAACTCGAAGCCTAACTCCGTAGTTTGCGGGTACTACGTAACCAACCACTCGAATTACGCGCTTCGAGCGCGTACCTTTACCTAACCTTTTCTCGGGCTCGGGTTTGGGGGTTTTCCAACTATGAACGAGTTCTTACAATTAAGAACAATGAGTATGATGAACTCGTTCAAACTAGGCTTAAGATGGGAAGGATTATATGCCTAGATACTACGAGAGCTTCACAGCTCGAGAATAAATAACATCTTATAAGAATGAAGGCTGCTGTATCTTTGAAGCTTTTCTGAGAGATCTCTTGATCTTTGGATAGACTTCCTTCAATGAAGTATGTTGATCTCTCTTGAATCTATTATCTCGTCTCTCCTCTCTTTCTGAAGATGAAGAAGACTTCTATATATAGGGAGAGATTAGAACTAGCCGTCGGAAAGAGCCGTTCGAATCTTTACCTAACTTCGACAGATTGACTTGTCTTCTTCCTTGATTTCCTCGTAAAGCAATCCTAGGTTTGACTTCTAGGCGCCGAGGTGTCGAGTTCCCGATGGTCCGCATCAGATCCGACTTTATCTAAAGTTCACTTCGACTCGCCGTGTTGGTGACTCGAGTCGTCTTGAACTCGCCGGATCAATGACGCCGAGCCGAGTCTTGAACTCGCCGGGTCTTGACGCCGAGCCGAGTCTTGAACTCCGCCGGGTCTTGACGTCGAGCCGAGTCTTGAACTCGCCGGGTCTTGACGCCGAGCCGAGTCTTGTCACACGAGCCGGGTCTTTCCTACACTCGTGTCCGGAAGAACTTTATCGTCTTGGATCCGGATAACGTTGCTTAACACTTCGACTTTGGCTTACCCCGCCGTGTACTCAGCTGGGTCTTCTGCTGTCTTCAGCGACCACCTGTAAACATAGAAAATCTATAAGCTCAAACAGGCGAGCTGGAAAACACTTGGGCTTGTGCAAACATCTACTCGGTTGGGGTCAGCTGGGTTTTGGTATCACTTCAAAACTCTATTAATTTTCCCAACAATTTCCCCTTTTTGATGATGCCAAAACCCCAAGTTGGAAAAACAAAAATTGCTTCCCCCTTAACAAGTGAAACTAGGGGATTCAACGAATTAAACATTCACAAGCAGTAAACATATTCGAGCCCGGACAAAGAGAGATTGTCTTCATGTTTATTTTGATAAAAATGAACTTTTCATTAATAGGAAGAATTTGTACAATTATCTAAATACAAAAGTTCAAAAATAAAAATTCCCAGTTGGCTGGGTCTTCAGCTTGACTGCTTCCTTAGTTCATCAATTTGATGGTCAGCCTTTAGACCATATCTATTGAAGATGAACTCTTCCAAATTCCTTCCATTCGCCTTGATTCTTCGACTTTGAAATTCCTCTTTCACCAAAATTTCAGTTGATTAATTTCTTTGATGATTTGGGCCTTGTCGTGAAGGTTTGTTCCAGCTAGAAATGAGGCTTTAGTCAAGTTGACTTTGGGAGCTCTTCACTGGATGTTATTGCTCTTGGCATAGAGGGCGATTGACCTTGCCATCATCGGGATCTGTCTCACGAAGCTCGAGGAAATAGTCCCGAAAAGCAGCCTTCGGATCCATGCCCTTGAACCGATTCAAGTAGTAGAATTCTTTGATGAATTCGATTTGCATCTTTCCTGCTTTCATTGATATCGTCCGGGTTCTTCTTATCACTCGAGGTCGCTTGGATTTGTTTCTTCTTTGCTTGTTCGTAGCTCGCCTTTTCTTCTTCTCGCTTTTTCTCGCAGTTTCGAGAGCTTCAAATTTTCTTCTTAACAATCTTATCCAAATTTCTTGCATTTCTTTTCTTTGCTCATTGTGGAAGTTACACGCCTGATAGTCTTTGTATTCTTCAGCTTGTGTCCACATGCTTTGGCAAGAGCGACCATTTTCTCTCTCCATGTCTCTTCGATGACTTTGGCCGAGCAGCTTGGCTCGTCTCTTCTTCATCCAGCCTCTTTTGCAAAATCGTCGATTTCCTCTCGTATTTGCCGCACAGTTCCCTTAGCCGCAGCCTTTCCTCTCACTTGTTTTTCCAGCCTTCATTCGATCTTCCCCTTTTTGGCATTATCAACAAGGGAGGTAGAGAGGTTGGCAACCGTCGCGCCGAGCTTGGAGAGAATACCTTCAACATCGCCGATCTTACCGAGTTGTCACCGTGACGAGATTCACTGGGCAAGAGCCGTCGCTTCTAGGCCTTTCCGAACCGAGCATCCGCATCTTTATATAAGTTGAAGAGTTGGCGGATGTCGAGTTTATCGGGAGAGAGTGGTCTTTTTGAGAGCTTCCACCGGCTTGAAATATTTGCAATGTCGTCAACCATGGAGCTTGAAGGTTTGAGATGATCTCGTGACTCTCTTCTCTAGAAGAATTGATCGATCAACTTGTCGAGAAACAAGAGATTGCCCGAGATCTCTCGCCGGTGCTTTCCCGCATTGAGAGCGAATCCGTGAACGTCGTCAACGGACGCTCCATTGCTCCGGACTTGAGACTCTATAGCCGTGACGCGCAGGCGGTATCCACATTTGATTCGAGTCTATCCCGAAAAGGATTTCCTCGCCTTGTTTTGCAATCTCGTCCTTCATTGCATCAGAGAGCTCAACATGATCCGTCTGGGGTTCCGGATTCGGCTTGGCCGGGTTTTACCGCCTCGATCTCGACCGGCGAGCGAGTGTCATCGGCAATTGAACTCTCGCGCAGCTTCCTCTCGGTTCGCTGATGCAACACTCGGTTCTTCAATCATCATTGCCTCACTGTGTCATGCCTTCCTTGGCACACTCACCGAGACTTCCTTGGAATTGTCACCCGCACGTGTCTCCCACCCCGCAAATAAAGCTTGTCGCCGATTCCCGTACTTCACTCGGGCGCGGCTTGGGATACCGCCGAGACACTTCAATTATTCCTCCGATGAGATCATCTTGATGTAAATATGCATCCTCCACTTCCAAAGCCAAAAGTGCGCTGGAGGCGTGCTTCATCGCCTTCGCTCAAAGCGAGAAAGTCTCGATCGCCGCTCATTTCGGTACCAAGTTGCCATCTTGGTAGCCAGATAGAACTTGAGGTCTCCAACTTTGACAAGGGCAATGGGCAGCGCGCTGACCGGATACCGAGTTCGAGCACTCTTGACCCCCGTAATGCGCAAGTCCTCGTACATGGCTTCCATAAAGGCCGAGCGCAAGAGTTGAGAGAAGGAGAGGTAGTAGAATCACTCTTCCGATCTCCGTGGAGATTCGAGGAGCAGTGTTCAAAAGGGTTCACAATTGATCCGTGAAGAAGCATCGCCCAACCGGGAGATCGAGCTCTCGTGGAGATGGCCGTTTTGGGGGTGAGCCGTGATAAGTGGAAGAGGGTTCAAGATGGGTGTCACTGGCCGTGAAGGAGCTTCCGCCATTGAATATCTTCCTCGCTTCTTGCAGAGATGGCTCTTTGATCGGAGAGCTGGGTGGAGGAGCAGGCGTCGTTTTGGCGGAGAGCCGAGAGGAGAGGGAGGGTGAGCTTCTTGGATTATCCAGCTCGTCCTTCGAGCCGGATGACAATCCATCATTCAATCCCATCTCGGCCAGATGTTTGATCCGTATTGATCGAAGGCCGACACACTGGCCGTGGGAGAGAATCACCATAGCTTGACCGGGAATGACCGTTTTCTTTTTCTTCTCACTGACCTCCACTGGTTTAGTGGTCACCGCCTTCCTCTTTCGTTGTTTCTTCTCACTGAACTTCGCCTCGTTCCTTCCATGCTGCTTGCCCTTCTTACTCACAAAGAAATGCTTCTTCGAAGATCATTGATTTGATTTATTCTTTGGAAAAGAATCTTCGTTTCGGAAACGGTTCGAATCGCCCACTTTATCACAGCCTCCTTTCACTGCTTGCTCTATCAAGAAAGAGATTTTGGAGCAGAGATACAGTGGCTCTGAAGTTGAAAACGTCGTCCTGGTGGAGTTGAACTTTATCTTCTCTGACTCCTTGACTAGTCGGTTGAGTAGGAAATCAAACGAATTGACGTTTGCGCCTTTGATCATGGCAATCATCGGCTCGAGTTTTGGAACGCCGATCTCTCCTCGAGATCCGCCTATCCCTAAGATGCATTTTTGAGTAATATCCAAAGAAATGTACTTTGGCTTCGAGCAAGTGAGCTTTGACATGCTTGCTCCGTACGGCTCGGGGAGATGCATTTCTTCTGCCGAGGAATTCATCTACTTCTTCCCGACCGTAATCATCCGGGATGAATCCTCCTTCTCCGGGAAGCGTTGAACACCTTTCGTAGCATCTTATCGAGTTTGATGGTGACGGTAGCCGTATCAAACTTTCCGTCTTCGCCTTTGACACTCATGTCAAACGAAGATGAGTAGAAGCCATCTTCGTCGATAATGTTGAGGTAGAACGGCGGCATCTCTCTTTAGCAAAAGCTTGGGCATGGCGGTTGCCCACGCAGAGACCGGAAGTCCGCAACTATATCCACCATCTCTTTTAACTCGTAAACATGGAGATTGGAGGTGGATGACAATACTCTCAAATGATGCCTTTGTCATTAGGGCTTCAAACCGATTCATCCCTCGCGATTGATTTCGGGCGCCATTTCCGCAACTTGGAGAATTTGATCTTGCGAAGAACTTGCAGATAATAGACGAAGATTTTGAATCTTTGAAATTTGCAGAGATAAAGATGAAGCGAAGAAAGGATGCGTATCTTTTCCATATATATCAACCGCCATAACGGATCAATGGTTAAGATTGAAACAGCTTGATATTCCGATCAACTACTGGGAGAGATTCACTCATCACGTTTTGCCGACGTGCTTTCGGCGAGTGTATTACAACCGCGCGTGAGGTATTTCAAACGTTTGACGTTCGCTCGATCCCGCCGTGCTATGTCCTATGCGTACTTTATAATTAATGCGATGGGAAAGGAAACTTATCAAACAATTTAACTAAGGAATGTCCGTCCACTTAACATATGAATTCAAAATAATCGGACTTTATATAGCATATTCCTCGTAGCATTTATTGCATGAGATGCAGACCGGTCACTTGGACACGTATCCACTCGATATCACAGCCGGTCTTCTCCTTTGTTCGATTGATAGCTCTCCTCACTCGAGTATTTTGAGATTAGCTTGAATTTCCTTCACCGAGTTCCCTTTATCTCTTCGATCGATGTCCAAATTCGAGCTTGATTCCCTTTTTGGCTGGGAAATCCTTCTGAACTGAACTTTGGGATCCAGCTGAGTTTGTTCCCCCTCAGCTGGATGATTTTTCTTCATCCGGATTGAGCGGTCCAAGTGATCCACACATCATCTTAATTTAGATTTCAGCATGTTGTGCTTTTGTGTGACTTTTTCCCAACAATGGATTCTTTCAGATGTTGAGATAACTCTTGGATGCTTTCATGTCGACAGCTGGGTTAGAGAATCATCTTGTTTTTCCTGCTGGATCAGGTTTCTCTTCAGCTGATGACTCCAGCTGTGTTTATTTTGGAGAGAGCATCCTGCTGGGTATTCTACTTGATTTTACTAAATCTTTTCAGCTATGTGGAATTCCCCCTTGATTTGTCAAGAGGGCCGGCTTTTTCTTCACTCGCATCCTACTTCCTTTGAGCGGATTTTTCTCATCATTGGCTCATTCATTTGTTAAGGTCACTGTCCCAAATCCAAATTCGATTCATCCGTCGCTTCTCTAAACTTTTCGAGACCAATGTACTCACCGTATGATCGGCCGATTCTTCTGTTTTGTATCCAATGTCTTTATTTCATACTGTCCTGGCCATTAGTCGGGTTTCTTCTTCTAAGATGTTTCGTACATCTTAATCGTAGCAATCATCTTCATCCGAGTCGGAGAAGGAGATTTGATCATCATCCATTTCGCTCGATTCGATCCTTTTATCTTCTCTCCGGAGAATGACTCACCGGGTTGCTCTTTGGGTAGAGTTGCTTGTCGTGATGAACCTTCACGATATTCTTGTACTTTTCCTTGCTTTGTTCCACTCGATTAATGCTTCGTACAAGCATGGCAACTTCTTCGTTCAAATCTTCTTTGCTCATAAATCCGAGCTCTTTATTGGTCCTTCCAAGCCGAGCCGATCGAGCTTCTTTTCTCGGCTTGATCTTCGCCCGCTTCATTCATTCGGCTGGATGAATCTCTCGCTTGTGATCCCCGCATCAAATTCGTTGGCCTTCAAGATGGAAAACAATTTCTCCGTCTCCATGCCGCCAAGATCGTTCTCGCTGGCGAACCACTTTGCGTGTACACCATTCTGAGGAGAGAGCTGAAAGAACTTTCAAGTTCTTGTCTCGAACTGTATATTTTCCAGTTCGGATCGTCTCGATCTCGATGACGAGGTTGGAGAATCTGAGCTCCATTTGATCGATGGACTCATAGGGAGCTTGCTTGAAATTGTCGAACTTCGGCATGCAACCGAGAATTTGTTCTCTTGAATTTCCTCCGAGCCTTCACACGCCTTGGCTAGAGTGTCCCACATCCCCTTAGCTGTCTCGCGCTTGATGATCTTGCCGAGATAAGCATTCGTCACCGTTGAGGAGATGACGTTGCGAGCGTAGCCGTCCAAACCGCTTGTCTTCTTCTTCGGAGAGTACTCCCGGGCTTCACAACTTGATCGAGCACCGATTCGGGCCTGTGTAAGGTTTCGCTTGTCTTTCCGATTTCATGACGATGACGGGTCCGTCGCTGATAACATCCCACATCATGTCGTGACGCGCACTCGTAAAGCTTTTCGAGTCGGAACTTCCAGATTCGATAATCATCGACAGAGAATGTCGGAAGATTCCCGCACAAGGAAGATTCCATGACAAGATGCAATATAATGACTTTTAAAAAGATTTTGAAACTTTGAAGGATCTATTCAGTGACCACTATCAAGAAGAAACGCCGACTCGACAGATACGTGATCTTTTCGAACCAATCGCTTCCGATACCAATTGATGGTCACAAGACGGATACCTTGGTGTAGAGGGGGTGAATACACCAAGGTTTAAAAACTTTTCCAATTAAAACTCTTTTGAAATGAGTCCGTGTTCGATCCAATTTAAGCGTTAGCTTTTTGATCGACACACTGGCCGTCGCGTGCGAATGTCGCGGGATTTTTGGAAAGTCCGTCCGTTGTTTCAAATATATTGCAAAGCCGTGTTTTTCTTTTTCGCTAGTCATTTTATGCAAATTTTGAAATAATGCTTATGAAGCGGTTAGCTGGATGCATAAATAAACATGAAAGAACATAGCCTATTTAACGCGGTTCGAGAAACTACTCCTACGTCCACGACTCGTAAACCTCTCGGTAATCCACTAAGGATACCACCGACTTTTCGCGTTAGCCAAGAAAGCGCTGCAGCTTGGTTCCTCAAGCCGGATACAAGTTTACGCGTATCGTATCGAAACGTAACCAGATCGTTTACGGCACACCGAAGCCTAACCCGTAGTTTGCGGGTACTACGTAACCAACCACTCGAATTACGCGCTTCGAGCGCCGTACCTTTACCTAACCTTTTCGGGTTTGGGTTTGGGTTTTCCAACTATGAACGAGTTCTTACAATTAAGAACAATGAGTATGATGAACTCGTTCAAACTAGCTTAAGATGGGAAGGATTATATGCCTAGATACTAATGTAGAGAGCTTCGGCACTCGAGAATAAATAACATCTTATAAGAACGAAGGCCGTCGTATCTTTGAAGCTTTTCCGAGAGATCTCTTGATCTTTGGATAGACTTCCTTCAATGAAGTATGTTGATCTCTCTTGAATCTATTATCTCGTCTCTCTCTCTCTTTCGAAGATGAAGAAGACTTCTATATATAGTGAGAGATTAGAACCAGCCGTTGGAAAGAGCCGTTCGAATCTTTACCTAACTTCGACAGATTGACTTGTCTTCTTCGATTTCCTCGTAAAGCAATCCTAGGCTTGACTTCTAGGTGCCGAGGTGTCGAGTTCCTCGATGGTCCGCATCGATTCGACTTTATCTAAAGTTCACTTCGACTCTGCTGTGTTGGTGACTCTGAGCTGTCTTGAACTCTGCTGGATCAATGACGCTGAGCTGAGTCTTGAACTCTGCTGGGTCTTGACGCTGAGCTGAGTCTTGAACTCTGCTGGGTCTTGATGCTGAGCTGAGTCTTGTCACACGAGCTGGGTCTTTCCTACAGCTGTGTCTGGAAGAACTTTATCGTCTTGGATCTGGATAACGTTGCTTAACACTTCGACTTGGCTTACCCTGCTGTGTACTCAGCTGGGTCTTCTGCTGTCTTCAGCGACCACCTGTAAACATAGAAAATCTATAAGCTCAAACAGGCGAGCTGGAAAACACTTGGGCTTGTGCAAACATCTACTCGGTTGGGGTCAGCTGGGTTTTGGTATCACTTCAAAACTCTATTAATTTTCCCAACATATTAATTAAAATTAGTAAAAATCATTCTTTCTATGTTATTTGAACCATCTCGTTGGTTTATGCTAAATTATTCAATAAAAATCTAAGCAAAGTTAATATTAATTAAAATTAGTAAAAATCCTTCTTTTAAAGTATATTTGAACCGTCTCGTTAGTTCATGTTAAATCGATATCTCTAATCTTTGCCAAAATGCGGAAAAAAATATGTTTACATCTTCAAGTTTTTTTGTTCTTTTCTTTAGCTACCTATCCCACATTTGATTCAATGTATATATTTTATAGAAAGCACTAATCGAATTTTTAGAAAAACATGAATGAAAAATAAAAAGGATTCCATATACACATGTTGATTAAATATATTTATTTAGTCTTCATAGAGAGATTTTCATTTACAAATTTTCCATAGATTATTATATATGAATTAAAAATGTATAAAATAAGGATTTATAAGAATGCATTCCGAAATTGTTATTATTTTAATATGCATAATAAAAGAAATTAATTAAATAGAGGTATAGATAAATATGGGATGTGATTAATAGATAAACATGTGATATTTCAAGAATATGAAATTAATAACATTTTAATTAATAAAAATAAAAATTAGAATATATATAAATTAAAATTAGACAAATTACCAGAATAAAGGAAAATCTGAACGGAGTACCTTGGATGGGCATCTTTATTTTCGTATTAGTAATAGACTAGTAAGTAGCCCGTCGAGACTCGGCGGAAAATAATTTTATGTTTTAATTTACGTGTATACATTTTAAAAATAATTTTATATCTTATTTAAAAGTTGTGATATTGTTCGCGTTAATTATTCATCAAACTTAGAAAATTAATTTTATTTCACGTATCCAAATTTATTATTAGGAATGACAATGGATCGGGTATATTCATTCATTATGTATTTTCTAAATCTAAATTTGTTTAGAATTTTTCTGCATGTTCGTCCTAATCTCGGTTAAAATAGTGACTTTACTGTATATACGCGTCTCAAATCCGTTGAGTAATACTCGATAAAAATATGAACACTCCAAGTAAAATTAATTAAAATTAGTAAAAATCCTTCTTTCTATGTTATTTGAACCGTCTCGTTGGTTTATGCTAAATTACTCGATAAAAATCTAAACAAAGTTAATATTAATTAAAATTTGTAAAAAATCTTCTTTTTAAGTATATTTGAACCGTCTCGTTGGTGCATGCTAAATCGATATCTCTAATCTTTGCCAAAATACGAAAAAAAAATGTTTACATCTTCAAAGTAATATTAAGTAAAATTAGTAAATTCGACGGAAAATAACTTTTATGTTTTAATTTATTTGTATATATTTTAAAAATATTTTTATATCTTATTTAAAACTTGTGATATTGTTCGCATTAATTATTAATCAAACTTAGAAAATTAATTTTATTTCACGTATCTAAATTTATAATTAGGAATGATAATGGATCGAGTATACTCATTCATTATATTTTTTAAATCTAAATTTGTTTATAATTTTTCTACATGTTCGTCCTAATTTCGATTAAAATAGTGACTTTACTGTACATATCCGTCTCAAATCCGTTGAGTAATACTCGATAAAAATATGAACACTCCAAGTAAAATTAATTAAAATTAGTAAAAATCCTTCTTTCTATGTTATTTGAACTGTCTTGTTGGTTTATGCTAAATTACTCGATAAAAATATAAACAAAGTTAATATTAATTAAAATTTGTAAAAATTCTTCTTTTTAATTATATTTGATCCGTGTCGTTGGTTCATGCTAAATTGATATATCTAATCTTTGCCAAAATGCTGAAAAAAAATGTTTACATCTTCAAAGTAATATTAATTAAAATTAGTAAAAATCATTCTTTGTATGTTATTTGAACCGTCTCGTTGATTTATGCTAAATTACTCGATAAAAATCTAAACAAAGTTAATATTAATTAAAGTTAGTAAAAATCATTCTTTTTAAGTATATTTGAACCGTCTCGTTAGTTCATATTAAATCGATATATCTAATCTTTGTCAAAATGCGGAAAAAATATATTTACATTTTCAAGTTTTTTTGTTCTTTTCTTTAGCTATTTATCCCACATTTGATTCAAAGTATATATAATACTAATCGAAGTTTTTAGAAAAACATGAATGAAAAATGAAAAGGATTCCATATAGACATGTTGATTAAATATATTTATTTAGTCTTCATAGGGATTTTCATTTACAAATTTTCTATAGATTATTATATATGAATTAAGAATGTATAAAATAATAATTTATAAGAATGCATTCCGAAATTGTTATTATTTTAACATGCATAATAGAAGGAAAGATAAGAGTATGAGATGTGATTAATAGATAAACATGTGATATTTCAAGAATATGAAATTAATAAAACTTTAATAAATTAGAATATATATGAATTAAAATTAGACAAAATACCAGAATAAAAGAAAATCTGAACAAAGTAAATATCAAAATTGCCGTTTAAATTCGACGGGAAATAACTTTATGTTTTTAATTTATATGTATATATATATTTTAAAAATAATTTTATAACTTATTTAAAAGTTGTTAGATATTAATAACTTTATGTTTTAATTTATATGTATACATTTTAAAAATAATTTTATATCTTATTTAGAAGTTGTAATATTGTTCGCATTAATTATTAATCAAATTTAATAAATTAATTTTATTTCACGTATCTAAATTTATATAATTATTAGGGAATGACAATGAATCGAGTAACTCATTTATTATGTATCTAAATCTAAATTTATTTAGAATTCTTTCTACATGTTCGTCCTACATATCTAAGTTAAAATAGTGATTTTACCGTACATACTCGTCTCTAAATCCGTTGGGTAATACTTACGATAAAAATATGAACACTACAAGTAATAAATATGAATTAAAATTAGTAAAAATTCTTTCTTTCTATGTTATTTGAATCGTGCCTCGTTGGTTTATTTTAAATTACTCGATAAAAATATAAACAAAGTTAATATTAATTAAAATTAGTAAAAATCCTTCCTTTTTAAGTATATTTGAACCGTCTCGTTGGTTCATGTTAAATCCATATCTCTAATCTTTGCCAAAATGAGAAAAAAAATATGTTTACATCTTCAAATTAATATGAATTAAAATTAGTAAAAATCCTTTTTTCTATGTTATTTGAACCATCTCGTTGGTTTATGCTAAATTATTCAATAAAAATCTAAACAAAGTAAATATTAAATAAAATCAGTAGAAATTCTTCTTTTAAGTATATTTCGAACCGTTTCTTTAGTTCACGCTAATTAAATCGATATCTCTAATCTTTGCCAAAATGTGGGAAAAAAATATGTTTACATCTAGTTTTTTTGTTCTTTTTTTACCGCCTATCTATCTCATATTTTGGATTCAATGTATATATTTTCTAGCAAGCACTAATCGAAGTTTTTAAAAATATGAAAGAAAAATGAAAAAAGATTCCATATAGACATGTTGATTAAATATATTTACTTAGTCTTCATAGGGATTTTCTTAGTCTTATTATTAGTATATGAATAAGCAATGTATAAAATAAGGATTTATAAGAATCGTATTCCGAAATTATTATTATTTTAATATGTGTAATAGAAGAAATTAATTAAATAGAGGGAAAAATAAAAGTATGAGATGTGATTAATAGATAAACATGTGATATTTCAAGAAGGGGTAAAATTTATTTTACACACTTCCACTTTACACAAATGAAAAATACACACCTCCCTCCAAAACAAATGAAGTAAATACACAACCCTACAAAAAAGTAACCCCACAATGGCCCACAAAACATCACTTCATTCCACAAAACAAGGCTCATGCCTTGGGAAAGAAAAAAAAATAATGCCATGCGGCGTGAAGGAGGAGAAGAAAAAAACGACCAAGCAGATAATTACTGCCATGAGTAAGATTTTGGAATAAAAAACCACTTTTGACTCCACTTTCTACATTAAATAACCCCCAGTGCCCCACCATCTCAAAAAAAAAACGACAAACCCTACCCACCCCTTCAAATCCCGACAGCCACCACCATCTCTCTCTCTCCCCACCCAATTCCCAATTTCCCGACCCCTACCGTGTGTAAAATAAAAACCATCTAAAAAAAAAAAACGGCAAACCCTAAATCCCGACGTGCCCACCATCCCTCTCTTCTCCCCACCCAATTCCCTACTCCGACCCCTAACTCGCGCTGGTCCCTCCCACCCCAAAAATCCGACGCCGGTGTGGTCCCAAATTCGTACCGAAAGCGGATCTTCAAGCAGCACCGAGAGGATCTTTCAAAGTTTGGTGGATACAAAATCATGCTCAGACAACAAAGTTAGCGGGATCTATATTAATTTTATTTCCCTCTCGGATACAACAATTTCCCGCTCGAGAACACACAATTCCCGCCCCGAGCGGGATATAGTATGGTCGGAGCGTGATATAGGTTTGTTATTTGGCTAACTATTTCGCCGCTTGATTTTACCTATTTTCCGCTCCAACATGTGATATTACGTAAGCCGAGCGGGATATAGGTTTGTTACGAGAGAGAGAATAGGCTTAAATGCATGATACTCATTCTTAGTATTATTTTCGTGGAATTTCCCCGTATTAATTCAGGTGAATTTAAACTTACGTGCATAATTGTTTCGTAATTTTTAGTAATATTTCGTTAAAGTGCGTATAATTATTTTGTGTTGCGTGATTTTTAGAATTCGCATAATAATATCATGATTCATGTAGATAGAACTATTTTCCGCTCGTAATGTGTAACTATTTCCCGCTCGATTGAATCCTATTTCCCCGCTCGAGCGGGATATTGTTCTCGAGCGGGAACTTGTCTTTTATATTCATGTATTAATTCATTGATTTTTTAGTATTATTTTCGTGAATTTTAGTTCTGAATTTGGCGAATTTTAAATTATAAAAAGCGATTTAATTTCACGTGAATTCTCGTGAATTTAATTTTCTAAATTTTAAATAAATAATTATCGATGTGTTCGTAGAATTTGATTGATTTTCCGTTGATCTCCGCATTACGTTCAAGAGGGTCGATACGATTAATCGGCCGTCGACGATTAGCACATACTACAAGACCAAGCGTTTTAGAAGATGTTCGTGTTAAGACATTGTTGTTCGCTCAGCCGGTTGCGAGCCTACCTGGATAGGTTTATAAATAGGTGCTTTGGGCACTTTATTTACGACAAGTTCCCGGGCGAAGCGCAGTACGGGCGCGCATCACGTGTTGTCAGCGCCGAGATTAATTATCCGGCGGGCTCAAGAGTACGAGACATGTGGTTTCATATTAACGGGGCAAACATCCGTTTTTCCTATCCAGCAGTATGCCCTTATTATCGGCTTGGTCTTCGGTCGTCCGACTTTAGACCTCTCTGGACAACCATGACGTACGAAGGCGGGGAGGTGTTTGCATCGGCATTTTTGTAATGGGATGCCGATTAGTGTCGCAGCCCTATCGGATCGGTTCTACCAACACGCGAGAACCGTCAGAGATGAAACTCGTGAACCGTATCTCCGGGTGGCTCAGCGTGTTGATATTGAGCATCTCGTCAAGTATTACTTGCTTACGATCCGAAGAGCAGTTCGTTTTCGTCGTCGCGCGGCGTGGAAATTCGGTGGACGATTTAGAGCACAATGCGTTTCGTCGCATTTCCTCGTGGGTCCTACACTTATCCGAATCAAGCACTACGTTCAAAACATACAGAGCTTCGTCGAAGTACCACTTCTACGGTTCAAGTGCGGGCTTTCCACGTTTGGTCCTTCGGCATTCTCCCGCATTTAGCTACTCGCCGTAGTGAGTCTTGCGTCGCCGAACGTACGACCCGTGATGCCTTAGATGGAAATTTAAGAAAGCAGAATCGGAATGGAGCTTGAGCCTATATTTTCTCTACAAGTATTTAATTATTTAATTATTAATTAAATTTATATGGACATTTATTCCGTATTTAATATTTATTTTGTATTTATTGTAGGTCCCTCGTGTCACTGGTTGAACCATATGGCGACGAGGCACAAGCAGAAGTAGCTTGTACATGCAGTCCACTTTGTACCCAAATGCCCTTTGCAAAGCGGACTTTGTGGTGCCGCACAATCTGCTACGGCACGGGGGAACGGGCTTCACATGCAAGTATCGTGCAAGGCGCTTTCTGGCAACACAGAGGCTGTCGAGGAGTTTGCTGATTTGCGCAGCGAGCATGTCCCTCGAAGCGAGGAGGAGCACGCAGAGGCGCGCCTAATTTTTGTTAGGGGAGCATGAAGATCATTTCCGAGGATGGCGACAACGTCAACCTCCTCCTCAAGATAGCTTTTAAGCGGTTACATCGTCAAAAGCAGATCATCATCTTCGAGCAATGGAGGAGATCACCACACCGTCGATACAAAGGACCACGGTAAGGGACGAGCACAGTGAGTTGGAGAAATTCAAGGATCGTTTGCTTCGAAAAAATGGAGCAAGAGATGGTTGCCTCGATTTCAAAAAGTGGTTTGAAGATTTGTTTGAGAATATACGACGCGGATCTTCACGCGCGCCGCAGCTCTTGCAGATACGAGCCCAATTTTCGTGGAATGCCTACTCCCGCATCACGCCGGCCGTCCGTTCATGAACCCGCACATGACACGCTCGACTGCCAGCCGTCCTCGTTCATGAACAAGTTCCTCCACGAGAGCCGTCCGTTCATGAACAAGTTCCTCCACGAGAGCCGTCCTGTTCATGAGACACACTTTGCATTATGTCGTGAGGTTCCCGCCCATCATTCATTGCCTGAGCTTCGGGATCTTCGTTCGCCCCGATCCGAGCAAGATGGGTAGTTTTCTCGCACGATCCATATCGTCATTCCGCCGAAATCCCTGGTCGTGATGAAGCCTTGTGGCAGGGCTTGGGCAAGTGTGCAAGTATTTTATTTAATAAGCACGTATTTTTCAATTATTTATCATTTAATTTAGCACTTCGTACTAATTCTAATTTTCCGTATAAATTCAGGCACCGGGGAAAAGCATTTTCGAGAATCCGTCCAGCACGTTATGCCGTTGACGTTGTGTTCGTGATGAGAACGCCCATCGATGCAAGTACCTATTTCTCGTGTGGGTGCTTTGGTGGATGAAGATGATGAGCCGTTGCCCGGTACCTCGAAGAGCAAATGGGTGAAGAAGAACACTTGCAGCTGCTAGTCCGTACACCCATGATTGCTACAGGGCACCAGCAGAAGCTTGATATCCAAGCTTGGTTCGGTGCGTACGAGTTGTTTCTCAAGTGGCCCAATTCGACCAATTTATGGTTGTGACTGCCAGCGGGGGTTATCTTCCGCATCAAGCAGGCGGTGTTAGAAAATCCACACACCGACATAATCACAGGGTAAGTAAATATAATTATTATATTTACTTCACTTGTTTAGTCTATTTATTTATTTTGGTTATATTTGTTGAATGACATATGAATTGTATTTGTGTTTGTAGGTTTTTGCACTGTGACTCGCTATGGCCGATAAACGAATTGCTCACCGTGACAACGTGCCGGAGAATGTCAACGGCTAGAAACACCGTACTCGGGATTTGTGATGTCTTCGTAAGTTTTAGTGCAATAAGATGTATTTTCTAACTAATATTCATTTCTTATTTCCAATTTGTTTTCTATTTTCTCGTCTATAACTATGATGCGAATTTCAAATTACTCCAACTCCAAGCTGAATGGGAAAAAAAGATTTTAAGCATAGAGATCGAGACGCCGTCGGTTTTTAACTTCGGGCGATGTATGCAGATCTTGCGGCTCCTAAGAGCATATGTTTTGTAGCCGTACGGACTCACGTGACGAGCGCCGCCGTGCTTTGACGCACATCACGTAAGTAAATAACTTCTCTATTTTGGATTTTCTCGCAATTATTTATTTTTAAATTAACTATCATGTGTACATTTAATGCGTATCATTATGGTATGTCTCATATAGGAGGCCATTACGTAGTAGTCCGAATTGATATGTTAGCATGGATCAGCCGAGGTTGTATGACCCCCTCTATTAC